>OW285201.1:12825000-17825000 GCA_935421205.1 Xylocampa areola
CATAAAAATTATCATCCTGATATCAGTCAGTGGGTCGTCTAAAATGTTCTAAAAACTAACTCTGCGGCTTATATATGACACATACCCAATTTTTATTTTATACATTCAAAATTAAAGCATCAAAAAGAACATGGCTGTTCGTGATTCACATGGGAAACCTATGGAGTAGTCTAATTGATTTGCTAAACTTAGGCAGGTGAGAAGAGACCTTTTTTGTACATTAATACATAGGCTCTCTAGGGAATTGAGTCTATAGTGTACCTATCATGGAATAATTGTCCCTTGAATGGAAGTGCCCCCCCTCCCCTCGGGTACACCACTTCCATTCAAGGGACAACTATTTATTTATTAAGCTCCTAATACAAACTAGCTAGTCTAAATAATATGTTATTCTAATTAGATAGAATTATATAGTCTGTTAGTGTTTTTTTTTGTATTACATCACTTATAAAAATATTTCATTTAAGTCTAGTATAACAACACTAAGGCTTCCTTTTATTCCTATACTAAATGTAGGAAGCAGCAAAGTAGAGGCTCATCTACATCTACACTAATATTATGAAGAGGAAAGATTTTAAAGATAGTATTTTTGTGTGTAATGAATAAACTCAAAAACAATTTCAAAAATTCTTCCGTCATTAGTCCGGTAAATTATCCCTGAGTAACATAGGCTATATTTATTACTAGAAAATATTAGAGGTCCTTACTAAAAATAATGTAACCCAAAGTGTAAATTTTCACCCGTGCGAAGCGGGGACGGATCGGTAGTTTACAATAAAAATTTTGTTACAGGAAATCTGAAATTGAGTACTATGCACTCCTTGCCAAGACTGGCGTCCACCACTACAGTGGAAACAACATTGAGTTGGGAACAGCGTGCGGAAAGTACTATAGGGTGTGCACATTAGCTATCACAGACCCTGGTGACTCTGACATCATCACCACTCTGCCCGAGTCGCAAGTGTAGATGGAAATTTATAATATAATTTAAGGAAAATTATTGCATTTTCATTAGATCCCTACAGTCCGTAAAATATAGCATGATTAGAATGGCAGATGTCAACAAAAGTGACAACTACAATGCGACTGAACTTTGTAGTAACGTCATATCGAATGATTTAAAATAACACATGAAAAATTATTCGTATCTACCGTGTTAACATTTTTCCAAGTACGATGTACCACATGTTAATCAGCATAAAATATAAAATCAGCTATAAAAATAAAACATACTAATAAATAGTTCCAAAAATTTACGTAATTATCTATGACTTCTTTACCAAGGTTTTAGAGTTCGCTAAGCATGCGTTAATGCTGGTAAGGTGGTTAAGGTAATTGCATTCTTTACGACATTGTATTAACTGCAAAGTTGGTCGTGTCAGTTCGGTCACTTGTATAGGTACTGAATTGATTGCAATGACGTCGCCATAAGACGTTAAAATATGGAAGCTGAATGAACATAGAGTATGGACACCGACAAGTCGGCAGTTGCAGAACACGGGTGCGGCAAATTTCATACGTTTCGATAAAGCATCCGTAGGTACTAGCGAGGGAGAAATACTTCGTGCCGCGAAAAGTACGTGAAGCTATCGAAATAAGCCGTCGCCCGAATTTCAACAGAGACGGTGGTTGGACGTTGCCTCCCGCTTGGAAACCAGCTCTAAAGTCCACGTTATATAAAAGTTAGTTATGCCTGGACTGCGACACAGTTAGCGCGGTATGCACCGACATCCTATTAATATTATAAACGCGAAAGTTTGTAAGTATGGATGGATGGATGTTTGTTACTCTTTCACGTAAAAACTGAATGGATTTTAATGAAACTACAATAATATAGCTTATACATCAGAATAACAAATACGCTACAATTTATCAAGATATTGTGTGAATTGTCCAAAATATGACGATAAGTTTCAAGTAAGTAGGAAAAAATCTACCATCTGCGAGCTATTCAGGCGTGCGCTGCCTAAACCCTTTGAGATATAACAAAATGATGTATGGTGGAATTGTGTATCTTAAATAGGTCTACAGAAAAGTCAGCGACGGCATATGTCTATCTCTTTAAGGATAACATACTACATCCATTTTAATACTTGAAAAAATGGGCAATTATAAAGCGGGACCGGGATCAAAATTTCATGATTACTTTTAGTCGCGATATCCGACATCCACGCGGGCAACAGTTAATATATTATAAAAACAACAAATCGGACACTACGAATGGCGGAAATCAAAGAATACTTCCAACACCGAGCTCATCATCGGCGCGAGCGCAACGCTACGCGGCGCGATGCAGCTCCAGTTTGGCTCCGTTCGAGTTCGAAACTAGTCGGGCAATTCCCGAAAAATGCACGTGAGTAATAATTGATATGAATATGTTTATTACAGTTGGAGATATTTAGATATGTTAGGGTTTTCTGAAATGACTAATGAAGCAGCAATGTCAGGTCCAGACACCTGTCAAAAGTGTCGAAGCGCCTATATTTGTTTGTGTGACTGACACTGGCTAGGTCCACCATCAGGGATTTTAATTATGATAACAAAAAAATTGTCTTTTAAACTTTCGCGATTTGTACACATTTTAGAAATATATAAATCGGGTCTATATCTGCGATATTTTATATAAAAGGCTTTTACGATACCTTTTTTGTTTCCAGTAGACTCTTGAGTCAAAAGTCTGCCCGTGACCACGGCCGGTGCAATTCGGTCGAAACGTCGGGAAACAAAAAAGGTATCGTAAAAGCCTTTTATATAAAATATCGCGATATAGACCCGATTTATATATTTCTAAAAAAATTGTCGCCAAATATCAGAATTAGTCGGTTACTGGTTCAAAAGTTATAAGGGTTTATAGGTGGCCGATCTGGGGAGAAACTCCGCAGATTTGCCCAATTGTGAATCTCAAAAACTAGGGACATCTAGCGAAGATTCCTCCCAAATTTAGTCACCAAATATCAGAATTAGTCGATCACTGGTTCAAGAGTTATAAGGGTTTATAGGTGGCCGATCTGTCGAGCATCTCCCAGCCTGGCCCAATTTGAATCCCAAAAACTTGGCTACCGAGCGAAGATCTGTTTTCTCCTAAATTTGTTGCTAATTAATAAAAAAAAATCTCAAAGTCACAGATTTAGTCGTTGTGTAATTAAAAAGATATTATAGAATTAAATTTCTCCATACATTGGTACAAGCAAGTACACAATACTTTAGGTAGTTTCTAGACAGTATCTATGATGTCATACCATAGTAGATTGAATGTTTGTAATACATAAAAGATTTATCTTTAATTGTTAAGGTAATTGCTATGGGTAATTGCATCTTTTCGACATTTTATTAACTGCAAAGTTAGTCGTGTCGGTTCGGTCACCTGTATAGATAGCAATGACGTGGCCAAAAGACGTGTTAAGTAAGAGGTCGAGATGGCTTAGTGTTCAGAGCGCCTGGAGTGTTTATCCGGGAGGCGCAGGTTCGAATCCTGCTCGCGACCGTTATCTTTTTCCATTTAAACGTGATGATCTGAAAAGATTATCTAGTAAAAATGTGTACGTGTACATTGTACACTCTGAGAAGCTATTCATCACTTGAACAGGCAGTGGTATCCATCTCTGTTTACATGAAGATGAAATTTCCACAGGAATACCATCTTTAGAGAATACTGGTAAGTTATTAATTAGCCAAATAACATAGAATGATACTCAGTAGATATTTAAATAATTATTAGACACCAAAGGATTTATGCTAGCAATAAATTTTCCTATAATAGTACTTCATAGAGTGGACAGCCGAGACAGAATGCCCACAATTATAATATCCTATTTCCTGACAATCTTATGTGATATCCTATCCATTTAGTACCTATTTATTTTTCATTGTATGGCAAGAAACTAAACATGTGTGACGAAGTGTAGACTTTGGACACAGAGTTTCCATTACTTTGTTTTAATTTATTTGGGCGCAGTAAATAAAATCATTTAAATGACAAACGAAGTTTTATATTCCTCGTCAAATTACAGCAACTGTCCTTTTTTTTTTTTTAATTGGCTAGTCGTGATTTGCGCATTGCCACATACAAAACGTAAAGTTTAATATTATTTACAGAAATGTATCTAGCTAAATATTTATACACTAAAATATTATTTGTACAAAGTAGAGATAAAATAGAAGTAGGGAATGGAATGCGGAGGGATAAAAGATTGTTTAGGAAGTAGCAACGATCATACTCAGGGCAAGAGAAAAAGATATGGTTTAAATCGCAAATGTCAGATCCACAAGACGTGCAATTAGGGCTAACAATAATATGCAGTTTGGCAAGATGGGCTGGTGAACACAAATGCCCCAGCCTCATCCGTACAAGTACAGATGTCTCCACCTTGCCAAATTTTGCCTTAGAGAACCACGGCTTCACAGGTACAACAGGTTGAATATAAGAAAAATACCGGCCTTTTAATTGACTACTTAATCTCCAAGCTTCGTTCCAGGAATCTCGGAGAAAGCTCTTCGGTAAAGCGATGAGGTCTTAGGAGATTTTTTTATATGGAAACATATCCCCGCAGTACACCGCATCATTAGCAAGACGGTCAGCTAATCCATGACCTTGTATTCCCGCATGAGCAGGAATCCATGCAAGTTGCAAAAAGTAACCATTAGAAGAGGCTTTAAATAACAAATTTCTTATTTCAAAAATGACCGGCAGTTGTGGGGATATCTTAAATGGAAATTTGGCAATAGCTTGAAGAGCACTTAGTGAGTCCGAAAAGACTATGGTTCGTTTAAGTTTAAATATGTTTACATATTCAACAGCTTTTAATAAGCCAAAACATTCGCCTGTAAAAACAGATGTTTATAGCACTACGGCTTGGTGTAGGGTCGATTGATGACACAAGTTAAGGATAAATATGTTTAATCACATAACCAATACAGGACACCACAATATCACAAAGGGTAAAACTAATGTTACACAAGATAGCGACAAGAGATGAATCGTGAATCTGTCTCTGTGGCAGCGGGAGCGCGGCTATAACGTGCCTCTCTGCTCGGCTGCCCGTCGCACACTACTCGCGCGCCCTCTTACAGGCGCGCGGGCAACCACGCTGGGGTTGCCTACACCCGTTTAAGGGAGTCCACGCTATACACTCCCCCTAGAGTTCGTGAGAACGTCCTCGTTCATGAACTCGCATAAACAAAAAAAACTTAAAACTAACATACAGGACAAACATGCTTACGGGGACGTCCTCTTTGTCTTTTAGGTAAAACAGGACGAGGAGGCGAACCAATATCCCGGTTATGAAAACGCGTAAGCTCTGACACATGATATTTGCCCAAAACCTCACCAGGGTTATCCAAGTTAGCAATAAGATAAGCTGTAGGGCTAGCTCTTCTCGCAACCACATAAGGACCGTCTCTTTTCGGCACAAACTTTGCCGTGATGTTCTTTGCCGAACTGCTAAGGACATGTGACTTCCAAAGCACCTGATCTCCGACTTCGAAGACTTCAGCAGGCGTTTTGGACTTATCAGCACACTCCTTGCGTCGATCCTGTTGTGCTTCAACTCTTTCTCTAACTGAAATGAAAGAGTCAACGAAACGTTTCAAATAGGGAGTTATTTGAGGAACAAAATTATCCTTGTTAAGAATCGACCTGATGTCATGTTGCACGTCGAGCGGTGAACGAAGCTCCCTAGCAAAAGTTAAGTATGCTGGAGACACACCAGTAGTCTGACAAACAGCCGAATTCATGGCGAACTGACACAATGCGTCGAGGAAGTCCAAAACGAAGAAAGTACTCTTCAATCAACATACGGGCACATACTTCTGAAGTTGCCTCCTTCAAAGCGTAAAGTTCGACCCAACGCGTCGCGGTATCTTCTACTAGAAGAATCCACCTTTCTCCTTTGTCTCCTGCTGGAAGTGGACCGAATAAATCTATGGCTAACACTTCACCTCTTTGGTTTAGAACAGGAGTCTGTAGAAGGCCGGACGGCTTAGTGTTCTAAGTTTTATATTTTTGACAGGCGGCGCATGTTTTTACGTACTCCGTTATGACTCTGCGCATGCCTGGGAAATAAAACTTTTGAGCAATTCTGTTGTACGTACGATCTACTCCGTGATGACCAGCTATATCGGAGTCGTGACATTCCTTTAAAATATCAAGGCGAAGAGAAACCGGCACCACCAGTTGCGGCTCCTCACTGTCTACGTCAGGATTATACCTATACAAGACGCCTTGCTGCATGAAATAACCTCTCTCAGACCAACGCTTAACTCCTATAGACTGAGGATCAGATGTATCTTCCAGATCACTAATGATTTTCTTTAGTTCCAGGTCATCGAGCTGCGTGCGTCGGAGATCTGTAGGATTCCTAGCAGGTAAGTCTACAACGACGGAGCAAACACCACACTGATCTTTTTCTTTGGATGAATCTTAGTGTGGTAACTATTGTCTCATCACTAGCTTACTTCATCATATCAAGTAGGTAATTGGCGCTCGGGACATTAAAATATTGTCAGGCGTATTTATAGACATGAATTTTTACAATGCATATCCTGCCTCATTCGGTTTTGTAAACTTTTAGAAAAAGAAAGATTATTCATATTCGGGAAAACCCTTCTTCAGCTCTTCACTGGTTTCTAGCCAAATACAATTTAAAGGGAAAGAGGATACTAGGTAGTTAAATAAAATTACAGAATTATTGTTCTATTGTTTATTATGTCTGTATAATTTCAATGTACGTCCTGACATTCCCAAATCCTTGGCGCTCGCATCCGTCACTTCCAACCTGAGAACATTAATTACAAATTAATAATGTGGGTATCAATTAATATCTAATGTTTGGATGGGGTTATATGACTGCTGGGCGGGTATAGTTTATCTAAGCGACCTACAAATAGTTTGGCAAAATTCTAGGGCCTGTGGTATTTTTTTAAATATGCCTTGTAAAATAAAATCCTTTTCACAGATGAAACACTGGTGATGGTGTTTACACCATCACCAGTTGATACTACTATTAGTAAGAGTTGTCTGCTGTATTTATGTTTGAAGAAAGTTATCTTTTAATCCATCGATATGATTCTGACAGTTATTTTCACTGATAGAAATTGGTGTTGGATAATTTAGCATTCGCATAAATTTTTAGGTTGCGATTTTTCAATTAACAAATTAAATACAGTTGCGTAATTCTGTGAAGTATTGAAATTAACAGCTTCGCACTTCGTACGTTAGCGTGTTGCGGCAGCACGCGACATGTGCTACCCTTCGTATCCACGGGATTATAACTTGCTATTATCAATTTAATGCGAAGTTGCTAATTTCGTCGAGGAAAGAGCGAATTAAATGAACGCGATAATAAATGCGCCCTTTAATTGGCTAATTAAAATTAATTAATTTAACAAGATAATCCTTTCCGCTCAGCCACGTACAGAATTTAATTTAATTAAAAACCTATTGTGTCTGCTAATTAGCGAGCCAACGGCTTAATTTAGGACACGAGAATTCGCATGCACATGAAATTAAGGCGAAATAGCATTATTTGCCATAACTCATAGAAAGTCACGTTATAGTCAAACTCAAGTTATAGTATCCCTAAGTGACATAGGCTGTTTTACTGTGAT
Organism: Xylocampa areola; assembly: GCA_935421205.1. NCBI lineage: Eukaryota > Metazoa > Arthropoda > Insecta > Lepidoptera > Noctuidae > Xylocampa > Xylocampa areola. The sequence continues at coordinate 12,832,606 of OW285201.1, forward strand.
CAAGATTAGGGTTCAGTGCAAAATTGACATTATTTGTACTTCAAGTCGAATAATAAGTTAATTGTATTAATTTCACTTCCTTTAATTTGGCCACTGCCTAAAACCACAAACTGTTTATTCTAAACTTGGACTAGGTGACAAATCTGTAAATACCTATTGCAAACGTGTGACAGACAGCTTGGGCTCAGTAAATTAGGACCCGTTGGCACCTTAAAGAACAGATCCTATAAGGTTTAGGTCAACAATAATTATAAGTTTGCATTATAATAAAACAACTTTTAACCGGAATAATCGCGTGTATTATTGGTTTGTTTTTCGTGCCGTTTCGAACACCTTGCAGCGTTCGTGGTTGCAGGAGGACGAGGGTGTCAGGCGTCTCAACAGTATATTTAAAATTATTTCAGTCTACCGTACAAATAATTGCAAAAATTCATAAAAAGATTTTTGTCTCTGATACATATTTAAACGTCGTGGCTAAGTAACAGCTGCACAGATCGATCGATCGAGGTTAAGCTGCGCTTGCCGCGGTCGGTCTGTGGATGGGTTACCATCATTTCATACCGAGACCCCTCCGTGCCTCGGAGAGCACGTTAAGCCGTCGGTCCCGGTTGTCAAATTAAGATCTATGACAGCCGTTACGGGTAGTCGAGAGGCCTGAAAGTCTGACAACCAGTCATACCACAAGATATCGTGTTACCCAGTAATTGGGTTGTGGAGGTCAGATAGGCAGTCGCTCCATGTAAAATACTGGTATTAAGCTGCATCCGATTTGACTGGAAGCAGACCCCAATGAAATTGGGAAAAGGCTAGGCAGATTGATACATATTTAAAACTAAATCGGGACGGTATTTCCTAAGACTATCCCTGAGAAGAAATACCGAAACAAACTCAGAGTTCACAGTCGTTTTAAATTTAGAGATACAATTTTACCGACGACTGACAATTTTACTGACACATAGCTGACGTCAAGAATAGACGCTCAACAAAATCTGCAGTCTGTGAACATAGAACAGATAAACCCAACCATTTTCTACGTTTCGATAAACCCCAAATCCTCGCGAAAGAAAACCGATATATACCAAGAATACTCCGCGAGGCTATTGAAATAAAAGAACCGAATTTCAATAGAGAAGATGGTTGGCAATTACCTGTTTGGAACCCTGTACTGAAAATAATCAAGTCCCAAACAAGTCAAGTCACAAGAAAAATCAAGATACTGTGAGCGATTACTGCGTGCATCGGAACACCTTTTATTAATAATTCGATAAAATTGAAAAATTGTATCTTTAAATTTAAAACGACTGTGACCTCTGAGTTTATTTCGGTATTTCTTCTCAGGGATAGTCTTAGGAAATACCGTCGCGATTTAGTATTAAATATGTATCAGAGACAAAAATAATTTTATGTATTTTTATCAATTATATGTACGGTAGACTGAAACAATTTTAAATAAACTGTTGAGACGCTTGACACCTCAGTCCTCCTGCGACCACAAACGCTGCAAAGTGTTCGAAACGTCAGGAAAAACAAACCAATAATACACGCGATTAATCAGGTTAAAAGTTGTTTTATTATAATGTATAGTGATCGCGAAAACCTAAATTATTACTATATGAGTTTGCATTTCAACATACCTGATTAGAAGGATCTCTCGTTTCCAGCAGTCATTCGACTGCAGCATTTTTATTTTTTTAAATCTGTTGATTTACTAGGTTGATCAATTTCATCCCTTTTCTGAAAAGTGATTATAACAATTATAGTATTTATTTATCGACTATAAATAACTAAATAAATTCTAAATTTATGAATTCCAAAATAACTGAGCATTGCATATATTTATGAAATTTGTGAAATGGTTATTGTTATAGATGTGATACAATTTGCAATAGCTACTTGGATCATTTGTAGCAGAGACCGAGATGCTTGTATGCTTAATTAATACCCAGAAGGAATGCCATTGAAACATTCATATAACATTAATAATATTGTTCATAAACTGTACGATTTGATCAGTCAGTGCAAACCTATTTGGCCTATACCCGTGATCTGTTACTAAATTTGTGAAATAAAACCAGCTAGAGAGCACAACATAATGCATGTCATACTTTACTAAAAGATTTTAATTTTTAAACGTCTTATCTTAAAACTATTTGTAGGCATTTTACATTAAAAATATACATTACCTTATATACTGATCGAATAAAGATAATAGAGTGATTTATTCAACTCACACTAGAAAATCCTAGGCCCTAAGGAGCTTCACCAACCATTGTTATTATCAAATTTGACCAACTATTGCTTTTTTATCCAATGTATTTTTTTTATATTTATTGTTTTATTCAAGTGTAATTAATTAAAACCAAAAAGAAAGTATTAAGCTGTTGATCTTTATCCGTGCCATATTTAAGGATTTTTTATTTTTTTCTATACCGCAGATACGGAACACGAATAGATAAAAAATAAACATTACCCATTGTTTTTTTGTAAACTAAACTGGCTCCTATGCTGCACGCGACAAAAACCAACCTGTGCAAAACCGTAAAAAAAATAGGCATAGGAATACAAAATATGCCTTACTTATTTCAAGAGATGCTTCAAACTGAAAATTTGTCTTTGAAAATAACCATACAATAAGTAATTCTACATGATTGTCATTTTTTCTTTTATTATTTGCTCTATAAATATAGCACGAGTACTGGTCAACAGCTTGTATAAATTTCATAGAAAATTTAAGATAACTTAAAATTCTTTATTTAAAGATATACAAAATAATTTTTAAATTTAACCCAAGATCAAATGTTATCACTAATATGAGTTCATATTATAAAAAAAAAAAAAAAATGTAATGCAAAATCAAAGGTACACGCACGGGCAGCTGAAAACCCGCGTACTGTGTTTAAATATTATTCGGACAAATTAAAACATGGTTTACAAATTATTACAATCAACTCTCTCTGTCATGTTCAGGTTTAGTACATACTAAAAATAATCTTACTTATGTATCTGTCGCAGATGGATTGTAGAATCAGCTATTTTACAAAACAGTGCCGTTATGTGAAACGGCTGAACAACCTTCAGCAGTTTTGCATAATTACTGAACGATAACATGCAGAATCGTTGAAAGGTTTTGCGTTTATCAATGCATTGGGTCAACGATCAGAGGTTATATAAGAGTGTTATGAAACGTCAGAATTTAGATTTTAGTTCTTCATTTTGTCGCTCATGGCTCTATGTCTCTTAACAACAATAATTTAACATAATTAGATTTTTTAAGTCAGTAGCAAAAAAGTAATGGGAATTTAGAATGACATAAATAGTAAACTACTTTACAAATCGATAATATCGGGATTAAGAAAGAAACAATTAAAAATGATGCATGAGCGAGCGAAGCGATCTCGGTAGTTCCGTTTTCCCCGACACGAGCAGGTTAGGTTCGAAGAGGATGACGGGGTCCAGTGAGCGAGCGAACTACCCACGTCATCCCCTTCGTGTTTAGGTTTTTTTCTGACTTTACAGACACAAAAATAGTAGACCGTCGACCCAGCCACGGAATGACAATTCAGAATACAGTACTTATCTTTTTTACTTGAATATCGACTGTCCATTTAATATATCTATACATTAAATAAATCTTTCTGACTGTAGCTATGTCATTCTGCATTACGTCTAAACGTTGGTAGCAGTTTTGTTAAACGTATCGGTATGGCAATCCAACTGAACGTTGTTCAGCTGTTTTATAAAACGGTTCTGATTTGTAAAGCAGCTAGCAGTTTTGTATAACAGCGTATTCTACCATCCATCTGCGACATATCTACTATCTTAGTTAAATAAATCACTCTTTATGATAATAAATTCACGCATTAATTTCTTACTCCACTTTTGAAGTTAGCTCGACGTAAATGATTTACTATTAATTGTAAATTTACTACTTTTACCTGTTGAACATAGTTGGTTATGTGTTCAAATTAAGTAGTCGAGTTGTGCTTATACATAATAGCCTAGGTACTCGAGTCACAGAATGGTTTCTTTATGATCAGCTTTTCTGTAGTTTTGTCAAGCACGATACTTTACAAAGTTCTATGCTTTACAATTCTTTTTGATTCTCTAATAAACTTATGAAATAAAGATGCATAGGCTCTTCAAAAAAATGAACTCCCAAATGTCTTATGATCAAAGTATCACCACTATTTTACGATACCAAATATAGTCATCATACAACAGTACATCTGTCTGTGCCTATTCATTATTTCTGAATTATCTTTTGGTCATTAATACAGCTAGGATGGAGGAATAAATTATGTCAGCAAATTAATATACTTACATAGACATCATCATATCTTATTTCTAAAATAAATTATGTGGACTCGTGTCAACTAGATTTTAGTGTGTTCTTTGTTATTAATTAAAAAATGTTACCTGATTGTCATTATTTCATATTCTAAAAATGTATCCTCAAAGCAAGTAGAGAAAATTTAGTAGAGGCACGAAATAATCTCTGGTGTTGTAGACCAAAATACCTTGTAATAGGAAATATGCACCTAATAAAAGGTTTGTTATATTTAGCCAACATTGTGCCACCTACAGGGGAAAAGGCCTTCCTTGCCATTTTCCAAACACTCAATCAATCGTTCTTTATTTGTTTCCGTTTGTTGATATTAAATCTGTGTTTTATGAAAGATTACCATCATTCATCAGTCCCCAGTCTTTTTCAGAATATTTAATTCTGTAATGAAATTATTATATCTCTAAAACAATTAATTGCACATAGAAAATAAATATATCTGTCCATGTTTGCTATAACACGCCTTAAATTTTTATTAAGGTCAGCTTCTGCTACATACATGTGTACAAGATAAGAGTGAACTATTTTGGAATCTTTACATAAGACAAGCATTCTAAAATATTTCACTTTCGTAATAGAAGTAGGAATGCTGTAACATAAATATTTTAATAGTAACAAGGATTTTGCTATACTATCCTCTTACTTCTGAATTTGAGTATATGAACTCTAGGTGATTCAAACGCAACAGTTTCTTAGTTGTTCTTTGTTCAGAGAAAGTTTATGGTCGATGTTTTCTCCAAAACCATAAATATTGAATTTCCATTACCTATGCTTCAGCATTGTTAAGCTACTTACAACTATCTTTTATTTAGGTAATGTAAGTCAATACGAGCCTAATTTAGTGATTTTTCAGAGGAATAATTTAACACTAAACTTATTCCTTCGAATGTAATGACATACTGCCCCCTTGCCAAAGGGGGCAGTAATATAGTCAACTCGCAATTTAAATGAAAGATACTTTGTTTACTGTTTTGTCTTTTGTATAAGTATTCAATATGTTTACACAATCTCAAACCATAAGCGGACATAAAATAATAATTTTATTTGACGACTGTCACATCGTTTGTGATCAAGTACCATCTAGAATACAGTAAAACAAAGTATAGTCAGATGTTTTTGCTAATATGACTACAAAATCCATTTTTATAGCAAGACCTTGTACACCTTTGTTCACAAATAAATATTGATTTCATTTGAAAAAAAAAAACCAGACGTTTTCGTAGGGTCAACATAAACATTTCTTCAGCATATTATCTTTCAAAATCATTCATTAGTGGAGTTATAAATATATGACTACAAAATTCAGACATTTTCGTAGGATCAACATAAACGTTTCTTCAACATATATCTAATCTTTCAAAATCATTCATTAGTGGAATTATAAGCTTAATTTAGTACTCAATAACAGAAAGAAGCGAGATGTTCTAACCCATATTTCCAAGCATACTTAAAATTATAGTTGGGTAAAAAATATTTTTATATATATATTATGTGCTTTCCACAAATTTTAATTTATTTAAATAAATATATTAGATGATATTTCTGTATATATATATATCTGCCTAGCCTTTTCCCAATTACATTAGCGTCGGCTTCCAGTCAAACCGGATGCAGCTTCATACCAGTATTTTACATGGAGTGATTGCCTACCTGACCTCTACAACCCAGTTACTGGGTAAGACATTATCTTGTGGTATGACTGGTTGTCAGACTTTCAGGCCTCTGATTACCTATAACGGCCTTCAGAGATCTTAATTTGACAACTAATTATATGATATTTCTGTAAACTAACTAATTCCATATTTCCAACTCATTCGCTTTTTTCTCATTCACATCTTTGTATGTTAACGGTACAGCAGATTTTTGACATTGGAGTGTAAAGTTCGTGAGGTGGCGATCTTATTAGCAAAAAAAAACGACATATACTATATGATATTATCCTAAGGGGCACATGAAACGTTTCAAGTTTAATAAACATGATAGTATGCTTACATACTCAATCTTAAAATTTCATAGTACCTGTGTACACAAGTGTAAATGTTTTTAGTTTCACTTATATTTATCTTATTATTTGTCTTACCCATTTGAAAATATATATATATATATATAATATATACTAATTTGGAGGAATTATACTATCCCAGTCATAATAATGTTAACCTCCTCTCTTTAGTTACTATTATTAACCATGGCTCCTGGTAAAGCCGCAATCCATGAATACAGAATGTGTATGTAACATTGAATTATTTATTGAGAAGGCAGTTTCGAGGTGTAAAAAAATCTCTAGCATACATCTAACTTTTTGGTGATACTAAACTAATACCTAACTTATTACATGTTTATTCAATTTGTTAATTTAAATTCTCACGTAGACCCAATATTAGCCGTCAGTCTAGTGCTTGATCATATCGAAATAAAGCATACACATTATATGTTAGTTCATATTTTTTATTGTGAATCGAGTCCTTAAATCTAAAACATCATGGTACTTTTTTATACCATTGTTACAAAAAAATGAGCCAAAGTAGAAGTATCTTGCTACAATCATAAACATTGTATTTGGATATTGCTTGGTGAAATATTGAGTCCTAAATATAAAATATTTTAGAGGGTAATTTTTGTGGTATTGGAACTTAAAAATCTTTAACTACTGTTATTTATTTACTCAAAAAACACCCCGATATATTTATTATTGTCTCTTCTCAATGGTCTCATTCAGTCATTTACATTATATATTTATCATTCTGTCCAAACTCTCACCTAACTAAAATGTGACGTATACATCGCAAACTGCATTTTAGAGTAGTACATCCATTAGCTTCAATAATTTGATCCAGTTACTTTATTTTGAATGTGTACCAAAAGACGTAAATGATATTCTGTATAGTCAAACAGATCACCAACTGCCTGTAATGCAAACAATTATAATAGACGTGAAAACTTATTCACAAAATAATATATTAAAATTAACATAAGAGCCAAGTCATCAATGACTTTATACTTGCAAAATGAACCTAACATACTCAATTACTTGTATTTATTCATTCATCGATCCATTTCATTGAAATTACATATCAAAACCACCCAACAAACTTATCAATAAAAATATACTATTACGATATGCCTTCATTTATTAGCGTATTATTATTGGGTGTGATTGACTTATATGTTTTAGATCATGTTACTCATGTGACTGTCAACAAATTTTACATTTCCAAAAGACTAACTTTATAAGAGATTACACAGTACATAGATAAACCACATCTTATTATTTTACCTAAATGGACATAATCCTCGTTTGTATTTTTCCAACCATCCGAACGTTGTGTTGTTTTAATATACAGTAAGATCAATAATAACATGGTTAATTTGAAGCCCTTGCATTCATGTCTAATTTAATTCTTAGTTCTTAGCCTAGTTCTGTTATAAAAACTCTTATAATTATAAACCTTAATATTTTATTACAGAAATCCTAAGTAGCACTGATGTCACTATTGGAAATATTGTGACTTTTAACTTTGTGCAAATATCCATAAATAATTGTTAACAGGAAATGTGAATACTAAGTAGCACTGCTCATAGTCATACACCGTCCTAGGTGACCAATATAAATATAATGCAATGCTAAAATAAGAAAATCAAGCTGGACCTAAATTATAGGTCTGTTGTATTGATACTTGACAGGAATATCTGACAACCTAAAGAAAGAAGTTGTTTATAACGGATTAGATTGTTTTTCATTGCTTTTTAATGTGTTTCGCGTAGTATTTTAATACTTTTCGTTCAACTAGGACTTAGAAACAATCACTGGGATATCACTTAGCTATTTGACTAGAGTGTAGTATAGGTAGGTCTTGTACAAAGATTCAATATTTCCGATACTTACCATAGTTATTGTTATACTGCGGCTGCGGCTGCTGATAGGAGTTGTAGGCAGGCTGCGAGTACGAATCGTAAGCGGGCGCCGGCCCTCCATATGCGGGCTCGGCGCCGCCATAGCCAGCGTCGCCAGCCCCACCCGCACCTCCACCGCTAATTTTAAATGAAATTATAAAATAAAACAGTCTTAAAGTCCGTTAATTCCAGGAGAACTTGCACGACAGGTATCAATTATGCTTTTAGTGATGTCGAGTAACGTAAATCGGAAATGAGTGTTTCGATTATTATCGATCTGATTTCAGAAAAAAATATTATCAGACCTCTAGTCTGCGATTTACGTTACGCCTAACATCTAACACGCCTTTCCAAAATATTTAAATTAGTTTATTTTGAAGTTATATTTTTTGCGGAAAAAGCATGCGTTAATGCTTTTCAAAGATTTATCTGTATTATTAAAGATAAATCTTTGAAAAGCATTAACGCATGCTTAGTGAACTCTAAAGTTATTATATTAAATGGAGAATTGTTATGATCTGTATTAGATTACTTTAATTAGTTAAGGCTATGGTTATTTTTATGAAAACTATATATATATAGTCGAACATAAAATTGCTTTACCACCCTTAGAGTAAATGTCGTTGGCATATCCAAAACAAGGTCTTTTTTTTCTTAAAAGTGATAGATAACGGTGTCATCAATACGTAACGTTAGTGTAGAACTATTTATTAATTCAAATAAAGTCTATAAACAATATATTTACATGCACATTCTTCCGTGTGATACCCAATACCACTCAGATTTGATAGAAATAAATATCACACTAACATTATAAATATGTGGTGTGCAAATAATTGACTTAACCTTTCGGCTCAGTAACGTACAGATCTGTACGTTGTAACAATAAAAATCTATTGTGTCTGCTAATGACTGAGGCAACAGCTTAATAGCGTATATATATAAGGTCCTAATTTATTAGGTAATTTCCTTTGAAAGGGTTAATATATAAGTCAAATACATTCACTTAAGCCAAAAATTTAATGGATATAACAAATTATTTGTAATTACCATAGTACTAGCAAGACGAAAACTGCTCCTTCAACGGAAAACATTAAGAATAAAATAACATTGTTGTAAAAATTTGAATTATGGCTTAAATGAATCCTTATCACTTACACATTGACCCCTTAAAAGGAAATTACCTAATAAATTAGGACCTTATATAATTGTATTAACTAAAATATAACCCTACCAAATTGCAAAAGAATGATTGCCATACGACAACGGGATGTTTAAATGAGCTACTTTATTTTGCCTCGAAACGAATACACACATTCAACATTGTTTTAATAAAAAGTTCTTATCAAAACATTTTCTATTTCCTTATCGTTTTCATAATAAATTTTATCACAAGTAAAAATGACGCCCTACGAAGTGGACACGGGTCATCTAGTCATTATATATTAAGAAAAATAGAACAAGTATAAAATATATAGGTTCAGATATATCTTTCAAACGTATTAGCGAACCGAATGCGCAGCGAACTCTAAAGGTATTTTGTGATTATGTGACAACAAAACTTCGCGACGCATCGGTTCAATTCCTGCTCAAGAGTTCAAGACCGTAATTTTTATTCCACAAAAAAATTATAAGTTTTAAATTACTTCAATTAATATTTTCGTTAAATCTTATACCTTTACACGAGCCATTCTTGTCTATTAATAATCTGAATCTCGGAAATAGCTCCAACGATTTTCATGAAATTTTGTATGCAGCGGGTTACGCGGGCAAATAAGCGATAAAAAAAGCTAGGCTTCATTTTTAGAAAACGTCGTTATACGAAAAAAACTCGTCATCCAGGTATATATTATATTCGTATATTTGCATATATATTTTTTGCAAGAATTATGTTATATGATGAAATGCACCACAGTGTATATTGTAATAATAATTAACTACCACAAGCTTTTCTTCATTCCAATGGTGCTTTATCTATTCGATCAATTATAATTACGCAACAGACAAGATAACGTGGTCAAAATTTTAAATTTGTGAAATTGTATACGGAAAATAAGAGTACCACATTAAAGTTACAATATTAAATGGAAAAAGAATACGGTCGCGAACAGGATTCGAACCTGCGCCTCCCGGATAGATACTCCAGGCGCTCTGACCACTAAGCCATCTCGACCTCTGCTCACCACCGCGAATTCTTCTTCCATATTTTAACACGTCTTATGGCGACGTCATTGCAATCAATTCAGTACCTATACAAGTGACCGAACCGACACGACTAACTTTGCAGTTAATACAATGTCGTAAAGAATGCAATTACCTTAATAATTCAAGATATGTCTTTGAAAAAGCATTAACGCATGCTTAGCGAACTCTAAATTTACAATATTAAATGGAAAAAGATCCGGGAGGCGCAGGTTCGAATCCTGTTCGCGACCGTATTCTTTTTCCATTTAATATTGTAACTTTAGAGTTCGCTAAGCATGCGTTAATGCTTTTTCAAAGACATATCTTGAAGTACCACATTAACTAAACAAAAGAACGGATACACAAGATATACAAGACAGTGTAAAACATGTGCGTCAAGACCTTCCGCTACTTTGTTAGGGTCCAGAGATGGGGAAACAACATTCTGGCCCTTAAATTTAAGGGGACACCTAAGCGTTTAGGTGTTCCCTGAAGTTTGGTGAAAACGAAACAATCGTTAAGGGTTAGCCAACTTCGCTTGGATAGCCTCTAAAATTTAGGGAACGTTGGTGAAAACGGGCTTACGCCTTAAATTTGACTTTACAGTCAAATTTAATTTGGCTGCAGTTTTTGTTAAAAGTGGTAAAGCAATTTTATTGTAGACTATACAAAAAAAATAAGATTTAGAGAAGTTAGAAGAAGAAAGAAAAACTATCGGCATTCAAAATATTTTTAAACCCCCTCAATAAAATATAATATTCCTAAGAAAAGATAGTATAATAGATTTTTTTATTTATTTATTAGAATAAAGAATATTAGTGAATTATTATAGTTGCTCACGATTTCGAGTTTAGGTAATTTTTTTTAGTTTTATATATTTATTTAACTATGTTTTGATAGTATTACTAAGAGCAAATCGTTGGGGAAGTACTAATAATGTCGTACGGTTATTCGAATAGTTTTGATAGATGGACGTTAACTATTATAAAAAATCAATTTTATATTTATTTTATGTGATGATATAGTACGTAAAAGAAAAAAAAAACATAAAGACACTAACCTGTATCCCTCATTTTCATAGTTGCCTTGACCACCTGTTGAATACCCATAGCCAGAGCCATAGTTACCAGAATTGTAACCGGAGCTGGGTTGAGCAGGTGCCGGTGTTGAATAACTGTTACCTTGATAAGAGCTAAGAAAAGATAATCATCGTAAGAATTTTGATCACATCTAACCAATTACGATACAATAATAATTAATTTGTCAGAATCTATATCATCTGCATTTGTGTTTCAGACGGCAATTCCTATCTGATAGATTTGTATCATCATTGTTATAATTTTATTTGGATAGAAAAAGTGTATGTTCAAATTCTGCTTGTGGTTGTATTTAAATACTTAATTAGTTTTGAATGTGTTTGAATACATATCAAAAACTGATATAGTTTTCAAACACATGCAGCACATGCAAAGCAAATTTTGAAGTAATATTTTTTAATGTAAGGGTGTTGGAAGTAATATTTTTCATCCAGAAATGAGTTAAATTAGTAATTTATAGATTTGTACCCAGGTGTGTTGTATGATGGCTGAGCATAAGGATCAGCTGCAGGCGGCTCATATGGTTGGTATCCCGTGTGTCTGTAAACATTTAATTCAGCTTAGCAATAATAGCAGAATATCTATATCATAAAATAAAAACTTATTTGTTATATCAGTATAAAGAAAATCGTCATTTGTGTTTCAGACGGCACATTCCTATCGTTTTCTGGTTCATCATGTTAGATTAAGACAGTCCCCAAAAAGCCTAACCTTTACTACAATACTTACGAAGGTCCATACCCATTGGCTTGTTGCGGCGCGTTGTGTTGAGGGGCCGCCTGCTGGTAGCCACCTTGCTGGGGTGGTCTTCCACCGCCTCGAGGGCCGTCAAACCTGAACATAAAACAGTGATTTACCATTACTTACATTCCTGTAGTAGAAAAACCTTCCAACCAAAAATTTTTAGAGAGCCAGAATGTTTTTTTGAGATGAATGGGTTTAATTGTGAAAAAAAAAAACATGAATTTAATGTTACCAAACTTTAATCGTTTCAATATAAACAAAGTACATACATTGAAATCATTATTTACCTTGGTCTCTTAGGTGGGCCTCCTCCAGGGCCCCCGTGTGGAGGTCCACCACCCCTCTTGAAGGGCGGTGCAGGTTGTGACTGCGAGGGCGCAGCGGAAGCAGCGGCATGGGGGGGCGCCGCTCGAGGCCCAGGCGGGCCCGCGCCCATGTGCGGGCCGCCGGGGCCGCCGGCCGGGCCGCCTGGAGGCATGCCGTGACCACCGCGACCACCACGTCCTACGAGTTAATTTGATTAATCAAACTTCACAAATTCTTCTCGTCTAGAGTTGAGAGTTACTGAAAACTTAGCTTGTGTTTAGTAGTAGAATTTAAATTTAAAATTGAATCAATAGTACCATACTTTTTCAATAATTTTTAAACTAACAGGGACCCAAGAATAGAAGGCTTCTCCATCAACTTGGTAGGCAAACATGAACAGGAACCTTCAAAAACACCAGTTGTTAGATCCAACAACACAAGACAGTGTTTCTTAGTATAAAAAAGTGAGGAGACCCAAACCCAAGTAAATAAGATAAGGTGAAGAGGGAGAAGACTTTTTTAAATATAAACAATAGTCAAAAACTGTATCGGATACCTCTCATAGGCATGCCCCCACGTCCACCACCCCTGTCACCTCTTTGGCCGAAATCACCTCGTCCCCTGCCTCCTCTACCTCTCATGGCACCAGGGCCACCTCTGTTATTAAATGCTCCACCTGCAAAATAAAAAACTTGATGATGCATGCAAGCCCAAACTTTTTGTAATATTTTAAAGCTGATGCTGTTTGACATCTTGACAAGCAACATAATAATTGTAACGAATACAAAGCTTTATTTGCTTAAAATATATGGTTATACAGTGGTGTTTAGTTATAAGCCGTTTTCTTTTTCGAATAGGATCGCGACTTCACGATCTTCACACGCAACAACATCAAAAATCGGCTGTATGGTTAAAACACAAAGATGAGAATGAAAAAAAAAACGAATGTGTATGCTGAAAATATGAAATTAGTAATTTTACAGAAATATTATCTAATTTATTTATTTAATTAAATGAAAATATGTGAAGAATACACTACTAAAATTTTTACCCAACGCCACTAGATGGGTCTTTTTCAACTATCGATTTTAAAATACAAATTTAAAATAAACTAAGCCATCTCGACTAGTGGTCAGAGCGCCTGGAGTATCTATCCGGGAGGCGCAGGTTCGAATCCTGTTCGCGACCGTATTCTTTTTCCTTTTAATATTGTAACTTTAGAGTTCGCTAAGCATGCGTTAATGCTTTTTCAAAGACATATCTTGGATTTTAAAATAATTTTTGTCATTCAAATTCGACGTTAGTATTAGTTTTGTTATTAAAAATGTTTTTTATAAAGTTAAATAATTATCTTTTCACTATTTTAGTAAATAAAATACGATATTCGTATTTATCAGCGATTGTTTGAGAATGACTTCAATGCCGAATGAAACGTCAAACCGTTTGTGTCCCACCAAACTGAACAAATGATTATAGTGCGCGCGGAACTAGCTGGCCGCGCCTTAGGTATGTGAGCGGTGGAACGGAGAGGCGGGGGCGCTTGATGTCATTACTCAGTTTGGCGCCGGACTTCGCGGCGGCAACACGCGTTTACGGTTCTGGCTAGTTTAGACAAAACGCATAAGAGATTGCAATAGCAAGATGAGTCCGCCGATAAAAAGACAATCTAAGGAAATATATTAAAAGTGCATACGTTTTTTAAAAAACGGAAAGCCGGTGTCAATAGGTTAGAATATAAAACTGATGCGAATATTCATAAATTAGTGGCAGAAGCAACCGGGATATCAGAACGAAGTGTAAGGAGAGTGATTGCTGAAAGTAAAACATCCTTGCAAAATACAGGGGAAGCAAAATTTTGTTCTCCGCGGAGACGAAAAGAAAATACAAGTTCATGATTTTGACTTAGGAGTGATAAGAAGAAAAATAAATCAGTTTTATACGGTACAGAAAAAAAAACCAAGTCTACGAAAACTAAATGCTGTGTTAAAAGAGGATAATATTTTAGATTGCGGATTAACTTATTTAAGAGAACTTTTGCACAAAATTCATTTAAAAAATGTAAATCGAAGAGATCCCTTTTAATAGAGAGACCAAACATTGTTGAATGGCGAGTGAAATATTTGAGGGTCATAAGAAAATTCAGAGAAGACAAACGAAATATATTCTTTTTGGACGAAACTTAAGTTAACCAAAGTCATAATTCAAGATAAATCTTTGAAAAGCATTAACGCATGCTTAGCGAACTCTAAAGTTACAATATTAAATGAAAAAAGAATACGGTCGCGAACAGGATTCGTATCCGGGAGGCGCAGGTTCGAATCCTGTTCGCGACCGTATTCTTTTTCCATTTAATATTGTAACTTCAAAGTCATAATGTCCAAAATTGTTGGCAATCTTCGTCGGAGCCTGGTATTACCTGGTATGCAGATATAGGCAAAGGAAGGCGTTTAATAATAGTTAACGCTGGTAGTCGGAACGGGTTACGATGCTTTGCTAATTTTTAAATCAGATTCAAAAACAGGAGACTATCATGGAGACATGAACTCTACAAATTTTTACAACTGGGTTGATCGAAAGTTAATACCTAAACTTCCACCTAACTCAGTCATAGTTATGGACAATGCAGCTTACCACTGTGTGCAAGTTGAGAAGAAACCGACTATGTCCTGTTTGAAAATTAATATGCAGAATTGGTTGTAAAATCATAACATGCCCTTTTCTCCCACAATGGTCAAAGCCGAACTCTTGGGCTTGATTAATACGACCCAATCAGAAAAAATATACACGATTGATGAGCTTCTGAAAGGTGCAGGTGTTCTAAGACTACCTCCATATCATCCAGATCTCAACCCAATCGAGCTTGTGTGGGCAAATATTAAAAATTGCCTGGCCGGAGATCACATTAATGCTACATTGGACGAGAAAATTACAATACTAACAAGACTATTTTCTGAATTTTCTGCCGAACAATGGCAAAAATGCGACGACCACATACAAAAAAACGAACAAGAATACTGGAATCATGATATGAGATATGATACTGTAATGGACGAATTCATTATAAACTTACAAGATGATTCTGACTCAAGTTCAGACAGTTCAAAATCAAGTGATACAGAGGATATGTCAGAGTAATTTCATCTAATATATAAAATTCTCGTGTCACAGTTTTCGTTGCCATACTCCTCCGAAACGGCTTGACCGATTTTGATGAAATTTTTTGTGCTTATCCGGTATCTATGAGAATCGGCCAACATCTATTTTTCATCCCCCTAAATGTTAGGGATAGTCCACCCCAATTTTTTTTATTTATATGGCAAAACAACGTTTGCCGGATCAGCTAGTATCTATATATATAAAAGAAAGTCGTGTTAGTTACACTAATTAATTAATAATAATTTCATAAATAGTAATTTCATAAATGATTCAAATATGTCCGAAGAATTTCATATAATTTGATTTTGGTTTATTTTACTTTTAATTGCAATGTTATGTACATTGCAATTAATTAGATAGGTATAATATAAACTTGTAAAAGTTCAATTGTCTTTTATTTTTTCTTTTCAATAATTGAACAATTATTGTTCACGATATCTCGAGATTGGTCGTCACTGTCTAATCTCATGTGCGTTGCGAGCAGCAAGCAACCCGCCCCCTCACCCCTGTCCCTACCTAAGGCGCGGCCAAGTAGTACCGCGTGCACTATAACAAAACTATTATGTATTTATTACTTCAGCAATTGGCAATTGTTTTGCCTAAAAATCAGTGTAAAGTTGTTTTATTTAGTGGTATTTATTTAAACTTCTTGACACTTGATATATTTGAAATAAGGTCCATTACTTCTAAATTAGACTGATGAACTGTTTGAGTACATTATACTAGTATATATTATTCAAATAATCTAAATTATTAACAAAACTATTATGTATTTATTACTTCAGCCTATGGCAATTGTTTTGCCTAATAAAATAATTTTTAACAAAAAAAAGAACCGACTCCAAAAATCTTTCTGTGTAAAATTGCACTAAAAAGTTATAAAATAATTGCATTATTTACTTACTACAATTTATATAAAAATATTTTTTTAATTTTAGGGGATTCTGAATAAAGTCAATTTATTAGGACAATAATATACAATTATTATTATTTTTGGAGTCGGTGCCAGACAAACTTTAAAAATATTGAGGAAGTTTCCTAAAATTTGCAAAGTATATTTAAAGGTACATTAACCATCATTATTTTTACGATAATGTATTATACCTAATTGAACCTATTTACAAATGAACACAACAACTGCCTAAAGCGAACGTAATACGCTACTTCATGAATGTACGTTTATTATCCTTTACTGGCACCGACTCCAAAAATAATAATAATTGTATATTATTGTCCTAATAAATTGAGTTTATTCAGAATCCCCTAAAATTAAAAAAATATTTTTATATAAATTGTAGTAAGTAAATAATGCAATTATTTTATAACTTTTTAGTGCAATTTTACACAGAAAGATTTTTGGAGTCGGTTCTTTTTTTTGTTAAAAATTATTTTATTTCTTACTTTTTAGTGAATCTTGCGTACCATAACTGATTTATCGGAAGTGGATATGGGTAGACCTACTCAAAACACAAAACAGTACTGTTTTATAAAACAGCTTAACAACGTTCAGCTGGATTGCTATTGCGATACGTTTAACAAAACTGCTACCCACCTTTAGACGTAATGCAGAATGAAATATCTACTGTGGGACAGGTTTGTTTATTGTATAGGTATATTAAATGGATAGTCACCATTCAAGTAAAAAAGCGTACTCTGATTTAATTTACTGTATTCTGATTTGACTTTCCGTGGCTGGGTCGACGGAGCCCCGCTTAGCGGGGCTCCTATTTTTGTGTCCGTAAGGTTAGAAAAAACCTAAACACGAAGAGGATGACGGGGGCTGTTCGCTCGCTACGCTCGCTCACGGGCCCCCGTCATCCTCTTCGAACCTAACCTGTCCGTGTCGGGATACACGAAACTCCCGAGCTCGCTTCGCTCGCTCATGGATCAATTTAATTTATTTTCTTTCATAATCCCGATATATTGTCGACTATTAAGGTGGTTTAGTATTTACGTCATAAAAAATTTTTAATAATTTTTTTGCTATTGACAAGTAAAATAAAGTTAGGTTATTATTGTTAGGACATACAGAGCCGACAAAATTTCGAACTAAAATCAACAATCTGACAGTTAGGCAGTTCATTAGAACTATTCTAGAGACCGTAAACACCACCGGAAAGTCACAAGAAAGCAAAATACACCATTTCGTTTACTTCGACGACGTATTATTTTTCAGTTATTTTGATTTAAATACCAAACTACTAAACCAATTTTCATAAAATTTAAATGGGACCAATCTGAAAGTAAATCCTTTCAAATAAAAAAATAATTTTCCAAATCGGTTCATAAATGACGGAGTTCTGAGGTAACAAACATAAAAAAAAAAAAAAAAAAAAAAAAAAAATACAACCGAATTGATAACCTCCTCCTTTTTGGAAGTCGGTTAAAAAACAGTGTGAAGTTGTTTTTATTTAGTGGTATTTATTTTAACTTCTTGACACTTGATATATTTGAAATAAGGTTACTTCTTAATTAGACTGATGAACTGTTTGAGTACATTACACTAGTATATATTATTCAAATAATCTAAAAAAAATATTTTCACGCTTATTCACCCAATATTAATACTAAAATGGCCTTGTAGTTTGTCACAGCTTTAAACGGCGCAGAATGTTCAGTTATGTTAACCTACGCTTAAACGGAGTTTACCTTAACTTGCGTTGTTCGGAAACGCTTTATCAAGAGTTATCGAACCAATGGCACTAACAAAAAAATAAACTCCCCATTAGTCATTTATCTTTGAAGAGCGTTCTCGGTAAACGGCCCGCCCGCGATTTAGGCATTGACGTGTCTGTGTGCAACCGCACGACACACACGCGCGGATGCAACGTCGTGCAAATTTCATGAACAACCAACTAGTTTTGATCTTTTGGATCAGTTATATAAATACCATCTAATATATAAAATTCTCGTGTCACAGTTTTCGTTGCCATACTCCTCCGAAATGGTTTGACCTATTTTGATGAAATTTTTTGTGCTTATCCGGTATCTATGAGAATCGGCCAACATCTATTTTTCATCCCCCTAAATGTTAGGGGTAGTCCACCCCAATTTTTTTTATTTATATGGCAAAACAACGTTTGCCGGGTCAGCTATATAATTATATTATTATTATTTATCATTTATTGCAGACTAGATCCATAAATTTTACTCCATTATATAAATAAATAGCTTTTGTTATGTTTGATGGATATGGAGGGAAATCCTTTATAATTTAATTGTATAATGGGACGAGGTGCTCCTCATGATACGGTGCATATCTATATATTGCTATATCTTAAAAATGGCTAGTGTACCAGAGAATGCGTGCTAAAAAACGGTTGGCTGACAAAGTTACTAAATCAATCATTAAAATTTATCCATAAGAATTGAGAAAATTATAGACATACATACAACATACGGGTTGAATACAGAATCTCCCCTTTTTCAAGTCAGTAACTAGTACAGAAACTTTTATTACATTGCATATATACACAACCCTAGTCCGAAGCAAACATGAGGCAAGTGCTTGTCTGGAATCCTTATACATTGACCCAAACTTTAATGCTTGAGAAAGTACAGAAAACATTCCTCAGATTTTTATTTAAAAAAATTTACATCTACTTTCCTTATCTGTATCTGACTAACTACCTATTAGGGATATTAGGATTTAATTCGTTGGAGGTGAGAAGAGGTCTTGACCAGTTGCGTGGAGCCTGTAAAACTCTTCAAGGTCATATTGACTGTCCTGAGCTCCATAACTCATTCTGTCGAATTTATGTACCTAGCAATTATATCAGACATCACCAAAACCGCCGACCCAAATTGTTTGCGCAACCACCATGTCACTGTCGCTAGAGCAGAGTCCCCAGCCTGCCAGACTCTGGATGTGCTCAATGCACTCCTGACTTTCAACCCTGAATGCGATGTGTTTGCTGATGAATGGAGAGATATTATACGAGTGTCTAATGTTCTGTGAGAGACAGTATGCTAGTGTCTTCTATTCCGTGTTAATTGTTAATGTTTTATATATGTATTATTGTTCAATTGATGTAATGTTTTTTAATGTATTATTTGATATAATTTGTTTTAAGTAACATTTTTGGGTAACTTTAATCGTTTAAGCAGCACACGCAATGGAAGCTCTGAAAAAGATACAAAATCTTACGCTGTGGTGGTGCTCCGCGAGACTCAATCGTTGGCACTGGATGGGGCCCCGGACCCTGCGGACCGGGTGGAAAACTACGTCCTCTGTCACCACCGCCACCTCTCATTGGGCCTCCACGAAAACCACGCGGTCCACCACGGAACGGAAGTCCACCTCGTGGGGGACCACCCCTGCCTCTCATTCCTGGTCCACCCCTTAAATAATAATAATTAATAAATCAAATAACCTATAATACTTAACAATGCTGTTATTTTAAGATAACAAAGGGATTTATAACCTAAAATTAACAAAACACTATTCTGGAACTGTTACAAGATTCTTAAATCCAATGTCTTACCGTCCACGCATGTCGAAACCACCTCTTCCTCTTTGATTAAGACCTGGAGGTCCTCCACGACCACCACGGAAGCCTCGATTCGGGGGCCCATCCATGGTTGTGATCGCGGTTTAAAAATGTAGTTTTAGGAGACTAATTGATTAAAATCTACTGATACAACAACTAATTTCGCGCTAACATTATCTGTTTCTTATAACTCAGATAAGGCGCCGTTATATCAAGCTATGAAGTATCCCTAAGACTTTTTATGTAAAACAATTTTCATCTACCGGTAGCCATTCGATTGGATTTTAAAATGGCGGAATTACCGAGGTAGGTACGCGAAAGAAGAGAGAAACCAACCGGATAGGGATACGGATGTCGGATATGCTTACATTACACTGCTAGTCAGTGTTGCCAAAAGGTGAATCAAAAATAGCCGAATCCTCATGACGAAAAGGGCCGATTTTTGGCAGGAAATGCATCGTATAGAAAATAAAACATAATATTAATCGACCTTTTCAACCATTAATACTTAAACGTATGGTACCTTGATGATGGAACCCTAGGAGGTGAGGTGAAAACAAAAATTCAAATCCATTGGCCACGAACGAAATCTTTCAAAATGTGAATTATATTTACCCGACACTACCGACAGAAAATTGAGTATCAAAATTCAACGCAGTAACTATAAAACCTAATAAATACAGCGCATATCAAAATTATTGAAAAATAATCCCTTCATCTTTTGAAATCTACATTGTCGAAAAAATATAACATTTTAATGATATATCGGAAAGACTAACAGATTCATTTACATTCGGCATTTACTATTATTTGATACTGTTGTTTTAGTCCAAAATTTACATATTATATATTAATTGTAAAATATTAGTGATCAATTACCTCTGAATTCTGCATGGAGCTTTGATGCGAGGCCAGACAGAGATAGAAAGTTATATCAAAGGCACCGCCGCATCACACTTTTTGCACCTACACATGTGCCTACACCATAAGCCTAAACTAAGGTCGTGAACTCTGCGCTTGTCACGTGTTTTCACTCAATTGTTTGCTGTTCATCAATTAAGCGATCATTTTCTTTTTTCATTTTTAGGATAATGCAAACTTAAAACGCAAATTAATTAAAATGTTCTACTTGACGGTCTTGGAGATGTTAATCTCAATATACACTTTTCATACCGTTTAATGTTGTTTTCACGTACGCTTCTTAGAACAGATGTATCGGCCTTGATTTCAGCGAATGCAGTGACTATTCGTAAACGCATTTAGGCTTCAGTGTCACATGTTTTTCTAAAAACGACCTGTTGGATAGTGCCCTAGAGATATAAATCTAAAGAAGTAAGATCACGTGACCGCGCCGCCCACCGCGACAAATAGTTAGACTAAGACATATTACACTACAAAACAACACCAGTCAGTCACGGGTCGCGGCAATTAAATAGGTTATAGATTTCGCAATCAAATACGGAAATCCGATCGGAAGCCGCCTTCCAATCACTTCACTTCACGCGTATAGCAGAAGACATAGATATATTTTGTTGTACTCTGGGTGAGTTCATAGTGAGAGCTCTTTTTGAAATAAGTTATGGTCCTACTGTCACATAGATATGGTGTTCGTAGTAGCAATAAGTGGATTAGTTAAGATCGAAAATGATTACTTACTTTATTTTACTGTATAACCGTAGTTTGTAATAATAGCTGTCTACATTATTGCATTAGGTGTAAATGTAATTGTATAGCGGTAATAAATAAATAAATGAAAATAAATCTCCCGCTCCCGCGCGCTTATCTTCATTATAGACATGGGCGTTTTTGGAATTTTCTGTAAACGGTTACCCGATATGAAGTTTTCATATCGATATGAAAAACCTGTTTTAGATATCGATATGAAAAACCTGTTTTAGATATCGATATGGAGAGTTTATAGATATCTACAGCAAACGCTGAACGATATTCGCTTCGTCTCGTTTTCACACCCGGTAACGTCATCAGTTGGACAGAGAGACGGCGAATATCTAACCACGAGATAGATATGAATATGAGAAGTTGAGTAAGCTACGTAAACGGATATGGATATGGATAGTTCGTTTAGTTCGATATGATTTGATCGATATTGTAAAAACGGTTATCTGTGTGTGGCATATCGATACGATATGAATATGATATATCGGACTCATGTCAACTTCATTACGTTTACGCGCCGGGCCTATCCACACTTGTCTGTGCCACCCGGCCGCGCTTCCTCAGCATACTGCACGCACGGTCGAGTTATTCCCGGAAAAGCGGGACTGAGCCTGTCCCGCGCAGGACATTTAATTTTGATTTAAAAATCAGGACGTCCCACCAAAATTGGGACGTCTGGCAACGATGTAGTAAAATTGTTTATATTTATTCCAAATTAATAAGATACCATTTTTATGAATCAAACTTTGTAATGTTTACTTTGTACTTTGTCGGGAACATTCCGCTGACAGCTGCGTCACGTTTGCTTGCGCCAATGACCGTGCGTGAAACCTTAGACTATATACCTATAGTCAGAGCCAAAGAGACAGCTATAGTTTTTATTATATTGTCATACTAAAAATATTTCCCCTCATTAGGGTAAAAGGCAGATTGAGTCGGTGCACTCAGCACCATTGAAGTTGATTAAACAAGTAAGAACCTTTAATATCAATAACGATATTAGGAGTAGAAAGAGTATTTCAAATAAGTAAGTCACGATAATAAAATATATATTTCAAAAAATCACTTAAAGTTACAGTGGAACATGGACCATGGTATACACGAACAGTACACGTAATGAGACAGTTAACGATATTAAAAAAGTAAATATTAAGTCTACTGCTCATTTAACAGAACGAATTTAGTAAATATGCTCCTAATTCTTTTGTCTTGTCTTTGAGACAATGTTTTCATAATAAAATGAATTCTCACTTCGAATAGCTAAAAACGATTGCTTTGATCAGTAAAGCGATGTGGTTGTCCAGTGGAGTTTGTTCGTTAACATGATCTTATAACTCTTCAGAATTTTGTGCACATACACACATATATATATATATATATTTAATGTTACACACCATTTTATGTACATTATATTTTTTTGAGAAATATATATTACACAATTAAAGTATAGCAATAATATTCAGAAGGGTTTTTTCTGAAAAAAAAAACTTTTTATTCTATCAACTGATGGATAATGTAATCCACCATCATTTATTTTTTCAATAAACCCTGAATACTTTTATCTGAAATAAAGGTCCTAAGGAATTGTCACATTTTATAATCTTTTTCATACTGGCAATTATGTATCCCGCTATGTAAATTGTAGCTTCTTTCGAAAATTAGGTCAGTGGATCATTTGACAGTTCATAGTGAACTGTCAAATGATCCACTGACCGAACTTAAGGTAAATCCGAGTCATGAATATGAGGTAAATCAACGACTTACTTTCGAACTTTATTTACTGAATTTAGACTTTCTTTCATTGCCAGCAATCTTGAACTTCAATTATTGTTTTTTTTTACAAACTGGTGCAGTAAGTTAAAGCTAGGTTTATTCAAACCTGTGGTTCAGTCCATCACAAAGTAACGCTATTATAAGTGGGACCGTATATTTAAGATAAGTAAAACTAGTACAAAAAATGCGCCTAAAACTACGATTAATCAATCATATTTATTTGTGAAACATAGAAATAAACATATTAATCTGTATACTTGCGAAACCACAAAATTGACCTTGTGAGCATTGCATCGACATCCTCACCGAGCGGACCTCAGCCACGACTGCGGCGGCTCTCGTCGAGATTTCGCTGCGCCCCCGTCAGGGGGCGCGTCGAGCGGGATCGGGGCTTCGCCCCCTGCCCGCGGAGTCTATACCTCGGCCCGTTAAAACGGGCCCGTCATTGTATTGCCTGTGAAGGCGCGGCACTAAAAACGTAAAACGTGAAAACGCCTGATGGTTTTCGTTCGTTGTTTACGTTGTGTGTAATTGCTATTTGTGTTCAACAGGAGCGCCGCGGAAGTTATGACCGCTATCTTCACGGCGCCTCGGCGGTCTGTCCCCGCCAGGTGAGACAACCGGTGACCCGGTGGAGGCCCAGCGAGGAGTAACCAGCGACAGAGGCGCCGACTTAGGCGCTCCCTGTTGAGGATGCTGACCCCCGTTTGTCGCGCTTCCAGATCGGGCCGGTCACGTTTCAAACAAAGGGCCGTAATGTGGGTGTGAGCAGTATTGTAGGTGTGTAACACTGCTCAATGTATACGAACGAATTGCATGCCCGCGCCGCACATTCGTCGTGTGAGTATAGGCGTCGTACAGTTATGTATGTATGTACTTTCATTGCGCATCGTGCCTATATTAACTTAGTACACGGCGCGCGCTGAGTGTTTGTATTATGTATGTGGAGTGTTATTGTTTGAGTGAGCCGCGTGTAGATGGTTGCGGCTTACTCGGGCGTCTAGTCCGATGGAGGGGCGGCCACGTCCGCGATTAAGTCGCGGGGTAGGCAGCGTTTGGCGTCGGGTGGGCGCGCGTGCCATGGCGCTATCTGTTGGATGTGAGGCCAGGCAGACGCGTCGGCACGCGCGAACATTTTAACACTTAGGCGCCTTACAAAATCCTCTAAGCTCTCAGTCCCGAGGTCGCGCTGTATTATGTTATTCCTCACAAAGCGAGGGGCGAGAGGCTACTATTTGTCGCAGCGCAAGATTTTGTTGTGCGCTGAGTAGCTTACGGCTCGACTCGCTCGTGAGGGTGAACCAAGCTGGGGCGGCGTACGTCAATATAGGGCGTATATAAGTTTTATATACACCCAGCTTGACGCGTGTTGGGAGGCGGGACGAGAGCACTGGGTAAAGTAAGGCGCGGGCTGCCCTACCTTTGTTGACGACTTTGCGGACATGGTGCATCATTGTCAGCCGACGGTCGATGGTGACCCCTAGGTAGGTTACCTGGGGCGACCACGCGATGTCGGCTCCGTGTAGTTTGAGTGGCGGCGGGAG
Source organism: Xylocampa areola (assembly GCA_935421205.1). Classification (NCBI taxonomy): domain Eukaryota; kingdom Metazoa; phylum Arthropoda; class Insecta; order Lepidoptera; family Noctuidae; genus Xylocampa; species Xylocampa areola. The sequence continues at coordinate 12,857,813 of OW285201.1, forward strand.
GTGTTTGGCGCCGGTCAGTAAAGCCTGCGTCTTACCCACATTTACTGATAGGCGCCACCTCGCCAGCCACTCTGGCAGCAAGTCAAGTACGCGCTGCATTTTGACGGCCGCGTGTCTCGTACTTATCGAGGTTGTTATGTACGCGGCATCGTCAGCGTACAGCGCGAGTGTCGAGTCCGGTGTAGTGGGGATGTCGTCGGTATAGCACGAGTAGCATAGCGGCGAGATACAGCTACCCTGCGGTACGCCCGCCGCTATCGCGCGGCTACTCGATATTGCCCCGTCGACAATCACCCGGAAGCTGCGTCTGTAAGAAGGAGGAGACCACTTTTATAACACGACGAGGCGCTGCCGTGTGCGTTAGTTTGTAAATAAGGCCAGCGTGCCATACGCGGTCGAAAGCCTTTTCCATGTCGAGGAATACTGCGACCGCGTGCTCTCTTCTATTTATAGTTGTCGCGAGCTTGTGCAGTACCCTCGACAATTGGAGCGTCGTACTATGGTCCGCGCGGAACCCGAACTGTTCCGGGCGCGGAGTGACGTGTGGGGTGAGGTGTCGCAGCAGGAGCCGTTCAAACACCTTGGACATTGTGGGCAGCAGAGTTATCGGCCGATAGCTCTCGGACTTCAATGTGTTTTTATTCGCCTTGGGCAGCATTATGACGCGCCCCTCTTTCCAAGCCGTCGGAAAGGCGCCCGTGCGCAGCACCCCGGTAAACAGGCGCGCCAGTGCCGCCACTGCACGGTAGGGCAGGTGGCGCAGCGCTGTGTTAGTGATGCCGTCCGCGCCGGGGGCCTTTCGCGGCTTGGTTCGTCGTATGGCGCGTGCGACTGCGCCAGGCGAAAAGAAGATTGGTTCTTCTTCGGTAGCTATCGGCCGGCTGAAGTAGTTGTCCAGGTGGCGCTCGACTGCCGCGACGTGTTCGTGTTCGTCAGTCGGGTTCGGGCGGAACTGACGCTCCAAATGATCAGCGAAAATCGCCGCGCGGCACGCTGCGGTGTATTTGAGCGCCCCGTCGTTGTTTAGTAGAGGGCGCACCGGGGCCGGGGTATTCGACAGCTGGCGGCACAGTCTGTGTATCGCCGGCCAGTCTCCGTCGACTTCGTCGATGCGCGCCTCCCAGCGCTCGGTGTTGTGCACCTCTAATTCGGCCTTAACCCTCTCCACGAGACGGTTGAGTTCGGCTTTCTGTGTCGGGCAACGTGTGTATTGCCACCGTTTGCGGAGGCGCCTCTTCACGGCGATCATAGCCTGTATGTAGGTAGGCAGGGGAGGTAGTCTCCCTCGGGGCTGCGCAGATATTGCGGTCGCCGTTTCTATGGCGCTCTGCATGCAAACGGTGAGCTGTTCTGCCTGCCTGTCAACGTCCGCGGCGGTGTCGACGGGCCGAGTAGGTACAGTGGCCTCCATCACTTCTGTGAATTTATCCCAGTTTATTGTGTGACGTGGCGCTGGGGGAGTCAATCGTGTGGGCATGCCGGATAAGACGACAAGCACGGGCTGGTGGTCTGATTGCAGCTCGTCGTCTATCACCTGCTGTGTGATCTGACAGTGTAGTCCATGGTGGACCACGATGTCTAGCACGTCCGGTGCGTGTGACAATATGTCGGGGTAATGTGTCGGCGTCTCTGGGCCGGACACCGTGTACCCGTGGGCTTCAGCATCGGCGAAGAGCCGTCTCCCCTCGGTATTCCGGGTGAGGGCGTTCCACGCTGGGTGTTTGCAGTTCATGTCGCCTGCGAGCAATGTAGGCCGCGGCGACTGTAGTAAAAGCGCCCGCAGCTCTCTGTAATCGAGCGGTACGGCGGGCGGCTTGTATACGGCGTAAATGTTAATATCGCTGCCGGCTACATGTAGTTGTACACCCAGCGCGTATAGGTTTTTAATTAGCGGCGATGGGAGTTCCTGATGCACGACTCTCCGCTTTACAAGTACCGCCAGACCACGGTAGGCGGAGCCGCACACAGATTTCTCATCTTTCCTGTAAGTGAGGTATCCCGGGAATTTGATCCTATGACCCGGTCCCAGGAGCGTCTCACTTATGAGCGCCACGTCAATATTTTGTTCCTTAAGGAGGAGGCGGAGGGGCGCGACCTTATTGTGTAGGCCGCGGGCGTTCCAATGTAGCACCCTCAACGACTTAGCCATGATAAAGCATTAGTAATGCGGCCAAGCCGTCGAGGATGACAAGCTCCGCGTCCTGTCCCTGTCTGATGGCCTTTATTAGGTCCATCAGAAGTTGGATGGCGCAGGCTGTAAAGCGCCGTTTGCGTTCCTCCGGTGCGGTCGCATGCATAGTAACGCTCTGCGCGCCCTCGTGCGGCGCGCGGCGCACTTGCTGGCCGTCGGTTGGTGGACGAGTGATGGTACGCGTCGCGGCCGCCAGGGCGGCGCTCGTGTCCTTCATCTGGGTTTTATTAATATTTGTGTTTATGCGACCGGCACCAGGTATAGTGTCGGCGATCTGTGCCGTTACCTGCGCCGTGTTAGAGACAAGGTCGGCCTGTATCGCGGTTGTTGATGCGGGGGTGGGCAGAGGTTTCTTGCCTCGCTTCTTCCCACCGCGTTTCCTTTTCCTCCGCCTGGAAGTACTCTTTTCTCCGCGATCCGTGGGCTCGTTGGCGGTCGCCATAAGCGTCGCGCCAGGAGCCTCCTGCGATGCGGGTGCCGCCTGTATTTGTTGCCTCTCGGCGGCCGCTAATGCGGGCCGGCGTGCACTAGTTTGCGCCACAGTGCCCGCCCGCTTGTTGGCGATTTCTTTTTGAAACGCCGGGCATTTCACGTTATTTGCCGGATGCGGCCCGCCACAGTTCACACAGGTCGGAGGGTCCGACCTGGGGCGCGGGCAGTCGCGTGCGGCGTGTTCTTCACCGCACCGTACACACGCAAGCGGGCGGTGACAATGGTGAGAGCTGTGGCGAAACTTTTGGCAACGGTGGCACTGTGCGGGGCCGCGCTTTGCACGCCATGCCTCTATAGTGACGCCGCGCATACACATAAATGTGTGTACATCATATATGGTGCGGACGTCGGGCGTCTTTTTCAATACGGCGTGAAAAACGCAGCCGGGTCTCCCCTGGCGCGCACTAATATGCTGCACGTATTCGGGCTCGTAGCCCAGATCGCGGAGTTCCTCCTCGATGTCGTTGGGGTCTGTATCAGCCGGTAGCCCCCTTATGGCTACCTTAAGGCTGCGCTCCGCCGGGAGCGAGTACGCGAACCAAGACAGGCCGCTTTCTTTCTCTAGGCCGCACAGGTATTTTTGCACGAGCCTATATTCTTCCTCTGTGTCCGGTGTAAACCGGACTCCGCTCTGGTAAGGGCGAGCGTTAGGCGGCCGTCCCAGTTTCGCGCTTATGGCCCTAAAATGGGCCGCCCATCCCGGTAGTTTTTCAACTACCAGCGGCGGATAGCGCGATTTTTTTGCTACAGTTTTGGTGGCTGTGGAGTTGGGTGGTGGAGTACGTGGGTGGGGTAGAGTATTTGCGGGCGAGCGACGCGCCGCTTCGGCGAACGACAACGACTCCGTGCTGACCCTGATCGCGCGGCATACGAGTGCGCTGCGGCAGGGGTGAGTCGGTGCAGTGTCGTTTAGCCTCCTCGGGGGCGACGTCATCGTCGTCGGGGCTGCGCTGTCTGCGTTGGGCGCGGGCTTCGAGTGAGAACTCGTACCCGAAGCCCAGGGGGTCCGGTGTTATTGTCAGGGTAGCTCCTTCTGTTTGGCCGAATCGTGGGTGCGTATCTACGGATACGCTTACCTGATCGGCCACGGAGCCCCCGGATACCGTCGACATGTCCGACCCTGCGCGGGAAGAACAGGCCGACCGCACCGCGGGGGAGTCTTGGGCGGAGATCCTAGGTGGCGCCGGCGAGTCAGGCGCGCTCAGTAGCGGCGCAGCTAGCCGGGGGCGTATGAACGCCTCGGGTGAGGGCGTCCTCGGTGAAGGCGGCTCGCTAGCTGCCGGCGGCGTTGGGCACGGCAGCGAGCGGGGCGGCACGGATGTGTCGGTGCGCGCGGTCGACGCGGCACGGGTTGCGGGTTTTGTCGCGACCGCGGAGCGCATAGACGGCGCGGGCGTGCGAGCAGGCGCAGTACGCATAAGGGGCGCGGCGGCGCGGATCGGCGGCGCGGCCGAGCGCGCGGCGGGCGCAGCTGTACGCGCATGCGGTGCGCGGCTGGTGGTAGCGGCGGGCCCCGGGGCCTGTATAGGTACCGGGCGGAATGCAGTTGGGCGGATCGGCACCGCATACAATCGCGACGACGACGGCGCCGGCGACGCGCGCGTATACGCCGACGTCGTCGGTGACACGTTGGCAGTCGGCGCCGGGTTTATCGCGGCGGGCGCTGCATCGGACAGCGGGTCCTCCAATGTAGGAAGCGACACTGCCCGGTCCATCGTCGGACGGGTCTTGGGTGGTGATGCGGAGCCCTCGCCCAGCGAGGTGCGGGCTGAGGGTCTCGGCATGGTATTGTTTTTGGCTACACTTTTAGGCTTGGCCTTCGCGACCGCTACGGTGTGTCGCCACACCGGGCAGCAGGGGGGACGGTCCCCCTTCCGCATTCCCGGAAGCGCTGATGCACTTTCGTGACCGCCGAAGAGAGAGTCCAGATGGGTCGGTCCGAGCGAAAAATACTTACGTAAAGTTTCGTGCACAACGTACGCATAGGTGGCCACGGGCGATCCTTGCGGCGGCTCGCGCGCAGAACACGCGATATATTTACGTTCATGCCATCTCGCTTGCGCAGCCACTCGTACCGCTCGCACACTGATGTTCGCGGTCGCTAGGCTCTGATTGGCTATTGTAATTGGTTCTCTCGCTAAACCACCCAAGAGTGGGTCACATAATTTTATCAATATAATTAGGCTAAGTTTGCAAATAAAATCATCATCATTCGTCTTACACTTGACTACTGGTTTTATTCTGAAGAACCCACTGCCGCTACAACCTTGATAGCAATAATATTTCTATTGTCTGGTAATTACCGAGTCAACAGATTTTACTGGAACAAACAAACATATATACAAAAAAATATACAGGCGTGATGCTATGTAAGTATGTTCAATTGTATTCCAAGAAGGGTAAGCAAAGGTGTACACCCAAATATCACCAATGATGCTTAAGTTGTATGATAGTATTTGCTGTTATTGTAAAGCAACAGCTTAAATAAGTATATTAATAATAAGAAAACAATACTTACATATTTGTGTTTTATTGGTACCGAATTTGCATCCAATAATACTTATTTATTTTTATATATGAATCTCATCGTCAAAGTGTACCGAAAACATTTTAGAGTATTTTGTTGGTTGCCAATTTATCTTTCCAAAGGCATTAATCCATTGAGATCTTATATCAGCATTCAAGGGAAATCTTAAATGTGTAAAAGACATTTAAATATCAGTTTTTGACATTTAAATGTCAGTGTCACCTGACCCATAGTTGGGTGAATATAATTCAAACCATAGCAACACCTAACCTATTTGTAATATTGGAACATTTTGTATAAACACATTAATAATCTGAATTTTGTTATGCCAAAAGCATTGTATTTCACATAAAATACCCTAATTTATCATCGATAAGCGAATTATCTTGAAATGGATTCAATTTATGACTACTTACGAGTGAAAGATTATTCCGGTAATTTTTTCCTCACTGCCACTTTTACAGCCTAAAACACTACAACCCAGGGTGTACAATCTTCGAACAAATGAGTAGGAAACAGGACAATTATAAATCGACAAAATAAAGTAGCTCATTTACACATCCATTGTCGTATGGCAATCATTGTTTTGCAATTTGGTAGGGTTATATCAATAGTTTTTTGCCTTCGTGAATCAATAGATGGCGCTTAATGCTATTTTGCAACAGCTATCTCAGATATGTAAGGAAGACTTATAAATTTTGTAAAAGTAAACTTGAATTTATTATATATCGGGAGTATGCTGGTCGGAACTGGCTTCGCGTAAATTGCATATCCGAATTACAAGACATTTATGATGACATATTAAAAACAAATATAACATTAAATAATTTAAAACAATTTATAAAAGTAATAATATTAGTACATATTAGTTTCGACTTCCTGCATTGCCAAATCCATAAAGAAAACTTGATAGATTTAAGATTACTTTGTCATCCTGATTTTTTATTCACCATTATAGGAAAAAATTAAATAAAATATTATGCGGGAAGACGGATAAGGACAGCAATAAATTAAAGGCAATAAAAATATGTATTAAGTGATTAAAGATAAATCTTTGAAAACCATTAATTTTATTTCATTATATTCTTCCAAATTATTCATAAGATGTATGAGCAATAAAAAATGAATGGACGAATATATTGGAATCGTTTGAATCACGTATTTTATATCTTTGTTGGTTGGACCCTAAGTAGAAACCTAATAATACCTAAACAAATGTATATGCATGTCGGGGTCCTATCGTTTACAGCAGTAGCAATAGAGCGGACTGTATAAATAAAGAGTATAATAAAAAAACAAAGATAAATCAAACGGCGCCCGATCGTACTACGTGACCGCCGCGGAAAATCGTCGTAGAGAAGTATTGCGCGCCAAAATGGGGAAAAGAGCGGCAACCGCCGCGTCACTTCCCGCCCCCGCGCACCCTTCAGGCTGCGCGGTTGTCAGCGCGGCCGTCATCGTTTCCTCGTACCGCGCGCCCTCGCGCTGCCCCGCGCCGTGGCATTAGTAGTGCATTCGTAATACTCTAGATGGCGTATGTGTGCCCTGTTTCCTAAATTGAACGAGAGAGAGGTCTCTATTTCCTATATTATAAAGTACTCTGTGCTACAACCCACCATAGCACACACACACTTAGTCCAAGGAGTTTATGTCTATGAATACACTCACACTCTGATAATATCTAAAAACGCACAGAAATACTTAAATTACAAGCCGAACACTAAACCAAGTTTGCCAAACAACGTATTTTGACAGCTTGACAAACAACAAAAATCGGCCACGGTGACAAAGACAAAAGATACATGTTTGGTCCTTCTTTTACACCAATAAATTACATCTTGCTATTTCACTCTAATCGTTAAAATAAAAACAAGGGTCCATTTTAGGTATATAATCTAAGGCTGAACCTAAACGATGTATGTTTATCTCTTTCTAACAACCGGTATGCTGTCTTTCCTTTCCTGCGTCGATACGCAGCGCGCTGTATGATTGCATGTATTGGTAGGTAGCTATATTAAAGTTGCTGCTGATTTTTAATGCACCAATGTTCGGGTATGACGCCTTATGACGCCCTATATATACAATTTCATTGGCGCCAGTACGCTGCTCACAGACTAATAAGAAATACTACGCTGCTTGTGTCGACGCCGATGAATACGTAATGTGTTACGCACAAAATAAACAATATGATCGACTTATTATGGTGATGTAAAAACTAAATTATCAAACTTATAAAATATTATGGAATCACTTAACACGCGTGATTATTTCATAAAAAGATTAGGTTTCATTGCAATTTACTTTCTTTTACGAAAAATTGGGTAGGTACCATAAATGGCGGGCAAACTGACGGTGTTGTCAGTTTATTAAGGTAAATTTTCCCGTATTGTAGGAAAATTATTACGTTTTGTATAATTTCGTTTTTATATATGTGTATATTAAAATATAGAAATAAAAATGACAGACAGACTGCAGTGTATCAGTATATTTCATTATAAATAGATTTCCTCGAAACGCAATTTTTATAGATGAGTTTGTCCTAATTATACGGGATTGTAGAAGAGAGAAACATTGCGACCCATCATTATTAAAAAAAGGTGTAATATATAATCAAATCCATAAAATTTCACATTTCGAATATAAGTAGATCGTAGCTTTATATTCTTCTATCTATGGTTAAGTTGCTAGTGCGTGATTTTTTAAACTTAACTCGTTTATTTTGAAACTTTTCTCAATCACCAAATATCATGCGAAACCCGGAAACAACAAATGGTGGAACTGTGAACATTTTTGTTTTTGAATCGCTGTTATTATAAATAAAGACACAATTTTAAGAATTCCCGAGAAACTAAGAGGTATGAAACGAAATAATTTTTACTACGATATTAATTCCGATACAGCGAATCAAAAACTAGCTGTTACATAATTAATAAATAGCGAGTACTTATTTGTTACTTCAGTCTGTAGCTTATTCGAAGTCATGATTTCGGTGTAGGTTCTATAATAAAAGTATCACTACTCCGAGCCAGTCTTGTTATTCAAAATTAAGTGTATTATGTATTAATATTATACATTTTTGCCAAAGTACATATTTAGTACAAAATAAAAATATTATTTGCTGGATCTACCTATTAAAGAGGGTAAATTTATGTTTTCTCTGGCATTCCCATAATGCACGCATACTTTTTTAATATAAGCTTCGCTTAAGACAAGTCAAGAATACATCCGTATCTTTTTCAGATCCGTGTGAAAAGAGTTAAAAATCTAAATTTGGGTACATACAATAGTTTTTTTTTGAAGCCGAAGCCATTTTGCCAAGACAAGTTTAAAAGTTAGGGAAATCAAATTATACTAATTACGATGAATTTAGGATCAGTAAAGTAGACTATTAAAAGAAATTCAATAAAAGAATAAATATCTATAAATAAGTAATTAACAAATTCAGCAAGAATAATACAATAGTTGTTAGCGTAATTTAGTAATTTTTAGCGATCTCTTTTACAACAGACTAGCTTATGTTAATTTTACTCTGTAGTAACACTGAATGTCAATTGTCAATAATAGGGATTGATTGAGTGAAATCTTTTATTGAGTGAAAAATAAACATTGTGTTTTTCATTTTATAACGATTTGGGAAAATCGATTTTAATAAGAAAAATAATTGATTTATATGGAAAATCGTTCTCTTTTCTATTATTCGAAAAACTACATGTTTTTCTATATACATTGTCAAAAAAATTAAGAGCAAAAGATAACCAAAATGATTACATTTAGGTTTCAAAACTAAACAAACATTTTTTTTTCTTTTAAATAAAAACAAACAATATTTATTACGTTTTTTTAGAGCTTCTTCATAATTCTTTTAAAAATTCATAACCACAACTTACTTTAGTGATGCTAACGCATTTCATAACGTTTGTAAACCGTGAAGACAAGTTAGTGTGCGGAATTTCAGGCCGGCAAATTCAACGATGTTTAAAAGAAAACAGCGGATGTGACCAGTTCGTTTCAAATTAATACAATACTTATATCTAAAAGCAAGGTTAATTAAAATTGTCGAAACTTATTTTATCTAACATGACACATTTGCTTTTATTTTAAATGTTGATGTTATAAAACGTATGATTGAACGAGTTTTACAGATTTATTTTCAGTACATATTATGCTGTCTTAAAGACCTAATCATAATAAAATATAATCATTTGTGCTACCTGGTTAGCCGGTAGGACAATGGTATGTTTTCGCTCTGTATGTTAAATTTATAGTATTACTACACGTTTTTAATTATAATACCTAGCAGCACAATGTAAATACTGCCCATTTGCATTGTGCTGAGTTATTATAATTCTTCATCATTACGAAATACTTCCGCAAGCCACTTTCAAGTGTTTTACCGTCAGTTTTTTTTTGTTAATTAAATTAATTAACTACACTCCCCAAAGAAAGAAAACTGTTGAAATCTGAAGATATGAAACCATTTTACATGGATACATAAACTCACGCATTTCTCTCATGGGGGTAGGCAGAAACTACAGAACGCCACTTGCTACGATCTTTACATATGCCTTTTGCTTCGTCCACGTTCATACATTTTGTCATAAATGCGCGGCCATTGCGAGTACTACCCACCTTACCTTTTTGGAGGATATTACAAGTAAGGTCAGTGTGTATACTTCTAGGGCGTCCCCTTCCTGCATTTCCGCGTATAACCATTTTACTTACTTATTTATTTATTAATTTGAAGTAACTAAAATGATATTATAATATTGCTAATTAAATAACTTGACCGTAAATTTGAAGCCTAATAAAACATGAGAGATGCCATCTTTCCGTCCCTTTCTCGCACTTCATCCCTTCTTTTCTCACCTTCTATAGCTATCTCTGTCTGACCCCCACCACCACCCGCAGTAGCAATCGCTTGTTGCGTTTGCATTTTCATTTTGACTCATTGACGTCGTTGTTCTTGTCCCGATAACATCAGAGCAGATACAAGGTACAGATTTTAAAATAATTAAGTAAATAAATCTATTTCGCACTTTTAATAAAGTTATTGCATATCGAGTTTTTGGTAGATATTTTTATTTGTCTCGAAATGCTTAAAACCCATAACGGTGTTACCGTTCGTTAGATTTTTATTTAGTTTTTCAACATACCCTACATCATAATTACATTTATATCTTATCGTCGTTATTTTTCCGATATACTAGAAGTGAAATTAATAATAATGAGTGATCAGAATATCTTACCCGATACAATAATTATGAACGTTCAAGATAAAAACGACGTGCATACCCGAAAAAGAAATCGCAGTTTTCGTGATTCAAGTAGTTCGTCGTCGTCAAGTTCTAGTAATAGTTCGAGTTCTAGTAGCTGCAATAGTTCGCCTCGCCGCAAGCGTGCTCGTCGTTCGCGTAAAAGAAACAAACACAGCCATAAAAACCGTATGCTGGAGAAGTTAATCGAGGTAGTAGCCGAGCCTAAGAAAAATATCGCTCCCCGTAATATTGAGCCTGATCGAGTATCATATTACGAGGATAGTATTGACGACAATATAAGTCGACAGCTGTATTATGACGGCGAATTCGTAGAGAATCAGGGTAGTCTAGGATCAGGGTCACGACCGGAACTGGAGCCTGGACTAGGACCGCAAATATCATTATCATTAGGAACCAAAATAAAAGATCCTGAGATTCTAAAGACGCCAAGAGCTTACTTGACCAATTAAATCAAATTAAATGGATGATTCCGACTGGACCAATTTAAGGTACTCCGACGTTCAAAAAATCTACAGGCATACTCCTGGCTTTACGGAACTCGATGCCAATAATTAATAAGTGAAACGTTATGACGCCCCGCGTTCGCTAGCTAACATGGAAAAAGCTTATGCTTCTTGAGTTTCGCCCTTCTTAAACAAAAGGAACAATTAGAATTGGAGCTTCGCTATTTTCTGTATTGGACAAGCCAAACAGACAATTTAAACCCTGACACAATAAAAGGGAAGATTACGGATATTTTTGTGAATGGCGACCATGCAAACATTTCTAATGATACCTTACAAATGGTTTGTGGGCATCGAGCGGAGTGTATTCAACAAAGAAGGGAGACCGTTTTAGCCGCCGTAAAAGATCCTGTGCACAAGAGTATTATGAGAAAAATTCCACCTTCTTGTCAGAACCTTTTTGGCGCGGAGCAGCTAACTTCCGTCTTAGAAAAAGCAGGAGGTGTCAATAAAGTCTTTTGGCCTCGTGAAAAGGATCGCGCTCTTGCACCGCAGACCGATCCGAGTACATATATGACTCAGCGAAAGTAACTACTTCCGAGTCAAAGATAGGTGACCTATAAACATATGGGAAATACAGCTCCTAAAGCAAACAGTACACCTTTCCATAACAGTAACAAGCCGTTTCGGGGCCGAGGCGGCGGCAAGCAGTCGAATAATCGTAAACCCAGCGAGGATTCATATGCGTACGGGTGAAAACGCTCTCCCTCATCCCACCGGGATAGGAGAGGAAAGTCACGACGATTCTGACTCAACGAGTACGTTTCGCGCCGGCCAGCTGAGACTTTTTTACGACCGGTGGAAAGAAATGGGCGTACCAAACTATATTTTGAAAATTATTTTTTTAATTACTTAATTCTGATCATAAACTACGACAAGTCCATCTTGCAACCGAAGCAGACAATAGAGTACCTGGGCATACTATGCGATTCATGGAGAAATACAAAATCACTCCCCACAAAAAATGAAAATGAAGGCCATTATGACTTTTCTGAACAGCAAACAAAAAGCATCTCTGAAGGAAATGTAAAGTGTGATAGGAATGATGAACTTTGCCAGTTTTGTCATTCCTCGAGGAAGGATAAATTTTCGGCATCTACAAAGACGATGTATCAGCACCGGAACTTTAGAGTTCGCTAAGCATGCGTTAATGCTTTTTCAAAGACATATCTTGAATTATTAAGGTAATTGCATTCTTAACGACATTGTATTAACTGCAAAGTTAGTCGTGTCGTTTCGGTCACTTGTATAGGTACTGAATTGATTGCAATGACGTCGCCATAAGACGTGTTAAAATATGGAACAAGAATTCGCGGTGGTGAGCAGAGGTCGAGATGGCTTAGTGGTCAGAGCGCCTGGAGTATATATCTGGGAGGCGCAGGTTCGAATCCTGTTCGCGACCGTATTCTTTTTCCATTTAATATTGTAACTTTAGAGTTCGCTAAGCATGCGTTAATGCTTTTTCAAAGACATATCTTGAATTATTAAGGTAATTGCATTCTTAACGACATTGTATTAACTGCAAAGTTAGTCGTGTCGGTTCGGTCACTTGTATAGGTACTGAATTGATTGCAATGACGTCGCCATAAGACGTGTTAAAATATGGAACAAGAATTCGCGGTGGTGAGCAGAGGTCGAGATGGCTTAGTGGTCAGAGCGTCTGGAGTATCTATCCGGGAGGCGCAGGTTCGAATCCTGTTCGCGACCGTATTCTTTTTCCATTTAATATTGTAACTTTAGAGTTCGCTAAGCATGCGTTAATGCCATGATTTGCCATTTAGATCCAGTATATTGGGTTAAAAGTTGATTTTAGTTGGTACAAACAGAAGGAATAAAGCTAAATGTGATCATTTATTTATTACTACTTGTAGCAAAGGTCGCCCTGCTTCTCGTTGCATTATAGCTAATTGGGTTAAAAAACTATTAAGGGAGGCTGGGATCGAGGCTTCTGCTGGAAGTTTTAGGTCTGCTGCAGCATCCAAAAGTTGGTTTGAGAATTGTTCGTTAAACGAAATACTCTCTAGAGGTAATTGGAGGTCTGGCAATACGTTTAAACGATTTTATTGTAAAGAGATAATGAAAACAACATCTCAAAGTCATATAACTAGACTGTTCAATACAACATAATTATTGCTTAACTAATAAACAGACTAACGTGTTCATAAAATTGTTATTGATTGATCAACTGACATGATTTTTCTTATAATAAATGTTTAACATATTATTAAGAGTTTTTAATTCGGTTTGCATAAGATTGTTAAGGAAAACATTTCCTAGAAGAATTTCTATTCTGCTATAACTACACAGATGGCATAATACTTGTCATTTGAAAGGCTAATTATTACACTCCTTTTATGTCGTATGATCTTAACTAGGTACTATCTACTATCACATTGACGTCTCCACCACCACCAGGCGATATCAAACACGCCTCTCATGTTTTATTAGGCTTCAAATTTACGGTCAAGTTATTTAATACAGACGTTTTACCTAAAATAAAACGTAAATTAAATTACTTACCTAAATTTGAAGCCGTTGGAGCCGTTTGGTAAAACGTCTGTATTAAATCCACATTATAATAACAAATTGTTGATCTTTTCAATGGAGAATATAAAAAGAAAATATATGCTGTGGAAATATCATTTACTACAGTTTGCGTGCCGCTATTCCGATTCAACAACTAATGGTTTGGCTTAAATTCGTCTTATAGCTGCTTTGGTACAGAATAAGTCAATACTTAACTCTCGGGGAATTTTAATAAACTCTAGTGCGTAAAAGAAATGCATTGCATGCCTATAGTGTGTAGTTGCAAAAGGTATACCTATGTCTTTACATGTACACATACAGATGGCAAAGTCTTTTGATCGACTTGTTAATGCTAGCGAACTTATTCCGCGTTATTTCATTTGTTGTTCCACTATTTGCAAAAAAAATATTAAAATGTGATAAATAGATTGATTAAAAAATGATTTTTAGTTTTATGAAAATCGATTAATATGAACATCGATTACTATTTCACATCGCTAATTGTATTGTCAACAATGTCAACACAATAGAGATGGGTAGGTCCTTAGATAATTTGGAGTTGGATCTGGATATCCATCCAGCTCTGAAGATTTACATACAGGTCCCGTGTCCGTCGGACCCATATGGGTCCGGTGGTCTATCCGTGATAAGTGGAGTTTGACAGTGGGGGGGAGGGTGAGAGTGCCATGCTACGAGCATGACAATGACACTTCAAGAACCCCAACTTAATACGATGGAGCGCGGGAGGCGCGGAGGACCGATCGCGCGATGCCGTTTCCCCGACGGGGAATCCCCGTGCGTCTCGCTCCGACTGCCTGCCACCATGCCAAATATATATTGTAGTCTTTGCTGCCACGCGCCGTCCCTGGTCCGTTATCCCCGATTCAGTTCCGCTCATTGCATGTATTTCTTTGCCCCTCCCGCGTAAATACCGATTGCCGGAGCCACACGACCACACATTAATAATATGCATTAATAATGTCAAATGTGTTGCTCCGGCCATCGGTATCCGAATTGCCGTTTGATGGTTCATCCATTATTAACGCGAGTGATGCGGGTCCGCGGATTCGTATCCATCAGGCCGGACCTACTTATCTCTACAACACAACAGTGGAAGCACAGAGTACATTTGTATATACTAGTCAGCGTTGCCAGAAGGTTACATTTCTTACATTTTTCGTAACTTTTGACCCCCTCGCGTTACATGTAAGTAATTTTTATATTTAAGGCAATTTTCGTAACTTTTGAGAACAACGATATTTGTAATACTAGATTTTTGACGTTTCCTACATCGCGAGTCCGCGCGGTTTTGTAGGTACTTAGCGTGAAAAAGAAAATTTACATGGCTGATTGTGATTTATTTTGTTGAATGATTAAATTTAATTATTTTTTTGATTAGATTAATAGCATTCGCCCTTCTTCTTGTTCTTCCCATCTCTAACGCTTGTGTGAAAAGATTTTTCAGTCAGCTGAATTACAGCTGAAAACTCATTAAAATTGACCATCGCAACAGGCTAAATACAGACACAATAGCAGCATTAGCTGCTTTAATGATAGTCAATCAAAATGTTAAAGTGCTATTGTTTATGCACCTTCTAAATCACTTCTAACAAGTCATATTAAGTTATGTTAATAACTTAACTTTCAAAATTATTTCGGTTAACATAAAAGTTTATGGAACGCTGTTTTTCGCATTAATTTGCTTTGCTAACATTTTATTTCGTTGATAAACTGCATGTCTAAGTTTGCAACGTAAACTAATAAAAATAAAAATATCATAATCATAAATATTTTATTGCAGGTGCAAGCAAGTAAAATTTCTGTAGAGACTGTGGAAACAAATCAACGATTTTTAGTTAATGTGATTTATAACTCTACGATTATTACATAACGATATTATATAAAACTAATGCTAGGTTGGTGGATTTAGTGGGTTTTTTTGTCTCCAATTCACTATACAAAACAATTTTTTTTTAGTTTTCGTCTTAATAAGCCTATCATGTGGATTTGAAAAAAAAAGAAAATTTAAAAAGTATAGAACAAAACTTAATGAAAGCGATTCATTAATACTCAATTTAACACTCATTACACAATAAAGAGAGATGACAAATCATCGTCGATAATGTAAGTTTTTTTTGCATTGTGGCGATTTGGCTCTATATTAACAGCCCTCTTAAGAACATATGGTAAAAAAGTACGTTGAGAGGGTTCTATACATATCGAATATTATTAGTTAGTTCAGTGTAAAACTAACAGATTCACCACTTCTCGTGGATTTGGTTCAAACTAATAGAAAAAGTTAGGTGCAAGCAATGATTTCAAAAGAAAGGATACGCCCATCTAAACATTTTACAGAAAACTTCTTCATACAAGCAAAAGTAGCGCCATCTGTCATAACTCATACGAACTACGTGACGCCGCGTTTCATAGGTCGAAGACTAAACCTTGTACGTGCGTACATGATTTTTTTTATCACATTTTATTATTGGTCAATATTTTTATACACACATCAATCACGAACTGAACTGAGTTTTTACCCGACTGCGCTAGAAGGCGGGTTTATATGTTTTTCGGGTGTATGTATGTATATTTCTTTGGCATGCTCTGTAGCCTAAACGGGTTGATGGATGTTAGCTTTAGAAGTGTCGTTAGATTATATTAGTTTTTTATACTATAATTTATTGCGATAATAATACATGTCACAAAAAAACGTATGTAAAACAAATTAATATCAGTCAGCTTTATTTGAAATTGTAAACAATATTGTTATAATAATTAAGTATTAACATATTAGGTACTTACTAAAATTACTTACACCAAGTTCTTAAGACAAAAATAAAACAAATAAAAAATGACGTTCTTTCAACGTTACTTCGCGCGCGGCCGGCCACACAATGGCCGCCATTACGGACTTCGGTAGTAAAATAATTATACCTTTAAAATGTGATAATTTAATAATTTTATTGGAACAGAAGTAATCTATAGTTATTTATCGATGATACGATATCCCATGTTCCTTTTAAATCTTTGTATCGTAATTTTTGCAGCCATTTACCACGCAACTAGGCATATTTATGACAAACAAACACTCGTTCTCTCCTGCGAGCGGTCCATTGTCGACTGAGTTGCGTTGGCCCTAAACTGTAATTTTAGGGCCAACGCGTTGGTGCCATTTAGTTTCGCCATCGGCTGGGTCCTTACGCTAGTAATTTAAATGTCAATGGGCGCAAGACTAGATAGTAACAACTGTGAAGATTTCGCTGCGAACAAATTAAACCGGAGTCTCTTCTATCATAAGATTAAATACACCATTAGAAATCATAGATTCCTTTATATTCTGCCATTTTGCTGACATCAATTTGCCTCCGAACTCAAAAAGACGAAATAAAGAAAATGTAACTTTTGCAGCAAAAAAGTAACATTTCAGGAAAGGAAACGTAACTTTTGACTTAAGGGTCATGGCAACACTGATATTAGTGGAAGTCCCAAAGAGTATATAATCACTACGTTCTATGGAAGTCCGGAAAAAAAACGAGGAAACCTCTATCTATTTGCTCTAAAAATAAATATTAATTTAATACCTATACAATTTTGTAGCCAGCTATAATGAGATAACATATCTTATAAAATACCATTAACTAATAATAATGCAAGATCAAGAGAGATTATTGAAGTACTTGGTGTCAGTTGAAAAGTTAGCGGAAGAAATATTGTCAGACAAGCGTGAAATAATTATGTTAGATGTAAGAAGGAATCATAACCGTGAAGCATTACGGGAACTACAAAAGTCTGTACAAAAGAAATGTTGGGTAACTGTTGGATCCGTTTTAATCAAACATAATCTTCAAGCATCCAAATCGCTCTTGGAGGCTGATCAAAAACAGTTAAATATTGACATAAACAAACTACGTAGTAATCTCAAAGTTAAAGTGAATAATTTACGAGATTTAGAAATGCAGCCACCAGTGCCTGGATTGATGTTAGCCCCTATGTCACCCAAAGAAATTCAAGGTTTATCAAGTTCAAAATTGATTGGTTAATAATGAATTTTATAATAAATAGGCAAGCTTTAAGATGTTCTTTAATTAAATAGTTGTTTTATTTAATGCTATTTTAATTAATAAGCACAGGTGATATTGGTCGAATATAATATGTTATTGTGCCTGAAAAAGGCAACTAAGTATAAGAGAACTATTTTTAAATGTAAGAACATCAGTAATATGTACACTTAGTTGGCAAATAAATATCTTGTATTACTCAATAAGTTTATTGCAGTCCACAAGTATATAGGTGTTACATTAGGGGAACAAAACTGTAGACTAACAGGTGTGAATCCCTTCAACATGACCCTGTAGTTCTGTGGACATATATTTATAGGATACTAGCTGACCCGGCAAACATTGTTTTGCCATATAAATAAAAAAATTGGGGTGGACTACCCCTAACATTTAGGGGGATGAAAAATAGATGTTGGCCGATTCTCATAGATACCGGATAAGCACAAAAAAAATCATCAAAATCGGTCAAGCCGTTTCGGAGGAGTATGGCAACGAAAACTGTGACACGAGAATTTTATATATAGGATATAACAGGCTCAAAAACATTTTCCTGATTTTCAGGTGTGAATCCCCTCAACATCAACATGAGCCTGTAGTCCTGTTCCATGGACACATTTGTAGAAAATTACAGGCTTAAAATCCTTTTGAAGTATAGGGTTTCACTATCTGTTGCAAGGCAATATAAAAAGATTAAACTCTTTTATTCAGATATAGGATGTCTACAGTGAACACACTTAGTCCAGAAGTAAACCATGTTACATAAAATAGCAAAACAAAACTCAAATTGTTGCTTGAAACATAAGTGGGCTCCTAATAATCATTCAGGTTCAGAATGTTCCAAAATGATCAATTCCCAAAATGCCCAATCAGTAAACTGGTTGATTGTTTTAACAAGTTTGCATAAGAATTTTTTTAGTTAAAAAATAAAATATTAATTTTATAAGTTGTAGGTAACAATTTTGTTACATATGTATTGCAGCTCCTTAGCCAAGTGGTATCATAAATTATCATACCACTTGGTTAACATAACATAACATAGCATCACGCCTGTATTCCCCGAAGGGGTAGGCAGAGGTGTACACAGTTGTACACCCACATTTCACCAATGCTGTTATTAAGTCCCATGTAATAGGTGGTGAGCCTATTGCCATCAACCGGGCACAGTTCCAAACTCCGGGCTGCTACTGAGAATTTCCTAACAGAAAAACTCAATAACACTTTGCCCGACCCGGGGATCGAACCCGAGACCTCCTGTTCAGCAGTCGCGCTTGGGACCACTAGACCAACGAGGCAGTCTTGGTTAAGGTATGATAAATTATCATACCACTTGGTTAAGCTAAGAAATTTGTAATTACTAGTCTGTTATAATCGAGATATCTCGAGACATCTTCATAATCGAATGATTCCATTAGTATATCTCATAATCGCCGACCACTAATGATAATCAGACCGCAACTATGTTTGATAGGTATCGAGTTGGAATCCAGCAAACATATACTTTAAGTATATTTTATTTTCAATTCTTTAGGATCGCGGACACGGGGGCGTCGCTGGTATAGCTCTACTATTCCTTTTAATAAAGTATCGCAAGCATATAAATACAGGTTTTAAAAATACACAGCGATAAAAGCAATTGAAATAGTGTTCGTTACCCCAGCAAAATAACGTCGAAAATAGTCATATAATTACAGAAGCTGGGCAACTAATTATCTATAAGTTGCCCAGCTTCTGTAATTGTTGCGCACATTTTTAAAGTTGTATCTTAGTTATTTCAAAAAAATATTTCCAGCTGGGGTAACGTTACCGCAGCCAGACATTTTCTTATTTAATGGGAATATTGAAATAAATCTTAGCTATTCGAGGTAAAGTTGCAACCAAAGAGTCACTACGTTCTGCAACTGGAATCTGGATGGAATATTCAACTAACAGCCCTCTACAGTGCAGAAAGGAAATCCTTTCTTCTTTCCTTTCAGTGGAGAATAGACCGAATATTACTGAAAATCCAATTTTCATTACGATGTTTTGATATTGAGATTTAATTTTATTCATTTTTTCAATGGACTTGAATACAATCATGACAAAATTATCTGTCCGAATACTTATTTCTTGATATAGTGTAGAGATACTAGAGACATCTAACATAATTTTGCTGAATTACGTAAGAATGAAGTATATTGTGACTTTCAGTATTTCCTGTTCATCGCTAGATGGAGAATGAAGAAGTGGGCGTCGCTTGACGTTCATTAGAAAAGTCCCTTGTCCTCTTTATAATTGCTTCATGGTTGCAACTTATTTTGTATTTGTTCTTTCTTCGTCTGCGATATTATCCGAGATCCTGCTGGAGTAACGTTTTGGATCTCTAAAACGGTTAAGCGGGTTCTTATCATCTTTTGTTTACTAATTCTTATGAAGTCATGTACAAAAGATGATAAGAATACGCTTAACCGAGAAAACTGTTCACAAGTCAAACTCTGCAATCAACAGCTTACGCACCATAAGTGCGTCAAATATTTAGGGAAAGGTTTAGCCGTATGCTGACTTGCTGAATCCACATTAGAGCCAGAAAGACTTGGTTGACAAGATTGCGGCGTCTGCAGATACAAAAGTAGTCTTCTGCCCTTTGCCCTTTGTATCTGCAGCGGCCATTCTAAAACAAACGGCTAATGCTCCTTGGTACGTAAATAACGCAGAGGATCATCGTCACCTGGAATTAAATGCAGTAAAAGGAGAAGATCCGAAGCAAAAATCTATAGCAGAAACTCCATAAATCCAAAAGACTCCATTATCGTACAAATTCACTAGCAGTTTAGCTAGCAATAAATTTTCTGACTCACTGAACTGCCTCAAGAGACCCAAAATTATAAACTTTTAAACATTATTATTAGCTTATGATATACCACCATCTACTAATAGTCGATTCCAGGGAAATACTAACTACACGATACTGATATCTGGCAACACATCTGCTTAAAACTTTGATGATAGCTATCAGAATAATTGCAAGACAAGTAAAAAAAGTCTCAGTCATAACTATGTTACCCTGAGTGAATAGAAATTTAGACTAATACCTACTCCGTCCCATTGTTTATTTCTATGATCATTAATTGCTTTTCGTGAAATCGCGAATCGTAAAGGTCGAAAATAAATAATTAGGTCCTATTATAAAAAGAATATCATTTTTAAACTTGGAAAAATTTAGTATGATGAATAGAATAATAAAAAGATCATATAAGTTTTTAAATTTTATTGGGCTAAGGTATTTCAAATAAAAAGTCATCAAATATATATTTTCAATATGCACAGTTATATCTTTATACATGTAAATAATATAGTACATAACAAATAAATAATAAATATTACCAAATTTTTAGGATTTATCCATTAATAAAAATGTAGTTTGGTGTGATAATTATAATACAAAGTGACTTGACTAAATGCCAATTTGTTAGGTGAATTAACCTTAAAATGGTAATTGAAGAATAATTTTACATTACTTCTAATTGTGTTTTGTTGAATGTTTGTCATAATTATTTATAACCTGTCAGACATGGCATTTTCTTTGATAATATCATAAAAATAATTATGTAACCAATTAATAATAATCATCACCCAACTAGCTTAACATTATAAACAATATGGCATATATGAATTAATAGTTGATTTCAATTACATTTTCTTTTAGAAATTATCAATTGCAACATAATATAAAACCTAAGCACATTAACTTACTTATGCATAATTGTCAATATCAAAACATTTATCCTAAAGGTTATTGCTTAATAATATATATTCCTAAATAGCTTTTAAAGAAAATTATCTTCATCAGTACAAAATGCCACGTTAACTAAGAAGGTCCTCGAATACTTGAATGTAATAATATTTTGTGGATTGTCTTTTGAGCACATAATTAATAATTCTGTCACTATCACAAGTCTTTGAATTTCGAGTGGCCAAAGCACATGATTTTGTTATATTGACTAATCTACTGGCATTATCTTGTACAGTACGGGCATGCACTTAATAAGGGACGCCGTGCGGTTACAATCACAGATGAGCGGCGCGCTCGACACCTGCCGCGCCCGTGCACTACCAGTTGGCCATGCCGGGTTTATTGAGCGTCATGAAATATATCTGACAAGAAGAACCACCTTTGGCGGACGAGAAAAACACTTTATCATTGCGCTCACATAAGAATTTAAGCCGTTGTGCTTTCTTGTGCATAAATACGCCGTCGAGGTGACCAGTCTCTACTGAACGAATTTCGATCGCTTTATTGCCCCATCCCATTATTTGTCCTGTGCCTATGTAGGCTACCGAAGTCGGCATTTCACCCCACTGAAAGAAGACCAATATACGTCAATTAATTTTTTATTAAAATATCTGTCACACGGTCTCAAATGAGGTACTGAATACAAACCTGGAGAACTATATTCTTGCTCACTCGACCATATGTGTTCACATAAACGCCTTCATTATCATAGCATAACAGCAACTGAACGCCATTAGAGTTTGGTAGGGGTACAATGCAGTGCGGAACTATTGCTCCTTGTGTCTGTGAAAGTTACAAGAAAAACTATTTTCATAGAATGTAATAATATCACACATATCAGTCAAAACCAGTCCCAGCTTCCCATGGGTAATGGAATCGGTCATGTTTTGAACATTTTACTATGTAACCACCCCGCATTATTTAGCATGGTTAAGGTGTGCGGTGCTGCAGTAAGAAGTCTAGCAGACAATTCATAGCGAGACTCGAAAAAGCATCACCTTTCGTTCTTCATAGCACAGAGGGATGCTTTAACATTATTTATGATAATCAAACACAGGACACAGTGAAATACGTATAGAGTAGTTAGTGGTTGTTGCAATTTTTCATCGCTTGCATATTCAGGGTGGATGCCCAAATCCGAAACTATAAGGTATAGCGAAAAATACTCAAAGGAGTCTCGGGCCCGATTTTCAAGAAAACTAAGAGTGCTTATTTGGATGTTTGAAAAATCATATTCTCAGCCAGAAAAAGGACCAGTTGGTATTGAAAAAAAAAAATCACGCCATCTATTATTACACCATCCGATGGTGTCGCTAATAGGGATGAAATGCTGGAAAGTAAATACATTATTATGACAAACTAGAAGAAAAAGCTGATTTATAAACCGACTTAAAAAAAACAGGTGCTGTATTCGACCCCTACGTTTGTATGTCCATTACTCAAAAACTGCTGATCCGATTTGGATTTCATTATTTAAATGCATATTTTTCAGGGAAGGTTTTATTAAATAATATATTAGTTAACAAAGTACTATTTTGTTTCATTGTTTACTATATTTTTTCTTTTACAGTGGCGTTTAACCGCGAAGAGATTTTTTAATTAGATCATAATGTTGTGAATCTGACTTCGCTGCGGATGTCTAGAATAAAATAAATAATATTGAGCATAATTTCGAGCAACGGGTAATCAATCAAAGATTGCAATTTTGGAAACAAAATTGCAATCATCTAATATGAAAATATGAATCAGTTATTAAAATTTAACAATTTCTTTTAGTTTGCCGTATGTCTGCTTTTGCAGAATTGGATTTTCCGATAGAGCTATTATGAGGGCATAATAACTCTATCGGAAGGTATAATAATAGGGTTTTTTGTTTCCAAAATTCGGTTCGGTTCTTCGCTATGAGTAGGTCAAAAATCCTTTCTTATTGCTTGGCGCATACCGTTGGAGATTTGGGCGAAAACTACTACCTAGTGGATCCCAGACGGAGTGGGCGCGACGAATTGGACTCTTACTCAAATGATTGACCATAACATGACAGTGGACAGGTATGACTGGAAAGAGGGAAGATAAGCCTTCGGCTTGCAGTCTGAAGATATAGTATAGCATTAGTTTATAACTTTAACCAAAAACAGGTTAACTGCGGGTCTTAAGGTTCAATACCACCAAACTATTATTTTTATTACCTTATTATACAATATGTAACAAAAATTCTGTTGTTCCTGTAAGCTGCGTTATCAGAATCGATATTCATATGTAATAAAATAAAGCATTTGGGAAAACTCTTCTATAAAAAAAAACAAATTAAATAATAATTAATTGTAAAATAAAAGTGATTTATTACCTCTGTATTTCTGCATGCAGCTTTGACCCAACGTCAGAGATAGAAAGTTATATCAAAGGCGCCGCCGCAACACACTGTTTGCACCTACACATGTGCCTACACTAAGGTCGTGAACTCTGAGCACACACTAATTTATTAAAATGTCTACTTCACGATCTCGGAGATGTTGCTCAATATGCATCTCTATGCACTTTTCACACAGTTTAATATTGTTTTCAAGTACGCTTCTTAGAACAGATGTATCGGCCTTGATTTCATTGAATGCAAACTATTCGTAAAAGCAAAGGCTTCAGTGTCACATGATTTTCTAAAAACTACCTGCTGGACGGTGCCCTAGAGATAAACGGGGTAACATCAGGTGTCCGCGCCGGCCAATTGAGTGGCCCACCGCGACCAATAATTAGAGTAAAACATATTACAAAACAACACCAGTCACTCGCGGGTCGCGGCAATTGAGTAATGAATTTTGCAATCGAATACGAACATCCCATTGAAAGCAGACTTCGAGGAACACTAACTAAAGTACCAATATTAATATGAAGGCGGCGGCGATTTAGAAAAAGGGGTAGGCACTTTTACTAAGCCGCCACCTTCCGACAGAGACGGCGCGCGGCGGCGGCGTGCTTTGAAAAATTTTGGCGGCATGTGCGGCAACTTGTCAAAGATGCCGCCATACCCATGCGGCCGTAGGCTTGTTAGTTATCTATTTCTAAATTCAGATGGTAATTTTTTTTGCAATATCGACCTATAGCAAAAAAAAATATTATCAATATTTTGGTTATAAAAAATAACTAGCTTGATTAGTTTTCGAGTAGATTTTTATCAATGGTACGCCTATATGTATATAACCCTTCAAGGAACAACAGGGATTTTGTTACGTACTGTATATATACAATATTATAAGTAATATAATAAAGTATAATATAAGTACAATAATAATCCATAATAGTACACCATTTAAGTAGTAATATAAGTACAGCGGTGTTACATAATATCATAAATAATAAAAATATGTTGGTTTCGAAACACCTTTAAGCTTTTGACACCAGATTAGGATCTCTGTGAGACTTAGGTATTAAGTTATGATTGTATAAATAAGGTAGAGGTTGATATAGGTGAGTCAAATACAAAATTGCTTTATCTCAGGAGGTGTGGATGGGGATTTGAAAGTGGGTTGTCACTATCAATATAGTTGATTGTATAATTATGGCACTGACCTTAAAATTATGTTACTAACTTACTACTAACCCGGACAAATATACATCTTCTCTGCCATTTAATAATCTATACCAATATTATAAAGAGTATAGATTATATATGTATAGACGTATTAGATTTTTTGTTTGTAAGGTTTTAACTAAAAAACTAACCAACCGATTAAAAAATTCTTTCACCAGTATCAATCTGCATTATCACTGAGTAACAGGCTATATTTTTTCAGTGATAATAAGATTTCAGTCTGAAAATCCATGCGGGCGAAGCCACAAGCACAGCTACTTTATAATATATTTTATTACAATTAAGTTTGTGTATGCATATAAACATAACATAAATAAATCCGTTTTATTGTACACCAAAAACAGAATACAAAAAACATTAATATAAAACAAAGAACAATCGCGAATAACGATCATATCCAGACAACCAAGTAGAAGTAGTTTGAACTAAGAAACACACAAGGGGCCATGTATTCCCATTGTCCCCGTAATCTGTGTCCCCGTCACGGGGACAACAGAACGTCATAAAATTTCCTTACCGTTATACCCCTTATGTAGATACGGGCAAAGGGAACAACGGACAGTTAAGATTTGACGTATCGTTGTCCCCTTAAATCGTTAGGTTCGAAGGTACCCCCGTCATCCCCTTCGTGTTTAGGTTTAAACAAAAATAGGAAGCCCGCGAAGCGGGGCTCCGTCGACCCAGCCACAAAAAGATAAATCAGAATTCAGTATCTTTTCTTTACCTTGTGTGGTGACTATCCATTTAATATATACTACTACTATTATTGTTTACATTTTTTAGTTATTATGTAATTTTTAATTTTATATATTGGCATATGTATAGGTATAATATTCTCTCTATTAAGGCACTCTCAATTATAATTATAACGCAACGGGGACAACGGGCATAATTTGATAAGTATACCTATATGACAATAATTTAACGGGGACAACGGGAAGTAATTTTAATTATTTTATTAAATTACCTTTGACCCCTTTAACGAGGACATGACCGGCAAGGGGCAACACACGGTGTACAGATACAGAAAAATAAAGGAAAGGAACCTACAACTGACATAAATAAACATATGAAATATGTACACAATATAATAAATAGACATATATATCAAAGTAGGAAATATAAATAAAAAGAAGAGCAAAGAATTATAGTGATAAAACTAGGTAATGTCTGTGCCCGTCTTATTGACACCGGCAATGCATTCCAGTCGCACAGTATTATAATATAATAGCGGTGGCCCGCCGTTTCACTCCCTTAATTTGAGGAAAAAACCTACTAAAATATATTCCACCAGCACCCTCCCCCGTTATGACCGCGCCTAGCACATCACAAATGCGCTTGCCTCATTGGTCTAGTGGCTCCAACCGCGACTGATGAGCATCAGGTCTCGGGTTCGTTGGCGTGCTATGTTATGTTATAAATGCGCGCGTGGTACTGCATCATTATTTTGTTGCAGAGTTATTTTAAAACTACGATATCTCCGAAGTTTCATTGAAATCAAAATGATGTCAAGGGCAATTTTGTTCAAAATTAAATACTTGTGATGAATAACGTATTTATTTGGATAAGAATTAATATCATGTTTATAAAAACACCTTTATTTTAGAAAATAATCCATTAGTTTAGAACCAATTTGATAACCATAAAAAAGGTTGTAGTAAGTCAACCAAAAGATAGACATATGCTGCCGCGGACTTTTTTTTGAACTTTTAAGGGAGACAATTCGGTCATACATGATTTTTGCGTAACTTTAACCGTTAACGCAGCATTCGCAACGGAAGTTCTCAAAAGGAATATATTTTTCCCGTTTTTGCAAAATTTTTATTGATCCTCCGCTCCTATTGGATGTAGCGTGATGTTATATAGCCTTCGTCGATAAATGGACTATCCAATACAAAAAGATTTTTTCAATTTGAACCAGTAGTTCCTGAGATTAGCGCGTTCAACCAACCAACCAAACAAACTGTTCAGCTTTATAATATTATTAGTATAGATTTGTCGAGAAATTACGTGGAATGAATTGGCATTATTAGTTTAAGTTTATCAAGTTAGTCTTCGGTGAGATCTAGATAGCTGACATCGGCGTAATCAAGGATTGGATACAGGAGGGATTGTGCAAGCGCAGTCTTCGTGGCAGTAGGAAGGAAGTTGCGGAGCCAACGCAAGCACCCTACCGAGGCAAACATTTTCCGGCTAACCTCCTGCAGTTGCGGTCCTCAGGCAAAATTTGTATCTATATATATTCCCAGCACCTTGAATTTATCACTGAAAGGAATGATGGAGCCATCACAAGTGACTTGGGCGAGATGCGACCAATTTAAATTTGGAGATCATCCTAGAGCTGCCAATAATAATTACTCCATTCGCATATGCACTCAAGGTCACCATTGATAGCAAGAATACCTTCCGCCAGCCGTTCGAGGGGGACTTGTGAGTAAATTTGTAAATCATCTGCGTAAAGGTGGTAGTTAGAAGAGACTTGGATAATGAAATTATAAAAATTGCGAACAGTAACGGAGAGGAAAAAGTGTGTTACTGACCGAATATCATCCGTTATATGAACCCCAGGGCCGTAGTATGGCCAGGACGGAAACCGGATTGGAAAGGATTGAGGAGATTATTTTTAGAGAGGAACATGTTGAGTTGGTTATGAATAAGACGTTCGAGGACTTTGGAGAGGAATGGGAGTATAGATATAGGATGATCATCAGAAAAAGAACAAGGATTAATTTTTTTAGATAGTGGGGTTATTTGGGCGTCTTTTCACGCAGATGGAAATACACTACTGGATAGGGAATCATTTAGGACATATGACTGGAAGAATTTGGTCGAGGATAAGAAGGATCATATAACGGCTGATACAGTCACTTGAAATAGAAAATATGAAAATTCTTCAATACCTTGATTTTCACTTCTTAGTTAAGAAGTGAAAAACAAGGTATTGAAGAATTTTCATCGCTGTTGGGGATAGTCCTTTGGAACATTTTCTTATGGGTCCTTTAGAGTAAGATCCCAGAGCGATCTGACATAACTTATTTTCACATAGATGAAACCTTAGGTTATAAGTAGCGCCTCATGCTCTTTGAATACCTGCGTTCATTTATTTTTTGTGGAGCTTTAAAGCGTCTGACAAAAGTTTTGGTCCATGGAAAGTGTCTGATACTTATGATACTATTTTAGAATAATATTCTACAAAACATATATAAACATCAGCCATATAAATTTAAGTTAAGTAGCTTTTTAGTTACCTTTCTTACCTGGTACCTGCCCAGGTGTTATAAGGCGCTCCACAAGCACGCAGGTATTCAAAGAACATGAGACGCTACTGAGAACCTAAGGTTTCATCTATGTGAAAATGAGCTATGTCTGATGGCTCTGGGATCTTGGACTACTCCGAATTTTTTAATTAATTCGTTTTTTCTTTGCGTTCTTACTAGCCTATTTTGCTGGGGAAAATGCAAGGATCGTAACGACACTATACAAATCTAAATAGATTTACGCGTTTAGAAGTTATTGTGGAATAAAGAAACTACAAACATACATTCATGAACCCAAAAACATAACACACCTTTTTTGGGAGTCGTATTAAAAACACAAAATCTATTTAAAATAGGTATCGGGAACAGGGTCCAACCTGGGTAGGGCTTCAGAAAAAATAGTCTTGTTACAATGAATGTCGTGTCAAGGAGGAACGACTTAGTATTACTATCACAATCATTATTGTTATCAATACAATAAGTTATTGCATAACAATAAAAAAACTTACATGCTTTGGGATATAAATGTCGTAGACAGTGGCAGTGTCTAAGTCAACAGCATGGAATCCGTCTGCTGATCCATAAATTACTTTCAGTCTTGTGCTGTCTTCAATAGTTAAATCAACTAAGAGAGGCCTAGAATAAAAAATAAAAAAATATATTTAATTTCACTTTCAATTGTAATTATAATATACGCATTGCTTGTGTCGGGGATGTTATGAAGCTCCGTAACTGAATCTATAGGATTTCTGAAATACTACTATAAAAGTTCCGATTAATTGTGGATAGGGACGGAGTTTAAATCATTTATGTGATTCTAATACCAAATGATAACCTAGAAATAAACTCGAATCATTAACTAATTGTATGTTCCTTTTACAGTTCATTGAAAATCTAATATTCGTAATTGAAACTATTCGAAACAATCGGTTAATCCGAAATAATTTCATATCCGTATCTGAAACCGGTATAATATTTTGATATATCCATATCCATAACATTTGTTTGTGTCGTATATTAAATATTCTATTGTACAATACAAACCTATGTTGCAGTTCTCCAAAGTTCTTGAAGGCCATAAATTTGTGATATGGTTTTGGCGCCCACGCGTAAATTTCGATCGAGTCCTTCAGAGCGATAACAAGAAACTTGATTCTTTCGTATTTGACAATACGGAAATGTACTGCGCCCTGTAGCTCACCGACGTTTATCCAGCCATTCCTTCTTTCGGCTTGCTGTAATTTAAATATTATATTAAATATAACAAAGGTTATAGAACTGAAATACATGTTTGAATAAATGCACATGTATATATATTTATTCGAGTGGGGCTCGCGCACCCACTGACCACTCAGAGCTCCGTGCCTGCATCTGCTTCCATAGAGGATCCACGAAAACTGCTACGTCTTCACTGAAAGAGTTGCTTCGATCGGACTTTTTTGAATACAGATTTGCGACGTAGGCGTCCGAGCACGGATACTTTCGACAAACTTCTAGCACGGATACTTTCGACAAACTTCTCGAGTCGATAAAAGATTTTATGTATTGAATTTTATCGTTTTATCAACACTTTAAGTCAAATTTGATGTTTAAAATCAACATACAAGTCGACAAAAAGAACCATACTCGCACCGCAAATATGACAACACTCAGACGGAAGGTTACCGTGTCGTGCCGCCTCCGTAACCAATCTACCAAAATAAGTTAGAAAATTCCTATCATGCTACGCCCCGTGCACTTTCGTGAGGCATATTTATGTTAATTATTGTTCACTGGTTACTACTCACGTGCATTCTTCGGGTTTGCCCGACTTAACAATAATTATTCAATTAAAAAGGTCAATAGCCTATTTATTCTATGTTATTAACAGAATATTTATACTAAGTCAAAAATTGCACTTATAAAAAAATGGGAAGCCAAATATGAGAGTGCTTTACTCAGTAATATTTTTAAGTATAAATTTCCGATATCCATCTTGGGCTTTTGGCCCGAACAATAATTCAATCATTGAATCCAATATTGTTTTTATCACAAAATCATTATAATCGACGTATCTATAACCAAAAGATTATGTATATTCACTTCAAGCACGAAATAAGGGTTAACAGCCCATAAATAATTGATATTAGTATTACACACTTTTCAATCCGAGACAACAAAGTTTATAGGGTTTTATTGAAATTATAGCGTCTACGGAAACTCATCCGGAAGCAATTCGCTCATGGAAAGGTTGCCGTAAAATATATTCTTCATTTCGAATCGAACTGTCTAAAGTTTTTGATGTCGGATCTGTGAATAGCGTTTAGAAGTTTGAATCGGAAACTTTCTGCACAGATTCGAAAAAGGCAGTTTCCGATGGTACAGTGTCAAATCCGTCTCCTTAATATACATCGGCGAGCAAACGTGCTTGCTTATCCGAAATAGTGGGGTATTCCAGTTTATCCAGAGTACCATAATTCCTTGAGCTCTTTACAAATGTATTTTGTTTTGGGCAGACAAGGCTCCCTCTCACATCGGAGCTCCGTAGAGCGCCATCTCCCGGATTGGAGACGTATAAAGGTGCCGCCGGCAAGTTAAGCTGGGTTCGCCCAGATTCGGTAGCAGCCTGCTGAACGCGTCCGCTTTGGTTTAACCTGGCTAAAGTGCTTACCAAACTTTCACCTTCGATATGCCCCAAAGAACCTGCAAGCTATATTCCAGTTGATGTCTTTAAGAGCATTTTACAGTTCTTATTTTTCACTAGAGCACGAGCATTGAGGATATCAGTCTCATAATGCATTGGCAGGAGTCGTTGACGTTTTGTCGATATCACCCAGTGATTAATCTCCCTGATTCCAGTGCCAGTTTTGGCGCTCGTCGATGCCAGGATCTACTGGAATCGCAGAGCACTTGGGGACAAAATGCTTTTGAGCTATTGATATTTATATGAGGTTTGGTCCATGACCCGCCGCGCCTGTCTAGTGCGTATTGATTATCGAGAATACAGGTTAACTATAGGAACATGTATAAGGACATTTATAACTTTTGTAAAACATCAACATCAATGACACAATTTCATATCAAATGCGCCGAAATCCCCGTTTTAATAGCATCAGTTCGAATCAAAACATATTCTCAACTTATATGTTTGCTAATTGGGAAATATGTAGGTAAAAAACTATGATAATAATGTTCGCAGGCGCATCAAAAATTCAACTTACGTCACTAAGTCCGTCGGTGCGCAGGATTTTGGATTTCAGCCAGCTAAGATAGTATACACGCACGCGATTCTTCTTACCAGAAACAGTCACAAGGATATTTTGTCCTTCTAACACTTCCATCTGTTGGAAGCGGCGTCGTGAGATCAATTGATAAACTTTTCCCTGACCTGAACGGTCTAATAACATTAAACCGTTTTCAGTGCCAATAAGCAAATTTACTCCTGCAAAGTAAATGTTATATATTTTATATCGCATATCAAATGACGTTCTAGCGCAGCATGATATTAAAGCTCAATTCACACTGAGACGTAGAGCCGGCATGAAGCTTTGAACAAGGTCGCCGCATTACTTCTTGAAGCTTTACAAATTATACAATGTAATTTGGCAATGACGATAAAGTTTAAAATGCTGCAAACTGTTCGTCGCTTCGCTGCCGGCCGCTGCCATCTTTGTGCGAATGAAGCTTAACTTACCCCATAATGCTGCACAGAGTATTTCCGAATTAAATCTCTTCTTGTATTTACGTATTTCGGGAGTATCAGAAGAAAGGTCGTGTCCCGTCGGAGTGACATTGACGTTGACGTGGCTCTCACGGCGCGAAGCGTTGCCGCCGGAGCCCCCGGTACCGCCGCCACTCCCGGTGGAGCCCGCGCCGAACCCGAACGTGAGGAATGAACGCTGCTTCTGTTGTAAGGAAAGGAACTGTTGTTGGGACCCCACAGACGAGTTAGAGGGCGAATTCTGTAGGGGGTGCGGAGAAGCGGCGCCCGCAACGAACGATTTGGATGGGGTAGATTGGACCGAGGACGGAGGCGGATGATGATGATGGTGCGAAAGGGGTGTGCCTCCAGCAATGGCTTGCCTATACTGGAACAGAGAAAATAATAAATATTACTTACTGGATATTCTTTATAATTAATACATGATTAATTCATTTTTAGCACATTTAGCTGCAGCATCAACCATGTGAATAAACAAGTGATGGTTAGTCAAATAAGTCCATCTCCCATTGATTAGTTGTCATTTCAAATACAGTTGGAAAGTTATTAGCTTGATGGCTATTATCTACATTCATGACTATAACATAAAATGTGATAATGGACGTGAAATTGCAGCAGGCATGAACTCATTGTGTATGCTTGCAGATGAGTATGCATTCATTGAACTAATTTGAAACAGATTACATGTCAGATATTGTCATTATATTTTTTAATTGTACTTAATCCAATAAGTACTTTTAAAAACAATAAATACAATTTAGTAATTTAGATAAAAATACAAAAAAAAACTTTTCTAGTTAACGTTTTTATTCTTAGACTAACCTACACTAACATTTATTTTCTATTATAAATATTAATAATTTAAATATCACCGAATTGAATTGATTTTAGACTTCTTGACTAAATATAAAAGAAAAATCCATTAATAGCCTAACATGTCAAGTATATAGCAATCCATTAATTACCCGTAAGACCTCTGCTGTAGTTGTTATAAGCAGCCCTTAATTAAACTGGACTACTTTAGAAAGCTTTAAGAAATAATGTATCGATCTGCATTCGATGATCAACAAAACATTTTCGAACATAATGAAAGCATATCTAGAAAATGCATTGAATGCAAGAAAGAAGTGAACAGATCTAACTTTCAACAAACAACAATCTAGGAGAACCTTAAGCATTTCCTCTTGCATCAATTCGTTTCGTACTTACGCAGTGTTTACAGATGTCTGCAAACCGGTCGCGCAGTGGCTCCAGGATGTTTGCATGATTGACAACCATTATCACATTAATACGATAAACCAAAAGCTTGAGACACCACACAGTCATGATCCGAAACAGGAGCTTCCAACGTAGCTTGACATGCTAGTATAATTATAATGTAAAATGGTCAAACCTACATAATTAAATAGGAGATTGTGGTTATCGTTTTAGATCACAAAAAATAATGGTCATTGGTTTATCTGACTTTGCAATAATGGCGTTGCAATGATTGCAAATAAAAAGTATGGAAATTGCATAAAGATTTGGGATCAATAAAATCAAGTCATTCCATTCACACCAATTCAAGCGCGTATTACTTCTTTGATTGTAGTAACCTGATCAAAAAAGCAAGTAAAGAGTCAGAGTAAATTGAAAGTTCAATTAATTGGCCATTTTTCATTTTAAATTACATAATATAAAAAATGGACAGAGGTGGCAACTTATGTCACCTTTACATACGATTATCAAGGTTGTAGATTTGTATCTAGTGTCTGATCCAGCCACGTCGGTATTCACCAATGTGGCAAGGTTTTCTTGAAGCATTTTATGTCAAGTTCTAAAAAAAATTACTTAATACATATAAACTATACTTTTCGTTCAAGAAGTTTTCCTTAACTGATTAAAGCAAGTGATCATTAATTTTTAATATGCACATGAATACGAAAAGACAGTGGTGCGAGTTCAATGGTCATACCTCTAGGCTTTTACTGCTATTGAGCTGAATAAAAAAGGCGAAATAATATTTTACGCAATATGCGTGGTTAATGAAAATTAACTTATAAATAAATAGTAATAATAATTAAATAAAAGCTGCGTTTAAAAAACTCCTGACAAATTGATCTATCCAAGCATTTTGGTCGGAATATTACAATCAAACATTTAACCCAAGAATCGGTGTGAAGGTGGTTCGCGTTTACCTCCCGAGTGTATATATAATGCATATCAAGCACTACCGCTGGAAGCACCTGAGTTATATTTAAGTATGAATACATTATGGCATGTTACTAAAGTTCCCTTTTTAAATTAACCCTTTAAGCACGTGTACGGTGAAACTGCCACGCAACATTAAATTCATTAAAACCGACATAGATAGTATCTATGTAGTAAGTATATTCCAAGATGAAAACTGACAATAGCCACCAGTGTCATACTAAAAAGCAAACCGTGGCTACTTTTATTACAGTTGGGTAGTAGAATAAAATTATGTAAATCGCATTAATATACTATAACTTTTATGTGTGCCAAATCGTTACTAATGTAAATGATGGGCAAATTTATTATAGTGATTAAATATTTAGTAGCACATAAACATACCTCTTCACTAGTGGACTTGTCGTGACGCGGCGGTGTGGTCGGCTGACCGGCCTGACTGAGCAGGTCGGGTAGCACGGAGCTAGTTCGAGACCCGCTGCCTTCGTTGGCACCGCTCGATCGACCCTACATCCAATACGACATTTTACTTAATTCTGTAACGTAGTCACCTATAGTTTTTATTTTACTAATATTTAAAACATTCAAACCAACTTTTATTTAATGGTATTTTTGAAGTTCTATGGCATTTAATAAAATATAATTATTTTTAAATAAAAAAGAAACATAATTATTACTATTTTATCAGCTTACTATATTTTATTGAATACCAACAATATTTAACATACTTCAATAACTTGTGGTTGTAATCATATTCAATATAATACAAGTACATATTACAAAAAAAAGTACTTTACACAAAATCATACGATAAACCTATGTTACTTTTAATTTATTTCAATCTTAGATAAACTTATAGCAATATTAATGATTGGACAATAACAGAGCTCGACATACAACGGCAGCCAAACATGCAGTAGGAAAACACATTCACGAATTGATGATTTTTTCTTGCCAGCTTCTGTGACATGTCGTTAGGCAGCATTCCTAAAGTGGTTAATTTTCGAGTGTTGATGGCATAAGTAGGTATCGCATATATTTTGCATTTGTTGATTCTTGGCAGGAAGACGGTATTCGCGTGTAGTCAATGAGTTAGGTTAGTTTAAGTTATTAATGAGTTGCAGTGATTCACATATTAGATGAGATGAAGCTGTTAAGAGATTCTAATATCTATGGTTTTAATTTGTCTACTTAGTTATTCTTAGTTACTACTTAATTGTATTTTCTGTCTTCCCAAACTGAGTCTAAACTAATACCAAAATAATTCTATTAACTAGAAAAGAATTATCACGCCAAAATGTAAGACGTGTGAGCAATATCAAAATCCATGTCTTCCTTATGATAAATACAAGAAGTAGATAATTTTAGTATAACGTACAACAAACAAGAGCGGTACCATTCCCATACATTTAGGTAATTTTTGTTATAATAATAATATAGAAACCAAAACCACTACAAACAAAAAACATACAGTTCTTTTATAAAAAGCGTTCATATTATGTAGATGTTAGTCAAAACCATGTTAGAAAACCAAACCCTCATACCAAACGTAAGTATAAAATTATTAATCAAACTATCCTGAGCTGGGAGCAATTTACCTGATCCTGAGCGAGTACCGCTTCCTGCCCACAACTTGTCATAAGTTCTGTATTTCGATTATATTGAGAATTTCTCCGGAAAACTATATCAGATTCAGTCTTTTCTCTGCGAGGTTTCACCATGTTTGTTTCATTAACATTATCAGAAATTGATTTATTCTCATGGGTATTCGCCGTTAAGTCCGGGGAGCCAGCTTTTTCAAATGAGGTGCTACTTGTGAAACAAATGCTTGTTGCTGGAGAATCACTATTAACGCTGCTTTGTCGACTTGGCCCGTTGCTTTCACTATCTTGTCTGATAAGTGCAGCAACATTTTTGAGGGCATCTATGGGATTACTGGCTGAAACTTTACGATCCGGAGTTCTTTTCTTTTCACTTTTTCTAGCATCCACAGCAGACATTTTCAAACTGTCGTTTGTTTTAATAAAATCTGTTAGGATAGGTTCTCCAGCCGACGGTTTCATTACATGTTTGCGAGAATTGTTGAAAATTCCACTGGAACGTAACTGTTTATTTACTCCGGCTTGGCTTTCATGCTTCGGAAAGTATATAGCGGAGTGGCGTGTACTGGGAAGTGGGAAAAGATCGGAATTTTCTCGTCTGAAGCCACGGAAGAAGCGATTTGGAGAATTAACTTCAGAATCTGGCTCCTTCCTGTATTTTAGTATATCGGATAACTTGTCTTGTGTCGATTTTTCCGTGGGTCTTTGGAACAGCTGTTTGTGTCGAGATGGAGGAGTGGCAATAGCTTTATATTTGGACCAAGCATCTTCCATTTCCAATCGTGACTGACGTTGGAGTTGAGCTCGCTTTTGCTCGGTTTCTTTTGGGGAATCGTGTTTTTCTTCTTTTTCAGAACTCTTTGATGGGAAGAATCGGGCGAAGTCCCAATCCTTCAGTAATACTGCTTCATCGACATCAGACTGCCTTTTATCGTTTTCGGTATTTTCTCTCTGATTTCAAACATGTCCGATACAAAAAGTATGTATAAATAATAAGAACAAAAAAGACAAAAACGTATTAGCATTAATTTATGCTCACTAATCTTACTTTGGCGTGAAAACCATTCATGAAAATAGCATCAAAATAAAAACAAAGTCCATCTCTTTCACATGGGGCCTCATTGTGAATTTGCTACTTTTGATTAAACACACGCAAAATAGCTTATTAGGCCACATATAAAAACCCAGTTGTAATAAAACAGCTACCACAATAAAATATTATTGACTTTCGAAAAATGATGATGATCATGAACAGAATTTTTCGAAAAATTATAAGTATGGTAGCCATGTTTTTGCACCTGGTGTAATTCTGTAAAGATGTGGTGATAATAATTTCTATGTTAACAGATTTACAAATTGTATTCAGTAAATGTGTATGCATATTTGATTAGATCTCATAAGCATGGTCAATATTTTGTCTGTAATTGCAGAATAGGGACTATGGATTGAGCATAATGTTTTCACACAATGGAATGTAAAGTAAGACAGTATGGTCGAATGGTATGTGTTAGCACTGAGAAGTGGTACTGGTAGTGGTGTGGGACTCACCCTCTTCATGACGAGCGTGCGGTCGGCGTGCGCGTCGTCATCGTCAGGCGTGGGCGGTAGCGGCCGCGTCGGCGCCCCGCCACCCGCCCCGCCGCCGCCGCCGTCCTCGGACACGGCGCTCAGACCTGGCCTGTAACAGAACTCGGGACTGACAGGCCAAACATAATCGAACGGGATGGGGAGGCAAAACGAAATGGGGTGAACAAAAATATATGCAAACAAAAATAAAATAAAAAGTCATCACAGTTAGTTATTTATGGTAACAAAAAAGAATAGCTGCAAATATTCATTCCAAATTGACAGTGTTACAGTTGCTTTTATATTAGTTACTTACAGTGGTTTGGGCGGGTCGCTAGCCAACAGTGTGCCATCATTGCGCACTCGTCCACCGCTCTCTTCGGCATCAGAATCGCTGTCAGAGTCTTCAAACGCCGGTTCTGGTTGGTTTCTTTCCACCGGTGGTCCTACATTGCCAAAACGAAAACAATACTTTAAAGGTACATGTTGTGCACTTTTTTTTTCCCAAAATTTTGTGGTGTACTATACTATATACACACAAACTGCAAACACATTTTTTGGAAAGGTTGTCTGTTTGTCTGAACGCTTAAGAACCAGTGGACCGATTTTGATGGGAGTTTTCACTGTAGCATAGCTTAGTGGTCCAGGAAACATTTATTATTTACCAAGCAATGTATTAAAAAATATGTTACCTTGTCCATTAGTGGGAGCCCGAGGTGGCCTGTTAGGCGGCTCGTTACCAGATACCACGCCAAGTTCATTAAGTTGCGCAGCCAACTTGTCCAAGTCCTGCCAAATTATAAATTATTAATAAAAAGCTTTTATAGTGAACAATATAGATCTACATCATCTCATCTCAATAATTATAAACGCAACTCAAACAACCTACCTCTGGCCTTCTCGGTGGAAGCTGCAGTTGCAGTTTAAATCGGACGTGCAAAGAAAGTTAACAGCGTGACATGAAAATAAAAACAAAAAGCTAATAAAATTAAAGAACACATCATAATAATTTGGCGTTGTCGATATTATACTCTGTAAAATATTGCGATACGAGTGGCGGCTATTTTCGTGTTCACTATTGAACAGAAACAAACTAACGAACTCACACGAACTATCTTGGCATGTCTTTGGATAGGTCTATTTTATTTTTTAATATCTTAGGGAACAACTAGAAAAATACTGCCTGCAATCAATTATTATTGTGAAAAATTATATGTTGCACTTGCCACTAGTATCATCTAATACCTTTCTAGAGTATAATATGTTGGTGAGTAGAATCGAACGTACCATAGGTTTGAACATGTGATGTGAGCCGCGCTGCGGAGGCTGCGGTCCGCTGGCCGGCGGTGTGCCGTTGTTGGAGCCCGAGCTGTTTGACGAGCCAGACGATTTAGGTGTTGGTGGTAGAGGCCTGCAAGTTTTACTCCCAATTAAACATTCGTAAAAAAAGTGTTTAATAAATTATGACTATACACCTTTTCATTAAACACAGTGAAAATTAATAGTTTGTTTAGTTCTTAGAAGTTATAAAACCGTAATATGACATTAATACTTAATATTTACCTATATCTATTAGGCTGTTGTGCCTGTGGGTCTGGTACAACAATCAGTCTTTGCGGAATGGAAGGCCTTGCGGGTGGGCCTGGCTCTGCAGTACCAAACAACACGGTGTTAATAAACGTCACATAGTTATTATAAAGTCGCAAAGTATAGTTAGAATGTTAAGTCACCTGGAATTTCCTCGCGTTCTTCACGCTTACTGTTACGTTTCGGCGGAGGCTGGGGTTGAGGTGCTTCGGTGGGTCTGGTTTATTACAGAAAATTTAATTGGTAGTACAGTTAATGGGCTACAATATGAGTTAGAATGTTAACAGACCTGGGTCCCTCTTGTATCTGTTGGAAGTTCCGGCGCAGAGTATCGCCACCTTGGTGAGCGGCCGCGTTGTGCACGATGGACGAGGGCTCGCCGGCCACAGCATTCTCTTCTTCTTCTCCCTCCGAACCAGAGTACTTGTAGTCCTCCCGTACTGAGTTGTCCTGCTTTCGTTTCTTACACCTATCTATATGATCTTTCAGTTGTATTCTCACTTGCCTTTCTGTGGGTTGGTCTCTGTAAAATAAGTTACACCATTACAGTAAGTTTAACTTTTAAACTTCACATCATCCCCTTTCAAATAATAATAAATTAATATAAATGAAAGCAAACCTTTTTGTTAACATAATTTGCCTAAGTAATCCTCTTGTTAAAATAATGATTTACCTTATAAATGCATGTTTCAAGAGTTGCTCTGTGTATGGTCGTTGGTGATAGTCTTTTACTAGCACAGTCTCAATGAAACTATGAAACTTTTTAGCCCATTTCTTTGACTTAAGACGAGGCGGCGGGTTTCTGAAATTACGAGTTTAATTATTATTTTCGTACAGGAAACAACAATTCCATATTAATTGTATGTGAAATAATAATACCTTGGAATTAGGAAAAGAGCTCTCATTGGGTGAAGATCACAAAGAGGCGGTTGACTCTCGGCCATCTCAAGAGCAGTTATACCGAGAGACCAAAGATCAGAACGATTATCATATGTTGCGTCGGGGTTTTCATCGCATGCGATTACTTCAGGCGCCATCCAGTATGGAGTACCAATGAATGTGTTTCTTCTACCTATAGTTCTATCCAGTTGCGCAGACACTCCAAAATCCACTGATAACATAAATGTATGTGAAAATTATTTCTATATACTATATGTTTTCGTTAGAGGGAAGCAGATAGTAGAATGCCACTATCTTATAACTGTGACACCAAACAAAAGTGTGAGTAAATAAACAATGTATTATCTAGAGAATGTTTGTACTATTTCTAATACATACCAAGTTTAACTTCAGCATTGTCTGTGAGCAAGACATTTTGTCCTTTGATGTCACGATGTATAACTTTATTGGAGTGTAAATAACTCAGACCTCTGAGGATTTCTCTACAAATGTATGAAATCCATTCTTCTTTTAAGGACTGCCCTTTAGTGGACTTTACTAAATCCGTCACAGACCCTAAAAATACAAAGCAATTAAATTATGTTGTATATGTATTAAGGGATTTGACATATTTATTAAACAAATAATTATAAGTCCTCAAATTCAAAAACACAACTGTATATTATGATTCTTTCACAATACATTGGATTGCCTGTTATAGTCATAGAAATCTTAAAACAAATATGAATACAAAAAATATTATCTCTTGATAACATGTATATTAGATGCATCCCAATTATTACAATGTTGAAAGGAAACAGCACGCACCTGCACCACAATATTCCATAACCAACCACAGTTGGTCATCCTTTCCTGGTGGGCTCTTTTTGATAAACGCCCCATAGTATGTGGCAATGTTGCGATGATTAGAGTACTTTTTCAGCACATTTATCTCTAACTTTATCTCTTCCTCCTCATCCTGTGTAACATCCATAACTTTGATGGCTGCAAGTTGCCCTGTTTTAGTGTGACGGCCCTAAAATTGCAAAATTTTTAGAGTTATGTTTACAATGGCATT
The DNA here is from genome assembly GCA_935421205.1 of Xylocampa areola. Classification (NCBI taxonomy): domain Eukaryota; kingdom Metazoa; phylum Arthropoda; class Insecta; order Lepidoptera; family Noctuidae; genus Xylocampa; species Xylocampa areola. The sequence goes on from OW285201.1 coordinate 12,898,596, forward strand.
CGATTTACTTTAGATAAATAATGACTCCTTGTCATTATTTATCTAAAGTAAGTAATTATTTATATTAGCTAAGCAAGTCATTGCTATAGCAATAGACTGTTTTTTTTTCTTATCAATACTAATTCTATAAAATACATGAAACAAATTGTCTATTTATTGGTGGGAGGCTTGCACAACACATTTATAGCAAGTAAATAGTTTCTTTCAATGTTGAAATGTTTACTTCCTTCATAAGTTTTGTAACTATAAATGTTATAAATTCAATAAATTATGCACTACATTATACAAGCTTAAAAGTTGAAGCCCAATTCTAAAAGTTTAAAACTGGCTTCTTTTGTATTTGTATTATACTTAATAATTGCAAAATTTGTCTTCAATCTAACTGAAAAAAAATTTCAGAATAATCTTGATAAGATGATAATTTGTTATGAAATATACATGTCACTTGTGAATGTTTTCCTAAAATGTACAGACAATTATATTATTTTAATTAGTGGATTTCATTTATCCAGTACATAGTCATCTTTACACCACCTAGACTGAGAATTTACTGCAATATGCAAATTCTACCCTTGTAAAATAATGACAACTTGCATTTGAATGATTTCTACACTTGTGATACAACTATATTTGTAGCTACAAATTAAAAAACAAATCTCTCAAAATGTCAACTCAGAACATTATAAAGTATAAACTAATAAATAATAATCATTGCACCAAGCATATATCCAATCTGTTCACTTAATTCTGAATTTTAACTGCCAGATTTTTCATGCTTATTTCTAACAGTTATAGTTATACCCTTCCGCTCAGCCACATACAAATACATACACATGGCAATAAAAATCTAGCGAACCAAGCTTAAACTCCAAATATTTCTGAATTATGATGCATACAAACTGTGCTATTTAGCTATGTTATGTTGTTTTAATAATAACACAATAGAGTATATTACTTAGAAGTTTTAGATGTAAAAAAATGCAGGTAGGTAGTATTGAGATATACTTTATACTTATAAGGTCTATTTAAAATTTGTCAAAGATATAATAAGTAGAGAGATAATGTTGTAAGATATTGTAAGTTGCTTTATTATAGAAATAAAGCTTTCAATGTTTATTCTTGAAATGATAGAAGCATATTACTTTCTTTTCTCATCTTGGTTAATAATAACTATGTAGGTTGACCAATGCTCAGTTACTTTTTTTCAGTTGGCCAGCCTGTAATTTACTCAAAACATATTGTCAAAATAATAAATAGGTTATCTTATTAAAAATTTTAATCACTAAATAGATTATGGTGTTAAAATGTCTCTAAATACAGTTTTATATCTTGCTGGGTATTATGATTGGCCTAAATAAAGAACATTATAAATTGAGGGGGGAGGGATACTGGACTTGTGATGTGTCATAACTTCAATTCATAATACCTTATATTCCAAATATTGTAGATGATATAAAAATGCTATACAATCCTATGGTACCTATTGAAAGTCCACTGATGGATACTAATGAAGTTCATTGACATTAATAGACAGTAGTCTTTAATTATAATGCTTTCATTGGAGCCTATTAAGTTAATTTTTATTAGCAATGTGTCATGTATCACTGTACCATTTATAAAGAGTACCATGAGACTAGAAAGAATTTATATTACCAATATAATTACTGATTGTTATTGTTATATGTTCAGCTATATTAATTAGGCTTGATATAATCTAGTACATACCTTGTACACTTGTCCATATGTGCCATTTCCGACCACTTCTATGAGTTCAAATATACCAGCGGGGTCCTGAAATGATAAATAATAAGAAAGAAATCGCTTATAAAGATTAATATGCTATTTCAAAGTAAACCTTCACTTATGAATCACGCCCTGTGAGATCATTGCCCTTTGATTGCTTTTTTTCTGCAAGTTAAGGGAGCCCCTGCGTTCTGGAGATTCTGGGTGAGTATTTAATAAGTATGGTTTACTTTAAAAGTTTACCTTTAGTGCGCTGAGGTCAATGTCGTCCAATGAACAATTTACAGACGGTGCCAGTTGATGCGCCATTTTGAGTATTTTGTCACACACGAAGACAAAGCACGAGAACCTCACATCAGTATAAAAAGCGTATAAAACACCTAAATTATGACATTGGCAATGAGATTAGCTTTTATTTTAATAACGCACTACTAAACAATTTATAAAACTCATTGTTTACACTTAAAAAATAAGTAAATTACAGATTCACAATTCGTACGTCGCTCACACCCGGCAGGGATGCCAGACTAATAAAAAAGTGAATACAGATTATATTCACAAACACAATTCTATCGCATATATTGCCATACGGAAAAAGTAAAATAAAAAAGTGTTATGATTAAAACGTAAACTTAATTAAACGTAAATTAAGTAACACTATTAATTTATATAAATCCAGTAGATTTGTTACATTGCCTACTTTTATTGGTCATAGTGCCATCTATCAACAAAATACGAAATTAATATGATTAGAAAATTAGAAACAGATACCGATTATAGGATCTAAAGATTAAAAATCAATTAATTAAATTTCATCACGCTATTGCTTTTAGGAACTGGACAGTGCGTCGTATACCTGAACCAGTGGGTTTAATTGTCATTGTTGCAGGGCTCATCAGTAAGTGTTAATACTTAAACGAGGGCGTTTTGATAAGTCAATGACTTTTGAATTTCTAGTGCAGTAACTTTAAGGCAACTATGCTCCCATCAACTGCCTTCTATTAATCTGTAGACTACTGGCAAAGTTTGAGCAAGCTGAGTCATATCGTTTGTATAGGACAGCCATTGAAAGCAGACAACCTCGTGAATTTGAACGAAAATGTAAAAAACTGAAATTCGAGGCGTTAATTTTGCGTAAAAAAAAAACATCACCGAAACTAAGGAAAGGCTTGATAAATATTATTGGGACTTATGAAGTGGTTTATTGAATTCCGTTGTAGTCGTACCAGCACAAATGACGCCGAACGTTCAGGTCGCCCAAAAGAGGTCGTCACGCCAGATTCGACGATAGATCCATGGAATTATATTACTTAGAGGATAGGAGGAAAAAAATCCGTGAGGTGGCTGAGGCTTTAGGTGTTTAAACTGCGCGGATACATCCTCATTTTATTTTTTCAAGAATTCGCTGACTTATCAAACTGACCTCGTATGTGTAAACTTCAAAATGCTATCCGTCATACGAGCCGAGCAGTGCTATGGATTTTCCACATTAGTTACTCCTACATAGCGTAATAGTATGATATTGGGAAGAAATACTTAGTTTCATAATCTTCTGTCTTCACAATCCTCTGTTTATTTCTTCAGCAGAGTTGGCTGAGTGTTTGAGTTTGTTACCATATTGAATGATTATAACGGTTCATAAATGCGGTCCATATATGGCGTCATGATATTATCATTTGTTGTGGTAAGAAAAATACGGTCGTGAGCAGGATTGGAACCTGTGTCTCCTGGATAAATACTGCAGGCCGTATTTTTCTTTCCATAAATATGATCACTCGAGTTCACTACGCATCCAATAATCGGTTGGAAAGATTTATCTGTATTTGGCGTCATGATTTTATTTTTACACGGACAGAATCGAGGGCACAGCCAATAGGTATTAAATTCAAATCAAATTATTTATTCCGTAAATCGGTTTTCATAAACTCTTTTACACGTCATTTTTTAGCTAGATGGCGACGGTATTTCCTATCTAACCTCGGAGAAGAAAAACCGAAACAAACACAGAGGTCACTGTCTCTTTTAAAGTCCAGATATCATTGTTTATGGTTATGTGAGCGTAGGGCATCTGAAAAGGCCTTTTGAAGGAAGAACCATAGCAATTTCAAATTGACCAGTCTTATCTGACGGCAGACATGCATCAGTCATCGTGAAGGTGAACCATAATTTAGGGAGCTGAACGACCTGTCACAAGGCGATACCAGATCGTTAGAACATTTGCGTTGCCCTACAAATACTCAAAACTACCAGACAGTTACAAAATATGATCGGAAATTAATTATAAACCTGTATTTTAGCATCTTATTGATTCGTGGGATAAATTTATATTATTGACAGCATACATTTGGTATCTGTCAACAGTGGCGTAGCGTACCTGCATAATAATGAGGCGGAAAGTCGCTTGTATGTTTTCAATAATAGGTTAGCTAATTTTTACTTGAACGGTTTCTTGCCAAAGTGCGCGAGCAGGATTCGGCCCTGCGCCTCCCGGATAAATACTCCAAACGTTCTGACCATTAAGCTATCTAGACCTCTGCGTTATTGCGTCTGAAAGATTTGTCTGTATTCATTAGAACTCGCAGGTCCACTGGTCACAGCGGGAAATATGTAGGTAATGTAATGTAGGTTTCGATTTTTACCCTATTTAGAAATGGAAATGAGACTTAATCTGGTTATTTACGATAATAAAACGTATTTTTCTACATAATCACGGCTTTGCGTTTATTTTATTAGCAGATAGCGATACCTACAGATAAATCTGTCAAACGCATTAACGCATGCGTAGCGAACTCTAACGTTTTTTTTTTTTGTGGTAACAATATTTATCCGGGAGGCGCAGATTCGAATCCTGCTCACGACCGTAACTTAACACCTTCAACCGCACAGATAGAGTTTGGGGCAATATGCTGCGTTCAGCTACTGGTATTGCCGGTGAAGGTAGGAAGACCGCTAGATTCTAGTGGGACTAGGCGAGACACTTTAGTCAGATGTTGCGTAAGAGTCCATTGAGAAGCGTGCCAAGAGGCTCATCAGCAATGATTCCCTTGTTCAGACTAAGCTCCAAAGTCTAGAACATCGGCGCAAAGTTGCTAGTCTATCGGTTTTTATCGGATACATTTCGGAGAGTGTGCTTCAGATCTGCATGATCTAATTCCTCCCTGCCCTTTCGCGGCAGCCTTCCACCTTAACTTACCGCAGTCGTTTCATGAGAGATCATAATTTTTTTCTAGGGTGGGCAAAGACATTTATAGGGTGGGCTATGCCCACCCTTGGTAAGGTAGCCAAATAAATACAAATACGTATCAATGCATTTATTTAATTTAAATTGTCATCATTAAACAACTATTTCCAAAGTCATTTTCGAGGATATTCAGCAACAGTTTATAACGTCTTCCGCAAAAGAATCACCTTTACTGTTATCAAGGTTTTATAAGGTTTTTATGTACACTGACTCCAATAAAAAAAGAATCATCCAAGTCGGATTACTCTTTAAAAAGTTATGCGTTGTCAGAAATAATAAGTGTCAACTTGAGAACCTCATTCTTTTTCGTCGGTTGAAAATTTAAGCACGTTTGCTTCTCCTCCCACGTTTGATTGAGGTGATAAACCTACTTGCTAACGTTAATCTATACAATCAAAGATGATAGCGCATCTGCGAGAGTTACCATGGTTGAAGGAAAATTTATTAACACTTAGATATCTAATGCTCATGTTCAAGCATGTATGGCGCAACACACTAGTTTTTTGGGTAGTTAGCGAAGGAGGTAGGTTGGGTAGTTAGTTTTTGGAGATAGCGAAGGCAGCTGGCTTCCTTCCTTTGTTCCAATAATAATGGAATGAGATCTGTGAAAATGGAGTGAAGTGCTTTTGCTGTGCATCACGCAGTGGCGTAGCGTGGGTTAAAGCCACCCGGGCCGGAGGAAAATTTCACCACCCCTTAATGAGGTATTTCAATTTATAAGTATCGTAGAACATTTCAAAAACATTACAAATGAAATAAAAACATTAAACTTACTGTAATTTATTTGTCAGAATGTTTTTTATTTTAATAAATTAAAACTAGTTGAAGTTGGTGCTTGTGTGTAGCATATAGTCAATCGTGTAAATATTTAATGCTAACATAGTCAAATGTAGACATACACAAATAATAATAATTTTCAACAAAGTTTAGACACGACACGTAGGTAGGGCCAACGAGCCAGAAGTAAATTTGTTTAAAAATTTAAGAAATGGGATTCCCCGGTTTCGACACAGATTAATTATATAATAAAAAAATCCATGCTCATTTAAAACGATCCGAATCGTAGGTGCAACATAAATATGAAACGAAATGGTTCAAATTTCTACAAGATATTATTATTATTTATAGTGAAATTTACAACCCCTATAAAGATAGTGCTGCCCCTGCCGCCCACAAAGGACTCTTTGTCACGGGTTCTCAAAGTTATTTTGCTCACCGGCCACTTCGAGAAATAAGAAAAGTTATAAACGTGTTTGATAGCATTTTGAATACACTAAAACAAAAACCTAAGATTAGATGATAATCAGTTCGAGTTTCGGTCGGGACTATCTACAGAAGCTGCTATATCTATCTAATATATAAAATTCTCGTGTCACAGTTTTCGTTGCCATACTCCTCCGAAACGGCTTGACCGATTTTGATGAAATTTTTTGTGCTTATCCGGTATCTATGAGAATCGGCCAACATCTATTTTTCATCCCCCTAAATGTTAGGGGTAGTCCACCCCAATTTTTTTTATTTATATGGCAAAACCACGTTTGCCGGGTCAGCTAGTTGAGTTATAAGAATGCTGCTAGTTTAATGTGAGAAAAACATCTGTGTCCGCTTGCCTCGAACCCTCAAAGGATTTTGACCTGGTCTCATATTACGTCTTTTGTATATACCAAAAGATCTGGGCGGGCACGTTGTCGGACCCGTATAGGTTGAAATGTACATTAATGGACTGATCGAGACGTTCTCAACTAACACCATATTTTAGGTTGTTGTTACGCGAAGCTAAAATTATGAAACAGATTCTATTGTTTCAATAATTTTAGCTTCGTGGACGACGGTCTGTTGACTCAGAAAGTTGATGCATATCTGTGAGGGCTATGCAGCTGATTAAGGGCTGCTATATAATGTGAAAAAGAGTCAATGAATGGTTTTTAGGGAGAAAAATTAAATTAGAAAAATTTAAGTGAAGTCTGCAGAAATGCCACACATAAAACTAAATGGCTAACCTTTAGAAAGGCTAGATGTTTTAGAGTACCGGGGTAATTTAGTTACACGTGCCTTGGCGCTTTTGGTCGGATTTCTGAATTCTTCCACCCCCGTGAACTGCCTTTGGCAGGTGTGGGGATCCCCACAGGTTCGGCAGCAGCCACACAAGCGCTGCTCGGCAACAACCGTTTTGGGTGGGGCTGCCGAAAGTGTTCTTAGAAGTTTCACGTGCTGTCGAGGATGAATCCCAGGTATTTCATTGTTGACTCGATGCTGATGGTGACTCCTTCTACAACGATGTTGGATCTTGGGAGTGGCCCGACATCCAATATCGTTGATCCAATCGTCTTATTCCGAGGCCCGTGGAAGCAAATACGCTCAAACTTATGCAGCGCCAACTCGAAATCCAGCTGCCCGATTCTGCGTAACCGTGACTACCAGGATCCCACGTGCTGTGATCAGCCTGTTGTCATCGTAACAGGTAAAGGGTTTTATTGAATCTACCTATGTTGTACCACACCGAAACAAAAACATGTTTTGTTGTTAAAAAGTATGTTTTGCTTAACTCAATTAAAATTATATATTTTTTGTGTGGTCGTGAGCCGGATTCGAACCTGCGCCTCCCGGATAAATACTTCAGGCGCTCTGACTGCTAAGCCATCTCAATCTCTGCTCACTACCGCGAATTCTTCTTCCACATTGTAATACGTCTTTTGATGACGTCATTGCCATCTATTCAGTCCCTTTACAGGAAACTGAATCCTCACGACTAACTTAGCAGGTAATACAATGTCGAACAGATGCCATTACCTTAACAAATACAGATAAATCTTTGAAAAGCATTAACGTGTGCTTAGCGAAGTGTAAAGTAATATTTTTTTGTGGAAAAAGAATTCTGTCGGGAGCAGGATTCGAACCTGTGCCTCCCGGATAAATACCCCAGGCGCACTGACTGCAACTAAAAAAAATTTTTGGTACTCACTTTGTTACAGACCTTTAATAATACAGCAGTAAGTTTACTTACTATCGGTTTCATCAAATCAGATTGCCTGACTGATACCATTATCGTAAGCACGGAAGAAATACCGTGTACCCCTCTGCCTACCCCGTCGGGGACTACAGACGATGCTATGTATAGTCGATCACGAAATTGCTTTACCATATTTGACAAAAACTTCCAGTAAATTAAAATGTCAATAAGGTTGACAGTATCTGACTGACACTTTGATCTTGTAAGCGAAATTAGACCTTGTCAAATTATGATGTGCAAACGAAATTCAGTATTAGGGTGGTAAATTAATTGGATGGTCGACTATACAATTCGAATGATTGAATTTGGTTATAAGAACTCTGTTAAGAAATAAAAGGAAATTATTTCAAGATTTTTAGAAGTTAATTGGTTAGAGGCTGAAAAGGAAATGAAGTTAGCATCACTAATTTTGGTAAGTGATGAGTCTTTCAGTTCGGTTTTTTAAAGTTGCCTCCTGTAAACAAAATAAGTAGTCAATCCAAGAAATGGAAATGTCTAAAATCAGTGCTTTTGTTAAAGGAAAAAATAACCATTATGTTGATCAATTGAAACAAAAAATTGTCTCTTATTACTTGGAAATTGTTGTATCTTTGAATCTAATAAACCAGTTGCAAAGGATTTTGGGATGCGACCTTTGAATTATTTGTTGATGGTTTTGAGTTCATCATGATTACATAAAATATTTATTTCTAAAGTGAAGATATTTATGGTTGTGCATACCAGTTACTAGCCTAGATAGTTGGCTCAACACGACGTGTGGTGTTGCACAAACCCAAACTAAAATTATTGACTAGATATTATAGAAGTAAAGTATAGCCGCGGTGCTACGTGCGCCCGCGCGGCCGTGCATACCGAATCGTAAGATCAAAGCACGCATAGGTAGTTACTTTACCTACTCCAACACCCACACACGCGCACGCTGCGTCACGTAGCGGCGTGTCGGCGTGGCGCACACATGCGCACGCTCACGCGAACACTAATAAAAGTATAATAAATGTTAGCGAGACACAAGCACGGCGTACGGTACTATTTGTTCGGGAGGGAGGTTGGAGGCACTCATACAAGCGAGGGAGAGGCTGTGTCGGCGCTGCCAGCCAGTTTACCGTTGCGAGGCGCGTAGTGCGGCCGGACGCTGGACCGCCACCCGCGCGCCGCCGGCACCCCGAAGCTCTCCGCAGCCCGAAACCACCACCCTGGACTGTCTCGGGACGAAACAACCCCCTGTGCTCCCTCACGCGGACGCCTGTTTATGAACACGACCCTTGTTGCGTTCGCTTACTTACAGACTAAGTGCTACGACTCGTGCTTATTTCACTGGAGTGTTAATCCGATTTCAGAATATTTATTGGATCGCTTCATCTTAGGCGAAGGTGAGTTTTGCATTACGTTGACTGTTTATTATTACCTTTTGTGCACGAATAGATGCAATAATAGAAACATATGCTTATTTAAACTTATGGAAACGTCAGTTTGGTGTGAATAGCAGTAATATTTAAGTTTTCATTAAACCATTCGGTTGCGACAACTATTGCTACATTATTTTTTCTTCGGGTGAAGTAATTATCATTTTGTTGATAATAATATTGACATTAACGAACGCGGATAAAATAAAAAGTATGTCTTTTTTTAATGAAACTGTCTGTGATATTAAGTGTGGGTGGTGGGGCAATTGTTGTATAGTTTGCCTTATAAGTTGGATTGCTTATTACGACTGGAGCTTGCCATAACAAACAAATGTAATGCAGTTTTAGTGTGAATCCATTTTATTTTATGAATTATATTGTAATCTTGGAACGTAAACTGAAAATAGCAGCAGATCACATTTTTTCAGTTTATTTTTATTTTTTCCGTTTGTCAATGACTATTTGCTTCATAAACACATATTTACTGTACATCTCATAGGAGTAAGAACTAGTTAACTAGGTAAGTATACATTTTACTTAAAACAAACACAAATTTACTTAAACTTTTAAGTGCGTATCATAACAATATATGGTCTAGACAACACTGTATTCAGTGCCATGTCATTTGCTATTAAAAAGACTTCAACGCGCGGTAGCACCTATTGAACGCGTGCGAACATTGCGCACTACATACATACAATATGACATACAATAAGTATCTATACGTTCAATTTTCTCTATATTTTTCTCACGATGGACCATACGGTATGTAGGTAACGGACACATGCATAGATTTCGTGAGACAAGTCAAATAAAGCCTGGTCGTTGTTATTAGAATAAAATTTATTAAAAAGAAAATTGACATAATAATTGCATGACAATAATAATTTATGGGGTATATGGAAAAGTAATGTATTATGACTGTAACACAACACGTGGAATGGTAATGCAGGAAATATGATAGATATAGCGTTATAAAACTATTGTAAGACTTAATACTTTGCCTGTAAACGTCCCTTACTGACCGTGACTCTTAATTACAAACAAAGTTAACGAACACTCATAGCCACATTGCCAGAAACAGTCTTGCTTGTCATACACCCTGTTAATCGTAGTTGATAGTTAATTAGCATACAGGAAGACACTGGCCAGCACAATTATAATGTCTAATAAGAGTCTTAATGCGATCCTTATTGGGTTAATGTTGTTTGTTCCGTCTGCTAATAATAAATTGCTCTCAATAGTGTATTTTCACTCAGCAATTCTGACTCAATGTTGATCTGGTTCTGTGTCAAAATGCAAGTCGATAGTAATAAAAACGTTTAATAAAAGTTAAATTACAAGTCAGGTATGAACGGAAGAATAACTCGCTGCCTTAAACCGGGGTCTGTAGTAAGTATACTTATTTTATAGGTACGCTTGTCTTATATCCGGTTCAGAATTATCTTTGTGGGTAACTGGTGTAGATTATATTAAATACTTGCAATATACCTACTGGTCAGGTATTTAGTTGACTAGTAATATTACCTAAGTAGTAATAATAATAGGAAAAAATTTGTTTATAGTTCAACTGTATATTGGAAGTATTTGTTAATATGAAATGCATCACCCACAGTTAAAATCGTAAATTAAAAGACCTTATAATTTTATAAAATACTTAAATACGCATTCTGGCGGTGAACTTAAAATCTGAAACAATCATGTACCTAGTCTTAAAAAAACTTATATCCATAATTGTTATCCGATCTACAGTTAACATTTTACGATATCTCCAAGACAAGTGTTTAATTGTCTTAAGTAAGTATGTTATAGCGGGCCGCAGTTACCTTGGGAGTAGTATTGAATTGGACAAAGGATATAACGTCACAGTACGAATTAGCCCGTAGCGATAGTACAATGAGATGGCCTGAAGGTGATGGAGCTTGTTAGCCGGCAAGGGGAGCGTGTATTGTTCGCTACGAGCTCACTCGAACATAAGTGGTGATGTTAAATTTTTTATAGCAATGCATGCAGTGTCGATTACCTGCAAAATAAAGGTAATTGGAGAAAATGTTGTAGGGTCTCGGATTTAAAAATACCTTTTAAGAAACCTGATTGGTAGATAGCAAATGTTATCCAAATCTGTTCCTGTTATGACGTTTTTGGGAGGTTCCAGTATCGGTGAATTGATTAATTAATTAAACAACTAATAAACTGCCTCGTTCCTACTGTCACTGTCGTTTTGCCTTCACTTAATCATAATCTTTTTAATCTCAAAAACTCACTTGGGAAGCTCATTCGTAATGGAAATGATTTTGGAGAACTAACAGTCCGATGATAAATTGCATTGTAGGTAAAGTGACTGACTACAACCATCGATATCAGAACTATAGACGAGTCTGCCAACTCACTTATGTATCATCCACGGTTGCACTTGTTAGTCGATTTCAAGGTGACTATGTGAACAGTCCCAAATAATTAAAAGTCAAAGACAAAAGTAATTTATGTATAATTTTTATACATTTTAAGGCCATGTATATGTTAACGTGGTTCGAAACCCTTAGTCAGTCAATAGTTTCAATATAAACAATATAAATAATTAAGTCACAGAAACGTCCAATTTTCTTTTCTTCCAAAATATTTCTACGTTTGGTCACCAACACGCCTGATGGTAAGCGACGGTGTGGCCGAGGATGGAGCACGTAGATCCAGGAGAAATCTATTCTATGTTGTAATGCAAAATGCACTACAAATATATGATCATTTAAGTAGGTACCTTTTGGAGAGATTTGATCTTCACAATTCAATTACTGAGTAGTTCTGATATCCTAATACTATAGCAATAAATATTTAGTCAATGTGCGATGTAAAAAGGAATCCACAATTTGAATTAAAAACGCAGTAAAGAGACGTTACTTACCTGCATAAGTGCCTTAGTGCATACTTAAGTACGTGCGTAATATCTCAGAGAATCAATTAAGTAAATTGAGTTACTATCACTTAGGGCATTGCCGATCAACATGACGTATGCACCTTTAGCTTCACAAGTTATTGTATCAGGTCACTTTAAGTTTAATCAATTCGATTTTACTCCGCCAAGTATTCAGGGAGGGAGGTTGATGTGGCTTGAGAATTTATTGACATACTGTCATATTTTTACTAACTATGTTACATCCTTATAATCGGATTGAAAATGGGTGTTTTAGTAATATCTTAGGTTTGCGCGATCACTACACATTATAATAAAACAACTTTTAACCGGATTAATCGACTCCTGCGACCACGAACGCTGCAAAGTGTTCAAAACGTCAGGAAAAACAAAAAACCAATAATACACGCGATTAATCCGGTTAAAAGTTGTTTTATTATAATGGGTGTTTTAATATAGTTTATGGAGCCTTATCTGATATCTTTTCAGCAAAGAGGTTGTCGTAGGATTTCGAAATAACTATGTTAAAAGGATAAATCTTCAAGATAAATCTTTGAAAAGCATTAACGCATGCTTAGCGAACTCTAAAGTAATTATTATATTCTTTGTCCATTTAATATAATAACTTTAGAGCAATAAAGTCGCCATAAGACATGTTAAAATATGGAAGAAGAATTCGAGGTGGTGAGCAGAGGTCGAGATGGCTTAGTGGTCAGAGCACCTGGAGTATTCATCCAGGAGGCGCAGGTTCGAAACCTATCCGCGACCGTCATCTTTTTCCATTTAATATAATAACTTTAGGATAAATCTTAATAAAGTTTTTTTTTTCTGTTACTTACTAGTTATGATCTAAGCTTACACATCTAAAGATTCAGCTCACTTAGAAGAATGCAAAAATGTTGACATTCATGATGTTAGTTTTTCTTACCCAGAGGATAAACGTTTCCAATGCCGTAAATTTTTAATGCCTTCATTATTTATTTGAATGTGACTTAATGTGTATTGTTAGGAGCAGTGAATAGAAATAACTCTGTGGATGCTGGGCATGCGCCGATTGTCGTGGCTCGTCGGCGCATGATCACGTTACGCAATCAAAATGCTCCACACGACGGCATCGCACCGCCGCAGATATTCTTAGCTATACTTTATAATGCGTCACGATTTGTCCTTTTAATTGTGTTCCAATTCCGAACGTTTGAAATCGTTGTGTCTAGTCGATCTCGTTTGAATGACGAATTGGAAAAAGAAATATTGCAACCACAGTCGTAGTTTTTTTTTATTATATGCAATACATCGAATGTTTGTTGTATGTATAGATACTTGGCCAAGCACTGCCGGTTCATTAAATTTTAATGAAAAAAAAAAAAAAGAATTGCACTTGTTTAAACTATTACTATAACATTAACTCATGTAAACCGTACTCTAGAACCAGGAAGATCCAGGAAGTGCGGATTCAAACCTCGCGCTAGATTATAGTGATTCATCCACAATAAAAATTACTAACGGCAGTTCTAAAAAACAATTTATCAGTGTTTTATTAATCCAGCGATGAGTCTAACAAATAAATAAAACTCTGTAATCTGCAAATTACGTCAATTTAAATAAATGTAACAATACATAAAAGATTTAGAAAGAAAGTGTAGGAAAGCTAATATTAACTCGAGCAAAACTCTAGAATGTTCTTTGACACGGCTCTGCTCCGAAGGTTGTTACACCTACATAAAATGCGTTCATACTGAGTTTAGGTCATTTTTGACATTAGGTAGCCTTATGGTGAAAAAGAGTGACTGACGATGTGACGGCTAATAGAGATGTATAGAAGAAGAATACATGCTGCGGCGACCCCAAATAAATTGGGATAAGGGCATGGGGATGATGAGGTAGCCTTAAGGTACTACAGCCTTCGACCTTAAATATAACATTTCACATAACATTTATATATACTAAATGGTTGACTTTTTCATTTCTGCTCACTTGGGATTTCATAAATTTAGCCCGTTCGGAGTCCCATGTGCCACATGTCGATTGTTTAACTATTGTATTTACTTCGTGGACAGGGAACCTGATAGATTTATCCATTGCATTGTTTCATTATATTCTGAAACATTCTGTGTATAAGTTTAAGTTATATCTAGTCTTGTATCGACCACGTAAAGAAAGCAGCAATAACATAAACTGGGTACAATGTTGGTTTAAGATAAGAACAATAGAATATGTTGTCCACGAGGGCCTTATGAATAAGACTTTAGATTTCTGCGCCCGCGTCCATATAGAAATGAGAAAACCATTGGAAAGTGAATACTTAACAGTTTCTTTGATAATTACTAGATACATACCTATATTTAGATATTATAAAATATGCGATTTCAAGCATAATTAAGTTCCATAAAACGATTAAAATGTGTTTATTGGTGTTGTTCAATAAAATATGTGTAGTACGAAGTGTACTCAAGTGAGGAAATTCTCTATTCATTAAGTACTTGTAGACATTGTAATTGATTAATTAGAGAGCCTTGCGAATGAAAATAGTTACACAGAGTGCTGTTTGCTAGTTGGATAAACAATAGCATTCTTAGTGTGCGAGTCGCCGTAATGTGAAAACGGTAACCTTTATGTGGAATAAGCCTGACTAACATAATGTTTGATATCGCTAGTCGGGAATCAACTACACGGTCCGAAGGAGTTTCGCTAAGTTTAAATATATATATTTTAAGAAGGCCTTATCTTGCTAGGCGTCGGGTCTTAAATTTTCTATTGGTCATCTCTCTAATTCCCTTACTAACATTACACACCTATAAATAAAGTTTGATGTTTGTTAACCTATCACGCAAATAATTAAACGGATTTTGTTGAAATTTTGTATAAGTATAGTTAGATATATAGAGGAGAATCCGGGAAAATGCAGATTTCCTACGGGGTAAGGGAAATTCTGCGGCTAACTCTGCGGCTAGTATAAGATAAAGCTCTAGAGTTTGTTGTTAGATATACATGCAGCTTATAGATAAAAAGTTAAAAAGTACTCCGGATGAACACAAAGATTGCTTATACATTATTCGGAGTGCTAACGGTTAAACGTTACAATTTATAGAAAAGATATAAGAGTAGGTAAGTACCAATTGAATTTCCATAAGTGCCAATCACAAATAAAAACCGTGGGACAGTGGCCACGTAACTTGATGGTGCAGCTACCTAACTTAATAATAACAATCTATAACTCTCGCCAATTCGAAGGTGTAAAATACTCTGCAGTACATCGACTTCGTCTGTCCGGTCTGTTATAATTTTTGGAGAAAGTGCGATAATGCAAGCGTACAAATCTCTCTCAGTTATAATAAACGAACTAGTATATTATGTAATTAATTATAATAAACGTACTTTTATTGTAAATATTTATTTTAAGGTTTGATGTGAGTCCGATAATTGTCTTCAAGTTAAATCACCAGACCGCCCACGCTTCGATTATTATTTGGATGTCTTAATGTATTCTGACTGATTTATACTTTAAGTCAAAAAAATATTGCAACTGACTCAGAAAAAATTCATACTTTCGTACTATGCAAATTAAGGACTCAAAATTGCCTGTTTCTAAGTTCTTGTCGCTTTATTGAACCGATTTAAACGAAATGTGACACAGATACGATTGTTTTTATCTCTAAAACTTTCTTAGTTTTACCAGATGAGCATGTAAAGTTATGAAAGTGGATGGCGTTGCAAGTAGGGACGGAAACTAATTGTACAGTAAAAAAAGATTTTTATCTTTGTCACTATTATTCGCTAACCTCTAGAACTAGCTGACATTTGCACGTGCATTTCTACATATATACGTATGCATGACCTCGGCGGCAAAAAACTTGAACTAATACTTTTGTATATAAATAATTAAGTAATACTAAAGACTAATTTGTTTAGTAAATTGGATCAAAATGGGCAGGAACCTTGACCTCTCGCGTGTGGAGCACAGGCGTGGCGCGACGCGGAAGGTTGGTGTTCGCCCGACCGCGACGCGCACTCCTGCGCAGAAAGTGTTTGTCCTTGAAGTACAACGAATAACCTTTGCCCCTGAAACAAAAACAGTGGATTATTTCATTACGTTCTAGTTAATTGATGACGTTGAGTATGCAATGAGGAAAATGTTACATGCTAATGAAAGCGCGGTGGTCACAAAAACATTGGTAGTAAACTAGTAGTAAGTAAGGCATAGTTCATATAATTATTAATTAGACAGATTAGTATTGCGAAATATGAGGAGCATTTAAAGGTATATAGAACATTTTTGTAAAAAAATGAAGTTATATTACAGTTAAATTAAACGTTTAGATAGTTAACATTTTAGTATGCTCAGCAGTCGCGCTTGGGACCACTAGACCAACGATGTAAGTTATTTTGTCTGTATCCACATAGTACAGAATGTATGAATACATGTAATTCTCTGATACTGTGCTCGACTAATGATAAAAATGTACCCCTGCATGGTTTTATCTGGAGTCAATAATGATTAGTTACGTATTCGTCCCCATTCATCTTCCTGCCGCCGCCGCCGTTAGTATTGAGACGCAAGAGTTTTGCCACACAACTATGTTGATCACGATCGTAATTAATAATTCTTTCCACGAAAATTTGATAGAAGTGGCCGGGTGCGGTAAGGCCGCCCGTTGTACCTTTATTTTAAGTTTTCATTTATATTTATTATATCGGTGTATAATAAATAAAAATTTATAACTTTTTAGCAAATAAGTTCGATCTCCTAGGTTGCAGTGTCTTTAGTGATTACATACATAAGTCGTTACTCGTTGGATTTGAATGTCTGTCTTTCCTCGTGGCATAATGATACGTTCTCTGATATTACACTCGTTTTTCATCCTCATTATTTTCCTTTACATAATAATTCCGATAATCCGAGATCGTAATAGGCAGAGAGAGAATATATTTACCTAAACGAACAATGTGTAACTTTTAAGTGTAAAATTTATAATTATAATAAATAAATAATAATAATAATGTAATATACATAGAGTGTATAACACGCCCCCATCGAATTCCGGAATATAGTTAAGTAACTTTAATGAGACACACAAATTTCCTTTTATACTTAACAAGATTTTTCGAAATACAAAGTAAAGAATATTGTATTTAAATCTATTCCTCGGACATTGCAATACTACTTTGTTGCTAATGAGGGCGGAATTGTAAGATATACATACTCACACAGGTTACCCATTGGTGAAGGCTGAAACTAAAAATGTGCACTTGTTACGATCCTGACACCTATTTCGATTCATTTATGTTCTTTAACTTTTCCGTATGCTAGGTAGTTCGTAGGCTTTACGATAATAATGTATGTAGGTAGATCAAAAAATCTACCACACCAATGATGGAGTAAACTCACTGCATCAGTCTGCTTGCAATCGGAGCAACCTGGTGGAAACATCAAGAGTTTAGATAGTTTGTAGTAATTCTTCAGGCTTGTTCGTCGGTTTAGGTAAGACGTTCTTTAAACAGGACAGGATAGGTCAAGCTTTTTTAGAAAGTCTGCAATTAGATTTTTCCGAATAAAAAAATGAGTCACGATTCTTCCATCCATATTCGCCTCATATATTAGTTTTGTCAATCACCTTCCATCCATTCTTCTAAAATTGCAAATTTTATTTCTGTATTTTAAAATATAGAAATTATCTAATGACTTACACAAATTCTAAACTATTTTAAAGATAAAAATCAGGATACACGTCGTCTTCCTCCTGCTGCGCTAATGTGTGCGAACTGAGTTGAACTATTTTGTGCATAAAGTAGTTAGTTTGTTTAAAGTAATCATTTAGTATTTGTTGTAAATAAATGTTTGTGCAAGCAAACATGTATAAGTACATATTTATGCCCCTACTTAGTTATGTAGTAAAACTATTAATTTAATGTAGGTATGTGGTGCGTATAGCATTATACGGCACCTAATCATTTTAATTCAAGTGACTGGAGTTTCCATTACAAATCAAATACAATATACAAAATTATGGTGATAGATACAACATTATTCCCGAAATCTTATATGATACGCGGACTCGCGTCTTTTAAAGGCCGTAGCGTGACTAATCTTCGCATTAAGCTTAATATGTCGAAATACACTCAAATTCAACATACATATGAAGTTTTTCGTAGTAGTGCATAAATACAAGCACACATACAAACCGGCCGGTTGTTTTTGTCGAATATTAGAGTCGAAGAAACCGCCGAATACCGCTAGCAGTGCCGTCGGTTATTGCTCTCGGATTCCGCAACAAATTAACATGTATTCGGTACGTCTACATTTTATACCTAGTAATTTTACTTTATATGCGTTTTTTTAATACGTGGAAAATTTCGTGATTAGTATTTCAATGCTCAAGCAAAAATTAAAAAGAGCTCTTATCGCTTATCTGAATACATTCTTTATTCAATAGGACTAAAGAAAAGTCATTATCGTTTAATGTGTGTCACAGGTTGCCGCGTATTTTGCGAGCGCAGAATGAGGCCGGTCCGTTTAGCATTTTGCGCTAACTTACTATTGTTTGTTTGTTCGTTTAGAAGTGGGTTCTCTTATTAGAGTTATAATGAGAACATACACGTGTAAGCTGGTTATTGCTTTACATCCTGTACAAATCAGGTTTTCTTCGTATTTTCCTCACTTTATTAGGCAATTGTTAAATCGGGTTGACAAGAATCATTACATCCTGACACACCGCTCGGTAGCTAGGTACTTGCATAATTTATGTTGCTTGAGCGTCGTTGTTGACTGAATTCCGACATGCTGTCTGTCGTTTGGATGTCATAAATAAATATAGTAGTAGAATGAAGGTTTTGTTCGTGTGTTAGAGTTAAATACCCATAGAATAGGGAAAATATTTACGGATACTTAGTGCAATATACCTACGTAGTCTGTTGGCTCATTAAATTACCAGACACAATAGATTTATGTAGTTTTTTTCTCAACGGAGAGTCTTCAAATTGGAGAAGTACAACATTGTACTTCATAACAATTTATGAAGTACAATGTTATACTTGTCCGATTCGAAGACTCTCCGTTGAGAAAAAACTACATTAAACTTAGGGTTTTATTTATTTAAACTATTGGTTATTATTATAATATTTTAGATGAACTAAAATTGGACGAGTTTTATTTAATTTTATTTTGTTTTCAACATAATACGTATTTTGTATATCACGAAATCATAACAAAATTAAGCTCATTTGGTAAACAATTAATATACCATTTTCATTTTCTAAACTTTAATTTATTTTAAACCTGTTAGTTATTTCCTATAATGAAATCTGAATAGAATTCTATTAGTTTACTGACGTACGAGAAGCAAATTAATATGCAGCGAAAAAAATTGTATAGCTTTAACTGAAATTCTAACTAGCTACAAAATATAAAAACTGGTTTGTTGTTGGAATATTCTATAATAGAGTGTAAGTGAAAGTCATGATCGTACATAGAAATAGATCCGGTTTATCTTAGCTTTTATCATTAATTAGTAAGTCATGATTTCGTCGAACAATTATATACTTTGACTAAAACATCCGAGGTCTAATTACCCCGAGTCCTCAGTTTCTTACCGAGTTGTCTTTATTGTTCCTAAGCTCGTAACTGTAGTACTTGCGTTATAGGTGTCGCTATCTTCCAGTGATACTTCACGAGGTAAAGCTCAATACGCATATAAAAATAAATAATCTAAAAATCATAACAAATCTTTTAATTACAATTACGTGACATTGAAATAATTTTGAGAATTATCTGATTCCACCGATTGAATAGATAAATGATACAATAACATAAATTAACATATTACTTAAGACGTTAAAAAACTCAATGATTCATCTGTCGTGCGACAAATCGATCTCGGCAATAAATATTATTAAGAGTACAAAAGCACGCGTCGATTGATATAATGACATTTCAAACGTCCTTCAGTGACACTTGGACGCGGAAATTAAACGGCTAAATTACTGCCTACATTCAAGTGCAGAACCGAACCAACAGTATCGAAATAGTAGCTACAATATATTTCAGCAGGAAATCCACATTATATTATGCTACTTACTTATTGTATGCCACGACAGTGTCCTAAAACTCGCATTTTCTATACATCAGTATATGAGCTCAAGTCTATTTTTATTCTGGCCATTCCGCCATTTGTTTTCAGGGGCCTAGCTCTAGTACGTGATTGGAATAAGACATTAGGAAGTATTAAATCATGCAAGCAGCATCTCAGACGTCCTTGTGGGTTATTTCCTGTATAATAATTTTACCCAAACATGTACGAAATTTGCGCAAAAATAAACGAGTTAAGGAACTATATGAATTATAATTGACTGCAGTCGTAGTCACGTACAGTGTTCGGTGCCATTGTTGTTTGTGGTATTAAGTGCTCTGTCGCGATGCCGCGTGTATGGTGCCGGGTGCGTGGTGTCAGCGCTGCTCTAGGACGACAATGCACGGCAGCACGGCTGTTACACTAGTGTGCCGCGGAACAAAAACTCCATTAATGTCATTTAATCGAGCTGTCGAGCGTGGGATTACGAGCGTAGTTTTAGGTATAAATTAATTTTTAATTCGCATTGTACTTTTCCAGTGGTTCGGCTGACCTTCAGCTGACGATAAAACCAAGGCATTTCAAGGAAGTTTACCTAAATATAAGTGTTTTTTCTTAAGTACCTTTGAGACGTTAAACACTATTAAATTGTTTATCTGAATACTGAAGAAAAATTATATTTAAATATTCGATACCTATTTTGCAGTTGTATACTTAATAATATTTCTACTTATTATTTATTAGTAAGCTTACTACTTCGCTGTACTTCTAAAGGTGGGGACCTTTAGAAGTACGGTGCTGAATAGGTACCTACACTTAATTCCAATAAGCTCACTGAATTTGGTTTGAGTGTTCCTTAATTAAACAGCTTAGACATAAGCATTAATATGCATCATAATCAAAATAACAACTAGTAGAGCTTGTTGCACAGAGCAACATAAAGCAACAAGTAGAACGATTTGCTATATAATCTATTTCGTAGCCTATTAATAGCACCTACTTAGATCCGTAGCATGATCTAATTAATAATCTATGATGTTAAACATGTTCAAAATGATTACGTGTGATGCTTAATAAGTAGCGCACATAATAATGCCTTAATTTGTTCCTTCACTGTTGTGAGAGCTGTTTTACAGGCTTTGTCATTACTACAATACTAAAAATGCGTCCCAGATGAATCTGCAAAATGAATAAAACCGCAACTGTGGTATCCAATTAAGTGGATTGCTAATAAAAGTGAAATCGAAGCGAGTGCAGTGGCCGCACGGCTGCGCGGCTGCGGGCGGCAGTCGCGCCGCGACGGCTCAGACCACCGCGGAATACACGCTTGTTGCACTGTCGCTGTCTCTACATTTGTTCTCAATCTCAATGTGTACTTTTGTTCTTTATGTACAGACTATTGAGATTCCATTCCAAAATCGAAAACAATAAGTTAGGGCCATTCAAACTGATAACACTTTCGTATTCTGTTGAAAGTATTTTTATGATCATGGACGTGATTTGAATCTATTCTTTCGATTTCAATTTGCGTGGGAAGAGCTACCGGGTAGGCAATAAAATTCATCCCATAATATTGATATTAAATTTCGAAACACGTTAATAGGAAAGGTTAAGTAAAATCACCTATTGTGCCGCTTTTCTATTGTCTGGTGCCTAAATATCTGCACTTAACCGGAATAGTTCGCATAAGTGGAATATTACTTAAATTAGAGGATTTTTTGAGATTATAAATGTGTATGTTAGTTTGACCGTATATGTATGTATGCATGCATGAAATTTGTTTTTTATTTACTGCAGTTTTACTGAATAATTTTACGATTTGTTGGATTACGTTTCCTACTGCTCCTCGGTAGCGGCATCTTTGAGATAGTTTGAATTAACATGTGTTCATGTGCATGAATATACAAACCACGTATACTTAAATTGCTAATAGCAACTGTGGAACTAATTATTGTAAGAAACGATCAGATGCTTTCACAGACAGTATTTGCTCAAACAAATAAATCTTATAGGCACATACCTATAATAATAATGAACCCTATAAATATTTAGATTCAATTTGTTATAGACAATATTAGTTTAAGCATTCGTATACCTAGGCATGTTAAGTTTTATAACTTGTGCATAGATTATGTACAAATAATAAAAATAAAAATAGCTTATAAACTAAATATCATTATTGTATAAAAACTTTCGTGAGACATATTCATATCAATTAATGTTCACCGGTTACTACTCACGTGCATTTTTCGGGATTGCCCGACTAGTTACTCTCCCCCGGCTAGTTTGACTCGCGACATCGCCGCGGGTTCAGCTCATGACTAAGGGCTCCGTTCGAGTTCGAAACTAGTCGGGCAATCCCGAAAAATGCACGTGAGTAGTAACCGGTGAACATTAATTGATATAAATATCATTAATATAATGTACTATAAATTAACATCATTCCTTGTCAAGTTAACCTAATCAATTTTTCCTAACAATTTTATAGACAAAAATTATTTGTGAATTAAAATTGAACATGTTATAGCAAGAGTCGTGTATAAAATATACTTAGTCAATATCCTATTTGATCCCAGGGTCCAAGTTTATGATTCAATTGTATCAGTTCTTCGTTATTTTCAACACTTACACGGGGTACGTACGAGTATAATTTTCTTTTTTTGCAAAATGTCTGAGGTTGTTTACAATTTATTCGAGATGAGCATAGTATAGTATTTCATTGGGTGATCGACTACGTGAACTTTGCAGACATAGCGCGAACGGGCGGCGTGCGAAGTAGTCGGCGGGGCGAAGTGTGAGACTCGCGCGCAACATGATTTATCGCGGGCTTAGATCCGGTTCGCGAAGCCACCACCGCTACCCACGCCTTGTTTTGCTCTATTATCACGCCGAAATGATCACTCGGCACTCTGTACAATTATATTTCTTATTCGTATGCTTGTATTTGTTACGATCGAGAAAATGTAAAAAATATATATTTAGATTTTCTCTTAATGTTCATACAAAGTAAACACTTTCGTTTGCGAAAGTATATCTAAGTAAATAGCGTATACATTATAACAATATTTTACTGATCAATCTAGACTTAAGTTGATAATATATTGATAGCGAATAAATAAACAGTCATTCGAAACTTCAAAATACAGTACTTTAACATTTGAAGTCTGGAACACGTAAACTGTATAAAAACTATGAATGTTGGTCAAGCATCTCGGCTCGTACTTTCTTTAAATAAATAGCTGTGAATTGATGTATTAGTTGATATGTAAATAACTGTAAATATTCTTCACATTATGCATGTGTGTTTGATCACTTGTCTGCATTATAAATATGAAACTAGTGAACCGTGACGGGCTCGTGAGACGAATTGAAAGTACCTGGGGATTTCCTGAAATTGTGAGCTGACCAAAACAATGCCGTAATAAGATATTTGATTTATCATTTTTAAAATAAGCACCTACTATGAGTGTAGCGGGTTTGCTTTCTATTCTTATTCAGTCTAAACTACAGGTTACATGGTTATTATGTTGGTACAATGTAAAATATTAATATTACATTGACGTAAATTCAGGCTAATTATATAAAGTTATTAATATTAATAGCCTGCATGCCATATAATTTATTTGACATTAAATAGCATAATACTTTTCAATTAAACTTGATGACGATTATAAAGTAAGTTTATTTAGCAGTACTCATATATATAAAACAAAATCATTTATTTTATATTTTATTATTCACGTATTTTTCAGGTGTTAGGTCTAGTATGTCCCAGGTTTTAGTAAACTCCGCAGTATCTACATTGGATATCATTAGGCAGTTGAGCATGATGCTTAGGTTCGCGTGGCGGTGGTGCACGGCGACATACCGTCACGCCATACTCCCGCCGCGTTTTGTAACACACCACGACTGTTGCTAGCTTTACGTAAAATGCTTGCCGTTTTGTTTGTTTACCTCTTTTATTTAAACGTGAGAATGCAAAAACTTTAGCTATCCATTTAATATTAAAATCATGGTATAGGTTTATGATCGTAGTATATTGATATGAATGGTAGTTTACTGAAATAGATACCTACTTTTTTAGCTGTCTGTGGCTGACTGGATAAGTACACGAAATGCTTAACACGCTATCTCTATTCACTATAGAAAATTATTATTTTCACATCGTGAAGAAACCAGCACTCCTATGAGATGGTCTGGATGGTATATCAAGCCATGTCGGAGGCCTACGCCTGTAGTTTAAACGCCGTTGTTTATCAACCACACGATAAGAGTAGCAAAATTACACCTAAGATTGTCATAATTAGATTCGACTGATATTGAAATAGTAGTGGTTGCTTGTGGTAGCATTTGACTAAGGTAACATGGAAACGACCTCAATAAATATCAGTTAATGGTAACTGAAAAAGAAAGTCTGAAATTTATAACAAATGAACATGATGGCTCACACTTAAGTCAAATAAAACTGCGCTTGTGTTATTATCTAGACAAATCACGATTTGTTTGATGTGATTCTCACGCCACTGGCAGTGGAATCTGGAATGAGTCACTAGATGTGTTAGAGTGGCGTGTATGTGTCACTCGCGTGGCGTATGTGTGGCGTGCGTGCGCACATGCTGACTTCATGTTACGGTTAATGTTAGCTTGCATCACACGCAGCGCGGGCGATGACGCCGAAAGAGACAACGAAGGAAAGTTGCGATGAAAACCTTACATTAATGTTCACGTTTACATTATTAAGTTTATAAATTATTTCTATAAAAGTATTCGTTTTAGAAAATTTTATCTGGCAACATTTTAAATAAATGTATCCTCGCAGCTTTGTGTGGTGAGGTAGTGTCCGACTGTTCGGCGCCTGCACAGTGCGCATGCGCACACGTTGCGCCTGTCATGGTTATTGATTGACCAATTGAACTCGACCGTCGACCGTATTTGTTTGTAATTTGTGTTGTGACAGAGATAATTGTTAGATATGTTGCTGAAATGCTGTTTTATTATAAAGATTTTTATATCGTGAAGGTCGATTCTTAGAAACACGTGATTGCGAATAAAAGAGTAACTTAATGATGCACTCAAACATCCACTTTTTATGTAGACAAAATTGGCTTTCTTAGCCATCTTAGAGCAAACTAATTCAATAAATCTAAGAAACAATGTCGCGGTAATTTACCAACTTAATAATTCTTAAAAAAAACTTTTATTTTATCAGTTTGTTCTTAAAGGAAATATAATATTTATTATTACAATTTTAAATGCCTATTACGTTAGCTCTCTAAATAGCTAATATACCTACGTAAAAAATCTTATAGAACCTTGCGCTACTAACTAATTATGTACCTAACTAACATCCACTTGGATCAGTCGGAAGATTAAATTACCTATGCTTTATGTATTGAAAAACTGTGTGTCCAGTGTCTGGGAGAGTACGTTATACCAACATTTTTAGTTTTGGCTCATCAATAAGCTTCCAGCCAAATGAATACACCAGAAAATGACAACTGGTTCACATATCAAACAACTAATGATGTTATGTAGATCTGATGGATGGATCACTCCATGCTAAATATTTATATTCTGTCGCAAATAAATTACCGCAAAATAGTTATGCAATGGCTACATAGATGTTAACCTAGGTGCACAAATACACAATGCAAACCAAAACATTATTTTAGAATAAGAATATTTATTTGCGAGAAACATGGTTAAAAAGGTTTTACACAACTAGACATAGTGCTGCACGTTTCACCGTAACATCGGCATGCAAAATTAGCGTAGATATACATAGGTGCTTAATTCAAATTACAAAATTTATTTTACAATTACACCATTTTAAAGACGTTGTATTTTATATTATTAAGATCAGTAAGTCAACTCATTATTATTCAATTTAAAATATGGCATTATACATTAATCATTATTTTCATACAATCACAAAATATTAATAACAAATATCAATCACAATTTCAATAATTCCTTAATTTTTTGAAGAATAATTTTGTTACTAAGTACCTACTTTAATCTGATTGATATTCAATCCAAAACCACCTAAACATACAATAGTACGAAGCACACTTTCTTCTTTACATCTCGAATACCATTGATATTTTAATTAACAACATTTATTGTAAACACTTCATAATAGAGTGTCATCATTATGGATGGACTTCAAAGGCTTTTTGTATAAGCATTCTTCATCTTGAAAGCTAAACAGTAATGACAAAGTGCGGTAGTGCAACAACCGATTGACCTTTATAATTAATACTTTTTATGTATAGAAGGTATCAGAGGTCAGCAAATAAATGTGAAGAACTTATTTAATAAGCTAAGTTTGAGATAGAGATTTGATTTGTGGCTAAGTGATAGCTTAGTGAAATGACCGTTGGACTAACAAGTCCAAGGTCGCAAGTTCGAATCTAAGGCACGAACTACTGTCTTTTCGAATTCATGTGCGTTTTATAAATTAATTATCACTTGCTTAAAACGTGAAGGAAAACATCGTGAGGAAACGAGCACAGCAGGGTTCATCTACCACACGATAAGCAGCAAACCATGTTTTGGTGAATGCAGGTGCTATCCCGGGACCCGGGTAAATATTGGTGGAAGACCATGTGGGATTTAGTCGGTAGAAGTCCGGCACAGCATCCATGATAGACTTTCAACAACACAAAAAACACGTGGCCTAAAACCGTAATTTGTGAATATAAATTTGTTATTAAATTAGCAACTCATTAATATTCACAAATATTACGGAAATACAGTATATATTAAAGATTAAAGACTGGTACTTATAAAGTATAGATAATTATACAATATTACAGTAAATGTATGTTAAATTTTTCGGGGTTCTCCGACTAGAGTAGATAGTTTGACCGCGATATCGCAGTGGGTTCAGCTCGAGTTCGAAACTATTCGGGCAACCCCGAAAACAAGAAATGAGTTACCTTTAAAAATAAGTAAAAAATTATTAATATGAATATCTCACGAAACTTATTATGTACATATACTGGTTAATAATTTCTTGAATTTAATTAATTTTGATAAAATTACAATAACCCAAAAATCGATAAAATTACCTGTGAATATCTAAATCCAAACGATAAATATGAACGTCTTAGCGGTCAGAGTGCCTGGAGCGATCCGGGAGGTGCAGGTTCGGATCCTGCTCACGACCGTATTTTTCGTTACACATTTTTTAACTTTAGATAGACTATGAGTTTATAACTTTAATTTAATACATAAAATTAATGGCTTTGTGCATAGACTATGTTTTATTCATACAAATTAACACTACACGTGATCCGATATTAATTGAAGTTTAATGTAACTCATAAACACTCAAGTTTGTGACGAGGTTTCTTCAGGAAATCTACTAACGATTTTAACGAGACTTAAAGATACAATTAAAATCTCGGCAAATCATCGTGTGAATTACGTCACTAACTGCGTATTTGTAATTAAGCGTTACTTTCTAAGTGCTTAACCCTACATTTACAATAACGATCAATTATAAAAGCAGCTTCTAACAAGCGTAATTAAGCCCAAAATCCTCATTAGGTTATAGGTGTAATAATGTAACGGCCGGGCCGCGCGGTTGCTGCGGAAGGAGGTCTCGGTATCGGCACCGTTCGCAACTAATGTAGACTTAAATAATTTCTTCGAAAAGAAAAAGTGTACCAATTGAGCTGTGTAAGAGCTAGACGTAAATCAAATTGAAGATGCCCGATAAAGTGGATAATAATTAGTGGAAGACGTGAAAGCGTTGGGAGAAAAATTCGTGAGAGTTTGTGTTAGTGTGATTGTGCATTTGGTGAGGGACATCCGGTTGAGGCGCGCGGCGGCGCAGGCGCACCGCGCACGTATATATAACAACTATTGACACTTGTAATTACATACCATTCACATAATATTATCTTAAGATATAAACCACCTTTGTTTAATAACTGCATTAATATTGTGCTCTTAGAAAAATCCTTTTGCCTACCGTACATAATGTGTAAGAATAGATACATCAATCGGTCGTTCTGTAGATGGGTGACCATCATTTCATACCAAGAACCATATGTGCCTCGGAGAGCACATTAAGTAGTCGGTCCCGGTTTGCCGAATTAAGTTCTAACAGCCATTACGGGTAGTCAAGCCCTGAAAGTCTGACAATCAGTATTACCGTGAGATATCGTGTTATCCAGTAAATGGGTTGGTTGTGGAGTTCAGACAGGCAGTCGCTCTATGTAAAATACTGCTGAATCCGATTTGACTGGAACCCGACCTGAACGTAATTGGAAAACAGCTAGGCAGATTGATTGACATGATGTGTAATCAGAAATTAATTTTTAATAAATTTGAGGGAATAGCCGTGTATTATATGGTATTATAGGGAAATTTGCCCTCCTGCATTATTATAATTGAATTTTTTAACAAGGTATTTTTATTTGCTGCTTCTACAATAATTTCAATTATCAGTTACGGAATACGTTATTTTAAGTAAGGTACCTAATACTTTTTTAGTAAATTACATAAAATAAATGCGTTTTCCTATTCATATGATTATTATCACTTTATTGACGAAAAAGCGCATCTAAAATGAATAGCGAACATAAATAAATACTAATAGATTTTTAAATAAAACTTTATCACTAATCCCTTATAAGCAAGTTAATCACAATTAATATATGACCTTATAATTATAATAAACAATCCAATATGACCTTTTCCAATACAAATGGAAATATTAAATAAAAGCCCTTATTTTTATAACATCTCAAACGTTTATGGGGACAATTATAATGGTTTAAAATATGAATTGAGAGCACAAAATGGGTTTACAAAAGGGTACATAAACTTCACGGCATTTCGAGATCGAATATGT
The DNA here is from genome assembly GCA_935421205.1 of Xylocampa areola. Lineage (NCBI taxonomy): Eukaryota > Metazoa > Arthropoda > Insecta > Lepidoptera > Noctuidae > Xylocampa > Xylocampa areola. The sequence continues at coordinate 12,927,830 of OW285201.1, forward strand.
AATGAATACAATATTAACGTCACATCAGGTGGAATCGTACAAGGTTATTACAAAGGGTACAAGCTAACTTGGTGTGTCATGATACAGATTCTAATTAAATGCCCGATGAGTTTACGAGCAGACCAACAAAAAATCCAAAAACGGTGTTACTGGCACCTATTAAGGGCTTGAACAAGCTTCTGCAACCCACCAACGAAGCTCGATACTGCGTACAAGGAGATAGGCACTTAATTGGGAACGATTCACCATTATAGATTATATTAAAGCGATTGACTTGCTATTACCGATGAGTCCGATGATGTCCCACTAAATCTTGAGACTTCGAGACTCGTTTAAACATAGAGAATTATATCACAGAGCTACTGTAAGAAGTTTTTTATCTATAAAGTGGAGCATTCGATAATGGAAAATTTTATGTTTTTGATTTTTATCAATGTTCATGAACATTAAACAGAAAGTAATTTCACTTGCCTTGTGGCCAAATAAACAATAATAAAAAGTTTTAATTATTTACTTTGAACTTAAACTGAGATATGTACTTGCATTTTCTGCATTTATTGATCGACGTGCTGCGTGATTTGTCTCTGCGAAAATCGTAGATTATGTAAATCCACATTCTTCAAAAAGCAGGAAAAAGTAATCTATATCACTAGAAAAAACGTAATCATATGTATAAAATGTACTACCGTTTGACTTCAGCGCTATGTTTAGACACTGGTGCAAGAAATGTCGATTTAAATGATAATTTCCAATGTTTATTGCTGTTTATAAGTATAGTAACAGCGAATTATACAGTTGCAACGATGACGTTGACATTTAGACGCATATAATATGCATCGGTTCTGCTATATCGAGCTTTCTCATGTTAATTTATGGGTGTGGTGATATTTAATTAATTAGTTAATTATTCATTAATATTTATATAATTATCGTTTGGAATAATATAGGTAGGTATCTAATCCTAACACAATAACGTTTTGTCATCTGACAGAAAGTGAAATCACTTATTATGGGGCTTAGGCTTTGTAAGTCAAAAGGTTAAAGTCTTAACAATCCCGGTGATGGTAAACATTATTGAATTAAAGTCAAAGTTGTCAAAACTCGTTTATGGATATTCAATAAACTGGCATTTAATATAAATGAATAGGTTACTACTAATAGAGAACTACGAATAGGTTACTACTTAATATGTCATCGAAACTATTATAGTTAGTGGGTACTAGGTACTACTAGCATTTCATTACCTACTACATACCTTGTCTTCGATTGCGGAAGTAATTAAAGTTATTTATAATATTAAATTAATGGCTATAAAACTTCCATATCGGTGCACAAACTTTTTTATTGGTTTCTGAAAAAAAAAACAACGTTGAATAAATACTAGGAATTATTTGTTGTTTTTTCATGCTTCAATAAATCTATTATGAGGTAATTCAATTGAATTCTTCAATATGGCAAACCATCAATTGAGTTAATTATCTAGTTTATGAGCTGTGATAGCCTAGTGGTATGACCGTTGGACTGATACGTCAAAGGTCGCAAGTTCGAATCCAAACCACGCACCACTGAATTTATGAAGTCATATGCGTGTTATAAATTAACTATCACAAATCGTGAGGAAACCAGCACACCTTAGAGATATTCTCGATGGAGTGTGAAGCCATGTCAGAGACCTACGGGTGGTTTAAACTCTGACACTGGGTTGGTCATCGACCCCACGATAAGAAGAAGAATGGATTGTTCTAACAATCAACTTTGTCTGCGTACTCCTATGACATGCAATCTACACAAGTGTTTTGTTACAATAAGAGAAGGAAATATTTCTTCTTTAGAAAAATAACAAAATATGCATTTATTTGGGGAGCTTTATGATAGTTTTCTAGGTGTTTGCATTAATGGTAAATTACACTTAGAAGATGGAAGGATACCCATATATTTAAATAAACTATAAATTCTATATCTAAAGTCTATAATTTAATCTTAAATCTTGCACTCTCACTTGTAATGGAATTTGCCATTACGATCCACCTAGATATTATGCAGAAGCGGGGCAGCCGACCAGCCGCCCACGGCGACGTACCTTGGTATCCACCTTGTACGTAGACGATCATGATTCGTGATATAAAAATATTTTACAAGCATAGTATAAAAACATCGATGACTCGTCAAAGTACCGTTATACTGACTGATTCATTTATGCTATGGGCACTTGTTAACGTCTTTGTGGAAATCGTGTTCTTTATAACTAGTAGATAGTGTTACTAGGCACCTACGATATAAACGTTATCTCTATACAAGAACGTAGCTTCAGGGAACTTATTTTAAATTATAATACAGTAATTTACACCAAACATATCCTTTATTGTCGTAGATCGTTTAATAAAGTAGGAGAAACTACTTAAATTTGTAATTGGTTAGCTTACCTACTATGTTGAAGCATACTGAATAAATGAAATGAAATTATAAAACTTTATTACATTAATGTATATATCTACCTTTACACAGTTTATTAGCACCGTCGTTAATAGAGCCCTAAACTTTATGCCCGGAGCGTTTATTGCGTTCATAATAGAGTGAGCGCTCTGCTTGCGGTCTCGACCTTTTAGCTGAAGTAATTATTGTTTAATATTACGGCAGTAGCTAGCCAACGTAACTCCCGCGCTGTGACAGGTAGTACCTAGCTACCGGTAAATATTATGCAACGAGCCGGACGCAACACAATGTTAAGTGCATTATATCTATATGATACAGAGCGCTTCGTGACTAGCCCGATCCTGATCGCGAGCGATGGCGGATGTGTCCGCAATGTCATGATATATCATGACAGGACATATAAAAATGTAGGTATTCATAGCAGGTATTTATACAACATTCGTGGTAAATGCGTATATTACAGACATTACTGCATCTTGGCAGGCGTCTTGATAGCTTTGACAATAATAAAGTGAAGAATACTAGGAAGGCATCAGCCGGCGGCAACAAATCTTCATAATGTGAACCGTCATCACAGACGCCTTTGTATATACGTGTAACTAATAATGCGACGAGGTTAAAGGTACAAGTAAACGCCATAAAAAAAATATTAGTTTACATTTTAGGAATTGATACCATCGCTTAACAAGTTTTATTCATTGTTGTAGCTGTATAACCATATACATACGATAAAATACATATGTATTTCCAAATATATCTTTCGGTCACTAATCTTTTTATATGATCTTGAATTCTTGCAAAGTTGCAATGTTTTAGTCTAACGTCGTAGGTACCCAGTATTTTATTTACAACGAAATTAAAGCAACTAGAAATTGAAAAGGCGAACCTTAAGAAACACGTTCAGTACTATTTAATCAATACAATAAATCGCAAATATTTAAATATTAAACGTACAAATAATGAGAACTTTGTAGTCAATCGAGTTATATATATGACATAAGAAGACTAGTAAAAACTATATCGTTAACTTTAACAAATTAATTAATACATACTCAGTTCTGTGATCACAAGGGGTTAAACCGTTTAAGTAAGTGACTAAAGGATCTTTCAGGCGTTAGTGTTTGTACTTATCGTAACATTTGAGCAGTAGCTAATGCTTAAAGGGCCCTGTATCAAAATTTATATTCGGGCCATTTTATAACATTTTTCGATTTTTTGCTTACATAGTACAGACGTTGGGGCGTTTGTGGCTCGGGTATCATTGACACGGCTGATACGGCGGTAGCTACGCCCCTGCATTTGAGAATAAGATAGATGAAGAACGGAATTGGGGATGATATTAAGTATAATGTATTTGTTATATACATTTATCTGTTTAGTGCAGCTGCCATCGAAACAATAGGACTGCATGATCGTAAAAAGCACCTGTTTTATAGATAACAATTCTCCTTTGTTGTTATTTCCACTAAGTTCATTAGACGGCTACAATTTGCTTTTGTGTGTATAACATTGTCTTATATACAGAAGGAAACATATAATATGAAAGTGGTTCTGGCATCTAGCATGGCGCCAAGAAATAAACGTTAACCCATGTAGTCAATAATATAACTTATAATTAGATGATTATTAGCCAACGATAAGATGCTAATGTATTCCAACTTAATTAACTATTATAAATTTCTACACATTGTTGCAGACGGCCTTGTTACGCAATGTGTGCAACATAACACACATATTATCTACAATATTAACATGCGGAGCGTTTCTCTTTCTTAGGTATCACTCGCGACTCAAAGCAACAACGGCGTGTCGCTTTCGGCCATACATTTCTTTAGAAAAATCTTCCTGTTTTAAAGTATGATTCATTAGTGAAACACTTGTGCTATGACATCTGAATACCACGATATAATGGCGAGTATTTGTCTAGTCTAGATACGTAAAAAATGTGACAGCGATACGCTAGGAACTCCCATTTGCATCGTAACTTTCAATTAATAGGTTGTTTTACATCTTGATATAGCATTGAACATAGCTGGAGTTAAGAATCCTATCAGGCTACATATGTTGAACTTAAGACTTAAGTAAGCTTTCCAAAAAAAACGGGTTGTTCTAACGTTGGTGGAGGGTCTCCGTGATTCTCTTGATATACGTACGTAAAATAAGACAATTAATATGACGGTTCAATGATATATTCTCATTTACCATATTAAAACAGGCAGTTAGTGTAACTTCTTGTATTACCGATTACCTAATAAGAGACGGGGTCAAACACATTCTGTTTTTCATCGGCTTTATTTATAACTTAATAATAAGCATAACAAGGAAGAGTTCTACGTCTATCGGATTCATCTATAAAACATAACTGTATGCCATACACTCAAACCGGCCATATTTTCACACCTTAGTAACTTGATTAATACATACACTTTCTAAAAACATTAAATACGTAGAAAATTGTGTTTTAACAACTGTAAGTATGCGTATGCGTCGCACAGTAGCAGCTTTTGTAAACAACGTCGAATGATTGCTCACACTGCGACCCCATATTATGTACCAACGACAAATATTTGTTCAACTTCTGTTCAAGAAATATAAATGGCTTACACAAATACAAGTTAATATTCTTTTAAAATCAACTTTAGGATACACTTACATTTTCACAGAAAATTAAACCGACAAAAAAGAAAACTGGTAGTGAAAAATAACATTAAACTTTAATAACTAAGCTCCCAAACTAACAAAAACGTAAGTAATTAACTAATTTTGAGTCGCCGCGTTGCATTTTTATGTTATTTCGGTTTATTTCTAAGTAATTAATGATATTGTTTGTCTGTAATATACATTAGTTTAATAGTTTATTATAGTTATTATGACTAATCAAAAGGTGTAATGTTATTTTTAACTTTTCAGTTTCCTTATTCGCCGGATAATTTTTTTGTGGCCCAGCTAGGCAAGTCTAAAGTTTTAAAAGCTGCTGTAAACCGTTGAGATGTTGCCTTGAATGTCTTTCATCTCCATCTTCAGAGTAACTCCAGTTTCCATTATGTTATAGTGTCGTCAGAACTATATAGTTATGTGCCAAGTTATAACAGAATCGGATCTCTTAAAAATCAATATTTCCCGTTTTTTTCCTTTTATCCATCTACAGGCGTGGATTTTTTAAATTTATATTTGAGTAACTTTGATATAGACATTGAAAAAATAATAGACAAGAACGGGGCTTGAACCCGCGACCTTTGACGTTCCGTGTCATCACTCTACCAACTGAGCTACCTTGTCGTGTTCAAACCTATTGAATTTTCAATCCTCTTTGTATACGTCTTAAGGAGACGCCTGACGATATTTATCTAGTAATCATTTACAGATTTACTAAATTATCTTATTTTTTCAATGTTTCTTTGAAAAATAGAAATTAATATAGGCATTACATGGCCTCAACATGTATTAAAAAATATAATTATATATAACTTTGATATATATAGGGTATCCCTATCTAATAAATAAAGAATAATTAAAATTGGACTTCTCTGCAAAAGTTATGCGTGGTCATACATGAAAAAAAAAAGATGTAGAGTCAATTCAAGTCAAGTCAAGTCAAGTCAAGTCAAATCATTTATTTCAATTAGACCCTTTACAGGCACTTTTGAGTTGTAGTTGCCACGTTCCAAAGTGTAGATTCCTAGATAAAAGTGATACCTAACTACTGATTCTCTATACAAATTATTTGTATTGGCCTTAGGTTAGGTACTCTTGGCTAAGTAATAGCCGCACAGATCGATCGATCGAGGTTAAGCTGCGCTTGCCGTGGTTGGTCTGTGGATGGGTGTCCATAACTTCACATCGAAACCCCTCCGTGCCTCGGAGAGCACGTTAAGTCGTCGGTCCCGGTTGTCAAATTAAGATCTATGACAGCCGTTACGGGTAGTCAGAGGCCAGAAAGTCTGACAACTAGTCATACCACGAGATATAGTGTTACCCAGTAACTGGGTTGTGGAGGTCAGATAGGCAGTCGCTTCACCTAAAATACTGGTATTAAGCTGCATCCGATTTGACTGGAAGCCGACTCCAATGTAATTGGGAAAAGGCTAGGTAGATTGATTGGTCTTAGGTTTCGTTTCTGTTTAGTGCTAAATAAGAAAAGCATGCGGGCTCTTGACCCATTCCTTTGATAGTTTTAGCAACCTATATTTATAATCAATCTCTTTTAAACAGTCGGCGGCCAACCGTAACGGTACAGAATTGATCACATTATAACGATAAAATGATCAGAGCACTAAATATTTAAGATGCAAAACATCAGTCATGCAAAACATCGAGTTAACGGCATCGAAGCGAAAACCCTACCTATCGTTGAAGAGATATCGGGTTTTATAATGAAAAAGATAATCTTAAGTGAAATTTAAAACTTATGGATGGGTACATAAAATGGAATGATGTGTACCAAAGTAAAAAGTGTGTAAGTTAAATTAAAAAGTCGAATGCAGGTCCGTTTCTCTACATGATTGACGTGACAACTTGATCTGGCAGTTCGAACGGCGCTCGCGTGTGTTGGGATCTCGCGCATTCGAACCTTTAATTTTTTTTCTTTGCAGGATATATAACGCAATTCAATTAATACGAATTTTGATTAACCGCCTAACCTAATAAAGGGAATTAATCATAAATTCATAATATTATTCTACCCAATCTATCTTTATAAGTTAAAACTAATTGCCGCATATATGAAGGGTCTGGGTATTTGGCAGAATTTTTTGTTGTGTTCCTAATTATTAGGACATGGGTTGTATAAAAGATTTTTTTGGAAAATGCTCCGAAAAAGTCAGAAATTTTGATGGTATTTTTATATAAATTTCACCCGTCCGAAGGCTTCTTCTTTACTTCTCTATAGTTTAATTGTACCTGGCAAGTTTTTGATGAGATCTGCGAAGACTTCCCTTGGGAGAGTAAAATGATACAAGTTTGACGGTATATATCAATTACCATGCATCCGGGTTCAGTCCACATAGAAAATATATTAAAATAACAGCTAAATTGTAAATGTAAGTAATCATAGTTTATTATATAGAAAATACGGGAAGAATAACGTCGTCGTTTAGGCGATTAAATGAGTATTAAGCTTATTCTATCACCTCTTGGAATACGAACACGAGACATTTATTACCCTTAGCTAATAGACAAGTGCTGGCGAAAGTTACACATACCTTCGAAGAGTTCAAAGTTCTGCATTAATTATAAGTTAGCTCCGGAACGAATTGAACCATTCGATCAATTTGCACGTCCAATATATACCTATAATATCTAAAACCAAGAAAATATCCTTCGTGCCCTTAATAAAATATGTAGGTGAATGGCCATCACAAATTACATATCGTTAATTGCTTTTATAATTATTGTTGCCAATAAAAAGTGTTTCCAAAATGTAATTGACGCAAATGAGATCGCTGTCTGAAATCATTTTTATTACAGTATAAACTGCTCTGAAGACAGTAAATAATAAATATTATTCAAACATTAAGAACTAGTAAGGATTCAACAGCACTTTCACAATCGCCATATCATTTTGATTTTTGTTAATCCCATGCTTGTAATTGACGTGAACTGTCTGAAAATATCAGCCGGTCCTGAACATTAATGAAGATAATCGTACAAGAAAACCTTTAAATAATGACAGCGTGTCCGCCCAAGTTGGTCTGCTCCGTCGTGGAATGCAGATTCAGAGCACGAACCCACTCAAACCTGCACTATATTTTTGCAATCGATGTAAAATGAATGTTATTTTTATTAATTAAAAACTCGCTCGCAGTGGTAGATGCAAAATTTGAAACTATTTATATTTTGTCGAACGGTGGAATGTCGTGTATGGTGTTATTTACATAGCAAATGCGGGTGCGGATAACGTGACTCGTGACAATGATTATAGAGCTGCATTATATCGTGCACTTAATAAAACGCTGGCTGCGTAATGTTCACACAATGGCTCGCTTCTTACAGTGAAAACACTGGTACTAATGCGGAAAAGAAATGCTTAATGACGACAAACAGGGTGTTTTCAGCAATCTAATGTGGCTACTTATCTGTAGTATAAGTGAATTACAATAGCCATACGTTGTGTGCATCGCCGTATGAAAGTAAACGTATAGTGAGGCTGCACAGCGCGTGTGTCGGAGGCTATTGCGGTCGGTTTCACCTCGCACTTGTATCTCATGATCTCGTAGCAGAGGCGTTTCGCGCGCCTTTTTTGGAATAACTCGAGCAAATTTCGTCGGAAACTTTTATTTCACTTCGCGCAAGTTGCACTCAAAAATCGGATTTTTATTTTAATGAGCCAGTTTCGCGGTGGCTTCTCGCTCGCACCGGCAGCTGCACTGAATAAATAAATGAGTTGCTCTACTTTCTATGAGATCGTTTCTTTGGGCGGTCCGATGAGACTGGCCAGTTGCGCCGAGTGACTTTGTGCTGCAGCGCTCGTGCCGGCGCTGAAGATCGCCACCACTGCCGCGTGCGCGTCCACAACAATGTTCTTTTACTCTCTACACAATAACAATTCTATGTAGAGATACGTTTCAGTCACGATTTATATAAGTAGTAACGGATTTCTTTACCAGAAAATGCCAGCTGCTCGAAATGTACCTTTAACATATCTTGATGATGTTTTAGTTTTATATTACTGACACGAGCGGGATACCACTATGTAAATTAATTTATTGAGGAATTAATTCTTACATTAGTACATTTTAATTTAAAAAAATTATTTTTATTTACATTTTATCTGAAGAAATTAGCAACAGTGATAGGCAAATCGAAGGTCGCAGATTCGAACTTAACGCATCACCGTCTTTTCATAACCATGTGCGAACGTATTAATGAACACTTTTGCTCAAACCGGTGAAAGAAAACGTCGTGAGGAAATCAGGACACCTAAAAGATAATCTCAATCTCGATGGTTTGTAAAGCCACGCTAGAGGCAAAGAAGGTTATTCATCAACCACACAATAAGAGAAGATAAAAATAATATATCTTTAACATACTCGTAAATTCAGATATTTTGTAAGTTTTTTGAGTTGCAGTTACAATTTTCATATTATTAGCATAATGCCTACGTTTTCGCCTTCGACTCAACAGGAATGAAACTTTATTTCTACAATTTCCAATGAAAACTTTTCAGACTTTTAATAATAAATCTTAAGAAACCCGTCGTTTTACTTCTGTAAGATCGATAAACATCAAAGTACTGCTGCATTCAAAGTAAGCATTATATTTATTATTAAAAATCTAATATTAGGACCTATACATAACGGTGGATTTACGAACATTTATGGTGTGCACTTGCAATAATGTAAACACAATGTTATACTGTCAAATTAATTTATAAACACTCTAAATGCATAGAACTATCGTGTGTGTAACTAATTTCTCTATGAAAGCGTCTAGTTGTCTGTGAAGTGTGAAAACACTGAATCCTGCATCCATTCATGAATCATCTTTTCATGACATAACGGTGTTGTGAGCAGACTGGCACGAGTTGTTTTATTCATAAAATGTGCCACCTCCTACGCACCTGCTCTAACTCTGTTATGTTAGCAATAACACATGAATATACGTTATTAGTTAATTTATGTCTGATATCTTTGTTCTGTAATCTGTAGGTATATAAACAAAACTTTTATATGACTTCGATCTTGATTCTTAACTTTAACTAAAATATGCTACATATACGTTTTGCAAGAACATGTTTTTATATAAACAAAGTATATCGATTCCGCAAATTATTATTCAGTTCCATTGATTGCTGTATACAAATATGGGCTCGGATTAATTTAGGTATTACAATCGTTTCCCTATAATTTAAATATTTTCATCTAGATAGAAAATAAGGAAATGCAGATTATTGCCGATACTAGATATTGAAATATAAATTAGAACATGTAAGGCGATCACACACGTCCGATTATGTAAGCGATTTAACCATCGATATGACTTTATATGCAAGATCTCGCGAGTATCATATGATATGGCAATTATTGAGTGCATACGGAGCTGTTGCTTACCGGACGTGGAAAGGACTTGGTCGGTATTATTAGTGCAATGCACTTGTATGCGTCACTACGCGAAGGACACGCTTTGTCTGGATCAGGTGGTCGCGCAGCAGGTGAGGGGACGAGGAGCGAGGTGGAAGGGGCGCGGGGCGCGGTGCCGCGGCTCGAGGCCGCTTCCTGTCGCAGGACTGGTTCTGCGGTTTGCACCACTTTTGTTTTGCACCAGTTTCCAACTAAACAAACAACCTTTTAACATTTATTGCACTAGCGTATGCGCGTATGCACATTAAGCTTGTATAAAAACTACCTAAATGGTTCACTAAAGATATGAATTAATTTCCTTAATTGTAACATACATTATCTTACTATATGACTACAAATTGGTATTGTTGTTTAAGTTCAAGATTGTTCAGAGTGTAACAATCATTTGAAACAAAGCCTTTTTGTTGGCGCGATACATTATTTATCAGTTATAAAAAAGAACTTGATTTATATCCTTTTCAGTTTCGATTAATATTATCACGGGTGATCATCTGATTTTATATCTACCACGATTGCGCTTTAAATATGGAGCAAGGCATTGAATACCACAATTATGACCAATAATAACTTCGAGTAGAAAGCTGGCGCGGGTAATTCCCCTTGAGACTCGTAAAGCCGAATATTTTTTGATAATAAAAACCAATTTAATCTCAATCCTGCTGCAAATCATCGCTTTACAACCAACAAAACCTTTGCGAAAACTCTACTAAAGACCAATTTTAAAAATATTATTGAGTTTCAAGCAATTTCGTTGTTTTTTCATTTTACTTTACTTTGATAAAATCAGTTGGAATTCTAGTAGCCCGTTTTGTAAAATTTATACACGAAATTTAAATTATGAAGTACCTTCTTATTCTGATAATATTTAAAAAATATGTTCGATATATCAAAATCGTTGTTTGGTCTAAGTCTTAGGAATTATTTATTACAAAATTTAATTCACACGTTTTACTATGATTGTGTTCACATGCAATTAACACTAATTTTATTTATTGCAGATATAAAATCGACAAGTGTCGCATCAAACTAAAGGTGAGCATCATAATAATTTTATGACTGATCACTATTTTTAACTAAGTGACATTTAGCCATCGTTAATTTGCTAAGGTTCCATCAGGAAAAAGAAATGACGTGAATGTTATATGACTTTATAACGAAGGTGAAAGTCAATCGCAAGTCATCTCGTCTGTATGCACCTCCGCCACTGCTGCTGCTCATTGAATCTGCAACGAATTGAATTAATGAATAGATTTGTATGAATGATGGACAATAACTATATGGTGCTGTTGTTACCTCGCTGTCAACAAGGACAACATTGTCTGTCATCACTCAAAGCTGCGGCTGGAAAATGATTGATAGAGGCTTTAAGGCCTTTGTTTTTTATTAAAACACAGTATATTTAAGTATGGTTCCTGGTTTCTGAATGAAATCCCATACTTACCATTGCGTTATGATAATACTTTCAACTGCACCATCTCAACCACTTGGGTGACAACGCTTTTGTTCAAGTATGGCTTGAGCACGATTTATTATGGCTTCGCGGATTTTATTACAACAAAAAACGCCATAAATTCGGTCGATTTATGGTTGCTAATTTCCACATCACTTCATCTCCCAACCGCTTTATTAAGATAATGTACAAAGATAAAAATACGTTTTTTTTACGTGTTTATTATCATGGATATTTGGGCACTGCCAAAATATTTTTTTTGTTAAAGCTGACGTCGCGTCGTTACTGTAACTGCAGACGTATTCGAGGATGCAAGATACGTTGTTTTGGCCATGATTATTTGCCGTTAAGGTAGTGCAAAAGTCAAGGGCAGCGCATCGAGCGGCTCGCTAAATCCCATAGCTATTCAGGCGTGTGTAAGCAGACAAACAACCCGTATTAACCTTGTGTAATACCGCGGTCACGCTTGTGCCAAAATATACCTAAATGTACATAAACATGCCATATACTATAACTTAACTGATGTGTGTGATCTGAGGTTACAGTATGTACAATATGTATGTAAAATATAATTAAAAACATTCTAATAAGATCTTAGTCCTATTTACGACAGATTTACGCACTGATTAATAAATGACACGTACATATTAAGTAACTACTAAACATTCCGAATTTATTAATTTATTTAAACATCCAGTTCCAATACGTAAAATTATTTAAGTGGGTGAGATTTTAATTAGTCTTAATTCAATTTAAAATGGTGCATATATCGTGGAAGAATATGTTAAACATTATTCCATGACTACTACTCATTTAGCTGTTATTATATAATTTATTAAGATTAACTTAAGTTAGTGTCAGAGACATAGAAACCAACGCATTTAAAAAAACCTTAAATACCTAGCTCTAAAACAATTTTACATACCTAAGACTCAAACACGTTTGCTTTTATTAGTAATCGGCAGCTTTCGCCATAGCATGCTATCGTCAACATTTTTAATCTTATTGGAATAGGAATAAGACTCAGATTCCCATAATATATTTCTTTATAAAAATCTCAATCTCAGCTATAATGATGATGACGCTTCACATCCTTTTTTGCTAAAATGGAAATGGCAACTTTTTCTGTTCATATTTCATATTAAAATTTCATTCACTTTTCTTAATCGTCCAAAAAACCAATGTATGAATTGAACAGTCGTAGAAAGAAATATTAAACAAATTTAACAAAGTTGGTAGTTAATTATTTGGTACTATTGTATTTCTAAATACGATCAAATAAAATAGTTATAAAGACTTCCGTGACCTGAGAATGTGACCGATTTATTCAGAACTTTATAGAAGACCTACATAGCTTTCTTTTTTACAGACTGATCGGAAGAATTTTCGGGTACTATTATACTGATTTCTTTACTACCTTGGCATTACTTTATAAGCTGTAAAGTTCATAGTGTTGTTTATTTTTTTTATCACGCGTACCTACTCGTCCGATAATTTGCCGCATAATAATTTTACAAAATTCCTCTTGATTCGTTGAACCGTTCCATGAGTTAGAAGATTTGAAAGAAGCTTATTTTATATAAAAAAAGATTGACTAAGCAGAGATTTAGGTTTTACATACAATTTAATTTGTTTTAAATGCGATTTAATTTGATTAGGTACATAACGGAAGTCGTGACAACTTGGTTTTTTAACACCATTTCCTCAGACGAGATCGATAGTTTTTTTTTTATTGCACCAATTGTGTAAAGTCTAGCTTTCCAGATGTATAGTTTGTATACAGTCACAAGATAAATAATATTATTATAGATAATTTATTATTTCCATTGTTGTTACAAAATTACAGTTGAAAAGCTTGTCCAAAAACCTCGTGGACTTACAAATATTCTGTATTGTATTATTGTGTATGTGTCATCTTTATTGATTGTTCATATTAATCTGACGGTGCTTGCATCGTAGGTCATCAATTGCTTTCAATATAAAAATAATAATCTATCCATAATCAATATAATAAATCCATATAAACCAGCTGCTTGAACTTAAGAAAATAAACTATTCTTTAAATAAATGTTTCGATATGAACATACATTTTTTTTGTGTCAGGAAATATTAATATTAAGTCGGTTTTCTTTTAGTAAATTGTTTCTTCTTTTTGTTTAAAACATAATCCTTAATAAATATTACATTACACAATAAAAACATAACCAGCACGTAATTGTCCCACTTCAAGGCAAGTGCCTCTTCTCATACAGAGAATATAGGAGCATTGATCACCACGCTGGCGCACTGTGGGAGGGCGAGTAGTATTACATTAGATATTAGGTAACTGATATGTTCCATTTACTTGACCTACTTGTTCTAAAACAGTATTTACTATTAGCATAACAAGCACAACAACCAATAATAATTATATTATCAGCTAATATCTCCTCTACACAAACATATTTACAATGCAGTGTTCTCATTAGAATTATAATTAAACAAAGTGTCGCAAGAATACATTATAAATTAATTATATTGGTCTGGAACAAATGTGTTAGCATGCGTTTAGCACAAATATTAATAACTTTAATAAAAAAGTAATAAAACTTTGTATCAGACTGTTAAAAAATACAAGTTGGCATGTTGCAAAACCAGTTTATACATTTTATGAGGTGGCATTGCGCACAGTTAGTTACTATTTATACGTATTATATAGTCCGCAAAATCTTGTTCCAATAAAACCCTATATTAACAGTTATGATCTTATAATAACCGATAAATTTGGAATCTGATTCAGTAATTGTTGGAACACACAAATATAAAAACTGTAAAAAATAAAATCTCGACACAGATCTGAATGTAATTTTTAGCTAGCTTCGAAACAGTTATTTTATATACTTCCAAGAAAACTTTAGTGCAATGAGTTCAATGTAAATTTTCACTTTCTTGATTAATCATATTGTTGGACGATCAATTGACGTCAAAATATGCTGGACCAGTACGTCAAAAAACAATTAAGGTTAACATAGAGCCAGAAATATTACAATAAATTAACGGCATTGTCATGCAAATCATTTTACAAAATATTTAACGCCATTAAATAATATGCTGACTAGCAATTTATATTTTAAAGAGATTAATTTGAGTGTAATATTATAACATTGACGTGGTATACAAAATTACATTGTCACCATAGAACCGCTTTAAATCTTTGTGAGGTGTATCGCGCGTTGATGTCTTTTCCATAGCACAGCATTTAAAGTAGAAACTTCATAAATAGCTTAACATTTATCGTCAATGTACATTTTATCCTTTGTGGCTCGTTAACTGACATTTATTTTAATAACGAGATATAATGATCGTGTTGTACCTATGAATCGTTTAACAACTTTGGTACTTATTACACTACTAAACTTTTATACTGTGCGCGCTTTAGAGCGGTAATTGCTTACGTAATTATAAGTTTTCAAAATAGCTTATGTAATTTCAGTTTTGCGTCATTCAGTAAGGGTGTTAGTGGCCTAATTGATCTGAAAGCTTATTTTTAATGAGCGATTTTATATTTTAATTTGACTGGTTAAAAAACCAAGGCCAACGGATATAGGGAAATCAAAACTGTTGAATGTGTACCAGGTCGAATTATTATTAAAACTTTGAAATCGAAATTCTCAACTGATTGGTACTCGGTATGCAGGACCAATTAACATGGAATGTTTTTATTTAAATGATTATAGTGGCAGTAGTAATAAGTGATACAGTTTCAAACATTTTTCTTGTTAGGTATATATATAAAAAAATCCCACCTGAAGCTCTAATGTGTTTTGAAATAGTAAGGGAGCATCGAACACTATCTGGAATCCATTTAAGTAAATAATTTAGTTGATAAAAATAAGGACTCTAAAATGCCTCGTTCGAATCGGAAACTCCATTGGAACAATAATAATATAGTGTCAGTGGTAAAGTGGAACAAGGAACTCTCGTAGTGGCGACTGGTACGTTGAACCTCCCGGGACGCTGTGTGTGTACACGCACACACGCGCAGATCACGTGCACACACTCCACCCAACAACACTGTACACACGTCGGTGGCGTGCGTCTGTGTGCGTCTAATGAACGTGTGTAAGTACTTTAATCTGATTCATGGCTCGATACGTAGGTAAGGCGCATGATGTTTTAGCAGCACGCGTTACACTTCATAATTTCCGAATTTATTTCTACAATCATAAAGTTCATATTACAATGCAAGTCATTTGTTCGTTACACTTACACGTTGTTGCACAGAAAACAAATTTTCACATGATCTGTGGAGGAATGATTAAGTTGTTACAAATACGCGCGATATCGGTATCTAAGTTAATGTTTATAAAAGGAGGAACGTACTGTTCGCCAGTCGTGCTCGCTCCGAATGCTCCGACCACGTTGTCTGAAGGCACTCACTTGTACTTTGTCGACGCATAAACAAGATTTACGTCGCTGTAACTCTGAACTCGCATATTTATTGAAGGGAAGCATGTTTTAACTTAGGACTGCAATAATTTACAGTTATTAATACGACATTAGCGTGCCTATAAGAATAAGATATCTAATGTCGATTTAACGACTTATCCAATATCTTAGTTTTGACTTCCTTAATTTGTTTTCATTTATGACTATTTGATGCAGGCGCTGCAGTGGACGCTTAAAAGTGTTTTATGGGTTATAATTATAGTAATATCTATTCTTAGTTAAACATAGAAGTGACATAATCTATAACCAATAAAGAAAATTGAAGTATTTATATATATTTTAATTGAATAAAATATATATATATATATATTTTTATATTTTTTATATATTTTTATTGAATAAAATATCGTACATTAATAAAATAACAAGTACAAAGTTTCACTTATAAGTCTATATACACATGTGCCTGAACTAGGAGATCCTGTGTCTCACGCATAAAGAACAAAAATAGTCTTAAAATTAAATACACAATCACATTGTTAATATAATAAAAGTACAAAATATGTAATATTTTAATGTAAAGTGTCTGCCTGTGATTAAAAAATTAATGTATGAATGTAAGTGAAAACTGATATTAATACAATACCGAATCATATAAGACTATATTTAGAATGTTGTAGGTCTGAAGGTTTGTGTCGAATAGGCTCCAAAAAGCTCAATGGATTTAAATGTAAATTTTAGATATTAAAACAGAAATATTTACTTTAATTTTCGTGTATGTTTGAGAATTTTCTAACATTTAATTCACGATTAATCCATCTTAAAGTTTAAATACATTTAGAGTTAATTATTATGAGTATAGTCACTACTAATTATAATAATAATTAAAAATAATTTTCTAATAGAAAAACTCAATAACACTTTTCCCAACCCGGGAAGCGAACCATCTCTGGTCCGCTTTCCTCATGCTCAGTAGTCGCGCTTGGGACCACTAAACCAACGAGGTAGTCAGAATATATGATATAATAAATATGTGTAAAAAAAGTATTAGTGCTGCCATCTAGGTAGTCCAGCGGGTTAATAAGTGATATTTGTCTAAGACCCGCGCGAAAGAATTCGCGCAACAACTATTTCTACATATTTGTTTATTAAGTTAATTGATGTTGTATATAATATTTCCTAGTGGAATGCCACGTGCGTGTGTTAAATAATGTGTAGGCAGATGACACGTTAGCGTCTTGTGTCACAGTGTCACTCGTCAGTGGCACACTAAGGCCCGGCACACACGACATTAAATATATATGTATGTATACAATACAAATAGTATGACAACATTGTATTCATCGAAATTTTTAGTTAATAACACTAACTTTGTTTATTTACTCAAAAAGCGTGTCTATTTCAAGACACAAAATTTATAAGTAATAGAAATAAATTGTCTAAAATATGTGACAGTATCTATGAGAGGCGAGTAATTTTGCAGCGAAACAAGTGTTGTTCTTAATTGTAAAGTCGCGCGTTGATTTTCGAGTGGTAGTAAACTAGTAATGCATGTTTGCTGATGGCTGAGCGCTGGCGCTGGTTGCGACAGCCGCGTACGATCCGCCGCGTGATCGTCCTTGCTCGTTGCTCAACGCTCAATAAGTGCACAATATTAGCGCCATCTTAAAAGCTTTCGAGTACATACCAAAATAAAATCAGTAATAAGAACAAAAAGTAATTAAAGACGGTTGTAACTGTTTTAGTGGCGGTCGGCGCCGGCATAATGCTTCTAGTTTGCCTCTACTGGTTTGTGTGTCGAAATATAAGTAAGATTCTAAAAATAGTTTCTGTATGTTGCCAGGATTTACATGAGGAAGTCTCTAGTGCAATTAATAGCACGCATATTTTATTAAAATCATTCAAATAAGTAATTATCAAAGATGAAGTAAGAAAAATGTTTGCAAAGTTTCAGCAAACATGTAGAAAAGCTGTCAAATATCCCACGGAACAATTGTGAAATTAATATAAATCTAAATTGAACAATACAATACTTATTTGTTTTTAAGTAAATAATGGAATAATAGTGATTTAAAGATTCGTTATAAACATAGCCGTCCAATGTTCCAGTTCATAACTGAAAAAAAATCTAAAACTTGCCATTGTAATCACTGTTTGTAGTTTCATACAAAGTGTAGGAAAAACCCATTAGTAAGACGGCATTAAATAGAATAGAAGAAAAAAAAACTATCTTTCCCGATATTAGAATCCATTATGACCGAGACTATAGAAACCTATTATATTTTTCTTGGAATCTCTAGTTATCTTTCGAGTTTTTTAAGGCAGTATTTTGTAGGTCGACTATATTAATAGTGTCGTGTATTGTGCGGTGTACCAAATAGATGTGAGTAACAAAGGATGTTGCGTAACGGCGCTTGCAATTTATCGATAAATGTCAATAGTGACGTGAGACTCGTAGCTAAATAGTGATGTAGATCGATGTGAAGCTATGGATGGGTGGTAATTCTCATTACATTGAGACGTTTGGAGAGCATTCTCAGTAGCGGCCAGTTTGGAATGGTGCCTGGTAGATGGCAATTGGCTCACCACCTATTACATGGGACTTCATAACAGCATTGGTGAAATGTGGGAGTACAATTAAATAATTACCCTCTGGGGAATACAGTCGTGATGTTATGATGCTATGTTTGGAGAGCCGGAAAAATTCGTCCTAGAAGACATTCGAATACATATAAAAAAGGGTCTTACACCAGAACTTGTCTAAAGTTTTTCTACCGATCTAATTTAAAATTATTGTTATTGTCTAGTTATGTTCTTATCGACGTCAGATGATATGTACTATGTGTGACATAGTTGAAATGGAACCAATAAATGATGTAAGGAAACAATCTATACTAATATAATAAATCTGAAAAGATTTTTTGTTTATTTGTTGATTTAAACGCGCGAATCTCTGGAAATGTTTAAGATAGCCAGGTACATGAGGAATAGTATAGGCTATTTAACATCATGCTACGACCCCTAGGAGCCGAGCAAAATGAAAAATGTGGGTGAGACCGCAGGGCACATCTAGTCAATTATAATAGGTAAGACGAGATAAGGGCGAAACACTTGCTCATTGTGCACATTCTATGCAATAGATGTTATCCCATGATTTTAAATTTTCGCAATTCTATTAAAATAAACAGTAGCTGTGTATGTAAATTGGTTATTACTCATTTGTCACCTTATGTTTGGTGTCATCGCACTCCGGTCGGCTGCCAGTCTTACTTATTTATTTATAAGATTTATTGACTCAATTACTGAGAAAAAAAAATATCTTGGGGTTAGGCCGTACGTCTAACTAGCTATATTAAACTCGTCTTTAGTACAGTATGAATTCTATTTTAGAGGAGAATGTCAAGTAGGCTTGGTATTTGTAATAAGATTCATAATAGACAACCAGGCGTCGCCGCCGGCGCACCGCAACCTGCAGCTATTGCTTTACTTGAATGTTAATAGGTTTGTGTTTTTATAAATAACTGCTAAAACTAATTAGCTCTATATATAGAGTGTGTTAATATCGCTAGTTCATATTTGAGGCATTTATCTAACAAATTCCGTAATATCCGTTAGGACTAATCTAATGCACTCACACACGTGAACGGTGCACACATAGCTAGGTTACTAACACAGGGAAGCACACGTGCGCAGTGGTGGCAGCGCGGAACGAGTTCACACCGACCTGCTGCGCCCGCGCAAGAAAGAACTCAGCCAAGGACGCCGGCGTAACGGTCCGCGCGCGGGACCGGGGGGGGGGGGCTACGCGGGCCGCCCGGGGGAGCGGGGGAGGAGGGCGCCAGTCCCGCTACGCGCGCGTAGTACCCGCGGGACGCACGGGACCCCCTGACTACTGATTCATGCTCGCTATTGCGTCATTGCTCCGTAACTGTTTGTAAATTAATTATAATCAAATGCTTATTAGTATAAGATATACCGTTTACATTACATTATTTTTGAATCAATTATTAAGTAGGTAAACACTAACACTGAGATTTCTCTAAAAAGATTCTTACAAGATTAAATGAAGCGCTTACTGTTCTTGCGATTAATGTCTTTAAACGTCTTTAATAATAATTTGTAAACATCAATAAACCAAGTGACTTGACACAACATTCAAGATTATGATAGACGTGACCTAAATGAAGCATATTTCTTAAGAAAATCCAATTTTAAGTTCCTTCGGTCGGCCATCGACCCTAAAAACCTTATTTTCTTTCTCGCTCGCCACCATTAACTTTGATAGTTTCGTCTCACAGTCACGAAAACCGCTGTTCTGTCTTTATTTTGTTCCATTACGGCCAAGAACAATGACTATTTGTCGATAGTAGCGCGGTCCTATATCTATTCTTTTCTCACTCGCGAGCCGCGTCCGTGTCGCGAGCGAGACGACTAGCGCTCTGAGGTGCACAGTCTCTGCTAAATATTTCGAATTCCTATTGGGCCGCCGAGAGCTTAAAGATGGCCACTCGAAGACCGTTTTCTCGTTACGATAACCTAATTTTATTCCATTAGGTCGGTAGTCGTTCTGCTTAAATTTCAATAAGGCAACTCCATTAAGTTCGAATGTCAGGAGGTAATGCGAGTAAAAAGACAGCGACCTCGCGGGCGTATGTTCGCACGCTGCACCCCCCGCGCGCCGCGCCCCTCGCCCCTGCGCCCCGCCCCTCGCGCGCCCGCAGCCTCTGCGACCCGCGTTTGTCTTGAGCGGGTGATTCAACTGTGTTTGTTCGGAAATGCCGAAGGTTTGCCGGACGTCAACAGACACGGAACTACCTTCAGATTGAGCGTGTTTCCAGGTATCGTTTTAATTTTATCTATCTAGAGCACCGATAGATTTGTGCGGTACGAAATATGCTCGACTACAATAAATGTTCAGCAACTAAACTAAAATAAAATCCCATTGCTGCATTAAAGGATGTTTTCATACGCGTAAGTTATTGGAAAATGTTAATATGTCCTTTGTTTCTTTTATTACAGTTGCTTGTAATTTACAATACAAAAGACATCAACGCGCTGTTAGCTCTTTAAAGTATGCGTGCTGCCGGCGTAGACCTACTACTAAGTTAACACAAATGCTTATTTAAGCTTATTTGTACTTATTTTTAGTACAAATAAAAATGATAAAAAATTCAAAAGAAAATAAAGTCTAATAAAATATATTATCCTATTAGAAGTAATTTTGTAATTGACACCCAAAGCGAATAGAAAACTTGATATGTAAATATGTATGTTTAAGACCATAAAATTGGCGATTGACTTATTCAAACCTTTTTTATATCTAATACATATTCAATGGTCAGCTTATTCATTATAGATAAATTCACGGGCGCCAGCGGCGTCACACTGACCGCCATGACACCTCACTTTAAATGCTAAGTTTTTGCTCTATTGAGCAAAACTATGTTTAGTGACGAAGTATTTACCAAATGCCTACGTATCCTTTTGTCATTGATATTTTTCCGCATTTAATCATGTCGTGGATTATACTAGAGATCCTGTTCATATTTTTTTTTTGTTGATTATGGTCGTACCAGTTTGACCGCTATCGTGGCACGCCGCACGCCGCACGATACAGTATGCGATGGAATAGATAGCATGGACGCCACCAGCCACGTGGGATTACACTGCTTATAATAATCATGTCCATTAACTTCTTGAACTGTCAATTAATATAAAAGTTTTTTTATGTTTTAAACTTTTTTTATTTAGTTGACTCAGGTGCTTAAGTACTATTGTAATAAACAATCATCAGTCCCATATATTGTTATAATTAAGCGCAACAAAACTCAAACTTTACAGGACAAGAGTTTTTTCTCAATATCCTATGCCTTAGAATGTAGACAAAAATATTATACGCGGTTGGCGCAGTGGTCGTAGAGGCCCGGCTGCTGCGATGCGTATCGCGGGTTAGTTTTCTGCACGGAGCAAATATTTGTCCGATCTACAGATAATTGTTCCGGGTCTGGGTGTGGGTGCATGTGAGGTTATATGACTGTAAACGCACCCATGATATAGGAAGAAACTCCTAGTGAGGAAAGTGAAATTATATATATATATATATTTTAACGTTGCCCACGTTAAAATATATATATATATAATTTCGACGTTCGGACGTACAAATAATTTTGCTATTTACAGTTTGATGCCTTTGTAGAGAATAAAACGTACAATATGATAGTGTAAACAACATACAATCGTAAAAAAAAATTGTAACATAAATATGGTAGAACACTATATTGTGATATTAATCATAATATTTGTAATATTAAACAACCAATAAAAATAATAAGGGAGCTTTATAACGACTTTCTTATTTATGTGATTTTAGTTTATTTTTCTGATTAAATCAAATTAAATGCACGTTTAACGGCTCATATATTAATTTTTAGTAAATGTATGAAATGTACTTCGGCCTTGTTAGCTCGTTTTAACAATAATTTATACATTACGTAACAATTTTACCTACTCCACAACACTAGATGTTACTAAATATAAAACCGTGTAACGGAAATATGCAAAAATATTTTATGACGTTTTTATGTAAGTGTTGCAGTAATAAATATTATTTAGTGGACCGTGAAGATTTTTATCTACTTTTTAAGTAAAACTATAAAGAAAACCTTTCAACCATTATGTCTATTGAACAAAATAACTTCAGAAATCATCACGCCTGTATTTCACGAAGGGGAAGGCAGAGGAGTTGTTCTGTTCTACACACACATTGACACCGTTAATAAGCCTCATGTAATAGTTAGTGCTAGTTAACTAAATGTCATCTACCAAGCATAATTTCAAATTCCGGGCTGCTATTGAGAACCTCCCAATAGAAAACCATAATAACATTTTGTCTGACCCGGAAATTGAACTGGGACCTCATTCTCAGCAGCCTTGATTGCAACCAATAAACCAATAAGACAGAATAAAGTACAAACTTGCACGCTTTGTCCTTCATGTAATATATATTGAATCTAATTAAATATTTGTTTAAAATAACACTACCATAGTATATGTACTCGTAAAGCAGATGTTGCGCTATTAAAAAAATAGTTATTGACTTAATTGAACGACTTCTGAATCGTCCGCGTTTATTTACACGCACTAAATAAAAAGCGATGCGCACGCGACGACTGTTAGTTCAAATTACATAGCAATCATGCCGAGCTATAGTGGCAGAAAAACTATTAATTGGTAAAATACTTATACTGGTTAGGGAGACTACCTCGGTGGTCTAGTAGTCCCGATCACGACTGCTGAGAGCGAGATCCCAGGTTCGGTTTCCGGGTAGGGCAAAGTGTTATTAGGTTTTTCTGTTAGGATATTCTCAGTAGCAACCCGGAGTTTGGAAATGTGCCCGGTAGATGGCAATAGGCTCATCATCTATTACATCGGACTTAATAACAGCATTGCTGAAATCTAGATGAAAAACTGTGTACACCTTCGGGGAATACACGCGTGATGCTAAGAATTGGTTAGAAAGAAGGATAAGCATACATCATAAATATTATCTATTTATAATATTTCTTATTCTTTAATTTAAAGAGGTGCGAGCTTTATGGTTTTATATCCGTGAGGAAAAAGGACTTATTTATTTTTATTATATGAAATTGATATAAACCTACAAAGTCTGGAACCTGTCCTAAGTTTCTCAGTAAGAATAATTATAATAGTTATCTTGCGACCACGAACGCTGCAAACTGTTCGAAAAGTCAGAAAAACACCAATTAATAATACACGCGATTAATCCGGTTAAAAGTTGTTTTATTGTAATGTGTAGTGATCGCGAAACTCTACGGTATTACTATAAGAAAAAATATGTCGAATGAACTTTAGATCCCTCAGCCGTCGTGATTATTATTAATTATTAAAGTATAAACAAAAGATCAATCAAGAGTCGTTGTTGCAGATCAACAAAACACTATCTCTTCAAATATTTAGTTTAGTTTCCGATATATTTTTAAAACGCATTGATGCATGCGAAGCTTGCTATATACTTTTTAAAGTTTTTTTTTTTATTGTAAGGATGAATAAATGTTGATAATCAACGCAGTGTAAGTGCAAAAATGTTGGGAGAAGACGCCCTAGAAGGATACACTTATGTTATTGGTGATATCTTCCAAAAAGGTCAGATGCGTAGTAACTACTTACAATCAGCGCGCGTGAATGACGTGTATGACGTTGACGAAGCAAATGGAGTATGTAAGGATCGTATCGGCAGGTGGCGTGTTTATGTATGTAAAATGACGACCACTAGCGGTGTTTGCAACCGCACCCCCGTATCGATTCTCCAAGTGCTCTAAGGCCAGACATGATTGCTCCTTACTAAAATGTATTTATAACCTGCATGCTAAACACATGTAGAATCAGTTTCCACAAATATAAATCATCTTATCTCATTTTATCTTATCTGTCAACTAAGCTTACCCCGCTCACGGTCGTAAATTTTCTTATCCACAAAAAAACTTCATTTAATTAGTTTATAAAAATGCGGCGTTTCCCGTAAGTTTTATAGTAAAACATAACTAAAAAAACAAAGCTGCTCCGAAATTTTCAATTATATAAAGACAAATCTTAGGTATTCGCGATCACTACATTTAATAAAAAAATAGTTTTAGGTAACCGTATTAATCACGTGCATTATAACCAGTCATCCTGCGACTACGAACGCTGCAAAGAGATCGAAATGAAAAACAAAAACCACACGCGATTAATCCGGTTAAATTTATTTAAAATCTATTGTGTCTGCTAATTAGTGAGTCAAAGGGTTATTTAAAAAATCTACTTATTTTTCTATTTAGTCCACTTTATCGTAAATCACGTGTTTCAAAGCGTAAGTTTGCGCTACGAAACTGAGATCTAAGGACAATTCATTCAGTGCCTCTTTAATAAGTAAGTTATTGGATGGACGAAAATTACTAACTTTTTTATATCAAGTGTACCGGGAAAACCCATGGCAACATTTGTGGGTCATTCTTTTTTGTACTATTTTTATTCATTATTTTCTTTTTCATTGTACTATATAATTGAAATTGAATTCGGAATCCAATCTAATAAGGTTTCTGGGTATTAAAACTTTTTTCAGATTATGGAATAATGCTCTGCCCTGATGAAAGGGATTGTTGCATACTTTCGACATTATATCTAATACCACATGTAAAATTAATGTTTATGCTTATTTGTAATGTTAATCTTTGTAACGACACAGTAAAGTTAATACGTACTTATAAAGGATCGATTTTATCTTCTCCATCGTCGGAAATTACCATTTCAAATAAGCTTAAACGATCAATATTGCATGAGATAAGCACCACAAGTAACATACGATAAAGTTTACTTCAATGTTGGCGACTCGATTCATCTCAATGTGAAAGCACATATAATTTATAAGTTTTACTAAATAATTACAGAGACCTAAGTTAATACCATTATAAAATATAATGTCGCAAGTATTGAACGAGCTTGATGTTAGCATTTAACAAAGTACATTAACTTTAAAGATATTGGGGAAACATGTATGAGTTTAGCATAAAATACCATTGTTTGAACATTTTATTCGATAAATATGCCAAAGACATGTTTGTGAATTGTTCTGTGTGTGTTCCAGGTAACGTATATTTCATGAAAATAGATGTCAAAGTTTATTTTGGTCTAACAGCCTAATGGATTCAATATTCAAGTTAAGTGGGGCGTGTTTTCAATTTCTCGTGTCGGGGTCAATTGATCAGCCGCACGTTTTAGAGCACATCTTGTTAAGCCAATTTTTTTCTTTTGAGCACTTTAGCTGGAGAATCACGACTTCACAGCGGCAGAGTACTCATATTGAATATGACCATGTTACGCAAATATATATTTAGATGAGTTAAATTATAGAAAGTTGTGCCGTGTTCTAATTTATTGTTATAAACAATAATACAATTATGGTAATATATATGGCAAAAAATACTTTGAAATGAAGTATTTTTTTAATCATACCAATAATGAGAATCTTATATTCATAATTTAATAAAACTGTAGAGGGACTATTTCTGAACGTAGAATATTTTTCCTAAATTTTAATTGGGGTGTACTATACTAACGATACAGAAGCTGAAAACACACCGAATTAGATGAATCTTTCAGTGCACCGATACTTAAGGGTCAAGCATTAAAGTAAATATGTATCATCACGCTATCACTCATAGGGGACGGTATTGCTATATATTTTCAACATTATCAACGACTACATAAACAAAGTGTAATGAAATAATCGTTACCTGTCAATTACGATCGTGGTCCGCTAGAACCACGACCATCACTGACAGGTATCGAGTTCGAATCCAGCAAACAGTTAATGTTTTTGTATTTAATTCTTTAAAAAACTTCCGACGTTGTGTACCATAAGATATTATTTTCCAAAATAAATAAAAAAAACGAAGCAGCTTCATAATAGTTACATAATTATAACTTAACATAGCATTACGCCTGTATTCACCGAAGGGTTAGGCAGAGGTGTAGTATTCTACACCCACATTTCAGCGATATATTATTTAGTTCCATGCAATAGGGCTATCTACCGGGTACAATTACAGGATGGGTTCAAACTAGGGATTAAAAGATTTCAGCCAACACCTTGACGATACCGGTAAAGATTGATAATATTGCGATAACGAATATGATTACGAATGAATAACGATTATTGGCATAATAATAATATATTATTGTAATTGATAAAAGTAAACAATTGGGATTTAGTTTTTAGTTTAGTAGCAATAGTTGAGCAGAGTAGTAGGGAATCACTTATCTTAAATGTTTATACGTGGCTTGAACCCTTGACATTGCGTGTCATCACTCTTCCATCTGAGCTACCGTTTTGTTTCTATTAATGCCAAGATTGAAAGCATTATACTTAACCTCAAAGATAAATGCGCTGTCGGATATGACTGTATCCCAAATTCAGTTGTCAAGGCCGCCAAAAACACTAGCATCACACTCCTGGTTCACATATTTAACTTGTGCCTTTCTAAGGGCATTTTTCCGGTTATCTTCAAATGTCATGTGTGCAATAGTGCACCCCATATACAAAGGAGGTGAAAAGGGTACATTATCTAATTATAAACCTATATCTGTCCTTACAAACCTTTCGAAAATATTTGAAAAAAATATTAATGTAGACGGTTAAATTCCTTACAAAGTTTAATATCCTGGCTGACAAACAATTCGGCTTTAGAGTTGGATAATCCACAGAAGACGCTACTTTGGAATTGACAAACAAAATTGTCGAACACCTCAGAAATAACGAAAAATCTGACGTCGTATTCCTAGACCTTAGGAAGCGTTTGATACAGTTTCTGTGCCTAAGTTGATTGTTAAGTTTGAACAAATTGGCATCCGTGGCAATGCCTTCGACATCTTCTGTAGTTACTTGACGGGCCGGAAACAAGTTGTCAAATTCGAAAATATCATTAGTTACCCGGAAAACGTGAACTTTAGTATGCCTCAGGGTAGCATCCTTGGACCAACCCTCTGTTATTTATCTCAATGAGCTGTGTCAGTTATCTCTTCCCAACACAATTTTTTTTCATACGCAGATGACACAGTTGTCGTAATCCATTATAAGGACTTGTCAGAGAATCGAAACAGGGTGGAAGCTACCCTAGCGCTGGTTATGAAATGGTTAACATCTAATCTTCTGAACCTTAACATAACAAAGACCAAAAAGTTTGTCCCCTTTACCTCGGGATTTTTTTGCCAACCACCAACATCCTTCGAGATTAAAGCCCACGTATGTCCTCTCACAGAGGGTGCTATTCCTTGTAACTGTACACAAATAGAACGAGCTGAGAGTGTTAAGTAACTAGGAATCTTAGTGGACAGTCTTATAACGTGGAAAAAATCAGTTGAAATTACAGTAGTCCGAGTAAAAAGATTTAGAGCTTCTGCCGACTTTCCTTGCCTTATAACGATCTACCTTTTTTTTCCAAATAAACTGTTTTATTATTATTATTATTAATTTTTTAACTTCCTTGTATTCGTCATAAGGAGCCGCGTTATTCAGCATAATATAATATAATCTGCATAATAAATACATAAAAAAATATCAATTAATGTTCACCGGTTACTACAATCCCGAAAAATGCACGTGAGTAGTAACCGGTGAACATTAATTGATATGAATATGTCTCACGAAAGTTTTTATATAAAAAAATTTCATTACATATATATATATATATATTTTTTATTTTTTTATTTTAGTCAGATTAGGTCACGAGCACGTTAATCATACATTATGTAGTAGGTTAAACTAGTTTATAAACACTGATACAAAAAAATACACGTTTTTGTTCATCCACCTTGATTTAGGCATTTAATAAAAGGTGATAAACAATCAAATCTAATATAGTAATTTTAATTGTATGGAAAAATAAAGCTCTAATAGTAATAATAATAAACAGTCAAACATAGTCCGCATTTTCTTCATTAAAATTCATTCAAAAGATCCTTTCAGTATTGGATCGCTCGCTGCTGATCGCGATATGACGTCAATATGAAGATGAGAATGCGGTGAAAGTACCATTTAAATTGGTTCAGTCGTCTTGTTAATTGCCACCTCCCACCTACAGGCCTTTAGGTTTACTTTGTCTGTATTTTGTCATATTTCCTGTATTTTTTCTTTGTTTGAGGAGTTTATTAGACCTAGTTTTATCAAAACCTGTTTTTAAACCATAACGTTATTACGTTTATGAATATATGTTACTCCTACGTATAATGACGAAATATGTAAGCTCTTCGTTTTTAAAGCTACTTTTCCCAAAAAGAAATATTTAAAATTCTTCTAGTTGTCATGACAGTCGGAAGCACTTTTTCATCTGGATTTACCCGCAAGCCGTCGTCAATATCGCGAAACTTGAGTGCTATTGGCAATTTCTAGGGAATCACTAACATGTTATGTGTTACGTGTAGATCACAGCTATTTTTTATAATATAAAAGGAATTTGTTATGTCCTACAGTCACGAGCACCAACATCTAAACACAAACTTTTAAAACTCACCATTAATTTCTCTAGCGTGTATTAAGATAATCAGTAAAGGAAGGAAAGGATCTTCTATCTGTAACACAGATAGAAGAACCTTTCCTTCTCTGTATATAGACATACATTAATACTTCTATATTATTTAGATAATTATTTAAACGGAGTCTATAAAGTGCAAATGTATACATGTTTGTGCTCGTGACTGTACATCAATGCACCAATAATTGCGAATAAAATGCTAGTTACTTTTATAAAACATAGTTTTTAATTAATAATTATCATGCATGTTGACCACATGATAATTTCTTGTTTAATGTCACGAGGGTTCTTTTAACTATAATTCATTAATAATAAAAATAAGTTTGGCAGAAAAGGAAAGCCATCATGAAAAATCTGTGAACCTATTCATATATCACACATTTTCTTTATTATTGTTCTCGTAATAAATAATAGAACTGAATCAAGCAAATCATTATATTATTAAATAACATCTTAAAATGTACGTGTCCAAACAAGAATGAAGTATGTTGGTATTTGAATAGAGAGCGCACAAACGCCGACGCTCAATCTTTGTCATAATTGTAGCAAATTAATCATAAGTGAAATTGCGTTTACAGTTTAATTTCTGAATGACTCGGGTTTTTAAATCGATTTTATAAACCATACTTAATTATAGACTTGACGAAATATATTTATAAAAGCGATTAAACGTTTCAGTTGATTTGAGTTGTATGTATCCTTTACTTTAGCTTTAATGAATTTTAATATTATTGATAGTATTTAGTATCAAACTCATTCAGTTTGATGGATTATTATGATATCTACATATTTTCGATAACTCTAATCCGTATTTTTTTTTAATAAATGATTACGTATAGCATTTTTTTGCGTTGAAAGTTGAGTTATTAGGAACAAACAAAACATTAAAGGAGAAGTAGTTACTTGTGTATTTAGGGAGCACAAACGGGCAAGATTTATAAGGAGTACATTATGCATTGGGTAATATAAAGATACATAATCTGAGGGAAATCTCAAGGCTAATAAAGCGCATACCCAGTTCCATATAACAGTCCACACAACGTCACACCATACACGGCAATATTTCGAGGAGTAAACTTCCAACAATTTACGAGGAAACGAGCATTTCGCAAAACTGATTGCAAACCGTCGAGATTGGTTCTCGAGTGTGGCGTGTCTAATTTATCACAAATGTACATCAGTGTAACAACCGAGGCAGGATCGGCGTGGATCGCGTCGCCTCGTATACGGTACGCCACCGGGTTGCAGGTGTCAATCCCGTCGCATAAATAATGCGGATAAACTTCCCGCTTTCCACTGAATTATGTCTAGTACTCGTTGTAAATACTCACGCACATTTGTAATTCAAAATTTTCAGGTTTCAACATTACAGTGCATAATGTTTGTAACGCTTTATATTTAATACACTTATGCCGTTTTATTACAAGTGTAAGTGTTTAAATATAATTATGATTTATATTTATTTGTTTAAGCTGTTTGTAACAAAAACATTCGTGATTTGTTTTAGACATTTTAAAAGCCCTTTGTATTGGTGTTTCAGAGTACTGGACTTTCTACGCTTACAACTGAGAATAGATAATAAATCATAAAATTTCAAGTTTTCGTAATTGAAATAGGCAACAAGTTGTACGGTGAACAATATTATATTTATTAATTTCTGTACTGTCCGACAAATAACGGTTATTACAAACTTAAAATATATTGTCAATGTATAAGAGTTGTGCCACAGGACTGTATTTATTTACCCTTCATGGATTTGTAATAGGTAATTTTGATTTTATTTGTTCACAAACAAATAAATGAATGGCCACAGCAGACATTTATAAAACGCAGTTTATTTTTTAAACTGATCATAACGCATATATAAATGCAAAATATAAGTTTCATGTTCATTAATTCTCTTCCATAACCATGCTTGATTTTAAACTTGTTACCCCACGAATTTCGTCATAATATATTTTTGTTATACCTACTTTCCAAGAATAAATTGTATATCTGGTTTTCAAACTAACATACATAATATGTGTAAACATCAAACTATGTATTTTTTTTTACCAACTCCTCAATTTTGTTTTTACGCATCTTATAATTTCGTGCTGTTCTGATCAAGGTGGTGAGATAGTATTGCTTAAAGACCTTTATTTCATATATGCCCAAATTTCAACCCTCTGTAGCTTTATCTAGTTCATTTTGTACAGCAAATTACAATAACTCATTGGTACTCAATGTTGTCATATTTCAGCAAAAGTGAAGGTGCTATAATAAATCTGTGTTGTGTTACAATAAATCTATTCGTTATCCGTGTAGTGTGTCGTTTGGGCTTACAAATATTTTCGCTGAGTGGTACAAGAACTGCGCGCTGCGCCAACCTGGCACGGAGCACTACACGATAGCTAGTTAAGTGAGAGTGCCCATTATGATAAATTGTTCGATCATTATTTATTCTCTCACATTATTTAAAACATGAGACTATACGTCATATTCCTAATTTGTAGTTTAACTAGCGTCTTGTCCTTGCTAATACTTAACTGCTTTTTTTATATTCTGTTGCCGACGAAGCAACTTATTGAGAAGTCAATACAAAATACAACGAGAATACACAGAATGACAAGAAAATTTACCATTTTACAACTTGAACATCATTTCTGTTTCTCAGAAGGATCAAAAGGAAAACCTAAAAGATCGTTCAAGTCACTCCATAAGCCACGAGATACATTAATTTGAAAGTATTATTTGCTGCTATTTTAAAGTTTCTAGGTGAACAGGAAGTATAAAATCAATCCAAATATTTTCGCTAAGAGACAGGAGGAACACGAAGGACTTCAAGGTTTCTTGTAAAAGACCCTCAAAATACTACTGATACACAAAGAACCAACGTGAATACTAAAGTTAATACTAAGAATAAATGCAATTAATGCATATTTAATCATTAAAGTATTACGGAGTTGAATAATAATTCAGCATTTTGTACAGGAATACACGGCCACGACACCGTTTTAGATTCTGATTCGTCTCATTCTCACTTGGGTGACTCAATAAAAATGGAGAAGTTTGATTTGTGGCCGGTCTTTCGTTATATTTTTAACTCATACAGTACCTATAGTACCTATGTAGTAACACTCCATTAAGTAAGCAATAATTCAACATTGCGGTACACCGTTTTTAAATGTCAATATGTGGAGCACTTTAAGAGAGAATATTAAATAAAATATGTTTTCACTTAAAACCTGCCGCAATTACCTTGATAAACAGCCACAAAGTATGAACCCTTCAATTAAAAGTACAATTCAGGTTTTGCAGCCGCAGTGCGCGCATGCTTTTTCTTACGAATTGTAATTTGGCTATATTCATTACGAAAGTTCCATTGTTAAGTGTCACGAACGAATAACAATTGACATACCATTTTTTATACCAGTTTATGTAGAAGACGAACCAGGAAACCATGTAAGGGAGTATTTATGTAGAAGAAGACAAGTAATTAAACTATATATTCAAGGAAGTGATACTTTAAGATTTTAATGTGGATGCTAAGGGGCTTTAACGAAACAGAGCCACTTGAATGTTGATAACCATAAACTTAGAAATGTTTTTATTTGAGAACAGGAAAATAATCTTAGTTATTTCAAGCTAATATTCTAAGTGAAACATCAGACATAAAATATTACGTTTAGACAACACCCACTTTCTTTGTTAGAATATTAAAACGCAACATAATAACAGCAAATTATAGTGTACAAAATTCGATTAGTAATACTACACTACTATAATCTGGTGAATTTATTGTTTATTCCTACTCTCACTTACAATGAAATATAAATGTCGATGATGCCAATTGATCTCTTCCTTCGGACCCAAGAAGAACCCTAGACAATTGAAGTACCATAAAAAAGAAAAATACATCGCCGAACCAATTAAAAAACGTAATTAACAGCGCATATAACGATCTCTTATTTATTGATTTAAATTGCAAAAGAGCGCGTCACGTCGCGGTGCGGTGCATTGCGCTGGCGCATCGTCTTCGTCGCTTGGAGCTTTAATTGGCGGACATGTCCGGTATTTTTCGTCATCAACTTGGATGGCCTGGGATCGGCCTAACATTTGCTAACCCAATTCACTCACGGTATATATCGTAAATGCGAGAAGTCGAACACAATAGTGTAGTCTATAAACGTTGATAGTTGGAGCGCACTAAATCTTAGTACCGATCTATGTTAATCGATAGGACATTAACAACAGTGCGTCGGTAATGGTCAGTCCTGGGACACGGCGTGCTCAAGGCTGCGCTTGGTGAAAGGATTCGTCGTGAATCTGGATCATCCCGACAGCGACATCCGCGAGCCGTGCCTCTGCCTACGCGAGTCCGCGCACACCAACCGCTATTAGCACGAACACCGGTTGCGCTTATTTGTGACCGAGTAATATACATAATATGCTATGATAACTTATATTAATATGAATGTATAGGTATTTACATTATGAAACCATCTTTGACGCAAAATTGCTTGTTTTAAATATTAACGTCCTTTCCTGTTGAAACAATGTTGCACATATCATAAACCACAGAGAAATTACCTTCGATATTAATAAAAAAGTAATAATAGATAGAAGTAGGTTCTTAACATTTAACAACTTGAGACCCTTAATGGTGCGGACCCCTAGTTATTAAGTGATAAGGGTTCATATACCTAAATCATATTTAGAAATCTTTTAGATCCTATTTTTATAATGTTCGCTATTTGAGGAACCATTTTCGTCCTGCTGGTATTTATAATATTGTATGTATATCTCTATGTAAGTATTAGTTTCAATTAATATATTTGACTTAGACATGTTTATTAACCCATAGTTCACTAATAATGTACATACGGCCTTATGTAACAACCAGTAAAGCTATACAGCTCACTACTACCACTATTTTTATATATTCATGAATAGCATCTTCTAAAGCGTGGCCAAAAATTCCCACCACCTGTTGTCGTTGCTCAAAAAGTGTTTCGGTAGAAATACGTAAAGCTTGTGAATTATAATTATTTGTGGTTCGCTCGATGTACAACACGGGGCCACATCGACACCGGCGTGGAATATGCAAATGATGTTAAACTGCAGCCTTACGAAACTGCTCCGGCTCTCCGGCCGATAGACGTGATAATACCTATAAATAAGGACAAACTATTAATGGTGAAATAAATTGATGTGAGATCACGATTTGAAAATTATTAACCTGAAGTCATTTACACCGTGGAAAGCGATCTGCGCCGTGTTTTATGCACACTTACCTACTTATGCGACACGACTACTGCTTCTGTACAAATAGCTACTTTGTATCTTGACAGCTGTAGGTATAATATAATGACATACCGTGCGGTGCCTTAGTGAGATTCCAACGATATTTCTTTATTCAGTAACTAATCAATAAGAAAAAGTGTAGGTAAAGAATCTCCTTCATCGGATTTTTTCAAAGTCGCATCGTCATTTCACTTTCCATAACAATCTAATAGAAATAGTTAATACTTGTTTTTCTAATTTAATATCAGAGCTGTAGAAATATTATCTCATCTAAAATTAATCAGATATTTAATTTATGACAAAGATTGTATTGTTGTCAAAACTGGCTAGACAACGCCCGGCAATAAAAGCTATCAGTAAGTTTACGTCACCGCGTTTTTTTATGAAGATAAAGCATTGCTTCTCTTCCGCAATTCTGTGAATCATGTTGCATCTGCACAATTATTATCAATCGATTGGATGGCGTGCATATAAAAATCGTTTAAAATTGATTAATTAACTACTGATTGGATTACGTAGTCACCATTGCAATTAATAAAAGCAGGTTGTTTTTGGTGCACATAACGAAGTCACCGTGCGATTGCAGTTATACAGATGAGCTTCATTAAGATTCGCGCTAGACATATTGCTAGGCGCGATGTGAGATATTACTACTCGTTAGTAATTGCGAGCCGAGATACAACTTATTACACGACTGTTGTCGACTTATAATTGTCTATGCATTATTATGTACCTAACATGGGAAAAGTAACCCGTAGCGCATCGGGGTAACATCTCAAAGTAAAATGGGAATTTAAAGTCGCTGTAATAAACATTTACTACAATTAACAGTATCTATGTAAGTGATTTCTTAAGAACCTGAAAATTTGGTGTTATTTTTCCAAGCTTAATTAATGTGTAAATAAATCAATGTTTTAAATTTATACCATTCATGAATATTAGAAAATTTATATCAAATCAAATAAATATGAATAACATAAAATATTCTACGTGGCTATGGTCGGCGTGGGCTCTAATCTAAATTTATGGAATATATTTTAATATAACGAATGCATTCGGCGATTGCATTCGATTTGTGACATGCTAATCAAGAACGAAAAGAAACTGCATGTTTAATTAACATTCGGCGTGCTAATGTTCAAATTAATATTAAGTTGATGTTTGAGCTTCTTCATTTACGATTTTAGCGAATTAGCTATTTCATTTCTAGAGTTCCAGTAAAAACAAACTGGTATTTAGTATAAAATTATTAATTCTAATTGTTGTTTTTTTAGAACTTTAAAATAGATCTAGACAAATTGAAAATCACATGTAAACAAAACCGCTTTTGTTGATAACCAATTAGATCGTTTAATTTAATTGGTAGTTACTTAATATAATCAAAATTACAATTATGTACCTACTAACAGAAAAATAATAATACTTAATTAGCGGGAAGTCCCTTACGCAGAATTTTTGACATGAATAAGTCGGTACCTACACATACATACACATTTATATATTGACAATATGTGCGTATGTTGGTATTGGTACGTATCTAGTGTTTATACATTAAAATTACATGTGTATGGAGTTCGTACAAACATTAGCGTTTATGCACGCTATAATTTTACTTCTCGAATGGCAAGATACAAGTTGCAACAACTCGTTTATTTATACCGAGATCAATACGTGAACGAATAATTACTTTGGCTTTTGCTCTCGGTTATTTTATAATAACAAAATCCGGAATTACTTATTGCATGATATGAAACCTTGTTTTCGTGTAAAATTCTTTGTTTGAATTAAGTGATCGCTTTTAATATTCATCAATGATCTTTGGGTCTTGGTCTGTGAATGAGACCTTTTTGATGGCTGAATAGAGTTGTCCTTTTTATATAATATATCGTAGTAACATGAACAAGAATCAGAAGCTTAGTTATCGCTTTGGGTTACGCAGTAACTAAGTAATCTGTGCATTGGGTATTTTCAAGCCATTGTGGTACTAACATACTATTCGTTTCGTGACGTCACTTGACAGCTTATATCTATAGACTTTATATTATATGTACTACCTAGTTATTACCACTAACGTTTGCGCCGACATTAGTCATAGCCTCACAGGTAGCACATCATGGTTACATGTTCATTCTTCGGAAGCAATTGTTAAGAAATCTAACGAAAATAGAAATCCGGTTGATATCCGGTTCGGTAGTAGTTCACACTTTCTTACACTAACAACATCGCGTGTAAAAAACTGAACCTACCTTTAACCTCGGTACCACTTAAAATATAGATATTTACTTAAAATTATAAAGTGTAAAAAAATGCTCATCGACGCGCAAAAGTATCAAAGTGAACCGTGACACCTAAGCCCGACTGGGTAATTTAATATTCGTATAACTATCCGACAAAAATAACAAAGCAAAAGTACGCCACATGCTACTTTCGTTTTCCCGCCATTTATTGACCCGCCTGTCAAAAGTTTAACGCCAATTTGCCTCTGTATTATATTAGCACGCTTTGCACATAATCGAACGTGCATGCTAACTAGCAATTAGTCAATATCTTCATTTATTTTCACTACATAAAAGAAGCTGCATTTATCAAACACTATTTTACTTTTTAGGGTTCCGTTACCAAAGGGTGATAAGGCCAGATAAATCTTTGAAAAGCATTAACGCATGCTTAGCGAACTCTAAAGTTACAATATTAAATGGAAAAAGAATACGGTCGCGAACAGGATTCGAACCTGCGCGTCCCGGATGAATACTCCAGGCGTTATGACCACTAAGCCATCTCGACCTCTGCTCACCACCGTAAGACGTGTTAAAATATGGAAGAAGAATTCGCGGTGGTGAGCAGAGGTCGAGATGGCTTAGTGGTCAGAGCGCCTGGAGTATTCATCCGGGTGATAAGGCCATTTACTACGGGTCATCTATTTCTCTGTCACGAGGCTTCTTTTTAACTGTACGTACCTAATAGATTTTTGTATCAAAAATGGATCTATGTTTGGTCACCAACTCGTCTGATGCTAAGCGATGTTGCCATATCGAGGAGAAATATAGTACTCTAGCCTTGAATATTTTATTTTATTTAGGTAAGTAAGATAATTAGACATCAAAACGCCATACAAGAAACCTTGAAAATAATCGTTTTTTCAGCGTTGTTTGTTCTTACTCCGTTTTAAAACGAGTAATACATATATCTTTAATCTGATTATAGTGTTATATAACATAATTAAGTAGTTGAATAACATAATTATAATAAAAACAAGGTATAACTGTTCTGGTGATAGGTACGGAACCTTAACTACTTGAGTCTGACTCAAAATTTACAAATTTTTATCCATACAAAAAACTAGCTTGACCTTTTAATTCGGAACGGTTTATTGTTCTAAACGGATTTATCTGTTGGACGCTGAATAATAATATTTAAGAAAAAAATGTTTTGATTGTATCAATGTAGAGTTAATTGGTTGTATTAAATGTCTATGCCTTTGCTTCCCTGTTAAATTAACTGGCTATTTAGCATGATTTTACTGTTCAAAAAAAATGCAACGTGTTTGACTTTAAAATGTATATAATGGATGCATGATACACAAAGCTCGATACATTCTGAAGATCATTTCGCGACGAGGAAGCTTTAATTAAACCGAAGCGGTGTCTTTTTATTTACTTTAACAATATCGATTTTCGTTTCGATAATGTCTGTAAAGGTAGTCCGTAAGTATCTGTGATTAAAACACCATAAGAGAGTGAAGGTAGGTTCGCACGAAACCAGATCGAACCGGATCCAAATCGGAGGGAGCGTTTTCTGTAACTGGAGCAGACGGCCGTCTCGAATATCGCCCCTTATGTCGATAATAAGATTTTCTTTCGTACGCCGCAATACTGCAGTTTCTCTTTTTTGTAAGTGCACCTGTGATGTAGGTCAATCATGGTTCATTTCAACACGAAATCGTGATTGACGCTATCCCACACGTTATTGTCCCATGCAGATGAAAAACAAGTACGTTTCTGCATGCTTTATAGATATGTATTGATGATAATATATCTAACACCATGTCATGTCTATCTGAGGCTATAAAATTTTCCTTGTTCTATATTTTACTTAAAACTAATAATAAGCAAGATTTTAACCCTCTTCTAGCTGGTCATTCATATAAGACAGAAAGTGAATAAAGTGATATACGTAAAGTTTCATATATTCTGAGCATCTATCAAAGTTATTACAAAAAAAAACGAAACGACAGATCTAATGCTAAACTATTCTGGTATATTAGGTACTAGCCATTATAAGTACCTATATTTTACGATTTGTAAATTGATGAGCGAATTTAGTTCGTGATTCCTATTCACGAAATCAGTAACATTTTACATTACGTAATCTTTATGAATGATGTGTCCAATTAGCTTGAGTCGTTGAGTTCTTCTATAGGACAAAGCGGTCATCTCAGAATAATTTTGGTTCCAAATCGAGTTAAACCTGAACGACAGGTCGGCACACCCGCTCATAGAAATGCAGAATCTAGCCGACTATTTAATTACCTAGACATCAATAAAACATCGTATTTGGTAAGACATAAATAAGATATCTAATAGAAAGCAAAGGAAACATATTTTTATTGTATTCAAAACGTTAATAAATATATATTTATATATTCGAAATGGAACTAGAATTATGTTTTCACTAAAGATTTATAACTATATGTAGTTACATAGATATTATCCGTATAATAGACCCGGGTATCACCTTGTGCATGTTGTTTGTAGTGCAAGACAACATTTCTCATGACTATGTAAAAAAATCTATTTTACTGTGACATCAGTGTAATAAATTAAACATTCAAAATCATTGAAATCTATCTTCACAACATTAGCATGTGTCCAATCGTCGGAGAGCCGATGTCGGCGCAGGCGCAGCGTTCCTGCCGCGTGGGAACTCGAGCAACCACTATGCGATATAAATACTAACCATATTTTACGTCAGAATTCGACGCACTCTAGTTGCGCGTAAGCAAGTAATCTTCGCCATTAATGTCACGACTAGATTGTGCATCCTTGCGTAGCCACCGATCTCCCAGTTGCCATAAATCAGCATGTAAACCGCAATCGACCTATATTGGCATTTATAACGGTTCTATACTACTCGAACAACATAGTACCCACCAGGTTTATTATCTACAAAATTAATTATTCAACTAGATTTCGAGCATAATTAGCACCGGTGCGCTCAATTGAATTGCAAAAATATTTCATCAGTACACTTGATTATTCAAATTAGTTATAATGCGTATGAAACATCAAACGTGTATTCAATCAAAGCGAATAAAATTAATAGTCTTATAAAAAATATGATTTTGACGAATAGGCACTATAGTAAGCTAAGGCAGATGGTAGTAGAGAATCTTCGGAACTTAGAAACAGATTCGTAGCCGAGCCCTTTAATTGCATGAACCGCAATTAACCGCGTGTCATTCGAGTTTATAGTAACGCCCGCCGACAGATACAGCACGTAACGTTAATTTCACTTTTACTGGTATTCGACTCGTTATAATAATCTAGCATAAAATTGCAACAGTATGAGAGATCAAAGGCTGTACGTATGCAGCAAACGGTCATCTCCTACTCAAATGTCAGAGGTCGGGCGGCGACGCGCGCTCTGGTATGCGTGCTGAAACCAGCTTCCATTTACGGCAGTTTAGTTAATACCGATTGATATAAACAGAGCGACAATTATACAAATTCGTTTACATATAAACAGGTTCAAAAGTTATTAAAATGTACGCACTGTTAAGTTCATTACATTGTTATAGGTCAAGTCCTAGTATTATTTATTATCTACTCAAACGTTTTATAACGTAGTTGTTTTACCTTTATGCATATCTTTTTCAATTCGATTTGAAGAATGAAGAATGTCGTAACTATTTAACTTACATAACATAACATAGCATCACGCCTGTATTCCCCGAAGGGGTAGGCAGAGGTGTACACAATTGTACACCCACATTTCACCAATGCTGTTATTAAGTCCCATGTAATAGGTGGTGAGCCTATTGCCATCAACCGGGCACATTTCCAAACTCCGGGCTGCTACTGAGAATTTCCTAACAGAAAAACTCAATAACACTTTGCCCGACCCGGGAATCGAACCCGAGACCTCCTGCTCAGCAGTCGCGCTACGGACCACTAAACCAACGAGGCAGTATTATTTATGTTTTCGTATTTAACTTACGCCAGCTAAATAAATGTTTGCTACATTGTTGTTAAGCATAAGAATGAGTGAATGACAAGAGGCAACAAGGACCTTAATAGGGACCTTAACCATTATAGCTACTGAAAAAAGGTTATAAAAGATGACCCCTAAATTTTCGACTAATCCTCATTAGCATCTATAAAAGTACAGTGAGCGAGTTGAAGTCAAATTCCACGACTTCGTTTTTTAATGCGATTCAATTGTGTTTCCTAAAAGGGTAAAAATACTCTAAATGCTATCCCAACTCAAGTTAGAGTATTAGGAAAATACAATTTTGTGCGGAAAAACTAGTTAATTACGTAGAATTTTACGAAAACTCCCGAATTCCGAGACTTACTTAAAATAAAACAACTTTTAACCGGATTAATCGCGTGTGTTTTTGGCTTTTGTGTTTCTTGACGTTTCGAACACTTTGCAGCGTTAGTGGTCCCAGTCTTCCTGCGACCACTAACGCTTTTATTGTCTTTGGAGATCACAATACTTGTAAGTAAAAACATGGTAACCCAATAAAATATTATGTCTTTGTGTTAAAAACTATTTCAGTTATAAAGTACCGAGGGAAACAAGTCGTAGTCACACACAATCATAACATCGTGCCGCACGTCGTGCGTCGCCTTGAATTGCACAGAGTGACCAGCGGCATGCTCAGGTTTATTTCGAATCAATTCTATGTAAAACGTCCAATTAAAACCGTCACAATGTGGTCACAGCTATCGCAAACTTAATCTGAGTCGGTCGCAACTCGCGGGCCACGTTCGGTCGCTCCGCGTAAGACTTGGATCATGAGCTGGATCAGCCCGACTCTCCGTCTAGCCATAATCGCCACATCGGAACTTCACAGTTAATTGTCCGCGTATTTTTGTTGTAAATACGACGCAATTTGTAGACATCGTTCGATAGCTCTTGGAGATAAGGTCGGGTATTGTAGTTGCGATATCGAGGCCGTTTATTCGTGTTAATTAAAGATATCGAACTAGATCTACGATATCGATATGTAGTGGACTATTTTAATATGCAACGTCATTTTCATAAATATTTTTCATAAGGCACCTACCCATTTTATCAGATACACTCGTTTCGAATCGACCAACAATAGGTATTGTATAAGCAAAGTTGTAAATTACACACAAAGCAACATCTTATTACGCTAACGTGTCCATTGCGTTTGTAATAATATTCTTCAATTAATTTAAGAATGCTATTAATAGATACCGGTCCATAAATCTGTAAGAGACATTAATTACTAGCCTGAGGTGGCATGAAGGTAGAAATAATACAAATGGGTATAAATTGTAATGGGTATTCGCACTAACGAACATTGAAATTTAAGATTTTTAGATATTATTTGGAGATGTAAGGTTTCTCCGTAGCTCTACAGTATTTGTCGCATCAATAGGTAATAGAAATAATATAACTAACTGGTGTATAATATCTTGGAGGATCTCCTTACTAGCCACGCTCCGGATGTATTGGAAAATGAAAACCTATTTCGTCAATAATGCCATGAGGTTTCTTTAAATATTTTCTTTGTTTAATAAATATAAATTAAACATGTATTATTAAGTATGTATTTGCCATTTCTATTAGAAATGAGAGTAGCAACAATAAGTTATATCTCTATAGCATTTAATGTTTGAAGTTATCAGTTGGTCGATGTCGGCGGTGCGCAGGCTCTGCGTCCGTGGCGCAACCACGCTCGTTAACCCACATGCATTGCGACGCGCCGCTGCCACTGCTCAATACAAACCCATCAAATTCATATCCGTACTTGTCGATTAATATTCGTATTAACTAATTACTTAATTCGTAGAATAAAAGATTTAACTATATACTAGTTTATTTTAAATTATTTGACAATGAAATTATCGGCTATCTTCATCGTAGTTTGTAACCGCCACAACAAAGACACTTTTATTTAGGTTTCATGAAAAATCTAGGTCAAATAAAATATTTGGAAGATCTAACAGCTATAGATTGGATTTTGATTTTGCTTAACACCTATTAATACCAATAAACGAACTTCCTAGTTAA
Source organism: Xylocampa areola (assembly GCA_935421205.1). Lineage (NCBI taxonomy): Eukaryota > Metazoa > Arthropoda > Insecta > Lepidoptera > Noctuidae > Xylocampa > Xylocampa areola. The sequence continues at coordinate 12,970,861 of OW285201.1, forward strand.
ATTTTGTGTTGTTATAATCGAGACGAAGAAATCTCAGCAGCCAATTAACTGGGGGTGAAATATGGCAGGTAGTGGACCTTTTGTCCATAAAAGTCGTATTCGATGTATTAATAATTAAGAATATAATTTTAATAAAGAAATAAACACCTGTGGGGTAAATTTATAAAATACGTTGAGCACTTGGTTTACGGGGATCAAAAAAGCAACCAAAACTAATTTATAAAGAAATCCCCAGTTCACGTTTAAGAGTGACTGAATTTTAAGTTTATACGAGTATAATAATAATCTACATAAGCACATTATGTTTACAATAATTCGCTGAACTATTTGTAGCCGTGTTGCGAATACAAACCCGAACCAATTGCAATAATTGACATTTATTGGTTAAGTTAATAGCATATGCAGCTATTACGAGACCAGATTCTCAGAAAAACCACTGCGGCGACCTTAGCGCAGCCAGCTATAATGGTTGCCTGCATCTTTACCTACCGAGCCATTCGGGATTACCCACTACAAAGCTTTAATGTAGACATACCAGCCAATTTAACCCAATATGTACCTTTATGATTGATACTTATGTCTCAAGAGCCATCAACAATGTTTTCTATAAGCAATTTAAAGTTAATCCACCGCTCCGACCATTGCACGATTGAGAAATAGGGTTTCAGTAATGTCAAAAGCACTATTTTTAACAGTGTTAGTTGCAAAACAATTTCGCATGTTAACTTAGTGTTTCGTTTAAAGTAATGACAGGCTGTATACAATTTAGTACAGTTAAAATATCTCAGTGATGCAATGACGCAAAGTACTGATTGAATTTAGAATTTTACGAGCCGCTTGCAAGAGAGTAAATTAATTTATGATCATCACTAAGCCAGCTAGGATAACAATGTAACCAACGAATAGGAAATTATCAAATATTTTAAAATGATATTACACAGTTGAGTAGTTATAGCATTGACAAATGGGATATTAACTACAGTTCTGTATATTTGTCTGTGCCACAGACAAAGCGTGCATACATGCATGCCATATAATTGATAATTCCATAGTTCATTACACGTTAAAGCAAAACATACGAACCCGAACAACAACTAACATTGAATAAAAACATAATTAAAGATTCTTAATCTTAATTAAAGATTCGTTCCAGATTTTTTTATGCGCACAAGTACCTTTTATCTACATTCCGTTTCAAACAGTTATAATATACATGTGGTATACCACATGTCTTGTCAATGTTTTGTTTGATAATAAAATGTTGTATTATGAAATTGATTAATGGGTTATGGGTTAATTCTATATCAATGTAAAAACTGATTTTGTTTTTTGTCGGACATTGTTGGCTTTTCTACACGAGACACATGTATAACAAGTTATACATCAAAGTAGGATATTATTCGTGTCTGTAAACTATACAGCAAGTAAATAATATTTCGTCAAATATGAACGAGTTACCATTGTATCAGCTGTCAGATGAAACTTAATATCGAGTGTTTCGGTCCCTCGCACTTGCTCCAATTCTTCGTGTCGTTTGACAGACCTTTCTCATTTTACGACAAGTACATATAGGAATATGTACGAAAACTCACAGCGGTAGAGTACTTAAGAATATGAAGACCATAATGTTGAACACTGTAAAACACGTAGATAAAACGAAGGACACGATATAATTGTGATAATGTAGAAAGTTAAAATATTTAGACAACCACTAAAATTATATACCGTGTGATGATCTTGTAGCTGCTTTCATTTTAATATCATTTTACATTCAGTTATTTTTTAAATATTTGCGCTGAAACTGACTTTGTTCGAAAATCACGGCACTAGCAGTGGCGGGCGGCACGGGCTCAGTGCGCAGGCTCAACGTGATGCTTGATAGGCACGACGCGTGACTTGCTCGCCCTGGTTTTGTACAGGATCTAAAGACTCGGAGCGCGCTTATTAATTAAACATTCAGATACGGATATATTCTGCCTTATATTATGAGATGCCGATAGATCATACTTAGTTTTGTTACTGCTTAATAACACTTTGTTAATTAATATAGTGACGTGAAAATAACAGTTTCTTTTTCTTTCTTTCCAGATTGTCTTCACTTCTTGACTTCAAGTACTTTCACAACACCATGGATAATATAATCGAGATCAATTATTGTGCCAAAACCCTGGCTAACTAAGTTCTCGATCAGAAAGGAATAGGGTTGGGGTGAATAATGGGAAAAAGGAACGTACGAATCAAGTTCGCACACTCGATTGGTCCGCCGAGCTGCTCGAGCACGTTGGGCACGTCCGAGTAGCACCCCAGCCCGCGCCCCGCACTCCCGCACTCTCAGTTACCGACGCTCTAGCGACTGCCAATAAAGTACAAGTCATACCGGGTTATTCACTTATTTAAATTTAGATATATTTATTGTAGTACAAAGCTAAACCGAACTCAAACATTGAGAGCTTGATGTAGCAAACCTGACGGGAGAACGAACCGAGTTGTCGTCCTCGGTTGTTAATGAAACGGTAGTCATGACGGCCACTGCCCCAGAACTTTCAAAGTCGGATTTCTTTGATTTCGTGACGTCCAACGAGGTTACTGATGCCCAGTACAAACAACAGATGCGCTCTGTTAATGTGTTCATGGAATCACCCGACTCAAGGTCAAATCCACTGCTCTCAGAAGAGCCTAAAGAACAGAACAATAATAGTTTACTTAGCGTGAGTGGCGTGCCAGTAGGCGCCAACAGTGGCATGGCCACAGCCACCACCTCCACCACGTTACAGAGTTTTGACTCAATTTGGAACGTCGATCGCGAGCGTGATCGCTTAGATACCACTATGTTAGAGGATCTCAACAAGTTTTACTGGAACCAGGAAAGCGATATTAATGGCACGCATCCCTGCACAGACACGGCAATTTCAAATAAATTAATTAATAACACAGATGGACAAATATACACATTGACCGTACTCAATCATGACATGACGGAAACCAGTTCGAATCGATACTGGGCTAAAGAAGAAGACGTATCTATGTCTAGTCCAACGGATATAGAACCGCACAACTCATTAGATCTCGAATCCATATTAAATATGAATGGTTTTCCCAATGACTTCAACCAAGATTTACCAAAAGTAGAGGGCTTCACTTATGAAGATGGTGACTCAGAAAGCCAGCATGCTGATTTGAGTACTAGTGATTTAGTAAAAGTAGAACCTTACAGCTATGAAGACAGTGAATTTCAGAGTAGTGACAAAAAAGATGACTCTCAAGGTGCATCCTTACTCGGCACGCCAACTTTATTAGAAAGTCCAGTAGAATTCAATAACAATAATAACGATTGGAAAATAACTGATCAAAATACAGAATCGAATGAATCTTTGCTCAGAAGTGCATTACAGGGGAAAGCCTTTATTAGATATAGTACTATACAAAAAAATACGAAAGTTGATGTTAGTAATGAACTAAAAAGCGTCATCACAACTAATAATAATAAACCTGATGTACCATCAATGTACCAAGACAGCAAAGATGAATTATTGATGGCAATTGCACCTCCAAATCGAGTAAATATATCGATACTATTAGAAGATCCAAACACTACTATCGTTTCAAACGGGGAAAATCCTTCATCGACGCAGAGCGTAGACGATATTTTACTGTCTCGACTTGATACCAACTATCCTGAAGACTACGAAAAATTGAAGAGGATAGCCACAGAACTCGGAGAATCGATGCAGCCTTTTTGTACCGTAGAACCTATCGACCCGACGCGTAGTGTTTATAATATACATCACGTAAACGGTGAACTAGTGACTATGATCCCTGCCGGAGAGGTCCAGCTGAACCAGCACTTACAAATAGTGACAGCATCACCAACCGTAACTAGTACAAAGCCTGGAAACAGAAGATATAAGAAACCGCAAAACAAAACTCCGGCCCCGACGACGCAAGCGCAGTCGGGGACGGCCATTCAGGCGGCCACGTCCACGTCGAATGGAGTAAGAAAAGAGAGATCTCTACACTACTGCTCCATTTGTTCAAAAGGATTTAAGGATAAGTACTCAGTGAACGTGCACGTGCGGACGCATACCGGCGAGAAACCGTTCACATGTTCCTTGTGCGGTAAAAGCTTCAGGCAGAAGGCGCACCTCGCCAAGCACTACCAGACGCACATCGCACAGAAGAGTGCCGCCGCCAACGGTGCCGTCAAGCCCAACAAGCAGAGGTAACGCGCCCCCCGCACTCCGCTCACACCCCATTGATAGTCAAATGAACTTTATCATGGTGATATATTAACAAATGTATTTTCTTTATAATCGATACTTAAAGGCTGAAAATATCACAGATGAATTTGGTAAGGTGCTAATAAAGTAATAATTTATAGAGAAATAAGACAGTTACGAAAGAGAGGTGAAGGTTCTCGGCCGTTAATCTTATTTGTTAATTTGTATGTAATTCCGCCCGTTACCGTATACATTTTAGCTTTAGCTAAGAACAGATACTTTAAGTGTTTTACAAGATTATATAAACTCGACTTACATTCCATATTTATTAGTCATAAATACTAGTTTACTTTAGAAGTCATATATTTGTAAACAATGTTATAGATACATTTTGGTATACATTTTGGTAGATATCTGAAGTTAGTTCCTTAATACTTACGGCTGGCTTGCGTGTTATTGCTTATTTGTTATAATCGCGGATTATCAACAATATCTCAAAGTAACATCAGATAAATAGTGAACAATGATGAGCACCGCTGGTGTTACTGGTCGGGCGCCGCCGTAGTAATTTCTCCCGCTGCGCGACCGACTGAACTTTCTAAAAATAAAAAATAAAAGACTAAAAGAACGAGTATTCAGAACCCAGCATCTTTCACCGCTCAACTATCGCATCTCTACATTGCTCTCCTCACGGAATGAACAGTGTTTTTTTTTTCGACTATGACTGCATACTCTATCATTTCAACATTTATATTTACTTAAAAAACTCTGCGATGTTGAAGATAACGCTTTGTACATGAAGGTGAATACTCTTGCTATTATTATAATGTACTCCTCAGAAATTGGAACGTAATAGCTCGTTCGGGACGGGTGGGACCATTATTCGAATGTCCATATCGGACGACGCGACGCAGTGAACGGTTTCTCATTCCCAATATTACATCTTTCGCCTCATACTGGGAGAGGCCTGATTGCCCTCAGATTGCTATAAATTATAAATACAAGTGGTGTTTCAATCGCAGTCTTTAAAATTGTGCTCCCTTTCTCGTCTAACAAATTGGCCTTTCTTTGTTCCGTCCGTGTATTTATAACACGGGGCCTCGCCCTATCATTACTTATATACGTATCTAGATAGTCTCTTGGACATTGTTTACCGACGAACACCTATGTAAGTGATCATTTTATGTCTTCGCATTATTACCTCCCAGTTATTAGCCATGAAACAGTAATCTTGAAGATGAAAGTGCATGAAAGTACTGTACATGCTTACCTTCCACTTAGTGAAAGTAATTACTTAATATAGACATCATTCTAATCTGTTTCACTGACATTTTCAAATACTTACCTTTCTATAATGTGAGGTGGCATAGACTCCATTTATGTCTTCGATGGTTTTGTTATACAATTATTTTCTTATAAAAATATTTTTGATTTTGTATGTTACGTATACATACACAACATACACAATATATAATAAAATCCAGAAAGTTGAAAGAATAGCATCCTGAACTAAAAAAAAAGATGTCATAATGTACTATAATTTGCAAAGTGCATTCTTACAATAAGTAGTGAAGTTAATATTCTCAACTATGATTATCATGTAATGACGATAAATATTGAGTACCTATCATAACATAAATTAGCTTAAATTGGCTAATTCTACAACATAATCATCTTATAATCAAAATTTCTAAAAAATAACACCAACTGCAAGTAGTGGCAGTCTGTTAAATTAGTTGGATAGACATTTAGTAAAACATGATGTATATTTTTTGTAGAAAGGAATGTAATGAATACAAAACTCATTCCTATGCACATTTTTATAATGCAAAAAGCCATATCAATGAGAAAAGAAAATTACCAGACATCAAATATCCCAGCAACGCTATGAACGTAATGATAACTTTATTAGGGATACCTACATAACTAGGTTTATAAAACTGTATTCTTGATTTCCTGCCACAACCGTTCCTTTTTTTATAAACTCTTTTGTATTCGATCTATGTTTAGACCACAATTAACTAAAACGTGATCAATAACTGCTTTAATAGGTTATACCATGTAGTGTCTGTTACAATAGTTTAATTATGTACCGTGATTGAAATTAAACCACCGGAATTAAGGTCAAGTTATAATATTTCGGCCTCCGCACGTCAGGCGCGCGATATCACACACAATGTCATTGTGGCACGACCTAGTCATTTTTTTCTATTTTAAACGTCTTTAATTATTTTATTTTTTCTGCCCCTACAATATGATTTTTTACATTACTGTCTTTAGAATTCCAGACGACGACAATATCGTGTTGCATCTATTTCCTCGTAAAGTCTGTGGCTTTTGTCTGTAATTTAGCTGTCACTGCCTGCCAAACGCCACCTATGGAGTACATACATATCTACCTATATGTATACCGATTTGTTAATTTAGATACAGCTCTCGTAACTCTATTTATGGCAGCGTATTTATTTATACTCGGATACAAGACATTGAAACAGCTCACCGTTTAAATAAACTGGCAATCTCTACAAACGTATACTGGAAAACTTAAACAAAACAGAATTATAAATCAATAAATTAATTGGACTCAGAAGTTAGTAAAGGTTTATAGACAGATAATAGTTATAATTAATTTATATCTTAAATTACAATTTGCTATATCTAAAACCATTTGATATTTCCGCCAGTTTCGTTTGTCTAACTAAATTAATTTTACGACATCTCTCATGTACCTACTGTTAAGAAACCGCTAGTATATAAACGTCCCTACCTATTTATAAATACTAAGTTGCCGATATAAATATGCATCTTGCCAGTAGCAACGCTGATATACTCGTACAATGTTCAGTATTTACCTATTTGTAAACGAACACTGCCCCCTGACGCTCCTGTGTGACGTGTGACTGTGACACTATAATGAAAGTAACGTGTTTGCGTGGAAGTTGCTTGTCTTATTATAGGTCTGAGTCTCAACCCTTTAAGTATTTCGGTTTATGTTAACAATAATATTGTATGAACGCTTTGATGTTAATTATTAAACATAAGTTCTACTTTCTACAAGAAAGCTTTTAATGATAATTATTGATATTATAGAACAAAATACATTGTTGTATACATACGCGTGGAACATTTTCTAAAGTATTTCCAGACTGAATTTTGTACCTTCCCTATGTTCTCAGTTAGTACGTACATATATGTGACGTATTATGAAGCTTTCTATTGAGATTGTCGTAAATATGTTTAAACGTATAGTTATAAAGCCAGAGGAAACTCTTTAACAATACTCATTACCTTGTAAATATGTATCATGAATGAATTTTATAGAAAAGTTGACTTTGAAAGTAAATTTTATACTCTACCACTTGTATCTCATTAGATGGTATTTGAATTACTAGCGAATTTATAGTTTTAATAAGTACCTAAATAAGAAACATTGAGAGATTTACCAGATTAATTTAAGATACTATGGCTACCTTCATAAATTATGTGAGCGTATAAATGGTTGTTAATATATTCATGTAATATATTCCATTATGTTGGATTTTGAGTACATTATTAATTTGAAAAGGTTTATTATTGAAAAGGATTATATTGATCGATTTTATTGCATTTGTTCCTGAGTTGATTATTAGATTTTATTAATAATTATGTCTTGTTTATAAGGTTCTATGAGTAATTAATGCATGAATAATTTAATTTTATATAGTATCGGAATTGTTATAAGGGAGACGTGGATGACTCGGTATCAGCGATGATTTATAATGTTAAACACTTTGTAAATACTATTAATTTATTTAAGGTTGTCTCTTGATTCATGATGGCGTCACTACCGGCTCTTATTTCATTTAAATTAACACTCTCTTCGCGCTACTTAATTATTTTGGGTTAACATTTACACACTACTTAATTCTTGATAGGTATACGTTATAAGTTTTGTCATGTTTCATAAGATATAAACATTGGAATCGTTTGTCTACGTCACCCTTAAACTGAACCGTCCTGTACAATACTTCATTATTTATTTTTAGAATTATAATTTTAAGGTGAAGAAAATATGAAAACAAAAACATAATTGTATTTTGATTAACCGGAGCTGTGATTTTTTGCTTATCTGTATATCTATTAAACAGTATGAGTGTAATGCTTGTCGTGGCACTCACTACACTGATACAATCACTAAGGTCTTCCGAACCCTATGTAACACGTGCAATGATTTTGCGACGCGTGACACTTTTCTAATTTTCTTCAATCGAAAGCACGCTTTTTGTGGAGCGTAATTAATGAACTTAACAATACCATAAAAGTATGACATGACACTAGTTTCACATTGACAACAATATTGGCAGAAGATTGCATGTTAATTCACGGTGTATTAGGTTTTTCCTTCGAACCATAAATCGATAATATGAAGGAAATATGATTACACTTTGACTAATACATATTAGGTCGGGGAAAAGTTGCTTCGTATTTTATATATAGGTTTAAGCCTTTTTTTTTAAATATTTATTACATTTAATAAAAACTAAAAAAATGAGAAAACTGTAGCGAAACCCGGATTAACTTGCAATAAGGTGATGCTGTGTGTATGGTAGGATTGGAAGGGTATCGTTTATTATGAGCTTTTGCTGCCTGGCAAAACCATCAATTCGGATCTCTATTACCAACCACTAATGAGACTCAAGCAAGAAGTGAGAAAAAAGACGGCCGGAATTGATAAACAGAAATGGAGTAGTCTTTCATCACGATAACGCCAGACCACACACATTTTGGCAACTCAGCAAAAATTGAGAGAGCTTGGTTGGGGAATGTTAATGCATTCGCCATATAGTCCTGATCTTGCACCCTCAGATATTAACCTGTTTCGGTCTCTTCAGAATTCTTTGGGTAGTGTTAGGTTAATATCAAGAGAGGACTCTCAAAACTACTTGTCACATTTTTTTTATCAAACATCCGAAAATATCTAAGGCAACGGAATTATGTCACTACCTACAAGATGGCAACAAGTTATCGAACAAAAGGGCATATATATTATAATTAAAAAAGGTATTAAACTTAAACAAAAAAAAGATCTTTAATCTGTATATAAGACGAAAAAACCTCTTCCCCGACCGATTATTAAAAAAAAACTATGTACTATCAGCAATATTGCCTGTTTTGTGTCCTTATTTTTCTTTTGTTTTGAAACTTCCTTCTGCTTTTATGACTTTACAAATTCTATAACAGATGGTCCGTCTAAAATTTGACATACACTATTAGGGCATAAATAAAGGTAGGCAGTGTCAGCTGCTGATCACTTCTCACAATAGCGACGCTAATGCTGATAGTACCTATTTTGTTAAAACGACGCCTAAGCACCGCCTGTGGAAACCTAGGGTCAGACATATTTTCAGATTAGATCTGGTCATGATAAATCAGTATAATACCGTAAGGATATAATAAATGTAGCTACCATAATTTTTACAACATTTACAGTTTTATAATGAATTTCTTATATTTTTACTTTCCTATGTTAGTTTGCTAATAAAATGTTTTTTTTTATATAATATGACATTTTGTTTCCTTTAACAATATCAATCCACTGTTTACCTTATCCCGAAAGGTGTATGAGTCAGCTAAGTAAATCTTGTATAATATGAGCAACCTACGACTGAAACCCAACTTGGGCACCCAATGGGGCTAAAAGGGCTTATAAAACTGAGTCGTTTGAGTAAGGAAAACGCCAATAATTTAATACAGGAGGATTAAACTGTACAATTCTAAAGAAACCATCAACACAGTCGATGCCGCATTTATACATTGTATAAATATTTATAAGTCTCTGCAGAGATAGGTGACAGAAGAAAATAAATCAGCAAGACATCACACAGATCTTAAGATCTATAAGAAACACCGACATTTTCTCTTAGCTACAGAAATAAATCAATACAAAAACTACTGATAAGTAGAATTAGGTACGTACTTAGTTTTGCATTACCTACTATGGTAGGTACCTAAAACACCTTTTCTTCTTCTTCATATCTTCGTGGTTGGGAGCCAACCTAGTGTTAGAGTTATTCAATATTCGACTGCTAATAATTTCACAAGACGGGATCGACGAGTCTAACTAAACTTTAACGTGATGCTGTAGCACGGAGACGCTCACATCAAAAGGTTCCTAACGGTTACCTATTTACAGACAGAACAACAAATTACAAGTTTTGAGTAATCTTCACGATTGCTTAACGATCTAAAGATCCGTCCGACTATGATCGCCTTAGCCATAGTTTAGGTATTACTATGTACATATTCACCTGGTTACAGACAAGTTGTTTTTAAGATGAAATGAATCTGCCAACAGAATTTCTACAGAACAGCAAAATAAAAAAACCGTGATGTATGGTTTTAACAACTGCATATTAAAGTTTTATTATATTAAATGGAAAAAAAATACGGTCGCGAACAGGATATGAACCTACGCCTCCCGGATGAATACTCCAGGCGCTCTGACCACCAAGCCATCTCGACCTCTGCTCACCACCGCGAATTCTTCTTCCATATTTTAACAAGTCTTATGGCGACGTCATTGCAATCAATTCAGTCCCTATACTGGTGACCGAACCGACACGACTAACTTTGCAGTTAATACAATGCCGTAAAGAATGCAATTACCTTAATAATTCAAGATAAGTTTTATTGTAAAATTATCAACAACGATAATCAGTGCATCAATTGAATGAAATCAATTTATAATTAATTATTAAGCAGGTTGCACCGCAACTTTGCGAAAATAAATTGATTACGGGATATCTATAAAAAAAACCTACATATACATAACAAAAACAATTTATCTATTTATTTATTCGGAAAATCGCAATTACAACATTAATAAAGTAATAAACAATGTGTTAGTTCGTAACAGTTTACCGTCTGGACCTCGCTGAAGCCATTGTGATAACGTTAGGATGAATTAACAAAAGGCATACATGTAGGTATACATAGTTGTCGGGTCGTCTGCGGGCATTGTTTCCCGCAGTTCCGGCGCACACGCATCGACCTAAGGTGGTAATTAGTTCTATTGTGGCCGGACCGATGCTATCGTCGCCACAAATACTTCCGATGGATTTACGTACCTACCTGCTTTCCATGCATTGTTTACTTGTGTGCTCTTTATTAATTGCCCGTCTCGTCGACCGGTACAAAGTACAAGTGCTTAATTAATTTCAGTTCAACCATCGCATTGTAAAATATATTAAACCATAAACAACCTCTTTATAAGGATATTTAAGTGTATAAATCTATAAAAAAAGGAGAAGAAACCATTTTAGATAAGTCGTGTAGATAAACACCTCCCTTAATCATTACAGAACATAAGTGCAATAAAAATGGAAAAAAACTGGATTCGTATCAATAGCAACAGGGAAAAGCGATGCATATGGGCAGGCAACAATCCTTATATAGTAAACAGAGCGATTGTACGAATTCAAAATAACTAAGTTATGAGCTCAAGAAAGCGGACAGCAAAACGGAAGTATAGCGGACGACCTTCCTTCACATAAACTTAGGTAGGTAGGTATCTGTTTACGTGCGCTCCGACGACTAATAAAACAAGCACACATAAAGCCCAACTTGACTTGAACAGTATGATATACTTATGTTATCGTATGAAAAGAAAATATACAAATACTGCAGCACACTTAGTGCAAAGAGACTTGTGAATATTGTGAGGCACTTCAACTTTCTCCTGGTGATGGGCCGTCAATCATCATAAATTAGAGACGATTTTCCAGTTATCACTTTGATAACTTTATATTTAAGTTTATATGGTCAAGTGTCGATATTATAAGGATTCGTTGGATCATCGTTTAGTATTTGACTACTGAGTTTCTTTTAAAATATAGGAAATTATATACCTGAAGTATTATTTTTAAGATAATTAATTATAAATAGCGGTGTTTTAATCAATAGTCATATTTTGTATTGTGTGATTCAAAATGTTCCACCTTTTGATTTAAAACTAGCTGTGCCCTGCGGTTTCATCCACCCCGTTAAAAACTTTCATGAACGATAAAAAAAAAATCTTATGTAAAAACCTTGCCCTTGTGTTTGTCATTGTCAACAAACACAACAAAAAAAGAATTCCAATTTGGTGTAGTCGTTCTCAAGTTATGGCGTTACCAAGGGAAATAGGGATTTATTTTTTTATATATAGATTTATTTTCTTTAAGTGGTACTCTACTCAGGTCACATGCAAATTGTAATGCACTAAAATTGACATTTTGTGAACAGAATGTAGTATAGACAACTTGCAAAATTCAACAGTTAATTGTTACGATGCTATGCTACGAGTAGTTAAGCCGCAGTTATAAAGAAGAATCATTACTGTACAATGACATATACTGACTGGTATTTCTAAAATCTTCCTAAAACTGAAAGCACTACTCAGAAAATGTACAAAACTTAACAAATGATAAATTATAGGTAGAGTGAAAACAACAGTCGAAGTGTGCCGATGCCGATGTCATTAGCTGGCGTGGTTACAGGAAATCGTACATTATGAGTGAAAACTGAGCATTCTGCATTTTCAACAGAACGATGAGGATACTCATGTCGAGTCACATAAACAGTTTGTAGTAATAGTCAATATTTTGTCAAGCACATAAGAGAATAATGCACCGGCGGCGGCACTGTTGTTTGGGTGGTAGTTTCATTGTTCATAATAACCGTACATTACGTAGTGCACATCCCGCTATTATGGAACTGAATAGGAAATTCTTAAAGGTTCCAATCAGACTTTGATTCTAGTAATACGTTTTTACCTAATCTTCTTAGGTAAGTTTTACTGAAATGAACTGTAACTAAACGTTATACTTAAGACCTTAACAAATAGATATAGTACCTTACTTCAAAGAAAACATGTACGAGACAACTGAATGACTAATGCGTATGAAGAAAGTGTGATTTATATTATTTTTATCTGTTGACTTTGTACCCGATTTCTAATTCACTTTTATAATTTGTCCGATACCTGTTACACAAATCTATCATAAACACGTGTCAGACAACTAGTTAGATTTGACTTGAACCCACGCGTCATCAGCAATCAAAAGGGTTAACCTTTTCACAGCGATTAGAAAACTGCTAAAGCTGATTTACAAAAAATCAACTACTAAAATGAAGCTTTCATTAACCGCACCAACTTTCTACAATAGATCTTACACGGAAGTTACATAGAGCAGAGATAAGTGGACAGTGCGCCACAGATAACATCGCAACGATGTAAAGTCCATAACAAAACTAATTTATTGTCTTTACAAGACACTCACGACCACTAAATTTAGTGGGCATTGTAATTATATAGCTATTTTAGCACTAAAATGGATTCATAATAAGCGCGATGGCGTAAAGTCTAACACAACGAAATGAACAAATCTAGCCGTTGGCAATTTAACTTTTGCATTTAATATTATACCTACTTGTTTTGTCTGAGTGGCAACAAGTGCCAGTCAAAAAAATTCGCTATTCACGACGTGTTAGACACAGCAAATAAACAAACTTCACTGACCACCCACATTTATAGACGATGCACATAATTAACCAACTAAATACTTCCATAATAATATTGAAAGGAATTTTATATGATAATTTAGTTCGGAGATAGCCCATCTCATGCTACTGGTCGACATAAGCTTCATCCACCCGAATATAGGTTACTGCCGTTCTAGTTGAATGCTTAATGAATATAGTCGGCTCGGACCAATGCTGTGGAAGCAGTAATAGCCTAGTGGTATGACTGTTGGACTGATAAGTCATGTGCGTATTATAAACAAATTATCACTTGCTTATAACGGTGAAGGAAAACATGTGAGGAAACCAGCACACTTGAGAGATGTTCTCGATTGTGTGTAAAACAATGTCAGAGACCTACGGGTAGTTTAAACTCTGACACTAGGTTGTTCATCAACCACACGATAAGAAGACCAATGTTGTTATTAAGTCCCATCCCAGTCCCAGTGGTGAACTTATTTCTATCTACCGGCCACTATTCCAAATTCCGGGCTACTACTGAGAATTTCCTAACCGAAAAACCCAATAAAACTTTACCCGACTTGGGAATCGGACCCAAGACCTCGTACTCATCAGTCGCGCTTGGACCATTAGACCAACGAAGATCTTCGATCTATCTCTTTTTTATTATAATAAAATAAACTGAGTTACTAGGCCACAACAGATAGCAACTGATCTGTCCTTTCGCCCAATTCAGTTTGGCAAACGATGCACCAAGCAGCCTGTATAATAAATTACCGAGATCTAAGTATGCCTAGTAAAATTATAAATAATAACAAAAGTGTATTGCATGCAGATATTGCAGAGTAGTGAACTGCACAATCTTTATATTGAATGTTCACAGGTCTTCAACAGTGACTAAAAGACTGCAATAGCGCTTTGTTTTATTTTTACATGATTCGGTTTATACCGGTTTATACTTTCATCATTAGTCATTTTTAATTAAAATAATGCCTGTATCATTTTATTTTATTTTATATACAATATGTTCCAGTGGATTTTTAAAAGTTTACGAACCTAACAAAAAAAATAACAACCAAATCGGTCGATCCGTTCTCAAGTGATGATCTTTAATGGATGCGGCAATTGATTAATATTTTTATTAAGACATATTTTTATATGATACATAATATATCTATATATAAATAAAAACATTACAATGTAATGCATCCACATTGAAACAGTAGGTACAATGTAATGCATCTATTTCGTATATTTCTTAATTTTACATCGCAATTCTCTGAACCTACACTTATTAAGTACGCCTCGATTGGCGCAGTTGCTTGACCACATGTCATTTCTGCACGAAACAAATATTTATATGTTCGTCATCAATATTTGTATAGCTTACTAAATATAAGTATTAGGTAGTTGAGGGTCCAAGGCATTGTTCCTGATTTGAGTGCTGTGCGTGTTATATACTCGTAAGTAGGAAGGTCTAGCCAACCCTTTCTTTCGGATGACTTAGGCTATAACTAGAGCTAGTTATGTTTTTAGGGTTTATATATGTATATAAGTATGTATGTATGTTTGTGAGTGTCTTTATTCAACCATAACTTCTAAACGCCTGGACCGATTTAGATTTATGGGGTATCGTTAGAATCCTTACACTGTCCCACGTAACGTAAAGCTAGTAAGATTAAATTTATATTTTAATATAATGGCTACGGTACACAAAAAGGTGTGAAATAAAAAAACACACGCATGCCAGGCGTGCTTTTTAAATATTTTTTTTTAATTATCCTTCATGGACGTCGTGCCAGATTCCTACCGATTAAAACAACACAGTCCTCCACTAATCTTTAACGAAGTTCCGGGCTTGCAGCTGCATTCGCCACAACAAGTGTGTTAATCCCTAGTAAACAATGAATGACACAATCATAAATAAAAAAATGGTAAAATATATAATAACCCTTTTTTATTTTATTCATATGAGGATCATATTTTGTATATTATCCTCATATGAATAAAATAAAAAAGGCACTTAATTTTGCATCATTTTGTCATTTATGAGGTGTTTAAAGATTTACCTACATGTACGACGCACGCAGGCGCAGTTGACGCCATTATCAAAAATAAACCTAATATGGTATTCTAATTTACAAGGTTTGTAGTCCATACACGACCAGCCTCACAAATGGAATAAGTTTTTTTTTTTTTTTTTCAATATTGCTATGTCAAGGCAAGACTTTGTTGTCTAGACTTTGAACGATTGGTTTTTTAGAGTTAATATTTGGTATAAATTACTCATTCTCAGTATGTTTATTATTCAATTTACATAGGTAATGTTAGTCGTTAATGGATTAGGATGATTCATTTAAAGTAGTTTGTGTAAGTTACTCAATCGCGCAAAAAATGTGCATGGCATATTTTATCGGCATTTTATAAGATCGTGATTGAGCCGATTTTTATCGACATTTAATTCCAAGAGATATCTGACTTTACGAACGATCTATTCAAATAAGCGGTTTTTATCATCCCTTTATGGGACTCCACAGGACTGTACCTAACTGTCACATCAGCATAACATAATATTAAGTCTTGAAATCTTAAGATTAATACAATACAATTGAGTAAGAACGCAGTATTTCTAATAGCTCTATGTTATTCTTTCAGCGTATCCTTCTATAATATCTTCCAAAGAACTTAGGCACCTTCTGTAATCTACTGGTTGTTATGCCGATGGTCCACCATTAACCATCGCTTTTTAAAATCAGCCATTAAAAAAAAAAAGAATATTTCTGTGAAGCGGAGATAGTATGCGTCCCTGCGGTACACCATTAAATAATAGGTCGGGGAAAAATTATTTTCGTATATTCTATGTATAAAATTAAAGAAAAATCTATTTGGTTGAACTTTTTGTATCTGGCTGGTTTTAATATCAATAAATACAGAATAATAAGAAAAAGAAATATATAAGTAAAAAACACTCTCCCGCCATTTTTCAATTGTTCTGTCTGCCAAAATGAGTGCATATTTGAAGTTTTCACGAGTAGCACAAAGTTGGTTCAAGCGTTTTCAGTCCGGAAATTTTGATGTCAAAGATGCAGCTCTGGTTGCCCTAACACGGATAAAGTCGATGCCATTTTTGAAAAAGTGGAGGACGATATTAGAAATTACGACATTGCCGAGAAACTGAGGATTGGCCACAAAACATTTTTGACCTGATTAAAAAAGGTTGGCTATACAAAAAAGCTCGGTATTTGGGTGCCACACGAGCTCACTGAAAGAAACCTGATGAATCGTGTACTCACTTGCGAATCTCTATTGAAAAGTAATGAAACCGAACATTGTTGAAAATATGGATCACTGGTAATGAAAAGGTATCACCTACGACAAGAACTTGCGAAAAAGATCATGGTCAAAAGGTACTCAAGCTCCACAGACTGTAGCGAAACCCGGATTAACCACTACATTACAATACTAAAATACTTTTTCAATCATGTCACAATGAATTATCACATAAGAGGTCGTTAATAGAATAATAGCACTTTTCGACCAGTAGCTCAGACAGTTTCTTTTTGAAAATGTAGTTCGTGTTACCTTTAACACGCAATAAGGTGATGCTGTGTGTATGGTGGGATTGGAGGGGCATCGTTTATTATGAGCTTTTACCGCCGGGCAAAACCATCGATTCGGATCTCTATTCAACAAGAAACTCAAGCAAGAAATTGATACATACGCATATTTTCCCGCTATACTTAGATAGTACAGTATGTGTTATAGATGACGTTTTCGTAAAAATAAGCAGTTTCTTCAAATTTAGATAAGTATTTCATGTAAGTATGCCAAAATGAAAAGCATTTAATAGAACTTCTAATCACTATAAGGCTGATAACGTAAAAACTAACTGGGTTCATTGCACATTTTAAAATTGGTAAATACATTAGGTACAAATCAAACACCGTTTATTGGATTATGTCACACAGACATAGTTAAATTTAATGTAATCACAAACATAAAAAATTACTCATAAAAAAATAACTACCTACAAAGTATATCGCTAATTATTTAAACTGATTATTATAAAGTTCTCTTGCATTAAAAAATAAATAAATCCATAACTACTCCAAATTACAATTATTATAACTTATCTAGTACCTAAAACTGTGCTGTGGCGTTTGATAAATACAGCTTTGGGGCTTTACCTTGGCTTTGATATCACAAATGTACAAAAATGATTGAAATTAATCTAACATCTATAGCCTAATTATACGAAATTAAATTTGATGAACACAGTTTACCTCAAAACATAACATCAAAAGTATTCCTATGGATAATTCGGTATTATCTATGAATAATTAGTTAATATGAGGTGAACTTAGATATACACACAAAGTTATTCTTAAAGAACAACGCTAACGAAAAATAAAACCTAACGAATTTGAAATGCTGGGTGAAATATTTAGCGAAACTGTATACAAATTAAACTTCTTATAATTTTAAAACCATCGCTATGTCATGTTTAAGTTGAGCATTACTGTACTACAATAAAGAATAACTAATTGTCAAACAGTATTTTCTTGACGACGTCGTTTATAAATTCGTTTACAGATTTGATGTATTAAAATGATTTTAGTATGAAATGATACAAATATATATTCTATTAAAATTGCTTGCAATTTCGATCCTACATAAATATATGGGTACATTGACTCCTTAGTTTCTTTTACTTCTTAGGGTCCCTATATACACCCATGAAGAGGACAGAGTTGGTGGGGCGTTCGTAGATGAGGTATACGAAGGGGAAGTTGGCAATGAACCGACTTGGCTCTGCGGGACGGGACGACCGGAAACCGAAGATCGCCGTTGCGGCCGCAGCTACTGTACCTATACGCGAAATTATATAATTAATGAAAGGCATCAATAATAATAAACAAATTAAAATTAACATAAAAAAATATAAAATGAAAAACAAGTCTTTTATTGTTTTATACTTTTCAAAGAATTGATCCACTGAAGCTAAAACATACAATTATACATTATCTTAAGGTACGTATTTAGCTTAAAGGTTAAAATAATTCATAAACGACTGCTTGTGCCATAAAAAGACACATAAGCCGTTTTCCTTTTGGTTTTCCTTATACATAGAGAAAGTTCTAATTTGATGATTCATAAACGTATGACGGTTCTACAACTGACCATAATGATTAACTAAAAAAACATTTCGTGTACAATGACTTGCTGATTTGCAAATCATTTAGATGCTGACTGATTTGCAGTTACATACCTTCCTCGTCGGTTTGTATCTTGGCTTTATGCACAGCGTCGTCGAAGAGAATGCCGTGCTGTTCGGTGAGCGTGCTGAAGTCAGCTGACACGTTGAATAAGTCACCAACTCCTAATCTTTCCAGTACCTGAAATGAAAATTACGGTCTTTTTTAATCAGAAAATAATAACTATTCTAAAATTTTCACAATGCTAACCTTGGTTCTCTTATAGCATCGAGCGACTGATGTCTGATCTGGGTAATTTTATTAATTGGGATTGTTAGAATGCACGCTGTTGAAACATTCTTGGTTACCCGTGACGACTGTCATAAGTATTATATTTTAAGATAGTTAAATGAAACCCTAAAGTGATCTTAAGGTTTACACATTTAATGAATTTGTAAACCGTAAGACTTTTGATAATACGTGGTCCTTCTGAACTATATTACGTAAACATTAAACTAAAAATATATGATTGCACTACGTACATAACTTTGGTAAAACTTGGGACGGCCATGAGAAGTTGAGGATAAAAAATACCTAGCTGACGGCTCTTTAAAATATTATGTGACCATGATCTAAGAACCACCTTTCAATCCTCAAATAATTATAGGTATCCGAATTGAAATTTGATATATGAATCTTTACGGTTTTGAGAGACCTTTCGCAATGTTCATTGTGATGAACATTGAATTTGTGGGGTAGATTTTTGAACTTCATGTCACCTCCATAAACTTTACGTAGGTCATGTCTTCTTAGAAATTTTAACTATTTAATTCTCTGCCTAATGGGTCAATAATCCTAGCTGATATAAAGTGTAATTCGAGTACATATAAACATAGGTATTTTGTCTGTACTTACATCTCTCAGTGGTAGTTCTCTCTCCACAGTAAACTTGGGTATTTCAACGATGACCTCGCGGCCCATGTAGCCTTCCTCCACCACAGCTGCCAAGCGCTCCGGGGTCAGATTCGCGATTATGTTGGAAACAGCTGTCAAAAAAAGTACCGTTAAATAACTTCTCTGGCATTATAATACTATAGAATAACAAGAACCGGTCGGAGTTACGTACACGTAGTGCCGTACAACGTAGCAATTGATGGTAATGATGTAGATAAAAGGTTTTTTTATTTTTCAAAGAAACAATGAGAATTTTTTGAAATACCAGGGATGGCGATGTTTGGAATGTTGAAAACAATACATAAAACATACGTAGCAACAATTGCTGTTAGTTATTGAAGAGTTCCATCTCCATCAGATCCCTATATATTAAATACTAAAACCTTCCTTGAAAAATATGGATTTAAATAACGAAAACCAAATCGGATCGGTACCTACTTTTTGGAAAATCGCGGACAAACATACGGGTCGAAAACACAACTTCCTTTTTTGAAATCGGTTTAATATAGAACAATATTAATTTGTATCTCTGACAAATTATGAGTTTATGGAAAAGAGTAATCCCCTTTGGAATAAGTAGTAAAGTAACACCGGACAGACGTTAGACTTAGTTAGACTTAAATGTTAGATAAATATACGTATACATTATTTAAAATAGAGTAATACAAAAACACTTTATCTCCCCTACTATTTCTACGATCTGTATTTAGAGAATCACATAATTTAGTTATTACTGCATCTCAGATAAGTATAGGTGCTGCATTGTGTTAGACACAAATTAATGCATATCCCCTACTGCTGCGTACTACACAAACCGTGAGACTACTTGAATTTGAAGTAGGTACCGTTAACAACCGACTGAACTAGAAACCACAGCTAACAGTAAGTATCATTATTCATCAGATATAGCGTACAGATCTGAATCGAATGATGATGAAGTGGCGATAGGATCAAAATTGTTTTTATCATTACATGCAACGGAATTTACACGACGATTTATGTAAGTACCTTCTCCACGTAAGAATGTCTAAACTCCGTAAGAATTAATTATTATCGCATTAAAATATATGTATCGAGGTTTATTTGAGTAATGTTGACGACTCACCTTCCTTCATGGAGTAAGGCGGCAGCAAGATGTACATGCTGATATCGTTGCCTTTGTACGGCAGCTCCAGGATCTGAGCCCCCAGTTCGTCGCTTACCACTGTAAATAATAGATACGAGTAAAACAATGTTATCAAAACTTGTTATTGTTAGAATACAAACACTTTATTGTATACTTTTTGCTTTATTGGATATTTTTCTATGCAAATATGCATGAATTTAAAAGAACTTACTGTAATGGAAAATTCCTTTCTGCTTCATGAACGGCACGAGAGTTTGGCGTGTCTCTGACACGAAGAATGCCTCTTTCTTTGTTCTCTCCTTAGGGAACTTGGACGCCCAAACGCCTTTGAAGTAGGCAGCGTTGGCAAGCACCAACTTGGTAGATTGGGTTACTCCTTCTTCCGGCAGGAGGTCCTTAATGTTGTTTTTAGTGATGCGCGAAACCCAGTCGTTGATGTATATGCGAGCAGATTCGGGATTTTCGTGGAAATTCTGTAAAATAAAAATATTTTTTATGTGAACTCTATCGAATCTTCTTATTTAAAGCTATTTCCCTGACAACCGACCAGAAGACAGCAGTAAGACTTTTAGTGTAGGAAATCCATCATAAATGCTGTGCCGGACTCCTGCTGACTACCTTTACCCAGGTCCCGGGTTCGTTGCAGAGCAGAAATCACAGTGACGCCGACAGGTTATGGTCCGTTGAAAGGTGTCAACGGACACGCAGGGTTTGTGCATGCTGCCCACAGTTAACCTGAACCTTACTTGCAATCCTAAGAACCATTCCACAGGGATATGGTGTCAGAGAACAGCTTTATTATGTTTGGGAAACGTCACCTTTGTTAGTAGTAGTTATATATAGTGTAGTTATAATTACCAGCGCCTCCAGCTCGTCTCCAAACAGATCCAGCATACACTGCCGCACCTGCAGCCCGGAGTCGGCGAACAATTTGTTAGCGCTCGTAAACTCGTAGCTATCGCTGTTGTTGTTTGAAGCACGCGACCGCTGGTCCACCTTGTATGCTGTCATTAGGTTTACCTTGTCCTGGAATTGTTTGAATTGTGTTGTTATTATAAAGAATTTAAATACAATCTCTTGATTTAAAGTCCCATTTATATTCACTAAACATATGTCGGGAGGATATTATAGAATTCGCTAAGTCAGAAGGCTAAGGCTAAGGCTACTTAAAGTTACACATTTTTGCAGGATTCGAACCTGCGCCTCCCAGATAAATATAACGTATCTTCCTATTTTTTATTTGTATATTTATTTATGAATATAAATTTGAGCACAAAGGTACTGGTTATTTCATAAGAAATTTCGCCCAGCAGACCCGAGACTGGAGAGTTTTATAAAAAGACGCAGACTTAATATGTAAACAGAAACGAAGATGAATGTAAAACTATAATAACTAAAATTAAATATATTTCATACATACTATGTAGTTATCATTAACTACATACATAAGTTTAATACATAATAATAATATAGAATAGATTCAGGCGTTACTTTGCGGAAGTCCATTACAATGGATGCAAATAAATACAATATCTAGCTACTTCCACAAAATTGAGGGTAGTCATGCATTACCTGTGCACCGCCCGCCCGCCCGCAAATATATGCACATACGCAAGCGGTGAAAATTCCGACTACCACCAACTACTCTACACGTGTTTCGCCCCTCCACGGGGCATCATCAGGAGCTGTTAGACCGTGCAGTGTCCGCCACCGAGACTCGGTAATAATAATATAGACATATATGCAGAGACAATCACAGTTATGTAGAGAGGTATTACTCTACACGTTTCTTGAAGATAGAAACGGTTCTGGACTCACTTATGCTAGACGGGAGTGAGTTCCACAATCTTACAGCATGAACGGAAAAGGAATAGGAAAAGAAGTCCGACTTGTGGGGTGGGAATTTAAGAAAAGTTCTAAGGTGGGATCTGCACGCGGGATCAGAAGAGTGAGTATATGTAAAACGCTCTCGCTGGTAGGCGGGATAAGCAAGATTGTGTAAGATATTGAAGAGGAGACATGTGATCCGAAACGGATACAACTGTGGCTGGATGCCACAGAGAAGCTGTATGCGTAAATAACAGGCATCTGCTCTGTTTCTATTTTAGTGTAAACTCGTATATATATACTCATATACGTCTGTATGTAAGGAACCTATTGGTAAATAAAACCGACATAGACGCCCGAACACAGAGTACGTTTACTTTATGTAACTACTAGTAAAGTTAATAGTGAATCAAAATTACAGTACAAGTATATTACAAATTCAAAGGAAAAGTGAGCAGCAGTGTCAGCAATTCAAACATCTATACACTATGGTGACTGCTGGTAATAAAAGAAAATCCTCCCTCCACTCGCCGATTGACTTCGCAGCTTGATTTTGTGGGTTCCGACATATATATAAATAATTATTGAATTCAAACGGGACTTAATCGCGCTAAAATTATAATATTTATTTACCTCTTCGTTTCGATCAAGTTGCATTGATCGTGGCCACGAGTAGACATATTTAAAAAAGCTCTATAATAATAATAAATTACGTTTTTTATTTTTTTCAGATATAGTCAATGCAGATCAGAAATCCTTACCATATTTTCAGCAACTCGCAAAGACTCCTTCAATGAGTGTTCGGTTTGTCCACCAGAGGAGAAATACGTCAGTAACAGTGCGTGGTACACGGAGAACGGTGAGAAGAAGATGTTGTCATCAGGGACCGCCTTATTGATCGCGCTGAAAAGATTCAGAGTAAACTCTAGCTGGCCTCGGTATAGAGAGGTGCGAGCTTCTGGATCCAACTTCTTTGACGAATCATCTTTATAGAAACACTGACTGTTGACGGTCGCTATGACCAGGAGAACCCCCGCGACTACTTTTAACATGTTGTCTCTGAAACAACAAATCACAAATGAGAAAACGATTATATTTTATTAGAAACGTAACAGTACTACTACACTCCACCGATTATAATATCACACCTTGGTGAAGTACCTACTTAAGAATATTAGGTTAATAATTAGGTCATTATGGATTCTATCAGCAATAACCCTTATTTAAAACGTAGATGTCTTTAAGTAGCATTATATTTAATGAAATACAGAAAGAAGTCTTTATGGAAACGGTTAATTATACTAACTTAATTATATTAACGCTTCATATTTAAAAAATAAATATTTTATCACACTTGAATATGAAAATTTTGTGTAAAAATGTATTAAACATTCGTTTTTTTTTTCTGTAAATAACATTTGGCGTGTCAGGCCAACAGAATAGGTACCTAATACGTTTTGAATGTGTTGTTGTTGTTATATTTTTCCTAAAGGTATAACATTCGTTTGAAAACTGAGATTAACAAATTTTTAATTAAAACAACTTTTAACCGGATTAATCGCTTGTATTATTGGTTTTTTGTTTTTAAAGTTGTTTTATTATAATGTGTAGTGATCGCGCAAACCTAAGATACGATAAGATTACTAAATATTTAATTATACTACACACTTATATACTTTACATTTTTTGTAAGCACAATCTAATACAAAAAATTATAATGGAATCGGCCTCCATATACTCAATTAGCTTGTTATACGTACTAAGTAGATAGTACACATTTACGTTAGTAGGTAGATATTGTCAGATAAGGCGTAACGAGCTCACAGATCAATAGTTATGGCAATGATAAAGGCACAAAGCTAAGCCAGACAGAGTTATCAGTGGGCTGAGTGGCCATTTCACCTCGCTTTCTCCTCGCGGGGAGAAGAGGGGCAGCGACCGCGGTCAGTTACCCACGAAACACAGTTCAACATTAGCAAGATCACTTAAGACTCGTCTCGAGTTTCAAATTTCGATTACCTTAGGTCTCATTACTTCTAATTCTAGCAGTAATTTATTTTGGGTAGAACTATTAATCAGTAGCAGACATACTACCCTCATCTTTGCCAAACAAACTAATTTGGACATTGGTGTGTATATTCTTGTACACAATTTTAGACGGACACATATAATTACTACTTATATTATCGACTTCCCCGTGGTGTGTGACAATAGTTTTATTTGAGATTATAAATGCTCCAGTCATTAAGTTGCTAGCACGATGCTTAAATTGAGATCAATAATTTGCAGTGAAAGCCGATCGATGTCTATTCCTAATTAAACGATCTAGGTTCAGAATGAGGGTCATATCTGTTAGCACTGACATGACGTGTGATTGATTAATGGCCTCGCATCCAACACCGTCAACCTCGTTTGAAGCTTATTATGGATGTCCCCACTCTGTTCCTGATTACATTGATTATACGATTGGGAAAAACCCAACCGTAATGTATGTAACGCTTGACCTGATAACTGACAAGCGCCTGTGTACTGTAATCAAGTTATGAACATATTCGTACTTTGAGTTTGTAAAGCATAATACGTTTGTACATTATACATAATGAACGCTCGTATGTATTTATAAACTTGGACACTAAGCTAAATTCAAAGGACAAAGGAAATATTCTTTCGAGAAAATTGGCAATATCACTTCCAATGCAGTTTTGTCGTGAAATACTTAAATCTGCTTACGTCATCGATTGCTTATGGAACTGCAGTAAATTTAATATATAATTTGATGCGATGGTGCACTTTTAATATTTAGAAAACCTGTAAGAATACATGTTAATCGTTTCTAAAACCCGTTTTTCCTCTTGTGTTTTGATAATGATGCAGACAACATTTAATATTTAACCTCCACACTAATCAAGTGACTCATCCAAAAGGATGTTGTACTTGTATTTTCCAGAATAAGAATCGACTTATGTAAACGAAAGTGGAACATAAACTATACCGTCTGCGAGTAATGAGTCAGCATACCTATTTTATGATGAAGTTCAGAAGACCTCGCAGTAAGTAGTTAATAAGAAGTAATTCGAACATTCGGTTTTTATACTAACAACGTTTAGAACTCTACAACAAGGATGGTTACATCTTTATAAACATTTAATTAGACATCTATTGCCAATATTTTACAATATAGGTCCCTATGTATATGTAAAATGCCTGCGTATACACAAGTCACAAGAAATAAAATAAGTTCCAATGCCAAGTCAGTAGGTATACTTTAAGGTTATCACGTTTAAGTTCGAGGCAAGCTGCCCGATGGGAAAAACGCAGTAATTTATCAGTAATCCAGTTGGTACATGCATGCACCCAGAACATAGCGATCTGTGTACGCCACAGGGAATCCCAGCCTCCCACGAGTAGGTCACGCTCACACTAGCGCCACCACCACGCAGTTACGCACAATGCTTGGATTTCCCTTTGAAATCAATGCTGCAGCGAAAGTCCGGCAACACGTCATCCTCCACACATGTGTTACACAACGAGCGCACAACAATCCGTGTCAATACGGTATTGAAAATATTTAAAAAAACCTCAATACTGTGATTGTCTGGAATACAATGCCATAACATGAATGAGGGGAGGCAAGCTGTTTTTTTTTTATGAAATCATACTTATGTTGATAAAGCACAATGTTTCACAATATATTTTCGTTAGTAGAAATAAGGTCTTATTACAACTGTATTTTTAGTAATTGATTATGTACATAATTTATTGCCTACTTACTCATAGGGATGTTTCTGCATTCTTTATCTAATGATGGTTTAGGGTACGGTAATGGTGGTTAGGGGTCTGCCTTCTTGATCTCTCAAGAGCATTTGACCTTGTGCCATATGCTATATTCTTTGGGATAAGCTCGGGGAGCGGGTGTACCGCCTGAGTTGAAAGGTTTGTTCCAATACTGGTACTCTAACCAGTTCAACCAAGCTCGTTGTTGTGACGCTCTCCCTGAGGTGTACAAGCTGGGGTGTGGGGTGAGACAGGGGGGTTTAAGTTCACCTAAGCTCTTCAGCCTGTATGAGAATGAGTTGGTCGTCGACTCAGCAGCAGACCAGTCGGTTGCAAAATATATGGATACAATATATGGTTTCAATAATTTAAACTACGCTGATGATGTCATCACCCAACAGCACCATGTGGTGCTGTTGGGTCCGGCTGGCTCAATCAGAGAGATGCTTAAAATTTGTGAAAGGTATGTGGCGACTCATGGCCTGGTATATAATGCTAATAAAAGTGAGTAATTGAGTCTTTGCAGCCTCCGAGAGACGTTTATCATATGAACCCATAGTATGCGTCAATAGACGACCACTAAAAAGGGTCACTATTTGTGTGTCTATTTTATATACATGGAGTATATAAAATAGACAAAAAAATAATAATTTTAAAAGTCTATTTATTAAAATGTTTTAGATTTTCAAAGACCCTAAAAATTACCGGGAGAATAATCTGTGTCATCATCACCGCACACGCAATACCTACAATCGGTGATATAAAGTAAAAAAAAAAAACGAATGAATGGAATGCTATGCCAAGAGGCACACTACCATCCGTTCCGCGTGGAAATTCCGAACACAACTGCCATGTTCATGACTTTCATTGCTCATGAATAGAGCTCCCTACCAACTTCGTTGTTACCTGAGAAATACTTATAATTTAGACATATGCAAGGTTAGAGTGAATAGATTTCTTCTAGAGCTATGTGTTCCATCCTCGGCCACACTATCGCTTACTATCTGGCGAGTTGGGGGCCAAATGTTAACAAAAAGGATTAGACAGCATTGCATCCCTGTACCAGGACTACTAGATAGCTCACTACACTCACGATGCTCTTGTAATAGTGACTGCAACTGCCTCGTTAGTCTAGCGGTTGCAAGAGCGGCTGCCGAGCGTGAGCCATGTCGGGTAAAGCGTTATTGGGTTTTTCTGTTAGGAAATTCTTAGTCCCAGTGTTAGGAAGTTGGTGGTGTGACACCCCCTTGCTTCGAAGAGCACCTAAAGCCGTCGGTCCTACGCCTGATCTCTCTCCGGTCTTGTCGGATTGCCGTCCCTGATATGATATTCCTGCGTACTCGGCTAATCTCCACGGAGATAGGCCGCCGTGATCGAAATACGGTTGGGAGTATATTATTAGTTACTGCATCAATCATACATACATCACGTTTTGGCGACTCTGCTTTCAGTCGCATTATCCGAATTCATTCGCTGATTATTCCGTAAAAACTATGCACTAGTCCTACGAGGCAGTGCGATAGGTCAGATAGTGATATAAATATTTAAAATATCAACAAATCTGTTTGATTAGGTATCACGAGATGTTCATAGAGCGACAACTGCCAAGGTAAAAATTTGACGAGCACACATTTGTTTAACAAACGTGCAATTTTATGTATTTTCTTTGTTACTTTCGGCCTCGGATTTCCCGCGAGAGGAGTTACTGCGATTTATCCCACGTTTCAATGGCAAAATCATCTTACACTTTTTCATGAATATTTTCAATGTTGACATTTATCCGCATCAAACTTTGACCATATTTTTATTCCAGTAAAATGGATATTCACCAGTCTTCTTTCATTTCATGTGGAACAAGTTCCATTCGAGTTATTTGTATTGGACAGAATTGGACTTATATAGCATTTAATTGGGCCGCCCCGCCGCAACCCGCATTTTCATATGCGCAACGCGTATTGCTGAATGTAGGTAGGTACCTACTAACGGTTTTAATGAACATTT
The DNA here is from genome assembly GCA_935421205.1 of Xylocampa areola. Taxonomy (NCBI): domain Eukaryota; kingdom Metazoa; phylum Arthropoda; class Insecta; order Lepidoptera; family Noctuidae; genus Xylocampa; species Xylocampa areola. The sequence continues at coordinate 12,999,456 of OW285201.1, forward strand.
TTAAAGTGAACCTCTTGCTTTATATTGAATGCCTTTATATTTTACCAAGTTGAATGCAGTTATTTGATTGATAGCCAGATTCGTGTTTTAGAAACTAAGATATCTACATTTGTTCCGCGTATTGCCTCTGTAGTCTGTAGAAAACTTCAAAGTTTTTTCATTTTCAACAGTTGATTCTTACAATTCGAATTTTTGACGACACGACAGATCACGTTTACAAAAAGTTGCAAGTGATGTATTTCATTATTGTAAGTATAAGTTTCCATTGGAAACTTTTAAACTTCGGCGAGAATTAAGCACATCTACGAGAGCCATCACTTCTGAATCGTGAAAAGCCTACACTGTATACAAGTAGGGATTTTATATATTAGGTATTTAGTTATAAATATCAGATACGTACTGAAAACTGTGCTCGAATAATCAATGTACAATTCCCAGAACAAAAGCATATAACCAATCCGTATGCTTTACGTTTTAATTTAGAAATAACTTTGTTCTACAATTCCTGCGATACATCGAAGACATTATGTTGCCTATTAACTTTGTCCTCCAAGTGTATTTACTTGTGCCTTTTTGGACAATATTGTTTCTTACGACCTCGGCCCGTTTGGACCATTTTTCAGAAGCATTGAGGCCAACACGCGTTACATTTGCATAAGATTGTGGAACAGAACCGGTACGCTGCCGGAATAACAATTAATTATCTATATCGGTAATAACGAACTATATAATAATAGTATTAAAGTACCTAAATAGTAATGTGCTCTGAAAAAATCTAGAGTTATGTGATGTCATACGAAGCCCGAGTGAGATCTGTTCGTCTTTATGGCAGAATTATATGCACTAGAGATTATACTAGAACCGGATTATACATTAAAATAAACTTTTCTTTGTACTCGATTTTTTCTCCGATCGCCGTTTGTGTGGATTTCCGGTTTAGTTGCATATGATGAACCTCAAAAGATTAATGTAAGCTTTAAAAGGCTTTACGTGTCATTTTAATATCGTCAGTTGAGAAAAACAACCTTATTATGAAATTTAGACCGCGTTAACAAGTTTGATTGTGTCAGTCTGAAGCGCCATCATAAGAGTTAGGTACCACTAACAAGTTGCATTTGTGCATGCTGAGCCGATAATGGCTTGAAAATAAATAAATAAATTGTTTATTTAAATAATAGGTGATTTTATACAATTTTGTGTACAAAAACATACGATCGTTGTCATAGGCCGGGAATAGAGAGCGTAGGCAGGGATAGCTCGGTTGACAGAGCGCCGGGGGTATTCATTCAGGGTCGCAGGGTCAAATCAGATTAGCCATTACAACCATTTTATTATCTATAATAATGAAATTTGAGATATGTTACCGTGATTGGATGATTATCCAATCACGGAAACATATCTCAAATTTCATTAAATCAATACAAGCTTTTATAAAAAGCCTTTATCGATAGATAGCTGGTGACAAAGTTTTAGTTATGGCTCTATATTTTGTTACCACGTAAATATTGGAAGGAAAAATTTAATCTTAAAAAGAAAGGTAGAAATCCAGTTTCCATATTTGCCATTCTTTATTGATGATCGCTATTGTTCACTCCATTGTGAAGATATGACAAAAACTTTCTATTCAGTTTTATGAGTGCTCTTTATGTAATGTCAACATCCACATTTTAAATGTTGTCAGCTTGCATTTTCGTTCATGAAAAAGAAAAGATTTGTCATGCCTAGGCATTAGAAAGTCATCGTTACGACCTCCAATTTATAGGTAGGTACATTATTTGGCGGTATTTTTAAATATTGGTAGCATCACAAATGTTTCAAAATTAAGCGTGTAGGCACTGTACTACGACCTTAACGCATATATTAATGACATATGTTGTCATTTTTCCAGTTATTTTGTCAGATAAATAAACTGCAGACTAAAATTAGTTTAGGAGCGAATATAATCACATAATTGTGATGTGTAATTTTACGGCTGATAAATGAACCATATTTCGGTCGCTAGTGCAATGAGGATACTGTACAGAGGCACCTATTCTGTAATAGATAGGTAAGCGAAGCTAAAAACACCAGCTTTCTCAGATTTGTTGAGTTACCCGATCTTGGCTATATAGTTACCATAAATATGTGCATAATTATACCTTATTTTATGCATATATATGCCAATCTATTCCACAATATTCCAATGAACCATTAAAACGATACTGCAACTGCAACTAAACGATTTGTTTTGATACATCTTATCATTAGTTTAAACTCTAAAATTGGTATAGTTTTTCTTTCATAACGTAGGCTTACACAACACTAATACTACTAAACTACGACTGCGTGCTATAGAATGTATACAGGGGGTCCAATAAATAGTACGACATACAGCAGGGCCTGGTAACTTGGGTCAATACCAAAAGAACACATTACGTGTTCCGCAAAATGTTAGTATTCATTTATAGCAAATACTGACAAATCTCAAAATACGTATATACCTACATAACATAGGTACTACGAGAAGCTATGTTATGTTTACGAGATATTATGAAAGAAAAAACAGTAAATAGTCTCTTTCCAGAAAACGGTCATTGTTTCATTGAACATATTTTACTGGATAGATCATCTACCTACCACATTTATTAAATATAACATTTCGCCATCCTGAGCGTAAAAATAATGAATAATTGTGAAAAAGAATAAAATGCCAAAGAATAGTGAAATATAAATAAAGAACTTTTAAAAATACTTATAATATTTAATCAGAAGGGAGAGACAGAGAGTCATAAAAAGAAAAAGAAAGAAAGAAGAAAGAAAAAAAGTTCAGCTATTTGTAAGTGTACTACCTACAAACAGCTAAACTTCTTTTCTTTCTTGTCTAGTCTGTTTGGTAATACTAGATTTCATCATTTTTTATTAGTTCCTGAAAACGTCATTTCGATTAAGCAGCCATAAACAGGTACGTATCTAGTAATGTGCAACGAATTAAAGCGACATGGATGTTTATGTGCGCGTACTGTTGCGAAAATTCGTCACAGTAAATTAGAAAGCGTGCATGATAATCTGCCAAACGATGACGGACTCGTGTTGTGTGCTGATACAACACAATACTAGAAGCATCTCCACACTTACACAATATATGGTGGGAACCTGTCAGCTTGATTACTGAAGAACAATGTGTCCCACATCACATCAAAAACTAAATATTTATATAATACGTATGTGTGGTAGGTATCCAAATATTCCGTAAACGCATAATCCTGTGATTCTCTCAAAAAAACTGCAGCAAACCAACACAAACAACACGTAAGAACTAAAAATGATATAAAACAAATACTACTCACCGAACGACAGCCTTATTATGCACGAAGCTCGTTATATAATTTTCGATTGTGTTAAAAATAGTATATCCTTTATCAGCGTATCACAATAATATAAAGCAGTTGTTTTCTATTTTAATAAACTGAATGCACGGTACATTTGTATATCAAATACCATGCGGAGCGTAACGTTGCACTGTAGTGAGACTCGAAGACAGACTGAGTGAATGAGGGCCGGTCGCTATCCTCTTTTATGTTAGTATTGTAAACTGGTATGCGTTAGCGCACCAGCCGATGTCAACGGGAGGTGAAGTTAAAATAATAAATACTTTTTATTCAATAACTCACACAGTCCGTACACATCGGATCAAAAGCGTGCTAAATGAGATATAATCTTAGATAAATTAATCGTTGCGTCTAACAGTTAACCGTGTTGGTCACATAACTGTATTATTTGTCAGTCGATAAATGTCCACAGCAGAGTCTGGGTTTATTGGCAACAAGCCCTTGACTCGTGATGTTCTCTGTCATTACTATACAATAGGAATACTCAATTTGTTTCCAGTTCACCATAGCACCAATTTTAGTCCATTAAAATGTGTGAGGGTCATTTGTACGTTAAAGTGTAGGTAATTTTAACAAAACATCTGAACTGTTCAATGTATGATTCTTTTTGCTTGTAGTATAGTTCCGGTATAACATTTAAAATAAAAAAATGACACAAAATCAGCCCGCAACTGTCCCACGGCAGGGCAAGGGCCTCTTCTCGGAGGAGACACGAGCACCACGCTATCTCACTTGTGTTACATGCCAGGCGTCCGAGTACGGATCTTTTCGACAAACTTGTTGACTCGATAAAAGTTTTTATGTATATAATTTTATCGTTTTATCAACACTTTATGTCAAATTTGACGTTTAAAATCGACAAACGTGTCGACAAAAAGAACCATGCTCGCACCGCTGGTTCAAACCCACAACCCGTTACCCAATAAATAAATAATAAAAATGTTTATAAGTCATAATTGCTTGAATAGTTACGCGATTTACTAGTGAACCTCAAACGAAGCGTAGCTGTAACTTGAGGTTCAAGAATGGAGCGAGCACGTAGATAACCACTCAGCCACCACAGCACAAAAATCTCATTCAATTCCTTTCTTTATAGAACACTAGCTGGTGCCCGCGATTTCGCCTGTGTGACAAAAGGTAGCCTATGTCCTTTTCCAAGGTCCAATCTAGCTCCTTGCCAAATTTCATTACGATCCGTTTAGCCGTTTAGTCGTGAAAAGGTAACAAACAAACAGTTACTTTCGCAATTATAATAATTATTAATAATATGGATTGAAATCGTAGGGGTGCGAATAAATTCAATATGCTAGGTAACTACCTACTTTCAAGAGTCGTGACTAACATGAAAGTCACCGCCAACCTATACTTTTCAACATTAAAGTATAGTGTAAAAGTTCTAAAGCTATGGGACTGTGCCATTAACCTACTCGGATTCTTTAGATATCTACCAACTTTTGAATGGTCGTCCCCGCCTTCTGCAGACGAACAGATCCGACAACAATACAATGATGAACAAAATGTCAAATTGTTGGTATCTTTCTATTGGATTAAGTATTCCTTTACCTTCGCTATCTGTCTCCAAATACTGTTATGCCACTTAGAAACTACACTGGAACACTAGTGATGGTGACGTCTTGTGTACGCTACTGGTGGCAAATCGAGCCACTAGACGTGGTCACCAGTCACCGCCACTATTAGCTCAGTTTTATATACATATTATATATAAATTTAGCAAACGTTGACCACTCCCGTAGCTCTCGACTCGACCACTTGACGCCCAGTTTGCGTAGATAGGTACCATGCTAAAATGTATGAAAATCTAACATCCAAATTTTATCATTCGCTAGTCATTGCCACCTAACATTTAACGTATACTACGTTCAGACCGACAATCAAGGGTTGCTTTTGGTCGATAGGCACCTGGAAGATTAAGTTCTTCTTCGTATCGTATAGTTAATAGCATAGGCTTAATAGCCATGTCTTTCGACCAAGAAAATCTATCAGTGCTGGTTTCCTTACGGTATTTCTCCATTATAAACAAGTGATTATTAAATTATAATATCTACGCATGTGATTACAAAAAGTTCTTTGACGTCAGTCCAATGGTAACACTAGGCTATCACTACGTTTTCGATACGTGAAATAGGTATGTTAAGCAAATCAATTGCTAGAATAAATTTTCCTACTAAATTCTACACTGCAAGATTAACGAAAAACCTAAACTTATTTTTGTAAAGAGAATAATAATAAAATAACTTACAATAAAAAGCTTTTTAAAAACAGTTTTATTTGTTTCACGCATATATAGGGTCCTTAATTATTAGGTCACCTTTTTATGTCTAATACATTCACATAAGCCAAGAATTAAATGGAAATTACAAATTATTTGTAAGTATCATAAGTACCAGCAAGACGAAAACTGCTGTTCTAATGGCAAACATTAAGAAAAAAACATAGAAATTTTATATTAATCCTTATCAGTTGCACATTGACCCCTTAACAGGAAATTAGCTAATAAATTAGGTCCTTGTATTTTCTGGTTTTCGATCCTATCTTGCAACCTACCTTTTAACTATTTCCACGAAAGCTAAATGTAAATATCACCAACAGCTACCGCGACACGCTCGCTTCGCTTACTCGGCTCAATCGAGATATGGTCATGGTGATAACACAAGCTAGCATGTCGTTAACGGCCCTTGTACTAAACACCCTCCTTCCCCTGTATAGGAACAGTATAGAATACTGTTTTCTATGATTAAGGTCCTGTATGGAGATCGAGGAGATACACCATTCTGGTACCCAGTTATCCTAGTGTCAGGATGCCGTTGTCGAGGTGAAGGTGGGCAATGCGTTGTGAACGATTGCGTAGAAGGTATCGTGTAGGTATACCTTCTATGCACTCGTAGGACATTACCTATACAGCAACTAGTCATCGTGTAAATAAGCCGAAGTAACTACAGTACGCCTTGGTGGCCGAGTCGTTACCGGCCCGCCTCTTAAGCCACAGGTTGTGGGTTCAAATCTGGCATGTACCAATGTGACTTTTTCAATGCCATATGTACTTTGATAGTTAATCTAAGACATCACAGACAACGGTGTTGGAAAACATTTGGAGGAAACCTGGACTTAATAGTCTGAAATCGCCAACCCGCAGTGAGCTAGCGTGGTGAACAATGCTCGTGCCTTCTCTGTACGAGAAGATGCCCTTGCCCTACAATGGGATAGCTATGGGCTGGTTATGTTAACTACTGTATGCCTCTAAAATTACCACGTTGACTTATTCGAGTGATTCTTCTTAATAAAATTAATTGAACCCTTTGGCTCAGCCATGTATATATAAGTTTGAATAAAAAAATAACGTACTTCATAAGAATAAAAATTTATTGTGTCTGCTAATTAGCGAGCCAACAGATATTGGCATCAATTCTGATTAAGCCAGATATACTAAAATAAAGTATTTTTGTATTTTGCTAAGAGTTACTATAAGAGCGAGACGAGATAAATTAATAGACGTCAAATTCAAAATTAGTCATGTCCATTTTAGTTTGACATCCTAATTTTAGATGGCTATAAGAGTAGAGGAAGGCCGAGGAAGCGATGGATGGATTATGTTAAGGATGATATGACTAGAAAGGGAGTGACTGACGATATGACAGCTGATAGAGATGTATGGAATAAGAATACATGCTGCGCCGACCCCAAATAAATTGGGGTAAGGGCAGGGGGATGATGATGAAGATGATCCTAATTTTAGTGGCACTCAAAAAGAATGCGGACTAAGTAGGTACGTTTGGAAATTTTAGTTCGCCGTGTCTCAATTCGAATTTGAAGTCATATCTTTATTCCCCTTATTATCGTCTCTCTCTTCAAGTAACTGTTAGTCAAATACAGCAATGTTCTTGTTTTAGTTTAGTCGAGCTAGGTCCTGCATCAGAATTGATGATATTGACAACATAAGCTAGTTGCCAAACAAGGGCTCAAGTCAACGTAAATATGATCATGTATCCGAGTTTCGTACAAAGCTCAAGTGGCTCCCAATACGCCTTCGCCGGAATACTCATATCCTTCATCTTCTATACAGTATATTGTACAATCCCTCAACACCCCATTTTTTACCGTTTTGAGTTCCTCAATGATACACATTCGAGATTATTAAGGTCATCAGAAAATCTTACGCTAAGGATTCCAATGCATTCCACTAGTTTCTATGGCAAATCTTTTACAGTGCAAGCTGCTCGCTTGTGGAATGACTTGCCAGTTACTATTATGCGAGCGCAATCCTTGGGGATATTTAAATGTCTTTTAAAGGTTCACTATCTATCACTATAGTTTATTTTGTTTTCTTCTTCGCTTCTTTGTTTATATATGGTACATATATTTGTATGTATTTATTTATGTATGTTTGTTTTCCTATTATTAATAATTTATTGTCACACAAAACTACCCTTCTATTTTATTTACAATTCTGTCCATCACAAGGTTGTCTGGTAGAGATCACCTAGAGCGATAAGACCATTATACATTTCTGTTTATACATTGTTTTGTATGTATTTAATTTGTGTACAATAAATAGTATTGTATTGTGTTGTTAACACAATTTATTTCTTTGTCCGTTAGGTTATGGAATCCGGTATACCGCTGGTAAAACTCTTACATCTGATTCATCTTTGACATTGACTATTCTCTATCTCATAGTCTTCTTCTTCTTATCGTGTGGTTGATGAACAACCCGGTGCCAGAGTTTAAACCACCCGTATAACTCTGACATGTTTTTACACACCATCGAGAATATGTCAGGTGTGCTGGTTTCTTCACGGTGTTTTCCTTCACCGTTTTAAGCAAGTGATAATGAATTTATAATACGCACATGACTTCGAAAAGACGAAGTGGTGCGTGCCTTGGATTCGAACCTGCGACCTTTGACTTTTCAGTCCAACGGTCATACCACTAGGCTATCTCATAGTGCCCAATCGATAACCGAAGTATCTATGACAAAATATTGTATTCGAATAAAACCGCGACATAAATAAAAGAGAATATTTATTATGCAATATATTATACATGATACAAATCAATTGGTTTGCAACTTATAATCTTCTTAAGATTACATTTAAAAAATGATATGTAAAAGTGAAAAATAATTAAGTTTACCAGTCAAAATGTACAGGTAAGGCACCGCATGTTCTATATATTATGCAAGTTAAAACATACATTATGCAATATGTACTTTACGACAGGAATGTAGACAATCCCTTCTGAAAATACTGTTTTTTTTTACGAAACCTTGTTTACTCTCCAGACTAACTGAATAAATGCTGAATATTTTAGTTTGAAAGCTTGCTAACTTCGTGGAAGTAGGCCGCGAACAATTTTATCTGAAACAATAAAATGGCGTTAGTTGTTATATTATATGGGTACAAGACATAACTAATTATCTATATGACATATTCCTCCCACTAAAATAACGTCAAGTCAGTTCTTAATCATCACCAGGCATCAGCGACAAAATATCGAAAAATCATCTTTTTTATTATTTTTATTACGTAGTTTTGGCATGATAGGTATTGACTTTAGTTTTATATAATTATTGAAATATGACGGGACTTAATCGCGCTACAAACGTAACATTTATTTACCTCGACGTTTCGATCAAGGTGCAAGTTGCGATCAAAATGTACGTGTTTAGCGTGATTATATCCCGTCATATTTCAATAATTATGCGTACCTACGAATCGCGATCGTTTAAAAATTACATTTGTTTTATTAGTTGCCATAACAAATTTTCGCTGTTAATTTCAACAGGCTACCTATTCCGGTAAAAAAAATGTGTGTCAGAAAGAGATAAAGCGTAAGCTCAACAATAAGGTTAAACATCAAAACTAACCGTTTAGTATAGTGGGGCTATGTTGGACCATATTTTAAACTTAACGAAACAGTTTGATAACTAAGGAGACTCCGCAACTAAAAAGTTGTTATTTTCGAAAAGAACATGCAGTTTAGTGTAGTGAACTCAACAGTTTACAACCCTGAATGTCAGTACCGCTAAGTAATACAAATTACCTAAAATTGTTTAGAACTAAGGGAGGATTCATTTAGTTTTAGGGAATGGGGATTTTTAGCTCATACGCTTAACGAAACAGTTTGATAACTAAGGAGACTCCGCAACTAAAAAGTTGTTATTTTCGAAAAGAACATGCAGTTTAGTGTAGTGAACTCAACAGTTTACAACCCTGAATGTCAGTACCGCTAAGTAATACAAATTACCTAAAATTGTTTAGAACTAAGGGAGGATTCATTTAGTTTTAGGGAATGGGGATTTTTAGCTCATACACTTACGACTCTTTGCCGTGCAAAAACTTATAGGTTTTAACTGTTATATTTTTACAAAGTAATCAGATGTTGAATGTTATGCTAATGTTTATATAAAAAATTACAATATGCTAAAATAATTAAATGTTTGCGACATTATAGCTTACGACACAATCATGATTTATGTAAGTAATTAGTAATTACTAACAATTACGTTATGTTACATATCCAGCTTTTCCGTATTGTTTTGCATATGTCGCTATTGTTTTGTTGATACCAAGCCACAACATATGCGCCTGTCCGCATTTTAACGACATAATAAAGTACTGTAAGTATTCAATTATTTCATCATAATATATCATCCATTTTATGACATATTAAATTTGCAATAAAGCTAAGAAAAATAGGGGACTGAGTTTTAGTACGGTTCTAGAATTTGAGGTCCGCTAAAACTTCGTGTCTTCAGGTCTACAGCGATTACCTTACCTTTTATGTTACCATGTTTCGAACAAATAAAGACTATTCTATTCTATAAATACGTTACCCTTTACACGAACGTACGTACGTAACCAACTGATGCAGCCCACCGAATCAAATACACTAATACGGATAGCATCCCGATCGTATTACACAGATTAAACTACGAAGGTGCAATACACGGTTGATATGATGGAATCGATTTTGCTAGAAAAATGTGGCGATTGATAATTCACACCTAGTAGTCAAGGGTACTAGAAACAAAGAATTGAAAAGAAAAGGTTTCACACACTTGTTCCGTTTTGAAATCCTGAAGAGGAAAGTTCAAAGTTTGAGCACTTCGGGTTTCTCGGGTTCATTTTCAGATTATAAACTCGCACGTTTCCTATGTTTACCTTCACCGTACGTAGGTACGAAAATGAAATTCTTCAAATTAGTAGACCCCACGGTCTACTAAAAACTCTGGCACCGGCAACGGCCAGCTTTTATCGAATTATTATTAAATCACCACCTTGATATCGATTTGATACAGATCACCGTATTTTCCTGTTGTTGTTTCACTTCAGTTCAAGTTTTCTTGGTGATTTCTGATACGGATAAAACCCACCGCAGCAGAAATAATTATTATCATTCATAATAACATTCAAGGAAATTCACCGAACTACTCAATTGTAAAACTGGTATGAGCCGTGTTGCGCGAAATAAGAAAAAAAAAAACACTTGTTTTATCTGCGTTTACTGCATCTATGCTCCTCCTGCGTTATCTATAAGTATACCTTCGTAGACCGGAGTTAAATTCCATTGATACTATGACTGCTGGCTTCTTAAAACTATATACTAGTATAACACACCAAACAATATCAACATCAGCCAATCCCATAAAGCCTCTAGCTAACTTAAAACCAAAAGTTTTTAGGATCATGATTTCTAGATTAAAATCATGGAGGACCATCGATATGAGAAGACAACAAATACGTCTAAATCGCTCTAAAAAATTGCTCTGCTCAGTAGCTCAATCCAATTTTATTCTATTAGGAGGAGCGCGTAAGAATTTAAATTCTAGAAATAATTTTAAAGATCCGTATACATACCAATATTATAAATACGAAAGTAACTGTTTGTTTGTTACCTTTTCACGACTAAACGGCTAAACGGATCGTAATGAAATTTGGCGTGGAGATAAAGTGGACCTTGGAGAAGGACATAGGCTAGGCATGGGCAGACGAAGTCGCGTGCACCAGCTAGTTTAGTATAAAACAGGTTGTATTCTGCTATCAAACAAAAAAAAAACTAAGGAAAAATAAGATGAGAAGCTATACTTTTTATAATTTTCCATAACTTGAATTGGGGTAGGGTGGATCGACACAGAAGCAGAAACTACAAATTTTGGAAATATTGTCTGTCTGTCTGAACTTAAGGACCGATACTGATGGGGTTGGCAGAACGCCGGAAGTATTTATCCGGGAGGCGCAGATTCAAATTCTTCTCACGACCGCGACCGTATTTTTATTTCCACAATAAATTATAACTTTAGAGTTCACTAGAATTCCGATAATGCGTCTGTAAGTTTTATCTGCGTATGATGGGATATTCATTGAAGCGTAGTTTAGAAGCCCAGAAAACTTAATAAACATAATATATGTACTAGCTGTGCCAGCGACTCCGTCCGCGTGGATGTCGTAAATAACAAATGTTCGACGTGATTCTTTAAATTGGCATAACTTTTTTTATTTATGAATCGATTGACATGAAACGAACACTAAATGTTAAGTGAAGCTTACCACAATATATTAGTGAAAAGCATATCTCAATCGGATAAGCCGTTTCTGAGATTAGCGTGCACAAACGCACAGACAATCAGACGAAAATTCTAACAATCATTGTCTTGGGTGCTATTTGCGTTGATAAAGGTCCCAGTAATATTTTTTCTCATATATCTTCCATGTGCAGACAGCGATCCGTTACATTTTTATTATATGTATGTATTGATAGATTTTCAACTCCATCAACAACTACGTAGGTTAACAGTACGATAATTGTTTAGAAATGGTTTGTCTACCTAAATATAAATATCAGCTTCAAGATATGTCTTTGAAAAAGCATTAACGCATGCTTAGCGAACTCTAAAGTTACAATATTAAATGGAAAAAGAATACGGTCGCGAACAGGATTCGAACCTGCGCCTCCCGGATAGATACTCCAGGCGCTCTGACCACTAAGCCATCTCGACCTCTGCTCACCACCGCGAATTCTTCTTCCATATTTTTTAACACGTCTTATGGCGACGTCATTGCAATCAATTCAGTACCTATACAAGTGACCGAACCGACACGACTAACTTTACAGTTAATACAATGTCGTAAAGAATGCAATTACCTTAATAATAATTCGCGGTGGTGAGCAGAGGTCGAGATGGCTTAGTGGTCAGAGCGCCTGGAGTATCTATCCGGGAGACGCAGGTTCGAATCCTGTTCGCGACCGTATTCTTTTTCCATTTAATATTGTAACTTTAGAGTTCGCTAAGCATGCGTTAATGCTTTTTCAAAGACATATCTTGAATTATTAAGGTAATTGCATTCTTTACGACATTGTATTAACTGCAAAGTTAGTCGTGTCGGTTCGGTCACTTGTATAGGTACTGAATTGATTGCAATGACGTCGCCATAAGACGTGTTAAAAAATATGGAAGAAGAATTCGCGGTGGTGAGCAGAGGTCGAGATGGCTTAGTGGTCAGAGCGCCTGGAGTATCTATCCGGGAGGCGCAGGTTCGAATCCTGTTCGCGACCGTATTCTTTTTCCATTTAATATTGTAACTTTAGAGTTCGCTAAGCATGCGTTAATGCTTTTTCAAAGACATATCTTGAATTATTAAGGTAATTGCATTCTTTACGACATTGTATTAACTGCAAAGTTAGTCGTGTCGGTTCGGTCACTTGTATAGGTACTGAATTGATTGCAATGACGTCGCCATAAGACGTGTTAAAAAATATGGAAGAAGAATTCGCGGTGGTGAGCAGAGGTCGAGATGGCTTAGTGGTCAGAGCGCCTGGAGTATCTATCCGGGAGGCGCAGGTTCGAATCCTGTTCGCGACCGTATTCTTTTTCCATTTAATATTGTAACTTTAAATATCAGCTTCTCTAGCAGCTATTATCATCATCATCCCCTGACCTTAACCCAGTTTAATTGCATGTATTTTTATACCATAAATTTCTGTTAGCCATCCTCTCGGTAGTCAATACTTTTCTTTTCGGGAGCTATATAGGGCTGAATGTTAACAAATACAGACAAAGTTTCAAACGCATGAACGCAAGCTTGGCGAACTAAATGTTAAAAATTTTCATTTACGAAAGATGTTATTTCTCGAATTCCACAGACAGCCAAGCTAGTTAATAAAAAAATATGTGTACGTAAATAGTCATTATTCATATCGAAAATACGCTATCATATATTTCAGAACAATATGATTAAAGTATTTTCATTAAAAATTTTGAGTTCCACAAACTATCAAATACATGTAATTTCAAAACTGTACCTGCGTATTATTCATAAATTTGTTGATTCCTATAAAATTCAGCAATTTCCTCTTAACGTAAATTTTTTAAATCATATGTTAATTCGGTTCTTATAAAGAAAGCTTATTTTAAATTAAAGACTACATTGATGATAAGGAAGTGAGGCATTAACTATTTTCTACGCATGTGGCTTGCGTTGCGATCAGTGGTTTTTACTAAGTCAGTATAAATATTCATTTTTAAACTTTCTGACACTGACAATGTTTTATTGACTTGTCTTGAGCTAAGTAAGGGAGAGCCATGACACGGTACGTCAATGGTCGCGGGTTCGAGTTCCGCTCGTGTCTTTTAGTTTTCAATGTTTTCTTTAGAAAATTATAATTAATATAGGCATTACATGGCCTGAACATGAATAAAAATTATTTAAAAATTATCAATTAATCGCTTGAATTTATAAGTTTGACATTGTATCTAAATTTAATATTAGAGATACCATATTATAAATGCGAGCTCAATATAGTCATTAATGTTCTAGAACTTCGATTCACTGAATAAATCGCGTTAACACGTGTTCCTATCGCAGATGGCATAGTCTCGGTTTGCTCAGTATTTTTTTTTTTATATTATTGCTTATTCTACAGTCCATCTGCGACATATCCATATCAAAGTAGGAAATCTAGATCTGAGGCTATTTCAAAAGAGAGTAATAAATTGCGAAAACAAGATGAAATTAAATAAAAATAAAAACTGACTAGCGTATGTTACTCACGGGACAGTGTAAGGATTCTAACGATACCCCATATATCGAAATCAGTTCAGGTATTTAGAAGTTATGGTGGAATAGGTAAAGAAACTCACAAACATACTTACACATATACATACTTATATACACTCCGTTTTTTGAGCACTCGTGTAAAAAGAGATGTTTGAGAATGCGGTCTTACGAGTACACTAAAAAGTATTATGTAGCAAAAAAAAAAAACGGATTTCCGGTGCTTCTCTTCCGGTTTCATCATCATCATCATCATCTGATGATGAAGCTGGAAAATAGGCAGTTCATTAGAACTATTCTAGAGACCGTAAACACCACCGGAAAGTCACAAGAAAGCAAAATACACCATTTCGTTTACTTCGACGACGTATTATTTTTCAGTTATTTTGATTTAAATACCAAACTACTAAACCAATTTTCATAAAATTTAAATGGGACCAATCTGAAACTAAATCCTTTCAAATAAAAAAATTATTTTCCAAATCGGTTCATAAATGACGGAGTTCTGAGGTAACAAACATTAAAAAAAAAAAAAAAAAAAAATACAACCGAATTGATAACCTCCTCCTTTTTGGAAGTCGGTTAAAAATGTTTCACTCCATAAGAAACAAATGCAAATTATTATACTCACTCCTTCGATATAGTTGCGCACGTTGATCTTCTCGTTTTGCGAGTGCGCCATATCATCGCCAGCGCCCATGGGCAGCAGCAACACGTTGCGGCCGCTGGCCTCCTGCAGTGTGATGGTCACCGGGATGGAGCCGCCCTCGCGGGACATGTCGGGCTCCGTCTACAAATTACATACATATCATCACGCCTGTATTCCCCGAAGGGGTAGACGGTGTATGAAGCTGTATAAACAAAAACCACCAAAAGCCAATTGCCATCAACCGGGTAGAATTCCAAAACTCCGGGCTGCTACTGAGAGATACCTTACAAAAAATCCTAATAACACTGCCCGACCAGGGAATCGAACCCAAGACCTCATGTTCAGCAGTTGCGCTTGGGACCACTAGATCAACGAGGCAGTTGTACAAATTACAAGTTTAATTTACTGGCTTACGCGAGTAATATTGGTCGAGTAGGTCTCTCCGAACTTTCTTGGCTTAAACCATGATTCAGGCTTCACTTTCCAAATACAATATCTAGCTACGTCCACATATTGTAGTCAATGTAGTCATGCAATTAGTTTGAGGGTAGTTGTGCACCCACTGTCCGCCCGCAATCTATTGAATAAAACTAAAGTAAAACTAAAGTAAAACCCGTCAACACCTTTTGAGGTTAATGCTTTCAAATTGACAGACACAACGGGTTGACTTTATGCTAAAACTGTTTATTATTGTAATAAAATAAATATTGGTGTTTCCTTTTTTTCTCTCCTGTATCTTGGATACGTTTACATACATAAATCTTACACACACACACAGACACATCTAGACCCGAAATATTTATCTGTATATCATACAAATAAATAATTTTAATGCGCCGTGCATCTATCAGAAGCCGAAGTCTCGACCACTGTGCTACACGTGTCGACAATTATTTAATTTCTTAAATCATTGTAAAAGTATTATATGTCACAATGTGTACTTTCTTAGTTAATGTGACATATTACAATCATACGATTGAAATGAAACATAGTAAGAAAACAGACTTATTGGTTTGAACTTGTCAATCAAAAATTTTTATTCAAAAGTGCCTGTAAAGGGTCTAATTGAAATAAATGATTTGACTTTGACAATCCGCAATAAGCCAGCGCAATAAGTGATTAATCTCTAGATGAAAAGAGGCTCTTATAGGTTTGTTCTATTAAATTCTCAGTAATTTAAAGCTATAAATCTATGTTATTGTCTAGAAAATGTTGTTACCTGGTAGATGAGCCTGGTAGCGCGTGCGGCGGCTTGGTAGTGCGGGTGGTCGGGGTTCTCAGTCCACGCGCGCCCGCTCTGTGCCGTTATGCGCATTGTGTTCGGAGATCCCCTCTCCGCCCACTGGAAATAAAAATAAAAAGATTCATTATTATCTAGTGTTTGTCGTGGCATAACAATAGTAGCAGGCGTGAATAGTGTTCAAAGATTCAGAAGTTTTCAATGTACCCGGATATGTAATTATAATATATTTGCACAAAAAGACTTTAACGTGCTACCAATATTTAAGACTATCACGATCACTGCACTCAGCAATAAAATAACTTTTACACAGATTCATCGCGTATGTTATAAAGTTTTGTATTTCTTAATATTTCGTACATTTTGCAGTGTTCATGGACACAGGATAACTTAATGTGCTAATTGAAGTCCTTGATACAGAACCCATCTTCAGTAAGAAATCTAGTATCGAGAATTAGCTTTAACATATCGTGTGTGTGCTATATTTAGTATCAGATATACACGGTAGTTCCTTTTCAGATAGGGAAATTTGTTCAAAGAAATCATGTCGTCTTAGAAATAAGAAAAACTGTTGTCAACGTGGTTTAATAAACCACACACGAACGCTGCAAAGAGTTCGAAACGTCAGGAAAAACCAAAACCAATAATACACGCGATTAATCCGCTTAATAGTTGTTTTATTATAACACTTGTCAATGATTTAAAAAATATGTTGACTAATAACAATGTATGTATCACCGTATATACATATGTATCACTTTCTAGGTCAACGGTCAAATGAAAATATAGATAAGGCACATTGTTGTGGTAAAATCACTGAGTCACCTCTTGCAATTTATGTAAATGATGTTTTTTTATTATCGCATTGTTATAATCTCGCAACAATTGTGTAAAATAATCATGTTATTGTCCACTAGAGTATTCAGGTAAATTCCAATTCATAGACAGAATGCGACAAGAAAAAGTAACTTATAAACTATATTTTTTTAAATCTATACGCGCACGAAAAAAATGTGGTGGCCGAGAGGTTAACGGCCCGCCTCTTAAGCCACAGGTTGTGGTTTCAATTCTGGCATGTACAAATGTGTCGTTTTCAATGTCATGTGTAGTTTCTTAGTTAATCTAAGACATCACAGATATATGGTGAAGGAAAACATCATGAAGAACCCTGGACTTAATGGTTTGAAATCGCCAACCCGCAATGCTCGTGTCTTCTCTGTATAAGAAGAGGCCTGTGCCGGCAGTGGGACAGTTATGTTATATTATAACCACACACCTTTTTGTTGATGAAGTCGAAAACTAGCTTTTCTACTTCTGCAGGCTCTTGATTTGGCACAATCCTTATGGAAAACTTGCCAATGACTTTTCCTGGAATTACTGTCTTCGCACCAGGTTGGAACGCAGCTCCTAAAAAGGTATGGCGGAGGTGACTTATATAAAGTGATTCCGTGTTTATTAACTTGAAAATTAGCACAATTATTCACTTACTCTGCTCAGTAAGTACTTAATTTTGAAGAAAATAATTTCTCATCGTTGCTGGATTACCTCTTAAAAGTTGTCTTAAAAACCCTAAAACGTACCTTCAATGCCGTGAAGTGAAAGACTTGGGTATCTCCAGCGGTGCATCAAAATCTGTTCCTTATCGCCTTTGTGAGCTAACTGTGAGGCACCTATGGACTTCCTACAACAAAGCAGGGTTGAGTTGAAAATATGAAAAATCAACAACATGCAACTTAAAAATTGCAGCTAATAGCAATTTTAAAAGTTTTTTGTTGTGTTTTTTACGATTCATGTTTACAAATTCAGAGTAGTTTACACCACTATTTTTTCAATAAAATGTATTTTTTTTTCAGATGTTTAATAATTTAATTGTGTATGTGTGCAAGGTGTGATATTTAAATTATTTTTTTTTTATTTAAATAAATTCGTCGACGTACTAAAGAAAACGCTGCAAGGGAACTACCGCTGATTTTAAAAAAAAATAGTAATAATTTTAACATTACTATAAATATCAATAAAAATCTCATATTTTGTCGGCTCCTACATGCTTTGTCGATCAATCACTTGACATTCTAATCATGTAACCACACGCATACATATGTCATCTTGTTGGTAATGTATCTTGTTTATGAATGCATCGTGTAGCTTTAGGTTGCAAAGGTTAGAAAAATATTACTACGATTATAATACAGGCAGACAGTAGCAGCTTGCTATTAGTACTAGGAAGCCATATAGGTTCTAGAATAATAATGATGATTCAATATAGGTATATAATCACTGCGATGTAATGCGGTATAAAACTTTTCATACACGTTTCCATTTGTAGAAAGTTTATAGTTTTATACATATGGAAACTCGTTGGTATCTAAATAACTGGAAGAGTTCAAGGACCGGTATATCGCACACTAAGTGATAAATAATAATTGACTCATTCTACAAACATATCCATTTATTATATTACTAAGCTAATGCTGACGGTTGGTTCTATTGCGAATAATTTAACCTTACTAGGAATATGGTAGGTAGACATTATGAGTTTAATATGCGATAGTGTGGTTTATAGTGCGCGACTGCTGAATTCGATTTCTTGGTCAATCGCTAGTTTTTGATTTAGGAGCAAGGCGCAGTAATGGAAGATGATTTCATTAATATAATTAATTTCGATACGACAATCTATAATGAATACTTTAAGGTCACTGTATACTCGCGAAAGTACAAAATTATACTTGATAACAATAACAATTTTATTTGGTCTGGTAATTAGCGAGTAAACAGATTAAGAATGCATACAATTTAATGTAAAAGTAGTAAAAGCCTTTCTTACTTGTAGCCATCAGTATCAAAATCAATATTCGTATACAGTTTCTTTTCATTCTCCGTCAATGGAGCAACCGAATCGTAGATACCGGTGATCAGGATCTTGCCATTCTGGTCCACAAGTTCGTTCATCAGATAAATTAGATCAGTCATAGCTGTAATTCAAGCAATCATTCTCAATTGATGGCGACGACGGGCACGACGGCTACGCTTTATTGTATTGCAGAACATATCGACGATCATTTTGAAAAGTAACAAATGATTTATAAATACTCTAAAATGAATGCACACGCAAATAAAAAACTACTAAGTAATTTTAAATGCATTGTTTTATAGATTCATTCAATTAAAATTTTTATTACTGCTTTCGTGATAAATTCGCATAAAGGCAAGAAAATATATCAATGCTAGATTAACATTGTAAATGATAATAATACAGGTGCTTAGATTCAAAATGAAATGATAAGCCTAATTTCTATTCTGTATAAATAAATAAAATCTTTCCTATCTAATAATACATATAATTTAAGTCACTCGTGGATAATATCGAATTCCATAGCAACTAGCTTTCGTAACAGTATAAGGTATGCATTTATCATATTAATAGATAAACATGTTGTGTAAGGATAATTAAATGTTTATCAGTATGATGTCAGAACACCGTATTATCCACAGTCTTAGTTATTAAGACCAGAGCATTTATCAAACCTGGCTATTGTTCCTTAACGAACTTGCGTAATGTCTAAGGATATAATATATACGGAAGTTGAGTAGTTCAAAACATTTTTATTTTAAAAACTATGAATGCTAACATTTATAATGACTCTCTATTAGAACATTGTTTTAATTAACAAACAATATGTACCATTGTGTATGCACTGTGATAATATCTTTTAATAGTTAGATATGATTATCTTAAATCAATAGTAGTATGTACCTGTCTTATTCATAAAATAAAAATCATAATATACCTTCATGTACAGTTCCACCATAAACACCACTATGTAAATCCATTTTAGCACACTCAATCTCCAGGAAGTAGTAGCTGATACCCCTTAGGCCATATGTGATACAAGGCTTAGTAGTACCAAGCCAGTAGTTGTCCGATATACATACATAGTCTACATCCTTAAAGAATCCCTCTGGTTTTAATTTTTCCAACAGAAGTGCATCAAGGCCCTCTGAACCAGATTCTTCCATGCATTCAAACACAAACTTCAAATTAACAGGCAGCTAAAATGAAATTTGTTAATTAAGTATCTATCTTTATGCAAAGGCGCCATCCATTTATTACGTACGACGATTTAGGGGGGAGGGGGTCAACCATGTCTTATTTTTTCTTACAAGGGGATGGGAGGGGGTCTTGATAGTTCTTACGTAAGATAACAAAAATGCGCAAATATTATACTTTGAAAAAGCGCGGGCAACCGCGCGATTGCAGAGGTGCGCTCGATTTTTTTTTTACTTTGAATAACATTTAACATTTAAGCAAACCAAACGTGTATTCATTTTTTACTAAGATTTTTACGTAACAAATATTAAACGGGGGTAAGGGGGTCGGCCTATTTTTATTTTTTATTATATAGGGGAGAAGGGGGTGAAAACTAGCAAAAATTGTCTTACGTAATAAATTAATGGCGCCAAATTATTCAAAGATATATTATGAGAAAGAAAGGGTAATTGTGTCATTCTACATAGGCAGTGCATCACGTGAGCCAGCTTTTTTTACACAACGGCCCAAAAAAGGTGTGTGATGTTTTTAGGGTTGTAAGTTTGTGAGTTCTTAAATCTATCATAACTTTTAAACACCTGACCTATTTTGATGTATTTAGGGTATCATTAGAATCCTTACATTGTATAGGGTAACATAGGCTGTCAGATTAAAACAAAAAAAAATATAATTAATTAATTAAAGCAAGGTTTAAAATAAAATTACACAGGACAGGCGATATTTAAATTTTTTAAATTAATTTCATCTTGTTATAACTAGTAGTAAGCTGCTAGATAAGACATATGTGGTCTTATCTAGCAGCATGGCATGTTTTTGTGTGGGATTTACGTTTAGTTTATTTACTAAGAGCAGTACTGGTAATTTAGAACATAAACATATATTGACATAATAAGAGCATCTACTGCTCTAGGAATACAACCTTCATGTTGGAATAAAATTTATAAAAAATAGATTAAAAGACATCTATATGACCCTGCTAAGATTAAGAGTTAGTATGCAAAGCATTGCCTTAACACGCATCGTAATCCCCGACGCGAGGCTTAATATAATTCTTGAGCTATTGTTTTGTATTGTTTAATGGAAAAGTTCTAAAAAATAAAATAAATAAAAAAATATTTTATTGGAATGTAAGATAAAAAAAATTTAAATAAGAAATTAATTTTCTGTTAAGAATTAAAAATTCAATATAGGTTTTGTATAATAAAATACAAAACCTGGATTAAAAAGAATTGAAGATGTTCTAGAACTTGAATTGACATAAGAGTAGTATATAGAGTAAGATGATTGACCAGTAAATTAAATATTCATACATACCTCCTCTCCAATGCCCTTGAAAGCATTAATGGCATGAACCCAGCCAAGTACTGGCCCCTTATCATCAGTGGAACCACGGCCATATAATTTGCCATTGCGTTCTACAAGCTCAAATGGCTCAGTGTCCCAACCATCTGACTTCAGTGCTGGCTGCACGTCTAGATGACCATACAAGCAAATAGTTTTCTTTTGGATGTCCTATAATAAAAATAATTAAATTGTAAAAATTCATTAAAGATTAAGCAAAGGTGAATGAACAGTTAATTTTATGATTATGTTAATTTACTGGTGTTTTATTACATGAAAAGCCAAATATTTAAACTGGTTAGTACAGTATTCTTAAAAAGATGTCTCTCTACTATAAACTTGATATGTTTAAAACATTTCATTCTACAAATTATACCTATTACTGTCACTAAAATATCAAACCAAAAAACATTATTGCATGATTGCTAAACATAATTATGAATAAGGGGTTAAATACCGGTCAGTTGAATATCAGTTTGTAACTTGTTCATTTTATATTTTTTTATACTATCTTCTTGTAATTATTTAATTTAACGATAAATAATAATTTATTAATTTATAATTCTGGTGTGGTCTTATGTATTACTGTGTAGAACAATGGTAATCAATACACTATGTTAGTACCATGACCAACTATCCTATTTTTACAGGGTATCCCATTTTTCAGCAATCAGTTTTGCTTTGTCTTATATTTTAATAAAGAAAATATGCGGCTGTATTTTCTCTTTACATCCTGTATTTTAAGATCACAATAATGTAGTGTAAAATGGGCCTTAGGGTTGGTAACTCTATCTATAAGAGATAAATCAAATAATAAAATGAGAACATGTAAAAAAATACAAAAAAGTTTACTTACATTTCCCAATACACCTACTAAAACAGGGGGCAGTTTTACTTCTTTACCATCAATAGTCTGAAAGCCCACCTCCCTGAGCTGAGTGCTTGCGCCAACCTCTTTCAGCTTCTCTTGCATCCATTCCACCATCCGTACACAATCTCCGCGATACTTGGCATCACACGACACCGAGGGAATAGCAACCGCTTCTTTTAAAAGTTGCTTATATGAATCCACGTTCTGATCCACATACTTAAATACCTGAGGCAACAATGTCCTATCTGACATCTTAGGATTTTGCTTTGGGGTGACTGAATAAGCTTGATAAAAGGGGCGATTTATAAAATTTTTTGCAATGGACGACGCTCTTGCAGCCGGGAACTTTATATCATTACAAATGCAAATCACCGTTCTAATCAGACACGAAGTCATGATGATAGCGAAATGACAGCCATGACAGATGTCACTTTGACAACTGACTTTCTGCCAAGTGTGCGAAACGTTTATTTTAACGAATTTAAAATTTATTATTTTTCAAGCGAATTATAAAAGCTTAGGTCATGAAAATATATTAGAAGAATATTACAAGATTAATATGCACTATTAGTTAAAATATGGAAGTATGCAATTCAATTTTTTTCAGTCTATCTATCTCTTGCGAGTAATCCAAAATTGAATTAAAATCTATTGTTACGCGACGCCGTAAGTCTAGGCAGAACCTGCCAACCATGCCAACCATGCCAGCCACGCCAGCTATGCCAGCCAGCCATGCCAGCCAGCCATGCCAGCTATGCCAGCCAGCCATGCCAATGCCAGCTGCTCGGCTATGCCAGCCAAGCAGTCAACGACTGCTAGCTTATGCGGACTGGTACTAGCAACCCTATAACATGACAGCTGTGACGTCACAACCGGTGATAACTAAAGTAGGTGGGGAATAAATTATAAATAACGGTGGAAGTATTTTAAAATATGCTCTGGCTGGAGGCATCAAACTGCCTCGCCTTAGATATTGTCCGGTTACGCAGACAAAACCCCTCTGGGTTTCTGCAAAAGGCAATTAAAAAAAAATGTTTTGGAAATAATCTTGTTCTGTACTGACTGGTAGCCGGAACTCTGTCCAAATTGGTATAAATTGATAGTAAAATATATGATTTGATTATTGAAACATGTTTCTGTTCCCTTCTGTTACACTACACTAATATCTATACTAATATTATAAAGCTGAAGAGTTTGTTTGTTTGTTTGGTTGAACGCGCTAATCTCAGCAGGTACTTCGAGGTTCGAATTGAAAATTTATTTTTGTTTTGGGTAGTCCATTTATCGAGGAAGGCTATAGGCTACATAACATCACGCTACAACCAAGAGGAGCGGAGCAACAATGAACAATGTTGCAAAAACGGACAAAAAATATTCCTTTTAAGAACTTCCGTTGCGAACGCTGCGTAAACGGTTAAAGTTACGCAAAAATCATGTATCACAAAATTGTTCCTCTTCAAAAGTTCTAAAAAAATTCTGCGACAGCATATATCTATATTTTAAGGTTGACTCACTATAACCTTTTTTATGGTTATCAAATTGGTTCTAAAATAATGCATAATTTGCGAAGGCCTTTTTATAAACATGATATTAAATAAAAAATCACAAGTATTTAATTTTGAACAAAATTGCCCTTTACATCATTTGATTTCAATTAATATCTTCGGAGATATCGTAGTTTTAAAATAACTCGGCAACAAAATAATGATCAAGTACCTCGCGCATATTTGTAACTTAACATTATCACGCCTACGCGCCTGTATTCCCCGAAGGGTTATGCAGAGGTTTACTAACAAATAGGAAAGACTACACTGAAGGAACTTCAAAGCCTT
Source organism: Xylocampa areola (assembly GCA_935421205.1). NCBI lineage: Eukaryota > Metazoa > Arthropoda > Insecta > Lepidoptera > Noctuidae > Xylocampa > Xylocampa areola. Next base: position 13,023,877 of record OW285201.1, read on the forward strand.
GTAGGACTGTTAAACTTTGCCAGTGTTTTGTTGTACCGCGAGGCAGTTTAAATAACCGGGTGACACTCGGTTACTTAAATTGTCTGCCGAAACTGACACCCTCGGCCAAATACAGTCTGTCCCCAAACGTTCGAATAGAAATGCAGTGGTGGCTTCAGAATTGCCATTTATCAACTCTGATTCACACACTACCAACATAATTTTACTTGACCACCGACGCCTCGGATATAGCATGGGGAGCACAGCTCAACAACCAGACAATATCTGGAACTTGGAGCCCGAAGGAACAGATTCTACATTGCAATATGAAGGAATTGTTACAATCTTAAAAGTGCTAGAGGTCAAGGCCTTGAATATGACGCAAAGCTCAATTCTGATACAGACCGACAACCGTGCGGCAGTAGCTTATCTCCGCAACGGGGGACCAAATCCCAGGCACTAATGAACCTGACACATCAAATCCTAGGCATATTGGACCAACATCAGATTCAGTTCAAAATTTATCATATACCCGGGAGATTCAACAATCATGCGGACTGTGTGTCGAGACACCGTCAACTTCCCAAATGGCATTTACTTCCGAGTGCCACAGAATTTATCTTTCGAAGGATGGGAACACTGGTGATCGATCTGTTTGCGTCCAAAACTGCGCGAGTAGTAGCAAACTACGAGACTCAAGACATGAGCGATCGCGAAGCGATGTTTCACAACGCTTTCAACATACAGTGGAATTTTCCTCTAGCCTGGGTCTTCCCGCCACCTTTTCTGGTCCCTTGAGTGCTAATGCACAAGAATCAAGCTATAGGGATTTACCTAATCGTAGTCCCTCGTTGGGAAAAAGTTTTCTGGAGAACCGACCTCAAGTCCCGAGCCATTGCAGCCCCATTCACACTAACGAACGTGAAGCGATTCCTAGTCGACACAGCCACAGGGCTCCCTCCTCCGAAAATGCAGGACACGATTCTGGAGATCTGGAAATGTGGGTGGTTAGATAAAATTAGGTCATGGAACCCCAACCAGGGTCTCCCTACTCAAATCTTCCTGGCGACCTTCCACGTGGAAGACATATAAAGTAGCTTGGAATCGTTGGATTTTGTGGGCGGTAAACAACATAATATTAATTCGTTGCGCACGAATCCGAATTAGCCCAATTCTTAGCTGATTTACACCTTGTCAAAATTTTCCCGATTTGATCTTATTTTCAGGTCGCAGAATTCACGATCTTACTTTGTTAAAAATAGACAATCAGCATTGTATCAATAATAATTATTTTATGGCCTTATATTGGATCAAAAATGGATGAAGTGAATATAGACAATCGGGTTGGAAATTACTGTTATAATCAAAATCTTAACCCTGTCTATTGGATTCATAAAACCATGTCAGTATTAAATGAAAGACGGAGTGTTTCTGGTTCATCAATTTTATTAATTAATCTACGAGGTTCACCTTCTCCTGCGTCCCGCACAGTTATTGCAGGATAAAATCCACCATGAAGGCTACTGGTATCACAGCAACGCCAGGAAGTGTACGTTCCGCCGTTGCTTCCCGGAATTGGATTGTCAATTTCCCTCTTGACGACATTCTAGCTAGAGGAAATTGGAGATCAGTAAAAACTTTTCAAAAATTTTATCGCCGTGAAGTCATGGTTACTAATAATTCATCAATTACTTCTTTAATTAACTCTGTGCCCTGATTAAGTTAGTGACACGATCTGTCTGATTTAATATATTTGGGATTAAAAATACCTACCGTATTAGCTACAAATTATACATGTTTTACATTACTATTATTGTCTTTATTTTGTTTTCTTATAAATAAATTTATCAGAGAAAACTGTGTTTCGCACATCTGCATTTTTATTTTATTTTTATTCCATAAATATCACATCGTCGAGCTCTCAGGTCAACAGTGCCCCTGCCTGGTGTAGGGAAGGGATGTGCGAAAGAGATAGATGTTTATGGTAGAAAGAGAGGTAAAATACAACGGAAAACGGATGTGCCTATCTCAATAATAAAAGCTTCTATTAAGGTAAGTAGTATAGTATGCGTTTTATTTCAGGTGAAACGCGTCTACAAAATTAAAGTCAAATGTGTGTTCTTAAATTTTGTATTGCGCAAAGGCAATGACCACTATCTTAGATAGTGCTCCAATCTAGAACGATTAAATGGTCTCTGCAGTGTTATTGTAGTGTAGCTCATTTATTACACTAAGTAGCGCACTAGACTACATCGTGTAAATTGATTTAAATTGATTAGATAGATAGAGTTTACTTTATTGCACACCAAGAGGAAATACAGAGATATACATATAGACAGAAGAATAGTACAATTGGCGGTCTTATCGCTAAAAAGCAATTTCTTACAGACAACCATTGGATGGACAAGAATTGTTTATGAAAAGTTAACGGGTAGCTGACGGTATACAGTATAATTAAATAAATAAATAGAATTAATTTAATTATACATACATGTTATAAATATTTTATTGTATAAATAATTATTAAATATACACACATATTTCCATAGTTGGTGGAGTGCAAAGGCATTTTCAACTTTAAGTTGTCTGATGACCTAAGGGACCGCGAATGTGTATCACAGACGAACAACGAATACACACGTATCGAAACGCTCTTTAAGATAGAAGAGAGTTGTAGGATGGAATAGAACACTATAAAGTAAAGAAAGATTATGAGTATTCCGACGAAGGCAAATTGGAAGCCACTTGAGTTTATTGCGAAATTCGGACACATGATCATATTTGCGTAGACCAAATATGAATCTTATACAAAAATTCTGAAGTCTATCAAGCTTTTCAAATTGGTCATGAGTAAGATCAAGATAGCTGGTATCGGCATAGTCAAGAACGGGAAGAAGAAGAGATTTGGCGAGCGCTATCTTAGTAGCAGTTTGAAGAAAATTACGCAGCCGTCTCAAAGAGCCTGCTGACGCAAACATACGACGACTGGTTTCTTGCAGTTGTGGTCCCCACGACAAAGTGCTATCCATAAATATCCCCAGGTTCTTAACTTTATTACTAACAGGTATTTGGATACCTTCAAAGATAACTTGGGGAATATGGAACCAGTCAATCTTCGAAATCATCCGAGAGCTGCCAATAACAATTACTTGGGTCTTTAAGGGATTAACTGTTAGCTCATAACATCTGCTCCACTCAGATATTCGATCAAGATCTTCGTTAAGTTTGCTTATGGCTTCCGATAGCTGTCCCAGTGAAACCTGTGAATATATTTGGAGATCATCTGCATAAAGGTGGTAGGACGAAAACAGTTTAAGGAAGATTGAATTTATAAAAATAGCAAAATGTAATGGAAATAAAACGCCACCCTGAGGTACACCAGCAGTCGTATTACTCCATGAAGAAAAATTATCTTCAATACGTACACGCTGCCGACCAGACAGGTAGGAACTATGAAACCAATCAATTGCCGTTGGAGATATGTTAAGAGATTAGATAGAGATATATTAGATTTATTATTTATGCCCAACGCAGTACGTGGTTCTGTTGTTGTGCTGTGTTTATCAAAACATTTTCAAACAAATATTTACTCATCACACTTTTTCATTCGTATGGTTAGGAACCACTCAAAATACATAAATAGTTTCAGATATATTTATGCTAACCATAGGTGTCCGAGGGCCTCTCGCCTTGGCCTAACTGCTGATAGTCTCATCACGAAGTTCCATTTTATTATTTGTGTCAAACGACTTTCGCTAGCTCGTGTAGTGTGTCCCCGTGTTCTTTTTTGTTTCTTTTAACAGCCATAATCTAACGCTTTGCTAATTATGTCTTAAACTTGGAGGTATGTAGTTACAAGGCCTCATAGGGGGAAATGTGCAAAATGTCCCCTTGTTGTGTTCCATCGACTCGCTCAGTAGTCTTGTAGTGATTTGCATGATCATCGAATCATGCACAGACTACATAATACTTATTGACGGATTAGTAATCCTCAATCATCCTATACTAGCTGTTCCGCCCCGGCTTCATATACTTATCACGATGATATACTTATGTGCGATTCAAACACAATAAATAAACAATTGTCGAGTACCATATTTGGGTCAAGATAGCAAAGAAAAAGTAGGTACTCCTATCTCCTCTTCCCCCTAAAACCAGGATATTTTATGTAGGTATGTACGGTCGTGATGCGGTGGTGCACACTTAATAATTAGATTATCAAGGTCGTAGTCTCTTCGGCTACAAGACGTACTATGTATTCACACACTTATAACACGGTTGTTTATTCTACGTCTTACTGTGAATCTTATTAAATCTAGAACAGGTCCGACCTTGGCTTTTTTTAGGTAGGTATATAATTTTCTGCATTTTGAGGTAGACGTTAAGTTACAGTGGCGGTTAAGGCAGGGCTCTGCTGAACAGATAGGCCAGATTCGTATTTGGGTCACGTTATCGTCCATGCTAGAACGCGCCTGATTCCATTATAGTATCTATCTACGCAATCGGCTGCACGCCGCGGCATACGTTCGCGCTTTGCCCTGCCTACCCGAAATCCAATTCTTAGTAAAGCTTCAGCACATATTCTGATAACTGATACCGCGGAGCGCGGCGAACACAGGAAATAAGTTAATGTGTTCAAGCGACAGGGACATGGAGATCGCCGAATAATATCCGTAGCCAGGAATTGATTTCTAGGGGGGGTTACCTTCCGGAATTTATTTCGGTGCGGATTCTACCCTTTTTTACACGACTGCCCATTTAGTGAGTGTTATGTTTTTAGGGTTCATGTATGTATGTAAGTATGTTTGAGTGTTTCTTTATTCCGCCATAACTTCTAAATGCCTGAACTGATTTCGATGTATGGGGTATCGTTAGAATCCTTACATTGTCCCGAGTAATAGAGGCAGATTAACAAAAACTGCAGGCAACTTCTTAATTAGGGTTCCGTACCTCAAAAGGTAATAAAAAAGGAACCCTTATAAGATCACTCTCTTGTCCGTCTGTCCGTCCGTGTGTCACCACCGATTTTCTCAGGAAAGGAAAGTGGACCTAACAAGTTGAAATTTATACGAGATACTGAGGTCTATAGTCCCTATTAGGTGTATAAAAATCAAGGTCCTGAGTCAATACTATAAAAAGATATGGGCAAGTTATATAATGGGTAGGTACGGAACCCTCGGCGCACGAGGTCAACTCGCACCTGACCGCTATTTTTAAAATTAATTTCATCTTTGTTTCACGTATTAAACTAGTGTGTGCTTAGCATTATATTTAAACTAATTCCACTTCTTGTCTTGGATTCCTGGGGGGGTTGAACCCCAAAACTGGCTGGCATTGCCGTAGCCAATGTCTAATAGAGATCCACCCTAATGGTAGCTTGACGATGAAGTCCCCCAGGGATTCCACCTTGCCGTGGTGGGGGGCTCTAGTAGCCGTGGCTTGGTCACCCACGGTGAAGCTAACGGAACCCGAGGAGGGCCTCTCCTCTGGGCTTTGCCTTCAAGCCTATGTTGGAGCGGCTACGGCGTAGGTTGCGGGTCTTATGGGGGGTGTCACAACTGTGGTGGGCTGTGGCGTCGTATGGGGGCACCACAGCTGCGGGCTGAGGGCCGCGGCGGGAGAGGAGTGCCGGTATGTCGGTGCGCCGCTCTCCCTGCCTTCCGCGGCCTTGACGCAGTGGGGCCGCAGGGGAGGAGTGTCGGTATAGCGAGGCGCCGCTCTCCCTATCCTCTGCGGCCGTAATGTCAGGCGGCGGGGCCACAGACCTGACTCGTCGCAGGGGACTTAGGGCGTCCAGACACGGGGTCGTCTGGCGCCTATTGCACATGGTCTCCGAGATGGTTGCGGCACGCCATGTGCCTGGTGTGCCGTGGAGGGGTGCAATGCCCCGTGAGAGGAAGTCCGGCAACGGACTGCCGCTGGTGGGTTCGCGGTTGTATGCGAGAGTGTTCCCGCGTCCCACCGTCAAGTGGCTGAGGAGTTACACCGTGGAGTTTTAGTGGGTTCGAGTCCCACATAACCGCTCTGTCTCTCCGTGTCAGAGCGGTATGCGTGGGCATTTCTCCACGTAAAAAAAAAAGGTTTACGAGGAAGTAATAATACAGTTATACAAAATATCATATAGATACTTCTTATAACTTTCAGTTTATGGCCAAAATTCTGAATACGCCGAAAATATTTGCGTCAAATGCCAAATGCCAAAACGGATTCAATTTCAGTAATGTGCCGAAATGTGATCGCAAGAAAATAATAAAAAAAACATGCATAGGTCCGCATTTGATTGGTGAAGTAACTAAGTTTCAAATGATACCTTTATAAAAAATAAAGGTATGTACTAATTGTTTTTCTTATATATGTAATAGTTATTGTAAACTATAAAGGGACCACTTTATCAGTTTTCGAGCAAGCTGCGGTACACTTATACTTTGTTGGTTGGTAGGCCTCTTCGTATCATGTAGAGAAAAGACATGAAAATATCGACGAACTCGATAACCATAAAGCCTATTCTACGGGACAAGTCCAAGAGTGCTGAGTTAGCATTGCCTGTTTCATGTCGACGTAGCACAGGTTGCAGAATTCCAACGAGATTGCCCGGTTTTAAATGCGCACATTTTTTAATTACTTTATGGTTCTTAACGGCTTGAGTGCTGACTCGACACACCCTGCGGACTTGTCCGTCTGCCAGATATATTTTATACCCGAAAAGTATCGCTATAACCACACCAGTGAAGATGTACATAAAATGGATAATATTAATATACCAACTACTTGTTAGAACATTCTCAGCAGTTCGAAGTTTCGAATTGTGCCCGGTTGAGGGCAAGGATTTGATAACTGCATTGGTAAAATTAGGGTGTACAAGTGTGTACACCTCTGTAATACAGGCGTAATGCTATGTTATGTATGGAAGGTACCTACTAGAGCTGTAATTATCCGTAGCCACTTTAAATAGTGTCTTATCATTAACTTTTCTTTCAGGGTATCAAAGTAACAATATTCACAAATATAAACTTAACTTCACCATCAAAAACGCGGATTTAACATGCAGAAAAAACAAAATATATGCGAAGATATGAGCAACAAACGGAAAAAATTTAACATATACTCTGAACATAATTACCTTCCAAAACCGAAAGAGTTTCTCATTCCGCGCACTGATGATAACAGCAAATGTAGTAAAGGAAAACTGAAACCAGATTACAACCAAAACAGAAAACTCGCTTTTGATAGGCGTTATAAAAACAAACCATGTAAAGATAAAGAAAATAACTTAATTGATATTTACCTTCCAACTCAGACATTATACACTAGTATACCTCATGCAAAAAACATATATTTTTATGATGCTAAACGTAAATGTTACCATAGTAACTACAATAGTATATGTGTTGAAAATTGCTGTTATAGCTATTCCGGAACGGATGTCAGTAAATTACTAATATTCATGGAATATACTAATAATACCATAAAACGGTTGTTGAAGGATTTAAAAGCATCAAAAGACCAGACAACAACAAGAAGAAGAACTACTGACTTAAGTCAGGTCATATTAGTAATCGATGCAAAGAAATTAAAGAAATTCTTTAATAACAATGAACCCAAAATAAAAGAAAATTATCTTGGCGAAGATCATTTTAGTAATAAGGCTAAAGAAACCTCAGTGTTGTTTAGTAATGTAACAAATAACGCTTTTGATATCACTATAGAACAACGATGTATTGGATTTAAAATATCAATTTGCAAATATTCATTCAGAAACCTTTTGGAAACCCTGACTGCTGTGTGCAACTTATCTCGATGCTTCTTCCCTATTTATGAATTTAAGGGTCCGTCACTTCGTTTCGGAAACTGGTATTTTCGAAATATAATTCAAGGGCATTTATTGAGAATAATCCTAAGAAATGTTAACAAAAATACTTTAAATGTAATGAGAACACTTTATTTTGTTTTAATCAGTGATACCACTCCAAGTCTAAATATACAAATTAACTTTATGTTAGATGACGGAATATTTTCGGTATATGAAGAAGATTCATGCAATACATTTTTACCTGATACAGTTATTTGGAACAATGAACACAGAAATGTATTACAAAGATCTACATCTGTAGACACTTGGAATTTTTTTAACAGATTAAATGAAAAATATGAACCAATAAAGTTGCCAAACGCAATAACCTACGAAGAGTCAGCGTGGAATGATCATATTACAAATAGTTTGGTAAAGTCTTTACAATATGAACATGACTATGAAGAAACATCACAAACTGATGATGACGAATACGCCTCTATCACTTATTCTGATATCGTATTCGAAAACATAACAAAGTCGGATATTACTATAAACTTAACCGTTAACAAAAGTGTCGGAACCTCTTTTATTTTCTCTATAGACGAGTTATCTGGCCGATTCCGAGAACTCGAGAAGAAGAGTGCTAGTACACTTTGCGATATTAGAATTGAAAGCGTTTCCAGTATATCTTTACTGGGACACAGCAAATTGTGGCTGTCAAAACTATTACAAGACTCCAAGATAATAAATAACTGCTTAAACTTACAGAACAAAGACGACTACATAAACGAAACTATGTTTGATGCTGCTCCTACACATTTTTATGTAAAATTTGTTAATAAATATTGGAAACGGTTCACATGTCAAACGTTGTACAAAGATTTTTTCAAATGTCTTGCTCAATCTGTAGTATACATACTTTTCAGTTATGAATTATAAATTAAAGAATTTCGTTTAAGAAACATATTTTATTTCAATGTGGTCATTAAAAAATTGTATTACTGTACATGTAGTCTAATCATCAAATGCGTTATTATAAAACTATCATAACGTTTTACTGATATACAGTGGTAAGGATATATACATTCACTCTTATATAACTTTCACTGGGTAATATAAAGTGATTAACAGCGAGTGTTACTGATAAGTATGGCCGACACGGAATGCCTATGCCGTATATATATAATTATAATGAAGCAAAACTTATACATATAGAAATCTAAAATCTTACAACTGGTTTAAGGTCTGAACAATACTTATACAATACAATTAACTTTAGTTTATATGAGTACATAAGGTCATAATCATGGTACAATAGTGAGTAGGGTCTAAACCCTAAAAGGGCTCATTTGTTGTGAATAATTCACTATACCGGCGTGGAATGTTTCTAAATACTACCTCCAAAGCTCGCTCGAACGATTGCTATCGTCTCTCATGCACGCGCAGTCTTCTTTCCTAATACTTCCCTTGGTAGTTCTCAACAATTGACAGTCCTTAATATGCTGAAACATAAACATATGGGCATATTGACTCAAATATTATCACTTTAATAAATCGATGCACTAGCACCACGTTAAGATGAATAAAACAGAAAAAGACATTATATTTGCAACAGGGTTGGTACAGTGGCGGTTTGAATCTGGACATACTATATTTCGAATTTATGAAAAAAAACCAATGATATTTTGAGTCGTTACTGTAATGTAGTTTGGAAAGTATATAAAAATCGTTTTTTTTTCGGTTGTGCGGTGCCCCAGACAGCAGGCTAAACTTTTGGGGTCGGGTATAGCTTAAGATGAAAAGGGCTTAAAAAAAAGAAAGAAATATTTTTTGTTGTTCAAACAAGAGTATCTTAAGATTAATTTACCCAGAGGCGGCGTCATCGTTGACTATAGATTCGGCGGGTGTGTTCGCGAAGATGGTGTGTGCGTGTCGCTGTAGCCAGTAGGTAAGCAGTGCGGCGGCGGCCGTGCATAGCGCGCCGGCCACGGCGGCCGCCCGCGCGCCCACACCGCTCGCGCTCACGAACACGCGCGCCCACATAGCCTGCCACACCGACTCCGACCACGTCGAATACAGCCCTGACTTCAGGTCGTAGTCTGCAGTAGCAAATCAAGTACGTTAACCGCCGAGCATCGACAACGTCAATATGTATAGCTATAGGAAACATTTCTGAGCCTGACGACATGAGTCGTACTTAGCAGTGATCGACGTAGGACTAAAGAGACTCGAACTAATAGATCGGCGCTGACATGCTACGTGCAGCCGGCAGCGTGACAGTAACACCAGCCTAAGAGATAACAGCTGGGCCGCAGTTTGAAATAAAAATAAGCTTTTTGTTGATAGGCCTTAGTTTTTTTTTTTTTTTTTTAAACACGTCACCGTGAACTTCGACACTGATCTTCCTTCCTGTGATTACGAGCCAACTTTTAGATGATAGATGTAATTAAGTTAGGATATAACTGGACTGGCATTACAATATAGTATAAAAGTCCATAAATAAAGATAAAAAAAAGCCAATTTACTGTCATGAGTTGTCAAAACGCCCGTAGACCTCTCTGAATTGGCTTCTCGACACTGATTTTAGTGTAGCAAGTGGAGACTTCAAATGACAATTCTTCTCATGACAAGTTATTATTCAATGCTAATTGAACATGAGGCAAAAATGTGGGCCAAGTCCTATGATCATCTTTAACAAAACATGCAATGCAAGTTACAACCGTTTTATTATATCTCTCAACAGGATTATTTTGAGGAGTATATAAAGTGGTATAAAAAAATATTCAGCTCTGAACTACCACGGCTCTTGTTGTGCAATTTAAATCTAGTTAGTTAATACAGCACTGACATGTCTGTGTTGACCAAACCTTGACTAACCTGCGATAATAAATGCAGGGCTGACGGCAGCACTGATGTTCATAGTGGTCTGCATACAAACTCCACTGTGGTTCCAACCTCTAAGCCAGTAATGCGAGAAGCCCTAAAAAAAAGTATTATAATTAGACATATTATCATAAAAAACCCATAAGCATCATATGGATAAAATCTCCTGCGACCACGAACGCTGCAAAGTGTTCGAAACGTCAGGAAAAACAAAAAACCAATAATACACGCGATTAATCCGGTTAAAAGTTGTTTTATTATAATGTGTAGTGATCACGCAAACCTAAGATATTACTATGGATAAAATCTTTGAAAAGATTAACGATAACGATTAAGAAAAAAAAAATTTTTTTGTGGAAAAAGACTTCTAGATGGCTTAGCGATCAGAGCGCCTGGAGTATATACTCCAGGCTCTCTGATCGCTAAGCCATCTAGAAGTATAGAAGCCGGATATATATCCGGGAGGCGCAGGTTCGAATCCTGCTCACGACCGTATTCTTTTTCCACAAAAAAAGCATAATATGCTCGAGACTTGATCTCTAAAAACATTCGCAGCTATGTTAAATTATATGAAAAACCTGTACGTTTCTAATCTCCACTAATTAACAGTCAAGACAATTTATATTTTATATATTAAATAAATGAAACATTATTCAATCCTACGAAGGCACGAAACTATAAAAATACGACAGTACGTCTCTACGACAGGAGAAAAGACGATGCTACACGTTACTATGGAGATACGATACTGAACATATGATATATTTTGGGGGCTGAGTTGCCCACGTCCGTAGGAGTGCACCCTTAAAATTGAATCCCTACACGTGGCCCCTGGGTGGTGCAAAACAGGCAACACAACTCTGGTGGGAGCCTTCGGCCACGGCTGGTTACCACCCACCGGGCGAAGCCGTACCGCGAAGCGACCTAGTCGTGTTTCGGGATGTAGTCCGGTGCAACCGTTGTGGGAGACGGGTCTGGGCAGTTGCATAACTCCCCAACTATCGTTCTCCCCAACTCTATCCACTCTACTTAACGAGTGAATAGGTTTATTCTGGATCTACGTGCTCCATCCTCGGCCACACCGTCGCTTACCATCAGGGGAGTTGGTGGCCAAACGTTAATCCATTTATAAAAATATATATATATATAATACGTCTCTCATCATGGGCGTTTAAGCACAATAGGCGCTTTAACAATGGGCCTTATGACATCATAATCAGATGTTTATCTTCAATCACCTCTACGTCTACGGGAATCCGTTACTACAACTGTGCGGACACCCATTTTACTTCCCACACTAAAATCTTGTTTGTGGTAGGGTTATTGTATGGGAGGTCCACATATTTTTTATATGAAATATATAGCATAGTGTCACAGATGCTGTTGGCAGACGCCCCACCTGTGACAGCGAGCGATATCAGGCGGTAGCAACTTACCGGCACAGTCATAGTGTCGCAGGCGGTGCGGTTGGTCGCCAGTGGCGTGCCAGTGAGCAGCGCGAGCACGTGTCCCGCGAACACGGGTGCGGTGGAGGCCCAGGCCGCCACGCCCACGTACAGCGGCGCGGCGCGCTCCGGCGGACGCTCCTCACTCCCGCTAGAAGCATAGTCCGCTGCCATTATCAGCCGACACGCCTGACTGCGCAGGAAACAGTACAGCATCTCGTCTACCTACAATAAACAGAATTATATTTTGAGCGTTTACGTCTGGTACTGCACAGAAGGCCAAGCCGCGGACTGATTTGGATTATGTCTTTAAGTTATAGAAAAATAATAATGTATTACATATCTGTAATATGTAAGCCATTATAATATTATATGAGGTATCTCGATCTATCGGTGAAAATTACCATTCAGTATATCAGGAGTTTATATGATTAAATAGTGTTCCTCTATGTAAAACTGGCGTGGTTCTAAACTCCCCATTATTTAAAGTATGCAAACTACAAGAACCTCTGGAGAACCCAAGTTTAAGTTTGGTCTAAGAAAATCGTATTTACTTAGCAAACCATCTTAACACTTACTAAATGCGCCGACGCAGAAATATTGCCAGTGTAGGTCTTTCCCGCAACTCTTTGATATAGTGTTCGTGCTAGCACAGTTGCAAGCCGGGATATTTTCACTTGAGGATCGCTTGCATTCATAGTTCCGTTAGCCAAAAGTTCGTCGGTAGAAATAACTGTACATAAATAACACATTTTTAACAATAATACATTTATGTTTAACACTTACAGTTTAATGTTTTTTATAATTATTTACTCACATGTACCGTTGCTGTCGACAGTGATATTACGATAAATAAAATTAATTTTCTCATATTCATCCAACGCCGAATGGTAAAACATATTGGTAAACGTATTCTTATGGTCTGTCAATAAAACTTCGGGTAAGTCTCCACTTTCGGTTACATTCTTGAGAATTCTACGGAAGGAATGCAACGATGAAGGCGGCAAATTAGTAGTGAACTCTGGAGATAGGGACACGTTGTACTGGATGTTACTCGACATCATGTTGAGAAATTCTGTTATCTGCAAATAAATATGGTTACACAACCAATGAATTAATCTGTATATTATATTAATTACCTTGTGGTTTTTTTTTAATAAAACGTACTTCAGGGATAACGCCTTTATAAGGCACGAAGGCATGTAGCGGCCAGGTTACGTCTTCATTAGTGAGGGAACCCCCGATTTGCCCCAGCTCTACGTGCAGGCGGATGTCCGATACTGCCAGTGGGGCGGCGGCCGGCCAAGCCCCCTGGCTGATGTCATAGGCCACCCGCTGAGACCCGATGTAGTCAAACGCCTCGCCGTTGAATAATGTCCATAGAACATTCTGACCTGAAATATTATATAATAAGGTATACCTCTTTGGTTTTTCTTATCGTCTAGGTGAAGAACTTAGTAAGTGTGAACCGCCCATATGCCTTCTAACTTGGCTTCCATCAAAAACATCTGTGTTTTTCTTCATGTTACGAAAAGTCTGGTTTTATAAAAATTCTAACATACAAACTTTGATTTGCCAGTCCAAAGGCCAAGCTCCGACAAACTATGCGCTAAATTTAGTCGTCTGTAACACCCTCTAGAGAGAGCAGGGTAATTTAGTTTTTTTATATTGTATACCTAGCTTTTACTCAATATTTACATGAAATCCTTACTATATAGCGCTGCATCTTTGGTGGGAATCATTTGAGAGAGGGCCGTGGCCGCAGTTAGAAGCGTCACCATACCGACCACAGAACTTGCCGCGCCAGGGGACACTCCTGCAAAAAATATTTACAGAGCAATCTATAGTCAATAAAACTTTCGAGGTACAATGTCTGTACAGTCAGCGACAAGTCGCGTATGGGCACTGGGCAGTGCAAAAGCTAAGGAGCAGAGCGTCTCTAATATTTTAAATCCATGATGGCTTACGCCAATGCGAAACAGTCGTAATTGAATTTGTGTAAAGTGGTACACACCAGACTAGCTGATAACATAGTGTTTAGTATTAAGAGACAGGTATTTGGATAAGCCAGTCAAGTCAGTCAGGAATGCAATATTTTTTGTCTACTTAAATTGACTTCCCAGGTCCTGACATATCAATGTCACTGCAACTGTAATCTCAATTGCAGACTTACCATCAAATAAGGAAGCTGTATCAATTCTTGCAGTCACTAAAGTCACTGCTTTTGAATTCTTAGTACCCTGTAACAAAAAACATTAAATGCACAGATTAAATAGATAAAACTTTAATATGCAAGTAAAAAAATTACATTTATAATGCCTTGGAATCATCAAATTATAGAGATAAAAGTTCCCACCTGTGTCCTAGGGAAAAGAGAATAGTAGACATTATGATCACCCAGAGGATCACACACTTTTGTAGGTGTTAACAAAGCTGATGAGGCTGATCTGTAACAACACACATTCAAGCATTTATAACTTCAAGATATGTCTTTGAAAAAGCATTAACGCATGCTTAGCGAACTCTAAAGTTACAATATTAAAATGGATATTTTTTATAACTTAATAACCAATAGATTAATCTATATATATATTTAATTACACTTTTTTCTTTATAATTTTTCTAATCATTTTGAGCAGAAGATTATATCAAACTTTGTTAAGTCTGTTATTGGGTGTGCAATATTATAGCACAAATTCCAAATCCACAAATCCGAAACTCAAAACTTAGACTCAGAATTACCTATTATAGACTAGCTAAACCAGACGTCGTTCTGTCAAAAGCTATTGGACAGCAGCTAGGAACAGTTTAAATGTGATAACGAAAAATGAGGTTTTTTCCTGTAATTTTTCCAATTATTCTCTTCTATAGAACCTTCCTCAGACTTCAAGGAATATTTGAAAAGAAGAATTAGTCCAGCCGTTCGCGAGTTCTGCGTTTACCGCATTTAGCCATTCATTTTTATATATATAGATAGAAGATAGATAACACTCACACAGTAGGAAGTTTTACAGAACAGAAATTGAACCATTGCATGTTCATATCCACATAGTATACCCAAAGCACAAAAAATTAATAGCATAGCCATTGCAACAATCGATTCCATTAAATACACGCCTAATCTAAACTAATATAAAAGGAAAAATATTAGATTTTTTGTATGTTTGTTTGTAATGGATACGTATGTAGGTACTATCGCTTTTCCGCCTGACCACTTTTTTTTTGTTTATATCCTGCGCCGGCGCCTTGCCACGCCTAAAGAGTTCGCCTATTAGGAAAGCGAGACAGTAATTAGTGACGCATCACGTGTACTCCCTTTTGTGAATTTTAAGGACCATCTAATTTGACCTTGGCGGGGCTACAGAGCGCTTCTATTTTTTGAGTGCAACCAAACTTAGTGGTGGTCAGGCGGGAGTGTCCGCGATAGTACATTCAAAACTACTGGACCAATTTTAAAAATCTTTCACCAGTCCTAAGTTGCGTTATCAATGAGTAACATGGGTATGGTATGTTTTATTTCAGTAATAATAATATTTCAGCCTACAATTCTACGCGGGCCAAGCGAACACAGCTAGTAATCGAAACTAATATAAAAGAAAATATTTTATTATTTGTATGTTTGTAATGGATAAACACAAAAACAAAAAGACCAATTAAAAAAAAATCTTTCTCCAGTGAAAGTTGAATTATCATTGATTAAAATATGCTATATTTTATTTCAGTAGTAATAATATTTCAGCCTACAATTCAACGCGGGCGAATCCGCAAACACACTGCTATTAATTAAGAAAGACATGTAAAAGTACTACCGACCTTCTTAAACAGACTTCAGTGTCAACTGCCGCAAACATAAAAGAATGCAATTGGATTGAACAGAGTGGCCTCCCCTTTTGATTGTACTTGTCCACATTATACCTGAAAATATGAATGAGAAAAATATTTTTTAAGTCCAACAGATAAATATTTCGAACGCATTAACGCATGCGGCGCGAACTCTAAAGTTATACATTTTGGTGGAAAGAAACTTGCGGTCTTGAGCAAGAGTCGAACCTGCGCCTCTCGGATAAATACTCCAGTGTGCTCAGCAGTCACACTTGGGACCACTACACCAACGAGGTAGTCACTGGTCTTGATAAATTGATGTATTTATATAAAAATATATGAATGCATGCATAAACATCAAAATTTTATTAAAATCAGACAGTACTTGAATATATTTTAAAGAGGTGGACATAATATAATGCATTCTAGAACCTTACTTTTGATAGCATTCATTGATTTTATCAATTTCCTCAGATCTTGACTGTGGCAAATAAAATATAGGAAATGGGATATCTCTTCGTAGAAGTCCAGTGCCCTTATCATTCCATACAATACCACCTGCTACACTAGACGAGCAAGTACTTCCTTCAGCTGATGAATATTCATTTGGACATCTTGACTCTTGACTGAATTCTGGGGCACTGCAAAATTGCATTAATACATTTGATAAACAACAACATTAATACATGCATTTTCTAAAACATTTAATATTTTAAGAATTACCTATTTGTGATATTGTCATACAACAAAATACCAGCAACATTTGCTGGTTGCTCCATGAGTAGTTCAATAATGTCATGAAACTGAGCAGTGCTCACAACAGCCATGTAAGGCCCAGCTGAGGAATTTTGTACCAGCCATTGAGCATCACTTATATCTTGTATCATGTGAACCACACCAACAGCACCATTATCAGCAGCTAATACATAAAAAAGATGTTTTTTTTTTATGAATGTACATTTTAAGTTAAGGTTACTAACATAACCTCACTATTATAATTTTTGAGGAAAGAAGAAAACTCATCTGTGCCCACTGGATGAGTACTGCAGGTTCTGTGCCAAATAAGCTATCCCAACCTCTCCCTACTATTAAATAATATCAAATGTATATTATGCCACATTTAAGAAAACTGTTAATATTATTACTTCATGAAAATCACCCACTATTAAATTACTACTTCACGAATAAGTCAGACTTCAGACAAAATTAAAAAAATAAATAATTTCTATGAATTCTTACTCTACTAAAACAACTTTCGTATCAGATTTTTTCTACCAATATCTATACAAGACAGTGATCATGCTGCAAATATGTGTAAGAGATCCACCCTTTTTTATAAAAATGTATCATCACACTTCTCATGTACAGTTAGCATACATACACATACATAGCATCATGCCTGTTTTCCCCGAAGGGGTAGGCAGAGGTGTACACTTGTACACCCTCTTTTCACCAATGCTGTTATTAAGTCCAATGTAATAGGTGGTGAGCCTATTGCCATGTCAGGCACGATTCCAATCTCCAGGCTGAGAATTTCCTAACAGAAAAATACAAATAACATGTTACCCGACCCAAGAATCGAACCTGAGACCTCATGCTCAGCAGTCACGCTTGGGACCACTAGACCAACAAGGCAGTGCCATATATTATTAGTGTCTGTGCAGCATGTATTTTTCTTTCATACATGTCAGTATTGACTCCTTTTCTAGCCATATCTTCTTTCACACACTCCAACTACTCTGCTGTCGGTTAACTAAAAGGCTGTTAAGTGATTACAGCAAATTAGCAGTTATATAGCCACATTTCAGTGTTTAACCCTTTGACTCACTAATTAGCAGACACAATAGATTTTAATTGTTATGACGTACATAGTTATACGTGCGGGAGCTTACATGTTAAACAATCTCAGAAATGATTCAGTTAGCCATGCCCGAAGTCTTCAAATCTTGTAGTCAAATAAAGATCGTAATAAAAATCCTTACATGAACATCCTGTTTGATGAGTGCCATTTAGACGTCTGAAACATGCTGCCCCTCCTTCAATTGATGAGTATATTTTTTCATGAAGTCTTTGCGAGTTTGCAACTAAAAACACGGTGAGATAAATATTTTATCTCGAATTTATTTTCATAGTTTAAAGTCATAAAAAAATCTCATATTGATGCCTCATATAAAGCAGACGAATATTTAAAGATACAAATAATAAATCATAATTAAATATAAATTGAAATACGCCTGTGACCATCCAAAGTCAGAGTAGTTAAAAAATATTAATATATTATTTATTTTCCCCAATAAATTCAGTTTTAACTACTTACATGTATTGAAACTGAAAATCATTAACAGAATAGAAAGATTAAAAGGTTCCATGCTTTTTCTCATTATTGTGTTTATTATTATAATATTGTAACGTTAACTCTTTTCTTAAGTGAATAAAAGCAACGAAATTATAGAAAATAAAAATAAGATACCACTTTAGTTCAATACTAAATGATGACAAATTGACATCATAAGAGTGTCGCCAGACGGAAATTTTCAATTACCATGTTTGGTAAGAAAAATTGCCGTGTTTGTATGGGACATGGGATTTCGGTTACCGTAGCATGAAAAGAATTGGTCTTTTCATGCTACGGCAATCGAAATGATCCAAAATACAATACAAAAAATTCCACTACAAATAATCTAAATTAATATTCGGCTAAATAAATGTCTGAAGCTAGCAACGTAATTCTTCTACGCTTATTACGAGTTCATACCTACTTTGCGTTGATGAATTATAGAATTAGCTTCACTGGGAGTGAATATTATGCAATTATATTGATTTTTTTATTAAAAAAACAACTGAACCGATTTTAGATTGGTAGCGTCCAATAAAGGAATAAAAACCCCACCTTTAAAGATATTCAAGAAAATTGCCGTAGATTCTGCTACGGTAATGAAGATGCTGCCGTAGGCCGTAGATTGTTAGTAAGATTAGCCAAATTTCCGTAGAACACGGTAATTGCCGTAGTAATGGCAACACTGCACAATGAGTTAATGACATTAGTCATTGACACTTTGATGACTGACTTGACAGTAGACAATGTTTGAAAAACTAGTGATGGCGTAATCGTGACCCACCATTGATATAAATTATCCATGTGAGCCACGGACAAGGATGGCCTTCAAGCTGAAGCGTATTTACAAAATACGCTTCAGCTTGAAGGCCTATAGCTATACAGCCTAGGGCTACACCTATAGCCCTGTATGGACCGGAAAACTGGTTCCTGAAGAAGGCGGATGAAAGAAGATAGCATGTAGTGGGGATGAGAATGAGATGGATATGTGGAGTGACAAGAATGAATATGGTAAGAAATTAGTGTAATATAGGAGATCTGAAAGTAGCACCACTGACAGAAAAAATGAATGAAATTGTTTGTCTTGGATACGGTAAGGGATGAAACATATTTATTTAGGAACAAAAAAAAGTTAGATACATGCTCAGAACAATTCGAAGATACATCTTAACCTTGATAGCAAACATGTAACCCACACCATGGTACACAAATAATCAAATGCGTCAGAAGTTGAAAGACAATGAAAATAAAAAAGAGTAAAAGTCTTAACTCTTTGTAAGTTAAAACTTAAAATTAAGATTAGCTTGCTGCGAGTGCTTGTAAATAATAAATACAAATATGAGTTTAATGATAAATTTATACATTTTACTAATTAGACAGAATGTTTATGACTTTTTTCTTGAATAGATGATTCGATAGTGTGAATATATTATCCAGTTCCATAAAGTTGGTGTATATAACACCAACTTTATCGTGTTATATACCTCAACAAGGCGGCGAAGAGGTGCACGCACCCCAGCATTGGTTTGACACTAGTCTGTGTGGAACAGCTGAGGTACTCGCACCCCTCGCTGGATAACAGTTCTGGGCACCTTGTAACATAATTGGTTGGTTAGATCTATACAGTGAAATTTGTGGTTACATACGTTATGTAGTTAGATGTAATCTAATAGTATTCTTCTGGAGTCCAAACTCAGAAGGTTTTTATCTATAATGATATATATATAAAATAACTAGGTATATATATATATATATATAAAGTAACTGTTTAGTTAAGTGATTTAATGAGGTCGCAAAAACAATAATGTGTCTAAAGTTTTGTTACAAAATGTTGCGTGCAAATTTTAACACAAGTAACCCAATAAACAGAATCCTCCCTCTGACCCTACACTAGTTGGAGGAATACTTTTTAAGCTGTTGTAGGCCAAATCGATATATATTCCTCTAAATTGGGGATTGGAGGCATGTTATTCTTCGCCGCCTTGTTGAGACATGTTATTCTTTGACA
Organism: Xylocampa areola; assembly: GCA_935421205.1. Classification (NCBI taxonomy): domain Eukaryota; kingdom Metazoa; phylum Arthropoda; class Insecta; order Lepidoptera; family Noctuidae; genus Xylocampa; species Xylocampa areola. The sequence goes on from OW285201.1 coordinate 13,044,141, forward strand.
TAAAAGGTGTGTTATACGCCTCCGAGTCGATACCACCAAGAGTACTTCAGGGCTTCGTGATATCCACTCTTATTTTTATGCTGCTCACCAACACAGCACATTTGCAAGAGTAGAAAGGCCCAGTTGGCTCTTTTTCGTTGATGACACGGTCATATAATTATTACTCTGACTGTACCCAAAACCGCATTGCTCGCACTATCTGGTCTAATACTGGTACCTTAGTCGCTTGATTCAGGAAATGGAGATAACAGATTAACCCAGACAAAAGTTAAGCAGTATTATTTTCAAAATCACGACACAATCCCCCCATCCCAGATGGATAACCATGTTTGGTAAGCTGATCCCAAATACCTAGGTGTGCCTTGATCAGAAATTTCACTTTTGGAGAGAACTTAAGAACGCTCTATTCGAGCACCACCTTCGCTCTCAGTGGACCTGACTACTCTTGAATTCATATAGCAAATTGTCGCACGTTCACCCTAACCCTTGCTTGAGCCAGGCCTCAGAGCTCAGCCTGTAGCTTTAAATTTGTTCCAGAATATTTTTTATCCTATCCAGCCTATCCCTTGCTAGCCTCCCACCCATGACGGCCTAAACCAAGGTCCATACCCTGTGGACCCATGTGGTCCATACCTTAGCTTATAGTCGCCTAGTTTATAAGTTTATGGCCTCCAGCCTTAATTTATAAAAGCATGACAGGAAAGTCCGTTTAAACAGCCCAGCATCAACAAATACATAAAGAAAAAGGAACGTCAGGTAGGGACAGGAAACACAAGCGCGCAAGATCACGGCAAGAGCGAACTAAAAAAAGCAGTAGTTTTACTGTGAATCTTTATAGGTACTTAACCATTTTACTCAAAAGAATATAATAAGAACTGAATAGAAACTCCCTTTAGACTTTAAAATAAAGATATATTGTATAAATTTTTTGTGATACTAATCTACAGTTTTATTTATTTACACAGGTACCTTTTACCGGTTTGGTTACAATACTATCATTGTAACCATACCAGTAAAAGGTAACTTTATATGATTGGGAATCATATGCCAGTGGCGAGAGGGGTACGCCCGCTAAAACTACTCCAGTACTAATTCCTTCAAGTTCTCAAGTATATGTCTTTGACAGAACAGTCCGCGATCGGAATTTGCGAAAAAGCAATGGAATGGTAAAAAAATGGAATGGAATGGGAAATTGAAGACCGGATAAAAACATCATAATCCATTCCAGGGAAAATATAACCGAAGTCACTCGGAAAGCTGCCAAGCTGCCATGCAAGCAATGGAACTTGGATGAAATATATGGCATTAGGTCAGCCTAATTCCATCTTATCTTAAATATCATATATTATATACCTGGGCTATCGCTGGACACATCTACTGCATGTCAAACGATCAGTGTTCTAAATTTTCGATAGGTCTCACTCATATATATTTTATCGTCCTACACTATAAACTTCGTACCGAACCAAAAAAGTGTTGAATTTTTTGTATTTTACTAAAATATTGAAGGATCGTATCATGTTAAATCGATACTATAAAGTATCGTATCGGATCGGATCGTGCATCCTATACAACACTAATTTGTAATGATAAATGGACGGATGGACGGACGCCATTTAAGAAACGACAGCTGTGTTTTAGCGTTAAAATTGAATCCGCTGTTCATTTTGCTTATTTCAAGACAACTTAGGATTTATTTTCTCTATTCTTGAGATTGAGAAAATACATTCATTATGTCGGAACAGGTGGAAGTAAAGGTATGTTATTTATTATTTTAAACTGTGTAATACGAACAAAAAGCTTCCATTGTTCAACCTTGTCCGTTGGTCGATATATTTTTACAAAATTAATTGTGAAAGTTACTTTAAATTGTTGTTTGTTTTCACATGTTAACTTTTCTAATAGTGTTAACATGTTCGATTAGACAAATGATATAGGTATTCTTAAATTAAATTTGTTTTTATTAAATTGTGTACCCTATCTGGTTGTTGTACATATCAAAATTGTTCCACCATTTTATGTTTCGCAATTCTACATTATTTAATTGTAGTAAAGGATATAAAGTAAGAGTAAGGCGTATTGAACTTTTAACATTGTAATAAATTATGTTAACACAATTTCACTAAGTAATACCACAATATTTAAAAAATAAACGTCATATTCGTATTACACGTGTGATTTTATGAATTACGTGTGTCACTGTGAAACTGCTTTTCTGGCAACTGTTTGTTATAGGAAATATAAAACACTGAACTAAATTAATTGACCTATTTGAAAACAATGAATACTGCTATAGTTGTTTATAAATAAGCAAGGACTATAAATATTCAGTTCCAAACAAATGTGTATCTACTGATTATGTAGGTATTTTTGAAAGATTATTATATTAAAAAGAAATAATAATAAAAATACTTTGAATTACCATGGCTCATACTGAGTTAGAGAAGGCTACCTTCATTAAAGATGTTTAAAAAAATATTTGTACAACTACCTACATTGTAATCTACAATTAATTAATTACTCATATTGTTTGTTAAATGTAATTAAAATGGAAATAATTTGTGGTTTTTAACCAAAAACATTTTCAGTGATTAATATGCTATTGCATTCATGATCAAAAATTTTATAAAATTTATCTTCAACTATATTCACTTCACAAATAGCTAATAATGGTTAAAATTTAATTTTGAAACTTTAAATATCATAATTTTACAAAATGTATTAGAGTAGCAGCTTAAAATAGATTTAACATTCATATTGTAACTACAGAAAATGAATATACCTATTTAATAAACAAGACTGTATTCCAATATTCCTAATTGAATATGCTGCACATGTGATAAAGATGCTGCTATGTATAGTTATTTCATAATACAATAAGATCCTTAATTATTATTTTCCAGCCCGATGCATTGCCAGACTTAGATGATCTACTTCAGTGTCCAGTCTGCTATGAAATCCCTTCTGGACAAATATTTCAATGCAATGAAGGTCACCATGTATGTGGACGATGCAAAATGCGTCTTGATGTCTGCCCTGTATGCAGAGCACTATTTTTTGGAACAAGAAATTATGCTATGGAGGAGCTCATTGCTAATGTTAGGAAACTAAGAGCTTTCGTAAGTATTCATGACTTACATTTTACTTTAATTTACAAAAATCAAATAATTTTATATTTATAATATATTTTTTCACAGAGAAATTTCAAGGTTCCTCGATGATTCTGACTCTTGAAATGCAATCCAAAAAGTATGCATTTGAATGATTGCTTTTTAAATTTCAGAAACTTGGTGGTAAAGTTACTACAGATTCTTGCTCTGAAAACAATACACCAGCTAAAGAGACTGCAGTTGCTGAAGTACCTGAAAATGAAAGTATAGGGGATGATGTAAGCGAGCAGTCTAATGTAAGTAATAATGCCATTATTAAATGAAATTTTCTGTAGGCTTCTGACATGGCTTGACCCACCATTGAGAACTTCTCTCAAATGTGCTGGTTTCTTCATGATGTTTTGATTAATTGTTTTAAGCAAATTATTAATAAGTTTTAATATGCAAACATATTGGAAAAGTCATGCTTGGTGCATGCCTTGGTTCCGAACTTGCAGCCTTTGTCTTTCCAGTCCAATGTTTACTATGAGGCTATTACTGCTATAATTTTGTATCAAGTATATGGTTAAGGTGGCAGCAGTCTGGGAAGGTAAATGATTGATTGAATAGGCATTTAAAAAACTAAAATTACAGTTATAATTCTTATTTTAATTTACAGCAATCTACGCAAAGGCCTCCTCAAGCTTGCAAAGGTCTTTTTCGTTGCCTCTCTTGCAAGAGTGGCAATGGAGTCAAGCTCCCTGCAGCTCGCTTGCTCAATCACCTACGCTATTTCCATTCTCCTGAACTAATTGAGGTAATAAACGCATTATGTTGAAATCACTGTAAAATATTCATAAAAAGCCATACTGTAGTGAAAACCCCAACAAAATCGGTTCACTAGTTCATAAGTTTGTTGTAGTTAGTTCATAAGCATAAGACACAACATTTCAATTAAAAAAAAAGTTTTGGATTCTGTATCAATAGTGTCTATCTAGTATAATAGAACACTTACATTAAAATTTTGGAATATATTCATTGTACAGATATAGTACCCCTATAGTTTTATGATGCTAATTGTGGTATAGATGTAATTACTAAGTATGTAAAGTATTAGCAATGAGAGCTTATATTGACTTGGCAGTTTCTTTTCATAAACAATATTATTGCAGGGCAAATCTGAAAATGGAGAATATGTACAAGCCTGGCAGTTTTCCACTGTGCCTGGGAGAATAGTTACTGCAGTACGTGTAGCAGACATGGGCATATTTTTTTTGATAATTGAAATAAGCAGTAAGCTAAATTTTCTTTTCATCAATTTAATTCATTTAACAAACATAAAAGCAAAACATAATATAATACAATCTTTGTTTCAGATGATAATGTTTGCGCGTGGTTATCCATGGCTGCATCTCCTTGGGTAGCACATGAATTTTCCTACACTGTCACTATTTCTGGAAATGATCGTGAAGCCATTTTTTCTGACTGTGTAAGTTAAACAGTCGAATTATTCCAGTAAATGATACATGCTGTGATTTTAATGCAATATTAACATGTAAATAAAATTTCAGGTTTGGTCTGTAAGATCGTGTGAGGGATCTCTGAAAAAACGAGGACATTGTTTAGTAGTAAGTGGCATAGACGCGAGAGCCTTAATTGCACCTGTATCAATAAGCGGTAAGCTATCGGTGCGTCGTACGCCACCTGACCAGCTAGCAAATCAAACGCAACCTCGCGCTGTACTACGCGTGGCCAACCGCGGTAACAACCGCGACAACTCGCATACACACGCTCATGACTTGGAACCCTTTCTGCAAGATTTACAAAACGACGTAGCTAGGCTCTCGCGAGCATTTGCCACGCTTGGACGTGAAGCAAACGCTTTAGTGCGTTCCGAAGCAGAAATGCGTGCTAGAATTGAAAATAGAAATAATACTGGTGCAAACGAACGCACGAGCACCTCTTCTGATGGAGAAACCGCACCTACGATAGAAAACAATCAAGACGATAACAGTGCCGAACCAACGCATCTATCTCGCAGTGCGCGAAGACGCATGCGGCAGCGTCTAAGAGCAGCACTTAACGCTGCGCAGCCGCCCCCTGTGCCCGCTCCAAGGGCCATTAATAATTTTCAAGGGCCACCAAGACATAATGGTTCAAACCCTAGCACTAATATACAACATCATTTTGTGAGTGGGCTGGTCATGGTGCAGCAGCCACCCGTGCCTCCGCCGGTGGCACCGCCGCCCGTACCGCCACCACACGTGGCGCCGCACTCGTCTAGCGGTCCGTCCAATAATATGACCCAAAACGGAAATGTGCGTGTCGGTAAGAAGAAGCGACGTCAACGTAGATAAAGTTCATTGTACTTTATTTTGTTTGGTTAGGTATGTATTAATGAATTTGTAAACAAAATAATAAGTTGTTTATTATTAATGGTGTATGTTATCAAATTGACTGCTCTTTGAGTCTCATAACTTTCCTCTGGGGCTATCATAATGTAATGACTCCATATTGTAAATATTTCGTCTTTTGACAACTGCAATTTTTGCGAGTGCTGTGATAAAGTGTTGCAAGTTCATGCAATTTAAATGGTTAACTACTTAAATATTTTCGTTAAATGAGTATCCCCAGAGTATTTTGTGATTTAAACAGATACCCATTAGGATAATTTGTTCAATTTCAGTTAATGAAATGCATTTTGTGAAATATTTTTGACTATGATATTTCAAGAATATCAATTTGATTAGTGTTTATATTAATTGACAAATGTGCTTGTTTTAATCCTGTATGTAATCATGAATTTTGTTTTAGAATAAATTATAATTACTGTTTAATTAATTACAATAACTATTAATCATCTAGACAGGAATAGTTGTAATTATAAAGTGTAAGAAATCTTACTGAAGCATTATTTTTTATTTTTGACCATCCGTACTCAGACTAACAAAAAAGTATTTTTTTATTGGTCTGAGCTTCCGTATTACTCAATAACAACTTCTACTTTATACTAGACAACGTAATTTTATGTATGTACTCTAGGAAGTAAAGGATATTTTGGAATATTTGTTATCCGCCATCTGGGATACAAATTAACGGCATAATTATTCATAAAATACCTAGTGGTGCTCGACTTGATAATTCCTAAAATTCGTTATCTTTGATTTCGACTTGGTTTTTTTTTCATGTCCGCCTTGTTTTCTCAAATTGATACCGTGTAGATTAGAGATTTTCGAAAATATATAATCCTAAAAGGACTTATTCCGGAAATGGATTAAATCGTGGAACAGGGGCGGCCTTGGCCATTGCAAGGCTCTGGGGTATAGGTATCTTTGCAAGGCCCTTTTCTTAGTGGAATTAGTTTTAATAATCATGCTTGACAAGAAATGCAATATTACAATTATATAAATTTAGAGTTTTAAAATTGTTTATTGGAAATTAACAAAAACTATTAATCAGAAACTTAACAAATTATTACTCATGATAAACTAAGGTGCATTAATGTTTTAAAATAATCAGAAATAGCGCGTGCGACTTTTTCTAAGATTAAAATCATTAATTAAATCAATCAAATAATGATTTAATGAATGAGCTACGTTATTTTCAGTTCAAATAGTAGCAAGAGCTGAAAGACAATAAAAATAACCCGACGAAAAGCTAAAATAAGCCGATGACAGTAAACAGGCGAAATGAAACACTGGAATCCCCGAACGTAAATCGTGTACACCACAATAACTATCACGCAAGAGAGCGCTAGTGGCGTTACTTCAGTTTTATAAAGCTAGATTAGTTACTAATATACTACTTAGGCTGTTCGGCAAGTGCGTGAGGCCCTGGGCAGTTGCCACCCCCAAAAGCCGCCCCTGTCGCGGAAACTATAATGAAAAAACTTTTGTCTCCTAACCAATTACATTTTATATATAGAGGCGTCATACCCGAACATTAGTGCATTAAAAATTAGCGGCAACTTTCATATAGCTACCTAGCAGTACATATAATTATACAGCACGCTGCGCATCCACGCAGAAAAGGAAAGAACCGTACAGCATACCTATTCAAGATAAATCTTTGAAAAGCATTAACGCATGCTTAGCGAACTCTAAAGTTACTATATTCAATGGAAAAAGAATACGGTCGCGAACAGGATTCGAACGTGTGCCTCCCGGATAAATACTCCAGACGCTCTGACCACTAAGCCATCTCGATCTCGGCTCAACACCGCGAATTTTCTTCCATATTTTAACACGTCTTATGGTGACGTCATTGCTATCAATTCAGTCCTTCATACCGTAAGATCACTAAAATGCGCAAAGTTAATATTATACTTTGAAAAAGCCCGGGCAACCGTGCGAGTACCGAGGTGCGCTCGGAAACATTGTTACTATGAAAAATAAACATTAAAACAAACCAAACGTGTATTAGAGATACTGACGACTGGCCCTGATAACGCACAACATCCGCACCTTGAGGATAGACGAGAAAATTGTTGAGCTGAAAGAGGAAATGAGTAAGTAACACTGTACGCGGACTTCCTACGGACCCTTTCTACGGACTTCGGATAATCCCAATATGGACATATTGGGATTATCCGAAGTCTGGACACTTTACGACTTTAGGGTCACTTAAAGTCCGGTAACCTGCTCTATTACCAGGAGGGCGATCAACAGTCCCGAGGTGGTGACGTCTTTCGCGTCCACAAATCCCGCACTAACAACATTATTACCATTGAAAGTGTTTCAAGCAGGGTCGTATACCTAATACTCAGAATATCCAAAAGATATTCGCTAAAGGTTATTCAGGTGTACGCAGCGACCTCGACACACCCAGATGTTGAAGTAGGGACATTGCATGAGGACATAAGTATGTCCGAATGTAACTATCTATGGTTATAGCAAAGTTAAAAAAAACTGCCAGTGATAGTGGTATGTCCGTAGAAATGGCAAATCAAAGGTCACAGGTTCGAACCCATAGTCCCATACCCACTTCACTAGCGGTGCCCCGCGGTGTCACCCTCTTTTTGCTCGGTTCCTAAGAATCTTAGCGTGATTTTCGATATTGACCTTCCTGAAGAATCGGGCTAACAAATAGTACAAGCCACAAGGTGAGCTAAGTTGGTCATTTGTCATTTCATTACAGTTGAGGTTAAATTGCTAGGCTAACCATAGGTGAGTAGGAATGGTGCTCAGTCGTTGTAATGATCAGAGATCACACTAATCACTCAGAGATCTCATACGACGTTCTTCAACATTTGCGAGGACATAAATATAATTACTTATAGTTATTTGGTTACTATGTGAGGAATTCTTTTTTCGTACGCCTATGGTCTATGCGCGCACAGATGAAAGAAGAGACGTGGTCGAAATTACCAAAGCGCCGACTCAAAATTAGTTACTCATTTATATTTAGCTTTTCAGTTTCCTTTTTCACCAGTTAAATTTTTCGGACGGAACGGTAAAGTTTTTCTTTTTATGACTTTAATCTACAAAACAAAGCTACCTAGGTCTTAAGTTCTCATCAAGATTAAATGAAATAAGCCCTAACACGAAGTAGTTGCTGTAAAGTTTACACAAAGATTCGCCCATCGTCCATCATCAGATTAACTCCAGGTTTACATTATGTTGTAGTGTCATCAGAAAACAAAATGTACGCAGTTTCAACAGAATCGGTAGACATGTGAACAATCAATAATTCCCTATTTTTACTATTAACCACCTCTAGAAGTGAACTTCAGTGATGAAATTATTATAGGGACCAACTTGGAAGTATCCTCTATCCATAAAAAAATAATCATCAAAATCGGACTACTCTGTAAAAAGTATAAGAGTGATTATACATAAAAAAGTGTAAATACTCGTCGAATTGAGAACCTCCTCATTTTTTTTCATCGTTTATTGTAGTATAGACACGGCTGAAAAAAATAAGTTTAGGAGCATTTTCTGTTATACGTGACTAATAAAAACCTTACAGATTATGCTATTCCCCGATAGGTGGCATTATCTGTTATTTACACGGAATGTTCTAGAACACTGTTTTACGAGGCGTAGCGCTGATAGTTTCCGGCTTTTACATATAACATTAGTTTTTTATTTTTATTATTATGTTGATTATGCTGTAGACAAAAAATCGCACTGTCTTGCCGAGAATAAAATATCATAACGAAAGGAGTATTTATAATACCACAATACGCAGCAAATACAGTCTTGTAATTATTTGCGATTTCCGCTAAAGGGTAAATTAAAATATAAATTAGTAACCCAAAGCTCATCAGTTATCATACGAAACAGCGGTGCAAGCATGGTTCCTTTTGTCGACACGTTTGTCGATTTTAAACGTCAAATTTGACATAAAGTGTTGATAAAACGGTAAAATTCAATACATAAAAACTACAGAGTCGACAAGTTTGTCGAAAAGATCCGTGCTCGGACGCCAGAATTGGTGAACCTCAGTTTTCTACTGAGGAGTAAGTAGGGATCCGTACGTAAATTCCATAATAATTCCATCAATCATTTATCATTGTTAAATGTGGTGTTGATTAATAGCGCCATCTCTGGATTTACGTCATAACTACGTCGACTTACACAATACCAATGTCAAACGGAATTATTTTCAAGTACCTACATGTACATTCAAACTTACTAATAGTGCTCATTAAAATGCGTTACGAGTATTCGAAGTGACTAAGTAGTAATAGCGTAAGTAAAGCATTAAATAAAAATCAACACGTACTGCCGACGTAGCTAGGCTGCGAAGATAGAATATTTTTGAAGGAACCAAACAAATGACGGTATGAGATGCAGGAGACCAGGTATTTCTTCTATTTCTTGTCTTAATCTTCCCTTACAAAATTTGGTTTTATTGCATATTTTACAATGACCTCTTTTCCATGGTCGTCCGTACTGTTATTTGTAAAACTGACCATTCTCCGCAATACTCGATTCTCGGGTGAGAATGGATTATTCTATCCATCCATCCTGTTATGTACGGTATAATTAAAGATTGTGAGGGTACACCTTAATAGTTTCTTAATAAATGACAGTCTGCTTTTAGTCTCGTTGTTTCATTCACATAAACATACATAAGGTGCCATCACTGCAGTGACTGCCCCGAGAACACGACGCAGCACACGCTGAAGGTGTGTCTTACTTGGGCCGATTGATAGTTAAAGTCACTTATGAAAAGTCAGAATTTAGGTGCACGGTTCCAAAACGCGTTTCCTATCGAGAAGAACCGGGAAGATACTTTTTTTAACGTAGGCACACACGACGCTCGATGCAGCAGGTGGTCTCTCGACCATTGCGTCAACCGCGCCGTCATGACAAACTCCATGGTTACTCTTCTAAACTTTGTATCTTTCACAATTTCGGTAAATACAATTTTGGGCGGGATGTAGAACAACGCAATCTTGGATGCAGTCACTAATATTAAAGATAATTAGATAAGCCTTATTAAATAAATTGCAACGCATTTGACAAGTTTACTGGGTTCTCACATTTACAAAATGTTGAAGCTAAAGAAGCAATACAAAACAATGCAATGATTAGCACACCTCCAACCACCATGACCTTATCTGGGCAGTAGGAGCGGGTTATCTCTTGCTTCCGGGTGTAATTAGATATATGGTTGGGAGCGACAGCGCTTAGGGCGCCGTCGCCACCTTTTGCGATGAGGTGAGGCTCGCGACGGAGGTGGAGGAACGGGAGAGGGGGATGAAGGCCTCCCACCCCTGGCGTGCCAGACGCCGAAGGGCTCTAAATGATCTCTGGCCACCCAGAGCCATGGTCTGCGGGTGACGGACTAGGGTTATTCGTCACCCGATACAGCAACAAGCCCAAGGCGGAAGCACGCCTTCTACGGCAGGGGTGGGAGGCCTTCATCCCCCTCTCCCGTTCCTCCACCATAAACCATAAGCCCCATAAACTATTAACTGCAGAAAACTTGCATAACAGACAATACTCACTTTATAATCACTGTGAATAACAAAATTTGATTGCCTCGTTGGTCTAGTGGTCCCAAGCGCGACTGTTGAGCATGAGGTCTTGGGTTCGATTCCCAGGACGGGCAAAGTGTTATTGGGCTTTTCTGTTAGGAAAGGTAGATGACAATAGTTCATACGATCAGCGTATCTAAACACGATTGATTTACAACATATTTATCGATAAACAAAATGATAAATAATGCCGATTACCGTCATATCAAAATAAAACATTTAGTATGACATAGCTAGATAGAAGGAGACCGTATCGGTGGCGGTTACCACCAACAACAGCATTCCCAAAGAGGGTTGACGTCAGGCAGGCGGCTGGTCATAAAACATACCAGATTTACGTATGCTGCGCCGACCCCAAATAAATTGGGATAAGGGCAGGGGATGATAATGATGGACCGTCAAATCAAATCGTGTCTGGAGTACTGTTGCCACCTTTTTCATGGGGCGGTGAAGTACCGGCTGGAAGCTTGGTAGACCAGGTGACCAGCGCACTAAGAGGCTGTTTCGTGATGACCAACTTGTCACCAAAAAGTTGCTTAGCGTCGAGCACAGCCGTAAAGTAGCATCCCTGTCCATTTTCGCGCAGCAGGTTCATGACCTTATCCCACTATCCCCATTTTACTACAGGGCAAGTAGAAGGATGGCACACCACCACTCGTTCCTCGTGGAAATTCCGAAATCTCGTACGCAGCGATTTGGATCCATGTTCATGATACGTACTGCCCGTTAATGGAACTCCCTGTCGTCTTCCGTGTTTCCTGAAATACAATCTAGGAATATTCAACGCCATAGTGAATCGATTTTTGTTCGACCTACAATCTCCATCTTCAGTCACACCGTCGCTTACCATCAGGAAGTTAGTGGCGAAAGTAGATCGTTTTCTAATAAAATAAAATGAAAGTTTAACGCATATACCGAAACGTTGTTTGAATTGAGCTAAAACAAGAGTCAGCACTTACCCTTTTCCTAATAAAATAAAACCAATCAAAACATATATTTGGATTAATAGCAATTATGTCGGAAAGAAAGAAGAAAGTTCCAAAATTGTATTGTGACAAGCGTTAGTGGCGCCATTGTACATTAGTTCCTCAAAAGTTTGTAATATTGACAATGAAAATTTTTTTGAATTTTGGATTGGTTATAATGTAATCGGTTTTAATAGATCGGTATTTGCATCTGTGCTGACATCTGTTAAAATTTTTAAGTTGCTTTCCCAGTTCTCCTTTCCTGAGCTCTCGTTAGTAACTCCATCTATTAGAACTTATCAGTGTTAACTGCTTAGAAGTACTGTTCGACAGGGACTGAATTACCCAAAAATTAAGGTACCTTTAAATTTCGGTATGACGTCATACCGTTAAATAAGGGTTACCGAAATATTTCGATACCGTTTTTTTTATCAGTAGCGTAATTTTGAGGTTGGATAGGCATACCGGTATTATTTCTTTACAAGTACTAAAACCTTTATAAATGTTTTGGTAGCAAAACCTTAACCGTTATAAATAGGGGTTTTCTTTGAAACACCGCCTCGCTACTCTGTCGTTCACTTGAGAGGCCCTGATTGCTCATTATTATTACTCAGTTTTGGATTTTATTTAAAAACACGGCAGCGTAAGCCGGACTAAGCCAGGTGCATACCTACCTAAAGTTTTCTTATGTTTCTTCTTTAAGGTTTTCTTTCGTTCTGCTTTTCTGACTGGTGTTGTTGAAAAAATTTCCTCATAAATGTTTAGAGCAGATACGTAAACGTAGGTACCTACTTATGTTTTTAAATAACTTACACTCTCAATTTCACGAGAGAAATGGGGCAGTAGTTTTTCAGCAACGTAAAATCACCCTTCTTTAAAAATAAGACCACCACGCTCCTGCTCCATGCCTCCGATGTCGTGCCAGTGTGGATGACGAGATTAAAGAGTTTACGGGTTCTGTCAAAACAAAGGCGTTCCTCCTTGAGTAGCTCTGTAGTAATCCCGTCCTCCCCTGGAGCTTTGTTGCCATGAAGCTGTCCAAGAGCCATTCTAATCTCGCCCATATCGATGTGGGGAAGCTCGTCAGTGAGGAGCCTGGTTCGTGGATCATCCCCGCCTTGGGCTTGAGGTGGATGACTTTTGGGAGTATATGCATCTCACCTGTCGATGATCACTACCGCTATTAACCCTGCTGATCACAGAGACATTTTGAATGCTTTACGCTTGTTAGTCAAAACGAAGTCGATCTCATTCCTAGTCACATTATCGGGGCTTCGCCTGGTCCACTTCCTTTTGGGGCCTTTTCTGGAGAAGGAATTAATCAGATAATCTCCTGGGCCTCGAAGAAGCATTAAAGCAAGCTTACAAGCATCTGCCTCCTGTGATTTCTGTGCCCATAGCCGAATGAGCCTACTCCCGACTCGCGACTTTCGTTTACTCCCACCTTCGTGTTGAAGTCACCCATGACAACAATGTAATTTGTATTGGTATAAGACATAGCTTTCACTATGTCTTCATACATGGCCTCGACTTCGTTATCAGGGTGTGCGGACTGTGTGACTTGTGGACCTGAAACCCGACGCCACCTTGGGATAGTTGGTGTCCTTCTCGGAAGTAGAGTAATTGTCCGGCTTCGAAGGTTATCGTCTCTTCCCTCTGTCTTCGGTGCTCCGAAAGACCCACAATATGCCTCTTCCAATATGGCAACGTGTTAGTTAAGCACAGAGAGCGTCCGTTAAACGGCACCAGGTAAAATTTATTTCGTTATTGATACCCTGCAGTCGCTCGGGGATTCTTAGCAGCCCCTACCACACCGTTACCATGGCCGGTATCATTATTCCCCTGCCCTGTTGTGCCACACTTTTCTGTTTTAAGGCCCATCCTGAGGTACCCTATCATACGCTTTTGCCAGATCAATGAAAACCATGTGTAAGTTCTTGTGTGCATGTCTGTACTTCTCGCATATAACTGGCGGAGTGCAAATATGGCATCCGTTGTTTCTAGACCTGGCACAAATCCAAACTGATTTTTAAAAATCATACACTCCTCTCGCAACCTTTTTTCTATCACTTTCTCCCATATTTTCATACTGTGTGACATAAGGTTTATTTCTCGATAGTTTTCACGATCCTGCACATCACCTTTATTCTTAAAGATGGGCACTAGTGAAGCGAACTATTGCACCATTCTTGTGGGATGGCTTCTTCCTGTAACAACTTATTACAGAATAAAGTTAGCCCCTTACATCCATCCTCGGCTAATAACTTCTATACTTCCACTGGTATATGCTCTGGACTCATGGTCTTTCCGTTTTTTCATACTTTTAATTGCCTTTCTTACTTTATCCATACTTATATCCTTCACCAAACCCACATTTACTTGTACATCGCTTAGCACACCATTCCACACATTTTCCTTGTTCATTACTTTTTAAAAATATACCTTCCATCGTTCTTTTATTTCAACATCCTCAGATGAAGCCTTGCCTGTGCCGTATTTCATACATTTCACCCTCGTTTATCCCTTGCTCTCTTTTTCCTTTCTTTTGTTATCTAATAGAGTTCCCTGTAGTTTCTAGGACAATCTAGTGAATTATATAACTGCGCTTGTGCCTTAGCCCTGGAAACTGCTACCGCCTGTTTTGCTTTTCTCTTACATTTTTATTTTATTCATTAAGTTTCATATTCTCATTCGCTGTTTCTACACCCTGCCATTCTTTAAAATGCTTCTTTCCTTTAAGTATATTTTGCACATCCTGTTTTTCCATCATCCCATTCCAGAATCAAAAGGTAAAGGAATAAAAGACATGGTGGAGTGACCATGTCTTTTATTCCTTTACCTTTTGATTCTCCGCACACATCTTTCATACTTCTAATACTCATCTGCCATCTCAGTCCAACATTCATTAACTTTCCATATTCTTTATTTTTAACATTCTATCTACCACTTGATTTTTCAACACCTTGCACACGCTTTTTTCTCTAGCATACGCCATCTGGTTTTGGGTGGCGGCCGTTCTTTATTTTTACTGAGCGAGACACAAACTTTTACCTCCATTAACAACAACCTGTGTTGTGAGACCAGATCTTCGCCAGGTATAACTTTGCAGTATTTGATGACTGATAGTATTCCTTTTTACAAGGAAGTAATCAATCTGTCCAAGATAAATCTTTGAAAAGCATTAACGCATGCTTAGCGAACTCTAAAGTTATTATATTAAATGGAAAAAGAATACGGTCGCGAACAGGATTCGAACCTGCGCCTCCCGGATGAACCGGTGGTATTAACTGCAAAGTTAGTCGTGTCGGTATAGGTGGGTAGATCACCCGTATAGGGACTGAATTGATAGCAATAACGTCGCCATAAGACGTGTCAAGATATGGAAAAAGAATTCGCCGTGGTGAGCAGAGGTCGAGATGGCTAAGTGGTCAGAGCGCCTGGAGTATTCATCCGGGAGGCGCAGGTTCGAATCCTGTTCGCGACCGTATTCTTTTTCCATTTAATATAATAACTTTTATCAATCTGTGTTGCATGGTGTCCCCTTTTATATGTGATTACCATGACCGGTACCGTGGCCAGGAATAGTGTAGTTACCGGGAACTGGGGGCCGTGAATTGGAGATGTCGTTCATGAGGGGGGATTTGCCATAATCATCACGCTTGGGGTTCGCGACCGCAATTTCTGGAATACTTTCTCTTATGGTGCTGCTGCCCACCATCAGGTTTGGCATTTAGAAGCATTCCAGCACAGGGCATGGTTATATCGCCATTTATTGGTTGCCGAGGCCAGAATGGATGGGGAGGTGTTATCTCAAAAGCTCCGGCTAGAATCCCTTTGTCGCCTTCTACGACACCCACGCGAGGAGTTGGAGTTTTCTATTCTACAGCCCAAGACGGAAGAGAGATAAAGAGTACAATAAACAAAATGTCCAAACCAATGATATTATATAAAATCTCATTGGTACAAACTATAATTTATAACATGTTAAACTCCCCCTCATCGACCACGGCGACCCGTGCTTCACTTTCTCGCATGTTTTTTGGTACCGAAATCGTATAAAGGTTAAATAAAGGTATAGCCTACCCTTTATTTATAAAGGTATCGGTATAGGTCTACCTTTATTTCAAAACGGTACCGATATATTTTTGAGGTATCTTAACCTATAACCGTAACTGCTTTCAGTCCCTGCTGTTCGATGTCTACTTGTAAGTTTTAACTATACTACAAAAGATGGCAGTAGTGGTGTCTATTTAATTTCGCTACTCCTCAACAGGTCGAGCATTTGAGACGTGTATCCTGTTTCACAACTCCTTTTCTTTTCGTTTTCATAGAATTATAGTGTGGCGGGTGGGTGACTGATTCGTTTTTAGGTTTATAACCTATAATTTTATCTTTATTTTTTTTCTTAGATACTGTGTTATGGTTAGTATTTACAAACATGTATTTAATTAAATAAAACGCAGATGGCCATTCGGTTTTGCTAATTGAAAAGTGAATACACGCTATTACAAAATATAGTACTATAACAAGTTACGATTTGTGAGCTAGTATTAGTGACAGTTGTTTAGTTTATTATTGGTCTCCTGGTTATTCTAAGGGTGAGTACCTATTTATTCACCATATGTTTTCACTACTTGTGAATTTAAACAAATTGGCGGGAAATTTGATTTGGTCAACATAAATTGAAAAACAGTTCCCTTTCTGATCGTGGTGTATAAATATATATATTTACGAAAGCTTTTCTTGCGGGTTACAACAAGGCTAGGTACCCGCTGAACCAAATAAGTCAATGTATGTAATGTATGATGGTTACCTACCTGTGATACAAGCAATGAGCTTAGTACAGGAACCAACACAAACTATAATAACATTTAAATAAATTTATTGTTTTGTTTGAACACTAGATAATCTGTGTTAGCAGCAGTATATTACATAAAAACACTTTCACTGTGGTCACAAATTTTGCAGTTGCAAGTACTGATTGGCAATTTAATTATTCCCTTTCAGTTATTTCATATTAGTCCTCTTGGGATCCTCTTGCAGTAAATGATCATTTTATGTTTGTCAGTTTTAACAGGCAAGTTATCAAATATTTCTATGTTGTAGACTATTATTATTTTATTTTGGCTAGAACTCATCCTGGTGTTCAAGTTGTTTTGGTTGCCTCTGATTTGGCATATCAACTGCTATCTATTAACTTCTCTGCTATCTTGGCTATGGTCAACAAGAATTTAATTTATATATTTGCACATAGAAGTAGACAGAGAATAGTTAGATTCTACATTCTTTGTACATAGGTATTTACTGCAATTACTGATCATATTTTCAGGTACAAAGAAACCATGGACATGATTGAAGTTGACCCAAAACTTTTTGTTATGTGTCGGTTATGTCTTGAACAATCAGGACAGTACCAGATTGTGCCTGGTGTTCAGCAGCAAATTAAATATTGCTTTGATATAGAAGTAAGTAATTTTTAGGTATACTTACTAAATAGCAATTTATTGCAGCCACATACAAATACGTACTTCATAACAATAAAAATCAATTGTGTCTTTTAATTAGCGAGCCAGCAGCTTAACCTTTCCGCTCAGCCACATACAGAATTATACGTCATAACAATAAAAATCTATTGTGTCTGCTAATTAGCGAGCCAACAGCTTATCTGTATACTTGCAAGACTACACAAAAAAAAGGTAATTGATAACAACAATATTTCTAATGGGTCTGGTAATTAGCAAGACAACATTTAATAATTGATGCAAATAAATACTATACTACAAAGTAACCATACATTCTATGTCAACCAAGATAGCTAAAATGGTCAATTCTACCTAGACTGTGAATCAAAAATATAATGGTTTGGTTGTGGTATTGATGCAATGATGGCTTGTGGCATTATTAATTTAATTCTGAAGTGGTGATTGGTAGTACATTGTTACATGTTCACAGTGACATTAATTTCAAGCCAGGCATTACTACTTTCTGGGCAGGATTAAATTAGTAGCCGTGTCAAAAAAAATATCAAAATGTATTAAATCCAATTAAGATGCTGAAAAAGCTTCCTAGATCCTAACAAAATAAAACTAAGTGCGGAACAGAAGACTGTCCATTTTAGAAATCTATGTCCATCATTGGACGTTTACTATTTGATATAATGTAGATGAAGTATTATAAATTCTCGATCACATGCTTAATGTGAAAATGTGAGACAAAACTTATGGGCTTTGAGAGCGTTTAGCTGAGTGCGTTTAGCTGAGTGCCTGATGATCTGGGTGTCCAGGGGTCGCTCGTAATTTCTCCATTAACGAGGAGTTTTATCCGAGTATGGATAAAACAGAGTATGGATAAAACAGAGTATGGCCATGTAGTTTGACTTCTTGGCCATACATTTGAGTAGGCAAAACTTTGCCCTGATCCTCATCCTTGAGAATTTCCACAATGTTTTCTAGGTCCTGGTCATCATCTTTATAAATTTCCGAGGCAGCAAATCGGTTTTCAACTGGTGGTCAGGTGGCTTCTACCTAAGAGTCCAGATTAACATTTTGAAACTTCAATTCTGCTCAAAAGCTTTTGTATTTTTTCTGACTGGTGGGTTTTCACGTCATTCTATCACAAGCCTTAGAGTCTCCTCCGAAACCTTTGAATCAGTGCCTGTACGTTGCATTTCACAAAATCTAGTACCTTCCTTTCTGAGGATTCCAACTACACTTGACAGAGTCTGGTTAATGTTATTGGTGGTAACAAATCGGATCCTCCAGAGATATGCTACATTGCTAAGCTACGGATGCGTATCAAACCCACCAATAGATCGCTTGATTTACATAGCTTAGCATGCTCTGGTGGTAAGCTAAACCTTATTTGAAAGTTTATTTACGCACTAGTTGAAGGTAGGTATGCGAGCCGGGGATGCACGAGTGGCTTAGCCATAAGAAGTACAGAGCACATCTGAGTAGACGGCATACTACGTAGTTAGTGCGCGTCGGTACATGTTCCTCGCGCAAGTGGAAATAGATTAATAGTTACGTAGCTTAGCTTTAATCCCGCTCACCGCTAAGCTACCTCGGACAAATCTAGTGGAAAGGGTGCTTTTCCGCCAGAGATGTGCTATGCAGCTATGTTACGAGGATGCGAAAGCTAAGCTACAAAACTATGTGACCGTTTCCACTGATGCTTAGCTAAGTAGCGGAGCGACTAAGATGTGCTATGAAGATGCGCCGCCGCGAGGTAGCTGTGTTATGTGTGCTTTCGGTGACAAACGCTCGCCTACTGTAAGTACTCTGCTCTGTACATAGCTACACCACTCGCGACCATCCATAGCACGCGTGCTTCCATATAAAAAACATAGCTTAGTTGAACCCGTTTCCACCAGTGCTATGCTATGTGGACCAATGAATATTATTGGTGGATACCAAACGCACGGTGGAAAGCACCCTTAACCTGTTGATCACTAAGACATCTCTGAATATTCATACATAACCAAAGGTCACAAAAATAGCACCTCTTAAAAAATCGATAGGGTTTAGATCTGGACTTCGAGCTGGCCAGCGCATAACAGAGATCTCAACTTCTTGCAAGTAGTCCCATACAAGATCTGATTCTTACAGGATCTCTGTTATGTACCGAGGAGCAGTCAAGAACCCTTACCCGCGAGTACCTGCAGTCCGGGAAACGCACATAAGGTTAGTTTTGCCGTCGATTGACATACTGCCCCAGAACATGTACGAGCCATCCCCGTATTCCACTGTCTCTTCTATATAGGCTTGCGCGAATCGTTCCCCCTGCCTCCTGTACACTCTTCTACACCTATTGTTTCAGAAAAGATACACCCTCGTCTCACCCGAGAAGAGCACAGCCCTCCATTGCTCTATTGTCCAATCAACATGGTAGTGGGTAAATTGCAATTTCCTTTTCCCGTAACCTTCTCCTAACCGTGGAGACGCTTACAAAACTTCTGCGCACTGATTGAAGCCGTTGTTGCACTTCAACGGCATTGGAGAACCGATTGCTTCAAGTTCTCGACATAATAAATTTATAGTCTCTTTCGGATGTGCAGCGTTGTCTGCCAGATCCACATCTTCGAATATAGCCACCAGTCTCTTGGAACCGTTGGAACACTCGTCGAACGGTAAAACGGCTTAAATTTAGTTGCCGAGCTGGTAAATTTTTCTTGCTGGAGTTGTACACGTGTGTTCACTTCAAGGTATGGATAGCGAATGACCCACACTGACCTCTTGAAGATTTCGCTGCGCCCCTGTCATTTTATTAACTCTATTTTAATATAGGCTGGGCGATATAGTACGTAAACGCCTTAGAGTTTACGTTCTGTGTAATTGCTATTCGTGTTCAACAGGAGCGCCGCGGAAGTTGTTACTGCTTTCTTCACGGCGCCTCGGCGGTCTGTCCCCGCCAGGTGGGCCAAGAGTAACCAGCGACAGAGGCGCCGACTTAGGCACTCCCTGTTGAGGATGTTGACCCCAGTTTGTCGCGCTTCCAGATCGAGTCGGTCACGTTTCAAACAAAAGGCCGTGGTGTGGGTGTGAGCAGTATTGTAGGTGTGTAACACTGCTCAATGTTTACGAACGAATTGCGTGCCCGCGCCTCACATTAGTCGTGTGAGTATAGGCGTCGTATAGTTATTTATGGGTCGAATTACATTGCGCGTCGTGCCTATATTAACTTAGAACACGGCGCGCGCTGCGTGTTTGTATAGTGTATGTGGAGTATTTTTGTTTGAGTAAGTCGCGTGTAGGTGACTGCGGCTTACTTGGGCGTCAGGTCCGGTGGGGAGGCGGCCACGTCCGTGATTAAGTCGCGGGGTAGGCAGCGTTTGGCATCAGGTGAGCGCGCGTGCCATGGCGCTATCTGTTGGATATGGGGCCAGACAGATGCATCGGCACGCGCGAACATTTTAGTACTTAGGCGCCTTGCGAAATCCTCTAGTCTCTCAATCCCGAGGTCACGCTATATGATGTTATTCCTCACGAAGCGAGGGGCGGATACTACTTTCCGCATCGCGAGACTGCTGCGCGCTGAGCAGTTTATGGCTCGACTCGCTCGTGAGGGCGAGCCAAGCTAGAGGCGTATGTACGTCTTGTGATACCGCGTGTTGGGAGGCGGGACGAGAGCAATGCAGGACCTGGCACATTGGAACATTGATATGGCTGTTGCTGCAGAGCCGTACTACATTCCTCCCCATCCCTGTTGGGCTGGGGACCTGGACGGCTCCGTAGCCATTGTGGGACGGGTGGGAAGCGGCCCCCTCTCAATTCAGGAGAGGGGCTCCGGGTACGTGGTGGCCAAATGGGGGAAATATGCTGTCGTTGGCACATACTTCTCCCCCAATAGAACCGTTGTGGAGCTGGAGGTCTACATGGACCTCCTGGCCGCAGCGGTGAGAAGGCAGGCGTCACGGCAGGTCCTCCTCATGGGGGACCTGAATGCCAAGGCTCGGGACTGGGGCAACTCCTCCACTGACTCTTGTGGTGAGGTAGTCAGAAAGTGGGCGGTTGCCACAGAGCTGACCCTGCTGAATGTGGTCGGCCTACACGTGCGTGCGACATAACGGGGGGTCCGTGGTGGACATATCGTTCGCCACCTCGGCTGTTGCAGCACGTGTTCGGAGTGTTTTGTCTGAGGTGGAGACTCTCTCGGACTATAAACATAAGGTTCGAGTTCTCCACCTCCCACAACAAAGGAGGATCACGGCACGTGGTGCGGGTGAATTTCCCGCGCTGGACGATAATTCGCCTGGACGCCGAATTGGAGGTGGCAGTCGTCCAGTCATGGTTGGTCGCCCCGGTGCACCCGGATGTGGACGGCCCGGCGTGTCACTTCCAGGAGGCGGTGACAGCCGTGCCACACAGCTATGCCAAGGTCGCGACGCCGCCCTGAACGTCGAGAGGTTTATTGGTGGCGCTCGGAGATCGTGGAGCTCCGAGTCGCATGCTCGGAGGCGCGGAGGCCCTAAGGCCGTTGCAGGAGGCGGCGTAGAGGCCGTACCGACGACCAGATGTTGGGCGAGGAGCTGGCGGCCGAGCGGCAGCTTTATAGCGTCTACAGAGACGCTAAGCGAGAGTTGCAGCTGGCCGTCGGCCGGGCAAAGTCCCAGGCATGGGGCGAGGCCTTAGAGGGCCTTGACAGGGATCCTTTTCCCCAGGGAAGCAATTTCGGGGCCAGACGCCCCCAGTTGTAGGGCCTTTAGAGCCGCAGCTCCTGGGCAGGGTGCTGGAGGGGCTCTTCCTTCTTCTCCAATGGTGGTCACCACCAACGATGATACCGTTCTTCTCCGATGAGTTGGACTCGGCTTCCACCCTACCTGTATCGGAGGTGGAGATGGAGTTAGCAGCCGGCCGCTTACGAGTTAAAAGGACAGAACCGGGTCCAGACGGGATCCCGGGGTGGGTCCTGGGGTTCGCCCTGAGGGAGATGGGCGACCGGCTTCGGGAGCTGTTCGACGCATGCCTCACGTCAGGACGGTTCCCGAAGCTGTGGAAGGAAGGACGATTGTGCCTGCTACGAAAGGAGAGTCGACCAATTGAATCGCCGTCTGGATACAGGCCCATCGTATTGTTGGATGACACGGGCTACTCTGGCTCAAAGAGTGGACGCAGGATGCAGTCAGGAAGGGGTAAAGGGCGTTGGCTGTCTCACTTGATATAGCCAACGCCTTCAACAGCCTTCCGCACGGTGTGATACAGGAGGCGCTCCGCTTAAATGGAGTTCCTCTGTACTTGCGGAGGCTGCTGGAGGACTACCTCCGCGACCTCGAGGTCCTGTTGGAGGGACGTGACGGTCTGAGGCGCCGTCGCGTCTCCTGCGGGGTTCCACACTGGTCGGTGCTTGGGCCATTCCTGTGGAACTTGGGCTATGACTGGGTGCTTCGCGGCACGTTTCCCGTAAGTATGCGGGTTGCGTGCTACGCGGACGACACTTAAGTTGTAGCCCGAGGGAAGGACCTCGGGGAGGCGGTGCGGTTGGCCACAGTGGGGACATTTCTCGTGATCGACCGCATACGTTCCCTGGGCCTAGAGGTCGCCCTCACCAAGACCGAGGCCCTATTGTTTCATGGGCCTCGGGGAAGGCCCCCAGGCCCCCAAGGCCTACAGGAACGCGGGTGATGCTGGACGGGGTCTCAGTACCGGTTGGGACCCAGATGAAATATCTGACACGGATGTTTCGGAAAGTACCTGCACCAGATCGCGAGACGGGAGGTCACCCCGGCCTGCCACGACACAGCGCTTCACACGTTGGAAGTGTGTGTCGCATGGGCCCCGCAGCGACACGCACTTTCCGCCGTAATTGGCCGTGATCTCTCTTTGCCGAGCGTGGTAAATACCATGCTTTGCGGTGAGAGGTCGTGCGATGCAGTTGTCTCATTTTGCGAAGAGGTTACGTCGCAGAAGGAGGCCGCGGAGCGGGTCAGCGAGAATGCCGCCCTGGCAGACCCAATCCGCCGCAGAAGGAAGGCGGAGGGGGCAGTTTGCCCACCTCCTCCGTCCTGCGTAGTGGGGTCACCGGTGAAGAGTCGGGGGACTCTTCGCCGGATTGCCCGGCACCACACATGCGGGAGGGAGGTGGCCTTGGTGAGCGAGGTGGGAGGTGACCTCATAGCGTAGTTGCCCGGCTTGGCCGAGCCTACCGCCGGGGCAAGACGGTGAATGCTAGCGCAATCCTATCTTGCCTTGAGGTCCCTTCACGGCATGGGATCGTCAGGTGGGTGGTAACCAGCCGCGGTCGAGGCCTCGCACCAGAGTTGTGTTGCCTGTTTTGCGCCACCCAGGGGCCACGTGTAGGGATTATATTTTAAGGGTGCACTCCTACGGACGCGGGCAACTCAGCCCCCAAATACAATTTAAGAGCCACGGGTTCCACCATTGACGCCATCGTTCGCCTGAGAACAAGAACAACAAGAACAAGTTCGAACGGAGGCGAGTAACGCAATTGTGCGAGAGGTTGTAACCCATTTAACACCTTACGAAACCTGTCACGTCCACTGTTCCACAAGGGTCGGTTTTGGGGCCACTTATGAAATATCGGTTATGATTGGGCTCTACACGGTACCCGGAACTCACATTATTATAAGTGGAACAAGAATAGTGGTCCGAGTCTAGGCGCACATGAAATACTCGGGCTTTATCCTAGACTATCGTAGGAGTTTTGATGAGCACTATCGACAACTTGTGCTAAAGCTCATTGCCACTGTTTCTGCCTTTAATCGGTTGCTGCCAAACCTGGTTGGACCCAGTGTGGACTGTAGGCAGCTTTATATAGGGGTATGATGACGCTCCAGTGTGGGTGGAATTCCTGACTGTCAATCTTTTCTGCGGAGACCTCAGTAATAGTGGATATCGCACAATTTCAGCAGAGGCTGCGTCTGCTTTGGCTGGAACACTCCCGTAGGACTTCCAGGTGCAGGGAGATTATTTTAAGATCGGAAAGAGAGGCGCAGGGAAGAATAATAGCTCTGTGTAAAGAGAGGTTACTAGACCTTAGTGTTGGTCACTGGATGGTTGCGATCATCCAGCCAGTCCTGGAATAGTGGGTGCAAGCGTTGTCCTTCCATCTGAGGTAGGTATTGTCGGGGTATGGCTGCTTCGGCAACTACTACAACAATGGCTATACGAGAAGTGACTGCCGTGTTCCACCAGTGTGACTGCAGTGATGACAAGGCCTAGCCTAACCTTGAGCAGTATCTTACTTGGTTTGAACAGCGTAGTGTACACTCTGCAATACCACTCGGTATTGCTGCAATAGGTGACTTTTCACTGCCGGCCACTTTTATTCTGCCTTAAAAAGAGCCAGCAAACTATAGGCCAGGGATACTACCGTCCGCATTGTACAAGCTCTTGTGAGTTGGGTAACGAAGGTTAAGTATTACATTAAAAAAAAAAACGGTCGTATTGAGCACTTCCTCCTTTTTGAATTCGGTTAAAAAAAAGGAGGTGAAAAGCCACTGAGGGGTTGCGATTGTCATACAATCCAGTTCTCGGGGTTTCTCCAAGACAAACTGGGATTTGGCGCAGACAACGGAGTTTTTAGTGGGTCCAAGCGCCACATAACCGCACCGCAATATTGGGCGGCGTAATATGCGTAATACGCTGCGGCTCGAGGATCACTTTAATTGCTAAGACGTTTTCTTAGAAATAATAGTGTCGTCAAGCCGCAGCGTGTTACCTGGAACTGGGGGCATGGGTGAGTTTGGCTGGCTATTGGAGGTTTTGCCCATGATCACTACGCTGGGTGTGCGGTTTGGCAATCGCATAGCGCAGCTATTACCGATATGTTAGCATTTGGGATGCTGATGTTTAATGCATGGCACGTCTATGTACCTCTGTCGCCTTCAACTAAACCTCGGTAAGAAAGATACAGAGTCGTGGCATAAGGTAACAATGCCATTATCACCCTAAAATATCTTTCCTTTTTTAATGTGGTACTCATTCATAGACGTCGACCAGACTTCTGGTAACAACGCAGGCCTCTACTAACCTTTACGGGGGTCCAGCATTGCAGCTGCATTTGTCGCAACGACCTTTGACGGACCCCGGAATTTTGTGCAGGCCGTCAATAGCTGGCTCGCAAAGATTAACCCATAAGTATCACTGCCATTAAACTCCCATCCAATACGGTCGATGCATCAATTTAAATTATCCATTTAAGTACATAAAGATATGTTGCTCTGCTAGTGTGATGATTTGATGAAATATGTTGACCTTGACCACTAAGCTGTTCTATAGTGAAGACCCCATCAACATCTGTCCACTGGTTCTTAGGTATAAGTATTCGGACAGACAGACAGAGAAACTTTTACAAAAATATTGGTTTTGGCTTCTGTGTCGATGACAGTACAGTACAACCCAATAGTACCTATACAGTATGTATACAGTTTTATTAAAGTACAGATTAAAAGTGTAATCTAGCGTACCAAAGCGATCAGTAAAAACTAATTTAACTAGTGTAAACGCGTTCAATCTAAAAAGTGGCTTTAATGATTAATAATCTTTTCCAGATTGAGCCATTTGATGGTCTTCCACAACTTATATGCATGAAATGCAGGGAGATTTTGAACGAGTTTCATAAAATAAAAACCACATTCTGTGAGAAGCAAAGTAACTTGATAAGCAGGGTGTTAAAGAAAGATGTAAGTATTTATTATTATAAAATAAATTTATTCAGTTTACACTGAATCTTCCAACGCATAAATATGCGAACAACAACGTATGCGTGGCGATCTCTTAATTTTTTTTTTTTTTTTGTGGAAATGAAATGTAATTTCATCTGCAAAGTTAATCGTGTTGGTTCAGTCATCAGCATAGGGACTGAAAAGATAGCAATGATGTCGCCAAAAGACGTATTAAAAAGTGGAAGAAGAATACGAGGTAGTCAGCAGAGGTCGTGATGGTTTAGTGGTCAGAGCGCCTGGAGTATTTATCCGGGAGGCGCAGGTTCGAAACCTGCTCACAACCGTATTTTTCGTTCCACAAAAATGTATAAATTTATTCAGTGTTTGAAAGAATGCTGGCTGATTTTTTTTGAGGGTCCTGGTTCTCAGCTGCAGTATAAGTTTGGTTATAATGTGTGATCTGTGAAGTATATTATAATGAGATTTCTTACCGAGTAATTCCAATTTAACAACTGCCCACATGTAATTGCTAATTCATTCATTCTATTGCTCAATTATCTCACGATTGAAAAATCCCGCCCTTGCTAGCCCAAATAACCCAATCTATGTATATTTCCAAATATTATCTGAATAGCTGAATGAACATTACTTGTAGAAGTGCTGGCGTTTAAAAACACTGCCTTTTAAAATGTTTGTCATTTATTTTCCTATTTTTAACCGACGAAAAAAGGAGGAAGTATTTTGAATTCGAGTTTTTCATGATCGATTTCAAGTTCACCTTATTGTCACATCAAATACCCGCTTCCGTACGGCGGATAGTAGCGAGCTCATCCGTCGACCCTGAACCTGGTGCCGTTATCCCACTGCACACCTTCATCGGTGGCCTGTGAAATCAGGAGAGAAATATTTGCCGTAAAGGCTCAACCTACCTGCTTAACCCCTACCGACTGACTAGTGGTTATTTAGTATATTAAATGTTCCGTTAAATTAATGTTTATAATTCTTATACTCAATCTCCTCCTAGGCATACCTCCTAGGCTGGTCAAGTTGTAACACTAGAAACGGGACACTGGCGAATCGATCGACTTTTGTTTTGAGAAATTTTAATAAATTGAGCACATTACGATATGCTCGGTTTTTTTAGGATCATGGCATTTCATGAAATGAATCACTGCATCGATGGCTAATCATGAGTTTCTGAACTTGGATCAATCAAAAACAATAAAACTTTTGGTGATGTTTTACTAGTGACACTGTTGCTTATTTCGTGTGGGAGAAGCGGCATCGGCATTTATGAAAGTTTTTATCCAACTGCCCCAGAAGAAGGGTTGTGTTTTTCAAATGTGTGCCTATTACTAGCTGTGCCCCGCGGTTTCAACCGCGTATAATTATATTTGAATTAACTACTTAGTACCTACTAACTAATAAATAGAAAATAATTCACAGTTCGTCACATCTCAGCAATGTTCGGCTTTCGTCGGGCGGGGTTTATGCCGCACACGGCTCGTTCGCACGAGTGTTGAATTATTTTCATTTTCCATTGTCTCCTAAACTATGAGTCCAAATAACTTGCTATAAAGGGCATAGTTTATCTTCATAAAATTGTCTTGATGATGAAGTAGTACTATTGTTCGTAAGGATTAATATGCCATGCCTAATAATAATGTTCATAAATCTCTCCATACTTTCCAATAATATTTTGGCACTAAATACCTTAATGGGGCTTCTGTTTAAGAGATGTTATCGCACTTTTAGATGTTGATTTTGTGGAACATTATATGATAAGTAAATCAATAATCATTACGTCAGCGCACGTGGATAAAGAGATTCGGCAGCGATTTTTCTTCCGACTTACTTAACAAAATTCCGCCTGGCAGCGGCCCGCCAACGGTAAAACGTCCATAGATGCCATCATCTTCTCCCGTGCTCTAACGAATACGAAACGCCAAAAAAAGGCGCAG
Organism: Xylocampa areola; assembly: GCA_935421205.1. NCBI lineage: Eukaryota > Metazoa > Arthropoda > Insecta > Lepidoptera > Noctuidae > Xylocampa > Xylocampa areola. The sequence goes on from OW285201.1 coordinate 13,072,265, forward strand.
GCGTAATATAAATACTGGCCGTAAACCTTGCTATGCGTAAGGTCCTGAATCCTTTCGTTAGGATTCTCGGTAGCAGCTCCGAGTATGGTATTGTGTCGGGTATATGGCAATAGGCTTGCCACCTTCTAAATAGTACTGAACACATAATTGGTGAAATGCGAGTGTAAAAAAGTACTCCTTTGTTTAACCTTTCGGGGAATACAGCCGTGATTTTATGTGACCAATTTGACGATTGACCCGAAATAAACATTTGTTTTTACACGAGGTAAACGTTTCAATTTTAAGTCATACTTAAAATTCAAACGTTTACCTCTTGCTTACTTTTATGCAGTCTTTACCACTTTAAGGCGAAGCGACAGTGATAGCAGGAGTTTAATCTCAATTTTTACTTTATTTTAAGGATATACACATCCAGCCTCAACAAGACACCGTGAGCTCAAGTCAACAAGCTCCTGAAATTATAGCTGACTCAAAAAAGAAAAAGTCTAAAAAGAGAAGAGTGTGTCAACCATCTGTGTCCGACTTAGAATCAGAACAATCATTCCATACTAGTAAATCTAAGAAAAGAAAATGCTTAACGCGTAATGTCGAGATTTCAGTGACATGGCAGACAGATTATAAGGAAGAGGTAGTGTGTAAGCTATGCAATAGTGCTTGGGCAAATAAAAGATGTTTCTGGAATCATATCCGTTCCCATGAAGTCTTGAAGGAGAGGTATAAAAGCATATTCAATAGACAATGTACAGTTAATTTGAATAAAATTGATGGCAAACCTAACATAGCTGGTGTTAGCAACGTGGTAGTTCACAACAGCAATAAAATTATTGCAGCGGGTAACTCTTATTTTCATACTGTTTATACAAAAGATGGTTACAATTTTGTTAATAATAATTATTTTGATAATATTGAACCTACACATGCATATAATACATGTTTAAGCAAAGATTCTACAGATAATGATGATGATGAAGAAATTTTACTAAAACCAAACACAACACAAAGAAAAAGGCGGTTATTATCTAAAAGTTCTAATGAAACTGTTGTCATAGCGAGTAATCGTAATAAAATTTTATCCGATTATGAAGAGGACTCTAAAATTTCAATTCAAGATAATATTGATACACAATTAAGTACTGAACACTGTATAAATATTGATGATTCATCTGACTGTGACTCAAACCAAGACAATCTAGACTCAAGTCAGAGGGTAAAGCAACCCATGGAAGCTAAGCTCGGCGATTACAAAATAATCCAAGGAATCATATCAATGTGCGTTAATTCATATCATAAGAAGAACGAGTCTGCAGAAGGTGATATGTTATTTGTGAATGATAATCAAAATAATAAAAAAAATTGTTTTCAAATTAGCAGCGAATCTCACCTTAAACATAAAGTTTTAAGTATTGGAAGAAAAATTATCAATAAACAAGGTTTTAATTGCACTGGGTTGCTCAGATACATGGAACAAAAAAATCTTGAAATTATATGGATAACGAAAGCACTGCCATCGTATAGTACTAAAGAAACCAATTATATACGTATTTTGACAAAACTACGTGGGCCTGAAAACACGGTTGACAACCTCGGATGGATAACCATTACTAAAACGCATCAGCCCAATTCAGTTAAAAAGTCGGTACCAGTAATTCAATTTATACAAGGTGCTGCGTCTCAAAAATCATTGAGTCCAATTCCAGTAAATCATCATTCTATACAGGACACTACAACTCAGATAGCTAACATTGAAACAGATCTTCTCAAACAAGGGAACAACCAGACTGAAATTGATTCAACACCTGCTATGTTATATATTGATAGTAAATCAAGTAGTTCTGAATTGAAAAAGATTTTAAATGCTAACCCTGTTGCGAATCCCAAACAACTTCCAAAGAAATTAACACCAGGCAATGAATCAAGATTTAATAAAAATGTTGTGCAGCAGCAAGGTGTATGCCACACCACGGATAATGACGTAAACTTTTGTTTGCCTATCATAACTTCCACAACATCATTAGCTGCAGCTTCTACTATGGAACAGGACCAAAACAGAAACGATAATCTTCCATGTGTAGTGACAGAAACACCTGCTCCAAGAATTAAAGTGAAGCCAGTGTCCGAATTGATGTCTGAAAGAACATTGAACAGTCTAATGATAGAGCAATCGACGCCTGCCAATAATAGTAACATGTTAGTAAGTCAAATTGATAATGTTTGGCCACACCAACATACAATGAATGTTTTCGTTCCAAATATGGCACCACAGATAAATGTTAGTCCACAATTGCAATTAGTTACAGTACCGAATCTTCAGTTAGCGCCCTCGTATCAAATAATGCCTGGTCCATCAGAAATAAATATTAATCAAGAATGTGTAATATTGGACACTGCAGATTTTCCGAACACCAAAACGCATTCCCCATTTAAATATTTTAAAGATCTTTTACAGATGCACAATTTATTTTTACTTGATCCATCTGGTATAATATCAACAGATTTTAAATGCCTTATTAAATTTAGAGTTGTATTCAAGCAAGAAGCTAATAAGAATCAACCAGTTATCCTTTGTTTATCGTTATTTTGTTTAAGGAACAGTTTTTGTTTGCAAGTAAGAGGTAGGAATCAAGAGAGCATCGATATACATAAGTTATCTGCTAATTGGCAATGGGAAATACTTCAAATATATCGTGGAGATGTTACTGTTAAAGTGTTACAAAATGCTCAAAAAATCAGCCAAGACACATATGATTTCACTAATAAATTCTTTTGCGTGCTTAAGTCAATTAACTGCCATAAGGCTTGAACATGATGCATCTTTTGTAATCAACTTACGGATTTATTTTGTTATACATTAATACTGAGGAATTGTTTTATATTTCAATTATTATTTTTTGGCCAACATAATGCTAGCCTAAGCTATATATAGCGGACGTTCATAAGAACTCATTTAAATAAATATGTCCCTAGCACTTACAAGCAAGATTTGCAATACTAATCTTAGATTTATCACAAGAATGTTTGGGAAGTTCATAAAGGAGATTAAATACGTGAAACTTGGTCCATTGATGTAATTTGTTTTCATCAACAGATCACATGTGCATTTGAAACAAACTACACTGTGTAATTTGATAATTCATGTCTTAGTTTTGTGGAGCTCTACACCAAATGTGTTTTTTATTTAAAAAGAAAACAATACGAAAATTGGTCCCTAAGAATAAAAAATAATATATTATGCAATTAAATCCCATAGTATGTAAAAGTAATTCCCATATGTAACAAAGTTATTTCACAAAATCCAACATGTCACGTTTATTCTCTACTACTTTCGCAGTAGCACCCGCAGAATTTCCTCAGCATGAACTGCATGTTCAGGGGTAAAGAGTACCCATGCCCTATTCCAGGACCTAAAGTTATTATATACCTACTACATTTTATAAAAATCTTTACATAATATGCAGTCAGAAGCAATTATACTAATAGATAATAGCCTTTTACTGTAGAGCTCCACAATTACTAATTTGAACATATAATGAGATGATAGTATATTAAATACATGACATAATCTTTTGTATAAGACTGTCTAGTTTAGTTTAATTTTGTTGTTTGATAGCACAGCACAGTCTAACTGTCTACCCCTGATATTGTTTTACTAGTGCTACTCCTGGAGACATCCATAGTAATTATACGTATAACCCTATCATGGTAATTAATCTCGTGTTTTAGGCCGCGGCACGGATCTTGAGCGCTAGGCAAAATGGGAAAGTTTTTGCTGGACATAGTATTATTTTCCTCTATTAAACTGTGTTTATACTTCAAAACGTAATTTAAAAGATTAGTGTGAGAACTAAAATACCTATGCATAAAAACAAAAGCATGTTGGTAGATAATTTAAAAATTCTAATATGGAGTGTGTACAATTTTTTATTTTATTTAATATTGATAATGCTACGAATCACTAACACAGTACTAGATAAAAAAAAAACATCTTATCTCTCGTCTCATAACATAAAAGAAAAACAAATTAAATAATGAAATATAATGTTAAGTTGTGTGACCGCGACTGCATTCTACGCAATGCGAGATGCATGCCACCAATGCAAATGAAACGTCACTTCAATTACGTACACGTAATTAGCCAATCATAGTGTGATACACTCACGCACCGCACGCGGTGACCAATGATATTTTTTTACACCCGTCCCACCCCGCTACTCCCCGCAAATCGGACCTAAATTTAAATTCAAGGTCAGCGCTCAAGATTTGTGCCGGGATACACTGAATGGACCAAATCCATTCATTTTACTTTATTTTTAATTAAGACTATTGACTAACTTATGTAACGTTCGGACCTTCATTCAATTTCTTCTTATCAATTACATATTAAGTCGTTGGCGAGTTGATGTTATTGATTGTTGAATATGTTTATACATATTATCATTTATGGTCAACTGCCTCGTTGGTCTAGTAGTCGCAAACGCGGCTGTTGAGCGAAAGGTCCTGGGTTTGACTATCAGGCTGGGCAGTTCTGTAAGAAAATTCTCAGTAGTAGCCCGAAGTTTGGAATTGTGCCCAGTTGATGGCAATAGGCTCTTCACCTATTGCATGGGACTTAATAACGCATTGGTGAAATGCGGGTGTACGTCTGCCTGCCCCCTAGGGGAATACAAGCGTGATGCTGTTATCATTAAAATAGTATCTTAGTGAATTATGCGCAGAATTTCGTATCGGCAAAATGTCTTTTTGATCACAACATGGAATGTTTTCCACCAATTTCTATTCATACATAGCTGTGCCATATCAACAAATAGAAAATAGTTCAGTTTGTCTCTTCTCGCCAATGCTCAGTCCTCATCGGGCGGCTAGGCTTATTACGCGTCACACGGCTCCTCGCGCGGGTGTTGAAATATTTTCATTTTACATTATCTCCTAAACTTTGCGTCTAAAATTTTAAATAACTTACTTTATAGGGCAAAGTTTATCTTCATAAAATTGTCTTTATGATAAAATAGCTTTCGTTCGTAAGTATGAATATGGCATGCTTAACAATAATGCACATAAATCAAATTTATTTTTTTAAATATTTTGTTGGCACAATATACCTTATTGTGGTGTATGTGCTAGGCATATGGTATCACAGATTTTTATTTTTTATTTACTAAAGACCGAGTTTTTTAGAACATTATATTTACGTATCACTAAACATTACGCCAGAGCGCGCGGAGAAGGCAGTTCGGCAGCGCTTTTTCTTCCGACTTAACAAAAATGAATATTTAAGGTTAGCTGAGAGCTGTAGCGGAATGTTAGATAGCTTATGCTATTCCTCACGAACCTTTACACAACATTTTTTTGAAATCCGACTGGTAGTTAGACAGAGATTAGTGCGTTCAAACAAAAAACAAAAAAGATCTTCCGCTTTATAGTATTATTAAATTATATAAACATATTAGACCAGTATTTCAATCCAAAATTACAGTTTATTATTTTGTATTATGCAAAGGTATAAAGAATTGAATTTTTGGTTTTATAATTATGTATAAATTGTATTTACTGATGATTTTTACACTTTACTGTAGAAATGGATATATTGCGCCAGAGCGAGTTTTACGAATAAGAAATTCCATGAATTATGAAAGTTTGCGCATAATCTAAGCTAAGAGGAGTTCTTAGAAATCTTTTATTTCATTCCTTACATGCGTACGCAATAAGTTGGCACTTGGCCCGATTGCCGGGATTTTACAAGATTAATTATTTTTAAGTACATACAATTTATTAATTGTTTATGCAATTTAATTAAAAAGTGTGTGCCGACTTGATCCGTACGCACAGTTCTATGTTATAAAACGTATTCCAGAAGTGCGTTCTTTTTGTATTACGTATTCTAAGTACAGAACTCATATATTTTAACTATTTGTAAACTTAGCTACAGTCCAAGGTACTGTAAAAATAGGTTTTACCTTTGGCAATAAATTACCATTGTTGGGAAGGCATACTCAGTTAATGCTAATATTATGTAAATACTTAAGTTACTCAAAATTTTCATGTAATAAAGTTATAAATTTTGAACGATGGATATTCCTTTGTTTTAATAAATATTATGGATATGGAACATATTCAATTTAGGAAAATATTTAAATGTACATAACTATAGTGTCAACAATAAAAGAACAACATATTTACTTGGATTTACTTTCCTAACACTAAATTGAATATTACATAACTACCACTCTATCCAAGTGTCCATATGGATGAAACGTCTAACAAAACATCTTCGGGTGGCGAATGTTTGTGGAACATGAAGTATCCTTGAATTTGAGCTGGGCTTACTACTTTCTTCTGCTCCAGAACCCTATGAAAACGAAACAAATTATTAGTCTTTAACAATTATTAGAAAATGCAGTTGCACAATGCTCATAAAGTATTATTTATTCCTGTTATACAGTATTTAGAAAATGGTGTCAATTCTTAAGTAGATAAACTAAAATTATAGAATGGCTAACATTTACTAACAGATACTTTATAGTGTACGTTACTCCAGCAGGAAAGTGGCTCCTAGAGTGATATGATTGGAATGTATAATTAGTGCGTAATCTGCTGTAAATGTTAGCGCGACATAAATAAACAAAAAACACGGAAATAAAGATTCCTGCTGGAGTAACGTTGTTCCAGTAGGAAAATTCTAAACGAATGATCGGAGAGAAATATTGTGAATGCGCAGAGAGCTTATACTTGTGCAAAAATGTGTGCCGAAAATATAATTTGTGCATCTTCAGGTTTTCGAGATATTGCATTTCCTGCTGGAGTAACGTTTTTGCAGAATCGTGTACGTCGAAAACCATTGTATGTGCGCCTGTAGAATAAATATTCACGTAATATAGCTCTTAATTTCTATAAAATATTTATAGTTTTCAAGTAATCGCGCATTTTTGAAAACCGGATAAGCTCGCTGAAAACTATTCGGTCCTTCTTGACGCTTATAATAACCATAAAAAGTTTCTTTAGTGTACATGCATGTGTTATTGGGTAATACTGCTAAAACTCAAAACGACGACGGTGTCATAACTTTGACGGCAAAATACAGGAAACCGGCTCTCAAGCGTCAAGAAGGACCGAATAGAGTTTTCAGCGAGCTTATACGTTTTCTCATTTAGGCGCTGCAATATTTTTTCAGGTTTTCAAAAAAGCGCGATTACATGAAAACTATAAATATTTTATACAAATTAGGAGCTATTCGTGTATATTTATTCTACAGGCGCACATACAATGGTTTTCGAGATACACGATTCTGCAAAACGTTACTTCAGCAGGAAATGCAATATCTTGATAACCTGAAGATGCACAAATTATATGTCCTTTTTTATTTCCCGTCACGGGCATTAGCTTTCACCTGAAACCTGAAAAAGTTGTTAAACATCACGTTTGGCAAGCGATTTTGCAAAGAAAAAACAAAGCCAACATATGTAAGAAGATCAGGTAGAGAAGAATGTCAGGTAATTGACTAACTACCAATTCTGTCCTCATAAAGTTGGGTCCCGATTAGTGACATTTATTTCTGTACTGTGGCAGCGCCACGGTACTTGCTACGCTAAAATGCCGATCAAAACTGTAATTTTGAGAGACTTGTTATTTTGAGCTATCCGATAATTGTTGCATACGTGTCATCACATAGCAAAGCTACTATGGCTAAAGAGCCTTTTGAGGAAATTTTCCTCCAAAAAGGCCTTCTAGATGAGTTCCACGCATATATGGTGCAAAATGATGTCTGGACTTTAAAAGTTCATTTGATCTCTGATTTTTTCTTCTCAGAGATAGTCAGAAAAGATGTGCCGATGCAATATAGTTTTAAAAAGAAGCTAAAAATGTAATATTACTTGAAAAAGTGTATTTATCGACCTATTTACAGAAATAATTTCTATTTTAACACACCGCGCACCTGTCACGTAGTAAAAGACAGTTCCCGAAGACTTTTATCCTGACAAGGAGCGAACATTCTTAGTATATTAGGTCTATTATAGTTTAGATCCCAACTAACATTAGAGCATGGTTTATCATGAAATTGACATCAAAGTCTCAAGTTGCCTATAGAAGTAAGTATAGTTTTGAACTTGGCTTGACAAGAGTAAAATTGGTTTAATTCCTCCATGGTCTCATTGCCAAATGACCAGCAGGCGTAATAGGCCATCTCGGTTGACATGATGATGGTCATTATTTGGTTAAATAATTAAAAAACATTCGACGCTTTCTATGTCAACCGAGATAGGTATGCCAATAGGTAGGTGATGTGCTGCACACCAACTAAAACCTTCTATGTCATGTTAAGTGGCCACCGTATGATTATGGGATATCTTTGAAATCTATTACGTTCAGTTTACTACGTTCAGTAACTTTTATATCAACATTAGACATAATATAGGCACACCAGTAATTATTATCAGTGCTGTTGTGTTTCACAACGTCAAGGACTTACAGCTAATATTATTATTTTAAACAGCTGTTATTATTTGTTGGTGAACTGGGGCCTTACTTTAATCCAACGCAATAGCGTATTAAAATCTTTACATTCCAATTAGTCAATTTTTATTTAGTTCAGTGCAAACAGATACGACATCATCAGGGGCGGATTTCCCTATAGGCCAAGTAGGCCCGGGCCTAGGGCGGGCCTAGAATTGAGCCTAGTTTTATTCAATTTTATTTTATTTCTATTGTTTATTAAATTTTTCATGGTTTACAGCACATAGGGGGGCGGCAATCTTTCGTAGGTCTAGGGCAGCTAACGTATCAAATCCGCCCTTGGACATCATGTTAGTAAATCACCACATAGTATAAATAAAGTCGCTTCCCGCTGTCTGTCCCTATGTATGCTTAGATCTTTAAAACTACGCAACGGATTTTGATGCGGTTTTTTTATAGATGGAAGATTTAAGAGGAAGGTTTTAGTATAGTGTCAAGATTTTGTATACATTGGCTAAAATATAATGATATTTGTTGGATGTGTCGGAAAAAAATAAGCCGTCTGGGAGCTTTCAACGAAAACGCTGCCTAAACCCTTTGAGATATAACAAAATGATGTATCGTGGAATTGTGTATCTTATATAGGTCTACAGAAAAGTCCGCGATGGCATATGTCTACCTCTTAAGGATACAATAGTCAATACATTTTAATACTTAAAAAAATGGGCAATTAAAAAGCGGGAATTGGAAAGCGGGAACGGGATCAAAATTTCATGATTACTTTTGCTCGTGATAACCGACATCCACGCGAGCGAATCCGTGTGCATCAGCTAGTAATATAATAAAACAAATAAACTTACTTCCTCGCAAATGTCTTCGCGAGTTCCGGCGCTTTTTCTCCTTTGTAAAATCTCAAAAACATAAGTTCTATTTGTGCTTGATCACAATATCCTACAAACTCTTTCATATCCACTCGGCCTGGTCTAATCAAAGCTGGGTCCAATCTGAAAAAAATAAAATTAACTGTGTAATATTAAACAATACATACACAAAGTAATACATATTTACTAACTGCACGTCACCAATATTTTCATCTATTATAGACAAACTATTATACCCTTAAAATGGAATCCCTACTCGTGGCCCCTGGGTGGTGCAAAACAGGCAACATAACTCTGGTGGGAGGCTTCGGCCGCGGCTGGTTACCACACACCGGACGAAGCCATGATGAAGCGATTTAGTTGTGTTTCGGGATGTAGTCCGGTGCAACCGTTGTGGGAGACCGGTCTGGGCAGTTGCATCAACTCCCCAACTATCGTTCTCCTCAAATCTATCCACTCTATGAATGTGAATAGATTTATTCTGGATATACGTGCTCTATCCTCGGCTACACCGTCGCTTACGATCAGGCGAGTTGGTGGCCAAACGTAGATCCATCTTAGATAAGAAAAAAAAGGTGTGCTTATCTCCCTTCGTCTTTTTGAACTTGCTTTGTCTGCAAGTTTTGCGACGGCGGCGGAAAGCGATGCAACGTTTGTGATTTCGACAGTTGGTGACGCAATTGACCTCGCCAACTCAAAACTGTCAATGGATGCGTTTTGCGCTCCGCGACGTGCGTTTACATTCGTGGCGTTACTAATAAATAATAAATTAAAAAAAAAAAAAACTTTTACAAAAACTTGGTACAAATGGCCGCAGTATTAATAAAACAAATATAATATGTAATTTTTACGCTAAAACTAATAAAAAACTAAAATATATCTATTATAAGTGCAAGAAGTATATAATTTCTGAATTAAAATTACATGTAGCGACCTGCCCGAACTAGGTTAATTCAAACCTGTGTTTCAGGCCATCACTCAACTACGCTATTTTTAGTGGAACAATACATTTAAGCTAAACTAGTACGAAAAATATGTGTAAAAACTATGAGAACAAGCATTAAGGTATTTAATATAATCAATAACTAGTATAAACAAAACATTTCTATAAAATAAATACTTAATAATTAAATTCATTTCAAAATTTCTAATAACTTTTCTGTGTCTGTGTAGTCGAGATTCACTAAATATTCAGATAATATTATTGCACATTTTTATAACTTACACTATATATATTTAATAACTTATTTAGCCTATTATACAAAAAAGGCCCTAAAAAGAAATAAAATCTATTTGCAAAAGCATGTCTTGATTGAACCTTATTGTAAACCAAATCCTTCCTTCTCCTGTCTGAAGGAACTGGGTTAAAAGGAAGTTCAATGTGCTGGAGTAATACTATATTCATAATAAATAGTTGTCTGATTGTTAGAACCTTACATGACATGTACAGCTGGTGAGTGGGAAACCTAAAAGGACGAAATGTAGCTACCTTCAGAATTGCTCTTTGAGCCCGTTCTAAAGGGAGCAAAATTGTTTTTGCAGCGCCTCCCCAGGAACTTATGCAATAGGTGAGAATTGATTGACACAAAGCTAAGTAAACTTGTTTAATTAATTTATAGTCGGCTATGCTACGCAAATTCTTAAAAACATATATTAATTTCCGCACTCTAGTGCATAGTGCATCAATATGTTTACGGAAATTTAGATTTGTGTCAATCGTGACACCTAGATACTTTATATGGTCTACTTGAGTTAATGTGGGACAAACACATTCAGTGTCAGCATTTATACTACAATTATTATGAAAGTGAATGTTTAGGTTAGTAAGTGGAATGTTAGTGTTTTTCATTGTAAATAAAATGTATTTTGTTTTATCTGTATTTAATGTTAGTAAATTTTTATGAAGCCAATTAGACACAATATTAAAACCATGCTGGGCGTATTCATAGACCTCATCTCTGGATTTAGCTGAAAACAGCAGAGCCGTGTCATCCGCATATGAGATTATGACACCATTTTTTAGTGCTAAGCTGCAGAGGTCATTTATATAGATTAAAAACAATGTAGGACCCAAAATACTTCCCTGTGGTATTCCATAATAGCTATTTTCAAGGTCGGAGCTTGTGTATTTACCGATTTTAACACACTGATGACGCTCTCTAAGATAATCCGCGAAAAGCAGAAGTTGTGATCCCCTTATTCCGAGTGATTCAAGCTTATGCAATAGCATAGACCCGGAAATAGTTTCGAATGCCTTGGCAAGGTCTAGAAAGATCCCTATGGTATGCATTCCATTGTCCAGATTGGTGCTTATGAAGTTTGTTAATTGATGTACTGCTTGGTTAGTTGATCTTTTCGGCCTAAATCCAAATTGAGTATCCGAAAGTAGTTTGTTTTCCTCAAGATATTTTATCAACCTACTGTTTATAATCTTTTCTAAAATCTTTGAGAGGCCTGTTAGTACTGAAATAGGTCTATAATTATTAACACAGTTTTTTTTTACAGATTTAAATACAGGGGTGACTACAGCTTTTTTAAGTAATTTAGGATATTCCTTTAGATAAACATATCTGGAAAATATGAGTTAACGGAGGGGCAAGTAGGTATTTAAATCTTTTAATTATATTATTAGGTATGTTATCCCACCCTGTAGCGCAGACATCCTTTAACACAGTTATTATTCTTAATACGAGTACTTCACTAACGTCAGTACTTAATAATACGAAAGAATTGAGTGTAGAGGATGTTATTGTCGGACTTTGAGGGGGCAAGTTTCGAGAATTTAAGCATTTTTCTGCTAATTTTTTACCAACGTTAGCAAAAAAGTTGTTTACTTGATGTGTTGATTTGGAGGGGGTCATGTCGATTGATAATAAATCAAGAGGAGGCTCGGAATGTTTCGATCGAAATGTATTCGTTTGTATAAATTTCCAGATAAGTTTACTGCTTTTCCCGGCCTTCTGTAATTCGTTTTTATCGTATAGATTTTTTAGTTTTTTAGCAAACTATTACAGTAATTTCTGTATCTTTTATATGTAACAGAGAGTATATAATTATCCGGTGCGTGTTTCGACTTAAGGTGAAGTTTGTCCCTATGTCTAATACAACGAACCAGATCAGGAGTGATCCACGGTTTAATACTGATAAACTTTTTGGGCACTACTTTAGTTATTGTATTTTTATTTATTGCATATTGCAGTGAATGTATAAAATACTCTAACGAAATATTTGCATCGTTTGAGTTGTAAACGGGGTCAAAATTAATAGCACGTATGTCATATTCAAGGTTAGCCATATTGATTTGAGTATAGCTACGCATGCAGTTTTTTCTAGGTGGAGTAATTTGTAATGTTAGTAAAACAGCTTGATGATCGGTTAGCGAAGAATTAGTAACCAAGTTACTGCTTGATGCTGACCTCCTCCATATAATTGATGCCGTGCTTAATTAATGTACAAATTCGTACCGAATGAGCAGTGCAAATGCGACTGTACTAGACCGCGCATTGCACTGCACTGTTGCTGGCTGTACACTCACCGGTGAGGGCTCTCGCCATGTTTCGCCGAGAAAGCTGTTAGAAAGCTTGCGCTGAACTGAACAACGCGAGAGTGTACAGTGATGCACTCGTGTCGCCTCGCGCGAGTTAGTGAGACCCTTTGACTCGCGCACAAAAACCGACGACTCGGAACGGAGAGCAGACGAGGCGAGACGGGACTAAAAGAGACAAAGCGAGTTCAGCATGTACACTCTCGTACTAGTCATGCCTTGCGGTACCTCGAAGAGAGTGTACAGCCGGCATAATATAAATCGATCCATGAGTTTGGCCCTACTAGAGATCTCATAACTTTTTAACGGTGATAGCATTATGAACTTGGGGGTCTTGGCAACCAACTTTACATTAAATGTATTTGCTGGGACGGTTTAGTCGAAAAATTTGTGATTCTATAAACGATCGATTCTAATGACACTAATTCTTTAAATAACTGACTATCAAGGTGTAATTTGAAAAAGCCTCGATAATTTTAACATATTAAACTCATAATTGCCTATAATTATTCCACCGAAGGGCAAGGGCCTTCTCATAGAAGACATCAGCATTCATCACCACGCTAGCTCACTGCGTGTTGGGGATAGCGTACCATTTACTAAGAAAATAAATATGACAGGAAAGGTACAATAGTACAGTGGCCAGGTTTGAACTTCGAACCAACAACCTGTAGTTGAGTGTGTGGTAAGAATATTTATTAAACAAGAGTCGTAGTAGTCGCCAGGCAAAGGGGTTAGCAGTCGGTATCTATAAAAAGGATTCAATATTTTGGAGGCTTTTACTGACGGGTGGTCTAAATATCTATTAGGAGATTATGGCAATGAGATGGCGCGCCTTTCTGGTCCCAAGTATATTTTAATGTTACTCATTTATTAGCACCCACTTTTAAGACATTTTCATGTACACATGTGTTCATTTAGTTTATGAGAAATTTGCATTATCGTGAAGATTTTTTTTTGCGATACTATTGACAGATATGCTTTGAGTTTCGTCTTTTGTCTGCTTAAATCGTTGAAGCTGAAGCTAACTGGGTTTTAGTAAAATACACTTGTTTGTCATAATATGACAAATAATATTATTATAACTTAGTTAAGCTTTCCAAATGGTCGCGCAGGTACAGTCGTACTATATAAAAGTGTTAATGTTTAAGATTATGGGAAATTCGACACGACTGCTAAACATTTATGACACCGACTGTTCTTGGCCCGAAGATCGAGTGAAACAGATTTATTAACGGAATCTAAGGACGTGCCTATTTTATCGTAAATTTTACCACTTCGCACATGCATTGTTATAATAGTGTATATGTCGCAGATGGATTGTAGAATCCGCTGTTTTACAAAACTGCTAGCTGATTTACAAAACAGTACTGTTTTATAAAACAGCTGAATGACGTTCAGCTGGATTGCCATTGCGATACGTTTAACAAAACAGCTACCCACCTTTAGACGTAATGCAGAATTACATATCTACAGTGGGACAGGTTTGTTTATTGTATAGGTATATTAAGTAGATAGTCACCACTCAAGTAACAAAAATATTCTGTATTCTGATTTGACTTTCCGTGGCTGGGTCGAAGGAGCCCCGCTTCGCGGGGCTCCTATTTTTGTGTCTGTAAGGTTAGAAAAAACCTAACCTGTCCGTGTCGGGATACAGGAAACTCCCGAGCTCGCTTCGCTCGCTCATGGATCAATTTCGTTTATTTTTTTCATAATCCCGATATATTGTCGACTATTATAGTGGTTTAGTATTTACGTCATTCAAAATTTTCATATTTTTTTTTGCTATTGACCAGTAAAATAAAGCTAGGTTATTATTGTTAAGACATACAGAGCCATATGCGACAAAATTTCGAACTAAAATCAACAATCTGACAGTTCATTCCACACTGTGATCGTTGACCCGCTGCATTGATAAACGCAAAACGTTCATTCAATTCTGCGTGTTACCTATATGTTCAGTAATTATGTAAAACCGCTAAACGTCGTTCAGCTGTTTTTCATAACAGTACTGTTTTGTAAATCAGCTAACAGTTTTGTAAAACAGCTGATTCTACAATCCATCTGCGTTATAAAAATATCCAATCTTATATGTAGTTATAAAATCGCAATAGCAAATCAAAAAAGTCTAAGCAACATGTACGATTTTGAACATTTGAACGATTTTTACTATTGTAATATATTATTTAATATTTCTTTTATAAATAATAACTAAACATTTTTTATGCGTTAGTGACTAATGCAACAAAATCCTTCATTCAATTGTTCATTTAATCACAATAATTAACAATGTGTGTACCGTAACATACGTAGTATAAAATAAAGTTAAAACGAAATTAAACATTTCGTGTTTTGCAAAATACCGTTTTTTTTAATTATTTGGTAATTCAATACAAAGTGTTACCGCCTGTGTTGTGTAAAACTTGTCGGCAAAGATTTTCTATTGAATTTATAAGATTGTTTATCTGATCCTGCGGTAATCGCTTCCAATAGAATTTTAACAAGTCTTTCAGTTTTTGGGTTCAAATGAAAGTTGGAAATCTGAGCCAAGACTTTGTGCAAACATAAGGCCCGAGGACATCTTCAACTCAACTTTTAGCGTTCATATTGCCTTCTACAAAAACGAGCTCAGTTCGTCTGTTCTTCATAATACCCGCCGATACCATCACTGTGGAGCCACTGTAAGGGTGCACTTCCTGGAAGCATCTCAGCCGTTCAGCATTTCCGGGACGACGATATACTTTTACCTAAATCTAAACCGGGACTCCTCGCAAAATAAAATTTTATCCCATTGCTCCCGGGTCCATGTCAAGTGTTCCTTACACCACTCGTACCGACGTGCACGATTCCCATGGCGTAAAGGTGGGCACCTAATTGGGCGTCGTGCTCGTAGCCTGTATTCATGCAGCCTACTTCTCATAGTTTGGTGGATAACAACAACACCTCTTAAGAATTGTAGCTTTAAACCTATCTCCCGGGTGGTTAACATCGGCTGACGTGTTGTAGTCAGTTCTATGTATCGGCCCTGTCGAGCAGTTGTACTCCTTCCACGTCTTGGGTGCTGCTCAGCAGGATCCCCTACATTAACGTAACGCTGCCAAAGACAACAAATCACGTTTGTATTGACACCAAAACGCCGAGACACCACGGTCCTACTCTAAGAACAACCAGGTTTGGCTCGCTCGAATGCAACAACGTACCCCGTCGCCTTTATAAGTCGGCCACAGTTGGCCTGCCAAACACTCCACGGAAAAGCGCGTGCCAGATAGCGGAGCGCTGCCAAAAAAATGCCGAGATACCTGGGACTGTTTTCTTCCTGGTTGTAGCATTCCTAGATCTCTCTGCATTTCATCAGCAGTCAAATGGCGTCGCTCCATGACATAAAAAAGGACTAACCACAATGTCTCAAAAAAAAAAAAAATACAAAAGTGAGTATTTATCTCACTTTTATTAATTAGAGACATACAGTTTTATCAAACAACGAAAACACATGAAATCGGGAAAAAAATATTAACTTTTATTTTAATGAAAACAAAACACAATAGAAACTTTCTATTTAAAATCAGCCACTATATGTTTCCGAGAACAAAAAGGTTGCATACCAATCTATTTTGAGAAAAAATAATTAAGTATCATAATATATAATAAAACGTGCGGTTTTTGTACATGATGCGTGTTGCTTAGACTTTTTTGATGTGTGTATTATAAATGATAAATGCATGCTTTCGCGCATTGATTGATGAAGCCATTGATATACTATAGGTAAATGAAAATATAGCAGAGGATTTTTGTCATTCACAGTATCAGAAATATGTCTAGATAATATGTTCATCATTCATATGTTCATAATAATTCATAAATACGAGCACAGTAAAAAAGGAAACTGCAAAAAAAAAAATTGCAGATGTATCATTCCTCACCTTGTCGTAGAATATTTTTCTCGTTGAATATGTCTGGTATATAAACTCATTATCTGAGCCGGCTGTCCTAAGAACATAGCGCTGCCAATGTTGGAAATGTGCCACGTTGGGGCGAGGACGAGCGATCTCTTGCTTCCGGGCGTGATCAGATTCATGCTCGGGAGCGGAAGCGTTGGCGAACCGTTGCCGTCGCGATGTGGTAATGCTCGCGAAGGAGGCCACGGATACGGTTCCCCAACTGCTCTCACTCTCGCGCATGTTTCTTATCACAGCAAGTACTTCTTGAGAAGTAAACCCATCTCCCTGCCGTGCCGGCGTAAAAAAGGTTCCAGAAATTGGAAGGCGATCAAAAATAAATTAACAGAACTTCACGGATGTCGACATCTTCAACAGAAGGTGAAGATTCGATCACGGAATCCCGATAAAAGTTAATGAAGACTGTTAGTTGTTAGAAGTCCAGTACGACGCCCTATCACGGATTTCCGTAGCCGAAACTAAATTTAGGTCTTACCTTTCTAGGTAATTTGTGGTCATAAAAACTATTCGGGCTTCTGTAGAAGCAACACCATCAAGGCAATTGAGTAGTCCACTGAATGTTACGCGATTAAGTCCTTCGTATGCTGACTTTTGCGCAGTTGTGTCTTCTCGGGAAACAAAGGCAGCATCCACATCTTCTAATAATATTATTGATTGTTGTGGTGCAACACTGTAAATGTAAGTGAAATAGACTACACTAAAGAAATCTATAAAGGTAAATTTCTTTGGTCTTTGCGTGTAAATTACAATGTAAAAAATTGTAGAAATATGATAAGAATATTTTTGACAGTAATGTATTATAAGTAATAAGTATTATTCTGTGGTTTGTGTTTCCTTTTGCTTGTACATAGATTCGTTCATACAGTCATGGCATATGCCATATAAAGTTGCAGTGTCATTTTCGACAAAGTAACCAAGTGCTATCTCATAATATGATAAATGGTTAATGGTTAATCTTAACTAACCTTAGTAAATGGTTAAGCCTGTCATCTGTAAGGCCTCTTTCAGATAAATTTAGAACACATATGTTGTATTCTAATTGGCCTGCCAATGCCATGATAAAGGAAGATTTTCCACAACCTGGAGGACCATACAGCAAATAACCTGAAAAATATTAAATAAATCATTATTACGTCTTATATTTTTTCCCAGTGGATTATTTTGGAATGTTCAATAAGATTATTATAAAATTAAAACCAAACTTCTTTTTTTCCATAATGTTCTACTGTCCATGGAACAGACTGTTTAACTGGCAATAGTAAATGTAATAGAAGTTCATTTGCCATGAAAGAGTTAAGCAGATAGTGTTGAGTGAGTATATATAGTTTTTCATCACAGCCCTTTGATTGACAAAGAGGTAAACATAACACACCAAACAAGTAACAATAGGTAAAGACCAGTTTGCCAAACACTGTGTCCCCAAAGAGTTTGTAAAACACTAAATCAGGTAATAGATCTTCCATTTTTTATGACATATTGGTCTGATTCATCTCATTGTATTCTGCAACTCAACTCTAATATATCTAAGGGTTTAGAGCAATTCAAATTAAAAATTGTGTACTATGAAACTCAAGAAACAAATTCTTCAGCTTAAATATTTACCCCGCCTATATGGGATTCCTCTGTCAGTATACCATTGGGGGCTGTTTATAAAGTCTAAGCAGTCATCAAGGATTCGGTCTGCCAAGCCAGAACGAAGTACAACACTGTGAATTGGACGCCGCCTTCGTGGATGTCCAAATGGACGCCATTCTGAACCCATGGCCGTGTACATAATTGTCATTCCTTCATGCTGTTTCAAGGCCATTGTTCTTGCTGTAATGGTAAATGAATTATTTACTGAATGTAAGTCTTCACATAAAAGTTTTGTAACAATATTATGTCCGAAAGTTAATGATGTAATATGAATTTAATGTTATGAAACTAAAAATAAAATATATTACCTTCTTCTAAAATATTGAAATACAGCTCCTTATTTCTCCCAAAAGATGTTAATGTTACAGTTTCCCATGGAATACCCATATGAAGGTCTAATGTATGTTGTTCTCTTGTTCTGTCTACTTTGATCCATGTGCCACCATACCTGACACAATTTAATAATGCCAGTATTATAAATTACGAAAATATGTATCTTGGTGTGATATCTCGAATATATGTATGTTTACCTAAAAAAATGCTGACCGATACTAGGAATAAAATCATATTTAGTTTTTATCTGGCCAGTGTCTTTTTGGAGAAAGGATGTTTCCACACTCAAGTGCTGAGTATGCTTGGCACCTTTGTGAGTAATCCAATGTAGCAACCATTGGTACGACTTGTCTCTACATGGAACCTCAAGGGTTATCATACAATGCCTTCGAAATAGAATCATAGATGTTTGCACACCCTTTCGTAATATTGCAGCTCCGGCACCGATTCCAAACAATCCGAAACCAGCGCCAAAGTACGGATTTTGAGATAGGGACGCTATATACTCTGCGATAGCCATTTTGCACAGTTTTCTTAGATCTTTAAATGATTAAAGACAGATTTATTTAAAAATAAATTTAATCTCGTAATTCTAATACATTTTTCGTTCGACTTTGACAAGTCAGCAGTTGACATTGATAGCTGACAGTGGTGATACTGACATTGACACGCAGTCAGCTGTTAGAATAACCGATAAATAATAATATTAAGTGCGTCCGCAGCCGAGCGGTCAGGCAAACCGCCTGCCATCTCATAGAGTTCAAATAATAATAATAGAGTAAAAATAATCTTTTATATACGTAAATCAATAATACTGCCGAACGTGCTCGTCTTCGTCTGCTTGCCATGGGAGAAAGGTAATAATATCTAATCTGTGGGAGAATGGTAGTGGTGGGTAGCTCCGGAAGGACTGAGCCGAAGGAATCAGTTTCGGAACCGGAGATATCATTTGATTCCGGAGCGGTTCCGCAATTAATCGCTCCACGGAGCTATTGGATTCCGGAGCACACCGGAAACATAACTCCGCGGAGCCATTTGATTACAGAGCAGCACCGGAATCAATGGCTCCGTGGAGTTATCTATTCCGGAGCCGCTTTATTCCGGACCTTTGGCTTTTGATTCTTTGGCTATCGGTTACGGTAGTTAAGAACGCTTGCAAATCAATGATTGATACGACATCATAACTGAATTTTTTAGTGTTGAAAAATTTGTGTGTGGCAAAGAAAACGATTAGGTAACGATTGTACAAACAGTACGTTGCACTCTTACTTCCATATATTTAGAATTCCATAATGCACTGTGAACCAAAAGAATAAAATATTCTGGTGAATCAAATGAATAAATGAGCCAAAGGAACCGAAAGAGCCAAAGGAATAAATGTTCTGGTGAGTTAAATTAATAAGTGAGACAAAGATATTATTAAGGTGAATCGGTACCGGAGCCGCAGTCGGAATCATAAGTGAAAGTCACTTTGTGGAATAAAGATATGTTTAGACAAGATCTAAAAAGCCACATTTGACAGATATAAAGAAGGATATATGTAACTTGTCAATTTTAATAAAGGTTGTTAATAAAAATAATTTTGAATATAATACATGTTAGTGTTATTTAGTTCCAAAAGTATAACTGCCATCTGGCGTCGAGATTGATTTAGATGAGGGTTTCGTTCACACTGAGAGTTAAAGTAATGAGCGGAACAACGACTAGGCAGTTTTCTGCTCCGACCCTTGCTGGAGCCGGCCCGCGCCGAATCAGTAGCTTTTAATTTGTCCCTTAATAATAAGGAGATTGATATGATCCACCTAGTCCCTAGTTCTCCCCCCAGCAACGCCATAAGTCGAGGATCGTGTCCCCCAGGGGACGCCCTTAGCCCTGTTGCTTTGTTTGTAGTATTTTAAAATATGCTCTGGCTGGAGGCATCAAACTGCTTCGCCTTAGATATTGTCCGGTTACGCAGACAAAACACCTATGGGATTCTGCAAGAGGCCATTAAAACAAAAATACTAGTCAGTTCCTATCCCGACGACGCTATAACCCTCCTCCAAGAAAGCAATAGAGCCACCAGCACAGTACACAAAAACAGACCGCCGTCATTTCGGCCTCGCCAACGATGCCCGTTGCGACGTCTCCGTAATTGTCCACCCTGACTTGCTCGTGCCAGCCCACACCGTTGACCCTGCAGCTTTAAATTTGTCCCTAAATAATAATCCGATCCAACCACTCCCTTGCTGTTCTCCCGCCAGCGACACCCTAAGCGTCGTGTAGTTTATAAGTTGAATACCTGGCTGGGGGCCTTAAATTTCTTAAGGCAACCACAAGAGACTCCGGTTAAGCAGTCAACAACCTCCTAGGTTCACCTGCAACATGCCCGAAACAAAAAATTACTATGCAGGCTAGGGATGAGATATACTTGCAAAATTCAATACCAGGGCTTGAAAGTACGAGTATGTAAATCTACTGTAGACTCATTAAACAGATGGTAGACACTGGGCGGCTGAAATCAAGCACTACACTCACTATAAAGATATTCTTTGTAGTCTTTCAAACCAAGATATATTGGGTCTCCCCAAAACTACTTCATCCCAATCAATGGTCCTTTACAGCGTGGATAATGTTGAAGTAGAAAAAATCATCCTTTACCTAAAGACCAACTGTGCCGCAGGATTTGATGGTATTCCCTCTTCAATCGTGAAAGCCATTCGACACATTCTTGTTTCAATCCTTGTATTCATATTCAACGTGTGCTTTTCGACAGGAATCTTTCCTGAGATATTTAAAACTGCAGTTGTCCATCTTATTTACAAGTCTGGGGACAGAGACAGTGTCTTGAATTAAAGACCTTTATCAGTTCACAACTCTTTCTCAAAAATCTTCGAAAAACTTATAAACAACAGGATTACAAAATACCTAAATAAATATATTCATCCTTTCTGAAAATGAATTTGGCTTTCGAAACGGAAAATCCACTGATCATTGGGAAAATAATCAGAAAACACCCGATACCTTTCTAGACCTATAAAAACTAAAATAGACAGCTTGTAAAACTCGAAAACCATCTAAGCAAGCAAGAATCCATTACTTTTGGTGTACTTCAGGGCAGCGTGTTGGGACCAACAGTTTTCCTCTTAAATGTCAATGAACTGTGTCAGTTATTTTGTCGTACTCGTATTTTTAAATTGTAACCTATGCAGACACTTATGTATGCAGAAACTTGCAAGAACTTAGACTTTGCCCTTAGCTCTGTTATGAGGTGGTTAACCATAAATCTTTTAACACTTAATGTAAATAAGACCAAGTTCATTTCCTTCTCCACTACGAAGTCAGGTCAACCACCAACACCCATAGTGATTCGCGCTCATACTTGTCTTAACGCAGACCGTTCACCAGTAGAAAACACCCAAATAGTTAAATACCTCGGCGTCACACTTGATAGTAACCTCAAATGGAAGCAACAAATTGCTACTATTGTAGAAAGAGTAAGAAAACCCGTATACATTTTTATAAAGCTTAGAGGCTCGGCAAGTTTTAACTGCTTAATAACCATTTACTTTGCACTCGCGCACTCTGTTTTGGGGTCTAACTGTCTGGGGGGATTCTCTGCTATTATAACAACAATGATTCGAGTTGAACGAGCGCTAAGAGCTGTCTTGAAGGTACTGGCGAGAAAACCGATCTGATTTTCGACAACTTCCCTTTGCCAAGTCCTCACTGTTAGACAGTTATTCGTTTTTCAAACTGCTCTCCACAAACATAACCAACTTGTATTTCAGCTTAACATATCTGTCACTTGACGCCGCTCTGATAGAATCGGAACTTGTGGAAGTGTAACACATTCTAATCACACATATACATACACATGCACCCTCACAAGTCATCCAAACACACCTACACGCACACAACACTATCTAAATAGCACTCACAAACATGTACCGAACTATCTTTTTTATTTCTACATAAATGAAATGAAATGAAATTGTTTATTCTGTAAGCAGGTCTTTTTAAAAACTCTTTTACATGTCATTATAATCTAGATGGCGTCGGCGTTTCCTATCTGACTACCTCTGAGAAGAAACGCCGAAACAAACTCAAAGGTCAAGGTCTCTTTTAAAGTCCAGACATCATTAAACATCCCTATGTGAGCGTAACCATGCAGGGTATCTGGAATGCCCTTTCTAAGAAAGAGCTATATCAGTTTCGAGTTGACCTGTCCTAACTGACGGCACACATGCATCAGTCATCGTGTAGCTCAACCATGTTATAGGGAGCTCAACGACCTGTCGCAAGGCGATACCAGATCAGCAGGACATTTGCGTAGGCCATATAAAAACCTCAAAACCGCCAGATTTCAAATATGTATAACAATAAATAAAAAAATAAGAAAAACTTCCTACATGATGCTCACATTCACAATTTCTGTATTATTAAGAATGTCACAATAAAAAATGTCAATTAATAGAATGTTAATTGTTATGATATTAAAATGTCAATTTTATCTTATTTAAATGTCAAATTTTTTCATTATACAATGTCCAAATTTTTTCATATTACAATGTCAGGTAAAATCAAAACAATATAATTAGGTAAGCATTTTTCATATCACTCCCATGCCTTTTTATCGCTTAAACATTCCGAGATAGTGTAATACCCCTTTCGGCATAGTTTAGCTTTAATAGCTTTCTTAAATTTATTATAGGGTAAATTTCTAAACTTACGAGTACCTGTTACCATTTTATTTTTTATGAAACACTTTTTCTCTCTATCTGGAAAAGGGCGTTGTGAGCTGCCTCACTGCGCTACAGTTTATATTTTTGCGGCTATCATGGTTTTAATATGTTTTTTCTTGTAATGTGTTTTGTTCCAAAATAAACTTTTTATACTTTATACTTTTATTTAAGCAATTAATTATACAGATTTTTGAAAACGTCAACGTAATGGTTCAACGAAAATTTCGCAGTAGTAAGTTTAAAGCAGTTAGTGATATTTGGTAGTTTGGTATTTAAATCAAAATAACTGAAAATTAATATGTTGTTAATTTATACCACTATAACGAAATGGTGTATTTTGCTTTCTTGTCATTTTTCAGTGGTGTTTACGGTCTCTAGTTAATAGGTCAATAGTTTTTAATTATTTAATTTATTTTATCTAATGAACTGCCTATTTTCCAGCTTCATTATCTTATGATGATGATGAAACCGGAAGATACGCACCGGAACTCCGTTTTTTTCCGGTAATACTTTTTAGTGTAAGCCTGCATTCTCAAACGTCTATTTTTACACTACTGCCCAAAAAAAGGAGTGTATGTATGTAAGTATGTTTGTGAGTTTATTTATACCACTATAACTTTTAAATGCCTGAACTGATTTCGATGTATGGGTTAGAATCCTTACATTGTCCCGTGAGTAACATATGCTAGTCATATTTAATTAATTACATCATGAAATTAATTAAATAAATGAATTGAGATTGATGCCTATGAATTCAGATTGGCGTAAACGTGTAATGGAGAGTCGCAGTTCTTGCGACGAAGCCTGGTTTGAGTCTCTTGCTGACAAGAGACAGAAACGACACAAAGGCGACTTAACACCAACCACCGCAAACTTCTCTTGTCAGATCTGTGGCAGAGCCTGCCACTCTCGCATTGATTTGTCCAGCCACCAAAAGCGATGTCTCGCAGTCATTGCATCATGAATGGTCTGTGATAGACACAAATGCATATGATGATGACCCAACCATGTAAACTCCTAACTTTTTACGAATTATATGCCCACTGAAGCAAACAACATAATAGCCTCAGAACAAAGGGGATACAGGCGTCAGGCTGCAAAGATCACCTCATGATTAACAAGGCCATCCCTGAAGATGCACATCAGTGCCAGAAAAACCTGAGTATAGTATGGATACACTATCGGAAGGCCTTTGATAGCATCTCACACGAATGACCGCTGAAGGTGTTACAGGTGTACAAGTGCTCAATGCTATCATAGGCTTCCTAGAGATGATCATGCCTAAATGGAACGTTATCATGGGCTCAGGGAGCGAACGCCACAGTCACGACCAATCCGTTAAGTACCTATCTGCCGAGTTTTTTTTTTTTTAAATATCGGGCTAACTTTAGCAGATTAACGTTTGAACATCTAAAACAAGACGAGGCATATACATATTTAGGTATTAATGAAGCGGGAAAAATAAATTACAACGAAATTAGAGAACACTAGCTGATGCCCGCGGCGTCGCCCGCGTGGATGTCGGTTATCGCAACCAAAAGTAATCATGAAATTTTGATCCCGTTCCCACTTTCCAGTTTCCGCTTTATAAATCCCCATTTTTTAAAGTATTAAAATAGATATAGTATGTTGCGACGAAGAGATAGACATATACTATCGGACTTTTCTGTAGACCTATTTATGATACACAATTCCACCATACATCATCTATACTATATACTACACTACATCTATACTATATCTATACTATCAATAAAAATATTATTATATTATTATTATACTAATATTATAAAGCTGAAGAGTTTGTTTGTTTGTTTGGTTGAACGTTTGCACGTTCATCTCAGGAGCTACTGGTTCGACTTGAAAATTCTTGTTGTGTTGGATAGTCCATTTATCGAGGAAGGCTATATAACATCATGCTACGTCCAATAGGAGCAGAGCATCAATGAAATGTTGCAAAAACGGGAAAATAATATTCCTTCTAAGAGCTTCTGTTGCGAACGCTGCGTAAACGGTTAAAGTTACACAATCACAACAGAATTGTTAGTCATTAAAAGTTCAAAAAAAAGTCCGCGCCTACGTATGTCTATCTTTTATGGTTGACTCACTATAACCTTTTTTATGGTTATCAAATTGGTTCTAATAGAATGCATTATTTTTGCGAAGGTGTTTTTATTAACATGATATTAATCGTTATCCAAGTGAATACGTTATTCATCAGAAGTATTTAATTTTTAACAAGATTGCCCTTTACATCATTTGATTTGAATAAATATCTTCGGAGATATCGCAGTTTTAAAATAACTCCGCAACAAAATAATGATCAATAACATTATCACGCTTGTATTCCCCGAAGGGGTAAGCAGAGGTGTACACAGTCGTACACCAAGATTTCAACAATGCTGATATTAAGTTCAATGGTGGTGAATCTATTGCCATTACCAGGCACAATTCAAAATCTGGGCTGCTACTTAGAATATACTAAAAGAAAAACTCAATAACACTTTGCCCAACCCGGGATTTGTTTTAGTAGGACTTTTTCTCAAATTAACGGGGCGAAACCGTATTACGGTTTCACAGGCTAAGTGTTAGTTTCCGACATTGACGCGGAAGAAGTTGCGGGCACAACTAGTTTTGCTATATCTCATAGCGTTTAGGCAGCGTTTTCGTTGAAAGCTCCCAGACGGCTTATTTTTTTCCGGCACCTCCAATAAATATCATTATATTTTAGCCAATGTACCTATACAAAAACTTGACAAATTATATACTAAAACCTTCCTCGAGAACCACTCTATTCATTGGTGCAAACAGCATGAAAATCGGTGCAGTATTTTTTGTGTTCATCGCGAACAGACAGACAGACAGACGCGGCGGAGGACTTTTTATAATATGTAGTGACAGTGATGTCAGAAAAGAATAGGTACTTCAGGCGAGCTTCAGGCTGATACAAGCTGTTTCTAATTCCTAGAAATCTAATCAAAGCCATAAATATCTATGGTGTACCTACTTTACAAATTTTGAATTATTAACTACAAGCGATTTTAATAAAATAAGTAAGTACCTAATTAAAATATGTTTATACGCGGGTGCAACCGCGGGACATAGCTAGTATGATAATGATATGATAATGATTTTTATTTATCTCTTCACAAAGGTAAGTAATAACATAATATTTCAAAGAAACATTGAAAAAATAATAGACAAGAACGGGGCTTGAACCCGCGACCTTTGACGTTCCGTGTCATCACTCTACCAACTGAGCTACCTTGTCGTGTTCAAACCTATTGAATTTTCAATCCTCTTTGTATACGTCTTAAGGAGACGCCTGGTGATATTTATCTAGTAATCATTTACAGATTTACTAAACTCAGCGTTACCACTTTACAGTTGTAAATCGCCGAACAACATCCCAATCCTTTATAAATCATATATAATTATATTTTTTAATACATGTTGAGGCCATGTAATGCCTATATTAATTTCTATATTTCAAAGAAACATTGAAAAAATAATAGACAAGAACGGGGCTTGAACCCGCGACCTTTGACGTTCCGTGTCATCACTCTACCAACTGAGCTACCTTGTCGTGTTCAAACCTATTGAATTTTCAATCCTCTTTGTATACGTCTTAAGGAGACGCCTGGTGATATTTATCTAGTAATCATTTACAGATTTACTAAACTCAGCGTTACCACTTTACAGTTGTAAATCGCCGAACAACATCCCAATCCTTTATAAATCATATATAATTATATTTTTTAATACATGTTGAGGCCATGTAATGCCTATATTAATTTCTATATTTCAAAGAAACATTGAAAAAATAATAGACAAGAACGGGGCTTGAACCCGCGACCTTTGACGTTCCGTGTCATCACTCTACCAACTGAGCTACCTTATCGTGTTCAAACCTATTGAATTTTCAATCCTCTTTGTATACGTCTTAAGGAGACGCCTGGTGATATTTATCTAGTAATCATTTACAGATTTACTAAACTCAGCGTTACCACTTTACAGTTGTAAATAGCCGAACAACAAAAAAATATAATTATATATGATTTATAAAGGATTGGGATGTTGTTCGGCGATTTACAACTGTAAAGTGGTAACGCTGAGTTTAGTAAATCTGTAAATGATTACTAGATAAATATCACCAGGCGTCTCCTTAAGACGTATACAAAGAGGATTGAAAATTCAATAGGTTTGAACACGACAAGGTAGCTCAGTTGGTAGAGTGATGACACGGAACGTCAAAGGTCGCGGGTTCAAGCCCCGTTCTTGTCTATTATTTTTTCAATGTTTCTTTGAAATATAGAAATTAATATAGGCATTACATGGCCTCAACATGTATTAAAAAAATATAATTATATATGATTTATAAAGGATTGGGATGTTGTTCGGCGATTTACAACTGTAAAGTGGTAACGCTGAGTTTAGTAAATCTGTAAATGATTACTAGATAAATATCACCAGGCGTCTCCTTAAGACGTATACAAAGAGGATTGAAAATTCAATAGGTTTGAACACGACAAGGTAGCTCAGTTGGTAGAGTGATGACACGGAACGTCAAAGGTCGCGGGTTCAAGCCCCGTTCTTGTCTATTATTTTTTTTTTTCAATGTTTCTTTGAAATATAGAAATTAATATAGGCATTACATGGCCTCAACATGTATTAAAAAATATAATTATATATGATTTATAAAGGATTGGGATGTTGTTCGGCGATTTACAACTGTAAAGTGGTAACGCTGAGTTTAGTAAATCTGTAAATGATTACTAGATAAATATCACCAGGCGTCTCCTTAAGACGTATACAAAGAGGATTGAAAATTCAATAGGTTTGAACACGACAAGGTAGCTCAGTTGGTAGAGTGATGACACGGAACGTCAAAGGTCGCGGGTTCAAGCCCCGTTCTTGTCTATTATTTTTTCAATGTTTCTTTGAAATATAGAAATTAATATAGGCATTACATGGCCTCAACATGTATTAAAAAATATAATTATATATAATAACATAATATTTTAAAAACTAAAGAGTACAATGTTCCTTTGTGAGAGACTGGAGTCTGTACTAGGGAAACCCTGTGTGACGGATCACCAGGCTCCCACTTTGAATGCCGTAAGCACTCGTAATCTTAGGTAAAGAGAATTGATACAGAAGTTACGTTACAATTTTACAAAAAAGAGTATAAAAACAAAGTTATGTGTGTGTACGTGCGCGCGTAAGTATCATAATAATAACTGAATTGTTCTGTCTTTTCCTTACATACCTACAAAAGAATCTGCTTGCATTCCCTCCGTAATATTTTTGTTAAGTAGGTACAAACACCAAGTAGCATGACGCCCGCTGCGCCGACGGCTGGGACAATGATAGGGGTCGCGTGACCCGCACTGCATCCTATCAAAAGCATTTTAAAAATGTAAGGGAGACGACTACATATGAATAAATCCCGCTATTTCATAAAACATGTACGAATAATACGATATTTTTTTATGTTATGCTACAAATGTTTAAAGATAAGTATTTAGGCTCTGTTGGAGTTGGAACATAGGTAACGTGGATAAAAATAACTTTGTTTCGATAAAGATAACAGTTACTTAATTCATAAAAAAATGTACTTGTATGTACTTTTTACTTACTTACCTACCGTATTTACCTATTCAAGATTTTAACTTTCAGGTAAAAAAGTGTACAGTGAAGGTATTTTAAAAGACTGCCTTATTGAGCTCAGCAATGCAACCAGCATTACTGAGGTCATGGGTGCGAATCCCGGGTAATTAGAATTTTCTGTTAAAAAATCTCATTAGCCGCCCAGAATTTCGAATTGGGGCCGATTGATAGTAAAAGCTTACTGTCTATTACATATGACTTAATAACGGTATGTGTACAACAGCACACCTCTGCTTGTTCTTTCGGAGGATACAGGCCGCAGGTAGGATGATATATTTATTTATGTTATTTTAGGAAGATAGGTTATTTACAGTTCAAACTGAGAAATTTAATTATTCTACACCAAGCCATGCTTCATACAATACCAAATACGTAATAACTGCGGCCTCCATATTGATTAAACTTCGAATTACTGCAGGATCTACATGGCTACGGTATTCAATGTTTTAATTTCTCAAAAACAAATATGTCTAATTGTTTGAAATTATTATTAGGTTTATTATTATTTTTAAAACACGAGGCAGAGCTTGCCATAACTGTCCGCAAATTCGTGTATCAGAAAGACATGTCGGAGTACTGCCGGCGGCGCGTGATGCCATCAGTTTTCCTCGGAAGACAAGTCATCGACGCTTACTCACAAATATTACACTTCTCACGTTTGGAACTACCTTATAGTTGCTTTGTTAGTATTAGGTTTGTATGAAACGTTCCATGGAAACGTAGGTAAGTCTAATTTTTTGAGAAGTCACACAAGTCTTATTGAAGTTTAGGTAGTATCAGTTAGGTAAGTATTTAGTATAGTCTTTTTGATTCTTTAGTATCAGAGGAATGATATATAAGATGTTTTTAATTGGTGGGTAAAGCTAAATCAGAGGCCTGCGGGTGGTTAAAACTCTGACACTTGATCGCCAACTATACGAGAAGTCTTCTTCTCGTATAGTTGACGATCAAGTCTCTGTATCAGACATACAATACATTATTTTGTATAAAGTCACGTGATTGTACTCATAGTGGTTGATTCCTGGCTATAACTATATTAGTACAATACTTACATATGTACATAATAAATAAAAATATTTACAAAAATAAAACCTAAATTATATTATCTACACTACCACTAAAAGAAAGAGAGAGAAAAAAAATAAAAAAGGAAAAAATGTAATTTAGGCGTCGAAGTACTCCTCCGCATCGCTGTCATCCGGTAATGTGCCCAGAAGACTGGCAGCATTGCCACGTTGAATGGCAATGCTAATTCTCTGACCAAAAAAAAGGCCAGCCCTCTGGTCACGCGAAGTGTCGACCAGTCTGCCAGAAATTCCTTTGAAAAGTTGGCGGTTACTGGGACCCCATGACCCGAGCGTTTCGACTCCAAACACAGGCGGCGCCAGCACAGCCAGCCGAGCTGGGAAGATGCGATGGAGCAAGGGTGTCGACACATGTTGCGTCCCACTCCAAAGGCCACCCAACTTCCAAGGCAATAACGTCATGCCGTCTGGTCTCTTACCATCGTTCCGCACCAAGCCATTGGGCTCCAAAACAGCTGGTACACCGGCGGTGGAAAGAGCCCGGCGGATAATGTCGTTGATGCTGGCGTGCCGGGCTATGCGCCCCGCACTCCTGCTACAGGACAGGCCATGATGTCCCAGGCTGTCGACAGCTTCACCACAGTGGCATCGATGCGGAGCAACACAGGGAGCACCCAAACGAAGGCAAGTAGCGAGGCTATAACTTGATTTGTTATAATATTTAAACTGCCTCATTGGTCCAGTGATTTGTGGACTACTTCGAGCTGAACAAGCGTCGCCAACTTGGGAGGTGGCTCTTCGGTCAATAAATACCACTTCTGATAACGGCTTAACCAGGCCGAATACATAAGATTTTTGTAGTTTGAGTCTAACGAAATCATGAAGTAACTAATTACGATATCACCATGATTTTTTTTCTTATAAATAGGACCGAATCGGGTAGCAATATAATATTGGTGATTCAACTTATGTCTGACAAGAGTTTGGTGGAATCTTGTCGGGAGAGTAAAAACCAGCTGCTGGTGTACGAGATAGGGGAGACATTCGGGGGGTACTGGGGAGCCTTGCCAGACAATGTGATGAGACCGGAGCCTCCCGACAATGATCAACGCTATACTTTGAAAACGACTCAATTAACCACTCCAAGTACTACTGAGGAAACGTTAGTATTTAAAAAAATATAATTATGTAGTTACATTTAATGATTTAATAAATCTATTATTTTTTTCCCGCTACTAGTAATATTAATGATCTATCGGGATTACTCAATACTTTATTGCATTCCGTAATGTGTACATGTCGCAGATGGATTCTAGAATCCGCTGTTTTACAAAACTGCAAGCTGATTTACAAAACAATAATGTTTTATAAAACAGCTATATATAATTTGGTCAAATATCACTTTATACTTGTGTCTTCTGAGCCCTGCAAGTTATCTTAGATATCAAAATGGAAAATATCGCAAATTTAAGTTAAAATTTGTTTTTTAATCTCTACAGTTTTCTATTATATCCGTTGGGCAGTTTCGGAGCCTAATCAAGAAAAACTTTCAGACATATAGATAGACGAACATTCTGAAAACGGTCTTTAATATCGTATCATCGTATCGTATAAAAAGTAGCTTTCATTAAATATTTGGCATTTATTTTGAAATCACAGATGATCAGAGATCTTGATATACCTTAGATTGTTTTCGATAGCTTATTGTATCGAAATTGTATATGTTAGCTTGACAGTTTTCACTAGGACTCAGGTGTTTCAATCTGCCTAGCCTTTTCCCAATTACATTAGGGTCCAGTCAAACCGGACGCAACTTAATACCAATAATTTTAACTGGAGCCAGTCCCTATCTGAACTCTACAACCCAGTTACTGGGTAACACGATATCTCGTGTTATGACTGTTTGTCAGATTTTCAGTCCTCTCACTACGAGCTTCCATACCGGGGCACGGAGGGGTTTCGGTATGAAATGATGGTCACTCTGATCACTCATTCACAGACCGACACGAAGCGCAGTTTAACCTTGATCGATTGATCTGTGCTGTTGTTACTTAGACATGCACCCCTCAGGGGACATGGAACTCGCGTATCTGTTAGAACTTATTCTATTTGCGTCGATATAGAATTACTGATCATAATATTTGCGAGTCTTTTCAAAGGACTACCCAAGAAACGACAAAACCTACGACAACGAACAACACAGAGACACAGCCTTCCAACCAGCAAGATTATATTACAGTGGAGGTGCCCATAGTCAACGTATCAGCAAAACTGGTGCCGGGTCACTTGCCCACTGATACAATATTCGACCCTGAAGATACTTTTGATGTCATGTTTGACGTCTCACCATGGTAATTTCAATTTTATGCTCTGGCACTTAATATATGAAGTTATAGATTGTGTCATGGCCGATTGCATCATTAACACATAATGTGGAGAAAGATTTATTAGATTCCTATTGGTATCTTTTTTTTATTGCTTTAAACTGATAACGGTGTCATAGAAAGCGACTACAGATCTCTAAAGTAAAATGCTGTGTGCAGGCGACTAAGGTTGTTGACAAAAGTATATACATCGTTAACTTGTCCACTAAAAGCATCATATAGTTACTCAACGATTTCGAACGATCCGTCCCTGTAAAGGTTCTATAGTAGTTGTATACAAGCTGATTGATGTTTCCAGGCCTGGTATGAGTTATCAGACGAAGCTGCTGCCTCTGGTACAGTTCTCCATGGAGGATGACATGGATGCACGACGAACTGATGAGCTGGGCCTCAGTCCCAGATATCGAGTGGATTTCAACACTGACATGTTCACACCAGACTCCAGGTAACTTTTTCAACTTTTAGGCGTGAGCGTGAAAATAATATTAACAATATTAGGATAGGTCTGTCGATTGCAGGAAAGTGGCAGTTAATTAATTTTATTTTCCTATTACGACACAGTAAGTAGTATGCCCTATGAAAGAAAGTAGTGACCAAAACTATAGGTCGGTATTTGTTAGTTCCTCCCATTATGAGTCATCGATCGATATTTTTTTGGCCATGTGGTTACGGGCTCGACTGTAACGGTTGGGGGTTAAAAACTGGCATAGACCAATGCATAAATTATACATATTATTAATCGGACCAATTCAACTTTTCTTAACACAGACTTTCGATCGCTAGGTGCGGGTTGACGATTCCCCACAATTTTTTCTTTCACCATGCAGACCTGTGTACGGTGAAAGAAAAATTTGTTGGGAATCGTCAACCATGTTCGCGTACCATCCGAATTTCATTCGAATGTTCGCGTACCATACGTAAATATGGGTTGATTAAGGATTACCTATACGAATAGTTTTATTACCAAAACCAAGTGTGTAAATCTTTCAGATTAACATTTCCTTCACTCGGATCAACCACAAAGAGAAAACTCCGCGGAAAATATAAATACAATGCCAACAGACGACTGAACTTCAAGAAAAACCAAAAACTTTTAGCGGAAAAGGAAGCTTTATTCTATAGGAAGTAATAATATTTATCTAGCTATCATAATTTTTTCTCATATCGGTGCTATGAATTCAAAATTTGTATGTTAATTTTCCCTTGACAGGTTCCCCGAAGGAAGGCAAATGTGTATTGTTACCACATTTAACAATACTTGTATTAAATCCTATTTAGTAAGTTGTGAGCTTATTGCCATCTACCGGCTTTGGGCTACTGCTGAGAAAAAGAATACGGTCGTGAGCAGATTCGAACCTGCGCCTCCGAGGCGATACTCCAGGAGTATTTATCCGGGAGGCCCAGGTTCGAATCCTGCTCACGGCCGTATTCTTTTTCCATTTAATATTATAACTTTGGAGTTTGCTAAGCATGCGTTTATGATTTTCAAAGATTTATCTTTACTGCTTAGAATTTCCTAACAATGAAAGGCAATAAAACTTTGCCAGATCCGTGATTCGAACCCAGACCTTACGCGCAGCAGGCGCTCTTACTATCAATAAAGGAGATAAAAACTTTTAAGCTGACTATAATTAACTAAGCAAAGCTTGCAAGTTCGCGAGTCATCATCATACCGTATTGAATTTTCAGATTCCCAACATCGTCACGTTCGCCTCAACTAAGTAATATCTTCACAAGGCCTTACGACTTCATGCAACCTCTATCGCAGACAGAAACTGAACCTGCTTCTAATTCCTGGGAAGTAGTTGAGGCCATTTTGAAAAATCTTAGCAAAACAAAAGATAATGTTCAGAATATGCCAGTTGACGAAAATGTTTCAAATCTTTTACATGGGCTTGCTAAAATCGGACATAACGATAGTGGTTTGTATTATACTTACCTATGTATGTAGCTATACAGAATATATACTTATATTATGTGCGTGACAGTGTATAATTATGATTATTAAAGTTGAGTTTTATTAGACACCGAAGTATGACATGAGCTGTCGTGCACATATTAGTGAGTGGGTTGCAACCAAGCCTTCAGTCGGTATCAGCAGGAAACCTTCTTTCGAGTTCTTCAGGCCGTCCGTAGGCCTTTAACTTGACTGAGCGACTGCTATTAACAAGAGCCAAAACCGGTGGTCTAATGTGACCTCCAAAATACGGAGAGGCTCAAATGAAACTACTCTTTACGATCACCCATCTCAAAGCTACATGACATGCCAAACGTTGCTCGATTTCGACGGGAATTCACAATCCTAGCCGTTGTCTTAGTAATGTGATCTTTACTTACTGGGTGAATGTAGGCTGAAGATTGATATTATCCATTATATTGTATCGTGTTTGATCCCATACATACACGTTCATTCACACGAACCTTATACGTATGGTAGTAATCATACATTCATAATATGAATGAGTTTTTAATTGATTCAGTCATTCATGTAATTTCTATGCTGCAGTTGGCGCTTACTCATTGGGTAGTTACAACCTACTTATATTATAGCAATTTATGTATATATAATGAGTCACCATATCATATATCTGGCTACATTAAACTCCTGACTGCCTAGGTTTTTCTTACCATCTAGCTTTCAATTCGCTTGGCATTTAAGAGTCATGTTATACAATATATATATATTTTTATTGAAGATTACTCATAGTACCAAATAACCAATCAAGGGGAAGGGCGTAGGATGCATTTCAAACTACTTACTTAGATACATTAAAATCTTATAGTTAATGACCTATGACAGGCATAAGTAGGTACCAGTCGAAGAAGAGCTAAATGATAGAATGATCCGCTCTATTGATACTGACGATGAACTATATTGGTGATGACGGTCTATGTTGATTAACAAACTGTAGTGGTCTGCATATAGGTAGAAGAATAACCACAATTATTGATATTCATTAAAACTGCAGTGTTTTTATTCCCAAACTCTTCGTGGTATACCCGTCATCTAACAAGCAAAACCCGACCAACTAGAACCAAGTATAGAACTGACTCCATCACGTGGAGGCAGCCGTCTGCTAGCTACAGGTAAAAAGTAAATATATTTACAGGTAAAAGGCACAATTATTTGTCTATTTCAATATTTTATAAGTAAAAAGTAAATCAATATTACATTTACTTTTTGCCCAACACTTGGAATTTCTCACGTAAATCATGTGATTTGCACTCCCAGATCTGGAACAATTATTATTCTTTAGTGCATAAGAGTATTTGCTTAAGCTGTTGCCTCGCTCATTAGCAGACACAATAGATTTTTATTGTTACAACGTATAATTCTGTACGTGGCTCATAAACCGGCGCGGGCGGCGGCGGCGGGGCTCAGCAACAGATCTGTTGACTACTGTGCTTGCAGCCACGCTGCGCTGTCGATATACCTATTAATTAACTAATACTTATTAGGTAGGTATTATGTCTGGATGCTCGTAGAAGACAAGGTCTTTCTGTGTTATAAAAACCTTTTGCCGAAACTGCCCCGTTGGTCTAGTGGTCCCAAGCGTGACTGAGCATGAGGTCTTTGATTCGATTCCCAAGTAAGGGCAGTCTTATTGGGATTTTCTGTTGGGAAATTCTCAGTAGCAGCCCGGAGTTTGGAATTATGCCCGGTTAATGGCAATCGGCTCACCACCTATTACTTGGTATTTAATCAACAGCATTGATGAAATGTAGGTGAACTGTGTTCACCTCTATCTAAACCTTTGGAGAATAGAGGCGTGAGATGCTATGTTGCGTTATGCAGTTGCCAAGCCTGTTAATATGCTAATATTATCTTAAGGTCTTATTGGCTTCTGAATTCTTTAGTTGGCCTGATAGTGGTAGCATTAAACAATATTAATCATTTGGCCATTTTAGTAATGGGGTTATTTTAAAGGAAGAAGATACACATATGTATACATCATATACTAATTATGTCTATAGGCAGATAATGTATATGGGAATAGGTTGGTAATATTTCCTTAAATGAAACAAAAAAACATAATAAATTAATATTTTATTTCATGTAAGCTTCAACAATATTTACAGAGTAAACTATTTGGATGACGTAGACGACACATCAAAAGTTGAGGGACTGCCACAAGAAGCCAATAAATTGTTCAATACATTGAAGGCTATGAATGACAATGATTCTGTGATTAACGACGATAGAGGAAGTGGGGCTCTCTTGCCCCTAGCGTTAGACGTCGATGACATTATATTAAATGGTATTTCGTTTTTATTAATACAAATTGTAAAGTATATTTTTTAAATGTTACTATTAACATTTGAAAAAGATACTTTACAATTTAACCTTAACCTTTTAAATTTACGGGCCCGCCTCCTGAGCCACAGGTTGTGGCTTCAAACCTGGCATGTACCAATGTGACTTTTTCAGTGTCATATGTACTGTCTTAGTTCATCTAATACATCAGAGACATACGGTGAAGGAAAACATCGTGAGGAAACCTGGACTTGGTAGTCTGAAATCGCCAACCCGCAGTGAGCTAGCGTGGTGATTAAACTCTTGCCTTCTCTGTATGAGAAGAGGCCCTTGCCCTACAGTGGGACAGTTATGGGCTGGTTATTTTAATAGTTCAACAGCTTT
This sequence comes from Xylocampa areola, assembly GCA_935421205.1. NCBI lineage: Eukaryota > Metazoa > Arthropoda > Insecta > Lepidoptera > Noctuidae > Xylocampa > Xylocampa areola. The sequence continues at coordinate 13,109,501 of OW285201.1, forward strand.
GGCTTCGGAGAACAGTGAGCTTACTCTTGAAAATAGTTCCGCTCGATTGACATTGGAAATATGTCAGCTCGTACTTTTAAATGCCAAAATGTCTAAAAAATTATTATAGATTCGGGATAATATGAAGACAACATGCTTTAAAATTGAGGCAACTGTAATGTAAGTAAATTTATTTTAAAATTACGCGTCGTTTTAAGGCGTCTATTTAATATTGGAATTGGATTGGAATTTGTATTAGTTTCAAGAGTAACCCCACAGATCGAACCAGTTACATTAATTACAAGCTTAGCTAGACTAAAAATTAGAAGACAAAAAAACGTATTTTTTGTCTTCTAATTTTTAGTCTAGACAGGCATTGGAATTCAAAACGCAACGAATATATAATGTTCTTACGGTAGCTGTAGGTTTCCTATAGATACTGGGTAGGTGAGTAATTAAATATCCAAATTGTATATTTATATTTTATATATATGCGATAAACTACAGTGCCTGGCTAAATTCGACTTTTATTTCCTACAAATACTTACAAATGTATCCATAAGTAATTTATGCATGATAGAATATCAACTTTTTACTTACCATTATAACATGAATAAATCTTAATTTACAGCGACAAAACAAAATATTAATGAAATCAAAGTAAACAACATGATGAGCCCGGACTTGTCAGCGTCAGAAGTCAGTGGAACTTCTACGACTACTGCTACGCCCAAAGCGTATGTTATTTAGTTGTGTTTATTTAGTTACCTATACAACTGTTTTGGATTTTTAAATTATAGAAAAAACGTATTATTATTTGTGGGATCTTCTTTATAGAAATATATAGTATGTAGGTATAGGAGATGAGTTAAGAATTTTAAAGGTAGTAAAATTGTATGAAGACCTGAACATTCACAATTTATTCCGTTTTTTATAAAAGTCTACTATGAACTGAAGAAACAACTAATATGTAAGTAGGATAGGTATTTTTTATATACAGATAATATATTGGTTGGGTCTGAATAATGTATTTAATACTTCACTATTACTAGTAGTGGGAGTTTAATCAATAACAGATTGCCTGGCGATCGCCTACATGCATTACAATGAAATGAACCATTTCCTTTAGTTGAGGTCAGACATTAGAAGTTGCTTTGATTTAATACTTAATTTATGATTTAAAATAAAAAAAGTCGTAACTAAAGTGAACCCGATACAATTTTGTGACTAAAATCTTTATTTACAATATTTACTCATAGGTCTCCCGTAATAATTAACGAAAAAAAAAAAACAAATAAAAAAATCACATAACCTTCACTTATTTAAATCTAGCCTAAACTGTGGCTCACAATTTCACGTTTTATTTTAGTTTGAAACCCCTGACTCTTGTGGACCACGAGTCATGGGAGAACATGGTACATGCCGCGTCTCTAATGGCCGTCATGCTCAACCAATCCATGACTCAATCAAGTGCAGAAGTTATGAAGCAGGGAAGGACTGTAACGCAAACGAAACCAATGCAAGTGTTTTTTATCTAGATAAATGTTCATCTTAATAGTATATTTACCATTCTCATGCTCCATCAACAGCAGTTTACCGAAGAGACTCAGCCAGCAGATCCATCAGCATCACCTGAGACCATCAGATTAAAAGGCAATAAGTATAATTATATAAAACTACGAGTAGCTTCTGCCGGTGAGTTCCATTGCGTGGACTTCAGAATTGGGTCCAGCTGGGATAAAGAGCATCCTAAGCTATCTATGTGCCAAATTTCATCCAAAGCCAAGGTTATATATTTTTGTGAAAGAAAAATATGGTCGTGAGCAGGATTCGAACCTGCGACTCTCGGACTCCAAGCGTAGAGTTATGGTGTCGAGGGCGTACGTAGTGTACACAGTTGAACACCCACATTTCACTAATGCCCATATAACAGGTGGTGAGTCTATTGCCATCAACCTATCCTAACAGAAAAACCTAATAACACTGCCGGACCAGGGAATCGAACACAGGACCTCAGTCACCCTTGGGACTATCAGACAAATGAGGCAGACAACCATGTTGATCAACCAGAAAAAATACCAGTATTTATTTGATGGAATGCGCATAGTGATAATAATTGATTGTTTCAATGTTACCCATAGTTATGTGACGAGGCGTAAGAAGCGGTACATCCACGCGATTCCGATAGATCACGCGAAGCCACACCACCTGCCCGTCACGATCGAAGAGCCCTCCTCCACCGTGCATACTGACAGAATCTCCGATGCGCAGGAATTCCAGCGACTTATTGAACTGCAAGATGATGAGGTATTGAATACTTGAAGACACATATTTTAAACACGATTATAAATTAGTACCCAAGTGCTAATAGTTTAAATAAGTAAGTGTAGGTTATGTAGCGTTTGGAGTTATTCGAAATAATACTTTTGTTTGACGCAGGTACCTAACTTTCTACAGCCTAAAGCACAGCCATAGATTCCTGAGGATTTAGATGGGTGTTAGTAGAATGTAGCCATTTTGTCATGCCTGTGATTACGAATTATGGATTCGTAATTTCAATAGTTATACATTTTTGTGTAAGGGCTCGTGAGCTGGATTTGACCCTGTGCCTCCCGGATAAGCACTCCAAGCGCTCTGTCAACTAAGCCGTCCCGACCTCTGGTCACTACTTCAACTTCTTTTTCCACAGTTTAATACGTATCATGATGACGTCATCGCTCTATATTCAGTCCCTAACAGTGAATAGTGATTGATACGCATGCTGTACGCATGTAATAATTCGTTTGAAAGATTTCTCTACAAGTGTCACTAATAGTGTGGTTTGTTCAGATCCACGACCGCGTGGCACTGAGATATCTGCGTCAGTACGTGGGGCCGGCCCTGTTCAACATCTGCGACTTCGACGAGGCGGCTGCTAGGCACGTGTACTTGTTCAACTCGTCCAGGCTCGTGCTCGCTATCAGCAACTTTACTGTTAGTTGCATTTATTTGCTCTGATTTTTTAGCTCCGCTATATAATAATAGACACACATGGGTTATTATGTAGAGAGGATTGTAATTTGTGTTGGAGTGACCGAACAGTTACGAGCCACCTCTTGAGTTTCTATCGGGCAAATGTGGCCTTTTCAAGATTATATGTAGTACCTAACGGCAGATATGGTGAAAGAAAACATCTCGAGGGAATCTAGACCTGACGTGATGGTCTAAAATTGCCAACTCGCAGTGAGCTATTTGTATGAGAAGAAGCCTTTGCCCTCCAGTGGTTCTGTTATAAGCTGGTTATTGCACAAATCACTTCAAAAATTCAGTTGTTACAAAAACAAATACCTGTTGATTAACAATAAAGGAAATAATTATGAAAATATATACTTAAATGTCTCATTTATTACACGTAGTTATTAATTTTGGATTATTAATTAAAATAATTAAATTGTAACTTCGGGTCCTTTCATAGTGTGCAAACTGGGTAAAATGATTGTGAATGTGTAGTTGGATCGCATGACGGTGGTGATGACGCCAGCGCGCACACTGTTGACGAGCGACGCGCGCTGTTCCTCCGAGCACCTCGAGTGCCAGGTGTCCGGCGCGCGCGTCTGCATAGACTCGCTCAGCGCCTGCGATGGCGTGCCCAACTGTGGCTCCTATGGTAATTATATACTCAACTACAAGTACTGTATTTACGGATATGCGCTAGGTACCTCTGAACTTGAGAGAGCCAGCAACGGACCAGCCAGGTGCCACTCTCGGCTCAAATAACATTATTATAATATACTAAAACAATATAATATTTCAAATGTCATCTGACGGAGGGTTGAAAATGTAAGCGAATTCAAGTTACTAAGGCTTCTAACGTAACAATTTACGTCAAAAATAAAAAACCTCATGTAGGTTTTCTGAAATATTTGTGGGGATTCAGTATCATCATCTTCTTACTCCAAACCTTTCAGTACTCAACATGAAATGCATTAACTTTCTTCTCATTTTATTATCGAAAGTGTTACTATTCAAATATGTACGATGGTTAATTATGATTTTTTACCGATGTGAGAAAAATAATATTATTTTTGCTATAAATATTCAAACCCACGGTACGTTCATTATACAAGTCCCTTTTTGAGATAATTATTAAGCCGTTGCTACGTCGTAGTAAATGCATTTTTTATAGTTTATTACATTTGAATTATACTGGAGTTACCTAGAGTGCCTTAGAAACTCAGATGCCGCCGAATGTTATTGGATAGCAAAGATTAAATCTTCTATGTTATGGATTGAGTGGAATTTGATCAAGTCTCGTCCAGTCTTCTGAGTAACTTAGGTACTACGCCAAAAGGTATATCTTCGTAGCATATTGCTAAGAATTCCAGTTTTATTAGTTTAATTATCGTAGTTTTAATTTGGTTTAGTATTTATTTATGAATTTAATTTTATTTGTTATTTTAAGGCTGCAATAATTTTTGTATCAAATATGGCGCCAAGACTCCTAAGGCATGGACCGAGCATATTTTAATAATATATAGGACATGAAATTAACCGAAAACAAAGGGAACATTAACTTTAACGAGTTGCATAACCAAACATCTTACATTTTTGTGATTCCTACACCTTTACAAGTGCTGTGCTGCATTGTGTTGTGGTAAAAGTTGCTACATTTTTGGCTCACAACTTCCGAATGTGCCACTTTGCGGAGATTATTTCATGCAACAGTGGCAACGTGTACTTCGTTTGACGTTGATTCACAAAACAAGAAGAGGGTGATGACATATGTGGAAGTGAGAATAGATTTTTAATATTTATAAATTATAATAAAACAACTTTTAACCGGATTAATCGCGTGTATTATTAATCCATTAATCCAATTAAGCGATTAATCCGGTTAAAAGTTGTTTTATTATAATTTATAAATATTAAAAATCTATTCTCACTTCCACATATGTCATCTGTATATGTGTAGTGATCGCGAAAACCTAATATTTTACCTACAATGTATTAGAGAATATTCATTTCCCAATGAATATTCTCTAAAATCAAGAAATCAGCATACCTTTTACATTATTGAAGGTTTAATTTAACAGCCATGCAGAAAGTTTTGACCTGAAGTACCTAAGTGGTAAATGTCTGAACTTATATGTTTACTCATTAATGCACGTTTTTGTACGGGTATTAAGCATTTCCAATTATTTTGAATATGTCAGTATGTTCTTTCGCAAAAATACTCATTTGCATTGTATGTATACAACACCGTGAGAGTATAAATTTTTATTTTTAGTAAATTAGGCCTAAACAGCTATACCAATACATGTATTGATTCATGAGTCAAGTGGTCCTATTCCACACACGGCGGTCAGTCTGTAGATGACCAGGCGTGTTTTTGTTTACCGTGGTTCAGAGGGCATGGTTTTGATCCTCTTAACAAGTCAGAGGCTTACAGGTGGCTTGAGCAACTATAACACTAGTTTGCCTTCTACCAGCACAAATTGAGAAGATATAATTTGAAAAAATAAATACAGAAGGTTAAAACAATCGCTGAATTCGGACTCGATGCCTATCAGTTACGACCGATTTTCATGCCTCTCGGTTACGTAGCCATTGATAATTTTTAAAATATATGGTTAGTATATTTGATAAATCTGCTGAGGACATATTATTCTGAAAATTTCAGCTTTCTAGAATTATCCAGACTGACGCTATTACGGTTCAAAGATACAACGAAGCGCTTCCAGACAAGGTAGGTAGTGCCCCGGTTCCTTCGGCTTAACTTGTCAAATCAAATCAAATCATTTATTTCAAATAAATCATTTACAGGCACTTTTGAATTGTCAGAAGTTAGTTGCCACGTTCCAAAGTGTAGGTTCCTATGGCGGTTACTCTTTTTCATCATATAGGTTTTTACAGTAGTCGGTATTGGTTACACTGTTTTTGTTGCAAAATAGTATGTGAGAACAATGTAAGATGACGCCAATACCAAAAGAATTTAGTTTAACAATTCAACATTTTGCTATGACAGTTTAGAGATGACCAGTCCCAACTGACAGCGCCCGTGCACGAACATGACGCATGCGTCAGCATCACCCAACTCAACCATATTGTAGGGAATCGAATGACCCAACGCACACTCCACCATTAGCGGAGCATTTTAGTGAGCATGACATACTCTATCTGCCAGACAGCAATAAAAAATAAACGGATAAAATAATTTTAAATGGTTACATAGTACTCACATTTGATACATATGTAAGGTATGTAAAAATTATCCTAATGATATTTATATTTGTAGACCGGGTTCTCCTTTCTGTCGGATGCACTACCGTGCCCCCAGGAAGACTGAGAGATAAACTTCTGTTACAGACATATACGACGAAGATCGCTTGACGTGCGGCCGTTCTGCAGGGCTCCAGCACAACGTGTGCCTGGCTGCTATCACATTCCTCGCCGTACTACTCACTATGCTGTACACCGTGCACTACTGGCTCAAGCGATGCGTGCCCAGGGTTTCCGACGCATTCTTCATATACACAGACGCTGCTGAAAATGTGTTAGTTAATTATATCACACTATTAAGTAAGTTGTAACAAAAAAAAAGCAAATTAATATTATGGCACGGAAATGCTGATGTGGTCATGTTTCTGTTTTTAGTTTGTACTTGGACACTATCATGCGATCTCCATATGACACCGGGGATGTTAAAGACTTTTACCGCAGCGGCGCTATTCACGACTACATGGAGTGCACTGATATGCAAATACAAACCAATACTGTTGGATCCAAATTTACTAGACTTTTTAGTTTCTTCGGATGCAAACGTAATAAAAAAATTACACGTGTTTTACGCGATGGAGTCATTGAAGAAGAATTGGACAACATACACCCGGATAGGCTATATTCGTTTGGCGAAGTAGAGTTAGGTAAAATAGGTTCTGCTTTCGTGTCCGATGCTGCTGTTCAAACTGGATCAAGTTTAGAAATTAATGTATTGGAGAAAACCAATATAACCAAACAAATCACTGAATACGATTCAGAAATTGATGATATAGTGGCTCACTACGAAGGAAAACGAAGATCAAAAGGTAGTAGTACGCTCCTGAATTTAGAAATGTTATCACATCAACCCTCAGATGAATTAAGCATTTTAAAATTCGTAAGAAAAGCAAGATCTATTTCAATGCAAATGTCATCTAACGATGAGGAATTGGAATATAAATTAAACATACCACCTAAACTTAAGCCTCATTTAGAAGAAAAGGAAATACAATGTCTTGAATATAACCGCGATGTGGTTCACGAACGAAATGCTGTGCCAGACAGTTTAACTACAATTACTGCAGAAGTAAGTGATAAAAAGCCAGAACGTAGTCCTGTTAGGAAGAAATTAAGATTCGAAGAAGAAACACGGACAATGGAGGCTGAAAAAGAAGAGGAGATATCGGAGGAAGAAATCGTACCTGAAAAGCACCGGCGCAGTATTGTGTACGGAGGAAGTAAGAATATGCACTCGGACGATACAAACTCGAATACCGATGCCGATGAGCCAAAAAGTGGCACAAATAGAGAATTCAAATCGTACTTTTGGGGCGGTGGTAAAAGCAAACCTAAAAAGCCTACAAAAAAGAAGACACAACTTAAACAACTTTCGTTACGCTAAGTTTGAGAATAAAAATATTAATCTGTAAATTTATAGTTTATTCACGAAAATAAGTCCTTTGGATGCATGTTTTCCTGCACATGTCCTGGCTGTATATGAGTCGCTAAGTCAAATCAGAGCTACGGGCGGATTGAACAAACTCTGACACTATGTTGGCCATCTGAAAGAAGACAACTCAGGTACAAGTTACATGAAGAGGGCTAATTTACGTGGTAGGATTGTACTTTATTATTTAGTTTATACTTAAAATATTATTTATCGGCAAGAAACTGGTATGTATTGGTAGAACTATGGTTTATTGTTACATTATGGTAATTAATTAGGTAGTTACGGTAAAGAGACAAATTTAATATTTAAAATATAATATAAATTTGCTTATAAAACAACTTGTTGATTGTAGTTAATTAAAATGTTTTATATGAAATAATAATTTTATTATTTGTGAGTGTTGCTAGCGTCACGCGTTGGTCAAAGACGGTCGGTGCGTCTGCGCCCGCGCGCCGCTGTTTCCTAATTAAGACCAATTGTACACCGGATAGAACACGTGCCAAAATGTATGATGTCTTTTTAATGCCATACCGTCATCGTGTATACCTATTGTCATTATTTTGAATGAACAATCAAGCATTATTTCTTTTTTAGTAGGTAGTTGCAGCGAAATACGTAATAGTTATACTTACTTTATCCTTTATTTTGGTAGGAGCAACTTAATAGATTATCTGTTATACCTACCATAAACCTTGAAATTAACAGAATTAATTATTAATATAGGTACAAAAAATCCAACCGTACTGAAAGAGGGAAACAAGGTGAAAATAGAGAAACGAATAACCTTTTCCAAAAATTATAACATGCGGTAGGAGGCATATTTCACGGTCGACTTTTGTTACATCTTAGGTATTTTCATCTTATTTCCCTCTTTTCAGTGCGGTCGGGTATTTGTTTATTAATAATTTATTTTATTTTATACTATTTAGTTTCAACAAAGTTAAACGTACTTTCTTGTAGTTTGTGTCAAAATAGTAGCATCAAAGTGTTATTATTGTATTATTCGTAATTGGCTGGCAGCTTTATTTGATACCCATATTGTTATAAAATATTTGTTATACATCCCAATTTTTTTTTTATTTGTGGACGCCAATTTTAAATATTTTTTCGTAATTGAGACAAATCTAATGACACCACGTATGTTAAAATTCATCAAGCCGTTAAGGCTATAGAACTTGCCAAAGAAATAGACATTCATAAACTCGAAAAACATAACCTTCCTTCTGGGTCAGTCGGGAAAAATACGTTTACAATTTACGGAATAGCTATATAATTTAAATAATGATGGCATTGTTTGTTTATTATTATAATTCAAGTGCTACCCGTTATATATTTGCAGCCAGTTCATATCGCGTTCTAAAATTTAAATAGGGTATCTTATCTGTTGAAATAGCTTATAATTTTGCTGTGGTTTCAAGAAAAAAAATAGATTAAAAATAGCGGATGTAAAATGTTCATAGGTATGTTTCACTTTGTAGATTGTAATGTTAACGTGTCTTCAATGTAAAACCTGAAATAGGTGAGTGTTATCTGGTGACGAATCTGTATACGCATTATTTACATACACTAATAGTATCTGTAGATATTGTTAAATATTTGCTACGGGCCATGCAAACGAAACATGGATAGGATACACAGGATACACTAGTCATGAACGAATGGGTAGTTTTATTGGGAGCAATGAATTATATCTTAGAGCTTTTATGTCAGTTCCAAAAAAGATAGATATAAAAGTGTCAGACTAGGAACGGGAGCCGGGAGCCGGTGCGAGGTCATTTCAATTGAAATCAATTAAAGCAATTGAGTCCAATTGAGCGGGCGGCAGATTCTGCGGCGCGCTTCGTCGCCAGAGAGATTTTATGTGAAGCGCCTACGCGCCGACCGTCACATGACTCACTTAAACATCATCCTGGCCTTTTCCAAACATGCTCCTATTTCAATATTTACATAGCAATAAGGTACATTAACTGTGAAGGTTAAAACTAATAAATGTTTTGTTGGTCAACGGTCAAATTGGCTATGGCATGACCGTGTATACCTCACTTGTGCCGCTCTAGAAGTCAATTTAGGGTGGGTGCCTGTTCTGGAAGATCCAGAGCCTTTTTTTATGTTTTAGTTTAATATTGTTTCAGACATCACAAGCACATAACATATGTTTTCTGTCGATTGAAATCGTGAATCAAAATAAATTTCTAGATCTTTTGTATGTTATCTTTTACATTACACACAAAAATAGTTATAACAAGCCCGAATCTTATGAAAGGAACACAATATGTTTATCATATAAAAATGAAGTTTCGGGTCTCATACATCCTATGCCATGTATCTCCAACATAGAATAATAAGTAAATTACTTACCTTTTTGCTCATGGCATAATATATAGGTAAATAACGATAAACCAGGACCCAAGAGAGGTGGCCCGAAAGGTCCAACAACAAGTCTATTCTGTACCGATTTGATTGAATACAGAAAGAGTATTCAAGTAGTAAATTATGAAAGGTAAGCTAAGACGACACTGTCCTACGATGAAAGAAAATATGCTATAGAAACCTGGACTGGACGATATACCTATATCGCGACAGACGAGTCTCAAGTCGCAGTGGGACGGTTACTGGTTGGTAGGTATTTTTTATTGTATGAGTGAATTGATAATCTCTTTGACGAAGGTGCTGATATGTAAATATGCATATCTATAGGTTGACATGTGTAGTTCCATTTCATCATCTTACCGTACCTAATCAGTATGGCGGGGTACTATATTAATTTTTATTACTGTCGAACATAAAATTAGACCAACTAAATTAAACTCCTCAGTAAATATAATCTACGGTTAGTTATATATGACATATTATTTATAAGAAATTCTTAGTAGCAGCCCGGAGTCAGGAAGTTGGTGGTGTGACACCCCCGTGCTTCGGAGAGCACTTTATGCCGTCAGTCCTGCGCCTGATCTCTCTCGTCAGATCAGGCGCTGGATTGCCGTCCCATCGTAATATGAGAGTGAAAGAAAAGGGAGTGCACCCGTGTTTCCACATACGACGGAGATATATAGTGCACAAGTACACTATAATATCTCCTGCGTTCTCTGCATAGGCCGCCGTAACCGAAATACGGTCGGGAGGAGTATTAGTTAGATAAGTTCTAGTGAATAATTACAATAATATAAACCTTTAATTAAATTTTTTATACATGTTAAGGCCATGTAATGGTGCTGAAGAAAAATCGCCAGGCGTCTCCTTAAGACAAATCCAAGGAAACTTGAAATTTAATATTAAGTTAATCGAACAACGACACGTTAGCTCAATTGGGAGAGTGATGTCATGGACTGTCAAGGGTTGTGGGTTCAAGCTCCGTTCGTGTGTATTAGTTACAATGTTTTCTTAAAAATTGTTAATAATAAAGAACTTCTAATAATATAGCTGTAGATCTAGCTTTTCATTCAACTGATGAATTCCACCAAATGTGATGAAGATTATAAAAGATTCGTCTCGGATTGCCTACTACAAATACTTTTTATTCAGTTTATTAATTTCAGCTGAGTAAAAACGTATTTTTCACTTTTCTTACTTTAGGTTGTACCTATGGTTCACAAATGCGACGCAGGGATACACGCTTTACGTTAGTGTAGGCTAGATTTTTTAAAATTAAGCGTGGTACTAGTGGCCTAATTTTGACGGGCTCGTCTCTTTAGCCACAGGTTGTGGGTTCAAATGTGGCATATATCAATGTGACTTTCTCAATATCATAATTATTATCTTAGGTATTCTAAAACATCACTGACGATATATATACATACGATGGGGAAACTGTCGTAAGGAAACTTAGACCTTATAGTCTGAAATCGCCAACCCACAGTGAGCTAGCATGGTGATCAATGCTCATGGCTTCTCTATGTAAGACGAGGCTCTTGCTCTGAAGTGGGACAGTTATGGGATAGTTATGTAATTCTTTTGCCTTTATCTCAATTTACACAGGATCGGCGCAGCAATATAATATGATAATCAGGTTTAAAAAAATATGAACTTTTTATATAAGACTCTTTTTTCTATTTTGATATGGTAGCCACCCAGTAGACCGATATGGCTATAGGCATTTATTATAACTAGCAACAAACGAGCGTAACAGCATCATGTCAATATCAGCACACTTGGCAAATTGCTCAATAATAGGGGTTGTTATTATCTATACCAATTAATAAAATTGTAGTATGTATTAGTTATTAGTTCGTGATTTACAAAACAAATGCAAAAAAAATTGTGAATGTCATATACGATGCATGCCTAATCATATATAACTGTTATTAGAATGATTGTCTGTTCGCCTGAAAGTTTTTTTGAATAGGTTTTGAAACACCCCAGCGGACTCAATAACATAACATAGCAGCACGCCTGTATTCTCCGAAGGGGTATGCAGAGGTGTACACAATTGTACACCCACATTTCACCAATGCTTTATAACTTCTATGTAATAGATGGTGAGCCTATTGCCATCTACCGAGGACAATTCCAAACTCCGGGCTGCTACTGATAATTTCCTGACAGAAAAACCCAATAACACTTTGCCCGACCTGTGAATCGAACCCAAGACCTCATGCTCAGCAGTCGCGCTTGGGACCAATAGACCAACGAGGCAGTTTCTTTCTTTTCAGTTTCTGGACTCAATAAATGAACCTTTAGGGGTCAAAACGGGTATTTTAACTTTCATGCATATTCTATTTCGATATCTTGCAGGGTTCAGAAATTGATATTAGTGAAATATAAAGTACTATTTCTCTAAGTCCCGCATAAACGAAGTCGCGGGCACAGCTAATTGCCATAAGATTATTCTGTCCATTATCTTGATATAGTAAAATGATAACTCAAAACTTAATAAATTAAATCAGATTTTCACAGAGGTTTTAAATGGGTGAATATAATATAACTAGATTTGCCCGCTACTCTATTCGCATGGATATCGGAAAAAACCCAACACCATGTGTAGCTGAGCTGTACTTGGCCCCATATGAGATTAGTTAGTTTTTCTACTGCCAGTAGATTACCAATTTTTTTACGGTTTTGCTTCTATGCGAACTTTCCCTTGTTAATGTTCCTAAATATTAAACAAAAAAATGTGTTTGGTATTTATTTCTCTACCTTAATAACTATTACGCACTATTTTATACTATAAATATTACATGCATATGTTACCCAGGATAATGCAAGCATTATAACGATACCGCATTGATATAAATCGAAATCGATTCAATGGTAGATTACAGAAACTCAATTACACATTCCTTTTCTGTTTTGGGTGTTCTAATTTTGACTTTTATTTGAATTACTTCTTGAACATTTAGTTACGCGCCAGTAAAATCCCATTAAAATTGATCCACTGGTCCAAGAACATGATGCACTACTCAGTTCCGATCAGGGATGAGTAGTGCATCATGTTCGTGATGACGTGATGATATATACACATATCTAGTAGGTAGACCTACTTTAAAAAGTTGAGTTTTATGTACCTATGGCTGCCATGAATGCTTTACTTAAACAGGTCGGTGTGACATATTAGTCACTAGCTGTGCCTGCGACTCCGTCCGCGTGGATGTCGTAAATTAACACCATGTCGTGTATGAACACAAATTCATAATTAACAAATGTTCGACGTGATTCTTTAAATTGGCATAACTTTTTTATTTATGAACTGATTGACATGAAACAAAAACTAAATGTTAAGTGAAGCTTACCACAATATATTACTGAACCACATCTAAATCGGATAAGCCGTTTCTGAGATTAGCGTGCACAAACGCACAGACAAACAGATAAACCGACAAAAATTCTAACAATCATTGTTTTGGGTGCTATTTGCGTTGATAAAGGTCCCAATAATATTTTTTCTCTCATATATTTTCCATGTACAGCCACCGATCCATTACAACTTTATTATATGTAGGTATTGATATTGAGGGTATGACATCCAGAATGACGAATCCAAATATTATAGTATCAGCTTCTAACTTTATTGATAATATAACGACAATTAAAATTTTGGAAAAATATCAATTTCTTATTACTGCTTTTGTAAACAAAGCATGTTTAATACAGATAAATCTTTCAAACGCATTAACGCTTGCGTAGCGGTCTCTAAAGTTATACATTTTTGTGGTAAGAAAAATACAGTCGTGAGCAGGATTCGAACCTGCGCCTCCCGGATAAATACTCCAGGCACTCTGACCACTAAGCTATCTTGAACTCTGCTCATTACTCCGAATTCTTCTTCCAATTTAACGTCTTTTGATGACGTCCGGCCGATGCAAAAAAGAGGGCGTTATAAGTTTGAGAAGAACCCGTATCTAGGCTAGGTATAGGCTTATAGGTTTGAAGACTATCTTTATAATAAAACAACTTTCAACTGGATTAATCTCTTGTTTTATTGGTTAGCGTTCGTGGTCGCAGGATGACTACGTCATCGTCGAACGCTGCAAATTGTACGAAACGTCAGGAAAAACAAAAACCAATAATAGATACATGCGATTAATCCGGTCCAAAGTTGTTTTATTATAGTGTACTGATCGCGTAAATCTACTATTAAAGACTATCTGTTTGTGTATCTGTCCGTAGCATTATCATCTCCCAAACAAATGGACATATTTCATAGATTACTTTTTATTGAAATACGGGTTTATTTGGACTGGTTTTTACATATGTTTGAGATCATTATCTCTTTTCTAGGTGTATCGGTCCCAGCAAAACAATGATAACTGAAATAATGTGACAATCTTTATCTAATGTTGCAACGAGGATTTGCAACTTTAACATGACAGATTTGAATCCACAACTTGTGGCTCAAGGGATGGGCCGTAACCGTAACCATTCATTCGGACACCATGACTATATAATGTAATAATAATTCAAAGTGGAATAAAATCAGTAGTTTCAGTTTTTTATATAATTCATATCATTCCTCCGACCATAAAAATAAATGCGTATTTAAATTAAAGTAGTTTATGAATATATCGCGAGTTCTTCGCCTAAAATATATTTCACCTGCCACATAGTCAAGATTTAGAGAAAAAGTTTAAACGAAACAATAGTAATTTGAAATATTTCATGAGACGAGTACCTATTAATAATTTGAATTCTATCATGCATGTGATTTAAATATTTGCACGACTCCAATATAGTGAATCTCTAACAAATTTTTACCTTTTACCTGTGTTAATAAAATCATTCATTTATTCAATAAGCCTTATTATTTCAAGAGAATTGTGCAAATGTTGAGCCATTTGATATATGCTTAATGTAATATAACAAAAATAAAGGTTACGAAACACACCGTTCCAGAGGTATAACGATTATATTTTTAAATCGTTCAATATTGAATTGACCATATATTTAACACAAACAGTTTGATAGTCGTAAAAAAAGTCATTATTCATATAATCAGAGTACTCTTACCAAAAAAATATTTTGGTATTTTGAGTTCCACATAGACAAACTTCACTTGTGACGAGGAGCTAGATTTTTATTTGTTTATGATAGATATAATAGATCATGTCATGGGATTAATATAAAACCCTCTTATATTGATTCTGCGGTGTTTTGTCATTTCTTGCTAATTGATATATAATATCTTTGTCACTTCTAAATTTTGGATGCTCTGAAACTATAGTTAGTGCCTACCTTTACCTACTAGCAATCACTGAATACTTAAGAACTCTATTTAATAAAACTGCCAGTAATAATGTGTTAAATAGTAAGCAGGGACTTGTTTTTTTTATAGCTTGGGCTTAATTTCTACCACAAAGTATATGGATAAATTAAAAAACATACCTGGTGTTAACTACAAATGTTCTATAAATATAAAATTGCTGCAAAGTTTTTACCTACCAACCAATTCAGGCTCCTACGTAAACACGGCTTAATTTCGGTCGGCACCAAATGTTTCGGTACGAGGGCATCACAGAATCCTTGGACATAGCACGCAACTACTACAGTTATTACACTTCCCACTTTAGTTTTAACACTTCACAATCAACATGGTTCTACGGCACAAACTATGACCTAACTTATTACAAATGCATTTTATGTAACTAATGTATTAGTACACAAACATAACGACACACGCGACTAACTGAAGAGTGGCTTGACCATGACCCACTACTATCAAACTACACAAACTGCAAACGCGAGAGAAGTGCATCAGCGAGTGCAATTCGTGTTGTCTGAAAGTCACCAATAAGCCCAATGAAGCAGAGATCCCGCTGGCGAGCGCCAGCACCAACCTAAATAGACTCTGATCATCTAAATTGACTTCAATTAAATAACAACCGAAATTGTTGAAATGCGCCATTACTCCCTCGGCGCTAATCTAAGTGCCAATAGTCAGGGCGAATGTTTTATTAATAATAGCCCGCAATAACTGTTAATTAATAATTAAGCGATGGTGTCGTCGATCGGCATCAGTGCGCGTACGTCGCCGTCTCGCGCCGCGCATTCATATCAGCTGCATCTCGTGCGAGACTTGTGTTCTTACTGGTGTTACATTTACGTACCTTTTGTGAAATCTATTATGGTTTGAATTATATTATTAATTGGCTAGTTAGTCTAGGTATCAACGAAAAAAAAAATTACATAAATACTTAAATCCTGTAGGTAATATTCAGAAAGAGAAGAAAGTGTATGTAATTTTCCTCATAAGAGGCATCGAAGTCCATTCCTCATCCAGTGACCATAATATCATGTGATTCTTATTTGCTTTGGATGTGATTATTTTCCCACGGCTATAAATCATGCAACAGACATATGAGTGGTGTTGATACGGATTTACAATAAAGTACTATGGACTTTCAAAATAATGATGTGGGCGTTCGCGCCCTACAATAGCACCGATACAAACAAATATCAGGAGAATTTGTGGGAATCCCGCATAGTGCACCGATGATGGCAGTGCGCCGGCCCGCAGCAGCCGGCGCGAGGGGCGCTCCAGCGCCGACCACTGAGCCGCGCCGGGGGAGTGGCTGCACTGCACCGCCATTGGTTTCCCCGCGAACTTGTACCGATGTCATAAGCGCCCGCTGTACCTATTCAAATCTGTCCCGTCCGGCCGCACACTACGAACCATTATAGCACTTCCACACTTGCTCTCGACTCTTTCGGTCGCGTCACTCATTGGCTCTAAAGCTACATCGAGCGACGTATTATGGTAATATAAATTGACCAACCGTAGAGCAAATTCGGTTAGTTCGTTAAAGTTGATTAAAGCCATTTAACCGGGACGGACACGAGGATACGAACGGCGCGAGCGTTCGTCGATCCCGGGGGTTTGGTTAAATGAAGTCAAATTGTTTAATATCGGAGTAGATAAATCTGTGTGTTGAGCTCGGAGAGGTCGAGGCGAGCTGAGCAGCGGCAGGCGTGGAGGCCGCCGAGACGGAGCCGAGCGAGGTGCGCGCCGAGGTAGCGGGCCCGCGGCCGCCCGCCGCCGACGGCTACATGTACGTGTGCGGGGACGGCGCCGGCCCGCGCTACGAGT
This sequence comes from Xylocampa areola, assembly GCA_935421205.1. NCBI lineage: Eukaryota > Metazoa > Arthropoda > Insecta > Lepidoptera > Noctuidae > Xylocampa > Xylocampa areola. Next base: position 13,126,684 of record OW285201.1, read on the forward strand.
GCGCCTTCGAGGCTGCGCAGCACATGGACCAGCCACCCTTCGACGACCACATGTTCGGAGAGTTCGGCAAGGAGCGTACCGTGCAGGTGGTGGTGGGCGACGTCAGCGACCTGTACCGCGACGAGCTGCCGGTGTTCGCGCCCGCCGGAGACCAGAAGCGTAAGGAAGAGCCCTTGCTGCTGCAAGCGGTCGAGTCAAACCCGGCGCCACATCCACCACCACCACCACCGCCAACCACTTCCAAGAAGAGTGATAAGAAAAAAAGCGACAATAACGGAATCAAGAAAAAGAAGACTAGGTAAGTGTAATTGATTTATTTGTGCTTAAGTGAACATGTTTTCACATTCGTCATATTAATGTAAACAAGTCAAGTTTTAAATATTTGAGTATAAAGTTAGAATTCAAGCAGTGTCGCTAGGGATGACTACGACGCTACGTATTTCTGTTTGCTACGAAGATAAGATGTAGCTAGCCACTTATTACTTGCTACATCTTCGTAGCGCTTTCGTAACGGGCGGCTACGGAATTTTCCATGTTTAGTTTTAAATAAGTATTCGTATAATTTTTATGATATTAGAATGCTGTAAGTACTTATTAACTGCTTTTTATTTAATGTTATGGTACTTATTTTAATTACAATAACATCTAGTTTTGCTTATCTATATGTTTAGTATACCTACTAGTGTATGGTACGTACATATAGTTATTAAATAGTAGGTACAATGGCCAGTATTGGCTTACATATATGACAATAAAAAACTTATAAAAAATCTTTATCAAATCAGGATTGTTCGATGACATCGTCTCATGTTAAGACATGGAAACCAACAAAACGCATGATGATATAATGACGTAAAAGTAGTTGATTAGATAAGATAAGATTGAAATGTAGAAGAAGCGCAGTAATGAGCAGAGGTCGGTATGGCTTAGTTGGCAGAGCGCCTAGAGTATTCATCCGGGAAGCGGAGGTTCAAATCCTTCTCACAAACGTATTTTTCTTTCAACAACACTTTATAATACGAAGATTTTCGGGAGCTCTGAAAGATCTAAGCCTGAATCTGTCATTCCAAATGCCAAGAACTGGCTGGAGAAGTTAGATCTCGAACTGTGAGCACAACCCAATTCTCTAACGCTACTCTTCTATCTATCTTCTATCTTGCAGTAGAAGAAAGTAAAGACCAAAATAGGTATCTAGTATTTTCTGAGTCTATAAGTCTATGATAAGTATGAGTGCTAGGTAACTAAGCGAAGTCTTAAACCTTCGTTACATCGCTTTCATAATATCGATGGGTGAAAGGCCATTTGGCTCAAGTGTTATTACTGTGCTTTAAAAAATAATCTTTAAAACAACAGCCTTTAGAGACATTTTCATATTTCAATATAATGTCGCTTGAGCCAAAACGCCTTTTACCCGTCGATTGAAATATGTCTTATTTTTATCAGAAAGATTTTATAATAAAACAACTTTTAACCGGATTAATCGCGTGTATTATTGGTTTTTTTTTTTTGTTTTTCCTGACGTTTCGAACACTTTGCAGCGTTCGTGGTCGCAGGAGGACTGATTTTAAGAAAGATTTTACAAAAAGAAAAGTCAATTGACAAGTGGATAATTATTTTTATTATGAACATACGTATTATTGTTTCCTCGTGTGTCGGCACGCGCCACCGTCACAGGTGACCGACGCACGCGCACCCTCCCTGCATTAAACTGTATCGTGTCGTCGCCAAACCACCCCTATTTTATTATTTGCATAACTAATACGATGATTTTTAATACGCGATAAAAACCATATGGCTGAATAGATGATAGATTTTTACCTTTTTGAATAGTTGAAATTGAATAGTACACGAGTAGAGGAAGACCGAGTAAACTAGGAATGGATTGTATGACGATGATATGGCTAGGATTCTGAGACTGTTAGTCACTACTGAGATAACGGCTGACGAGAGATGTATGGAAGAAAAAACATGCTACGTCGACACCAAATAAATTGGGATAGGGGCAGGGGAATGACGACAATTTTATTTTGTTTCTTTACTTCAATTCTTTATACAATGCGGCCATTCTTAGCTAGTTATTTATTAGTAACAGCAAGCTATTTTGGGTTATTCGATGTAACCGCTTATATTACTTTGTTATATCTCAAAGATCTTAAGAGACAATCCTTAAACTATTCTAATAGTAAAAGGTAGGCTCACACCTACTTATAACTAGAGCTTTCACGTTCACCATTCAAGATCATTGTGAATAAAAATAAAACGCAAATAAAGTACGGACTGTATTACCAGTTACACCCTTTTATTATTGAATTTTGAAAATAACAAATCCGGGTACCTTAAAGCAAACAAAAAATATAACGTTTTGTACAAAAAACGTTAAGATTTCTCTGATTACATATCTTCGCTTGTTGAAATTCATAACAGACGAACACCCCTAAGATATAAATTAAACCTCGGGCGACACCCTTTTCTTAGTAACTTGATGCAGGCGTCTTGTAATAAAGAACTGCTATAAAACTACAAAGGCGACATGTATCGTTCAGATTAATTACCCGTATGTCCGCGGGGAGTCAATTGGCTTATCTTACCATCTCTCGTGAATGGAGGGTATGACGCGTAATGAATGTAGTTGCAACACCATCTCTCATTGATCGCATTGTAGATAGCGTACGGAAACGATTATGTAGTTCATCACAAAATTATTGTTTTAGTTCGAAAATTTCGGGAGGTATTTTTGTTACGTTCTGTCATTCTCTGTAAAGATATATTAAAATCTTGTTGAGAATAATATATGTATAATAATATTTTATGAGAGGCCACGATGATCAGCAGAATGGCGTGTTATAATAAAAATAAAATAAATTTGTGGTGTAATAATTAATAACACGATGCCGCTATAAGTTTAAAGTCAATTGGCAGGCAATTAGAGGTGGTCGCGCGCAACGGGGGTGAATTTCGTTTCACGCTCAATCAATTTCTGCGCGTGCGCAGCCCGCAGCCATATTGCACGCGTCAGATGGTAGATGTGCTGGTGAATGATAAGAATACATTTATTTGTGAATGTTTAATTGAGAGTATAGGTAACAAGTTGGATTTCAAGTGGAGGGCGTTTATTGTTTGAAAACGTTAATATTGTTTATTTTTCAAGTTTCTAAACCTGTTTTTGTTCTGCAGGACTACTTTCACGGCGTACCAATTGGAAGAACTTGAGCGAGCATTTGAACGTGCACCATATCCTGATGTGTTTGCAAGGGAAGAACTGGCTCTTAAACTTAACTTATCTGAATCACGAGTACAGGTTGGTAAATTACTTTATTTATGATGTTATGTGCAACTTAGCAATGAACTGTTTTATCTTTTACTTAAATAATTAATACAAATATAAAATTGAAATTTGTAACATTTTTTACTAGGTTTGGTTCCAAAACAGAAGAGCAAAATGGCGTAAACGAGAGCCGCCACGCAAAACAGGGTACATTGGTTCCAGTTCACCGAGTTCCACGACATTAGGCGGTGGTTTCTCCGGCATCGGTGGCAACTTGCCGACCTTCCCGCAAAACGGCCTGCCCGCACCAGCAGACTCATGGTCCTATCAGCACTCGTACGAACTCTCCTCGCACCATTTACTATCATCTAGCGGTGGAGGGTACCCGGGCTTCAACGCACAACCAGCTGCATATTCTTACACGACCGTCCTCAATGGCCACGATGGTCAGATGTTCGCTCCGAGGCACTCTTACGAATACGGAGAAGGTAGTCCACCTCCACTAGGCGTCCGTGACTACCCGATGATGGCGGCACACTCCCCGCAGATGGAAGCGCATGCGCATGACGAGAAGCTCGATTACCGCACACATGAGCACGAGGACAAGTACTCAGCGTGTGCGCTGCAGGAGGAACCGCCGCGGTACGCCGCGCCGACCGACGATTACGACAAGTGTGCGATGGTGGCGCACGACAAACATTACGAGATGGAGCGCCACTCGGATCTTACGCAACCCGTCGTCGTTAAAATGGAGCCCAGCTCTGGGCAGGCCTACACCACGTTGCCCCCTTTTTTGAATTGAAATACTCTTTTTCGAAATTATCCTAGCGTTAGCGTGCTAAGTCAGAGTAATTTCGAAAGGGAGTATTACCCATTATTGCAGAGAATAGCGACAGATGGGTAGAGAATGATGCCGATATCACCTCTAACGTTGTTTGTTCTCATCTTTCGTAACTAATGCATGTTTTTCGATCTGTATTTTATATGAATTAATTCACTGACTATATCAATTCAGTAATGAGTTCATATAAAGTGGATACCTAATATTAAAAGATTTTTTCTATAATATGATTAAGCAATTATATATTTAACTAGTTAGGTACTTTTATATTTTTGTAGTTACATAAATTATACTGCGTTTTGAAGTTCTTGCAATAAATGTAAATATTTACTTATTTTATTATAATTAGACGTAAGCAAATGTGCCTCTTTAAAGATTAATTTGTTAGTACGTTTTGTATAATTTATAAGGTGTATAATGATAATTTAGTAACTACGAATAGTAGGTACTACACGTTGGGAGGATCCTAGTAAGATTGAGTTGTATTTTCGAACTTTATGATGTGCCTGTGATCAAGGAGAGCGAAAATTCTCGCGACGCTACATACTGTATTTCCAACCATCAATTCTTTATACTTTCCTCTGAGCAGGTAGTATGTACAATTCATTGAGTAAAATACTCGTAGACTTCGCTTCTCGTGCATTCCTTGTGCCTTATCTTGACAGTGCCTGTTATCAATTGTTATGTCAAATAATATCGTTGATACTTGCATCTTTTATAAATTGGTTAAAGTCGTATATTAATATACTTCACTTGATCAAATAAGTAAGAGTAATTAGGGATAGGATAGAAACTTGTAAATAAGTTTTGAAACGTGAACAGTTTGTGCCAAAAATTAATTCTAAGTCGTCCCTTATTGAAGGGACACATAGCATCCAATAGGTGCTTATTTAGTTATAAAGTTTTTGATATTTATGATTAATTTGAATCCCTTCTTATTTTTATTTATAATTGTTTTATATATATACGTATGGTTTTACAGAGAAATATCTTGTCTGGTACTATGGTGAAGTGCATACCTCTGTGTTAGGTAAATCAAACTCCATTATCCAATAAATTTTCTCTCATACCGATCTTTTCAAAACTGACTCGATCTAGAGGTTCGAAACGCGACTGCTGAGCATGGGGACTTGGGTTCGATTCCCAGGTCGGACAAAGTGTTACTGGGTTTTTCTGTTAGGAAATTCGCATTAGCAGTCCGGAGTCGGAATGTGCCCGGTAGATGGCAATAGACTCACTACCTATTACATGGGACTTAATAACAGCATTGGTAAAATGTGGGTGTACAATTGTGTACGGTTCTGCCTACCCGTTTGGGGAATACAGGCGTGATGCTATATGTATACCAAAGTACAAAACTGTACTTGATAGCAATAATATTTCTATTTTCTGTTACAGAATAAGGCTCAGTCGTACCAACTTAACTATAAACGTAACCCACATGTTATTGTGTCATTTTGACAGAATTTATATAGAAAAGCTGTCAAAATAATAATATAACACGTCGGTTACGGTTACACAGTTATGTTGGTGCAACCGACCGTAAGGGGCCGTCCATTAATCACGTGAGGCTCGAAAGGGGGAGAGGGTTTGGCAAAAATCACGAAATATCACAAGGGGGGAGGGGGAGTGTAGTAAGATATCACGTGTATATATTTTCTGTATTATAAGATAATATTCAAAAAAAATTTGGATTCTTTGTAGGTTCTAAAAATACACGTGGTTTTGGTTGGGGGTGGGGGGTTGGTATTAAACCTCACGTATCATCAGGGGGAAGGGGGGGGGGGGGTTAAAAATGCTAAAAAAAAAAAACATCACGTGGTTTATGAATGGCCCATTGGCCCCTAAGAGCCTACGCCTATTTAACTCTTCTAGTCCGAAGCAACATCGGGGTTGAGAACTGTGAGTACCAAAACGTTTCGTAGTTGTGTCGCCGTTTCTAAAACAGTTATTTGACATGTAAACAATTTTCTATACGACTGTAGTTGTGGTCAGTCAGAAATGCAGAGGTAGAATATGACTACTGTATTTGTAATCTTGTACTAATTTGCTTTTCAACTATATTATCAGGTGCCAGAAAATTACTAACAATGCTAAAAATAATTTGAACATTGTATTTATTTTGAGAATAATTTAACTTGGTTTAGACTTGGTGAGACTATATTTCTAAGAAAACATTGTAAAATAACATACAGGTACGGAGCTTGAACTCGCGACACTTGACAGTCCGTGTCATCACTCTTCCACTGAGCTACCGTGTCGTTGTTCGATGCTATTAAATTTTAAGTTTCCTTGTATTCGACTTAAGTAGACGCCTGGCGATAATTATATATAGCATTAATTTTACAGATTTACTAAACTCACTACACTCACATGTCGCGGATTCAAGCCCCGGTCGTGTCTATTAAATATCAATGTTTTTTTTTTAGAAAAGTATTAATTAATAATATAGGCATTACATGGCGTTAGCGTGTTTAAAAAAATATAATTATATTGAATTAGGAGATTAAAATTTTATTTTTTTGGGTTTTATACATGATTACCCATTTATAAAAATAAAATAAAACAACTTTCAGGGTTACATATTGTGTATATTTACAGTCACACCTGTTTCCCTATTGCTAAGACATGTATAGACGTCATTTATGGTTATTATTTAAACACATTTTATTTTATTTTTAGTTATGTTCTTTTTGCTTCCTGTGCTGGTCCAGAATAAAACTTTTTCTTTCTTTCTTTCTTTTCTTTCATAACAAAAAAGTTTCTATCTGTGTTTCGTCTTGTGTACTTCAGTATTAATAATACATCACAGTTAGGCAAAAGTATGACCGTTAATATTCTTTTTGTTTAGTTATTGTATAGGTAGGTACTAGTAGAACCTATTTGTATGAAGAAAAAGTAAATTAACTAATATTTATTCTAAAAAAGGGACCAAAGCTTGTACCAAAAACAAGCCTCTGCTAACAATTTACTCAGTTTTTGTAATTCAAATAGCAGGGTATATTAATAGTAAAGTAAAATATATTATGACTTATTTTCTCTGCATGTGTTTGTCTAGTTTAATAGAGCATTTATAATAAGTTAATGTTAAGTTAAGAGAGCAATAAGCTGGATATTTTGTAATATTAAAATATAAGACAGACGAGAAATTATAATACAAATGTGCTTAAAGTGAGTTTTTTATTTACATATAGATACACATCTGTTTCAAATTCATATGTAAAGGCACATTCACATATATGATATATTTATGTACAATTATTAACATAATTATCACAAAAAAAAAAAAAAAAACTTCTGAAATTATCTTAAAAAGTATCAATATAGAAGACGCGAATTTCTTAAAGCTGGAGTTACACTATATTGAAGTAAGTATTGCATGAATGTAGGTGTGACCCAAACATTACAGTCGCGAGTATATGTATAGAAAGGTAAAATAATCCTTCTAATATTTTAATTAGGAAAGTTTGTATATTTGCAAGTTTGTTACTGCCTCGTTGGTCTATTGGTCCCAAGCGCGACTGCTGAGCAGGAGGTCTCGGGTTCGATTCCCGGGTCGGGCAAAGTGTTATTGAGTTTTTCTGTTAGAAAATTCTCAGTAGCAGCCCGGAGTTTGGAATTGTACCCGGTTGATGGCAATAGGCTCACCACCTATTACATGGGACTTAATAACAGCATTGGTGAAATGTGGGTGTACAACTGTGTACACCTCTGCCTACCCCTTCGGAGAATACAGGCGTGATGCTATGTTATGTTACTGAATCACGCAAAAACGGCTGAACGGATTTGGATAAAATTTGTTATAGAGATAGATTGAACTTCGGAGAAGGACATAGTCTACTTTTTGCATCAACTTGTTTTACAATGAAACTGTAAAGCTAAACAAAAATAATGTATTTTTAAGAGTGCCATGCTCCGGGCAAGACTTGAAGACCAACCGCGTCCGCAAGTAGCAATACAGTCAATTCCTCTGCTTTTCTATCCTAATTCCGTCCTGTCGGGCCCAAATACCGTCTCCACTGAAATGGTACTTCTTCTCAATGAAGTATAGAACTAGGCTTAGGATCTGGTCATCGGTCAGGTTTCCAAAGTGCATGTTACTGTAAGTTAGATCCTCCTTGAATGGATCACTGTTTTCTTGGCCTTCGCGTATGCTTAGTAGGTTGTCAATGTAGTGTTTTACTTCGGAACTGGAAATAAAATAATGCGTATTATAGAACACTCGATATAGGTACTCGCACTCTGTTCTTTCGGTACTCGGACTTCATAGGAGAAACTTTAAAAATAAAACATGAAAATAAATAGTTTTGCTCGCTTCCTGCTGACTCTCTCCTGACAAGAAATAAATAGGCAACCTATGTTTTACTATTGAATATGAATTAGTTAGACTAGTAGTTAAGATTCTTCTTAATATCGAAACGTTAAATCGTTAAAATAAACCTTTTTTTTTGTATTGATAACGATAGAACCTGGCCGATTTCACTGGTATCCAGAATTGTGACGTCATATTTATTCAAAAGAAAACACAATACGATCATCTTACAAACCATACAAAAAATTACTTACACAGGGTACAAAAGAATCACACAATTGTTGAATATGATTTGATCGTCAAACTTCTTCTTAAGAAACTGTAAGTTTTCATCGATGTTGTTTATGGCGACATGCAGCCAGTACTTATGTCGCCTCAGTTTCTCTAACACGATTTTAACTAGCGCTGTATGGCTCATAGTATTGGAAGATAAGTTGTTCAGAGATGACGATATAAGTATTGCTATGTCTCTGCCGCATACTTTATCGCCAAAACTGCTGATGTAGCTGTAATAGAGAGACAGTGTTGCAGATACCAAGATCGTAGATAGTATTCAATACTTTATATATAATACTAGCTTTATATATATCCTGCCACATTTTCGGGATCGCGTCAACAGCGCCATCTACTGAGTCTAACTATAGCTAAAACGACCCAAGTGACTTCTTAATAGCAAACAAAATTCATCAACATTGGGCAAATCGAGGAGAAAAATTACGAACACACGCACGCCAGAGATTTTAGTTTTTATTTGTTGTTTTATTGTTCATGAGTTTTAAGTGTTTATTACTCAATGAGGTGTGATAGCTTTATTTCTTATTTTGTATAACATTTAGAAGTCTTTATGGTTTGTAATTATTGGCTCTTAAATTATAAATAATTTATAATTTAGGAGTTTGAACTCACACCCTGGATTACTAAATCACTTAGAGTATCAATTCAGGCAGTGCGGGATAGAGAATGCAAAGACATAATAACCCTTTTAGCCCTGGGCCCTCGGAATCGTACATCCAATGACCCCTAAATAGTATGTCTATGAAAGCATTCAATTCAATATAAAACACATAACTCACGTGTTAAACACTTTCGTGGACGATACTAAGTGATTCAGACTAAAGCATTGTTTTTTTGCCGACTCTATTTTGGTGAGGCGGTTCAGCATTTTCTTCTTGTGTATAACTAACAGAAGAATCTGAAGAAAAAAAAAACACAAGTATTATAAAGAATTTATAATCACAAGCTAATAGAGTTGCCAATTGAAGAACTAACGGCGGCATGGACCTTTGTACCCATGCAATACTATTGGTTGAAACCTTATTGATAAAACATGTTTTAATTTGTAGATTTTTAATGGTACTAATAATTGTCTCCATTGAATGTAGTTGTTTGACAAATAACTTAAACAAGTAAAAAGAAGTAAAAGAGTAACCATGGAGTTTCTTGCCCGTTCTTCTCCATAGGAATCTACATTTTGGAACGTGGCATTTCTTGACTTTCAAAAGTACCTTTATATGGTCTAATTGGAATAAATGATTTTGACTTTGACTTTGAAAAAAAAAATACAGCTTTGTGTATAAAACTCCTTACCCTAGGATTCGTGGATAGCACTTGATATTCCTTTAAACATCGGAGTTCTTCGAGACGCTCACGAACAGTCTCAGATCTCATGCAGTATACCTTTAAACATCGCCTTTGGGCTTCTACTGATATCCTATATTCCTGAAATAAAATTACAGTTCAATTGAGACAATGTACTAAGTAAAACCTAAGACCTTTGGTTGGCTGACAGTTTATTCGGTTGGTTTAGATTTCTCATATTGAATAATCTGGCTGACATCACACAATGATTTTGTATGTATACTGCATATAACCTCCATAGTAAAATCAATATATTTGAGGTGCATCCTGACAGTAACAGTTTGTTCTTAAGCAATTGTTCATATATTGGTTTCAGTGAAATGAGAAAGCCACACACCAAATCAATCATCTCAACTTACTTATGTGCGAACAAAATTATACCTGTAATCAAAGGTTGGGCTCAAGAATTGTATGCAAAATGAATGCTCCAGGAAAAGCTGCTTATAGTGAAAAGAAAGAAGTAGTGATTGTATTCATATCCTTGGCTATATAATAAAATAGTTGTGCTCACGGCTTCACCCGCATGGATTATCAGACTGAAATCTTATTATCACTGAAATAAAATATATCCTATGTTACTCAGTGATAATGCAGCCTCTATTGGTGAAAGAATTTTAAAATCGGTTCAGTAGTTTTTGAGTTAAATCCTTACAAACAAAAAATTATATTAATATTATATTATACATTGTAGTATAGATAATTACCTCCAAAATATTACGAACTTGTAGTATATTATTGTAATTATTCTTCAGTATAGCGGGTTCTATTTTTAAAGCTTCACGAATATCCATTCCTGCTAAGGTACCAACATTTTCTAATATCAGTTTTGTATGCAGAGGATCTGCAGATATGACAAAGCCGTTTCTTCTTATTTCTGCTTTATCAAATTTGATATCATTTTGTGCTATCCTAATTGCTTCTTGAATGTCAGACATGGGCTTGTGTTTGAGGGGCAGGTAATTTCTACAGTACTTTTGGAATTCTTCTGACGTCACTGATAACTTCCAAAGAAGAAATCTTTCGAGCACATTCATGCGTAATGTTACTGAAAACAAATTGTGTTTGTTTTAAGAAAATACTTGAGGTAGAGGTCAATGTCTTTCAAGCTATATTTCAATTTCAAAAAGTAATTACAAATAATGTAATGATAAGAATATTATATATAATTATATTTTTTAATACATGTTGAGGCCATGTAATGCCTATAATATCGCCTGGCGATATTTATCTAGCAATCATTTTCAGATCTACTAAACAAGGGATGTTGTTCGGCGATTTACAACTGTAAAGTGGTAACGCTGAGTTTAGTAGATCTGAAAATGATTGCTAGATAAATATCGCCAGGCGTCTCCTTAAGACGAAAACAAAGAAGGTTGAAAATTTCAATGGGGAATAACGAGACAAGGTAGCTCAGTTGGTAGAGTGATGACCCGGAACGTCAAAGGTCGCGGGTTCAAACCTCGTTCTTATCCATTATTTTTACAATGTTATTTTGAAAAATAGTAATTATAAGAATATTAGACAGTAAATTATACTTACAGATAGACGTTGTAGTATCAGAGAAATTTTGTAAATTCTTATAACTGGTAGGCCATTCTTGGAACTTGTCTAAAATAATTTCTTCTAGTTCAATATCTTTTGGAAGAAGGCCCTCCTTTTTGAGCTGAGCTATTGTTCTTGACTTAACAAGTGTGTGGTATCTGCAAATAGTTATTTATTTATTTATTAATTCAGGAATATGAAGGGAAACTAGAATAAAAATTATTTACTCTATTAAAACAAACTTTGTTTCATTTTCTTCTCAAGAAGATTGTAAAGGCTTTCTCTAATTTTTAAGCATGTATGGGAACAAATGCAACATATAAATATAGTACCTACTTAAACTTACTAATTTTCATTTTCAAATCCTATATCCTGAATTTCTAACAGTCCATAATTAGTTATTGACCGTTGTGAGATTTTAGTTAATTATTTTGTTAGTGGCTATAACAAAATTGAGTGAAGGTTACTCAATTCATTTTTTTTTTCACTCTCCTGTAAATTAGTCATTTTTGACTGACAATATGTTGATTCATAATCATCATCAGCACCATGCCTATTAAAATTATGATAATTAATCTGTTGGCTCGCTCATTCGCAGACACAATAGATTTTTATTGATATGAAGTACGTATTTGTATGTGGGCAGGCCAAAGGATTAAATGCAACACATGTAGTCTGAAACTTAACATTTATTTCTGAAGATAGTCACTTTAGACATTTAGATATAATTTTATATACTCACTTAATAATATTTTTAGCATTAACATTAACAAATCCACACTCCTTAAGTATTTCTGCATAATTATCCATAGTGATTGGATTCATATTGAAAATATGAATGTTTTGACAGGCTTCTTGGGAAGTGATGCCAAACTTTTCTAATATTTGCAGTGTACACTGCAGGCGATCATGTGTTATCTCATCTATGTGAGGATGCTTTTTCTTTAGAACCGTTATATAGTTTTCAGGAATTGATTCACCTACAATATGTACATACCACATAAATATTATTGTTTTGGACTGTCAAAATCATTATAAAATATAAATCAACAGGTATTGGCATAAATCATGAAAATTTACACTGTGAGAATTCTTATCATAGAACGTTTTTCCTCTGGCGTCTGATGCATACAGCCATATAACTCTACCTGCAGTATAGTCCATCTGATCTGATATTGTAATATGTTCACAAAAAACATTTTTTTACATAATCTCCAAGCTTGGTATTAAGATGTTATTGCGTATCCTCGGTACTGATCCAAAGGTGATATTTGAAGATAACAGAGCAAGGTGTGATGTTATTGGTTTACTATGTTGAGTTTTATTAAAAAACCGCAAAGTCAGTAAATGGTAAAAAAATGAAATTCATTTTCTTGGAGCTACGTACAGATTAATTATTAGTAACTAAATGTAAGAAAACGACTGTATCACCTGTAGTTTTCTCGTAAAAATCCAAAAACGGTACATTGTGATAGTATTTTCTACATGTAACTTGAGAACTGTAAGATAAATTTAAACCACCACCATTCAAATATCTTAAACTTTTGATAAATAACCGCATCATTCAAAAGTTCAATTATAGTTCAAAATGGTAAAATTATTTTAATGTTTAGATTGTTTTTGTAAATAAATAACAAACACCATTCCGAATGACCGCGCCGTGATTCGTGTTAAAAGTCAATTGTTTTGACACTGACAGTGACATATTTTCGACAGTTAACGGATAAAGATATTGTACACTACCCAAGCACGGCGACTAACCTCATCATCATATATAAATTTTATGGAGTAGTTTTAGCGGCCGCCGTACCCCTCTCGCCACTGACATAACATAACATAGCATCACGCCTGTATTCCCCGATGGGGTAGGCAGAGGTGTACACAATTGTACACCACATTTCACCAATGCTGTAATTAAGTCCCATGTAATAGGTGGTGAGACTATTGCCATCTCCCGGGCATAATTCCAAACTCCGGGCTGCTACTGAGAATTTTCTATCAGAAAAACTCAATAACACTTGCCCAACCCGGGAATCGAACCCGAGACCTCATGCTCAGCAGTCGCGCTTGGGACCACTAGACCAACGAGGCAATCGCCACTGACTTCCCAATCAAACCTTATACCTTAAACCTTTTACCTGTATGGTTACAATGATAGTACACGATTTTAATCGTGTGTGCCGTCTCCCGTCTGGTGCTCTAACTTAGGGAACCAGACGGGAGAAGGCTTCTGACTGAACATCGAACAAATTAAACAATTCTGATGTATTTTTTAATTTACTTATGTACTTAATTAAGCTTTATCAATTTCATCGTCCTATATTAGCCCTTAGCTTAGACGTTCTGATCGTACAACTTTCCGTACGATACGAAAACGTCAGTTTCCTACGGTTCAGAATCAGAGCCCTAGAATATTTATCCGTGAAGCGCAAATTCGAATCTTGCTCACGACCGTATTTCTCTTCCCATAGAAATGTATAACTTTAAAGTTCGTTCCGCATGCGTAAATGCGTTTGAAAGATTTATCTGTAATCGAAAAACAGTCACTTATTTCAGGTGAACTCTCAACTCATCAAGCAGATGGAGTTAATAAACGAAATTAAGAAAGTCAAAAGTCAAAGTCATTGTCACTGTCAAAATGTCAAATTCTTAATTTCATAAAGTGTTACTGTGTTACACTTACACTGTCATCTCTTTTTTTATCATTAAAGTCATTTTTTGAATTTAGTAAATAATACAATTTAAGTATGCTATCTTGTATTATAATTCACGTAGTAACTAAGAAATATTTAAAGCAGAATACGATATAAGTATTGTTTCAAATATAGCAAAACCAATATTAAATTGTAAAGGTTGGCTTTATTTTGGGTATATTACCATGAATCTTTAAAAGTTATTGTATCCAGTAACCGATACAGTAAAATTTTCCAGATGGATTGGAGTGCAGTTAGAAATCACTTTAAGCAAACTTGGCTAACTACTGTTTTGAGTCTCATTTTATTTTCTGGTGTTACATACTTCTTGTTATGGGCAGAGGTAAACATCTTATTTAATTCTAAACGAATGCAAGTACATTGCTGCGCATTGTTCATAAGTACAAGTTTATATATATGTTTCTGGTGTTTTTTCTAGAGTCAAACTATTCAAAGTAATTTAATGCTAGAAGAGCTGGTGTCTGCAGCTGAGACTATAGACGTGCATACTGCCGACGAAGCAGCGCGTTATGAAGGACGTGTGGTTCACATAGTGGGCCCTCTGAGAATACTTGAACCAATATCTGAGCCAGACTACAATATACAAGTACAGGCAGTGAAATTGAGGAAAAGAGTACAAATGTATCAGTGGATTGAAGAAACTACGTAAGTTTTATAAGTCTTTATATTAGATAATTCAATAAAAGATTATAGTTTTTCAATCACTATGTCAAAATGTAAGTTGTGTATTTAATAATATGATCATAAATTAAGATTAATATGTTTCAAATACTAGTAATCCATATTAGATTAGTTCAAAAGGTGATTCACAAGATGCTTGACAAATAAATAATTTGCAAAGTCAAAGACAATTCACACTCTTTGATGCCACAAGCAAACACCCTATATTTTATGGGAATGAGGTTCATCTCAGTGGCTTAAAAGACTAATAATTAAAATCTCAATTTGTTTTAGAGAACAAGAGAATTTCTTAAGTGAACCTGCCGAGGAGTCTCGAAAGACATACTGGTATCACAAAGACTGGCGAGACTATGTGGTAGACTCCTCCCTGTTCTACATCAGACCTGGACATCACAACCCAGCCTCCATGCCAATGTTTAGTGAGACTCATATTGCAGAAAATGTTAGGATTGGATGGCTATACTTAGGTATGTTAATGGTACAACACAAGATTTATGAAATAAGTTGGTTAACCTTTCGGCTCAGCAACATACAGACCTGTATGTTGTAACAATAAAAATCTATTGTGTCTGCTAATGACTGAGGCAACAGCTTAAACAACAATGCATCTGCCGACATTGTTCTGTTCATGAATACCAATGGAAAGTTAATCAAAAATCATTCAGGTTCTCTTTAAGCTCTAAATAAACCAGCTCCTATCCTGGTGGTCATTTTTGAAAATACTACCCGAATCTCTCCATATCTTTTCAAATGTCTCCTTGCTATAACCCATAAATTAATTTTACCGAACTATTAATTTTAGGTAAAATCACAAACAAAAAGCAAGCCCTCTAATATAAAAATATAATAGTATTAATAGAATGCTTATGTTGAAGCCAAATGGTTTCCACAAAGACAAAACAGTTAATGTTAAGGATGCTGTAGTTTGTTCTTACCTCTCCACTTACATAATGTGGTTATCTTCAAAACCAAATCAAACACATATTTACTGCAACTTCGGAAGAATAATGAGAATGTTCAAGATACTGTGTTCACTATCTGGGCATGAGTATCATAGTGGGATATCTGAATCTAAGCAACAAGAACTTTGTGTGTAGCCCTCAGTTTTACATTATATAAATATATTTATATAGGTATATTAACTTTTTAAATTTACTGCCTGGACAATTCTTAGTAAATTGTGTTGCCAACCACTAGTTAGTTTTCTATGTATGGCAGGTATGTATGGCAGGCGCGCTTTTTTTTATTAATTTAGTTTTGTTTGAAATATATGAATTACAATATTTCCAGGTGTTGATGTAAAGCGCAAAGTAAATGATTACTATGAGATTTGGTCTGACTCCAGACCTGAGCGAAGTGATATCAAACTTCACTCTGGCTTCTACTACCACGGCGAGAGTCCGTTGGAACATGAGATAGGTGACCTTCGCGTACATTTCTCGTATGCGGGACGTGAAGATGATATTGTGAGTTCATATCTGCATTGTAATTTTATACTTTTAATATTACTTTCGAGTGATCTAATACATTACACACAGGAAGGTTGTACTATTTCCAAAGACAATTACATAATCTTCTGTCCTCATAGGCTACGGCCGCACTGCGAAATAATATCGCGAGAAATTTATTTCGTAGTTCCGAAATACAGAATACTACAGGCACGCACGCGCGATTAAAATTCGCGTGAAAATTAAAGAATAAATTGCCAACTAAAATATCGTGTGAATTTCTATCGCCGTTGCTTTATGGTTCATTTATATTCAAAATTGACTTTAAAATTAAATTCAATAAGCATTAATGTTTTTCAGTACACAACAGTAGGTGTAGTAGAAGGTGGTAATCTTCAGGCGTTCAGTCCGGTTAGGTTTCCTACCGCGGACCCCATCTGTCTGCTCCGCAAAGGGTCATTTAGTTTGAAGCAGATCCATGACGTAGAGAGGCGAGATGCCAATCTGCACACATGGAAATATCGACTCTTGGGGTTCATACAAGTTTTTGCTTCGGCAATGACTTTACATCCCGATTGGGTGACACTATGTAAGTTTATATTTTTACCATTTTAGTCTACTGTAGGTAATAAACTGTTGTAGTGTTTATAAACATGTTTTTATGTTACCAGTTTTACAGTGCCAGTGGATATCAAGTAATTTAAGACGCTGTACGAGATTTTGGGTGAACTTCGTGCTGTCTTTTTCGTATACGTTATTCATCATAGCTATACCATGGTAAGTACTCAATATAAAAATAGCTAAATATCAATATTGTCCCAACCTCATATCCAAAGCCAACTCAAACGTTTGTGGGTGGCTTAAACAACTCTTGCCAATAAGCCAAGCCAACTCATAATAATTATTTAAATTATTTCATGAATAATGATGAAAGCGCCGTGAGTCTACGTACATTAAATGAAAATAACAAATTATTTGTAATTACCAGCACAAGGCGTAAACTGCCCCGCTAACGGAAAACTTTAAGAAAATAATAATTGAAAAAGAATTTTACTATATGGTTTAGATAAATACTTATCACAAACACACTGACCCCTTTACAGGAAGTTACCTTAAAATAAGGACCTTGTATAATTATTAACTATTTTTAAATTTTTAAGGAAACATTGATAAATAATAGACACAAATTGGATTCGAACCCGCGACCTTCCGATCCGTGATATCGCTCTCCCAACTGAGCTATCGTGTCGCTTGTTCGAATCTATTAAATTTAAAGTTCCCTGCTTTTCGTCTTAAGTAGACGCGTGGTGAAACATAATATTAGCAAAATTTTTTACCACTGTGTCTTAAAGTGTACAAAAAAATATTATACTTATATATTTTATAATACTTATAGGTTGGTACACAAGCCGACATTCGGTGCCATGGTGTTAGGCGGTGCGATGGTACCGCTCCTGCACTACTCGACACTGCTGTCCCGACGAGATACCACACCGGAACCACCACCATACAACCGGTGGAACAACAACCCGCACTGAACAAACTCCTGGCACTTACCATGGACTTACAAGGCACTATGTTTAACCACGACTTAGGCTCAGTTCCACCATCTCAACTATAACTGACGAATTACTGTGTTATTTTGACAGAGTTTACATAGAAAAGCTATTAGAATAATAAAGTAACACGTCGGTAACGGTTATATTTAATTGGTGCAACTCAGCCTTAGAATCGTCTGGTTAACGTCATGATTTAGGCACACATCAATAATCGTGTGTCAGAGTTAATATGTTAACTTTTTTTGGGAGCCTTTCATATCAAGTATTGTTAACAGTTATAACTTTAAAATTATAATTTTTTGTCGCACGAAAAATACGGCCGTGAGCAGGATTCGAACCTGCGCCTCCTGGATAAATATTCCAGTTATTACTTTTGTTTAACCGTTATAAGACTACATGAGTTGATCAATAGGTCGCGAGTTGAAAACGCAACAGCTACTCGCGTAATTCAATGGGTGGTTTTAAAGTGTGACGTAAGCTGAATAGGAATGGTAACCAATAATTAGTAATACACAGACATAGACACCGTCGCGTATTGTTTCCGGACAAACCCTTTCCAGTAAGCAATTTTTTTTTCTAATATTTGGTGGTTCTAGTGTTGATAGATGCTGTGCTGTGACTTATTTTAAACATGAGATATTATTATAAGCAGTAAGGATGGATAAATCTTTCAAAAGCATTAACGCATGCTTAGCGAACTCTAAAGTTATTATATTTAATGGAAAAAGAATACGGTCGCGAACAGGATTCGAACCCGCACCTCCCGGATGAATACTCCAGGCGCTCTGACCACTAAGCCGTCTCGACCTCTGCTCACTAGCGTGAATTCTTCTTCCACATTTTAACACGTATTTTGGTGACGTCATCTGTATAGGGACTGAATAGATAGCAATGATGGCTTAGTGGTCAGAGCACCTGGAGTATTTATCCGGAAGGCGCAGGCAGAAGCTTTACCGTTGATTGTTATAAAACCATCCGTTTTTATAACAATCAACGGTAAAGCTTCTGTGCCCTGTATTTTTAATTTAAATGGCGACTGTTGCTGGCTGAATTAGCACTTATCGTTTGAATAATCGAATTTACTTAATGAAAGAGTTCCTTTGGTGCTAAAAACAAAATCAACATTTGAATAACATTAAACAAAGATTGTAAAAGTTCTTAAAAGTAGCCAATAATTTACTCATTATATAAGTTCTGTTCAGGATAAAAGTATTTAGGAGAATAATACTACAAACAAGAAGATGGAGATCCCATTTCACCTAGTCTGAATATTTTAAATTAGAATTAATTATAAAAAACGGTATGAATATGTAGATTGATTGTACTTAAAGGTAGAGTGAATATCGTGGGATATAAAATATATTGTTTCTATGTTTTTAATCATGTTGACCTTGTTAAAAATAAACCATTAATGTAATACAAACTAACTTTTTTTTATATGTGTATAACATAATTATTTAATTATGATAGTATAGTGATACACAATATACTCAATGCTTATATATTTCAAATATGTTTTTGCTAGCTATGTATTTATTAAAATGATTAAAAAAGATTAATATCTCGATGATTAAAAAAGATTAATATCTCGAGTAGTCAGTTTTCTAAATATACTGATTAAATTATTTATAAGCTTATAGATATAAGTAAACTAATGCCAGTATTATGTTAAGACTCTAAACTCATACGATATTACACGCAAATATGAGTGTGTGTATGTGCGCGCGTGATTTCATATAAAGTCCGGCGACTACCTTAGACTACCAAAGGAGAGAGGAACATTAAAATTCCTAAACATTTTACACTGCCATATTGGGTGGGGCGCGGGTATAACACGTATAGCACACATTCACAGGTAAAAACAGACAAGTTCAAAACAATATCGTGTCGCCATGATCTTTAAAATCACAGTATAGGAAACTTGAAACAGATAAACACCATACACACTAACAAACGCATAAATGTCTAAGAGCATACCAATGATACCGACCGTGAAATGTGCCAGAGCGGTACGCCAGTTCTTACTACCTCCTTAGGTATTTTCTCTGAGATTATGGCCCATATAATAATAATCTAGTTTCTGAAGCCCGACCCTTTTCAAAATGGCGCCTACTCAAAACTTGTCAATTTCAGTACAGCTTAAAACGTAAGTTAACAAGGTCATATCAGATCGACACTTAGGAGAAGCACACATATGCAATCGGTTGATTAATTTGGGCCTAAGAGTAGGTAGACACCGCAACTTGTATTTCGAAATCACGTCTTACCTGCCTGGGATATCAATTACACTTGTTAAGCGATGCGCCACTGTTTAAATAATTAGGTAGTTACGCTTAGTGCTTCCAGTTTTATTTATTGTAACTATTTTGTTGACATACTATCATTATCATTAAGAAGTTGTTATGGAATAAGGATGCTTAAAATATATTCCTCAAGGAATACTTCTTAGCGTTCTTTTGTTTTAAATAGATTAAAACAATAGGTACACTTATTATATTCCGCAGTTTAAAACTGTTTTTTATTATCTGTCAGTCATTATTCGCCTTTTCGTTCCTGACATTTAACTCGAATTAAAAACAATTTTGTAAATTATACCTACTTGTATTAAATTATCCACACCTCTACAAGGTATACATGTGAACCAATTACTTATGTAAGTCTAGTTCTAGAGTTTTTACCTTGTGAATATTAATATAAAAACACTGAAGTCGATAGTTTCTTCTATATAAAATGTAGCGTCCGGTGTAAGTTTACTCAAGAAGTACCTATTTACCTAATATTGTTTAAAAGTTTCCACTGGTTGTGAAAAACCGCATTTTATATGATTTGCTTTACACTAAATAGATACTATTTTGGAAATAAACTCCTTCCGGTAAAGATCTTTGTTTTAATACCTACCTTGTGATTCAAATTGACCCTAATAACTTTAAACTATTCGACTATGGAAATTTTCGAATATTAGCTAAAAATCTCCGTTGGTCCAAAAATAAACTGTCTTAGAGTCTAAGAGATACCGTTTTTGTACCCTAAACCCATAGGCGTAGCAACGAATTTTTACTGAGGGGGCCAAATTTTTACATTATTGTAGATTTATATTGTTATTTCATCGTAAACAATGTTCTAGGGTGGATCAGCATTAAACAAGCTGTTCATTTGTACCAGTGCCTTTTTTATTAAATGATAAAAAATATTCATAAACAAGTAAATCATCTTTCAAAATTCTACGGTAATTTAATAGACAAATTTTCACTTCGAAACATCAGCGGGTTTTTCAGAATAAACCCCGAACGGATCTAAGAATAAGTTGTTGGCGTCGACAAAGGACGACGAATTCCTATACCTACCTATG
Organism: Xylocampa areola; assembly: GCA_935421205.1. Lineage (NCBI taxonomy): Eukaryota > Metazoa > Arthropoda > Insecta > Lepidoptera > Noctuidae > Xylocampa > Xylocampa areola. The sequence goes on from OW285201.1 coordinate 13,148,033, forward strand.
TTTCGGTGGTTTTTGTCGCGCCTACCCTCGCCTCACGGAGCCAATTTGATTGTTTACCAATATATCAATAATACAAATCGATGGGTGAAAGGCTATTTGGTTCAAGTGTAAGCAATTACTGTGTTTAAAAAAAACCTTTAAAACAACACCTATAGAGACATTGTCATATTTCACTAACATGTCGCTTGACCCAAAAAGCCTTTAACCCTATGCTTTCACCCACTAAATGTATTCTTTTTCCGTATTCACTTGTTTATTGATTCGTGTTCGGTACCTACCCATCAACGGCTAGTTGCGTAATGTTATTCCCAAAAGTTTCTATTATATTTATTATAAGACACCAAAACCACAACCCAATAAGTTGTGGATTTGGTGTCTCAATTGTGGGAAAAGATGTTAGAATCGTTCAGTTCCGCTCGTGCCTATGAACTTACTGAGCACAAGCACAAGGACAAAGGGCGCTGCTGCGGCGTTAGCAGACGATTGTATGCACGCATGCGCACTGAAGGCGTTCTCAGCTGATCGTATTCAGCCCTTCGAATACAGTATTACACCAAACAGTTCCCTTTAATATTCACGGTTGTCATTTTATCATATACGTTTTCTTAACAGTTTAAGGTTTTTATTATCGTCTTAAATCGCTATTGTGCTATCGTTTCATTCAGTGTGTGGTTAAATTACAACGAACATGAAAACTGCAGCGATGTCGGTTTGGATTTTCATTAATCTCCTTTTCTTCGGTATGTGTGGTTATTTGTATTTAATCTGGTCTCAGTACTGGATGTACATAGAAAAGCAAAGATTGTTCAGTAAAGCGTCGGACGGTCCCCAAAAGACTATATCATCGAGTCTTAATTATCAGGATCCGTACGCAGCAGAAAAATATCAGTTTAAATTACCGTTTAATTCTACTCTAAGAAACGATCCAATACGAAAAAGCCGTAGGTCAGCGGTCGGCGGTTTTTGGAGTAGTGGCATGTTATCACAAACGTCCAACAAGTCTTCTGGTTCATTTATCCATCCGTCCACTAACATAGTAAGGAAAAGCTACGGCAGCCCCAGGTTTCCTAATATACACAGGCCGTTATTGGAGTTCGACAGTGATAAATACATTTGTGACGATTCAATATCCACGGACTGTGAAGAGAGAACGGCAGAATTCAAGGAGTTGCTATTGAAGGAATTTCATAGGGTCCTGATGGGAGAGAGTAAAGTGTTTAGATCAGGCTTAGCTGCCCACAATACCTATGATGTTAAATATGACAACAGCAATCGTAAAGAGAGTTCTAGACATGAACTGATGTGTGCCCTGAAAGGCGTGCAGTTGCGGACAGTGACGGCCGATGATGACCCTTTTGCGAGGCTTGGATTCAAGATACCGCAAGAGCCTCTCCAGCAAGGACGTTATTACAATACCTGTGCCATTGTCACAAGCGCTGGAGCATTACTTGGCTCAAGGCTGGGAGAATTTATAGGTAGGTAAATAAGTCTGTTTCTTTAAAATCGCAATGGCGTGCATAGCAGGTAAGCCCAGCCACATATATTTTGACTACTACTATAATAAGACTACGATTATACATACCTATCTTCGCAAAATAAAAAATCAGAGCTTATTATGTAGATAGGCCATTAATTAAATATGGCATAAGGGGAACGTCTTTGCTCTGGTTTCAATCTTATTTGCAAAATAGGAAACAATTCGCTAGAATCACTAAATTTGATACTGGAACAAATAATGTGGTACAATTTGACTCGACTCAAAGAGTTAATGGTTTTAGGGTGCCCCAGGGTAGCGTTCTGGGGCCCCTGTTATTTCTACTTTATGTAAATGATCTTCCACGTGCACTCAAACATGATTGTGTCCTATTTGCAGATGACACAACCATAATTTTAGACTGCAAGAATATAGATACTTTTAAAACAGAAATATATAACACGTTAGAAGATGTAATTCAATGGTTAGATATGAACAAACTAAAAATAAATATAGAAAAAACAAAACTAATCAACTTTAAAACTTATAAGAGCAAAAACACCGAACTCAATATTACTTACAATAATTCAGAAATAAAACAAATAATTCAAGATATGTCTTTGAAAAAGCATTAACGCATGCTTAGCGAACTCTAAAGTTACAATATTAAATGGAAAAAAACTTTAGAGTTCGCTAAGCATGCGTTAATGCTTTTTCAAAGACATATCTTGAATTATTAAGGTAATTGCATTCTTTACAACATTGTATTAACTGCAAAGTTAGTCGTGTCGGTTCGGTCACTTGTAAGTACTGAATTGATTGCAATGACGTCGCCATAAGACGTGTTAAAATATGGAAGAAGAATTCGCGGTGGTGAGCAGAGGTCGAGATGGCTTAGTTGGTCAGAGCGCCTGGAGTATCTATCCGGGAGGCGCAGGTTCGAATCCTGTTCGCGACCGTATTCTTTTTCCATTTAATATTGTAACTTTAGAGTTCGCTAAGCATGCGTTAATGCTTTTTCAAAGACATATCTTGAATTATTAAGGTAATTGCATTCTTTACAACATTGTATTAACTGCAAAGTTAGTCGTGTCGGTTCGGTCACTTGTAAGTACTGAATTGATTGCAATGACGTCGCCATAAGACGTGTTAAAATATGGAAGAAGAATTCGCGGTGGTGAGCAGAGGTCGAGATGGCTTAGTTGGTCAGAGCGCCTGGAGTATCTATCCGGGAGGCGCAGGTTCGAATCCTGTTCGCGACCGTATTCTTTTTCCATTTAATATTGTAACTTTAGAGTTCGCTAAGCATGCGTTAATGCTTTTTCAAAGACATATCTTGAATTATTAAGGTAATTGCATTCTTTACAACATTGTATTAACTGCAAAGTTAGTCGTGTCGGTTCGGTCACTTGTAAGTACTGAATTGATTGCAATGACGTCGCCATAAGACGTGTTAAAATATGGAAGAAGAATTCGCGGTGGTGAGCAGAGGTCGAGATGGCTTAGTTGGTCAGAGCGCCTGGAGTATCTATCCGGGAGGCGCAGGTTCGAATCCTGTTCGCGACCGTATTCTTTTTCCATTTAATATTGTAACTTTAGAGTTCGCTAAGCATGCGTTAATGCTTTTTCAAAGACATATCTTGAATTATTAAGGTAATTGCATTCTTTACAACATTGTATTAACTGCAAAGTTAGTCGTGTCGGTTCGGTCACTTGTAAGTACTGAATTGATTGCAATGACGTCGCCATAAGACGTGTTAAAATATGGAAGAAGAATTCGCGGTGGTGAGCAGAGGTCGAGATGGCTTAGTTGGTCAGAGCGCCTGGAGTATCTATCCGGGAGGCGCAGGTTCGAATCCTGTTCGCGACCGTATTCTTTTTCCATTTAATATTATAAAACAAATATATAGCGCAAAATTCTTAGGTATTACCCTCGACACGCATCTATCATGGAAAGAGCACGTCAACAGTTTATGCATAAAGATAAACAAATTTGTTTTCGCACTTAGAAAGGTGAAAGATGTGACGAACAGACACACCTCTATTATGGTCTATCACGCTTACATTTGTTCCATCATCCGTTACGGCATAGTAATTTGGGGAAATTCCTGTGATATTGGTAGGGTGCTCATAGCACAGAAAAAATGCATTCGAGCATTATACGGCATGGGATGGTCAGAATCATGCAAACCAATATTTAAGTCTGAAAATCTATTAACTGTACCCTGCATCTACATCTACGAAGTAGCCAAATTTGTTAAAAGCCACAGTTACCTATTCGCCAGCAACGATAATACATTTAAACGCAAAATTAACCACCTTCCTCTAAAAATGCCTGTACCTAAACTAGAACTGTTCAGGAAAAACTGTGCCTATATGGCCCCTTTAATATATAATTCCTTACCCAAAGGAATGACTGACCTACCTTATAACAAGTTCTGTAGTGCCTTACGGAAGTGGTTGATACAGGAGAGTTTTAACAATGTCAAAGACTTTTTGAACAAAAGCTCATGTCGATTTGGCACCCATTAAAATACGGTGTTATTCTACGATTTGTTGTACTATAATCATTTAAAAGTGTTGTGATTACTATATTTTGCATACCCTATACTGAGGGTGAAATATGACCTGTACTTACCTACATAAATTTACCATCCTATGTACCACCATATTTCGGCAAATAAATGATTTGATTTGATTTGATTTGAATTAACAGCGTGTAAGAGACATAATGTAATGTAACATACCTACATGATAACGAGAATTGGGAAACGTTTACACTTGAGTATGCCTTAACAAAATGTTCTCGAAAACTATGGGCTATGATGCTTACATCAGCTATGATACTCACTGCGTTCGAACATCGTTAAATGGCTGCTACAGATTGCACTTTTATAGGAAAAAGTTATGGGTGTAAGTCCAAATTAAAATCTACCGTGTACTGTACTGCACTTTGTAATATACTGAAAGTTGAGACTGACCATCTGTCATAGAATTTGTGAATGAAGTCATAAAATCTTTTTTCGAAATATAAACAAACGGAAAAAAGGGGCATCATGCTTCTTAATGGTTATGCAATAATAAGCGGGGTCGGTTCAAAACCAACAAGCATGCGAAATTGTTTTAAACTCGTCAAACACACTAGTCGCGAATAAGGATTAAAATATGCGGCATATCCGTGCGCAATGATCGCGCTTGTCTTAGTTTCGAATTCAATAGATTACTATTATAACTAACAGTAACTTTTTTTAAAATTTCAGTTAAAATACGTCTATTATGTCATTTTATGCTGTAATTAGTAAATAAAAACACAAATACAACCTCGCGAAATTCATCGAAACCATATAAAACGATGAAAATTTCATAGCCGGTGTATTCGGAATCATGTGGGCCTAAGTAGGATCCAGCACTTACTGCATTGACATGTCCCTGCTGTGTTGGTACTGTACCTACCTATCTTTAAAGAAGTAGGTAAAAAGTATCTACCGATACCGAACATTCGGTAGTAAAGGGTCATTTGCCACAACACTTTCAAATATGGATAGCACTTTCACATTATCGTAAGAAGAATGCTCATATGGATTCTAACCCTACGGATCAAATTAAGCAATAAGTAGATACTATTGATGACGAGCAATAGTGTCGGTACTAAACTACTCATTAGTAAAGTTTGTATTACCAAAATAACTATAAATGCAAAACTATCAATACTATCGACAGTTTTAATCTATCTTTAATAGTTGACGCTATGGGTTGACACAAATCATATAATATTAGACCGAGGGATGAGCACAAACAAAACACTAAATGATAAGGTAGTGAACGTGACTACATCTGTAAGCATAGGTAGAGGTACCGAAGCTAAACCTGCTTGGGCTTGGTTTAACGCACACTAAGAGTAAACCGATGCATACACGCGGGTGAATCACAGTGCACATGAGTCGGCGGTGTATGAGTAGTGGAGTGCGTGAATCGCATGGATGCCTACCGAGTCCATGTACAGTTATCGCCCCAAATGTGCTTTTAGTTACTAAGCTTTGTTTGTTTTAATCGTTTAGAGCTAGGGCAACAACCGCTAATGAGCCCATTATAATACATAGGTTGCTTTAGTGATTCAATTACGGTCTTTCAAGGATTTGTTTGATTCGTAGGTAAATAATTACTTCAGATCAGACATCAACATATCTAGTAGAATCAGGTTTAGATATGGATAGCTACATACGATAGTACATGTTCACTTTTGATGAAACTAATCTAATCAACATGAGATTTTCCTTTTTTTTATTCACCTAATCGGTGTGATTGTCTTAATGCCAATATGAGTAATATCTAGTCCTTTGGTTCAAATATTATGTAGTAAAGGCTCGAGTACCTATAGTTACATGATATGTGTTTGGTCACGATGCGATGGTAGGTGATCGACCGTGTATTATTGTGCCACTTATCGCATCGGATCTTCGCTTTGTGAAACGCATTGACATGCGCAGGCCGACCTCTTCGACGAACGGCCCAAATCGTATGCGAATTATACGAATTATTGTCCAAAGCCTGCACCTATCACGCAGAGAAACAGATTAAATAACTACATTACTATGTCAGTAAATTTGTAGTTGTCAATATGTATGGTAATGTAATGATGCAGGTGTCCACTCCATATTTACGCACTATTTTATGTTTTTTGATTAGATGTGACACAATTACCTATTATGATTAAACGTATCAAATGTATTGTTTTCATTAAATTTATAAGAGAAAGTATAGGTATGGTATTTGTCCGTCTCTAAATGGCACTAGCCTCATGTATGCCCAAAGGCAACTAGATACACACACATAACACTACCTTAGAATCCCCTAGACCCCCTAACCTATTACTTATATCACACGGACTAATGAACGCAGTAAGGTATTATTGAAGCACAAGAAGGGTGCTGATATTGATGGAGAGCATACTCGTCTCTGTATTTTACTACCTTCCTCAGTGTACCCTGCACCTGCTAGTCAAGATGAGGTGGGCAGTGACTTTAATTGTTCTATGTTGAGGTATATGAGGTATGATTGTGAACAAAGTATACATAACATAGAGCATAGATAACATTTGGAGTGACATAGCTAGATAGAAAGAGACCGTATCGGTGGCAGTTACTACCAACAACAGCATTCCTAATGAGCGTTGACGTCAGGCAGGCGGCCGGTCATAAAACATAGCCGAAACTTTAGCAGCATGCAACATTAAAACCCCAAATAAATTGGGATAAGGGCAGGGGGATGATGATGATTGTGAACAACGTAGGTAATAATGTTCCAAAATCGTTAGATATATATCTATAGATAATCATGATGTCAAATCTAAGTTTATTCAGGTAATTACCGATTTTGCCGGTCATCGGTCAACCCTAGAACTTTCAGGCTATTGCCATGGCATCTGCTACAAATATTCGTTACTATACAGTCTGTTATCTCAGTTTGATTTATTCATGTCCCTATCTCTGTTTTACTCAGAAACGCATGGTTTGATATGCTGATTCGATTGTAGTTAACTACGATGGGTGCCGCGTGGCGCCGGCGCCCACTGGCTTTTCTGTAATACCAACGCGTCCGCAACGGAAAACTCAACTTATTTCAACTAAGTGTGTCTTCTTTCAACATGTTTTTATTTCTTAACAAAAAGTATCGTTTGATAAATAAAGTCAATATTTTCTGAAAATAATTAATAGGTACCTATTTAATCATAAAATTATAGATATTAAAGGTTTGTGTAGGTACGTATATGACTAAATCTAAGTCATACAAATATGAATTCACAAATATTTATTTAATTCACCTGTAGTTAAATAGCTACAAGTCCAATGTCAAAGGTAAAACTTATTTGATGATTCACAATTGCAACAAATAATATTATATTATTGCATTTGTGTTAGTCATTGAGTAAGAAACCGCATGTCTTTGTCCTTTCTCGAAAATCTGCTGATAACTTTATAGCCCAGACGTGGAACAGACAATGACACATGCTTCCGAGTGGCTGACACGTGTAAGGACATACTTATTGTTTTATTAAAATAAATGCCTACTGTTTTCCTTTGGCTAGGTAAATGACAGGACGTAGCATAACTCTTCTTATCAATAATTTATTCAACTCAGTCTACTATAGGTAATTACAGTAGGTACTGACATAGGGTTTTCTCAAGTTTCACCATTTCTGTCTACTCCGTATTCTACTTCAATCTATCCTGTTTTCTTTTTAATTATTTACACTAAACTATCAACAGAGCCATACATTTTGCATATTAAGTAGGGTGCGTGTGCGTGAGATAGTTGAGTCGTAACATATAAACAAAGTTAATGAGGGCCATGCGGGAAAATATAAATCTTTGGAGGCGTCGAAATTCTCCAGCAATGTCAACTTACAAGAAAACCACAAAGATGAATCGCATTTCAAAGAAACTTTTAATAACAGAGCAAATAAAGTTAAATTGCAGACTATTTCCGAGGAATTTGAAGCACTTCAGGCGTGTTCGCTGGAAATTCATCTTCATATCGTTGTTTCATCGGCGGCAGGTTGTGCCGAAAGAAAGGGAGTGGCAAATGACATAAAATATATTGAGCCACACCCATTTACTCCTACACTTGAATTCAGGCTTGACCCGTTTTGTGTTATTTTTCTTATTAAAATATTTTGTTGGTATTTACTAAGCAGTCAAGGCCGCAGTTACACCTAATACGTATAACTACTGAATAGAAAACAGTGGTCAATAATAAAATTAAAATTTAAGGATCTAGTTGATTGTTCATTTAATAAGCTGTACCTATTTATATGAACCGCCATTGTAACTATCTTTATCTATTTCGCATATTTGTATCATAACATTTAAGTTAAGAAAAGGCTATCGAGGTACCAATCGTAGCCGCAGTTATACTTAACTTTTTATGTGAGTACTGAGTAATCGGTCCATCTAATATGTCTTTGTAATTTTTATGGTGATACTAAAGAAAGTGCAAACACAGTTCGACGTCTAAGATTTATATAAACGGCCGGGCTTTGATGTCCGACTTATATAATGAAGTAAGATTTGAGTTTAATTAATTTATCAGAAAAAAAGGCATTAACCTCTTGGGGCATTTGTGTAAAAAGAAGTTAGCTTTAGAAAGAAATAATGATAAAACCAAAAGGCTTTGTAAAGGTACCGTAAGCAAGGTTATACCTTTAAGTTAGGTTATACCTATATCTACGTTTGTTTTTGTTGTAATTGAAAGAAAAGCTGCCCAGGATACGTGTCGTATTGTTCGTGCAGCGGCGGCGGTCGGTGTCATCAACCCACACGCAAAGGGCGTGCATAATTCATGTTGTACCATTGTGTGCTTCCAACATACCACTACAATACGCCGGTTATAAGGAGCTTCCCGCGGTATCTGTAGTGTATTACTGCTCGTTTTATATTGTAATGTTTGGACTAACGGTCCAAATGTACCTGCTATGTTAACATGTAACTTTAGTACCTATATTTTATCGAGAAATATTAAAATAAATAATAGTTTAAAAAACTAAATAAAACACGGTTTTGTAACTAGCCAAACTGAAAAGTAGAAAATTATATACTATAAAAAAAATTGTGATAAAGAAAAAAGTCATTTTATCGTAAAAAAGCGTGGGGTGCTCGATATCAATTTATGTAAATATTATAATTAAAGTCATTATAAAATATCTTAAGAAGCACTCAATTACTATTGGTAATTCTTAGTATGGCCCATTATCCAATAGGAACTGTTGATATTTCTTAGTAGATAGTCAATACAGTTGTACTTAATCGTTCAGTAACAATACAAATTATATTAATACGATGTAATGTAACACGCTGTAGGTGTGATTAACAATAGGGCTGCGCCTCGCCTGTTTGCACCACATACATTATTGAACAGTTTTATTTTCCATTAAATGGTAACGTCTCGGCATTTTCTTTTGCTTTCAAGTCGAGAGCACGTGACTAGCCCTACTGATGACCTACTACGCATACTTTTACACGCGACATATTTGTAGCTCTATTTTACAATAAATTAAAGCTAGAATATTTTCGTTTGGTCTAGTGGTCTATTCCCGGGTCACTCAGTGTTATTGAGTTTTTCTTTTGGGAAATTATCAGTAGCAGTCCGGAGTTCGGAATTGTGCTCGACATGGCAATGGGCTCCCTTACTATTACATGTGATACCTACCCCTCTGCCTACTCCTTTGGAGAATACAGGCGTGATGCTATGATGATTGGGGTGTTTCCAAATATTTTTGGTAATGACTTACTTAAAATATTGTGAATAGCTCAACACGTGTATCGCAGTCGTGATTGGGGTAATTTTCTGCATTCATGAGTCATTTTAGTGACGCTTATTATATTTTAGCAGGTACCTACTAACATTTGCTGCACTCATAACTCAGTGAATGAGAAACAGAAAAAAGTAACCGTTTTACTTAATTACTAAAGACGAAGAATAGCTGCAATTATCAGGTCTTTTATTATTAATCTTGTTGTTTGCTCCTATTGTTCCGCTTTCTTACTTGTATGGGCCGAGTCGTGCGGAAGATTGCGACTCCTTTTCCGTGGATGACTTAATTATATTATTTATGACATGTAATTATGATAAGCCATTTTCATAGTACCTAGAGGCGAATTAAAGGATTATAAAATATTATGAATACGTATATCCTTGTATGTTGTTTTATACAATTCATACAATACATTATACACAGTATAAAGTCATAACCTAACTTTATAGTTACTATCTAAAAACACAGTTTGTCATTTTAAGGAGGTATAATAGTTTACAATAATGATACTTATTTGTGGAAAGAAAAATGTTGTACTTTCTTTCTACAATTTTTTTAGGTACTTTAGATTTTGTTACAATTGCTACGCATGCCATGCGTTAAATAATACGTTTAAAAAATGAATATGTTTAATAGCTTACTTAATTATGTATTAGTGGCCCGGTTAATGGAGTGCGATAGTAGGATAACATCAGAACCTGGCGCATGGATAACATTTGTGACATAGCTAGATAGAAGTAGGCATACAAATAAAATTGTAATATTTTTCTGCCGAAACCGTTTATTAGTTTGTATATTTTATACTTAAATGTTTCAAAATTGATAAAATGGAGCGGAAACGCTTCAACAAGATCTGATACCGTTATTTTATAAACTTTAAGACTCAAAGATTGCAATATTTATTGTACTATGATTTAGGCCTTGGACGAAATTATAACAATTATGGCAACGTTCTGGCGTCACGATTAGCGGTCAAATTATTGTTCTAGCAAATTATTAGTATTTTTAAACACTAAAGTTGATTGAATACCTAGATATAACCAGGAGGGAAGGAAAATGTGGTCAATGAAATTAATACCACATCGAATTTTAGTGACCTTATAGGTATAAAAATATTGCACATAGCAAAATGTTATTCCAACTGCCATTTTATTCTTAGTTACCGTCCACAATCTCAGTTTGCAAGCCCTCGGTTGAGTTTACTATGACTTATATTAAGTGCAAAGGTGTTAAATTCGAATTACGTACACGTAACAGGTAGTTACATAATTTCTAATGAATACGGGTACAAAAAAACTTATTTGTGTTGACAGACTCTCACGACATGGTATTGAGATTCAACAACGCGCCCACAACCGAATATAGCGACCATGTCGGCTCCAAGACCACTTTCCGAGTGCTCAATTCACAGGTACTTATTTCATATATATTTTGTATACTATTTATTTGAATTAAAAAGTAAATAAAATGCATTATGGATTTCCCAGAGCTTTTATTTTTTTAATACATATGTACCTTACCTTTTACTTGTGTTACCTTAAAAAAATACGGACGGAGCGTTGCGTACGACATGTGAGAAGCGTGCCTAGTCATCCAATTTCGCTTGTCAACTTGACACGAGCTAAACTCATACAAATACTTAAAACTCATCCACTCGGCGCCAGCGCTGCGTGTAATCTATGTGTGTGTGCGTAATCTATACTTAGCTTATGACAAGGCTATGTTACAGCCGTATTTTTTTCAGATCTGTGACATATGTAGGTATATTTTAAATATCAATACATTTATTGCTCGAGGTCGAAGATTTTGCAGGGTTAGGGGAGGTAAACTTGATTGCAGCATTATCATTAACTTACTTTATGTATTTTGGCTTTAATAATTACCTTTTAATGAAAAGGCCCCATGTAGGTAATTATTATTTTTGGAATACCCATACTGGCCTATAGCAAAAAAATGAAAACAGAAAGCTTATGATAGCTTTTAATCAAGAAGAATAATGAATAAAGAATAAATTTATATGGCCTTCATACTTGTTTTGAGAAAAAATTGCCTGTTACACGTAATTTTAAAGAATACAGGGTGATTAATTATGAAAATGTGAAGCACGTTTAGGTACGCAAGTTATAATAATTAAAATAAATAAACGAAATGGCTCTACATTATGGCCCTTTTTATTTATGAATCTAAATTCAGAAGCTTGGCCTCGTGCTTCACCTGCTTCGAAATAGTGTCAACACAGAACGTGACATTTTCATATGTTTCAGCATATCAAGTTAATCTCTAGTCATATTGGAATAGCTGGTTGTTTTTTAACGCCCAAGATACTGATCGCGAATGGGTAGCAGTAGGTAAAAACCTTATTGATACACGTAGGTCACAAAAAACAAAATGAAATTAATAAAAAGAAGACGCCTACCGTGTGAATTATATTTTTATATTCCACACCTTTTTGTGTACCATAAAAAATAATAGTAATATTTAATCTTAGGATCTAGTATCTATATCGACATCTAAATCGGTCGAGGCATTTAGAAGTTATGGTGAAATAAAGAAACTCACAATGGTAGAATACATAAACCCTTAACACATAAAACTACTTTTTGAGCAGTCGTGTAAAAAAAAACCCACTTTATTCGGTTTCAGGTGGTTGCTAAGCCCGAATTCAAGTTTTTGCAGAATTCGTTATTTAGAAAGGTGTCCATTCTTATATGGGATCCGGCGAATTATTCATCAACACTAGAAGACTGGTATCATCATCCCGACTATCCTCTCTTCCCTATTTATAAGAAGTAAGTAAGTAGATATCGATGAATTATATTTTAGCTACAGGTACATATAAGGTTTTAAAACGCATATCATTAGTGAAGTGAAGTGCGAGTCGAAATGGCGTATTTGAATGTATAGCAAGATAATTATTACAGTTCACAATTTTTTCTATGTCATTTCACTATAGAGTATCTATGTATTACTATGGAAAGGAATTGACGATTCTAACGATACCCCATACATCTAAATCAGCTCAGACATTTAGAAGTTATGGTGGAATAAATAAACTCACAAACATACATACGTATGTAGGTACCCTAAAGCATAACACTCCTTTTTTGGGAAGTCGTGTAAAAATTTTTTTTTTTTTTACATACTTTATCCTGTATGGAGATTATGACGAACCTACTCAGGCTCAGACATTTATACGTAGATATTACCATTAGCCGTTATCCTGTCCATAATCCCATAGAAAAAGAACGTAAACACTTATAGTATTTCCGAATTTTCCAATTTCCCGGGCGGCACATTTTACTTTCCCCTGTGGCTCAGCCACGTATAAATTCGTACTTCATAACAATAAAAATCTATTGTGTCTGCTAATTAGCGAGCCAACAGATTAAAAAACCTTAATCAGACTATAGATATAGATGAACATAAAAATATCCTGTGTATAGTCCTGGGTTCGATTATCGGATCAGAAAGTGTTATTGGGTATTTATATTAAATAAAAATCGGTAGCAGCCCGGAGTTTAGAATTGTGAACGCTTGTGGCAACAGGCTCATCTCCTATTACAATGGTGGTGTATAACGGTACTGCCCTGCCTAATCATTCGGGCAATACTGGCGTGATGTTATGGACGAATGTAAAATCTTTATAGTACTTATATTGTTTAATTATTTCAGGTTACTCGGACAGAAGAAGAAAGCAGATGTCCATTTACTCAATCCCCAAATGTTGTGGGCGTTGTGGTCGGTGCTACAAGACACGTCCCCATACCGTCTGCGGAGAAACCCTCCATCATCAGGTTTCATAGGTTAGTCATCCAATCAATTATTGTAGTAGAGATATCTATTATTCTATACCTATTTTTATACCTATTCTATGCTTTATACACCTATTCTATTACCCTAAGTATGGAATATCCACATCTGAAAAGGTTTTGTGAGTACATCAAGATTTCACCACATGCTGCGATCAAAAATGTTAAGAGATTATTTTGCTGGAAACAGAATTTTAAAGTTATAATATTATGTGATTCAACCATAAGCCCACATCGGTTTTTTTTGGAAAGTAAAATGTGGTCATGAGCAGGATTTGAAATTATAGAATAAATACTCCTGGCGCTCTATTTATCCGGGGGCGCAGGTTAAAATCCTGCTCACTGTATTTTCTTTCTTTCCATAAAAATTGACTTATAGTTAACTTTAGTGTTCGCTACAGATTTATCCGTGTGAAACATATTGTTGATAGCTGTAATAAGAAGATCTCATGACTACATACTTACAGGCTTATGGTTCGCACTACACCGGTGCGCGCGTGTACGCATGTTCGAGTACGTGCCGTCAGTGCGCGCAACGCGTCAGTGCCACTACTACGCGACGCCTGACGACATCGCCTGTACACTAGGCGCCTGGCACCCGCTCGCGCATGAGAAGGCCCTCGCCGAGCGCATGCGCGATAACCCAGACAATGAAGTCTTTCAGCGCGGGTTCATCGATATACCCGGATTTAGAAACATCACTTGTCCTTAAGCATATAGAATAAAATATTGTACATGATTTGATGTTAATGTAAAGCGGTGTGAATGTCCACTTCTTGGATACACCGAGACTACCGAGAAGTACTGCCAAAGTAGATATTTAAGTGCTATTCTTGGATCGTGTAGATTTGACTAGATTTAGATGTTACCTTGCGGAATTCCATCACAATGGACGCAAATAAATACAATAACTAGCAATTTCCACAGAGTAGTCATGCAATTACCATACGACTACGCAAGGGGTTAAAAATTTCAACTACCACCTCAATAATGTAAAAGTAGTGGATTGTCAAACATCAGCGACACTGTCTGAAAAGATTTGCAATAAATAAAAATAAGTAATTATTTTTTTAGAGACCATGTTAGCCTTATGCAATCTACTGGTTCCCTTAGACCTAGTTCGATCATTGATATCGCCATCGATCAATCTGTGCCAATAAGGTTGTCTTCGTGTTTATATCAATTGGTATCACTTGATAATAATATTACGACCTAATTAATTATTCCTGTAACGAATTGCTTTGTTTGTTATTGAATTGTAAGTCGGTCTATGATGTTGATAATTTGCTGATTTATATTCCTGCAATTCGTAGATTTAAGTACCTACATACATTACCTACAATAACAATTAATTTGTAGTTGAATAGAATATATCTTTTCATTCAAAGCTTCCATTATCACAACATGAACCGTCAAAGTAAAATTTACCATAATTACCACATTTAGGTACTAAGTTCTACTTTATTATCAGTTAAGTTTTACCTATTTGCAGACGCAAAATGCTTTAGCTTATAAAGTAAAGCTTAACTTTTTGCGACCCGCCCCGGCTTCGCACGGGTTGCACTATTATTACTGAAATAAAATATAGCTTAACCTATGTTACTCGGTGATAATATAGCTCTCTAATGGTGTAAGATTTTTTTAAATCGGTTGAATTGTTTGAGTTAAATGCTTACAAACAAATAAACAAAAATTCCAATCTTTCCTCTTTATCTTTATATTAGTACCTATAGAAGATAAATTATAATAAAAAAGTCTTCCTAATTGTAGCTATAAGATAATATGTATTTATTGATATGCTTACATTTAAATGCTAGTTCGCTTTTTATAATTTTATAAGAATTTGTCAGCCGAACGAGGCATCCTTGTACAAATCGGAGGATCTTCTTTGAGAAAAATTATAAACTAAAAAAAAAATTTAATTAAAATAGCTAGAATAGCTTTTTGGTTGGAGATTGATTTGGCATTTAAATTATGACAATATATATGACAATATAATATCTGTATACAGATATTCTGGGTGTGAGTGGACACATACCTCCCATGCACAAACATTCAGACCCAGAATTTAGGATGTATTTCTAGTGCGAGACGATTGTAAAATAAACTTTAAAACGATGTAATAACCAAATAGGTAATTGTGCCAAGATATGTGAGGTATAATAAAACATTTTACATTTATCTCAGTAGCTTTATTTTGACGCACCACAACAGATCTTTCAGGAAGTAAATACGTAATTATTATAGCTGTTTTATGTGATTCAGGTAAGGTCATAGTGGCCATGAGGTGCCCTTGTCCATCTTGTATTTTTAGCGATTTGCTAGCGTACGGAGCGGCGGGTGCTGCCGGAATACTGATGGGTGATCGCTGCCTCTTGTTGATTAGTGATTCAGATTGAGCGCACGGAATTAGCGCGCCATGTCCGAGATGCGGAGCAGGCAAACACACCTCGTACAAGCAAAGTTCCAACGACCTTGCCCTGCCGGCGTTTCGGTACCGCCGGAAAGGTACTACGATGATCTGACGTGTACTCGATTACTATGGTCAGTGTACTGCATGTAAAAATGGTCAGACGGTGCAATGAACTACATCTACTACTACTGCGTCGACGCTAATTGGTTACTTAGCGTTCGTCAACTTTTTTATGTAGTGCACGTGTCGAAATCTAGTCATCACAGTCCATAGCTTCCTACTTCGTTGTTCATATCTATTGATAAGTACAAAGTCCGCAAACTACAACACATGAATCCTAAGCGAATTGTAATTGACAAGTTTATATTCCACACACTTTTGTATCTAATACCGGACATTTTGATAATGAGCTTATGATGGGTACATATTGCATATTTTAATTACAATGGTGTTAAGCGGAACTTAGGTCTTATCCTCATGCTTTGTATTGTACTTTGACACTGAACGCTTGGTAACCGGTGCGTTAGGTCATTGCCTCTTGAGTAATTCGCGGAATAGTGCAACAATTGCGAGCCAACACGGCGAGGACTAATGTAATGCATCCCTGCTGCACTAAGGCACTAGGTATTCCGTAAACATATGAAGGTAATGCTGTCAGTGTACTAGGAAGCACTGGATGTGTGCCTAGTACACCCTAGCACTGGCCGCCGTCCAGCAATAGCGAATACCTAGAGTATCCAAGCGCTCATTAACATGCATTTACACAATTTGTTTACATAATGTGATAACTTACATACTTGAAATGATCTAGCTTGATATTTGTACGAAATCTTCAACTTCTAACTTTTTAATGCTGCTAATACCTGGCGACCCTATTTGCAAGTATTTTTATTTGCAATTGATCTTGACAAATTATTAAGTATATTAAGGACACTGAGGTCCCAGAAAATAAAATTTCCTCGTTGGTCCCAAGCGCGACTGCTGAGCAGGAGGTCTCGGGTTCGATTCCCGGGCGGGCAGTGTTATTGAGTTTTTTTCATAGGAAATTCTTAGTAGCAGCCCGGAGTCTGAAATTGTGCCCGTTTAATGGCAATAGGCTCACCACTTATTACATAGAACTTAATAACAGCATTTATGTAATGTGGGTGTACAATTGTGTACACGTCTGCCTACCCCTTCAGGGAATACAGGCGTGATGCTATGATGATGTGATGTCCCAGAAAATATGGGATGCATTATCCAACATCTCCGGTGGAAAACCGGTCTCTTTCACCGTTATTACCTACTATGCTTACCGGTGACTCACGTGATGTGCAATGAATGACTTTTGGTCCTTTATCTAGTAAATATGTTTATCCGGTAAGTACAAATGGTTCAATGCTAACGTCATAATGAGTTGAGTTACTAATTTTTGTATTATAACTTTCGTGAGACAAAACTAGTTTGACTCGCGACATTGCTGCGGGCTCAGCTCATGAATAAGGTTCGAGCTCCGTTCGAGTTTGAAACTAGTCGGGCAATCCAGAATCGCTTGAGTAATAAACGTTTAACAATAATTAATATGAGTTACTAATTACTATATACCTGGGATTGATGATTGCAAACAACGGCTCGTGTGAAGGAGATGTACGAAGGCGCATAGGGATGGCAGAGAGGGCTCTGTCACAGCTCATGTCATATGGGGAAACAAGAGCACTACCATAAAATTAAAACAGAAGCTGGTGACAAGCCTGGTTTTCTCCATCTTCATGTATGTTGCGGAAACCTGGACTCTGAAGAAGGCAGACCGCGCACGCATTGATGCCTTTGCGATGAGGTGTTGGAGAAAAATTCTTCGCATCTCTTGGACGGCAGATAGAACCATACATGTCTCCGCCGGATCCTTGAGTTTTTCGGACATGTTGCCAGAAAACGAGACGACAATCTTGAGAAACTGCTAGTCACTGGCAAGATGGACGGGAAAAGACCTAGGGGACGGAGTCCTATGCGTTGGTCCTATCAGATTCGATCGGCACTCGACACCAGTGTAAGCGACGCCATTTACACTGCAGAGGATAGGTCAAAATGGCGGAACATAGTCCATAGAAAAGTGGCTCATAATAATCACGACCCTCAGCATTGAGGAAAACGACGCAGGGTAAAAGGACTAATTACTATTTATATAAGGTCCTAATTTATTAGGTAATTTCCTTTTCAGGCGGTCAATGTGTAAGTGATAAGGATTCATTTAAGCCATATTTTTTTTTTTTTCGCCGTTCAAGGAGCGGTTTTCGTCTTGCTAGTTGTTACTTGTTGCATGTTAATTACAAATAATTTGTTGTTTTTTTAGTAAAAAAAAAAGAAATGTACATTGATCTTTATTATAAAAGCAGATGTATTGTATGTAACATTTGGTGGCACACTCGAGTACTTAGGTAGGTACATATGTAGTAGTTGTGACAGCAAGCTAAGGAAGTGTAATTAATTATAATAATGTACAAGTATTTACTAAGTACTGAGCGTGCCCTTGGCGACATGTGAAGGTTTTCAAAGCTTTGTTCTGCCAACGACATGCGCATCTCATCATAAATAATCAACTTATGGATACGAAATTATGCGTCAGCCTCATTAAATTCTACCTAAGGGAATCGATATTTTTTGTTTGATATAGGTAGGTATATGTATCCACTTACATACCTACATAGCATCACGTCTGTATTTCTGAAAGGTTCGATAGAGGAATACCAACTGTTATACACCCACATTTCATCGATCAACCAGACACAAGTCCAAACTCCAGGCTGATACTGAGAAGATGATTTTCTGCCTGAAAAACCCTATAAACTTTGCCCGTCCCGAAAATCGAATCCAGGACCTCTTGTTCAGCAGCCACACTTGCAATCACTAAACCAACAAGACAGTTATTACATCCTCTCTACTAACATTAGGTATATCAATGCGAAAATTTGTACGGATGAATGGATGTTTGTTAATGTTTTGTTACTCTTTCACGCAATAACTATTGAACGGTTAGGTACGGCAGTTTCTAACCTGGATTAACATGTGGGATACCTTTATTTCCCAATTCTAAAGTTGCAGACATAGTTGTACACTTGTAGTTCAAACGAATACCTAGTACCAAACTTTTGCTATCGGAGGTATGACCATTTTCATTATGAGCATATTTAGATTCAATTATATCTAAAATTTAAATCACTTAAGGACGGAATAAATAACCGCAAATACACCATGTAGGTAAATATTCAAATTTCTATATTCATTATTATTTTCTAAGGAAACACTGAAAAATAATAGACACGATCAGGACTCGAACCCGCGACCCTTGACGTACCGTGCCATGGTTCTCCCCTGAGCTATCGTGTCATGCAACAAATGATTCCAATTTCTATAATAATAAGGAAGTAACCCCTTTTATCCTGTACTATATAGCACATCGAAATATCCCGTAAAATTCAAGACACACATGGTCACTAATTGGGTCGAAAATGATTCATTCATCTTTTTCAAACTACTCTGAATCATATTAGATTTTAGGTCGTTGGTTTGTATTGACGCACATGCGGTGCTTTTAATTTATTAACTGTCTATATTTTGTTAAAGGTGGCTTTACATTTTATAGGACAGCTTTACCGTCATTACGCTTCTTGTTAAACATAAACCACAACACGCATAACAGATATTAACTGAAGCACTTATGAAGGAAATTTACCATTATTGTTATTGTAAATCTCAACAACTTTATTATGTAAAGTATGACAAATGACAGATGCTGCCAGTTAAGTTTACTTACAAGGAAAATAAAAGGAATTTTGAAACGTAGCGATACCAAATGTACAGTCACGACACAAACATGTCAACAAAAACATCTCAACACAAACTTTACTAATAATATCTCTAGCGTATATTAATAAGATGATAAGGTATGTAACATAGATACTAGAAACATCCCTTCTACATATAGACATACGTTAATAGTTCTATATTATTCAGATTAACTATTTATGTGAGTTTAAAAATTGCAACTGTCTATTGTACCTACCCACATAAATAAATTGTTTATACTTCAATCAATGAATCAGCGGCCTATCTCATACCGCTTCTGGGTTTTGTTTCAAGAGAACATCGCACTGCTGAGACAAAATAAGTAATAGCTAAAAAAAGCTAAGCATGCGTTAATGCTTTACAAAGATTTATCTTGAAAATAAGTAATGTTTAGGTGTGAGAAGTACAGAATTCGCATAAAGTTCGTTTTTTTATGTTTGCTACTGATCAATAATAAAATGTAAGCTTACCTATTAAATGAATTACATACTCAAGCTGGTTAAAATTGCTGTTTAATAATTCCTAAAAAAAAACCGTAGCACTTAATTACAGGCGATTTATTAGGGTTACCTATAAAGGTTTTGTATATATCTATAGGCCCCTATTAGTTGAGATCCTGGGTTTGATTCTGTGTAGTATTATTCTGTTAGAAAATTATTTGCAGCAGCGCGGAGTTTGGAGCTGTGTCTGGTAGATGACGTTGGTGAACTGTGGACGTATAACTGTGTACACCTCTGCTTACCCCTTCGGGGAATACAGGCTTGATACTATTAATATAAATATAAAAAATGTCGAGGGAAATCCTCGTCATCTTTAAATTATTCATATAACACTTTAAAATAATAAATTAATCATAGATCTTCGGTATTCAATTATGTTAGAATGAAGTTACGTAATAACTACCGGAATGTGGTTTTTCCAGAATAACGACTTTTATTACCACAAATAAAATGCAAACAAGTAGGTATAAAGGTGGTTCTTAAATAGAAAAGCTGATTCCTTCCTTCGGTAGTTTCAATGTTTATATAACAAACTTCTAAAAAGGATAACTGAATCATACTGGTATCCTTAATATTATAGTGAGTTGAGTCAGCATCTGAGATGTTTTTCACATGACCCGCCCCCGTTCCGCACAGCGAAGACCTTTCCAGATAAATAAATAAATAATAAGTTATCATAATTACTTTGCAGTAACATAGCATACAAGAAAATTATGTTTTTGTTAAAAAAAAGGTACTCGACTTCAAGACTAAGTATACCTTTAAACATACATACACAACTAAAATCAAAACTTTTGCAGAAGCAAAACGTCATCTGTGTAAATATCTTTTGTTTTTGTAGTTTTTAAAAAATAACGCTGCATCAATTTCGATAAAATGGGATGGGACTACCTCTGAAGTACGACTTACCAAACAAAAAATGAATTATCAAAATTAACAAATTCATAATTCGCGGAATAATCGCGTAACAAACATACAGTCGAATTGAGAACTACCTTCTTTTAAAAGTCGGTTAAAAACCAACGAATACATCCTTATTTGATGGATCTTGCCAGTTTTTCTCCATACGACCAATTTTATGGAGAAACAATAGACGTTAAAATCAATGAACGTTACATAAGTGCAGGTAATATGTGAAATAAAACTTTTAATTTTTACTTATAAAATAATAAAGTACGATAACCATATTTCTCTCTGAGACGGATTACAATTCGGCAGGAAAGTGACTCTACTTCCTTTGAAGTGTTTTATTACGCCCGTCGCCGTATGATGATGCATCAATCATTGTAGGATGTGAGAGGACAATCTATTCAATGTGATACCAGACACTTAGAAAGACAAGCATGATTCACTGACGGGTGCCCCAAATAGTAAGACATTTTAGAACGAAACAAGTATCGGATGTTTCCGGAAACACGGTGACGGGGTTTTTACTAACATAATAATGTCGGAATACATGAGGTGTATATGTTATTTCTTATTTTATGCCTAATGGTGAATCCAGTTTTTCAACTGATTCGGGTCAATGTGGCCGGATGACTCATTGATGTTTTAAGCCGGTTTTGTGTAGGAACTGTATACAATTATTGAGTGTTTATTGCGTAATATACTTCTCTTTTAAAAATACAACAATTATGAAAATATATTTATGTAATTCCATTAGTATCCTATTTGAGAAATCTCTGAGAGTTCTCGGATGGGATACTAACATATTTTTTTTTTTTTTTTTTTTTTAATGAAAACGTTGCCCCACTCTAGGAATTTCTTCCTGTGTCGTGGGTGCGTTTACAGACATATATTCTCACAAGCACACTAACACCCAGACCCGGAGCAATTATCCGTAGATCGTACAAATATTTGCTCCGTGCAGGAATCGAACCTGCGACACGCAGCGCAGCAGTCGCTCGACCACTGCGCCAATCGCGCTGTCTAATTAAAATACTTATATATTTTTAGAATGGTTATATTTTTATTATAAAGGAATAATCAATAATTCAATATAAAACGATATGCAACAATAATTATTATGATATTTCCGATAGTTACTACATAAGCTATCTAGCACTGAATTTAATTGATTGATAAATCAATTAAATTCAGTTATTAAAAGTTCAATGAGTTATATTAAAATAAACAGTCTAACTGCATCATGATATAAACACATTTCATATATCTACCAATTTTAATGTAAGTGTCCAGCCCCAATGTTCAACCAAACTACACTACTTAACGTCTTGTGATTTACGAATGCTTCGAAGAACACCACCTTTTTATGTAACAAAACTGTTACAAAATTTACAGTTACCGTCTAAAGCGTAATAATACGTACAGCCTCCTTTGTTTCAGCCAAAACATGGCACTGAAAACATCTATACAAACCCCATTGTATGAAGGTTTCGAGGTCATTTATGTTTCGGTTACCCAGGATTAACTGTGTACGACACAAATAAATTGTTCTTACTTTACACGTGATTGGAGGAAATCGTGACACATCTAATCGCTTTGCAAACTGCTTGCGTTAACTTAATAATCTTAATGGAAAACCTTTGATTAATGTGCGAAGTAGTGCGCATGTGACGAGGCGCTTAAGTCGCTCAGTCATAAGCTCTTACTCTCTTACGGAAAACTATGCATGTAGGTTATATCGTAAATTCATGCCACGTGTAGTCTGCTACTCAGATGAAACAAACAGTGTAAATTGTAATCTCTCACCGCATAGCGAGGAGTCGCAAGTTTACATGGCATGCAGTGCCTTCGAGGAATTTTGGAAATAAATATGTATTAGCTTATCTGGTATTTGTCTATTTTATGAGTCAACATTTTTACCACATACGATTTATTTTATTGGTATGTGGGATTTACTGGCTTTGTGATAAGTATTTAAAATATCTTTCAAGTTATAAAGCATTGTATTGCTTCAAGCATTCCTGGCACACGTCAATTTGAATTCGAATCATCGTTGCATTTACTACTATCGTTCGGTTTATGGCCGCATCGCAAATTCACATTACTACAAAACATACTATATATACTGAGTAACACACATTTGAAAATGCAAAGAATGTATGTTAAACATAACATGTTACTTCAACTTTAAAATTACGTTATGTACAATTTCATAATAGTAACGTTATACTATCGTCATACATCACATTTGCTGTGTGTGAACTTTAGCTGAACCTGTGAAGTGTAATGGTGCTGGGAAGCTTCGAGTTGAAAAACCTTAAATTCGTGCAGGAATTCAGTAAATATATATTTTGTTTTTACTGACTGTTGACTAATACAATCGGTCCGGATTCCACATCTATTACTTTATATCTGCGCATTTAAAAATCAGTGGGAACAGGATATTGTTGAGCTTGGGTACACTAGAACACTTTTATTCAAATGAATTACTAACTACTTATCCAGTACAATTTAATAGACTTACAAAATTTCATAGTAAAATTTAATAAACGGTAATTAAATCGACATAAATCATAATCCACTGGTTCAACATTGTACTGCAGAACACAAACTGCATTATTCATCGAGATGAAGGGATCCAATGTTTACAGTTACAATAATTTTAAGGTTCATCGACTTAATACTTGAAGGTCGTTGGCTAATGTCACGACTGCGGGTGAATCGGATTGGTTCCGACCACTCGCTGGTCTAACTTGGCAATCATGGCTGTACGAACTCTTGCCAAACTGCAACCAGTACACAAACATTGTTGCATTATTTAGACGTTTTGATTTAAAATAAATATACTTTACACCTAATTGAGATTTCATTTCGATGTACGAAACACAACGACAAAATACGTATGTACTGTAACTGTGGACGAAGAATTCGCAGTGGTGAGCAGAGATTGAGAAGGCTCAGTGGTCAGTGGGCCTGGAGTATTTATCCGGGAGGCGCAGGTTCGCATCCTGCTCGCGACCGTATTCTTTTTCCACAAAATCTTATAACTTTAAGGTTCGCTAAGCATGAGTTAATGCTTTACAAAAATTTAGGTATCTGAAACACTACGTATTTGAAAAATAATGTAGATACGAATTTTAGAATGTCTATAGATCAATAAATGGTATGACGATTATAAAGGTTTTATCGTAAGATGCCAATGGTTTAGTTTTCTTTACAAATTACACATTGTATTTTTCTTTTGCGATTGATCTTACATTGTAAATGAAGTCAATAGTCAGTCATCACGATGAATGGCATTGCAGAGGAGTTGACTACAGTCTTTCTAGGAAAACTACACACGCTTGGAATGTGTCCCACGCCATCAAGTGTATAGCGGCCGTTCAAGAAGACAAATGAGAACTTTACGGAGGCCACATTTATTATTGTTTATGTTTATGTTATTGTGATATGCAGAATAGGATGTGTGCGTAATGTGCCTACATGTTTTTTATTGAATTGCTGCGATATAGACTGATTGATCTACGATACATACACTGTGTTGTGAATTCACTGTATCGACACAATTGCCCAATCGTGTCTCTCAAATTGTATGTCTACAATATGTATGATTTCAATTTAATTTGAGACTCTGATTTATACTTAAGGAAAAATATTATTGGAAGGAGTGCTTTACTTGAAATTTTAAAGTCTCAAAGACGCGATGGGAATCTTGGTGACAAATTCACGTACCAATTGGTCAAATTATACACAAACAAACTTTGTAGTCCGCTAGCTTCTAACTTCGTCTACGCCACAAAAGATCCTTCACCATGATCCAATCTACCTCTATAAAAAAATTCGTACAAAACCGTTCAGTCGTTTTTGCGAACAACATACAAACTTTTACATTTTTAATGTTAGTACGATTATCGCGACAAACAAGTTCAGGTTTAAATCTAAAGGCTTTCTATTTAAAGACAAATAATATCGGAAGCAATCAAAAGCAGTCGAAGAAGGTTAGCGTACCTACGTCAGTACTAAGGTGTTCGAATCAATCACTGTCATCGGGAACCATTCAATCAGTGAGAGGGTCTGATCGTTAGAGTGTTATCTTTCATGTGACATGCGATTGTGTAAAGAGGAACTCGGTAATTATCGCCTTTTATTGAAATCATAATTACGATGTTAAACAATTATCGATCGTGTGACGCAGGTTTTTGTGCTCTTAACTTAGTATTACGTCATCGTAATACCGGGGGAGCTATAAAATTTAATAAGTACGTTTATAAATTTTTGTGGAAAAAGAGTACGGTTGTGAGCATTTTAAGCAATTTAAGAGGTAGGTATCTCGACCTCTTAAAATTTCCAGCTTTGTCGACCTCTTAGCGGTCAGTCCGGAAGGTGCAGGTTCAAACCCTGCTCACGACCGCATTCTTTTCCCACAAAAATGTATAACTGTAGAGTTCGCTATGCATGCGTTAATGCTTTTCGAAGATTTATCTGTATTAGTATTAAGTAGTTTAGTTTATGCTTACAATTTCTAATACCTTAATGGTGATCTGGGAACTAAAGATTATTGTAATGTTACCTATCAAGTTAATTAACATAGCATAGCATCACGCCTGTATTCCTGGAAGGGTTAACAGAAATGTCATGTTGTACACCCACATTTCACAGAACACACAGTCCGACTTTCAGTCTTGACTACCCAATACGAGAGTCATAGATCTTCATTTGATATCCGAAACTTAAAGTTTAGTTAAAGTTAAACGTGTTATAGAGGCACGGAAAGGACGGAGGCACTTAATGTGAAATTGTCACCCATCCATAGACTAACCGCGGCAAACGCGGCTTAACGTCATTCGATCGATCTGTACGGCTCTGACTTCGCCAGGTACACCAAAGCAGCTGCTTTTAACTTTAGGGCAATACTGTATTATTCTACTAATATTATAAACGCGAAAGTTTGTATTTATGGATGTTTGTTACTCTTTCACGCAATAACTACTGTACGTATTTGGAGGAAATTTGGCACACAAATAGTTTTTAACCTGGATTAACACATAGGGTACCTACTATACAGAGGTTTTATCCCGGCTGGATCTAGTTCTGAAATCTACGCAGACAAAGTCGCGGGCAGAAGCTAGTATACCTATAAAAATATTCTTCTTGGTACGGTGTACAAAATAAAGATCGCTTAGTAACAGTTTGCTATTTATTGAATGAGGTAGTTTTTCCATATTATATCTACTGACCTAGTGCATTAGTTATTGAATAAATTAATATAATTTAAAAACTTATAATGTTTACAGCATGTCTAAAAACCTCAATTTTCAACTAGAATATGTTAAAATATCGATTTGCTAGTCGTAAATAAAGCAAATTTCATACTATAGACCTATCTATTGGAATACAGATGTTAAGTTATTTAAATGCGATTTAGGGAATGTTGCGATTGCAACGATATTTAAAAAAGTCTTTAGTGAAACCCTTAGATTGGAACGTCACATTATTTTATACTAGGAATTGAATAAAACATAGGGTCGTAAAATACTTGGTAACAGTGAGTCGGGGTGGATTGAATCACCGACCTCCACCGTAATCAGGTTCGATCATAGCCCGGTTTATTCGGCACTGGTTTCCTAGAACATAAGTAAATACCTGCTTTATTGTATTTGCCTTGAGAAATTTCTACGATTTTCAAAGAAAATATTACGATGGATATCACGAATGCTTACGCATATTTTTAAGAAATGTTAAGGAAAATCTTGACTGCTTGACTCTTGAATGCTTGTGTTTTCGTGACAACTAGTTTTGTAGAAACATGTAGAAAACGGGATGAATATCGGTCTTCCGAAACTATGATCTTGTGTCGTTTCATGACGTAAAAGTAGTTATATACTTTTTCTTAAAATGCAAAATGACAATGTATTTAGGTATATATTCTTGTGAAGATACATAAATATTGAATGCATCTTGCTACATTTTTCTATTAAACTATGCTTTGCGTACCTAGTAAAATGAATAGGTACAAAATGTGCTGTGGGTCACCCCAAACCTCAACGTTTCTTTACGTACGCATGTAAAGTTTTTATTTTTATAATTCTTAAAGAAACGACAAGTAACATTATCTTATATTCCAGTTTGTATTAATATAAAATAAATTTTTAACAAAAATGAAAACCGCCTTCTAAAATCTACTTAAACACTAAAAAGTGCAAAATAATATATTTAATAATAATCTGTTATTTTTGGAGTCGGTGCCAGTACTGGGAGAGGGTTATGTTTTCCTCTTGTTTGTCAACCGGCGTTTACTTTTTACCTTACGGGGTTTTTTTTATTCTGTGAGAGTACCTACTCGTATCTACATAGTTATAAACCCAACATACATCAGGCACCGACTCCAAAAATAACAGATTATTATTATATATTGTTCTTTTAATTATTATTTTTAAATTGTCAGTGTTTAAGTAGATTTTGGAAGGCGGTTTTCATTTTTTGTTAAAAATTAATTTTATTTTTAACTTTTTAGTTTAATATATATATTATTGTATAAGTCATGTTAAAAATTACAATTCTGTTCTACTGAGTTTAACGGGAAGACATGAGATTACAGCAATTGCGAGTGATTTGCTGTAATTAATTGAAGAGAGAGTTCCATTGTATATCTATAAGTCTTCATCAGATCTTCACCAAATTTATAATATTGTTTATGTTATTGCTATATTGTTGCTATTTATGTTATTGTTAATGGGACCACCTCTGGAGACTACTCTTTCATAGACATGAGTCCGATATATCATATCGTAACTAATCGATATGCAAACTTCATATCGGATATGTAACCGTTTACAGAAAATACCAAAAACGCCCATGTCTACTCTTTCAAACAAAAAAGATTCAGTGATATCGGTTCAGAACTGGCGAAGATACAAAATATAAAATACAGACGAATTGATAACTCCTCCTTTTGGAAGTCGGTTAAAAATATAAGGATACATATGTAAATCAGGTAAACCTTCGCAAAGCTAGGTGACACAATAAACAATACGGACACATTGTAACAAAGAAAGTTGGCACGGCATCAAAGGCGGTGTGCACACGAGCGATTATGACTACTGCCATGCCACAATACAGTACGAACGACCTTCACCTCAACGACTCACCGCAGGTAAGGGAAGCTACCACCGACCAACCACCCCAAACTTTAGTCACCAAACACAATGGCTTTGTCATCATAGCCCACAGGCTTTCCAAGGTTGGTATTGTCATACTACCTTTTCCATACCTTTTCCCCAAAGTATCGATAGGTGACTGATTACTTGGAAAATCGAGTATAAAAAGTATTACCGGGAATGTGGTTGCACAAATAATTTACGTTCCTATATGTACATTCGTTTTGTTCGTATGAATTAGTTTTGATTATTTCCAGCTGACCTGTGGTGTTGACGAAAAACCCCCTTAATGGTATTGTAGCTTCAGTTAAGTAGTATTCTCATTTTATTGTAAAACTGAAAGCTACATATAAAGCTGGTTTCAAGGTAACACGAGCCATTTGGGCAAAACCAACACGGTTCTGTAGTAAAGAGATCTTCCAACGATAAAGGGTGCAGTACGTCTTGGTACACTCACCGCGCCCTCCTCGCACGAGCTTGTGATTATTGATATTAAATATTCATCCACTTCTGTTGCAATGTTATTGCAAGCGGTTGATAATAATAATAATAATTTTTCTACGTCATTAATTTTATAGTACAGACACGTTTTAACACAATCGTCAAACATATTCCCCAGTAGGCTTCAGTTTTCATGTAAGAAGTAGGTACCTAGTATTGATACCTAAAATATAAACTTATGTCTACCTAATTAGCTGGAAGGACTCGTAGCTAAGAAACAGACGCATATATCGATTGATTAAGGGTACTTGCCTCGGTCGGTCTGTGGATGGGTGACCATCATATCAGATGGAGACACCTTTTCGTTAAACCGTCGGTATCGATTGTTAACGTAGTTGAGAAAAGGCTAGGCAGATTGATTGCATACCTAATTAGCTCTTAATAACTGACAATAATAATTACAAAAATATCTCATTGGCAGAATATAGCATCACGCCTGTATTCCTCGAAGAGGTAGGCAGAGGTGTATACAGTTGTACACCCACATTTCACCAATGCTGTTAATAAGTCCCATGTAATAGTGGTGATCCTATTACCATATAACGGGCACACTTCCCAACAAAATACAATAGCACTTTGCCAGAACTGGGGATTGAACCAAGGACCTCATGCTCAGTAGTCGGGAAAACATTTCATTGGCAAAACCCATTACTTCGACTATATGACACTTTTTCCGTTTTCCTGTTTAGGACTCCTGGACCTTTTCCTTACGCCAGTTAAACAGATATTCATCAAATATTACCATTACAAATAAATTCTTGAAACTCTAGTTGTTGTCTATAAAATGGGAAGAAATGTACGCTGCATAAAATCCTTGATACTTGCAGCTGCATGCAAATGTAATGTGTAATAGGAACTTAGTATGTCCGGCTTACTTTGATTAATTTCTTGAGATCGCCGTAAGCAGCCAAACCATATTGTCGCTTCCGGTAAGAGGGTCTGAGTTCAATTATTCATTCAAAACTTATCATTCATTATACATCATAAAAACTTGTCGTTTCGTTAAGTAAACAGTATGATTTTTAGACCCTTTCACTACACTTCGAATACTTTGAACGTACACAAGCGTTTGTTAATAACCCCCTCGATATACGTCCGATCACGTAAGAGATAACATTGATTAACCCTGGTGTAGCAATCCGTACATCATGGGTAACAAATCTTTTGTTTTGTATAATAACTTTCGTGAGGCATTTTCATATTAATTATTGTTCACCGCTTACTACTCGCGTAATCGCCGCGGGCTCAGCTCATGGGTAAGGGCTCTGTTCGAATTCGAAACTAGTCGCCCTGACTTACGGTTACCGGTGAACAATAATTATATTATTCTCGAGCTCGTGGCTAAGTAACCACCTCACAGATCAGTCGATCAAGGTTTGGATGAGCTTGTCGCGGTTGCTCTGTAATTTCATGGCCCGACCCGTCCGTGCCTCGGAGAGCACGTTAAACCGTCGGCCCCGTTTTTCAAATGAAGATCAGGCAGTCGTTACGGGTAGGCAGACACCTGAAAATCTGACAACCAATCTTACCACAAGATATCGTGTTAACCAGAAACTGGTTTGTGTAGGTCTGATAGAACACTCCAAATAAAAAACTGGTAATTTATAATAGCTTTATAGGTACATATTAATGACAACTCAAAAAAAAAAAAAACAATTAAGCACGTCATTTGTATCATTGCCAAGTGTGAATGATATATTTTTATTTCATACTTTTTTGTGTATCAGCTTCTCTATATTTTTGCCGGCTTCTATATATTTTTTTAGTCTGTTACTCTTTTTTTCCTATGTTACTCGAATATATGCAAGGATTCTAACAATACCCTATACATTAAAATCGGTTCAGGCATTTAGAAGGCATGGGTGGAATAAAAAAAACTGACAAACATAATACATGAACCATAAAAACATAACACTCCCTTTTTACGGCAGTCGTGTAAAAGTATTAAACACGAATAGGACTGGAACCTGTCTCTTTATGAGGAGAGAAGGGAACTAGAAATTTAATAGATGCGAACTAGCGACACAGTCGCTTACTTGGGAGAGCAATGTCACGGCATGAGAAAAATCACGAACCGCGTTCGTATCTAATACTTTTATATGTACCTTAGAAAAAATTCAATACTCTTATCGAGTTTCATCCAGTAAGAATAAAAGCTGAGGCTAACATGGTTGGGAAAAGACTAGACAGATTTAGACGTTACTCATAGGCGTCTAAATGTGATTTATTGTTGGTGTAATTGTATCCTGCGAAATCATCAAATGTATTGAGATTGTTACTAAGAATCGGCTCCACTTATTCCACTTACATAACTATTTATAATCAATAATGAATTAAAGCTGTTTGTTCATTTCGTATTATATTTGACACATTCGCGATAAATAATTTCCAGTGGAAAATCTCTAGTGGTTTCAAACATACAGATAGCTTGCATACATATGTATATGTTCCAACTTGGGAGTTTCCCAAAGACTTCTGTTGAGTTTTTAATAATACAAAAATACCTAATCTATTTATATGGTTGGATAATCTTGGTATTTACCAGTTTTAACTTCCTGAGTTTTTAATTATTAACGGACTTCCAAAGTACCTACCTCATTAGTCTAGTTATCGCAAGGGTGACTAGTCAGCGTGAGATCCTGGGTGCAATTCCAGGTCGGAAATTTGAATTCTCAATGAAGAATTGTTATTTGTAGCAGCTCGGAGTTTGAATCGTACCCGTTTGATGAAATATGCTCACCGCCTATTATTGTATGGGACTTAATAACAGTTTTAGTAAAATGTGGGTATACAACAGTGCAGGTACACCTCTGCCTATCCCCTCGGGGATATATATAGGCGTGATGATAAGTTATATTACGTCTAAGGTCCCGACCTTAGAAGTAACATAACGTCATAATCGTTATCATTTTCCTTAATTAATATGAGGGAAATACGCTATTAAATAGGGATAAGAACAAATGGTACTCGTATATAACCCAGAGTTCCAATTATAAATTCTACTAATATTATAAATGCGAAACTTTGTGAGGATAAATGGATAAATGGATGTTTGTTACTCTTTCACGCAATAACTACTCAACGGATCCACACAGACAGAGTCGCTAGCAAAAGCCAGTAATATTATATATGCGAAAGTTTGTAAGGATGGATGGACATTTGTTACTCTTTCACGCAATAAATATATACAGACTAGCTGACCCGGCAAACGTTGTTTTGCCATATAAATAATTTCCTAAAATAAGGGTTGATCGTAGAAGGGTGAAAATTAAGGATTGTATGTATTTTTGTATGTTGTATCATAAAAAAATAGAAATTAAAATTGTTGTCTAAAAAATAAAAAATAAAATTTAGGGGTGGACTACCCCTAACATTTAAGGGGATGAAAAATAGATGTTGGCCGATTCTCATAGACACCGGATAAGCACAAAAAATTTCATCAAAATCGGTCAAGCCGTTTCGGAGCAGTATGGCAACGAAAACTGTGACACGAGAATTTTATATATTAGATAGATTATAACTTGGATTTAGATAAAGGATACTCTTTATCCCGGGTGGACCCAATTCTGAAGTCCACGCACATGAGGTCGAGGGCCGAAGCTAGTATTAGGTATAATAATTAATGTAATTGAAAAAACAATTTTTTAAAACAAGCTTTTAAGACGAATCAATCGAGCCCAAACTGGATGGGTTTATCTTGTTTAGTTAAAAAGTTCCTATGGCCGTCTTTCGGCTCCATCATAAGTACAGCTCCATGGTACCATATTATTGTATTGTCACCGAAGATACATATGTCCATCAAATTTGAGCCCAATCAGACATCGGGAAGTGGTTCTAATTTAGCTTCCAAGATTCGTGCCGGACATATATGTACATTGCAAGTTAAAAAAAAACTATATTTTTTATAACTTGGAATTAAATATATAATGTTCAAGAAACGAAGCAAAATAGCACGATCTTTGCTTAAGTAATTGAGCTCGGCTTATATGCATTGTGGTGATTTTCCTTTTATCCTGCGTTTGCGCATGTTACTAGATAATATGTAATTATAGACGTGTCTAACATTTTTCTTGACCTATTGTTTTCAATTAGGTGATAAGTCGATTACAATTTAATAGTTTTTTATAGTTTTCGTAAGATCACGCTTGTATACCCCAAAGGGATAGGCAGAAGTGTACACTGTGACACACCCACATTTCACCAATGCTGTTATTAATTCCCATGTCTATTACATAAGGAGCCTATTGCTATCTACTAGGCGCAATTCCAAACTCCGGGCTGCTACTGAGAATTTCATAATAGAATAAGTTTGTCCGACCCAGGTATCGAACTATCTCATGCTCAGCATTCGCGGAGTCCTCTAGTAAGGATTCTTTAAAGATTTTATATATTTTCAGTTTAATAATCCATTTCAATTAGTCTATTCTTGTTATACCTAGTATACTCTTGCCTTCTTGATTAATTATCGTTGACTGCCCCGTTTTTCTAGTGGTCGCAAGTGTGTCTGCTAAGCGCAAGGTCCTGGGTTTGATGTCCGGGTCGGGCAAAGTGTTAATGTGTTTTTCTGTAAGAAAATGATTAGTAACAGCCCGGAGTTTGTAATTGAGTTCAATTGATGGCAATAGGCTCATAAACTTAAAACAAGTTAACTAAAAATACATATATAATTGCAACTCGAAAATAGGCACAGTCCTACGTTACTTTAAATAATCAGATTCACAAATGTATGTCTTTTAGTGTACCTATAAAGCATGCATGTATATTAAATTATTCTTATTGTTTCACATGTAATATGTATATAAGTGATTTTGTTAATTTTTTTTTTCTTATTTGTGATTCTAGTTTCGGTGTAAAAAAATAAAATAGCCAGTCCATAACTGTCCCACTGCAGGGCAAGACGATAAAAGTAACAGCTTAGATAGTATACATTACAGGGACAAAAGACACAATTGTTAGAAATTATGTTTGAAGATGTTATCGAACTCTGTGAATTCCTGTGCTGCATCTTCATAATGCATGCATATCATGTACAATTTAAGGAAACTTTAAGTGAGTGCAATAAAAAACAAGTTAAAGTATTTGACGAAAGCGCATAAAGTTTTCCTGTAAAGTTACAGTGCGTGCAGGGGCGGGCGGAGGCTTCGCGGCGGGCGGGTGTCGGTGGGAGCGCGCGCGTATGATTATAAGCGGTGTGCGGCGGCGCGGCGCACACTCAGCCAAATTCGCGGACTGTGGTAGGTCGTGTCACGTGGTGGCGCAACGATCGCAGCCGTTCCCGCCACACAAACGAACACATTTTCTTTGAAATTTCGTGCAATTGCAAAGAAAAAAGTGAACAGCGGGAGATTCGGTGACTTAAGAGTGCCTTGTGATTGTTTTTTATACATGAATAGACTCTATTTTTTTATCGATATTATCCAATTTCGGTAGTAGTAGAGCTACGAGACGTGATCGCACTAGTGAAACGAAGACGTTACCGTTTCAAGTAGTGAGGATTGCGTGAACTTCGCACTGGACCAGTCTAACAGGTTAGTTGATAAAATTTCCGTGTTGTGAGTACAAGTACACGTGCGATTAGACAGACAAAGGACATATCGCTTGATACATTGATTGTCGCATGTCATAATTATCTTGAAAGTTATTTTTATGGCTCGCCATCACGAGAATAATTATATATATAAAAAAAAACTTACAACATGAGTCTTAAATTGTTTACATTGTAGGCCCTAAATATTGAACATAAGGATCAAGAAAGTTTATCGTTTCAATTAAATGATAACATATCATAACACGCGCGTGTTAAATTAATATTGACTAATATCTGTTTCACGTGATCCCTTTACCTAAAAGTAAAGTTTATTCACAACGCCTGTGAAATCTGTGCAATATTTGAAATCTGTTATTTGGGGTATTGATTGTTTGGTGTCATGGTCACCACAGTTGACATTGTCGTAACTTGCTACGGTACACTACCTGCTAGACATCTATACTAATAGCTACTATGAGTAGATATTTAGTCAGGGGTCAAACAATTAATTGTACATAATATAATACGAAATTAGTTGACCCGCATCTTGGC
Organism: Xylocampa areola; assembly: GCA_935421205.1. Taxonomy (NCBI): domain Eukaryota; kingdom Metazoa; phylum Arthropoda; class Insecta; order Lepidoptera; family Noctuidae; genus Xylocampa; species Xylocampa areola. The sequence goes on from OW285201.1 coordinate 13,183,005, forward strand.
TCGTGTATACTGATAACTTGAGTCATTTTAACGATACGTCTGATTTATGTTGCTATGATAATGTTAATCTAATTTCTTCTGTACCTATGTAATGTAAATTATGTTTTGAATATAACTACTCCTGTGCTGTCAACTTTGGAAGACTAATATTAGCTTTGATAAACATTTTATCTCTGTGTATATTTCTGAAATATTAATAAACGCTCCATAATAGCGATACAAAACATATAAAGGTTGCACTAGATACTTGTATTTAAAAGAAAATCGTGAAGCGTTGTATAGCTCGCGTTATCAGATAATTTTGGATAAGGACGTAAACATTATCTATCTGATAACAGTAAGATCTGTATGAACTCATTCTTTGAACATTCCTTTAATTTACTGTAATAACTGTATCAAGAATGTATTAATGAATATAGCCATATTGGTTGATTGATAATAGAGTGATATGTGTAAACGTTTTTGCACAAGGACTTTTACTTTATTCGACGGCTGAGATTTTGGTATATTATGTTACTGCTATATAAATGTTTTGTGGACGATGTAAAAGGTGAATGTTTAATGGTTGTGGAAGGTGGCGTTCTCTATTTTGTACTTAACCCCATGGGAAAAATATGTGAGTTTATATATGTCTATGTGTAAATAACCACAGGAACATATTTCAGAGACATCTGTAAATATGACGATAAAAACCTTCTCAAATATAGGAGATAACAAGGGTGCACTAAATACTAGTACAAATAAACAAGTTGGTTCACTTAGTACTGGGATCGCAGTGACTCAGAGTGTGAAGTCATTTTACTGGGGCGCCGAACTTGACGAGAAATGTTGAAAGCACGGCCACATTAATTATACATGTGCCCTCTACATAAATTCAATGTTAAAGAACAGAATATTTTACCATGGGCTCGTGAAAAAAGTTTAACCTCGAGTAGCTTTCTTTTGGTATGTATGTATACGTTTATTTTAACGTAGTTATATTATTTTCAGAATGCATCTATATGCAATAATGCTAGAATTAGGTTAAAATGATAGAATATAATAAACTATTATTTGTGATTAACCTATCAAAACTTAATTACATCGAACAAGGTGTGAGTGACTAAAAACTGGTTCCTTTGTTAAGCTATGATTCAAAGCTTTAATATACATGTCGATAGGTATCACAATCCACTTATTTATTTAGTCATTAATACTATACGCAATGATACAAATGTAGAGGTCTGTGCATACAGATGCACAATTTACATCAAGGAAATCATTTCCTTTATTCTTACGCATTGTTAGAAAAGTACATCATGTATTAATGTAAATGCATGTTCATAGAAAACCACAGATTGGTTTTATATTAACGTATAAGCATGATCTAAGTTATACATTAGTAATGTTTGTAATGTTATTGTTCATTCGTAATAATTGACGTCTGTAAGGGTGATGTTGACGGAGTCACTTGTGACCCTGAAGTTTGTTCAACCAAAACATTGTTTGACTCATGCTGAGGCTGTTTCCACCATTAGTTTTATACACAAATTAATGTTTTATCACATTTTCCTTGTCATTCTTTTAAATTTATTTTAATGTCCTTATGAGCATGGGTATGTGCTCATTAAATAATACCTAAATGGAATCATACAAAAGGTACATAATATTGAAATTTACTTTACTTCACTGCGGATAATGTTAACATAGAAATAATAAAAATGCGAATGTTGATTATTATTTTATGGCGAGACATTTTCATATTCCCATTACAATTACATTATTGTAAATAAAACACGCAGTTGCTAATAGTATGGTATCTCGATAATGATAAGTTATTAGTATTGCCCGCGAGGATCCGGAAGCAGGAAGCGCTCCACGGCCGTGTCAATGCGAAGCGGCGCAGGCGCGCGTCAGCCGGACCACACGGCGCACTCATTGAGATGCATCTCAGAGTAACATACGGCATCATGATACATCACAATACATGTACAATGAACCGATGATGTCAATCGCGAACTTTAAAGGTCTTGAATAGTCGCAAAATTTCGTATGTACATACTTTATGGTTGCCATAGTTTAACGGTCAGATGACGAGATAAGAGATTGTTCCTAACTTAAGTTTGTAGTAGGAAGTGCGCACACGAGGAAAATTGGCAAAATAATATACCTACGTATTATTGGAAACCAACGTAAAACCCATTTTTAATTTATTTTGTTGTTGTAAACTTATTGTTATTTAATTATTGTTACAGTTAGGTGGAAATACCAATTTATAATCTATACGTTTTCCCAATATATATGTTTTTAAATATAACAAAGTTCATTAGAATATAGTTTATTTTTAAATATGTAATAAGTACTTTATTTACTGTAGGTAAACGTCAATATCAGGGAAAACGCAACTTTACAATCTTTTTACTCCCAATTTATGCATTAAATTGAGCCTTATACTTGTCAGTCATCGTATATGCACAGGCCATAATAATAAATTAATAGTAGCCATAATAGACCTAACTTTAGTAGCAACCTACTGCAGTCTAGTTGAACTTCACATAATTAACACCGACTGCTCAGGGGCAGATTTCTCTATAGGCCGAGTAGGCCCGGGCCTAGGGCGGCCAAATTTAGGGGGCGGCAAAATTCAATTGTCATCAAAAGTCAAAAGACAATTTGTGAATAACGATTCATTGCTTCTCACAAATAGAAATGGTAAGAAAACAAATAGAACAATTACAAATAGAATGGTATCTGAAATACTGATTGAGATAATTAAATCATTTACTGACTAACGGTTTTTTTAAAATTTAATTTCTATAGTTTATTAAATTTTTCATGCTTGACAGTACCTAGGGGGGCGACAATATTTCGTAGGCCTAGGGCAGCCAACGTATCAAATCCGCCCCTGCGACTGCTTAGCCACGATCCGTTTAAGCATAACACGAAATAAGTTTCAACTGCTTCCAACTAATCTATCAGTTTCAACTGTATAAACATAACATAACATAACATAGCATCTCGCCTGTATTCCCCGAAGGGGTAGGCAGAGGTGTACACAGTTGTACACCCACATTTCACCAATGCTGTTATTAAGTCCCATGTAATAGGTGGTGAGCCTATTGCCATCTACCGGGCACAATTCCAAACTCCGAGCTGTTACTGAGAAATTTCTAAATGTATGATCTTGACATTATCTTTGTATAGGGCTAGTTATCTATTGCGATTTTCTTGTCGGGGTCAGCTGGATTAAACATTAAAGAACGGATTTACTTTAATGAGTTTCACTATCGATAATTGAAAATATTCGGCTTATTTGAATTGCAATCTTTTTGGGTCCGGGTTCTATGAAAAAAATGTTCGGGTAAATGATGTTAGGTAAGAGATTCGAATCCAATGTCGGTGAAACCGGCGCGGGCGTCACCTCCGAGCCGACACGCTTCGGCGAGCGGAACATTGCTGGCGACACCTATATTTGATTTGCGCTTTCAGTTTCGTTTTATTGAGATTGACCTGCGAGATATATCACGTTAGTTACAAGACCTAAAAATTATTCAACTAACTTTTTCTTTCGTGTGGGTAAATATCAGTGTTGTTCAACTATCAGCCCTCTGTCTTTATTTAATATTCATCCTGACTCCCGAAGCACAGGAAATTCTTCTGGCGGTAGCTCGTCTGACCGTCAATAAACGTTTATCTACTCGAGTTTGCGGTGGGCTATGAGCTCCAAAATAAATAAACATCAAAAAGCCTGTCTAATATAAATCAGATATCCAATGCTTACCTTATTCTGAAAAAAAAAGGATGTAGGTACAGACATTTAGTTTAAAAATAGAGTGAATAAGGTAGTTAAATATGTTAAGTAATTTTTTGTTACTTACATCAATAGGTATACGTACAGTTGGCCAACAGTGTTTTTGTAAACAATTTTTCTACTAGGTGTGATTTTTTATAAGGCTTCCGTCCATTTCAGACTAACTCTAACATCAAACAAATTATTAAATGATAATTATTATAGTATTATTACAGCTGTAGTATATGGTAACAAGTCTCACTCGACCACGTATTAAAATGGACTATGAAGTACCAATGCTCATCTGCGCAGCAGTTATACGTAGATAGTTTGAATTCGATAATGATGACAGCGGTCCAAAACCTCTTATCGGAATTAATATAACAACCGTTCAATATTCGTTTGCATAAAAAATATCTTTAAGAAAATAAATAATATCTGTTAACATAATCTTACACTTCTGCTTTGTTCAAGCCAATGACAACTCCTTCGTGAATCACTAATCTCTAGAGTACACGGACATGCAATACAGCTGAATATCTAATCAGTTCCCCACATTGTGTCGTCGCTCGTTGGTTACAAACCATTTATCATTTACGATGACGATAGTACGGGTGGTGCTGTTGACAAGCCCACGGCAAGATACATCGAGAATATGACTTGAATATGTGGGTCACTTAGCAAAGTTTTGAACAGACGTATTTCTTTGAATACAATTGCTAACAATATTGATTGTTAAGCTGCTATTTAAGCTGTTGCCTCGCTCAATAGCAGACACAATAGATTTGTTACAACGTATAATTCTGTACGTTGCTGAGCCGAAATGTTTTTAACGACTATATTTTGTTAATCATTCGGCGAGTGACAATATATTTTTCTTATGCACACTGTTGAGCTTATTTTCTTAAGAGCCATTTGCACTTTGAAAAAATTAACCCATGCCAAACATACGTATTTTAATAAACGTAACTTAATCTCAAGAAAATATTTTTCGTATTATTTTATTACTTCGTCTATAAAGACTGAGATCTGTAGTAAAATCTACATCATCACCGATGTAGCCTACTGTAATGAGTCATTTATTTAAGTACATATTACATTTATTGTTATATATTTAGCTGGTGTCTCGATAAACAAGAAAGATCTTATACAAGTCCACAGATGACCGCGGCTGACTCACAACAATTAACGATGTCGCGGATATGACGTGTCTGATCATGACCTCTACGATACCCTCTTAAATAATATGTATATACATATTTATACAAAAGACGTGTAAAAATAGAACATATATACATTTGTATTTGACGATATTTGCGATAAAGTTATCAGATATAGAAAATAACGTGAATGCAGTTTGAATTCCCAAGACGCTGACATTCGTTATATCTTTACCGAAGTAAATTGTTATTACCAAGTACATATAGCTTGTTATATTTCGCGATAGTAAATGCTACTAATTCCTTGTTTCAGATAACATATCAACGAGGTGCTCGAGGATATCGACGACAATACATACAAACCAAATAACTTAAGAAAACGACACAAGAGTAATGACAATTATTCCGTCCTTTAGATAATTTTTACAAAACTTTAATATAAGGAAATATCAAATGAGCATATCTAGGAGTAATAGATTAAGGATATCACCGGAGAACATGGCGTGTGTGAGTTTAAGGAGTAGTTTGAGGATATTATGGACGGCGACGGTGGCGCTGGTGTTTCTCACGAGGAGTAGCGCCGCGCCGACCTTCGGTAACGCAGACAAGGCGATGGTAAGTGTATTGCTTTTCTATCATCGAGATGTAATGTACGTTTGTACATTATATCTCGATGTATTCTTTAAGGGAAAAGTTCGTCATTCGAATTGTTTCTCTTCTTGCTTTTTTAGTAAAATATGCTTAGAAAAAATGACGTTGAAATGGATTTTCTAAGCTGGATAGTTTTATGATACCGACGTATCTAAAATGATTTGGTTTTTCATTTATGCACAAATATATTATTTATAACATAATAGGCAACAATAAAGCATTTGCATTTTCAAAGAATCTCACACGTACCTCCATACTGTAAATCTTATTAATTACGGATTTCCGCTTCAGCCTCCCATTAATCGATAATTATTATTATCGGAATCGGAAACAACATATAGGTGCGCATAGCATTCGCTGAGTCAACTCTTCTCAGAACGCCGTTCACCGGCGCTTTAGAATTAATTTGAATCTGAGTCCCATACTAGGTAGTGTAACACTCTCGTAGGTGTTGTAGTAATCTGTTCATTCATAAAACAAGGTAGTCCGGCCGAGATAAGTGGTTCGCCTTTCGCAACGGTACTGGTACATTTAGTTTGTCTTCTCATATAGTTTGTTTAACGTCATGACTCATGCTCAGCACATACTAACATGTGTGTACAATGTATGGGTGTAGCAAGATATTGGTCATTATACTTTTTCAATGGGCATTACGTCATTTGTGTAGTATTTGTAAAATACGCTAAGTTGTTGTGCATGAATCAATGACTATAAATTGATCATGGAACCAACATCCTTTTTCCGAGTCCGTTCAGATACTTACTTTTGTGAATTTATTAATAATATGACAGTGTGACGAAATTTAAAATAATACAAATCAAGAAACAAGGTGTATCTATCACGTCTCCTTACTTTACCTTTTATTGTCGTTCTGACTCTCGTCGGAATATTTTTCATATCATTTTAAACTTACCTAAAATAATTACTAGTATCAGTTATAAAATTTGTAGAAAAAGAATACGGTAAGCAATCTCGACATCTGTAAAAGAGGTCGAGATTGCTTAGCGGTCAGAGCGCCTGGAGTATTTATCCGGGAGGCGCAGATTCGAATCCTCCTCGCGACCATATTCTTTTTCAACAAAAATTTATAACTTTAGAGTTTGCTATGCATGCGTTAATGCTGTTCGAAGATTTATCTGTGCTTGTATCAGATTTTGTACTATGAAGTTTACCTAGTCGGAATAAAGTTTTAATACATAAACAGACCTAACCTAAATATTGCCAACCTTGTAAATACCACGTTTTGTTATAAGAAGGAATGTCTTATATTTAATTCCTGCATTGTGAATTGTCTTAAACAAGACCCGCTCATATTAATCTGCCTCATATTAATGCATTCATAGTGAATATAAAGTGCAGCTTTGTTTTGGCTTCTATATAACTTGATAAATATATATAATTAAATAATCTTCAGTCGCCAGTGCTTCACTGTCAAGTAAGTTGTAGATACCTATTATAGTTGCAAATCATTGAAAAGGCAGTATGTATGTATGTGCTAGGACTTATTGTATATGACGTATACTATACGTGAATATTAGTACATTTATATGGACGTAATTTTCGTATTTTTGTTCTATGTAATCGTTATATGACAAGCTTAAGTTTTATTAAATACGTTACAATGTGTAGATAATTATAATATACATGTCGTAGCATCACGCCTGTATTACCTAAAGGAGTAGTCATAAGATGTGTCCAAAGTTGTACAACCACAATCTAATCAAGTCCCATATAATAGGAGGTGAGCCTATTGCTATCTACCGGGCACGATTCCAAATACTTGGCTGCTACTGAGAATTTTCTCCAAGCCCGATAACTCTTTGCCTCACACGGGAATCGAATCCAGGACCTCACGTTCAGCAGTCGCGCTTGCGCCACTAGACCAATGAAGCAGTATACTTTTATTATTATGATATGTATAACTTTACTTGTAAATATGAATGCTTTGTAGTACGAGGGATCCTTCTAAACCAAATGAGTCACACTGAGTACATATATCAAGAGTTATTGCCAAGGGGTTCAAAAGGAAATGTAAATTATAAAATCTCATCGTTTCTCGGAATCCGTAGCTGACTCATACGACGAGTTGTTGAGCTCGCTCGCCGCCAAGTTCTAGGTCATAGAGCACCGACACCGACTGCATGGTAACGCAATCCTACCAACACATACTAAAGACACGGTAATATGACGGGCGGGCCGAATAGCATCGCGGTGTATAGAAAATGGAAAAATTATATGGAACTGTCCATGATATCGCTGGCTGAATTCAATAGTGGCACAAGACAAATGATTAATGTGCGATTCCTCAAATTGTATACTTTTGTCTTGTGCCACTATTGAATTCAGCCAGCGATATTGGATCCTAGAGCCTAAGCCTATAAAGGATCTTGACTAAATCAAATAAATTTATTTTCATTACAATAAAACAACTTTTAACCGGATTAATCGCGTGTATCATTGGTTTGTTTTCCTGACGTTTCGAACACTTTGCGACCACGAACGCTGCAAAGTGTTCGAAACGTCAGGAAAAACAAACCAATAATACACGCGATTAATCCGGTTAAAAGTTATTTTATTGTAATGTATAGTGATCGCGAAAACCTAAGATATTACTAATTTATTTTCAGTCTTACTAGTAAGTTTGTTAAATTGGTAACATAAATGAAAAATAAAAATGATAGTGCCTGTCTACGTCACTGGCTTAAAGTTGTCGCAATCCTCGAACTACGCTTCGCTAAACGCTGTCAGAGTAAACACAGCCTTACATATGTCACATAAGTAGGCATTCCTATTGCAGTCATATATCGAGAATAATTTCTAGTAAGCTGTCTTGAATTTAATATTGATATTAAATAAATGTCGGCTTTGAATATAAATACGGATATTATTGTAATATTTATTTAATCATTATTGGTTGTTGAGGCTTGTCTTAATGGAATACATATTTTATCAAACAAAGAAAATGCCATTACATTAATATTTCCACACATATACATTCTTATCAGAATATTGAGTATTCTCAATATTATAATAGAAAATAATTTGGTGGTGCGATTAGCGCAGTATTCGAGAATTGGCTGCTGCGCTGCCGAACTCGGGTTCGATCCCTTACTGAACAAATATTGTTATCTACCTACATGTGAAATATTAAAATATTAGTGTTGGTTAACGATACAAAAAAATCACGTGTTTGTAATAAATTTTAATTACTGACCATAGAAATATATATTATTTAGGTAATATTCCATGCTGATCCCACTAAATTCGTATAATTCGATTATGGGTTTCTCCCATGTTATTATTATTGATTTAATAGTAATGAGAAGACGGGCGTTTAAGTCGCTTATATGAATCATGCACTTGATTATGTGTAAGTATAGCTTCCTCGATACCTACCTACATGAGATATCACTGATTAAAGTACCAACATCATCTGCATGCTGGTTAGCTCAAATAACAATATAATGACCATAACTTAGGTGACAGAACGGAAACTTATTATAGAAGATTGGATAATTTTGAACCGCATCACGCTCAGTATGGATGCTCGCTAAATATTTCAGTCATGAGCTTTTGCAGAATTATTCTGTTCTTATACAAAACAAAGGCCAATTCTACAATATTATGCGTGAAGTTGTGCCTATTAGATAATGTTACCATAACAAAACGGATTTAAAAAATAATATAAACACTGTAATGACAAATTTAATTTTATGAGCCTAAATTACTTGCATTTCTAAACGCCAAATTAAATATCTAATCAATCTAAACCCGTTTGTTATAGTTGATATCAAGGTAACTATTCGTCCTACTGACCCCATTACCTCCTCGCACGGTAAACCTAGCAAAATTAAGTTGGTATTTTAAATTTTGCGACAAAACGTGGGCTACCAAGTGCGCAATGCTCTTTCTTGTTGAAATGACAATGTTAATATGACTATGAAACCAGTAGGTACTAGTTTAACAAAGCTACAGGTTCTATAGAGAAACCTTACTGAATTATATTAATCATATTATGTTATGAGTAAATAAAAAATATGAAAGCCATTAACAAAGCTCAGATAGTTACAGTCAGTGGAAGAAGCTCATTAGCACGCACCAAAACTACACCGACTGTAGTGTCCAATATAGATGACATGACAAGATTTGAGTTTGATGGTTATTTTAGTCTGAAAATTTATAAATTTATATATAGCACATTCACGTAACTCCTGGGTAAACCCAATTCCTGTGCGGAAAATCCATCATGCTCGGACTGTCGGACTTCTACCGATTAAAAACCAGAAGGTCTTTTACTAACCTTTGCGGGCCTTGCCTTTTCAACACAGCAGGCACCTAGGCAAGCCCTTAAAATGAAAAAAAAATTAAAAGGCATTTGTAATACCTCAATATATTTTATATTGAGGTAAACCTTAAATCAACCTTAAATCGGATCAAATAGGTACGTCTATTTATGAAAAACTAAAATTAATAATTCGCGCGATTAGTCCAATTAAAAGATGTTTTAAAATAAATTTTCTCGTTGTTATGTTGTTTCGTTGTCGTTGAAATATCGTAGGTATCGAGAACCTTCATTCCAGTAACAAAGAAGAGATATTTTTTATCAATGAACGAAGTTACGGTAACGCTGAATTGATTCCACTTGTAAAGGATAAAGGATCGCGTTTTATTGATACGGGATTCATAATAATGTCGACAGTGTGCTGAACAAATGTAACAAAGAAAAAAGAGTTGGAATAAAATAGCTTTATATCTATATGCTCATAACGTCAGGGAGAACTAGATAAGATTAATTAATGGTTTGATTCATTCTCTTCCATGAAGACCGGTTCGAGGCATGTGATTATCAGCTATAGGTGAGCCGGCTCTTAATGAACACAGGCAAAACTCGATGACTAGGAAAAACCATAAAATATTACCTATATAGTCATAGTCACGTCAATGTTGTTTACACTCTTAATTGCGTCAAACTATCAATCGACATAATTGTTTCAGAAGCCCTCACACTGAATACATGCCTCATACTGGCTGTTTAATTGTTATATTTTTTCATAATTCATAGCTTACAATCTGGGTAACAGTATCTACTTGAAATCTATAAACGATAAATTATTCCGAAACAACATTAAACCACCAAAGGTTTGGACTGTAAGGAACGGTTAACTAAATATTGAAATTCTGAAATTGTTACTAGGGATACGGCTCGGGACAGACGAATGTCGTGCGTGGAGCATCGAATTTAGTCACGATATTTCTGTTAGGCAGTATTTAAGGTAGCCAAGTTCGGTTACAATTCATAAGTCGTTGTACCTTATTCACGTGATAAAGTCAAGATGCTATAGACGGTACATGGTCATGGGCCAGGCATTTCCTGTCATTTGAAACAGGTACTGTTATGATAAACGTATACCATATAAGGAGGGTCATTCTCCTGTCTGAGACTCCATCAGAGAACAATAGCCATGGCAGAAAGTGCCAAGAACCTGTGATGTTCTTTGTTTTGATCATTCCTACCTGACTCGATTAATGTGCTATAAAAATTCGACTCGTGTCCAACACGACGAGGGAACAACTCTCGGAAAATTTCCTTTGACTGTTTAGAACAATGAACTGGTGAAACATAATCGTCGGTGTGCTCATTTAACTTTTTATTGATGTTTCAATATTTATCTAAACGCTTAAAATGTATCTATTGTTGTTAAGTCATCTCCGGTCTATTTGGAGTATGTTGTGCTAGTTTATATGCTGCGTGCATATCTAACTGTCAACAAGGTGTCGACCGCCTCCTTGTTATGCGTTTCGGGAAATGCGTATCTCAGTATCTTACGACCGCACCAGAGCCCGCCGGCAGCCGGCACGCCCCTGAGATAAACGTGATGAACAGCAAAACATTTTTTTACGTGCAATGCCACCGACCTTAAGTATTTTAACCCTAGTCACGATTCGCGATCCTGAGAAATAAATATATTTTAAGGATTTCGCGGAATATATTTACAAAAAATACGATGACGAACTGTGAGATGTCACCAGATCACTTAAAGATAGTAGCTAGCTTATTTTAAGATGTCGAGTGGAATATAGACAGATAAAATAATATCTAAAAAGATAAAGATGTTGCTAGTGATGCTTTAGATATTTGTTATGCATGGTAAAGCGTACCGATGACATAAATCGGACTTGTGTTTACACAATCCCCGGACAATAGCTTGTGTCCGGCGAAGACAAAAAGTGACCGGGTCACCTCTGTATTACCGTAATTTTTTTGTAACGGTATTTTTGTATTGTTCCTGCTGCATGTATTGCAGTATTTTTAACTTATGAGGTGGTTGGTTAGAGGTGGCTGGTGTCTGGTGGTGAGGTTGGCGGGTCGGTGCGCATGCGCGTCACGCACGCAGGAAGCGCGCGGCGACCTTCAACACGCGCGCCACGGCCGCCGTCCTCTGATCGCTACTGCTTATTGTTCATCACATCGTCACTACCATCTGATTGTTGCCATTAGATTGAGCTCATCATGGTATTCTACGTCCATATATGATAAATATCCTGAATAAAATAATACTCTCTTGTGCAGATGTTTATTAATACATTTTTCTTCTACTTTTATAAGCTTTATGGCTTAGCTAATCTTCAGCTAGTGCCCATTATCAAATTAATAATATAAGCGTTTCACACATAATATCGCCAAGGCACATGTTGCATTGAGTATATGTAATCAAAACTCCAATCGAAGGATTAAAATTATTTTATAAAACTATAATAAAAGAAGAGGAAAAAGACGTTTTACTTAGAAGTCCTTATTAGTGGGGCATAAAAATGTATTACTTACATATACAGTTTTAAACCCGACATTCCAGAGTAATTATATCAATATGTTCTTAGATCTTGATGTAATTGGAATGTAGAAGGTGGCACTCATAGTAACGTATAGGCAGTTAGAGTAATAATTAACAACAATCATCTCAGTCCCGCAGGTTGACTCGATGCATTTAAAATCTGTGACTCGATACACGTGTATAATTTAGATGATTGGCAAGCAATCATCAGATCAAAGTCTATTATATTTGAAAAGCAAGACAATGTGCTGGGGTCCACGTGACAAACGTGAGGATCCGCGGACAAAGGGCGGACTCACTTTAAAGCAAAAACTTTTTCTACATTCTAGTACGGAAAAGTGGGGTTTCACACGCGATTAATTCTATTTAAATCTTTCGTAAATCGCATCGTAATTGAAACTAATTACTCGGGCAATTATCTATCCTCTGCGCGTGTGGTTGAATGAGTGCAAAGCAAATGCGGCGTGCGGCAGCAAACAGGCGCGCCTTTACTGCGGTTTTAATATCCAAACTTAGGCATTAGCGCACACGTAGTGAACCCTATACTAGTTATTGTGGAAAGCAAAATACAGTCACGAGCTAGATTTGGAACTCCCACCCAAATAGATGACGATGACGTCACTATAAGGCGTATGAGTGTGAAAAAATAATTCGAAATGGGATAACGAAGTATTTATTTGTTTCAAATACTGTTCACGACCATATTTAAACTTCCACAAAAATTTGTATAATTTGAATAAATTTGTTTTAATTGCCCCATAAAATTCACTACTTTCATATGAAGTAGGATAGTAGACATGTAACTATAACTGCTCAGTTAACACTGTACAGATATTTCTTGCCTTCCTTAAATACTTTGAAAACACGATTTAAAGATATTATACAATTATTACCTGCGCAAAGAGCTATTTACTTGCATTTCAATGTGATTTATTAACATTAAACGATGACACTCACAAACAAACATGTTGTTTTAACTTATGTAATAAACGCCAGGCCGAATTAAATATTTATTTAATGTTTGTATAGAAGCAATTTATCTTCAACATGTGTATTTTTAAATTGGAAATGTATGGATTATTCTTTGTGTTTGTTTGTTTGTGTCGTATTTATATCGACATTCCTGAAACGACTCACGTTCTCAGGTAAATATATGTCAGTAATGATTATGTTGACGACACGTGTACAAAGCTCGCCGCCCTCTTATTGTATTCATAGAAACAGAAAAAAATGTATTAGTTTACATAATAATATTATTTTTGCACAAAAAATATTTTCACGTCTACATACGAGTAGGTATGTTGGATTTTAATTGAATGGTAACTCTGTGTCTCTAGAAAACTTTTTTCTCTATGCAACATTGTGAAAGAATTAACTAGTTGCATGAAGTATAATCTCATAATTAATATCTATAATTTGCGTCTTTGCGTTTCTGATCGAGTTTTACACATTGTTTATAACGAGCGATTTCTTATTGTATGTATAAATATTGAAGTGTCTCTATCATATGCGCAACATATATTAAAGAAGACAAATAGGGAATAAATAACTAGAACAGGTGATCCAATTATGTGGTGTAAACACAATATTAAAATTAATATAGTCCACGAGTAGTTGGTGGCGCAGCGGTGTAAACATGTCACCCCACAGGCATGTCCCACGTGGTGAACAAAACGTGTAGGCACACTAATTTGCACAGATTTATGCAATTGCGTGATATATATACATAGTTTAATTTAATTACATGTATGCAAGTTGGCGTAATGAGAAATCAACACTTTGTTTATACAGTGTGCAAATTAAAGACGGAAAATGCAATAACTATCACTTGTTTCATAATTTAGCCACGGTATTTAAATATAGAACAAGTTTTCACAGTTGCAGATAAATCTTTGAAAAGCATTAACGTATGCAATGTATGAAAGAAAAATACGGTCCTGAGCAGGATTCGAACCGTACCGAACCGGTGTTTATCCGGGAGGCGCAGGTTCGAATTCTGCTCATGACCGTATTTTTCTTACAACAAAAACTTAAAAAATTGCACAATTATTTCAATTTAAAATTATATCTTAGTAATTTTTTTAGTAAAGAATATAGTCTATATAAAACATGGCTAAGATATTGAATGTGTAATTGTGATACCAGATGATATATACAGAAGTGCTGCAATAGTGGCGTGTGGGCGCGGGTTGTTAGCATTGTGATGAGATAAATGCACACAGTACCTACTTATTACGTACTTGGACTTCTCAGGATTAATGCACACTAGATTATCTGATTTATACCTTGACAATTTTGCCAAACACATGACTTTTTCAAACGACACTTAAAAAGAGTTCAATTTGTTGCCAAATTATACAGGTTGTCAAACGTTTTTTTGTTTTCCATAATTACGGTAAAATAATTAAAATTTTATGATGAAAATCAGTAGAAAAAGACCTAGATGAAATTTATGCAACAAGTGAAGAAGAAAGTAGGAGTCGAGTCGGATCAAAAGGTCAAAATGAAAGGAGAGGATAGAGAGCGGATGCTCCACCGACAAAGAGCTGACCGAGCTAAGCTATTTTAATGATGAGAGAACATCATAAAAATAATCTCTTACATGAGTCACATGTGGGACTCACGATGTACGCAATACGTATAAGATAACTTAAAAAACATAACATAACATCACGCCTGTTTTCCCCGAGGGGGTAGGCAGAGGTGTACACAGTTGTAATAGGTGGTGAGCCTATTGCCATTACCGGGCATAATTCCAAACTCCAGGCTGCAACTGAGAATTTCCTTACAAAAAAACCCAATAAGACTGCCCGACCCGGGCAAGCGACCACTAGACCAATGAAGCAGTTTACGTATAACAATTTATCAAAGTAACAGTACAATTAGAACATCGCTGATCGATCAAATGTGTCGAAATTAAAACCGCTATCTTCACTTGACGTGACATAGATGGTATATTCGATACTAACACATACAGGGAAGCATGGACGAATACATGCACGTGTCAGATGTTCCTAGTAAGGCATATCGCAGTGATCGCCGAGACCACACTCTTCCTGGAACAACGTCGCGTGACATCGCTCGGAGCATATTTTCAACAATTCCTATTAAGCACTTCGGACTACCGATTATGATTAGCTGGCCATTATGATAGCAAGTTGAACATTCAACCTGTTTTGTTATTACTTTTTACATGTGTCACCTATTAAGGGCCAAATGCTTTTTATCGTCTAACCTATTAAGGAGTACAGGTTGTGTATGGTAGGTCGAAAGATGATATAGAGAAAGATTATGCACATATATTGGTCATATCTTTAATATATCATACTATACCGGCACATAATGTTACTCAAACGGGTTTCAAATCTAAATAAAGGGTATTATGTTATCTTTCATACACAATATTAATTACTAGTGGTCCGCCACTGGCCGAAATTCAACCAAAATTAATTTAAATTATAAATTTGAACAAACTTTTTGTGTGTCAAACACGTGGTAGAGTGTGTAATGTTTTTAAATTAATTAATTAATTTAGTTTTATTCTTTATTGTACATACATCAAAACGAAAATTAACATACAAGGAACATATTTTTAACATAGTTAATGCACAATATAATGTATTTCTAATACATATTATATAAAAATATTAGCTTCCTGCACTCCTTCTCCATATACCTAAACTTTAACTGTGCCTCACACTCATCGGTCAGCGTAATTTTCGTAAAAAGATATACAAAGTTTTGCATCACGTATTAATATAACGATAATAAGTGTTCTATGTTTTGAAAAATAACTTTTAATAGCCAGTTGATAAGTCTAATCTATGCCTCAAGCAGGAAGAGTAAAAAAATACAATTTAAAGGAATGCAGAATTCACCCCTCGTTTTATTGGATACTAGTATGTACCTACTTCTAAACAAAGACGATAAATAGCAATACACGAGCGAATTAAAGTGATTTATTGTTACATAATGCGTTATGGAAGGCTCTCAATTTTAACATAATGCCGGAGGGGAAATATAATGACGGTTACACGTGAATCAGAGCCAATGTCAGCGGTTATCCAACAATAAGCGATGTACGCAATCATACATAGGTGTCATTAAATACCCTCATGGTTTACATTGTAATCGCTTCACTATAGATAATCGTCCCATAGCCTCCTCTTGCACATGTGTACGTATTGCGCCTTTTTTGTCGTGCCTCTGAATACTAATAACGATTGTATACAATCATTAATTACGTAACACACGCATGCTAATGTAATTATTATATTTGTATTAATAACAGGTTTTATTGTACATTTGTCGATCTTGGAGTTGAATAAAAGTATCGCTAGCGTGAATAATAACAGCGAACGCAGAGGAGTGAGTTTTTTTTAAATAGGTTAGTGGGCTTTATGGATTAGTTAATGACATGATTCTAACGAACTAATGTTACATCTTTGTTTATTTGTTAAAATCTTAAGTGACTTCCCATTTATAGTTCAAGACTTTATTATCTCAAAAAGAAATAACGAAAATGTACAATTTAAAAACAATATGCATAATGAATTACACTTCGAAATTTAGACTTTAAGTTTTGATTTTAATGAAAACACTTTCAACCAAGTAATCTTTCAAACAAAAAATCGAATTCAAAAACGGTTCATCCATTTTGGAGCTACGATGCCACAGACCGATACACACGTTAAACTTATGACACACCTCTGTTTTCGTCGGCGGTTAAAAACACAATTCATTACACTTCATGCGCTAGCAATTTTTGTAATGCAAAGATACTTATATTATAAACTATTCTAGTCATTTACCTAGGTGTTACAATCATAAGTAAAATAAAAACTACGTAGTATTTAGAGAATGACTAATATAGCAACAAATTTCATTTGCCCATAATCACAAGGGCACTGACTTCAGCACACGCCCCATCCCTGATAAAATAAACTTATATCACTGTTGGTATGTGAATAACATCTGATAGACTGATACAATGTCATACTAAATAAACAAAAGGTAGGTCGGGGACCGGAAATTGATGTTAGTCGTACAATAAACAAAGCTATGAGTAAGATTAAGCCTTAGTAATGTGTACCACCTATATTTTTACTAAGAGAGGCAAACATGAATCATAATACAATAAAGAGAAATAAACAAATAGGTCAATGACACAGGTGTTATTTACGAGACCGAATAGGGTATATTACACTTTAGAGAAAGCAATGTCTAAACTGGTTAAGGTACTTGATTTATTTTTCTTGGCTTTAGTCGAACAAATAGCTTTTTATAATTCTATTCATATCTTCTAAACCATACAATATATCGATATACGTAGAACACGCACGAACATTTTTGTAAAAATTTTTTTTATTTAAATCCGTTGAGCTCTTTCGGAGCCTATTCGAAACAACTTCCAGACAGACAAAAAATCTAAAAACTGTTATTAGGCATCGTATAAATAGCATAGCGGATTTCAAACTAAAAGATTAGCATTTTGAAATCACAGACTGATATTAAAGTTGGTATAGATTAACATCGTTTTTATTATGAGGTACCGACATCATTTTATATGCAATTCAACGCGCACATTGAACCATTTGGGCTCAATACCCTCAACGAATAATTGCATCTAAAACTCTTTCATATAAGAGAACGCGACATTGAAAGCTCACAGAGAACGCAACAATATTAATAATGTGGTGACTCAGCCACCATGTGGTTTTGGGCATTTTAATTCATGTCTCGGCACGTAATCCTTTCTATTGAAATCGCCGTAAGCGAAGCCGTTAATTCAATTTAAAATAACTGGCGTGTCATATCGATATCCTTAATGCCTACACTCTAGTCGCAGTATGGTCACGTTCATTTATTTAAGTACGTTTATTAGAATAACAGTTTTCAGTCGCACGAACGTCTTTACTTTATCTATGCATGGCTTTTATTATCCATGCATTAATAGTTAAAAAAACACGGAACTTTGAATGAAAACTAACGTATATCTAAGTTTAAGTTGAGAACTGTAACATTCTGCGCAATATATACTTTGCTATTTTAGTAAGTTATTGCAGTTTGTGGTACTGTACTTATTCTTTACATGACATTCTGTATAAAAAATACTGAAAAAAAGCGAAGAATACTAAGGTAGGATTGATACCTACAAAGAGCTTATTTTTGTAATTACATGTTGGCCCTTGAAACCAGTTAACCGTGGTATGAGTTTGACAGATGTTGCCGTCGCAGAGTTTCGCGAACTTTTGTGCCATATAAATGGTTTATGTTTGTAACAGAAGACGTTAAGTTAAACATCGGCACGGAGATATTTTTTCCAATTAGCATTACACAGCAATGATGCGTGATACTTGTCGTTGAACGTCCCCTGAGGCAGAAAAAATTTGCATAAATTAAGTAGGTCTGTGGAGCAGCCACGCCGCAGGCTGCGCTGTGAGATCAGACTCCGACGATACCCGTTACTCATGGGGACATACTGACCCCGATATGCTCATACGAATCCATTATTTAACGCCTCCATCAATAATCCTTCTTCACAATCAATAGTAGGTACGGGTCGTTCTTATTCCTTTCACTTAAAAAGCTTAAGATAAATATGCTTTACCGCGAAGCGTCATTTTTTGCAATTGCTTGAGAATACTCGTTGTGTATTTAAACCACCGCGTGCTTCTAAAGAATTTTTACGCGTAAGGAACAATAGTTTGCACAGGAACATTGTTACCATTAAGATATGTAGAACAAATAGCATGTACATATATATACAATGTCTACGTATGAGCACGACTGATGCATTTTGGTTTGTGTAACAAACAATGGCCCGCAACTTTATGCTACCGGGCGTCAATGGCCTGGCCCCAACGCACCCAAAACTGACCAATTCTCTTGCGATTAGTCATCGATTTAAACATAAATTTCTTTGCAAATTGTAAATCGGTTGCGTTCAATATAAAACTCGTGCGTACAGGCACTTTCATAATAAGTAATTCAAATATTGTAGAAATATCAATTAAGTACCTAGTTATAAACAATAGACATTCTTAGCAAAATGCAAGTACCCATAGCCATTTTCGTACTGAGGTCAATTATATATTCGTGATGATATCTGTAAAACGCACGTTTGATTTGCTTAACAAATAGATGAAAGCTTTGAAAATATGTTTAGTATTCTCGTGGCATTGGTCAGACAATAGTCAACACGGGCTTTTGGGGGTATTGACTGCAGTAGGATGATCGGTGACATTGTTGTGAGTATTCCCCGGCGTGACGGGTAACAAAGAGCCTGGGCACTTGTAGGCTTGTGCACGGTGCCAGCCGGAGATATGTGCGCCCTCGTATTGGCATGCAGCGCACGCACTCCGCGCTGCCACTGTCCAAGGTCGCCATGTCTCCGTATGCCATCCGCGATTATTATACCCGAAGCCTTTCTTAATACCAAAACCAAATCTAAAATTTAGGTACATTATACAATTCTTTTCTTTTCTTCATAATGAACTGATTCTAACTAATTCAGATTATCTCTAGCGAATAATCTAATATGGTTTCATCTTGGATGTGGAATTACCTACTGATCCATGTATTTGTGCTACCTCTACCTACGTGTTTCATGTTATCAAGCGCGTTGACAATAAACAATGGGTAACCTTGCGATGATGTGAGATAATATAACGCCTCTAAGTACTTGTACGAGATAAACGAGAGCTCTGCAAGCTAATTATCAGCTTAGACTCCTTATTAAGTATGTATTATGTCTTTCTTCACGACGTTCGTCACAAAATTATAAGACGTCTTAAATGTATAATGGTAAAATGTTCACTGAGTAAATCCATTTCAATGTACTCTACACTAGCTCTATAAATGCCATGCCAACGGTTCTTCGATCTCTGTTTTCATTCGACTGAAGTTTAAAACTGCACAATTGAATATACTTAACGCACACTTAGACAAGCACCTCACTTAAGATGCGTATGCACAATAGGTAGTTCACAAGCTAACGAGTAGTTAGACATCTTTCGTGTGAGAACAGAGGCCTACTCCTTACATGGATACGGCAGGCTGAAGATGATGCCTATTTTCAGATGTACTTAGCGCAATACGGGTATTTGAGTCCATCAGTGAGGAATCCGTCCAGTGGGCACATAATGGACGAGGCGTCGTGGCGCAGAGCCATCGCCGAGTTCCAGAGCTTTGCGGGCCTCAACGCGACAGGTAAGGTTATCTATCACTATATCAGCTTATCGGGCGAAAGCCTGTCATTATTTTACAATTTACTGCCACTGCTGTTTAGTTTATAATACATATTGCGACAGAATAAGTAATTTCATTGCTCCAGTATTTTATATCCTTGTTTTTTTAAGGTTTTTCAGAAATGTTGGTTTGTTTTTCATTTTGTTCGAATTGGCTTCTATAATTAACCGAAAAATACTGGAATCTCGAAAAAAAATTGTTAAACGCCTTTAGTTGTATTTTAGGTCCTTTGTAAGACAAATAATGATTAATATATTTATTTTATGATTGTATAAATCATGTTGAAACGCATTTGTTCAAAATAGCGTCCTGAGTAAATAAAGATTGAACCGAATGATTCATCTAAGTAAATGTTATACGAAGGTACCGCCGTCCTCAAATATTCACGGGCTATTAGACTTTGATTAAGAAACTATTATTTGTGGTCGGTGAAAGCGGCATTACCTTTTTAACCTTTAATCTAATACTGTTTGCATAATTCGTTGTTACAACCAAGTTTCCACTTGTTCCACTTGTTACTTACCATCGACATGAGGAAAAATATATCACAATCTAAGTGAAACCCACAAACAAGCTCATGAGAACAAACTCATAGCGTCACGACTGTATTGCCCAAAGTGATAGGCAGAGTTGTACGTGCACCCACATTTCATAAATGCTGTTATCAAGCCCCATGTCCCATTGGTGGTGAGTCTTTTGCCATATACCAAGCACAATTCCAAACTCCAGGCTACTATTGAGAATTTCCAAACAAAAAATCCCAATAAATACTAAACTAATACTAAACTCTATTGCAATATGTCATTATAATTCAAACTAACATTAATAACCACTGCTATCTATCAAAATACAGGTCATAAAGATAATTTATGGCAGCCATTTAATTAAAATTCTATCTTGTTTTAAATGTTAGGATTGAGATCAATTTACTTGTCAATTTGCCTAGTTTTTTCCCAATTACGTTGAGATCGGCTTCAAGTCTAACTGGATGCAGCTTAATACCAGTATTTTACATGGAACGACTGCCTATCTGACCTCCACGAACCCAGTTACTGGGTAACACGATATCTCTTGGTGAGACTGATTGTCAGCCTTTCAGGCTTCTGATACCCGTAACGGATGTCATAGATCTTCATTTCACAACTGGTACAAACAGTTAAACGTGCTCTCAGAGGCACTGTAGGGGTTAGATATGAAATTATGGTCACCGATCCACAGACCGACCGTCAAAAAATCAATCAACCTTCTATGTGAAACTGCGTTTAATAAACAGAATTGCCGTTTATGAGGTACCTGTATAATAATATCTACTCTGAAGTCTGTAAGTGACCATGCATTTCATACATTACGTGGATTGATGTTATGAATGTGATGCTAACCCACATCCGGGCTACCTTGACCTTGTGAAACGGTAATACTGGCTGATACTAGCTGCCTGCTAGCCTGTCATTTGACGAGTGGCAAGCTAAGATTTCCTCACTACTTATTCGCTTTTTAATTATCTACTAGAATACATTCGTCATTGTGTTTAGCTATGACTGTCTTCTAGTTATCGTATATTTTTTCAAGATGTACAATTTAGTGTCAGAGTTTAAGCCGTAGCTCTCTGAGCTGGTACTGGTGGGGAGGTCTGTCTACGTGACAAGGTAGCATGGGTCTGTTTCCAAGGTCCGATACACCTCTATACCAAAATTCATCAAAATTGGTTCAGTGGTTTAAGGGTGAAACCTAACGAATAAACAGATATACAGACTTACTTTCGCATTAATAATATTTGTTTGATGACGAAAAGTGAGTGGTGAGTGCCACTGGTTCGAATTTGCGACCTTTGACTTCCCAGTCTCTGGCTGAAACTTAACCTTTGATGTGCTAGGTTTCAATATTAGATATGCAAAAATTAATATTTGTGCGGTAACCCTTATATTAGCCGGTCGTTAGTTCCGAACCGTTGTTCGAGTAGCCTTGGTTAGTTCTCATCACAGTTATTAGAACCACACACATCCACGAAGCCATTTATAAGTCTGAGAGATCTCCACAAGTGACTATTTAAACACGCTAGAATTATGTGGGCTGAACTCGGCTCGGCTCGTACGCGTACGTGCCTTGACACGAGAAGTAGTTTATTGGTCTTGACTATGACTGAGGCAGTGTTATTATGTAAGCAAATAACGCACAGACGCATATAAATAAATAATTCATTATCGGTCACTGCACAGTGCACGAGTTCGGACGAGCTTGTCATAAACACTGCGTATGATTCGCTCAAAGATTTAATAATGACGTCCATTATGAACTAGATCATTTTTATCAGCAGTTAGGTACGTTTTCTTCTTCAGCAGGCATAGCTTAACTGATAAAATAGAATCTACAGAAGTTTCTATTTTCATTATAGTGATGCGTCATCATTAATTCCTCTTACTGTAATACAAATATTAAATATGAAGTAGATTTCCTTATGGCGTATGAATTTTACAACGACATTGTTATTCCCCGTAACTTTAAATGTAAATCGATCGTGTCACCAATGAATTCTAAGTCGCCAGCTGATCAGTGGTCGGAGCAACCATAGTGTAACGATAGTTCCTCATTATTCAACGTTTTCCGTGTGCGGTTTTGGTCGATGTGTTTGTGTAATTACTTCCTTGTCATCGTTCGTTACAAAAACTATGTTTGTCCTTTGACAATCGACAGTTTTACGAGGTAAATGAGATAATAATTGAAATTCAACTGTTCTTACGCACGTTTGGCGATCGTTAATTTACATAGGTACTTACAACTTCATATTTATGACTGTTCCTATCCGGTGACACTGGCTATGAAGGTGTAAAAAACGAATCGTACAAGCTAATCTTATACGTAATTTGATTTTAACATTATTTTGCAGGTGAATTAGACGAGGAAACAACAAAAGTCATGTCATTGCCAAGATGTGGTGTGCGAGATAAAGTGGGTTTCGGAGAGAGTCGCGCCAAACGATTTGCGCTGCAGGGTGAGTGCCCTAATAAACATATTATTACCACCTTGTTGTTGAAGTTTAATCACTATTTGTTTGCCTATCATCGTCCTCAACAAATAATATTGTGTAGTGAACCTTAAAAATATAAATATTTACTTCAAACATTTGCCTAGGTTCAAGATGGCGTGTGAAGAACCTCACCTACAAAATCTCTAAGTACCCATCTAAGCTAAACCGCGCCGAGGTGGACACTGAACTTGCCAAAGCCTTCTCAGTGTGGTCTGACTACACGGATCTTACCTTCACGCAGAAGCGGTCCGGACAAGTACATATTGAAATCAGGCAAGTTAATATTTTTGCAACTGACATCAGACGTATACGGAGCATTACGTTTCAATAGCAGACATCTCGAATGTATCGTTAGTAGGTACAATTTATAGCGTTTTCATTACAATGGTCAGTTCTATTAATTATTAAGCGTGACAAAAATAATAATTATTAATAGCCACATAATTTGTTTCATCATTTCAACAGGTGACAGTGAAATCTGTTAATAACAAATATAACGTTGCTTGAGTAACACTTATGTAAACCACGTCTAAGTTCCTGTCAGTATCGACTTTCAGTTTAATTTCGATTTCTGACATAGTTAATTGAAAGTTTATTCAAAAATTATAATTTTGTTCGTGCGAGACTTAGTTGAAATGAAATAAGTGATTCGTGGTAGCGCGGCCACCGTGCGTCGTTTAAATCAGTATATAGATATTGAAATCGTGCCGGTGGACGCCATGTATTGTACGCGGGTTATCTGAATCACTCATAATAGGTTTTTGGTCACAATCCGCGGGTAATCTGTGTTGTGTAACTACGTGAATGGTTGTCATTGAGCGTCGCAACTACTTGTAGTAATGCTTACTTGCTGTTGATTCGCAATGTTCACTGAATGGGTACGACATTTTATAACTATTCATTGACACTGCGACATTTTACGGCACGTCGTAGTATTACATCGGGTTACGAGGTAAACAGTTTCACCCTAGTCCGGAAATTTAATAAAAATATTAAAATGTATAGTTTCCAATAACAAATCTATGGATAGCGGCAAACTTATTATTACTTAACAAATATTTTGTATTTCTCCTAGGTTTGAGAAGGGAGAGCACGGAGACGGTGATCCCTTCGACGGACCTGGAGGCACCCTTGCCCATGCTTACTTCCCCGTAAGTATCATAATAATTACTTCAATACCTAACTTCGCATCAGTAGTAAAAAGATAGAAAAGAGTCATAAACGTTCTGTGTGTAAATCACTTTAAATTCAGTGTATTATTCCTACAAGCCATTCACTAGTCATGTTGACATAACGGTGCGGCTTATTCCACTTAAATGTGTGCAAAAGTATTTGAAACCACATTGGATACCATTTAGGCAAATGTATTTAAAATCAATTTACCATTCTAGCTGTGTCGCAATGAACAATTCGAATTATAATAGGTTGTCCGGCGTGTTTTTTTATTGGTTTTGTTCGTTGTAAATGACAATGCAAATAGTAAAATACCTGACGAAATGTCTGACGCTGGTAAAAATGTGGTTTTTGCTAACTATTGGTTTGATTGCTTTTTTGTAGAAAGAGCCCATTTAGCGGTTGCTTGTTTTAAATAATATTTGTATTATGAATCAATAGAATTTATTTCCATCAGTCGAACTAACAAATGAACTTAAAACTAAATTGTGTGGTCCATTATGTATTTACAACAAAAAGTAACGGATGTAACAGATTGTCGCCTAAATAGTGAAAGTACGTTTGTATGGTAATACGATAATAACACATTTTATTGTGCGAAACGAATTATTATATTTGTTCAGTTTACTACAGTGCTCTAGCTTTTATTGTTATGAACTCATCATATTCCACACACACATACATACTTATAGAACAAAACCTTTTAGGCAATTTTACATGCACAAACTCAAAAGCTTAAGTATATTTGTTTAGTTAGACTTGCTAATTATAACTTTGTGGCTTACTGCCAGATTTAAACGTGACTCTCTTTAAGTGTAAAAGTAAATAGGTAAAAGATAGCGTATATCCATGTTTAAGACATCCACAGAGACACGACATTGTTACAAAACGAGTATCTGTGTTTTTAGTACAAGTCGCAATTAGATACCCTAGATTTTTGTTAAGGTTATTAGGTTCTTTCAATCGCCAATTGAGAACGCGAGAGACAGAATGATACATTTTGTCCTAATAATTTTTTCCGCATAATAAGCAATCTTGAAATCCAACAAAATTCTAAGGACTTATTCTAGAGTCAATCAATCAATATAATTACTTACCTAGAATTTTACATGCGACTTAGTTTTTATAAGAATATGACAATTATTGATTCATCATTAATGATTCTGTTTTCCTTAACTCGGCTCGTTTGCGCAGGTGTATGGTGGCGATGCTCACTTCGATGATGCTGAGGTGTGGTCCATCAACTCGAGGAGGGGCACCAACCTTTTCCAGGTAATTATGATTTTTTAGGTTTTCGCGATCACTACACATTATAATAAAACAACTTTTAATCTGATTAATCGCGTGTATTATTGGTAGGTAATTGGTATTGTTAAAAGTTGTTTTATTATATTGTTTGAAAATTGAGTTGCTTTTGATTTTGCCTTTTAAGATTTTAGATTGAGATGCGACTGTATTTTCTTACAAGCAGATGACTCCCTGAAACTATTTAAATAATGGTATATGTGCAGGTCGCAGCGCACGAGTTCGGTCACTCACTAGGGTTGTCCCACAGTGACATTCGCTCAGCACTCATGGCGCCCTTCTACAGAGGATACGACCCAGCCTTCCAGCTCGACCAGGATGACATTCAAGGAATTCAGGTGAATAGCAATTATTTTAAGAATTTCGAAAAAAAAGTTTATACCTACCTATCCACTACCTATAATATATATTACAATATAATATGAAAGTATGGATGTTGAAATACAAAGTTGCTAATTAATAGTTTTGTAATTTTCCTAGTCACAACTTAAATAGCGGGTGATGGCTACATTTCTGCAACACAGATCAATAGAGCAAGAAAACTCAGCAATGTTAGGGAATCAGGCTGGTGCTCCGTGTATAGACTGCACTGCCTCAACCTTGCAAAAAGGCTAGAATGATGACGAAAGTCGAAAATGCTTGACCTTAAAACCAAACATACATATTAATATATTGTACATCTCCAGGCTCTATACGGTCATAAGACTCAAACGGGCTTAGCCGGCCCAATACCAGCCGAGCCGTCGGTGCCGCGTGGCACCACCCAGCAACCCTCGGCCGAGGATCCCGCGCTCTGCGGAGACCCTAAGTTCGACACCATCTTCAACTCGGCTGACGGCGGCACTTTCATCTTCAAAGGTAAGCAGGGTTAATAGTAAAGTTATTATATTAAATGGAAAAAGCATACGGTCGCAAACAGGATTCGAACCTGCGCCTCCCGGATAAATACTCCAGGCGCTCTGACCACTAAGCCATCTCGACCTCTTAAAGAGAAGAGGTTTGAAAAGAACTTTAGAGTTCGCTAAGCATGCGTTAATGCATTTCAAAAAAAATTCTTAAAGGGTTAATAGTATTTTGAAATTAATACAATCACCAGAATTCTACTTCTGATGATTATAGGTAATTGATTGATGTGAAATCATAACCCGTAAAAAGCCAGAACAATTATTATTATTATGGCTTAACAAAAATGTTACTGCTACCAATGTATATTGAGAGGGAATATTGCATTTTAAACCCAGTTTTGAAATAATAGATCGCAATCATAAAAATCTAATTTTGGAATCTAATCAGAGGCTTTAAACTTCGGACAAATTATTTCCACCACTTTATTCAAGTAGAAAATCATTATACGAGTACATATAGAATAATTAGTGCATAGATAACACTGAAAACTGACTTGAGTGGATTATGATAAACCAGTATTAACTTTTTATCTCGAGATGGCTTACCGGTCAGAGCGCCTGGAGTATTTATTCGGGAGGCGCAGGTTCGAATCCTGCTCATGACCGTATTCTTTTTCCACAACAAATTTCTGTTAGAGTTCACTCACTATGCATGCGTTATTGCTTTTCGAAGATTTATGTATCTGTATTAGTATTAACTTATAGAGTCTAAATAGCTCGTATTCTCTAATCCTATAATATAATTGTTTATAGGCGAGCACTACTGGCGTTTAACGGAGGACGGTGTGGCGTCCGGTTATCCGCGCCTGATCACGCGCGCGTGGCCCGGCCTGCCCGGCAATATCGACGCAGCCTTCACCTACAAAAATGGCAAGACCTACTTCTTCAAGGGCTCCAAATACTGGCGGTATAATGGACAGAAGATTGATGGCGACTACCCAAAGGATATCAGTGAAGGTAGGCTTTTAAAAAAAAGTTGGGAAGATTGAGTAACATGTTTAACTTAAATCGAGGTCCTAATTGTTTGTTAAAATATTGCAGTCATAAAGCCAAGTCTGGCTCTTGATGGCTTGAGTTTCTTTGGCATCAGGCTATTTCCTAACCACAAAAAGAGGAACTGATGACATTCTGGATATGAAAATATGACAATATTATGGAGACTAAAAGATCTCTTATTTACTTTATTAATCGATAATTTTATTTTAAAAATCTTTCAGGTTTCACCGGCATTCCAGACAACTTAGACGCTGCTCTAGTATGGTCAGGCAACGGTAAAATCTACTTCTACAAGGGGTCTAAGTTCTGGAGGTTTGACCCTTCGCAGCGCCCGCCCGTGAAGTCGACGTACCCGAAGCCACTGTCCAACTGGGAAGGCATCCCTGATGGCATTGACGCTGCTCTGCAATATACTAACGGATACACGTACTTCTTTAAAGGAGGATCGTATTGGCGGTTTAATGATAGAACTTTCAGTGTTAGTATTATCTTTAATTTGTTTTAAAACAATGTATAATGTTAAAATAAATTTACCTATATAAGCCATACATAAGGCCCGGTTAGTGGTGTGCTAAAGTAGGATAACATCAGAACCTGGCGCACGTGACATAGCTAGACGTCAGGCAGGCGGCCGGTCATAAAACATTGCCAAAACTTTAGCAGCATACAATTTTAAAAACAATTAGAAAGTGGAAGGAGAATACATTCTGCGCCGACCTCAAATAAATTGAGATAAAGGCAGGGGGATGATGATGATGATGATGATGATGATATAAGCTATAGATATCTCAATTTTAAAGCATTTTAGCTTATTATTAAGCTGAATATATGTTGGCATTTAAAAGTTCGAATTTAAATGTTTCGTTTATCGAACGGAATTATTTTTAAGAAATCTTGCGAAGATTCGTGAGTCTCGATGGATAAAAATCATGATTGAGCCAACGCAAGACACAATTTTACTCAGCCTAAAATCTGTAGTCAATGCAGAAAGTTGTTCAAATGACTAGAGATAGCAAAAAAGAATCTTTAAAAGTTAGTTAGTTTATAGTTAAGCAGTTTATATATTTCACTTGTTACCAAATATAGTAATCGACGAACCTACTTCTACTTTTTTATGTACATCAATTTACACATATTCTCTTTTCAGGTTGATTCCGACAATCCGGCGTTCCCTCGGTCGACAGCGTTCTGGTGGCTCGGCTGCAGCAGTGCGCCGCGCGGCACTGTCGGAGGTAACGCGCGGCTGACGGCCGACCCCCCCGCGGCCGATGATGACGTCGGAGACATTCAATTCGACGCAGGTAGGCGGGGCTCAGGACCGCGAGACGATGACATGATGACTTGACACTGACAGACTGTTCTGGTTGTCGCAATTTAGGGCATCCGCAAAAGTCTTCAGTCGCTAAAATTTATGTAGCAAGTCACCTCGCTCGTATAACTGACAATCAATGGAAAAAAATGTTATGGATAGAGATCTTCAAATGAATAACGTAGCTAAAGAAGGCCTTTACTGGGTTGACCGACGACCTAGTTGCTAAGAGTCGTGGCGAGCTGTTATATGCAAACAGTTGAAAGTAGTTTGATGTTGATGAACTAGATCGTGTTCAACAGTCAACGGGTTATATAATATTCCTGGATATGAGTTATCATACATTTCATTGACTATTGACCGCAATGTAAGACGCAAAAAACTTGCATCCAGACATTTGTATTAGTTAGTAATAGTAATATCTTTAATATCTGATTAAAGTGTACTTAGCCTAAGACAACCAAAACAACAGACTCAATTGACTACACTCAAGTGACAGTACTGAAAAGTACCTTGACCATAATAAAGAGGGAAAACTGGCTTATTGAAATGACAGAAAGGACTTCCCCACTCGTCGACTCCACTGTTTCATGTACGCTCTTGTGTCTTGTGGATGTCTATCTGTTAGTTGTTTTGTAAACCCTTCCCGTAAATGTACTGTCATATACTTGTATGTTGTTTTAGAACCAACTGAATTGTTATTCAACAGTTACTTCTTTATTGATTTTGTTACAATTCTAATGTTATTTCTGTTAACCTTCTTCCCTTCTTCATTAATTTTAACCGGGTAATGGTTTCATGTACATACTAATAAAATAATATTACTTAGATTTTCATTTCCTAATCGATTTACTTCTTTAAAAAAACTAAAAGAACCCACTAACGTTTGTTACCTGAGAACTAATCCGGTCAAGTTGGCTTCCTACTAATGATATAGCAGCAATTTAACTAATATGGAAGCTGTTGCCTGTCTGTGGTGAGTGTTGCTATGAGTGCAGTGGCAGACGGTGGCCGGTTCTCGACCTCGACGACCTACGCGGCTTCTGGGCGCATCCGATCCTACCTGCCGTTGCTCAAAACTGAGGCTACTTAATTTATAAATTTATCTTAATTAAAAAATATATGAAATTACAATTTACTTACTTCAGTAAGTTAGCTGCAGTTTCTAACAACGCAGTCGTATTAAGCAATGTTTTCGATTGAATCATATTTTAGTATCACTTTGCTATGCTAGCACTTGTTGCACAAGCACAAATCAATAAATCAGTTAGAGATTTTTGAACACCATTATTTTGTATTTGCTGAATCGATTACAAACATTTTAAATTATTAAATATAACTATCATTTAAAATCATTTCTAGTGCAAATTGTAGATACTATGGAATGATTTTAAGTGAATTAAGGGATTCAAAAATTTACATTAACGGTCATCGATCCGACAAATATGTATAGTTTTTATGTTTTTTTATTGTCCAGTGTTTGCACCAAAATTTCAATTGTGTCCGTTTTTAATCACTTAGTTATAACGTCACAAACAACAAACAGTCACCGTGTTGTAATATTAATTAAAATATCGGTGGCTGGGACGTGTTCACGTGTCCATGTGTGTGTGTGTTTTTTTCTAGGTGTTAAATCATCCGCTCCCAGATCGTTCTTCTGGTTCAGGAAATAGCCTCGGTGGAGAGTTCCTGAATATTGTACATAGAGAAATTGCATAAAGAACAAAGACTCAATTAGTTACATACAATATAAGAATACCAGTGAGATTATAGAACATAAGCGGTGATTTTAATACCGGCGAGCTTGTCGCGCACTGACTGTACGTTTTATTTCATTTCACGTTTGTATGGTTACTGCACGTTAGATAGTAGTTACTTGTGGTGGAGGTGGTCACGCAAGGGCCGAATAGCTTTGTAAACACATGTAATGCTTGGCTTACTTTTATTACTTAATATTACTATTTAACCCATCAACTTTCTTAGACATATAAAGATTAAGTCCGGCGTTATACCACAATCGGTTCTGATACACGGTGGCATGCTTCGGCAACGAAGAAAACTTTATTCTGTCTAAGAAAGGACTAATTAGGTTCTTGCAATTAAGTATCTAGTCTGCTTCACAACAAAACTGGTACTGGCCTTCTTTTACTGTGGTTTGGGGATTAACTCTATAGTGGATAGGCTATACTTACGAGTAGTTTGAACACCGATTGAATACGTTTTCTCACAGGCGGGGTGATAGGGAATTATGTTTAATATGGCATTTTTTTATTCAAACCTCAACGATTTCCAGGGATACCAAAGAATAAAATAAACATAGTTGTGTTGAACATTTAAACTATCAATGACAGCGTTTATTTACGTGAAACCGAAGATCTGTATCAGTGTAAGCTTTTGAACAACATACAGCACATTTTGATGATTTGTTTTTTTAGCACTATTTATCACTTGTTTTTTTTTCAATGCTAATACCACTATCTAGTTTGCTAAATTGATATTACCTACTTGGTAAATAAATAGCTCCGATAAAACCTGTTAATAATATAGTATAACGCCTGTGTTCCCGGAAGGGGTAGGTAGAGGTGTACACTGTTGTACATCAACATTTCACCAATGCAGTTATTAAGTCCCATGTGTGGTGGTTTATTGCCATCAACCGATCACAGTTACAAACTCCGGGCTGCTACTGGGAATTTTATAGCAGATAAACTCTATAACAATTTATCCGACCCGGGAATCGAAACCAGGTGCTTATGCTTGACAATCACCCTTGCAAGCAACGATAAATAAGGCATCTCAATACTTCCCTCGTATTGCTGAAACATATACGAGTAAAAGATGTCATCCACAGATGTAACCACAGTTACAGTTTGCATGTAGAATGGACTGGTTATTTTTAATCTATATTTAGGACCTTAATGTCCATGTCCAATTGTCCATATTAGCCTATTACCACTTAGTACATTAGATTAGTATTGTAACTAACACAACAGTGACGCATGGACTTACAATGATTTAAGATATTAATATACCGTAGAATCGAAGGTAATTAGTTTGACTTTAGTCAATGTATTAACAAAGCGGTACGTGTCAGATGTTTAAGGGAAGGAACTGTATTTGTAAATTTGCGTAGTGATGCGATTCGTCTTACTTACATAGAAAATATCATTGACCAATTGCAAAGATTATAAAAAGTAGAATTAACTATTTATTAATTTATCAACCGCCTGATTCAAGTTGGTAAAGTAGATTTTTGTTAAACACAACAGATACAGTAAAAAATATTCACAACGTTTCACGTTTTATATCAGCATTTTACCTGTATTTATTAGTTTAATTATTTATTTATGTAGTAACATAAATAATAAATAAATACACAGTTGTGTATAGTTTGTTTTATGCATGTATTTATCTATTTCTCCTTGCTCTCATATCCATCCCAAGATCCAATGTCATACTCGTAGATCGCTATTAGCGATAGTATCCCCCATTGTACTTGCATTGATTTTATACACATTGTCCTGCTTTTTTGTATTGGTTTACAACAAAGCATATTTGTATAGTATTTTGTATGTTTATAAAATGATTGTACGTATTTTATTATATTCAATTATTTATACTTGCTGTGATAACTTTCATATTAAAATCGTTGTGTTTTGAGATTGGTGTTGTAGATAGAGATAGATATATTTCAAAAGAGACGATATGATCACCGTCAGTAAATTATACGTTGTAAATAGTATGGGCTGTAGTAGTTAGTTAACAAGTAGTGTTGCACATAGGGGTGCCGGTTGCGGTAAACTAAAGTAATGTTGCTAAAGGCAAGTTGATGTTTCAGTGGTGAGCGTTCAGTCTGCCGGCGCCAGACTGTAACATGAAGTTCACTCGTGGCCCCGAGCCGCTATAGCCGTTTATTAGGAGGGTTTCACGACCTCCGCCGCGACATCACTCATCCGTATCTGTAGGTTTATTTTAATTTCATTATGATTTTTTACTGTTAACTCCATTTCCTCTTTTTCAAACGGTATCTTGATGTATTCGTATAATGAGGTTGTGCTTTTTAGCATATCTTCCTCATTACTGCTATATTTTCATCGGGCAAAATTCGAGTTTGTGTTTTAATGAAACCTCCTCCAATACTGACGGAAAGAAATGGAATTCACGGTATCTGAAATTCGCACATTTCATAGTTATATCATTTTTTGTTATGTGTCCAATGTCTTAATGCATGTTTATTATGTTTAAGCATGTCACTATATGTTAGGTTTTACAACCACAGAACACTCACAATAGCCTGAAAAAAGGGTATGTCCACTTTTCTGAATCAATTGTCTCTATAAAAAAAAAAAAAATTCTAAATATTTATTAAATCTTGATTGTTCTACGATTACATTATTTTATGAGGAGAAATGAATAAAATTAAATATTTATGCCCACCGGAAAGGTCAGTTGTTTCAGAAGAGTGGACGTCTCTGTTAGAAGGCATAGTTCTTGTTAAGCATAAAATTTTGTATGTGTAGATGGGTCAGATTCGGGCGACAACGCTGGGCACAGCGGCGCTGGTGCGGTGCGCGGCCAGCTGACGCCACTCACCTTGACGCTGCTGGCGTCGATGGTTGCGCTCGTGTCGCATACGCTGAGGCCGCTGGCGTAGCACCCCCCTGCCCCGCGCCCCCGCGCCGCGCCCCCCGCGCCACTGACTGTGATCGTGAGCTGTGTGCCTGGACGCGTTCGGTATATTGTGTATAGCGAATGCGCTGCTGTGATGACGAGTGCGCCTTTTTATACTGCGAGAACGATAATTTAATGCGAAGTCATAGTTTTTATACTTAAGATAAATAGATGATGTAAGCTCGTGTGTGATATTGACGTAAGCGATGATTTTTATATTAAAATATTTAAAGTGAACACTCTTTTGCCTTTTATTCCATTTTATACCTTTACACATAAGGGTGAAATAATACTCGCGTTTGTATTTTTAATCGGTTTATTTAACGTTTTTCTGTTTTCCCAATAATTCTTCTTAAGTTATTAATTACAGTTTTAAATATGACAATATTTTTCGTTTTTATTCCATTTTCATAAACGCATTTTTTTAATAAACATCTTCACAATTCATCATAACACGGTCGTGCGACCTACTGTCTCAATCGTTCTAACTCTTAGGAAAATGCAAATTATATTAAATTTCAAAATCTGTCTACGATTATTCGAACGTGATTAATCTTACTTCGAGTGTCGAACGATGTCTACATGCGACGGTGGCGCGGCCCACGACGGACTACGCGGCCGCTACGCCGCACCTACGACGTAGGCGGACGTAGCGGCCGGGAGTGGCGGCCGCCGACACCCGCGAGCCCTCGTCGCACACTAACAGTTTATAATCATTTAGAAGGCGTAACATAAGACTTATTACACGATCACTACTCGAGAAACACCTACAAACACATCCTAGATCATATCAATATATCGGAGCCCGCGTGCTGGCAGTGAGAAGGCGCCGCGACCGCCCGCGCCCGCGCTGCGCGCCGCGCCCGCCTCAACGTGCTTACCCTTGTAATCATTATGAGTTAAGATTTTATACTACACTACCTCTCTCACTATGAATTAGGCATTTTAATGATATTATTTATAGAGATTAAAATTATGGTTAAGCAGTCCTGATGACAGATCGACAATTATTTTAATGTACTTTTGATCAACAGTGCAATCCTAACTACATATAATATCAAAACAATATATAACATAAAAACATTCAACTTTGGTATATTATGTGCCTTTAAAGTCTTCATAATCATACATATATTTATATGATCTAGAACTTATTAGGAATAAATGAGACCGTTGTGATTCTGTACAGAATACTTTAGAACTAAACGAACACGCAATCACACGTTCAGTGTAAACAGTACAAAATGTACAGGGAGGTGTACTTAAAGTGTAACTAAACAGTACAGTCAGATGAACGGCTACAACTCTCAGCTAGAGCCAACGTAACGCTATCAAATTAACACAAAACATTTACTTTTAATGCAAATAACACTAATGACATTCATTATATTTATACTAATTTATGAACAGACCTGTCAATGAAACAAATAAGTAGATAGATCGGAGGCATTGTGGTTCGATAAATGTTCAAATAAACAAGCTCCGGCTATACCTATAAATTTTAACATAGTTTTACCAACGTTTGCTGTCTATAATAAATATTTGCTACTAGTACACGAGTAGGCATTGTAATCACATATTAGTTTTCAAAGGGTCACCACTAATTCTATGTTTTTATTTTATTTTACTGAATAAAGAAACTGTTATCATAAAGGCAAGCCAGAGTACAAAATTATGATATAATTGAAGTTTACAACCTCACTTATATTTAGAAGAACCATCTTACAATTGACATTAGACTTCATTCTTTATTTATCTTATGTTAAATATGTGAAAATAGGGAAATGTTAAACAGGATGAAATAAATCCTTCATTGGATATTATTATTAATAACTAGGTGTGATAAATGCCATAATAAGAAAGGTTGAAAGCTTATCGCCGATATCAGCCAAAATTGATAGCATATAATCTGCTCTACTATGAAAAATCTGGATTTTAAATCTTGACTTTCGAGATTGTTCCAGTTACATCTCAGAGATAACTGTAAGTAAGTTATAACTGACCAAAATAATAACCTAAACAAAAAAAAAAGAAATTACAGAAAATGTAACCAAATTGCTTACAGAATAAAGACCATTAGGGTTTAAGTTCCATTCCTTTCTATCACACGTTCAACACAAGTTAACAAGCTGTTTTCACAGTGATTGTTCATAAGCTCAAGAGTTATCACGCTTACTCGGGATCATAATTATAAACCCCGATGGAAGGTGGCTTTCTACACTTTATAAGCAATTAATTAACAGAATTAATACTCTCCACGGCCCATCATCCCTGCCTACTCGTGCACTTTATAAGACGTTATAATTTTATTGATATACTTTATGAAATTTCAAAAACGACCTTGATTTATCTACTTATTTTTTTATAAAAAAAAACTTCATGATATGAAATAATATAAATTAACTTTACCCAACGAGATAAATTTAGACGTGTACTCTAAAGAGAAACTTTCGGGGTTGAATAATTATGAATCGCTTACTTAAGAAATGTCTGTTAAAATAACGTACAAATTGTTAAATCTATTTATATGTATTATGTATTGATACACTATAACTTCATAAGACTTTGATACATTTTCAAATGTGTCTTAATTTACTTAACTTCTGCCACCAATTGAAGGCCATATCGTATCATGTTATTTGTAAAAGATAAGCGTAATGTTACCCGCTTTCAATGACAGTACCGCAACAGAGGATTCATACAATTTCTGTGTGATAACGCAAATTAAAACGTCAGCCATTATGCCGTTAATATTCGATAAACGATAAACTTCAATATCTGCATATTCGTTGAAGTTATTTTACTGTACTAATACAAGGTAAATGAAATCGATAACATGCTTTACAAAATCTTCAATCGTGAATCAGATTCGTTGTTTCTTCAGATTCGGATGTGGTATTAAAGAAATACGAGATTTATTAGGCTAAACAGGAGTTTCCGTTCCATTAATTTTAATCTTACGCTTTAATTTTTTGTTAATAACATTCGTCTTCAACCTGATAGATTATGAACAAGAAACTGGCGAATAAACGGTGTATATCCATTTAAAATTTTAATACCACAGCCGAGCCACACCTTACATGTTATATCCCTAAGCATAGTAACATCTAAGTACTGGCAGTCGTTAAATAAAATAATTATTTGTCGTATAAAATATATAAACATCACCATTACGGAAACATTTCATTAAACCTCAAATAATACATGTATATATTATGTACGAGCATGTACTAGTACTGACTGAATATAACATTGTTGGAGGTGGTTCAAGTACATATCACAGCAATTGAAAAAATATAGAACGTACACTCATTTGTTTATTACTTACTATGGTGTGGTTAGTTTTTGTGATTGTAAAGGCTACGATTTGGTGTTTGCTTACATATTACACTATTATGTACTTTTGGGAATAATTATGTACGTAAATACACATTTAAAACGCTTAATCATCGATGGACGACCCCGAAAGCCTATATTTCTGTTTGTTTTGTGCGTGTGTGTGACAGTCAACTGAGTTGCCGCGCAACCTAAGGTGAAGGACTTAAAATATAAAGAGTACAACTAGTTAATTCCTGATTATCGAATAATTTACATTGAATGGACTTGAGGTAAGGTTAACCGCCGCAGCCTCAAGTGCGTGGCAGCGATCACATCGCTGGAACTGGCAAACGAGTACAGAGTGAGAATAACAACTGAAAGGCAATAAGAGAACCACGATATGGCAGACAAACGAACGAGATCTCGGCAGCAGACGGAGCATGGAAGTTCCTACTTTCATTATTTCCTAATCAATAACTTTCCAGTTACATTTACAGCTAAATACATACGTTTTCGTACACTGCTTTACACCAGCTTTTTCGTCATATTATTTGTGCGTTAAACATTTACACTTTATTTATGTACATCAAAACATACGTATATTATTTCATAAACATAATGTATACACTATCACCAAACGTTTAACGAAATATTAAGAATACACCCGTTACACTAAACCTAGAGAGAATGGCACGTGTTGTGTGAGTACGCGTGCTCGCGTGATTGTGTTAAATCGCGTGCTCGCGTGATTGTGTTAAATCGCGTGCTCGCGTGATTGTGTAAGTTCGCGTGGTCGCGTGGATGTGTGTGTGTTCGGTGTTGCGTTTGCTCCGCGTTTGGCACCAATCGTCACCGCTCGTCTCACACTTCGGGATTTAATTTGATATTTTCCATAAATTATTGCTAATTTCTTATCAGTGTCAAAATGATTTCTAAGAACAGATGGCGACTGATAACATTAAAAGGTTAATTATTGTGTGTTGCGCTTGTCTGATGTAGCAGCTGAAATGTCGATATACCTTGCAGGGCTGTGGGATGAACGTCGTTATTGAACAGTTGACAAAATCAAAACTAACAGTACTTAACATCCGAACCGAACTCCCCTCTTTTGGTCTTTCACTATCTACTCTAATAAAGTGAACGAGTGAAGATATCGATAGTGTAGAGTGGCAACACTCACAAGAAGAAATGCACGGTCAATGTGTAAGTTTTAACGAGTGCTCGAAATTGATCCAATTAATTATGCTCTAGTAATTCATTTTCTATTACTAAGTTTTAGACATTTTGATAATTTAATTTATATATAGATACTCGTAAATATAGTGAAAGAGCGCCTACGCAGTAGGACAACGATCAACTCGCAAAATGTTGCTGTTTATTTATAAAATTTATGTGCATAAAGACCTGACTCTCTGAAATGAATTTACCAGAAAATTCTCCTATTCAGATATTCTAATTAGATTCTTAGATTAAATACGAAATCAAATATATAATATATTTGTGAAATTTATCGAACAAAACTGAGTTTTGAATTTCAATTTTAGTGTTATCTGTAGTCAATTAGTTAAAACAATCGATTTCAAACTTTTTATTGTTAACATCTCTCGAACTCTAATACCTACTATAAACTCTCTTGAAGAGACTAACACTATGATTTTCAACATTTTACTTTCAACTGCGGTTACCAAATGTAATGACAAAATGCAATGGCGAGTCTACACTACCCTTTCCAGTCACAGCGATAAACGTGATGAAGGCGATACTTTTAGCTTAAGTAAACAGGTAGATGTGTATGCATTTAGTGATATACTGCGGAATTTTTTGAAAATCTTTCTTTTACATGTTTCGTTAGCATAGTTATGGTAGTGCATGAAGCTTTCACTTCCATGAAAGTGAAGGCACTGAGGAGCACGAGCGAAATACAAACTCGACTGAAACAATAACAACCCACTGATCTATTGTCACGGCTCTGCTCACACTGCGCAGTATACCTAGTCTAATTAGTGAACTCTTTTACAGAAGGAATATTTTCACTTGAAAATACAACGTAAATAGTTATTAAGTAATGTAAGCAAAGTCAATTTATAAAAGTCGAGTGATATGAGTGGAGGCATCAGTATTACGAAAGCTGCGGAGAGCACCGCGAGGTTGCCCGCGTGTATCACAGACTGACAAACAGATCAGCTTATATTGGAAGTTGACAAAAACCAAGTCTTAAGAAGCATTAATAGACCTTTAGCACCTTCGGTGACGACGATTAAGTATGGGAGTGGAAACAACAAACCGTTTTTGACATATGTACACACGATAAAAACGTAAAAAATAACTTACTTAATATTATTATCATTTATTTGAATACAACAACTACATGCCTTCCGAGGGCAATATTCTCAACAAATGTTCATTCAATAAAGTCTTAATAACCATTAAATTATGTTTTTCATCACATAATGTTTAACGATACTCTTCTAATATTCTTCAAAAATAAAACAAAACTAACAAATGTTGTTACCTATAAATATTGAAACAACAATACGATGAAGATCTTTTACCATTATCAATAGTCGACACGATATACATATACAATAATATATATTAAAAATCAATTCATATAAAAATCATTTTCAACCATTCTGTATTACCAAAATGTTAGATCATAAGACGGAATATATTGCATATAATTTTCATTATACGCATTATTCATAATATTTTACTTCTTACAAAACAACAACTACTTTATTAATCCTATATTATTTCATTTATACATAATCATTTAATCATGTAATCACTATTAATTAGGCGTTGACGTGCGTACGGATGGACGTCGTAGCGGCGGCAGTGGCGGCTCCGGGCGTGCCATCAGCTAGGTACTGCTGAAGCTCTGTGATGACACTAGGCTGCATAGCGCCCCGAGTTAATGTGTCAGATGCGCGCCGCTCTATGCCGCGCGCTGCCGCCGCCAAAGCGGCGCCACACACGTTGCACTAGTGCAACATTACAAAAATAACTCTCTAAGAAACGATTCTCCAGTACAAGTATACCTACCTATTGTCACATGTTCAAAAGAGTAGAGATCTCGCGTCCGGATCCGGTTCCCGAAACTTGTCGCGTTTACTTTGTGCGTCAGTGTGGTACAAACTAAGGTACAGTATGTGGTCCCAGACGTGACGCCTACTCTTTATCCCACGGCGTATGAGGATGCTTAGAATCCAAACCTGTCGAAGCTTGCGATTGTGGCGCGTATGTACTATATAAGTATTTTATTGCATCAGGTGTCTGTCTGGTCTACATAATAATGTAGTATAAAAGTATCATCACATGATCCCTAACACAAAGTACCGTTTATGTACATTGACTGAAACTTTATCAGTGACTTTTATGGAATTCTGTTTCATAACGCCTTCGTGTAAAATATTGCTTTTATTCATGAAGGTACACAAACTAGCAATCAGCAAATAGAACTTAAACTGTGTGCCTTATGAACAATGTAACTGTAAAACACTATGTAAAATATACGCAACATCTTCGCTTAACGCAAAACATGTATCTTTGTTTACAAATTGTGCCAAAAATATTAACATATTGGCCGGAACATCGGCAAACAGCGCTTACGAGATAAATGCATAAAGTAATTCAAGTGTGAACATTTGGTGTTTCCATGTTTCGGGTGTAACCAACGAGCGGACACAAATATTAACTTACAGTCTATATGGAGACCGCGGCGGCGGTGCGGCGGCGCGCGCTCCGCCGCCGCAGCTCGCGTCCGTCGTCGATCTCGTAACCGCACGCTATTTATTATTATAAGTTCTGCACTAACAGAGGTTCCGATCGCTGGCCGGCGATCGCGGGACGCGCGGATGCGACGCACGTTAACGTAAAACTATAACCTCGAATCGCGCACTTTCACTAAACGCGTGGCCGCGGTCCAGTGGGTCCGTGCGTGCGCAGCGAGGCCGAGCAGCAGCAGCGCGAGCAGAGCGCGCGGGCGCGGCGGGCGCGGCGCGGCTCCGGTCGCCTGGTACGGCACCGAGCAACCGGACACGCGCTCCTCCACGGGCGGGCATCGCTCCGCGTCCGGCCGCTCCGTCTCGCTCAGCCGCGCTTCGCACCGGTAGCACAGCCTCCCCTCGCAATACCAGTAACAGCACTCGTCCCACCCGTAGTTGGACTTGTTCGCCTGCGCACCCGTTTCCGGGATGCGCGGGTCTGAAATCAGTCGTGGAAGTGTATTAGACGTACCTACCTTCTATAAAATTTAGTAATATTTTCTTTAGTTTATTTTTAATTTCATTAATCAAAATAAAAATTAGAGGGGCTAGTGGCTAAGTAACAGCCGCGCAGATCAATCGATCGAGGTTAAGCTGCACCTGCCGCGTTCGGTCTGTAGATGGGTGACCATCATCTTATACCGAGACCGCTCCGTGCCTCGATGAGCATGTTAAGCCGTCGGTCCCGGTTGTCAAATTAATATATATGATAGCCGCTACGTGTAGTCAGAGGCCTGAAAGTCTGACAAACAGTCATACCACGAGATATCGTGTTACCTAGTAACTGGGTTGTGGAGGTCAGATAAGCAGTCGCTCCATGTAAAATACTGGTATTAAGCTGCATCCGGTTTGACTGGAAGCCGACCCCACAAGTAATTGGGAAAAGGCAAGGTAGATTGACAATAAAACATTCAAATATCTTAGGTTTTCGCGATCACTACACATTATAATAAAACCACTTTTAACTGGATTCATTATGGTTTTATTATATTCTTGGTGTTTATTTTTCCTGACGTTTCAAACACTTTGCAGCGTTCGTGGTAGCAGGAGGAACAAATACAAATAATACACGCGATTAATCCGGTTAAAAGTTGATTTATTATAATAAAAATAATAATTAATGTTAGTCTTGCTAGTTACACAAATAAACAAGCCAAGCCGCAAATGCTTACAGCAAAAGACTTTCACTTAAAAAAAAACAGTATGTAACTCGCCTGAGGTAGTATTTGCGCTGTGCTCTATTGTTTTGAACTGTGGCCAACCTACAGCGAAGTTTAATTGCACAGTATCAAGTCCCGTCGGCCTTAAAATTATATTATAAATATCTTCATTGGATTCAATGATATTTTCAAACAAAAAAATCTATTAAGTAAATGATATTTATAAAAGTACTAGTTCTCTTTTTCCATATTCTTTATAATATGTGAAAATGTTGTAGAAGTTTTTGTGAATATTTAACATTTGGAAACCTACAACGTATAAGAGTAAAAAGCGTGTTAAGGAACACTATCTTTCCTTAACCTCTTAGTTGTTTTGTTTGCTATTTATATATATTAGTATAGGTATATGTATTGTTTGTCAAATTAAGATCTATGACAGCCGTTACGGGTAGTCAGAGGCCTGAAAGTCTGACGACCAGTCATACCACGAGATATCGTGTTACCCAGTAATTGGGTTGTGGAGGTCAGATAGGCAGTCGCTCCATGTAAAATATTGGTATTAAGCTGCATCCGGTTTGACTGGAAGCCGACCCCAATGTAATTGGGAAAAGGCTAGGCAGATTGATAGGTATATGTATGTTTATCAATATTATTTTTATTTAAGTATGTTTATTCGACTTGTTAATTTATTCTTCATTTTTGTATAAGCAGGTTTATTAGTTATGATTCATATATATTTACACACTGCTGTCTACATCTCTTGTTTTTAATTTTCCTCTCGCAGGTCTGCTGGCAGAGATTTCTTTGAGAAATAAGCAGTACCTTTGTACATCATAGTCGTAAACAACTGTCTATATACTTATTGTGTGTACATAAATAAATAAATAAGATTTTGAAAAAATGGAATTTAGTTTAATAAAATTTTGATACTTATGAAATACCCATATTTTGATGACGATCATCATACTTAAGTGCTAACAATCATGATTTTCCTTACCAGACATAAGAAATTTCTTCACGAGTTGAGGAGGTGAGATGGTAGTTGATGTTACTTCAGGAAAAGTAGAAGGACGTCACATTACTACCGTACGTTCGTCATAGAAATTCTGAAAATTCGTTTCCATCCTCTGCGTGACCGTCGCTTAGTAAAGCAAGTTGGTGGCCAAACGTAGATTCATTATCGATAAAAAAAGAGAAAAGGAGGACTCACCGAGACATAGGAACGTAGGCTCGCCGGCGTACTGCGTGGGGTATGCGGGTGCGCGATCCGCCGGCAGGAAGTAGGGGCAGTGTTGCTCAACGAGCTGGCAGACGGAAAGGCAAGGCTTGAGGCGGACGATGGGCCGGCCGGGCCCGGCGGCGGCGGCGCGCACCCAGCGGCCAACGACGCCGCCTACGCCGCCCGCGCCGCCGCGCCGCCTGTCCAGGTGTCCCACGCGCTCCAGGTGCCGTGCATGCCACCGCGCCGCGTGCTCGGCCGGCGCTCGCCGCGACCTGCCCCCCTCTTCGCTACCCTCTTCTGCTCCTTCTTCCACCCACAGTGGCACCATTGTACTGCACGCCCAACGTCGATAAGTTTCCTGTAATGCAAAATACGTTTTGTTAATTACTTGGGTCACAGCTAGGTACGATAGTAAATCGGGTAATAAAGATGCGTAGACTCGTAGTGTAGGTTAAATTGTTTATTTGCGCGACTT
This sequence comes from Xylocampa areola, assembly GCA_935421205.1. Classification (NCBI taxonomy): domain Eukaryota; kingdom Metazoa; phylum Arthropoda; class Insecta; order Lepidoptera; family Noctuidae; genus Xylocampa; species Xylocampa areola. The sequence continues at coordinate 13,226,994 of OW285201.1, forward strand.
ACCGTCGCCAGTACAAATGCTTTAGACATTCCAGTATGGTGCTTACTGTATATCGGATAACAGAAGGGTAATCGATCATAACTCAGCAAGTATTCGTCCATAATTTATTGGAATGCTTTGTAAAGTTTAAATATACGCAAACATTGTAATAGGTTTAGACTTTTAGAACAACGTTATGAAAAGTTAAAGTACTGATTGTTTAGTTTTTCTTGTTGTAAGTGGTAACGTTAGGTAGTTTTATGTTTTTATTTTTCAGGGTTAAGATTCTATTGAACGATTTTAATAATGAATACTAACAAAAATTTGCGCAAATTATGATTCGCTATCATTCAAACATCTATTAACATGATTCTAGATAAAAAATGCTAGTGTTTCTAAAGTTACAGTCCTGATACAGCTCCCAATGACAGCTGTTGGCCGGCCGGACCCTTCTCACTTTATCGTGACAGCATTTTTCATTCCCACAGGAAATCACGCTCACTAAGCTAGTGATTAATTAGTTATCAAGCCTTAGCGGTATTCACGGTGTATGTATGAAAGGTATGCTTCAGTGTTATTGCGAAAGCCTCCCCCTAGTAGCAGCAACAAATAGTCATCGTAAATCAACAGAGCTTTCCGACTCATACACGCGTACTCCATGACAATAGAACAACTAGATAGAAAGATGGTTATGGGTTGAATCAGGTCAATAGGAATCAGTAGTAAACAACGAACTATGGTTTAATTAAACAACAATAACTAGATCATTCTTGAAATAAATGCTGTGGGACATTTCTCGTACATAAAAAACGTTCAAAATATAATGTTGATTTAGTTTCAATAGTTTTTTTTTTCAATTCCTGTGTTATAAGTTTATTGTGGATATAGGTTAAAATTAAATAGGTGTACATTATTTTTGGTTGAAGGCTGCTATATCCTGTCTATTAGACACACAATAATTGGTTACTTACTTAATATATATCATTAAAGTTATTATATTAAGCTAAGCAAATGGTTGGCTATGGTATTTTGCTACTATTCTGAACTGCCACACTAACATTTTGTGTCCATTTATAGACATAAAAACTGTCTGTAAGCTTGAGATTACCTATACTGAAACCTGACTGAACTCTACAGAAGCAGGAAACAATTTTTTGGTAGTACATAGTTTAATTTCTTCAGTTCATTCAACTTTCAGCCATCATTGTCACTCTCATTTATTATAATTGGCCTTTTGGTCTCCACTATTAATTTTATTTAATTAAGTGATTGCACCGACGAAGTTTTGTTTTATTTAAGGCGTAATGTAACTACCCAAAACAATAATGCCGAAACCCAAGCGAAGTAGGTAAGATTTAGTTAGAACGTTGGACCTAGCAACAGTCGGGCCATAACTATTACATACTTAGGACAAGGATACATTTCATTACGACACTAATCACATATAAATAAAACAAAAAGTCACGCAAGAGTTGGACGAAAAGCACTTTATATTCATATCTTCTGAATCCTGCAAGATATTGAAATGGAGCATAGCATACACGAAAATTTAAGTTATAATATATATAAATAAAAAAAAAATTTCTAAATTTCTTTTTTTTTTTAATCCTAACCTATTCAATACATTCAGACAGGCGTCGTTTAAATAACAGTTTTCAATTACGTTTTGATATTTAACACAGACAATTTTAGTAACTGATATAGATTTAAAATTTCATTACATCCCAAAGATGACATAAATAGTAAAGATAGGCATTTCCATCTACCAGACACAATTCGAACCCCAGGTTACATGAAAATTTCGTTACGAAATACCTGATAACTCTTTGTCAAATCTAGGAATGGAACTCAACAGTCGCGCTTGTGATACCAATTAGGCAGTTTACGTATAATGTAATACAAATATTGTGTAGCTATTAACGCGTCAGTATAAAGGTGTAATGTCCTCGTCGTATGGCATAATTGATGTTGCACGTTAGTCGGGGTTGCCCCAATTAACACACCCCGATCGCTTAATATCCAATACAATGCCCTTTTACGAGCATTCATTCATCTAATAGCCTGTTGGCACTGCATTCGACCTATAAACATTATCGCTAAATACACGTTTGCGAAGATTAATAGAATTTTACTAAAAACTGATAGTTTTCATTAGTCATTTAGATTGCTTGCTTTAAAGGTGAAGTAAAGACTTTTATTACAAAGTTATTCAAATTCAGATTAATATTTGTTTTATGGCATGTTAGAGGTGCTTCAATTTTATCAAGAATGTACTTGACATAAAGAAATATAATTTTAAACTGCATTCACATTGTGTGCAGAATATTTGTACAAAAAAAACCTATATTATTATATTTTGAACAACAACACGGTTCAATATTAGGTAAGATGTTAGCCTTAAACTAATTCTAACAATCATATATTTATGCACTAGCCACTACGTATCCCGGGAGGTACTACATAATAAAATTTTCTAATCACGTAATGTTGGTTGTTGCGGCGCGCGGTGTGCCCGGGTGTCTAACAAATCAGAACAAATGAACATCATGTCAAGCAGCGTCGTCTCAGCGGGCGCCGCTGCCGTGGCCGGGGGGCACAGGGGTGGCGGGGAGGGGTGACCGCCTCCAACCCTATATCCAATCAATCATAGAGTGGGCGCGATGTGTCGCTCGATAACCGCATCCATGTGTGCTTTCTGTTTATACTATTACCTTTAAATAGACCAAGACAAAATGAACGGTAGCTTTGTTGTAGTATCGCCATTGTTTTATATTCAATTCCAGTAAAAAAATGTTTTTTATATTTGTTACGAGTTAATCTAAATGGCATTAAGGCAATCAAAGGGTGCCTAGTCAGAAAATAATCGTGTAATTGATCAGTGGCTTGATTTGAAAGCCCTAATCGTGTATTAGACCATTTTTTTATTTTTGGCAGTACTTTTGAAGTATCAAGGCTAAGCCTTAATACTTCAAAAGTTAGACGTTGCTACGAATTCTGTAGCGATTCGTAGCACGTAGGCTTAAATATTGTTATGTTGGCTGTTGCTTCTGATTTTTATACTCAGAGACAAGAAGAAGAAGAATAAGAAAATATTATATTTCTATCGTTTTCAGAAACAGTTCTAACGGAGCTATCAGACTGGTCACATTTGTACATTCGGAATCAATCACTCTAAAACCTTTTATTGGGGCCATTATCAGGTACTACGAGGTGGAAGCCTCGAGATAGAGCTAGTGTTTTCTGTCCAGGGCTATCCACTGCCTTTTACGACTGTTTAAGGAAAGTTTTTGTAACTTGTCCTCAAGTTTATACTAAGCTACCTCTCAGTTATATTTTATACTTCAACATCATTATCAAAACATTTATTTGAAAAATTCTGATATAAAGTTATACATTACCTAGTTACCTAGTTTTAAGAATCTTGTTTAGAAGCACTATCTGTCACTATAATTTCTATTCTCTTCTTATTTATCAATTTCTTTTTCCTGATATACATATATAGTATATGTATGTATATATATATATAATTTTGTATATATTTTATATATTTTGTTTATTGCAGTTTTGTATCTGTACACCGTGTGGTGCCCTGTGTATAAAGCTTATACTACTTCCCTATGCTTGTCTGGAAGAGATCGCTAAATCGCAATAAGACCGCCGATTGTACTTGTTTTTGTAAAGTGTTTTATGTAACTATGTGTATTTTGGTGTACAATAATGTGGATTTATTATTTATTATAAAATTTTTGAGGAAAGAAAAATACGGTCGTGAGCAGGATTCGAACCTGCGCCTCCCGGATAAATACTCTAGGCGCTCTGACCACTAAGCCATCTCGATTTATAACTTAAGAGTTCGCTATGCATGTGTTAATTCTTTTAAAGGATTTATCTGATTTGTAATATATTTTTAAAGTGCATTAATACATGCCTGCTCTGCGTGGATATTTTTTTTCTTTCTTCTTTCTTTCCTTCCAAGTAAATTCATAAGTGATACATTTTAGTAGAAACTAAATCAGTGAGGAAAATTGAACCTGCACCCTTGGAGTGAATAGGCACTCTGCCAAATATGCCATGTGACCTCTGCTCACGACTTCTTCCACATTTTGATACTTATCGCGTGATACTCGCGAAAGGGTGCAGTAGAACTGGTCAGCTCAAAACTGCCAAGGCTAGTAACTTTTTTTCTATCTTTAGCCAAACGATAACTCACACTAGGAATTTCTCTTGCAACGTGGGAACGTTTACAAAATCATATCACACATGCAGCCACAGCCAGACCCGGACCAATTATTTGTACATCATATAAATATTCGTTCCCTGCGGGAAACGATCCCGCGATACGCGGCGCGGCAGTTAACCTCTCAACCTTTGCGCCAACCGCGCCGTCGTTATTTTTACAATTGTTAACCTTTTCTATTGCACCTACGTGTACAACATATATCTGCGTGGTTAACACATAATGTTTTACTACCGAACAATGTAAACGTACCAAAAATATTATAAATCATAATTTTAAAAGAGTCAAGTTATATTAAATGGAAAAAGAACGAATACGTTCGTGAGCAGGAATCGAACCTGCGCCTCCCGGATAAATACTCCAGTACTAATAACTTTAGAGTTCGCTAAGCATGCGTTAATGCTTTTCAAAGATTTATCTTTAATTTAAAATTGTAACTATGGAGTTTCTTTACCGTTCTTCTCCATAGAATTTGGAACGTGACATTTTTTGATATTCAAACGTACCTTTAATGGTTTAATTGTAAGAAATGACTTTGACTTTGATTTTTGAGTTAATAGTAGTGTTTGTTCTAAGAAATTACTACAGTCTGCATTATGAATGTTTTAAGACCAGACTCCAAAAAAACCTAAAAGATTCAGGGCAATAGATTGATCATGATCATCTGCAAGGGTAAGTAATGTTGCCGTGGTCAGCTTCATAACATAGCATCACGCCTGTATTCCCCGAAGGGATAAGCAGAGGTGTACACAGTTGTACACCCAGAATTTCCAATGCTGTTATTAAGTCCCATGTAGTAAGGTGGTGAGCAATAGGCTCACCACCTTACTACATGGTTAGCATACTTGCTATCAACCGGGCACAATTCAAAACTCCAGGCTGCTACTGAGAATTTCTTAATAGAAAAACTCGATAACACTTTGAATTGGAATCGAACTCAGGACAAGACAGGTATCTTGCCACAGGCCTGACAATAAAATGTTATCATGGTAGAATATGTAGATAGTATGTAGGTACCTAAAAAGGTGAATTTCAATTTAAATAAAATATACTACCTAGCCTGTTAGTCCGGACGTAGATATAGGACCATCAGGTTCGGTAGTAAAATATATTTTTTAGAAGACACTGGTAAAATATTGCTTTTTTTTACATAACACAAATCATCACGCCGATATAACCTGAAGGGTTATGCAGAGGTAGATATAAGAGATGGGTATACACACCCACATTTCACCTACACTGCTAACTGCTATTATCAATTCCCATGTAGTAGGAGGTGAACCTTTTGCCATCTAACGGGCATCATTTCAAACTCTGCTACTGAGAATTTCCTTACAGAAAACGTAATAACAATTTACTCGATCCAGAATATAACCCAGGATTTAGCGCTAGCCACTCTTGCGTTCACTTGACCATATGGCAGCCATCTTTTAAGTAATCTATATTATATATCCCTATAAATGAATCCCTATTACCTTTGGTCACGGCATAAATTTAGAACGACCAAATTGGATAATTCTTTTTTTGTTGTATTCGTCATTGGTAGGACAAGGTTTTTACATAAGTTTATTTTTTATAATCGTACTGCAATGTTTTTGACAGGCGTGTGAAACCGCGGGGCACAGCTCGTAATAAAATAATTATGCTTTGGTTTCTTCTTTTCCCTATTCGTTAGTTATGACGCATCAACGATTAATAATTGTATGTATGTACAAGTTACTGAGTACTGTTATCGGCCCAGTGACCTCATAAGCCGTATTAAAAACCGTATGCTACTAGTACATGCATACATTGTTTAACCATACCGATGAGTGACTCATTCGCTATGATAAATACATTACGCATTAATAAATGGCTTCTGTTATTATGTACCTATTTATTTACTTTAAAAAACTGAAAGAATGAACTTGTTCATTGTTGGTGAATCAATCAAGTTTTCATTAGTGTTGTAATTCAGCTGGTTTCAAACCAGATTCGACATATTTCGGATTGTCATTATATTAATACGTGAAGCAAAAACTTTGTACCTCTTTTTACGAAAATTACGCTGACTCATGAGTGTGAAATTTGGCACATTTAATGTTTATATAGAGAATGCGTGCAGAAAGCTAATATTTGTATATAATATGCATTCGAAATACATTCAATTAATTTAAAAAAAAAACTTTACACGCAAACAGTATATATCTTTGACAATACAACCTTAATAAAGGTAAAATTAAAAACTTTAATGAATTATAGTCGAATTTCGGCCAGTGGACGATCACTATTCTGTATCATTATCTATTCAATGCTTATACATACATATTATCTCTTGCTATCATTCCAGTTAAGTGGTATAGCTAAGAGATAGTAGGTACACGAATTAGAGTCTAGAAGATATTAATAAATAACTATAAAACAAATTTCAAAAAGCAACAATCATTCTAGGACCCAAACACGTTACCCACAGACGTTTTTCCATAAAAAGGCGATAATATGAAAATTAATGAATTTATAAACAGTAGTGCAAGAAATAATGTTGGGTGAAGGTACGTGTTACCAAGAATAATCAGAAACATAGTACAAAATAGGTTGAATTTTATAACTTCTAAAGTAGCTAAAGCTAAATTATGTGAATAGGTACCTACATAGCCACTGAATGTTCAAAATGATTTCAAATAACGAAGAGCGAGTTTCGGTTGTTTACGATACCTATGGGGAATCTTAGTTTTGAAACTGGAGCAGTGGGTACGTATGTCTTGAGTAAGAGATATTCCCCCATTCTGACATTTAAAGATATGTAGCTAGGTACTCTTGGTATGTGACATTCGCAACCACAGGTGATGAACATAGTTTGTACCGTGGGAGAGCCATGCTTCGGCACAAATGGACCGGCTCGACCGGAGTGATACCACGGCCTCACAGAAAACCGGTGTGAAACAACGCTTGCGTTGTGTTTCACCGAGTGAGTGAGGGTACCGGAGGCCCAAACCCTTAAAACGCCGGCAACGTACTTGTGACTCCTCTGGGGTTGCGAGTATCCAAGGGCGGCGGTAATCGCTTACCATCAGGCGAGCCGTCTGCTCGGTTGCCCTTATCCCATAAAAAAAAAAATTGTACATTATAATATTATTTCCCAAATGGTACTACTTCCCACTTAATTATAAAAAGAGGAAATTAAAAATGACGAAAGCAAAGGGGAAAATGGCGTGTCTTTTAAAGCGATCTTTTTTTGTACGTTTAAACATTTTCATTTATGTTCTGCTCTATCTATGTTATAATCTTTTTTGTAATATCAAAATATAGCTGGCCATCTATGATGTAGATATTAATTTATTTCTTAAAGAATAAATGCGTTTTCGTATTTTGAAATTCAACGAGCGGTTTTTATTACGTAATCTTGAAACAATTTATTAAACTGTATAACTGCCATAACTTCTCAAGAAACGTTTGTTTTCAAAACTTGACGACACGTAATTGCACTCACGTTACTTGCAGGAAAAAGCTATAGTATACCTTTATTAATAATAAAAAAAGTATATATACTTTTTTCAAAATACAAGTCTCTTACCATAGTCCGAAATATACCATATAGATAAAGCTACAAAGTAAAATGTTTCAGGTACCGATGGTTAACCTGCGACGTAGGTAGGTGTATAATGTATTATTAAGAATTACATCAGACACGGGCTGATGGATGAGGCGGCCGGACAAGTGTCGACTCACGGTTATCAAATCATGCTCCTTCATAATGTGAGCTCCCATTAACGGTTACATCCAAGCATCCGCCGAGAAATGTATCGCTAAGTAATTGTGTTTAATAAAGACAAGCTTTTCAACATCTATCTAATGAAGATATCTACATAAATATCTTATTTGTATAGCACTATCTTTATGCTATACATTTCTGTAATTACGGCCAAATGGGGTGAATAGGGATACAGGGGCGAATATATAATAATAATATCATATTATAATTAAAAAATATATTCCGTTTAGTCGTATTACTTCAACGTCGCCGTCGACATTGTGGAGAAAATCAATAACGAGAATTTTTTCTTTGTTTTTTTATATGATTTTTCAGTTATTATTTTCACTCTGTGATCTATGAGAAATGAGTATTGTCGAATTCTAGGTATATATTATTTGGCCCCAAAACTTCCGTCAATATATATTAACAATGAAAATGTTAAGGACTAAGCAGCATATAAAAAGTCCAGGCTAACCTAAATTATTTACTTAAAAATTCTTTCATCGTTAATTATCACCAACTCTTACAAAATTGACTAATCTTTAAATAAATAAATAATTCTTTATTGCAAGCACATGGGGCCCAAACAAGAATACAATTGATATAAAAAGTACTACATAGCAACAACACCATCAATTTAATAAATTATAAACGAGAGTAAAATAAAATAAACAGAGACCATAAATACAAATCTAAATAAAATATGTCACAATCTCAAAATAACAATAACAATAATATAAACACAAATTCATTATAAATAATTAAATTCAATATCAATAAAATAATAAAAAACATTACTTACATAAAAAAACATTATTTGATATCTTTAACTTGATAGTATTATAATTAAAATTAAATATAAATTAAAATCGGTCGGTTTACGTTAAACACGAAAATATATCAAAAATGGCTGAAAAATCTATAATGATGTCGATCATGAGTGAAACGTGTCATAGAAATAATATCACATTAAGATGTGTACCTAATAATACCCATTTTAGTCCCATATATCACTACATCCCTGCGATGTACTTGCCCAGGAATATAGCCGGTGGGCAAAAGTTAGCGATTACCATTATCTTGACATCTTCACATCAAAATAATATGTCTTTACAGGCTCGCGCTGCCTGTAGGCAATGGTTTTGAAACCTTTTGAAACGTTAACCGAAATTCGATAGTTCCAACCCAAAGACCAATGGGACCTTATTACCAAGGCCTACGCCATCTGTCTGTCTGTCTGTCATAGGATCATGTCTATCTTTTGAATCATAAAGCCAGTTGAAAATCGCAGAATACGTATTCTATGGCCAATAATAATAAACATCGATTATTTTTTTGCAAAGCCATCGTTCCTGATCTATGTATAAACGAACTCTCCAGCGTCTAATTTCATCTGATTTTTGTACGTATACTTTATTATAATAACAAATGATAAATATTTATTAATACTCGAATATTTCACAAACATGTGTGGTGGTACACAGTAGTAGTTATTTTTTAATACACTACATATTGATAACTTCTTCATCTATGTTATTAATTAAATAAGGTAATTTAATTATATATGACTTTATATATGGGGCCCTTTAACAACATGCTCATTCAAATATCGAATCGTCAAAAAATAATAAACGATAACAAGCACCAACCTGAGAAAGTGCGCAAATTAGACAAATAGACGTAAAGTAATAGCGAGCGTTTCAGAATAAAGAGCAAAATTAACAAAATAAACAGACAGCAAACAAACAGCAGCCTCCTGGCGTGGAGTAATCCTCTTATCGCGTTATCCCGGCCTCGGTTGATCAGACGTTCGTTTCCGTTACCTGCGCGCGGCGCCCCGCCTCGGAAGTACTCGGAACTAAGATAAGCCGGTTAAAACAAAACATGGTATTTGTATCCGTCCTTTATCGCCGGCCGCCGCATCGACAACTTGTACTTGGAAAAGATCCAACCAGTACATCGTTGTGATTTGTCTTTTAATTTTGCTTTATGTGTCCGCACTGATTTATTTTATTTAATAAACTTCTAGAGCAATAAATCAATGGTAAAGAATATTGTAAATGATGATAATAAAACATTCCAAAATGGCAGAATAGTATTTTGAATCCTCATCTTTGAGTTACGATGTCAATAATATTAAAAACATTTTATACTTTTCGTGAAATTAGGGCCCGCAATTTCTCATCATAGATGGTTATATACAATAGAAAACAAATGGCCTTGGGTTTAAGAAAAGGCCTCGTTCAATTATTTGGGGAAAACAAAAGTTTTTCTTTCTCAAAATTAATGAACTCGATCCTGAGTTTGACATTAAAACGTGCCGGTTTTTGGAGTATTAAATGAACAGTATTACTTACTTGGGATTGATTTTATTTATGTTGGAGATCTTAATTACCTTTGCATACTATAAATTTTATCATTAGTCAGATGTATTTTACTCAATCAATATCTCATAAATTATTAACGAATGCGTCTAGACATCATTAATGTAAACAGCATCATTATTGTTTGAAGTTGCTCGTGTATATTGTCGGAATCATAGTTAAGCTTAGCACTAAATTTTAAATAAAAATAGAAAACAGCATGCAAGGAAGTCATTATTTTAAAAATACTCTGCAACGGTATTGGAATTTAAAAAGGGAAAAATGTTGTTACGCCTGAAGCCGTAGCGCTTGGGTCGCCGCTGCATGGCAACGGAGGAAACTGCGGAGTCGGCTGGCGTAGGCCCGCATCGGATCGCGCCGGCCCCGGCCGCATCCGCAGCCTCTCGGTTGAATAGCGCCGCCGCCGCCGCCGGCAGATGTTATTGTGCGCCGGTTCCGCCCGTCGAACGAACCCCGGCCCACGTTACCATTTGTAACAATTTGTTAACTCCACCATCCAAACGGTTACTGCCTTTTCTATAAGATAGATGCAATGGCCGCGTAAATCGAACTTACGTTTAGTTTCCTTTTCAACGAGCCGATTTTATTTTATTACCATCCGTTTAGTGAAATAGGTTCGACAGATATCATTTGCATGTGATTTTATTGACTAATAAGATTTAATTTAGAATTAAATTTAAATATGATTTGAACATATCGTGTTTTTAAATTAAAAGATGCTTCTAACTAAAAAACTAAACAATTTGGGTGCTGCAAACCATAAATATTCGCAGATTGATCTTGAAAGATTAGCTAGTAGTTGGCTGGTGCAAAAACAATTTAACAATGTTGTACATGTTAGTAAAACGTGCAGACAACAAAAACTTTTAGGATTTTAATTTATATGTAATATCAAATCCAATAACACAAGGATTGCATTTGAATTATTACAATTAAATTCTGAGTGTAATATCTAACTATTCGGAATTAATATTTGAAGTCAAACAAAATAAGTATGCCATGATGTTAGCGACTATAACAACACTCAGATAAAAAAAAAATTGCATTATGGATAACTGACGGCGCGGAAGGCAGTGGTCGAGAGATCGTGTGCTGCGTCACGTGTCGCAGGTTCGATTCCTACACGGAGCAAATATTTGTATGATCTACAGATAATTGTTCCGGGTCTGGGTGCATGTGAGTAAACGCACCCACGATACAGGAAGAAAATTCCTAGGGGCAACGTGGCATGCCGGCTTCCAATGCTAACTAACATACATTTTTCGAGATTATCCGATTAGTTCGGTAGCGGGGCTATATCGCGGGTTTTAATCGCGATGCCACCGACCGCTACGAACTCATCCGTCTGTTCGAATCTAGTCCCCAGTAGAAGTGTAATCCCGAAAACTGCACTTAAGTATTATTACTTTTAAGTAAGATATTGTTCGCGGTTATCCGCGAACAGTATCGCAGGGACATACGAATGTGTCCCACGAAAGTACATATTTTATTTCTATTGTAATATTTTATGCACTTTATTTGTTTATTTATGTGCACACAAGAAAACTAAAACATCAAATTAAGAAAAGAAAGTATTAACGGTATTATTGTTTTAATTATTTAGCATTTCAAGTAAAAAATGACCATAATAAACAACGTTTTCAATCGCAAACTTTATTTATGACTAAGCGTGGCCCTTTGCAAAAGCTGAAGAAAACAGAATGATTTGGATTGGTCAGAAAGTTCTTCTTAATACTTACCTACAAAATATGAAATATACGTTCAAAGTGAATAAATAAGTCAAACCCGTACTTTCGGTCCTCAAGGAGAGGCGTCTTTAAAGCTGGAAGTTGACTGAATTAATTATAAACAAAAGTAGGGACTGTCTTTATGAAATACCTTCGCAGCGATTAGTAGAGATGGGTCAATGTTTCACTAAATACTTTAGTGTTTTAAACGTAAGAATAAGTAACTGGTAAGTTCTTTATTAAATTACTAGCTGACCCAGCGAACTTCGTAGCGCAATTTTTTTTCTGTTCATTTTAATTTATTTTATATAAACCTTGTCCTGACAATAACGAATACAAAAAAAAGAGTTATCCAATTTGGTGCAGTCATTCGAAAGTTATGCGCGTACAAACATTTCGGCGATTCATTTTTATTTATATAGATGACTATGATATTGATGCTAATATTAAAGTCACCTCATATATGTATACCTACATATATGAGGTGACTTTAATATTAGCATTCATAAACAACATAATTTGCTAAGCCTAGTTTAGTCTTATCTAGCAAATAGGCTAGTTTTACTCGTAGTGTCGTACAACTAAGGGAAGTGGCGCCAAATGCTGACATACAGGCTTTCAGCCTAGTTCGGCAGTGGATGCTGTTCAAGTTACTTTAACAAAATTTATCTAGCCCTAGAATATTGTATATGAACCACTTGTGAACATATTATTGGAAATAAAAATTATTATTATTATCAATTATTTAAATTCGTTTTGGTCAAGTTAGGTATTTATATAAGTTAGGTACGAGAAAGTTCTCAAAAGTGGTTTAGGTACTGATAAAATTGGAGTCAACATTATGTATTTCGTTTTAGTCAATTTATTTTCCTATTGGGTTATCATTTTGCTGTAACGATAATAAATTGAAATAAATTTTAATTTTACCTAAGGACGCGCCTTTTTTACACGAGGCATTTGAACATTAGATTTTTATAAACATCACAGTGTGCAGCGGCGAGGTCTCGTCATTTACATTTTGAAACAGAATCATCCGCATCAATATTCAGCTATGACAATGCAGTACACTAAATAATGACCGCTCGCTGCCAAAACTGGAATATTCAGTAATTAGTTAATCGGCCTAAAATTGTTGGCACATCACTATCTGCTAAACCCAGTGTCCCACTGAATACACTGACAAAATTCCCTTGGGAAGACTTATTAAAATTTCTCCTCGATGCTCAACTCGAAGCTACGGCTACGCAATTTAATAATGCATGTCATAAAATTGTTTCTCGTGTGGCATTAACATCAAATTGTTTGCTACAACATCAATTGTGTGGTGCGTCTACTAATGCAATTAATTTCATTGTATAAAGTTTATTTTAAGTATAAAAGTTTATCGTCTGTGTTTGTTTTGTTTTGTTCATAGTCATTCTTAAATGTGTATGAGCATATCTCGTTAATATCTATACACACACAAATTGTTTGATAGATAAATATTTTAATTATGCTAAAGAGCTTTTTAATCAAGTCAGTGAAACAAAAGAAATTTGAATGAAATTTCAATAATCATAATTGATATTCTTATTAATGATATTTCATTCGAACTTCAGTTGCCATTGCTTTAAAATATCCGTTTACAAGTTCAATATTTTCGTATTTTCAGGTTTCAATATATGCCGAATTCTACATAAGCTCAATCTATTAGCACACGGTATCATCAAATGTCAACTACCAACTGCTTTTGTACTATAATATTTCTATGCCTTCTTATAGGATTACAAAAGCGACAGTCATAGATTTCACTTATTCTTGTATATTATTCTCAACATGTACTACAATCCTATTGTGTGTGCAAGGTACGTGGTTGTCTCTCGAGCGTCCTAAGGCGTAGAGGATATGGCATATCATAACACCATAAGCAAACTTCTTACAGCCGTACATCTCAATCAGCTACTTGTGTATCGATTCCCTCTATTTAATCGGCGCAACTCTCTCGTGAAATTAACAACGATCAAAATTAAACGTTTACCAGATAAGCTCTCGACAGTGGGCGGCGTGATTAATCACGCGCCTTGAATATTGCACGCGAATGTCCCCGAGGAGCAGCTGTACTCAAACAATGCAGAACACTTCATCAGAGAAGCTTAATTCTGATTTAAACGGTAACATCGATCGACAACTCGAGCGTGGAGTAGTTAAGCATCGCCTCGGGCTCGGTTAGGTAAGCGACGACGTAAATTGTTGATGCGCGCGCCGACGGTTGCCAGCCATCAAATATGCACCACATTTCCCACGTCGAGTGGGCAAGTTGCTCCGACCTCCTAGACACAACAACACAAATGGATATCACGATGCTGGTTTGACAGCTCGACACGGCAGCCACATGACGTAACACCGATACTGTCTAAGTGTTTCATACTACATATTTTAGTTAAGCTTGTAAACCTTATAGAAGTCTCTCAACCCTAATCTGCAACTGGGCTAAATAATTTACATTCGTTTATTGACTAAGTGTTATATATCTACGTCTTATACACAATTTATGAAACCTACATTTTACCAGATTACTCTAATTCCTGGCTTAGTCCCAATAATTCTTGGGCAGTGGAACAAATTTTTTATTTTCTATGTATATCACAATATATATAAAAATATCACAGTATTGTTTAAATTAAAGCCTTAAAGTTGCATTCATTCTCTTTATTAGATACGGAATCAACCCCTCTGGAAGCAAGTCTCTTGACCGATTTTTTTCTTTTTGTCGTGGAGTAGAGCCAAATTCCATTCAACTGCAATTTCATGATATATTCTGGTCCGACCCACCAAATCATACCAGAATTTTATTTATTATTTTACATTCGGACTCATAAGGGACTGTACAATTTTTTTTTAAATACCTGCTCAACCTTTAATATTATTACAAATTTTTGTTTTACGGACGGAGCACACAACACCAGATTGTATGCTAAAATCACCTGCAGACTTCGCTTTAATTCTAATATATTTTGTGATAATTCGTACATCTTTTCAATAAACAAGCTACCTACGATTTAATATTCCATGGAAAGAGCGTTGTAAAATCGCCTTAAGATTTAACAAAAAAGGTAGGTCACACGCTGGCGGTGACGGACGGCCTACAAAGCTAAGCATGAAAGAAGCCTATAGCGGTTAGATTAATCGTGAAAGCGTAATTCACGTGGCGGGCGCCTGTCACGTTGCGGGCGCCGGCGGGGCAGGGCGGCGGGTAAGGGGCGCGGGGCTGCACGACCGGTGCACGTGGCCAACAACATATAACCACCTCTATCGATCGTAAAAACCACTGCTGATCAGATCATAACAAAACAAACTGCAACATTAGTGGCAAGTGCGACTGTCATGCGATTAGACAAACTATATATAACAAAAGATTTTTTAAGATTTTCAGCTTATGACTTTAGAATAAGGCCGTTAGTAATTTGTATATGCTAAAATACACCCTAATACTGCCATCATGATGAGAACATTGATCGAAGCCCATCGTTGATTAAAGGCATGACTATTAAGTGAAGCTGCAAATCTGCAGCCCTACAGACAACTTCAACAACGCAAGTATTGCGAAGTTAGCAAATTGCTGCGCGAAATGATACCATTACCATAAACGACCATTTCCTAGTAGCTGCTCACAGTTTAGCTCGCTGCCAACTCACATGGCTTGCCTTAACGAGACAAGTTAATGAGACAAAATGCCTTCAATCATAAAAGAAAAATATGATGTTTAATCATGAAGGAAAAAGGTAAATGTGATATTTAAATTATTTATAATTCCTCACTCCTTTTAACTCGTGACATCCCCGCAGGCTCAGCTCATGACTTATGGCTCCGTTCGCGTTCGAAACTAGTCGGGCAATCCCGACGAATGTACGTGAGAAATAGCCGTTGAACAATAATTAATAAGAATGTGACTCATGAAAGATAATATATTTATTGGCAACGGCTATAGGCTATAGACCAATGCTACAGGTGATAGGCTGCATGCTGTAGGCTACAAGCTACGACGCAGCTGCATCGATCCGTAATGCGTTCATGAAAAATAACTGTGGTCAAGTGTTGAATGAAAAAACCGTTGTTTACACATCCAACACTAACCTGCTTGCCCCGGAAACCATGGAGAACCCTATCGATCCCGACATTCACGCGAATAACTGACAGTCCCATCGTGATGGGTAGCCCGATTTGACAAGTGAACCGCGAAGGTCAGATGGCAATAGTAGGTATATTATTTGTCTATGGACTTAACTTAAAATACATAAATAATAATACCTATATAACTTAAATTAGACACTGCCAGTCTAATTTAAAAGAAGTAAACCTGATATTCTTTTAGCGGGAAATAGAAAATAGACTTACACTATTAATTGTTGTTTCTTTTTTCAAATGATCATACATTGATAGATTTTTTAAACGATTAATTAAGCTATTTGTGTTTACAGTTGCAAAAATACTAGCACAGCTTGTATGTACGATCGATTTTGGTAAAGGAAAACTTTATTTCCTTCCGTGAGAAAAGTGTCGCAGTGGACAACCGCATTGACGCCAAACGCCTTTCGTTAAAACCTTTAGTTAAGGGATTCTATTAGAATACCCGACATCTCCAAATCAAAGGAACGCACCGGATGTTTTCAGCTCTGTGTGATTTCTCTGATAAACTTTCATTTAAAACAAACATGCACCCTTCTATGAAAAGGCATATGAAAATATGGACAACCAACATACAAAAAAAAACTCTTCATAGATCGGCAGATCAGAGTTCATATCAAAATAGACTCAATTTTGACGAAATAATTTACACCAAACTCACTCGAAATACTATTGCGAATGGCGCATGACAATTTTTCCGATAAACCTTCACTTACGTACACACAATTTGGGAAAATTATCTTTAAAAGCGTGGTTTTAAGGTTGACATTCATGTATTTTAGGAGTCGCTGGGGAAGTGAGGTGAGGGATGAAGGGCAGGTCATCGCCCCCGCGTCCCTCGCCCCGCGCCAGACGGAGGCTGCAAGGACTTCGCAGGCTGTCGGGCGAGCGGGCCGGGCGCGCCCGTACACACCATGTGTCTTCTTGACATGTTTATTGAAAACTCGCAGATAACAATCACCCGCTAATACAGAATTGAATCCATTGAAACCAAGTCCTAAATATTGTAAAATACAAAGTATAGAATAATTATGCTCAGTTCTTGCGTAGGCAACTTCAGGTTTATTAGAAAGAAATTACTTATATTTTATGGTCTCTTTAGGAAAAATAAGGAAAGATAAAAATATAGATCACCACCAGTTTTTTATATATAAAACTAATCCGTCCACGTTAAACGCAAACAATACAATTTATTTTCCTAATAATACAGATTGCGAAAGAGAACAACCAAAAACACTTCAATTTAAATAATAAATTCAATAATCATCTATCAATACACATTGTATTTTGTTTTCCTGCATCATTATAAAACTGTACCCCTAACCCTAATCAGGATGAGGTCCCATGTTGGAATGCTTATAAATTTTTATTTTACTTTATATATTTTGGAATTCGTTTTTTTTATCAATGAATTAGTAATGCATTACAAAAGCAGTATTCGTATCATTAGGAATCAGAAGCTAAACCAGCAATTAAAAACTGCTACAATGCTTTACTATTAAAGCGCATTAATAAAACATTACACACTTAAACTTTACAGAATAAACGAAGTTTTACTTAGTTGTAAAATAACTTTTAATATATCTTAGTTACTCCTAGTCTAAGAGCTATCAGTATGAGATTATTTTCTCCGTCGTCTCTGTATGACATCGACGGAGATAAAACTTTAATGGAAGCATCAAATCTTGATTTTTCATTGAAGTGATCTTTCCCAATGCTACAATGCCCGGACGAACAGACAGCAGTGGACTGTCATACCCAGTTTTCCAATGACGATATTAGGTCTCAATGTGATAGAAGGCACGCCTATCGTTATTTATTGGGCACAGTTCCAATTCCCGGCCGTAATCGAGAAATTTTCTTACAGTAAAACTCAATTATACTTTTTCTCGTTCTGGGGATCGAATCCATCTTCTTCCAACTTGGAAGCGTGAGTATTAAAACTAGGATAATGTGAAAAAATATTAATGTTATAAGTTGAAATACGCAGGATTTTGAATCCAGGTATCTGTACTTTTAAGTTGTCGTTTCTCGTTCATCACTTTAGTTAGATATTTTCCATGCATTGTTGGGCATACACCACGGGACGCGTTACGGAACAAAACTGACACGGGACAAAGCCGTCATACCTGCGCAGCCCAACAAGTGTGTAATATTGCAAATATTATGACACCCGTATTCCCTTCAGGGTCTGGTAGACAGCACTTTCGCTGATGACGATATTAAAAGATCAACATATACCGACAACGTGTATATATAATAGATGGTGAAACTGTTACAGTAAAGTTCTGACGCCGGAACCAGCTAAATACAACTGCTCTTCTATAAATTAAAACATGAGTAATGTTTAATTAAATATTTCCCCTATTAGTTAGGGTAGATTAGGTAACTTGCACTTAGAAACAAAAATCATGGTTTGGTTGGAACCAAACCATGATTTTTATATATATACCATTGGCTGAATTTCCTTTCAAAATAGGTCAAAGTAATGACGTTAGTAGAAAGCCATTACTTTGACCTATTTTGAAAGTAACTACAAGTAAATTTACGTAAGGTACTGCTACTAATAATTCTAGTGAACTTTTAAGTTAAAAAACTGCTTTTACTAGGCTTGTAGGCTTATATGCATTCTAGCCTCCGTAACTATGAATATAATTATGTACAGAATGATTCATTGAGATGGGTGACGAATCTGAAACTATTAAGGACGAGGAAATTGGTTCTTAGAAACTATGTTTTTTATTATAAATATAAGATAAACAGTTGATTAGAAATTATATGTGTCTTGGCATGCGATTTATGAAAGAAAAAGACATAATGCGCCGACCCCAAATATATTGGGATAATACCCGACATAAAAACAGACTGTACCTACCACCATCTAGAATTAAAATGCTTAACCAAAGTCCTTACTACATGGCAGTCAAAATATTCAATAGATTACCTAAAGACCTACAAAACGAAACCAAAGAAATAATATTTGAGAAAAAATTAAAGAAGTTCCTGATACAGAAATGCTTTTACTCAATAAAAGAATTCTTCGAAGAAAAATAGAATACCAAAATTAAACGCTAAACTAGCTAACCTACCCCATACATAACTCCTCACACCCAAAAGCACCTACCTACTAAATCCTACATTTTAAGAATACCTACTTACATTTTATACTAACCCACATAATGCATTATATACCTTACCTATATCCCAACAAATAAATAAAAATTATTTAAAAAATAGATGTTTTAAACTTACCCAAATAATTACAAATAATAACGAACTACATACTTATTTAATATACCTACTTAGTTAATGTTTTTAAACGCAAGAAATATTATATACTTACCCAAATAATAACGAACTATATACTTATTACAATATACCTACTTAGTTTATAAATAATGTTTTTAAACGCAAGAAATACTACCTAGTACTACTATAAGTTAAGCTAAGTCCTAAGTTAAGCAAATGTAATTTATAATAAGTTAGTGCTAGCCCTCAAATTTGCAACGCCTGAAAAAGGCCGTTAAGCTGTGCATAATATTTAAATTAAGACCTGTAATACCTTAACATGCAAATAAAGACTTTGAGTTTGAGTTTGAGTTTGAGGGTTGATGATGACGTGTCTTTGTCAAGTGTTAAGTCAAGATTAAGGTTACTTTAAAATCCATACATATTGGGTTGGGTTGGAAACAGAGAAATTGGCTGGTAGCGAAACTGGTGTAACATAAAATCAAAGCAATACAAACTAATAAACATTCCGAGTTCAACGTGCAATGTTCTAGCACATTCTAAAGTTCTAAAATGCCTTTGCAAGTTTATCTTGTTAATTAATAAAGTAGACATGTAGGTGTGTTGTTGAGTGGGTAGACGAGCCAATGCGGTTGTCATGTGTTAGTGCTGGGAGAGGCTTCGACGCGGGCGAGTCGCGCGCTATCGGCTCGATCGTTCGCTCCGCGCCACTCCACCGGGTTTTTGGGTCAAGCGGGTTGTGACCGGTGTTGCTGCTTTAGAGATTGCCCCCTCATATCCAGGAATTTATTGAATGCATGTTCAGTACAGAGAATGTATCTATGAATGTTCCGTATTTCGGAGAAGTCGTGTTTGGTTTGAATTTGGATGTATTGTCTACGACGCTTCACAGTAACATTTAATACCATTCATGACAAAACAACATTTATTGTCACATGATGCAGTTTTAGGCTCAATCTTTATTTTAAATTCTAGAAATTTATGTTTTTTGACTTGTTTCGTCACATCACAGAAGTATAATAATTAATTAATTAATTTAATTTAGAGCATTGTTGTCTTTTACTAACAGTTACTTTATGACCAAGCCGTGCTAGTCTAGTGGTATGGTCGTTGGACTGACTGATCAAGTCAAAGGTCGCAAGTTCGAATCCACGGCACGCACCACTGACTGATCGAAGTCATGTGCTATAAATTAATGAATAATACTAATACTTCTTCAGACCGTATTTCGGTCACGGCGGCCTATCTCCGAGGAGATTAGCCTAGTATGTAGGAGATATTATAGTGCACAAGTGTATGCGCCGACACAGGTGCACTCCCTCTTCCTTCACTCTCATAGTCCTATGAGACGGCAACCCGAGACGACCCGAGAGAGATCAGGCGCAGGACCGACGGCTTTACGTACTCTCCGAAGCACGGGGGTGTCACACCACCAACTTCCTAACTCCGGGCTGCTACTGAGAATTCCCTAACAGAAAAAAACCCAATAACGCTTTACCCGACCTTGGAATCGAACCCAGGACCTCAACCTCAGCAACCGCGCTTACAACCACCAGACCAACGAGGTAGTCATAAATTAAATATCACTTGCTTAAAACGATGAAGGAGACTATCGTGAGGAAACCAGCACACTTGAGAGATGTTCTCGATTGTGTGTAAAGCTATGTCAGAGACCTACGGCTGCTGGTTTAAACTCTTACACTAGGATGTTCATCAACCATACGATAAGAAGGAGACTTTATGGGCAAGACCAATTAAAATATTTAACTTTAACATTTATAGGTAGATGTACAGTCTACGAAAGAGATGAGTATCCAGGGTCGTCAGATATAGTTGAAACTTTCTTAGAAACCGATGGATCATCAAATGTTATTTAATTTTAAAAGTAGGTAATAAACAGTTCGTTCATTTACGTTGTACGTGTTAAAATATTTCGGATAATAATACTCAATTAATGAATAATATTTATTAGAGTATTGCTTAACTCTATCTTTCTGTATTAAATTTTTACATAACGTCACGTCTGTATTCTCCGAAGGGGTAGGCAGAGGTGAATACAGTGGTACACACTCATTTCACTAATGTTTTTATTAAGTCTCACGTAATAGGTGGTGAGCCTATTGCCATCTACCGGGCACAATTCCAAACTCTGGTCTGCTACTGAGATTTTTCTAATTGAAAAACCTAATAAACTTTGCCCGACTCGCAAAACGAACCCAGGACCTCATGCTCAGCAGTCGCGTTTGGGATCACTAGTCCAACGAGGCAGCTATTCTGTTTTTTTTTTTAATTATTGTAGCTTTATATTAATATAGCCATAATATTATTTTCTGAGATACACGCGAACGGACTCGCGGGACTAGCTTCAATGGTTTGAATAATTGTAAGCGATAAATGTAGTTTTTTACAATGAATTATTAACTAACTTTAATTTATTTAGAAATTGAGGCAATGAAAACATTGTAATACTTTTAAATTCTATTTTGTTATTAACTAACAAACCCTATGCATATTTGACAAATACAATAAATCTAAGACATCTTAAAGCTTCTGCGAATATGGTTCTTAGTATGAGATTAATATATCGGAAATAGTGCACCGGGAGAGAGATAGCGAAAGATATTTATTATAAGTAGAATATAAATGTCTTACATTATTCCAAACACATCTTACCATTGTAATATAAAAATAGCAATAAACACAAAACAGGGGACGGAATCAATTCGCCGGAGGATGTTGAGAGTGCGGAATCACGACGAACCTCTCGAGCGCGTATCAAAAAAAAGGTGAGTTTTATGAATTTCGACATCTCGAGCTGTTTGACGAGTAATCCGGGCGAGGCATTGTGCCTCGAGAGAACTCCACAGTTATTACGACATGAGAGCCTCGCCACCGCAACCGACACATACTTCGAGGCATATTACTGCGCTCCTGGACCATACAAAGTTACAGTTACAGTGTAGTTGTATAACTTGATCACATCATGATATTTTTTTCTAAAGTTACAATAATGGAAATGGAAAAAGAATACGGTCGCGAGCAGGACAAATACATATCTTGTAATATTTTTTTCTATTCTGACATAGGTAATAATTTTGTAGGTATTATACGGATTATACAATTGATGAAACCATCACGAACAACAAGCTACTTTTTTAACAAACCCTTGTTTGTCAGTATCGTCTATTAAATACTTAATTAAACAAGGCCGGTATTAAAAACCTTGTTTCAAAATAAGTGGGTTGTGAGAGGATCTAAATATCTAATTGTAATCTTATTTGCATTTAAACCGTTCGCTCCTCCGCTTGGAGAGAGTTTCAAGTTAACTAGGGATGGCGGTGGTGCCTCGCCGCAAATCACGGCTCGGCTGTACGAATTCGTTTCTTACACAAGGCGCGAGCAAAGTTTTGATTGGAATAATAGATATTATAAGGATTAATTGAGACGCTGCGGATATAGGAAATGATTTGGAACTCTGATGAGTGTTCAAATTCTTTTGTGTAATGGAGTAATGGTCCGAATAATTCTAATCTCCTTATTGAATTAAGAATTATACAGTTATAGTAAGTACTTTTTTTACGAGAGAATAATTGGCTTAGAAAATAAAGCTGCATGAAACTGACGGCACAAACTGACACGATAATAAGTATGTAGTTAACAGCCGCAGATTAAAATTAGGCGGTTTGAATTACAAATTCATTTTTTATTGCATAAATGATTTCATAAGTACTTTAAACATTTTATGTATACTGAGAGTGTGCTTTATGGTTTTACGAGCATGTGTGTCACTTGATGGTAAACGATCAGCGCCACTCATGACATCCGTAGCCTCAGGGGAGTCACTGATGCGTTCCGTATAAAAAATAATAATATGAATAAGAAACATAAATTAGAGGCACCTGTTTTTCTGTTGGTATACAAAGCCAAGAAGCAGGCAGGCAGCGGAGGCCGGGCACGTGTAGCCGGGCGCGCGAGCTATTCCCCTGGGCGCGTCCCAACAAGCCTCACACACATATAACCCACAATCACCCTAATAAATAGCTATCATATCGATTACCCACAATCCCGCGTAATTTAATCCATTGAGACGTCTCATACGACCGCGTGAGATCCTCCTTTTTGATCCTACAAGACTCGATGCGGATAAATATTTAAAAAGAAAATCCTCTTCACTGATGTCTCTTTGTGTTTAATGACGCATACTAAGAATCTTGAATAGAAACATGAGATCCGTTTAACGGTAGAATAGAAAACATGTTACTTTACAGAGGAGAGACGTATTATCTAACTGTGTCGGTAATCGTTAAACGATTTTTATACCGTTTCAAAACACATTTTAAAACTTAAGTCGTCGACTGAATGGAAAGAGAAACATCAATTTTAAAAGTTACATACAGTGATAAGAGTGAGAAGAAGCGGTTCATTTGAAGTTGAGCTGTAAAACATTGAACTCGAGTGGAAGTTATGATTCGGTACCAGATAACAGTTCCCATGGGCCTTCCGTCTTTATCATCATCCGACTGATTTGGTAACGGTTTGAGGGCTAAACAAATAAAAAAATAGCATGACAATTTCCGTTGTATTTATTGAATTTGCACAATTTGTAATTGGGAATAAGGAAATCAAAATCCTGGAAAGATTATTTTCGTCTGATTTTGAATTCAGAAAAAAGAGGGTTCATATTTTATGTAACAGCAGCAAAAGATACGAAGAATGTGCTTAATACGAAGACTGGAAAAATGAGGAATCTAAACCAGTCCTTTAAATAGAGTTTGACATTTGAAACGTGCCACAAACCATATGTTAAAAATATAATTGGCTTATAGGTGTACATATAAATAATTAAATGTATTGTCAGTTGCTCGTAAAGCCTGCGTTACAACAATGCATAACCATAACATAACAATCACTACCTCAAAATTAATTTTTAGATCATCTTTTAAACATGTTCACATGATAAGCGTCTGTGTCATTATGTGCCTATACCAAAGCATCAACTTTTATAACCCAGAGGACGTTTATAGAACGTTGCAGCCGCTGTCCGTTTGGGTCATAACTTTTAATTAACCGCACTTTACAAACTAACCTTGTTAATCGTCTTACGCTTCAACGCTCATTCATTATTGCCCCTCGTAAAATCAGGGGCGGGCTATCTAACAAAATAAAGTACGTACAAGACCCCCTAATGCCCCAATGTTTGAGAGCAACGGCTTGAAGGTACCAGGAAATGCAGATGCGGGACATAACTAATCGCCATACCATAATCACGTGTATCCTCCAAGTTTCATTTTAAAATACTACTTCATAACTTACAACAGGAACTTTAAAAAAAACTGAATCTAAACTAATAGTCGTTCATTGGACGAATATAGACCGTAATATTATTTTTTTATTATACCTTTCTTGATTTCTGCACTCTTTCTCAATAAAAACTTCAGACTCCTCCGTACGCGCAATATGCTTTAACAAGGGGTAGAATTTTTTTTTTCTTGACGAATTAATACGTAGATATTACCATGTTGATATCCTGTCTATATATGATTGTGGTTTTAACTCAATTGTTTTAGAATGCATACATACAATTTATAGAACTCGATCAAAAGTAAAGTGTTTGCGCATTGCGACCGCAATACCAGTAAAACAGCGAGACACTAACACAGCTCCATAGTTTTTTAAACGTATGACTATACAAATGTCGTGGAAATAAATACGGAAACAAGAAATAAGCTCTTAAACTACATGGAGTGAAGAAAACAAATCTTTAGTAACGAAAGTAACACATTGTTATCACAAATTCATATTATACTAGCTGTGCCAGCGACTCCGTCCGCATTGATGTCTAAAATAACAAATGTTCAACGTGATTCTTTAAAATTGACGTAACTTTTTTATTTATGAACAGATTGACATGAAACAAACACAAAATGTTAAGTGAAGCTTACCACAATATATTAGTGAAAACCACATCTAAATCGGATAAGCCGTTTCTGAGATTAGCATGCACAAACGCACAGACAAACAGTTAAACAGACAAAAATTCTAACAATAATTGTTTTGGGTGCTATTTGCGTTATTAAAGGTCCCAATAATATTTTTTCTCATATATCTTCCATGTACAGAGAGCGATCCGTAACATTTTTATTATATGTATTGATGATTAAAGGGTTAGCGTAAAATATGTATATGGCTTACTAAAATGTGTCATTATGTGCATATACCAAAGCATCAACCTTCATAACCCACAGGACGATTCTATAACGTTTTTTTTATCTCTCTGACCTATCCCAATTTATTGGGGGTCGGCGTAGCATGTCTTCGCCTTAAATACACCTCTATGACCCGTAATCTCTCTTGGTAGCAACTTCTTTGCAACCATGTCATCTTTCACACAATCCATCTATAGTTTCCTCGATCTTCCCTATTGTCATAACCATCATCCACGTCCTCTACATCTCATGTGTCCTATGTCCCACGCCATGAATAACGATTTCCACACAACTTCTCGGTCACCGGTGTTACTTTCAGACTTCGTATTACATTCTCATTTCTAAACCTATCCATCCACGTCATAACACATTAAGAACTGAAATATTTAATAAAACATCTGATCATGAAGCAAACTAGTAAAGTTTTATTAGGGCCCTAATGATGTAGTAGACATGGTACTTAACGCACTTCGCGTTTTATTCAACAAAATCGCGCGTTTCAGCTACTGGTTTGACTTAATATAGAAATATCTATGCTGTTTGCTTGGTGGAGAGGTTTAGAAAAGTAGATATATTAAGGAATTAAGTGCGCACGACAATTTTTTCAAAAAAAAAATTCTTAGTATCTATTGCGATGCGTAAGCCATCCAGTTTTATTCATAAAATTAATCTATATTCTATAATGTGTGCCTTTATAATACATAAAATAATAAATTATTTTCCTAAAATAAGACATGCCATTTATTCTTTCGCTTTATCAATAAAGCGAGAAACAGTCTTTGCACCGTGTTCTGCAGATGCCCAAATCTCATTAAATCGCGGCGACTGGTATCCGAATGTGTAAAAACGCTACACGCGTTTGGTCACTGTATCAAGCTACCGAGAATGGAATAAACCGATAATTGCTGATTGTGAAATTGATAATTTGTTTACGAAGAGCCAACGTATTGCGGATTCATTATAAAAAGGGACACTGAAAGATTTCCACAAGAATGGGGCATTTGAACTCGGCAGCCAATTTCAATTTCTTCATAATTCAGTGTATGTGTTTCAGTGTAATCCATTCACTATCTGACCTTAACCTGCATTGGTAAAACCATTCATGGCTACTGAAATTCCAAGAACTGTTACACCAGACCCAGTAGCGTAACTCCCCTGTCTATTTACTTGCAGCATCCATTCGACACTGATATTTTTTACAGCTCTGAATTAAATTCGCAGAAATTTAAATTAAAATGAAAGCTGCTACGACAATGAATAGATCGGAAACAGTTTTGTTTGGGTGTAATTAATTTCTAGGGGTAGTCGAAAAATAATAAAAGGGCATGAGTGCGGTATAAGCATAGTCAGTAAGTAACATCGAGATCGTCATGAGAAAACTTGCAAAGAGAAGCGTCAAGTTTGCGGGCGGCGACGACGGGCGGGCGCGGGTGTGAGGCGCGGGGCCGCGGGATGCGGAGGTCACGGATCAGCTGGGCGGCGGCCATATTGATTCCCCGGCCTGTTTGATCGGCGCCACCCGTCCCCCGACCGCTCCGCGCCCACACCCGCTCCACGGATTAATAGACGAGAACAACTTTTATGATTTCAACTCAAACAGAACGATGGCCTATTTAATGTTACCGGTAAAGTGCGAAATGGAGGAAACGCACGCATAATGTACAATATTGCATGTTTAATTCCGGACTATTCGATAAAAGCCAAGTTAAATAAACGTAAATAAGCCGCTGTTACTGGATTAGCCGATCTCTAATACTAAAATCGGATTGTGCTGTGTTACAATAATTTATTCCACAGTAAATCGCGGTTATTTCCAACAATCAGGTTGAATTATCGTCGGAATGAACACAATACTGAACATAAAAGGTTTAGAGATTGTTCTATTTCTTTTATAGCTATCATGCTTATTGGTTTGCTACTGTTTATATAGATAGGGTCCATGAAAACACTCGTGCAAATCAAATAAAAGCCTCTTTAATACAATGCGGTATGAGTGTTCGTTAATTAATGGAGATGGCTCTGGAGCGATCATCGGATGAAACAATGACACTGTATATGATCGATATGCTGTACATAGATTTCCTATAAATAAGTGAGCTTGAGACTGATTACTATCAGTCTCATGCTCACTACCTACTGTTAAGTATGTAAGAAAAATCGAAACGTGACTAGCTAACTTGAGTCGGCTCTGAATTGAACGGGGCCTAAAGTAAAGTAGGCGAGGCGAGCGGCGAGCGGCGAGCGGCGTAGACGAATTTCAAGTGTTTCTTTTGCCGTGAAGACGTGGCGCGTGCACGAGAGCGCGGCTCGCCACGCGCCCGGCGCCCCCACACACAGCCACATCGTGTGTCTGTGTCTGCGGCCGTGTGCCGGGTATACTCCATCTGAACTCATCCGCTCGTTAGAATTGATACTTAAGGTAATAAGTTAACAGTGGCATTGTATGAAATACCAACATTAACTCTTTGTCAATATTTTATAATTCACTACTGATAATTGTTTCACCTGTGAGATAAAGATTTGTATTTAAATTCCCATTTCCTATTGCGTCAGAAAACGCTTAGGCATTTTATGAACGAATTTGTATACAGTTCATAAATAACACCAAGCGAGTCCCTGCACGTAGGACTGGTACATTTGATTTGGTTGCTTTAGGAAGTAACACGTTATAAATACCTACAGAGGTATCACCAATAAAACTAAAATATACAAGATTGTGACTATTTAAAAAGAGATATGGATATTATAATGGATATAATTCTTGTACCATTAAATAAAAAACGTCGTTTAAATAATGCTTGATGCGTAATATAAAATTGACAGACATAAAATAGGTATTTACCCTATTTTATTGAAACAACATATCTACTTCTGCTTTAATAAGTTACATGTATCTTCCACATATTCAATTTTTCATCCTAAGAACATGTGATATCGCTGAGTGAAGTTATATCGTGTAGGTATAGTAGGAAAGCGGAGTTTAAAAGCTGGTAATTGTGTAGAAATGTAATACTGTTAAACTGATAGCTGACGACTAGAGCGTCCGTTTACCACACTCTCTACCAACGTTTCATATTAAACCAATTTAAAAGTTAAACATGTTACCTTTGTTTCTTTGGAACTAGAAACAATATATAAAATGTTATTTAATTTTTGCTTTAAACATGTTTAAAGTATTTTCACGTAGGGCTTGATTGCATTATGTGTAACCCATTTACGGTAAACGAACTGCGACGTACGATGAAAACAGAAAACGTATTTATTATCAAGTGCAGTTCGCTTCATGTATACAACCATACATATATTATTACAAACTATACTACATTTATGCTGTGTCAAAAACAATCAATGAAATCAGTAGACCATTCTTAAAACGGGAAAATCGCAGAAAAGTGAGACGATGCGTGATTATAGCTTCATAATCAGTGTATAGCAAAAGTGGGCTGTTCCAATTATGTTGACATTACACATGGTTTGGTACATTAAGCCCCCAATTAGAGGCGCGCGCGGCGGCGGGCGGCAGTCTATAAGCCGTTCAACCACGCGCCATAGATTACCGCTCTAGTTGACAACTCGATTTATTCACTTACAGATGTTCAATCGAGAACGGACTTTTATAACTTGTCTGCAATAAAAAGCCAATGACACCACTGTGCGGTGCGGTATTGCGATTTGAAGAGGCACTGGCGAGCTTCTGCTGTTAATGTTTGTAGCGTACTATGCGACACTTTCAAATGGATTTATATAAAATTTGATATTCAACGGACTTAAAATTAATATTCTGCAACTTTCTTTAAGTTTGATAAACTTTAAATAATAACACTAAGCAGGGATACGGGATGATCTTTTCAATTGGGCGTAGATAGCCAAATCCGAAACTATGGAAATCTTAAGATATATTGAAAAATACTCAAAGGGGTCTCGGAGCCGATTTCGAAAACACAATTGAAATAAAATAGTATTTTGTTGAAAAAATTCTCTTCCCTTTAGTTTGCCATATGCCATTAGGTATTTTCCATAATTTGTTCCATATTTCCTTTTTATTCCTTATAGTTTCGAATTTGGTCCACTTGAAAAAGGTACCCTTTATATATTTTTTGGTAATTTTAATAATGCTTTGTAAGAGCTCCAATTTTTTAAACTACTTAATTTAAATATCAACAATTAAAACTTGTACCAGCAAGTCTTTCAAGGTCAAACTGAACGTTCATTAACAGATTGCATTGACAGAAGTGAAATCGATACAGTATTTCACGCAAGCTTTCCTTGAACGAGCGTAGTAAACTTCGGTTATTGCCGACAACACTGAATGTTTACGTAACCGACATCAATGTATTAATTTGAACAAATAATTTTCAAATACCGGTAAATCTTTCAAACGCATTAACGTATGCGTAGCGAAACACTGAAGTTATACATTTTTGTACATAGAAAAATAGGGTCGTGTACAAGATTCGAACCTGCGCCTTCCGGATATATTCCAGGCGCTCTGACCACTAAGCCAGTAGTCAATGACTAACTGAACCTTAACAGAAACTAAACGTGCGCTTATAATTAAAAACAAACACCAAAAAGTAGTAACAAGCAGAAACTCAGGCACCATCTGCATCGTACATAATGTTCTAATCTAATATTCTTCATGATAATCAGGTAAGAATGAAAACAAGGGACGTTGTTTATCATCCTGCACGAGTTGAAAGTTATCCGAGACAAATATATTCACATATTATAGGTGATACGGCTGTGGATATATATAAATAACTTCACAGCTTCGCTTAAATACAGCTACGTCGAATATCATCGTTAACCATCCATTGCTAGACAAGACCGCTATAATGGACGGTTATTTAATAGAATTCATCACCACAATTGGTAAATTGTTGTAATAAAATCAAAACGAATAAAATATGTACCTACCTACAGCTATGGGTTAACATTCAAAACTAAATTAGATAAATTGGAAGCTCTTCAAATAAAATTTTTAAAACTACTTGTTACTAAAAAAACTAAAAGCAGCTGTAAAGGAGATTATAGAAAATTATTTAAAATATGCAGAATTCTACCGATTACTTTCAAACATAAATATCTTTTATTAGTTAACCACCACCGTACCCAAGAGCATAACTTAACTTACGTAAAGAACAACCATAATACACGATCTATGGCTGCTGGTAGATTCAATGTACCCAGAGTCACCAATTATTTTGGTGACAGAACATTAAAAAAGAGAATACCATATTTATTGAATAGTCTGCCGGCAGAAATAAGGAGTGAAACAAATTCAAATAGGTTTAAACGTAAATTAAAGTTATATTATTTAGAAATGTATTGAGTTTTATATACTCGTAAGTGTAAGTTACAATACCTATATAATATTTAATTATAAGTACATTTAATTTGTAATGTCTAGAGACTCGTTGACCTCACTGTCAAACCATTGCAACGGTTTTGTGGGGCTTAGAATATAAGATACTTACCTTTGTGATATAAAGATAAATAAATAAATAATACCTGTTGCACAACTATTTACCACAATACCTATGAACAAATAATGATTTCATGAGGAATGTTAATAACCCAACTTTCCCCTCTGGATACATTCTCTCGATCTCTCTGTAAACCCAAGAAAAGTGTTTGGTGCAACGGTGCAACGATGCAACAAAACATAAATGGTATAAAATCTTTATTTGTTCAAACATGGGTGAGCCGGGCGGCCGCGGCGCGCCGCACTCGGGCCTGCCCGTGCACTTGGCTCGGCGCCAACACAAACACTAATTCGCTGACGTTGTTACATAATTGCTTCGTTTTTACCAACGCTACCAATTTTCACATATCGCTTGCCACGGAAAATATATTTTCCGTGGCAATTATATTTTATCAGTGCACCATCCAAGAGGGGACGTCGTTAACTTAATTTTGACAAACATTGTAAACTGCACTGGTTATTTAATTTAGTTTTATGGCTGTAAGAGAAATATTATAAGCATTGAGTAAACGTGTTCGTAGCTATCTATAACGTAGCAGAGACCTTTCCCATGTTTTGCCATAAAATCCACTTCTTCCACAGAACACGTAGCACGTGTACCACGTTTTTTGTATTATATACTCCTCCCGACCGTATTTCGGTCACGGCGGCCTATCTCCACGGAGATAAGCCAAGTACACAGGAGATGTGCACAAGTGTGTGCACAAGTGTATGCGCAAACACAGGTGCATTCCCTCTTCCTTCACTCTCATATTCCGATGGGACGGCAATCCGACAGTACCAGAGAGAGATTAGGCGCAGGACCGACGGCTTAACGTGCTCTCCAAAGCAAGAGGGTGACACACCACCACCACCAACTTTTTGACTCCGGGCTGCTACTGAGAATTACCTAACAGAAAAACTTAATAACACTGCCCAACCTGGGAATCGAATCCAGGACCCCACGCTCAACAGCCGCGCTTGCGGCTCACCTACGCGCCTAGACCGACGAGGCAGTCATTTTGTATTATAATATACACAATACAGTAACTCTTAACTAACCATAACCCGAATAAAGGAAAAGAGAGTTTAGTTTTTTTAATTTATTTGTATACTGATTTATATTTTGCGTGCTATGCCTACGAAGCTACGAAGTGCTACGAAATACTACGAGAACATTGTTCGTAGATGCAATACGACCCACGTCGGCTGCCAACTTAACGTATTACAGAAATATTTCCACAATTTTCAACCGCAAATAATATACACATGTATAATATATTTCAATTTTCCGAGGACGTTAATTAAACACAACAATGATGCGAGGAAACATGTTATACGTTTCAAGATGGCCGGCCGCTCGCCCGCAACTCGCGGCCGCCGCAAAAAGAGGAGGTATTAATTTTCGCGACCTGCCATCCTTTAATTATAACGAGCAACTTTCGGCAACTTAGCTCATGTTACATACAGCTCTGTTAGTCTTTGTTGCCAACGTTAAGTTTTAAGCGTTCCGCGCAATTATCGACATAAATAATAGAACATGCCAGTGTACCAAGCATACCTTAACTGGAACATAATTTTTTATTGAACTTAAAGTACTTTATGAACATAAATTCTTATACATAAATAGAAAGGAAATAGAATTTCCTAAACGCAGATGAATCAAAGTCATGGTTGTTTTTACTAACAAATCCGATCAGAATAAAATTGAAACTTCAGAGTACTAAAAGTTCAGAGTTGAAGAGATTTTATATGGAGAAATTTGATTCTATTTTTTTTCTCTGCCTTTTATATATTTTCATATTAGGTATAACTTTAGGGTTTCCATATTTGTAGTCCATCAAATATATATTATCTGGACGATAAGGTTATAACACATAATAGTACTTTTAATTAATTTAAAAACTTAAGAGGTGGAATATATGTTCTACCTATTCATAAATAGTTACCTCCCTTCCTACATGAAAAGCAAATACTACGATCGTTAATTAAACTATGAAAACACTTCGTGGTCTTTTCAGTTAATACGTTGTAAGTGCACTTCATTATATTAATGGACGGTATGTAATGTCTCCTATGTTTACCTATGTTAAACCATAGTGTATACATTCTATATCAACATTACCCGCGTATCGTAAGAGATTATATACTATAGGAAAGATAGTCTTCGTCATTCAGGAAGTATGATTTCATCATAAAAGCGTCCGGCCTGGTTTGTCCATTGACCTGGTTTGTCAAATGGAAATCTATGACAGCCATAGCAGGAAGCCAGATGCCTGAAACTCTGACACCCTTCAGATATCTTGTATGGAGGTCAGATAGTACTCTATACAAAATACTGGTTAAATTCGAAACCGGCACCGACTTAGGGGGAAAAGATTAAGCAGATGATGCTTTCTTCGGGGTATAGCTAGCTGCTGAACCTTTTAGTCTGTGTGTTGCCCGTTATTAGAAAAAGCATTCATAGCCTGTTACAAACCGGTATCGTTATACCATCAGTGGGTTTAAGCAATGCTTGACGCAGTTATTAGAGGGGTGACCGATATGAGCATTTTTATTTTGACGTCTCCGTGCTTCGGAGAGCACGTTAAAGTCACATCAGCCCCGGTAGTTTCTAAACCAATTCAGAGGCTTACGAGCGGCTTGAACAACTCTGAGGCTCGGTTGCACCAACATAAGTTGTAAGACGTATTACTTTATTATTAAGACAGCTTTTCTATGTAATATCTGTCAAAATGACAGAGTAACATGTTGGTTATGATTAAAGTTTGTGCAATTGAGCCTAACACTTTGGACCCAAAAAAAGGGGCTTTGAGGCAAACCAGGTGCACCTTAATAACAATATTTTACATGAATCGACTGGCTATCTGACCCTCTTACTGGATAATACTGATATTGGGTTAGCTTCTAATTACACGAAAGAAGAATAAGAATCGAAGAATTACACGAAAGAAGAATAAGAAAAGAACTAACTTTATGGCTCAGTTATACCAACTTAACTTTTACGGTAATCGACATGTTAGGTACTGTGTAATTTTGACAGAATTCACATAGAAAAACTGTAACAATAATAAAGAAACTCATCGGTTACAGTTATATTTAACTACTAGGTGGTGCCCGCGACTTCGTCTGTGCGACTAAAGGTAGCCTATGGCCTTCCCCAAGATTTAATCTATCTCATTGCAATTTCATTACGATCCGTTCAGCCGTTTAGTCGTGAAAAGGTAACAAACAAGTATATAAACATACAAACAGAGTTACTTTCGCATTTATAATATTAGTATGGATATGGTGCAACCAAGCCTAAGCATGGAGCAAGGTGAATGCTGTTTCTTTCATACACTGGAGTTTATTATTTTTAACGTAGGCAACGTTTAGGATAGTGGGCACGTGGGCACTAGGTGTCTATCCTGCCTCTTGGGTGCGTTTACAAATACATATCTCACATGCACATGCATACCATAAGTAGTTCTTGGCGATACATGTGTGCCGCCACCCACCTGCAGCTCGCACCATGGCTGATACCACAATGAAATGTGATTACCTATGTGACGAGCGTGCCGTGTTGTGTTTACCATTGGTGTGCCATGCCATGGCTATGTGTGAGCGATCGAGGCTGCGTAAATATTTTGTGTGCGTCGTCATTATGTGTGTGTGTACGTGTGTGTGTGTGTGTGTGTGTGTGTGTGTGTGTGTGTGTGTGTGTGCGTGCGTGCGTGTGTGTGTGTGTGTGTGTGTGTAAATGTTAGGTAGGAGGTATTGTAATGTATTTTGTTGTCCTTTTTTTCTTTATTAGGTTTTGTTTTGTTTATTTTGCTATTTGTGTTTTGTGGTATTGTGTTGTTTAATAAAAATTATTATTTCTTTCTTTCTTTACACAACCACACAACCACGATTATATTATCTGTAGATCATACAAATACCTAAATTTTCCGTGCGTGAATTGAATCCACGACTCCTGCCCTAGCCATTCTCTCGACAACACCGTCATTCGGGCAATAGGATAAAACCAGATACTACCGAACTGTATCGAATGTAATTAAGTAAATATTTAAAGCTTTTTGGACAAATAACATTCCCTAAGGAAAGAATGTCAATGAAGAAACCTCAAAATTTATTCCCATTTACCGTTAACATTAAGTTGGTGTAACTGAGCTATAAGAGAACATACAGCTAAAAATTTAAAAAGTATTTATGCTGATTACTCCTTATTTGTACATTTTCCAGCTTGCCGCGGTCGTTCTGTGGATGGGTGACCATCACTTCATATCAGGTTCCATGTCTCGGAGAGGACGTTAAACTGTTGGTTCCGTTTCTCAAATAAAGGTCGATGACAGCCGGTACGGATATTCAGGTGCCTTAAAGTCTGGAAACCAATCTTACCTTGAAATATCGGATGCTCGGATTATGGAGGTCAGATTATTAAGCTCCATCTGGTAAGATTGGAAGCCCCCAACGTGTTTGAGAAAAGACATGACAGATTTGTTAGACTCCTCATTTGTAGGTATTCCTTGTTAGTTATTCTGTAAAATTAATTCCCGTTTTAATATGTTAATGTGATATGTATTTATAAAATTTTATTATGTGGAACAGGAGGTCCTTTATGTCATTGCATACGTAGCTGCGTACTGCACGTCGTTCAAGGTCCGGCACTGTCCGATAATTACTCGTATATTTACATCGTAGTATTTCGCAGAACTAGCCTGCATGCTTCACTACGCGTTATTGTAAAGCGTATTATGTTTACTCGTACTCTAAAGCTCTCGTATTCACGCGGCATTCAGTCTTTAAACAAAACAAACAATGTCCGTCAAGCCTATTACTTGTGAAACCTTGGCAGACGTGTATGGCACTATTGATGGTTTAAGATTCCACTTGTGCTAGACATTGAGCTGCTTGTCGTTCGGTCAGGAAATCCATACCTAAATTATTATTTACGATGAAAAAAAAAAAAAGAAATATGATGAAACTTTGTGTTATATACAGTCGTTTTATTTTGTGACCACGGTCATTATAGGGCACAATTGTAGAATTTAATAAGAATCTAGTTGGATTAAATAATAAGCCAGATATTTCTCAATAACAAAAAACAAGCTCAATAGCCACGTGAACCTATAAAGATGTACAATTGCCTCATAACAAAGCGTAAAGTCTCGACTAAGTAAAATTTCACCGAATCTAGTAAACACAACATACAAAAACAACTCATAACTTTAACATAACTGTCATCTAAACATGAACCCATCCCATGTGCGGGAAGCCTTACCAAAGCTTAGTTTAAATTAACAATCAAAGCGGCGCGGTCTCGTGTCAATATGGAAGCCCTCCAAAGTATTCCACTAAGAGTAAGGCTCGGTAATTTCCTCACTAAACGAGCGCTGCACAAAGTAATTTATGCATCGCATTAATAAAACATGACTATGTAAACGCGTTGACGCAGTTCGGGTGGCTCGTCACCGCTGAGGTGCTTGCATCACGAAATCACAATACCAGCTACAATTTCCCGGATTATTTTGTTAATTTCCGCTTTTTTTAGTTTAACTTCATAACTAAAGTACTTTGTAAACTGGCTCATTGGTGTTAAATAGAAAATTCTCAGTAACAGCCCAGAATTCAGAATAATGCTTCCTAACATATTGTACTCAATAACGGCATTGCTGAACTGGATACACCTCTGCCTACTCCTACTTTGGTTCTAACTTTCATCGGACGCAATATGAATATATAATAAACATAAGATTTTTTTCCGATAAGACGTTGTAATTCAACTATTATCCCTTAACAACTCGTACTATGGTGGTATAATAAATTCTTCCATGCTTTTATCAAAAACGTCAAAAATTAAGAAAAACAAAACGTTTTAGTAGGTACACAACTTTGCAAAACTAGAGATCGATATAGGTAATATCATATCAACATCACCATGGTAACCCGACATACTCACAATGCGTAGAATATGGACTAATGTTCTACCACACTCCCATTGTATTCTCATATTTACACAGATATTTGTTCAAGTAATGTAACCTACATACCTGTCGGTATATGTAAGTTGACATCGGTAAACTTATAGAGTTAATATTTTAGCCCCAACTACAAGAGCACTAATTTGTGGGGAAGTTGCCGTATGCTCGTGTATGCAAACAAGCCCAGAGTGACTCTTCACTTCACATTCTAGAAGAGCTTCACCATTTGCGATTCAACTACGAAAAGATTGTGGATTGCAGGTTAAAAAATAACTATTTTCTAAGCTCTGTTGTGAAATCTAAAATAAAATCGCTAAGTTAAGTTGTGCGTGAAATAAACCACAGACTGTGACTAAACAGATACTATTAATTTGTTCACCGGTAAAAACGTCACTTTCGTGAGACAATTTATAGTAATTAATTAATTAATTATTGTTCACCGGCTACTATACATATCTATATTTACGTGCATTTTTCGCATTGCCCGACTACTTTCGAACTCGAACGGAGCCCTTACCAAACGTCAGCAGAGTTCGAAACTAGTCGAGCAAAGCGAAAAATGCACGTAAATATATGTATAGTAGCTGGTGAACAATAGTGACTGTGTCTCACGAAAGTTATTATACAGATAATCTTAACTTATTACATTAAAAAAAATTGTAGTTCTGCAACAGACATAATATATACACGCTTCATAATTATATGTATGTAAATTAACATAATTAAATTTAAGTACATTGTTAGCTGTTGTTTACGACTTCTGCAGGAAACGGTCCGCACCACAAATCCAAATCTTTATTATAATTCTAGTGTAACCTTACGAGTATTATGTGATATCTCTATCTATATAAATAAAAATTAAGTGCTGTAGTTGTGATTTGGCTAATTCTTTGTTTAAATGTTCATAATAGGCCGAATAAAGGTTTTAGGGAAATAATTATTGGAAAAACTGAAAGTGTTTTTCCTATGGGTTTTTAGACAGCACAACATCTGTCGAGTCAGCTATTTTTATTTTATTTATTTATTCATGTACACACAACATACAATAAATAGGATCGTTGCTTAAGAATATGATGTACAAAGGTACTGCTTATTTCTAAAAGAAATCTTTGCCAGCAGACCTGCGAGAGGAAAATTTTATGCACGAGATGTAGACATGATGTGTAAATAAATATTTATCATAATACATATACTTGGTTATACTAGTAAAAGAACATACAAAACGAAATAATAAACATACTTATTATAAAAAGATGAACTAAATAAACATACATATATATAACTTGCAAAAAAAAACAACTAATGGGTTAAGGAAAGATAGTGTTCCTTAACACGTTTTTGAATAGTGAGATGTTCTTAGTCTCGAATTTCAGTAGGAAGCGAGTTCCACAACCTAACTATGCACATGCACAGATCAGGAATAGGAATAAAAATCTGTTTTGTGGGAAGGGAACTTGACGAAGATGTGACATGCAAGGCGAACCGAGCGGTCGAGTGTAGAAGAAGCGTTTCCGCAGATAGGAAGGGGCCGATGGATTATGAAGGATGTTGAATAGGAGACACAAGTCAATATCCGAGTATTGCTGCGAAACCAAATTGGGAGCCACTTGAGCATCGAGGAAGTTGGAAATATGGTCATGCTTTTTAAGGGTAAAAATGAAACGAATACATAAGTTTTACAATCTTTCAAGTTTATTTGAGAGCTCCTCAGTGTCATCCAAATGGGCTGAATTTAAGTTGGAGTTAAATAGATTTTGGTTTTCATAGGCAAAAAGGTCTGGAGGCACTGCAACAAGTGAAATGTATATTGCACTTTCTTACTGACATTAGCTACGTGTGCACCCCATAAGTTAGAGTAGATGATAGCTCCCAAGTTCTTTGCGGTGTCGGTATAGTATTCTCACTCCATCTAGGCTAAGGGGAGACAAAGACCATATGTTCAATCTGCCTCTAATGTTTCTACTGCCAATTATCAAGGCCTGAGACTTGCCAGGGTTAATGGGAAGGCCAAAAGACCTAGCCCACCTACTGATGCAATCCAGGTCTTGGTTCATGGCAGCAACTGTATTTTCAGCCTCAGATACAAGAAAATGTCAGTAAAGCTGCAAATTGTCTTCGTAGAGATGGAAACTAGAAGAAATGACCTTGGTGATCGAGTTAATTAAAACCGAAAAAAGTAGAGGAGAGAGTACACCACTCTGAGGCACACCCGCACGGAGGGTACACCAATCAGAGGACGCCTCTTCAAGGTAGACACACTGAGAGTGGCCTCGAAGATAGGATGGCGGAGGGAGAAATATTAGCGTTTCTAAGGATACCGAGAAAAATATCAAAATGACTGAGTTAAAAGCATTGCTGAACTCCAGTAAAACTAGTATAGTAAGAGGTTTGTTTTCCATTGCCCAGCGGATGTCATCGGTAACTTTCCAGAGTGATTTTATATAAAAATAAAAGTACAAAGCCACTTGGTGAATAATTTTGGAACCCCGTTAAAGGTTTGTGGAGGACTGTGTGGTTAACATAAGATTTCCACACTCAAATAAAAGGAAGGTGTAAACTACATAATGAAAATAACACCATTTATAATCATTGTAAGCTATTGTACATTTATGAAATGAAAGGATTGTATCGGAAGTACACAACTTATTAGATCCGCGTATTCAACTCTATCCGGTTATTTAATATTAAACTTGTATAATACGAGTCTCACTCAATGGTGACAAGTCATATTAAAATTCCCGAATGTGTGTGTAAATGTGGGTCGTAATGCAAGTAGGTCAGGGCGCCGCCGAGCGGTGGAGACGGCCCGCGCCGACCCGACTTCATCACCGTTCTACTAACAGGAAAATTTATCCCACTATAGTCCTTTCTACAGAACACCAATTACAGCAATCGAATGTTCTTAGTTACATTTAAAATCATATAAATATATATAGCTATAGCTAGCTCGCTGACTATAGTGACCAAGTACAATCACGTATTTTTTTCTATAAAGTAAAATTTTATTCGCACAAAAATATTATACTATGTTATTTAACTTGCAAATATTTTTTTATTAAATAATCTAGCGACAGAATAATTTAATAAAAATAAACACACCTGCCATGTGTGAATAATATTTTTATTTATTTCTTACTAGCCTATGCTACCCGGGATAATGTAAGGATTCTATCGATACCCCATACATCTAAATCGGTTCAGACGTTAAGGTAACGTTAAGGTTATGGTGGAATAAAGACACTCACATACATGCATACATACTTACATAACACTGCTTTGTTTGGGCAGTCATGTAATAAAACTACATTAAACATACAAGAAAGTGCTCTCTATTTATTCCTACTTATTTATAATCAACCCCCGTGACCTGGATAGATCCTATAAAGACCCAATGTGAAAATTTAATGTATAACACTTATGATTTACATATTAAATAGGTAATTCGAAAGCCAGCGACAGTCTCAATCGTCAAAGAGC
This sequence comes from Xylocampa areola, assembly GCA_935421205.1. Taxonomy (NCBI): domain Eukaryota; kingdom Metazoa; phylum Arthropoda; class Insecta; order Lepidoptera; family Noctuidae; genus Xylocampa; species Xylocampa areola. The sequence continues at coordinate 13,267,580 of OW285201.1, forward strand.
AGAGATGCCGTAGTGACAAGTGTCGTGCGGTGACTTTCTTAGGCTCAGACGTGCTGAAACCTTGAAGTAATGAGTGAAAACCGTAAAGTAAGTACTCTTGATATTAATATAATCGGGTCGTGGTAAATGTTAGGTTCAAACATAAACTACACTATTAATACTGTGCAAATAGCTGCTAAAAACTATAGATAAACTTAATCGTTTCTAAAGTGAAATAACAATTTGATAGCAAAAGCCTAACAGATAACAACCGATTAAAAGTATTACAATTATTTATATTCATATGATACATTATATAAATAAAACTAAACTGGAAATAAAGGATAAATATAGGTTAACGTGAACATTTCCATGAAGGAACGAACCTCTCAGCTAATTCGTGTGAGGAAAGTTACAAATGAAAGTAAGTATATCTAATTACATAAGCGCAGGTTTTAATGAAGGCTTCACGAGAACATCTCTCCTAAAGGCTTGAAACCGTAATTCCCCTGCCTTTTGTTCCCTTTGTCTCGGATACAGTACCACTCGAATCTTTGGTTAGGTGTCGACGAATAATGATTTGGGCCCTATTTTTTCACGCGAATCTATCAGAGCCACGTATTCATTAATCTATTCTAAAAGACTTGTATATGATTCTATGTTGTGTATTAACTATTGAAAATGCACATTTCACTTACTGAAAATGAAATGGAAATGCACAAAGAACAAACAGAAAACCGTTTGCATTATGATATCTGCATAACAACAGTAGGTAACACGCTAGCTCAAGTCGACAATTTGCCGTATCCGACTCTTGACAATATTAGAACATATCAACGCCTTAGCAAACAACGAACTGTATTCACAGCCGTAAGACCTTTTTTTGAGAATACATAGCAAGTATTGTGTCCATAGGGTGACATGGAAGCTGGAACTATATTAAATATAAATTGGCGATATCTGTGACAAGAGTGAACATATGTAAAATTCAAAATGCTAGGGAAGGTAGGTGAAATCATTGCGAGACAGTGGCGCACTACGCATGCGCTGCCCGCACGCCTGCGCACCGCCACTTAACCTCAATCCGAGGCATGTTTTTGAATGAAACTTCATTCGGAGCCGGCCCCCGCGACCGTACTTTGCTTTTAGGTGATTTCGGCACTCGAGACGACTTATCTAACGTTACGAATGTACGTCTACAACATAACTATCGAATCACTAAGCAAGCTCCAATTAGAAAAAGAGTGTAAAGTAGTTTTAAACTAAGCCGCATATTGCTTTATGATCTTTTATATCGAAAACCCAACTGATACCTTTAAACAAACATGGTAGATTTTTTTATTCAAGCTGATTATTTTTGCCATTAAACGGCTCTGACTTCTATAATAGACTATTTCGTACCATGATTTTATCATCTTGTAGGTACTGAATTCTATACAGTTTTTTTTTTCTAATAGTTCTAATATAGATATGACGCTACGAGAACGAAACATTAATATCGTGGTATTTTCCACAGATCTATAATTTAGCGTCAATGCAAAATAGATTTAACGTAAAACAAATCAGTAAATACAACGCTTTCAACCAAATAACTCCACATGTTTCTACAGTTTTATAGTACGCAAGAAGTTATCGTTTATATTGAAGCACATATGAAACTCGTATATTAAATTTTCACAACAATAAACATAAAAGTCGCTGTATCGAGCAATGTGAAACTGAAGACGGTCTACAAAACGTATCCGCCCACTATACAGAACTTAACTACTACCGGTTCCGGCACACACACCGACGCGCGACGCCGGTCCTCGTATGACAGATATCAACTTGACTACAGTAATCAAATCATTGTGAAACTGTCTGTACAAGTTTCCTATGAGTACAGTTTTGAATACAAAGTAGGACTTTTTCAATACGCCATTTTAATTACCTACGATTTAAGCAACGTTTGGTACTCGCATGAATTAATAACTATGGTCTTGAAGTAGAACTAGTTTTAGATTGGTAATTGTCCAAGTAACAATTATGATACTATTATAATCACCAAACTAGGTTTATCATTATTGAATTTATATGGCTTTGTTTGGACAAAGTTGCATTAACTTAGTCTCAATTTTAGTCACAGTTTTTTATTATACTAACTAGTCTTCTTTCAAATAGTAATATCTTAGGTTTGCGCGATCACTACACATTATAATAAAACAACTTTTAACCGGATTAATCGCGTGTATTATTGGTTTTTTGTTTTTCCTGACGTTTCGAACACTTTGCAGCGTTCGTGGTCGCAGGAGGACTTCTTCTTTCAAACTTTAGCAACCATATCACTCTGTCACAGTATAAAAATATATTCGTTTTCATAGGACTAGCTACTAAGAAGGAACATAACTATACTGAATACTATACACATCGACTTTGGAATACTTGCTTAGAGGAAGTAATATTGTGTAGGTATACTACGACGCATGTGCTACGGCTTATCGTAGTCTACAAACTGTCGTATGGGAATTAATTGATAACATTAAAAAGGGAATTGCAACAACTGTTATGATACCAATTTTCTTGATTATTGACCTAGATACGTAATGACTAATCGTATTTTGTGTTTGTACGTTATACAATAACTAGTTCATAACTGTCTCACTGCTGGGCAAGGGCCTCTTCTCCTACAAAGAAAGTATGATATTTTGCTTCACCGTATATTTGTGTTGTTTTAAACTAACTAAGAAAGTACATTTGACCTCCCGAGTCCCATTGCCAGGCTGTCACCTTGATTTACATAGGTTATAAATTTTCTGGATATGGCCACCCTTATCACCTAGGGGTATAAAAAATAGCCTACAACCTATTCTCAGATCTACCAATTATACATAAAAATCGGTCAAGCCGTTTCGTAGGAGTTCGATAACAAATACACAAGATTTTTATATATTAGATTTATGTTACAGTTTTTATAATTATTGTTTTGCTCTACGTGTTCATTAGATACTCAAACAGAAATAATATGTACACTGCCGACTATATAATGTGTAAATAGACAGAACAAATATCATAAGAAACTTCACACTCACGGTAAATCATTAGTGTCAAAACAATGGCACAAGAATGGATACGCTCGTTCGTGATTACACAGGGGTTGGTCCCGGATTGCCGACTGACATATTAAATTAATTCACGGAAAACACCTGCGCACTCACACGTTGACGAACAAACAAACGTGAATTGTGATTACTGAGAGAGTTCTGTTAGATAACTTTTGAAACAAAACGATTTTAGTAGGTGTGCACAATTTTACTACATAAAGATGACAATTCTAAAATAGGCAAACTAAAGTTAACTTTGTATATTAGTGTATTTTACTGAAAAAATTATGAAACTAGAATTTCCGAACATTTAAAGTCTCTGACACTCGATAAGACTCTTAAATTAGAGGCATCAAACTAAAATTCTATGGATGTTTTGGTTTCAAATGCTAAAACTTAAGTAATCCGTCTCGAATTTTATAATTCCAGTTAATATAGCTTACGTTAGAATCGACCCCAATATGTACTCTGTACTAGTAGGTACGTTATAATAAAGACTTTATACGTAACTAGGGAACTCTAGACTAATTACATTACCTACATATTTTATATGTAATTATATGAGAAATAATAAGCGGTGACACACATGCTAGTAACCATACATATACACCTATTACTGGCGTTATGATCATAAAACATGACAAATTACGACATACACACACTATGTACGATAAAATTAAAACATATTTACATTTCACACGTCGTTGGTTCAGCAGCGTTAGATGGAGAGCATCTACACTTTGATAAATGAATTATTTTCGTGGTTTCTTGGTTGACGACGTGTTATTGGTTTTAATTGCAGTGTAACTAATACTTTTGTAAAAACCTATATGATGAAAAAGAGTAACCATGGAGTTTTTTGCCCATTCCGTCCATAGGAATCTACACTTTGGAACGTGGCAACTAACTTCTGATAATTCAAAAGTGCCTATAAGTGGTCTATTTGAAAGAAATGATTTGATTTTCATTTTCATTTAATACGATAGAGGCCATAATATATTACATACGTAACATATTCTGTGAAAATTTCAACTTGCTATTTATTACAATTTAAAATATACAGCCCTGGGATATACATACAGATAGACGGCGTAGTCTTAGTAATAGGAATTAAACTTTTCAGACCGAAAGGTATACATCATACGATCCATATATATTATTTGGTATTTATTTGTTAAATTTAAATAAAATACAGCCAAAAATGCTACAACTGTTGAATTTGAAATTGACATCGAAAGGACGAAATTAATTACTGAAAAAATAAAGTGTGGCAAGAAGACGAGCATACTTAAAACCCTTATAGTGAAGCGGAAGTCTTACCCTGAGGGTGTTTCTTTTTGTATCTGAAAGTACCAAACTCTTTATGGAAAAGGTTCAAGAGTTGAGGGAATAACAATATTAACAGTCGACCGGACCCCGTTCAAGATGCCATGCCCGTATCTCCTACTACTTTTTATACTTTTAAATACATACTGTTTTTTATATGCGATATGTATTAAAAATAATAATTACTATGTATATTTACTATACATAAAAAGTCCTAAACTATCGTCCTATTCATAAACGTATTTTTTTTTTAAAGTTCACGTAACCTGTGAGCTCTTTCAAGGACCTCGTATGACAATGTTAAGCTTCTGAACAAATTATGGTTACACGTAAGTACAACTTATAATGCAAGTAGGTAGGTACAGTTTTTACTAATATTAATCACTAATTATGTTGTACCTCGACTTGTATATAATGAGTCGATAACTACCCATAAGACAATTTGTATTTATTACTGAATTACACGAATATACTTATTTGTTAAACTATACTTTGAGATGTCTAGATAAGTAAGAGAATACTTAATTATTGACACTCACGTCTTTACTCAGGTGCTTTCTTCGGGAATGCCCTTAATCACGAGCTGATTACGTATCGAGGTCGCGAGTTGAACTTGAAAGTAGTCGGACAATGACAAAGGATGAGTCATGCAAGCTATGTGCAACTTCCAAATTGAATAAACATGTAGATGCGTGAATAAGATACAGCAAATGTAATCAAATTAAAAGAATAGCTGATGCTGGATTCGGCAGACACCAAGGTTGGTAAGTACTTGACAATGTCGCGAGTCAGACTAACATTGCCGCGGACTCAGCTCATGACTAAGGGCTCCGTTCAAGCTCGAAACTATTCGGGCAAACCCGAAGAATACACGTGAGTAGTAACCGGTGAGCAATAATTATTATGAATATGCCTCACGAAAGTTATTATACAAGTACTTGGTAGCGTTGGTTACATTTTATAAATCTTATAATCCATGAACTCCATTGTATTACGAGGCTTTTCGTACCTACTTACAAAGCATTGAACTAGACATTGCATTAGACACTACACTATCTAAATTGTCTATAGGCAGATAATTATGTAAATTATTAAAGAGAATGGCCAAATTTACTCCTTGTTTATATATCTAATGCTTTTTATTTAACCACTGCTAAAGTAATCTTGTTATAATGTCTCGTAATAACAAGAATCAGTTCTACCAAGCCAAATAGATAGGTAAAGGAAACTAAAATTCTACTAAATACAAAAACAAATCTACTAAAACAAAACCAGCTACTTACTTTCCCATGAATTTTATTATGTTACAAATAAAATAAAAATAGGTGGGGTTAACGGAGTGGCAAACGGTTGAAAGCTTTCAGATGTTTCAGCTGCAGGTGACATCGCCGTTAAGAGGAAATGGCTACCGACACGCCACCTTCAGGCAATCCTTTGACAACCATCTCGTATTTAATGTAATAAAAGAAAAAAGTTATTTAAGTTAACAATGCGCTTGCTTACAAGAGGTTGCCATGGCAACAAATTACTGTGTTTTTTTTTCTATAATTATGACAAATTATAATACCAATGTCTAATGTCAAACTTTATCATTATGGTCGTGCGAAAATAAAGCTGAAAACAAGCATTCCCATAAATTTAACACAGGTAAACTCGTTATAAAATAAATACTGAAAGAACTCATATAAAAACAATTACATACAGAAATTAATTCATTTTTGTACACCTCAAAGGAGATTTCATTCATAACATTTAGGTTCACTTTTAGACTACTGGGTATCAGGCTGTTCAATAAAAAATAAGTATTTTCCATGTATTTTCTTCTTTATTGCAAATTTTATGGCTATATATATATAACTTTTGGCCATATTCATAAGTCTAAGCACCTCCTTTCCTGGTTTTTTATACTCATAAATAAAAATCTCTACATTTCTTTTACCTTTTTAGAAAATTATCAAAGAATCCTGGATCTGACAAACAAAAAGTAGGTATAGATTTATTTGGCAGGGCTATAGCCCAAATTTTTTTTTGTCACTCGTCGATCTAGTATGTATTATGTTTTTTAGTTACAACACAACTATTCCGAGACAGCCCCATTGCAGTGCACGGGCCTCTTCTCAAACGCAGTAGGCACGACCATTGATCACCACGCTAGCTCACTGCGGGTTAACGATTTCAGACCAATATTAAGTTCAGCTAAGGGTCTCCCTCACGATGATTTTCTTTAGTAGCGATTGTGTCTGTATCTAGGAGATATTCTTCGTCACCGTATATGTCTGTAATGACTAAGAGTAAATCTGCGTCATAAGGTCGTAGGAATGAATGAAACTAAGAAAATATTGCCTTTATATGCTAATCTGTCATCTTTTATAGTAAACGGTTTGATGATCTTAAGATAAAGTTATTATATTAAATGGAAAAATTCGCTAAGCATGCGTTAATGCTTTTCAAAGAATTATCTTGAATTGATCTTAAGATGTTGTTAATACTAAGTGTAATGCGAAACAATCAAGATAAGATGATTTTAAACCTTGATTAATTAACTCTGAATTATGTAACGTCAAAATTAAATTTTATAACGTAAAATTTTATGTTTCCCTAGAACACAATGAAATAAGATAATAACTAAGTAACAAGTAATTATACGAAAGCACTGATTGGTGTCGATGCAAACTCAACTTCCGTATGGATATTTAAACTAAAAAAATACTTTAAGAAGAGTTAAAGGAAACTCGCAAAATTAAGGAAAACTACACAAGATAACTACTTAGCATGAGGAAGAAGAACAAATAGTCAAAAGTTGATAAGAATAATACGAAAGTATGGAAAGAGACGAGGTTTTACAGTTGTTTAAGTAGCTAGTATCTGCATGGGTTTATCTGTAGTCTGTAGGTACCACATAATGAAAAATATTTTATATTTTTTGTTTAGTTAGCGGTTACAGCCTTGCATACTTTTACTTATTAGTTTTGTATACAAAATTACCAACTGGACATTTTCAGACGCAAATATTTATTTATTTAAACTATATGCAACAAATATACGGACTTAATGCCTTAGGCATTCTTCCTAATTCAATAATACATGTTAGATGCAAAGGTTAACCGACAACTAGAGAAGAAGAAATATCAATGTAACCAATAGATGGCTAATTGACCCTGGATCAAAATAGGTTTCAATAAAAAGCCCTTTCGTACCAACTTAAAATATACACATTTGGTACCCTTTGAGCTGTTGCGTAACATTTGGGTGTTTTCTCATATTTCAGTTCAAGTAGCTTTCGAAACCGAGGAATAATTCTGAATAAAAAACGAGATAATTATGGAGGATTGAAGGTAGTCATTTAGGTCAATATTTTATTGTTAATTATTTATTTTGAGATTATAAAATCATATTGGGAACACGCTTGTACACTACATATACCTATTGTTTATTTATGTAAACCATAATAATTTCATTCAAGGATTAACTTGAAGTGCATGGGAAACCATATGTTTTTAGACTATAGTAATATACATATATTAGGTATATAGATACATATATATACCTAATACTATTTCTGTAAGGTTTTCTTTGCATCCTAATCAATCCGTTATTATTAAGGTGCTTAACGAATTGTGTTAAGCATACTGTATACAAATTAACGATTTTTTGACGTTATTCAGCCTTTACGAATAAGAAGAAGCCTTTGAATAGACATAAAGTAGCTTAAGTGCTATTTGTCTTCATATATCATTTGCGTTTCTTAATTGTTTTATTCCATACAATCACAAATGTGACATTTGAACACGTGGTCAACGTAACAAAAACTTTTCGAACCATAATTTTTCCTATAGAAGACATTACCAGCCGGCCATTATCGGTGAATCGGATCATTTATGACAGCAATAATTCACGTTTCCCTGAATTTAATTGGTCGGTCCTATGAGACAGTATCGGGAATACCGATCTCCGTTATCTCAGAGAGGGATTAACCAGTTCCACCCTTGTTCGAGCGTCTTTCTCAAGCACTACACTAGTGACAGGGGCGTGTATCTGGCGCCCGCATTAACCCTGCATTAACACACAATATATTATATCTGAGAGTGTGGATCTTGACATTCTGACTATTATAAAGAGATCTTAAAGTAAAATGTAGGCCGCTATAAAGTGTATTAAAGGACTGAATGAATTAATGAAAGTATATCTAATGCTTAGATTAGTAATAATGTGTCTAATTATGTGGTGTGTTATCATCATTTGCGTTTTCAGTATTTGTTTATTATACATAAATATATACATAAAAGTTTCTGCTTTCGCTGATGATAATAATATAATTATTAGAACTGTTCACTAATACTACAATATTTCTCTATATAATCCGATTATTCGATGTCTTGCAGTTTTCATCGGCAGACACGCAGTAATGGCGTGGCTGCGGCTGCCTGTCACCCACACTACGCGCTGACAAATGGTTGGGCGGCGGATCACCCACACTGACACCAGCCAGCCTCCACGCGACCTCCAGCTTTGCACGTACTATACATAGGTTAAGAAACGTGTCTTGCCCAACTGGATCGATAGACGTATTTAATCGTTTAACAAGCAATACAGCGGCGGCACGTAATGTGCATGTGTTTTATGATACGTCCAGTCTTTACGGTACATTTTTGAATGAAACTGTAATGGAATCACGTGAAAATCGATGATAAAAATGAAGGAAATCTAGCGTTTGTTTCGCATTAGGATCATAAACACTTCAGTTTTTTAGGAATAGGTCACTTTTGTTTTTTTGGATTTTGTTGGTTCCATTGTTGTAGCGACCACTGTAAAACGTTATACACATGGGAAAAAACACAGGTTTATAGATGTACGGTGTAGTGTAGTGATAGCACTCACCTGGCACTCGTGACACGTGTGCACGGAGTAGGGCTGGTCGCAATCGTATCTTCTGAGGATGTCGACAAAATCGCAGTGCACGCGCGCAACCATAGCGTCGAGACCGAGGAGGTCGTGCAGCGCGCGCTCGCAACGATCCCCGCCGGCGAGCACGTCGGCGCGCGCGCTGCGGTCCAGCGCGGAGGCGGGCGAGCGCTCGCAGCACGCGCGCAGCCGCAGCTCGGCGAGGCGCCGCGCGCGTGCACCGATACCTAGCGCGCACAGGTGCGGCACGTCGCGCTCAGTCAGCGCGTCGGGCGCGCCGCCGCCGCCGCCGCACGCCGCGCCCCCGCACTCGCGCACGCTGCCCGCGCCCTCCTCCTCCAGGTCGCACGCGCTCAGCCAGGGGTTGAGGCGCGCGAGCGGACTCACGGCCAGGCCCGCGGCCGCCATCAGCAGCAGCAGCAGCAGCGGCGGCGCTCGCATGGCGGGGGCGGCGCCGCTAGCGGGGGCCGGCCCGCCGGGCGCGGCGCTGCCTCATACCGCATCGCGCATGGCGACCTACTCGCGCGGCCCGGGCCGCGGGGCCGCCGCGCGGGGTGGGCGCGCCGCCATGTCGCTCGCTCGCCGCTCGACTGACTCCCCCCGGGCGCGCATCGATCGCCCCGCGCCCCGCACCCGCCTCTGCGCGCGCCCGCAAAGCCTCTGCTACCGTTATGTAATGGTGCGCGCGCACCCTAAGGTTCCGCCCGCGCGATGTCGCGACCGCCCTCTTGCGACAAACGAATTTTCCGCCCGCCCGAAAGCGGACTACCAACATTTGCAGTTACTGTTGAAATGATTAATTCACAGATGGCGTTAGATGTATTTTAGTTCGACTTCGTTCTACCATTACTACGCTACAAAATAATGTATGTTTATGGAGATTTTATATTTACTGGACTAAAACCGATGGCCTGACATAATTGATAACTTCTCATAATAACAATAATTGGCGCCTTCTCATAGTTCTATAAGGACTTCGATTCCGTCCTAGAGTTTGGCCTAGCCTGTAGTAGTTCTGTGAAGGGTGGTCATCATTTTATATCAAGATCCTTCCATGAGGGGAGCAAGGTTTTCATTCCTGATTAACAAGGCTAGGCAGTATTTAAATCTAACATTCCATTATTTTCAACTGGAAAACTATTATTTTTAATTAAATCTTTCTTTATATTATTTTTAATTAAAACTCTTTCCATTGAGTATTTTAGAACAACTGCTTATCTGAAGTCAACACTGTTACTGAGTAACACGATATCTCTAATTTTGGTACCTACTTAAGTCGGGTATCAGTAGTGTTGAGAAAAATGAACTCGAGTCGAAACTACCGAACCTTCAAGCTCGAGCCCGAAGGGCTCGCGAGTCTCAGAGCCCTAAAGAGTAGACTCGAGTCGAAGCTCGAGCTTCGTTAACTTATCAATAAATCCACCAACACGTCCATTCTACGATTTTAAGGTTGTGAATCTTACCGTATTCCCTTCCATAAAGTTTCATACAAAGTTCAAGAATCTTCATAAAACGTGAATTTCCAAAAATACTTACCGCGGTGTTACCCTACGTTTTACAAACAACACACCTCGGGTCGCAGCTCAAGCCTGGAATAAAAGGCTCGGGGCTAAAGATCGAGCCTTGGATATAAGGCTCGAGGCTAAAGCTCGAGCTTTCTAATGAGACTCGAGCCCTCAATGAGCTCGAGAGAGACTCGTGCCTTTAACAACACTAGTATCAGACTTTCGACGAATGTCATGAATGAGGTAACTCGATATAAAATGGGAGTCACCCATCCACAAACCAGCAGCAACAAGCGTACCGCAATGCAACTTAACCGTGATCCATAGATCTGCGCAGCTGTTACGAGCGCCTCCTTATTAATTAAATAGCATCACGCCTGTATTCCCCGAAGGGATAGGCAGAGATGTACACAATTTCACACCCACATTTCACTAATACTATTATTAAGTCCCATTTAATTTTAATGAGCCTAATGCTGGGCACAATTTCAAAGTCCGGGCTGCTGCTAAGAATTTAGCCAACCCAACGAACGCTGATATTCTGTTGCATACTTGTCCACGTATGGCGCGTTCCGGTAAAATTATATATTTTTAATTGAATTTTTAATACCGACTAGACCTCTAGACACCTCTAGACCAGTAGTGGACGCAAGCTCAACTGCTTGACGAGAGCAATTTCTCAGTAGTAGCCCGGAGTATATACCTTATTGTGTCCTGTAGAAAGGCTCAACCCTTTTACATAGGACACTGCGTAATAGGGGTGAGCCTATAACCCAGCACCTCACGCACAGCCGCCACGCTACACCACGTGACCTCTAGAACAATGAGGCAGTGGATTTGATCGTAGACCATTATTACATAAATAGTGTTAAAATAATAACGTCAGCAACCATGTTTTTGTACGCACGATATAGGTTAGGTTAGAACAAAGTATAAATAGTGCTATTCCGTGTCCAGTTTAGGACTAAGATGATTCCGACACGGGAGGGGTAAAATCCTCTGGAATGGATGGTGTCCCTTTTCTTACGTGCTGAGGCGGCCGTGTGGTCTTAGTCGATGGAGTCTGATGTGCCCTTCCACCATCTGATTGAGGATATCCATGAGGATTTCCACACAATAACATCATAGCATCACGCTTTTATTCCACGAAAGAGTAGGCAGAAGTGTACACAGTTTTTGTGGAGGCTGAGTTTCCCGCGTCCGTAGGAGTGCACCCTTAGAATGGAATCCCTACACGTGGCCCCTGGGTGGTGCAAAACAGGAACACAACTCTGGTGGAGGTTTCTGCCGCGGCTGGTTACCACCCACCGGACGAATCCATACCGTGAAACGACCTAGTCGTGTTTCGGGTTGTAGTCCGGTGCAACCGTTGTGGGACACGGGTCTGGGCAGTTGCATCAACTCCCCAACTGTCGTTTTCCTCAAATCTATCCACTCTTCTTAGAGTGAATAGATTTCTTCTGGATCTATGTGCTCCATCCTCGGCCACACCGACGCTTAATATCAGGCGAGTTGGTGGCCAAACGTAGACCCATTTTGGATAAAAAACTAAAAAACATTTGTACACCCACATTTCGCCAATGCTGTTATTAAGGCCCTAGTGAGCGTATTGCCATCCACCACACAATTCTAAACTCCGGACTGCCACTAAAAGTTTCCTAACAGAAAATCTCAATAAAACTTTGCCCAACCCGGAAATAGAACCCGAAACCTCATGCTGGAGGCAGTTTCCACATTATTAAAATGAAACTCGTAGATTTTAACGTTCAACAAAACGTCTTTTTTAGTGTGGAAAATGCATCTTGGACTCCTACCAACTAAAACCTTAAGGTCTACCGTCAACCTTTACCCCCCGGGATCACATTCACCACAACCCCGGAGTCCAACAAGACCCCAGATGTTTCTACACCACAAATTAAACTTCTTAGGTTTCGAGTTTGTTCATTCCAAGGCGCGTCCCACTCTTAATATACTCTCTTATCTGAATTGCTACAGATAGTTCAATCCATGGAGACTCACCTCATTTTTTTCTGGCTGATGTTCGGAATTGTCGCCAGCAGACCAAACGTGGTCAAAAAAAATTTGGGTGTGCGTTCATTGATTAAACTAACTATATAATTTGAATTCATAAATTCATGATAGTAATAGTACTGTCGACACGATTTAAAAAACAAGTTATTGACGAAAACATAGTTTTACGATAAGTAGGTCTTACTTCATCGCCTATCCTCACTAATACCTGCTTTGGTTTTTTAGTTTAAAAATATACCCTGTATTGGATATAGTTTTACTTATAAGGTAGCCCATGAAATTAAAGTTATTTTATATTTTCTTACTACTTTTACCACCACGAATAACTTATACTAAACCAGAGGAATTAAATAATGAGTTACTTTATGGCACTTATTTTAAAAGGGATTATGCAATCATATGCCGTGCTGTCCTCTCACGCCTTGCTTGGAACCTATCAAGCGAGACTGTGGTCAAGCGCCTGAGCAGAAAAAACATCTCGCTAACGGTATCCGTAAATACAGATGACGGCAACGCACCGTGGACCAACTCTTTTTCTCCTACTTTTTTTATGTATTCTAAAGAACAACCATTTGTAAGATGAAAATATCGAATCCGTATTTCCTTCCTGGGTGGTCCTATATTCCATTGTTGGTCTATTGTTGAATGCCTGCGCATACCATTTAAGTTTTACAATCCATTCTGCATCAACAATACTAGCGCTAGACAATACCCTCACGAATATTCCAGTGCAGCCACCAAGCAGTGCGGTCCTCTTGTGATGTATGACATACGGATAACACAGGCTATTTTGCAATGGTATTGCGCATTAATTGCTATGGTAATTAAGCGGCAAACGCGTAAGTTTAAGCGAAGTAAACAACAAGTTAATCGACGACACATCATCTATCTCTTTCTTCGTCGAGAGATCGTGCGAGGTCTCTGTCCCTCAGTCGTGACGTAATGTGCCCGCGCACTCTCGGAGTGCATTCACTCACAGCGTAAACAGCGCAAGATCACAACGTAGACGATATACCCAAAAGATTTTTTTCATTATTGCGTTAAATCAAATTTGTTGTAAGTTTACGAGCATTGATCTCTTTATATAGACTGTAACAGTTTGTGAGTGTTGTGCGACCATTATATTCAAATAAGGGATTAAGAAATCGGACGAAGGTTACATTGCATCACACGATGGACGCCACAAGTAAGTAAACTGGTTCTAGAGATATCGGTACCGTAAAAACCGGAGCAAAAACCTACCCTTTGATCTTACTAAATAACATCGCGGAAAACTTTTACTTAATCCAATGGAGCTAACTGTATCTTTAGCAAAAATTTATTTATTTAGTCTGCAATAAAGCAGACTAAAATTCAGAGAAAGACCTTATAAAAATCTATTGTTCAACTCGGATAATGTAAACATACTCTTATCAACTCGAGATAAAAATCCCGTTGTATACCTCAAATATGTAGTTTAATTAATATTCATTCACCATACAATAATACATAGATACATATATATCTGAAATATCAAAGACACCGTCAAATTAGTAAAAAATAATCTCTAAACTAGTACATAACTGTTAACAAAAAGTAGTTAATCATGTTCAGTACCGCGCTAATGTATTAATACCTAATGAGCTCTATTAAATAGCACATTATTGCTTATAATTTGAGGCAGTCGTTGTTATCACTTTCCGTTCTCATAAAGCCTTGTAGTCACGCCCTGAATATCGCGTTGTAATTTCATCATACCCGTCCACAACAGACAGAGGTTGGCTAAACTGAACAATGTCCGTCTAGTAGCATTAACAAAAAAAACTTTATCATCACTGTAACTACGTGTACATTTAAATCACGCATAATTTTCCCGTTTTAGTTTTTGGTTCCTACATGAGTCCCCCTAAAACAAGGTCGCTAGAATAATGACTAATAGATGGAAAATATTGTTTAGATAAGTACACTACACTGGCTTGCTTATTGTTAATTACAACTTATTGCACATTAGCACTTTTCCATTTAGCCATTAAAGTATCTAGTCGCTCTATCTATTCCAATAGATAGCGAATCGCTATTTCATATAAAAGATGTCGATGTTGTAAGGGCAACACGAAAGCGCGACGGGTAAACCAAATCTTTATAATCACCGACCTTAAAATCGATTAACATTTTGAACCAGCATTCATGAATTCTAAAATAGTGAACCAGTGACTCAGTCTTTAGTGAGTGTATAAGGCGTTAAAGTGCTAAAGCTTTGATTTATTTAGTATCTAGAAATTAAATTATCTATGAGCAATTTTGTACGAGTAATTAGACATATTCAAATACTTGAGTGCTTCGTACTACCTCGTACATAAATAATAGTCAAGGTCTACGTCAGAAAATGTAACTTGAACTACACAGAATTAAATAACAATAATAGTCTCCTCATATTACACGTGTTTCATTGATGGTTCATCCAAACACAAGGAAAGCCGCGCGATTCATTCTACAAATATAGGTAATAGAATACTAATTGTATACACTATATTTCAGTGGAAAACAAAATGGGTCTCCCGCCCCCGTATGAACAAACAAGGCCTAACCCTGCACCGCCGCCGTCATATTTCGGCGATAATCCGCCGCCACCGCCTGGATTGGTGGTCCCACCGGCCCCGGGTCCCCGCACCACCGTCATCACTACACCGCCTCCACCACCGGGACCACGCCAAGGAAAGATGGGCCCCGGACCTACTGGAACCCACTGCCCAACATGCAACAAATCCGTGGTCACTGCAGTGGAATACGTCCCAAACAACCGCACGCACATTATATCAGCGGCATTGTGCGTTCTAGCTGGGTAAGGTTCCTCTTAATTAAAAGTTATCATAAAACTAGTTTTGAATGCGTTTCACAACGAGTTTTTTGGACCTGTATGACTATATTAATCGTTTAGACACGTTTATTAAGTACACGATACTACACTTCACACGAAAATTACCATCACTAATGCTATATCTCGCAAAAGCGAAGAAATACTCATTTTGACTCATGCCCATGTTTATTTTATTAACTACATCATGTGCTTTTCAGTTTACTGTAAAATATTTGTATTGTAAATTTAATACGTATGGAAATTAAGCCCTGATAACCAAGCATAGCGATCACTTTATTTGTAACTTTTATTACTCTTCTACACTAATTTTAACGAAAGTTGAACAAGACGAATGTTCGCCAAATACATTTTGACAGCGGATTTTGCATTATCTTGTGTTAAATTCTAAGTTTTCCACTACCATGCGTCCAGTGAGTTAATCCGCTGAATCTACTGCGCGCAGTGACCTCCAATAGAACCATTCAACCATAACACTTAGCGTACCCCAGGAAAACTCACTATTTATTTATTCTAGCGACAACAAACAGGGTCTTATTTTCCACAGAAATAACCTAAGTAAGACCATGTTAGGAGATTATTTATAGCTATCAATAATTAATTTATTCATCTTCTAGCAACATATTTTGATTGGTCACATCACATACAGGCTATTACAATAAGTAATCGTTATTACCAGGCAGATGCAAAGGACGTCGTAAAGTGACGTCAATCCAACACAATAAAAGCGCTGCAATTATCGAAACTGGCGTCCGAGCACGGATCTTTTCGACAAACTTGTCGACTTGATAAAAGTTTTTATGTATTGAATTTTATCGTTTTATCAACACTTTATGTCAGATTTGACGTTTAAAATCGACAAACGTGTCGACAAAAAGAACCATGTTTGCACCGCTGAATAGCCAGGCATAAACCGGAAATAATGAGGAAACTTAAATAACTAATTCTTGTGGAAAAAGAATTTGCAGCTTTAAAGTTCGCTAAGCATGCGTTAATGCTTTTCAAAGATTTATGTGTATTATATAACTAAATTAACACTTCTTGTATTTTTTACAGATGCTGTTGCGGCTGCTTTGTTCCTTATTGTATGAGGTCCTGCAAAACGGCCAACCACTACTGTCCCCAGTGCAAGGCGTTCATCGGTTCCTATACACCATCTTGATCTGAAATACATGTTCATCCCCACTCTCCTATACCTTTAATTCTTCCATAGTGTGAACAGCTTTACGTGCTACAAAGTGAGACACTTGAGCATGTGGTATTTTAGTTGTAACATCTGTACTTCTCATCAATGTATTTCAAGTCTCTTAAAATTCCTTCTGCCAGATGGATTTACGTTGTATTTTATTAGTTTAATAGAAGTTATGCAAATAAGTATAATAAATAACAACGGAAAACAATCATAAAGAATTATATAATTATAAACAATATGTTTAATTAATATAGTAATATCTAAGGTTTTCGCGATCACTACACATTATAATAAAACAACTTTTAACCGAATTAATCGCGTTTGTGTATGAAAACGGATTAGTCCTCCTGCGACCACGAATGCTGCAAAGTGTTCGAAACGTCAGGAAAACAAAAAGCAATAATACACGCGATTAATCCGGTTAAAACTTGTTTTATTATACTATGTTTAACATAAAAACCTAAGTATACAAAACAATTACAATGATCACTGCCATCATTAGCATATTTGACACAAAGCCTGTTAAAAATATGAACATTCACTGTTTAAATCATGCAAGGCTTAGGAACTCCGGATGTTGAAATATACTTGGAACTTGAAACAGAATCTAAACTTAAAATGTAATAAAGTATGATGCATAATTTTAAGATTTTTATTGCGTTGTGAATCGTATAATTATTATGTATTTGATCACATTTGACCAAATGTCTATCGAATTTATAATTTATGTTTATATGATTGTGCATAGAATTAAGCTATTTTTAACGGAGAAATTAAGTTATTAAAAAAAAAGTATCACTGATAATGTCTTATAATTAAAATGTCTATTAAATTCTGTGATATACTTTTTCAAGGGTCCTTTGTACGATTTGTATTAATAAATAATTTTTCAACAATAATTTGCTTCTTCTTTTTATATAATTCATTGTATTGATTTTCTACTTATTGTATTTAGAATGATTTTAAATATAACTATAGTCAGTATTAATACACACATCAACACGGTCTAGGGATATTTCATACTCAATTAAATAACTCGAAAAGTACTGGCCGCATTGGAATCTTTTATACACCGATTTGTTTGTAATTTATCTCAGACTAATTCCAAATTCAAATTTATGAAAATTCTTTTGTTTCGGTGGCATAAAAATGTCTTGATGTGTAGGAGAGGGAATTTTCATTTGTGCGAAATTTAGAAAACAATACGAATTACATTTAGTTACAGTTTTTTTTCATTTTTAAACGAAAGATAAAGTACAATGATGATGAACAAGAACAATGGGGCAAGATTTCCTGCTCATGCACGACAATGCCCGGGCACACACGGCGAGAACGGTAGCAGCTTGGTTACATACACACAATGTTAGGGCCTTAGACTGGCCTGCTCAATCGCCAGATCTAAATCCCATTGAGCATGCGTGGGATATGCTGCAAAGAAGAGCTCTGAAGGAAGTTCCTGAAAATCTGGCAACAGAAGATCAACTTTTTGCGCACCTCAGAAGGACATGGGACAATATTCCGCAGCAAGACATTGACAACCTTGTTCTGAGCATGCCGAATCGTTGCCCATGTGTTATGAACATCATGGGCGCTTTCTCAGACTACTAACTTCAAGTTTATAAACTTTGTTTATGATTTTTCTATTTTTTTCAGTTTTTACTCATAAATTAAAAGTTAATTCATATACGGTTTCCGTCTATGCTTCATTTTTTTTCCATAAAATCCTGAAATTTTAATCGAAGTACCTTAACCATTACTAGAAAATGGTAGAATATTAAATAACGTATCTTTTAAATATATACATGTCATATAAATAATTAACATATTGATAGTAATTCGCTTTTTTAAAAATATCCCTAGACCGTGTTGATGTGTTTAGATTATAAGCACATACACTTAGGTACAATCAGCGACATAATTAATTTTAATTAATTAATTTAAGTTTCGTTAAGTGTTTGTGTATAAAAACTAGTCCATTTTTTTCCCTGACACACTATACTATAGAACAGAATACGTAAGTAATCAGTGACATTATAATAATAAGCTCAGGTAATCAGTTAATTAAAAAATACGAAAAGTTAATCTAAGTTTGTTGCTGCCTACACAATTAAACATGTTGCACAATTATACAGTTATAAATGCCATATATAAATATAATAAATAATATATATTTATGGCATTCATGATTCATAACTATCTACTTGTTTCCGAATATATGATTTTCAATTAAATATATGAAATGTTTGGATAATTTAATTGAATATATTAATTTCTCGATATTGAACCACTTAACTAATATTGAACCCATTAATGCACTACATAAACGTCTACATATATAGATAAATATAAAACACATAATAATAACGATAAAACTAAGTTACTAAACAAGTTCAAACAAAACACTTTCACCTCAACATATAGTGGATCGTGAGTACATTCCCAGAAACCGGCGACAATTTGGGCAGTAATGTTCCACATTTTTCCATCTCTTGGTAACGTATGGTATGATGCAGCACAACAACCACCTGGAAAAGCAAGTATAGGTTTTTTATTAACTCAAAAACTGGTTGCAATTATAATTTACTAGTTGTGCCCCGCGGTTTCACCCACGTGTAATTATATTTTAATTACTTAATACTAACCAACAAATAGCAAATAATTCACAGTTCATCTCGTCGGGCAGGGTTTATACGTCACACGGCTCTTTCACGCGGGTGTTGAATTATTTTCATTTTACATTATCTACTAAACTATGCGTCCAAATAACATGCTATAAAACGCAAAGTTTATCTTCATAAAATTTTCTTGATGATGAAGTAATTTTTGTTCGTAAGGATTAATATGCCATGGCTAATAATAATGCTCAAAAATCACTTTTTAATTTTCAATAAAATTTGCAAATTACCTTATTGTGGCTTATGTATAACAGATAGGCTCGACTTGACTGCCTCGTTGGTCTAGAGGTTGCAAGCACGGCTGCTGAGCTTGAGGCCTTGGGTTCGATTCCCAGGTCGGGCAAAGTCTTATTGGGTCTTTCTGTTAGGAAATTCTCAGTAGTAGCCCAGAGTCAGGAAGTTGGTGGTGTGACACCCACGTGCTTCGGAGAGCACGTAAAGCCGTCGGTCCTGCACCTGATCTCTCTCCGGTCGTGTCGGAATATGAGAGTGAAGGAAGAGTGAGTGCACCTGTGTTTGCGCATACACTTGTGCGCTATAATATCTCCTACGTACTTGGCTAATCTCCGTGGAGATAGGCCGCCGTGACCGAGATAAGATAAGAGATAGGCTCATGGCATCGCAGACTTTATTTAGATGTACTAAAGGCTGATATTTTTGTAGAACATTATATTTACGTACCACTAACCATTACGCCAGTACACGTGGTTAAAGAGGTTCGGCAGCGCTTTTTCATTCGACTTACTTAACAAAAATCATTAAGGCTAGTTGTGAGGAGATTAGCGCGCTTAAACAAACAAACAAAAAACTCTTCCGCTTTATAATATTAGTATTGCGTCGATTTTATCATCATATTGATAATTGTCTCAGTTCATTGACAACGTCCATTGGAGATAAAGTTCTAGAGAGTTAATTACTATAGTAATTTTATAAGGAAATAGGATGTAGACGTCACCTGTAATATTTCTTAGTGACACAAATTCTATATTTGATTAAATACATGAATATTCCAAAATTAATCTTAATTCTAACAGTCTATTCAAGTCTATAATTGTTAAAAATTGACGCCGAGATTCGAAGTCAGACCGAAACTGTAAAATCAAATACGAGACCAATAATATTACCCTGCGGTACACCTGATGGTATTGAAACATTAATAGCAGCCTGATAACTTATTTCTGTATAATACAGACCACTTATGTAGTTAAAAAGTAATTCGTGTACAATTCCCCACTACATATAACTTCGAACTATAACTTTAGCACAAATTTATGGAAGGATGCTGACTCGAATGCTTAAATAAACACTAAAATTGTTAATACAAATCTGAGCTAAATAAACATGTTTAGAACAAATAAGTATTTTAGGAGTTACTCCGAAATGAGCGCAAATAATCTACACTTCTATAATTGTTAACTCCTTTATATATGTAACATATAAAAACTACATAAAGTTTTTTTTTAATAGAAATATTACTTTGCATTTGAAGATCTGTATAAGAACTACCTACTTGCGTGGCAGTGGAGTATTACCTACATTATATCTAACATGTCGTAAGTAAACAATTTATCATTGTGTTCGATAAAATATTATTAAAAAATATATATTTGGTATGAACTAGGTAACTTACAATCATAATATGGTAATATACATATTAGGGATATTAATTACCTACTTAGGTAGAGAATGAGAGTTATTAACAGATGCGCATCGAGATTAGCACCTCAACCACAACTATACCATGGATGAATATTGTCAAGGTAGTACACAATATGTGACATGACATGTATCTACTTCAAGTCTAGTCTAATTGGGATCTCTAATCCATCTGAAACAAACCCCAAACTATAATCCGCTTGCCTATAGGTTTTTCTCGTATCCTTTGGGCGATATTACAAGCTCTGCATCCTACATTCTTACCTATTCTTTACTTGCCTTATGTTTTTGATTAAATAAAAAATCTCACCAAAAAAGAATACCAAGAATTATAGCGACAATATGCGTGACACTATTAATTCTATATTGGGCTTTCGTCATGACATCTTCGTGGCAGTAAGGGCATCGCATACCGACCGGCTCCGATCCAACTCGCAGCAAGTCCATCTCGATACACACCGCATTCTCCGTGCTCTGTATTATTTGCCGATATGCGTTTGACTCCACTATAAGAATAAAAGACATAATTCCTTCATTGCAGGAAGATCAATAAATGATGATGCCATATGGCCCCCAACTTAATGGGTCACATTGACCACAGAACATTGTTACCGTAACTCTAGAAAACAGACCACGGTCTAGAATTGCCAGTACCGAACACGTTTGGTTGAGGTGAGACTAGTCTCACCCTAACCAAAAAAATGTATCTATTGATAATATGTCTGTCTAAACTTTCCTTCTCTTCTGCGTTATATTATGCGAAATTATGAAACAAAATAGAATTAATTAAAAACACATTCACAATAGGAGTGTTAGGATAATATTAAATAACATTACAAAGCCTTACTTGTTTACAAAATCAGCCGTTTAAGATATCGCTCAAGTGTCTGATAAAGTCTCACTCACATTAGAGGTTCTTTTAATTACCATACTAGCTATAATTTTCAGAGACAGATCTAGTCAAACTTAATTGAGAAACTGTATCGTAACATAAATATATTGCAGGCAAAATATTTATTAAGGCTACACTGCTACTGCACTATTCATAAATTAGAAATAGGTTTTAACCACTGTATTGGTATCAATGAAATGCCGATATTGCTTATCGAATAGATAACGCTTCAGTAAATACTATAAATCAAATAGGTCATCTTCTTAGCACAGGGTACCTAAGAATAATATTTTTATTTATTGGTTCTTTATTTGTAGTTACGTAAAATTATCTTTATTTAAAATTACTGAATTTCCTGTAAAACAAATCATAAGCCATTTCTTTTCCAATTTACCTGTACTTATGTATCAATTATTATTATTTAATACAAATAATTTCTACCATATCTTGACTTTTCGCTCAAAGTAATGAATTTATTACCCGAGTATTCAATTTGATACATAAATTAATAATATTTCCTGTTATTGTTTTTATTTATTGTGCTCAAAAGACTTGTGGCCAAAACATATTTTTTTTTTTTTTTTTCCCTTCGCCCTAATCGGGCAGGCTAAGGTCTTGGACCATACCGCCTCGTCTTCAGTGTTCTTGAATAAAAGTAAGGCCAAAGCCTCGTCTTCAGTTACATCCTTCTTGTTTAAAGTAAGTAAGGCCGAAGCCACGTCTTCAGTTTTATCTTTCTTGTCCAAAAATTAATAAGGCCACAGCCACTTCTTCAGTGTTCGTTAGTCAAAATCATAATAATATGGTGTCTTATCCGTGTATTCGTCATAAACGTGTTGTAAAGTAAGGTCATATCCGGGTCATATCCTTCTATTAGTCCCCCGAACGGTCAAATTGCCCATTCAGTACTGTCAATAAAATTATACAGTGCTGTATATGTAGTGTAATTTTCCAGCAAACCTTGAGTGTCGCGCGGGATGCTTGCTGGCATTTTATATATTTCTAATAATTTATCAGTTAGAAGAATTCTTTGTAAACCATATGCAGGGCATTCAAAAAATTATATGATCTAGGGTCTGATCACTTCCTAAGTCACAATTTGTACAAACAGGCGATGTTATAATTTTCATTCTGAATAAATGTGCATTGAATCTTCCATGTCCAAATCTAAGACGATTTAAGGTAATATAAAATTTTCTGCTCTTAGGAAGAACAGAACTGGTGAACCAGGGCGCAGAACCAATGGTTTGATTTATTTTCGCATACCAATTTCCTTTAGTTCTCAGTGTTTCTTGCCAGTTTTCATGCCAAAACATATACTAGGCTGCCAAAATTGAGTTTTATTTTGACAAATGTTGACAATTGGAAATGACTATGACTTGACAACAATGCTGTTGAAATTGTCAAACTCAAATGTCAAATTGTAAATTTTGTGGATGCGGCTTCATTGTTGTCACGTGAAAAATAAATACAAATACAAAATAATTTATAGTATTCTTGAAATAAATTGAAAACTTGTATAAAATCTGAATGTGTTTATAATATTAGCGTTTCAATATAATGAGTGAATTGTCATAGAAACTAGCATAACACCATGGACGTAGATTTGTTACGACCAGGCACTGTGCCCATATCTCCAGATACAATACTATGGTTTGAATTTCTTCTTGATCCAAATTTACTAAAAAGGCATCTCAGCAAACTAAATCCAGGTAAACAATGGTTTTAGTTCAGAATCAACCTTCATTGCAAATATTTGTTTATTGTTTATTTCCTTGTAATCTACCATAATTTGTTTAGGAACACTTACACAAATTGCATAGGTTGCTATGGCGTAACTTGGAATAGGCACTAGCTCGGAAATGAGTAAACTTTTTCATCAGGTGAAAGAAAAACTGAAGAACCCCTAAAGATTTCTTCAGTTTTTCACCAGAATTTCAATGTACTATATTTGGTACAGTGAAAGAAAGTTTCAAAGCAAAAACTAATTTAACTTGTGTTAGAAGACTGGCTTGATACATATATTATGTAACTGCTTTACATTGACAATTATATGCTTCTATGCATGTTATTTACAACTTTTAATACTGTATTCATCATTGGCCCAAATGAAAACTTTGCAGGCCTGCACTCAACACAGTGATAAACTTAGTTGGGGATTACTTAAATATGTTATAGTTTCCTTTTGGTCTTACATCTCACACACATTGATAAAAGCCCTTAAGCCCAGTCAATTGGAACTTAATAAATTGCAACTTAATAACATTTTTATAACAAGATAAAAATGTATACTTAATGAAGAGGTTTTGGTCTCTTAAACAATTTTTTTCTGCTATCGTTTTAAATGCATTCAAATCAATATAAACAGATATCTAAATCTTTAAGTGCCAACCCAAAGTTGCTTATTATTAAACATCTTTACAGAACCTTCAGCTTGTGAGCTCATTGAAGAGTTCCTGTCAGTTGACACCAAGAATGTAAGCTCAAAGCCCACAAGTGAGCGGGTGGTGGATTTGGATGCTCCACCAAGCCCTCCATCAGCCACCACTCCGGCAACTGCACAGTTCACACGAAAACAATTGGCTTTGAAAATCCTTGCTTTAAAAGTGGCGTCAACTTTGCGCTGGAATTTAGGTATGTTCAGTTTCTGACAAATTTTAAATATGATTACATCCAAATTCAATTTGTTGATTTTTTTACTACTGAGTGGGTCCACACTTTACCTTAATCTTGTCTAATAGAAAGCAATGTAGGAAATGTAGGTTTTATGAAAAAATTGTCTATGATGTCTATTGTAATGTATGAACTCTATTCTCTAAATGCCTTGTTGGTCTAGTGGCCCCAAGCGTGACTGCTGAGCATGAAGTCCCGGGTCTGGCGAAGTGTTATTAAGTTTTTCTGTTAGAAAATTCTCAATATCAGCCCGGAGTTTGGAATTGTGCCCAGTAGATAGCAATAGGCCCTCCACCTATTACATGAAACTTAGTTATGGCATGGGTGAAATGTGGGTGTACAACTGTGTACACCTCTGCCTATCCCTTCGGGGAATACAGGCACAATGCTATGCTATATGTTTTTAGTACTCTATTCTCTGCAATTTGTATACTTAATTGTTAAATTATTTTAAAATATAGTCTTTGTGAATGGAGTCTCTACCATATGTCAGTTCCTAATTGAATACACATTTATTTTTAAAGCATGCAGTGACCATCACAGTTATATTTTTGTAGATTAGAAAAAAAAACATTTATGCTTCTACTTGTAATGTATCTGGATTCCAGATATCTTTGAAACCAAACTGCCCCCCCAGATACAACAACAATTGATGCAGGATCTTGTGTACATGTCAACTGATGCTGGTTTTGCTGTGCCTCCACAGGTGATAATGATTATTTAATAAATAATAAATTTATTTATCAAGTAGAATGGCATTTTCCAATAATTACTGCATTAGTACAGTGAGTTCAAAAAATTGCTTTACATTAAATAGGCCGTTATCGAGCTTAGCTAAGTTTGCTATTTTATTCCATTCTATATGAACAGAATCATTAAAAATTTGAATTATGTAAATATATTTCAACATTATTTTTCCACAGGAAATCCCAGCAGAGTTACTGCAGTTGCCACAAGTGCAGTTTGCTTTGGTATTGTACCACAGATGGATTGTCAGGTTCCCGGTGAAAGCAGCACTCTATGCCAAATCAAACAAAATGTCCTACATTCATATGTATGTATTTGATCCAGTAATTTTGGTTCTAATTAAATATCATAACAAAGTTAATTAATATTATTATAATTCTTACTTATGCCTCTGGTCTAGTGGTCCCATGTGAGACTATTGAGCAGAGTGTTATTGAGTTTTCTGTTAAAAAATTCTCAGTAGCAGCCTGGAGTTTAGAATTGTGCCCCCTAGATGGCAATAGGCTCACCACATATTAAATGGGAATAAATATCTGCATTGGTGGGTGTGCACCTACCCTTTCGGGGTACTTGTTTTCCCTATATGACACAATGGGTTCTTGTGAACGGTGGGGGTTATGCGTCGCAAAGCTCGTTCGCGCGAGTGTAGAATTATTTTCATTTTCCATTATCTCCTAAACTATAAGTCCAAATAACATGCTATAAAGAGGAAGTATATGTTCAAAAGCAATTTAAAAAATTTATTCGACTTCTAAAAAGAAATTAACTAATAATTATGAAATAAAATAATATTTTATAAATAAAAATGAAATTAGGGGCCTACAGTGATTTTTGATGTCGGTGCCATTAAAGCCATTTAATATAAAACTTAATTAATCAAAACCACCGACCTCAAAAACATTGTAGGCCCATAATTTATTAACCAAGGATTTAAGATGTTTTCCATTTGACACCACACCCATAGCTCATATCAACACGCCAGGCTGTCACACTGACACGTATTAGTACATATCATAAAAACTGCTCATCCGATTTAAATCAAACTTGCTCTGTTCCCTAATTTGGAGTAATTGTAAGCCAATCAAAAGAGAATGGTCACAATCCGATTAATAGTATTCGAGAAATGCGTGGACAAACATACATAAAAACATATATATACAAATCTACACCTATAAAAATTGGTATATTTGTTTAGAATCACTAATAGATTATCATATGGTAATATATTGCAGTTCCAATAATATTAAATACATACGTGTTGAATTGATAACCTCCTTTTTTTTTGAATTCGGTTACTAAAATAGTTTTGATGATGAAATAACTTTCGTTCGTAAGAATTAATATGGCATGCGTAATACTAATGCTCATAGATAACTTTTTAGTTTTCAATATTGTTTTACCACAAAATACCTTATTGTGACGTGTGTATAAGAGATAGGCATATTAGGTATTGCGGACTTTTTTTAGATGTACCCATAACCGATTCTTTCGTAGAACATTATATTTACGTATCACTAACCATTACATCGGCGCACGCGGAGTAGGCAGTTCGGCAGCGCTTTTTCTTCCGGCTTACTTAACAAAAATCAATATTTAAAGCTTCCTGAGAGGTGTAGCCGAAAGATAGATAGCCTATATATACTATTCCTCACAAATTTGGCTATCATATACAAAAATAATGAATAATTTTTCAAATCTGACTGGTAGTTCCAGAGATTAGCGCGTCCACGTTTCCACATTCTAATATGAAATTAGTATAGATTATTCCACTGTAACATTTACACTTTTGTTATAACAGACCTGGGATGCAACTGGACAGTGCCTACACTCCTTTGAATCACAACTTCGAAAAAATCTTACGAATGTGTGAAGCCTCTCGCATGCAAAGTATTATGTTTTTAGATGAGATATTATCATATTACGAACCAACATTAAGCACTGGTCGCAAAGAATCTAAAAAAATTCAAGTTCCTGTCATGGAAACTTTTGTCCATCTAACTGAAGACACATATGATATGAATCATAATTGGAATGCTGGTGACATTCTGATAAGCCAACATGAACTTGCAATGCAAATTCATTTCGATCTTTGTTATAATTATTTTTTCTATGGTCAACATGGTTTGGCAAAGAAGCACATACTTGGTTGCAGAGAAAACTCAAATCTATTAGAGAGAGAAACATCTATTTATGGCTATGGTTCCCAAAGAGTAATGCCCTGGGGAGAATTTTACTATGCAAGCATGGCTAGAGATGATATCTTAGGATACATAAGGGCATTAAATTTGGGTTATGAATTATTAAACGAGGAGCCTTCATTGCTACAAAAGCTTCAAGATTCCATAGCTAATCATTATACTGGAATTATCGCAGTTCTTCAAGCTGATAACTTGACCAGAGAGATCCCAATGATCCACAGACAAGTTGCTGAATTAGATATTCAAGGATCCGCTTCAAGTGGAGCCTTTACCGTAGCACGTGATCTCCTTAATAGAGTTTCGGCACTAAATGCTGTTAGATATGCCTTAGAAGGTGGCTTACCGTCGACTCATCCAGAATTTTTGAACAAATTTAAAACAGTTGGTATTAAGTTCTTTGATCTTTTATTTTGGGCTCTCGCCCCTGTTTTAACGTCCAATTTATCCGAAGCTGACTGGGAAAACTTAAGAACGTTTTACCTACATTTGGCAACATCACAGTGTCGGCTACCGATCGATAGGATTGATGAGGATTTAAAAAAACACATCGGTGAATCAGCAGAAACCATCAGAAAGAAGTTAATCTCAGATGAACAATTGAACACGATTCTCAATGACCCCGTCAACATCGACGATGAAAATATGGATATTCCTCGAGAATTACTTACAGATGATTGGGAAACACCAGACTTTGAATTTAAATCTGTGCCAGAGCTAGAAATGGGTAGACTCAAAAAGCGTCTCATTGAGGCTTCGACGGCGGACGACGTGCGAATGTGTTTGGTGAAATTAGCCATGATGGCTCCAGCATCCCCTCTATGGAAGATAAGCCCATCTTGGAAACCAGCCGGTGAATTGTGTAATGCCTTAGTATCTTTGCCGAGAGGATTTTTACAAGACTTTGGTTACGTGGTTTCGGGAGCGGCTAGAGCGAGAGCAGAGGCAGGATGTGCTCGTGCCGCGCTGTCGCTGCTCTCAGTATTAGAAGGCGAGGCTCGCAGCCAACTGGGCGGTGGTAACGACCCCACATTGTATCGACTGTGTCGCCAACTGTCGTGGGAGGTGCTGCTCCTACAAATCAATGTAGTGTTGAGTGAGTGGCCCCATCACCGGATCAATTTGTCAGTCCTGGCGAACAAATGCAGAGCTTGTATTGCTGCCGTGAACTCTGGTGACGGTGTTGTTCCTAGACCACAGGTAAGATACCTAAACAGCAACCACAAATATAGACGTTTTGTGACAATGGCTGAAGTTTAGATATTCCAGTAATTACGTATTTATCCGTAGGTAATCGAAGCGTGTTGGATCTGCCTAATAAATGCGTGTGAATGGGAAGGAGTGGGAATAACGACGGGACCGGGGGAGGTAGCTGCGGCACTCTGTGCAGCTTGCTTCGAGCTACAGCGGGGAAAAGCGACGAGAAAGTTCCCCAGGCCTTTATGGGATTTCGGTAATTACTTTTCTATCGCTAAAAAACCAGAAACGCAAGTTAGGCTAGATTGTACCAACGCAAGAGTTATCCGTGACAACTTTTCGAGACCTGTCAAAACACAATTTTATCCCACATTATTTTTACATTAGTATGACCCAGCCTTAGTATTAAACTATGTCAGAGGCCTACGGACGGCTTAAACTCTGACACTAGGTTGTTCATTAACCACCAGATAAGAAACCTTTAGTATAGGAACTTACCTAATTTGTATCGGAACCGTTTTAATAATTTTTCAGCAAATAAGTATTCATTGCCTTATATTTTGTGTAATTTACTTTTTCTTAACTTTAGCATTGGGAGTATATTGCAATGCGCCAACGGGACCCGTAAAGCGATCAGCGGGCGGCGCGCCAACACATTCACGTGACGCGCCAGGTGCTTCCGCCGAAGCTCGCAACGCTTTCAACGGCTTCTTATCAACACTACGAGAACCTCTCGCCGTCAGTGTGATGCTTTCACTCCTCGCCAGAATCCACAATCTCCTCATAGACGACAATTCGTTGGAACTTGTGGTCGAATACACCAATCTTTGGCCGACAAACGTATCGAATATGAACAATTACAACGCCAAATTCGTACTTGAATCTCTAACTGACCTGCTCGAGAGGAGCCTTAAACTTTATCCGTATAATACGTCATGGTAAGTTTTGCTACAAATATTATTATGGGTATAGACATAATTTTACGTTCCTGCCGTATATTTTTATAAAATAGTGGAGGATGTCCTCCGTCCACACTAATATAATAAATGCGAAAGTAACTCTATTTGTTTGTTACCTTTTCACGACTAAACGGCTGAACGGATCGGATGAAATTTGGCAAGCAGATAGATTGGACCTTGGAAAAGGACATAGGCTTCCTTTTGCCACGCAGACGAAGTCGCGGGCACCAGCTAGTTTTATATAAGAGTTAACTGTTCCAATTTACTGAAAATAATTTTCACTGGTGTCAATTTATAATTCGATTTTGAAAGACATTTTTATATGTTAGGATGTAGAATATTTAGGAAAATACTTAAAAGATATCACGTCTGTACGTTTCTTAGGCTCCGTCTATATGGTGACGTGGAGATGGCGGAGGGTCGTTGGGGCGCAGCCCTACGTCGCTACCTGTGTGGTGCGGCGGCCGGCTCGTGGCACTTCGCCAAGCGCGCGCCCGACGAGCCCAGCGTGGCGCGGCGGGCCGCCAGGTGCTGCCAGGCCCTCGCCGCGCCGACACAGGCCGCTGCACTGTGCCAGCTGCCCGATGAACCCGATTATACCACAGCATTCAAGTGCCTCGCAGAAAAGGTGAGCAAATCCAGACATTTTACATCGACTTACGCATACCGTCAAGCCCAGCGTGTCGCGACGGGCCGCTAAGTGCTGCCAGGTCCTAGCCGATGTATTGTAACTGTTAACCAAACTAAACATCTGTATTTAATTGTCTTGTAGTAATGGTAAGCGGGCTCATATAATACACGTGACATGATGCGTGAGCGGCGCATGACACAATACAAGCTTTCGCAGCACTTCTAAGCGACTCGGTATATTGTATGAGTGACAGCATCCATCTAGGTCTTAACAACAGCATTGTTCCATATTCCATATAAACCTTTGTAACATTAAATCAATGGAAGTTTTTTGGTGACCTGTAACGCATATCAGTCTACAAATCTTCTTATACTTATTCATTTTTACACAACTGGCCAAAAAAGGAGTTTTAGAGTCAACATAACTTCGAAACGCCTAAACCGACTTAGATGTATGGCGGTGGGGGCGGGGTAAAAAAAATTATATATATTGATATAGAAATTTAAGATTGATGCATGGTCTCGTATATACGCTAGGCGAGCCGCGAGCACACTGCGGGAAACTACGTTCGAGGACAGTGATCGTTGTAAGTCCACACTTGACACCGCGAACGACGACGCCCAGAACGGCTCCGCTCGTGCTCGGCTCGTCTAGCGTAGACGTACCTTTACAATGTCCCGGGTAAAATAGGCTAGTAAGACAAAAAAAAAGTAGTATAGCTATGGTGGAGAAAAATGTATGAAATGATAAACAATAATTCACACGATTGCCCCCCAAAATACAGGTTAACATAGTTTGGGGGCCAACGTCCACATGATATTGTAAAAAACAATTATCTGAAAAATTACCAATTATGATGTTAATGTATTTTTTTTATACATTTCATATTTTTATTGTTTGTAACAGACGGGTAACGCAGCGGATGCTATGGACGGCTACTACGGGTGCATATGGGACGGCACGCTACTAGAAGTAGCAGTCGCATTACACGCTCGACGAGGGGAGGGCGGGCGACGCGCACGCGCAGTGCGTGCGGCCGGCGCGCTCGAACTCAACGCGAACAACAGTGAGGACATACAAAGAGAGGCCGCAGCTATACGACGTGCGCGACTTCTACGAGCACTTACCAACCAGTATGTCGCGTGACCACGTCTTAATGTATGTTTCTTTCGGCATTTTAATTATTATAAGTTAGTTACTTGTGAAACAATTGTAAGTGTAATATATGAAAATTAATCATGAAGTATTTGTTTCATTTAATTTTATTATTACTAGAATGGGTTGTACAAAAATGATTACATTAAAAAAGGTGATTGATAATTTTTTCGATAAAATAGAAACAACATTTAAAATACTCATAAAAAGTAAATGCTTTATTCTTAAAATATTAAGAAATACAAAAGTATACCATATTTAGCATAGTATCAGTTTAATTTGATACATTAAATCTAATATATAAAATTCTCGTGTCACAGTTTTCGTTGCCATACTCCTCCGAAACGGCTTGACCGATTTTGATGAAATTTTTTGTGCTTATCCGGTATCTATGAGAATCGGCCAACATCTATTTTTCATCCCCCTAAATGTTAGGGGTAGTCCACCCCTAAATTTTTTATTTATATGGCAAAACAACGTTTGCCGGGTCAGCTAGTGACTTATAAAAAATCATAACATTAATTTCTTTACAGACAAAAACATCGAGTACTTATTTTATAATATGTCACAGTAATATATCAACTGTGTTACAATCAATAAAAAAGACTAAAAATAACATATATCGTCGCTTAGCAAACACTATCACTCAAGTCATAACAAATTTTACAGCAGAGCTTCCGGTCTCCTATACAAATTAGTTTCGGGAGGAAAACCTACTTGGGAGCTGTCGCTTTTATTTTTAATACTGCTACCCAAGTTTCTTGAAATCTCTTGAATCTGTTAGGTAGTTGGCGCGCGATAAAAGTAATTATATACTCTTTAGCGCGATATAGATACCTATATGTAACTTAGAAGTTAAGAATGACATTCAAAACTATGTTTAGGCAAATTTTCGACTGGAGCGGTGTTAGCTAAACGTCAATAAATATAATATCATAAAAAAATCTTCTTGCTTGCATTTACTCAGTACTGGACACAGTAAATGCACAACACAATAATTAAAAATCAAATGACAAAGCATATTGCATAAACAATAGTAGGTATGTGGCACAAGCTATCACATTTCAGTTTGCACGTAAAAATACACAACACTTTACCTACCACATGTATGCATATAGGAAGCAGTCTAGCTTTGACAAATATTTTGAACCGAGACATTCCTTAATTTAAGTATCAGACTGATAAATATCTGATGATATCTTTTGTATGTTATAAATTTATACTTTTGTTGGCAGTCGAAGTATCGTGTCCCGACCGCTAGGTAAGTAGCAACGGCGAGACTTGTCTTATGGCCTCAGTAATGTGTTTAGAACTTTTTATAACAGTGACAACGACACGTAATTTTTCTGCGGGACTATGTGACCCGTCGTTCAATCTGTTTATATTAACATAATTACATCCCGTATGTGGACTCTGATATTTCTTTGTATTTAAACAGAGTGGTAACTTGATACATGAAACAAAGTTTTTGGATGTTATTAAATATAATGATCAGTAGATACCTACTGAACTGCGCAGAATTTCTTTATGTTCATTTAAAAATGTTTTTTTCATATATGGTTCTCAAATCTATGCCTATGTCAATCTACAGAAAATCAGTCATTTACCTATAGAGAGCGTCACCAGTGTTTTTAAATACATTTTAACCTTCTGATATCACAATTTTGTTGCGGTTAATTAGTAGTTAAAAATATATTATTTTTAAGTGACATTCACGCTAATAATAACAGGCACCTATGTATATCACCTTAAACGGTCATCGGCCAAAAGCGATTTTAATAAGGTTATGGGTGGTTATACTTTTCCCTTTGATTATATACCTAGGTATATAGTCAAAGCCTTTTCCCCTTCGTAAAACTCGTGTATCAGTCTAAATGCATAGAACATGATAAAGGTATTTTTGTCACGAATTAAAATTACCTTACCTACATAAATTTTCCTTTGAGCTTAGGTATAATCTATAAAATATACATATAAAATATTTTAATAAATTGTAGCAGTTTAAGGACTTAATTCATTAGGTCCTTTAAAGGGGTTAATGTATAAGGCAAATACATTCACATAAGCCAAGAATTAAATGGAAATAACAAATTATTTGTAATAACCATAGTACCAGCTGAACAAAACTGCTGCTCTAACAGCAAATATTAAGAAAAAAATTGTTTATTTATAGAATGTTTAAATAAAATAGTAATCGCTTACACATTGACCACTTAAAAAGATGTTACCTAATCAATTAGGGCGTTATATACGTAGAAGATTTGCAGTTTACTTGACGTACGTTCCGAGGTATCTCTGGCAGTTGGGGCAGTAGTGATCTGAGTTTTTGGCCGTTTCAGCGCCATACGGAACACAGCACAAACAGCTGGAAAACAAAAGAGCTAATGAGCGAATTAGTTAATTAAATGGCTAGTAATTACATCGGTAAAATGGGGGTGTAATGTTGTACGCTTCTACCTAACTCTTTGGAAAATACGCGCAGCTATGTTTAGGGATTTAAAGTGTGGCAATGTTCTTTGCTACTATCTTAAGCTGAAAGGACTTGGACTTGTAACGCGCCTGCTCCAAATGCCATGTACGATTATGTTTCAAAGTTTACGAGACCGCAGTATTGTGGTAGTAGACTCTATAGTGATGACTTCAAGTTGTGGCTATGGAAATGAAAACAATCATTAGTAAATGGTCCGGCCTAACCGTCCGGCGCCCACAACTTCCGCAATGACTGTGCGCGCGATTTAAACCGCTTGATTCAATTAAAGATGATGCTTGCAATAGCAATTTTTACCGCTAAAATACTCTAATTCTTCCTGCATTTTTAAGTAAGAGTGTCTCGCAATAAGTCATAGTCATTGAGCCGACAATGAAACCCATACTACTTGAGTACATAATTACAGTACCTATGTTAAAAAACTGTCGGATCTGGATATCCCAATCACATTACCAAATAAAGTAAGAAAACATTCAATTTTCATGCAAATAAACATATTTAATGAAATTTAAAATACACAAATTATCGCAATTTCCCCAAAATCTAGCAAATTTCTTTAAGAACACCATCATAGCCGAAGAGTGAAGGGCGCCAACGCCCAGACCCCTTGTAGAACCATTAAGTTCTCTCTTATAATTTTTTTTATTCGAGGTAGATTAAATATATATACATTATTTTTTCATAAATTAGTTAAGTAGAAACGAATCTCGATACTTAATTATACCTTCACGGTTCGGAAAGGGTTAAGGGGTAGGCACTAATTCCCAAAACATTATTTTTAAGACTTGCTTGACAGACTGTAGGTGCAGTATGTTAAAACCCATTCCGATCCGTGAAGGTATTATTAAGTATCGAGATTCGTTTCTATTTATTTAACCAATTTTACAATGATAAGGTTCAGGACATACCACAATATGCCCCAAAGTGCTGCCGCCATATGTGTTCGTGAGGTAGTAGTGTATTTGACAGCAGTCTTGATGGACGCTCGGCAAAACTGACACGTAGTCACCGTGTTCTCAGGACCCAGCAGCTGCACCTGTAACAATATTTACATTAGGCACAAGCACAGCACATTCTGGAGAAGTCCAATTTGAGATGACATTTGACGAATTTACTTAACGTCAGTAAGGCTCGGTATAAAGTACACCGTCTGTTACGGTTATAGATATGTCGGCGCAACAGTGCGTTAGGCTCGATTGCACCAATTAAGCTAACCGCTTTTCGATATTTATTGCTTTTCTGTCAAAATAACACTGACATTTCAGTTAAGGTTAAAGTTAAGATAATACAACCGAACCTAAGTGTTTCAAATTACTTGTCAAGGTAAATAATGTACCTAATAGCAAGCGTCTCACCAGTCGGTAAGTGTTTATACCACTTTTATACTTAAGTAGGAACTGAATCAGTATGTATGGGTAATAATTAGGTTAACATAAGATAGGTATACATACCACTGGGGCCATTGGCATGGGCTCCTGCAGTTGTTGCGCCGCTGCTGCGGGTAGCGGTGATTTAGAATTCATCTTTTTAATCTGTAAGAAAGATAAAATTTAGTAACCTTTAACTTCATACTGTAAGCCTGTTCGTCATCCGGATGGCGCCGAATGTCAATGCGATTTAAAAATTTGTGAAGAAAATAGAATTACAATTTGTGTGAATAGGTACCTATGCATTGCAACAACAAACTCTTGAAGAATGCAGAGTAATTATCACGATATTCTTGACAAACGTTTTTGTTGTCGCGTTTTGGTGTTTGCACTGGGCCACTGGCCCATAAAATCACCAGATTTGACCATCCTTGACCACTTTTTTATGGTTTATGAACAAGCCTGACTGGCAGCCCTCAAGAAGAATATCCATCAAGAAGCAGACAACCTATTGCCATATTTTCTAAGAAAACCCGTGGATAATGCCATAAAAAGAGGTCAAATACTTATCAACAATGGCGTTGGCCACTTAAAAGATAGATATTCCTTTTTAAATGATAGAAAAGAACTTGAATAAGTCGGTATCTTAGACATAATACAAAACCCTATTCATAATTTTTATTCTGGTCCAAAGATATAATAGCCTAGGAAAATAGAGTAATTCAACATGGCCCACCTTATACCTAAAGGTCGATTTTGCGTCCTTATATATTTTTTATACAGTTTAATGTGACTGCTTTATAATATCTAACAGTTAGGTAGGTACATGTCTGAGGTATAAATTCAAATACTCGGCAGAATAAAATTATCTGACGATTGATAAATCTACCCAAGACTATGAAAGGGGTGTAAATGAGTATAGCTATACCTAATATAGGCCAAATGTCGAAGTAGGTATACATTTCATTATTACCTGAACATGCGTCTCGAACTCGGAAGGGTACAGCGGATGACCGTCGTTGTCCATTTTCGATCTAAAATAAAAGATTATAGATCATACTAACTGTAACTGAGCCCAAGCGCGACTGCTGAGCAGGAGGTCTCGGGTCGGGCAGTGATATTGAGGTTTTCTATAAGGAAATTCTCAGTAGCAGCCCCGAGGTTGGAATTGTGGCCGGTAGATGGGAATAGGCTTACCACCTATTACATGGGGCTTATAATTACAGTATTGGTCAAATGTGGTTGTACAACGGTGTATACCTCTGCCGACCCTTTCGGGGAATACAGGCGTGATATATATAGTGAAAAAAAAAGTATGACCATAAATCTAAATTCTTTATTATTCTTAATCAACAAAAAAATTCTTTAATGTTTATCTCAAAAACTTTTAGATTTACGGTCATACTTTTTTTTTCACTATACCCACGGTTTATTTCGTCTTCTGTAAAATTATGCTTAATGCAAGGATGAGGTTTTCACTGCACGGCGACGATATCAAGTTACTTCGGGGCAATTCTCACAATGCAAGGTACATGAATGCAATTGACGATAAACGAACTAAATATTATAGTATCTATCGACTAACGCTTCGATTATTTCAGCAGATACCCAAAAAGACGATCTTATATAATAGTGTGTGCGTAATAATCCATATTAGGTATTTGTTTTCTACGGCTAAATATGGTATTTTCGAGGACAGGGTAATGTTAAACTTACAGATAATTCTTTCAAGCGCATGCGTAGTGAACTAGATCTCACTCTCACAGAATACGGTAATGAGCACAATTTTAACCTTCGCCTCCAAGATAAATACCCACTACGGGCTCTCCGCCAACTAATCCATCGCGACCTCTGCTCACTACTCCGAATAGATACTTGTTCTAAATTTTAATACGTCTTATGGTGACGTCATTGCTATCTATTCAGTCC
This sequence comes from Xylocampa areola, assembly GCA_935421205.1. Classification (NCBI taxonomy): domain Eukaryota; kingdom Metazoa; phylum Arthropoda; class Insecta; order Lepidoptera; family Noctuidae; genus Xylocampa; species Xylocampa areola. Next base: position 13,305,013 of record OW285201.1, read on the forward strand.
CTGTACAGGTGACTGAACCGACACAAGATTGATGATTGCTACGATTCCTACATACTCATTTTGCTTCGGCCCATATTCTCGTCATATACGCGCAGTTGCGAGAAAGTATCTGCAACCTGTTCTTAAAGGACATAAGATCGGGGCATCTCCTTCTAGGGCCTAACCTTCCAGCGCTTCCACTTATTCCTTTTTTGTTAACCAACTTTCATTCATTCTCTCAACTTGGCTGAACTAAGCATAATTACTCTTCAAAGTAATTCTGTATGTCTGATTTTTTTGGTATAACTATAGGTGGGTACCAAATTTTGAATTTCATAGGACCTTGAAGAAGGACGTAGGCAAATATTTTGTCGCGAAGTCGGGGACACCAACTAATATTGATTATAAGTAAATAAGGAATTATTTATGTACACGTTCGGTTTTCCTTATTCTGGGCACTCTGTGGATTGCCCGACCGGTTTCACGACTCCGGATAAAAGGAGAAAAAGAAATATATAAACCATGTTCATCTTTTAAACGTAGTAAAAGCTAGTTGCAGAATGTTTTTGGTAATGATGAGGCCGATTATAGGTACTTTGGTAGGTACCTATGTAGTACCTATTTCTTGCATAGTATTTATAAGAAATAGGTACTTACTATTTACCTACTCGAATCATTTTTTATAATTATAACATGACACAAATGAGGAATGAACGATATTATATTTCAATTGATATTTAAGTAAATAAGTATTCATGTATTTAAATTAATAAATGTATAGGTACTTAAAGGAAGCTATTATTTTGACACCAAGAGGCAAGAGAGACCAGGCAAATTTTTACTGATAAAACCGGCCCAGTGCAAGTTGAATAATTTTATTCGGTAGCAGGAATTTGCATAAACTAATTTGTTTGTATCCCGTTATAACTCCACTTAAAATCAAAAGTGAATCAACGCAACGAAAGAATTTTATTGGTTTTATTGCCATATCATTTTATTGGACGGCCCGGTCGGTGCAGTGGACGAGAGACGCCTATTTCGATTCAGGATGAAACCAATATTTTTATGATCTACAGTTCTTTGTTCTAGATCGGGGACACCTTTATCGGCATATAAATATGTGTCACCATATGTTAACGTACTTACCATACGAGAGGAATTCCTAATATGGCTCAACTTCCACATAAATTTTATTTTCTAAATTAAAAAATGTTTGTCAAAAAAAAATGCTATTTGCAAATGGGGATTTTTAGTGCTCAATTGACCTCACTAGATTTTGAATGCATCTTAAAATAACTCGAGCTGCTCCTGAGAAAATATACTGACTGGAAGACAGCCACACAATCATACAACTAAACAAATGATAACTTACTATGACCACTTTGACTATGACGAACGTTAGTTAGTTCACACCAAGTTCACATGCATCTAACTTTGACAACCCGCGGAAAGTAGTTACCTAAGTTAAAAAACTTAGTATAGGTGCCTAAAAAGGCACCCAATAATTCACGCATTACTTGAATCGACTTCAAAAAGGAGGTTCCCATTTCGACTATCTTTTTTTTGTATGTCTTTTTTTTTTAAATCAACATTATCAAATAAATAAACATGTACCTAGGCATAGTCCTGAAGTCGGTTTATGTCTTCTTCCAAAATAAAACACTTTATTAATTATGTCTTAACCTTCGTATTAATAAAGAATATTGAATGTCACACACATTGAGCAACGTCCATGTAGTAACCGAATGTTTATAGTCACAAATTTCAAGGTTAAAGAGGGGATTAACGGGTTAACATATTTTTATAGTAGGTAAGTATACAATGTTAAAATAATCATACCTTTAAATTTAATTCAATCGAGACGAAAACAGCTTTTCGACCGTGATGCAAACCGGATAAACAAGATACACTATTCACGGAACTGACGCTACTCAGGTATCTGCCGAGTACGACGCGCAAGCTACAAATGGTCTATTGACTTGGTCGATCCACAAAGTTCGAAACCTAAATGACATAAAAGCGTCTCCCACCCGACCCAATATAGATACGAACATTTACGGAGTTTACCGAACACTCTATTGTCTCTTAAGACTCCTTAGTACCCACGCAAGTAGATACCTTTATAAAAAAGTGATGAAGTCCGATTTGACGTTTCTCGTTTTACCTTTATATAAACGTCTACGTAAGAAATTGAAAAATCAAATTCATAATCTTAAATAATTACTATGTTACCCATAAACTATAACAACGAGTATTCGTAAACCTCAAGTTTAACTTTATATTAAATAAATGCACTCAAAAAAGAAACGTCAAATCGGACTTCGTATTATTATTATCGGGCCACCACCTATAAGTCGCATAAAATTGTAAGGCATTTAATTTCTTTGTGTTCATCTAATCATTAATACTTCATGGAAATCGATAGTCTCTGCCTACCCCTATGGGAAACAGGCGGGATTGTATGTATGTGTAATACTTCGTTATTAGATGATACTACACAAGCCGCGAAATCGTTTATTTTACATACGAAAGTTATTTCACCCAGCGCAAACAGTTCCCAATAATGTTATGCGTTTATAATATTATGTTTTAGAACATATGCTTCTATATCGTTTTGCTAAAAATAAATTGGCAAAGAAAAACCTTTATGCAAAATAATTATTATTGTGCTTAACGATAATTAGGTAAAAGTATGCCATGATAATTATTATATTAAATTTGATTAAATAGGCTAGGCTTTGTAAATTCGCTACCTGTCCCATAACTTACTTGGCTATTTTAATTAAGCTTTATTACTTGCGTACAATTAAGTAGTATTAATATTAACTTCCTTATACGTATGGATCTTCAAGCCGATATATCTAGATTCCTCAAATCCAGTGCCAGTGTTTTAAGAACGAGCGCTGCGCACGTAGGTTTCCATGAAATTGTCTTGCGTAAAGAACAAAGAAAATAAGTGTTAAATAAGGTACGGAAAACAATACGAAATATGAGCTTCTTATTCCTTATTGATCGGACATTTTAGATCAGGTTAGGCCATTGAATAATTGTACAATTTGAACAAAGGAATGCTTAAAATATATATGAATATACGCCTTATACTTATTATGTTATCGGTTCACTCTAATGCGAGACTGTTCGGGGAATCCCCACCCAACAACAAGTTACACCTATTTATAACTCACATACTGTACCCACCCGCTACTCCGTCCGCGTAGAAGCCGGAAAATAATATCCTGAGTATATAGTATAGATTTTAAAATAGATAGTAGAGGCTTAAAATGGATGGTAATTTTCGGTTTATCCACTGAGCTGTACCTACCTACGTTTTGTTCTCGCTTGCACATCTTGAATACTTATTCTTCATAAAATTTGCTATTAGTTGCAGGCGAAGTAATACAATGTATTGGCTCTGATCTACTAAGTTTGCGGATAAATTGACGCTCGCCTATAATGAGTTAAAAATTGAACTTGATAAAAGTCCCACAGACTTTGTCTTTGGAAGAGTTCACTTATCTAGAAGTACTCACTTAGGACATGAAGAAGGGACACTCCTCAACGAAATGTTTGTTACAATTTTGGAATAACTAATGTATTTTTTTAGTTCCCTTTTAAAATGGATAATTAATAAATAAAAGCCATTTGAAACTGCAAACCAAAGATATTTTTTTAAAAGGAATGATACCTATTTCATAATTTGGTAAAATCGATATCGAAAGACATGGTCCTTCTTCAATAGTGTTGTCAATGCCCACGGAAAACCAGTTATCAGATCTCATAAAGAACGAAGCTTCTAACTCTATAATCCCTACATCTTCTTCAAATAGTATGGTTTGGCTGTTCCGCGGCCGTCGGCGTGACAGTTCCATGGACTTTTAGTCCAAATTGGTACGAAATTAAGGGTTACATACGAAAGGCACATTGCACGTTGTCGACGACAATGTGTACCTACCTTATTTAATAGTACTATATTTACATGTAGTTATTCAACATATTGTATAACAAATAAAGATTCAGTAGGTATTGTCTCAGAATTCGGTGTTTCAATCTCTGCAGCTCGACAGCTGCCGTCAAGGCGTGTCGATGACAGCCATCAACGCATCTGCAGTCGACGAGATGGCTGTAGTCAAACGCCGAAGGCTGCTGCCGAGCGTCGACGACAACGAGTCGCTCGTATGTAAGAGCCCTAAGTCAGCAGTCTGACGGAGCCATAGTAATGCCGGCCACGCGCTCGACCAAGTCCGTCCGACCTATGATGATTTTTGTTTACTTGAAATGTTGAAATATAAAATACTAATAGTACTAAAACCATATGTACCTACAAGAAATTTTATATACCGACCTGCAACGTATGTATAAGGGTTGAAAGGTGAAAGTTACACATATCTTCATCTTTTTGCTGTTTGTGTGCTAATCCTAAGCTCCATACAATATTACAGCTTTCTAGGACTTCGGGAAGCACCCTAAAGGTTTTGATGAGTGAGTCAATGGCAAAATCGACGTTTACTCACAGACAAACTAAGCAACAGCGCTAAGGGCGTCCTGCGGAACACGAGGCTCGGCTTAGAGCGTTACTAGGGGGATTACTAGGGACTAGCTGGAATTTCCTTATTATTAAGGGACAAATTTAAAGCTACTGACTCGGCGCGGTCCGGCTCGAGCAAGGGTCGAGGCGGAGATGATGAGACATTTCGCAACGGACGCGGACTTCGCCGGTGAGGTCTATAACAAGGCGGTCGAGCAAGTCGGAGTGTACTTGTGAATTTGTTGGATTCAAAGTTAAAAGTTAGACAGATGAAAAACAGTGTGTTTTATAGGTTAACAACATTTTATCCTAAGAATTTGGGCTCTCTGGTATTATCCAGTCCGAAGCTATTGAGGTATAAAAAAAAAAAAAAAAAAAAAATGCAACCGAATTGATAACCTCCTCCTTTTTGGAAGTCGGTTAAAAATGAGAAAGCTTCAAGAAAAGGCAGTACCTAATTAGTGCCTAAAGCTCTTCTAACAGGACACACCATGCTAGTCGCAGTGCACGTCAATGCTAGTAAATGAAACATTATATTTTCAACTAAGTATATTTATTTAACAATAATATCTCCTATTGTTAGTTAGTTGGAAATTCATTTAACACATATTAAGTTGTTCAAAACAAGCGCAACACGATTCATAGGTATTTTAGCTGAATATTCGATCGCACTCAGCAAGAGGTTCGTCAAACAAAAAAAGGTAGAGTAGTTATCTCTTGTTGTCAAAGAATTTGCGAGAGAAATAAACAATAAGTATTATCATATTTCTATAACTTCAGATACCATATCATTGTGTCTAATAAATATGAATACTGTAACTAATTGTGTTAGTTAATTGACATTTGCGAGTTTTAATCAACTCAATATGCAGACACGATGTTAACAATGAGAATTTACAGTGTAATATCAGGATTAATAGGTACAGTTCGCAATTGTCCTTCTAAACTAACACTCTTCTTAGTCAGTCCTCTATTGATGTGAAGAATACACACAATTTTCATAATAATTATAGGCCAGCATGTGTAACTGGAAGGTACAGTCATAAATAGTGTATGCGGGTAAATACGTTAATGTTAGCACTATCTCCAAGGGCGCGTGCCTAGAGCATAATAAAGTTACGTACAATCAGGTACCTACAGAAGTAAAAGGCTTGAAATGCGTTTCAGAAGCTTTTTCAGCTTGCTCAAGTATTCGCTGTAATGAAAACCATAAATATATATTTTTCTGCGTTTCTGTCACTTACGTTATAAACTTACACATTTCACGAAGACACTAAATTCAATGGTTTACAGTGTTTTCCCAAATCGTATTACAATCCTCCTTGGACAAGTATAACAAAAAAAATATCATTAAATATATCTACATAAGTAATTCAGTACAACATAGTCCAAGTTCGCATTAAATTTATTGTGTACATTTATTTATTTATTTTGTAATTTATAAGTTCAAAACGGAGTCTGTATAGATTTGGCCACTTTTGTTTAACAATTTCCAATCAATACCTAGATACATTAGAAGCAAACGATCTGATTCAATGAAACCACTCGTGTGAAAACCTCTGTATCTAAGCCCTGACATTACAATATTTAATTAAGATTATTAATCACAGTTCATCTAGATTTACAATACAAATTAACACAGTAATATTTTACTTGTTCGGAAAATGTGCATGATAAAAGTCCAACAATTCTTAGGACTACACAACATTACTCTAACAACTATTACGCTGTAGTATGTAAACAAGAAGATAACACAGTAGATATTACTCGTAAACTTCTATAGACGACAGAGATACTTTGGACTAATATTAAATTTAGAATCGGGTTTACTGGCAAGACTATAGATTTTTTGGCATTTTCCTTGATTAGTATTCCTACTACGGTGTATGTCTAAGCCACGTCGGATAAATCAACATTTAAAATTAGATATTCATAGGTCATTGAATTTAAATTTGTTTGTCGTGAATTTATATTTGCGAATTGATCAACATGCCCCATAAAGTCATGAGATACAGAATAAATATTTGATCATCGTGTAGTTGGACTGCTCACTGTCAAATTAATGTATTATTTTAGAAAGGACCGATTAGGAATCCCATTACATCGGATATTTGTAAACAAAAATGTTTAGGTATATATTATAATAAAATAACTTTTAACCGGATTAATCGCGTGTATTATTGGTTTTTTATTTTTCCTGACGTTTCGAACACTTTGCAGCGTTCGTGGTCGCAGAAGGACTGAGGTACTTTAGGTATATACTTGCTTCGGTCCTAAAAACACATGTTAATTTTAAATCAAATCTTCAGCGTTACTGCGTTTAAATAAAGAGAACAAAACATAGCAGTGTTTTTTAACTTCATGACCACTCAGTAGGTTTGCAAACCGCTCAATCTCAAATTCAACAAACACCGTAATGATTTATTAATGCGGACGTGGCTACATACCTAGGTACTCTTTGCACAAATACTTAGATAATTCGAAGAGGAAAACTAGACATTCGTGAGATAAAGATAGTATCTAGGTATAATTACACGTCAATGCAATAAAATTAGTAATCTATACGACGAATGCTTCTAGAGCCAACATTGCAAGCGCTGCGATGGCTGCGACGGCGGGGACTGTCACTACCCACGCGAATATTATGTTCCTGCAAAACAAATAACAAAATAATGTCATGAGAAACACTTTCGATAATTACTTAAATATGTATTATGTTAACATAAATTTTATTAGTACACTTGATGCAAGTGCGCTAAGTTGGTCATTACAGTCGAGGTTGAATTGCTACCCGCGCCTTTACGTCAAGGTAGCGATGACTGAGACATGTATTGACCATTAGTGCACGGGTCTCATACGATGTTTTTAAATACTCTTGCGAGGAAAAAAATTAATAAAATTACTATTTGCAAAGACATTCAATTAAAAACATTTTGTAATTAAAATAGCGTGCGAATTTATTTTATCGTACGCCTAGTCTATGGTCTATGCGCGCGCAGGTGTAAGGAAGCTCACTAACGAAATTACCAGACAGCCCAATATTAAAATAAAACAAAAAATGTCTAAGTATTCATTCATTACCCAAATTAATGTTAACTTAGCGAAAAAACTTTTTTTTTATTAATTGAATCTTTATTTGTTAGGTTTTATCAAACACAGTATTTATTCACAAAAATGGTAAGTCAATTTTGATGGCTGCCTCGTTGGTCTAGTGGTTTATGGTCCAGTGGTCCCAAACGCGATTGCTGAGCATGAGTCTCGGGTTCGATTCCCGGATCGGGCAAAGTGTTATTGAGTTTTTCTGTTAGTCTGTTAGAAAATTCTCAGTAGCAGCCCGGAGTATTGAATTGTGCCTGGTAGATGGCAATACTCTCACTCACCACCTATTACATAGGACTTAATAACAGCATTCGTGAAATGTGGGTGTACAAATATATACACCTCTGCCTACCCCTTCAGGGAATACAGGCGTGATGCTATGTTATGTTATGTTTATATTTATTTTGAACATAGAATATAAAGGATCGATTTTTTATTTGTCATAATATATAACTACTGCTATCTAACTAGCACTGTCACAAACATGTTAATCTCACCAAGGAGTTTTTATACATAAAATCTCTTTGGTGAGATTTAAACGTGAATCTAAAGGTGTTATATTTCTGTGGATGTTACGCAAATTTTCTTTTTTAGTTTACGACGAACTACTATGTTTCCCCACCCCGTAAACCTCGTAATTACTACCTAATCACGAACACAATAAGGAAATAATAAATGCTATTTATATTATACTCACCGAAACAAACTCCAATCGACAGGCTTCTCGGAGAAGTAACCGATACAAACGACAGAGCCGACCTTGCAATGGGTGGTGGAGACCGGGAGACCAGCCTTGCTGGCCACCAGTACCGTCAGTGCAGCCCCCAGCTCGATCGTGAAGCCCCTTGTTTACCAAAATATAACTTTATTCGGAGACTAAAAACTCAAAACTGAGGAAATTTCCAGTTAATGAATTCATTCTTTCAAAATACTTCGAACAGCGTAACATAATTCGGCTCGGCTTAGAATCCTATCGAAGACGCAAAACCTAAAAACCCGACCAAGTGTGGGTCAAGAAAAATAAAATAATAACATCATTTGTTTGCTTCTCACATCACATAGTCCATATCATGCTTGATAAAGAAATTATAAAAGTTTAACTAACGTGTCGGGTGTGATGCTAGTAAGGTCCTCCCCAACGGTGCGAATGACGCGGCGACCCCACAGCCACAGGCCCAGTGCGATGCCAATCCCGCCGAACACCAGGATGGCGAGAGGGGTCTCTGCACGAGAGTGCGCGCCCCCCTCGGAGTACAACAGCCAGAGAGCCACCAGGGGACCGATCGCATTACTACACAGAAACTATTGTGTTATTCCATTATTATTTGCTAATCACATCAGACATAAGTAGTAAGTATAGTAACAAATAGTTGTAACAAATAGTTTCCATTGGAACTCTCTCTCACATTCAATCAAAATACTGACCTTGCTACTGATCTTTCAGATTTGGGTAGTGAGAGAAAGCCAACGACGAAGATTGTGGTGTAATGAATTCTAAATTGAATTATCAAGAAAACGGGGAGTGATATGTATATACTGATAATACTGGTGTAATTGAAGGTGATTATACCGCAAGTTTACCTGACGTCATTGCCACCGTGTGCAAATGCACCGAATGTTGCGGTTAGGACTTGCAGGAAGGAGAACAGGCGCAAAGCGTCGGGGGGTGGAGGAGGTGCAGGCGCGGGGGGCGGGGACACGGTGCGCAGCAGCGGCGCGGCGCTCGAGTTGGGCGTGATGCCCGGGGCGCGCGCGCCGCAAGTCTCCACCACTGCACACCGCTCGATGCTCCAAGCGCTACCACCTTCTGGTTCCTGCAAAATAAAATGGTCTGGTAAATTTCCTTTGTTTTGTTTTCATTTATTTAAAAATATATGCTACGTACATAGGGTTTGAATTAGATTAGATGAGAGAGAGATACGTAAATTCATAATCGGGCATAAGGAAGCCAATTTTTAAAATATTTTTTTTAACACAAATCATAGTCCTATTGATAGTATTTAGATGGCCTAGTCGTAAAACCAGTTTGAGTACCTATGATTAAGAAGGGAAAAGGATCGGTGTCATTATTTAAAGGTGCCAGAATCGATCAAATGACGCATTTGCGAATAGGTTCATAAACTATATTCCAAAAAGACTTATTATAAGTCATCCAGCTAAATCAGTACGATATAAATGGTAACTAAACACACCTTGTCAAGCCGTGGCGGTGGCGTATCAAATTCCACACAATGTGTGGCCCTCGCAGCTGCTAGCCTGTCAAACTCCCCACGTGCTATGGTATCGCACGAGCCCAGGAACCCGTTCCTCGAGTCGTAGCTCTCGCCCATACCGGCCATTTGCGCTGAGTCTAAACTTTTGCAACAGCTCAATGTCTCGTCTATGTATTTCAAGTGGTTGATTTGAGGATCCGCATCGATGAGTTGTAACCGAGATTTGTTCGGTGGACTGAGACTCCTGGACAGTATGCTGCAGTCGTCCATAGTGGCGAGTAATGCCCTGTTCCTGGCATTCATGACGCCGACGGAGGTTTTGTCGACGTCGCTCAGGGTGACCATCTCCGCACTCTCCGCGATGGCTTCCAGTACTTTTCCGTCTTCAGATAGGAGTGAAGTTGGACGTTGTGGCACACTGCTCTTATTGGAGTGCGTTGGAGTATTCGCTGGAGTTGTTTCTGTAATTTAAGAAAACAATCAATTAGAACTTCTCTGAATTCTATACATGCATACAAAAAGTGTTGCGTTAAGAAAAGCATTTTTTTTCTTCTCAAATAAAACCCATACCATTAGATAATCCAAGCGAGAAATTGACGGGCGGTGCGACGAGCCTACGTTGGTAGTACGGCACAAGGAATACTCGCACGCACAACGCCACCAGCGCTCCGAACGCCATAGAGCTAACCAGAGCTAACCATAGCGGGATGTTATCCATAGCCAGTACTGCAAGCATAATAATACAATAAAAAGCATTTATGTTGTATTCTTCAACAAAAAAAATACATTTCAAAAGTATCTTTGCCTTTTACACTTGGCAAAAGATTTTCAATTTCACAGTTTAAATCTAAATTGTTGAAGTCCACTTACACTTTGGCCCATCATGCACTACACTCAGTACGTTAACGGCGATGGTGGCGCCGTAGAAGAACGGCAATGCGGTGAGACCAGACTTGACCGGTTGGGGTGACCTCAGGATGAACCGGCGAACCAACCAGTACAGCAGGGCTGACGCCGTGCCACTCAGGGCGGGTGATATAAACCACGACAACACTGTAGATAATCAACATTTATTTTAATTGCAATCTTTGATTTTTTAAACATAACGCGATTTCATGCGAATCAAGAATGGAAGAAGAGATTGCAAAAATTATCAGTTTTTTTTCATCCACCACTTTAGGTAGGTACATAACTATTGCATCCAACAGAGAAGAAACTGTTAAGAAATATGTGTAGTGTTATTGGAATGGAATTAGGAATGATTACGTAAGAGGAAGTCTGAAAATAGCTCCGGTGATCGAGAAACTATGTGTAGTTTTGTCATGGCATGGGCATGCGATGCAGAATAATGTGAAACATGTTATAAGGAAAGTTTCCAGTATTTATGTATTTCTCGCATATGGATGGTAGAATCTGCTGTTTTTCAAAACTGCTAGCTGTTTGCGATGCCATTGCGATACGTTTAACAAAACTGCCCCACGTTTAGACATAATGCAGAATGACATATCTATAGTGGGACAAATTGATGTTTTTTGACACCAATAGTTTTATTGGTAAATTAAAATTGACTAGGGAATAGGGATATTGTGTACCTGCCTATTAGATTTAAGCGACAGATAGCTACATTGTTAGCTTATAATATTAAATCAGTTATAAGTAGTATGACAAAGTCTTCTTCAACTACCTCTTTATTTAGTTATAGTACTAACAACATTGTAGTAGTTAGCAAAATTAATTTAAACTGACTAACTCGACAACAGAGAAGCAAAGTGGTTGTCTAATATTGTCTCATCAAAATATTAATCGCTTCTCTGGCAAAATACTTGATGTAGAATTATTTGTTGAGAAATATAATATAGATATTATATGCCTAACAGAAACATGGCTGAAGGCAGATATAATGTTATTTAATATTAATGGTTTTAAAGTGGCCAGTTCGTTCCAGAGAGTTTCAGCCGAAGGTGGCGGAACTTTAATTATGGTAAAAGATTATCTTATATGTAAAGAGTGCCTAGATATCCGCGATCTCTCTGTTGAACGAGTATGTGAGCGTGTTCGGAAACAGAGGAGTATGAGGTATAAACACATATAATAATATGTGTTTATACCACCTTGCTCAAGTACCACCCAGTTTTTAATAATGATGGAGGATGCCCTTAGGAAGATAAAAGCAAATAAAAAAATATTAGATTGCGGGGATTTTAACATTGATATTTTAACAAATAGCACAGATAAACAGAACTTTTTATCTTTGTTTAAGTCATTTAACTTAAAACATATGTTTTCTCAGCCAACTAGAGTAACTAGTACCTCCGCCACATGTATAGATAGTATCATGACAAACTTTAGAATACTTGGAAAAAGTCTTATTAGCGGCATTCGCTCAGATCACAAGTGTCAGATTGTTAAATTAAATCACAAAATAGTCGAAGATTCCAGAGTAATACAGTGTAGGACGCTAAGTAAATGTAGTAAAAAAAAATTTGGTTTTAATCTAGAAGCTCACCTACTTGTGTTAAAACCACAATATGACAATCCCAATGATATGTATCGTACACTATTTAATGCTATATCTGCAGAGTTTGAAAAAGCTTGCAAAGTGAAATCTGTAACGTTAAAAAATAAACTCATGTTTAGTGCCTGGGCTACCAAAGGTATAAGACGTAGCAGGGAGGTCCTGTACGAACTTTATGACAAAAAGTCATACACATCTGAGGTTAACTTCCACAATTATGTTAGAAAGTACTCGAAAGTATTCAAGAATGCCTGGTTGCAAGCTAAGTTTGCGTATATTAGTGATCAAATACAAAATGCAAGTAATGAAATAAAAATGACATGGAATATTATTAATACCGAAACGGGTAGTAGTAGATATAAGGACAGTGCAATTCATTTAAAAATAGAAGACAAACTAGTTACAGATAAAAATGTTGTCGCTAAATTCTTTGACCAGTTTTTTACAAATATACCTTTAGAGACTACTAAATGTCTTGCTTCGTCTGCATTAAAGGCAGAGTCTCTCTTAAAGGAAAAAACTAGTTCCTGTGTCACTAATTTTAATTTCAGTTTCGTTTCACAATACGTTATATTTAAAACATTTAAAACTTTAACTGTTAAAAAAACCGAGGATTTTTGGGTATTGTCTACAAAAGCTATCGAATCAATAATAACTAATATCGCACCAATCTTAGCATCAACATTTAATACTTGCGTCACAGACGGCGTATTTCCTGATCTTATGAAATCGAGTAAAATTGTACCCATTTTTAAGGCAGGTTGCTCGAGCGATGCATTTAATTATAGGCCCATATCTATATTACCAGCTTTAAGTAAAATTTTTGAAAATATAATGTTAAATCAAATGTTGGAATATTTCAATGAAAACGGTATACTTCACTCTAAACGGTTCGAGTTTATAAAGGGCCGGTCTACAGAGGACGCAGGGTCCACCCTAATCAAAACAGTACTAAGGGCCTGGGAAGATGCGGGGGATGCTATAGGAGTATTTTGTGACCTCTCTAAGGCCTTTGACTGCGTGGATCACCAAATGCTCATTCTAAAATTAAAACACTACGGAATTCGAGGAAGATCTATTGATCTTGTGTGTTCTTATTTGACAAATCGGGAACAAAGGGTAGCTATTGATAACGTAACTTCTTCAGGCTCACTTGTTAAAATGGGAGAGCCACAAGGATCGATATTAGGCCCATTTTTGTTCCTTGTTTATATTAATGACCTTCCATACATCATAAAGGACACAATGACAAACATAGTTCTTTTTGCGGATGACACCTCACTTATATTCAAAGTAAATAGAAAGGACAAGGATCTGGTAGAACCTAATAATACACTTAATAAAATATCTAATTGGTTTTCTGCCAATAACCTTCTATTGAACGCCAAAAAGACGAAATGTATTAGGTTCTCTATACCTAACGTGCCCAATGTAGATTCTAACATAAAACTTGATGGTAAAGTACTAGATTTGGTTCCTTCAACTATATTCCTAGGCGTCACAGTAGACTCTAAACTCCAGTGGGACCCTCAGATTGAGGCATTTGCAGGAAAACTGAGCTCTGCTGCGTTTGCTGTTAGGAAAATAAGACAGATGACTGATGTGTCTACGGCTAGGCTGGTCTATTTTGCATACTTCCATAGTATTATGTCTTACGGCATTCTACTCTGGGGATCAGCTGCTAATATCGCGACCATTTTTATATTACAATAAAGAACAGTCCGAGCTATTTATAACCTTAGCTGCCGTGAGTCACTCCGTGAATTATTCAAGAAAATAAATATACTCACCTTACCATCCTTGTACATAATATATATAGTAACATAATGTATATTCGTAAAAATATGGTCGAATTAAATAAAAAGAGTGATTACCACAATTTAAATACTCGTAATAAGCACAAGCTTATAGTACCTGGCTTTCGGCTTAGAAAGACAAGTAAGTCATTTATGGGTAACAGTGTTAGGTTCTACAATAAGATCCCCTCCAATATAACTGAACTGCCAGATTTCAAGTTTAAGATTGTTAATAAACGCATATTAATGTCCAAAGCGTACTATAGTACTAACCATTATATGGAAGATAGGGATGCCTGGCTCACGATTCCTTCCTGGACACTGCGACCCACTGGCACCTTGCCTACTTAATTATTGCGACATTTTGTTTGCTTTCAGTTTAAATGTTTCTATGCTATTTTCCCTTTATTTTGACATTTTTGGATTTATTGTTTTTATTTTTACAATTTATTTTATTGACGTACAATTAATCCAATTGTATTATTATTTTATTTGACACTTGGGTATGTAAATTTACATATCGATTATATAACTGCTAGTATCGAACCTACTAGTTTTAAATTTAAATTATTATTTCTTTATGATATTTTCCATAATATATACGTTTCTAGAGCTTTCCTTACTTATTTTGCTCATTAACCTGCATTATTCTCACATTACCTTATTTATTGTTAAACCAATTTATTTTAAAAAGAGTGTCTATGGAGTTTCTTGCCGGCTCTTCTCCATAAGATCAACGCCTTGGAACCGTCCACCTAGTTTTGACTTTTCATAAGTGCCTGTATATATGTATATATTTCAAATAAACCATATGTTTATATATATATATATATATGTTATGTTATGTTTATATATATACAGGCACTTATGAAAAGTCAAAACTAGGTGGACGGTTCCAAGGCGTTTTGTTTGCTTTCAGTTTAAATGTTTCTATGCTTTTTTCCCTAGTGTCTATGGAGTTTCTTGCCGGCTCTTCTCCATAAGATCAACGCCTTGGAACCGTCCACCTAGTTTTGACTTTTCATAAGTGCCTGTATATATGTATATATTTCAAATAAACCATATGTTTATTTGAAATAAAAATATTTGAATTTGAATTTGGACTGATTTCTTTATTGTATAGGTAATTAAATAAATAGTCACCACTCAAGTAAAAGAAAAGATACTGTATTCTGATTTGTCTTTCCGTGGCCTGGTCGACAGAGCCCTATTTTTGTGTCTGTAAGGTCAGAATACCCTAAACACGAAGAGGATGAAGCCGTCTAGACTCTAGACGACTAGACCAACGATGGCGTCATGGTCTGGCGTTCAAAAAGGTCAAATGTAGTCTGCGAAGATACAGCGACGACTGCTACGAGACAGCCGGTGATAGTCCGTAGTCGTTATTCTAATCTACTCTAGTACTATGAAATACTACGAAGACGTGCTACGAGTGCTACGAGAATCTGTAGGCGGCAGCACATTTATTTTTAATTCTATAAACGCACACAATTATAAATAGGTATAGCTCCGAGCCTCCGTCTAGTTTTGTGTGTTAAAGAAAGAACCCCAGGACCGCAAGGCCTTGAGCTTCGACACAATGCAGTTCAAGGTTGGGCATTAAGAAAAGCAAATATACGAGTACCTATTTACGGCCAATATAATGAAACTTGAGTACCTATACCGTACGTTAATTGTAAGCATATATTCTGTTTTGTTACAATATGTTCACGTTAATAGCTTTTCTACTCACGATACACAGTACCTAGAGTAAGAATACTCTTTTTCATGATGTATGATATTAGCATTAATTAATTAATTAAACCCGATCAGTATTTACGAAGAAAGTCGTGCACCAGACCGACAAACGCATCAGAGTACTAAGTATGTAGAATTGACTAAATTGGAATTGTTGCGAGAAACGGTACAAAATTGAGAATCTTTGATATGCTTCTTAAATAGTCCTTTTAAATATAATATTAAGTAATATATATATTCCACGAGAATATTTGAAGAACCTTACATTTAACCTTGAACCGAATACGTCGCGTAAAAGCAAACAATAGACATAATAAAGACTGAATTATCAAACGAATGTGCTATAAATCCGAAGATATCAAAGGACCCGTGCTTACATTTTCATGAGCCACTTAATTGTATTTGTTATTGCCCTTTCACTGTAATAACAACTTGTAGTGATCCAGAAACAAATCGATATTCATTTGGAAACACGAACAACGTTTGCATTGTCACCTAAATATAATTCCTAACAATTCTAGACTTCCAGAAGAAATAAGTTGTTTGATAAAGATTAAATAATGAATATTAATGCTGCTTACTAATTATAGTTTAACGGTTATTACTCACGCGCATTCTTCGGGATTGCCCGAAGTTTTTGAATCGCGACATCGCCGCGGGCTCAGGTCATGAATAAGAGCTCCGTTCGAGTTCGAAACTAGTCGGGCAATCCCGAAGAATGTGCGTGAGTAATAACCGTTAAACTATAATTAATATGAATGTGTCTCACGAAAGTTATCATACAAAAATAGCTGCTTAATTTATACATAATGTACCTACAATCAACAATTTTGGCCGTAATACCTTTTACACAAAGTCCCTATAACGGCTCGCGTTACTTTAAATGGACAAACACTGCGTTTCGTCGTCTCATGCAAGCAATTTTAGCATTAGTTGCTTAGTAGTAGCAAAGTTGAAAATGTTGGCAGTAGAGCCCCTCTACTGCCAACATTTTCAACTTTATCTGCACAGCACGGAAACCTTAAGTGAAACGAGTAGATCTTACCGACAGTAAAATTATTATTTTTCTTTCGTATTCTCTTATGATCCAGAAACGTGACTCAAATAAAATAAAGCTCGAATAAAATTGTTTGTGGTTTTTCCGACGTTTCGAACACTTTACTATGTTCTTGGTCGTATTCATCCGGCGACCACGAACGCTGCATTGTATAGAAAACTAAGTTAATACTAAAATAAAATCGCTTACCGATAGCTCCGAGTGTAGACCAGCGCACACCGATGGGGCCTTTCGCTGTGAGCGTGAAGCCTACAGTGGCCCCAACCATGGAATGTGTTCCGGACACCGGCAGCCGCAGCGCTGTAGCTACGATTAGCCAGATGGCGCCTGAAATCAGCGCTGACAGACAGCCCGCAGCCAACAACTTCTCTCCGCCGTCGGCATATAGAGACACATCAAGGATACCCTTACGCATCGTGTCTGATACCTTATATCCTGTAAAGAGATGATTTGTGTTAAGTCATAAATTTGTTCTTAGGGACTCCGAAATCCTTTATCCCCGAAGACCTTTTAACCTAATGATATTTGCATTAAAAATAATACCAATAGGATAGCTAAACCATCACACGGTATTAAGTATCATACAAGTTTAAGACCTCTTTAAAATTAAAAAGAAAATAAGATTGTAAGAATAATTTACCTAAATCATGTTAACTGCCTCCTCGTATTTATTCCAATAATTACGCTAAACTTACTTAATGAACTTATTGTACACAGTAACTGTAGATATAGGTTCAGTTGGACCAACTTAACTTTAACAACAGAATTGACTTAGAAAAGCTGTCAGAAAAATAAAGTCACACGTCGGTTATGGTTATGTTGGCGCAACCTAGCCTAGCCTTAGATAAATATTTCCTCAATTCAAAACAAATTTTAGTAACTACACGATTTTTTTATTCAGGTTTGTTCTACTCTAAATAATTAGTTACGAAAAACAATACTTAGACATATTAATACATACCTACATATTTATATTTGCGAAAGTGTTTAAAATGTTCATCTACATAAATTACTGATTGTACATTGACATTTATATATCATCGTGATTAATAAATATTATTTGACTCACCTATAAGTACTGCGCCGGCAATCTCGAAGATAGTGGCAAGTATGCACGCCTGCGTGAGCGTGAGCACCTTGGATCCAACGCTGGTGCCAAATGAGTTGGCCACATCGTTTGCGCCAATGCCGAAAGCCAATACAAACGCCACCACAAAACCGCTTACCACAAGCCATAGCAAATCATCAGAAAACGGTTCCATTGCTTCTTCTTTTCAATTATCGAATTCCATTAAACAATTTTGGTATAAAAGAACATATTTTTTAGCACCTAACCAAACGCAAGTATTACCATGTTTAACATTAAGCTTGGCTCTATATCTATACTAATTCCTTAACACTTCCTGAAAACAATCCTTTCTTAACTTTTAACAGTCGAATTTCCATTCCTTTATAGAAAAATAACTATAGAATGTGTAAAGTTAGCTAAAGATCTAATTACAAGTATTAATTATTTATGACTTCAAAAGCAATCGACTAGTACATTAAAATATTTAGAAATAAAGTAATTGGAAACTTATGTAGTGGTTGTGCGTCACAATGTCTGATGTTTAAAAAGTCTTTCGTATAGATGACGATGGCTTGTTAATTTCGGCTTCATCATTTCTGTAAATAAAAGTTAATATAAATATCTAAGTTAAGATGGCTAATAAATGTTTACGTGTTAACTAGAGCCTAATTTGAGACGGCACTTCCTCTAATTTCCCCAATCATCGTTATTAATTATTACCTATGCTTTCTTATACGATTCCGACAAGAATATTAAATTTTAATCCATATCATACTTAATCACATCACATCATAAATTAAAACCAACGTCCAAAATGGTTGTCCACATATTTCAACGATATCGATTCGACGCCATTTGATTCACAAAAATCGCGCTAAAATAACAATCACTGAAACTTATTCTGCAACGCAAAGTAATTACTGAATTCGAACAAGTATTTTCCATAATAAATAACTCGTACAAAATTGCGTCACTTGTAACTCTAGTATCCATCATCGTTGTATATTTTTAAAGTGTCAGCTCTATGTCATGGCTATCTATAACACGTGTCGTTATGTACTAAACACCATATCACCTAAATATGAATCGAATTATGGGAAACACTTGTGATTCCTTAATGTGCTGAAACATGTTTCACAAAATGATAACCGGTTAACACTTACTTTTGAATAATGTAGGATTTTATAGTCCTAAAATCGTTTGTAGTGAAGAAGCACGAGGGATCGCCTTGAGCTCCTCAGGTGTGGACTGAAGTTGACGAGGGTCGCGCCGGGTCGCCGACTGAATAGAGCATGCGCGAAGGGCACTCGCCACCCCACTCCAGCAACCCCCCTATTCAGACGTGAACACAATAAAATTGTTTGTTCCATAGTAAAAGAACCCTATAACGTTTCCAACCGTAGTCAGCCAAGCAACCGACTAAATTAAGCCAATGGTAGCCCATTAAATTAGGATATTATGACGATCGCGCGCTTTTTCTGATTGGATTTTTATTTCATTCCTTGATAAACTCCATCAAGACAATGTTTTTACAATGATGCGTAACTAGCACTTAGCTGTGAAGTATCTCCGAAATTTATTATATTAGGGCGTAGCAGTCTTATAACGTAATATGTAGTATATCTATAAAATAATTGCGGCCTTTACCTACGTGAATAATATGCGTTAGAACTGCTGCTATTGGGAATTTTCTAACAGAAAATGACTTTTTGTCCGATCCATTAAATTATTAATCGAACAGTGCACGAATCTAGCCGCGCATGCGACCACTAGACCAACGAGGCAGTATTATCAATCTATAATTAATTGATAATATCAACATTCTCAGTGTCGAAAATGGACTCATTTTTTGTAAAAACTGCTGAATGGGTCGGCTCATGACCTCGATACAGAGAAATTGTTATGAAGTAATCTGCAGTACATATAATGAATGTTAAAGTTCTCTCTGAGTATCGAGTCTCCAAATAATGGGATATAATCTTAGAGATACTGGGTTAGATGGTAACTTAGAATCGAACCCAGGACCTCGCGCTCAACAATTGCGCTTGCGTCCACTCCACTAACAAGGCAGTCGGACGGAACCTTACGAGATACATACTATTTCCGAAATTACTCCTTTGGACTAAGTAGGTACAACAACGGAAGACTGTTTTGCACAAGGTTTCGTCGTTCATTCGAACCATAGTGAGTTGTATAGAATTTGTATAGAATATATGTCGCACCTAGGTCAATGGTCGCAACACCGATAATCATACCACCGTGTTGTCATCTGGTTTGAGATATCTTTATTTCCCACAAGAATAATTATAATTCACTTACATGAGAAAATAACACTTAAAAATACACATAATATGATCAGCGTAGGTACGTACATTATCAAATGCAACAGAATTGTAGTTTAATAAGAATCGAAATAAATAATAATCATCATATAATGTCATGCTTCTCTGATTCGCACTAACCTTCAGACGGACTACAGTAAGAGGTGGAAAATAAAAGAAAAAGGTAGAGAATATCAAATATTTTACTTAGTAACTACTTTTAAACAGAAAACTCTCCCCGCCCACTTTGTTCATGCAGTAGTTACTAGTCTTAATTTAGGGTCTTTAATGAGAACTGGATTAGGCAGTATCATTCCATAATTATCTGCTTTAAGAGCTTCTTAATTCAACTGTCTACGAAAAAGGCCCTGATTTCTAAAATTTCTACTTAGTTTTGATGTGAGTGATTCTTCTTCTTCTTATCGTGTGGTTGATGAACAACCTAGTGTTAGTTTAAACCACCCGTAGGTCTCTGACACACCATCGAGAATATCTCTCAGGTGTGCTGGTATCCTCACGATGTTTTCCTTCGCCGTTTTTAACTAAGCAAGTGGTAATTAATTTATAATACGCACAGGACTTCGAAAAGAAATTCGAAATTGGATTTGATGTCAGTGCTTAATTCATAGTTTTAGCAGACTACATTATTTAGTAATATTAACCTACTCCTCTCGACCGTATTTCTATCACGGCGACCTATCTCTCTGGAGATTAGCCAGAGATATTATAGTTCACAAGTATATGCGCAAACACAGGTGCACTCCCTCTTCCTTCACTGTCCTCTAGTCCGATGGGACGGTAATCCAACACGACCGAAGAGAGGCCAGGCGCAGACCGACGGCATTACGTACTCTCCGAAGCACGGGGGTGCCACACCATGACACCACCAACTTCCTAACTCCAGGCTGCTACTAAGAATTTACTAACAGAAAAACCCAATAACACTTTGTCCGACCTGGGAATTGAACCCAGGACCTTCCTTCCTTCCTCAACAGCTGCCCTTGCGACCAGTAGACCAATGATTAATATTTTAGAATTTATTAGTTTAAACTTATCCACTAATATCATATTGGGTACTTTATGCGGTTACAGAATGTGGAATTCGTAAAATTAAGACAACTGAAAAATATATATGAGATATTACTATTCTTAAATGAGAAGATTAAGTGGGTATACTCTAAAATAAGAAATAAAATTGTTAAAAAAAGATACGTGTAAAAATATTTTTCTATACTTATATAGTTTTGATGTAGGTACTTATATTCATAACATAACATAACATAGCATCACGCCTGTATTCCCCGAAGGGGTAGGCAGAGGTGTACACAATTGTACACCCACATTTCACCAATGCTGTTATTAAGTCCCATGTAATAGGTGGTGAGCCTATTGCCATCAACCGGGCACAATTCCAAGCTCCGGGCTGCTACTGAGAATTTCCTAACAGAAAAACTCAATAACACTTTGCCCGACCCGGGAATCGAACCCGAGACCTCCTGCTCAGCAGTCGCGTTTGAGACCACTAGACCAACGAGGCTGTTAACGTACTTTATTCGTATAGAGGTATTTTCGTATTAATAACTTTGAATCCTTTTATTAATATTGTGACGACCGAGACATGTCCTGTAGGCTCATTTTGAGCCATTCGAATACTTTTCGGTATCGCAACGGAAAATTTAACTTAGATTACTATGGTAACAAATTTAAAAAATATTATTCTGATGTATTTTACAAAATATCATAAGTACAAATATATAACATGCTTTATCAATTTCATTATATTATAATAGCGCTTAGAGGTTCTCATCAGAAACATTCCGTACGGATTCGAAAATGCCAATTGCCGACGGTTCAGAATTCGAGCCCAGATGCATAAAAAAGTAGTCTGTATCCTGGTGTACCCGGACGTCTGATCATAGCAACTCTATGCTCTACATTTATGATGACTACACGCTGTTTAACTAATCGTATGCCGACATACGGATGTTGGCTCTATAGTCTACAGTGTAGTTGTTTCATTGAAACTCTACATATGATAAGGTATATCGCACCTTTACAAGATACCCTAGATATGATAGGAAATATTGAATGTTTAAAAAAAACTGGGCTACGGTTTTTTAAAACAAAAACTACAAGTATGTCGCTCAACTCGCTACTCGCTACTCGCTCACTGTGGGACAGATGTCTGTTTCACGTTTACAAACAGTAAGAGGTCCATACAAAATTCGTTTTGGATGAAAAATGTGCTGCACTGATCTCTACTAAAGTTGATAAGGGCAGGCTCGAAGGAATTATACTTTATTTATTGTTGTACTATTGATTACGGTACATCCCTATTTGACGTTAATATAATGTCACTGTCACTTTTTTAATAAAAACACTTGTCAAATTTATTTGATTTGAAATTTTTCCTAAATGTTTTGTAATACATTTGCATAGCATACAAGATAGCTAAGTGCTCTAATAATGTAACAGAACACCAATAGCAAAAAAACAGTATAATGTTCTGCAGAAATGTTTGGTGTGCGGCCGAGATGACGAATATTTGGTACGAAGAATTGGTCATACAGGTTATGTTGGTGAACATATGAAGTTTCATTATGATTATATACTATTTAGCAGACCAGTGCTGCTCCAGCAAGGTCGGGGTGGCCTCGGCAACGTGCGGTTGGTGCTCCGCAGCTCTCTGCACAACAGTCGACGAGGCGGTCGGAGAACAGTTTTGGAGCCCGACCCACTAACACGAATACAGATTGAATCTGGGCCATTACATGCTAGAGCACTGTGGAAACCTTTCTTATTTACAGTCGGGGTAAGCATCTAATAATGTCATGTCTTGATTATAAGGGTTTAAATGTCTTTACTCTAAAACTCACCTGAATTGATATTTGAATGTAGGCAACCATTGACATATATATTACTAGCGTAAGGACCCGGCCGACCGCGAAACTAAATGGCACCAACGCGTTGGCCCTAAAATGACATTTTAGGGCCAACGCAATTCAGTCGACAGTGGACCGCTCGCAGGAGAGAACGAGTGTTTGTTTGTCATAAATATGCCTAGTTGCGTGGTAAAAGGCTGCAAAAATTACGATACAAAGATTAAAAAGGAACATGGGATATCGTATCATCGATAAATAACCCTAGATTACTTCTGTTCCAATTAAATTATTAAATTATCACATTTTAAAGGTATAATTATTTTACTACCGAAGTCCGTAATGGCGGCCATTGTGTGGCCGGCCGCGCGCGAAGTAACGTTGAAAGAACTTCATTTTTTATTTGTTTTATTTTTGTCTTAAGAACTTAGTGTTAGTAATTTTAGCAAGTACCTACCTAATATGTTAATACTTAATTATTATAACAATATTGTTTACAATTTCAAATAAAGCTGATTGATATTAATTTGTTTTACATACGTTTTTTTGTGACATGTATTATTATCGCAATAAATTATAGTTTAAGAAACTAATATAATCTAATGACACCTCTAAAGCTAACATTCATTAACCCGTTTAGGCAACAGAGCGTGCCCAAGAAATATACATACATACACCCGAAAAAATTATAACCCTCCTTCTAGCGCAGTCGGGTAAAAACTCAGTTCAGTTTATGACTGATGTGTGTATAAAAATATTGACCATTATTAAAATGTGATAAAAAATTCATGTACGCACGTACAAGGTTTAGTCATCGACCTATGAAACCTACGGCTCACGTAGTTTGCATGAGTTATGACAGATGGCGCTGCTTTTGCTTGTATGAAGAAGTTTTCTGTAAAATGTTTAGATGGGCGTATCCTTTCTTTTGAAATCATTGTAGGCAACATACTATAGACTAGAAAATAGAATCAAGTTTATTGATGCTTTCTAGCCTAAGTTTTATTCCTATTTTTTATAGGTTTCCACATTAAGCCTCACTACTTGTGTGATATGGGAATATGAGAACCTACGCGCACATGCCTCATCATTCCTCAAAGGACCTGGAACATGGTTAAGTTCTCAGCAAAGGAAATTCAAAACACATATGGTAAGAATGTCATTCTTCATTCTTCAATTTTGTAATCTTGACTTCATACATAATTTACTACAATAATATAAAATTCTTTCAGCAAAAAGCTGAACCAGGTCCATTTAGTAAGTGGTGGAGGTCACTAAGAGATAGTGAGAAAGTGTTTTATCCAATATTGACTGCCAACCTTTTGGTGTTTGGGGCTTGGCGTGTCAGGGCACTGCAGCCCATCATGATCAAATACTTCTGCTCAAATCCATCAGGAAGTATGTTTCTAAATTACTTATATATACTAATATTACTAACAGCTACTCATATTATATATAAGCCATGCACACCTGTAAGTGACTTATTTGCACAGGACAAACTATAAATAATGACTACATGAATATTAATTGCAAACAAGTTGTTAGAGTTACTTAAAAAAAAAAAACTTACATGATATAAATTTTTTAAATGTTATTTTTAAGTTCAGACATTACTAATGTTATACCCATGATCTAAGAATATTATTAATACAATAGAAAAGGCTGATGATAAAAATGGGCAGAAAATTTTATTTTAATTAATTGTCCAGCTATTTTACTAACATAGGTGTAAGAAAATGTATTACTAACACTATGGATCATGTTTTATCCGAAATAAAAATTATATTATTATTATTGCAATGAAACTCAGGATATCACTTACCTATTATGGGTTGGGGAAAAAAAAATATAAAATGTATTATCATAAATTTCTATTGCAAACTGTACTGTATGTTCTAAAAACATAAATAGGAACTTGACTACTAACTTAACTATTTGGAAAGTACTGCCAACCTTAATTATACATATAGGCTCTTTCGGAGTACTTGATATACCATCAGGGTGTACAATCTTAGAACAAGTGAGTAGGAAACTGGATAATTATAAATCAACAAATTAAAGTAGGTCATTTAAATATACCATTGTCGTATGGTAATCATTCTTTTGCAATTTGGTAGGGTTATATCAATATTTTTTTGCCTTCGTAAATCAATAGATGGCGCTTAATGTTATTTTGCAACAGATCTCAAATAAGTAAGGAAGTATTTTGTAAAAGTGAACTTGAATTTATTAAATATCGGGAATATGCTGGTCGGAACTGGTTTTGCAGTCCCAGTTACTCATTCATAAAATGCACATCCGAATTACAAGACATTTATGATGACATATTAAAAGCAAATATATCATTAAATAATATAAAACAATTTATAAAAGTAATATTAATTGTACATATTAGTTTCGACTTCCTGTATTGCCAAATCCATAAAGAAAACTTGATAGATTTAAGATTAATTTGTATCCCGATTTTTTATTCACCATTATTGCAAAATTTAAATAAAATTTTATGCGGAAAGAAAGACTGTGACGATGATAAGACAGCAATCAATTAAAGGCAAAAAATATATGTGATTAAAGATAAATCTTTGAAAAGCATTAATTTCATTTCATTATATTCCAAATTATTCATAGGATATGAGCAATAAAAAAATGAACGGAACAATATATAAGAATCGGTTGAATCACGTATTTTTAAATCTTTGTTGTTTGAAGTTGCTTTCCTAAGTAGATACCTATATCTACCATATCAATGCACCCGTTTCTTTAGAAACATATGTATACGCATGTCGGAGTCCTATCGTTTACAGCAATAAAAGAGCGGGCTGTATAAAAATGCAGTAGTTATAATAAAAAACAAAGATAGATCAAACGGCGCCGGCGCCCGATCGTGCTACGTGACCATCGCGGAAAATCGTCGTAGAGAGGTTGCGCGTAGACATGAGTCCGATATATCATATCGTAACTAAAAACGGTAACTATATCATATCGTATCGATATGCCACACACAGAAAACCGTTTTTACAATATCGATCAAATCATATCGAACTAAACGAAAAACTAACTATCCATATCCATATCCGTTTACGTAGCTTACTCAACTTCTCATATTCATATCTATCTCGTGGTTAGATATTCGCCGTCTCTCTGTCCAACCGATGACGTTACCGGGTGTGAAAACGAGACGAAGCGAATATCGTTCAGCGTTTGCTGTAGATATCTAAAAACTCTCCATATCGATATCTAAAAACGGTTTTTCATATGGATATGAAAACTTCATATCGGATATATAACCGTTTACACAAAATACCAAAAACGCCCATGTCTAGTTGCGCGGTAGTTAGCGCGGCCCGCGTTGTCCCACGCCGTGGCATGATCCGAGCGTAGGACAATGCAGTAGTGCATTCGTAAAACTATAGATGGCGTCTGTGTGCCCTATTTCCTAAATTGAAAGCGAGAGAGGTCTCTATTTCCTATATTATAAAGTACTCTGTGATATACCATACACTTATGGTAATACTGCAGAAAAATAAACCATTCATTATCATAGTCATTCACTTGGTATTTGTCTCTTTCCTTTTCCAGCAGGCGGTTTGGACAACTGATATAATAAGTTATAAGTTTTTTTATAAACAGGTTCAAGATGTCTCCCAATGTTGTTGTCTACGTTCAGTCATTACTC
This sequence comes from Xylocampa areola, assembly GCA_935421205.1. Taxonomy (NCBI): domain Eukaryota; kingdom Metazoa; phylum Arthropoda; class Insecta; order Lepidoptera; family Noctuidae; genus Xylocampa; species Xylocampa areola. The sequence continues at coordinate 13,331,879 of OW285201.1, forward strand.
AGCACTGCACTTGGCTGCAAATATGTATGTTCTTTACAGCTTCATGCCAGGTCAGTTTATATGCAAATTATTAATATTTTAGATTTTTGTCTAAGTACAGACATTAATTGATAGTTTTTCTAAAACAAACAACTATTATCCTACATCCTACCAATATTATAAATGTGGAAGTTTGTATGTATGGATGTTTGTTACTCTTTCAGCCAAAAATTACTCAATGGATTTGGATGAAATTGGGCATACAGATAGCCTGGATTAACATATATGATACTTTTTATCCCGGCTGGATTCCAATTCTCAAAATACCGCGAACTCGCGGGCGGAAGCTAGTAATTTTAATAGTTTTTGTGTTTTACTTATTATATTCTAAATTTCTAATTCTGCCTAGCCCCTTCCCTATCACATGAGAATCCGCTACGAGTCAAGCCGGATGTAGCTTAATACCAGTATTTTACATGGAGCGACTACCTATCTGACTTCCATAACCCAGTTATTGGGTATCACGATATCTCGTAGTGTGACTTGTAGTCAGAGATCTGAAAGTCTGACACTTTCAGATCTCTGACTACCCGCAACGGCTGTCATAGATCTTAATTTGACAACCGAGACCGACGGTTCAACGTGCCCTCCGAGGCACGGAGGGGTCTCGGTATGAAATGATGGACACCCTTCCACAGACCGACCGCGGCAAGCGCAGCTTACCCTTGATCGATCGATCTGTGCGGCTGTTATTTAGCCACGAGGCGATATGTTATATTCTAAAATAAATCTGTATATTTTCTTTAAAATTATATGTTTATCATTGTTTCAAACAGCTGCAGTAGCTTCATTAGGAAAAGAGCAATTTGTGGCCATGTACCTTAGTGCTGGTGTTATCAGCAGTTTTGCCAGTTTCTTATACAAGGTTCTACTAAACCAGCCTGGCCTAAGTCTCGGTGCGGTGAGTATACTTTAGATTTTTACATTACTCCAGTTCCAATCCCAAAGGTAACATTGAACTCATAATCACTTTTCCAATAAACTACTTGCTTAGATAAGTCTGTCACGCTTTAAAATAATAATCTTATTCAAAAGGTTAGATGGCAAAGTTGCAAAGCTCAAAGCATTAAAAACTACACTTGCAAGTAACCAAATCGACTCCTAACTGCACATACATAACTTGATTTTACTAAAAATATATATGATATTTATAAAAACAATATGTCGTTTGAAAGCATGAAACTTAAGCATTCAATCAACATCATAAATAAATAAAAGTACTAACTGATCCATTTACGCGTTTAGGACGTATAAGACAATTTGCTCATTACGCTACCCGCAACTTGCGCTACCCTCCACCCCTATAAAATCCCTCGTAACCTATTATCACTTATACTTATACTCGACCCACGTCAGAGTGCCCACCAATAGGCATTTCACGAAAAGAGCATTGAAGAGCGAAATATCTCTTCATGTCCGCCCCGACCCATCCTTGAGCTGGCCCGCGCCAAGCCAGTGGCTTTAAATTTATTCCCTTAATAATAAGGTAACTGATATGATCCAGCTAGTCCCTAGTTGTCCCGCCAGCAACGCCCTAAGCCAAGGCTCGTGTCCCGCAGAGGACATCCTTAGTTCTGTGTTGCTTAGATTTTAGTTTAAAAAAAGAAAATGTGCTGGCTGGAGGCATCAAACTGCCTCGCCTTAGCTGTCCGGTTACGCAGATCAAACCCCTACGGATTAACAGCAACGTGAAGTGCATTAATTGTTTTCACGAAACCATGGATACTAGGGCTTTCAAATACCGGATTTTTTCAATACCGGTTTCTATACCGGTATAAGTGTGATCAATACCGTGATCACGTGATCACGGTATTGAACCCAAGTTCAATTAGGACATTAATAAAACCAAAAAATACGTGTTTTTATTTTCGAATCAGTCATTATTATGGTTACTTTCTGAAAATAATAATATGAAACTCTATAACAAGTAATAATTTGGTATTGATTGACTACTAAATCTAGTCATTTTGCACGTAGGCAGACACCAGACACAGACTTTGCAAAGAACAATGTTAAAGAGATCTACACTTAATATTACCTAAACGTCATCATGCTAAAATCAACATAGGTATTATTTCTAAAAATGTAATCAAGCAATCATTTGGTGTTCATTTTACTCACATTCTTATAATAAAAAATAAAAAAAAAACAATCATAAAATCTAAAATTAAACAAGTAACAAAATAAATCAAATAGCATTAATAAAAATTGCTGACAAACAGTAAAAAAATCTAAACGTTAATAACAATAACATAATAAAACACTTTTAACAAAAAGGCATTTACATTTTTTGAATTTGAAAGTATGATCGCAAAAAAGAAAGTGCATTTAATGTTGAATCAGACAGCAAACTTCTCAGCCTGTTACATAAATAGCCTACGGAAGAAAAAGCACGCTCTGCTTCAACACTTGTAGGTACAACAGACAGTAAATATCTGTAAGCTGCCGATAGAAATATCTCCCGACCACCCCCAGCAGTTTCGAAGACACACATCTCTACTCTTACTATAGATTTAAAATCAGTGCTCGTAGTCGCAGACGCAGCCGAGGTAACACTCTTACTTTTAGGCAATTTAGATATCTCCCTTTCTAATTGTTTTTGTATGGACGTGTCTTCATTTTCACAGCTTGTATTCGATGACGATATTGAAGTAGAAGGTTCTTCTATCGGAATATCAGTCATATTCTCGCTGTCTCTTTGAGAGTTTCGTGTGTCATTATTATAATATTTTAAACATGTAAGAAGATTGACTATCTTCTAATATATACAATTCTCGTGTCACAGTTTTCGTTGCCATACTCCTCCGAAACGGCTTGACCGATTTTGATGAAATTTTTTGTGCTTATCCGGTATCTATGAGAATCGGCCAACATCTATTTTTCATCCCCCTAAATGTTAGGGATAGTCCACCCCTAAATTTTTTATTTATATGGCAAAACAACGTTTGCCGGGTCAGCTAGTAATATATATTAATGTTTGTAATACCGTAATCACGGTATTGGCTCGTCAATACCGTGATTAAAAAAAGACCAATATATATCCGTGATTACGGTATTACGGGATCCCGGAATACCGGTATTGAAAGCCCTAATGGATACCACATCTGAACAAGCCGCTCAAGTTGTTGCTTTGTTACAACAAGAACTCAAGTCAGCGAGCAGTCGCTGCCCTGCTTCACTTGAGCCAGTCCGCTGTATCCCGAGTATACAGACGATTTCAAGAGACTGGTCCCTTCAGTCGGAGACCAAGAACCAGCCGCCACCGGTGTACTTCTGAGAGAGACGACCGTTTTATTGTCTCAACCTCTCTGCGCAATCGACGTCTAACGGGTGTTGACGTACAGGGAAAACTGAGACGTGTTCGAGGAGTGGCTGCCAGTGAGTGGACAGGAAGAAGACGTTTGAAGGAAGCCAACCTGACTCCAAACAAACCTGCGACGGGCCCTAAATTGACTGCAGGCAAGGGAGTCTCCAGCTTGCTCTCAGACGTTGCGCAATGTTCAGTTCTGTTCACTGACGAGTGCAGAATGTGTCTGCATGGCAGTAACAGCAGAGGCCGGGTCTACAGGCGTCCGGGCAAACGATTTGCCCAATATTGTTTCGTTGAAACGGTTGCATACGGTGACGGTTCCTGCATGATGTGGGCTGGTATCTCTTTGGAAGGAAAAACCGAGCTCGTTTCATGCCTGGGGGAGGCCGAGGAGGCGGGATTACAGCTGATCGGTACATCACCGATATTCTCCTGGATCGTACTATGTCTGTAGATGGTATCCAGGGTCTGATGATGGAGCTGGAAGGTGGCCTTAGGAACTCTGTTATAAAACGACATAATCCTATCGAGTTTGGGCTCGTATGATTCAACTTGAGGAGTACTTTGTCTCTAGATGGTATCCAGGGTCTGATGATGGAGCTGGAAGGTGGCCATAGGAACTTCGTTATAAAACGACATAATCCTATCGAGTTTGGGCTCGTATGATTCAACTTGAGGAGTACTTTGTCTCTAGATGGTATCCAGGGTCTGATGATGGAGCTGGAAGGTGGCCATAAGAAGTCCGTAATAAAACGACACAATCCCATCTAGTTTGGGCTCGTTTGATTCGTCTTGATGAGTAGTTTGGTCCTAGATAATATCAATATGCAACCCCATCAGATTTGGGAAAATAAATTCGTTCCATTTGAATGTGAATTCTATTTAATTAGATGGATGACCCAATGCCAAGGTGAGCACGTGCCGAGGGCTGAATGGTAGGAGGATGTATAAACATGTCATATCGCTACGTTGCGCCTCAGGGTACCAGGGCGAACCCTGTTGTACTGAAACCCTTATCCCCCTACAAAGCTAATGAAAAACGCCGCTACGCGCTACGAACTACGCCGTAGTAAATCCCGAATCATAAATATTAAAAAGTTAAACATAAAAAAGAAGAGAAAAAAAAGAACTAAAATAGTAGAAGTCTAAAATAATTTAATTCTGATAAGAAATATACCATTTTATAGGTACATTATATCCCATTTTTTTAATAAAATCGTGTTACATAGTGACGGCAAGAGCAATAAAGAAGGTATAATAAAATTGTTTAAAAACAATCTTTATTTTTACTGTCAGTTATTGTTTAATTTGTAAAAATTCCGAGCACAATACTTTTTCCCAAATTCCCATTTTTCCTATTTCTACCGTCAGATACCATTATTTAAAAAAAAATTATATTGATAATAATGATATCCCATGAAAGCTGAAATTCTAATCTTTCTAATGACACATTGTTTTTATGAATATGTACAATATTTTTACTAAAAACAATGTAAGTATGTGGAGTTAGTGGTTGAGTCGATTTGGTTGCTCGTGATTATAGACTCGCCACCTCAAAAAGCTGCACATAAATTATATTTAAAGCAAAGGATAATGATGTCCGCTTTATGGTTTCTACTATGGCATCAACTTCTATCAAAGTTTGACCTTGCCAACAACTGACAAATTTCGAATAAGCCGGATGAGTTACTTTTTGGCCAAAATCACGACCTTAAAAAGTCTGACAAAATCACATGCGGGTGGGCTTTTTTAGGTGTCATGGAAAGAGTCCGTAATATATCTTTCAACTTTATGTCTGCTAACTATACTACACTGTACATTAACGCAAATACACTGAGCGGTACTCAATTTAACGATAAAATCGGCAGGGCGTATGCGCGATTAGCGTGTGATGCAGTAAAAGCGTGCTGTGTCACTCCCTCGTTTACGTTCCATCAATACATCTGTCTCGCTTGCTCAGGGACCAGGGAACAGTCGGTTCCATATGCTTCGCGGTCTAACTGATTTTTCTATCAAATTTAAATATTCTAGCCTGTAAACGCTTTTCTATACAACGGTACCTGCGCGGCCGTTAGGTAACCTTAACTTCAAACATGCACAGTTACATTACAACTATTTGTGTGCACTAACTTTCCTCTTATTTTTTTGTTTCAGTCGGGAGCAATTATGTCAGTTTTGTCATACGTATGTGTGCAGTATCCTGACACCAGGCTGAGCATCATCTTCTTGCCGATGTACACATTCGCTGCTGGAACGGTAAATGAAACGCCTATACTGTTTTATATTTGACGCCTACACGGATTTGATTCAGATTTGCAGTATATATAGTGCTCGATGATTCGAACCTCTATAAAATGGAGAGACGCCGATGCGGGTTATTAGAATTCTGACCGATTAGTTTCTTAAGACGGCACGGATCTTGTGAAATCTTATTTTTCTAATTCCATTTTTATCATTCGTGATACATAATTCTTAATAAAAAAATTACATACACACAATTAAAACGACACTAATAATTAGATGACCGATGATGTTTTGATACGGAAACTTCCGAAAGTTGAGAATACTCCTGCAGATTTGTGTCTGGAAAAGGACAGACGATACAGGAAGAATTCTCAGGGTGGTGCAACGTGTGTATAAAGGGTGAACATCGTCAACTGTGCTGATCACACACCCCTCCAAGTAATGTATATCTAATGCATTTCTATTCTATTTTTCCAGGCTATAAAGGTGATAATGAGTGTTGACTTAGCTGGCGTAATTTGCGGGTGGAAATTCTTCGACCACGCGGCGCATCTCGGTGGTGCTTTGTTTGGAATGTGAGTAGAAAAATGTTTGTTATTCTCTTAAGATGCTAAGTACATATTAGATAATAATGCTGAAATATTGTTTAGACAGTGTGTGTACCAGAGTTTTAAAAAGAAGGAAGAGACGTGATATATAAATGGTACATGAATACTCAAGGAATGAGATTCAAGAATTGGCGGTGCTACTACGTTCGTCGTTATCTATAGTTATTATCTTTTTTTAACACATTGTCCTCGAACCGTTTTCGGGATCTTAGAAAAAGTTTTTTCTAAGATCCCGCTGCGACCGAATGGTAAACCCTTAAGTTGTAAGTTAATCCCATTCTGTAAGTAAACGGGTTAAAAACAATTAACATATAACTAATAATCTATATTCGAGATTAGAAACTACAGTTGAAAAACCAATAGTAGTTAAAACTCGACTACATGAAGTTTTTCATTTCAAGGGATAGAGAATCTTTGAAACACAACTGTTTAAATGCATTTTGACTAAGCGGCCATTTTAGTGTATTTTAATACTTGTCAATCACAAATGCCAAATTAATGCTTTATCCTTTTTTTTCTCTATATTTTCATTCTCATTTCCAGGGCTTGGTGTCACTGGGGTAGCTCAAGTATATGGGGGAACAGAGATAAATTCCTGCAGTATTACCATACTCTTAGGAAAAACGACACGGGGAGGTAGCAACTTACTTCATGTAGTGGGAAATAATAGTAAACAATTTTTGTTAAGAAAATATTATATATGTAACCTGAAAAAATATATTATGTTTTAAAAATATAATTTTGTTTCTATTAGTGGATGGTGGTTGCAGGTTAGCAGAATGTTTCTAATTAAAATAAAGTTATATATTATAACAATTTTATTGCAAACATAAATAAATGCATTTTATTTATCAACTATATTGTTTAGTTTTTCTTAAGCCTTCAGTATTTTAGCATGGAAGTCAAAGTGTTCGCCGATATAGGTTGAGATGTAGTAGTACGAGTGGTCATAGCCTTCACGTAAATTAAGTATAACTGGGACACCAGCTGATCGACACGCCTCAACTAAGTTTTCGGGGAGCAATTGCTTCTCGATGTAAAATTTGTCGTTGGAACCCTAAAAAGAATAGGAATAGAAAAATAAATAAAAATGAACATTTTTTAAACAATAATTACTATAAAAAAAATAGAGGAATTAAGGTTGTTACAGACGAATTCGGTTGAATCTTACCTGGTCAATTAGTAAAGTGAGTGGGGGTCCATCGTATTTCTTGACTAGCTCTGTGGCATCCCACTCAACCCACTCACTTTTATTCTCTCCCAAATATCCAGTGAAAGCTTTTACACCCCATGGACATTCTGTAGGGTTGCAGATAGGTGCAAATGCACTCACTGACTGATACAAACCAGGATTTCTTAGAGTTGATACCAAAGCTCCATGGCCACCCATGCTGAAAAAAGCAGGTGTTTTTTTTAAAATAAATATACAGGTAATCCATCATATAAAGCAATCATGACGTATAAGGGAAATAATGGACGCAACTAGTGTTAAATCAAGATCTAAAATAAAAACAGATTTTAGATCATGATTTAACACGTCTTTTTTTTTTGTTGCTATTAGTCAGCATTATAATTTGATCTAAGGGAAGATGCGAGGCATACTCAACGATTTTTTGAACCCTTACCTGTGACCCATTATGCCAATTCGATTGGCATCAACCAAGTTTCCAAAAGCTTTCAGAATCAATTCATACAATTCTTTATTTAAGTAACTGCCCATTCTGTAATTTTTCGCCCAAGGGTCTTTTGAGGCATCTAGGTAGAATCCAGCAGCAACACCAAAGTCCCAAGACTCATCATCACCTGGGATCTTTACACCTCTGGGAGATGTGTCTGGACCCACAACTATGATGCCATGTTCTGCTGCATATCTGTTAGAAACAAAAAATATTTTTGTTCAGAGTTATATTTACAAGCATAATAAGTTTTTTAGTCATTTCAGGAGTATATCATTAGGTTAACCTATTACCAAACATGATAATGCAGATAATTACAAATGTTCCATCCAATGAGTAAATTGGCAATTGTACATGACTTTAATTGTAGAAGTTATAGTAATTATTTTATAATTGCTCTTTGCCTGTGCCCATGTTTTTGGGTTTCTTACATTTAATCAAGAAATCACTAGGGTCAATGATTAATTTGGTTGTCTAGTACCATGGACTGATTATAAAGAGGACATGGCCGAAGCGACCGAAGCGAAGTCGGGTGTGGCCCGATCAAGCCACGCCCACTCTTGCTCAGTCTGCCAGCAGTCATTCTGTGCACACGACGTTCGCGATCCCATAGTATTTTAAACATCCTTCGATATTATTATGAGAAATAAAAGTGTTGTATGTTATCTATTTATTTTGATGCCTTGGATAGCGTCACATTTCATTCGTAAGTAATTTTAGACGAAAATATTATGCAAGTTCTAGAAAAATCTATGAGATGTCATATTAGTTCTATACTTTTTCTACTCGACGCCAGACGTCGCTACCTTTATATCGTATTAAGATTTATCATTATTTAAAATGATAGAATATTCATTAATATAAGAGAGAGAAGAAGTTAGGTTCAATAAATCTACAGTGCAGAAAAGGTTATCTTTGAACAGACAGGGCTGTACTCAAATTCAATTTTTAAATACGATGTTTTGAGTATTATTACAATGACATTCCATAAGATGTAAATTATGTTTCAGATTTCCATCTGATGACAATTTAAAAGATACTGGGATAAAAAATGTGCTAAATTAATGTTTAATAAGCTTATTAATTCATCGTTGTGTGACCTGTTAAGGTGAACAATATAATAAACAAATATTATATGTTTTATTACTCACTACATACAGTCGGTTTCAGTTACGAAGTTGCAGGTGTGTAGGATATGATGACAAATTATACTACTATTTATAAGTTAAAATTCTTTTAATTAACAAAACCCCTTCCTTATTGAACCTCAAAGAAAATACCTTATCGAAGGACTAAGACCATGTGTTACGAGTTTTTATTTAAATAGCGATTTGTATAAAATATTTTATAAAAATTCAGAAAATATAATTTTGGGTTTTAGAAAATATATGTAATTTTTTTATAGTCGTGCGAATACTTATTTGTGCGATCGGTGATATAGAAACAACTACAATCCTAAGTACGGGCCTGTTGTGTAGAAACGTACAGAAGAATGAAGTACATTGTGACTTTCAGTTTTTCCTATTTACCGCTATGTGGAGAATGAAGAAGTGGGCGGTGCTTGACGCTCCCCCTCGCCCGCATACCGTAATGCACAGTTTCATTAGAAAAGTCCCTTAGAACATCTCTTTATAATTGCTCATGGGTCGTACTAACATTGATGTGATAATAGTGCATGCCAGCTTGTAAAATTGTAACCTACTCATTAGCATATTAAGAAAAATAAGAATTATAATAGCATTTGTTAATGTTATTATTTTTTGATAAGGACACTAATTATCAAGTAATTACTGTAATAAACTTGTGATTGTATGAGTTCAAAAAGCTACATAAACATGTTTTATTTTTTCTTTATACTCTTATGTAAGAGTAGTAGTAAGATTAATATTCCTTGACCATTTACAATATACAAGTGTCTATCAAAAAAAAAAGTAACTAAAGGTATATAAGGCTACATTAAACCTGTACTCATTTCAAAGTAGCATAGGAAGTTAAAAAAAAGTTATTTTGTAAAGTACCCAGAGAGGACATTGGGAAAGTTTTCATAGTAGAATTTTCTCACCAAGCTTCAGTAATGGCATCTACCCTTTGCATCTGTGTGGAATATTAAAACACATAATGTAGAAATTAAAAACAAATTTTAGCTTTCTCCCAGTGATGGTGGATTAAAAAAAAAAACTTGTATGTGTGAAAAATCCATCACGGAGGCTGTGCTGAAATCCTTCCAATGACAAAAGAAAAATATCTTTGGCCATTGAATCCTACAGATTTAAAACCACAGATTCTCTACTAACTTTTAATGGCTCTAGCTGCTTAGTAAAAGCTAGTACAGCTACTAAACAACAGGGTGTTTATAACAATTTTAGTATGCTTTCTAGAATTATTTCAGATTATTTAATAATTTCTAAATTTACTATAAAATTTACATAAGAAAATACATTGAAATTAAGCCCAATTATCTTTCTATAACAAGATTTACAAGATTGTTATATGCAACACTCCATTTTCTCTTTATTATTTAATTTCTTGGTAATATTTTTTATCACTGAACCTGCAGGCATTTGACAGTTAAGCTTTAGGACTATGATTTTGTGCATGATGTCTGGTCTATGACTAGTATATAGATGAATGTTCCATTCACCATTACCATATGTTACAGTTGAAGGCCAGTCTCAAAGCGAAATGCCTCAAAGAAGCAGGGTGGTTGATACCAGGAATATTTGTCATTTCACTACTACCAAATCTAAATTTTGTGTAATCACTCAGCGTAATCCTTATTTTGGTGTTGGCAGAGTTTAATATTTTTTTACGGATTTGAATGTGACCTGTCAAATTTCATACATAAAATGTTTAGCAGTCTTGGTTCTTTGAGCCTCAAATTAATGCTTAAAAAGATGGTATAGGTATTTCCTATTCAAGGAAAGTACATACTAAATAGAAAACATCTTAAGACATCCTTTTTATTAAAATAAGACCCTTCACAGTGAAAAATTCAAACATGCACCAAGTGATTAAAATTTCTTTTTGTTAAAATTTAGTTTTTTAATATTTTACATTCAACTTTTTATGACTTTACTTTGTTATCTACAATCTCTACCAAGAGCTATTTAGTACACACATAACATTATGGTGAAAAAGATTTTATTTAAATTTTAAATGGATAATGAAGTAAATGAATTAATATATTTACATATTTTTCATGAACAAGATCATTATGAGAATTACTCAGTTCATGAAAATATAAATACTTAATTGTCCTTTTACAACCAAAGAATGTTTAAAGCACCAAACTTTTCTTTAATTACATTCCAATTGATAGATTCCGCTTTAACCTATTATTGCATTTATTTCAAATATACAGGTGCCAAGTATAATTGATTGCTTCACATGTATTTTATAAACTGTAATAAAACTAGTAATTCATAAATTGTAAAATATATACCTTTGGAATCCAGATTTAGAGATGAAGTTTTGCTCACTGCATGTGAGTCCTGAGAGGTAGTATATGACAGGCAGCTTAACATCACCTCCCTCAGCCTGAGGTGGAAGGTATACAGAGAAGTTCATCTTGCATTTTAACTCCGAGGACTCATGAGAGTAAACCTTCTGATGACCCCCAAATATTTTATTTGATGAAACCAACTCTAAACATTCCATGGTGATAGTCTGAAAGAAGAAAAATACATACCTAATATAGAGCTACCAGCAGCTAAAACTAAGAAAGATTTTACATTATCACTTGAATTATGGACAGATTGATTAATAACCTAGTGATATGACGATTTATTGGCAAGTCAAAGGTCACACATTCGAGTAAAGCACGCTTCACTGACGTTTTGTAATTTTGTACTTAAGTAATAATGATCATTTGCATTTAATGGTGAAGGATTACATCGTGGGAAAACCAGCACCAGTGAGGCATCTCAGAAGCCTACGAGAGGTCTGATAATTATTGTAGGTTGTAAAAACAACCAGCCATGTCATTAATATGCAATAATTAAAATAATGAAAACCTTTACATCTACATTATCATGCAAAAATCTTACGGTGACGTAATAATTTGATTAAACTAAGGTCCAGCCGGTCAAACTGTGATTTTTAAATATATTGTAATATAACCGGCCTAATAAATACAAGAAGATTTACCTTACTTGTAACAACCAAGCAATACTGTGGCACAACCTTAACTGATAATGATTGTCGAATAGCCCGTATGGCACTCACGAAGGCCAGAATTACAATTTTTCCGATAAACTACCTATAAAAAAAACACAAACACACACAGACAAACTGACAAATAAAGTAAAAACACAGAAACAGAATTGTATTAAGACGCATAAACTTAGACTATATACCTACCGCATAAACGTAGGATAGAAAAAGACCTACAAAGCCTGGGAATGAAATCTCTTACGGAAATATCACATGTTAGAAAGAGAAAGCACATTTAGGTTCGGTCAACAATATTAGCAGATGTTGTTTTCTCCAGTGTCACCGTCAAAAAAAGCGTGTTAAAATCACGCTAACTTTTTGCTGTATTGTCAGTGAATCCTGTAGTATTTTATATAGTTTTAAAATTTATAAGCAATGCCTACGTGTTATGTTGGTGACTGCAATGTTTCTTATAAAAATACTCCAGAAAAACATTCATTTCACAGGTAAATTGTCAACAACAGCCAGAGATGTTCATGGCCATATTTTGGAAAAAACTATCATTTGAAATTTTATTTGGAAAACCAAATCCTATCAAGAAAATAGTGAATTTTCTCTATAGTAAAAAACAATGGTCATACAAGCAATATTGATTACGCTGCACCGGTTGCACTAATATAAATTAAAAAAAAATAATGACTTGTCAATGTCGACTATTGTGTCGATGAAATTTTAGAATAAAAAGTTCAGACATCAGAATTTATTATTAGTGTAGATCTACCAACTATCTCTGCACATTGATATTTTTTCCATAATTTTAATTGTGGTACCTAATACAATGAAACCAAAATGTTTGGAAACGTTTCGGTCTGTTTGTCGGTGTGTCTGTCCGAACGTTTAAAACATATTAATTATTATTTTTTCAAATTCAACCGTTTATTTGCTAGAAATACATTGTTTTTATAAAGGTAAGATCTTTAAGCCAAGATGTCTATATATTCTGCCTTCAAGCAGGCGTGCAAAAATTTTACTTAGGTATACTATTTTGTATTACCTTAAAAATAAATTACTTGTATTATACTAATAATTATCAACTATATTATTTATTTTTAATATTCCATAAATTCTTTAATGCTGTAGAAACAATGTGATCGAAGCCATTCCGTTAATTTTGTTTTAAAAACTTTACTGTTTAATAATTTAAATTCTTCTGGCAAGTTAATAAATATCAATAAACATATGTTAAACACATTTTTCTTATAAATATCTTTATAACAGGGTGGTTGATATAATAGATTTTTAAACTTAGACCTTTTCTGTTTCGTAAAAACTTCGTTATATAAGAAGCTTAGCGTAGCTTAGTGGCCCGGGTTAAGTTATAAATATATTTCATCACGCTATTACAGTAGTCCCCAAATGCGGTTCGAATACAGACCCCCAACCTACTTTATGCGGACCTTAGTTGTTAATAATGATCTAACGAACTGTGGTACTAACATTAATTTAAAAACGGACCCGATATTAAACTAGTTGGTGATTCCTGCGCTATATATGTGATAGCATAATGAATAATTATGTTGTTTACATATTTTTTACTACAAATTCAAGAGTTTTTTTTTTATATACTGAAAAGTTTCCTGTCGATGCTAAGGAAAAAGAAAAATGGATGAAACTAATTGCGCGTCCAAACTGGTCACCCACAAAATATACTACAGTATGCAGTAGGCACGTCGAAGGTCTTTTTAAAAAAAAGGACCAAATCGTGTAAAACTGATAGAAGGAAACTCTAACAACTTTATTTGTACCAGTAAGTGTAACTGGCTAATAATGTAAGCACTGTGTTGTGCGATGTAGTATTTTGTTATCCTTGCACTTTCTTTTATATATATATATATATGTAATTAAGATTATATTCTGTCGAATTTATGTCGTACTAAACTCACTATTTTGCTTATTAGTTCCTACTTAGTATACTACATACCATAATATAACATAGCATCACGCCTGTATTCCCCGAAGGGGTAGGCAGTGTACATAGTTGTACACTCACATTTCACCAATGCCGTTATAAAAATGTGTTGAATGTTATGTGACCATTTTTTTCGCAATAATATTAAGGTCACTAAAAACATTTGTAAAGAAGCACTGAATAAAGCTGTGCTCGTAATATATTAGGTGTTAATAATGCCTTATTTTCATATTTGTATACTCATAATTTAGAACAAGATGTGTTAAGTGGCCATAGATAATTAATTATAGAAATCTATTTTGATATTCGGCTTAAATATGAATACAAGATAAGAAATTTATCGAAATAGACACAGAAATTATCTGAACAAAATTATTCTGTTTAAACGTCAATAATGCAAATTATACTTATAATGATATAATATTAAGATAATAGGATATACCTTTTTTTTTCAGTGAAAATATTTAAAAACTCGCCCGGCCTTTATGTATAAGACCGGGCTGTGTGGGATTCATAGGTATAGGATAGGTAGGTAAAAATCATTCAGTCAATCATATTCTCAATCAGTCATACTCTATACACTGCTCAGGGTCCTTAAAAGCTGCTTTCTTAACAAAGTACCTATTACCAATGAAATATAATTATAGTATGAGCGCATGAAATGTTTTTATTATAATAATGCAATTAACTAATGAAGTGTATTGTTCCTGACACACCATCGCGGCCGCGGCAACCGGCCCCCCGCGCCGGACCGGTTTGACCACTTCGAGAACGGCCCCCACCTAGCGCCGCATGAACACCGCACGGGCATTCCCTCGGGCTCTTGGCACTGAACGGAACGCACGCATCGGCCGTCTTCGTACTAGCTACCTATATAATTTACGCAATACAGTCTTTTTAAGAAATCCAGAGTTTCATTTACCAGCCGAGACTACCAGGTGCACAACTGGAGCTTGGCACTAAAACAGTATTAATAATACCTACGCTTGTGATTTTAGTTTTATTAACATAAGTTGATTGAAAATATTCTAATTTTGTTTACCAAGTCTTTACATCTGAAATACTGTTTATCGATAATCGATATGTGTCAATATTTTTGCGTTGTACATCACTATTGCACGCACACATTGACAATTCAAAAACGGTTACACTTTTTTAAATGTCCTTTTATTGGGGTAGCAAAAATATTCTAATTCTATGGTAGGCCGCGATCACGAACTTCACACGTAACAAGTCAAAATTCAAAAATCCCCTGTACGCATAACATACAAATTTATGTATTGGACAAAAATTAATATTTAGCTTAGAGTAATTATTTATTGAAAAATTAACTTAATTCCTTTTATAACTCCACTAATGAATGATTTTGAATGATTGAATGATAACATGTTGAAGAAATATTGATATTGACCCTACGAAAATATTCGCATTTAGTAGATAGCGTCACCAAAAGACGTGTTAAAAATATGGATGAAGAATTCGCGGTGGTGAGCAGAGGTCGAGATGGCTTAGTGTTCAGAGCGCCTGGAGTATTTATCGGGGAGGCGCAGGTTCGAATCCTGTTCGCGACCGTATTCTTTTTCAATATAATATTGTAACTTTAGAGTTCGCTAAGCATTCGTTAATGCTTTTCAAAGATTTATCTTGAATTATGAAGGTAATTGCTTTCTTTACGACATTGTATTAGCTGCAAAGGTAGTCGTGTCGGTTTCGGTCACCTGTATAGGTCCTGAATGGATAGCAATGCCGTCGCCAAAAAAAACGTGTTAAAAATATCGATGAAGAATTCGCGGTGGTGAGCAGAGGTCGAGATGGCTTAGTGGTTAGAGCGCCTGAAGTATTTATCCGGGAGGCGCAGGTTGGAATCCTGTTCGCGACCGTATTCTATTTCCATTTAATATTGTAACTTTATAAAAAAGTCCCTTTTTTATGCATGCCCAATTTGGCATGCATGAGAAAATAAGGTATTATTTTTATTTATTTCTCGAATGTTTGTCTTATTATGAGAAACTTATTGTGTTATTTAATTTTTTTTTAAATTATTTAATTTATTATAATGTTTTTAAATATTTCCCCAAATATAGGACCTTTTATATTGGATTTAAGGCTGAAGAAAATGATGAAATGTACCTCGTTCTGCTATTGCAGATTTCGATAGAACCTGCCAGGAATTTTATATCGAACTGACATCAGATATTACCAAGCGATTTGATTTCGGGGATCCTTTATCTTCTATTAGATTCATTCCATTAGTAAATCCATCAGAAGCTCAACAGTTTCAAAACAAATCTCTGACGCTTGTGCTGAAGCGAGTTCCAGTGCTTTATAAATTTGAGACCGCAGAAAATGTTGTGCTTAAAAATTTATAAATAGAAAACCGCGAACGTCAAATACAGATACTGTAGCATCTTTAACTTGTTGTGCCCCACGGTTTCACGTGCGTATAATTATATTAACTTTTGCTACTTGGTACTAACCAACAAATAGAAAATAGTTCGTCTCTTTCACCAATGGTCAGTTCTCATCGGGCGGCCAGGTTTATGCCGTTATCCGCCACACCGCACGAGTCGTTCGCGCGAGTGATTAAATATTTTTATTTGAAATTATCTCCTAAATTATGCATCCAATTAAAATGCTTTATACGGCAAAGTTTATCTTCATAAAATTGTCTTGATGATGAAATAACTTTCGTTCGTAAGGAATAATATGCAATGCCCAATAATAATGCTAAATACATAAATTACTTTAAAATTCTCATAAAATTTTTGCCATAAAATACTTTAATGTGGCTTTTGTTTAAGTAATAGGCATATGGCATCTCGGCCTTTTTTTAGATACCACTAAAGACCGATATTTTTGTAGAACATTGTATTTACGTATCATACCATAATGCCACGCGGATAAAGCAGTTTAGGAGCGATTTTTCTTCCAACTTATAAGAATCAATTTTAAAGCTAGTTGAGATGTGTAGCCTTATATTAAATATTATTCCTTACGAACTTACCTATCAAATCCGACTGGTAGTTCCTGATATTAGCGCGTTTAAACAAACAAAAAAACTCTTCCACTTTATAATATGAAATTATAGTATAGTATAGATGTCAACAAGATTAGAGAGGTAATATAACAAACATAAAAAAAAAAAAAAAAAAAATAAAATAATACAACCGAATTGATAACCTCCTCCTTTTTGGAAGTCGGTTAAAAAATATTAGACGGCTGTGTCAAGTTTATCCCTTGGAGCAAAATGCTTGCAATAAATATATGGAAAAGGTGTAACGGTACCAAACCTAAGAAAAATGTGTTATTTAAATATTTGAAACTTGTTTCATTGTTTAAAATAATATTGAGGGGAATTTGTGGGGAATCAGCAGATTTTTGACCCCAAATATGGGGAATTTTACTTGGATTTTTGGGGAATTATATACATTGGCATTGGCAACCCTGGTGACTTGTTTGTTTGTCAAGTTTGACATTGTCGTCCTAATAATCTAAGTTGTTGTCAATGTTGTCAAAGTTGTTACTAAATAAAATATTTATAAAATAATGAAGTAGGTACAACAAATGGCTATCCCAAAAACTAATTCGATGAGAAGATATTGAAGATAAGATATCTCTTCGAATCGTATTCTTGAAGTACCGCGTTCCTGCGTGAGGTTACAAGTCAAGATGATAGGGAGAGCTCGTGCATTATTTCAATTATATCAAAAAACTCTTCATAAAAGACCGTTCCTAGTACAAGCTATACAGGCTGGAGCTCTTATGGGTGCCGGTGATTTAATTAGTCAGACCTTCATCGAGCGAAACCACATCATGCATGTAGACGTTGTGCGGACGTTAAAATTCTCATCTATAGGATTTTTCATGGGGGTAAGTCATTTAAAAATCAGAACGATAAAATTATTATTTATATTTCATGTAAATGGTTTGCTCTACATATCAAATATCTAAAAATCATCATCATCCCCCTGACGTTATACCAATTTATTCGGGGCCGGCGCGGCATGTATTCTTCCATACTCTCTACTTGTACTGGAATGTTACTAAAGTTTTGGTTAAGTTTTAAGACCGGCCGCTGCCTGACGTCAACGAGTAGGAACTGCCACCAATATAGTCTCATTCTATGTCATATCAAATGTTATCCAGCGCAGCCTGATGTGATCCTACTATCACACTCCACTAACCTGGGCAATGTCTACAAATGTGCCTAGAAAAATTGAAGATCACTAATAGTTTTACCTTTCCAAAAGAAATAATAAAAAATTATGCAGAGACGAGCTGAAATGACGAAGCTGTTTTAGCACCTTTCAGCTCCATTCACAGATGTTTTGAGCAGCTGTTTTAATACCACAGAAGTCCACCCTGTGCTCTGCAATGCGGACAATCAGTGCTTTATTAATCAATTTTGTCTGAATTCAGTTATTCAGATTTCAATTTTGTCATCGGATAATAATTACGTTTTTTTAGGGTCCTGCTCTTCGAGTGTGGTATGGAGTATTGTACAAATATGTGGGTTCCAGTGGAAGAACTGTAGCCTTAAAAAAAGTGTTACTTGATCAAATCATGTTTGCACCATTCTTTTTATGTTTAATACTTTCTACAATAGCAGCTATGCAGGGTAAAGACTTGGAAAATATAAAGAAGGATTTAAAGGCAAATTACTTTGATGTTTTAAAAACAAATTACTATATTTGGCCCTGGGTACAGCTTGTTAACTTTTATTATGTACCTCTTCATTATCAAGTTTTAGTAGTTCAAACAGTTGCTCTGTTCTGGAATACATATTTGTCATGGAAAACCAACAGGAAAAGAACTGTAGAACTATAGTTTGCATCAATAACCAGGTTATCTTGCTATACTTTTGTCATGCTTATATTAAGTTAATAAAATATGTATGGTATGCAATGTAAAATATATGTTGCAATGGAAAACAGAACAGATAGAAAATTATTCTTAGGTTTTCGTGATAACTACATATTATAATAAAACAACTTACCTACTTTTAACAACAGGATTAATTGTGAGAATTTTTGTTTGAGTACACATGTGATTAATCCAGTTAAAAGTTGTTTTATTATGAAGGAAAAGTATTTTAAAACTATAATTATGTAGTAGGGACAAATCACATAAAAATTACTATCTCTAAAACAGTAGTCAATTTATATAATTAAAATAAACATTCAATTATATTCTGTTCAGTGTTTTATTGAAGCTGAGATTGATGAAATTTCCATATTGCCATAACTGAAGTTGTACCATTCCATCCACAAATGTAAGTATGAACACAATAATGTAAGATACCATACTATTTTAAAACCATAGCATTCTAGATTTTTCTGTATTATGTATGTAAAACACTGTATTTTTTTTATTTTCTACTTTAAACTGTTGTTTCGATATGAGACGGGAATGTTTTTTTTATTAATGTTGCCCTACACTACGTAGTTCTTCCTGTATCGTCTATGAGTTTACAGACATTAATCTCACATGATTGAAACCCAGACCCAGAACAATTATCTGTAGATCGTATGAATATTTATTCCGTTACCACGACACGCGACGCAGCTAACGGTCTCTCGGCCACTGCGCCAACTGCGCCGTCAGTTAATTTATAAATATCTTTAATATATATATATATCTGCTGCCTTGCCTTTTCCCAATTACATTAAGGTCGGCTTCCAGACAAACCGGATGCAGCTTAATACCAGTATTTTACATGGAGCGACTGCATATCTGACCTCCACATCCCAGTTACTGGGTAACACGATATCTCGTGGTATGACTGGTTGACAGACTTTAAGCCCTCTGACTACCCGTAACGGCTGTCATAAATAGTAATATCTTAGGTTTGAGCGATCACTACACATTATAATAAAACAACTCAAGTCTTTTAACCGGATTAATCGCGTGTATTATTGGTTTTTTGTTTTTCCTGACGTTTCGAACAGCGGCGTTGCAGCGTTCGTGGTTCGATTACTTCAGTCTACCGTACAGTAGACTGAAATAATTTTAAATAAACTGTTGAGACACCTGACACCTTAGTCCTCCTTCGACCACGAACGCTGCAAAGTATTCGAAACGTCAGGAAAAACAAAAATCTAATAATACACGCGATTAATCCGGTTAAAAGTTGTTTTATTATAATGGGCTGTCATAGATCTTAATTTGACAACCGGGACCGACGGCTTAACGTGCTCTCCGAGGCACGGATAGTTCCATGAAGCAATTATAATTAGTCCATGGATAGGTCTCGGTATGATATGATGGTGACCCATCCACAGACCGACCGCGGCAAGCTTAACCTCGATCGATCGATGTGTGCGGCTGTTACTTAGCCACGAGCCCCTCTATATAAATAACTTTAATATAGTTACAATATTAAATGGAATAAGAATACGGTCGCGAACAGGATTCGAACCTGCGCCTCCTGGATAAATACTCGTGGAGTATTTATCAGGAACGGCCTTTCTGTTCCTGAGAAAATAGCTATTCCTAGCAAGTTGAAAGTTATAGCAGATACTGAGGTGTATAGTCCCTAAAGAGAGTATAAAATAAGCAAGGTGTATAAAATACACTGAGGTGTATAAAATAAACAAGGTCTTACAGCACAAATAGGGGAAAATTCCAGTTTCCTCGAAAATCTAAATTTGCCCATATCTTTTTATCGTGTTGACTCAGGACCTTGATTTTTCTTTCACCGTTTTAAACAAGTGATATTATTATATATTATTAATTTATAATACGCACATGATTTTAAAAATACAGTGGTGCGTGCCTTGGATTCGAACTTGCGACTTTTGACTGGTCAGTCCAACGATCATACTAGGCTATCACTGCTTTGTATTCTAGTAGCAACCACCGAAGCACACCTTCACGTTACTCTAGCAAGTTCTTAGGTGAGATCTGACCAAAACTAGCAAATCGAGCCCAAACTCGGCCCACGTAGCTCAACTCGTCTAGAAGTTCCAGTAGCAGCCACCGAAGTACACCTTCATGTCACTCCAGCAAGTTCTTAGGTAAGATCTGACCATAACCAGCAAAATGAGCCCAAAGTTGCCGACTTTGGGCTCATTCACCTAGTTCTACTCGTCTGGTTGCTGGAGTGCAAAAAGTTCTTAGGTAAAATCTCATTATAACTAGCAAAACGAGCCCAATCTCGGCACACCTAACTCTACTCATCTAGTAGTTCCAGTAACAGCTACCGATGTGCACTTTCAGGTTACTCCAGCAAGTTCTTAGGCAAGATCTCATTATAACTAACAAAACGAGCCCAATCTCGGCACACCTAGCTCTACTCGTCTAGTAGTTCCAGTCGCAACCTCTGTAGTACACCTTCAGGTCAGTCCAGCCAGTTCTTATGTAAGACCTCATAATAACTAATGAACAAGCCCAAACATGGCATACCTAGCTCAACTCGTCTAGGAGTTCCAGTAGCAGCCACTGAAGTACACCTTCAGGTCATTCCAACAAAGTCTTAGATAAAATCTTATCATAACTTACAAAACGAGCCTAAACTCGGCAAATCTAGCTTTATTCGTCTAGTCTAGATTAGAAAAATATTTCCTTGACCAGTCTGTTCGTACTAAACGCGTAATTATCTTAACCCTTTCCCTGCCAGATTTTGCTACAGTAATCGTGCCCCCAGGGCCAGACGTGTTTAGGTATAATTTCGAACAGTGTTGGGAAATCTGAATAATTGTTATCGATATTATATAAGTACTAGCTCTTGATTGCGACATCGTGTTTAAAACCTTAAGGTAGAGCCGTAGGTATATAGATTGATGCAAAATAAAACACTCATATGTTGTTGACAAGCAATCTTTAATAATAGGTAATTATAATTAACACACTTGAAATCAATTTTTCACTCATAATCTAATGAGCCATAATTTATTAATTCAATATTCCAGAGATGAACACGGTCGGATTTCTTCTTGAACTTCTTCTGTTGAATCTCCATGGGCGTGGTATATTAGATTAAAAAATTTCATATATAATACCGATCGCATATCTGGTCGAACAGTCTCCATTTCGAATGCTATTAGGGAAGCAAAATATTCATTACGAGGGTCGTTCAGTCTTTGGTTAAAAAAATTGGCATCAGGCAAGTTAACAACAGCCGTAAGATCATATTCACTTTCTCCTGGTTTTATAATGTGCACTAAGTTTGGCTCTGTCTGCGTAGATTTATCAGTTTTAAGTATTCTTCTCCTTTTCTTTGGATAGAGAAGAGATGGAGATAGTGGCTGTGATTCTTCAGAGGTTGACATGACGCACGTCCACTCTGTCTAAAGGTCGAAATTATGGGAACACTAACTTACCGATTCTTCATCGCTTGTAGTAATCGAACTGGAACTGTCAATGTTGATATCTCCTTCTAAAATATTCAATAATTCGTCGTCTTCCAACATAATGTTTCTCAACACTAGGCATCCGAATCGTACTTGTTATCACGGGGACGGCGCTGCGGCTACTGATGTTTGCCAACAAATATGGCGTCCGTGTCGCTTGCGCCGCACGGAAAATCACGGTGATGGCGGCCAGTGTCCGTCAGGCTGCATTAGTGACGCCCCAAAATAATATCGAAACCAAGTTTTTTTATTTTTGATTTCGTAATTTTCTAAAGATTCTCTTCAATTGTTGTCCATTATCAAATGTCAATTTTTTTAAAAAGCCATTAAAGTTTTAATTTATAGTCTAGACGTGGTTTAACAAGATAATTAATAATTTAAAACCATTGCTTTTTTATTATTTAGATTCTACTGGCGCATCACTAGCCCACTTAAAATTACGGGCAGGGAAAGGGTTAAGATACATATATTTACTAATCTGTGTGCGTAATGTATCGAGATTGGTCGTATAAATTTGTATCCATACAACCATTGACATATATATTACTAGCGTTCTTTTGAAATCATTGCATACAACCATGGACTACAACGATCTTTTTCAAAACGAGCTGCTGCTTACAAGCGGCACGAAGTCTACTAGTCACGACGGCAGCCGAGCGCGGACTGGACTAGGGATATTCGATATGCATCGATGCATTGAAAACATCGATGTTTACAATGCTATACATCGTAGCGATCCGATGTTTTGAAATGCTTTCGATGTACTCGATGTATCGATGTTTTTTCTGTTTTTAGTAGAAAAACATCGATTCGATTATAACCAATTAATTTCATAAAAACTCACTCAAATTTTAGCAATTTGACTACTGAACGTAGCAGACATCACACTAAAAATTAATTTAGCTAGGGATATTTAGGGTAATAATAAAGTTACCATAAATATGAAAGTTGCCACTTGTTCATTGGCTCGAGATCTTTAAGTGGTAGAATTCAATTTTTTTATTGTAATAGAAAAGTTTTTATTATGAAAATAATTTTGAGATGGCTCTCCAAGGATAACAGTTTATAAAAAAAAAAGATTTTTGTTCATTAATTTTAGACTATTTACGATGATTTAAATGTGGTTTCCGTAAAATTTTTGAAATTTCTTTTACATTTTTTGGCGACAAAGATCCGTCTTTAAAACCGTTACAAAAAATATATTTGATGTAAGAGAGTAACCTCTCGCTATAGCCACAATCTTGGACCCCAGGTTTAAGAAAATGCATTTCACGGACTAACTCGCTTGCTCCTTGGTTGTTTCGAAAATCAAGGAAATGATGAAAAGTAAAGTAAGGGCAAAAAATATTTATCTGTGGGAAAATCACCACAAATTAGTCCAGAAGAGCTGGAAAACGGTAAAATCTGACGATTCTATTTCAGATGAACTATCTATTTACTTACGTAGCCCAGTAGGTAGATTAAATGAGAACCCTTTAGAAATTTGGAATGATCTCAAGATTCAGCTTCCTAAACTTCATACAATTGCATACAAATACATAACCATGGTAGGAACATCAGTCCCATCTGAACGATTGTTTTCTAAAGCGGCACAAATCGTCAATCAACAACGAAGTAGACTGAAAGGGAAACGTTTAAATAAACTGTTGTTTTTGCAAAGTCTCTCAAAAGAACACTGGCAATAGGACATGACAGACTTAGCAAAATTATTGCGGATGTTTTTTTTTGTTCTTACGTAAATTACAATAAAGATTTTTCTTATACATGGCTTTTACTTTTTTCAATAAAACAATGTTTGAATTATTTGTGATGGTTTACATGAAAAATTGTGTTGAATATTATATCTGGTCTGTGTCCTGTGAATTCTATTTCTTAGTATTTGTTGTTATAGCGTCAACAGAAATACATAATCTGTGAAAATTTCAACTGCCTTAATCATGCCTTATCACGGTTCATGAGATACAGCCTGGTGACAGATGGACATTGAAATCTTAGTAATAGGGTTTCGTTTTTACCCTTTGGGTTCAAAACCCTAAAAAAGTACTCGATGCGTACAAAATATCGATGTTTTCACCCGATACATCGAAAGACATCGATTTACAGTTCTGATTTATCGAATCGAAAAAAAACGATGTTTTTTTTAAAGTGGACACCCCTAGACTTGTCTGAGATTTAATACTGGGCAATAAAACGAAACAGGAAACCAATAAAAATAACCTTTATTGCAATCCATTAGGGATCATGCGTAAAAGCAACTTATGTGAAAAAAATTACGAGACGATTTATTTCCTTCTGAGTCCATTTCAATGGTTCCGCAAAGCGTGTGCCGCGGCAAACTGGTGTACCGTAATCATTAGTTGGTGTGCCTCGGAAAAATAAGGTCAAAGATTTTGGGGGCTGAGCTGCCCGCGTCCGTAGGAGTGCACCCTTAAAATGGTTTTTGTTTTTTCTGACGTTTCGAATACTTTGCAGTCCTGCGATCACGAATGCTGCAAAGTGTTCGAAACGTCAGGAAAAACAAAAACCTATACACGATTAATCCGGTTAAAAGTTGTTTTATTATAATTTATTTTTAATTTATGGTGTACCTACCTCCAAAATTTTCCGATTTCCTAGATAAATAGATGTACCTTGAACACAAAACGTTTGCGGAACACTGGTCTATTTGAAAATTTTTGCATGCTTAAAATATTTTTGAAAGAAATAAAATCCTGTTATTAATTGAGATAAATATTCCGAAACTCAACCCAATATCATTAATGTTGTGTGACCTCAGAGGTAACAGAAAATAGTTTTTACGATATTAAAAAATATAATAATTAACAAGAAAGTCACAGCATTGGAAGATAAAGGACTCAGTAGTAATTAATGATTAAAGATAAATATTTGAAAAGCATTAACGCATGCTTAGCGAACTCTCAAGTTACAGTATTAAATGGAAAAAGAAAACGGTCGCGAACAGGATTCCAAGCTGCGCCTCCCGGATAAATACTCCAGGCGCTCTGACCACTAAGCCATCTATTGCTATAATATCTAATCTATTTGCTATTCGGTATTCGGCCGAATACCGAATAGCAAATCATGAAATAAATGAACTCAAAATATTACTCATAAACATGTTTATTAACTAACAAATTAGAGAGTTTTACCATAAAATAAAACTTACCTATTATTTTTTCATCAATATCCGGAATCCATCTTGAGTCAAGCACTTGTCTTTCTACCTGTCGTCAGCGGTTTCCGTTTCCTCTCCGTTGGTGGCGCCCCCTATACTCACGTATTGGTACTAAGTTCTTAGAGCGCGCGCCGGGTGATGGCGCGTTTTTATATATCATTATGGAACTCATGATGCACCAGGTAGCCATTACCTGGATTCCGGATATTGATGAAAAAATAATAGGTAAGTTTTATTTTATGGTAAAACTCTCTATTATTTGTTTTGTATCAATATCCGGAATCGATCTTGAGTGATGTGTTTGTTATCACCTGGTGCGCTAAGTCAAGGACGCTATAATGTGTAGCAGTGGTATAAAAAAATCTATTATGTTTAGATAATTTTTTTTATACATAATATGAATACATAATCAATTTACTACATACTAAGGTAGGCAGCTTAGACAATTAATCATTAACTAAAATTAAGAGGATCGTCAATGAACAGGATCAAAATAATTTGATAAAGAAACTGAACTGTTACAATAGGCATGATGACTGATTTTGAAATCTGCTTTTATAATATAGGTACACGTCTACTATTTCCGAAAAACACATTATTTCAGCAATAAACTTAGTTGTAACGCAAATAACTGCATTTTAATCTATCTATTTCAAATTATGCGCGAAAACGCTCGTGGGTGTCATGGCGTCCATTGTGACGTCACGACCCAGTATATATTGCATTGCTGCATACGCTGAAAGAAGTAAATCAACAATAATTCATATTTCCTGTGTTAAAATGAATTCCAAATATTACAAAACGTGGCGTGCGGATCCTCTGTGCAAAAACACATCAATATCAACACCTAACAAATTGTTTGTTTATGTTCCTAACGAGAAAATAGTGCGAGATAAATGGCTAAAGCTCGCAAGGCGAGACCTGAGACATCGAATTCGTCAATTTATTTTTGTGAAGACCACTTTAATGTAAGTAGTTCTATAGATTTAATAGGTGTGAACTCATAAATCATTGTGTGTGATTAAATAATTTAGCAATTAATTGAGGTTATGTTTGTTTTGGTCAGTTATCGTTCTTGTAATGTATAATAATTTGGATATATTTTAGTTTTTCAGCTACCAAATGATATGGAAAATTATATGCAGTATCATGTGATGGGATCAGTGACACAAGTGCGTATGAAACTAGGGTGTATGAATAATATGAATGCCAACCATACAGAAAAATGTTAACATCTAGCACTATAGAACGACCTTATATGCGTAAGAAACGAAAGATGATGGCTATTGCAGAATGTGAAAAGCAATTAGAAGAAAGTAATATGGTTCCAGAAAATGTAATTTACAAGAAATTTCATCTGGAAGTTCAGGTACACATGTTTTAAGATTTATATAGTTTCATGCTATAACGGGTTGAATGCAACAAGAAACTTTAAAATGTTATTATGTACCTAATTAACTAAATAATAACACAAGTTTGTATTTTATTAGCCTTTTTTATTTTATTATTAGATCAATATTTACTTAGTATACAGTCATATCTACCCGTTTTTGTTTCGAAAATCTACAGGTTAAAGAAGGTATATTTTGTATCATCTCTGGCACTCTTATCTATTCTATCACCATTTAAATAAATATTCTATCACTACCTATGTAAAGAAAGAAATACATACTGAAATAAGTTTCTTTTTACAGTTCAGCACAATCTTGAAGAACTTCAACAAGTAACACCAAAAACGATAGATAAATCAATTCAAGCACATGTGATTAAAACTTTCAAAGTAAAGCTAATCAAACAGAGCAGTTGGTAAATCAGAATACATCACCATTTAAGCCACACCTGCACTCTGTCTCTACATCTCCAATGTAAATGTTATAAGAAGAATGTTTAAAAAAAGATAACAAGCAGATATTGATACTTATACTCCTTCTGTGACTCGCATAGAATCATCACCATCAACAGTCCCTTCAAATGGAATCTGCTTTTGACTGCAGCAATTTGACACAAGATGATAAAAAAACAAGAGGCTTTGAGGAGTTTGCTCAAAGTTCTTGATGATGTAATAACAATAACATGTGGTTTAATTAACTTACAAAACTCTTATTAAATAAATGAAACAAAACTGCATTTTTAATTACTTCTCTGTACTTTCATATAACAATGGATATACATAGGATTTCCAGAATGTAATGACACTATTAAGAAAATCTGACATATTCTTTATCAAATGTTACACATATAATTTCAACATGTTTATTGTTACGGTAATCAGAGTCGGCCACACAAAAATAACACTTTTCGTCCACTCAAATATTTTGAACTCGCATCTGGGTGTAACATTGGTCTGTGGGATTTCCATTTTTTTTTAAATTCAGATTAGTTTTCTCACTCGCTGGGCACCTAATTTCAACAATGCTATCTTGACAAATGCCATCGGGTGAACCAGCTATCATTGGATAGCTTTTTGATATCATGAGCCCAGAACACCAATTTTTTTTCTAGCACTGTTGGATTTGATGGTAAGATAGGGCTACCGTTTGACAAGAGTTTGCTGTTATAAATTTCAGAGTATTGCCAACTCTGGATAGTTTAGACTTCAGCCAGTAACATTGTACTTCAGTACAGGATGGATCTTCACTCCTGTGATGAACCCACATAAGGAGCCCTATGGCATGCTTGCAACCCCCTTGAGCAGCAACACAATCGTGGCATATAACAGATGTTACATTTTCTTCATCTTCATCAACTGTCAATGTAACTGCATATAACTTTGCATGGACTTTATGCTCCGGGGAAATTTTCCCTTCATGTTTAAGTTGCACGTAACTTATAGCATCATCACCATATTATGACGGTCCGGAAGACCTGAAATAAATAAAATTGATTAGACTAATAAACAAATACAGAAAGTGGACTTGGTGTTTATTAGATGTTGAATTTACGAGTGCGTATAGCTGTGGTAGGTGTTTAGTAGATTGGTTTGTAAATTAACACATTATTGCTTGTTAAGTTTTAAGAAATAGATACTTTAAAAGTAAAAATAGTATTATTTTCGTTAATTGCGAGTTAGTTAACCTCAAAAATAACCGACGACTTATATGTTAAAACAGGGTCGTGTAAGTAGAATTTTACTTAGCAAAATAGAATTAATAATGTACTTACAAGGACGTTTTCACATTCCGAAATTCAAACATCTTTGTTTATCGCAAGAAACTCTCCCAACATCAACAAAGCAATTCTTGGCAAATTACTGCTATTTGCTTTAATAAAAACTTGTTCGATCGTTGATGATTCTTGAATTTTTGTATTTTAGGTACAAAACCACGAATAAACAACAAATTAACTAATATAATGATGTAGAAATCAATCGAAACGAATTTTTACAACGAAAATTCAAACAAATGTAAGGTGATGTTTACATTCCCGATGAGGCGTGACGTCATTCGCTGTGATTGGTGTTTCAGATATCATGGCCGATTGCAGTATTTTATACTTTTATTTTATTGAAAATCTTATTAATCTTAATGTTTATATTAAAACTAAGTCATTTTTGAGAATCCTTTGTACATATATTTTTCTCTAAAACCATTAATTCCTTGATTATTTAATACAGTCATCATGCCTATTATTGGAGTTATTATTCATCAATTCTCTTTGATAATAATTTTGGAATGTATGAATCATTTTCCAGTTACCGGTTGCAAGAATTTTATCAATTGGAAAATTTTCCACAAAATTCAGGGAAGCTACTGCTGATCGTACTGAACCTGGGGTTGCATTGATACTAGCAGCTCTTAAAAGAGACCGCACCCAACCACCGATAACAGTTCTAGATGCAGGTTTTACATCTCCAATAGCTGTAATAAATAGATGATTAATTTTTTCTCTACGATTTGCGGTTACATGTAATAATTGTCTTAACCAAAAAATAAGATTAAATTTTTCATCAGGATGCTCTCTGAGCCTCCATCCAGACTGTCTATGGCTATGATTATCGGTTTTAGAGCCGAATGCTGGCCATAATATTATAGAAGAATCTTTGTCAATCAAACTATTGCTATCAATTCGTAATAATGTGAGGTCGTGAACCCTTTGGCTTGATGCTAACAGTAAAAGGGTAGCAATATGTCTCGATACTTGATAGATGTTATTTTTGTTTAAATTATAGTTACTCATGTATTGTAATAATACCTTCGGGTTCCAAATAGGAGGTTTAGCAGGTTTTTCCCGCGCAACCGAAATAGCTTTTAATATATGTTTTATAAAGAAATTTGAGGACAAATCAACATTAGATGTCAGGTGAGTAAATGTTGAAATCACAGATTTATGCACCAAAATAGTTCTATACGCAAAACCAACATCACAATGTAAATGAGCTAAATATCTAGCGACTTGATTCGCATCAGGTTGTCTGTAATTAACAAAATGGGACTCACACCATCGCCTCCATCTGCTCCATGCCGGTCTGTATGTATTTATGGTGGAGCTTCTCCAGCTGGACATCAAAAGTTTCTGTTCTTCAGGAGTCCACTCTGTCAAAATGTCGGGCCACCCGAAATCAGCCATGCCTCCAGGTGTAGATCTTGAACCTGCGGCGGATGCATCCCTGTCCTTGTATCTATGAGAACGTAGGCCAGCTCTGGGATCATGTATGGGGGACGACGCGCTCGCCGTTGTACATCTGCCTGCCAGAACACCTTTTTCCACTTCGGGACTATCAATACGTAGTCTCCGCTGGCCGAATTCAAGTGGCTCAGAACTCTGGGAATAAGGTTCGGTGGTGGAAATATCCACGCCAGGTTGTAATGCCACTGATGACAAAACGCATTGTGATGTAGTGCTTTCTGATCGTTTGTATCCAGTGAAGCATATCTCGCCACTACGTGGGCCGTTTCTGAAGCAAACAAGTCTATCTCTGGCACACCCCACATCTGGAAGATTTTCTTCGTTGCTTTTCTGATTAGGTGCCATTCTGGAAAAGCCTTTTGCCGAGAGAGAGCATCTACTTCGGTGTTGAATCTGCCCGGAAAATAATGCACTGTCAGAATAATATTGTGTTTGTCCAGAACCGCTAGAAGTTGTCGAGTTTGTAGGAGAAGTTTCTTGGACCTTGTGCCGCCTTCCTTGTTTATATAAGACACAACTGTCTGATTGTCGGTTTGCAACAGTACCTGTGCATTTTGAAGTTGATATTGATTCTGACATATAGCTGCGTAAACGGCGAACATTTCTTTTTGGTTGGCGTGCCAGTGCTCTTGTAGTTCCGTCCAAGTCCCTAACATGTTTGTATCGCCGAGTTGGGCACCCCATCCGACATCTGAGGCATCTGTGGTCAATAGGTGAGTCTCTAAGGTCAAGTGTATCGGCATGGACTTTCCTATGGCTTGACACCACCATTCCATCTCTGAGCGAACTGGTTGAGGGATACTCATCAGTCGATACGGGTATTTTTTCGACAACTGTCGACTGTAGTATTGCAGTGTCCGACAATGAAGTCGCCCTCTTGGAGTCATAAACGTTGCGAAGTTGAGTCTCCCCATTAGCGATTGGTACTGTTTGAGGGACCACTTGCGTTTCTGGAGCTGTTGATGAAGTGCTTTGCGTAGCGATAGGCACTTTGGCTCCGACAAGGACTTTGCGTTGCGTTTTGTGTCCCAGGTTATGCCGAGAAACTCGAGGCATTGTGTCGGAGCCAGAACAGACTTTTCGAGGTTGATTGTCCAGCCTAATAATTGCAGTATCTTTATCGTGAAGGCTATGTCGTCTTCCAGCTGCAGTTTTGACTGGCTTGCGAGAAGAAAATCGTCTAAATAGACCACACACCTGATTCTGTGACTCCTCAGGTATTCTGCCACCCAATTGGTTATTGAGGCAAACGTTCTGGGTGCCGATGAAAGGCCAAACGGCAAGCATGTCATCTGGAGCAGCCGATGCTGATCTGAATGTTGATGGTAATTCAGCCTTAAGAACCTGCGATGCTGATGTGCGATAGCCACGTGAAAATATGCTTGGCTCAGATCCAATCCTGATGTTGCAAAAAAGTTGGTACACGGAAGTGGCTGAATAGTTGAAATGGTTTGGCTATGACAAACTGATTCAGTTGCTTCAGATTGAATATAGGCCGGAAAAAGGTAACTGGAAAGGTAACTTGGAGTCTTCCGTGCAGGCTCTAGCACTCCCGATTCTAACATAGTTTGAATCTGCTTGGTCATGTCGGAAGAGGTTTTGGTTCTGAAACACTTCATAATCGTAGAAGTTGGATATATCAGAGGCGGTTTTAATATAAAAGGAATGCGTGCACCGTTTATTAGTTGGCATATTTTTTCTGGTGCACCTATATTGCTCCAAGCATACTGAAATAGCTTTAGACAACCGCCTTGAAATGTCCGACTGTCATTCACGACGCTTATTTTTAGAGATACCTTGCGATTGTGTCTTTCCCCTTGGCTTGGTACCATAGTTGCTTGCTTTGCCTTTGAATTGCTGTGACGAGCGAGAGGCATGTTTTCGTCTTTTTGTGGAGGTATCTCGACGAAAAAACTTTTCTTCAACTTGCTTGCTTGTAGACGGTTTTTGATTTCGATAAAAATTGTCTTTCGAATAAGATTGGGGAACTGACTTTGTTGATATAGCTAATTTATCCACTCCCCCAATTTTTTGAAGGTAGGTTTGCACAGCCTCATCATTAAAAAGCGATTCTGTACTTGGAGGAATTTTATGTAATATATCACGATGAAAACTTTCGGGTATCTGGTGTAGTATAGTTTCCCTACGTATATTTATAAAATCAGCTCTTCTACCACATACAATTTGTAACAAATCATCAGTCACCTTGCCAAACGCCGAATCCTTTAAAAACAGGGATTCCACCTTATCGAATAACGAATTAGGGGTTAACGTTTCCTTGGAATCACTTGCCCAATCAACTAATGATTGTAAAGTATTATTTAATTCCTGTTTTTGAGTAAGTAAAGCATTCGTTAAACCAGCGAATGTTCGTTCTAATAAATATGACCGAGAATCCTCCTTTAACATTGCAGATTCAAAACGTTTTAATTCGTCATTAACGTTTAGTTCTACAAAACCGGGGGTAGCCAAATATTTCTTTTGTGCATCCGAAAATCGAATTGCATACCAATCCTCACATTTAAAACGCTGTAGTTCCGTTAACTTATTGAGAAACTTGTCATTTGCTTTAGGATAAATTGGATCTTTTACCGTTGTACTGAACTCTGACAAAATCTGAAGTTGGTTATTTTTACTGACATTTTCAGGACGTCGTAGGTCTAACTCGTTTGGAGCAACGGGTATTTTATTTTTATTAATTGAATTTGTACTTTCCATATCGGTATTTCTCGTTATGAGGTTTGTTAAGAAGGCCACTTGTTGCGATAGAAATTCAAAGTGTGCATAACTCACAGTTTGCGGCTCCCTTCTTGCACGTTTCTCGGAACTGGATCCACTACTCGTAGACGAATCACTATCACCATGTTCTGAACTTTGCGTCGGAGTACGCACGCGTTTACGCGATAAAGAATCACCATCAGCACACCCCGACTCTAAATTATTATTAAGACTTTCCATAATCTTAACGGAGAGGAGCTTAAATAATTTTATACGAATTTTAAAAGATGTAGGTAGTAATTTTTTCGCGAAGTTTTTAAATTTAACGCTGACAACCGAACGGCGCGAAAAACGACGCTATAATGATATATAAAAACGCGCCATCACCCGGCGCGCGATCTAAGAACTTAGTACCAATACGTGAGTATAGGGGGCGCCACCAACGGAGAGGAAACGGAAACCGCTGACGACAGGTAGAAAGACAAGTGCTTGACTCAAGATGGATTCCGGATATTGATACAAAACAAATAATAACATGTTAATATTTAAAATCTACCAGTGGTAAGTTATGATGGATGAAAACAATTTTTTCAGCAATTGTCGATAGCAGACGATTACGTTTTTCCTCATAAATAATACCTGCTTCTGAAAACAGCCGCTCACTTTATACACTGCTACCGGAAGACGATAAATAAATCTTAGCAATAATAATAATTTCATAATATGTATTTCCAAACAGATGACTTTTTATGAAATGGAATAATATTGCTTTTCTCGTACAAATAGTGATATTTCTTAAGGTAATCAATCACATTAAAGTAATATTTAGTTTACACTCAGTATGTACATCAAGAATCAACAAATAAAACGTGTTGTGACACGACTGCGACCTAATCACAAATGAATCAAAACTACCCGCGCCTACGTGTACTACTTCAGCGATGCAAGTTTTATTCGTAAGTGACGAGTTTGTCAACCGCAAAAAGTACTAAGTGTTGCCGAATATTCGGCGCTTCGGCCACGAGCCTCGCCGAATATTCGGTATTCGGCCAAATAACTATACGTGGCATTTCTACTGATGATAAATGGATTGCCGTAACAATAAGGTAGGTAATTTACACGATTCTTAATTAATGGGATCCGTAAGCATTTTACCGTTTCCTGTTTATTAGACAAAGTTTTCAAGTTCAATCACAGTGATACTACGCGCGCTTCGCACCAAGTACGTACGCATACGCCTACCTATAGTTACAGTTGTCGTAATATAACTGTGCATGTCGGAAGTTAGGCTTTTCAAACAAACGCGCAGCTACATATACAACATAAACATATTTTATTTATTTATTTATTATTATCATCACTGCTTAGCGAACTCTAAAGTTATTATATTAAATGGAAAAAGAATACGGTCGCGAACAGAATTCGAAACTACGCCTCCCGGATAAATACTCCAGGCGCTCTGACCACTAACCCATCTCGACCATCCTAAATATTGTCATCCTTGATCATCCTAAGTTATTGTACAGGCGTTGCTTTAGACGTATTGATGATGAACAACTTCAACAAGATGCGGCAAATATCAGTTGGGCTACCCTGGCAGAGGCCCCTACGGTTGACAATATGGTTGATATTTTTAATGATATTGTGGGTAAACTTTATGATCATCATGCCCCCGTCAGGAAAGTCAAGCTGAAGCGCCCACCTGCACCGTGGATGACTAGAGGAATCCAGATGGCGATGAGACGTAGGGATGGGCCTTTCGCAAATTTAAAAAATATCGTACAGTTGATAACTGGTCTAACTTCTAATCTGCCAGAAATCGGTGTAATCACATGATACGCAACGCTAACGCCGACATATTCTGAACAATATCACTTTTTCGTCTGCCGATATTTGGAATTTCCTCAGTACTCTAGGTATCGGTAAACCGCGTCAATTAGGCCTCCCTAGTACAATTGGTTATGCTACCTCAACCGTCATTTCACCACCTGTGTACTACTGTGAATAGCCTAACCAAATATCAAACTCTCACTTAAGTTGCTGGTCTAACGCGTCCAAATATTAATATATTTCACTTCTCTCCAGTCGACCCGTCAGAGATTCAAAAGATTGTCTTCTCTATTAAATGTAAATGGGTGGCTGCGAAAACATCAGTCGCCGTATGATAATCACAGTCCTAGATCATTCTTACCTGCTACCTGCTATCTCTCATATCATAAATTTCTCTCTTGACTGAGTATCTTCCCTTCTCTATGGCGTAAAGCCCATGTTCTTCCCCTACCTAAGATACCAGATCCTATTCATCCCAGCCATTTCCGCCCAATTTCCATCCTGCCTTTCCTATCCAAAGTGCTGGAAGCTTGTGTTCTTAAGCAATTTTCCTACTTCATCCATCGCAACGCCTTAATTACTCATCCTCAATTAGGATTTAGACCTGGCCACAGCACCTTTTCTGCTCTCCTTAAAGTGACTGGCAATATTAGGGCAAGTATGGAGGATACAAAGGTCACGATTCTGGTCTTGGTAGACTTCTCCAATGCTTTTAATACCATCAGTCACGATATCCTGTTACCTATTCTTTCATATCTCATGGCCTCTGACGAGGCGTTAGAATGGTTTACCTTCGGGAGCGTCAGCAGTCAGTTCATTTGGCTGACTCTTCGTCAAGTTGGCTAGGTCCGGAAACTGGCGTTCCACAAGGCGGTATATTATTTCCTCTTCTGTTCTCTATTTTTATAAATCTAATAACCCCCGAGCTTCAGTGTTCGTATCATCTATATGTCGATGACTTGCAATTGTACTGTCATGCGAGGTTTGATAGTATACCTGGGCAATCAACAAACTTAACTATGACTTACCTGGATGCAATCAAGAATTGGTCTGATAGATTCGGTGTGTCAGTTAATCATTCTAAGTGCCAAGCTATAGTTGTGGGAAGCTGCCACAATATTAGGAAGCTGGACGTTTCATCTTTACCATCACTGGTATTTAACGGAACAATAACTCCCCTCAACTCTGATGTTAAAGATCTCAGCATTAACATTGATGCTTTAGCTGGCAAACAAAAGTCGCAAGCGTATATTTAGTATGTTTATATACTTATATAGTATGCTAAATTTATTTATTTATCTTATTATGCCTTTAGTTATTTATATAGTATTATAATATATATTATTATTAAAACTGTGTAAGGTACACAGTTTTAATAATAATATATTAGAATTGCGTTTTGTCATATCCGCATATTGCACCTACCACATATTTCTCCAACCTACCTATTTGTGTAGTGATCCATATTCCTCAGTGGATATTATAAATAACTATTTTGCTAATGTTGGAAAGAATCTAGCTGTCAGTTTGTAGGTTGGTGGGCATGCAGGTCAATATCCTAACTTTAAACTAAGTAGTGTCACAAATCCTCAAGGTAATTCATTGGTTATGTTGGATACTGACTATGAGGAAATAAACACTATCATTGGCAGCTTGAAGACTAACTGTGCTATGGGATACGATGGTATACCGGTATCAGTTATCAAATTAGCTCGACATGTTTTAATTCCCCCCATCACGCATCTTTGCCTGTCAAAGGAGATTTTCCCAGATTCATTTAAAAAAGCATTAATCTCGCCTGTCGACAAGCCTCCGAAACCGTTCTAACAATTTTTTTTTAAATTTTGTCAAAAATATTAGAAAAATTCCTAAACAAAAGACTGCTCAGCTGCCTTGAATGTAACAAAGCACTCGCCTCAAACCAATATGGTTTCAGAAAGGGGAAATCTACAGAAGATGCAATAATTGACCTAACGAACCATATTGTACAGAATCTTGATAGTAAAATTAAAACTATAGGAATCTTTTTAGACCATGCCAAGGCTTTTGACACGGTTTCTGTGCCCATCCTCATTAAAGAGATGGAGAAGCTCGGTGTGCGAGATGTTGCCCTAAATATATTTAAGGACTACCTTTCGCATCGTACCCAAAGCGTAAAAGTAGATAATTACATAAGTAGTGATGTAACCCTTAGCTTTGGAGTGCCACAAGGAAGCGTGTTAGGTCCTACACTCTTTCTTATATACGTAAATAAACTTTGCCAACTTTCGATACCTAATTGTAAAATACTTGCATATGTGTCGCAGATGGATTGTAGAATCCGCTGTTTTACACAACTGCTGGTTGATATACAAAACAGTACTGTTTTATAAAACAGCTGAACCACGTTCAGCTGGATTGCCATTGCGATACGTTTAACAAATCAGCCACCCACCTTTAGACGTAATGCAGAATGACATATCTACTGTGGGACAGGTTTGTTTATTGTATAGGTATATTAAATGGATAGTCACCACTCAAGTAAAAAAACCATACTGTATTCTGATTTGACTTTCCGTGGCTGCACGGGGTTCCTATTTTTGTGTTTACAGACACAAAAATAGGAACCGGTTAGAAAAAACCTTAACACGAAGAGACATCCTTTTCGAACCTAACATGTCCGTGTCGGGATACACGAAACTCCCGAGCTCGCTTCGCTCGCTCATGGATCAATTTCGTTTATTTTCTGTCATAATCCCGATATATTGTCGAATATTAAAGTGGTTTAGTATTTATGTCATTCAAAATTTTCATCTTTATTTTGCTATTGACAAGTAAAATAAAGTTAGGTTATTATAGATAAGACATACAGAGCCATATGCGACAAAATTTTGAACTAAAGTCAACAATCTGACAGTTCATTTCACACTGTTTTACTTAATCTCATAAACGCAAAACGTTAATTTATTTCTGCGTGTTATAGTTCAGTAATTATGTAAAACCGCTAAACCTCGTTCAGCTATTTTTCATGACAGTACAGTTTTGTAAATTTGCTAGCAGTTTTGTAAAACAGCTGATTCTACAATCCATCTGCGACATATGCATACAGTGTCGTCTACTCTACTCCTTGTAAGCGGTGACACTTGGGACACTGCGCAGTCCTGTGCAGAGAAAGCTCTTCGGGTTGTTATGAGCTGGCTGACTTCTAACCTGCTTACGCTTAATGTTAATAAAACCAATTAGGTACATTCGCTTTTCATCTAATATTTCAACCCAACCAAACATCGCTGATATTCAAGCCCTAAACCTACAGCGTGTAATTGCCGCTCTATTCACAGGGTTGCCTGTGTGAGATATCTGGGAGTGCAAATTGACAGCACTCTGAGTTGGCATCAACATATTGATGTGACCGTATCTCGAGTTCGCAAGCTAATGTTTCGTATTAAACAAATTAGAAATATAGCGGACATTCCACTTCTCAAGACTATTTATCTAGCTTTAGTTCAGTCACTTGTTACCTATTGTATAGCAGTGTGGGGTGGTCACCTTAAAAAATTCCATGGTTCGTTTGGAAAGAGCCCAGACAGCTGTCATGAAAGTAATGCTAAATAGACTTATCGGTATTCCACTAGACAACTATTTAAAGATGTTCCTGTATTAACTGTGAGACACCTCTCTGTGCTTCACGTTATTTTACGTATGCACTCGTCATTGCCTTATAATCCTCAGTCCTTGAGTAATAAACGCCGGAAAGACCTTGTATGCTCAACCATAACTGTAAAAACAGCCTTAGCAAGTCACTACGAAAGCCTGAGCAGTTACCTTTATAACAATATTAATAAGGTGTGTCACTTAGATCCTTTGTCAAAAGCGGAATGCAAAAATGTTGTCATAGGATATCTTCAACACAGATCGTATGAAGACACGGAGAGCTTGTTTCAGAGAGCATCTTGAATACTGAACTAAGACTCATACGCACACCACAGTCACTTATACACATCCATTCTCACAATACCACACGCATACTCTACAGAAACTCTATATAAACACGAACACACACAACACGTCTATCAGATACATACACCATAATTTAAACTCTTAGTGCATGCTGATTTTAAATTTTGTTTCGATACTTAAATTATATAAAATCATATTTCTACCTTAAAATAAAGAAGTATTATTATTATTTGAATATTTCAAGACAAATTTTAAGTTTAGTTTACTACATCATTTGTTCATAAATTGTATCTTATCTCTAAGTTGTGGGAGGAAGGCGCTAGTGTCTGTCACACAGTTTATACTAGCGCAGGCACTGTCGTTAACTCTATCTATAAATGATTTTAGATAGAAAATTTTGTTTTAGGAAAATAAAGAATTTATTATTATTATATCTCTATAAATTCTCGGCATTTCCTCCATTGGGAAGAAACCCCGGTCCTTTGGAGGGCTTGTATGGAGACACAGGTCAAACACACAGAAGCTCCTGTGAGAGTTTTAATCTAAATTGAGTTGGGACACCAACCGGAGACTCTCCATGATTACACTATAGGAATGCATCCATGGAGAGTTCCATTATTATATTATTATTATTACTTTTATTGTGTGCATAAAGTATTAAATAAATAAATAAATTAATTAAGTAACGATATGTTAGAAAAACACAATAAGCACATTTTGTACAAATATTTATATTGGACTTCATTGAGTCTTCCGTCAGCCTATTAAATATTAATAGTAAATTATTACCTATCCTAAATCAATCACTCACAGTACCAAATTTAAAATTACAGCTAGCAACACTGTCTTGTGAGTGAGATGTTCGTATTATCGTAATTCGTAAATTCTTCTAGGATTGTCTTCGTTTTGCATTATAATTTCGAGCTCACGTTCTTTAAAACCGTTTAATAGATTGAATCATAAAATGGACAAAAGGAAACTATCGACTGCGGGGGACAGTCTGTATCAGATATTACAAGTCCCAAAAACTGCTACACAAGACGATGTCAAGAAGAGCTATCGGAAATTAGCGTTAAAATACCACCCCGATAAGAATCCTAACAATCCTGAAGCCGCCGAGAAATTTAAAGAAGTTAATCGTGCACATACAATTCTGAGTGATGCTACGAAACGGAATATATATGATAATTATGGCTCCCTCGGGCTTTATATCGCTGAGCAATTCGGGGAAGAAAACGTCAACGCCTATTTCGTAGTGACAAGCACTTGGTGCAAGGCTCTATTTATTGTTTGTGGCATTTTGACCGGATGCTACTTCTGCTGCTGCCTGTGCTGTTGTTGCAACTGCTGCTGCGGCAAGTGCAAGCCGCGTCCGCCTGAAGAATCTGGAGATTATCATACGCTGGAGAGGGATGATTCAGACGGCGTGCAGGCCGTGACTGTGCAGCCGGGTGGAGAAGGCCGTCCTAAGGGCGAGCAGGCGCCTCCAATCGCTATGCCAGCGCCACCTCCGACTGGAGCCTCAGAGAACACAGGTTTGAACACAGGTGGGGTAAATTATGGAATTTCAAATTAAAATAGTAAACACTACAGTACTATATCAAATGTGAACCCCTTATTTATGTACCTTTATGTATCTTGAAAACAATTTAATTACAGATTACTAATGAAATAGGTATAGCAACTTCAGTGTATTACTTTTCTGTATTCATTATCTTCATAACATTTGTAAAGAAAAAAATATGGTTGACTGGAAAAAATATACACTCTATTCAGTAACCTTGCAAATCATAGATTATAAAAGATATTTCATATGTGCAGGAATAACAGCCCAATGCTCAAATACTACTCTATTTTACGTGCCTGGCCCTTAAATCTCATGCTGTCTTATGTAACTTGCAAGGCAAAGCGTTAGAGATAGCGATAGACATGAGGGCTAAAAATTAAGTAGCATTTGAGTATTTCATGTTGTGAGTAAGATGCATAATCATTTAATTGATCAGTATAAAAGACTAATAAAGAATATTTATAATTTCAATCATGTTACTTTGATAGAAACAATATCTTATTTCCTGATACATGATGTTTTATGCACATTGATAGAACCTATTTCTATATATATGCAAACTCGTGTTGTAAGGATAAAATGTTTAACATCACTAAGAAACATTGTTAACTAGTTGATTTTAAATTAACTTACAATAATATATATACCAATAATGACTGAACACTGATGTCTTTAATATATCACCCAAGATACTATTTGGAACAAATTGCTTCCATACCACTGAAAAAATTAGTATTAACAATATATAGATATTATTTCTAAATAACATTAATTTGTCAATGATTATATGTTTATGGATGCTTATGGCTTTATTATGTCTATTAATTCATGATTTGTGTAAGGTTTACTAGTTTTGAATTGACCAGAACCCATTTGCAAGCTCTCAATATGATAATGTTGGCTTACAAAATTGTCTTGTAGAGCCATAAACATTTATAAATGTTCATATGTAGTAATGAAATTACTCACTTGTGGTGCATTCACCATAAGTATTTTGGTTTGCTAAAATCATCCAGTATGTAAGTACATTGATGTTGGTGCATTCAATCTAAATCTCATTCAATACAATTATAATATGAGAAAATGTTGGCACACAGGTGATGTTTCTTGCATGTTGCAGATAGATATATATTATCTGGTGTTGGTACTGGTCTTTTTCCACTACTCTTGCATTATCAAATTAATAATTTAACTATCAGTCATAATTATTATATATATATAGTACTTCAATTTGGCCTTAATACCTATTATGTAAGAGTAAACCTATTTATTCAACTTATATTTGTAGACAAATATTAATAATGAAGATTGTGTAGTATTTAATGAAATGGTTTTAATTATATCATATGAAGGTATTAATGGGATAATAATACATTAGTGGCAAAAAGTCAGTATCAAATATTGCTCAGGATTTGCCATTTGGTTTTATGTTTCAGCTTGCATATTTATTTTGTTATTAAGGATATAAGCTTTGTAAACAAATGTTCCGAATTATGAAGCTTGAAGTCACTCACAATTTTATTGAATTTATGGCCACAAATTATAGATTCAACCACTATACATATTCATGTGCAGTTGGCTTGTTATGGAATCTTAATCTAAAAGTTATAAAATGATATGTAGTCATCATGTGTTATAGTGATAGCATACAATATCTACATTTTTCAAAGTATTATTGTATTTATGTGGCAAAAATTATTTTTGCCAGTGCATATTAATAATATAATTTCTTAATAGACTCATGATCAGCTGAAACTCCCATTAATTACTGGTTTATGCATGAGATTAGCAAAATCGCAAGTGGATATTTTATTAGATCACAATATAATATCTTGATAGCTCATGTTCAATGCAAATACTCTCATGGTACATGAAAATGAAATAGTGGGTCAGGTTCAGTTAGAACTGTTACCACTATATTGCCAGTTATAAATAATGCATAAAAATGTTGCTTGAGTAATGAAACCCACATTCATTTATAATTTACACTCCTGTTTGAAAGGAATTGATTTAATCAGTTTCTTTCAAATTCAAGGATAATAATTAAATTATATACAATCATCTACACAGTCATTTCTGCAAAGGGTGGAGGATCAGCACAAACTGGGTAGCACAGTAATGTTTGGTCCAGTCAGTTGGCATACTATGTGGTATGTTTGAGTTCTTATCTTAACATTTGGTGGACAGTTCTGGGTTTTGTGCAAAACTACTTAAAGTTTTGAATGTTATAGTATGTCATAAATTGTGGAAAAAAAGTGAGATTTAATTAGTTTTTTGGTAATGCTGAAGAATGTGGTACATATGGTTTAATTATTCTACAAAATATTTTTATGGTAGGACTTCACTGTCAAAGCCATCCTTGGTGTATAGGAGCCTTGCATATAAAACAATATTGGTATTTATTTTAAATTGTCTTCCCACTAATATTTATTTTATTATTGGTTACTGTTGTCCCACTGCTGGCCTCCCTCAAGTCATTCTAAAGAGTTTTCTCAGCGCCACCTCAAACAGGCCTTGGTGGAACACATCCAAGTTATCTTGCCTCCTCTTTCTGGGTCGGTTTTGGCGGCGTCATCATCATCCAATTTTAGATTGATTAAATCACGTATAAAATAATTATACCTAAATTCAATGTGGATATAGCTGGTAAGGAGTAGAGATGGAACAAATCATTGGTAGCAGTGAAAAATCATATGATTTAGTTTTCATATGTCATCACTGCTATTGTCATTTGAAATCACAGCGATAATGATTTGTCACCAATAGTCCTAAGCCTGTTAAAGTATGAAGGGAATTTCATTGACTAATAATACACAAGTTGATTTTACACCAGTTTAATGTAACAACAAACGTGTCCTGTTACATCATATTCATTATTCAATTCCTATGTCATTTCATTTCGTTATTTTCAATGATAAATAGCAGAAAATCATTCATAGGGAAAAATAGCAGGTGTGTGAAAAATAGCAGGTGATTTCACTGTGATTAAAAAAATCATATGATCATATGATCATGATTTCTAAATACCAATCATTTCCATCTCTAGTAAGGAGCGATTGACAGCTGTGACCCGCGTAGTAATCGCACTGCTAGAGATGACGATTTACTTTGAGGGGCTAACAGAATTACTACTATTAGTGTGCTACTCACACTGCTACAAAAGCGAATAAAATAATCCAAGGTGTCATTATGCTACAAATTGTATTTCAAAATTGTCAACTTGTACATTACGGGTCATGTTCACCAATAATATATTACATGTTTCCTCATACAAAAGTTGCATGTTATCGGATGATTATATAAACACCATATAAACGTTAATTTTTTTGTGAATTAAGCCATGCTCGGGCCTAAGGGAATAAAAAAAAACCTACATCACGACCTACACTATATTTTTGACATTGTCAAAACACTTCGATTTTTTAGTACTTTAGGGCTAGTTATATCAATAGGTAGGTACGCCATGACGGTGAATGTATAGAAAAAAGAAAGCATTATTTATTGAAATATCAATGAGTTACGATTCCATTTGTACCTACCTATTTCTCAATTTGATAACAAAAGAATCACGAATAGGTTTCGATAACTTTGATACCTCATATAAGGCTCATTATTACATAGCTAACTCATCATTTAAAAAAATGACTGCTTAAATTTGTTAGATTCACACGCACAATAGAAATATTAATATGATCAAACATATAAATGAAAACTTGTATTTCCAACGTAATCAGACTTATAGAAATCAGAACTACTCTAACAAACATAAGTTCAAGGCCTTTTTCTTACTAACTGGAATAGTAAATTAATATAAATTTTCACAATTGATTACATACAAATCGGTGATTATTTAATAATGTTAAACTTTTATTTACATATTATATGACAATTAATTTAGACTTGGGTATAGATTTAAATAAATAGTATACTTGGTAAAATTTAATAGGATTTTTGGATTACGATCTAATAATATTACAATATCTACATTAGTTTCGTACTTATAATTTGCATAGGATATAAGTTGGCAGGTTAATTAAAAATATTGTGCCTACATTGCGAGGTGTGGAAATTCAAAGCTAGAAGCAATGCTATAATGTACATACATAGTTACATTATAGAATGATTTCCATAACATTTTTAAACTAACATTCCAGCCTAGTATAGTTGCATATTTTTCATTTAATTGATAAACCTAGTTTCGTTATGTCCCGCATCAATAAAAATATTATAGCCTCTTGTTGGGGTCAAGAATGTCATAGTGGATTGAGCTAAAAATTACACACACGGCCTGTAGGTGCCCAAGTG
Source organism: Xylocampa areola (assembly GCA_935421205.1). Taxonomy (NCBI): domain Eukaryota; kingdom Metazoa; phylum Arthropoda; class Insecta; order Lepidoptera; family Noctuidae; genus Xylocampa; species Xylocampa areola. Next base: position 13,376,385 of record OW285201.1, read on the forward strand.
ATCTCATTCATTAAACAATTTTTGTCGACCTATAGTAGTACGTTTTGAGAATAAGGTCTCACTACTGAAATTATAGTTGGATACGCTCGCTATTTCCACGAAGTTATACATAGTTCTAGGATACTACTAGATTGAACCAAACTTAAACATGTTTCAAAGCCAAATTAAGATGATATTATACAAAACATAAACTTAATGTATAAACTGGTTAATAATCATGTCAAATAACTTATCTAATTTGGTTATAACTAGGTATGCATTTCATTTTATGTACTTGGTAGAAGAGGCCGGAAATTTATGAAAAATACACTATTCAATTAAGTACATTAGGTGTTTAAGTGATTTTATCATTACGAAAGTACTAATATTTCTTCGTAATGGTGTCTAAGGATAATAAATTAAGTATTAATATAACATGTAATTATATATTGGGCAAGACTGTAGGGTAGCGAACGTGAAATAAATTCTAAAGCGCAATGCCTATAGTTAACGTTCGCGGTGTGACCCAGACAGAAATGCAGTAATTGCTCGGGCAGTATTCAATCTGAATGCCCGGATATTTTCTGTTCGTAACTTACGGATACATTAAACGAGAAAACAATCCCTCCATATTAAAGTTTGCCTGAACCGATTATGTAAGTATGCTTGACTTTTATACGACTGCGTTTTATGTTCAATTTAGAAATATCTAGACGACCTACATTTTTTGGCTTTAACCATGGTTAAATTTGGGACAGTCTTAATAAACAAATGGTGTAAGTATTAATGGCGTTTTATAATGTGGGTACATATTTTTGCTTTAGTTAATTATTCTCGACAGTTTTATTCAACTAATTGGATTGTACTAATATTTCTATCTTGCTAGATGTAACAGTATGCATCGTAAATGTTATTTATTAATTGCTTTAATTAGCCTATCAATGTCTATATTCAGTGTTGTTATTAAATTTTCGTAAGCTAAATTATTTTTAGCATAAATATCTAGTTGTCGACCAAAATGAAACTTATGATGTAATTTGTAAGACAGTAGAAATTACGACAGTTCAAATCGAGTCCTTAGACTAGACACGTACATTGGACACTTCCTTCTCAAATTGTTAACTTAATGTTGTTGTGTCGCTTGATAACGCGTTCATTTCTAATCCAATTTTCCTTATAGGATTCTTAGCTTTAATTTTTTTATAAACTTTTAGTGACATTAACTATTTTAAATGTGAAGTAAGTAGTAAAAGATAGTAAAGAGGAAAACTGATTAGCTTTCTTTTGCACACTGCACATAAAGAGTATTCCAATCCAGTTATTTGTTTTACAAGTGCATACATAATGTATTTATGATACTAATCTATAGCATCAAGTAGTCGTGTGATTGTGTTAATTATTTACAGATTACATTTTGCCACTGAGATTCATGTTATCTACTTTCCTTTTATAATAATCCTTAATATTTTCTTGCTTGTTATGATATTTATGCTAATATTAGGTAAGAATTAATGTAAATGAAATCGATCGTTTGTAATAATTGATTGACAAAGGAGAGTTAGTTAAGGTCCACTTTGTAAATCACGGCCAATTACGGCAGCTTGGTGATTTACAAAATTTATGCATACTTATGCTACACATTTCTATATTACACTGTTAACTTTTTAACTTAAATTAAATATAAATACATATATTGCATTAGTTTCGAATGTGTGTTATACTGTAAATGATTGTAGTTGTTGTTGTAAACATTTGAAATTGAATAAAACTCCATTATTGTTCTACCGATTTGCTCGCGCAGCTGTGAGCAGGAAAATAGACAAACTGTGTCTCACGTGTATTATAAAGTTATGGTACTAGTCAACGAGTATTTATAACGACGATGTCAAGGTATAAGAATGTTAAAATGTAACTACACTTATAACTTTCAATTAAATAAAAATCTACATAAGAAACGTTACATCTATTATTGAAATAACCGGCACCCCTCTTTTTAGATAGCTGACTTACCGCTAACAAAACCAAATTATTAATGCAAAATCTCGTAATCATTTTAATTATGTGTTCTTTTTCTTGTTTCCAGGAAGCAGTATTCCAAAATACACATGAAGTATTTTCAACTAGTCTAAACCTTATTTTTAAGAGAAACAAGGAACGTATCTACTTGTATAACCACCAGCATGAACATTGAAACATAGGTACAGACGTAAGCCTAAATAAAGTTATTGCTCATCATATAAAATATTTTTATACGTTTATTATTATGATATTATATTCTTTTCGCTCTTAAATATTTTTTACAAAGTACCGTTGTTTTTATTGATCAATGATGATTTAATTTTTATAATTTTAGGTGATTCTATTAAACTCTTGCCGTATATTTAAAATTGGGTGACGGTTATTTTTAGATATTATTTTATTTTAGAGAAGTTTTGAAATAATCCATTTACTGTAGCAGCATGTGTACCTATGTACATTCATATAGGTATATTGTGTGGCTATATGCTATTCCTGTTTATCACACAACAAAAATTATTGGAATGTTGACATCTAAGTTTACATATTGTTAGGATGGGTAGTGAAATGCATATTGTACCTATTTACCTAGTTATGTACCTATAATGTTAACTTTAATATGCTTAATACTAAAACTTTAATATACATATTTATTCGGAAAATACTCTATCTACTTAATATCTTCCTAATATCTTCCGGTATAGATTTTGCTTCTAGATTGTTATTGACTGTTAGCGCATCTATAGCGGTGTACGCCGTATTATTAACTGTTCTTAGTATTTATATTACGTACTGATTATGTAAATAAAATATAATATTACTCATTAATAAGACCTTGTTACTGATTATTATAATAAATTGATATTCACTAAAACTCCACAACACTTAAATTGAATCAAAGCAGTTTTATTACCTGCCTGCCAGAGGTATAATAATCACATTAACTGCGTCTTGAAGAAGTTGATCTCTTCAGAAAAGCCTTTTTCATTCATATTGTATGAATACCGGCAGTAAATGTAAATAAATTAAAGAGAACAAGGAAGCTGTACTGACGTGCAGGTATTATTACCTAAATATTTTTGTTCATTTGTTTGGTAATCTTTTAATCCAAGTTCAACGACGTTTGTTGAATTTAAATATTGATTTATTAATTTATGAATACATAAAACAAGGTTCCCTTGACGCGATTCTTGGAGCATTATTACTTCACTCTAAGCAGACTCCGCGAGTAAACGAGTAACGTGTTTATGATTAATTAATATTAATATGAATATCAAGTGTTTAACTAATTTTGCATTTTTATTTGTGATAAGTTGTGATGGTCTAGTGCAAATGTATAATATATCGGTATATGACATTTGTCCGTTATACCGGAAGGGACCCAGTTTAAGCGTTCAAGACGTAGTTGGAAGCTGGATGACGGTCTACACGCAACCAAAAGCTATAGATTGTTTTAAATTTCACATAAGAGCAACTACAGAATTGGTACATACGAAATAAATTACACTTCAAGATATGTCTTTGAAAAAGCATTAACGCATGCTTAGCGAACTCTAAAGTTACAATATTAAATGGAAAAAGAATACGGTCGCGAACAGGATTCGAACCTGCGCCTCCCGGATAGATACTCCAGGCGCTCTGACCACCAAGCCATCTCGACCTCTGCTCACCACAGCGAATTCTTCTTCCATATTTTAATACGTCTTATGGCGACGTCATTGCAATCAATTCAGTACCCATACAAGTGACCGAACCGACACGACCAACTTTACAGTTAATACAATGTCGTAAAGAATGCAATTACCTTAATAATTCAAGATATGTCTTTGAAAAAGCATTAACGCATGCTTAGCGAACTCTAAAGTTACAATATTAAATGGAAAAAGAATACGGTCGCGAACAGGATTCGAACCTGCGCCTCCCGGATAGATACTCCAGGCGCTTTGACCACCAATGGTGAGCACCGTATTCTTTTCCATTTAATATTGTAACTTTAGAGTTCGCTAAGCATGCGTTAATGCTTTTTCAAAGACATATCTTGAATTATTAAGGTAGGTAATTGCATTCTTTACGACATTGTATTAACTGTAAAGTTGGTCGTGTCGGTTCGGTCACTTGTATGGGTACTGAATTGATTGCAATGACGTCGCCATAAGACGTATTAAAATATGGAAGAAGAATTCGCGGTGGTGAGCAGAGGTCGAGATGGCTTGGTGGTCAGAGCGCCTGGAGTATCTATCCGGGAGGCGCAGGTTCGAATCCTGTTCGCGACCGTATTCTTTTTCCATTTAATATTGTAACTTTAAATTACACTTATTGCAACTGCTATCGATATAATACACGCAACCTAGTTTGCACATAACCTTAATATACTTATATGCAGCATGTTAATATTTTCGTCGATATCCGTAGGTACATGTTTATAATTCATATTAATTTAACTATAATTCTGCTACATTATTATTTAACTTCCTTTGCGATAAATTTGTACCTATGTCTTAAGGATTGATTTAAACAATTATAAAATAAATATTATAAGTATTGTCTATTAGTAATGTTATTTCTAGATGTTGGTCGTTATATAACCGATCTTTGTCTTGCTGGTATTATTCATGATATAAATAATTTGAAATTTTCACACTAGATTATAATTGTAAGTATTCTTATTTATACTTATAAAAGGAAATTATCTAATAATGTAGGTAGGACTTTATACAGAATGTTTCATGCAGGTGGGTCAGTTTGGACAAATCTTAACTATTGAATAAAGAGACTTTTGTTGTCAAAGTACCATGTATATTTTAGAAGAAATAAACTGCGTATAACATGTTATTATTAAAAGTGCTATCTTGCCTGGGCCGGGTGTAGAACCGATTCCATATATTAGAACCATCAAATAAATTACTATATGTTTCTTATTTTATTATCCAATCAAACTGGTACGGTAGGTACCTAGTATTTTAACTATATATAGATAGGTGGGCACCTAATGACATGATATCGTGCATCTGTGGCGCTTGCACTTGCGGGGCGTCGAACCAATAATGTACCTACGCATGCTAGGACCAGGTATCTATCTAATAACTGTAAACGAGCAATTCTTGTATAAATATATAATCTGAATCTCGGAAACGGCTCTATGCAGTATGCAGGGGGTTTCGGGGGCGATAAATCGATCTAGCTCGGTTTCATTCTTAGAAACAGATTTACCAAAAAAAAAATCGGTGTTTCAGGTACATACGTATAGCACTTAAGATTTTTTTCGTTGTAGGTATTCGTAATTGTCAGGACATGGTTTCTTTGAAAGATTTTATTGGAAAATCCACCCAGAATCAATTATTTTGTTGTTGATATTTATTTAAAACATTATTGTTTATTTAGGAACGAGAACAATATGTCACGAAGTATGGTGATTTCAATGGTCGAGTGGAATGGAATTACTGTCTCTTACAAGTGGACACTCCACTAGGGAAACACTTTTTACAGGGCAATGGAACAGAATCCGGACTAATGGAAAATATAATTATCATGGAAGACAAGAACGGTAATATAACGAAATAATCTACGAAGAATTTAAACAGGATATAAGTAATACCTACTGCAAGATAAGTAGGCGGCGAGTATTATCGTGCTACCTATCTAAGTAGTCTCTTGGTACCAATTTGAGTCACCAGAAGTTGCCAGTATTTGAGGATAATCATTGTTTATTGATAAGTTATTCATTTAAAGCTAGGCTCGCTAGACAAACTAGCGGAATGCTGTATTGTTCATTTTTTGAAAAAGGTGCCTATTGCTTATGGATCAATTAATATTACTGCAGAAGGGAAGGGAAACGTACATACCTACATTGCATTTTAAGTTTTTTCTTTCTCTACCTGCCTAAACAAAAAAGAAGCATGGACACAGTACATTCTTCAAAAAATTTGCTGCGCCTCTTTTCTTTTCCGCGGTTATATAAATTGACACTAACATTACTAATCATTTGAATGGAAATTATTTTATATGTATGTTTAAAATCTGTAATCAGGTGAATACACGTTACAAAACCAGAGTGCAGACCAATGGATGGTATTCGGTCGTCGTGGAAGTGAAGTGTTGATGATCCGTGATTGCTACGGTGATACTGCCGCGGCTTTCGCGCGCGCCCCCTACTGGCCGACTGCACCCGAACTCAGCGCTATATTCCACCGCAGCGGAATCGCAGCGCAAACGCACGGCCGACTACTCTGCGAGCCATTGGAGAGCTCAACCAGGCAATACTTAAACAATGACCCATATAAATATAAGAAGAATAATTTCTAAAGCCAAAGGGATTTTAACAAAAAGTAATCTTTGTTTAATTTCCACGTTTAGTAGATAGCTTTGTATTTGAGTATTTCACATGCCCAGGAAATATTCAAATAGGTTATTCTACATTATGTTTAATGTAACATGTATAAGTGTTTTTAAATTAAAATAGAACCTTCCGTTATGTTTGAAATAATAGAGTTTTATATTAACGTTTTTGTAATTTACAGTACAAAATTTCCATTCATTATGGTAACGTTGCGCCAGCGTACAAAAAATATGTAGGGTCTATCCACAGTAACTTCCATGTCAGGAGCTTGATCCCACTCGATACCTGAAAACATACGTTGGTAATCAATATTACCCATTATCTGATAATACAACAGACACACCAACGCGATAACATTGGAGATAATAGGTAATTTAATGGTATCTTGCCTATCAAACTGTCACCAACTGTCATACTTATTTGGTCTATGTTAGTCAAAAATTTTTTTTATGCTCTCTGGTAGTTTTTTTTTTTAGGCGGGAAAATGTAAAGTGCACGTTGTCAATTTTATATTGTTTTCCAAAACTTGTGTTTCTCCGAAGTATAATGTGTAATTATGGTGGATAATTAACCATTATGTGTTCATGAAGGTGTGCGAGTGTGGGCAAATTGTATACAATTGAAAATCATGACTTTTCGTGTTCACTCCTAAACTCCATCGAAGACTCAGTAAAATTTCCACCGTTTTACTGGGGCAATAACTGCAATAACTTTTTATACTTGATTAAAACAAGAAGGAAGTAACTGAAGACGAGGCTTTGGCCTTACTTTTATTCAAGAACACTGAAGACGAGGCGGTATGGTCTAAGACCTTAGCCTGCCCGATTAGGGCGAAGGATAAAAAAAAAAAAAAAAGCTCTCTGGTATCTACAACATCGACATTTTTTTTTAATTTGAGGTTCATTATTGTTTTGACCTCATGGATTCTAATCCGGACATTTACTGTCTAAACCGTTATTATTGGCCTAGTGTGGGCAAACAGAAACTGTTTCGGGACTCAATACAACATTATCGAGTTATTTATAAGTCGTTCACAGTATTTATTATCTAGGTAGCATACCATAACATACCGTCGTCTTTATAAGCGTTGCGTCCGGCCTCCGCCCAGAACATGATCCGCTGCACCGCATGCGACAGCCTCATCGAACTGACTTGGGTCAAGTTGCTCACGTCTACTAGCCTCGGCATACCCATCTAGCTCAAAGAGAAATTATAGTAATATAAATACTTAATTGGTACGAAGCTTAGAGGACCAGACGGGTGACGGGAGACGGCTTCTGACTAAATATCGAACAAATTTGCTCACCATTTTTGGCAGGGGGTGAGGTAACACACAAGCACAAAAGAACTTGCACTAAAGCAACAATAGCTCTCCTCATTAAATGAACAGTATTAACATAAAAAAACTAAACACAAACATAAAATCGTGTTGCACGCGATTAAAGCCAGCCTTTGTAGCCATACAGGTAAAAAGTATAAAGGTTTGATTGGGAATCATATGCCAGTGGCGAGAGGGGTACGCCCACTAAAACTACTCCAGTACTAATTCCTTCAAGGTACGAAGAAAGAAGGCTTGGATTTAGACGCCTCTTGAATTGACGGACTGAATATTTTAATAGGTACCTACCTTACCATTTGAAAAACATCGTACGATGTGGCAAATGATAGGAATTAGGAAGCTTAACATAATCACATCACGTCTGTATTCCCGGAAGGGGTAAGCAAAGGTGTACACAATTGTAAACCCACATTTCACCTATCTTGTTATTAAACCCTATGAAGTGAGCCTATCGCCATTGTGTACCGGGCACAAGTCCAAATTCCAGGCCGTTATTGAGAATTTACTGATAGAAAACTATACAATAACACTGCTCGACCTAGGAATCGGACCCAAGACCTCATGCTCAGTAGTCGCGTTTGGGGCCACTAGACCAACGAGGCAGTTGGGAGTTTGAAATCAAAATTAAAGATAATACCGTGAATATGAATACGCCCAGCCTAACCCTATGTCACTAGTGTACATAGGTGCCTCCTTAATCAATAAGTACTTCTCTTACTTGACAACGAAGGTAACGTACAACACGCACACGGTAAGGAAGTCTTAGGGCTGATATTATGATATGATAAATAAAATCTATCTATAAAATATATCTTACAGCCTGCAATTTGTTAGGCAGCAGTAATGTCATGCGCAATGTGTAGAGCGGTACAGTGGCAGCTACCCTTATCGTCCTCATCTTCTCTGTTATGTCGCCCAGACTGGTGTTAGTGACGTGCTTCACTAGACCCCTCAGAGAGTTACCGCGAGGTATCAACATCAGAAGAGTGAGGCCTGGAGTCCCGTAAGAAATTTCTAAAGCCTGGAAAAAAAGTTAGCATACAATTTGAAACGTACTATTTGAGCAATTTTTATTTATACAAATAAATCAAAGTGAAGTATCTGTTTGTAATGCACGATACCTATTCCTAAAAATAATCAGATTTTAAAATATTTGCCTGTGTCTTGTCTGTTTGTTCCGAAAAAATCAAAAATAATTTGGGTAAAAAACCGGTTTTTATGTAATTATTAGCAGGTAGGTAATAATACTAGTCGGTATCTACTGTAGTTGTACATAGGCACAGACTAGTTGGTATTTTGTCTTTTGTATTCAGGTTACTACCTGACTAGTAGTGCTGATGACATCAGGTATTTTATAATTTAGGCACCTACTTTAATCTGTTGGCTGGCTAATTACCAGACCATAGATTTTTATTGTTATGAAGTATAATTTTATACTTCTCCCATTCGATCTATATTACCTATAAAGGGTCACTTACTACTTTGTAAGTGACCGCGCTCCTTAAATATCTAGGTGTACATGCTATGGGCTATCCAGGTGGAACATACACTATCATTGATATGTTATCATAGCTAAATAGTACAGATGCTGGGTACCAAGTCACAGCTGCCATCTGCAAATGGCGAATATCAACATTTATCGCGAGGGGGCGGCTTATGGTATTAAGTTTCCAACGAAACTAAACTGGTGTCTGTGTTCATGTGCGACACTCATTGTTACTTCAATCATGTTGTCGCACGGCACATTGTACGCTCTATGCGCACTATTTGCGCTCACGGGGATCCTTGTATCGTGTGATTGTCCACCGGACCGTGAAGAATCCACTCACAATGAAGCCAAACTTCACAAGGATATACTCTGCGCGTATAACTATGATTTCCGTCCAGTGAAGGACCATAAAAGTGCTGTTAATGTGAAAATTCGCTTTGCCATAAAATATTTAAGTTTCGATGCTTTGGAAGAAACGTTCACGCTTCACAGCTGGGTAGCAATGACGTGGAAAGATCAATTTTTAACATGGACGCCTGCAGATTATGGTGACATCAAAGAGACACAAATGGAAAGCCACGAAATCTGGACACCTAGATTGGCATTGTTTAACGCAGATGCCACCACATATCAGTCGGATCAGATCTATACCACCTGTACGCTAGATAACGATGGCACAGTCACGTGTGTTCCTCATGTAGCGCATTCTGGAATTTGTCGCACCACATTGCGGAGCTGGCCGTACGATATACAAAATTGCACATTGTATTTTGGATCGTGGATGAACACAGGGGAACAAGTTAATTTTACATTTTATCAGACTCAACCCGTTGTCAGAGATGACTTCCAAGATGGCCCAGGCTGGAAATTGCTCTACGTGGTAAATGAACGTTTACCGGGGAAGTATAGCTGTTGTCCTAACAGCACGTACCCAATGTTGAAATATACATTTGTATTGAAGAGAATAGCAGCAGGACCAGCAGCTATTGTCGTGGTACCCTCTATCGTCATAGTGTTACTAACCCTGATATCTCTAGCAATGGATGCCAAAGATAACACGCGGCTAATGCTGATCTGTTTTAGTTTATACGGACATTTCATGTTTCTCACTGAAATTGGATACGAAATTCCGAAACACAGTGCAGACACCCCTATTATATTGCTTTTCTTGCGTGATTCGATGGTGGTGACACTTTTTGGGATCATAGAAACCTTATTTTTAATGTATTTGAGGCGACGAAAGATACCGGCGCCAGGCTTCATTGTCACCATAAATCGGTTGGTGGCTAATGGCCCAGGCAAGTACGTGGTATTCACAGAATTCGATCCCAGTGACTCAGTTGATACTAAAGAGCTGACCGGCCATACTTCAGATATAACCGCCGACAAGCCCTCCGCGACCTTCGATTGGATACAGTTCGCTAACATACTGAACAGACTTAACCTCATGGTTGCGGTTCTCATTTATATAATTCTGATTGGCACTTACATACCTCGTGATAACTAAGTAAGTAGTCTAACATGTATTGTCTGTCGTTAGTAGATATATTGGTAATTAGTCCTTTAAACTCAAATTCGGTTGAATGAACATAACATTGACATTCTTTTACTTGATGTACCTACTCAAACAAACATATTGTGTATTAAATAAATAATTATTATGAAAACGGAAGTTTAGTTCACTAACCTGAGCATTCCATTCGGTAAGGTCTGCATATTTCATGTTGTCGTTGATCCGTATCATGCGCACGGTGCGCTGGGGGGCGTTATCAGCATCGCGAAAGGGCCGCGTGCCGTTAAGCACGGTGGGGGCGGCGCGCCAAGCCCCGCGCATGTACAGCATGGTCACCAAAACAGCGGTGACGCCCCCCGACACGTCCTCCTCGTCGAATGTGTCGTGGATTGCACCCCCAGATTCTTTTTCCACCTATGCATTTATTTAGAATCTTCTTATTGAATGGTCCAAGTACCTATTAGAGCTGATCAGGGGCGGATTTCCCTATAGGCCGAGTAGGCCCGGGCCTAAGGCGGCAAAATTCAAAAGACGATTTGTGAATCACGATTCATTGCTTCTCACAAATAGAAATGGTAAGAAAACAAATAGAGCAATTACAAATAGAATGGTATCTGAAATACTGATTGAGATAATTAAATCATTTACTGACTAACGTTTTTTTATTTCATTTTCATTTAATTTCTATAGTATATTTAATTTTTCATGCTTTACAGCACATAGGGGGGCGGCAATCTTTCGTAGGCCTAGGGCAGCCAACGTATCAAATCTGCCCCTGGAGCTGATTGAACATAAATGTAACGATATACCTAGTTGGCGGTCGGTGGATGCTCTTTTGGTAACAGAAACAATAGGTATGTAGTGCTCCCTTATCCTGACAACGCGTATGTCTCTGTTCCTCCGTTTTTTTTATTTGTGCCCCACTTTTTGTGTATTTGCCAGTGTCAAGTATATAGAGTAATCAAGTAATAATAATTCCCGTCATGGGGTTATTTATTATATGGCGCAACACTTTTTGTGCTTGCCAGTGTCAAGTATTCAGAATAATCAAGTTTTAAAAGTTGTTGCGCGCGTTGCCCCACTAAAACGGTGGAAATTTTACTAAGTCTTCGATGGAGTTTAGGAGTGAAAACAAAAAGTCATGATTTTAAATTTTATATAATTTGCCCACACTCGCACACCTTCATGAACACATAATGGTTTATTATCCACCACAATTGCACATTAAACTTCGGAGAAACACAAGTTTTGGAAAACAATATAAAACCGACAACGCACTTTACATTTTCCCGCCTAAAAACCTCTGTTTTTATATATATATATATATAAAAAAACCTAATACGATCACCCAACGACCACAGATAGTCATATTTTCACATTTCCGTGATTTTAAAGTTTCTTTATAATATTTTGGTTCCCATTTTACATTGAGAAGTTATTGAGGTGGTTAATATACCTATTAATTGCCTAACAAGATACATTACCATTCGATTTAGTATAGAAGCGATATTTTCCGATGTTTCCGAGCCGTTGAACTGGCCTACATTGAGCATCAGTGCTGCGGCTGCACCGGTTTGGAAGCGCGTGCTCACTTCTCTGCCCGGCCACAGCATCAGACGCGAAGACCGCCGCAACTTCAGCTTGTCCGATGAATTCGGTAGTGTTGTCATGAATTCTTTTATAATACCTATGCTATCCTGGTAAGCAAAATTAGTTTGATCACCATTTTAGAAGGTTTTTAATTTAATAGTACCTATTTGACATTTTAAAGGGCTCATAAACTATAATAAAACAACTTTTAACCGGATTAATCGCGTGTATTATTGGTTTGTTTTTCCTGACGTTTCGAACACTTGGCAGCGTTCGTGGTCGCAGGAGGACTCCTGCACACGAACGCTGCAAAGTAAAGTAAAGTTAAAAAGTAAAGTTGTTTTATTATAATGTATAGTGATCGCGAAAACCTAAGATATTACTAGGCTCATAAACTATTATAGTTCTGCTACTCTCTACAATTTCGTCAACATAGGTTTTTGCAGTTGTCCACACGTCCAAGCCCCGATTTGACTGCTAGAATACTGAACCGAACGTGGCTGCCGCCGCAGTATTCTATAATTAGCGACATATGATTGCGCCAATCAAAATCATAACGGATACACGGTACAGGTAGAATATACTAATAGCTAGCGTATTAATTACTGGGAGCTTCTAATAACTATCTATGATTTTTAATAGATATATTTGTACATATACCATATCGGAAACTCGGAAACCAACACATCGGTCAATTTCCGCCCTGGTATTAGAGTCAACCTCGTTCCAAAGAGCCATCAGTGTCAGGAGTAAGAAGAACCCAGATTGAACGAAACTCATGCCATTTTCTTGTCGATCTACAGGACTTATTGTTGTTAGCTTCGTGAAAGTTATCTGGAAAATATCGTCACATACTTCATTAATTTTATTTGTATAACTATAAGGTAACATTTTTTTTATTAATAAATATCTTAATTATTATTTAAATAATTAATATAGAAATCCTTAACTTGTATATATTAATAGGACCATTGACATATATATTACTAGCGTAAGGACCCGGCCGACCGCGAAACTAAATGGCACCAACGCGTTGGCCCTAAAATGATAGTTTAGGGCCAACGCAACTCAGTCGACAGTGGACCGCGCGCAGGAGAGAACGAGTTTTTGTTTGTCATAAATATGCCTAGTTGCGTGGTAAAAGGCTGCAAAAATTACGATACAAAGATTAAAAAGGAACATGGAATATCGTATCATCGATAAATAACCCTAGATTACTTCTGTTCCAATTAAATTAATAAATTATCACATTTTAAAGGTATAATTATTTTACTACCGAAGTCCGTAATGGCGGCCATTGTGTGGCCGGCCGCGCGCGAAGTAACGTTGAAAGAACGTCATTTTTTATTTGTTTTATTTGTCTTGGTGTAAGTAATTTTAGTAAGTACCTAATATGTTAATACTTAATTATTATAACAATATTGTTTACAATTTCAAATAACGAGTCCAGAATCGTACATTGCACTTTCAGCAGTTTTACGTCGCCTCGCATAAATTAGGCCATTACGCGACAGTTCATGATCAGCACTCAATATACGTGTACTCATCCACATATACATTATTATATCAGTTTCGCAATCATACTTAGCACTAGGTACTGTATAGTTAATTACCAATAAAAGGAGTTATTTGGATATCAGTGACTTATCATTCCAAGCAATCAACAAGGGTGTTTGCGACACATAGCAGCGCGTACACATACGTTTTTTTGTGACATGTATTATTATCGCAATAAATTATAGTATAAAAAACTAATATAATCTAACGACACTTCTAAAGCTAACATCCATCAACCCGTTTAGGCTACAGAGCATGCCAAAGAAATATACATACACCCGAAAAACATATAACCCCGCCTTCTAGCACAGTGGGGTAAAAACTCAGTTCGTGATTAATGTGTGTATAAAAATATTGACCAATAATAAAATGCGATAAAAAAAATCATGTACGCACGTACAAGGTTTAGTCTTCGACCTATGAAACGCGGCGTCACGTAGTTCGTATGAGTTATGACAGATGGCGCTACTTTTGCTTGTATGAAGAAGTTTTCTGTAAAATGTTTAGATGGGCGTATCCTTTCTTTTGAAATCATTGAATAGGACATTTTTATCTACCTATCTTACCCATACTCGTATTTATTATCTACTAGCAACCCGCTCCGGCTTTGCACTAGTCTAGTAGCAAAGCATATAATTATGCTTACTTTTTTCGTCTGTTGCGTCGAGCATGTAGACTACTTGGAGTATTTTTAATGTATTTTACGTGGCGCACTCTAGCAAAGCTCCCAGTTGGCATGATTCTTTCCCACTTTTTCAACTATCATCGTAATGTCTCAGCCAATTTACACAAACCCCAATGAATTATACACCTAAACCTTCCCCATGAATCACTCAGTCTATTGGTGGAAACCGCATGTCAGTAAATCCGTTCAGTAACTTTTCAGTTCTTCGCGAACAGACAGACTTGGGGGACTTTGTTTTATAATATGTAATATCACGCTTTTTTTAACACACTTCGTCCCGTGTCCCAAGTTGTATGTACCTAATACAACACAACAGAATTACAATGTTAGGTATAACCAGACCAATAGGTACTGATAACCATACAGTGCGGAATTAATCTAATGCCTTGCAACCAGTTTCAATAACAAACAACAAATCACATTTTATGTGTTCCACGACTGTCAGTTACAGTTACACTTTGGTCACAGTAACTCGAATTACTTGATGTGATCATGTTATTATAATAAGATTGGTATGTGTTATAGAAATATTATTAGTGAAGAGAAAATAGATTAATAAAATGTTGGTGTATTACTTGGAGTTATTTAAAAAAAATATGTGACATAAGATACTTATTCCATGTTTCTAAATATCGTTTGATGGAATGGTTTTACAAAAATACTAGTATATATTTCGGTAAGCTTGTAACGTATCACGTAATTAAATGGTTTCTCATCGATCAACTTTAGTTCATGCCCACCCGGAACTCAGGTAGGTAAGTATGTGTCGTTGGTAGATATACCTACTTAGCTATCTTTAATCAGAAATTTAGAGAAGCTAGTTGTATAGATTTTTTTATGGTTGTCATAGAACTTCATCAGTCAGCGCTAAACCCAGCGTTTTCTAAACGAATCCTATTTTCCAATCAAAATCAAAAATCAAACATTAAGACAGCCCCCAAAAAAGCCCACCCTTCACCGCTTCCTAGTGTATAAGTAAATACTCAATTTAATAATATATACGATTATCGGATTTTCTACAGAATAATATCAATCGTGACTATAAAATAAACTATTGAGTATAACTATATACTTTATATGCTATATACCGATTAAGTAGGTACCTACATGTCTACTAAATATGAATTAATGTCTATTAAACAGATCAACTTACCATATAAAATTGCCGTTCAAAGTGATCTAGACTTTGCGTAAACTTTTCCATGGAAGACATATTTTTATGCACAAGCATTTGTTGTGGAACGCTAGGGACACCCACCGTCACTGGCGGCTTTAATTTTAATTCACGGTGAGCAGCATTACTTGAAATATTAACCCGTGCCGATAACGACGCCGTACTTAGCCCACTAGAACCATTCGGATGCTGGTATGGCGTATTGAGTGGGCTGTTGAAATTGTGCCTCATGTCAGGTCTTGGCATTGGGGTGAATAAATAATGACCACTTGGGTATATGGGCTGCTGCATCTGGTACGTCTGTGCAGGCAATCTGCCATATAAATCCGGCAATGAACGTACATTCATAATTCCCCGGGGATTCGGCATGTAAAACCGCCTGTACATCGGCTGTGCCTCGGAGAAGAATGGTCTCTTGTTAGAATTAAACTTCCGTATTCTATTGTAAAGTCGCGAATCATAGAATGGCAACATATTATCTTCAAAAACATTATTTGAGAAGCTATTTATTAACTTGTAATTGTATATTGTGGAGCATTCTACCCATTTATTGTTAAAGAAACAATGTTGTTTATTTATCCTTTCAAAACTTGTTGAGAGTGGGTACGGCAGAATATGGCCGACATGATGTAGATTATAAATAGGAATCTCATGCACTTTCACCGGCAATATAATAAATAATAAAATTGATGCATATTCTTGAATCATATCTAACGTTAATCTAAATCTCTTACGTTAAGTTTGTTTTATAGCCTAAGATACCAAAATATAATATGTTGTCATGCTTCTGATTTTCTTTTCTGCTTTTCACTGAAAAAATAATTGTTTTACATTAGCCTCAGATGAAACTTCTAACTAAACTCTATAAATATTAAATAAGGGGATCACTGTGCCAACACATCACAATCACTAAAATCACAGTGATGACTCTAACGGGAGATTCTGCACGAACCGAGAGTTATTACTGGACTGTAGGCATTTAGCCATGTCTGCAGTAAATAGATTCAGTTCCGCATAAAACTGAACTAAGTAAGCACTTAACGCCAAATCAATGGGAGTAATTAATGCAGCATACATCCGATAAGACCCCTTTATTGGAACGCGAATAGGTATATGTGGATTGGATATACTTATACCTAACAGTGTGACGAACTTTAAATTATTACAGTTAGTGGTGAAAACAAACAACCGTGCAAATAATGATATAATGATAATGTCAGTTCCAATCTTACTAATATTATAAAAGTTTTTCTGGATTCATGGACGTGTGTTACTATTTAACACAATAACTACCTACTGAACGGATTTGAATTAAATTTTGCTGACAGAATGTTTATAACCTGGATTAACACGTATCTATATATACTTATTATCCCGCCTGGACCCAATTCTGAAGTTCTCACAGACGAAGTCGCGGGCAGAGGCTAGTATGAAATAACAGTAGGTAATCTTTGTGGAATTCATTCCTTTTCGTTTAGATATCTGCCTAGCCTTTTCCCAATTACATTGGGGTCGGCTTCTAGTCAAACCGGATGGAGCTTAATACCAGTATTTTACATGGAGCGACTGCCTATCTGACCTCCACAACCCAGTAACTGAGTAACACGATATCTCGTGGTATGACTGGTTGTCAGATTTTCAGGCCTCTGACTACCCGTAACGGCTGTCATAGATCTTAATTTGACAACCAGGACCTGACGATTTGACATGCTCTCTGGGGGGGTCTCGGTATGAAATGATGGTCACCCATCCACAGACCGACCGCGGCGCAGCTTAACATCGGTCGATCTGTACGGCTGTTACTTAGCCGAAAAACCCTTATTACAGTATGGTCATTGATCTAGCGGTAGCAATGGTGACTGCTAAGCGTGAGGTCCTGGGTTCGATCGCTGATCGGACAGTGTTATTGGGTTTTTATGTTAGCAATTCCTCAGTAGCAGCCCGGAGTTAGGAAGTTGGTGGTGTGGTTCTTAGAGCAGAAAAATTCTTCGGTTCGCGCCTGGATCTCTCGTTGATCGTGTCGAATTGCCGTCTCATCGAACTGTGAGAGTGAAGGAAGAGGGAGTGCACCTGTATTTACGCATACACTTGTGCACTATATCTCCTATGTACTTGGCACGGAGTATAGATAACCATAATTTTTGGAATGGATCAATGAACAAAGCACTTATTAGCATCCGTCTCGAATCTTCCTATTTTGGCAACTATTCAGTGTTTACTGGATGTCCTACATATATGGCACCTAATATTTTAGTTGATAAAGTTGGTGTACCGTATTGAATGTAACTGCTGGCTTCGAGCCATTTTTAATAGCCTTTATACCTACTAATAGAATATTGGATTAATGGTATGCATTCATTTAGGTATTTAAAATTTGATAAGCATAGCAAGCTTTTTAATATAATAAAATAATTAGAGGAACCTACTATCGATTCTGACTTAGGTACATTAGGGTCTATTCACACTGAGATTGCAGCGGCTTTCGGTAAAATGAAAAGCAGTTTCAGTACCAAAAATTAACCTTCCAAGCGCCGATAATGAGACAAATTATTACCCCATTGTTATCGACCTCAAATACAAAGTGGTTTATTTCATATAAACCATTTTGTATGGTTTATATGAAATAAACCACTTTGTCATTGGCAATTATTAAAAGTCAGAATGTAGGTGCATGATTCCAAAATGTCGTTTCCTATGGAGAAGAACCGGCAAGAAACTCCATGGTTACTCTTTTAAACTTCCAGAAAATCTCAGAAGCTCCAGAAGCCTAGTGAATCTCTATGAATGTATACTCGCGAAACTACAAAATTGTACTTGATAATATTAATATTTGATATTGTCTGATAACCAGCGAGTCAACAGATTAATCGTCTAATTGTAACATGAGATACCTACTTAATTCTTCTTATTTTTCCGGCGGCCACGTGCCTTGTGATTTCTTTACCCACCCCCTCCGCCTGTACCGCACCCCGGGATGGAAGTGCTGAGTGAAGACACGCCGGCGCCGCCACTGTTCTACTTATGCAAAAAGAGGACGACGACCTGCCCTGCTGCAAGGAGCCGCTTGGCTAGGGTCGTGGTACGCGGTCCCTTAGCGTCGCTGCTTGTCAGTCTAACCATTTTCAGCCGCTGCCACCTCGTAATAAAATGACCCTAAGGGAAGGCCACAAGTAAATCCTACTATTGATCAGTATTAACAGCCTACATGTAATTGCCGAACCAGTTCTTTGATCCTATATCAACTATCGACAATACCTACAGAAGAGAAAAAGCTTGCATAGGAATGTATTATTCTTCATCCTAAAAAAAGCTGCCTCATTGGCCTAATGTTCCCTAAGCGCGACTGTTGAGCATGAGGTCGCGGGTTCGAATCCCAGGTCGAGCAGTGTTATTGAGTTTTTCTGTTACGAAATTATCAGTACCAGCTTAGAATTTAAAATTGTGCACGGTAAGTGGCAATAGGCTCACCACCTATAATAGATGGGACACAAAATTGGTGATGTGTGGGTGTACCTAATTCTGTGTTCACCTCGGCTTACCCTTCGGGAAATACAGGTGCGATGCTATGTTATGTTAAAAATCTGTTCCGCCTATCCTCGCAACAACAGCTTTTTATAGATATATTTAATAATAAATTATTATTTAGTAAGGAAAACATAATAGAGATGAGCAGGACTGGAACCCGCGACCCTTGACGTACTGTGTCATGGCTCTCCAACTGAGCTATCGTGTTACGCTACCATCCATTAAATTTCATGTTCTCTTTTTGTCTTAAGGAGGCGCCTGGCGATTTCTATTTAGCAATCATTTAAGATTGCTAAACTCAGCGTTACCACTTTACAGGTGTGTAAGGCGCCGAACGATATCCCAATAAGCATATCCCAAAAATAGGCATTATATGGCCTTAACATGTATAAAAATCATTTAAAAATGAATATTAAAAGATACTCCCTCTTTTGTAGATTACAGCAGTGGGCGTACAACAACTCTCACGCCTCGAAAATATCATACTGCGTACCTAAATCCAGTATTTCTAGTTGACCGTCATAGAAAAAAATGATCAAACAATTATTGATGAGATAACATAATATCCACCACTTAACTTCGAACTGATAGTTGAAAACCTATCTACTCATACTGACATCTACATATATCAGAACTGACATACCTGCCAGTCCTCCGCTTCGTCATCACCTCTGTACATAGCCAGAAATATTGGCAATTTCTTCCGAATAAGCACTAGTAATAATGGATGATCGCAGGTAAATTCCATTGCAAAATTTTCGACTAGTCTCACTATACCAAACGCTGCAATGAATACCACAAATAAGGACAATGCTAGTTGAGCGAATTATCGATTGGATTTTTAATTGAAATTAATTTATTTGACCAACGCAAATAACGTTATCCTAGTAGTGATTATTTTAATTAAAATATTTAATAAGTTAAACAAAATAATAAAACAATACATTCGTTATTTAAATCCAACTTTTTTTGTAGGAAAAATAAAAAATATTTTAAACAAATGAGGATATGATGATCTATAATTTGGTAAAATAAATAGTTTAACTGCAATTTTTTTATGTCTTCGTACTGCACTGCTTGAAGTTTATTTTACATTAACAGTTAGGTACTAAAAAAAATCTTGCTAGATAACGTAAAGTCACCGTAATCCGACCTCCCACAGAAATATGTCCACTAATTGTAATGGCTATTTTTGATTAAATACATTGTATTTTTAGGCTAGATGCTGTTACGACTTGAAACTGATAACCTTTTGCAGTACACAGTGAGATTTTATGGACTTTGTTTTGTTTCTTGGTAAATCATAGTTTATTCCAAAACGGAGCGATTTCATCATTGTTTTTAGTCAAAACGTCAAATCCAGGCGTGCAATGATTATAAAGTTTACAAATAATCTATTTCGTCTTCAATATGTATGAAATATTTTTTGGGTAGTATTATTACTAGTCTTGATTTAGTAATAGTTTATTTGATTATTTATTTATCATTAATATGGAAAAACTATGCAGGTCGGATGTTATGACTGGTCAAGTACAGTACATACCGAACACCGCCCGGTGTACGGTATAGAGGTTTTTTTCTAGTACACTTCAAGTATTCAAATTACCTACGATTGATTATAATTACGGACTAGAATGTATTTTAATTGATAATCTATTAAAGTTACAATATTAAATGGAAAAGAATACGGTCGCGAACAGGATTCGAACCTGCGCCTCCCGGATAAATACTCTAGGCGCTCTGACCACTAAGCCATCTCGACCTCTGCTTACCACCGCGAATTCTTCTTCCATATTTTAACACGTCTTCTGACGTCGTCATTGCAATCAATTCAGTACCTATACAGGTGACCGAACCGACACGACCAACTTTGCAGCCAATACAATGTCGTAAAGAATGCAATTACCTTAATAATTCAAGATAAATCTTTGAAAAGCATTAACGCATGCTTAGCGAACTCTAAAGTTACAATATTAAATGGAAAAAGAATACGGTCGCGAACAGGATTCGAACCTGCACCTCCCGGATAAATACTCCAGTTCACTGTTAAAATATGGATGAAGAATTCGCGGTGGTGAGCAGAGGTCGAGATGGCTTAGTGGTCAGAGCGCCTGGAGTATTTATCCGGGAGGCGCAGGTTCGAATCCTGTTCGCGACCGTATTCTTTTTCCATTTAATATTGTAACTTTAGAGTTCGCTAAGCATGCGTTAATGCTTTTCAAAGATTTATCTTGATAATCTATTAGATAAGGAATATTGAGACCGAAATCCGACCTACTGTAAATTGTATAATTATTTAGATAACTGAGTTCATATTTCATAACCTTTTATTACAAACACCGTTTTCTCATGTACAAGAACACAGTGTGATTTTTAGTAAACTATACACCCACTCGAACATATTTTAGTTTATTGGTGTCTCTAAAAGATATTTTTTATCAGTATTGATTTCATAGCAAATTGGTTTGAAAAGTAATTAAATTATAAAAGTTTAAAATCGGTCAACTAAAATGCTTATCATGAAAGATTATGGAGTACTTACCTTCCAGCTCCATCTTAGTTCACTAAAACCTACGTAAAATGAATAACACTACATAAAAAAAAAAACAATTATAACGTACTATAATAGTTTGTAAAGAAATTCCTAAGTAAAATGTTGTATTGTAAATAATTACGTAACTTGAAAATGTGATTATTTGTTTATGGAGATATTGATCTTAAATTAGTGCTAAATGAAAGGTTTTGACATAAAAACAATGTTACAGAAAGATTTAAGTCGATAGGGCATTTAATTTTGGAAATATAAAGAAAAGCATAAAGTGAAAATATGCTTATATTTTTTTTTTAAGGTTTTGTTCTATGATATTTTTATTCCATAGAATTATGTATGTTTTGTATTGTACAATATTATGTTTTTTTTGTATATAGGAGATCAGATAGTCGCTCCGTGTAAAATACTGGTAGTAAGATGCATCCGGTTTGACTTGAAGCCGAACACAATGTAATTAGGAATAGGCTAGGCAGATGGTTTGATCATCTTGTCTTCCTATTACCTAAATTCATTAAATGAAGGAGCTGGTTAGTTACTATCGTTATAAGTGATTATTTCAAGCCTCGTAAGGGGTCGGAATTAGGTACACGAGTGGTCGGAAGTTTGGAACAGTGGATTTTTGTGGATGGAATTATGACCACTTGGTACTTTTCTGTTCATATCAATATAATAGAAATATGTTTAATTATTATTCTCGCTAGATTGAATAGACAATGAAATTTGCTTTAATATGACATTATTAGAATTTTAGTCTGCCTTAACAGCTGTTATATCGAAATAAAACAAAATCTACAGGCCTTAGGAGGACGGTATTCGGTGGTTTTACGTTAATACTGTGGGAAATATAATAAATTGCGTGTGATATTTTATAAATTCACATTGTCAAATGTACCATTATATTGTGATTTTGATATTTTATAAATTATTTTGTATCCGCAAAAATCAACTTGTAATGATTGCGACCATTGTCAAAATCTAGTAGGTAGCACACGGAAATGAAAAAAGGTTCTTTGAGACTTTTAAAACGTCAGTAAAAACTGTGTCATCGTTTTATTGATTATTCTTGACTGACTGTCAATGAAAACTATTCTTCGCTTCCGCAGTACGTTGCCATAAAGTGAGGATTTCCCCCAACTAGAATGGCGACCAGGAACGGCCGGTCTGCCAGGAACTGATACAGAGGGTCGAAGCTAACCATGGCCGAGAATCCAACGACTCCCATTGCTGGAACACAGACAGGGCGTGCGTCATTAGATAAAAGAAGGATTAATAATTCCATAACCAAACGACACACAACTTACGTTAAAAGCCCAACGAAGAAAGAAGCACACAGCGAACCACATCGAGGTTAACGAGTCTCATTCAAACATCACATTTAAAATAAATACTCACCGTCTAAGACTATTTTTAGCTTAACTATTTATTCTGGAAAAGTCACGAAAGTCCTTGAAATATCAATCAGTCAATTCAAAATTAAAGTCAAGTACAAAATAGCAAATTACTGTAAAACAGAAGATTTACAGTTGGTTTTGCGCTTCACTATTGTTCATAAAAGCATTGAGTTTTAAAACATAAAGAACAAAGTTTCCTTGTAACAATCTGATATGATAAGAATAAGAAAAAAAAAACGATGTGTCTCAGGATTGGAATCTTATGTCCCATTATTGCCCTATTCTACTGCAGATTTCGCAGTAAATCGCAGTGTCCCATACTTTCAGGTCACTACACACCAATGGAAAGCATGCAAAGAAGAGCAGAAGAAATAATGAAATACATTTTTCGGGTTACACCACGCGAAGATACCCAGAATACTAAATCCAACTCACAAATAAAAACAAATAAATAATAGTATAAAAGTTAACCAGTTTGGATTTTTATAACTCCCTAACTAAATGTTTACCTACTCACCAAAATCTAAAATTTTTATTATTCCCTAAGCAATGTTGAAAAAGATATACATAGGTAAAGGTAGGAAAGACATTACAGGTTAAATTTTTCAAGTGGGCGTGCATGGCCAAATCCGAAACTATAAGGAATAGCGAAAAATACTCAAAGTTGTCTCGGGCCCGAATTTGATGAAAACTAAAACTACATAGTTGGATTTTTGAATAATCTATATTCCTAGCCAGGCATCGAATCAGTTTTTTGATAAATTAAATTAAATTTTGAATAAAAAAAAACGCCATCCTATAGTGTCGCTAAAAAGGATGAATTTTGGAAAGACATAACATAACATAGCATCTCGCCTGTATTCCCCGAAGGGGCAGAGGTGTACACACTTGTACACCCACATTTTACCAATGCTGTTATTAAGTCCCATGTAATAGGTGGTGAGCCTATTGCCATCTACCGGGCACAATTCCAAACTCCGGGCTGCTACTGAGAATTTCGTAATAGAAAAACCCAATAACACTTTGCCCGACCTGGGAATCGAACCCAAGACCTCATGCTCAGCAGTCGCGCTTGGGCCTCTAGACCAACGAGGCAGTAATAGCATAATTATGGCAAACTAAACGAGAAATCATTTTTTTTATAAAATACTATTTGTTTCAATTATTTACGACAATTTAAGATTATTTCTTTTACTGTGGCCTTTAACAGCGAATTTTATTTTTATTAGATCATAATATCATGAGCCAAAAAATCATTGAGCCTTATTTCGAAAAAGATCAATGTATGAATCAGAGACATTACATGAATATATGAATCAATTTTATTAAAATTTAGCATTTTCCATTCGTTTGTCGTATGTCAGTCATTACTTCCCAGAATTTGATCCCTCTTAGCAAGACTATCGGATTGTGGAATAATACAGGTGAGTTTTTTTTTCAAAATCACTGAAGTCGATACTTGGCAATGAATATAGAGTTTTCAAAAATCCAAGACAAGTTTAAGTACTTTTTGCTATTCCATATAGTTTCCGATAGGGCCATCCACGCCAACTTCAAAATTTCTACCTGTATTTACGTTTGACTCAATCAGAGATCAGAGATAAACATTTAATCTGAAAAATATGGAATCAAGCATTTATGTAATAATAATTACGAGGACTCGGGGAAAAAAAGACATTATGATAAACGTTATGGTGAATTCTGCCAAATTTAATTTAGAAGGTAATTGTTCCAGTAAATACAATTTTAGAAAATACTGTCAATGACAACCTGCCTATCATTTTTCGTTTCCGTAGTACGTCGCCATAAAGTGAGGAGCCTTCCCAACGATGATTGATGCCAGGAAAGGCCGGTCAGCCACGAAGCGAGGAAGAGGAGGCTCATCCAACATGGCACAACACAAGGAGATGCCCATTACTGGAATACAATAAGTAAATGCATCAAAACATCTTGGAAGTATCACCAATTCCATTGCAACTTTCGGCTAAAGCGGATCCAAATGAGGCGAGGCACAACACTGTGAGACGTCAAGTCTGCTGTATAGTAAAAAAAAAAACCTTACAATGCTCACGATAACCATTCTAAGGAAAATAAAACGAAAAACAAAATCTGTACACTTCGTTCGCTTATTCTGTAAACCAGGAATATAGTATTAATAATTTCATGTCACGTTGCCGGAAATATTTTTGAAGTGGTTATTAGGTATCTATTATAAACATGCATTGTCAAGTGTCGTTGTCATACAATGTAGGTACATGTTTTAATTCGTATATCATAGTTATCAAGAAGGCCAATGCTTCGCAAAACATTACACCAGGGAATTTGGCACGGGACTGGGACGTGTGAGGTTAGAAATAATCCACGAAAACATTATTTTCACAGGCAAATTCTGTTCTCAAGGGTAGTATGTGGTTTATTTTTTGACCATATTTTATAATTACATATTTGGAAAACCAAACACTATCAAGCTTTTTTTTTTTCATTCTACTAGTGACAAGAGTCATACAAGCAATACTGAGCACAAAATTGTTTTTTTTTTATTTATTGTATTTTTAACGACTATTGTGTCGATGTATGATTATGATAGAATGAAATAAAAATTAAAGAAAAGGTATTTAGGCTGCTGTATTCATATTGTTAACTGCAAATACATACAAGTGAATAAAAAATATTATGGTGACCTATCGATTTCATGTATAAAGAAAAATGGAGGAGATTACCTAATTAGGTGACTACGGGATATTACATCACCACTATCTTATGTGATATGTCTGATCAAACATAAAAGATAATCACATATATAATAATTAATTACTACAGAGTTGAACGAGTGTGGTTCAGTTACAATTATGATATACAATCTATTTCTCGCTTTTGAAGAAGCTATTTCCAATATTATTAATCCTAGTTTTTAGTGTGCGTGTGTTGCATTATGCGCACAGAAGATGATTATTACTTTTCTAAATAGCCATTGACTTGTCGACGATATTGTCGAGATTAACCAAGATCTCGCCAAGTTGTTAGTCAAATTTTCATTGTTGCATTCATCATCTTTGTGTCCCGATTCCTATTTTATTACGGGTGGGTGCAGCAAGTTTTCTTCCATATATCTCTGTTAACCATTATCTCACGTCAGCATATTTATTAAATAAATTTTATCAATAAATTAGGTATTGTATTGGGCGCAATAGTAGGTTTGTGATTTTGTTTTCATGTTTAAGTTAAAATATTTCCATTCCATTTTGATTCCCGTTTTTATATCTGAAATAATGTTTATCGATAATCGAAATTTTGACAATATTTATTTTTTAATATTAATTTTGCACACATAAACTGGACATGCCTGAGTTTTCTTAAGACGTGCTAACTGAAAAACCATTTGGAGATAGTTTAATTATGTGCTATATTTTGCTAATTTCCACTCATAAAAGTAAAAGATTACAAAATGAATGGCAAAAATAACTAATAACCTTCATTTGCCCTGACGTCAACTGAAGTGACGTCACAGGTTCAATTTTATTTATTCTGTGGACTGGAAGTATTATAGAAGAGGATAGAAATACATTGACACTTTTAGTGATGCCAGACTTCGTAAAAATTAATGTTTTCTGGCAATTTTATTGTGAAGTTATTTTGACTAAATTCGCATTTTATGAGACTATTGTATTTTATTTTTTGAATTAAGATTACTACATAGATTTCTACAAGTATAAAAAAAAATCTAAGTCTATATATTTTGTATAGAGTTTGTCATTTACAAGAGTACACACAGCATTTGCAAAATGTAAATTAAATTACGGTGAAAATATTGTTGAAATAAATAATATAAAAAAAATTATAACAATTCTTGTGAAAAGGAAAATTTAATACAAAAATAATTAGGTCAGTCATAATTAAATCATGTAAGTGAATCAAATTTTACGCAGGCAAATGGGACCATAACATGTAAAGCCAAAATAATTACCGCTTGAAATATAACGTAAATGCAAAAAAAAAGTAGTTGTTTATTAACCAAAAAGGATCTACATTTGGCCACCAACTCGCCTGATGGTAAGCGACGGTGTGGCCGAGGATGGAGCAAGTATATCCAGAATAAATCTATTCACTCTTATGTAGAGTGTATAGATTTGGGGAGAACGATAGTTGGGGAGTTGATGCAACTGCCCAGACCCGTCTCCCACAACGGTTGCACCGGACTACATCCCGAAACACGTCTTACTAGGTCGCTTCACGACATGGCTTCGTTCGATGGGTGGCCGCCAGAAGCCAGCCGCGACAGAAGCCCACCAGAGTTGTGTTGCCTGTTTTGCACCACCCAGGGGCACGTGTAGGGATTCCATTTTAAGGGTGCACTCCTACGGACGCGGGCAACTCAGCCCCCAAAGTAGCTATACTGATCAAAAAGAATATAGCAAGGGATGTTATTTTAGCTTTCATTTTGATTATTAAAACCTAAACTAAAGTTTTTACTATATTATAGATTTGTTTTTTAATAATATATTTTAGTAAAGAGCCAAAAACAACTGTTTAGTTTCGATACATCGCCATAAAGAAAGGCACTATTTTTATGAAGATTCCTACGACGAAAGGCCAGATAGCCAGGAATCGACGCATCCGTGGCATTGCGGACAATGTCCTCATGCTGAATACTGTAATATAATAATAACGATTATTTAACTGTAAAGACTTTATTTGTCAAGTTCATCTCGTTAAAATAATATTTATTAAATTTAAAATGGTACTGTTCGGGTCGTTGAAACCAATAATAACCAAGAATAATTAAATTGCAAAACATTTAATAAAATATTACATAAATCATACAACAGGTTTTAAATGCTTTATGATGAGTTTTTTATTATTTATACACGGTGTTAAAACGTGTAGGTTTATGTTCAACATTACACTACTTTCTTATGTATTTAGATTATTCAGATTCCAGCTATTTTTTAATGGAAATTATATTTTCTATCTTATAATTGCATCCCTTCTTAACGTACCTTACGCTACGCTAAAAACTTTTTACACCTGCCGCTCACCATACGAGCATAGAGCAGTTTTATTAAGTAAATGATTTGAATTATACCTATGTCACCACTTCCTTATAAGCGCATTCGAGTGAACCTTAGTAGATATACTTCTTAAAATTTAAATAGGTCATTGTGCATACTACTTAGGTGCTTAAATAATGTTAACACCGTGTATAATCAATCCGAAATGCTGCCTTTAACCGAATGTTAGCCGGCCTACTGCAAACTATTTTCATAGATACCGATCGAGCCTCCTGATCGTGATGTAAGAAATTTTGCGTATACATATATCATAAGATTATAGGATTATCAAAAGGCTTTTTTTGCAATAATAGTTACAGGCAACATCGGGATTGGTTTATTTTGTGTGATTTGTGCCACAAATTTAAGAACTAGTTTAACGTAACTTCGAAGTGTTGATACTTGTACGCGTACTTCAGTTCCTGCCGCGAAAGGCGCCAATGAAGAGTAGAGTGCGGTCGGAGCCAAGCAGCATGTAGAGGTAAGGCCGGTTCGCGCGGAATTCATGATACCGCGGAGCGCAGCGCAGCATAATCACCATGCCTGCGCCACACATACCACTATAGTTCATCGCGAGTGTGTGCATGCGCGTGCGCGGGCGGTCGGTAGCTGGCCACCACCGCCACGTGTTGCGCCACACACACCAACCACAGCGCTGGCCGGTTCGCGGCAAACTGCGTCGCCACCGAACGACTGCGACGCGTCACCATTGCTGCACGTGGACACACCACACAACAGGGTCAAACAATCCACGACAACACAATATTAACAACTCACCATTATCACAGTTTAACGACATACAGTTATGAATCGAATGCACTTATGCAGAGCAAGGGTGGGATGTCGGGCGGCGCGGGCCACATACCGCAAACTGTATTAATAAATGCGGAATGACTCGAACGTGTTTTGAGATCTTTCAAGTACCATTCAATCGTGGAATATATTCTACATTATTAGTAAACTTTATTTTAAGGAGTCAATGTTAAAGTGATAAGGATGCATTTAAATCATAATTTTCTTCTTACTGCTACATATACATAATGTAACTATATTTCAATTTAATTCTTAGTTTATAATGTCATTAATTAAAGTATTTAATTTAAAACCCCACAAATATAAAAACTCTACACGACTTTAAAAAAGAACAAGGATCTAAAATATTTCTTCCCCGTGATTAGTGGTAGATAATTCCTGTTTTTCAAAATAGGTACTTACTTAGGATGTCCTACATATCTAAGTTGCAAATTCTTCTAATGAGAATAATTGATAGCGACGCCGCATAAAACAATAATAGTAAGTATTATGAATGTGTGTTAATATTGTGGGTGGATGTAGGAAGAAAACTATATACATATATCGATAAATAACATTCTAGAAATTTTACTATTTACATTTGTTTACAGAAAATTCTAGAAAGTACGCATTGATCGCGGTCGGGTTCAAAGTAATCCATAATTAGATATTATTATTTTCTTCAAACGAAAGTACTGAGATGAACTATTAATAATGAAATCAAAAATATTTTTTCGTGATATTCAAAACTGGAATGTTCAAAAACCATATCACAAATTTATACCCAATTTTAATACTTTAACAGGGCAAGTATTATAAACGGTTACGCAAAATAAACTCTTTATGAATATGATGAAAATGACAAGATGTCACGTTGAATGAAACACCACGACATGTTAGATAAAAACGTTCAAAGTTTGAAGTCAAGAAAAGGAAGACCACGAGCGAACTATAACATTGCAATTGCTCGAACAAATGAATATAAATAAGAACCGAACATTGGTGTATCAATGGTTGTACCTAGAAGTATAAACCTATAACTGAGTATATAATGTTATTAAATGAATATATGAGTATAATAATAACTTAATAATCAAAATGATTTTATTCCCAATTTGGTGGCACTGATAACCCTTGCATATTTATGCAAGACAGCGTAAATACCTATATCGGCGGCGGTATTGCCAAACATAAAAGGCCATGTACAACTGTATGTCGTTAAACTATGCCAATATGCATCCAATTAGTCACACAACCAAGCGTCACCACTAAAACCAATCACAAAGTGAAGCAAAGCACAAGGGAGACAGAATACGATTACCAAAGATCCCTTAACAGGGTAATATTGTTTAAATGAGTTAGATTCAGTTAAGAGAAGAAACATAAAAAGTCAAGGTTTTCTATTTTATAATATATAGCTATACCTACTAAAATACAACTAGCAAAAATAATTCCTATTTTAAATTATGTAATTTAGTCAACTTATTGTAATGTTGATGAATAAAAGTTGTCAAAACCTGCACCCAGTTCGACTACGTTACATTGAATGTCCGAACTCCAGAAGAAGATTCATAATCGAATAGACAATTGAAGCATTGAAAAGGACCATTAAATCGAATGAAGGCTAGTGTCTGTTGGCCATAAAATTGTACATAATGTATGTGTATTTGTAATACACAGATTAAAATCATGAGTAAAAATGATCCTAATTTCAATTACAGACCACACGTTAGGCGAGCACCTTAAGAGTGTGGTTATGGCTCTTAAAATTAATTAGTTTATTAACCTTTATTCAATTGGACGATTGCTAATCATGCTCATCCGTAATACTAAAATAGCGGAGGATATAGCTGCGTCACGCCTACATTACGTATTCTTAGGCCACGTACACCGATCTAGGCGAGTCAGAACCAATAGTTGTTTACTTTAGAGCATTAGATCTACAACGCGCAACGTAGGTATGCGACGCCAAAACAGTTTCACCTGTATACCTCTTACAGAGAGTATAATGTTCCTTGTACGTATGAGACAATTATAGCTTTAGCGTTTTTAAACCACTGGGCTTCGAAGATATTCATTGTTTGAGTTTATTTTCGCACTTGTACTAGGTACAATGTACCCGGATTAGTTAATCATCATCTCGGTAGACAAAAACGGATCTCCAAGTAATCGGTCGGCTTAATTCTAGTCTTTATTGCTGGTGCAGTTAAGTCGCTGGTAAATCGAGCTGAGTAGATATAGGTAGCCGAAATAAATTTTAGTTTTTTTTTTCTACTTTAATTAAATGTAGTTTTCGTTAGGTATTCTATGCGATTATAATTAATAATTCTATGTAATGCATATTCGATCCCTTTAGCCATTCGATTTCATGCTCAATCAATTATATAATTATCATTCGATATTGAGAAGACTGCAAGCATTTAATCACCTTAATATGTAAGTGTTAGAAAAAGCAAAATAAATAGATGTTATTAATACCATACCCTTAGAAATTAACTGTTAGATTCCTAGAATTACGACTTTTAAAATATGTAGTCACGCAAATTGCGAATATGAATTATTACTTGACATACTTATCAACTAGACATTCCTAATAATTTATCGATCTTAGTCATAGCTAAAACTCATACTGAATGTTCAGGAACAAAACGATGTTTTGTTTTAAAATTAAAATTGATAAATTTGTATAATAAATAAATAGATTGTGACAGTCCCTAATCTTGGACAGGTCGTTATCAAATATTATCATATCACTGACCAGTATCAAGTGATTTCAACCTAAATTCTGTCGATATAAGTACTTATAGCAACCTACACAGCGGGCACTTAGTAGGAATAATACTATAAATATTAAATAATATTCTAGTATGAAGTAGCGTCATATAAAATAAAGAAAACTGTATTTTAAATATAATCAAGCTTACCCGTAGCCGCGGCGGCCTCCGCGCCTTCTTCGTTCACCTCAATATAGGCCTTTTGTACGGCTTTGGAAACAAACAGAGGTTCTTCGACATTTAATATCTTCGTGAGGCCTGAATTATCGCGTTGGAAGATTGCTTTAATGCCGAGCTAGGACAAATAATTAAGTGTTTTGACTCACGCCTTGATATATTTTATCTCGTGTCTATTTAAAAGTTCAAAAGTCTAGATATTGTTGTATTGTTGCATTAAAATATTTAATCTTAATTACTCTGCGATCAGACGATGCAAAAATGTATAAATATCATTAAACATGTCACGTTGCACCACGTATTTAAACAGGAAAAATGCTTCACAAAAATATAATTGAAAACTAACCTTGGGCAGCAGTTCATTCAAATCTATTTCGGTTTCAATCTTGAATTTCGGGAGAGTTACTTGCACTTTAGTCTTATGCATTTTTTCTACTTCTGACATGAGATCAAAGCCATTAGCCAATTTTGACAAAACACCATCAAGGCCCTCGATTTCATTTGGTAACACGACGAGCATAGACGCCTCTTCGCCTAGATAAGGCAGTTCTAACAGCTGGAATATAAAAATTATAACCAATTTTACTTAAATGACATGATTCCATAGATATTATTTCAGATTTGACTTATCTGAATTACAACGGATTACATATTCTTTATACCTACTCAACGATAATACAATCTTTCATAAAAAGAAATATGTCATTAATTTTCCCAATGATAGGGAGTGAACGATAACGTGACGACATTGAAATTTGAAAGAAAAATGTATAGGTATTGGATGCTTCCATAATATTGGGGGTAATCATGTAATGGTCCTTGCCCGCCCACAAATATATACACAAACGCAAGTTGAAAAATTGCTACCAACAACTACTCTATACGTGTTTCGCCCCCGTCATCCCCCCACGGGGCATCATCAGGAGATGTGACAGCCTCTAAAAGTATTTGCATCCAGTGTAATGTACTTCCGCAAGGTAACGCCTGTGTCTATTAAAATATATATAAATATTGCGCCGCATTTAAATGAATTAGGACCAGTGCAAAAAGAAGAAGAAAATCTAGCTTCTTTTTCATGTAGGAGCCAAATTAGTCACTCTAGTTCAAGCCACCCGTAGGCCTTCACATACTGTTAATCATTACAATAACAGCCGGAACTGACAGTTTAACTTGGCTCCCGTACCACCGAGACACTCAGATGAAAGTGCTCCTAGCGGTTACCCATACTGCTATAAATATAATAATACTGCATTCTTTAAATCGGAGCTATCGAGAAATCGGAACAGAGATAAAAATAATCATTGCAGAATGTAAGTGTTTACATTAACTAATATTAAAACTAGTAGACCATATGCCGCGTATATCGATACGTAACAACAAGCTAAATTTATACCTGAGCCTGGAGATCGGCGCTATCGCCATACAAATAGTCATCCTCTTTGTACATCATGGGTACATCCACTGAGGAATTCTCAGTAATGTGGAAAGGTTGATCTATTGTGTTTGAGGGATCAAACTGTTTTTTCCATGTACCCTAGAAAGTAATATACCAAATTAGCAGAAATACCGCAAAACACACATGCAATGAGTAAGAATTTACATCGATACTCACCTTAAAATAGAGAGCGTTTACAAGAACAAGACGAGTGTCACCACTCACACTGTCTGGGGTGAGCAGATCTTTGATCTTGTTATTAGTTTGGCTTTCAACCTGAAAAATGCAGAAGTGCCAATTAATATATTGCCTACATTTTAAAATTAAGAACACAGTATTTTTTATATAAATAGCTACCCATTTGTTGATGACATCGACAGCAGCTGATGCCGCATTGAAGTCAAGCTTCTCGAAGGCGGAATCAAACACTTTAACAGCATCCTCTTTCAGTGCAGGCACTAACTCATACGGACCTTCCTGTATGTACACCTTATTGGCTACATTTAATGTGACGCCTTTCAGTGCCTTCAATTTCGAAGACATTTGAGTAAACGATGAACGGATCTGAAATAGCCCATGACGTGTTATTTATAAACTCTCAATATAAATGACAATTAGTGATACTATGATTTATTTCAAGTGAAATTGATCACACTACAAGTGTTTGTGGCGCCGAATCTATGACGGCATGGGGAAGTCCTATATTCTATTTACTACATATTTCCACATTTCATAAAGTAATGCGTATTACATTATTAACTTTTAAATGTGAAGACGACTATGCCATATGATATGGTTATTATTAGAATTAGAAATAACGGCTTATTACACATTTTGGCTGACTGTAACAATTACGATTTGTAAGAGAAAAAAGAAGATATTTTTCATAATTCAGATATTTTTTCAGATTTTAGATCCGCAGTTTGTCGTCTCATTTCTTACAAATTGTAATTGCTAGTCAGCCAAAATGTGTATTAACCCGTTATTACTAATTCAAAACAAAAACCATACCATGACATAGTCGTCTTCACACTGGCAAAAATAATTTAATATTTGATTGATATTAGTTATTTATACATGCTGTGTACTGACATGATAAACTAGTAATTATCGCGAACTATTATCAGCTTTACCTAGGTGTGGTTTTGTTAGCATATCTGTGTATGTATAACCATGATTCATATAATACTTACAGAACTGTCATCTGGAATTCCAAGCGCCGTAAGTAGCTCAGAATGTGCTGGATCAGTAGTGCCCAAAGTCAGAAGTGCCAATAAAAATTCTGCCGACAGTGGTGACGCCACCACGCTCTTGCCTTTCTCTAGTTCCTAGATTAAAAAAATATTTAAGTATACATGTACAGTCATTATAGGGGTTTGAGAGGATTGTGGCTAAAAAGCGGTCACACGGATCGATTGACGTTAAGCTGCGCTTACCGCTGTTGGTCTGTGTATGGGGTGTATGCTAAAACCCCCAAACCTCCCCCCCCCCCTTTGGCTATGGCCATGTAGTATAGTATTACTGTAAATATAACAACAAAATTCAAATCTTCTTTCTATGAGTAAGCAAATAGGTGCATATTAATATATATATAGTTAAAATGTATTGATATTTTATAATTTTATCGACTATATCCAATATCAACAGTAAAGTATTCAAAATTTATATAATTTGTTGTTGTACTTCATTTTAAATATGCCAATAACCTGTCTTTAAAATACTGACAATTAAATACTCATAACTTTATCAGGATTAATCATGTCACTAATATTTTAAGTACCTTCTTAATTGAAAGATGATGGACGTCATTAAGTATAGTCTACAACACACATAGATTAGCATTTAATAAATTTCAAATAAATTTATCAATAAAGGATCTAATTTTTCATAATTCATATTACTTAGCTTTTATAGTAATTTCTATTCACTTAAATAGAACCTGCGAAATAGGGTGAATATTTTAATTTGTAATTTTCATTGCTGCAGAATGCAATTTTTTTAAATTCTTGTTTTAGCTATGATATATAATAATGTTATTAAAGAGTGAGCAAAATGTGAGGGAATTTAAAATATCAAAAAGCATCTAAAAAATCTTCCACTCTATGTCGGATCATCTTTTGGGGGTACTCAACAGATTGATCTTTGGTGTCTGAAGCACAAAAACGCTGTATGTATTTAATATTAAACGGCCCGATTTTTACAATCCCTATTTTAATAGACATAAAACAAATAAGTTGAGTATTAACGAAATATAATTAAAAGTGGAATATTAATATACTGAAATGTGTTAATAGATTTGTAGCAGCATATCATAAAAACAAATTTTTTATTGAGTTCAAAACTACCTAATTAATTAATAAAGATTGATTAAGTTACTAAAAAAAACTTGATTTAAGTTGGATTACATTAAACTTAATTGTTTTTCTTCAAACAATGTATTAGGTATTCTAAACAAATAGTGTGATCTACGGCAGACCAGTAGACTGAAGTAAAGTGATTTCATTTGATGTAGAAATTAAGCTCATCTATCAATTTACCTGTTTATTACTATTAGAGTAGAAGTCACAACAAAATCGTTTTTTAATTTATTGTAGGAAGGTACTGCATTAAGACTTGAATTAGATAGATGTTTATCAGCTTTAAATTAAATAAATCAATAATTATAATTAGGTAGGATACTCACAACACAGAACTTGGCGGAAAACCGCGCAATAGCTGAAGAAAGGGTCTTTGAATCCATGATTTCACTGGAACTGTTTGGTTCTAACGCCGTAAAAAGTATAACTAAAACAACAAAAATTATATTAATGTCAAGATATTCGGTCAGAATCACCTTAGAGCCAGACAACTAAACTGAAACACAGACAGAATGTTTATGACATCATTTGCCGGCGCGACGTCGACAGAAAAAACACCACATACAATTATCGCATGAATCACGCGAATTCAAGGTTATATATAAATTATACCACGCAGGCAGTTTGGAACTCTGGGACCCAAACATGTAATCTTAATATTAATTCATATTTAAACCTATGTACATAAAAAAAACACTCACTGAGGGTACCAAGTATCCACATCGATAATTAAGAAAACTAACAATTCTTATGTAAAGTGTAACATAGTTTTTAAAACACACAAATACTTTTATAGATTACTGTTTACTATTCACCAATCCTACGTGTTTAGATTATCTTATCAAATATTACAAATACATTCTTGTTATAGTGGGTATAACACCAATACACTTTAATTTTACGTTCCAAAATGTCTGTATCTGCATCGGTATATACATAAAATGTGAGCTAATTACAATCTTTATAATTCCCAAATTTGAATTATTTATAACTTAGCACGAATAGAAATTAATTGTACAATTTTTTTATGCAAAACAAACAAACTAACATCACTGTCAGTGTCAGGTCAGGCAGTTAGGCCGCGCGTATAGGTATACAAATGTACTCTGTGGGCCGCGCAAGTGTCACTAAGTTAGTCACTTACTATGTTCGGTCAGTTCGTTCGGTTTCGTTACCGAGTAATATTGTTTTTTTTTTAAGTATTGTTAGAGAACCTACCACAAAATTATAACTAATATCTTAGCAGTACCTACTCTTATCTGGTTGTAAATCCAACATCCATCAGGCACCGACTCCAAAAATAACAGATTATTATTATATATCGTTCTTTTAAATTTATTGGAACGGGATCAAAATTTCGTAATTACTTTTGGTCGCGATAACCGACATCCACGCGGGCGAAGCCGCGTGCATCAGCTAGTACTCTATATTTATAACTTTGCCGTTCTCGTGAAGCATCATGATTAACACTAATTCCATAAAGAAAAGGGCCTCGCAAATATCTACCCGCCGGGTGCCTCGCTATTGCTAAGGCCACCTCTGCTGTTTTGTAAATCGACTAGCAGTTTTGTAAAACAGTGGATTCTACAATCCATCTTCGACATATGTGTGGCATGAACTATACATGAACATGCGATTACAGCAATTGCGAGTGATTTGCTGTAATTCATTGAAGATTGTCTATCTTCGAAGATCTTCACCAAATTTAAATTGGACCACCTGGGGGACTACTCCTTCAAACAAAAAAATAGTTAAACCGGGTCACAACTGGCGAAGATATCGACGGATATACAAAAAAAAAACAGTAGAGTTGAAAACCTTTTTGAAATCGGTTAAAAACATGACCTATTAAAAAATAGGTACATCTGTACCTATTTTTTAATAGGTCATGTACACGTAATCATGTACATCAGGTACACGTAATGAGCGGCATAGTAAAGAACTCGGCAAATATCAGGGATGGTTTTCAGTTGGTCCTCTTACTACTTAATTTACAAACTATAAATCTGGATGTATAGTTTGTTTGTAAAATGTCTGGATTTATAAAATAAAAACGTCAAAGTTTATATTCTAGTCATAAAAACATGCAAACAAAGAAACATATGTTTTGCGATACCGGTGATCTCTCTAGTCCTGTGCCTACAACTCTCACTGGAGTATTCTTACCAATCTGCTCCGACTTCCAACATCTTAGGTTGCTCGTCAAATATACAAAATTGTGAAATAGACCGAGACGTTACGCACCGGCTCAGCTCAAGATAGATGGAATGGCAACAGGTCACAGAGGCGATTGCTGACCCACCATTCATTCCCCTCAAGTTAAACGGCAAAAGCAAACCCGATTAAAATACCTGTCGTCCTGTATGGATCGGAATGTTAAGCCATGAAGAAGACATGTTGAGGTGGACGTATGGATTGACGAGAATGAATAAAATTATTAGAGGGACTTTTAAAGTAGCGCTAATGATAGAAAAGTTGAAAGAAAGTCGTTTGTTTTGGTATGGACATTTGATGAGGAGTGATTATACACCTCATTACTAAGAAAGCGATAAATACTATTGTTGATGGATGGAGGAGGATCGATAGTGTGAGGTACGGATATAAATGAAAAGGAAATGAACGGTTAGGTGACGGCAAGCAGGAAAGAATGGAAGAGAAAAAGAAATTGTGCTGACCCCAAATAATTTGGGTCGAGGACACGAAAATATAAAAAAACACTTTGTTCTTATCTTATTCTAAATCATGATATTACTATTATTCATTTATTTGTCAGACGAGTACAATCCAGTATTGTTAGTAAAAACATAAATAACTTACAAACTAGTGTTACATATATCTCAGTCAATTCATAAATTCACAAAACAAAATAAAACACTAAACACACTACTTCTGGGCACGGCTTAAAGGCAACACTAGCTTCCTCATGCAGTGCTTCCATATAAGGGCATCAGCCCTATACGTTACGGTCGACAAGAGACTGTTCGCGCTGCCACGCACCCGCCACATCAGGGATGCAATACACTTTCGAATAATAGCATAGAAGTCACTGCAGCGCATCAGGGATGTTCGCTGAGGCACGTATGTCTATACCTGATGCGCTGCAGTGTCGCGGCAGCCCCAACAGTGCCCTGTATGTGTTATTGTATTCGCAAGGCGCTGTAAGCCCTCTGCGTGTAGTCGACATAGGCTGCAAGTATAAAAAGATTGGCAGTATGCCCTAAACAGAGTATCCTTTACATCATTTGAACACCTTGCAAACCTACGGATCAACATATTGCTCCTGACTCACAGCGCCCTACGTCCCCTCTCCATGTTGAGTCAGTGTTATCGGTCTGTGTAGCAGTGACCCAGTGCCCCAGATATTTCAAAGTTGTGAACTTGTGACCCACTCTAGAGCAGTCCCCGCGAGTGTAATAGTTCGCACAGCATAGGGTGCCTGCCTTGAACAG
Organism: Xylocampa areola; assembly: GCA_935421205.1. Lineage (NCBI taxonomy): Eukaryota > Metazoa > Arthropoda > Insecta > Lepidoptera > Noctuidae > Xylocampa > Xylocampa areola. The sequence goes on from OW285201.1 coordinate 13,415,562, forward strand.
CAGACACTCGCTCTTTTTTGCATTATATCTAAGACCCTCTGCCTTCGCATATTGCTCACAAACCAACAACAGTGCCCTGAGGGCTGATCAATGGGGCTTGCAGCACCATTTCATCAGCGTGACTTATGTTATTGACAAGGGTTCCGTCAATTGAACAACCAACCATAGTGCTGCTGAGCTCACGAACCAGTCGATCCATATACAGACAGAAGAGTTAAGTGAAGTCAGACCTCCCTGCCTGACTCCACATTCCAGCCCGTACGGATCGGTTAAAGACCTTGCCCACTTCACCATATTAGCTTGATGGCCGTACCAATATTTATACAATTCAACCAACTCATACGGAAGCGTTGTCTCATCATGCAACTTCTTCTACAAAACCCTATAGGACACCAGATCGAAAGCTTTTGATAGATCAAGAAAACATGCATACACAGGTGTTTTCCTGTCCGTATAGTAACAGTGTGTTTGAGACAGAGAACAGCATGTTCAGTTGACAGACCCGCTCTGAAGCCAAACTGTGCGTCGTGTAGTGACAGATGTTTATTTAACTGTTTGTCCAGCACACTGTCCAATACTTTTGCAATGATGGTAGCCAACGATATGGGCCTATAGTTGTTTATGTCTGACGCGTCCCCGGTGCGATTTTATATGATGGGCATAACCAAGGTCTTCAGTAGATCGTACGGTAGGTACCTACGTGTGTGAAAAGCAGAAATTCAAAAACAAAGCTAGCACTCTGGGCATATGCACACCCGCATTTAGTAAATGCTCGATGCTCAGAGAATCGTGACCAGGTGATTTCCCAGTGCGAATTAAAACAAAAAAGGTAGTTTTTTTTTTGTGTTACGACATTAAAATCTATTTTAAATGTAAAATTACTGTCTTTAAAAGTTATTTGGTACATAAAATTAAAAAACTAATATTATGTCAACTATTTAGAACAATTGTTTCATATCAAATAAGGCCGTCGTGAAAATGTAAACAAAAATAAGCAAATTTTATTGAATTTTAGATGTAAGTGAAATTATGTTAGTTTTTAATAAATTTCAAAGTATAAAATCCCTAAAACATGGGATAAAACGCTACGGAATGTACTGTGGCCCTCCACGGCCACCACCGTGTGCGTGTCCACAACAGGTACCGGGCGCCGGGCGGCGAATAGTACCTCCTGCAGACTGTCGTCCGGGACCTGTGCCACCTAATCCGTGTGTGCCCAAGTTTCATCATGGTAAAAACACCTGGAAGAAATACAGAAATATTGTATTTTTCATATCTTTCCCTCTGATGATAGCTCAAGGGTTCCACGCATTAGGACACCAGAGGGAACCAAAAGGAGAATGTCGTGACTACGAATATATGCGAAGACGTACAAAAAGGTTCCCATGGGGGAAAAGAGGTATTAAAAGTTTGTTCCACAATGATTGTACTAACCATCTACCGGGTGAATGTGTGCCTCCGCCCCTGGAATGCGACTGAGATTCGGCGTTAAAATAAAATTGCATAGCTATAACATTGGTATTTAAAACATGAACGTGTTTTAATTTGAATGAATAAAGTGGCCGAAATGTTATAAAACTGATTTTATTTAATACTTCAAACTTCTTGAATACACAGTTCAGCCCCTAATTTCATTGTAATATTGTATTGTATACTATAAGATAATATTAATGTTCTGCCGAGTCACAGTAACCGGTTAGGTTTAGGTTAGCTTCTGCTTCATAGTCTCGTCGTTATGGTAAAATATTATGTGGAAGATGTATGGAAGAACAAAGCTGATTATATTATTGATTATGTTAGTTGTTACCATACACTTAATGCACTTAACACGTATACAGATTTGCAGGCACAATATACCTGCCATCAAAACAAGCCAAAAATCTTGAAGTTTTTGTTGCTTGGTAGAGCGCGTGACTTGCCTCGCATCACTTTGGCACGCGCCACCTCGCGCAGTAGACATTCAACGTACTCTGTGAAGTAGGCTATGAAATAAGAAACAGGTGACGCACAAGAAATACCGACCGAAAAAATAAAAAGAACTAAAATTATATTTTATGTAAAATAGGTTGCCCAGCTCATAACGCTGAAAAAGTTGATGAGGTCTCATGAAATTCAAGCTTAACTCTTTAATTAACTAGCTTCTATACAAATTAATTTTGTTTAATGTTCCTTTTTTGTTAATGCCTGGAAATCGCCTGCCCAAACACGGATCTGCCCATCCACCTATTCTCCCTAAGCCACTCTGCAGAGTGACACGGAATGAACTTATCAATACGGCAATCACTACTTCTGAGCGCGCACGCTTGCTGGCTCTGGGTGAATGGGAGTCGGGCTTGTGAGTGTGGCTTCATGCACTTCCATCGTCTTACATAAGCACTATGTTAGATGACACTACTTTCCGCCTCACTATGTTCCTATGTTTGGGAGCTCCGTGCTGTGATCCGCATCGTTGTCACTGTGGTAAAGCTGTCAGCAGCCTCGGACACCACGGCCTGTCCTGCAGCAGGACTGCAGGACGCATATCACGGCACTCCAAGATTAATTACACTATTCGTCGTACTCGGCGTTCCTGCCTTATTAGAACCAAATGGCACGTGACGATGGTAAGAGACCAGACGGCATGTCGTTACTGCCGTGCAAGATGGGTAGGCCCCTGGTATGGGATGCATCATGCGTCGATACCCTTGCGCCTCGTGGATAATAATTTTATCTTACTATCCTACGTTGTAGCATATATCATCGACTACAACCCAGCTACGATGTAGCTTACATAGATTACGCAGTGCATACGATGTAGCATCTATCATCGACTACAACCCAGCTACGATGTAGCTTACATAGATTACGCAGTGCATACGATGTAGCATCTATCATCGACTACAACCCAGCTACGATGTAACTTACATAGATTACGCAGTGCATACGATGTAGTATCTATCATCGACTACAACCCAGCTACGATGTAACTTACATAGATTACGCAGTGCATACGATGTAGCATCTATCATCGACTACAACCCAGCTACGATGTAACTTACATAGATTACGCAGTGCATACGATGTAGTATCTATCATCGACTACAACCCAGCTACGATGTAACTTACATAGATTACGCAGTGCATACGATGTAGCATCTATCATCGCTACAACCCAGCTACGATGTAACTTACATAGATTACGCAGTGCATACGATGTAGCATCTATCATCGCTACAACCCAGCTACGATGTAGCTTACATAGATTACGCAGTGCATACGATGTAGCATCTATCATCGCTACAACCCAGCTACGATGTAGCTTACATAGATTACGCAGTGCATACGATGTAGCATCTATCATCGACTACAACCCAGCTACGATGTAGCTTACATAGATTACGCAGTGCATACGATGTAGTATCTATCATCGACTACAACCCAGCTACGATGTAGCTTACATAGATTACGCAGTGCATACGATGTAGCATCTATCATCGCTACAACCCAGCTACGATGTAGCTTACATAGATTACGCAGTGCATACGATGTAGCATCTATCATCGACTGCAACCCAGCTACGATGTTGCTTACATAGATTACGCAGTGCATACGATGTAGTATCTATCATCGACTACAACCCAGCTACGATGTAGCTTACATAGATTACGCAGTGCATACGATGTAGCATCTATCATCGCTACAACCCAGCTACGATGTAGCTTACATAGATTACGCAGTGCATACGATGTAGCATCTATCATCGACTGCAACCCAGCTACGATGTTGCTTACATAGATTACGCAGTGCATACGATGTAGTATCTATCATCGACTACAACCCAGCTACGATGTAGCTTACATAGATTACGCAGTGCATACGATGTAGCATCTATCATCGCTACAACCCAGCTACGATGTTGCTTACATAGATTACGCAGTGCATACGATGTAGCATCTATCAACAACTATGCGCCAACTACGATGTAGCTTGAATAGATAACTTAGTGCCTACGATGTAGCAGCTATAATTAGTTTAGGTACGAATCGAACAAAATGAGATGAAAGAATCGTCAACAGTTATATTTAGTCATTTAACGTTTTATGTACACACATGTTATACGATTATATAAGATGAAATAGGAAAGCTTAAAACAAAGTCGCTGCTTATTTCATAAGATATCTGTTGCAGTAGCTCTGCGAGAGGAGAGATGGAAAAGAGAGTAGACTTATGTGTGTTATTAAGTAAACTATTCATTTTTTTTAAGTTAAGTTCTATTGGCAGTGTACTATACAAGGTTCTAACTTATTAGGTAATTTCCTTTTTAGGGGTCAATGTGTAAGTGATAAGGATTTATTTAAGCCATAATTATTTTTTTACAACAAGTTAATATTTTTCTTATTGTAAACCGTCCGACGACCAATTGGCGTCTTGCTAGTACTGTGGTTATTATAAATAATTTGTTATTTCCATTTTATTATTGGCTTATGTGAATGTGTTCGACTTATATATTACCCCTTTCAAATGAAGTTACCTGATATATTAGGACCGGTATTTAACCTACATCTAAATAATATATATAATAAAATATATAAAAATATAACCTACAAATATATGAATGTAATACATATGAATATAAAGCAATATATAATGCAACTATGTTGATAGTCTTCATTTAACCTTTTTTTTAAATAAGGATATAGTGATACCTCCTCGTATATCAGTCGGGAGCGAACAGTACAAGCGAACTTATTTGAGTAAAGAGTAAGAATAGTAACGAGTACTGTGGGATGGCAATTTAAGGAGGGTTTTAAGGTGCGACCTGCAGGGTGCGTCTGTAGGATGTGTGTAGGAAAAGCGATTATTTATAATCCATTTTATAAATAAGCTACGACGTAGCCATCGACTACGCACTAGCTACGACGTAACTACCTACGACTACGCGGCAACTACGTTGTAGCTCGTAGTCAGTAAGCATGCAGGGGCCTAATTCTGCTAATTTACCAATGCTTCAGTTGAGTGTCGATAGTGTGTCGATGGAATGATTTTAGTTAGACCGGTGGTCTTATTAAGCTAGCAGACTACCAATTAACTAAAATCATTCCATCGACACACTATCGACACTCAACTGAAGCATTGGTAAATTAGCAGAATTAGGCCCCAGTATGCTTGATTACGATGTAGCTTGAGTATCTACATCATTTCTTTTATGCTTTGCCTAGGCAGTAGCTGTTATCGCCTATAGTCCAGCAGAGATGCAGGTGACAACTTTTAAAAATAAGATTGATTGCCACAAAGGAGGCGTGTTTCAAAAATATATTATATCTACGAAAACACTTCAGTGATAACTTTGGTCTGTATTAAAGAAAGATACCGATATGATAGCGCCATCTTTTAGTTTAGGTATAAACTAGAAGCGGTTCGAGTGCATCAAGCTTTCATCACCTTTGCTTTATCCAGATCTTAGATAATATTCTGAGTTTTTTATACTTTCATTTTGACCGGCAGCAACTTTAATGATTAGATACTGAAAGTTGAGCTTTACTATACACCTAGACTCATTATACTAGATGGTTATTGTTTTTAAGTGGAAATAGGTATATAGCGGGACGACTACTATTAAAAGTTTGGCACATATGTCTAAAGTGATATAACACACATACACAGTGATTTTCCACAATTATTGTTGTAAGCCTTATTTTTCATATAATTTTAAGGTAGCATCTTCTAAACGTATAGCATTTAGTAATAAACTTGAACTATTAATACAAACCAAATGACTCGCCAGCATATTACTGTCCGATTTCAAAATGGGTAGGTAGCTTGATAGTACATAAACTTATTCTTAGGAGAAAAGCGCTTTAAGCTTTTCTACGTTAAGTTGTGAGGAGATCATCTGTTTACCTAGTATCTGGAACTATGAAACATTCAAATCTTTAGGTTTACCTTGATGTTAGCAGCTGCAGAGTAAATGTGTATGAAGATCGTTGCATAGTTGATATGCGCACGCATATACGTGGTGGAGCAGCGCGCGCCGGCTGGGTGGCGCGCCCTGCCCGCCGCGATCAATAGCCGCGCTGACGTCAGAGCACGGCGGCGCGCCATTGGCCCACCCGGCATTATTAAATAAACCTCCGAGTGGAGTGGCGCGCAAAGTCGCGCCGCGGGCACAGCACCGCAGCACGCGGCGGGCCCGCGCACCGCACGCGGCTCGCCGCCGCCCGCCATGGCCGACATGCCGGACCTGTCGCACCTCACGCCTGAGGAGCGCGCTATCATCGAAGGTGTCATGATGCGACAGCGCCAGGAGGAACAGCGCGAACACGAGATCATGAGGTGTGCCCCACGTACCCCGCGCCCCGCGCCCCTCCCGTGTCGCCATATCTCTTCATTCGACGTACTGCACCACTGTTATTCGTGAAAGTGCCGTGATCCTATCCTCAACCATTGTTCCATTCGAATGTTATTAACGATAACTTTTGCATTTTTGCCGCTATATAATATGTTCATCTGCTATTGTGTTGTCTGATCCTATTCAATACCTGCTTTTATCCACATACTTATCTTGCGCGAGGACGTGTGCATAAGTACGTATTATTTATGTACTTGTAGACAAATAGTTTTACTTGGTGATTAACTTTTTATAGTTATTTAAATATTTACACCATACCTAGTTAAACATATTTTTACTCGTGTTTGTCTTTGCCTGACAGGGGGGGATTATTATCGCGCGTGTGGAGTGTCGCATTAAACGCAGTGAATTTAATGACGCATCATTACTAAATATAATATAATAATTCAATTACGCCTTTTTACACTTACCACATCTGTTTACAGACATTTTGTTTTTGGGCTAAATTTAATCAATATTGTGCGAGATATGATATAACACAATGGACTATTTAACGTTTATCTTTTAGAAAATCGTGCGTACATCGGCAATATCTTTAGGAATATAGTTACTTTTCGATTTGTTCAATTGAATGGGGATACTGAAACCAAGAAGAGTCAGAGATGCGTTTCCCTTGAGAGCTTATTATTGCAATTTATTTATGACCTGACCTACTTTTTGACCTACATAGAGGTAGCTTTAATTTGGATAAGATATTACAGTGGCACAATAACGAGCTTGAACTATTTTCAAATCGTGATCCATGGCAATATTTTAACAGGAATTTAATAAATCAATTAATATAATCACTTTTAGCCACGCTATATCTACTTTATTTGCTTTGACATCGATACGTGTAATAAATAGATAAACTAGAAAAATTATAAATAAAAAAGCGATGAGGACTCTAGTCATTTACGAATGTTGATCGACTAAAAGGCCGGAATTTTATACTAGCTTCTTATCGCGACTTTGTCTGCGTGGACCTCAGAATTCGGTACAGCAGGGATAAAAAGTAATCCAGGTTATAAGCTATCCATGCAAAATTTCATGCATTTTCAATAGTTATTACGTGAAATAGTGACAAAAATCCACCCATCCTCACAATTTTCGTATTTATATTAGTAGGAGTAGAATTTCAAAGTCAGATCGACACTAAATAGCAAAGTCTTGTAAGGGTTCTTCGCATTAACACTATGATTACTTGCTATCTAAAACTGTAAGACTCATTTTGCCATCCATAATAATAATTCACCCAACATGTTCTTTAGGAGCATGAAACAAGGACTGGTTACACAAAGAAGGGTGAAAATGTCTTGCGATTTTGTGTATCTAGATAGACTAAGGTTCATTCTACCTGCAAAGTTTTTAGATGTTAGGTACAAAATGTTTGTAGGAATTGAAACAACCCAAAGTAGAATTATAATATAAGTTAATATCGTACTTTACCACAGACGAAAGCAAGATGAAGTTACGGTGCTGGAGCAAACAATCCGGACGAGGAATGAAATGCACCGCGCGGCTGGTGTAGAATTAGCGGCCACCTGCCATATCTGCCTCAAGACTAAATTTGCTGACGGCGTCGGCCACTCGTGCCACTACTGCCGTGTGAGATGCTGCGCCAGATGCGGTGGCAAAGTTACTCTTCGTTCTAACAAGGTTAATAATGAACGATCACACAACATTACCATCATCATTCGAACGTTCTCATTTATGTTGGGTTCGGTTCGCTGTCTTACTCTCCATTAATCATTCAATTTGATAACTGAAACTCACAACTAAATGTTTTTCTAAGACCTTGGTGGAGTCTCGAAAAGACAGGCTCCGTATAAAAATAACCTCGGGCCACCACCTAAAATATGACATTAGGGTATATTAAAAACTTTAATATTATTGTTTTTCTCACAACTAGTGTGCGTTGTTGCAGGTTATATGGGTATGTATACTGTGCCGCAAGAAACAAGAACTCTTATCTAAAACTGGACAATGGATCCATAAAAGTTCTGGACAAGATTCTATGTTATGGCGCATGGAAAACGATCTACGAGGACTACCACCACAGCCTGAAGGATCTTTCGATAAGAGACCTAAACTTGAGAGGGCACATAGTGCTGCAGAAAAAGAAAATCTTCCACTTCAGCGATCAGGCAGTGCTTTGCGTCGGCAATATAGTCAACAAGATCAGAGATGTTACGGGGAACTGGAAGGATTGGCTAGAACACATCCGCATCTAGTACACCCACGACAAAAGGCTGCTTATGGGGTGGTCGACTCAGGTCCACCGCCCCCCTCCCAGTTGTTGCCGCACACGCCATCGTCACATCCTTTCCTCCCACCACGATCTTCTTCTTCAGACGATGAAGTTCCGGAGTGTGTTTCCGATGAAAACGACGAGTATCGTGATCGCGGTAAGTATGCACGCTAACACCCATCAGCCTATCCTATCACTTGTAACACTACAAGATCCCTTCCATCCGAGCTAATTTTGTTTGTCAACCCTACACAACACTACACCACAAATACATTAATTACATATAAATATAACCGTATACATCACGAATGTCATGTTCATCTCTGGTATTATGCAATGATAAAGTTAAGGTGTTCCGTGCGAGGTGTTCACTAATTTAAGTAGCCTCAGGTAATTGTAACTGTTAGTTATCTAAGTATTATATATCTCACTGAAACTGATAGTGTTGAGCACCTAAACTTATCTGTACCTATATTACCATCAAGTTAGATCATGTAGTCAATTATATTCGTGTTCCATTGTTACATTTTAGAGTCCGATTATTCCTCAGACTCCGATATTATTACAATTCAAGACATATACTTTGTTTGCTCAATCAGTCTTATTTTCAGAGAACTTCAAGTTTAAGGTTTCAAACCTCGCACACAGAAGAATGAGTGTCGTGCCGGGTTTGGGGCATTATAATTATTATTATACATGTAATCGTTTACCGCCACGTACGTTTTGCTTGTTAGCACTGTGCCCCGTGTACGCGCCCGGTAGCCACTCTGTGAGAAATACTGCCTGGCGATCTGGCGACGTGTGGCCCTCACAACGCCATCCCCCTGTTCGCAGGTACAAATAATGATAAGAGCAGTTCCGAGAGTTCCAGAAGCCAGCGTCAGACGATGTTAAACGAGAAAATGAATAAATTCTTATCGGTGAGAGGGCGAGTTTTGTCGGGAACTTACTAATTATGCGTTGTAATTATATTGCTGAAGTTTAGATGTGATGATCAGTATTACTGTTACGTAAAACACTTCTTTCTCTGGTGAATCAATTGTGATGGCTGTTAAAACGTCCTATCTCTTCGAAGACACCCGTCTTCAAACCTGTCCTACGAAGAACATTCACTCATCATTTTTATATTATTTTAAACAAAGCTTATTTTTGCTTAATATCTTAGGAAAATGTAAGCTACTGCCAACTAAAAAGACTAATTTGAATGAGAGAATGTACTTCCTTCTTCAAAGATATCTGTTGTTTGAACCAAAAATTTTAATATTTTATGTTTACTTCTATTATGAACACTAACATTTTATTTAAGTAGGTGGCTTCTGCACGTAATTTATGGTTCAAGCAAATTACGCATGCTTGGGCGAAAAGAAGTGTACTTGTTCATATTTTTTACTATAAATCCGTTAGAATTGTTTGTGGTGGTGTACTTTATTTTATTGTTGCTGTTTTACTGTCTTACTCGAATAAGTTTGACACATTCTTTCCGCTTGTGCGTGATGATCACCGCTTTCGATTAATTTATTTTAAACCGGAGAAACACGCGAGGTTAGAGTTTATTAAATCTGTTTAGTATGCCTCCTTTCACGAATCGTTAAAGATAATTAAGATACGAATTCAAATTAAGTTGAAAGAATAAGTTAATTATCAACTAAGTACTACTTTGGTTCCGGGTGCGTACAGGCGCGTGGGTCTTTAACAAGAACGGACGCGGTCAATGCCAAGATACCTTTGTAAAGGTAAACGATGCGATTCATACGATATCATCCTTAGGACAACTAGAGGCATGTGCTCCAGTTCGGCACCCGCATCTGCGTAGCGCCAACGTGGATGCCAACAATTATTACAATTTGATTAATCATTCGCCGGCCGATTACGAGGCAGAGGCGCGCGGTCCATTCGACGTGGCAAGGACGGGGCCGTCAGGTGGACGCAGTTTCGATTCTGTGACTGACTGCCGGTGGCGGGCCCGTGACGATGGCGACGGTGCGTACCTGCGTCCGTACGCACCAGAAGAGGGCCCGCGGACAGATCGAGCTGTGTATAAGAGTGCCTATTTGTGGGAAGACTCCTCAGACAATAGACGTTTTACCGAGAGGAGAAAAAAAACCGTTCGCTTTGACGGACATGAAGGCGCAGCGACGTTCCCGCGCGGCGGGCGTGACTCGTCGGGCGCGCCGCACGACTGGGCGGCGCTGCGCTGGGAGTCCGAGCGTCAGACCAGCCAGGACTCCGCTACCAAAGACTCGGGCATCGATACCTCTAGCACCTTCACATCCAGTGAAGATTCGAACAGAGGCGATTGCCCCAAGGTACATAGACCGCTTCACATTGTCTCGGTTAGTTGCTTCAAATTAGTACTAATTTGTCTATTAGTTCCATTTTGCGGTTAGAATGCATTTTACTAGGAAATGTATACCAATAATTCCGTTTTTTTAATATATATATAATATATAAAACGATAGGCGTATTAAACAATTTTTAAAGATAAATTTCATGATATTTTATTGGTATTACTGAAATTAGGACATGTACATTAATAGATTTTTATTTTTTACATACTTGTCACAATAGTTTCTGTGTAGATACTTAAATGTTTAGGATACTTTAAATCAATGGTTTTATTTTTAAAGAAAGTAGAAAACGCGAGTAGGCTATGTTGATTACAATTAATATCGTTGGCTGTAGCATGATTGCATTGGCGAGCATGCATTACATCCTATCTATGTTGCGTGTGCACTTCCTTGTAAATTACACGATGTTTTCGCTTGAAGACCTCTATAGCTATTAATGTTTTAAAAATGTATACGTAAATTTTCATAAACCTTAAATATTTTAAAATACATTTTTAGATTGAATGCGTAAAATAAAGGTGTCTACAAGAGAATTAATGTAGTGTTGTTGTGTACAGTTCCCGCTGAGCTGGCAGGTGTCTGCGGACGGAACGCGCATGATCGGTCACATGGTGCTTCGGAAGAGTGTCGTGGAAGGTAGCTCGCACTCTTCTGCAGCTATTCTCGGACTGAAAGTGGTGGGAGGGAAACTTCTACCTGATGGTACACGAGTCGCAGTTGTAGAGAAGGTGAAAAAAGGGTCAATTGCTGACCTCGAAGGACAACTTAGAATAGGTAAGTTTTGATAGATCGACAAATACACTTAATATATAATCTAAGTGAATCTACTTGGGGCCATTTTTCACACAGGATTAGGTATATCAGTATCATACTGTAATAGCACTCATTATAAACTTGCCCAAACAAATTTACTACGTCGAATGTCAAAATGAATAACGTGTGGAAGCTTAACTCGATACATTTCCATCAGGTGATGAAGTTCTGCAATGGAATGGCGTGCCCCTACAGGGTCGAAGCGCGGAGGAGGTAGCAGCAGTAGTAGCTGATAGTAAACATGACTTGCACGTGGAGTTGGTGGTGTCTCGACCACTTACCGCCACACGCACGCCTGCGCAGCCGTGGAGAACACACAAAGGTACCTCGTCTTCAACATTTGATACAAAAATGTACTATCACGCACGTATTTTCTTTGAAGTGAAGATTTTTATGTAATGCATTAATGATAGACCTACATAATCATATTTAAAATTTCAATACATAGATTGTTTTTTATGTGAATTTCGCGGCTGTCCCCTTTGTGCCACGCTCTCCTTGTCTAAACAAGTGTGACTGCTAGGCGTGAGGTTCTAGGTTCCATTTCTGAGTTGGAATCAGTGTTATTGGGTCCAGTCAAGTGTTTTTCTGTTGAGAAATTCTCAATAACAGCCCCGAGTTTGGAACTGTGCCGGACAGATGGTAAAAGGACATTAATAGTCCCATCAAGGGTGGTTTATATCTCCTGGAAATCTAAAATAGCCACCAGAATGGGGCAAAGATTTTATTCAAAAGTACGCTTAGCTTAAAAATATATCTGTAAACATTGGAATTATATCATAGACGCCTCTTCGGGTCCGGTTCCGTATCATTGTTAAGAAAATAGTTTTCCAAATGGAGTTAAGTTTTTTCTACTTCCACAGAAGTATACACGGAGGTAATGGGTGGCTGCGAGAAGCCAAGCGTGCTGGTGACGTCACCGGGCTCGCCCGACGTGCACTCGCGGCGACGCCCTGCGCGGTACAACCACCACAACGCAAATGTTGCTGGCCGCATACAGGTTTGTTGAACCATGACTCCACAATTATAGTAAGTAGTGAAGCTAAAATATTCAAATCTTATTCTCCAAGCAGATTTCTTAATAGATGTGACTTTTTTCTTAATAGATGTGTCGTGGTGCCCGAGTGCTTACGGGCCCGCCTCTTGAATTAGTTGTGAATTCTAATCATACATGGTACATGCCAGTACCAATGTGACTTTTCAATTTCATATGTACTTTCTTAGTGAAGGAAAACATCGTGAGGAAACCTGTACTTGACGGTCTGAAATCGCCAACCGGCAGTGAGCTAGCTTGGTGATTAATACTCGTGTCTTCTCTGTATGAGAAGAGACCTGTTATAAAACATAATAAACAAAACTATTGCGATCACTAGAGCACTTGGAGTTCAGATCTAAGAAGTGCAGGTTCAATTCCTGCTGCGGCCATAATTTTAATTATAACATTAGTGTTCACTTTTTTATATAAATATACTAGCTGATGCGGCTTCGCCCGCGTGGATGTCGGTTATCGCGAACAAAAGTAATCATGAAATATTGATCTCGTTCCGGCTTTCCAATTACCACTTTATAATTGCCCATTTTTTAAAGTATTAAAATGGATATAGTATGTTATCCTTAAGAGATAGACACATGCCATCCCGGACTTTTCTGTAGACCTTTATAAGATACACAATTCCACCATACATCATTTTGTTATATCTCAAAGGGTTTAGGGAGCGTTTTCGTTGAAAGCTCCTGCGGCTTATTTTTTTCCGACACCTCCAACAAATATCTAGTCTATAAATATTTTATCCAATGTAAACAAAAACTTGACAAATTATATACTAAAACCTTCCTCGAAAACCATTCTATCCATTGGTGAAAACAGCATGAAAATCGGTGCAGTAGTTTTTGAGTTTATCACAGACAGACAGATGCAGTGGAGGACTTTGTTTTATAATATGTAGTGTTTAGAGTAGATGCTGATGTGTTATCAAAAACCATCTCGCTGAAATAATATAGTTCATAGTGCGATATGGAACAAGCTTGTCGCTATTGATCGACCGTAATACCAAAGGCGAGCTTATATCGTTTATCTGGCGCTATTCCAACCCTAGCTTGATCTCTCTTACTGAAGTTTCATAAAAACAACTTATTAGGTCAACTTATTCATCCGCATCGAAAACTACAATTGAGGCCAAACAATCCAATTAAGCAAATCTTTAGAGATGTAATCAATAGAAGTTATCGTTTTATTTTTCTTCTCTTTAAACAGTTAAAAGTATACTTTGACGTCACTGCTACGCAACTATGTGTGACGGTCGTGTCGGCGAGTGGCCTAACACCTCGGTCCGACGGTTCCCCACGATGCCCGTATGCGAAAATATTCTTACTACCCGACAAGAGCGAGAAAAGCAAACGACGAACCAAAACCTTGGCTAACACTCTAGAGCCACGATGGAACCAAAACTTTATCTACTGTGGCATCCGCATCACAGATATAAAGAGGAGAACTTTAGAGGTAATTTCCAGCAATATATCTAATACCTAGTAGTAATTGAATTATTAATAGTATCAGATTTTAAATATAATAAGAATTATTTTTAAAGGTGACTGTATGGGACTTAAATCGTTATGGTCCCAACGATTTTCTCGGGGAAGTACTTCTGGATTTAGACAACATAGTGATGAATCACGAACCGACTTGGTATACATTAAAGCCTCACGAGGAGATTGGAAGTTTCAGTGTAAGTATTTCAATCGAACGATTCTGTTAGGTTATCCATGAGCAGAAATAAAATTACTGATGTTTTATGAAAACTTACCAGAGATATCGTGAGGATGAAGCGGACGGTGAACACTTGTCTCCTCCATCAACGTCGACCTCTCGGTTGTCGGACTCGGATACACCGAGTGAATGTGATCTGCGACGTCATCACTCCCTGTCGAGTCTGGCATCCAGCTCCAGTCCGCCGCCACCACACGATGTAAATACCTACAACTCTGTTAAAATATTATCTGTCTAGTCATAGGGCTCCCCATTATTTTAAGGGCCTTAATGTGAGGTGTGCCAACTATCTACTAGGTAATGCGAACAAGAAACATTAGGACTTTGTTATTAACAGCCGAGTACGAAGACTGAAGGCATATTTGAGGATCTAATCTTAGTGGGACACAGCCTAATAAGATTGCTTAATGATCGCAAAACAGATGTAATGAACCCACTTGAACTAAACTCCGACGATTCAAATAAAAAGACTGTCTTAGAACTTTGATAATATTTTAAGCCCAAATAGAAGGATAAGAATTTTAACAAGTAAATCTTACAAGTATGACATACCCAAGGTATATCATACTTTTTACCCTGGAATCCCACTAGATAGCGAAGTAGATTTACCATGGATGACGGGATTAAGTTGACCAAGGGACCATGTCATCGGGATCGCGCTGTCGGAGTAGTTTTGTCGGGCTCACTTATCATGGGGTTGTGTTGGCGAGGTCAAGTTGTCGGATTCGGATTATTTGTCGTGTTATACTTATGATGAATCGATGTAGCATATGGTCAGTGGCGTCAGCATATGGAGGGCTAGACGGGGCAGTGCTCCGAGGATCCCAAGCTCAGGGGCCCCTCGGACTCTGACTTACAAACTATAAATTGAACTAGTGAAAAATTCTCCCACATGGCCACATTCGGAATATAAATAAACCAGAATCCAGGAACGCGACTTCAATAATGGCAACTTATTTGAAAAAATACAGGGGAATTCCCAACTAGTCCCGAACATCTTTGTTTGAAACATGCTAGGAACTCCCCTGTATTCTTAGGCTGGTTTCACAGTCACGCCGTCGAACAGAGCGTTTCAACAGCACGCGCTTGACGCAAGGCGGACCTATGAGGAACGTGTCGCGCTTCAACAGCGTGAATATAAAACGCTACTAGTGAATTTACAAGCCCGTGAGTCTAGTGAATTTACAAGCGCGCGCGTCTGGACCGCGCGGCGCCGCTCGACAGCGCAACTGTGAAACCAGCCTTATATTGCACGCCACGAAGCGGTGGTACTTAAAGTAGACTGATTTTAAAAACGATAGTATACGCTCACTTTCAACAACTCATTATTTATGTTATCGCACACGGAAAACCTTAATACCTATATTATAACCAATACCTATATTAACTAATTTATCCTATTATTCATTTCTAAACTCTGCGTGTGAAACCAGGACGTGCCCTGCTATGCAAAATAAAGAACTGATGATAAAGTAGCTTTGCAACTTTAAAGTATTTAAATCTAACTACATATTTATATTTTGACTTGTATTGATAAAATTTTAAAGATTTGTTCCGTATTCGTCGTGTTCCAAACTCGACGTACTCCAGATTTGTCGTAACTCAGATTCGTCGTAAAACGTATGGTCAAGAAAGTGGTGCTATTGGTTTAACAATCTCTACTTAATTAGGATTCCGTACCCAAAGGGTGCTCAACGGGACCCTATTAACGTGCCTCCGCTGTCTGTGTGTCTGTCACAGGAGTGGATTTTTTTAACGCTAACAGGTAATATTTTCTATTATTTTCATAAAATAGTTTTAATTTATTCATTAAAATAAGTTACAATTTGTATTTGGTTTTTAATTTTATTATGAAGTCGACTGCATTACGACGAATCTAGAGTACGACGAATCTGGATTACGACAATTCTGGAGAATGTCGAATTCGGAACACGATGAATACGAAACAAACGATTTTAAATCGTTTAGTTGGGGCCCTAATTTATTTTTTGCCCCTGTGCCTTTAGTTACGTAGCTACGCCACTGCATATGGTGTTTCCTCCAACAGCCCAAATACGGTGATAACTGTTTTTACAGCGAATGGATATGGAGGGAGCCCGATCTAGTCGCCGCGACATGTCTCCGGCAGGCAGGGTGAGGGCCGCTGGAATGAACAGAGAACGCGTGAGTTTTTCCATAATAACACACGTCGAAGTTTGACTTTCAAGAGCAATATATGCAATTGACTTGCAGATATAATTATGTTGCCTGAGAGGAACCTTACTAGTTCATATCCAGAACGTCCTATTACATCTCATACTACTCCTCAAGGTTTTATATAGAAAGCTGATTTGAAGCTTTACGTTTACAGGATGTATAGTCTACGCTACAGGACGGATTTCAACTTCGAAACCTTTAAACTACCTTTACCAAAGCGATATAAATCATATTGTTAAGCAGTAATATTTGAACGATATCAATACGAATATCAATACCTATTTTCTACACGAGCAAAGAGAGGCCTTACTATAGTAACATATTTAGGTACTTAGTGGGGCCTCTAGCAGACTCGGACCAAGGTTGTGAATAATCATGGATATTTATATAGGCACATTGTAGCAGCTGAAATGTAAGTGATCATGTTTGTGTAGTGCGGTGGCTACAGCGTGGCGCGGTCGCAGTCAGCAGCTGGCGTAGCACGGCCGTCGCGTGCCAGAAGCAAGTCGCCGCGACGCTCGCTGTCACCACCAGCCGACCGCGACGGCTGGCGCTACACAGGTGCCGCACCGGCGCCCTCCGACTCTACCCACCAATCACAATCACGGACGCCGACGATCGACACCGTCGGTGTTCCATACTCTTTTCCGATTGGTCCGTGGACGTCGAAATAACAGCGGGCCTCGACCCCGCACGGAACACTGTCGTCGAGACACGCACGTTCTTTGGCCGCGTCCGCTCATCACCACTTTACTGCCACTTACTGTTTCACCTCCTAGCTCTGTTCCACTTTGATTTTGTTTCATGCATTTTCCGCTGACCTCGTCCTTTTCTACCTGAGCACGCTATCCATTATGGGTGTTTGTTAAAATTAAGTGCGTTGTATTTTGATTCTTGGCTGATCAATTTAAATTTATAGTAGTAGCCAAACAAATTTAAGAGTACTGCGCATTTAATTAATGAATATTGTAATTCATTTCATATAATACTTGCATGTCATTCTGAATCTAATAACATAATGATTTATCTTTTAAAGGCAACTTTCGTAAGTTTGTTCTTTTGTATGTTTATAAAGTATTTTGTCGGTTATGAATGAGTTTGTTTGATATGAATAAAAATCAAAGTTTTAAATGGCATGTATTGTGAAAATTATGAGAGCATAATACTTGGATGAAAAAGCAATATGATGACATATTGCAGTGAACGAGGATCGAGGTGACGGATCGCGTTTGCCGACACACGCGTATGCGCCACGCTTCCAGTCTCGCTCGGCCACGGCCACGCCCACCACTAGTCCCAAGAAAAGACAACTACCACAAATACCTCATCACCAGGTAACTATTTAACTATTGCCGTTACCAAACCTAAATTACCTATACAAAAATAATAAATAGTTGTTGTTTATCCTTGGATAGCTTTATTAGTCAGATAGTAACTTGTATTGTAAAAATCTAAATTTTAGGCCATCCTTATGCCTTATGCCTACAAAAGTCAACATTGGATAATTTTTACTTGCAAATAAGCTTTGATAAAATCATCAATCAATCAATTTTATGTTATTATAAATAGAGTTCAGGACAAATAGCTAAAAGAGACATTTATACATCATTCTCTACATCATAACTGTTATCATGCAGGGTGGCCAGAGAGCTGTGCGAGCGCAAGTTTCGGCGGACCTGGAGGAACGTAAGTGGATCGCCCCGCATCACATTGGCGCCACACTCACGTACCGCAGCACGCCACAAGGTCAATACACGCTGCCCTATCCCAATAACCTGCCACGACCGTATAAATGTGGGCCTATACCTTCAGGTATACCTGACAGTTATTGAAAAGGTCGCTTGTAAGGGCCAAATCGTACGTGTATAATATATATTATACAAAATTACACAAATTACATGCTCAGTAATGCCTGCACAGACTGCCTACTAAGGTATAACTGTCAGGCATACCGTTGCGTGTATGGCTGTAGCTTAACTTACACTAAACACTCGTCACCTCAACTCCACGTAAAAACAACACTTCCCTTTAAAATTCTACATCTGCAGGAGTATTCGCTAACTTGGTTGATATCGATGGCGACGTCGACGGCGCGATATACTGCAAAGTGACTATCATTTCGATGTCAACCGAGTTAGCGTATACGCCTACTGATTTGATATTCACTAAATCACATCAGAATCATTGCACGGTTAGTGACCGTGATAATTAACTAAAATTAGGAATAAACGGCTCACGATAGCATAGAATCATTAGCTTAAGTAATAAATATATGTGTGAATAGGTACCTAAACATCATATAGTGTCTTTCTTGAATGCACACAATAGACGAACAGCCAAAAGTAATTTGTGTAGGTAGTAAATATGTAGCTTACAAGTGTAAGTAAACTGGTTTATCAGTGAGTACAATTACAATATAGGGTGGGAAAGACATTACGCAGGGCTGTCAGACTCAGAGCTGGCGGCCCGAAGTGGTGGGGGAGCGGGAGCCGGCGGCTGGGCCCCACGGCGCCGCCTCTCGCCCGACGCGGCTGCGCAGGACTCCGACCTCGAATCCGTCGCCTCCGTCACGTCCAGCGCGTTCAGCACGCAGTCCGAACGACCTCGACCAACCAGGATGCTCAGGTACGACACAGCTCATTTACAGATCGCTTAACAAAACACAATTCTTTGAAAGTTAATGTTTTACGTTTTACCATAATCTACCCAACCTCAAGCAAGACAAAGTAAAAAAGTTATTATTAACATAACTTTACAGCCGGAAGCGTATCCTTCCTCCTCACAGTACATCTTCCTCTTGCGATAGTGCTACCCCTATTCCTAACCCGTACCGATTTCGCCGTACTGATCGTCCCCCTCACCGTCTATTGCCGTATATCTGTATCCCGGCGGGTGCGGAGCGCGCGGTCCGGCGTCGTATTCGCTCTCGTAGCGAGGCTCACCACGAGTCGACGGTGACGAGCCACCGCGCTCGCCCCACCCGCCGCCTTCGCCGCATACTCGCTCGCAGCCGCTCTGCCGGCTCCTGCACTCGAGATCGCTCCCTCCGGCACGCTTACGAACGAAGTCACAGCTGCCCCGAATATCCTGTCTATACCAATACATACAAAATCACAGAAAATAAAAAAGATTACATCTTTCACATGACTCTATCCCGTGCACCAAAACCGACACTTGTAACAACTATTTCTTTAAATAGAGATCAAAAAACTTTACCTGCGAACGTATACTATGGTCCAGTGCCAACTCAAACAAAGATACACATGCATTCAGGCGGACATAATGTGCAAATTCAGCCTCAATCTAGTAACTCATACTCAGAAGGTCCTGCTAGTTTCGAGATGGATAATTATAAACATGGAGTATCTAAGGAAAGAAGAAAAAGGAGACTCCCCAATGTTGAAAGTTTACCTAATCCAAACGTTAGATCTCTGCCTGATATTCCAACCGTTAACATTAATAAAGAATCATACAAAAATTACACACTAAATAAAAATGACCCAAATTCTATACAAAAAAGAGAAATAAATTCGCAAGACCACGGTTATAACAACGAAGGTAGTGAAGCTGAAACTACAATTCACATAAGTCTTGAGAAACAGACCAGTGTTATAGGGTTAGATACTACACAAGTAAACAAAAATCAATCGTTCGAAAAAAACGATTTTGATGCACGCCAGTATTCGAACACAACTGAGCTAAATCCCGTATTTTCCCAAGTAAGTCGAAAAAAGCTCCTTTCACTCGATTTAAAAACAAATTATGATCAAAAAAGTCCTAATCAAACACACACAGACTCTTTAAATGCAGATAAAATTAAAGAAACAAAGGAAGTAAAAAGCCCCGATAACGTCCTTCTTACCAAGGCAGCAGATAAAAAAGGAAAACAGAAAATTGAACGTAGGCGTAACTCTGATCCGTCAGTCACGTTAAAAACTCCACCTCAAAAGTTATCTACACCTGACCAAATTAAAAATATGTTTAAGAGAATGAGCATAACTTCAAAAAATTCATTATTAGAGTCTAATGTCGAAGATAAATCTTCTAAGAAGTACGGCAATACCGTTAGTATAAACGAAATCCCCACCTTCCAAGAATATCGTTCACCTAACCCCAACTCTCCTCAATCCAGTATAGATCTATCATTCAAAAAACCTTTGCCATCCATTATTAAGAAAGCTCGCACCCGATCGTATTCTTTAGCAGCGACATATCATCTAGATCAAGAATTTAGTATTATGGCTAATTCTTTGTCTGTTGCTCTTTCTCCTCCGAACCTCGGCTCGCCCCGTCGTGCGCTCACTCCCGTCGCCTCACACCTGCCACTTGATGACACTCATCAAAACATTCATGACGCAACGATGGAACCCTCCACCTTGGACGAATCGACTGCCTGCACTACGCCTCAAACTATGTATTCGACACCACAACCAAATTACCAACGGTGCGATGCTAATTATAACGAAAAACAATCGATTAAAAAACGAAACAAACCCCCGACCCGTCGGAATTCAAAGCGCAGTAATGACTATGGAGGACGAGAGAATGGACGCGGCAATGGCAACAGTCAGCATCATCAGCATCAGACTCTGGAGAGGCGGGAGTCGCGCCGCGGTCAATTCACTAGGAGTTTGAGCAACGCAGATGTGCCGCCGGATGAAAAAGCAGGTAATTAACCTTTCGGCTCAGTAACGTACAGATCTGTGCGTTGTAACAATAAAAATCTATTGTGTCTGCTAATGACTGACGCAACAGCTTAAAAACAAAATTATACAGGCTGGTTAGATTATTAAAACTTACAAATAAAAATAAGATATCACTTATACTGCCTCGTTGGTCTAGTGGTCCCAAGCGCGACTGCTGAGCATGAGGTCTCGGGTTCGATTCCCGGGTCGGGCAAAGTGTTGATGAGTTTTTTTGTTAGAAAATTCTCAGTAGCAGCCCGGAGTTTGGAATGTGCCCGGTAGATGGCAATAGGCTCACCACCTATTACATGGGACTTAATAACAGTATTGGTGAAATGTGGGTGTACAACTGTGTACATCTCTGCCTACCCCTTCGGGGAATACAGGCGTGATGCTATATGTATGTACAAATAAAAATAAGATATCACTTTTAACAAAGACGGCAGCCTCAGCGATACTGCTCTTGGCGGGACAGGTGAACTGGAGCCCGTCAGCGACGATGTGCTATTAAAGGCCGAACCTCGCGATTACTTCGGTCCTGGTATGGGCAAGAAGAGTAATTCCACTTCACAATTGTCAGCAACAGGTGATTCACACTAATTATATTTAATTACTTGACCCGTAAGATTTAGCCTATTGCGGCACGCCACTCTGTGTGCTAAAAATCAAGTTAATTGAGTACTTGTTGTGACAACTGTGTGCCACATAATTAATATGTTTACCACAAAAAGTATCAGAACGTGTTACCTATTCTAAGAGGGTCTCTATACCAACATCTCCATCTCTATCTGAATCATGTGTGTATACCAAAGCGAGATATATCACTCGTTAATTCTTAATGTCTATAAAATTATCAACTTACTGCGAGTCATATTGTGCTTAGAAATGTAATTATCAATTTAAGTGTTTAAATACCATAATCGCAGGACGTAAACGGAGGTTAGGTTTTGGTAAACGTGGAAAAAATTCGTTTACGGTGCAACGCAGCGAGGAAGTGGTGCCCGGTGAAATGCGAGGAGGCATGGGTGGAGTGTCGCGGGCCTCTTCAGCCTCCAGCGAGAACGACGAAGACAGGTTCGCGGTGCTCGGCACGGACGACATTGACACAATAGTGCGGCACCTCGCCCGGGGCGGTAGCTCACTCGCGTATCACTTCCATGTTTCAAAGGTTACGGAGAAACGACAGAGAGGACATCTGCATAAACATACCTACTTAACCGCAAATAATGGTTTAACACAGCATGTTACGAAAATCATGAGACAAATAAATGTGCAATGTTGCTTATGTACAGTCAGCTAATGTAAAGCTTTTCCTGAATGCTATATAAAATCTTCGAAGCCATTTATCATTAGTATCGGTACCGTGCAGAATATGCCAAAGATGACGTAGGTTATATTAGAAATGCTCTTATGATGAGATCTCTTTTATAACACCATTTTTTCTGACCTTCTCCTGTATTAAAAACATGATAACTAAAAAAAACGGTTCCGGTGGTAAAAGTAGAAAGTATCATACCAAAAAAGCACAACGTGGTATGATTTTTAAAGAGTTTTATGGAGATGAGAAGCACATTATGCAACGTCATTCAGCCCTTATTTTCTTTGTCGTAAATATGGTAAACATAAAATTGGACATGGTACAGAGTTATCTTTACATGAGAAATACCTAAGTATTATTTAAGGTACCACGAGCTTTTTCCATTAATATGATGATCTGTATATATTGTTACGCATACTTCATATAGTTACCAGCAAATAAAACTGATGTAAATAATATATGTCGCACTACGTACTTACTTAGTTCGACAAATATCAGCGGCAGGCATACACTCCAGTACCTACCAAAAAATATCAAATTTACCTATGTGAAATAATTTATATCCACTAACAAAGAACATTAAGTTTTCCTGCAACTTGAAATTGTTTTAAGTGTTTGTTAGCTAGTTTGTTCAAAGTATACAATGTTTCGCAAAGGTATGACTTCAAAATATTGTAGTTTAACGTGCTTTTCGACGGGTAATAAATGTATGTTGCGCCGGTGTTTGTGGCGGACTGTTCGCGTCCGCCGCCGACAGCGCGCGTGTCTCGTGTAGAGGGCGGCAGCGGCGCGCGGCGCAAGCGCTCCAGCACCACCACCACCGCCTTCAAGCGTTCGCACGAGGTGTGCGCTACCAGCCTCGTCTCCATATCTAGCTCGGAGGGATCCTCGTAAGTCGCCCGCTCGACCGCCGTTCTATGCCGCAGTTTGCAAGCTGCCTGCAGAGTTCCATTTTTGTATGTGCGCCTCGATGTTGCTCGCGTCTTCTATCATACTTTGCCCCTCTCTATGTGCCTTTCGTCTCGTCAAAGCATGATTCCAATTGTATTGGTGTAATTCACTCATTCTTTTCTGTTCAGCACGCACGAGTCTTCTCTTGCATAGGCATCGCACCCTCTCGTTAAGTAACATGAGATAGCTACATTTATCTCCAGTGTCTACAAGTCCTTCTTGTTCGACGGTTGTAAAGTTTTCAGGCAAGGGGAGACAATGGCGTCGGTTGAAAACTAAGTGTCCTGCACCCTTGATGCACGATTGTGATTGGACGATAAATGTTGCCTGAAAGCCTATGAATATGATGTTTGCACTTATTTTTGGACCGTTTCACAACTTTTCCATTTTTGTCTGATCGTTGTACACACATAGCTACATAACAATCATGCATGTCTCACCGGATATATCACTTGTCATTTTTCCATAACATATAAATTCTGTGACTTACATTTTAGACATGACTTGTATAAATATGGAGGACAGAATACAATATTTACCTGTATTATCTTCACTCTCGATAAATTTAAATTAAATATTTTTTTAATGTATCAATCCATGCAGTAGAGAAACAGGTTTGTAGTGGTTTTTGGTTAAGGGTACCTACCTACATTAAAACATACTCCGATTACAAGTGGTTAAGTCTAGATACACTAATACGAAGTTAGAATAGAAATCAATAAGTATGTACAAATCAAACTTGATATATTACCTACTCTTTTTTTTTTCAAAACATTATCTTAATAGATCTGTTATCTTAATAGTCTATATAATCCACTATAAAATCTACTACCTATCTACTTTTAGATGCAGACCATTCTCTAGCGTTTCTTGCACCTTTATACAATTACATCTACTAATTAGATGTCTTGATATTTTTATAGTACCTAGTACCCGGAATCCACGAACTCTACCTTAACTTTACAAATCGATGCATCCAAACGAGTACCGCCCTTTTCTTCACTATTGTATCAATGTTGTAAATGTTGTTTTTTTTTTTTTTATATCTCTTCCTTTGGTAGTGGCTAAAAGGTATAGTGGATATATTTTTGGAATTCATATATATAATCATTTTTATCTTCAGAATGTATTTCTAAATACTATATAATTATAGGTGATTTTTTCAAGTGGGCGTGAGTGGCCAAATCCGAAACTTTAATAAGGAATATCCAATGGCCAGGCCCGATTTTGATTATAACTAAAACTGCATCATTGGAATTTGAAAAATCCAGTGATGCCAGGAATCGAACCCGTTGATTTTGGAAAACAAAACACACTATCCGATAGTGTCGCTAATAAAGATCTTCAGGGAAGTAATGGCATATAGCAAACTAAAGGAAAGAGCTTATTTTTTACAAAATACATTCATATAGTTTACAAGATTAAAGAATAAATCTTTGAAAATCATTAACGCATGCTTAGCCTTATCTTGAATTGTTAAGGTAATTGCATTCTTTACGACATTGTATTAACTGCAAAGTTAGTCGTGTCGGTTCGGGCACCTATATAGGTACTGAATTGATAGCAATGACGTCGCCATAAGACGTGTTAAAATATGGAAGAAGAATTCGCGGTGGTGAACAGAGTATGGCTTAGTGGTCAGAGGCGCAGGTTCGAATACTGTTCTCGATCGTATTCTTTTTCCATTTAATATAATACTAATAACTTTAGTTTACAAGATTTTTTCTTTTACTGTGGGCTTCAACCGCGAGTAGACAATTTTATTTAGGTGTCGTTGTTATGGTGAATTGTGACGCTGACGGTGCTGCAGGTGTTTGGAATAAAAAAACATTGACCATTATTTCGAAAAACATACGGGTAATGTATGTACGAATCATAGATATGAAAATATTAATCAGTTTATTAAAATTCAGCATTTTACTTTAGTTTTCCGTATGTAACCTTTCAGAATTTGATCCCTCTTAGCAACACTATCGGATAATGTAAATTTACAATGTGCTTTTTTTTTCAACGACTTCTATTGATTTTAAAAAAATCCAATGATGCTGTTTTAGTTTTCATCAAAATCGGGCCCGAGGCTCCTTTGAGTAATTTTCGCTATTCGTTATAGTTCCGGATTTGGCCATCCACGCCCATTTCAGAAATTCACCCTGTATATATTATATCTAATTAAGTAACGGTCTGTGTGAAGTAGTTTTTATTTATCCGAGTAAATTTGTCAATAACTTGGATAATCATTATACCTACATATAGTTAATGGCATATGAGGCAAGCAATTTAAACACAACAGAAGCCTAAAGTGGAATACCCATGGCATTTAGTTGACACAGCTAGTGAAACTGTATCACCTGTTTTAGATGGTCTCCTGGTATGAGAGGCTCTGGTTCTGACGGCGGCGGGCTGTCAGATTTCATCGACGGTTTAGGGCCGGGACAACTAGTCGGAAGACAGTTGCTCGGCGCGCCCACGCAGGGAGACGTACAACTATCCATGTGTTACCAAAAAGGATTCCTAGAGGTTAATACTTGATTCTGTTACATCAGCTGTAATTCATGCTTTTCCGAAGATACTGAGGTGGCTTATCACTGTTTTAGGTGGAAGTTATTCGTGCCCGAGGTCTAGTATCACAGCCAGGTAGACGGGCTCTACCTGCGCCATACATTAAAGTGTACCTCGTGAGCGGTAAGCGTTGCATCGCCAAAGCAAAGACGAGTACGGCGCGCCGAACTCTCGACCCACTTTATCAACAAACGCTTACCTTTAGAGAAAACTTCAAAGGTTGCGTATTACAGGTGAGGCTTGGTAACGCTTTGTTTTATAGGAATCACGTCGTCTTAGTGTTACTTTTATGAGGACTACAACAGCCAGCAATTTCGACTATGGTTACATTAAGTGTCTTGTAAAGTATCTTTTGTTTACTACCTTATCTTTGACTGCCTCGTTGATCTAATGGTTCCAAGCGCGACTGCTGAACATGAGGTGTCGGGTTCGATTCCCGGGTCAGGCAGTGTTATTGAGTTTTTCTGTTAGTAAATTCTCAGTAGCACCCCGAAGTTTGGTATTGTGCCCGGTAGATGGCAATAGGTTCACCACCATGGACTTAATAACAGTATTGAAATGTGGTTGTACAACTGTGTACACCCCTGCCTACCACCTCGGGGAATACAGGCGTGATGTTATGATGCTTATCCTTAGGTTATAAGTTTTAGAATTGTTTTCTTTAATCTTGGGCAGTAATATTATAATTATCGTCGAAAGTTCTAGATTCTATCTTCGTGTAATTCATATTTTTCAAGTATTTCCCGATCACTCAAAGAAGTAGCCAAAGTCGGATTACACTGGCATAGCACTATTTTACTCTTGCACATCAAATACTTCCCCTCACCCATCAATTCCACGCCGTGTCCGGCTATGGCGATGCTTTGAACACATCTCTATTGATGTTTTGAATGCAATATTAAGTAGCACATTCAAATAAAAAATAAAATTGTCAACCAATTAATATGAACTAGCTCCTGCCAGTGACTTCGCCCGCGTGGACTTAAGCCGGGATTAAATTATCATATGAGTTAATTCCAGTTATAAACTGTGTAGCAGATTTCGTCCAAATCTGTTTAGTAGTTATTGCCTGAATGACAAATAACCATCCATTCTCACAAACTTTCGCATTTATATTAACAGCGCATAAATGTTTTCTACACGCAGGTGACTGTGTGGGGAGATTATGGACGTATTGAGGGTAAAAAAGTGTTTATGGGTGTGGCGCAAATCATGCTCGATGACCTTAACCTCTCTAACATCGTCATAGGATGGTACAAACTCTTTGGAACTACTTCTTTGGTAAGATTTAGTTAATCTTTTGGTTTGTTTCATAGTAATACGTTTAATAAATCATTTCTTTTTTTTCTTTTCAGTAACCAAGGTTCTACACTGTCTACAAGTGTCAGGCGAACCTATATCACAATAAAAAAATTATAACTTGTCCAAATAATAAATTTAGTGATACTGCTTTAAATATCATGATAAAACGCAAAATATCTTGAGTATAGGAAATTTTCTATAAAACGAAAGATATAAATAATAATAATAATTTGTATTTTTATTTTCTTTTGGAATGCCTACCGGAGTTTTGAATAGATAGCATTTTATAGCAATGAAACAAATGTATAGTGTACTCAATAATATGTAATTAAGTATTAAAAGCCAAATGCAATTTATGTATATTTTTTTATCCCTGAGCCAAAATACCCTAGAACTAAAGGATAAATTGGTACCAATGTGTGATTTAATTAAATCTACAATATTAGTTTTACGATTCTATATCATTAAGGTATTTAATTAATCCTGGGACATAAAAAAAAGATAATCATTATTTTCATATTTATATTCCACAGATATGTGTATAACACTTCCATATTAAGCAATCCATATCTTTTCTTCAAATACATCATCATCAATCAGTCTATTAGTACCGTCCGACGTGAAAAACGGTAACAAGTCCATAAAATAATTGTTTACAATCAACATTATTATTAATACTACAGGAAAGAGGCAAAGTTAAATGTGTATAAAGATAGGATAAAGATTTCTGTATTTATTTATAAACTCGACATAATGAGATTTCACTCTCAAAGGTGACTTAAGCTAAAATAACGTAGTTAGTCGGTAATAACCTCGATTTAAACAAAACTTTGCTTAACAATCTGTAGTCATGTACAAACTAATGTCTTGGTCTATATTAATTGAATGTCTCAACTGTCACAACATCAACACTTAGTGTAACATTTGCTTAGGTTGTTTGGAGGGTGAAGCACCCGGTAACCTGCCCTCGCCTGCCCTCTTCACGCCCGTAGATTTTATATCTGCAATAAATTATATCATTATACGATACCTACTATTAGGTGAACTTTGCAAGCATTGATGTAGTATCAATAAATAAGGTATGCATTCAGGGTATGGGCACCAAACGCAACGAATACATGAGTCGCATCGAACGATATGATTCTTATTGCTCTGCACCCATTGATATCGGCCGTCAATGAGTGATACAATGCAGTACTCACCAGTGAACATGTACCTTAATTATTACATCTGCACTGAAATCCATGAAAATCGCAAATTGCTAACATACACATACATACACAGAAGCAAAATAGAACCAACCTTTTAAAAGTTACACATAAAACAAGGAATCCTATTGTATTTATGGATCATTGATTTTGTCTCTTTGTCTGTACATTATTTTACTGTCGATTATCTACACTATTTTACTATGTTGAAAATTACAAAACATCAACATCTTCCCTCATAAATTGATAAATCCATGTAGCAGCTTCGTCTCCGAAGTTCAGAAGTGAAAGTATTTTATTTGTTGAAACACATCAATGATTTTTTCTTTAATCGAAAACTGAGAAAAGAGCCCTTATATTTTATGTAACTTATAATGGTCACAAACATCTTTTAACTAAGCGCACATCATAATTACTATCTTCAACATGTCGAGCAGCCATTGCATTGATAACATAAAAGTATTTTGTTTAATTTTGTGTAATATATGTAAAAAAAACACACACACACTTTCACATTGCAGCCGTTCCATTATATTAAACATAAATAAATAAATTAAAAACCAAATACAAGGTCCTACATCAGTCCCAGTCCACCAAAAAAATAATAATTATACAAATGAATAAAATAATAAACATAAATTCTGATTGATCTACGAATGATCAATCTGGACGTATTTATATAAACATTTAGTGAACATAAAATTTTTAAAATAAATTACGTAGATTAAAACAGGCATAGCATAACACTTCTTACCACGGCCACGAAGGCGCCGCCCCGCTCTTCAGCTAACAGTCGGCGGCAGGGCGCGCGGGCGCAGAAGCCCTGACGCCGACTGCTCTGCCTCTGTTAGTCGATTGGGGTTTTGTGAAAGTACCTGTTGTATACGCATGTGTAAACTTTTAAACGCACGTTCTGTAACTACTTAATTTTTTCGCATAATTGATGACGTACCTCATGTCTACCAGCACTTCCTATATTGGAGTCGATTCTAGTAACACGCATTGACAACTTGAAATACACCTCGCCAGAGTATATGTTACACTTTGACCAATATTAAAGTAGGAAGTGCAGATTAACGAGTAGTTACACACGTACTATATTATTTATTACGATATTTTCCTCTTGCGAGCCTTATGAGGAACGCATAGTGATGTACGAGGTTACGATCGATAACGTTCCAGTGCCTCATACCAGCTTGTTTTACAAATCGTCTACCGAGGACTCATGCGTGGGTCCCAGATTTTGACAACTTAATTAGTATTTTACGTCAATAATATAATTAATAAAAAGCTAATGATTTAAAAAAATGTCCTCACAAACAATGAGGAACATTTGATAGACTTCAGCAACCTTCACTCGAACTACCGATAACGAGATGGATATCTGCAGTAGTTAATTTTTCATGGTCGCGACTGCCGCGTATGTACTCTTATGTACTCTTCGGACATTCAGCGGATGGTGGCCATTCACAAAGATGTCGCGTCTCTACCTGCGCCGCAAATATGTTGGCACAGTCACAGAGTTCGTGTTTAGCTATATCAGTGTAATTTCTACAAAGTGTTTAAAATCGTGCTGTATAAACTAAGAATAAAACTATCCATCATAGTTTTCCTGCAGATCTTTTTTATAATAATAATTAATCGCGTGTATTATTGGTTTTTGTTATTCCTGACGTTTCGAACACTTTGCAGCGTACACGCGATTAATCCGGTTAAAAGTTGTTATATTATAAAGATCCTTTTCATATAATTCTCCAAGCACTCCCAGCCAAATAAGACACGGTATTTAAATAATCATTGGCCGATTAATTTAAATTTCATCCCTTTAAAGGACCGGGACTCGTAAAGTAGGACCTTATATTATATTATAAAATCTAATTTAAGTACACAAATGTTAGATGAGTGATTAAATTAAGTGTTGTGACGTACCTTGCAACCACCTGACTTGTGTAGCGGGTCCATAGCCTTTCTCGTTGCGTGCAGCGATGCGGAATATGATGGCGGGCTTCGTAGACGAGTCCACGTGTGCAGCGCTCAGCGAAGACTGCGGAACTACGCAAGTGTTCGCCTTCCCGCAATATACGCGTACGAAAGCCAATTGAGACTTCGTTGGCTCCTAAAAATTATTTATTTATTCTTGGGATAATTGAAATTACTTATAAATATGTTAAAAGGTAAAACTAACTAATATTAATGCTAGAGAAATAGGAAAAAATAACATTATCTTGGAGAAATTGATTGCAAAAAGAGTTTATTCAGAAACATTTAGTTATATGAAGTAAAATAAAGTATAATAAAAACAAATACCTTTGATGGTGTAGTGGAGCGTACAGCTAGGTAGACTGAATACTCGAATATTCCCTCAGCGGCGACCTGTGGTGGTTCCCATGATAAATGTGCACCCTCCACTGACTTTGATATTTTTATAGCTGATGGTGCACCAGGAAAACCAGGTAAACAGGTTTTGAATGCAGATTCCTAAGGATAAAATATGATAGATATAGCTGAAGCTGGGATAGCTATTTATTGTACGATAGAGTACTTCATACTGTCGGGAAATAAATAAAAATACAAAAAAATTAAAAAAAATACTATCCAAGTCAAGTAATGTATAAAGACTATTCAATAGTACACTAACATAACATTGACAGACATTTTAACGCAAGGGTTTATAAATGGATTCTTGGTTATCGTGTCATGGTAGTAATGGATCTTTAAGGAATTAGTACTGGAGTAGTTTTAGCGGGCGTACCCCTCTCGCCACTGGCATATGATTCCCAATTAAATACCTTCATACCTTTTACCTGTATGGTTCAATGATATTACACGATTTTAATAGTATGTGACATAATTTTATGGTTGTGTTTAGTTTTTTTATGTGTGTTAATGTGAATGACAAGAGCTATTGTTGCTTTAGTGTAAGTTATTTTGAGCTTGTGTGTTACCTCACCCCCCGCTAAAACTGGCCTGCAAAGTTGTTCGATATTTAGTCAGAAGCCGTCTCCCTTATGGTCCTCTAAGTTATGAATCTAATAATATTATTTAATAAGTTTATAATACTCACTTCACTATATTCGCCGCGCCCACAAGAATTAATGGCAGCGATTCGGAATTTGTAAGCAGTGCCGTGTTCTAGTGGCGTCGTGGACAAGCCAGACAGGTCGGGCAGATTATCCAAAGATAAATTGGACAAGTCCACATTAGGATCAGAAATATAGTTCTGGACCTGTAAATAAAACAAAAATAATAAGAAAGATGTCACATAGTAGCAAATAAATTGATAAATTATAGATTTATACGTTATTTACCGTAAACGAATTTCCCTTCACGATACCGACAGTGTACCACGCGTCTTCGTCATGTTGCTTTGGCTCCTCCGGTTCTGCCTATAGAATCATGTCAGAATCTTTATAAGAAATCACACTAGAATTTTCAGGAATTCAAGATCAAAACAAATGTCAACCTTGTTTATGCAGGACTCCAAGAGTACTTCAGGCCATGATCACTGGGAAGTTTGAAAGAAAGAGATCACACTCATGTATTCCTCTATTTATATTTATCACACCTAATATGTATAAAACTATAATATGCATTTGACATAAAATATAAGGTACTAACAAGATTCGAAACTCATGTTAGGTTCAGATCGTGTGACTTTCCAAATAACTGGTCTTATTTATACTGAAGCAGTAATTTGAATTCGTACCACAGATATCTAAATAACAAGTCAACAGAAATGCTAGTAAACCACATTTTAATGTCGGTACACGCATCGCCGTTTTGCCGTCTAACAGAAAGTAAAGCATAGTGCGTACACACTATTGGTATACTTATCGCATAGATATTAGCGCGACGACAAAGTGACACGGATAGAGAACAGGCATTTTGTAAAGAAACGTTTCTTGCTGGCCAAGTTTTTTCAAAAGCACAACGGTAGGAAGTAAGGGACGCCTTTGTCCTTCAGTGAGGTACCATAGGCTGATAATAACAGAAAATTAACGACAATAAAAATATGATATCGTTAATTCGTTCAATTAAAATTCCAATATTATTATTTCAAATAGACCAGATTACAGGTACTTATTAACAAGTCAAAGCTAGGTGCACGGCAAGGCTTTGATCTTATGAAGAGCTGGCAAGAAACTACATTTGTTAACGTATTCCGTTGATTCAGAATTAGGTGAAACAAAAATAAATATAGAATGACAGTTATTCCGAATCATGTATATGGCGTGGCTACGATAGATACTGAACTGTCATGCGTTCTTCTCAAAAAAATGCAAAAAACGTATTTTAAATTTATAATAGTTACCCATGTATAATTGTAAATTTCTAAAATCATAGCTTTAATAATTAATTAAATAATCACATTTTTCCTATTTTAG
Source organism: Xylocampa areola (assembly GCA_935421205.1). Classification (NCBI taxonomy): domain Eukaryota; kingdom Metazoa; phylum Arthropoda; class Insecta; order Lepidoptera; family Noctuidae; genus Xylocampa; species Xylocampa areola. Next base: position 13,448,712 of record OW285201.1, read on the forward strand.
TCAATAAATTACTGTTTTTGAAAAAAAAAATACAAATGTAAAGAATAACGAAAATGTATAGTATTTTTAGGTCTGAAAAAAAAAAGTTTCGTAATTTAGATATTTTTCTCTACACATGCCACAAAATGATAAGCGAGACTCGTTAGGTCACCTGTTCGTGTTGGTGGTGTAGCGCGGCGCTGGCGAGCGTGGCGAGTGCGTGCGCGGCGTCGGCGGGCGGCAGCGGCGCCGCGCCGTTGTTGGCGCCGCCGGCCACCGAGCTGCTCACGGCGCCCTCGCCCTCGCCCGCGCCCGAGCTGCTCTCCGCCGCCACTGACGACGACACCCCCGCGCCACCCTCCTCGCCTAACAACAGACAAACTTGACTGCCTCATTGCTCTACTTAATTCTCCGTTTCCATTCCTAGATAAGGCAGTGTAACTAATTGTTTTCTGTTTAGGAATTCTCAGGCTGCAAACTTAAGTTCATAAAGTGATGAAAAAGCAAACTAAAGTGGATGTAAGTGCCAGCTCCAAAGATATTAAACTATTATAATCGTTATACACCGGACATTACGCACATAAATAGTACCAAAATTCTTACTACTGTCAGACGTCCACGTGTACGTGTAGGTAAAAGACTGCATACTAAAAATAATAAATTAATAAAAACTGACTGTCCTGTTGGTCTAGTGGTTAGTAGCCCTGACTGCTATGCCGGAGGTCGTGGGTTCGATTCCCACTCAGGACAAATGTTTATGTGATGAGCACGATCATTTGTTCTGTGTCTGGGTGTAATTTATCTATAATATGTATGCATTTAGAAATATATAAGTATGTTTATCAGTTGTCTAGTACTCATAACACAAGCTCTGCTTAGCTTGAGACTAGACGGCGTTGTGTGATAGTTGTGGAATATTATTATTATTAAAAAAAAAATGCAGCAAAATAAGAAACTGCTTATTAGTTTGATTGTTATTTGACCAGTCCTAACCGAGGTTCATCTTATAGATAACTTATTGAATCCAGTTATTATGGATATAGCTCGAAACTTCAGAAACTGGCCAAAAGCAAACTAAATGGGAAATAAATTGTTACCTGGTAATAAAGTAGGTGAGAGCAGAGCTGAACCATTTGCGGCCATAGTGAGTAACGGCATTGACTCGCTGACTGTTGGCATCGTGTCGGCAGCGCCTTCCAACTCAGACGTGTCTGCGTCGCTAAATCTAAATCACGATACAGTTAGGCTATAGCTATAGTAATATACAAATTGTTACTGTGTAAATGATTATAAAAATAATAGCAATTGTATTTCTTTTCTCTATTGTTCACCAAAGGAAACTAAATTTTGTTTATTTTTTTGAGCATTGAATTTTTGTGGTAATAATAATGGTGGAAACCATTAAAAGTTAAAATATACTATTATTCAAAATTTTGTCAATGCTGTTTAGTAATAGTAATACTTATAAGAAACAGGCTAGTGCCCGCGACTTCGTCTGCGCGACTAAAGGTAGCCTATGTCCTTCCCCAAGATACAATCTATCGGCTTGCCATATTTCAATTACGATCCGTTCAGCCATTGCGTCGTAAAAAGGTAACAAACAAACAAACAGAGTTACTTCAAGATATGTCTTTGAAAAAGCATTAACGCATGCTTAGCGAACTCTAAAGTTACAATATTAAATGGAAAAAGAATACGGTCGCGAACAGGATTCGAACCTGCGCCTCCCGGATAGATACTCCAGGCGCTCTGACCACTAAGCCATCTCGACCTCTCTCTCTTTTTCCATTTAATATTGTAACTTTAAACAGAGTTACTTTCGCATTTATAATGTTAGTATGGATAGTATTTTTTTTTAAAGCCATGATGTAATACTAACTCATTGGATTGTTGCTGTTGCGGCGCAAGAGAGAAAGTGTGGAGTACTGCCGGCCCATTGGCTGTAGAGGATATAAGAGGTGCTTCTGTTTGACCACTGCTAGAAATATCAGCTCCACCTTCTGCTGTGCTTGAACTGACAAAAGTAACATAATATTTAACATAGTAATTCAAACATTGCATATTGCGTCATCAGTGTCGATATTTAACAGCATTTAACGAAATTAAATGTGACTTCACGGCTACACAACAAATTCGTTGCTATCAAATGCAGGCGATCGGTGTACAGATGTACCGAGAGGTGGTAGACACAATGTATACGATATACTATATACATCTTAAAAATAACCATATTTGTAAAGAAAAATATTAATGAGTTCAATTTTAACAGTAACAAGTGTCACAAAAATAAATTAACCCTCCTAGTACTTAGAATAAAATTTTTTTGAAACAGCCCACAGTATCGATCCATCTTTATCTATAATAAATTACTACATATATAAAGAACCCTAAAACAATAAACATATTTAAAGTGAAGCTAAAGCTGAAGCTAAACATATTTATAATAAAATACCTAAAGGTTAGAAAGATTTGAATGTAATCCTATATAAAAGAAGATTACGAAACTTTTTAGCAGACAGGGTGTTCTACAGAACATCTAAATTTATAAAATAAACTATTTTTTGATGATCGGAAATTTATTTATGTAATTTAATTAATGTTATAATGATTGAAAATGTATTTTTTTTGTTGTTATAATGTTATTGTAAATGATTGTGTGATAATTTAATTTTTGCATGCCTACTGGTAAAATATGGCTGTACCTATTATTTTATGTATCAACATGTTTATTCCCATATTTGCAAAATAAAAATATATCTTATCATAGAAAAATGCTATTATACAATCAAATAATTCATGGAAGACATATTTTTAAATACCAATTTTTCATGTCAAATTACTATGTATAAAATAATATACTTTTAATAACTAAATAAAAGAAAGTTGTATGTAATTGCCAACAAAGAAATATTTTTTCATTAATATAACTAGCTGTGACCGTGGTTTAATTAAAAAAAAAACCTATTAAAATATATTCCACCAGCGCCCTCTTCCCTCCACATTGCACATCATAAATGCACGCGTGGTACTTAATCATTATTTGGTTGCGGATTTATTTTAAAACTATGATACCTCCTAAGATATTCATTGAAATCAAATGATCTCCTGTGGGATTTTGTTCAAAATTAAATACTTGTGATGAATAACGTATATATTTGGATAAGGATTAATATCATGTTTATAGAAAACCTTCGCAAATAATGCATCATATTAGAACCGCGGCCTTTTTTTTATAACTTCTAGTGGACAACAATTCCGTCATACAAGATTTTTGCGTAACTTTAACCGTTTACGCATGCCTTGCAACACCCTTACAGGGTCTTTGTATGTATGCGATAACTATTGTTTAAGTTCTCTGTAAACCACATTGTACAATAAATAAACAATATATTGAATTGTTCCAAAATCAGTAATAAGTATAAGTAAATAGTGGCGTGCGTGCGGCTGCTGCACTCCAATCAGGTTGATTGGAGCAATAAGCTTGAAACCCGCAAACAATGAATCTGTCCCACGTTTTTTATTATAGAATAAGCGATTATTACATTGTATACATACCTAATGCCAGTGCTGAGGACATCCTGCGCCGCACTGCTGATATCATTGACATCGTCACTACTAGCGACACCCTCCCCGCCTCCAAGATCGTCGTCCATTGTACTTGATTCGTCTATAATAAAAAATGGTACCTATCAAACATCAAGAGCATCATATATTGTCAGTAGTTCTAAAATTTCCTGCTAGTATTTTTTTTTTATACACATCAGTATTTTATTAAAACAGATAATGTACAAATATCTCCGCAAATATATCTTTATAAATTGCAAAGTTACTGTAAAAATACATACCATCTTGTACAATAGGAGCACCATCTCCCTCTCCAACTCCACTATCAGTGGGCATGGCTGAGCTTATGGACTGGTCTGGAGACTCTTCAGCCGCTCCTGCCAACCCTTCAGCCTCATCCAAGCTCTGCTCCTTCAACATAGGATCCATCTGACTTTCAGTATCCTGCGTGAATAAATTGTTTTTAATTTATAGTTGGCATAGAAGATACTAATTGAATTTTTATTAAATCTTAGTCCACTATAAATTTTTGTGGCCTGTCTAGAGACAAAATATGTTATTTATTAGTATTTATGAAAGCTACAATTACTGTTATTACATAGAATGAACATATTGACATTATAATAAAACCAATAAAAAGCGAGTCTTGCTCGCATAATTAGGGTTACGTATCAATAAAACAGTGAGCAGACAATGGACCAAACGTTTTTTTTTTTTGTTAATCATGTATATGTATATCTTAATAATGTATGATTTATGGACACATACTATACCAACTAACTTCATATCCTTATTGAACTCACTCGTAATTTCGACTATAGGAACGACTGGCTGGCCGTGGTTGGGGCTGCATCATGTTTATAAAAACACCTTCGCAATTAATGCATTATTTTTAGAACAAATTTGATTTCTATAAAAAAGGTTACAGTGAGCCTTAAAAAATAGACATGGCGAAGTTTTTTAGAACTTTTAAAGGGGAACAATTTCGTGATACATGATTTTTGCGTATCTTTAACAGTTTACGCAGCGTACGCAACGGAAGCTCTCATAAGGAATAATTTTTCCCCTTTTTGCAAAATTTTTCATTGATTCTCCGCTCTTATTGACCGTAGCGTGATGTTATATAGCCTTCCTCGATAAATGGGCTATCCAACTCAATTCCCATCAGTAGTTCCTGGGATTAGCGCGTTCAACCAAACAAACAAACTCTTCAGCTTTAAAATATTAGTATAGATATACAATAATTCGTATACCGACAGTCTTCTTAGAGTTATATAATACGCAATTCTCTATTATTTTTTTGCCTTGTACAGGTTTTTTTTTATCGAATCTAGATCTACGTTTAACACTAACCGCCAACTAAGCAAACCAAGGTCATCTATCTTGGCTTGTATCTGATTTAGTCCTTCAGGTCCTTCAACCTGCCATTCCTCCAACATGCAATTTCTCCATGATGCGCCACACACTTTAGCCACCATAATGTCGTCTCGCAAAATTATGACTTTTAACATAATCAATGATTTTAATATAGGTGACAGTAAACGTGTTTTGCACGAGCAGTCATCTTTATAAATAAGTGCTCTTAGAACTTGCCTTGTGCACCACCCTATAAGTACTGTGTATGTAAGGGTCCTGAATAATACTACTAAATCCTTTGGCTTTTTCAGAATCCACGAAGGTCAGGAACAATTCTGACGACACTCTGCTCTATCAGGATCCGTATGCCATTAATGTTATCAGTACAGGAGTGGCCGGGGCAAAATGCAGCCGTTCTTGGCAAAACGTGGCTGTTTGAGTTGACAACAGATTTGTTTAGCTGAGATTGTCACATGAAGATAGGTCACCCTTCTACGGCACATTCACAAGTAATTTCTGCTTCCACCGAGTGGTTACTCCTTTAGAAACTCAACTTCACAATTAGAGCGTGCAATAAAGACGCAGATCTGAATATATCCACCCTTAAGCATTTATACGTTGATATGGACAATTAAAATTACGTATTAATTATAGTTGACGTTTATGACTCACGCGAATTCTTCGGGATTGCCCGACTAGTTTCGAACTCGAACGGAGCCCTCATTCATGAGCTGAGCCCGCGTCTATGTCGCAAGTCAAACTGGTCGTTCGAGTTCGAAACTAGTCGGGCAATCCCGAAGATTGCGCGTGAGTAATAACCGTTAACTATAATTAATAGGTGCCGCTCGCTCTAATGTTTAGATACTCATGAAAAATAATAACTGTAATTTTTATTACTCTTGACATTTTAATGTTTAACTTATTTATTTTATGACATTTTAATGAATCTATTATATTATGATTATTCTTTTTCACATTAATTCTTGCCATCTTTTGATATTGTTATGGATACGATGTGGGCCAGAAATTCATACATGAACCTCATAGCCTGTCTTTTATGTGACCTACGCAAATGTCCTCCTGATTTGATATCGTCTTGTGACGGGTTGTTGAGCTCCCTTAGTTATGGTTGAGATACACTTTGACTGATCGTCACCTGAAAGCTGCTATGGCTCTTTCCTCAAAAGGCCATTCCAAACGATCTTAAAAAGAGACGTTGACCTCTGAGTTTGTTTCGGCGTTTCTTCTCAGAGATAGTCAGATAGGAAACGCCAGCGCCATCCAGTTTATAAAAATGGCTTGTAAAAGTGTCAAATTATCTATTTACAGAAATATAATCATTTATCATTTATGAATGTGTCTCACGAAAGTTATTATACTAAAATTACATAGTTTCCACCGCTTCGTTTGTGCATACACTTGTGCACTATGATATCTCCTGCGTACTTGGTTAATCTTCTCGGAGATAGACCGCCGTGACCGAAATACGGTCTGAAGGAGTATTATTATTATACCTCCTGATAAGTTTCTCAATAGAAGAGTGCAAAGTTGAATATTCGCCCTATAGGTTGGTATTGGGTCTCAATTATTTGGATTTTTAGGAGTTAGCTTCCCTCAGCGTTTTTTTTAAATCAGAACTGAGCTATTTATTTTTTATTTTTTACATGCCTATCTTTGTGTATTGTTCTGGGAAACATTATATCTTGCTTGTATAGATTTGAAGTTGTCGTCAAAAAACTATGGTATCTAATATATAAAATTCTCGTGTCACAGTTTTCGTTGCCATACTCCTCCGAAACGGCTTGACCGATTTTGATGAAATTTTTTGTGCTTATCCGGTATCTATGAGAATAGGCCAACATCTATTTTTCATCCCCCTAAATGTTAGGGGTAGTCCACCCCATTTTTTTTTATTTATATGGCAAAACAACGTTTGCCGGGTCAGCTAGTTCTATTATATTTATTGCAGAGCGCTAATATTTGTGTAGGCATTCTGTTAATCGTTTTTCTTTTGTTAAAATATATTAATTTATTGTTTTAGTTTAAGTGTGTATAACTAACAAGCCATTTAAACTATTGAACCCACACGTCAGTAACACATTATTTGAAATTCAGAGAAATTTAACAACGAGGGTATTTTATACATTGAGTATTCCCCCTTTTCTGACTGTGTGGTTTTGAGTACAATTTTGCCGTTTAGCTTTAGTTCATTACGCTTTTGCTGCGTCACATCTGAAACTATTTGATATTTTTTTTCCAACCGCCCTCCGCCCGCCTAATCCAATTTTACCGTCCCAAAATTTGCCGTTCCGGGCATATGCTCTGCTTGACCCCCACCCCCCATACATCTCCATCAAGTACTTACAGGTGTTGATAAGCAGTTGTCTCCAATGTAGGCTGACTCATCTGCAACTGTTCCAGTTGTAGTGTCATCAATGTCCATTTCGTCTTCTGCCTCAGCCTCAGGATTTACTAAAAGGAATGGCTTACTTTATTGTAGGCGAAAAAATGCCCTAGTGCCCTAGCTCAGTTCAGTCTTTTTCTCTAAATGCAACTACAGTGTGGGTAAAACTGTTGTTGTCCCCCCATCAGTTTGGTCCCCGGGTTGGGCAGTTTTCATTGGTTTTCCTGTTAGGCAATTATCAGTAGCAGCTCACAGTTTGGAATTATGCACATTGAATAGCAATAGGCTAACCAGCACATGGGATTTAATAACATCATTGGTGAACTGAGTGTGCATCTGCCTAGCCCTAGAAATAATTCTCCACATGCTCCTTTGCCAATCTAGGGGGCCAGAACAGGGGGAGGCCAAACATACTGGTATGATGATGTAAAATTACAGCAAAGATAAGTCACGCAACTGCTCAGAGTTTCAGACTGACTTTGCCATCATTTGGTACAAATGCAATGGTGTTTTTAGTTATAATACTTATGACATACAAAATGTTTCAGATATTTACCTGGTTCAGCCTGATCCTCTTCACCTTCTGCAAACTGTCTTGCAGCATCTCCATCTACACCATCGCTGCTGCTAGTAGGGCCTCCATTTGTCGCTATAATAATTTATTTATATTAATTATAATATTAACAAATATAATGTCACATACACCATCAAAACCTCAATGTAAACATTTTACCCAGCAAGAATGTGGAAGGTTATTTGTTATACTTGGCGAATGATTTGAACTTTTGTAGTATTTTTAGTTTCACATTAAGTAGATTTGGGGCACTCAGCAGCTGGAGGTGAAGGAGTCCAGGGGGAAGTAGTGGGATAATGTAATATGCACCAATGTGCGAGATAATAATATGTAAAGAAACCATATTTGAGGTCCCCACAGCTCGCCCTAATATAGGCAAACATGCAACAGTCACCAGAGCCATAAAGATAATTAACAATGTTGGGCGTAACAGAATAGATGTTTTTAATTGTACATTGGTGAAATTAACGAAGGTGACTACTGCCATTGTGAGTTCTAACTGACTTGTACTAAAAACCAGCTTGCACAAGTAGAATATAATAAAAAATAATAGTTTTATTGTTATTATTATATTCTACTTGTGCAATTAATATAGATAATAATTAGTTAATATTGTTTAATTTTATTTTGGTTGGTAGGATGGAGTTGATATTGAAAAAATAAATAAATATTTATAAATTAATACACATTAGGTCCATGCCAAATTAAAAAACTTACAAAAATAAAAAATCTATAGTACATTCCAGTTATAAAATAAGCGATTCAGTCTTTTATAGATCTCATAGTTTAAGCTAAATAAATGTATAAAATTATACACTTAACAATAATATTTCTATTGTGCCTGTTATTGGCAAGCAAAAAGGTTTCAGGGTATTTATTTAACCTTTCGGCTCAGCCACATACAGAATTATAGCTGTAACGATAAAAATCTATTGTGTCTGCTAATGAGCGAGGCAACAGCTTAATAAGAAAATAAAAACAAATTAAATTCTGTAAATGTTTAAAAAAATTGAATATACATATTTGGTTCTTCTTTTTCATTTCATTCAGTTTATGATAAAAATAAAAGAGTATTGTATATATATGTAAAAATATACAGCATTCTTCATTTTTTATGTTCAGAAGTATCTTAACTCCATATTATAAAACAATATATATATTAATGGCGCTAAAGCACTTGCACTCAGTCACATTCAACCCAGTGTCACGATTATACGTCACTACCGCAATTCTAAATGGAATATACGAAGAAAAACACATTATTGTGTTAATGGAGATTGTCCAAATTTCACTTTTTTATTAGAATAGTCACTACCTAATAAAACATATTTATATTTATTCTGCAATATGAAGATTTAATTTTTTTAATCAAAACTTTGTAATGTTTACTTTGTTCCCAACATACCTCTGATAGCTGTTTTACGTGCACTCCCATCAATGAGCGTGCAGCAGTTTATCGCAAGTATCAGCCGAAACTATATGATGTATGTTTATCTCTTTCTAACAACAAAAACGGTACAGCCAACTCTGAATGGTTTTATACCATTCTTGTGCTTGTTGATTGTATGTAGCTATGTTAATGTTGCTGCTGATTTTTAAAACACAAATGTTCGGGTAAGACGCATCTATATATAAAATCTCATTGCTTAACTCTTAAGGTTTAACATAGTAGTGTATGTTCATGTAAATTTAACCATAAAGAGATGATTACATGTACTATTATATGTGGATAAATTGAGCCAGTAAAATACTCCGTGTAACTTTTTGTTTACCACATTCTCGCTGAGTTAACGGTGCTGATTCCAACAAGAACTTATTACACTATAATAATAAAAAACTGTGGCATCTACCAAAGCTTGTACTATAATTTTATAAGAAATGTAGTATTACTTGATTCTTCGACGGCAGCAGCTTCTTCATTACTTATAACATTACTCTCAGAAGCCTCGACGGCATCTGCAGCTAAGTTTTCTTCCAAAGGCGACACTTCCGCGCCATCAGGCCCATCAGCATGAAGTGCAGAATCTGACTCCATTATACAAAGACTTCAACTTTAAAGTAACAAAACATAAAAAAACATTGAAAATTGAATAAGAATTACAGAGTAATTGTAAACATTTTCCGAATATTACGAAAATATTAATTATTTTTGACAAGTAAATCACCATGGGCAGCCATAAACCAGAGTGTAAAGTCGGCGTCGTACATATTTTTCATAAATGTGTCTTTTTAAAATGTATAGATTGAGTGACAGAATAAGGTGACTTATAGCCCTTTGGCATATAAGAGTACCTACCACGCAAGTAAGTGAGTAACACAAACCTATAGTCGATTCGAAGACGAAAACCTTATTTAGTCCTTAAAATACTTATATCGGTTCCACTGGCTCCGCGAAGCCACTCGATTCCGGAGTAGCACCGGAGCCAGGAAGGGATTAATTCCTGAATATCCTGAAATGATATTATATTTTTAATAATACAGGACAACGTATTTTTTTTATTTGAGGGTGCGGTTGGTTTTGTGGTTGAAAGACCGGCTGCTGCACCGCGTGTCACGGGTTCGATTCCCGCACGGAGCAAGTGCTTGTATGATCTACAGTTAATTGTTCCGGGTCTGATTGTGTTTAGATATGAGATGAATGTCTGTAAACGCATTCCCGATCCGTACAGAAAGTAATTCCTAATGAGATGCAAAACAAAATTACGTCACATCTTTAATGATGGTTAAAAAATAAAGTATTTTTATTCTTGATTCAACAGATTTTTTTTTCATTTTTGTATAAAGAAGGAGACGGTCGTGAGCAGGATTCGAATCTACGCCTCTCGGTGGTCTGACCGCTAACCGCAACCTCGGCCTCTGCTCACTACCCCGAATTCTTCTTCCACATTTCAATACGTCTTTTGGTGACATAATTGTCATTTATTCAGTCCCAAATTATTAATCTGTATTGCTTATTCTTTTTTTATTACTAAACACTTCCTTAACTTTTTTATCCGTGAACGTACCTTGGCTTTTCCACTGGTTTCCAATTTTGATAATGTTTTTTTGTCCCGATGGAGCCATGATTATCTAAAATTTGAATTGGAATTGGCAGAAATTTGAGCTACACGATGACTGATGCATACGTGGCGTCAGACAGGACAGGTCACCTCGAAGCTGCTATGGCTCTTTCCTAAAAAAGCCATTCAAGACGATTCCTGCCTCGTTACACTCACATAGATATGTACATACTATTATGTCTGGACTTTAAAAGAGACGTTGACCTCTGAGTTTGTTTCGGCGTTTCTTCTCAGAGACAGTCAGATAGGAAAAGCCGGCGCCATCTAGTTTATAAAAATGACTTGTAAAAGTGTCTTCAACAGATCTATTTACAGAAATAAAATCATTTAACATTCTGGCATGACTAAGTTTGCAGGCAAAACCATAGAATTAGAATATTTTTGGTACCCCATAGAAGGACATAAAGCATAACAAACAAACAGAGTATTTTGCCTTAAAATACGCCAATTTTCAATGTTTATTACGGCGAGGCCAAATTTGTCAGGAACAGAGTTGGGCGTAATCAACTACTTTTGTAATCCGATTAATAATCTGATTACATTAATCATGATTACGTGTAATCATGATTACATTTAATCTTGATTACAGTAATCAGTAATCATGATTACATGATTACGCATGCCTGAGTTTTACCGACTTTTTGGTCAGTGGGTCGTCTTAGGGGCGTATTTTCATTTTTTTTTGTCATATTCATGATTTTGATTGCACCATAACCACATCTAAAGCAAGTTGTAAACAAAATTTTCAAAGTATTCCTGATTTTCCATCTTTGTTACATTAAAATTAATTTAGAATTCGAAATAGTATTTATAGGGTACCGACCGACTATATTCCAAAGACCAGACGTACTGTAGGGGTGCGGGTGATGGTTTTGACGCAGAATGTCTGTCCGCTAAAGATACATCGATGACTGCTACTGGAACTCCTAGACGAGTAGAACTAGGTGTGCCGAGCTTGGGCTCATTTTGTTATTTATGATGGGATCTTACCTAATGAATTGCTGGAGTGATCTGAAGGTGTACTTCGGTAGCTGCTACTGGAACTCCTAGACTAGTAGAGCTAAGGGTGCAGAGTTTTCTTTTGTTTCGTTAGTCATGATGAGATCTTACCTAAGAAATTGCTGGAGTTACCTGAAGGTGTACTTCGGTAGCTGGAACTCCTACTCGAGTTGAGCTAAGTGTGCCGAGTTTGAGTTAGTTTTGTTAGTAATGATGAGATCTTACCTAAGAAATTGCTGGAGTGACCTGAAGGTGTACTTCGGTGGCCGCAAATGGATCTCCTAGACGAGTAGAGCTAGGTGTGCCAATTAAACTTTCGCGACTACTAAGCTATTCCACATTCATATATCTCACGTTGACGACATCACCTTTTCAGTCTATATGGCGATTAGACCTGGCTGAACGCTTGAGTATCCGACGCGCGTAGGTTCAAATCCAGCTCACTACAGTATTTTTATTAATTTCGACAAAAAATAATAATTTTGTATTTATTGTTACATTGTTACATTCTTTTAGTGCTATGTTATATAACGTTGTATGTTTAGTTACATATGAGATATGTCTTTGAAAAAGCATTAACGCATGCTTACCGAACTCTAAAGTTACAATATTAAATGGAAAAAGAATACGGTCGCGAACAGGATTCGAACCTGCGCCTCCCGGATAGATACTCCAGGGGCTCTGACCAACTAAGCCATCTCGACCTCTGCTCACCACCGCGAATTCTTCATCCATATTTTAACACGTCTTATGGCGACGTCATTGCAATCAATTCAGTACTTACAAGTGACCGAACCGACACGACTAACTTTGCAGTTAATACAATGTCGTAAAGAATGCAATTACCTTAATAATTCAAGATATGTCTTTGAAAAAGCATTAACGCATGCTTAGCGAACTCTAAAGTTACAATATTAAATGGAAAAAGAATACGGTCGCGAACAGGATTCGAACCTGCGCCTCCCGGATAGATACTCCAGGCGCTCTGACCAACCAAAATCCTGTTCGCGACCGTATTCTTTTTCCATTTAATATTGTAACTTGTACCAACGATTGATTAAACAATAAAGATTTAATGTAAAGATAAATCTTTGAAAAGCATTAACGCATGCTTAGCAAGCTCCATTTTAATATAGATACAATAAAGATTTCACTTTGATTTCACGGTAAAAATCCTAAATTATTTATCTAAACACACAACGTATAGCACTAACAGAATGTAAATATAAATACAAAATTATGTTTTTTTTTGTCGAAATTAATAAAAATACTGTAGTGAGCTGGATTTGAACCTACGCGCGTCGGATACTCATGCGTTCAGTCAGGTCTAGTCACCATATAGACTGAAAAGGTGTTGTCGTCAACGTGAGATAAATGAATATGGAATAGCTTAGTAGTGGCGACAGTACGCGACGTAAAGCACACCTAGCTCTACTCGTCTAGGAGATCCATTTGCGGCCACCGAAGTACACCTTCAGGTCACTCCAGCATATTCTTTGGTAAGATCGAATCTAAAAGGACTCATCTTTAAGTAGTAATTAGTTATTGGTTACATTTGATTAATTTTCATTTTGCCACAACATGCACTAAAAACACCTTGTTTTGTTTTTATGGTTCATGTATGTATGTATTTCTTCATTCCACCATAACTTCTATAAAACTGAAGCGATTAGCCACATTTGCAAATCGTTCATAATCAAAAAAAGTTTTTTAAAAAAGTAATAAAAAAGTAGTCAAAAATGTAATCAAATAAAGAAATCACAAAAAGTAATCAAAAAAGTAGTCAGAAAAATTAATCAAAAAAAGTAGTCGACAAAAGTAATCAAAAAATGTAATCAAAAAAAGTAATCATGATTACGATTACAAACTACCAATCATTCATCACTGAAATGATTACTTTTTTGATTACTTTCGATAATCTGTAATCATGATTACAGATTACAAAATGTAATTGTAATCGTTAATCGTTAATCTGATTACATTTTGCCCAAGTCTGGTCAGGAACAACACTATCTGTCAGTGTCAGGTGTCACACCAGACAGAGTGACAGAGAAGTTTTCTGTCACTCTGTCTGGTAGTTTTCTGAGAAAACTAATGCTATAAAGCTCGTCATGTCGCAGGACAACATTAGTTATTCCGAAGCTTCGCTAAGATTTCCTAGTACCAACCGTCTTTATTCCGAAGTATTTAAATCATCCCCCTTCCCCACTCTTTCTGGTTCTCCTCAATTGACTAAAGAATCTCACTCTCGTCCCCTTACATCTCCTCAGGCTTATTCTTATACTAAAACTATTACTAAATCTCCTCGTCCTTCTCCTTCTCTTGGGAAATCTTATGATATTCAGGCTCATAGGAATCTAACTAAATCCCCTCTGTCCTCTCAACATAATGGCTGTGCCTTTTCTTCTCCTCCTATAGAATCGACCCCTCTACTTACTCCCAATGACAATTTAATAGAACTCCTCACTTGTTCCCTTATTAATATAATTTCGAAATTCTCTGACTCACTACCGAACAATGTCATTTTGTTACTCCAAGAATTGCTCGTTGCTTTAAGTAATAAAAATAGGTCAGATCCTTCTACAATGGAATTGTAGAAGTATTCGGCGTAAGAAACATGACATTATTTATTTGTTAAACCACTTTAATGCTGCCCTCCTTGCGGTTTCTGAGACATGGTTGCTGCCGGGATCCAGTTTTAGGGTCCCTGGGTACTCTTGTCTTCGGGACGACAGGGATGATGGATGGGCAGGCTGTGCCCTACTCGTCTCAAGATCAATTACTTTCTCCCAAATTACAATTCCTCCCCACAGCCCTGATTTCCATGTTGTAGCAGTAAGAGCTTTCAATATTTCTTTTTTATCTTGTTATATTCCTCATCCTAATTCCAGCCTTATTTTAGAATTGAATAATATTATCTCTTCCATATCAGGTCCTCTCATTGTGTCAGGTGATTTTAATTGCCACCACTCCATGTGGGGATCTCATTTCTCGGACTCGTCATCTTCTTTTTTGCTTGATCTCCTTGATGACAATAACCTTTGTATCTTGAATGATGGATCTGCAACTCGCAGGGTATCTCCTGCCCAAAATATAAGTGTACCTGACCTTTCCTTCTCTTCCCCTTCTCTTGTAAATTCTGTCTCTTGGTCTGTTTTGCCTATTTCCTATGGTAGTGACCACTTTCCAATTTTAATCCATTTAAATAATGTATCTACTCCAGCCCCTGTAACCCATACTTTACAGAGGTATAGACTCACAGACGCTGATTGGGATAAATATTCTCTTCTCTTAGACGCTAGAGTCAATTCTCTTCGTCCAGTTGATCATTCAAATTTTTTGACTTTATACGATGACTTTGTGTCCTGTTTATTCTTGACTGCTGACGAATCTTTTCCCCTTAAAAATTCATCTCGCGGTCGAATTCCTTCCCCTCCTTGGTGGGATAAAGAGTGTACGGCTTTCGTTCGTCGGCGGAATGAAGCCGAAAATAAATATGCAAATGACTTAACAATGGAAAATTACATTAACTATCAAAAAATTTGCGCTGTCACAAAAAGACGGTTAGCTAAGAAAAAGTTTTTGGGTTGGCAAAATTTTTGTGAATCTTTATCGCCTCGCACTCCATTAAGTGTTGTGTGGCGTAAGATTAAGTGCTTTCGCCAAACATTTGTGGATCCCAATATCTCCTCGAATGATCCTCAAACATGGCTAGATCACTTTATTAATAAGTTGGCCCCTCCTTTTGTCCCTAATCATGACAGCCTTCCTGTTTTCCTAAGTTCCCCTTCTTCATCTGACAGAATGAATAACCTCTTTTCTTTTTCCGAGCTTCTTTGTGCTCTTGATCACTTAAAAGATTCTTCTCCTGGAATAGATGGTATTCCGTACTCTTTCATTTGCAAATCTTCTAATTCTACCAAACAATACCTTCTATCTATTTTTAATGCCATATTTTTTACGGGAAATATTCCTGAATCCTGGAAGACCCAGATAGTTATTCCCATCCTTAAACCAGGAAAAGATCCTAATGACCCTTCATCTTATCGGCCCATTGCCCTTTCATCGGTTTTGGCAAAGATTTTGGAACACCTCATTAAAAACAGACTAGAATGGATTTTAGAAAATAGAGGCCTGCTCTCCAGTAGCCAGTTTGGCTTTAGACGTGGCATGAGCACTATAGATAGTCTCAGCATTCTTACTTCAGAAATCAGGCTCGCTTTTTCTCGTAATGAGCATGTTATAGCGGTCTTTCTTGACATATCTTCGGCATACGACAATGTTCAGCTCCCGTTACTCAGACAGAAAATGCTTCATCTGAATATTCCCGTAAGACTGGTCAATATTATTTGTAATTTACTTATGTGCCGTTATGTATCTGTTCGTTCTCAAGGAAATCTCCTTCCTCCTCGAATGGTATGGAAAGGCTTACCACAGGGATCTGTGTTAAGTCCCCTTCTATTTAATCTATACACTGCAGAATTGGATTTATCCGTCAGTTGTTTCTGCAAAATTCTTCAATATGCAGATGACATAGCCCTTTATTCTAGTTCCACCAACTTCCTGGATATTGCTCATAAATTAAACACAGCTCTTGGGTATCTGAATGATTGGCTTTGTGATCATGGTTTGTCAGTTTCAGTCCCAAAATGCCATGCAGTTGTTTTTTCTCGCAAAAGAAATATTCCCCCAATCAGTCTCTCTATAACCGGTGATCCGATTATGTTTCAAGATAAAGTGAAATTTTTGGGAGTCATTTTAGATTCTAAAATGTCTGGATTACATCATTTATATTACGTTTATAATAAATGTGAAAAGAGTGTGAACGTCTTGCGGGCCTTATCTGGGGTTCGTTGGGGTTCTCACCCTTTTTCTCAGAAAATCCTATATAACGCCATAGTGCGTAGCCATATGGATTATGGTTGCTTTCTTTTAGAACCGTGCAGCAAAATGGCTTTAAATAAATTGGAAAAGATTCAATCTAAATGCCTACGCATTATTACTGGTGCAATGAAGTCTTCTCCAATTAATGCCCTCCAGGTCGAGTGTGTGGAGCCTCCTCTGCATCTTCGTCGCCAACTTCTTGCAGACAGATTTTTTTATAATAAAACACAGTACGTTCACCATCCTTTATTAAGCATTTTACGCTCTTTGTCCCGTGAGATTGGTACTTCTGGGTACTGGTTGAATAAATCCCCTCCTCTCCTTTCGAATGCCTTCAATAAACTCACTTTAAATTCATCGCCAGTAATGCAGCTAGATAAGTTTCCACTTTTTATGATAGACTACGATTCTCTTATTTTCCAACCCAGAGTTATATTAAATTTCGGAATTAATAAAAATACGCCAGGTGCAGACAGAAAATTCAATAAAATTATAGATAGGTCGTGGTCAGATTGGATTGCATTATATACTGATGCCTCGAAATTTTCTGAAGTCAGCCATGTAGGACTCTCTGTTTTTATCCCTAAATATAATGTTACTCTTATCCATAAATGTCCCCCCGAATGCTCCATATTTACAGGTGAGTCTATTGCTATACTGGAAGCCTTATCATATATTGAATCGAACTATAACCACTTCCAAAAGGCTTTAATTTTTAGTGACTCCCTCAGCTGTCTTCAAGATTTACTCAAGCTTCCCTTCCATTCTAAAGATATTTTCATACTTACCCTCAAAATTAAGCAAATTTTGTTCAAATTAAATCAATCTGGAATTGAAGTTGTATTGGCCTGGATTCCAGGCCATTCTGGTATCTCGGGTAATGAGGCTGCAGATCACTATGCTAAGTTGGCTGTACAAATTGGTTCTAACTCTCATTCTGATATTCCTTCTCGGGATCTACGCTCTCTAGCTAGACCTCATCTTTTGAACTCCTGGAATGATATGTGGCAACAGACCAGTCTTTTAAAAGGGAAATATTATGCGTCTATTCAGCCCAATATTCCCTCTAAACCCTGGTTTTTTAAATCTAAAAATATTAGTAAATTTCTTACTTCTCTCATTATCCGTCTCAGAATAGGTCATGTCTGTACCCCTGTCTTTTTAGCCAAACTTCATATTCGCGACAATTCTCTCTGTGAATGTGGCATGGATGAGGGCACCTTAGAACATTTGTTTTTTTTCTGTCCCAATATATCTGTCCCTCTTTATGATATCCTTCCTAATAATATCCCTAGGCCTATTAATATTCCTTTTCTTCTAACGCTTGTCGGTTCTCCTTTTATTAAAATTCTATGTAAATTTCTTACTGTAAATAAAATCAGAATTTAAATTTCTTGCTTTCCTACCTAAAAACGTATTTTTCTGGTTTCAATTGATTCCCTTTAATCTAAATACATAACTTTTAATTTCTCAGAACCTTGTTGTTGGTACACTAATCTAAGTTCTGATAATTATTAATCTCTATTGTTTATTCTTTTTTTTATTACTAAACACTAACAAAACACTAATTGCTTAACTTTTATTGTGAACCGTACCTTGGCTTTCCCACTGGTCAAATTTTGTTAATGTATATAACGTGTTTTATCCAACCTTGACATTGGCAGAATCATCGTTAACCCGATGGAGCCATAATTAACCAAAATTGGAATTGGAGAAAACTAATGACTTCTGCTGCTATTATTACCTCTAAATTGTACAATTGAATATTTATCTTTATGTAGTTTTACATGAGATATGTTTTTACAGTAATAATATACGGTTTAATAACAAAATGTTACGCACCACACGGTGAAATGCTTATTAGGTAACATAAAACATTTTTGTTACCTACTTGGGCTTGATATTCATATTAACCAAAATAATCATGCGATGTGAAGAAAAAATGCCATCAAAAAATAAAGAAAACGAGAAAAAACCCGGAGATGGAATTCGTTCGATGAGATCGACCACAGCTTTTAGAGTTATCAATTTTGAGCTTTATGCAAAGCCTGTAAGTATAATAACCAACATTGATTTTTATGTAACACAAGTGAACCTAAGGTGTATACAAAACATATATGTAAAATGGCTAAGAAAAAGCAACTTAAGCTGTTGCGTCAGTCATTAGCAGACACAATAGATTTTTATTGTTACAACGTACAGATCTGTACATTACTGAGCCGAAAGGTTAATGGAAAAATAATTATTAAAAAAAATGGTTCAGCCCTTATTTTTCATGTATGGAACAAGAGTAAACATTATATTAAAATAATTTTACTTCTTGTTTGGGGTGGCAGGGGGTTTGAACCCCAAATCCAGTGGTATGTCCTATGGATAGTTAGTCAATACTTTAATTGTACCCAAAAATGTGTATCCAGCTTTTATTAATTTATGTCAGAAGTAACTATGTTTGGCAATACTGTTAAGGTGCATAACTGATTACTACTTTTAACCTTAATAAAATGTTGGTTATTATTGTTTCAGAATATTGTTATTATGAGTATAGGAGCTGCATGTTTTGGTATTGCACTTGGTTATATTGCCTATATGAGATCAAAATATGAATCCATGGGATATTATGCTGCTGTAGATAAAGATGGCAAAGAGATTTTTGAAAAAAAGAAGTCTAAGTGGGATTAAATTATTTATTATGTTTATAATACAGTTATTGTAAATATAAAATTGGTTATATAACCTTATAATTGTTCAAATAAACACTAGTTAATTAGCAGTTATGTTTCTAATGTTATAATTATGTAATGTTACCATAATTTCATACTGTCTGAGGAGCAATGCCTTGGAGAGTATGTTAAAACATTGATCCCGGTTATCATAGCTGTTATAGGTAGAAGACTGAAAGCCTGACAAGCAGTCATAACATGAGATATTGTGGTAATACCGAAATACTGGTATCAAGCTGCTTCTGGTATGGCGGGAAACCAACTCCAATGTAATTAGGAAAAGACACTGTACACTTTGTCGTGGTAATGACAATACCTACAATAAAAAACATTTGGACTTCAGGTAGATGGACAACAGCCTTAGGTACCAATATCGAATGTCGAAAGAAATATTGGCTGCTGTTACGCAAGTCGCATGGATATTTCTGCACGGTTAATTCATATTTTTGGTTGGCATTAGAAAGCGACTCCCAGATTTTGGGGATGTTGAGGGTTGGAATACGTAGAGGTTGGTCTCCTCTATTGTACGAAATTGTATTGTATGGTCAGTATGGTGCTCGCGGGTTCAAAGCGTTCAAAGGCCCGTTCATGTCTATTATTTTTTAATGTTTCCTTAGAAAAATTGAAATTAGCCTATACTTATTGCGCATGAATAGGGTTGCCAGTTCAGAACAAAGATTAGTAATACATGTATCTTACGAATCGGAAGACCAAAATATCTGGACATAACTTGAAAATGTCGGGATTGTTTTCTGGAGAAATAAATATTAAAAATAAAAACATAAAATAAAAAGTTTATTTTAAAATTAATAAGCTAGTAAAGAATCTATATTGTTGACACCATGAAGCAATTATAAAGAGATGTTGTAAGGGCCTTTTCTAAAGGAACACCGCGTGACGATTTGCGGGGTGAGGGGGGCTGTCAAACGCCGCCCACTTCTTCATTCTTCACCTAGCGGTGAATAGAGAAAGCTGAAAGTTACAATATTCAATTCATTCTTACTTACTTATGTGATGCCTATCATGGCATCAGAATGTTTAAATCCAAGTAATTCTTGCAGGATAAAATACAACAGTTCTTTATTTCTCATAATAATATCGAAGGATATTAAAAAATACTATGTGATCGCGTTCGTCGTATGCACAGGATGACTGCTGGCAGACTGAGCATGAGTGGGCGTGGCTTGACCGGGCCACACACACAGTTTTTTGACGTCAGGACTCAAAATCACGGTGCACAGTCGCTTAAGCCATGTCCTCTTTATAATTAGTCCATGGTTGACACGTAATAAATTTAAGTACACAGATTTTTATTGTTACCATATGTATTTGGCATTGCACTTTACTTTGTCCACAAATTTGGATCCTTTAGGACTATTCAGAAAATATTTAAAATTCAAACTTTGTACTTCAAAGTTAAGTCTAATTACTAACTCAGGTTTTATTAAATCGAAGACCATACGATTTCTCTCTTGAATATATAAATTATTTAGCAAACTAAACACCCTCTCACAGTAAGCATTGCTTACGCTATTTGTCTGGAGGTATTGAGTTTTGTCAGGAGTCTGGAGAACATTTATTCTCCAGACTCCCGATATGTCGAGATTCCAGACGAATCCCAACCATCTGGCAAACCTACTCACGAACCTGGCTATCATATACAAAAACGTTTAAACAAAAAACTCTTCTGTTTTATAATATTAGTACAAATAGATTAATATTATCTTAATAACATAACCAATTTAGATCCCTTTTTTTTCACCAGCGTACTACAGCTTGTCTATAAAGCAAAAATATTAAAAACTAACGACGCAATGTACAACAAAGTGTCCATCAATTTGGTTGGTAACTGAGATAGCCAATAGCTAATAAGTACGCTGGTCCTTCTATTAGGTACTCAACTACGCCACAGGCCCCTATTATACTAGGTAGTTAGCTAGTGGTGGTGCGATAATCCAATTTATAGTTTATGGCTCCATCGTTACTCGATGATTTTGCCAATATCAAGGTAGAAAAAGACACTGTGAAAGTCCATAAACTGTAGTAAAGAAATCTATTGACCGGTATTTGTAGTAGTGAAATTTATTGGGCATGCTGAAACAATACAAAACGTTACAAGTTAGTTGACATAAATAAAACAGCACAAGTTAGTAACATGAATATCTACAAAATAAAGGTAAAGGTGAAAGTGCAAGAATGGAAATAAAGGATAGTGAAACAGGTCATATATACAGTTGCTATAGGCGGAGATTGTTGGCTCTGATAAATTTATATAAAACTTTTATTATAGGAGTATGAGCTAAGGTTAAAAAGAAGGGGATGTTAATCGGACGGGGAATATCTACAGGAAGAAGGTCATAGAGAGGAATTACTAAATTAGAACAAGAAAAGAACAGGTGCTCCAGAGTGCCTTCCTCGAGACCGCATTCGCACAAAGACCGATCTCTCACTCGGATCGTGCACACAAAACCAAGACGAAGGCGAATAATAATAGACGTGGTAAGTTTGTTATATAAGTGTCTATTGCTAAACCAGCATTTAGACGGGATTTGGGGCCGAATTGAACCAAAAAAAAATCCTTTTAATTTAGAAGATTTCTGCCATAACCGGTTCCAAGTCTGCAACATATGGGGTCTTGCAAGACAGCACAGATCCCGTGTAAAACAAGACTTATAGGAATCACATCCAATTCGTACTGCTACTTTAGGAAGGGAGTCCGCGTTTTCATTCCCTACAATTCCAGAGTGACTAGGGACCCAAGCTAATGCCACCTCAACACCCAGGCACCTGCAGAGTAGTTGCTTAATCTGTAGCGTGAGACAAAAATTATGACGAGACCGGAAAGAGGTTTTTGAAATACCCTGCAAGCAACTTAGGGAGTCTGTAAGTATGAGGGACTTGTTTAGCCTATGCGATTCAACATAGGAGACCGCCTCCAATATAGCTATAGTTTCCCCTGTGTACATTGCACCAGTTTGGTCAGAGCGCCTGGAGTATCTATCCGGGAGGCGCAGGTTCGAATCCTGTTCGCGACCGTATTCTTTTTCCATTTAATATTGTAACTTTAGAGTTCGCTAAGCATGCGTTAATGCTTTTTCAAAGACATATCTTGAATTATTAAGGTAATTGCATTCTTTACGACATTGTATTAACTGCAAAGTTAGTCGTGTCGGTTCGGTCACTTGTAAGTACTGAATTGATTGCAATGACGTCGCCATAAGACGTGTTAAAATATGGAAGAAGAATTCGCGGTGGTGAGCAGAGGTCGAGATGGCTTAGTTGGTCAGAGCGCCTGGAGTATCTATCCGGGAGGCGCAGGTTCGAATCCTGTTCGCGACCGTATTCTTTTTCCATTTAATATTGTAACTTTAGAGTTCGCTAAGCATGCGTTAATGCTTTTTCAAAGACATATCTTGAATTATTAAGGTAATTGCATTCTTTACGACATTGTATTAACTGCAAAGTTAGTCGTGTCGGTTCGGTCACTTGTAAGTACTGAATTGATTGCAATGACGTCGCCATAAGACGTGTTAAAATATGGAAGAAGAATTCGCGGTGGTGAGCAGAGGTCGAGATGGCTTAGTTGGTCAGAGCGCCTGGAGTATCTATCCGGGAGGCGCAGGTTCGAATCCTGTTCGCGGTGGTGAGCAGAGGTCGAGATGGCTTAGTTGGTCAGAGCGCCTGGAGTATCTATCCGGGAGGGGCAGGTTCGAATCCTGTTCGCGACCGTATTCTTTTTCCATTTAATATTGCAAAACATGTTCGTTCTAATATTTTTAATAACACCTGGTATACCATGTTTTACGCAAATAAAAATATCTTATCTTAAATGTAGTGCCGAGTTTAAGCGATTAGTAGAATCGGAGAATGAACAAGAACTATAGTAGAGAGCAATATCATCAGCGTATTGGAGAATTTTACAGAAAGATGTGACAGAAGAATCAAGATCAAAAGTATACAAGTTATACAGAAGAGGGCTCAAGACAGATCCCTGGGGTAAGCCTTTCCAAACTAGCCGGGGTGGAGATAAAGAACCATGATGGCGAATAGAAACTGTTCGGGACATTGGAAGATTACCTATGATGTTGACCAACCTCACAGGAATACTCAGCTGAAGCAGTTTTTGCCTGCGAAGTGGAAGTTTGACGTTATCATATGCTGAGGAGATATCTAAAAACACACCTTGTACAGTTTCATGCTTGGAGAATGCAATACAAACATCAGACGTGAAAACCCTAAGACTATCCAGAGTACCCATACCTCTTCGGAATCCAAATTGACTGTTTGATAGGATACCCTTACTCTCAAGGAACCATTCAAGTCTGTTCTTAATGAGATTTTCCATTATCTTAGCCAAAATAGAGGAAAGGGCAATGGGTCAATAGAAGTAGAATCTTGGGGGTCCTTGCCAGGCTTTAAAATGGGGACAATAATTTGGGATTTCTAAGATTGCGGAATGCAAAAAAAGAGTTTAGTAAATTGAGAAAAATCTGTTTAGAAGTAGAAGAAGATTTACTGATTTGGGACAGAATCCCGAAGATTATCTGGTGCGATAATCGCAGTTCGCACTGCGATTTACGAAATTACGACGTGAAACCAGTGCTGCCAACAGTCATTTTACAAAAAGTTGCTAGATTATCAAATATTATTATCCAAAAAAGTTGCTAGAAGTAGGCCCATTCCAGTTGGTAGGTAACATTAAAAAGCGTATTTTAAAACAAACTCAGTATTAAAATATTAGTTATTATTTTTCTGATTATTACATAAACTTGGTATTATAATAAAACAACTTTTAACCGGATTAATCGCGTGTATTATTGGTTTTTTGTTTTTCCTGACGTTTCGAACACTTTGCAGCGTTCGTGGTCGCAGGAGGACTAAGGTGTCAGGTGTCTCAACAGTTTATTTAAAATTATTTCAGTCTACCGTACATATAATTGATAAATTCATAAAATTATTTTTGTCTCTGATACATGTTTAAAACTAAATCGCGACGGTATTTCCTAAGACTATCCCTGAGAAGAAATACCGAAACAAACTCAGGGGTCACAGTCGTTTTAAATTTAGAGATACAATTTTAAAATTTTATCGAATTTTAAACTAAAAGGTGTTCCGATGCACGCAGTAATCGCTCACAGTATCTTGATTTTTCTTGTGACTTGACTTTGTTTGGGACTTGCCGGTATCTATAAGAATCGGCCAACATCTATTTTTCACATAAACGTAGGATAGTAAAAGACCAACACAGCCTAGTATGGGAATGGTATCTCTTACGGAAATATCACATGTTAGAAAGAGAAAGCATATTTAGGTTCAGTCAGCACTATTGGCAGATGTTGTTTTCTCCAGTGTCACTGTCAAAAATCACGCTAACTTATATTTGCTGTATTGTCAGTGAATCCTGAATATTTTATACAGTTTTAAAATTTATAAGCAATGCCTACGTGTTGTGTTGGTGACTGCGATGTTTCTTATAAAAATAATCCAGAAAAAGATTCATTTCACAGGTAAATTGTCAACAACAGCATATATTTTACATGGCCATATTTTGGAAAAAACTATCATAGAACATTTATTTTGAAAACTAAATCCTATCAAGAAAATAGTGAATTTTCTTTATAGTAAAAAACAATGGTCATAAAATGAATATTGAGTACGTTGTTCTAATATAAATTTTCATTTCACGTATACAAAATAGTGACTTGTCAGTGTCGACTATAGTGTCGATGAAATTTTAGAACAAAAAGTTCCGATATCAGAATTTATTATTAGTGTAGACCTACCAACTATCTCTACACAGTAATAATTTTTCCAAAATTTTAAATGGGGTACCTAATACGATGAAACCAAATGGTTTGGAAACGTTTCTGTCTGTTTGTCGGTGTGTCTGTCCGAACGTTTATAACATATAAGAAGCTTAGCGTAGCTTAGTGGCCCAGGTTACGTTATAAATATATTTCATCACGCTATTACAGGAGTCCCCAAATGCGGTTCGAATCCGGACCGCCAACCTACTTTGTGCGGACCTTAGTTTAATAATGATCTAACGAAATGCGCTACTATTATTCTTCGCTATTTGATTTGAATTTGACTAGACCCCGAATGAAACTAGTTGGTGATTCCTGCGCTATCACCTTTAGGCGGTGAGCTTTGAGCCTATATGTGATAGCGTAATGAATATGTTGTTTACTTAATTTTTACTACAAATTCAAGAGAATTTCACATTTTTATGATATATTTTTTTATACTAAAAGGTTTCCTGTCGATACTAAGGAAAAGGAAAAATGGATGAGACTAATTGATAACGAAAAGAATAAAGATAAAGAAGAAAAAATAATAAATAAATAAGAAAAGATAATAGGATATTTCCCTTTTTATTCGGGGGGAAACCTTCAAAAACGCGCCCGGCCTTTATGGATAAGACCGGGGTGTGTGAGATTGTTACCTCACTCAAACCACCTCGGCGGTCAACATTAGCATATGGAGGGAGGCACTTAATAGACCAGCTCCAGCACCCCCGCTATGCAGCGCTTATTAAGTCACATCCCTGGAAGGACTGTAAAGGGGTCTCCCCTAAGCCTCGCTGTGCACGATAGGACGTGACCACTATGCCACCGTCTTCTCTGGGATCACGATGAATAAACAGTCCCTTCTCTAAGCACCCGTGACCCCAAAGGGCCGCCTGTTTTTAATCATACAGGCGGGGTTTCGGCTGTTAGGCGCCGAGGCGGTTGCCTCCTAGACGCCTTCTTCTCCGAGAGGGATCGGCCCTCTCACAATCCCGCTCGGCGGCCTCTTTCTGGACGACAGCAGTATCACAACATGAAGCCATTTCTCTCCAGTTCCCTAAATTTGCCAGCCTAGACCTCTCTATTGCCGGCAGAAATAGATCTCGCCCGATACTGGCTCTTAGTATCCGCCGCTCAGTGGTCTAGGCGGGGCACACCTCAAACATGTGCTGCGCTGAGTCCAGACCACCTTCGCAATGGTATTAGGATAGGTAGGTAAAATCATTTAGTCATTCATCATCTCAATCAGTCATACTCTATACACTGCTCAGGATCCTTAAAAGCTGCTTTCTGAACAAAGTACCTATTACCAATGAAATATAATTATAATTTGAGCGCATGAAATGTTATTATTAAAATAATGTAATTAATTAATGAAGTGCATTAAATAATCCCTACGCTTGTGATTTTAGTTTTATTAACATAATTTTTTTGAATATATTTTCATTTTGTATACCAAGTCTTTACATCTGAAATACTGTTTATCGATAAGCGATATGTCTCAATATTTCCACGTTGTACATCACTATTGCACACACACATTGACAATTCAAAAACGGTTGCACTTTTTTGAGCTCTATGTCCTTCTATGGGGTACCAAAAATATTCTAATTCTATGATTTTTCATCCCCCTAAATGTTAGGGGTAGTCCACCCCAATTTTTTTTAATTATATGGCAAAACAACGTTTGCCGGTTCAGCTAGTTACTATATAAACTTGGTAATTACGATAATTGCAATAATTTGTACATTAATTTTCGTGTGGCATATTCATATTAATTATTGTTCACCGGTTACTACTCACTTGCATTCTTGGTTTTTACCTTGGTTTTTTTTTATGGACTTTCTTCGCAGTTAATAATGTCGTATATTTTCGAGTATTCTTCGCGCTGCTTAGGGGAAACAGAAAACCATTTATAAATTTCTCTAACCAAATATTCTATATTTCTTGGCAGTGTATTTTCGGATGCATGAGTCACTGCTAACTGCAGCGAGTGACAGACGCAACGTATCAGTATTTTTTCCATACCAATTACTCTTTTTAAAATTGCATGAACGCCGTAATTGATGCCTGTAATTACTGATGCATTATCAGTTCCTATTCCAATCATCATTTGTTTAATATTTAAGTTGTGACTCTAAGCATGAAACCAAGCCATTAACTATTCCTCAGGCATCTGCACTCTCTATAAAAACTAGTTACAGGAATGGACTTAATATTTTCTTTTTGGCACTAAAATACCGTATTACAAGGCCAAAGTATTTGGGTCATTCTTCAAGTTGGATCCTTTGCGTCATTTTCCTCGCGTAAATATTTTTATGAACATAACTTCAAAATGATAAAATTTTCAATAATTTTATTTCATGGATATACAATCAGCTTGTATTAATGAAAATTTTATTATTTCGAAGTTAGTTTTATAAAAATATTAAAGCGAGGAAAATGACGCAAGGGATCCAACTTGAAGAATGACCCATTTACAGACACTGACGTCTGTGGATACTACTCATCAATTAAAATACTAAACTTTTGATTTCCTATATCATCCAAAAGCTCCTTGCGAAAATGTGGTATCAACACATTTTTCATATAGTAATATCTTAGGTTTGCGCGATCACTACACATTATAATAAAACAACTTTTAACCGGATTAATCGCGTGTATTATTGGTTTTTTGTTTTTCCTGACGTTTCGAACACTTTGCAGCGTTCGTGGTCGCAGGAGGACCAACCAATAATACACGCGATTAATCCGGTTAAAAGTTGTTTTATTATAACATTTTTCATAATTTCCGTGCATTTAGTTCGATGCAATTTTAGCTCCAGTGTTGCTTTTGAATCTTTGAAACACCTTTTTCATAATTCACCTAAATTATATAGGTGATGATACATACAATAAATAAAGCCAATGCTCCTTCAGATTCATCGCTAGGTGTAGATCATTTTTCTTTTGGTATAATTTTGAAGGTAATTTCCTTATTGCCTGTAAATATCTAAGGAAATAGATTTTTTGTTTTTACCCCATATTTGGATTTATTTAATTCACGGCAACACTTAATTTAACTAAAACATAAACGATTAAACGCACAAAACTATAAAATGAAACATCTTAATACGTGATTTGAACTCTATTTTCTGTTAATGCTTCTTTGTTTCATCATGCTTTTTTATATCATATATTTTAGCAAGAATTTCCATCGATCAGTAGGTAAAAAATGCTTTGCTTGGGTCTCCACTTGCTGATTTTAACCAACCTTTAAATGGGTCCAAGTTTTCCCATTCTGGTCTGTACTTCTATGCATACGCCTCTGTCCATTTTCCACAGGCCTGAATTTTTAATAGCAATAAAACAACTCAAAACAAAACAATGTAGAACACAGAAAGCTCTGTCAAATAGGAATATACAGTTCCAAAATAAAAAAAACGGGGAGTTCCTAGCCGCAGATCCAGTGTATTTCATCAAATAGCTTATATTCCGTAATGTTGGCTCCACTGTCAACCCAACGAACGAACCAATACGAACGAATAAGCCAAAACGGAATGAAATCCTTAGCGTGCTACTGCAGAATTATAAACGTTTAGTGTACAACAATACTATGTAATTAATATAATTTTTTAGGATAAAATAGATTATTCTTGCTGGCCATCCGTGTCGCCGTTCAACAAAATTAAAAGTCTTTAGGCTAAAGTTTCAAAAGTCTCTAAAAACGCAAAACAATTGATCGCTAAAAGTCCGCTAAATGTCGCTAACTAAGTAACTACTATTGTATGTACTTAAATACTCATAACCCAAACTGAAATCTCGTTTTTCGTAGTTATTTGTCCTTTACAAACTAGATAGCCATACTAGAGAGAACAAAACTAAAGTCGCAAAGAGAACTTTAAAAAACAACGGAAGAAATTTGAAATTAGATACGATGATAGCCACGTTATTTTACTATCATGTGAAAGGAAATACCATCTTTTTGCAAATTCGAAGTATTGGACATTTTACGACAACCGAAAACTGCGTAATTACGTATTTATTGGGAGCTTCGTTCGTATTTCGTAATGACAATACAATCAGTGTCGCCGTTCTTCAAAACTAAAAGTCTCTAGCCTGTTTCAAAAAACGCCCTAAACACGTAAAAAAAAACTATCGCAAAAGATCCACATAATGTCGCTAACTACTATTATATGTACTTAAATACTTAAAGCTCAAACTGAAATCTCGTAGTTATTTGTCCTTTACCAACTACATAGATAGCGATAATGGAAAGAGCAAAATTTAAGCCGTAATGAGAACTTTATGAAACACAGTCGAAGAAATTTGAAATTGAATACATACCGCAAAGTCAATATGTCTAGAGTTTTGACTAAAAGAAGCTCCCGAACTCTTCTAGTATCTTTTTGATTCGTCGTTTTTCTCACTAAAGCCAAAATTTTGTCCGCTAAACATTCATAAATTCCCCTAGTTCTAGCAACTTTGCCAGTATAACGGCAACACTGAATACAATGCGATATGTCTCAAAATGGCGTCCAACTAGTTTTTTTTATACACAATAGGGTTTCGTTTAATAGTGGCGAGAGGGGTATGCCCGCTTTATCTACTCCTGAACTGATTCCTTCTAGTTCGTACTCGACCGGCATCCCTGGTCAAAAAAAAAAACAGTTTGATGTAGTGATGCGAGTCGAGTCCGATTTTACCACTCGAGTCAATCGAGTCATTTTACAATTTCACTCGACTACCATTCGAGTACTCCTCGTGTCACTCCAATACTCGGGTTATTCAAGTCACCTGTCACATTCCGTGAATCTGTCATTATATACTAGTTGAGGCTTATTAAAACTTTTCCTCATCCTAATCCAAATCTTATCTCTGAATTTAGTTCTATCCTTTCTACATTTCCTGGCCCATTCATTGTATTGGGTGATTTTAATTGCCGCCACACCTTATGGGGTTCACACTGTAAGGATCCTTTGTCCAATTTCCTATTAGATTTTCTTGATGAGCTAAAATTGTGTGTTCTTAACGATGGGTCTGCTACCCGTAGGGTCGCGCCCACCCAAAATATTAGTGCTCCGGATCTTTCTTTTGCATCTCCATCCTTACTTCCTTAGTGTCCACTTTTTCTTGGTCTGTCCTTCCCAATTCATATGGCGGTGATCATTTTCCTATTTTAATAACTTCTAATATCATCCATTCTACTATTCCTCCTCCTCCTCCACTACAGAAATATCGACTTTCCCAAGCTGACTGGAACAAATTTTCCTCACAGATGGATTTAGAGATAGAAACCATGCCTCAAATAGACACTTCTAATTTCCTTGAACTCTATGAATACTTCCTTTCATGTCTGTTACGCGCTGCTGATTCCTCTATCCCTCTAAAAAACTCTGCTCGTAGGATATTGCCTTCCCCTCCTTGGTGGGATTCTGATTGTTCTGATAGTGTTCGAGAGCGTAAAGAAGCTGAAAACAGGTACGCTTCATCCGTTTCTATGTCTGACTACCTTAATTTTAAGAAAGTTTCAGCGATTACCCGCAGACTATTGGCAACAAGAAAGTATTCTGGTTGGCACAGTTTCTGTGAGTCTTTATCTCTACGTACTCCAGTTTCCGTCGTTTGGAAAAAAATTAAGGCCTATCGCAGGGTTTGTGACAATCAGAGCTCGGATTTCTTGTCAAACGACCCTGACTCTTGGCTGAACGACTTTTTTAATAAATTAGCCCCTCCTTCTGTCCCCAATTACGATTGCCTTCCCTCTTTAACTTCCCTTCCTCCTTCGTCCGACCGATTTGATGAGGTATTTTCCATTTCCGAACTTTCCTGTGCTTTAGATCATCTTCGGGATTCTGCTCCAGGCATGGATGGTATCCCCTATTCATTTATATGCAAATCTTCTGCTACTGCTAAACAGACTTTTCTCAATTTACTAAACTCTTTTTTTGTTTCTGGCTGCATTCCGCAATCTTGGAAATCCCAAATTATTGTCCCCATCTTAAAGCCTGGCAAGGACCCCCAAGATTCTACTTCTTATAGACCCATTGCCCTTTCCTCTGTTTTGGCTAAGATCATGGAAAATCTCATTAAGAACAGACTTGAATGGTTCCTTGAGAGTAAGGGTATCCTATCAAACAGTCAATTTGGATTCCGAAGAGGTATGGGTACTCTGGATAGTCTTAGCATTTTCACGTCTGATGTTCGTATTGCATTCTCCAAGCATGAAACTGTACTAGGTGTGTTTTTAGATATCTCCTCAGCATATGATAACGTCCAACTTCCACTTCTCAGGCAAAAACTGCTTCAGCTGAGTATTCCTGTGAGGTTGGTCAACATCATTGGTAATCTTCTAATGTCCCGAACAGTTTCCATTCGTCATCAAGGTTCTTTATTTCCACCCCGGCTAGTTTGGAAAGGCTTACCCCAGGGATCTGTCTTGAGCCCCCTTCTATATAACTTGTATACTTTTGATCTTGATGCCTCTGTCACATCTTTCTGTAAAATTCTCCAATACGCTGATGATATAGCTCTCTACTATAGTTCTTGTTCCTTCTCCGATTCTACTAATCGCATAAACTCGGCACTACATTACCCACTCTGTGCCCAAGTGTAGTGCAGTTATTTTCTCTCGAAAACGCAACATTACTCCCATAAATCTCTTCGTGGATAACGATCCTATTTCTGTTTGCGATAAAGTAAAATTTCTTGGTCTTATACTTGACTCAAAGTTATCTGGAATCCATCATCTTAACTATATTACTAAGAAATGTGAAAAAAGTGTCAATGTATTACGGGCCCTTTCTGGAGTTCGTTGGGGCTCACATCCTTTTACCCAAAAAATTCTTTACAATGCAATCGTTCGGAGTCACTTTGATTATGGTAGCTTTCTCCTTGAACCATGCAACAAAATAGCCCTTTCCAAACTAGACAAAATTCAGTCCAAATGCCTACGTATTATAACTGGTGCAATGAAGTGCTCTCCGATTAATGCACTACAAGTAGAGTGTTTGGATCCCCCTCTCCATTTACGTAGGCAATATCTTTCGGATCGATTCTTATATAATGTGATCCAAATAAAATCTCACCCTCTCTTTCCTATCCTGCGTTCACTCTCTGAATTACTTAACACTTCTTCTTATTGGACTCATAAAGACCCCCCTCTTCTTGCCAAAAGCTATAGAAACATTCAAAGTAGGCATTTATCTATAGTCCAATACAATGTAAACCCCTTATATGAGGTAAGCTTTCAATCTTTAATTTTTAAACCAAAGATTATTTTCAGCTTGGGTATATCAAAACATGACCCAGGTGCTAATCAAAAATTAAACGACATTTTAGCCGAAAACTGGCATGATTGGCATACCATCTATACTGACGCTTCTAAAGTATCAGAGGATAGTAATGTCGGAGCTGCTATCTGGGTACCTAAATTTAAGATTATTTTAAACTTTCGCTGTGCTCCACCTTGTTCTACCTACACAGGGGAAACTATAGCTATATTGGAGGCGGTCTCCTATGTTGAATCGCATAGGCTAAACAAGTCCCTCATACTTACAGACTCCCTGAGTTACTTGCAGGATATTTCAAAAACCCCTTTCCGGTCTCGTCGTAATTTTTCTCTTACGCTACAGATTAAGCAACTACTCTGCAGCTGTCATAGCCTGGGTGTTGAGGTGGCTTTAGCTTGGGTCTCTAGTCACTCTGGAATTGTAGGGAATGAAAACGCGGACTCCCTCGCTAAAGTAGCAGTACGATTGGGATGTGATTCCTATAAGTCTTGTTTTACACGAGATCTGTGCTGTCTTGCAAGACCCCATATGTTGCAGACTTGGAACCGGTTATAAATAAAAAAATAAAATAAAAAATAAAATCATTTAATTCAAGTATCACTGACTCATAATAGAAACAATACATTTACACAGTCACATTACATACACAATATTTAAAAACAATTTCATTTACTTACTTAATTCAATAATTACATTATAATAAGACTACACTAAAAATAAAATAAAAATAACTCAATTAACATTCATAATTCATATAAAACCAGGTCTGTTAGTCGCATCAGCCTGCCACATGTCGCTTACAACAGTGGGATATGATGGAGCAATCAAGCCTTCCCGCGAGCGCGGCCAGCATGTTGTTAGCGCTCCCCCGCACTCGCCGCACCAGCGACGTGGCTCTCTTGCGCATAGTGGCGTGGAAGCAATCCACGCGCGCTTCTGCAAACATAGTCGATGCGCTGCAAAAGCGGGGGAGCGCCAACATCATCCTGAACGCGTCATTGAACTGGACACGAAGGGCGCTGTAAGACTTTTGCGTATAGTCAGTCCACAAGCTGCACGTGTACAGTGTAGTGCAGTAGGCTCTAAAAAGAGTTATTTTAACATCTTTAGAGCAACGTGCAAACCTGCGGATAACCATGTTCGCTCTGACCGACAGCGCCCGCCGCTCCCGCTCAACGTCCGCGTCATCTTTCAAGGTAGGAGTCAATAAATGTCCTAAGTACTTAAAAATGTCGACCCTTTCCAAGGGTACGCCATTCAGCTTTATGGGTGGCATATCTCGCACTTTCCTGGGCCCACCTTGAAAAACCATGCATTGACTCTTCTTGACATTATAACGCAGCCCGTGATCAGCTGCGTATTCCTCACATATACTCATCAGCCTCCTGAGTCCACAGACCGAGGCGCTCAGCAGCACCATATCGTCCGCGTAGCTGATGTTATTAAAACAGACGCCATCTATGTGACAACCGATATGCTGCTCGCTGAGCGCCTCGATCAGTCCATTCACATACAGGTTAAAAATGGAGGGAGAGCTCAACCCCCCCTGCCTCACCCCACATTCCAACCTATAGGGGTCCGACAAAGTGCCTGCCCACTTCACGTTGTTCACCTGGTTCCCGTACCAATACTTAAAGATGTTAATAAGTTCATACGGTATCTGGGATGATCTCATCTTGTTCCACAAGATATCATAAGAGACCAGGTCAAAGGCTTTGGAAAGATCGAGGAAGCAAGCGCCCACAGATGTTGATCTCTCGGTGTAGTATCTAACAGCACTCTTAAGACACAATATTGCAGCTTCTGTAGACAGTCCCGGCCGAAACCCGAACTGATTGTCATGTAGCTTTATGTATTTGTTTAATTGTGTATTAAGAATGCTGTCAAACACTTTTGCAACTATTGTAGCTAGAGAAATAGGTCTATAGTTAGATATATCCGACAAATCCCCTGCTTTGTTTTTAACTACAGGCACTACGATAGTCCTCAACATGTCAGCCGGCAGGTATGAGTGTGAAATACAAAAGCTGTAGAACATAGCCAACACCCTGCACATATGAGGCCCAGCATGCTGTACATGTTCCACACCCAAGCCGTCATGACCAGGTGATTTCCCATGGGAAATCGATTTTACTGCCAATGAAACATCCCTGGCTGATATTCTGGTATTAACATATTCCCCACTCACCCCACCCCGCCCCAGTGAAGAGGACAATCCCAACGGTGATCTTACAATAAAGTTGTTTTTAAATTTGTCAGCTATACCCTTCAAATCACTCGTCCCATCAACACTCACGGGGAGACCAGGGCGTATCCTCAAACGGTTAGTACTTTTCCAGAACCCCTTAAAATCCTTCGTGCTATGTTTAGCTGCCAGAACATCCATTTGTAGCTGGTTTTGATGGTTCCGACACCATTTTAAACGCGACTTAAATATTTTTCTGGCCTCACACATTTTAGCAAACATAACACCAGTAGTCGGACTACCACACAACCGCCATTCCCGAAAACTCGACCTGGCCGCCCCGTGACTGTCGCTCACAATTTTACTCCATCCAACAATGGTTCTAGGTGGACGTTTACTCTGCTTACGCTTGCCCCCCCGGTCCCCCACCGCAGCCTGTGATACCGCAAGCACGATGTCGGAGTACATTTTGTCAATAACTGAGCTGTGAGTCAGGTCATTACAGTACTGATCACTACACCTTCGAAATTCATTCGGAAAATCAATAAGTCTAAGACGTTTATGACATTCAGTTCGATATTGTGTGATGTCGTCTGCGGTTTTTTCTCCCCACATGACCCGATTGTCAGTAACATATGACGTAATTCTAAGAGGAGTCAAACGTTCTAGTTTACATTCACATATCACGGGAAAATGGTCCGACCACAGCACGTCATAATTAACGTACACATTGCACACAGAGACAACAGCTGATTGCGACATAACACAATGATCAAGCCAGCGCTTAGACCCACAGGCTTGATCTATGTAGGTAAATGTTTCCGAGGTCAATCCTAACATATTAACATCACAAATTACCCAATTAAAATCATCACATAAAATATTCAACTCATTAAAAAATAATTCTCCAGGATGAGCATTGAAATCCCCTAAAATAAAAATAGGTTCGTTTACATAGTCATTACTAATAGCACTTACCGTTCCTATGCAATCAGTAAACATCGGCAGGTTGTCTGATTTGTTTGTCGGCATATAGACACACACTACTATCAATGGACTATCGGCCGCATTAACACGAATAGCACACACACGCGGATTATCGCAGTCTATCACTTTAACACTAGGAAACACACTTGTATTCCACAGCAGCGCTGTCCCACCGTGAGGCCTGCCGCGCAGTAGGCCCGCCGTCGTGTCAACAGCTGATGTGCCACTGGAACCAAATCTGCTATCTATGCAACTCAGATACGCCAACTCTTCTGAAAGCAGCCAAGTTTCCTGTAGTGCTATCAGTACACACTCGTCACATAAACGTTGAACATCGCTGAGCGCACTCTTTACGTTCTTACAATTATAGCTGGCAAACCTATAAGTCGTACTATCCATTATCTGAGGACACTGGGCCGAATGCAGCGGACTCTCCGTCCGCCTTTCGATATTTATAGTGAACGAAGCGCCTAAAGATAATACCCTCAGGCCATGTAGTTTCGTCTAAAAACATATCCACTTTAGACTCCGACACAAAGAATTTGAAAGCTTTGTGATCCAACACTTTTTTCGTGTTGATCTTTTCAAGGAATACCCTCTCCTGTGTTTGTAATTTTATATGATCTACGATATCGGATTCCAACGTATCAAGATGCACATTTGTTATGAAAATAGGTATTTTCTTATTGGCAGCTTTAAAGGAAGATATTGGTGGCTCAGCTTTTCCTCTTTCGCCCAAATACCTGTACTTATGTTTTCTTTTCTTATTTACAGTTTGCCAAGGAGTATCTTCCTTTTCACAATTTGTTTTTGCGATCTCGGGTAGTTGACGCATAACCTGACCAACGATATTCTCATTAGGTTTCTGTTCAACTCGTTTTGTGTGTTTGGATATAATTGGGCTAGCAATCTTAGATAACGGCCTGTCTCGCCCCTCCAAACCTCCATCACAGCTGACCGCCTGCGCCACCGACTTTGCCGCCGAGACGGGTACGCTAGGTGACTCATCTTTCTGCATGACTCGCGGTAACGGCGTACACACAATACCTACTTGACAATTATTATCAGGGGACGGCATCGATGTGGGGGAGTTTTTCTGCTTACTAGTATGCGACTGTTGCACGTCATGCTCGTCCGAGGTGTAGTTGTGGCTCAAAGTCATCCCTATAGGCCCACTCTCCTGATTCCAAGCACCCCGTCTCATATTCACATACCCAGACGGATAACTTGGTGGAGGTAGTGATGCGTGCTTTAAATCACGTATATCTGCTCTTAGATCCTCAAGCTGTTTGACAGTAGCATAAGTATTGACGATATTTTCAATTTCTGAGTTTAACTTCAGTATATCTTTAAGTAGTTTAGTGCAATCAAGATGATCGAACAATATTGGGGGTAGTTTTTCAAGCACCTTTGCCACAAAAACTGGAATCACATCCGGATCTGTACTTTTGAACACACTAACGATGTCGTCTAGGTCTCTTTCTTCCTTCCCTTTCCTTTTTCTTGTGATTTTACGTTGATCCGTTGGCAGCGATTCGAATAACAACGACTTTGATTTGCTGATTTCACTGCTAGTGAATGCAGACACACATATTCTCTTTAGCGTTTCTTCATCAATTACAGAAATTTTGTTTTGCACATACGCTAATAATTCGTCAATGACGATATTGCAAACGTTACATTTTAACACTTGAGACATTATTACGCAGTGCGTCAACGCACTTCGCGCGTTGCACGAGCAAAACAACCGACCTTGACTTCGGCGCGCGAGTGACTGATTTGGTTATGGCAGAAATCTTCTAAATTAAAAGGAAAATTTTTTGGTTCAATTCAGCCCGAAATCCCGTCTAAATGCTGGTTTAGCAATAGACACTTATATAACAAACTTACCACGTCTATTATTATTCGCCTTCGTCTTGGTTTGATGTGCACCCCGGTCTTTTTAGCTAAGATCCGAGTGAGAGATCGGTCTTTGTGCGAATGCGGCCTCGAGGAAGGCACTCGGGAGCACCTGTTCTTTTCTTGTCCTAATTTAGTAATTCCTCTCTATGAACTTCTTCCTGTAGATATTCCCCGTCCGATTAACATCCCCTTCTTATTAACCTTAGCTCATACTCCTTTAATAAAAGTTTTATATAAATTTATCAGAGCCAACAATCTCCGCCTATAACATCTGTATATATGACCTGTTTCACTATCCTTTATTCCCATTCTTGCACTTTCACCTTTACCTTTATTTTGTAGATATTCATGTTACTAACTTGTGCTGTTTTATTTATGTCAACTAACTGGTAACGTTTTGTATTGTTTCAGCATGCCCAATAGATTTCACTACTACAAATACCGGTCAATAGATTTCTTTACTACAGTTTAAGAACTTTCACGGTGTCTTTTTCTACCTTGATATTGGCAAAATCATCGAGTAACGATGGAGCCATAAACTATAAATTGGAATTATTAAAACTTCATTACTTCAACATTATTAATCAGAAGTTTTATTGCTAAGAATCAACATCAGCTATCTAACATAAATAGCATCAACATCAGCCAATACCAGATGTCGATATTTAGTAATTAAAAATGTTGATAAAAATTAATATTAACATAACATAACATAGCATCACGCCTGTATTCCCTGAAGGGGTAGGCAGAGGTGTACACAGTTGTACACCCACATTTCACCAATGCTGTTATTAAGTCCCATGTAATAGGCGGTGAACCTATTGCCATCTACCGGGCACAATTCCAAACTCCGGGCTGCTGCTGAGAACTGCCCGACCCGGGAATTGAACCCGAGACCTCATGCTCAGCATGCTTGGGACCACTAGACCAACGAGTCAATTGAAAATTAATATCATATATATCATAAATAACAATCAGTTTGCTTAGCCTTTTCCGAATTACGTTGGGGTCCGCTACCAGTCAAAACGGATTCAGCTTAATACCAGTATTTTACATGGAACGACTGCCTATCTGACCTCCATAACCCAGTTACTGGATAACACGATATCTCGTGGTATGACTTCTTGTCGGACTTTCAGACCTCTGGCTACACGTAACGGCTGTCACGGATCTTAATTTGACAACCGGGACCGACGGCTTAACGTGCTCTCCCAGGCACGAGGTGTCTCGGTACGAAATGATGGTCAGCCATTCACGGACCGACCGTGGTAAGCACAGATTAATCTCGATCGATCGATCTGTGCGGCTGTTACTTAGCCACGAGCCCCTGTAAATATTATAACAATCACCATCCGCGGACCGACCGTTGCAAGCGCAGATTAACCTCGATCGATCGATCTGTGCGGCTGTTACTTAGCTACGAGCCCCTGTAAATATTATAACAATCAAAATCAAAATTATAAATAAATATTGCGAATGGCATCAACTGTTCCGAGCTTTTCGCTAAGTTAGAACTCCGGACGAACTACTTGGTTTACGTCAATGTCAGTTGATAAACAGTTCCAATTTTACAAACATATTCCTATAATATTTAATCTTAATTATAAACGCCGATACTATAAACCTATCACTCAACTGACTCAACACAATCATACATGTCGATATACGTACAGGTTAAAACCTGTTTGTCTCAGCTTATGATGGGGGTTTGACAGATGAGTGACAACAGTTATTTGGGGGCTGAGTTGCCCGCGTCTACAAATGGAATCCCTACATGTGGCCCCTGGGTGGTGCAAAACAGGCAACAAAACTCTGGTGGGAGGCTTCGGCCGTTGCTGGTTACCACCCACCGGTCGAAGCTATGCCATGAAGTGACCTGAGTCGTGTTTCGGGATGTAGTCTGTGCAACCGTTGTGAGCCAGAGACGGATCTGAGCAGTTGCATCAACTCCCTAACTGTCGCTCTCCCCAAATCTATCAACTCTATTTAGACTGAATAGATTTGTTCTGGATCTACGTGCTCTATCCTCGGCCACACCGTCACTTAATATCAGGCGAGTTGGTGGCCAAACGTAGACACATACATTTTGGATAAAAAAATGATAAGACTTCTTTTGTCCCTCGAGACACTCGAGTATTAGTTGACTCGAGTCGCATCACCAGTTTGATGTCAGAAAATGTCGATTTCGAATGGTGTCGTCACTTGTCAAGTTGTCAGTCGTCACAGAGTACATACATAGTCGTTATTGTTATCGTACAAGACATATTTGGTATCTATGTAGTGTTTTGTATTTCAGTTTATTCCCTAATATTTTTTATTAAAACACCACTTAGGACGTATTCTGTTTAGCCTAGCTAGAACGTAGTGATTATATACTCTTTGGCCTAGCTTTGTGGTGTATTTACATGTCGTGTGTTGAAATAGATATCAGATAAAATAAATAGGGAATTGAGAATGTTTTCTGCACTCAAGAAACTAGCAAGAAGCGGTGATGATCGCTGTCCTGCTCCCTTGCCTATGTCTTCATCATTGCAGAAGAAGTTTTCAAAAGGAGTACATTTTAACAGTAAATATTTTGTGCCAATCTTCTTAAATAAGTAATTTTGTTGGACTAGTCCATTAATACATAAAAATTTATAATTGTAGTGAAAATACTGATAAAAGGCGATAGAAACGTTGGTAAATCGTGCCTGTTGCAGCGTCTACAAGGAGGGCCATTTATTGAAGACTATGTACCAACTGATCAAATACAAGTCGGTCCCATACACTGGACATATAAAAATACTGATTATATTGTTAAGGTTAGTGAAATTTATATATTGGTAAATGATAAATGATTTTATTTCTGTAAATAGATGTTTTGAAGACACTTTACACTTACAAGTCATTTTTATAAACAAACTGCCTTGTCGGTCTAGTGGTCCTAAGTGCCACTGCTGAGCATGAGGTCTTGGGTTTGATTCCCAGGTGGGGCAAGTGATATTAGGTTTTTCTATTATTTTTATTAATGAAAAATCGCAGTAGCAGCCTTGAGTTTGGAATGAATTGTGCCCGGTAGATGACAATAGGCTCACCACCATGGGACACATGGGACTTTATATCAGGTACAATATTGGCGAAATGTGGGTGTACAACTGTGTACGCCTCTGTCTACTCCTTCGGGGAATACAGGCGTGATGCTATGTATTTTATTTTTATAAACTAGATGGCCCCGGCTTTTCCTATCTGACTATATCAGTGAAGAAACGCTGAATTGAACTCAGAGGTCAACATCTCTTTCCAAAATTCCAGACATAATAGTACATATCTATGTGAGTGTAACCATGCAGGGATCGTGTGGTATGGCCTTTTGAAGAAAGAGCCATAGTAGCTTTGAGGTGACCTGTCCTATCTGACGACATGTATGCAGCAGCCATTGCGTAGCTCAACCATAACTAAGGGAGCTCAATGACTCCTCACAAGACAATACCAGATCAGGAGGACATTTGCCTAGGTCACATAAAAGAACTCAAAACTGCCAGACAGTCAATGAGGTTCATGAATTGCTGGCCCACATAGTACTTACATTTACATTTAAAAGGGTCAATAAATATTAAAGAATAATGTCAGAAAGAATAATCATAATCTTGGTAACCGGACACCAACACCAGACTTAAACATTTTCACATCTTTTTTAATTTTTTGTCTTATTACAAAAAACAAAATAAAACCTGTACTATCAAGTCCAGGCTTATCTTCAGAACCATGGTTTAAATTTGTCCTTATTACAAAACCAAAAAAAACCGTTGACTTCTTAGTACCGTCATTTGAACCATTGTCTATATATTAACCACAGTTTAATACAAATATCATTCTATTGCAACATTCCGTATGCCCAGGAAAGCAAACGTTTTCATAATACGCTAATGATTAAATGATGTTTAGGCGTGTTAAAAATATTGAAACTTTGTTATTTTGCAAGGATGGATATAAAGATTTATATTTAGTAATTTTAATATTATATTACCAACAAAAGAAAAAACTATCTGAGAATTGGAGTACCGAGGAAAAAGTATGTAAACATAAATTACTTTGATGAACTTGAAATCAGTCTATAATAATTCATAAAGTCAAAGTCAAATCATTTATTTCAATTAGACCCTTTACAGGCACTTTTGAATTGTCAGAAGCTAGTTGCCACATTCCAAAGTGTAGATTCCTATGGAGAAGAACGGGCAAGAAACTCCATGGTTACTCTTTTTATAAATTAGTTTTTCACAATAGCAGGTATTGGTTACACTGACTCTGTTGCAAAAAAATTTATTTAAATATGTGAGAACAATGTAAGATGATACCAAAAGAGTGTAGTTTAACAATTAAAATTTCCTGTCTTGACAGTCCAGAGATGACCAGTGCAACTGACGGCGCCCGTTCACGAACATGACGCATGCGTCAGCATCACCCAACTCAACCATGTTGTAGGGAATCGAATGACCCAACACACACGCCACCATCAGCGAGACATTTTAGTGAGCATGACATACTCCCAACTGCCAGACAAGAAACATAACGTTTAATAAACCTATACTTTAGAGGTTACAATATTAAGTGGAAAAAGAATACGGTCGCAAACAGGATTCGAACCTGCGCCTCTCAGATGGATACTCCAGGCACTCTGACCACTAAGCCATCTCGACCTCTGCTCACCACCGCGAATTCTTCATCGATATTTTTAACACGTCTTTTTGGCGACGTCATTGCTATCTATTCAGTATCTATACAGGTGACTGAACCAACACGACTAACTTTACAGTTAATACAATGTCGTAAAAAATGCAATTACCTTAATAATTCAAGATAAATCTTTGAAAAGCATTAACGCATGCTTAGCGAACTCTAAAGTTACAATATTAAATCGAAAAAGAATACGGTCGCGAACAGGATTGGAACCTGCGCTTCCCGGATGATTACTCCAGGCGCTCTGACCACTAAGCCATCTCGTATCTTCATCGGATAATTACATGGAGGGACACTAGACCAACTAGGCAATATTTATTTATATTTATTATAATATTACGCTATTTGGCAACTTCGTCAGTGAGCCTCCTTGCTGCGCGCAAATAGACCATAGACTCGGCGTAAAATTTGCTCGTCATCTTAAGCTTAATAAAAAAATGTATAACTTTAAGTTCTAATTTATTAGGTAATTTCCTTTTAAGGGGTCAATGTGTATGTAATAAGGATTCATTTTAGCCATAATTCAAATTTTTACATCTATTTTTTTTTCTTAATTTTCACCTTTGTAGGAGCAATTTTCGTCATTTACATGTAATTATATGTTATTTTATTATATTTTTGCCTCACAAGAGTGTTGAAAAACGTCGTATATGCCGCGTGCCCTAATGGTCAACAAGTCTCGGTCAGTCATTGCTACCCTCTCTGAGGCTCGGTTAGCAATTCAACCTGGACTGTAATGACCAACTTAAGCGCTTATTTCATAATGTACTATTAAAAAACTTTGAATATTTTTTAACATACGGGTAAATTTCTTGACTTTTATTGAAGTTTCGTTCTTCGTACAATTCAAATAGCTTTT
This sequence comes from Xylocampa areola, assembly GCA_935421205.1. Taxonomy (NCBI): domain Eukaryota; kingdom Metazoa; phylum Arthropoda; class Insecta; order Lepidoptera; family Noctuidae; genus Xylocampa; species Xylocampa areola. Next base: position 13,491,960 of record OW285201.1, read on the forward strand.
TTCTACTTTTATATTATATAGGTACTCTTATTGGCACCTTCGCTGAAAGTTGCAGTACCTCAAACTGAGATTTTCTTGGGAATAAATGTTGAATCAAATTCAGTACATGCTACAAATAATTGTACTGCTGGTTAGGGTCTTCCCTATAACATAAGTATGGTTTACTAATTACATAATTTGATTTGCCTCCAAGCGACCCACTGTTTTAGGCATCACAGTAATGTATTTTTTTTATGGTAATAAGTATAGAATGTTTTCTACACAGTGTTTAAGACATAATGTTGATCGAGTTCAATCTAAGAGATGTGTCTTTACTGTATGTGTGCAGTATATTGTAGATCAAACATTTGAATATTCAAAATACACCATTTAAAAAAAATCTAATACAACATTTGGGTTTTTGCAGATTATAAAATACTGTTTTTGCTATGCATTTCCTACGGTATTGTTTGGTTTTCAATAGGTTATGTACTCCAAACTTGTTATATTATAGAAATCATAATAATGTTATATAATGCTCTAATTTCAGAAAGCAATGTAATTGTACACTTGTCAATTTATAACTGCATGTCAGTCATATAGGAAAGTGTGAATAGGCTAAATAATTAAACTTAGTTTGGAAAATTGACATGACTGCAAAACATTTATGAAACATGTGTACGTTTTTGTATTAACAGAACCTAAGGGAATGAGTTAGACACACTGCACATGCCCAATCGCACATTCACCCTGCTGTTTAGACGGTTAAATAAATTACTGCGCAACTATTTGCGTGTAACTTGAAATATGCACATTTGTAATACAACATCATCCCCCTGCCGTTATCCCAATTTATTTGGGGTCGGCGCAGCATGCCTATATCTGGCATGCTGCTAGGGTTTTGGATATGTTTTATGACCGGCCGCCTGTCTGACGTCAACCCTCATCGGGAATGCTGTTGTTGGTGGTAACCGCCACCGATACAGTCTCCTTCTATCTAGCTATGCCATACCAAATGTTATCCATGCGTCATGTTCTGATGATATACTAATATTACACTCCACTAACCGGGCTACACATTTTTAACTCATTTGTAATACAATATTGGAGTTAAATATATTTGAGAAAAACCTTGCCTGCGTCTAAAGGTGGCAACATAAATATGCATTAATGAAGTAGGACATTTCGTGTACGTATCTACAAAGACAATAATATTCTCATTTGTTTGTAAATAAATTCTTATATTTTTTAAGGTAGAAGTATGGGAAGTAGTAGATAAAGGCCGTACAAAAAAGAAACCACCTTTAGGTCTAAAACTAGAAAACCAATCTGCTGCAGCATCATCTGAAGATGGCTATGAAACACCAGTTCTTGATGCCACTTTCTTGGATGTATACAAAAATGCTAATGGTGTGATATTGATGCTAGATATTACAAAGCCATGGTGAGTACATTAATTGTAAACAGCTTTCTAAAACCTATGAAAGCCAACTATAATTAGAGATGATAATATAAATAGAAAATAATTATATTTTGGCTTCACATTACCCATAGTGCAATCTTTGCCAAACCACTCAGTCGGTAGGCAAATCAATACAAATAAATGAAATTAAAGTATCTCTTTGTTATGTAAAATAATAGGTTTTTTATGCTCATCCAGTTACTTGCACGATACATATGCCTAAAAATCTGATTTAAAAAATATGTCTATCCGTTTGTTCTGACTAATCTTCGAAACGGCTCTGTGTCTGCTTCACGGACAGTTAAACGTGTCTGCTTCACAGACAGTTAAAGTGTAAATAGACAAAGGCTAATTTTGATAATTGGAAAATAATGTAGAGCTTCTCTTCAGGACCTTTGACTATGTGGTAAAGGAGTTAACACAAGTGCCTGCGGATCTACCAGTAGTGGTGCTAGGTAACCACTGTGACATGCAACATCATAGACAAGTCCACCTCCACCACATTGATCAAGCTCTTCATCATGCTAAGCTTGTCAGGTATTATTTGATTATAATAATTATGTTATAATAACTAACTGGTTCCCGCAACTTCCTCTACACAACAAAAGGTAGATGTTCTAATTCTATACGTGGCTGAGCCGAAAGGTTAAGATACCATACGTCAAATGTGCCTTTACCGGTGGTAAAAGAAATGTTTCCTAACAAAATGATTTCTCGCAGAGGTGATATTCCATGGCCTCCGAGAAGCCCGGACATTACACCTTGTGATTTTTTCTTGTGGGGTTTCCTGAAAAGTCGAGTGTAGGTACCTTAATAAACCGACGACCATATCCCAATTAAAAGAAAACATCCACGAGGAGATAGCCGGGATCCCTGGCAGCATGTGTTAGCGTGTTATCCAAAGTTTCCGTAGTCGATTGCAGGAGTGCCAACGACGAGACGGGGCACATCTCTTCGATGTCATTTTTTAAAAACCAAATTTCAATAATTTTTATTAAGTTAAATAAAATCCACTTTGGGTCGTTAAGCCAGCGAAGTAAGTAAGTTAAATAAATGATCAACAAAATAACATTTCTAGTTTTATTTCTATTCATATGTCAAATGTTCAAAAATTTATGGCCCGCTCTATACATATGCACTACTACCTACTAAATAACCATATTGTAGGCTAATAGCTAGAATTACATTGATATACGTACGTAAAAACTAAATAAACAATAGTGCCAGTAATAACACTATTATGTAGATACCGAGAGATATCTACGCATATTTATCTTCTAAAAACTTATTATAGTTTGTTTTGCTTTCTCTAATAAAAACTGCGAGATTATTTGTAATGTTCGAGAAGGTTTTACGGAAGCGAAGTAAAGCAGCCTGTCGCAAAAGATTGATCCGAACTAACACACGTGTAACAACGTACGTGTACTACGTACAGAAATATAATGCAATTTCCTAAGACAATATTCACACTTAAAACCCACATTTGTATTTCAGCAAGTAGGTACCTACATTAAAGTTTTCTTAAATGTATTGGTGGCTGTATAGGCTTCTTATAGAATTTGGAATATGGTTAAAAACTTTCGGAGCCATTCCTAGGAGCATTTCCTATTTATTAAGGAGGCGCGGGTTCAAATCCTGCCCATGACAGTATTTTCCTTTCCACAAAATTGTATATTTTAAAATTACTTCTTTCATAGGCTACTTACAAGACCATTCACTTTTCTTTTGTTACAAATATGTAGTCTTGTTCAAAATATTTTGAACGGCTACTGGTACGGCATTATGCATAACACAAAACTAGTATCTAGGTGGAAGGGATTTTCACCTTGCATATACAAGATAAATTTGTCAAATGGGCGTGGTTTCACGCCCGTGGGGACTCAAAGAAGTCCCGGACTCAATTATAATGAAAATTTAATCTGCATTACTGGATTTTTGAAAAATCAATATTCCTAGCCAAGTCGCCCGGTTGATTTTGGAAAAAAAATAACTCCATCGGTTCGCTAAGCATGCGTTAATGCTTTTCAAAGATTTATCTTGAAAACTCCATCTATTATTACGCCATCCTATAGTTTTGCTGAGAGGGATCAAATTCTGGGAAGACCATATACCTGACACCGACGCGCGACGTTTGGAAGATTTATCTGTAATAATTTTAAACATAAAAATAACTGAAAATAATTAATTCTGTAGAACGGCACCAGTGCGTTATGCGGAGTCTTCAATGAGGAACGGTTTCGGACTACGTCTACTTCACAAGTTCCTGAGCGTACCATTCTTAAGGCTTCAAAAAACAAGCTTATTAGAGCAACTACAGAGAAACCAGAGGGATGTGGAAGAGATAGAAAGAGAACTTGATGACTTCCAGGTTCGTAAAAAAATATTTTACCCTTTGGAACACAAACAGTTGAAACATAAAACATTAATTGGGTACAGGCTTTTATTTATTTCCTAGCATAAAATGATTAGCAGCATTATAAATTAAGAAATCTTTAATTTCTGCCCTCATTATAGTGGTTTATTAACTAATCGAACGAACATTCATCATCTCCCTGCCCTCATCCCAATTTAATTGGTAGGTACGTCATCTCAGTAGTCACTTCTGTTCAATTCATATCATCCAATCAAACTAATATCATGCATTTAAAGTCGTTCAATGGTTGTTTTCATCATATTTTTTAATTAATAATTGTTGGCTTAACATTTCTTAAGACCTACCTCGGATAAGTTGATTTGCTTAACTTATTTTTATCTACATATTTAAATTCTGATTTTCTAAGAACTAGAAAGATAAAAATAGCATAAATGTGCTAGCTGTTAGCTGTAATAACCGGGTCCATAAAATTATTCATTTATTACGAAATGCGTATTAAAAAATATCATATTATTATATATTTTTAACACGCTTCAAGATAAATCTTTGAAAAGCATTAACGCATGCCTAGCGAACTCTAAAGTTACAATATTAAATGGAAAAAGAATACGGTCTTCTTCTTGGGATTCTTTAAGGCAATTGCATTCTTTACGACATTGTATTAACTGCAAAGTTAGTCGTGTCGGTTCGGTCACCTATATAGGTACTGAATAGATAGCAATAACGTCGCCAAAAAGACGTGTTAAAAATATGGATGAAGGATTCGCGGTTATCGAGATGGCTTAGTAGTCAGAGCGCCTGGAGTATTTATCCGGGAGGCGCAGGTGCGAATCCTGTTCGCGACCGTATTCTTTTTCCATTTAATATTGTAACTTTAACACGCTTGCTCGTAAAGTAACTCTTATTGCATAGCTTTTAGGTTCATAAAGTCTTATATACTCGTCTGCTTTTTACTATACATTTATTTTCAGTGTACAATAAAGAATAATCTATCTGTCTGTAATTACGCAAGTAGCGCGCACACTAACTCAACCATTGCAACCATGACGCGCGAATATGACATCCGCGCCATTTACCTAAATAACAAACATATATGATAAATGAACTTTTATTAATTATTTAATTCGCTACTGTGTTGAAATACGGCCAATTCACACCCGGCTGCATTATGGTCTCGCCTGCAACTCGGGCTGCAATCTAGCAGTGTAAATGCTGCAGACCAACAGCTTAGCTCCCTTGTATCATAATGTACGATTAAAAGAGAGTTTAAAAGAAATTGTAAATTAATTTCTGTAGGAGTTATGCATTTTGCTCCTTTTAGTGCAGCCTTTGAGACTTGAGAGCGGGCACCGACCGCTCAATGTAGAACATTATGTTGCAATTTGCACATAATGCATGCTTAGAGCCGTTCCACTTAATGTTATATTTGCAGGTTTACCTTGCGGTCATTCGTATAATGCCGGCGATTTATATTTCCAGAATTCAGAAGAATCTCATTACGACTTGTTTGTGGATCGCCTTGCAAATAAGCGGCGACAAAGTGCGGGTCAATCGGAACCGCGACCTGCTACTGAGCGCTCTCCCAGCATCGTGCTCGGCGCCGGCAAACCTATTGTACCCCCTAGTGTTAATCCGCTTGTAAGTTTATTCATTAATTTTATTTAGAAGTTTTATTTGTTGTATTTAATCAGGGTTGTCAGACCAGTGTTGAACACACTTTAATCCGTACATATCCCATAGCGCGAAAATGTGGATATCACATAAAAAATATATTTAGTGCATGTCCTACAGATATCTAATAATACTTTCACATTTTATTGTAGTTGGCGCAATCCATAGCCGGCACTGGATTGAAAGCGCAAAATCCAGCCATACAGAGTCACTATGTTAGTTCTGACTTAACGAGACCTAAAAATCAAGTTAGTATGGAAATGACGCCGCCACGACTACCTCAACAAGATAGGTAAGATTAAAACATGATTTATTTAATAGTAAAATTAATCAACGGGATTGCGAATTAGTTTGCTAGGAAGCTTCCTGTGGCTAGAGGCAGGTTCGAGGTAAGAAAATCTCACAAAAGGTCCGTGTCGAATATCACTGCTTTCTACATCAAGCCATTGATTCAGAAGTCTACGAAACCCTCTAGATTATACATTAACTGAAACGCACAGCGGTAACTGATTGCCGAGCCCATATATCTACAAGTCGACAAGCTCAGTAATACAATATCAATTATTATTTTGTTTAACACGTCTATTACAGTGGACAGAGTACGCCAACAGCAGTAAATATATCAGCGTCATCTGGATGTCTAGACGAGTTTTATGCAGGAACATTGGATAGCAGTTTTTTGGAAGATCTCCCTCAAATATCTGCTTCTAATCAAGATGTCGCTTATGACACAGAAAGGTAAATACTGTCCACGTAAGCAAGTAGTAGTGAATTTTGCTAAATCAAGTTATACCTATTTAAATTATCTTTTCGCGACTAGATTTCATCTTCTCTTCGTTATCGTCACTCTTGACAGAGTGGACGTGATTTAAGGATTAGCAGCACGCTTTACAACCCTGTGCCATTCTTAACGTAGGTACTGTTGCTCTTCTGGTGCAATCATAGCGCTGGTCAGACCAGCGCATAGGTGATCCACCGCGAAATCTTCTCCCTTCAAAAATTCCCTGTACAACAAGGCGCTCTATTGAAACATCTCCACGTCTTGATACCTGCCCGAAGAATATAAGTATTCGAGCTTGGACGACAGCAGCAGTTCTTGTAGAAGGGACATGTTGGTACTGAATTGAGTCCACGATATCCCAATCATTCTTCTCCAACACTACATTTCTAAGGCGTCAATCCTCTTTTTTTCAATCTTAATGGACATGAAGAGCCTAATTTAAATAGTTGAGAATTTTCTGAAGAATAGTGAGTTTCATCACTCACTTGATTTTTAATGAAATAAAACAATAACTTTATTTAAATATTGATAAATTATTGAAAAACATTAACGCATGCATAGCCAACTTTAATGTTATAAAATTTTGTGAATAGATGGCAATGACCTTTTTTTAAACTGCATCTTGCTTTATTTTAGTGATGATGAGAATACTACAAATCCAAAAGTGACAATCGATCAGGAAGATTTAGATTTCGACATTAGTTCATCAGTGGAAATTCGCGTCAAGGCAAAATTATCAACAGAATTAACATCAACATTGAAGCAAGATGAAGACAGTCTTGACAGAATTATTAGTCGTGTTACGTTAGACGAAGAGATCGATAACGATAACATAGATATAGGAGATGTCCCTATATTTGAGAAAAGTTGTGATATTGACTCACATTTACGGATGGATAGCGATTTTCCGCATTGGGCTGGCGATACCAGTGCAAGGAGATCTCCTGAAGGTTAGCCAAATGTTGTAATTTTTGCAACAGTTACATTCAATGATATCTTACTTTTAATTATTATAGCCGTTTCTATATTTGTTGTAGGCGGCGAAGATCCAGACACTGCTAAAGAACCCAGTGACAAGGTAAATAAAGCTTATACTCAACTACTGTTTGTTACTGTTATCTTGTCACTTACATAATATTATTTTAATATATTTTTAGCAAGAGAAAAAGCACAAAAAGAAGAAGTCAAAAGACAAAGATAGAGGAGATTACAATGATAAAACGGATAAAAAAGAAAAAAAGCATAAACATAAGAAATCAAAAAGCGATAAGAAAATTGTAAATCCACAACAGGACTTACTGGTACCTTCATCTACAACTGAGTTCAATTATGAAGAGTATGACAGCATTTAACGACTGGGTACTTTGTATTAACTTCGACATTCCAATTGTCTATTTTCGCAGCTTTATTGTGATTTTAATGTCTGTGTAATGTTAATTATATTATCGTTATTTTATTAACATTTTATGACCGATAGTCGCAAAGCCTTTCTATCGGCGATCAGCGATTAGGTTGCTTTTCGGAAGCTAGATACAGTGATTGAATACTAAACTGAACGCAGAAGGACCGCCAAAATGTGATGCACATCGAACCAAACGCTGAAACGCATTTCGATATCGACCCAACGCAGAGAATCGCTAAAACGCAAATCGACGCAAAAGTGCGGCTGCTATTGCTGCATGCAAGTAGCATATCTGCTATAGCTATTTATATTGATACAGAACAGAAATAAAAAATGTCACGGCGAATAACTTTATGAATCTCAAAATATTACCCGCGGCTTCATTCCCTCAATTAAGATATTTTAGAAAGAATTACAAATTTACTATTACAAAAAGTAAACAAAAAATTTCAGTATAGCACTCGCCACTCACTAGCATTCATACTAACACTGTACAAAAGTAACGTCCATTTATATTCGAATTTATAATATTAGTTAGTACCAATACCCCAAATTTTCTACTTAAATTCGAAAAATAACTTAAACTCTTAAAAAAATCAAGGAATGTTCGTATTAACGAACCAGCAGTTTAATATTGTAAGACCTACATAAAATTTTCGCTAGGTATGTACGTATCTTACGTATTTATGTGAATAACAATAAGATTGACTCAAATATTTAACTAAATATTTTTTATTTTAATGCTGGTATTTTTCAAGCTAAATCTTATTTTGCTGGTATTTTTGTTGTACACTAAACTAAAATTGGAGAGGATCCTAAACATCGTATCTTTTAATAAGACGGGACGAATTATGAGGCGTCAAAGTAAATGTACACGGTCAAACACGACGTACCTACGACGGTTGGTACATATGTATTTCCAATTTTAGATAATTATGGCTCCACCGTGCTATCGATGATTCTGCCAATATCAAGGTTCTTGGATGACCGGAAAAGAATGGAAAGCCAAGGTACGGTTCACAGATGGTGAGAATTTTATTTACTGATAATGTAGACATTCATTGAACGAAGTTTGCAGTTTGAAAATTCAATAATCCGACGAAATTGAACATATTTCAGAATAATAACTAATATCATTCTTCGAATGGGAGAAGTACAAAATTGTACTTCATAACAATAAAAATCTATTGTGTCTGGTAATTAACGAGCCAACAGATTACCATATTTGTAACTTTTCATCATCAGCCTCATCAGTGATAGCCTAGTGGCAAGTGAAAAGTCGCTCAAAGCACAGACCACTGACTTTTCGAAGTCATGTGCGTACTAAAAGTTATCTATCACTTGCTTAAAACGGTGATGGAAAAGATCGTGAGGAAACCAGCACACGTGAAAGATGTTCTCGATGGTATGTCAAGTCATGTCAGAGGCCTACGTGCGGCTCAAACTCTCACAATAGGTGGTTGATCAACCACACGATAAAGACGATCGCACAGTGGTTCTTGAGCATACATGAAGGGCAACGTCGAGTCGTGAGGAAACCTCGACGTTACTAATTTGTATCTATAATTCGTCTCGTTTATTGTTAGTAAAAGATTGCAAGTCGTTAATTTTAGTTTAGTTGATGTACACCAAAATCGACACTGCTATCTCGCTTCCTTGGCCGACTTGTATTGGCTGTTTTTATAAGGTCACGTGCAACGCAGTGTTTATTGTATCTAAGCGTAAGTTAAGATTAAAATTGACTCGTTACAACATAAAATATTTATCATGTTATGCTTTAATGTCTAAATAAAATGTTTTTTAACACGATTTTATTTACTTTTGAGTCATTGACGCAAAAAAGTTTCGGCATTCGGGGCTTGACCCCGAACCCCGGGTGAAGCCTCCCTCGTCGAAATTTAAGTTCTTCATCAAAAACTGTCTTTTATTCAAGCAATACATTTATTCCCTTTACTTCAGCAAATATTTGGTTTTTAGTCTGTACCCTAGGCAATCTGCAGATTAACTAGTTAACACTTATTATAAGCACCACCACATACTTTCAGTTCATTTTAACTACTTTGAAAGCTAAAATCTTTTTGACGCTCAATGTACCGTACGTGGTCTTTCTGTTTACGTGCAATGTGTCTCTTTACTCTTAGAAGGCGAACGTAACGTGACCGTAACGTTTGGAGGTAAGTTTGACCTTATCGGCCATTTCACATCATCATTTATGGCCTTTGTAATGGCCGAGTATTTTGGTAACAGTTCTTGAACATCCCGAGATATCAAACTATTGTAAATAAATACTATTTACCAATATTAAACGTAGCAAGTTTGTAGTTTCTTCCCCGTGTAATCCGTGTGGATGATCCCATGTTCACCCACATTTCACCAATACTATAAGTCCCATGGCATAGGTGAGTCTATTGCCATCAACCAGGCACAATTCTAAACTCACGAGCTGCTACTGAGAATTTCCTAACAGAAATACCTAATAACACTGCCTGGCCCGGAAATCGAACCCAGGACCTCATGCTCGGCAGGTTTCAAGGGCTACCACATAGACTAATGAGGCAGTTTAACAATTAATGGGAATTCAACCAAAATAATATTGGTTTTCGCTGTTAGCTGAACCCACTTAAAAAAAATATTTGGAGTGATTCGTTTGGATTTTTATGTGGCAGAATACAGTTTTAAATTATATCGACAGTGGGATACGTGGGTATAATAGATGGGATAACTGTTTTTCAACAAAAGAAATTTAATAAATAGAGTACATTCTATTCAAAATGTAAATGTACAACCACATCGATATTTTATTGGTTAGATTATAAAAATTGGACCACCTGTAAGAAGTCCGCGCAGTAGTGTAACAATATTACAAACAAAAAATCTCTACATAACAGAACTTACAGATATTAGTCAACTTTATTTTATACATACTATAGTACACGATTATTTAACATAATTTTTTACCTAATATTATATTTATACATTCTATGTATAGAAGATAATAATTTTTCATTTTGTAATAAGTTAATAAAACTATAAAATATCTCTTCAGTAAAACGTTAGGCATTCATAAGGCTAATGTAGGTATTGGAAACAATATTTGGTGGTTTAAACGGTCTCTTCAAATACAACACGAAGTATGTAACTCCTATGTAATATACAATATATAATTATAAAAAAGCACTTTGTACTTGGCTTCAATTTAAAATAAATATATAGATGTGATATTTAGATTTTTTCCTTATAAACATCACTCAATAATTCATCACTAATAAAATGTATAAAAATATAAAATGATGTTAGGATGTCAAGCACAATTTAATGAAAAATAAATACACAGCAGTGGACCTAGAAAATGTTAAATTCTGGATGAGATACTCCTCCATCCATGATTGGCTGTTATTGTTTATAATTATTATTTAGGTGTTTCTCTGAGATTCTTATTTCAAATCGGTAACAGTCTAGATCCACGCCGTTAATTTTAATATAAAATTACTTAAATGAAATAATTAAAGACTCAATATAAAAAAACCTGAAAACAATTCAGTTTCTTTACAAAATTTAAAATGCAGCAAATAGAAAGAGTGAAGACATACAAAGTGCGATAGTGAAGCAAAAATAATTGTCACTACTTGTCTCTGTCTTTCGCGAGTTCTGCATAAATAATGTTATCGCACACATGCGGCACCATCGCCGGTCGTGAGGACAGATTGTGAACCTTATTTCTTAGTCATACGGCCTGTCTCGTGCACATACTTTTTGGTTATTTATACACTGACGGACTCAAACTGTATCAAAGTTCAGGATTACTTTCAAATTAATATTTATTATAAGTATACAAACTATCTAGATTAACATACATGAAAAAAGAGACCCAATTAATAAAATTAAAAAAAAGAATAGAACTGCAGGAAAACAAATTATTAAAGTAGGGAAAAGAAAATTTACGCGTAGTCTCAGATTTGCGTGTTAATAAAGTTTTAAATTGAATCTTATTGGTTTCTTTTTTTCATTTGCCAATTTAATTATTGTTACTAATAGAATTTTTGGGTAGTCATTTTAACTCACCAAGAGTTTCGTAATCGTTATATAGATACTTCGTCTGAACAAGGCCCTCAAATTGTGGCATTGGTGCGGGACGGCTTGGACAAACGAATGATTGCTAGAAATTTTGGTTTGTAGAGACAGTTTCTTACAAAAGGAGATGCGGTACTGGCAGAGCTCGAGCAACCATCCGTCGTGATGACTGTTTAAACATCCTAGAGAAATCGTTTCCTCACATCAGTTAACATCAAAACAGAGCTGAACGAAGTGCGTGGGTGGAGTAAACGTTAGTGCACGATATGAGGCTAAAGGAGGCGGCTATCACCCCTTTTGACCAGCAAATGGTCCAAAGTTGTCTGCAGCTCACAGACAAGTTCCCTTAAGATTTGTGCGTGAACATCTTAATTGGACTGAAGAAGGCCTCCGTATTCTTCACCGTCACATGTCCTACACTCATGTGTTATATGATAAACATGCAGATTATGCAGAAGAGTCTATCGTAGACGTCGGGAGAGATATGCTCAAAGTTCCTTTGAAGAGCGTGTTCCTTTTGGAGGCGTTCGTGTATGGTCTGGGGTGGCATATCGCTGAACGGGCGAACGGAACTTGTGTTCATCGACATGGTTTTTCAAAACGGTAGTAGAGGGGGGTCTGACAGCACATCGCTATATAACAAGAGATTTTAGAGGCGCACGTGGTACTTTATATGGGATTCATAGGCGAAAATTGTGCTCTAATGCAAGATAATGCCCGACAGCACGCCGATGCACAAGTTCGACAATATTGCGAAGAGGTTGGGATACGTACCATGAATTGGCCAGCACGCAGTCTGGATCTTAATTCCATTGAGCATGTTTGGGACAATTTAAAAAAGCTCTATATGCGAGAAATCCTGTGCCCACAACAGTGGCAGCACTAAGAACAGCAATTTTACAAGAATGGAACCATATTCCGCAGGACCGTTTAATAACCCTAATCAGATCTATGTGGAACCGAATAGAATCAGTTATACGTGGAGGTAAAAAAGTTTACGCACAGGATTTTTTACTTTTAATAATTTCCTATTCTTAAACTTTTTTTCTATTGTTAAAACCAAATTTTGTTCCATTTGTAGTTTTTGTTACAAAAAATTGAATGGTCCTTTCCAGTGAACAAACTTAAACTTAAGGATATGATACTACACTGTTTTAAAGTTAACGAACCAATCTATAGTTTTCAATTTAGATTTGTATAGAAAGTTTGAATATTTGGTTAAAATATTTATTTCAAAGCCGTCTTGTACTTAGATGCAGTTTTTGAGTCCGTCAGTGTACATTTTCGTACCAGGCAATGTTTAATAGGTTTGTACTTTATCTAAAAATGTTATGACTTGTGGCAGTGGAGACTAAGGACACTGTACTAAATTCTACCAACGCTGCGACACCGCACTTTAATAATGCTTCTAAAATTCATAAACAGCACCATTGATTCACTTTTCAGCGCGACCATAATTAAAATTAGAACGCCTATGTCGAAGATATGATGAAGGGTGACGTTAACAAGTAAAACAGTGATTTATTATTACGATTGAAAAAAAAAATTTGAGTGTGCAGTGTTCAAGTATTACGTAAGCAGATTTTTTGCAATTATTAACACCCCTTCCCCCCTCGTCAGCAAAAGTAATCAAAGCTCTTTACCCCCCCCCCCCCCTCCCCCCACCATGCTTACGTAAATATTAGTACATGCATTTTTCAATGTGTTCTGGTTTCTTTATTGATTCATGAGCAGCAGTTATAAGTTAGAAATGTCAAAAGTCCTAGTCTCGGTTCTAAGCGAATAAACGTATCCATTATTTTCGGGAATCCCTGAAAATGTACGTTTTCAAGCATAGACAAGTAGAGTTGCCATATGTGTTCGAACCAAAATCGTCAACATTTTGTAGAAAATCCGAAAGAGTAAAAATATAAATACTGTGATGTAATCACCATTTAGACCCCCCTATTCCCGTCATAAAAAATAAGCAAAGCAAAGACCCCCGCCCCCCCTGTAGTGCTTACGTAATACTTGAATGGCCCCAGTCCAATAGGAAAAAAACTTGTAAAGAACGCTTTTTTTTTTCTAAATCAACATAAAGGAAGAGTGAATTAATGATGCTGAATATGATTATAGAGTTTCATAAGTACTAACATAATAAATTAGCTGCTTCATTGCATCATTTACATAGGTTACAATTCATACAGAAACACTGATGTGTTGTAATTACATATGATATTTCAAGCAAAACACATTGATTTATTGAAACAGACTATAACTACTGAACAATCAATAATTGTAGGTTAGAAATTAAGTTATCAGATAGAACTTGCAATGTTTTAACAACTCTGTAGAATTATTAAATATAAAATGACATGCATCTAATTAACTATATTTTCAGAATCATGTGTTGTAAGTTGTAACTTACACCATCGGCATCAGAGCAATTACAGTATTTTCATGTATATTTATTGCAGTTTTAAACCAAATTATGTATACTTTATAATATCTAAGTTTATGGCCTACTCTAAAGCATGTCAACGATATAATCTACCCTTCAATCATTGTTAACACAACAATATCTATAGTATATAACAACGCAAATAAATAAATAAAGTTAAGGGAGTCGGCAAATTTAATTTGAAAATACATAATGTTACAGACAATATAAAACGGAATGTTATTTTATGTTACTGTAATTATTACCTTTTGTATGTTCTGCATTAAAATTGAAAAAATATATCATAATTTGTGTTGAAATAAATTGAAACAATTTCATTTAACAAAAGTATGGATGAAATAAATTAATTTTGGCCTCAGTGAAAACAAGTTTTGGCATTTAAGTAAAGACTCATTTTAAAACCTAACTCATGAGTATAATCCAACAATATCTAAGTCGATGGATGAATTTTACTATCCTTATGAATTATAATTTTCTTATATTTTATATCATTTCATAAACTATCGGCTGCAAAATAACATTAATGCATTACTAGCTTTATTACTCTTAATCCTAACTAAATAAATCTTATTTACAATGTCTATAATATAATTGTTCAATCATTATTAAATACAACATCACCCTATATTCCTCCAAAGGAAGAACTAATCATATAATATTCTGTCAATAACAACATAGAGTTTGATTTTAGTTACCAAACGAAGGCAGACGAGAGCGTCATTCTACTCGGGATGTTTCTGGGAAATTATCATCTAAATAGCTCTGTAACGAATGCGACTGATGTCCTAAATGAGCACTCAAATCAAAACTGTTTTGGTCTACAAACGTATTGTGCACATGGTGAGGCTGCTCACGGAATTGACCAAAAGTCCACGGATCACTTAAATCGTCATTAGGTCTTTGTACACTACTATCGAAGGAAGGTAAACCGGGCCATGTTTGTGGCGATGGCGTATTGAGCATGGCGGGAATGTTGTCAACTCGCGGCGGCATCGGAGCCGGCTCCGTGCTGAATGATGATGCTCCCCACACCAGTGACTCGATGCTTGAAGTTGTGGCGCTATTAATCTGATTAAATCTATCTATTCCCCAAGAATTAGGAATCTCTGGTGGTGGTGCACTATTATGCATAATATCAGACGCTTTATTTAAATTTCTTCCATATATATCTTGCTGCCTTCCACCCATTGTAGGTCTTGCGGTCGAGCCCCTATCTGGACTAGGTAAGTGGCAATCTGGACGCATCATTGGGCTATAGTTACCAACTCCAGGGCTCTTTTTGTTGCTGTAGCTCACGTCTACACTTGGTCTTGGTGAATAAGGACTGTGGTGGATACGATCTTGTCGTGACATTGGACTGTACTGTCCTGGAGTTTTATTAGGATTGCTTCTAAGAGTATCACTTTTCATGCTGACACCTGGATCAGGACTAGCATGGGTAGATGGATGCGGTGAAAATGGTGGGTGATGTTTGGGCATAGGGCTATAGTTGCCGGTGTTCCAAGCATTGGACTTTTGCAATTCTGGTTTTACTATTTGACTTGTATCTGGGCTTGGTTGAGCCGAATATGGACTAGGCTGTGAAGAATAAGGACTCGGCTGCGTCGAATATGGACTAGGCTGAGTAGAATAAGGGCTAGGTTGGGCAGGACTTGGTTGAGCCGAATAAGGACTCCTTTGAGAAGAGAATTGGCTGTCTTGTCGAGGCATGGGACTATAATTACCATAATTCCAACTATTAGGATTTTTCATACTGTCTTGTTTGATATTATGGGTTTCAGGACTAGGTTTATTATCGTGTGAAGTGGTTGGACTACACTGCTCTATAACTTTACCATGTTTGAGTTTAGGAAGACTTTCTAACCTATTTAAAGGACTGGCTTCAGACCTATGTGTTGGTGTAGTTTTAAATTGGCCAAGATTCCACGAGTTACAGCTTTTTTGACTTTGATTTAATAGCTCTGTCTGAACTTCTGGACTATTTTGTACTTGACTGTCTGGTTTGGGGACGGGACTGAAATGGGGACTCCCAAGATCTTTGACAGGATCCGACCTAGGGGTAGAAGAGGAGTCTGGTCTCGACTGTGAAGCGGGACTAAGAAGTTTTGGAGTGGTACCCCTTGTCGATCTTTTTCCTGCAGGTAATGTAGCTTTGATTTCCATGCCTTCTTTTCCAGTTTTTCGTTCAAATGTTTTACTGTCTGGAGAAGACCTTACTGGTGTTCTTTTTGGGGCAGACAGATTATCTGACACAGTCGATGGCGACTCCGACAAGCTTTTCGGTTCTTGAAACACAGGCGAAGATGTCGTGTCTTTTGTCGATATTGAATCTGTTTTGGTCTCCGATTTATCGGAAACATCTGCAGAAGATTCTTCTTGTTTGACAGATTCTGACTTGGAGTCAGCTGTGGGCTTTTTTACGCCTTTCTTAGACTTTGAACTTTCCTCGTCTAATTTATTTTCTTTGGCTTTTATTTTCTCCGGATCTAAGCTATCTTTGAGGTCTTGTATTTCTTTCCCTGTATATAAACGCTTCATTCCTCTAGGAAGAGCGCGACAAGAGCTAAGGTTTATTGACTCAATATGTGGACATTTCAGAAGAACTTTCTTTATGGGTTCCAAGGACACAGAAGACCCACATAAGTTGAGTATTCTGGAATAATAGAAAAGTTATTAAAATTCGCGTTGGACAGCTAATTCTTCTTTTCAATCATTATTGATATATTTGCAAGTACTCATTAAAAGTAGTATATATTGTTTATGGACTTAGGTGAAACTTAATGAAATGCGGACAAAAAGAAATTGGTTATAATAAGATAACATTGGTTACGTTCAAACAAGGTTAAGCTTAAATTGTAATATTATTTTGAATTACGGCTAAAAAAGAAAAATATACGAGTGTACATTATTTCTATTGATGACTTTGTTATTCATACAACTTAGTACTGTAAGGCGGAAAATAGAAGACATAGTCGATTCTAAAGGCTCTAGTCTATGGTACTCCGTGGCGTCGCTGGTCTCGGCACTAAATTAATCATTCTGACCATCGCAGTTAGAGCGTAAACGTTTTGAAGGTATTCAATTGTTTTCTATTAACTACACTAAAACATAAATCTGTTTGGATATTCCAATGTAACAACACCACAGTACGTACCTTAGTTTACTGTCGGGGGAGTCAGCGAGCGCGGACACGGCTAGGTCGAGCACGCGAGCGGCCGAGGCCCACGACAGGTCCAGCTCCAGCAGGCTGTGCGACCACTTCTCACAGATCAGCTCCAGGCACGCGCTGCTTTGACGTGTCACGTTGCATCCTAAAGAGGATATTATACTATTTAGCCGACGAAAAAACGAGGGCGTTCGCATGCCGACGACGCACGCATAACTTTTTACAGAGTAAAAAGTAGAGTCCGATTTTGATGATTCTTTTGTATTGAATAGGACATACTTCAAAGTTGGTATCATATAAATTTGGAAAAAAAAAACAAACTATAATGTTGTTTCAGCGCCAACATTCAACGTAAATTATTAAATTACTTTAAAAATATAATCGATACAAAATAACAATAAAGGCATTGGAGCCTCAGAGCTTATACATTTTAAAATACAAATAGTTGTTTTAAGCTACCTTACATCCACGTGACGCGACGCTACGTATGCATTACTGAAACAGTTTCATCCTTATGCCTCTCGCAGAGAGCATAATGTCCCTTATACGTATGACACGTTTCAGACGTTTGCGTCGGCTTCGTGTAGTTCTAGCTTTAATTTTTTAATGTCTCCACTGATTAACATTTGAAGGTATATGTGTCATACAGCTGTCAATATTGTCTGTTAGAAGTCTACGACGAACTTTGTGGGCTGAGTTGCCCGCTTCTGTAGGAGTGCACCCTTTAAATAGAATCCTTACACGTGGCCCCTGGGTGGTGCAAAACAGGCAACACAACTCTCGTGAGCTTCGGCCGCGGCTGGTGACCACCCACCGGACTAAGCCGTGCCGTGAAGCAAATTAGTCGTGTTTTGGGATGTAATCCGGTGCAACTGTTATGGGAGACGGGTCTGGGCAGTTGCACCAACTCCCCAGACCCGTCAACCCCCCAACTATTGTTCTCCCCAAATCCATCCACTCTACTTAGAGTAAATAAATTTCTTCTGGATTTACGTGCTCCATCCTCGGGCACACTGTCGCTTACCATCAGGCGAGTTGGTGGCCAATGGTAGATCCATTTTTGTTAAATAAAATACTTGGTATGATGATAGTGAAGCTTACCGCCGAGGAACAGATGCTGCAGGTCCCAGGCGGGCACGCGCACGAGGCCGGAGTCGGTGAGGCGCTGCAGGCCGCGCAGGTCCAGCAGGCGCAGGCGCGTGGCTCCTCGCACCAGCCGCGCCAGTGCGTCGTCTCCCAGCCGGTACTCGCCCACGCCCACGCGCTCCGTCGCCGCTTCGCCCGCTATTGATAGCTCTTCTAATAGTGGCCAACCTTTGCACTCCATCTAATACAATACATAAAAACAATATTACACGGCAATATAATGTCAAAGATCTACTTCAATATTCCTTGTTGGAATCTTAAGACCACATTAAATTTGCCAGGATTGCGGTGAATACAGTTAAGCAGGAAGAAGGAAGCTGTGGTTGAGGGTGGCTAAATCCACAAACTCAACTAGTCAAATATTATACCTGTTGCGATGTGGTAGCATTAGCTAGCACCAGTTGCGAGTTAGCAGCCCTGAACACGCGCACCTTAGGGCAACCCTTCTGTAGGGCCTCGAGTGGTACCGCGGCCGGGTGCGATGCCGCCAGAGTGCCTGATATATCCAGGACTTCTAGGTTGCTGCAGTACGTCTGTAAATACATTAAATCATATATGTCAACGAATATAAATAATTTAAGATATCAATGAATAACTACACAATTACAAGATTTTACGTTGAATTTACTTACAAAAAAAAACTCAATTTAAATGCGTTCCCTATGAACGCATGAGACGTTTTTTTGTGATCGGATAACCCAGTTCCTGCTAAGCTATTTAGTTGTATAATCAAAACGTACCGCTATTGACTGCAGTATTTGGGGCATTGCTATGAACTTGTTGTTCGCGAGCATTAGATGCGTAAGTCGTGCACCAAAGTTTTCTGTGATGCGCGACATCGAAGCAGCAGACATGCACGAACTCGAACCACCCGTTTCAGACTGTAAAAAAATAATTTAAATTGGAGTTGAAGGATATTGAATTATAGTGAATTGTGTGGTGTGCTTTCCTGTTATAGACATTTCACTATGCAATAATTAATATTTTATCGAAGCGATGAGTAATATTATTCCCACACAGTGCACGTTCAACAGTGGACAGAATATCGGATTTTTATATATATAAAAAAAAGTTTATTGTTCCTAAATCGTTACAATAAGTGTAGGCTGAGGCAGCCCCATTAAGTTATAAACAATACTTGCGTTGGGGCCGAATCGCTACTTCCCCTATTTTACATTTACATACTGGAGACTAATAAACCAAAAACAATAACAGTATACAAATTAAAAACTAAGATATATAGCAGGTAAGTGATACTATCAAGAAGAGCAGCTTGATTGTGTATGTGAGTGTGTGTGATTGTGTGAGTGTTGTGTGTGCGCGTGTGTGTATGTGCAAGTGCATGTTTGTGTGCGTGCATCTCATCATCGTGTATATTGCATCAAATTTATTTGTATATGAAGTATCCATGAGATAACTTTTACAAGCTAAGTTAAGATTGGTTTCCTAGCTAGACTTGATGTGATCTAAAATCCATAGGGAAGGATATAGCTTGCTATGACACCTTTAAAAAAATCCTGTTACCCCACATGGTTACACTCACATAGGCTTGTATAATGATGTCTGGACTTCAAAAAAGACCTTGACCTCCGAGTTTGTTTCGGGATTACCTACTTCTCAGAGGTCTTCTTTTTCTTATCGTGAGGTTGATGAACAACCTAGTGCCGGAGTTTAAACCTCCCGTAGATCTCTGACATAACTTTACACACCATAGCGAACCTCTCTCAGGTGTGCTGGTTTCCTCACGATGTTTTCCTTTACCGTTTGAAGCAAGTGATAATTAATTTATAATAATAATAACTCCTCCTGAGTATTTCGGTTACGGCGGCCTAGCTCCACGGAGATAAGCCAAGTACGCAGGAGATATTATAGTGCACAAGTGTATGCGCCAACCCAGGTGCACTCCCTTTTCCTTCACTCTCATATTCTGATGGGACGGCAATTTGACACGACCGGAGAGAGATCAGGCGCAAGACCGACGGCTTTACGTGCTCTCCGAAGCACTAGGGTGTCACACCACCAACTTCCTGACTACGATCTGCTACTGAGTATTTCCTAACAGAAAAACCCAATAACACTATGCCCGACCTGGGAATCAAACCTAGGACCTTACGCTCAGCAGCCGCGCTTGCGACCACTAGACCAACGAGGCAGTCATAATTTATAATACGCATATGACTTTGAAAAGACAGTGGTGCGTGTCTTGGATTCGAACTTGCGACCTTTGACTTGTCAGTCCAACGGTCATACCACTAGGCCATCACTGCTTCTCCTTTTCTTTTCTCAGAGGTGAGTAGAGACGAAATGCCGGCGCCTTCTAGATCGCAGTTACATGTAAAAGGGTTTGAAAAGCCCTATTAAGAGAATAAAAGCCATCCATATTCTCAGGTTCGACAACGCGGTGCGATGGTAAGTGTTCCAGTGCAGGAAAGTAGGTCTCCCTGCAAAATGTTTATATTGAAACATTCTGATATAAAAATAAATCTGAATAATTCAAGGTACCGTGAGCGATAAGTCGATCCTTTGCAGTTTAGGTAAGGCCTGCACTAAGTCGAAGAGTTGCTCCGAAGTGATGCGGCTCCAGCCGGCGACGCTCAGCTCCACCAGCTGAGGGCAGTAGTCCGCGACGCATGCCAGCACCCACGACACGTTACTTACTTTCCACTGAGCTGTAATGTAATAATAAATATCAGTCATACTATAGCCCGCGAGCAAGTGCTAATCACCGCCTGAGGTATGTGAGCGGTGAGACGGGGGACTTTGAGAAGATGCATATGAGGTATTTGAGCACAGATAAATCTCAGGATAACATGTTAGAACTGTCTTAATTAATGTAATGCGTAATTATATTATTATTTTAATCTATTTCCGTGATAACCAAAAATAAACGCATATTAAAAGTGTTTATTAAAGAACATCGGCCAAATACGACCTAAATGTGAAACGGCCACCAATGATTGATACATCAATGCGTGCCTTATGTGTATACTAAATAACGGGGTGTAGCCCGGTAAAATAATTTAGCTTTGTAATAAAATCTTTATTTTCTTACTACTTTTTATAGGTTTTGAACGCATCTAAAGCCGTCCTGTTTTTCTGTAGTACACGGTTTAACAACTAGTCAAAAACATCATTTAAAGATGGGGATTATATTTTCCGTAATGAGTGGCAAATTATAGGTGACAAGACATGAGGGCTGTCAATGGCGTTTACCGCTCAGTCCTTCATGATTCATGCACATTGCGCTGTACCTGTGTGCTTATAAAGGTATACAACAGTGAAAATATTAAGGCTATTGATTCATTTTCGTCACACTTTTGCCATTTTTCCGGAGTAAATTCAGAAAACAATCTTGTGATGATTGGAATTTTATCGTCCAATGCAGAATTTATATAATTTACTGCTAAATTGTTCTTTATATCAGCCCACACAAGCTCAATGGGGTTGAGATCGGGATGTTACGGCGGAAGGCGAAGAACGATATGGCCTTTAGCATTTCGTCAAAAGTGTAATTTTTTTCGGGCTGTGTTCTCTTTATCAGACGAAGGAGTTCGCTTTAGTGTTGTCTGATGAAAAGTCAAGATAATGTTCGCGTAACCAATCTTGCAATACCCTATTTAAACTTGACATTGTAGGTTTTTCCTAACCTGTACACAATGATAGGAGGCATTGTCCAATACGACTACTGAATTTGGAGCTAGTTTCTCACTCACTCACGCGGTGACTAGCACTTGCGCGCAGACTATATAGTCTTGAGGTACTCCTTAGGTATACTCAAGTTGACTCAGACGGAGCTAGAGGCATGGACAGAAAGGTCCGAAAATTATATCTGTCTAGCCTTTTCCCAATAACATTGGGTCGGCGTCCAGACGAACCGGATGTAGCTTAATACCAGTATTTTACATGGAGCGACTGCCTATCTAGCGTCCCCAACCCAGTTCCTGGCTAACACGCTATCTGGAACGTGGAATCTACTGTCATAGTGCATATTTTTTTTGTTAATATTCTGAAGAGTTTTGATTTATTTTTTAAGTTACGAGATGGCTGGATCAGGTGACGCAGACAGCGGCACGATTATGAGGAGATTTCATTTCTTTAAAGCCCTAAACCACCAACAGTTTGGATCAGCGACCCAAAAAGAGTCTTGGCCTCCTAGACGAGAATTCTCCACTTAGCACGATCTTGCGCGGTTGCTCGCTAGTTGAATCTCCCGCGGATCGGCCTCCACCATATCACACCAGCAGTATCTGGAGCGACCCACCAGTATTCGTCCGGAAGATCGACCCAGATATGCTCTCTTGGCTCCGCCTATGGCATCCTACTTATGTTTTTAAATCATGCATTTTAACAATAAATAACACAAGTTTCATTTTAGTTTGGGTGCCAGAGGTTTATACCCAGTGATTACTTAGTTTTTATATATATTTCTTAAGCTGTTGCCTCAGTCATTAGCAGACACAATAGATTTTTATTGTTACAACGTACAGGTCTGTACGTTACTGAGCCGAAAGGTTAATATGAATTTGTACGCAAAATTGTAACCGTGGAAGTATTATAAATAAATGTCAATCATATTATTTATTTAATAATATTTGAATACAAAATATTTGCCTACAAATTTCCCGCAATATACCTGCAGTCGTAGGTTTAAATACAGAAGTATAACGCGCTTGTTTACTGCGTTTTTGTTCTACAATGTTTTAGTCAGTAATTCTTAGCATAGATTTTATACAAGCCTATTTTTTATAATATTCTTCTTCTTCAATTTAAAAGCTTAGCTCTTATCGGTGGAGCAACCGCTACTCCTCTGTATTCTCTGCTTTCAGTTTGACCTTAATAATTTTATAATGTGTTTAATAAACTTGCATTCGTCGCAGCTCTTTAATTACAAAACTTCGGAGTATCTTGAAATCCAGGTAGAACCATGTTCATTTGTCATTCTAGAAACCTATATATAACTTCTCACGCGATCGCAGATCTATGTCGAAAGTTAGATAATTTAAAAAAAAATGTGAATGGATGCTGCGAAGGCGTGTTAGTGCATAAATGACGTATAATACCAATTTAAGTATAACATATGATAATAAAAATAGTTCAAGTGTTTACTTACCAATATTTAAACTCTGACATTGTGGTAACCGGTTTTCCAGAAGCCACACCAGTTTGTAATCTGTTTTACATTTTTCACTTGTGTATTGCGCAAGGTCTACAT
Organism: Xylocampa areola; assembly: GCA_935421205.1. Lineage (NCBI taxonomy): Eukaryota > Metazoa > Arthropoda > Insecta > Lepidoptera > Noctuidae > Xylocampa > Xylocampa areola. The sequence goes on from OW285201.1 coordinate 13,515,664, forward strand.
TCTTCCACAATTCTGGTCTACAGCTTACACTGTGCCATAACTTACATACTCTACCGATTCTAAAAGCATTAAATACATTTTAAATACAAGTGAATACAAAGAAAATTTAAAATAAAAATTAATATATGACTGTATAAGTGGTTACCTGATCACAGAAGGCAATGTGCCCTGAGAGGCCACAACATATTCAAATATCTTTATTAGAATCTCTGTAGGCATAGAATGTCCCCAAGGACTTTGTGGTCCAATCCCTTTACTCTCTGCTCCGCTAATTCTAGTTCTTTCAGTCTTTTCACTTTTTTCTGCAAATAATAAAAATTAACCATGTAGGTTTTGACGTAAAGAAGAAGATTGCTGTTCTCATTGGCATTATATAGGGATTGGTAAAAGTAAATACATAGCAGTCTGATTTTAGTTAACAGCATAGAGAGTGAATTAAATTGTTTGCAACTGTATATAAAGGCTGTCTTGTTATCTACGAGTTTATCAAAAATAAACATGCAACGGACAGCTGGAGTAGAAGGGATGCATACAGCGCAGTATTCAGTGATTTTCTTGACGGAGGCCAATCCATCGCAGACACTGGACTATATAAAGTTGTATACTTACTTTGCTTACTTTTAGAACTGGTTGTTTTTTTAGGCTTAGGAGTCTTGGGTCGCGGATGGCGCGGCTTAGGAGCGGCGACGCTCATGGCGGCGGCGGTGTCCCCGCGTGACGGGTCGTACTCCTCGCCAGAGCTAACGCTTGCCGGTGACGCAGCCCGCTTCTTCTTAGATTTCCTTTGCCCAATATCAGAAACTGACGTAGGCGTTGGTGTTATCTGGAAAATCAGGCATTTGTTAAAAAATGCTAGTGTTCGTACATACCAATAACATAACATAGCATCACGCCTGTATTCCCCGAAGGGCTAGGCAGAGGTGTACACCCACATTTCACCAATGCTGTTATTAAGTCCCATGTTTAATATTTTTAATATTTTCCATAATTTTTAATGGGGTGTATATTATATATATATATATAATATATATGTAAGCAGTATGGTACTGTTTACAATTTAACGGCAGTTTACAATCTCGCGAGATAGATTATAAATTAACGGTGTTCACAATTATACGGTGACAGATACATACTATTCCTCATGAACATGGCTATATATATGTTGTAGATGGATAGTAGAATCCGCTGTTTTACAAACTGCTAGCTGATTTATAAAACAGTACTGTTTTATGAAACAGCTAAACAACGTTCAGCTGGATTGCCACTGCGATACGTTTAACAAAACTGCTACCCACGGTTAGACGTAATGAAGAATGATATATCTACAGTGGGAGAGATATGTTTATCGTATAGGTATATTAAATGGATACTCTAATATGGCCACTCGATTAAAAAAAAAGATACTGTATTCTGATTTGTCTTTCCGTGACTGGGTCGACGGAGCCCAACCTCGCGGGGCTCCTATTTTTGTGTCTGTAAGGTCAAAAATAACCTAAACACGAAGAGAATGACGGGGGAAGTCCGCGACATCATATGTCTATCTTTGAAGGTTGACTCACTATAACCTTATTTCTGGTTCTAAAATAATGCATTATTTGCGAAGGTGTTTTATAAACATGATATTAATCCTTACCCAAATAAATACGTTATTCATCACAGATATTTAAATATAATAAATGCTAATTGCCTTTGACATAATTTGATTTCAATGAATATCTTAGGAGATATCATAGTTTTAAAATAACTCCGCAACCAAATATTGATCAAGTACCACGCGCGCATTTATGACATAACATAGCATTACGCCTGTATTCCCCGAAGGGGTATACAGGCAGAGGTATACACAATTGGACACCTACATTTCACCAATGCTGTTATTAAGTCCCATGTAATAGGTGGTGAGCCTATTGCCATCTACCAGGCACAATTCCAAACTCCGGGCTGCTACTAAGAATGTTCTAACAGAAAAACTCAATAACAGTGCCCGCCCCGGGAATCGAACCCGAGACCTCATGCTCAGCAGTTGCGTTTGGGACCACTAGACCAACGAGGCAGGGGCATTTATGATATGCTCGGAGCGGTCATGAAGGGGGAGGGCGCTGGTGGAATATATTTTAGTAGGTTTTTTTCCTCAAATTAACGCGGGTGAAACCGCGAGGCACAGCTAGTAGTAAAATAAAGTTAAGTTATTGTTGTTAAGACAGACAAAACCATATCTGACAAAATTTCGAAATAAAATCAACAATCTGACAGTTTATTTCACACTGTTTAACATAATCTCTGATCGTTGACCCACTGCATTGATAAACGCAAAACGTTCATACAATTTCTGCGTGTTATAGTTCAGTAATTATGTAAAACCGCTAAACGTCTTTCAGCTGTTTTTCATAACAGTACTGTTTTGTAAATCAGCTAGCAGTTTTGTAAAACAGCTGATTCTACAATCCATCTGCGACATATATACAAAAAGATTTATTTTAGTTCGATGGGTAATTCCAGAGATTAGCGCGTTTAAACAAAAAAACTATTTCTCTTTTTAATATTAGTATAGATATACCAATAGAGGTATTACGATTTATAAAACATAACGTTTCCCTTTTCGTGCCTGGAAACTACTGGGGCTATTTGGGAATTGGACGTTTTGTGAATAGAACATTCTGCGAACATGACGTTTTGCTGCCTTTTGCATGGAAAGTTCATCTGGCTAGCTATTGCAGTAGCTCTGAGACAGAGACAGATGGCGCCGACTCTCTAACAGGCTCCCGTTGACAAACCTTTGATAAATGGCTATGCGGCGGATTGACGCCGCAGGCGCTATTGAGCCGCCAAAATACGTGAAGTTCCCTCCCGGATAAATACTCCAGGCGCTCTGACCGCTAAGCCATCTCGACCTCTGCTCACTACCGCATTTTAATACGTCTTTTGGTGACGTCATTGCCATCTATTCAGTCCTTTTACAGGAAACTGAACCGACACGACTTGAGGTGGCGACCAAGTCTTATTTTTTCCTCAATAACCGTATGTAAGAAAAAAAAACCGGACAAGTGCGAGTCGGACTCGTCCACCGAGGGTTCAATTTGTAGGGTTATATTTATAATTGTAGGTACATATTATAAATAGTTAGGAATCGTCGTTTTGAATTTTTTTCGTACGTAATCAATCATCGTTCAGTCAGTTGCTTAACCTCGACGATTGATTACGTACTTTAAATAAAGATTATATTTTTTATGATTCACAAATGAATGAATGACAAATGTAATAAGAATAAGACGATATTCTTTGCCAAATGTCATAGTTCTAGGTCAAAAAAGGGAAAGGTTTCTAGGAAAGTACCCTATAAATTTTGATCCTTGAGATTATACTTTTTTGCGGCATAAACGACCGTATCTTTTTATTACATTAATTTAGAAGTTTGATGTTTTCACAGCTTCAAGGGGTTGTAGACCTGAGTAATTTCAAAAAGATACCTCCACACGTTCTCTAGATAAAGGGTCTTAACAGACAGACGGACAGACAGCCGGACAGCAAAGAATACTATAAGGTATCCGTTTTTTCTTTTTGAGTTGTGGAATACTAAAAATTTGATTAACGAGGTCAATTCTCCAGTTAAGGCGTATTCCCGCCCATAGATATGGATAATATATAACCTTACGTCCAAGTGTTGAATGTTGATGAAAGTGATGGATCGCAACTTGGGATCTTGCTCACTGTTAAGGACACAGCACTACAAAATAGTAGACTTATGCAACGACTTTGCAAGGTGGTGGTACTTCCTCTCTGTCACTCATAAATCTTCCTATTTTTACAGCTTGAAAAAGAGTGTCCGTTCTTCTCCATAGAATTTGATTTTGACTTTGAAACGTGGAACAATTAAAAAGTGCATTTAAATGGTCTAATTGCAGCCGGTCTCTCGACCACTGCGCCAACCGCGCCGTCAATGATTACAACCGCCTTTAGCAAAGATTAGATAATTAGTTACTACGCCTTTTTAGTCAAATTTTAGGTCATACGCCATAGTTTAACTAACAATAAAAACAAGGTGAATAAGAATACTTTCGCTAGTACGGTATTAGTACGGTGAGTTTGCGAGTCTGACTAGCACTTAGCCAGTTTTTTCAGAATCACAATGAAAGTCAATGTTGTATATCCTCCTAATTTACTTTTCTTTAATGCTATTTTTATATTATAATCGAGACGTTCCTAGCTAATCATTTTTGTATTTCATCGACCAATAGATCAATATCGGATTCTACCCATAGGCTTGTGCAGGTTACATATTCAACGTTTTTTTTATGTATGGCATCTCGCAGGTCAACCTAGGAGGTTGTCGACTGTTTAACCGGGTTTTCCTGTGGTTGCCTTAATAATTTTAAGGCCGGGAGCCGGGGCTGTTCATAGAATTTGTTTAGAATTGTATTATAGTAACTCTCGAGGCAGTCGCGGCTATGTAAAACCTGAAATATTGATCGAAGTAAAGGGACGCTTCCTGTAGTCTGTCTGTGAATGGAAGATCATTTTATATCGAAACTCATCCGTACCTCAATGAGCAGGTTTATCGTTGGTTCCAACTGTCAAATAAAGAACAGTCATTATAGGTAGTCAGATACCTGATAGTCTGACAATCGGTTTTAGTCAGATAGGCAGTCACTCCATGTAAAATTCTAGTATGAAGCTGTATCTCGTTAAACTATAAGCTACGTATTATTTGTGAAAAGCCTAGGCAGATTATGTCGTTTAATTTCTTGTTTCATAAAACGCACGTTTCTGAAGGGCGCACTTCAAAGCGCCTAATGTGTAACAGCTGGTTTTTTTTGTCATAAAGTGTATGGCTACTTATAATAATGGCGCAATCTGAATACATTTAATTAATGTTTATTATGTACCTAATGATTTTATGGAATAGGATAGAACTTGCATAATTATATATAGTTTCAAATCCAGAAAACAAAATGTATGAATCAATGTGGTTCATGCTGCTAGTAGCAGCTAGTAGGTGTAAAAAATATAAGGCTACATGCACTCGGACGGAACAAAACCATAACTGCTCCTATGGGATATGAATGAATGAAAACTGAAAAGCATTGATATACCTACCTACCTTATTCAATTATTTTTCAGAGGGAACTTACTATGTATTTAATAATCTGAGTCAATCAATTTGTATACATATAAAGATTAACAAATCATAAGATATACTTAGATAGGCCTATAATAACAACAGTAACCTGATGAATTATAATACAAGCTTTCCTTTTATACTAAAAACAATTAATAATGATATAGTATAAATAATTAACTGTAAAATATGCAAAACAATAATACAAAATTTACTTTTCCCTCTTTAAAGAAAACTAGGTATGTGCAATTTTAATTTACGGTTACTTAAAAAATATCAAGTAAAATACCTAGATTATAAAATATTAAAGCAACTATATTTGGGTTCTCGGCCTCTCATTACATATCAGTGCCATTATAAGATAGCTGCATCTGCCTACAGTAAATTTTAATGATATTAAATGTCACATTGATACAATATATGTAATAACAAAATGAGTAGGATTATATGGTATGATTAGTTTGTAAGTAAATGTTTCACTGGACCCCGCAAAAACTGTAGGCCACAAATGCATAAAGGTTCTAATAAATCATCTTTAGTAAACTAATTTTCACACATAATTGTAATAGGAAAAATTATAAAAAAAATATCAACCAACCTAGCCTTATTATTAGCTTACAGTTTTGTTGTGCTGCAAGTTTATATTCTGAGTTGCTATGCAGCAAGTTCTCTACTTTCTCCAATTAATTATTTTATTAATACACTCTGGGTAATGCAGATGTTTAACTTAAAATTGTACTTTCATAATATAAAGAAGTGTTTAATAATTTCAATGTTGTAATTTCAAGGTATGGAAGTAATAAAGAAGAAAAAGTGAAACTATAATAAGTTAATAAACCATCATATCAACTACTGCTTGCTCCCCATCAGGATTTGTATGATCACCTTGATCTTGATCATACTATAGTATATAATGAATAATTTTTGCAGACCACAACACCAAGCTATATATTTTCAATATAAGCTGGTCTCTCATTCATTGTATGGAAACGCAATGTGAATTCAGCCCATCCAACCATACTGAAAATGTGCACTTTCTTAATGTAAAGTACACACAACATATTGTAAGTGTATAGTGTAAGTACTCAAAATCAAAATCAAAATTTCTTTATTCAAATTAGGCTAAAAATTAGCGCTTTTTGAACGTCAAACATTAAGACAGCCCCCAAAAAAGCCCACCCTTCACTATATTATGTTTTGGTCAAATTATGTAAGAAAATAAAATAGTTGTTTAGGTAAAGTATGCACTGGAATCAAGGAATTCTTAAAATTATACCTAAGTAATTTAAAAGATTATTAGAGACTAAACCAAGATTTGACTTTTGGAAAGCATGTTTTACTACTCTTTATAACTGATATTCAATTTTTATGCTTTCACACTGATCCAAAAGCAAGAGAAAATCATGAGAAGTATCAGCTGTTTTGTGTTTACCAAGGTTTACTAATTGTACTGATGGAATATCTACTCTATAAACCATTTGGACATAGTACTCATAGCATTTCAAACTTTATCTCATATAAAGGTGGCATGAGACATAATGTCATTTTTACACAAATTGTGGGACAAATAAATAAATAAACTTAAAGTTAATAAGTAGTTATTTACTTATTGTATGCAACTGGAAGGGCTTACTTGCTGAGTTGTCCAAAGCAAGTTAGTATAGCAACATAAAACAAGTTTAGTTACAGTTCAGAATGGAAAGTGAAGCAGAATATACACTTTGTTACTCTTACATTCAATGCATTGTGAGCAAATAACAGATTATGTAGTACTTGATAGAGCAGATTGCAACAATGACTGATATTGTAAGAGTTATACTTTGCCTAGACAATTGTAATAATGTAATGGTTGTCTATAATAGTTTTTAGACTATGTGAAATTATTAGATTTTGGTTGCAAAGTTCATATTCCTAAAATGCCTTATTAAGTAGATACTGTATAAAACGTATCTTTCGAATTTATCATGTTAGTGTGATAATTCTTATTTTGTCATGCATAAATTAAATACTTGTAGCATAAATAACAATCTTTTGTGTCAATAAAGCATTATAAAGTGCACCAGCCAGCCCAGAGAAGGTATGTTTATGAAATCTAAAACAACTTACAGTTTCATGAACACTTGTCCTCCTTATCTTAATCTTCATGGAGTTAGTATCCACTATCTGGCTGCGATATGTGGGTGCACTATCAGACTTCTTTGATTTCTTTTTACTACGTGAACTGCGAATATCCAACATAGAGCGTGGCTTGCCACTACACGGTATGATGGCATGAGTTCGACGCTCTCTAGACTGCTTTTTACTTTTTTTTGTTGATAATTGACTAAGTTCATGACTGTATGGTTTGCCACTTTGCCGAGGCATATTAATTAACGGTAACTTTGAAGTGCGTTTGAGTTCTTCATCCTCTGAACTTTCGCTATCTTCAGCATCATCTTCTTCATCCACTTCTTCTTCTTCCTCCTCCTCCGCTTCTTCATTGTCATCATCATCATCCTGGCACTCACTACTACTCACTAAATTCAAGTTTTTACCACCTTTCACTTGTGACACAACACTATGTTTAGAATGCGTTCTATATGATGAATCTTTTGATGAGTCTTTTCTCTTTCTTTTACTTTTTGTAGGAAGACAACCATTCACAGTTGAAGATTGCGAACTCTGTCGGGAGTGGTGCTTGTGCTTCCTGTGTCGCGGCCGCGTAGGACACGGTAGTGCCCCATTAGCCACTTGCAGTTTTTGACAGGCAATTTCATCTATGCTCTGTTCGAAATCTGTCTCTAGCTTAACACCAGAGGCTGACTCGACATCTTCTTGGTCAGAGTCCGTATCAGGCCCGCCAGACGCCAGTTTAGGTAAGCGAACCTCCGGGAAGAGGTCCTTGCGGACGGTGAGCCTTGCGGCCTCGTAACCGCCGTTCACGGGACTTGATCGATCAGACATACCGCCCGCCTCCCGCCGCCCTCGCGTACCACTTCTACAAACCACTCACCTGTCCGCGAGGTAAACAATCAGTTTGACACATCACATTTTCACTTTTGTGACCAAGCAATTCACTGATCGTTATGCGATGGCATGAAAAGGTAAATAATGATTGTCGTTAATCGATGTGCGAAACATTATAATTACTTTAGTTTACATTTCTTGAGAGTCCCAAACATCTTTTTTTCTTCACATATTCGCATTTTAGGTCATCCATGTTCATGTAACGTTGTGATTGCGAAAAACAAAGTACAGATCATTTTCGCGGACACTTGTACTGGAATATTTGGTGATGACACATAAAATTTACGATTTTCGAAAGTATGGACATAATACACACTTATTTTTAATTAAATTCTTCCACTACGAGTTGATGAAAACTGTTGACCTTGTTTAGAAGCTTATTATGTTTCAAATTTTAATCAACAGATGCAGACATTGTCACAAAAAAAAAGTTGTACTTGTTTGAACGCAGTAACCTTCGATCGACGTTTACTTTACTTTTTATAGAGTTAAATGAATACGTAACCCTTAAAATCTATTATTATGTTAATTTACCATTGTTTCATAAACGGCTTAATTTTTGTAAAATGTTAATAATAAACTATAAATAATACAATGAAATAGGAAACTAATGTTTCTGGTATCATTCGTGTTAGTACCTCTTTTCAAGCTTAATAACAAATGTCAAACGTCAATGTTTTCTATTTCATTACTGAATGTTGTTTTGTTTTTCATGAATACTCAGAGATGGCAGCACATGCCGAATTTACAGAAATTCAATACCTACATACGCAAAGATTTTGTTGTATTTTTGCTTCTGTTTGCCTCTCTTTCTCTCAAATGTTGTACGATATTAAACTAGTAGATAGAAATTTAGTCACTAAAATAATTGTTGTATCTAGAATTATGTTAATCAATTACATTGCTTAGTATATATTGATATACTTTGAAATGTTAAAGTGTGGGCGATTTGTGACGACGACAAGAGTGTTCAATGTATTGTGTGTGACGTTCATCAATAGTGATAATGATAACCTACACGGTCTTTCTGTAGCAGAGTACATAACGGGTGAGTCATATTTATATTTATTACATTTGCTGTACATATCGATGATCTCATACATAAAATTGTAATACTGGCTTACCTATACTTCATTGCTATGCTCATTATGTTTCGTCAACAACGATATACCACTGCCTGTTCATACCAGGTTCATAGAGTTAGATTTTTTATTTGTTATGTACCTCTGTAGGTACTTGCTTCATTTATATTTTAAAATCACATCTGCATAGAAGCATTATTTATAGCTTTAACATTTTTGACGAGAGCTAAGCTCGTAAAATGAAGAAGAAAACGTCTAAGTAAGTAGGTAAATTCTAAACCTTTGGCGCCTTTTACTCACATTTAATACATAAGCTATTAAATTGGGACATTTTAGCTCAATACCCTGTATAATCGCATTTAGTTACTTCAGTATCAATTACGTAGGTTATGTACAGGCACAGGGTACCCGCTTTTAAATTATTTCAAACTATATTTATAGGAATATTTATTACCTCATTGTAATTTTGCCTAGTTTTATTATTGATTAGATGCTAAAATTGAGATTTTGAGAAACATGATATTTTTGTATTTCTGAAAAAATGTTAGACAAGAACTAAGACTTACTTTTTGCTTTGTTTTTCTTATTAGGTATTGTTTACACAATGTACACAAAGCTTACAGGCTAAGTAGGTACATAGGTAATATCTCTTATTATGTAAATATACGTATTTATATCAGATAGCTTGTAATATATTTTATCTTGTAATTTTGGACTCATCATATATGAATTTCTCTTTGGAAAAGGCAGCTTATTATTTAATAATTTTTAAACTTCATACCGCGTGTACCTAGGTATTTCTGATATACCGTGTATAAGTAGGTAGGTACCTACTTTATTAATCATGATAATTTTGTATTCCTGAAAAAAACTTAGCCAAGAACTAACAATTACTTACCTACTTGCTTTTCTTCGTTTACCTAGGTATATCCAATAATATTGCCATGGTAGGTAGATACTTCACGGCTTTCTACAATCTTTACTGTCACTCAGGCGCGGATCCACCACTGTGGTCAAGATAAGCATGCCCACAACCCTAAATGAGGTCGACATGCCTTAATAAAATTTAAAACGGTGCTCAGCTGCTATGAGCGCTTATGTTTCCCAGACAACCAGCCACACTACAGTGAGAACCTCACCAAAATCTATCGCCTGGTTCTCAAGTTATAAGCGTTCGTACAGACAACATTATAATTTCCTTACCCTTATCTCAATTTCATTTGGGTGAGCGCAGAATTTCTTTTTCTTCCACACATCTGTGTCACCCGTCATCTCACTTCTTTTACAGCCATATCATCTTTCTCACAATCCATCCATCGTTTCCTCGGTCTTCCTCTACTCATACTCAAAACTTTCCTGTCACATCATCTTCATCCCTCCGCATCACATGTCCACACCGTCGCAAACAATTTCCACGCAACTTCTCGGTCACCGGTGTAACTTTCAGACTTCCTCTTACATACTCATTTTTAATTATATCCATCCGCGTCACACCATACTTATATCCCTCTTAAAAATTCCATCTCAGCTGCATGCCTTTCATTCACCCCTTTTGTGGTCCACCATTCCGAAGCATACAAGACAGCAGGTCAGACGGCTGTTTTATAGATTTTCCCCTTAAGTTTAAGGGGAACTCAGAGGTCGTAAGAAGATAAGAAGAAGATCTACTGTGTAAATTCTATGGTCCGGTCTATTCGCCATCGCTTTGTACGAGTGAACCGAGATACCGAAAATCGGCGCAGACTGGTAAATATACGGCTACTTAGCGCTATAGTTCCAAATCTAGATAGACCACCGAAATCGCAGATCATATATTTCTTCATAATATATTCTGTTTAGGTTCTCCTGACTTTCAAGACAAAATTCTTAATATTTTTTTGCCGTTTCTGTAGTCTACTCTGTATCTCAGCCAATCTCAGGCCGATCTTCACCGACTATAACGATTTCGTCGGTATACAGCATGCATCAGGGTGCCTCTTCCTGTATGTCCAAAATCAGAGCGTCCATTATCATCAGGAAGCGGTTGATATAAAACTCGTCGGTGTTGCCAGCAGCTGACCGGACATATGTACCGGATTGACTGTACATAGTACGAATTAAATCCACAAACTTTGCAGGCACACCTTTCTCTTTCAAGACACACATCAGACAGACGTTTCTAAAAATGGTGGTTCCAGCATCTGCATTCGATAGTATAGTAATCCCAATAAAAATGTAGGAAAATGATTTAATTTACATCCCTCTACATATATTCACCGTAGCTAAGCGACACTCCGCAGCTCGCTTTTAGTCCCGTGGAAATTTTGGCGTGGTGTGTGGCGAGCATCACCGCTACCTCCGATTCGGTTTGTAAAATTGTGACTAATTTTGTCCCCACGAATAGTAAAAGAAACATGTCCAAACCATACAGAGCTCCGCTTGTAGAGGTAAGGCTTCTTAGTGTATGAACGTGGACGAAGCAAAAGCATATATATTTTAAGGATTTAACGGAAAGATCGTCAGTTTCGCCGATGACACAACACTCGTATATTTACCCGTGATTCTTGCCATGAAGTGTATCAGTATGCACAGCAAAGATTTGACACCTTACTGACCGTGGCTCAATGACAAGTTACTCTCAACATTGATAAAACCAAATACATGTAATAATCAGAAATGTTGATATTCTACAACACACCACTTATATCTCACGTCTGCAAAAATTTATCATCAAGCTCATGTTCGTGTTCAACACTACAACGTGTTGACAAAATCAAATATTTGAGGATCATTATTGATAAAAACTTAAATTTTAAAGAACACATAGATCTTGTAACCTCTAGTATCAGAAAGCTTATCTATGTCTTCAAAAGTATTAGGCTTGTTGCTGATAATAATATAAGGATATAATTAAATTAACTTACTTCGCGCTCTGTCAGTCACTGTTGGCATATTGTATAACTGTTTGTGGTGGTTCCTCTATAGTATTGAACGTGCTCAAAGAGCAGTATTAAAAGTCAGCTATTCCCTCTAATTCTTTCATCCAACCAAGGATTTATACAATATCTGCAGAGTCCTTTCGACAACTTTTTATCCTGTCCACAATTATTAAAAAACACTCGCTGATAAAATACCTGCTGATAATGACCCTTCTGCTCCAGTTCACTAACGCAATAAAAATAATATTTGCTCTTCCAAATTTTGCAACACAAGCCTTGCTCATAATTTCTTTTCCTTCGTCGGTAATTACCTTTATAACAAAATAAACTCAAGGTTGTCTATTCATTCTAGATATTTTTGGTTTTTTCATGTCAAGTTTTCATATCGATATGAAAAACCATTTGTTGATATCGATATGGAGCACGATTCGTTAAAGGTTGGCAACCGAAAACAGCTAACGCGGAACGACATTCGCTTCGTCTCATTTTCACAACCGGTAACGTCATGAGTTGGACTGAGAGGCAGCGAATATCTCAGTCCAACTGAAATGAATATGAAAAGTTACGTTAGCTACTCGAACGATTATATCTAGGTTACGATATCTGAGTGTCTTTCGTTTAGGTCGATATGAGTTGAGCGTTATTGTAAAAACCGTTTTCTGTTTGTGGCATATCGAAATGATATGTTATATTTGTATAACAGTTTTTTTTTTATATCGGACTCATGTCTAATTTATACCCTCCCTAAATCTAAATGTAAACAATTCCTTACAACTTGGCTGCTTCAACTTAATTATAACACAACTGAAGACCTCCTTACCGTGGTGACATAACATCTAAAAGTGAGTAGTTCTGCACATCTACTAATGCAGATACACACAAACAAACCTCACATCACCTAAAAAGTCACCCACAAAACATACTTACACATCAACACGACACCGACGCAACCCACCCTCACAACACACCCACACATCACACATAAATTCACCCTTACATCTTCATCTACACTCACTCATGTCACTAGCTCGATCCAATAGGGCAAAATTTGCTTGTTATTTACTATTCTTTTGATCGTTTTTTTCACTTCCGTGAGTAGTACTCATGTAGTACTTTAATCAACTTATCTAAGTAACCCATACTCAGTGTTAATGATAATGGTCTGTAAAACGGGGGCCTGGTAATCTCTCATACAGGGAAACCTAGTACGGATGTCGCAGATGGATTGTAGAATTAGCTGTTTTACAAAACTGCTAGCTGATTTACAAAACAGTACTGTTATGAAAAACAGCTGAACGACGTTTAGTGGTTTTATGAACTACCCCCGTCATCCTCTTCGTGTTTAGGTTTTTTACAGACACAAAAATAGGAGCCCTGCAAAGCGGGGCTCCGTCGACCCAGCCACGGAAAGTCAAATCAGAATACAGTATCTTTTTTTTACTTGAGTGGTAACTATCCATTAAATATACCTATACAATAAACAAACCTGGCCCATAGTAGATATATCATTCTGCATTACGTCTAAAGGTGGGTAGCTGTTTTGTCAAACGTATCGCAATGGCAATCCAGCTGAATGTCGTTCAGCTGTTTTATAAAACAGTACTGTTTTGTAATGCAGTTTTGTAAAAGGAGTTATGGATCGTCTCAGGAGGCGTTCTGTAGTTTCTGCCAACCCCCATGGGAGGAAGGCGTGAGTGTATGTATTTAATTTACAGAAATAGTACTTTCTAGACCTATATAGTACTTTACTCATCTTTATTATAGCACAATCTGTACCCGCGACTTCGATCGCATAGATCATCATCTGCCTAGCTTTTTCCCAATAACATTGGGGTCGGCTTCCAAAACAGGATGCACAGTATTTTACATGGAGTGACTTCGTTCGCATGGATGTCGGAAAATTAATTATTGCTCACCGGTTACTACTCACGGGCCCTTTTTCGGGATTTCCCGACTAGTTTTAACTGAGTTTCACTGCTTGATCCATAAGAATGTGCCTCAAGAATGAAATAAAAAAGGCACGCCTACAATTTGTGTTATTTTTTATATATCTCACCTATTTGTGTACCATGGCCACTACGTTACTTATTTTAAATCTTTGTATCCTATGTTATCCGGGATAATGTAAGGATTCTATCGATGCCCCATACATCTAAATCGGTTCAGGCGACTAGAAGTTATGGTGGAATAAAGACTCACATACGTACATACATACATGAACCCTAAAAACACTCCTTTTTTGGGCAGTCGTGTAAAAAACAAAATGACGGAAAATATCATGTCGTATAATTATAAACACAACGTGGTAACTAATAATTAAAAATAGGTAACTAACGCGGTACAAGAAATGCCGAAACAAGCTCGGAGGTCAAGGTCTGTTTTAAAGTCCAGACATCAGTGGTTAAGTGAGCGTAACCAGTTACGCCGTCTGGAAAGGCCTTCTGAAAAAAGAGCTATAGCAATTTTAAGTTAAGCAGTCCTGACTGACGACCCACATGCATTAGTCTTCGTGTAGCTCAAACCTAATTTATGCAGCTTCACAATCAGTCGCGAGGTGAAGGCGATACCAGATCAGCAGGACATACTTAAAATTGCCTGACGGTTATAGATCTAAATGTACCATATATTTTACCGAAAGTGTTAACACCACAACGTTGTCTTAACACATAATTCCTCAATCTATCGTTTGTAGTTACACCACAATACTTTTCAAGGGGCGAATTTTTACAATGTATGTTGCGCAAAACTACTTAGTGTAAAGGTGCAAGCGACTTCGCCTTACCCTTACTTACTGGTCACCGTGGGAGAACCATGCTTCGGCATGACCGGCCGGCTCGACCGGATTGATACAACGGCCTCACAGAAAACCGGCGTGAAACAACGCTTGCGTTGTGTTTCGCCGAGTGAGTACCGGAGGCCCAAACCCTTAAAAAGGCCTTGCTCTGGGGTTGCGGGTGTCCATGGGCGGCGGTAACCGTTTACCATCAGGCGAGCCGTCTGCTCGGTTGCCCCATAACCCATAAAAAAAACTTGAACAATGTTTTTTTTTTATTGGACTAATAAATGATCTTATTAATTAAACAACATTTTCTTTGTTTCAGGTCATCTATGCGTTCTGGATGTAGCCTTGTAACCGTCGGTATATGCGAAGTATAACTCTAATTTGAAACCATACACGATAGTATCGTATTCAATACCAACCTCAAGTGATCAGGTTTCAGACAGGTTGTGAGGGTTTTGTATGTACATTGTGATGTCAGTGTGGTAGTGGCGGTGTGGTGGGTGGTGGTGAGGTGACGGGCGAGGTGGCGCGACTCGCGAGTGATGCCCATCGCGGTGATGCAGAGGCATGGTAGACGCGGCTGCGGAGCGCAGGGCCGCCGCCGCCGCCGCGCGCTGCGATGCTACCTCCAGCCTTACCAAGTGAGTATAATCAGACTACTTCTTCTACTATTTACACCATAATTTATAGTAAACAACAGCATTTTGAATGTCAAAAAATTCAATCGTCATAATAATAGTCATCTAATTAATTTGTGGTCTACCGTTTCCTAAAAGTAATAATAGGTCTTTACCTATGAAGTTGCCGTTTTGCATATGAAACGAAATTTATGTAGGTAATAAATTCTAAATTCAAATGGATTTAATTTAAAAAATATGGAATCTATTTTCTAATTCAGTCATTTGTTTATTGATTAGTGTTTTGTTTTCACTACATTTGTATCATTTTTATCAATATGGACACGAGCAAATTGCGAGTAATTATGGAATACGAATTCCGTCGTGTTAGGAATGCCGCACAAACGGCTCGCAACATTAATAACGTGTACGGAGTGAACACTACAAACGAACGCACTACTCCATATTGGTTTGAACGCTTCCGACATGTAAACTTTGATCAATTGTTATTAAAATTAAAAATTAAACCTTGTGGTCGCCCGAAAACTAAAGTCAACAACGAAGAGTTAAAGGCGATAATGGAAGCCGACAATACTCAATCTAAGGCTGAGTTAGCAGCAGCTTTCAACGTATGCATCAAAATAATATAGGTCCATTTGCGTCAAATTGGCAAGGTAAAAAATGGTAAAAAAACTAAATCGCCAGCGCGACGAACGCTTTAAGGTATGCCTTGCGTTTCTTAACAGACACAGAAATGAAGGGATATTGAACCGCATTGTCACTTGCAATGAAAAATTTATTCTTTTTGATAATCGTAAGCGGTTATCATGTTGGTTAGACAGTTAGACCCTGGTTGAGGCACCTAGGCAAGGGGGTTAAAGGGAAAGTTTTCGTTTGGCGCATAAACGAAAACTTACCCCTATAAAAGTCATGGTCACTGTTTGATGGTCTAGTGCAGTTATAATTCATCACAGCTTCTTACCAAATGGCATCAGCATTACTCCGGATGTGTACTGTGAGGAACTGGACACCATGATGGAGAAGCTTGCAAATCTCCGACCAGCCTTGGTTAATAGCTCGTCCCTGCTGCTCCACTACGACAGTGTTGGACCTCATACAGCACAACAGACGGTCTCTAAGCTACAAGAGGTACGCAGATAAATCTTTGAAAAGCATTAACGCATGCTTAGCGAATCTTAAAGTTATATTAACCACTAAGCACTAAGCCATCTCGACAATCGAGATGGCTTAGTGGTCAGAGCGCCTGGAATATTTATCCGGGAGGCGCAGGTTCGAATCCTGCTCGCGCCCAATTTCCATAAAAAATTATAACTACAAGAGCTATGGTTGGAAGTTCTGTCGTGTTTCACCGTACTCATCAGACGTTGCGCCGACAGACTTCTAATTTTTCCAAAATTTAGACAATTTCTTGCCAGGGAAAAAATTAAGTACTCGAGAGGCAGTACAAAATGCCTTTGAAGAGTTTCTTGGCTCCCGTCCACCTGACTTCTTCCAGAAAGGATTGAAAAATTACCACTGCACTGGCAGACATGAGAAATAAAACGTATTTATAAAAAAAATACTAACTTTCTTTAAACTAAACGGTAATTTCATAGGTAATATATCTAATATATATATGTATGAAAATATAATAAAAAACTATAAACTAAGAATGTGTGTACATAAAATTCAATGATTATGGTGGCGGAATTATTGATTCTTGGCGAAGTGACTGATCTACTTTTCGTGTGTTTCGGATTTAGGACTTTCCAAGTGCTTGAGTTTATACCGCCCAAAGGCCTTTGATTTGGCTTACCGACTGCTATCAATTAACAACAGCCGGGAACGACGGTTTAACGTGATCTACCAAGCATGGAGACGCTGAGATCACTCATCCACAGACCGAGCGCGCGAATGGTTGCCGATGGTTTACCAACCACGGTTTGCAAAGGCGCGTTGCAGAAGTCACTCTGACTCACTTTTTTTGTAAACCTTGGCCCGCTCTAGTAATGTCTTCCTGTCTCGTGGGTGCTTTTACAAACACATAATCTCACTTGCACACCCAGACCCGGAACAATTATCTGTAGATCATACAAACAATTGCTCCGTGCAGGAATCGTACCTCTGACACGTAGCGCAGCAGCCGATCTCTCGACCACTGCGCGAAACTTAATCTTGGTATGTGTAAGTGCTAAGACCAAAGAAAGACATTGCTAAGACTATAAAGTGATTAGAAATAACTCTGAAATAAAGTCTTCATAATTCAGATAAATCGATTAACGACGGTCCGGCCGCGGCACTAACAAAATATACTTGGCAGTAAAATAAGAGTTTAATTGATTGATTGCTATTCAGTTCGTGTGTCAAGTCATCATTATTGACCGTTGGCATCTCGCCGCTGACCCCGATGCTCTGCAATCATTTTATTGAGCTGGCATTATTGGCAATGTCTGTCAATAACTACCTAGATGTTAGCAGTGTGTTACCTTATAGTACTTAGGTATATACCTGGCGCTTACATTTGTATAACGTGATGCAGCAATTTATCTTCTGTTATACTATGAAACATTTAATATAGGCATATACCTATTAGTGTGTTTCATTATTCGTAATATTTTTGCTGCGGTAGTGTTTACAGTCCATACCAAGAGCAGTTTGGCAGCGCAGCGGTGGCAATACTTGTATAGGTATAAATTTTTCGTGTTGGCACGGTCGGCACCTACTTGCGTCGTACCTCTATGCAACAAATTGTTTGATTGGATGTAAGTCGAGCCGGGCACGCAATACGAGTTGGTTAGTTAATGAGAGCACCGATACGTCTCGTCAAGTCGTCACGGCACCGCGTTATCAGGGCCGTGGGCGATGATGTGTGCTATATTGACTACACAGCGATATACGTATGTGTGCGTCTATAGTAGCGCTTCCAGGAAACGCGAGTAGGTTTCTCGGAACCGATTCACTGTCGCGCGTGTTTTCAGCAATGAATGGCTTAGAAAGACGCCTTCACGAAAACATTCCACATTTAAAACAATATTCTTAACACACTGATTGCAGCGCTATCTTATCGTACTACATGGCCTCATTCCTAAGTTGTTACAGACCATGTCCATACTTAATTGTGAACGTTGTGTATTTTGACGCAAAAATAGTACCTATATTACAACAACACACAAGTCTGTTTATTTATGCGGTAATCCTAAATAAGTACATAGGTATGAGTATATTGTAGGTAAGCGTTGAATTGGAATATTGAATACATAATCTAGAAAACACAAAATATTCTAGATCATGATGTAAACAATGAGAGATGCTTTCAGAAAATTTAATTGTTTTACAGTACATGTACCAACTATGAAATAAGAAAGTAAAGGAGTTAATAATTTATTTTTTGACTAGGTAGATGGTCTTTATTCTTTGTGGGAAGCCAACGTCTAGGTGCCATCACTGCGGCGCTGCCTTTAAACAAAATGTATGTTATTGTTAATTAATGTTAGGGGTGTGAACTGCTTGGGTTTTTTTCGGCTGTGATCAGATAGATTGTAGGAAGCGAGAGCGCATGGGAAGCTTTTTAAACGTCACAAGTAATGTTGAAAACTAAATAGGTACATACATAAATAATTTATGATTCAAAGTTTAGTACATATTATAGGTATAGAAATGTACATACATAAATAAAATGGAGAAATAGTACCGATGCGCCTACACTATTCACTTTACAGAAAAAAATGATAAGAATCTTAACGAATATCAAGGACACCGACTCCTGTAAATCCCACTTTATAGAGCTAAAAATATTAACGCTGCAAGCAACAAGTCAGCCAAGTCTTTATATATTTTAATCTTGTAAATTTGTACGAAAATATCCACATTTCTATACCAAAAGAGGAAACATCCAAACTAAAATTAAACTTAGACATGAGAATAGACTAAACTTACCCACTTCACGATTAAAAATGCACTCTTCTAGTACATTTGTTATGTCCATTATAATATACAATAAGTTACCGGAATACATAAAAAATACAAGTACAAATAATATCGTTATCAATAAAATAAAACAATTTCTAGTAAAAAAAAAGCTATTACACTATAGACGAATACTATAATGATAAATTTCAAGTACAATAAAACTTATAAATTAATTTGCTTTAAATTACATAAATACTGTATAATTATAATAAATATATTTATAGGTATCATACATATAATATATATATTCATAGTAAACATGTAATATAACATACTAAAAGTATAAGTAACTCAGTGAAATTGTAAATAGTTTTCAGTTTATAAACTTATAGAGATAATTATAGTGTTTAATGAAGTAAACCGTGCAATAAAACCAAATATACCAATAATACCAAATAAAACCTCATATAAGTATAATATGGTATAATATAGAACCTCCTTAAATACTTAAATAAATATAATAAATAAGTATAAAATATAGAAACATATTATAAAAGCAACACTATATTACCAAGGTTTACAAAAAAAGTATTACTAAAATGAAACTTTAATTACTATTTATTTTAAATACTTAATTTTTACCTATCTATTCAATGTTATTCAAAACTATATTCAATTATAATTTTCGTTCTGATCACCTTGTCGAGATGGCTTACTGGTCAGAATGCCTGGAGTATTTATCAGGGAGGCGCAGGTTCGAATCCTGTTCGCGACCGTATTCTTTTTTCCATTTAATATTGTAACTTTAATTATAATTTTTTAAAGCGCACTTCATCCTTTCCTCTATATAAATCTAACGTTGCTGTGCCCGACAGGGTCCATAATTGTTTCTACTTTTCAACATACCAACTGTTATATGTACACATTATGGAATGCAATAAAGTATTGCGTATTAAATTTACGTATTTCTCTATGGGGTTAGGCAGAAATTATAAAACGCCACCTTCTATGATCCTTACATACTCATTTTGCTTCGTCCACGATCATACATGCTACAATACTAGTCATAGAAATGTTATGTGAAAAGAAATAGAGTGTCCACCAATCTTCAGGTGAGATAACGATGAAATCGCAATAATGCATACCGAGTAGTGCCAGTTGTAACTAGATTATTGAAAACAATACGGCGCGCTATTTTGATTCTGACTTCTATTAATTTGTAATGTTGGTATAGTCAGATTTTTTGCTAACAGGACTGTCAGTTTCGAAGAACGATATGACGCTATCTACAAAATGCGATCATTTTCGTCAGCATAAAGATTTTTTCTTCAAAATGTTATCATTTAATCAATCATTAGTAGTAATTAATTTAGTAATCAATAACAGCAAGAGGCGAAATGTTTTACCCCTTATTTCAAAGCATACTTAAAATGGTAATTAAGTAAAATATATTTTATTGTGTTTCTGACAAATTTTCATTCATTTATTAAATAAATTAGATGATATTTCTGTAAAATCACTACCTATTCCATATTTCTAACTCATTCATTCGTTTTTTTTAACCGACTTCCAAAAAGGAGGAGGTTATCAATTAGATTGTATTTTTTTTTATGAACCGATTTGGAAAATTATTTTTTTATTTGAAAGGATATACTTTCAGATTGGTCCCATTGAAATTTTATGAAAATTGGTTTGGTATTTTGGTATTTAAATCAAAATAACTGAAAAATATAACGTCGTCGAAGTAAACGAAATGGTGTATTTTGCTTTCTTGTGACTTTCCTGTGGTGGTTACGGACTCTAGAATAGTTCTAATGAGCTGCCTATTTTCCAGCTTCATCATCAGATGATGATGATGAAACCGGAAGATAAGCACCGGAAGTCCGTAAATTTTTTTTGGTATTTTATTCTTTTACTCAAACGTCTCTTTTTACACGACTGCCCAAAAAAGGATCTAAGTATGTTTGTGAGTTTCTTTACCTATTCCACCATAACTTCTAAATGCCTGAATTGATTTCGATGTATGGGGTATCGTTAGAATCCTTACATTGTCCCGTGAGTAACATAGGCTAGTCAAATTTGAATTTAATTTTTTAATTAAATTCATCTTGTTTTACTCAGTTTACTACTCTCTTTTGAAATAGCCTTAGATCTAGATTTCCTACTTTGATACAGGCGTTTCCCGCTTCTTTGCTCGTCTAAATTAAATGGCCCTGTCTCATATGAACAGCGCGTTGAGTAGGTCTACCCATATTCACTTCCGATAAATCAGCTATGTAGGTAACGCAAGATTCACTAAAAAGTAAGAAATAAAATATATTTAACAAAAAAAAAGAACCGACCAAAAATCTTTCTGATGTAAAAATTCACTAAAAAGTAAAAAAATAATTGTATTATTCACTTACTTCAATTAACATATACATTTTTTTTTAAATTTTGTGGTTTCTGTATAAAATCAATTTATTAGGACAATAATATACAATTATTATTATTTTTAGGGTCGGTTTTTTTGTTAAAAATTATTTTATCATTTAAATCTTTGTATGTTAACCGTACAGCCAATTTTTGACGTTGTTCCGCGTGAAGTTCGTGAAGTCGCGGTCTTATTAGAAAAAAACGGCTTAAACATTAAGTTTTTTTTTAGTCTTCTCTATTTGCAATAGGTCTTCAGTGGTCTGAAGACCAATTGCAATTATGGTTAAGCGTTCAGAGGTCGTGGCGTTGTATTGAAGCAGCCAGTGCTGCACCTCCCACTTAAAGATGGTGGATCCTTTTCAGTCTCTTTACCACCACTGTCGGGTTCAAAAGTTCAGCGACTAGTAGGTTTGGCTGCAGTCAGTCGTTCCTTCCAAAAGACAACAACTCTAGTATCGCTCAATTTCTGAGTTCACCGGCGGCATATTTAGATAGTCATGGATTTCGCCATTCCTAGCAAACCATGGTGCCTTTAGTATTGCTCTTAAGATACCAACTCTTTGAAGGTAGAGCACCTACGTTGGATTTACTAGCCACGCCCCACACTTGGATCCCGTATGTACATATTGGTTTCAGGACTGATTTGTAGATGAGGAGTTTGTTGTCTACGGAGAGTACAGAATTTCTTCCCATGAGACAGGTTGCGTAACTTGTGATTGATTTCATCTCTTTTATTTTTAATGGGGATTTTCCATATAGGTATTCGACGCAGGCCTATCTAAATGGAAGTTTTTTTTTATTAGCGTAGCATAGCATCACGCCTTTATTCCCCGAAGGGGTAGATAGAGGTGTACACAATTGTACACCCACATTTCAACAATGCTGTTATTAAGTCTCATGTGGTGTGGTGGTGAAGTTATTGCCATCTACCGAAGAATGATACCTGAGAATTTCCTAACAGAAAAACCTAATCTAAGTTTTTTTTCTGTTGACCCTCATTGATTAATGACGACCTAGCCCGTTAGTGGAGTGTGATATTAGGATAACATCAGAACCTGGCGCATGGATAACATTTGGTGTGACATAGCTAGGTAGAAGGAGACCGTATTGGTGGCGGTTACCACCAACAACAGCATTCCCAAAGAGGGTTGACGTCAGGCAGGCAGCCGGTCATAAAACATAGCCATAAAATTTGCAGCATGCCAGATATAGGTATACTGCGCCGACCCCAATAAATTGGGATAAGGGCAGGATGATGACGATGATGATGATTGATTAATGACGACCGATCGTCTTTATTTTGTTCAGATTGTCGGGCTACCTCAAGCCGTTCTAAATTTTTTTTTTCTTTTCCCATCTCTCCTCTCGCAGGGCTGCTGGAAGAGATTTCTTAAGAAATAAGCAATACCTTTGAACTAGCTGTGCCCGGGCCTTCGCCCGCGTGGAATTTGAATTTGTTTATTTTTTTTACATTTTGTTGTGAAAAAAACACTATTTATATATGAATAAACGCATATTTTTACTATGAATAAATAGATTAGTTTTTTTTATCAAAAAACTTTATTTATATGCAAGTACTATTTATTGTTGGGTAGAAAAAAATTGTGGCTCTATAAAAACTATGAAATTTTGTAAATTGTAATTTTTGACTCTTCCCGACTCAAAAGGTGGCCGACCCCTAGTATAGACGAATCTTATATACATTTTCATAAAATAATAGTGTTCTATTCTAAGAATTGATTCAAGTCAACATAAAAAAAAATAGATTGAAAGATAATAATAAATAATAACACAACACTATGAATACACATTATTATTATAGCAACCTATACGATTAATTTGAAAGGACTCGTGGCAAAATAACAACCACACTGATCGCTCCAACGAGGTTAAGCTGCGCTCGCTACAGTTAGTAGATAGGTGACCATCGGACAGAGAGCTCGGAGAGCACGTTATACCTTCAGTCCCGATTGTCTATTGAAGATTGACAGCCGTTGTCAGATGGCCGTTGTGGATAGTTAGATGTCTGAAAGTCTGATAACGAGTCTTACCATAAGATATCGTATTGCCCAGTAACTGGATTTCTGAGGTCATATGGGTTCATATGGTCGTATGGCTGCATGTAATATACTATTATGTTGTTATGCTACACCTGTAGTCTAAGCAATTGAGCATAGTAATTACCATAATATCGTGGTTTGTATATGTCTGGTTTGACTGGAAGCCGACCCCAACGTAGCTTTTTTGAATATAAACATTAAATTTGCCAATGACTCAAACAGTAGTTGACCACATTTAAAAATCATAGTATCTGCAATCTTTGGATATCTACATATCTCTATCAATATCTATCTCAAAATTATTTTATCAACACAACTTTTTATTTTACAACAGCTGGTACTGTGAATAGAAAGTTGGGAGAACCGAAATGTGAACTGGGGTAGAATGATTTATTTAATTTGAAGGAAAATATATAATAGCAGACGCAGCATGCTGTATGATGTAGGTAGTTTTTTTGTCGGCTTCGTTGTAACACATAACTACTACTCTCTAATATCGTCCCAACTTCATAGCTTTTAAATTGCGTACACACCAAGGCAGATCCGATTAAGTAGCTAACTCATGTTTAGTAAATACCAGCTATGTATCAATTAAATAACACTACCGAAGCCAATAACACTATTTAGACACATTAAAACTAAGTAAAATAATATACAAATATAAATGATAAATTATATTTATTTCTGTAAATACATCCGAGATGGCGTTGGCATTTCCTATCTGACTAGCTTTGAGAAGAAATGCCGAAACAAACTCGGAGGTAAACGTCTCTTTTGAGGTTCAGACATATGTAATTTTATTCAACAGGTAACTACTCGTATGTACGGATAGGTCTGGGATGACTATCCATTTAAAGAAATCTGTCCCATTGTAGATATGTCATTTTGTATTGCGTCTAAACGTGGGTAGCAGTTTTGTTAAACTTATCGGAATGGCAATCCAGCTGAACAACGTTCAGCTGTTTTATAAAACGGATCTGTTTTGTGAAACAGCGGATTCTACTATCCATCTGCGACATATATACCTTATTATTACATTCAAGTACTCTTCTCACAATACTTCAAACACTCCGACAGTTTTAATTCCATCTATCCGCAAATAAATTAAACTGGGTAAAATGTTTGACCTTTACCAAGCGGAAAAGATGTTCAACTTTAGTTTTAGATTTTCTGGTACACTGATGAACGGTCCACAACTTACATCCGTACAAGACCACTGATTTAACCAGCAAGCAGTGATTTTATCGTCTTTGGATCAAACATAAACCAGGAGACTGCTTGATCGTACTTACTGATATATATATTATTTCTCGTTTTGTCGAATGAGGCACGAACAATATCGTACGAAAGGTTCATTAAGTTTCGCATAAAATTATTTTTAAATAAAATACTATACCTATAAAAACTGTACCGTGACTGACTGACTGTCGGACAGCACAGCTGAAAAAAGTAAAAGGTTGACCAGTCTAGTACGGTTAAATATTCCTTACTAAGGAGGGGACAATGCCATTTTTGTTGTAAATATGAATATACGATTTCCAAATACATACAATAAATTAAGTAATATGAGATCCGTTTTTTTTTATTTATTAAACTTCAAAGTGGTTATATAAAGACACAGAAAATTACCCAGGAGGATCTTTATATTGTGATGGATAGAGTCAAGACCTTGAAAATTTTATTTAAAAGTTCTGTATTGACCTATCAACACATAATAAATTTCTTTTGTCAAATAAGAACACCGCTCTACTTATTTAATGCAATAACATTATAAATAAAATTTGTTTTTAGGTAATTATTAACGAAGCGGAAATATTTAAAAATAGAGCTCTGAAATCTTTTAAAATTATTCGTTCGTAATTTTCATTGCTGTACACCTGCAACAGCTTCTATGTTCAACAGGCGACCATCTGAACTTGTTAATGGCGTTTCTTTGTTGGGCGAGTGTGGCTGGTCGGTGCCGTTGCCGAATGCCGACCGCTTCGCTCGCTAATTCTGTCGGTGACGAGGCGAGGGGCCGCGGTCGGTAGCGGGGCGGGGACTATTTTCGTCTGGCGGCCACGTTTGGAAAAGGCGCGGTGACGTCACGATCCTCCATAGCGATGATGCCATCGGGCGCCCGCGACACGCACCGGTCGACTTGCCAAAATATAGCAGCATGCTCCGCGCGATGTGCCGCGATCAACTTTATTTTGGTCATTGTCCGACGACGGATGTTGTGTTATTGCTTCACGCAATGCATCAGCGTTCAACAGACAGGTTTCATGATTGATGATTGTTTACTCAAATAATTGGGAAATAAAAATGTAGGTGCTATAGTTGTAGGCATTTTACTTCAGAACCATTATTGTGATCTTATTCAATAATTACTTTGGTACTCTGATCTTAGAAATAACAGTGTATGATTTAGACCTATCCCTATAAGCCGATATTCCGCCGTTACTTTCTAAGCTCTTATAATTTTATTTTATATGTAGGCCCTGAAGAAAAGGGAACACTTAGTATAATGAGTTCAGGGTTGGTCGCGTTGGTGCCGGATCCCATAATCGTGTATATGGTAGAGACTTCTATTTTTGTTATCAAAACAATATCTTTTATTTCTATAAAACAATAAGGAACATAAAATATCATTATAAGTACTTCATTATTATTTGCGTAAACTGCAAACCTGACTAGAATGTTGGCATAGGTAATGAGAATATAAAAATGTTAATGTATACTTCCGAAATAATACGAGAAAACTTCGTTGAAGAAAAAATGTTTTTTTTTTTTTTTTTCAAGGAAACTGTTCACTTGCCAATTTTAAAGTTAATTAGGAATGTGGAAGTAGGTAAAAATATTTTTTATTTACAGGCACGTATCTTGTCAAAATAAAATGATATACAGACGTAAGTACCTACTACATTGAACATTAAACCGAATCTGAACGGCGGCATAGCTAATATGTTTTACGCCGGGGGAACAATACCTATTCAAGAATTGATATTACATACCTTATTTTAGACCTCTACTGAAGTATGAATTTATGGAAATGACAAACTGTAATATATTTACTTAAAGTAACGATTAAAATTGAAACTCTTCTTACTGTATTATCTATTCCGTGGTTTCATCCAGTTTCAACACTAAGAACAAAAATAGAGAAGACGAAAGAAGTACGGAACGAAATACAGCGTTAAAAAACTATAAAACAGAACCTATCTATGTTTTTAACATATATCTGTTGGTACTTTTCTGTACTAATATTATAAAGCTGAAGAGTCTTTGTTTGGTTGAACGCGCTAATCTCAAGAACAACTGGTTCGAGCATCAATGTATTGTTTTTTAAATAACGCGTTAACCGAAGTTTTTGGAATTGATTTTACATTGGAATTGCAATTCATTTCAAGAGTAACCCTACAGAAATCCAAAGAATAAGTAGGTGTTACTTCTTCAGAATGATTCGTTACGTTTTCTGAACTGCTCTATTACAAAGTCGGTGTGATACGTTGCGTTTAAATATTTTGTTTCCTGGTAATAATGCCCATTAGATTTTATTTTAGTAACAATTGGTCGGTAGTTGATACGCAACGAATACGTTAAGTTGTTTATGCTGTTGCCTCGCTCATTAGCAGACACAATATTTTTATTGTTACAACGTATAATTCTGTACGTTGCTGAGCCGAAAGGTTGTTTTTATAAGTTTATGAACGTATACCTCTCAGAAAGTAGTTTGATTTAATTATTATAAGTATTATAATAAAAGGTACGTTAATGAATACAAATTTTATAATAAAAAGTCGTTAAATAAATATAACATAACCAATAACTGTCTCACTGCAGGGCTAGGGTCTCTCCTCATACAGAGAAGGCACGAGCATTGATCACCACGCTAACTCACTGTGGGTTGGCGATTTCAGACCATTAATTAGGTCCAGGTTATTTCACGATTTTTTGTTTCCTGTTTGTGATATCTTAAAATAAATAAAAAAAGTATAATGCCTGTCTGCCTAGCCTTTTCCCGATTACATTGCGGTCGGCTTCCAGTCAAACCGGATGCAGCTTAATACCAGTATTTTACATGGAGCGACTGCCTATCTGACCTCCACAGCCCAGTTATTGGGTAACACAATATCTCGTGGTATGACTGGTTCTGGTTTCAGGCCTCTGACTGCCTGTAACAGCTGTCATGGATCTTAATTTGACAAAACCGGGACCGACGGTTTAACGTGCTCGCTGAGGTACGGAGGGATCTCAGTATGAAATGATGGTCACCCATCCACAGACCGACCGCGACAAGCGCAGCTTAACCACGATCGATCGATCTGTGCGGCTTTAGTTAGCCGACTTTACTTTACGAGCCTATTATATATTTTACGGTCGACGTTCGTTACATCCCAGATGCCTCCTGTATATTTTTTGGAAAAGGATATTCGTTTCTTTATTTTCACCTTGTTTCCCTCTTTTCAGTGCAGTTGGGTTTTTGTTTATTATTGCTACTGCTTTCATAACTAAGAAGCTGTCTTGAAGTCTTACGAGACAGCCTCTTATAAGATAAGGAAGCAGTCTTCTCTTGGTAACACCTTGCAATCTTTGTTCCTTATTTGTTGTGTCTGAAGGGGAAGTAATCTATTCATGAAGCGTGGTGACTGTTGACAAATACACTTACTTTTGTATTTTTTGTGAGCATACATACTTAAACATATTACGGGTTCATTAATTTACTTGTATTTGGCCCGCGGGTTTCCCCACGTGGCCCTATACATTCTAAAAGGTCTTGGCCGGGGCGTTATACCCTTGTAGGAATGCAATATATCGTGAGAGAGTCTGTAATCCGACTCGCACTTGGCCGAATTTCAGATGGTTGTGACCACAACCTTTATAAGAGCTAGATCCGCGCCTGTTGCGTACCGGCCAATTGTTATTAGAAATCTAAAGGAAATTAAGCAATTTTTTTAATCATCGATGACATTGTATGCACCGTACGTTACGAGAACAATTTTATAATCCACTTCTGCAGCTAAAATATGGTTAGGAACCATAGGTACAATTTCAACTGAATATTCCTTTGAGCTATCAAAAGGTACAAAAATACTTTCATTGGTATTAATTAATACAATTTAGGTATATCCCCAGGAAACAGAATATTATCAAAAATACATTTTGGTCGGTACGCAACGTATCACACGCAAATTCGTATGTTTAGGGTTTATTTCGATATTTTTGTTAATTGCTACTTCGGTCCTCTTGCATTGCGTAATCTTTTTTAATTACTCTTTATCGTCGATTATGCCGATATCAGTTATCTAGACTGAGATCCAACTTCAGAAAGACTATCTTTGTATATGATTTTTCTTTTTGGGACTTTTGTCCATTTTGGACTTTTGCTTTTTGATACTTTTACATTATAGAATGAAAATTTATACAATGTCAAGTCGTTAAACAATTTGGCTTTGTTCGATGTTGGTACAGCCGAAGTAATTAGGATAATACCAACATCCAAACGGTAAATTTTTAACTTATACTGATGGATTTCAGTATTTCATGAGAGTATTGCGTGGGGCAAATGCTAAATGGAGATGGAAATCCTGCTGATTATTGCGTCGCCGCCTCATGAGTCGGGTCATTGAACTACCAAAATATATACATAGTATACTATAATATACTACTACTACTATAGTATACGTACCGTTTGTTGGTTCATGGCAACTCCAAAGTTACTAAGGCACTTTCTTCAAAAGGTACTTGGTTTACGGGACAGTTTCCTAGCTTATAGCAAGCACAAGTTTAGTTAAGTAAGGAGTCTCATCTTTGGAATGTGTATGGGGCAGTTAGCGTAGCACACAAGTAGCAATAAGTATATAATAATTAAAGAGTGTGAAACATTCTGGAGCATGTTGTGTTTGCATCGAGAAGGTCGTTCTGCTATAATACATCTATGCTTTAAGTAATATTGGGGAAAAGTGACAGCCCCAATTGTACACATTGTCATACGATGGAGGACGTTCATCACTTGTTGGTGGAGTGCGTCAGGACCAGAGCTGCTAGAGAGACGCTGATGAATACATTCAAAATAAATTTGATAGATGTTGGTTTTGTTCAAAGTATATTATCAGAGCCTGTCTCGAATGTAGCTATCTTACTGTATAAAATAGTATATGGGGTTTTGAAACCTGAATTTACACTATTTTACACTATTCAGATTTCAAAACCTTATTATTTAAACCTTATATTAGCTTTTATTGAATTAGGTTATGATGGGGCTGGTATGGTCGTGTTGTGATCAAAAGCCCCTAAATTTATAATAGATAATAAAAAATAAAAAAGAGTAATATTGTATGTTTTGCTGTAAAGTTCAGTTTGCCAGCCAAGCAGTGATGGTAGTTGATGAATCTGCAGAGAAATATATTGCCAAAGTCAACAAGTTTATATACAAAGTAAAAGAGTGACGATTATGTCTCTTATAGTGTATAGTTAGACGAGTACTGACGATTACAACTAGTAGTACTAGTTATAATTAAAATTAATATATTTATTACCAATGTAGTGCACAACCGAAATTATGTTGATGTGTGCGAAAAAAATAAGTACGGTGTGAAACCGTACAGGATGGCTCTGCCAAAACCAGTTAGAGGCCTTGGATATCATTGAAAGACGTACCAAAAGGCTTATAGGCTGCGACGCATTATTTGGAGTTACGCTGTCAGTCTTCTATACCTTCTGGATAATAACACCACCTTGTTCCAGCATTCCCATTTCATCATCGGAGACCAGATGCATGCCCGTTGCTCGTACGAAGCGTTTTTACTTCAACTTTTTCATGCGTGCAGCTAAAGAATAGAATCTTTCTTTATCGATAGTTACGATTTGAGTATCCTCAAGACGAGATTGAAGAGGCGTTTTAATCCCGAAACACAGGGGTGTTTAAGTTCAATGTGTGTATTTATGTATCTGTGGGATCGTAGCTCATAGGCGGATGAACCAATTTTGATTTAGTTTTTATTTGAAAGGTGATTCTAGAAATTTTTTACAGCTGTATGATGATAATGAGCACTTTTCTAGTTGATGAGGGGACCTGAGCAACTTCCACGGGTCTGTTCGATTCGAAATTAGATATCTTGTCACTTCAATGATATTGAAAGATCATGGTAACCTTGATTTGATACTCCAGTATACCCAACTTATAAAATATATTTTTTAAACCGACTTATTATTGGTCAGGGATTTTAAAATTTTACTTTAAGTTTAATAAAGCAAATGATCTAAAGATTAGGCCGCCTCATTGCTTAGAAATTTCAGATGATATGCCACATACGCAAGTTTATTCGGAATAAAAAAAAAAAAAATGTTAATATAAACTTATTGATTAATATATAAAAACAATGCATTTATGATTAAACCAATTTAAAGATTAAGATTTTGCAGAAATGATGTAGATAAGATATATCTAAGGATTTAAGATTAATTGTTCAGATTCTTAAACAGATTTTCAGCATATTTAAAATTTAAAAAAGAACGAGCAAATTTTCACCAAGCAAATGTATAAATAATTTTTCTTAAACATCTAAGTTGAGGCTACTTGTGTAAACGGTAAAAGTCATTATTTTTCTAACGATCGACGACGCCTTCGTGTGCACCAATTTTTTTGCTATAAGTTTTGTCAGAACAAATAGTTTAACTTGCCGTATTTCATAAGGTAGGTACTGCATTTATATTATTACAAAGATTTTTGAATGTCTATTAGACATAGCATCATAACATAGCATCACGCCTTTATTCCCCGAAGGGGTAGGCAGAGGTGCACACAATTGTACACCCACATTTCACCAATGCTGTTATTAAGTCCCATGTAATAGGTGGTGAGCCTATTGCCATCTACCGGGCACAATTCCAAACTCCGGGCTGCTACTGAGAATTTTCTATCAGAAAAACTCAATAACACTTTGCCCGACCCGGGAATCGAACCCGAGACCTCATACTCAGCAGTCGCGCTATGTCTATTAGAGAATTCTGGTTATTCATAATAACGTACTTTTCATTATTATTTTGGGAATACAGCCGTCGCTTCCTGTTTTTCTATATTATTGTTTATCACCAGCAAAGGAACATAAACATCAACTATGTAATTAATTATAGTTGAAGTTAGTATACGAATTGATTGGCTGATAGAATTGTATACGTCGTATCGTATACGCAGTTGTTATCAGCGTCGGCCGTCGAGGCAACAATACTCGCTCCTTACCATGCTTGTTTAACATCGTTGGTATAATCAGTTGTAGTCGCTATGAGGCCGCGCTCGCCGCGATACTCGTGTTTGCGATGCTGTAGCGTTAGTTCATGTCGTCACCGGTCTCGTGGTACCAGTCGTAGGGTCGGAGTGTCGCTATCGTTCGCCGGTCACCAGTGCTGTTCGATCAGCTCGGCCGCGTGGTACGTACGCGGATACATTACGTTAGTTGTTTTTTAAATTTCGCTAATTGAACTAACATGCCAGTTTATTTGCAGTGACGTTGTGTAAAATCGACTTATGAACATACTATATACTGGTGGAACACTGCCGTAGCTCCGTTTAGTATATACGGGTGAATAAAGTTAGAATACACATACTTTTGTTATGTATGTCAGTAATGGATCGCATACTGCATACTTACCAATTCTTGTATTTTTTCAAATAGTGTTCAGGGATATCATGTAAGGCTTTTTAAGAGCATTGGGTGGTGCAAGTGTTCCTGACTCGTGACTATGTGCGTAGGTATAATATAAACATAATTAAATAAGGCACTTTTTGTTGAAATCCGGAATATCAACTGTTGTAATACGCTTACGTCAAAATGACTGATGCTTGGCAAAGTACCAAAAACTTAGGTGTACCTATTCTTATGTGTCACTTTTTAAATTATTTTATCATTGTACCTAATCACCTATCTATGCGTTCGGAATTTAATTCGATTGCTTAATTTCGAGGTTCTAGCTAATTACGTAGTATTGTGTTGTTTATGTTTAGTTTTCTAACATTATTTATGTTTTAGGTATATAAAATAAACAATAATAATGATAATAATATTCGGTTTATTAAATAATTCACATCAAGGAAATGAAAATGCGGCTTATTCATTTATGCTTATTCAACTTATATTGGAACAAATTTAATAATAATACCTATACGTGGATGTCTAATTATGACTACTCACATTAAGTTATTCCATAAGTATACCTACTATAGAAGTTTGCTGGGATACTAGTTATTGCGTACCGATATATACATATATAAATATACTGGGTATTGTATGTATCATATTATTATCTCTTTATTCATTTAGTTCATAAGTAGAAAATGATAAGGTAAGGTGCATTACTGCGTAAATAAATTCTACTGATGGCATTGGGGCCTTGCATGTCATGTGCGGTCTTGAATTACTCAAACAATTTTAAATATTTGTTCAGAACAAACACCTATAGCAATATATTATCATTATTGTATTTATTTGTTTGAGACCGCAAAGACCTGTTAACTTACAAAACCTGATGACATTTACAAAGATCTATCTACTTAGTTGATACAATTTGTAGGCCATTGAAACCATTGTAGAATGTGATATTACGACCGACTGATCTAATTACGTTTTATCATAGAATTCTCTTAGAGTTGAATGACCAACACAATTCACAAAATAAATTGCAGCTTCCAATTACCCAATGAAGCGAATATTTCCACGCATATTTTTCGAAATCCTTTTGTAACGGCTGCTGGTGGTTTATATCTTAACATGATAATTTAAAGAATTTATATCTAAATAGGAAAACTACAATATATGGAATTATATCAATTAGGTACTGTTATTATACCTACGAAAAAAGACATTGAAATTGAAAATTAAATACAGTACCTGTTCCATTCGGTGTCCTTTTCTTTGAAAAACATATTACAAAACATCAAAAATGCATTGGTTATAGTTAATTACAATACCTCATCGGTGTGTACCTAACTCTTTTAAAATTAGATAATTGTTAGTAGCAGAGTGAAGTTTGGATCCTGAACTTTGGGCCCGGTGGGTGGCAATAGGACACTTTTTAAATGGACACTCGATTATTACAGTAGAAGCTTCTGATTACCCTTCCGAGAATACAGGCGTAATACAGGATGTATATAAAAAAATAAGAAATTTCATTGATTCCATTTTGAACGGCCGTTTCCATGTTGCTCGCATTGATGACGAACAACGACACCGCCAGCGATGACTTCATTGGTCATGTGTCCGTTTTTTGTTAACATTGCTTAAGTACGGGCTTGTAATATTAAAATGTATGTTGAATTTTCTTTATCAATCTTTACAAACACCCGAAGTCGTGTGTGCCATACAATTGTTGTAGCATTTATTTAAGTAATAAATAAATTACTTATGCTTCTGATACGTATTACCTACTTCATCACTTCCTACATGAAATTGTAAAGTTCTGAGTAAGTACCTAGATGCCGTTTTCTAATGAGATTGGTTTAATAATACTGGTCTAAGAGTATCGGTCATCAATGTTCTACGTAAACAATTGTATGATGAACATCCTAGGCAGGTAGACAATTTGGTTTACTGAATCACTACCAATTTGTCATACTTAATTATTTAAAATATTATCGTCACCTTGAAATTATTTCAGATCAGATAGCTAATTCTGAATACGTGCAAGACGATATTTAAAATTTGATTCTTTAAGATAAGATAAATAGTAATTAATGCATGATAGAAATTAGAATAATACTCTAATATCTATTTAAATTATGATATCAATTTGTTGTTATGTTTACTCACCCATTTCCTGCTAGATTCTTGCCCACCAGCAAATAAATAAATCATACCACATCATTATACTGTATGACTAATCTAAATACCTCATATGGCTACAAACAGAATCCGGAATACTTAGCATTCTATTTCAAGATATATCGTATGAGATAGTCGCTCCGTGTGCCATGTGGAGGTCGTATACCTAAATCTGAACCCTTTGCTGATAAACAGTGAATCACTTTTACAGTCAAAGTAGTTAAGTATTTTGTTAGATCCATTTATTGGGCAACTTGGGCTATGAAAAAATGTTCCTAACGATGTTTGATTTTTATTAACTTTAGTAATTACCCTTAACTAACATTAGGATATTGGATCTTGCTTAGAGGAGTAAAGAAGATTTCCATTAAGTAACTATCCAACAAATTCAGTAGGTAGGTCTATTAAAGCTGGTATTTAATTAAATGTACCAAAACTATAATAATATCTCAAAAAATCTCAAAGCATTGTGACAGTGTGTATTTTATATTACAGCAAGGTGTGGTGGCCATAATAAAGTGTCGCAACGGGTTTATGCTAATGCCTGTCTTTGAAAACATTTATTTTCTAGGACTAAGAGCAGACATTTCTTTTTGGTACTCTCAAGTTCAAAGGGACTAAATTTTAAGGGTTCTATCTTCTAAAATCAGACTTTCATAAAGACAGATATTTCCAAAGAAATATCTCTACCATTGCCAAATTACGAAAATTTTATAGCGGGCGAAGAACTAGTCCACGTACCCAATTTCGGCGAACTTCGGTACAATGAACTGAAGTTCGGTCAAAAGTGCCGCAATTCGGTTAAACCGAATGTGAAACGAACTTCGGCACATCCCTACCTCCTTAATACATACAAAAAAGATCCCCTGTGTCGAGACATAACTAAATTTAGTTACATATCTTTAGTATCCTTTCATCTGCTTGTTAGCCATTATTGTACAAAGATTGTGAGGATGCTCTGAACTCGTTCTTTAGATGAGAACACAATCGATGTGCCACAAAAGTATGACCTCGGACCTCTATTGTTACCGATCAATAGACGATACTTAAGCCTCTTCGCAACAACTCGACACAATCGTTTTCAAATTACCGGCCACATCCGCGTGCACACCACGAGATGCCGTTAAACCTGTTTAAGCTATTATACCAATTGTTAACACCTAACGGTTTGGAAATAACTAAGTATATTTTCTTTAACTGTACCTGTACCAGTACTGTGTTTGACTGAAAGGAAAATACTCTTAATGTTGATAGTTAAATACATTTATTTCCAAGAGTTTAAGGTATAAAGCAAGTACCTTTTCGCCTGTATTAAATAGCAGTGCGCATCTCGCCGGTCGATTAACATCGCGTCATGAATTCAACGGCTTGTACGCACTACAAAACACACCACCCACGTACAGCGGCGGCCGGCGGCGGCGGCTCCGCACCGCATCCGTCCCGCCGTGATTGATAAACCAATTTGACATCATTGCCGTGGGAAATGTGGGGATGCATAGTGCTTTACGTTTCAACAGAGATGCTGTACAATAATACAATTTAACACAAAGCATGATTGTGGAGTCGCGATCAAAGGATGCACTGAAGTTAATAGGAACATAGTAGTAATCGTATCACCTCTAATAGTATACTATAAGCTCACTAGAATAATCAATAGAGGACACATGTTAGCATACGAGCATGTTAGTTTTTGTAAATTCTTCTATGCTAAACTAAACCTAGAAGTATAAAATTAAAATACAGCATGAAATAAAACTAGCACGAGAAATTTTTAAGGTGAATCTTACGAATAATAGGTAATGAACGTAGAATCAATCACAGACCCCAATACCTTTTACAAAATCTAGGTGTGCTTCATCCACAAGTTGGCTTTAAACAAAATTAAATAAGCTAAAAGTCTATATAAGCTACGAAAAAGACATTGCTTTCTGATCAAATACTTCATGCAGATACAGTTTATTCTTTATTACCCTGTTTTATAGGTATTGTACTTACTTTTCATATGTATTTAGTGAATGACAGTATTTAATAAAATTCAAGTAATTTCATTGCCAGGCTACATCTGATTAAGCCTGGTACACCGCCTAAGCTTATTGACTGGTTAATAGAGGTTAGGATGAATTTATGAATGCTAATTGTTATGAAATTAGTTAATAAGTGGATGTCGTGGGCGATATTAGCCTTGATCTCTGCTGGACAGCTATATTAATTGATTTTGCGGTTAATATCTAAGTATACGTTTTGCCAGCGATTTCATCTGTATAGAATTTGTTAGGATTGTCATTTTTTTTTATATTTGTTTGTGTCAACGTCTAAACATCAACACTTGTCATTTACTTCATTCTAAGTGAGTTCCTCCGCCTAAAGAAAAGGCGAATTCCGACTAATTGGTCCCTTACAAAAGCAGCATTAGTAATGCTAAGTACGAGTATGAAACGCGTAGTAAAGTCAAGACAATTTGGCATAGTTAGACAGTTTTATTACAATATGTATATCAACTGGCTATAAATTAAGTGCAAGTCTGTTATTATGACTTATAAAGTTATAATGAAAGTATTGTGCGTATCTTACTATCGATTTTCAATAAATGTACAGGATCTATCGGAGTGTCGTGCGCAGGCGGTCCCCAGTGGGAGGCAGTCGACGGTGATGTAAGATCGGTTGGCTCTGGCGGTGATGTCAGCGCGCCCACCACGTCTCACTCCGCGCCCCCCTCCGTTAAACCTGCGGTGCCACTACAAAGCCTTCCGTTAATCCATGTTTTCTTTTTCGTAACATTAGTTGCTAAAGTTGGCATTACAAAAGAACCATAAACATATGAAAACGAAAATAAATCAATACTCGTCAATAATGGAAGAAATTATTTAACGACGAGAAAAAAATCATTTTGCATAATTAGCTCTACAAATGCGAAATATAAAAATATTAAATAGGTACGCCAATTGTTTTAAAACATGCCTCACTAACATTCCTCAAAAAGTAAACTAGGTAGGTACTTTCGATTTTAACGTTGTGTTCATGTACTTTATTAAGACTAAAATGTAAGAAGTTTTTGTAATGCGTTTCTTAGACAATAGTTGACTCGATTCCGCAATGCAGTCGAGCATGCACCTCGCGACTCGCCAAGTAGACCGCAACGCAACGCTACTACTACATTTTGCCAGTATAACCAATCAAATAGGTATTATAAAGAGGTTTACTCTTTATAATACCTATTTGATTGGTTCTGCAAATAAGTAATAACTATCAATACTCAATACTCAATATTTATTGCTTTTCCATAATGTACATTTGTAACAGTTGGTATGTTAAAATAAATATAGAAACAATTATGGACCCTGCTGGGCACAGCATATTTGTAGAGGAGAGGAAGAATGCTTTCTTATACTACTTTTACTTAATTTACTGTTAATAATTATATTTCTTTGTTTACTTATATACTATATGCCTATAATTTGTGCTTTTTATCATATTTAGTCATCGAATCATACTTAATTGCAATACCTTTTAGCTTTATAGATTAAGGTCAAGTTATACAAGATAATGAACCGAGATGACGTAGTCCTCAATGACTTGCAAAAATGAATGCCCACCTCATATTATTTTAAATTTAAATGAGAGCCCAGGATCTGAATGTGCGTGTGAGAATGTTAACTTGATCAGTTTATTTATACATCTTGCGTGTTATATTGCTCTTACGTATCATTAGAGTACTTTTTGGTATGGATATTTATGATTTATTCACGTATTTGTTCTATGCCAAATTAAGAAGTGAAATAAATCATATTTTTTGTAGACAGAAAAATACGACTGCAATCAGGCTTTGAACCTGGAATCCGAACTGTTATATAAGCTTTAATAAAATATATAGGTATGTGAAATATATCATTATTATGTTTACCTACAACAATATTTAAATTTATTAATAACTCAAGGCACCTGCACCACCCAAAACAAAATATTAATGAACTGCGTTAAATAGAATAGGTACAAGATATATTTTTTGACATCGATCTACAATGGCGTTATTTTTTGTCAGAATTAAGGAAGTGTTACAAAATTGAAACAAAATGGATCTAAAAAGGTGACAGATTGATGAAATGGTTAAGCGTGACCATGGATTCAAACATACATTCAGTGCAGTGAATATACGGTGGTCGAGGAGATGAAGATGGAGGGTGGTGTACTGAGCGTATCAAGTAACAACAATAGATTTCGTTCACATCTAAAGAATGCAGCTAGTGCGTTATGTGCCAGGACATTACCGAAACAGAGGCGTGGTGAGCCGGCCGCGATCACCAGTGCTCGCCACCACACCTACCCGCGAGCAACGCCGCCTAAACGGGCGGCTATCTCTTGCCGGATGGAGCCGCTCGTCTGTACCCCACCTCTACATGCTACTACGTTCGACCCGCCCCTGCCCATTAAGTGTGAACTCATCGAGGATCATGCAACGAATATACCTAACGGTTTAACCAAATGGAAGGGGACATTAGCCAGGTGAGACACAAATTTGTTAATTAAGTAAGTTCTGTTAGATTATTAAACATTTGGAACAATAAGGCAACGTGACGCACCGACATTCGTGTTTATCATCGGATTTATGAAATCTGCATTATTGTACTGTTTTTTATATAATCAAGCTCTGAACAAACTTTTGGCGAATCAAATCTGTAACATATGTTCGGTGGAACCACAGGCGCGAGTCTTATAGTTAGGTCAACAACATCAGCATGACATCATGGTGACTTGTTTACCCAGGTCGCGGGGTGGAGGTGATGTCGTTAATTACGATGCTACACCAATTGTTGATTTAGACGCGGATTATACTTATTTTTATAACCACACAGATGTTTTTGTAGAGTGATGGATGTCCTCTGTTCTCAGCGAGCATTATTTTGGCACAATGTGCAAACAATATCTTTATTAATTATTCACCTCCAGCCAAATTACTCGAATTATGCTTCCTAGTATTTATACGCTACTTCTTCGAAAATACTCATAATATTCAATTTATAGATCAAAGCCATTCTATATAAATCTCATTACCATTCCTAGTGTGATATTCTTTTTTGCAGTTGTTCGATACTTAATGGAAATATAAACATTCAGTATAAAAATTAGATATGATATCATCGCCATTTGTCAAGTTATCGTTTATGTATTAGGTAGGTATAATAATTTCCATTAATTCCATAATTATTACGTTTTTCACGCGAATATAAAGTTATTTAGTTACTGATGTCAGTTACGTTCTATAGTGGCGTTTCCTCAGGTGATCATATTTGAAAAATGTGGACGCACTTGTACAGTGAGTGATGTGTGGATACAAACTGGGGTCAACAACTTTGAATGACGTCAGATCCAAAAGCTTTCTTAGTCATGGCCTTTATGCTTCCAGCATTTATGTCGCCTATTGTAGACATTATGACTGTGTTATGAGTGAAGTAGTACCTATGTGCTGTTATTAAATGCATAAATATTTTAATATGTTAATCATTGAAAATGAAAATTGAAATTGTAAAGTTATTTACACATTGTTGTTGTATCTCTGTATTGAATGCACAACGCAACGATCGGTCGGTCGTAAAAACATTAAAGATGGTATATTAATAATTAGGAACAGTTGTGATACCGTGTACCTATATATCCGAACAGTGATATATTTTGGGAGACCCCCTGTCTTGCATCATACCCCGATCAGCAAATAGAGGTGGGCGCTGGGTCCTCTCAACAGACCAGCTCCAGCACCCCCCCTATGCAGCGCCTATTAAGGGACATCCCTGGAGAGACTGTAAGGAAGTTTCCCCTAAGCCCCGCTGTGGACGGTAGCGTGTGACTTGCGATCATACAGGCGGGGTTTCGGCTATTTGGCGCCGAGGCAGTTGCCTCCTCGTAGCCGTCTTCTCCGAGCGGTATCGGCCCTCTCACGATCCCACTCGGCGGTCTCCTTCTGGACCATAACGGTCTTGCAGAAGTAGGCCATGAACAGTGATATGATCGCTAGACTAACATACAATTCAATGGCCGCGAGTTCGAACCAAAGAGTTTTTATTAATTTGTATAAATTTATTGTCTCTTTCTGAAATCTATGAAAAAGCTTTAGGAAACCAGCTTAATTGAAAGATGTTAGATACCTAATCTGACATTAGTTATTCGTAGAGTCAATCATGCCATGAGAAAAAAAAAAAATTAAAACGAAGAATGTCTGTAGTTGTATCTCTCATAAGTTATAAGTTTTTATACCTACGCAATGTATTTATAAAAATTAAATCTATTATAAAAGAATATATTTTTGAGTAGATTTATAAGAAGTGATCTTTAATTATAATATAATATCTAATTTGGCTTACATGATCTCACACTTAGCTGAACAAAACAACAAACGAACGAATCGTAAACTCCGTTATCCGTCAGGAAATGGGGCATGACCATTTTTTTTTTTATAGCTGCGACTACTTTAATGTGGTTAATAACTTCAGCCGTTTTAATCGACCTTGTTTTGTAAATCCATCTCTTAATCGCTATTTGATGTCGTCTGCCAAATCGAACATACTTAATCGAACACGAATGAAGTAAATGCACTCGTGTATTATTTATAAGCGTGCCAGTGCGAGTGAGAACGTAGCGGTACGTCTCATTCGCACACCATGATGTCATGGTATATTTTTGTAAGCACTCAACTCGGTCGCACGCGCTTTTCGTTTGTAGTTTTACTATCGGTATTGGTATTGTTTAATGTCATTATGTTCCGTTTGGGGCTGTAGAGAAATGTAAATATTACATTTGAGTAGCTTATGGCGATATACGCTGCAAATAGCGTTTACGTGTTTCATTGCCATTGTTTAAAAAAACTTTAACAAAACAATATAAAATCACACCTGTATTACCCGAAGTGGAAGGCAGAGGTTTAAACAACTGTTGCACACAAACATTTTAGTTATGGTTGTGAGCCTATTGCCATCTACTCGGCACAATTCTAAACTCTGGGCGGCTACTGAGAAATTCCTACCAGAAAAACTCAATACTTGGCCAAAGATTTCTACATTTACCTGATTTACAATTCGCCTTATGAAGTGTACCTCTCTGAACTTAGGCTTTCCGCTTGTCGCAGATGCGCACTACTGTTTTGGTCGTAATATGGACTAACGAGCAGGTATTCGTGGACGACTTCAGAGGGGCACACCCATTAAATTAGTACTGGAAGTATAAGTAATTATAAAGAATTGTTTTGTTATTTCAATATACCTATTTGACAAAAAAATAAGGTCAATTTATTGAGCCGTTTTAACGGGAACTAGATCTACTGAACGTATAAGCGTTTTTCACATTTTGTTTAATTTTGAGGGGCATCTATTTTTAATATTTGTTAATTTTAAGGGCCCTAAACTATTAAATAAGCCCAAGACAATAGCCAAATGTAGGTATGTCGCGTATAGTTTACTGTCATGGGTTATGGAGTTTCCGTTTTTGTGGTACCTAATTGAAAGCATAAGTAAACCCTTTCCATTAGGTGGAAATTTAAGGTAACAAAAAAATCAAAGTAAAAAATGATTTTAAAAACAAGCTTTTATTTAAATGCACTAAAAACAAGAAAATATACTTTATTTAAATCGAACCCATCAATTTATTACATTCCACAATTTATATGATTTAAAAGACTGTCGCGAGCTTTAGATACTTGTGTAATTAGACAAGAATGCAATAATTATGTATCTGGATCTTCACATAAGTAGTATGTATTTTATAAAATCGGTTAATACATCTGCACAATTAAATCTCGCGACAAGCTTTTAAGCTTATTTTTAAAATCTTTCTTACTGTTGTTTTTATTTATTTGTATTTTAGTTCACGCGGTTTTTTTTTATTGTATCTAGAGGTTTTTTACCTGTTCATTTCATTTAAAGCATAATTGGTCGTTTGCCCGTTAATTTAGTACTGTCTAGTTCTTCAATAAGGAGACCTTCTAGTGACTGACTCTACTTAAGGCCACGTACGCTTGACCAGCAGCGAAGAGCTTTGAGCCTAAACAGACAACAGCGTGGTCGACAGTACTACACTGCATTGTGTACTGTGCAAGTCCAGCATAATATAATTGGCAACATCCAACGTAAGCAGTACCTATATAATTTTAGAGTTCGGTAAGCATGCGTTAATGCTTTTCAAAGATTTATCTTTAATAAGCAGTACCGTCAATATTTTGCCGAAAATTGTACATACATGGGTTGAATAAGGTGAACACCGTCTTTATCGAAGTCTCTACGGACGGGTGGTATGTCAATATCATACATTTGAGCTCTCGGGAAGCAGGGCCATATATGATTACTGTAATATATCCAATAGCGTCATTCATCAGACCTTTGGACACATCTACATTGTAACGCAACATCACCCTGACCCCAACTAATATTTGTACTCAGAAAACCCTTTTATTTGATACCGGGTATCATGAGAGCGCATCAAAAATAAAAACCCTTTCATTTCATAACAATATCATGGGAGTGCATCAAAAATAAAAACCCTTTCATTTGATACAGATTCATCCTGTTTTCAGATTTTTTTTAAAAAGCGCCTCTGACCTCCTCCGACCTACATATCATATTTTCAACTTATCCTTAAAGTCTGGAATATATCCGCAGTAATGGAAGATATCTCGGGTCTCTCCTATACCTAAAGGGCCTAACAAAACATCAGTCGTAGAGTACCGCCCTATTGCAATAATATCTTCTCCAGCCAAGGTTTTTGAAAATATTCTTCCAAAACACATTTATTCCCAAGTCAATAAGTATTTATGTAACGAACAACAAGGTTTCAACACAAAACAAAAAGGTCAGTCATCACCAACCTTCTGACTCTTGTGGACTACATCTCTTAAATATCTAGACTGAGGTGGCCGATGGTACGGTGGTAGATGTACTCTACTTTGACTTTTAAAAAGTGTTTGATAGGGTCAATAATGACATACTCCTGACGAAATGATGTGCCATGGGGCCACGGGCGTTCCGCCAGGTCTCCTTCAGCTCCTCGCAGACTATCTGGGTGAACTGGGTGTCACTTTTGATCATAAACTCACGTTCCATGACCACATACTGGTTGCAAAGGACTCATATAGGCGGTTAGGATTCATACTAAAGATTTTAACAACATCAGCGTCATTAAAACCATTTTTAATGTGTGTTCGCAGTAAGTTTGAGTTTAGTTCAAGTGTCTGAAACACACATGAGGAAAAGTATGTATTGGCATTAGAGAAGGTACAAAAGGCTTACCTTAGGTATCCTACCAATTTTTGGGTATAATTTCCTGGAGGTCAGAAGAAACAATGACGAAATGATAACTATGTGCAAAATCCGTCATAGTAAAATCGATACCCCTGAACTGCATGTCGAACTGACCCGTTTATTTGTTCCCGATAACGATAGCCGTTGTAGGAAGCACAGATCCCGTTTCCCGCACTATCTGCGCTCAATGGTCTCTTGGAAGCAAAGCCTGCATGTGAAGTGTTTGCGGACGAATGGAAGAGGCTAATGTTGGTAAGCTTGGAGTACTGTGAGATGAGCGTATGAATGAAATGTCTATAATTAATGTAATTGGCATCTGGTAGTTTGAATCAATTAATTATAAATAAATCTTTGGGAGTCCGCTATATTGAATTTAGAATGAAGTCACTTAGCATTGTCATCAAAACTAAACGTGTATGCAAAATTTCAGCTCAATAGGTTGAGGATAACTGCTTTAAAATTCAGTTGCAACATTTGACACGAACAAACATACATACATACAAAGATTGCAAGTTAAAATATAACAGCTTGTAATAAAAGCTTGTAAAAAGTACTCACCAAGACAAAACAAATGAACCCAAACTCGATAGTTAAGAAGTTTCTATGGCCGTCTTCCGGCTCCATCATTAGAACAGCTCCAAGGTACTATATTATTGTATTGTCACCGAAGATACATATTTACACCAAATTTGAGCCCAATCGGACATCGGGTAGTGGTTCTAATTTAGCTTCCCATATTCAACACGAACAAACATAGTTAC
Organism: Xylocampa areola; assembly: GCA_935421205.1. Classification (NCBI taxonomy): domain Eukaryota; kingdom Metazoa; phylum Arthropoda; class Insecta; order Lepidoptera; family Noctuidae; genus Xylocampa; species Xylocampa areola. The sequence goes on from OW285201.1 coordinate 13,560,404, forward strand.
ATGGAGTTTCTTGCCGGCTCTTCTCCATAAGACCAACTTCTTGGAACCGTGCACCTAGCTTTGACTTTTCTTAAGTGCCTGTAATAGGGCCTATTTGAAATAAAAAAATTGAGTTTGAGTTTGAGTTTGACATACATTGCACAGTTTACAGTAAAAAAAAACTAACTAAGACCCTCTTCTTTGTTTAGATGTGGATTATTTTATTATAACTTCCATTTTGATTCTTCCATCTACGCTCCGATTATTCAAACTTCAGGATACGAGTCAAATTCAAATTGTTTATTCTGTAAATAGGTCTCTAAAAACTCTTTTAGTATATCACTATCATCTAGAAGTGAAGTGGAAGATATCTAAGATCAGAACACGGGCTATATATGGGGATATTAATGCCCATTGCGTATTTCGTAGAAAGTACGAGTAGCTCATGAGTCAATGGAATTAATTAATAACTCCATTTAGCACACACAAAATCTCCCAAGACGTGTTTTCTGAAAATTGCAGAACTTTCCTCTAAATTATTATTGGTAATAATGTGGTTACGGCAAACTCGTACGTACTTTACCTCATTGGATGATTTGAGTAAAATAGTTCGTAGTGAATTCGCTGGTTTTTGATACTTTCTAATCTTGCTAAATAAGTACAAACAGCGCTACCGCCTTTAACAACCAAAGTTTTCAAGTTGTTGCAATCTTAATTTAGATTTTTCAATGTTAAGCTAATTTTATGATCAGACTACTTGAATCTTAATTAATTGATTTTTTACTACGCCATTACGCCGTACTACGCCGTAGTAACTTTAAAATTTCACGGCGGCGACTGTTTCGGAATGTCAATTGTTTTTTTATCTTTGCCACCCCTCATATTATCAAATTTTCTTACACTACGTTTTAAACCCACATTATAATTCAGACAAGTGAAATTATCAATACAAGTAAATAAAATCGAAGTGTCTGTTTGGAATGTCAAAATAATAAATGTCAAAGTTTTAACTCTTAAAGTTACTTGCACCATACCTATGCCTAAAAATCTTATTTTTTTTTATTTTTGTCTGTTTATTTGTTCCGGCAAATCTTCGAAACGGCTGGACCGATTCTGATAAGATTTTATTGCCAGGTAGCTGACTATATAAGGAGTAACTTAGGCTAAACCGCGGGGCACAACTAGTTATAAATATAATGTTTACATATGTGAAAACAGTGTAGAACCCCACGAAATAACTACAGATTCATTTCTAGCCAATAATCATGATGTCCAAACAAGCCACCTATATAGTCGCGCACTACTTGCGCGGACTGGTAATTCTTAATTAAAGTATTGTGCATTTTTTTGTTATACGTTTCGAAGTATGCTTATTTCATCCACGTGTAGGTATAGGTTAGTCGGCGCGGTCTAGTCGTGAAAAGGCAACGGACGGACATAGTTACTTTCGCATTTATAATATTAGTGTAGATTATTTACTTATTTATTTTAATAGGTGCTTATATAATCGCTTCTAAATAGGTCAACTTTCCGGCAACCATCTTTAATGCTCATGGTCATTTTATGTGTTACTTTTTTTTGCCGCCTGTATTTATTGAGTATCCCAGTACAGATTATATTTAAAAATTTTTTTTCAATTTTTCCGTTTAAAAACAATTTATAGACTTTGTCCATTTCTGCCGCTATGATTTAAGGACTTGACAGTTGACTATGTATTTAAATTTCGGTTGTTTTATTATTGTTTTTGCACATATTAATATAATAATTTTGATGACTTTCTTTTGCTTTTTCCGGGTTCCGTTCCTCTAAAGGAACCCTTACAAGATCACTTCATTACCCATCTTTCTGTCTGTGAAGATCCTTATACTCAAGAAAAAGGTATCAAGTTGAAGTTAATATCAAATACATAGGTTTCCTTGGAGCTATAAAAATACAGGCTTCTAAATCAATACAATAAAAAATACGGCATTTATGCCGTATTTTTTAATTTGACTTTCGCTAATACATCAAAATTCAAAACCTATGGGGTACTTCCCCTTGACCCAGTATCATGAAATTTGGCAAGAAGCAAGATTTCGTAGCGTCGAAAATTGTTAATTTGTAGTTATATCAGTTTTTTTTTACGAAATACTCGAGTCCACTGAAAGACGGAAACAATTTGAAAATAGCCTTTAAATCCTAGATGCCTCCGACTGCAAGTTATAATTTTTGGAAAAGGATATTCGTTTCTCTATTTTCAACTTGTTTCCCTCTATTCAGTGCACTCGGGTTTTTTTTGTTAATATTTTTTTTACACTTGTTTCAACGTAAGTTAAACGTATTTTCTTGTAGTTTGTTTCAACATAGTAGCATTAAAGTTTTATAATGATTTGTATATTTAATGAATTATGTCGCCATATTTAAATATTGTTAATAGCGTTATGACACTTCTGTAATTGAGACTAATCTAATGACACCTCGTGTTAAAATCTTTGGTTAAAATCGATCTAGCCGTTTAGGCTGTAGCTGTGCCAAAGAAATAGAATAATAATATAATAAACACTCAAAAAACATAACCCTCCTTCTGGGTTCTGAGTCAGTCTGGTAAAAAACTGATTTTAAACTTACTTTTGCAGTTGGAGAATTTCAATGTGTCGTATATCGATGTATTGGAAAATAATTTTAAACTGCATAGTTAAGTTTTTCCTTAAATTTGACATCTCTTTTCGTCCGTTGTGTAATCGTATTATGATGGTTTATGAACTCCAGCAATGTTAATAAAACTGGAAAAGTGCGAGTCGTACTCGCACTTTTCCAGTTTATTTCCCATACTCATTCCTTTCTGATGACCCGAAATTGTCTTTAGGTAAGTATATTACGGATAAACTTTACCCATATATCTTCTCAGAATTTTAAATTGTTTGACTATGTGTTACTCATGCACGTAAACGTTTCGTTTGAAGGGACTGACAATAAAATGTCATTATGACTAATCTAATGGTCAACTTTAAGTACATTCAATATGTAACTGCCTACTGCTTACTCATATCGTGTAGTCTAGAATATCGTTCTTAATGTTAAATTCTTATCAGGTTGATAAATATGTAATAAAAGTCTTTTCTTCGTCTTTTGAAATGTCTATCTATTATGTAAAATTATTTGGGGATTAAATCCAAATTCAAGTTCTTAATTGCACTCACGTGTTACGCAGGTAGTAGGTACATCTTATAATAAGATTCAACATGGAACCCGGTAAGGATACAGCAACATAATACCTATTATTACATTTATATATCGTATCCAGAGACATCATTTCAGTTTTAGGAAAAGGATAATAGCATAATTCTTATCAACCGGTTATCGTTAGGGTCAATAGTGAATATCGAGAAGTCAGCGGTAATGATATTAATGCGAACTGATATTTACTGCTTCATAAATACTGCTAGTTTAATTCGATGTTAGTAGACACTCACTTGGCAGGCCCAGAGAGCAGTCTTTTCCCAGTCGATCTTAGTGAAAATATCAATCATATAATGAAATTGTTATTTATTGCATTTTACATTTTGTTTTGTGTTTTAACTTTAAAAGTGATATTAGTTTTTCCCATCTCGTGTACGTATGGATTTGCATGTCAGTATTTGTAAGTTGAGTATATAGAATAATTCATAACCACCGTTTTTTTAAGTAATGGTACGATAAAGGAAATTGTAATAGTACTATGTACTTAGTAACTGCAGATCATAAGTGCTTTAATCCTACTTAATAATATAAATGCGAAAGTTTGTGAGGATGGATGGATGATTGTTACTCTTTCACGCAATAACCACTGAACGGATTTGGATGAAATTTGGCACATAGATAGTTTATAACCTGGATTAACGCATAGGATTACACTGTTTATGCCGACTGGAATTAATTCTGAAGTCCACGAAAACGAAGTCGCGGGCAGCAGCTAGTACATATCATCATCATCATCCCCCTGCCCTTATCCTAATTTATTTGGGGTCGGCGCAACATATCTGGCATCTGACCTGGCATGCTGCTAAAGTTTTGGCTATGTTTTATGACCAGCCGCCTGCCCGACATCAACCCTCATCGGGAATGCTGTTGTCGGTGTTAACCACCACCGATACAGTCTCCTTCTATCTAGCTAAGCCATACCAAATGTTATCCATGCGCCAGGTTCTGATGTTATCCTAATATATTATAAACATATATTTATAAACACTAATTGGAACGCATGAATGAATAGTAAAGAATTAAGTAGGTCTGCAGCAGCTTTTTCGTCTGTTCATGTCTTGTGCGATAGGAGCTGTAAAATAATTTATGGTATTATTTGTTTAGTTATTCTCAGTTTGTTTCACGTGGGAATATAATTATGGTACTGTACGGTGGACGCTATCGCTGTTCTAAGGTAACCTAACGCCCTTAGTCGATGATTTGTCGGCAGACCGCTAGAACCCTATGTTTACGGCTGCGATTACACTCGGGATCGAAGAAGTGGTGTGCTGATGCAACAGAACAGAAAGCTACCTCGCCTTCCCACATTTTTACTAATGCGTAGGTTTGAGTAGATGAGATTTCATATAGCATAAATTAATAGCTGTTACTTTGATACTGTGCCTGGCGTGGGTGTAGTTTTATTAATTCTGCGTAGAAATCAGCTATTAATATCTACTCATTATAATTTCGTGCATTTTAGATTCGGCTACATCTTTACCTCATAACCCTAATGACCCAAAAATCCAGCTTTCTATTATTATTTTGCTTTAACTGTGCAATTGTATGGATTATATTCAGACCCTTTGACAATTTAACTCATAGCAAATTAACTAAGTATAGTACAAATAACTATGATTTAAATAAATACACTTGCGTTAATGCTGTCGGTGACTTCTATAGGGATTGCGGTTATTCTACTAACATTAATTGTGTAACGAGAACGTAGTAAGTGTGTAAGTACATAATGGATGGCGTCACATGAATGACTTGCCCGTCTGATTAGGTATCTAACAATATTTATACCGTTGCCTTATCTTTGTTCTTTAGTTAGCACCGATATTTGAAATACGTAAAAATTCCTCTGCTCACGACTTAATTATGTATATACTTTACGCACAAATTTTATATAAGCGTTTTCCATCACTATTTTAGCTATCAATATTGTAACTAAAAGCTAAAGTAAGTAGCATAGAGGTTATTTTACCTACAAATAGTATCGATAATATGGTGAAAGTCACTTGGTCGAGACGTTGGTAGGTTATAAATATTGGTATAATTAGTATTCCTTGGCCATCACTATCGGCCAATGAATAGTACTTAAGTATTTCGTATTTGTTTGCGTATCATGAAGAGTGTTTGTTGTTGTTACAGGGAGGTAGCGAGTGCATGGGAGTGCCGTGTGGGCCCGCCCGACCAGCCGGCCTCCGCCGACCGTGTGCAGAGCCTCTTCAACGACATCGAATTATACCCAACTAAGACCCAGGGTAAGAACTATCTCTTTATTATTCAATAGCTGTGCCCGCGCCTTTGTCCGTGGATGTCAGAAACTAACTGTAACCCTTTAAATTATTAAAAAATAAAACCGGTGGCGGACACTGCACGGTCTAAACAGCTCTTGATAGTGCCCCATGGGGGGGCGACACACGTGTAGAGTAGTTGGTGGTAGTCGGAAATGGCCACGCGTGAAAAAAATAAGGTTTTTTTTTTTTTTTTTCGAATGTTTATCTAATTGTGACTAATTTGGCTATTTTTTTTTTAGAATATTATTAAGTTTTTTATAATTATTTTATATATTTACCCAAATGACGTAATGTGTTCACAAATTTTTAACACACCTAGTTTCTACACGAACTAAAACAAACAGCTGTCAGTTTCATGTGAGTTGGTAATGTCAAATGAAGGTCACAGACGTCAAACCGACAAGTGTTGCCAGCTCTAATATTAAAATTTTGATGTTAATTAATATAAAACGCATGTTATTTACGTTTTTGAGCATAGATCTATTTTGATATACATACTTGTAGAAATATACATACTAATTTAGTTCAAAAAATAAAATACATTTGTATCATAAAATGCGAATTTAGTTTAAATAGTTTCACTATAAAAATGCCAGAAAACATTTCCTTTTACGAAGTCTGGCATCACTAAAATTGTCATGTATTTCTATCCTCTTCTATAACACTTTCAGTCTACAGAATAAATAAAATTGAACTTGTGACGTTACTCCAGTTGACGTCAGGTCAAATGAAGGTTATTAATTATTTTTGCCATTTATTTTGTAATCTTTTACTGTTATGAGTCTCTACAGAATAAATAAAATTGAACTTGTGACGTCACTCCAGCTGACGTCAGGTCAAATGAAGGTTATTAGTTATTTTTGCCATTTATTTTGTAATCTTTTACTTTAGGGGCTCGTGGCTAAGTAACAGCCGCACAGGTCGATCTATCGATATTAAGCTGCGCCTGCCGCGGTCGGTCTGTGGATGGGTGACCATAATTTCAAACCGAGACCCCACCGTGCCTCGGAGAGTACGTTAATCCGTCGGTCCCGGTTGTCAAATTAAGATCTATGACAGCCGTTACGGGTAGTCAGAAGCCTGAAAGTCTGACAACCAGTCATACCACGACATATCGTGTTACCCTAACTGGGTTGTGGAGGTCAGATAGGCAGTCGCTCCATGTAAAATACTGGTATTAAGCTGCATCCAGTTTGATTGGAAGCTAACCCTAATGTAATTGGGAAAAGGCTAGGCAGTTTTTTTTTACTTTTGTGAGTGGAAATTAACAAAATATAGCACATAATCAAAAAACCTCCAAATGGTTTTTCCGTTAGCACGTCTTACGAAAAATTAGGCATGCCCAATTGAGACTGCTTCGTTGATCTAGTGGTCCCAAGCCTGACTGCTGAGTATGAGGTCTCGGGTTCGATTCCCGGGTCGGGCAGTGTGACTTTGAGTTGGGTTTTTCTGTGAAATTTTTTCTGGGAATTGTGCCCAGTATGTGGCTAAACAGACCCTTGCCGGTATACGGAATCGCTATCATCCATTGAGTAATTTTGTTATCTACGTTGCCTTTTATCACATCATGACTAAATGAATATGGAATTATCCACGTTATCCTACCTTAAAACTAATCTTATTTAGGTTTCTGCTTAGACTTTAAAAAAAAAACTCGTTAGATGAATAGATACCGCAAAATCGATATCGACATGTATTATTGTTTTGACATTTATTTCCAACGAACAAGTAGCTAACAAGATACAGTTTATCACTGCAAGACGATAAATAATTGTATCTTTAAGACTGTGATAACGATGTTGTTGAGTACCTACCTACTTTTGTCAGAGATTGACTATTTGTTAATGCTTTAATTTGTATTCAATGCGCTCTAACTTAATGCAAGTTAGATGCAGTCCCGCAATCCTCATCTACGTTGCTTGGTCTTTCACAAAAAGTCAGAAGTTCGCTCTTTGCTCGTTCGTCAACGAGCCTTGGAGCGCACTATCGTAGGAATCAAACTATCAGACTACCGACGTTAGGTCAGAAAGCCTCCAAAGTCCAAACTAAAGTAGAACTAGGCCCGACATATTTCTCGAATGTCGGACGAGCTGCGCCAAACTTACGACTGCTTAACACGTGGCCCGGACGGATATGGTGGGACGATATAGATACTTTCAAAATGTGACAGCGTTGGTTTTCAGATAGGCAGTGGCGGTACCTTCATATAAGCCCAAAAGCCCGGCATGCCTTACTAAAATGCTCGATAGAGAATCAATATCAAACCCGAACTATTTAAAAGTTAGCGCGCTTAATTCTTATCACAATAACACAAAGTATCTACCAATGCCACATTACTACACATCGCGATTGTTCGCGCGCAGAGTTTCGCATTTGCAGCATCTACATATAGCTATCTCGCTTACACGTACGGGCTTTTACCGGGCTTTCAAATACTATCTCTGTCACTTTCGCACTTATGGCGATGTGCCGTATAACGAGTATATACCTTGTGCGTCTACAAATCGATCAGTATGGAAGATTTAAGCCGGGCATGCCTATGAAGTTGCACGCGTATGCACACCTTGCCAACTCTGCAGTGTTGCCGTTTTAGCGACGTTGTGAGATCTTGGAGATTTTTAACGAGTTTGGAGACATTTTTTAAGATTTAGCAACAATAAAAACTAGCGACTTTTTAAAATAATTAATAGTTTCGAGTCACGTGACACATAGATTAAAAAATATGAATTTGTTTATCGAATTAAATGTATTTACGAGTTATTTATTAATATTATTTTCAAAAATACCAAAGAGTCAAATAAAATACATTCTATCATTATAGCTAAGTTTCATATTTTATTTCCATCAGTGTCAAATACCCTATTGCGACATCTAGCTAGATTTTTCATATACCTGGCGACTTTTTCTGTCTAAATGACAACACTGCAACTCTGCGTAAGTACCGAGTGCAACTCACTTCAGTTTCATTTGCTTGAGTAGGAAAAGTTTTGTTGTTAAAGTTTTTTGTGTGTTTTCTTAGGTTTTCTCAGTGATACAATTGTTTTGGTGACTTACAATGGAGGTAATTGTACCTTGTGAGGATTTAAAATGCGTTCAAGTTTTGATTGGCGAAGATAAGGTAAAATCTTTAAACTTTGCTCAGAAAAAACAGTTAATATCTTCATTAAAACCGACGCTTAATCTGTGTATTTCTCAGACTAGTAAATCGCTTAAACGAAAATTTTATAGATCAGTGCATAAAACTAGTTGGATTGTTGGCTGTTCGCACACTAATAAATTGTATTGCTGGTGCTGCATATTTTTTTCGAATGAAGATTCCGAATATATCTGGTTATAATGATTTAAATAACATATCTGGCGCCATGAAAAGGCACGCAAATTCCCATAAACACCTGTGTGCAATGGTTTCTTTCGCTAATTTTGGTAAACAACGAATTGAGACATCTATATCACGCCAGTTATCTGAGGAAATTTCAAAATATAACACGCGCGTTGATAACAACCGTAGTGTATTTCAAAGATTAGTCGATATTGTTTGTCATTTAGCACAACAGGAACTTCCTATAAGAAGACACGATGAGTCCAAAACTTCATTAAATAAAGGCAATTTTTTTTGAACTGGTCTCGTTAATTTCAAAATACGATGTCGTTTTAGAAAAGCATATGCAGCATCAGGAAAGTGACAAACCGGGGCCGAGAAGAAGACGGATGAATTCACTTTTAATTTATTGTACCTAACCAGTAGTTTATGAGAAAATTGCGATGATACATACGTAGGTACCTACATACTCAGTCGAAAACTGAACTTTCTTTTTTTGAAATCGGTTAAAATTTTATTGGGCTTGCCTTATTTTGAAACCCTAGGCACGCCACTGCAGATAGGGCCGATTAAGTGAAGCCACGGGCAACCACGGCGTACACTGTCAAAATTGGACCGAAAACGCTCTAAGACGTGGGGAGGATAAATCCCTATTTGTTTTGTTGTGGAACAAAACGAGCTGAAAAATAGTAAAATGCAAATCACATGTAATATGGAATTTAAGTTCGGTATACTTGCGACTTTAAAATTCACTTTTTAACGACTAAGAGAAACGAAGTCATATATAACCATAGACTACCCATCATTAATTTAATTAAATTGTTTATTATAATATGACTATTACCTACCCATTGCTTGATTGCAGTAATCACATAAGTAAAGTCAATTCGCCTCGACTGTCTGTTTGAAATATCAAAAGTGCTGAACGCTTGATAAGACCCTCAGGATCATTCGCCATTGACCCTGTTTGAAATATCAAAAGTGCTGAACGCTTGATAAGACCCTCAGGATCATTCGCCATTGACCCAAGAGAGCTTAGAACAAAATGTACTGCATAGAAACTGCAACGAAAGACTTAGAATAACTAACTGTTTAGTCGACTACATCATTCTGCAGCATGTTTGGCCGTCCTGCATGAACGAAATTTTTGTACTAATATTACTTCATACTCGCTATCTAAGCAATAATAATCAAAAATATACTTTGCTAAGCGATGTTATCCATACATGTACTCATCCTTTTATCTCAAGGGCACACAAGTTGTCCTTGTATATTATATATGCCCTGTTTATTTTGACTACCTACATAAGCTTTCCAATTACGATTTTCATCATTAGCAGACGAACAAACCCGATCGTAAATCATTCCTACATGTAGGTATAGGTACAGAATTATTAATGGGTTTGAAGTATATAAATAAAATAACAATCTGTTTTGTTTACTTTTACATCTGTATTTTGACCCATCAATCTAATTAATTCAATGTGATTAACACGAAGCTAATAACATTAATTAAAACCCTATTGATCTGTCTCGTCAAGTAGTGTCACTAACCATGATCTTAGATTATCGTTACATACGCGGTTAAGTAAAAATATGATATCATAATAGTCACATACGAGTATTCCGACGTAACGTTAGAACGAATCGTTAATTTTAATTTGGAACATGCAATTTGCTTTATAGTATATCTACCTAGAAGCTAATGATTGATTGACATGACACGCTTTGATGACGGCTCACCTATTGGATAACGTGGTGACGTCATCGTCATCAGTCTGATTCAACAGCAAACGTCAATACGACTGTAAAAATTACGCATTTCAGTTCCGCATGTCGCAAAATAAGTACTTGCTAACTGCTATGTTGATGTATTGCAACAGTTAGTGCGGTACGGATAATAATCTGAATTCATATTATTTTATTATTTATCTACAATCAAACGAGTAAGAAACGTGTTATAACCGCTTTAGACTGATACGTTATTTGATTCAAAGTATTTCTTGTTATCATTTTGTTACCATTGTTGTTTATACCACTGTTGACTCAAGCACATAGATACTACATACGAGTATGTCCAAATAATAGAAGACTCATTTTTATCTCAGTGTAGTTCTTGAAACGGGAAATAACTAATTTAAGTTATTTTATCAGAAACTTTGTTATTCAGGTTAATCATATCAATAATATTAGTCACCATCACTTCACATCATCGCATTACAAATTTTCGGGAGGAACTTTTCGGGTTAAGCTCTCATAAATGAAGCGTATCACTACATATTTTAAAACAAAGTCCTCCGCCGCGTCTTCCTGTTCGCGATAAACTCAAAAACTACTGCACGATTTTCATGCGTGGACGTTTCACCAATGGATAGAGTGGTTCTCGAGGAAGATTTTAGTAAATAATTTGTCAAGTTTTTGTATACATTGGCTAAAATATAATGATATTTGTTGGAAGTGTCGGAAAAAAATAAGCCGACTGGGAGCTTTCAACGAAAACCCTTTGAGATATAACAAAATTATGTATGGTGGAATTGTGTATCTTATATAGAACTACAGAAAAGTCCGCGATGGCATTTCTATCTCTTAAGGATAACTTACTATATCCAATTGAATACTTAAAAAAATTGGCAATTATAAAGCGGGAACGGGATCAACATTAAAATTTCATGATTCATGACCGACATTCACGCTGGCGAAGCCGCGGGCATCAGCTGGCATCAATAATAAAAGAGTATGAGCATTATAATATTATTAGAAGAGTTTAGCTAAACCTACCAATGTATGAGAAAAAGGCTTGTTATTTCTTGTATCTGATCGCCTAATTTTGTAGAACCCCAGTGTTTTGTGTTGGGGAGATTTCATAAATGTTTATTTATGTATTTTTTTATATCAGTTATTATATTACACACGGTTATTTTATTAAATCCGAATAGGTATTAATAGTATTCTAATTACGCGAAGAAACCATTTACTTGGTTGCAGTCACAGACCAGACCAGAGAATATTAAAATGAACATTAATATTCACATGTGTTAAAACCTTAGAGCATTAAACAATTGGTTGAATGCTCTAAAACATATTTCTCTTTTTATCATAAAAAATATATTTGAATTAGACAGAATTAAAACAGAGCCACCAGTTTTCTCAAGATTTTCCTGATTCAGCTTCACCTGTAATGTTTTAGCACTACCTACTTAGTATTACTGTGGGAATTATATTTATAATCACGTTATAGATGAAATAGAATATTTTTGAGATATTCATTTGACACTGATGTCTAACGGCCAATATATCAGTGCTACAAGTAGACATCTTAAGGCGGCGATGGTATCGCCACAGTGCAAATGTATTCGACGATTACTATCTGTCATATAAAACAATTTACGGGCTTGCCACGTTAAGCTTCGCCCCTTTTGTATATTTATCGTCCATAAATCTAACAACTGCAATCAACTCACGGGTCACACAGTTAATTACCACTAACACACATAAAACTTTATTTACTATGTGTCTGTATACAACATTGTTTTATTTTAAAATATTACCTATACTGTGCTATAGACAACTTGTGATGCATCGGAGTTTTAACATAACAGTTATGAATATTGAAAAATGTACTTTGCCAATTCTGCAATAAATTCGTTTTTTGAACTTTTGAACAATATGAAGTTCTTAATGTAAGAGGATGAATGGTGTGAATGATGACATGACATGATGATTGCATGAAATAAGATATGCTGTGCCGACCCTAAATAAATTGAGATGAGGACAGATAGATAAGGAATCAATTTATAAAGATTCGACAATTTCGATAGACATATAATAAAGGCTTTTATGTTGAGCTGATTCTAAAAAATAAAAAGCATTAATCTGCATCATCATCAATGCAATCATAAATAAAGTAAATTAATTTTAACGCTTTCTCCTTGAGTTATTTCTAATTGTCCACTCCATGCTGCTTGGATGGCGTCACTCACACTGGAGTTGAGTGTCGAACGGATCTGATCGGAAACGGCATTGGGCTTCGTACTCTGGGTCTTTTCGTAACCACCTAGCTAGCCAGTCATGTACACTTTCTCGAAGTTATCACCGCGCTTTCTGGCGATGTGCCTAAATAGCCATCCATGGGATTTGAAACATCTTCCTCCAATCTCAATTCCTCCACATCTGTCACGCGTTAATGCGAGAACGGTTTGCCTTCTTCAAAGGGCTAAGTCTTTGCAACCTGCCACAAGCTCCATTCCACTTTCAGATAAATGCTCATAGTAGCTCTAAGCTACGACATGGCATTCCTTATCATTCCAATGCACATTTAGTTCACATGACCCATTGTTGGAGCATATAATTTCCCATCTATTTTAATGTCATCATTTAACTATTGTAGATTAACTAATTATTTATTACCGTGATATATTTTGACTTCGTTAATACCGAAGTTTAATCAATACTTTCTGAAACTTTCTGATTTCTGCTCATGAATACAGCACAGTATTGAATTCCAAAGCCCTCGATGTTATGTCCCTCTACACGGTGCTACTCCTCACATCTCATCTTTCAAGCTATTCCTGTTTGTGAATATTTTACTCATACTTTCTCACCACGCTGTTCGATCACATAGTTTCATAAAAAAAAATCTGATCTATTAAAAATTTCAGCTTTGCTATTAGTCGCACAAAAAAAATAAGTTGCAAAACTTTGTAAACACGGTGTTCGTTATAATTCATTTTTAGGGTTCCGTACCTCAAAAGGAAAAACGGAACTCTTATAGGATCATTTTTTGTCTGTCTGTCCGTCTGTCGTCTATCTGTCAAGACCCTTTATCCTGGGAACGCGTGGAGGTATCGAGTTGAAATTAAAACCATATACTCGGGTCTACAGTCCCTTGAAGCTGTGAAATACTTCTGAGTTAACGTAAAAAATACACGGCCGTTTATGCCGCAAAAAACGTATATGTCGAAACTCTCAAGGGAATCAAAATTTATAGGGTACTTTCCGTTGACCTAGAACTATGAAATTTGGCAAGTAATATCGTTTTATACTACAAGTACGGGAAAATTCTGAAAACAATACATTTGTAATTAAATCATATAAAATATAGTCAGTACGTAATCAATCATCGAGGTTAAGCAAAGTCAGAAAAAACTGCGAGACTCGATTCCTGAACTATTTATAATATTTACCTACAAATTTGTACGAAACCCTCGGCGGGCGAGACCGACTCGCACATATCATGTTTTTTCTCATTCATAGTGGATGGTATACGGCCTAGTATTGGTATTAATAATATATTTGGTTCTTGATTCTAGAACAAATGCATTTCAATTTGGGACGCAGATAGTTTGTAACCTGGATAGGATACTTTGTATCCTCGCTGGACCCAATTCTGAATTCCACGCAGACGAAGTCGCTGACAGTGTTTAATATTTCCTACTTATCGGATTTTGTACATTTTATTTATCGAACAACTCTATAAATGTACGCTGCACCTAAAATAAATAGGCATTAAATTAAAATAAGACTCATGATCTTAGTATCGAAGTAGGCGTGATGAAATAAAGTGATTATTAACAATTCAAAGTATATTGGCAATCACTACAATTAATAACGTAATCGTTTATTTTACGCTGGGAATAGGATACTACGTGTATAATTACGGTAGATATCCGCTATTGTTATTGTGGCAGGTGTGCGCGTGCGCGTCCAGTGATCTCACCGTTATTGCTCATTGATGACCAAGTGCCGCCGAATGAGTTCATGACTCCACGTTTGATTTGCCGACTGTTTATTATTTGCTTCACACGGACGTCCGACTTTGTCCTTTCATGCTTTGTGAGATTCATGGGCGTTTACCTCAATCAATGTTTATTGCGCGTTCATGTGTGTTTGGTTAATGCTTTCGTAGCCTTGAAAGAGATTGATTGACATTAATCGTAACGATTTTAGTGTGGGTATTTTACAGTACATCTCAATGAAGCCGGCCAAGTTCTGTACCTTGCAAACGCCCCAATGTGTGATAAAAATATTTAATTTGCAATACTTACAAAGGAAATAAGTAGCAAAAGTTGGATATGTTTCTCAGGTAGACGAAGTCGCACCATAAGTTTATACCGTTTTGGTACGAAACCGTAAAAAAAGGACTTCCAAAGAGTAAAAATTATTCTAAAGTATGATTATATCCTAAAGGAGCCGTTAAAGTTGTAATGAATATTTTAGTTTAATAGAGTTTTCACTACTTGTCACTGACAATTAACATAATTATTTGCATTGCATCATGTATCTAGGAAAACTTAAAATTGGTCATGCGATCGTAGGGTTGCGTTTCTCAGTAGTGAGATTGATTGAATGGACTCCGATTTTTGCAACCGATTGCAGGACGCAAGTTGCGCAAGCTCACTTTTAATAATGTAATTGCACTGAATGTTCCAATTATTTTAATTTATGTATGAGTCTCGCAGTGAGTGTATAACTGGATAATGGTCTTTGTTATCCTCATGGTTAAACTTGTACTAAACAGACCGGTTTCACGTCAGTAGGTACATATTTAAAACTATACAATTAAAAATCCTGATCACCTCATCACGTCCGGTTGATGTTGGAATAATAACTAATGTAAGTAACTGTCTAAAACTATACATCTTTAAATAGACATGTAGCCTACATGTCTATTGAAAGATGTATAGGTATCAGATCTTATAAAATCTCAGTTTTCACTTATGCACTAATAATTCCTAAGACAAAAACGTACTGTTAAGAACTAAACGAGATTTTCTTTCTTTTAACTTCTCTCTCCTTTCAACTGCAGCAAGGTCAAGGCAAAATTTCAGTCTCCTTCTTTTTTCGCGACATATATAAAATGTGATCAGTAGGTATAGAAGTATGCTATAGTACATATTTAAATAATGATGCCCATGCTAACACCGTACATAAAATTTTTGTTTCAAAAATCCTAACTTAAAAATAATAATTAAGTAGAAGCATGATCTTAGTCATTAAGATTCTAAGAAAAGTTTATTTTATAACGAGAATTTGGTATGACTACTGCTTTATCATTCTGGGACATTAAATTCACATAATGAGCTACGTAGCATCCGTGTGCGCGTCGAACATGTATGAACCTTACTATAGCAATTTTACCTACTTTAGATCCTATTGTTATAGTTGAGTTTAAGATAAAAATAAAACACTAATAATTACCACATCGGAAGACCGTTGATGTGCAGGGTCGATAACATCGTTAAGCTCTTCTAAAATTATTGGTTGCCCTCCAACAATATTGGTGCAAAGGAGTAGAAAGGGAGTGGGAGAGATAGAATTAAAGAAGGGGGAAGAGGGGAAGAGACTTATGCTCTGTAGTAGTTGACACAAGTAGAAGACGAATTACCAACTTTTACCACTTATTTTTATAGCGTTTACTAGGTATTGTTTATTATTTGATTGATTGTAATTGTTTTAGTGTTCGAAATGCTGGTATGCGCGCGGCAGTGTGCCCGCCGCAAATCGCTCACTCTCACATTCGGAGAATTCTGCGTGTTCGCAGCTGAACTGCGCCGGTGTTCGAGACAAGCCAGACAGTAAGTATATCACTAGTTCCTACTTGTTTTTGTCCATATTATTAGGGTGTTACGTAACGTTTTTCTCCATGCCAACATATCCTGAGTTATTGTCACTACTAAAGAAACGCTGCCACTGCAGCATGTCTTACTGCATGCTGGCGTTTTACCGACTTTGGTGACCCGTCAAGTCTGCTTAAATTTTTTATTTATATATTTATTTCTATTAAATAAAAGACAAAACATTTTGGTCATGAAGCCCTTGTGTGTGACAAAACACATGGTTGTTACAGAATTAGTCAGTCGTTAGTCAGTTTCTGCTAATTGACCATTTTGACCCATATTTCCTTCCGACTCGGTTTACTCTAGATCTTTCGTCTAAATCTTCGTATTTGGCTTTGTGAAAAATATTTAGTTTCGCATCGATTACATATTCCATATCCATATTGTATTCAAATTCATAGATTATGTGATCACATTTTACCGACCGTTCGTGGGAAGAGTATCTTACATAATTACAAATTGTGATATGTTTTAAAACTAATTTTTATCTAATTTTTTACTTGTATTATGGGGCTGCCTACAATAAGAAATAACTTATAAGTAATTAAATTAGTCTTTAGTATTAAATAAAATTAAGCAGGAAACTAACACATACCTACGATTCTCCTAGGAATACAAGAAACTAAAGTATTTCCATAATGTTGTATTAAATGTACCTACAACGATGTAATTAAAGACTACAATAATGCCCTTATTGCCCGCAGCGACCACAACATGAGTCAGGTTAATTTTACCGGTGACGTAAAAATGATCTGTCTCCTTTTCCTCGCTCTAAAGTAGTCTAAAGGCTGCGAACTATTATATGACGCGTGCGTTGACCCTTGCCTGCCAAACAATTACCTATATAGAAAAATTTGGTAAAGCGTTGAATCGATATAACCACACTGTAATCTTTTCACCCTTCATATTTCATAAATGATTTCTTTGAAATTCTGTAGCTCGGCAGCATTAATTTGCATTATCGTACTTCCCCACCTACACGAGTTCATCGATTGTGTTTTGTTTCTAATTTCAGTTTTCATTCGCAGGAGTTCGACCAAACCTGAGTCGCCACAATGGAACGTAGACAAGGAGCTCAGAGATAAAGACGCAATTTGTAAACCTGTAAACGGTAAGATCTTTTGGTTTGTTATTAAAGAATTAAATGACCGTCCCGAAATTACTGAATTGGCCGATATGACCGAGTTTACGAAGACCGATGCGAATATTTTGCTTCGCTCATGGTCGAGGCCCCCGTCCTCGCTTCAGGATGCGACGAACTTTCGTGTTGCGGAAGGTCGATCGTCCCGTGATGAAACAAATGGTGACTAAACTTTCCGCACGGTACCAATCCAGAAATACACGTTGGTAGTCCCTATGGCTACGCAACAATATCTTATATATTTACTATAAATTCTGTGTCGCCGTCCACTTCCCACGTTAGCCTATCTGTTATCAAGGCGCTTGATGGACTCTGAATTACTGATATTCGATTGGTGGATAATCGTCGAAAATCAACATAATGCTTTCTTTAATTAGTTGTTGTAATGACAGCATGATAATATGCGTCACTAAATTGTGAAATGAAATGAATTAATGATTTCCGTTTCATCAGTCTTTACATTCAACTTTGTGATTTATTGCACTATTAACTACTTGTTTACCTTTACAAATACAAAGACAAATGTCAAACCATATCGAAAGGCAGCAAAGAACTAAATCATATATAGTTACTTATTTATCAATCTATACCTTAACAGTGTACCGAACTGTTAAGGTATAGATTGATAACTATATGCTCTGCTAAGTATACCTACCACAGAAATATATATTTCTGCGATACCTACCTATACAGTTAGTTGACAGCGATGTTCACAACTTCACATTCATAATAACAAATAGGAACTAACTCACATTCGTGGGACATGTGGTCATCACTTATTGCGTATATCTGTGTTTTTAATTGTTCTGCTATTAATGCGATTGCCCTATGCTACAGTCATCGTACGTTCGTGCCTGTTTTGCACCCGCAGATGAAATGCTAAGATCTACGTCAATCTCCCAGCACATCTGACTAATGAATTATATTAGATAAAGTTATAAAATATTATAATGTACTTTAATAAAAACAATAATTAAAAATAGTTAGTCCTTTCATGGAATGAAGAGAAAGTAAAAGATTGGTATTACGCTATAGTGAAACAAATGAAGCGCTTGTATCTGATTAAACAATATACATATCGGAAAGAAGTTCCGTTTTCGCACGGTAACGCTTAAGGTAGAGATCACTAAGTAAATATGATGCGTGGCCTCCAGGCTCTTCCGGACATACTATAAACAGAATACGGAAGCGAGAGCGCGATGCGCCACTGCGTGTACTACGCGCCCACGATTTCGGTCACTAAATGCTACGAAAACTTATTAGAGTTGACATCGCACTACTACATCTGCAGATATAACGTAAACAAACGATTGGGTACCTACTGCGTCGACTTCCTTATCTCCCGGAAGAATGATTCTATGAAATGGCTTCTTGAGAACAAACAATTTTCTATTTACATTATCTCTATATTGCAAACTATCAGAAATGTTTTTTTTTTTTTAATTTAGTGCCCACTCTTTTCATAATTATGAGAGAAGTGTATATCCAAATGGAGATTTTGAAAAGAATAATTGTTTTTATTTCACGTGTTGTAGATAAGACTTCCAACGAAGTGGTAAACTTTTTACGTTTGCCAATATTTATGACAGCTTCGTTTTCTTTAGTTACGAACTTCTTAAACTTTTGATGAGGACTATCAAGTTATAATATATACTTATGGCTTATGGCACGATTCGGTCATCTACTATTGATTCTATGAATGATGACATTCGTAATTTGGTACATAATTAACATTTGAAGATGAAATAAAAAATACAGGTTTGCGAATGACTTATGGTTAACATCAACACCATAAGGCTTAGTGCCATGTCTTTGTAGTGCTATAGAAATAACGGAATATTTTAAAATGCGGAATTGGCTAGTACTTGGGCGTAGATGTATGTAAGACGCGAACGATCGCCAGTTGGCCGCCGACCGTTCGCGGGTGGACAGCGTGCACGCCGCCTGTGCTGCACGATACATCCGCAAGCATGCCGCCGACTACAATGATAGTGCCCTGTGCGTTTCTAATATACTTATTTTCCTTTTTTATAAATGAAAAATATCTGTTGGAAGACTCGTCTTTTTTAAAATTTTATAAGACTTTTTGAAGTCAATTCTCGCATTATAAACATACTAGATAGATGATTATTATAACTTTTACAATGTTTTGTATCACATATTTTAATGGGTGTCGCAAATAACAGAGGACTTTATTAAGTCGATTTTGTTGTGTGTTTAGAAGTAGTGACAATTCAGGGACATTCTATTCGAATTTGTGTGCGGGCGGAGGCAGCCGATGTTAGTGCGTTTGTTGATCTGGTGTTGTGTTTACGTTTTCGTTTTGGCATTGAACGAAGCTCCCGAATTGGATTGATGTGTCGGTTGGCCACGTTTTATAAACTGCAGTGTAAACATGAATGAATACTTACCTGTGCGTGTCGTTTTGTGTATTGAACTGAGAAAATATAATATGTACATTGATCATAGTTGATTGGAAAAACTGTAAATAGTAGTATAGGAAACATTGTAAAGGTTATTATCAATGAATTGTTTATACATAATTATGTGATCAAAACTGTGAAGTCCTTGTAGTTAAAAAGAAAAACTTAAATTTGTCGAAGCCGAATGCGCGACCATTTATGGTAATCATTAATCTACAAGTATGCAAGTAGGTGTTTAAGTAGTAAGGTGGTCGGCCTACATGTGAAGCCCACGCAGTCGATACTAATCAATCATTGACGATGAGTACGGCTGGTTGAACGAACCCAGCACCGGCACTCGCCTTACCGTGATGCTTTCTAATCCAAATCGTATGTACCCATGCTATCAACAATCATAGGTCATTATTAATAGCACCTTGTATTTAGATGTAATCATCGAATGATCACATTTACATATTAATTGATCACCACCTTTTTCGGTATGCATCTTAGTTCTTTGTATCGCAGATAATAAGTCTCAGCGCCAAGGTTTCGTGAATTGTTATTGATATAGAATTTGTTCCTACGTAGATCGGACGTCATGTAATAAACATAAAATACTGATTCGTATAAGCTACTCATCTAGCTCCAACAAATAGTAACAAACCGCTGTTGTTTGAGCCCATTGGTTGCGTGTCCAACCGCAGTACAATTGTTAACAATTAACATTAGTTCTTTTGCGTGTCTCGAGTCCATCTTAGAAATAGGGTCAACTCATCCTATCATGAGCTGTCTCAAAGTACATATCAAATATTGTTCACATAGTGATTGATTGTTTCATCTTTCATGGTATTATTCGTGTTATTGACGTAGACACTACGTTAGACATGGTGTTTGCATTAAATAGCGTGGGATGACGACCACGTGATAAGTGTGTAGTGTGTTCATCTAGAATAGATTGGAAGTTAAAGCTTATTTCAAAGCATACATAAAATAAATAGCGTTCGGCATATTTAAAAATAACTTTACATTCAACTTACGTAATTACATTTTTATGTGGCTCTAAGCTACTATCACGTCTTGCCTCTTATTGTTATGGAAATATTATTCAATAAATTGGTGTGTTGTGACAATTCCTAACGTATGATGTTGCGCAGGCAGCGAGGCGCCCCCTCCGCCCTGCGAGGTGTTCCTGGGTGGATCCTGCAACCCAACTACTTGGAGATCGGACATAGCCATTCCAATGTTAAAGAAGATGGGCATTACGTATTTTAATCCGGTGAGTTAAAGATTACCATTTTGTCACAGAATTTTCGTCAGAGGTATTAATTAATCCATGAATGTTTGAGCAGAACCGTTCACTGTCTCATCCCTGTAGTGTACATTGGTCAATACTACATTGATAACTAGCCTGCACTCGTAATATATTCAATACATTTTATGTCTGTAATATAATTTAAGTTATTACTGCGAAAAGCCTGTTATTGCTGTGGGTATGTAAATAGTGGTGACGTATGTCATTGATAAATATAATGTGGGAAAAGATAAGCGTCTTTGAATGTTCAGTTTCAGTTGGCTTTAATCTAAAAAAACACTTACAATTGGGCATTACCACGATGTATATGTTAAAGAAGTAAACAATTGTACTTTGTTTTCCATTGTACGACGTGATGTAAAATAATTGTTAAACGATACTACAAATAAAAATTAAAACCTGTATCGTAATTACATGACATGGTTATGCATAATCGTGTCGAATACTATATTTGGAAGAAAAGTAATTAAACCATTTTGAGCTAGTCACGTGTTGTGGAGTGGCACGCGCAGCATCAATAAATTGATTAATTTGTTTATAAACGTTTATTCTAGTACAATATTTATGGTGGGGCTATAAAAGTGTAAAACATTATGATGTGCTTCGACACTGACTCTATTAAATGAATGTAATGAAATCTACTACTGAAATAAATAGCTGGTGTGAATGAGGTACAACCAGGATAAAAAGTATCATATTATCCAGGTTATAAAACTATCTGTGTGCCAAATTTCATCCAAATCCGTTCAGTAGTTATTGCGCAAAAGTTTCACAACCAACCATCCATCTTCACACATTTTCGCATTTATAATATTAGTTGGATATTTATTATAGACATTTATTAATTCGCAAATACCTAGTATTGACCGAGAAGAAAAAACACTTTTAATCTTAATTTATTTGTTGCCATGCTTAGTGGTTTTCACTTGTTTATCTGGGGATGACCAGCCTGCTTACTCTTGAAAATAATTCCGCTTGATTGACATTGGAAATATGTCAGTTCATACGTTTAAATGCCAAAATGTCTAAAATATTATTAAAGATTCGGGATGATATGAAGACAACATGCTTTAAAATCGAGGCAACTGTAATGTAGGTAAATTTATTTTTCATTTACGCGTTGTTTTAAGGCGTCTATTTAATATTGGAATTAGATTGGAATTGGTATTAGTTTCAAGAGTAACCCTACTGATCAAATTACAAATGCAATCTGTAAACTATTTTGTTTTTCTTTAGTGAAATATTTAAACAAACTATAATAAGGTACAATTTTTACAATAATGTGTGGGTGTCCATTAATATTCATAACGTTGGCTGTTATTACAATAACATCGCTGCTCAACTTTAAAAGGCCAGAGATAATGAGTCCGTACACATATTTAACTTAACTCACACGCAGAGTTTTAATTAAATATATCTATACTTAATATATAAAAATAACCTTCTCCCAGATTTTCTATATTATTAGATATCGAGTTCGATAACGCGTTTTTTTTTGTTCTTTGAATAGTGTGAAACGTGCTTGCGATAAATTCGATTTTGGTAATTAGATATGACACGTTCTATTGAAATATCTATTACACATCGCACATGTAATATCTCCATTACTCTCCGAATGTAAACGCTTTTAAATACACATGAAATCATGTACTACGTCATACCTACTTACATACAGTTGCCTAGCGCATGAAGCCTAAGTATTTTAACGACATTGCTTGACCCATGTATTTGATAAGTATACACTACAGACTTAAATGTTATATATATCAAATGCAAATATAATAATCTACAAATGACCCGACGACGGACAACGTTCATACCATTGCAATTATAGAACATTTATAGACAAAATGCTTTCGACGAAGGAAATGCATGCTCCGCAGTGTGCTACGCATTAAGGCCCGTATTAAAATCGCATAATTATGTGAGCTTTTCGAAGTGTCGATCTGTATGACTTTACAAGTTCTGAGTAGGCGTCATTTTAAAGTCAAGAGTGGAACTTCTGAAATAAGATCGATTTATTATTAATGCGGGCCTTAGTCTTTCGTGCATCAAACAACCGGTTTATCAACATCAACCCTTGCCCATTGCCTCACACCCATAAACCCAAAATATTAGTTTCATTCCTATTTCTATGGTCCAACCCGAATCCGAGAAAAATAAAAGCATGCTGATGTATGAAACAAAAACGAGATTGGTGTTTTGGTCGCTATTGGAATTGGTACACATGGTAAAGCGCCCTATAATAAAAAATAAACTTACCGTATCATGCGAATTCTGCAGCAAGTAGAAGACTGGTCGACGGAGCTGATGGAGGTGGAGCACCGCGCGAAGGCGGCCGCGCGCGCGCTGTTGTTCGTGCTAGACAGCGAGACGCGCGCCGTGGCCGCCAGCGTGGAGGCCGCACACCTAGCAGCCGCCCCGCGCGACCTGCTACTGGTGCTGCGACCATACACGCGCCACCAGACCATCGGCCACGAGACCATCTCTGACCAGTAAGTCTCATAGCCTTAGTATTAATAACCGCACTTTTTCAAAGTACGATACATGCATTATATCGGTATAGCAACTTGACAAAACTGTAAAAAAAAATCCTTACTATTTACTACACAAGCGGATTTATTAATGTCAGAATTGCAGCTGTTTTGGCTTAATAATTCGATATGGTACATACTTCATCAGTTATTTATTTATTTATTATAAGCCACTGCAGGACAAAAGCCTCCCTACCATCTTTCCATTCCTCTCGCTTTAAGGCTTTCTTTTTTAATTCATCAATTAGAAACAAAATATTCTTTAAAGTGATTAGCGCAACGAAAGACGATAGATGTTGGACCTCTTTGGGTTAAAATCATTTTCCTGTTATGACGTCCTGTGTAGGTACATAGGTATATATATTTTATTAATGACTAGAAACCGGGGGCAACGATCAAAATGACTAAAGCTATTCTTGTGGAATTACGTCGTTACCATAATTAGTGCTGAAATATGAAGTTCTATACGCATGGGCGTACCCAGGGTGTGGGGGCAGTGGGCGGGGGGTCTACTACTTACTGTTTTCGCTAAAATTTATGTTTGAGTCAAGTTACGACTTTACAATTACATTAGCTTTTTTTCGGTAACATGGTAGCGCAGCAAGGTTGAGGTCAACAATGATCAAGACAGGTTAACGTTAAATGGGCTCGGTGTACATAAAAAAGTTGTAAACAGTATGGGCGATTCTTTGACGGAAGACGTTATAAAACGTTTGGCTGAATATCCTCGAAAATTACTTTTAAAATAGATGTTTAAAAATTTAAACAATTTCAATTAAATAAATGGATAGATCAATCAATCAATCTGACTAGCCTTTTTGGGGCGGCTTCCAGTCAAACCGGTAAATAAATGCATAGATATCTACAGCGTGTTTGCAGTAAAGCAAAAACCTTTACCGTGACACTTTGTGTTTAGTATGTTAATTTAAACTAATAATTGTTTTTGTGACTGCAGCGAATATGTGGAGCTCTCTCGTGCCCGAGCGACATTACAAGAAGCGGTAGAGAGACGAGGTCTGCCCGCTTTCACGGACATACCAGCTGCGTTGCGATGCGCGCGCGCTGTTTTGCGAGGCGCACGCACACACCCACGGCATTCTCTTGGACATACCATCCTACGGTTAAAGCGGGCTTACGACGCAGCGGGCGGGAGAAATACCCGATTACCACGTTCAAAGGCCGTCGACGTGCTGAAGGACGTGACGAGAGCACCGCGTGAACACGCCGAGCGTTGTTTACCGTCCTCGGTCGACCCCGTCGACTTCGAAGCGTTCTGCGCCGCTGTCGCAGAACTTGCCGCCGACGCAGGTCAGTGCGACTCCTATTTTGTCAACCTCAACAATCGTTAAAATGCTGTCGTTTCCTGCCAATGCCCCGTCCATAAATACAATTAAATGTGGCATGAGCAGTTTAGGTTGCATTGTTTAGCTTTGAATATTATTGCTGTATTTACATGGATTTATCGTGGAAACATTAACAGGGAATTGGCAGTGTTTTTACAATTCACGGATGTGAACTGACATTTGGTAAAGAATATGTCGGTGGTGGGCGTTTGGTAAGGGATGGTGTTTGTTGAAGGACACATCGGGCCACGCGCGGTGGCGGTGGAATGCGACAGCGTCGCTTCGCGCGTGCGCCGCGTTTTCCGCTCGCTGCTCGATTACCTCTCCCCGCCCAATCCCGGTGCGTGTACGCACTATTCATTTAACATTACCATATCATAATTATCACCCGCTAGTCCTCTACTTCTGGACAAAGACCCGCTCCATACATATATAGGTTTTAAGCCTCTTGAATTTAACGGCGATCTTGAACCTTCAACAGGATGTCTGACCATCTCACGCTGAATTTTTTGTTATTATCATAATTTCGATTTATTTTTTTGTGGTCCTTTAGGTTTGTGCTTGAATATTCGATCTTAATTTCGAAAATGATAATAGGTCATCCAAACCTTGCATTGCTTGCTTATCTTCTTTATTTTCCAACATTCGCATTGTAAAATAATTATATATATATAACTTAAGACATTCATATCATCTGTTGATACTGTTGATGTTTTTTAATATGTTTGTGCTGCTCCAAATGCTGAACATTGTAAGGACACGTAATATTCAATCGTTTTAAATATGAGTACGTTTTATTTGCAGAGTCTCTAAGTCGAAATGGCCAGGAGACGGAGGCGATAGGCGGGGACCTTCGTAGTGAACCGCGTGTTCTCGAGCCTGCCGCGAGAGATACCAACGGACTACGCCTCGTCAATCCCCGCCTCAAAGCTTACGGGCGAAAGCTTGGTTTATTCATTCCTAAGGTATGTAACAAATATTTATGCAAAATGTCATTGTTATCACGTTTGAAATCAATTATGTATCAGCAATTAGACGACTATTGTTGCATATAAACTTCCTGCATATATTTCCATCAACAAACAGGTTTTGCATCCAACAGTTTTCCATTGAAGTTTATGGTTGGCTGGGTGATTGGCACAAGCTGATGACTTTTAAGGTGTTCTTTTTATTCGTGGTTTTGGTATGTCACTATTCAAGTATGTATATCTCTAGAACGGTGGTCACCGCACTGCAGCAGACGGTGCAGGCGCGGCGAGTGCTGTGGGGGCGGCGTCCTGCGACAGCGGAGACTCCGTGTTCACGCCGGGCACGGAGCGGCGCCTGGAGCGCCTGCCCGCCATGCTGGGTGCGCCCACGCACGACGTGTACCTCGGCGGCACCTTCCCGGTAACTAGCTGAAACAGTCTATACTCTCTGCAATCCTTCTAAACCACTCGACTACGTGTTCACACAGGATATGGAGCGCCGTATGAAACGCCTATCCTCCATGCTAAGCCTTCACTTTCTCAGTATCTAGTACAACAAAAATTATGTTCAGGTCCCATTGAACCGAGTATTCTGTAGTATAATACATTTTATGATTAGTTGTATTTTTTTAAGAGGTGTGACTGTTTGCATGTACGTAATGATAACTATCCTTTTCTCCCCAGTTTCACAACACGCTACCAGAAGAAGTCCTCCGACGCGAAGGCTTTACGTTCGTAATACCGCGCGCCAACGACTACACGCGAATGTTCTCGACGCCAGCGCGGCGCGCTGCGCCTGCGCACCCAGAGTCCCCGCGCCGCGACAAGAAGCCACGCCCTGCCAGTGCTGCGCTAGAATTGCCCGATGACGTGCAACTCAGAGATCGCACGCCTGAAGACAGAGTCGACCGCAACGATCGTCTTAGCGCCTCAGACTTCTATACCGTCACGGAAGATGTCACGCCACAGCCCTTCAAAGGTAAGCTTCATATTATCATTACCAACACATATTTCGGAGATGATTCGATGATGACCATGATTTCTAGGATTCTTCTTAACCTAGAAGAGACAGTCTACACAAATACGTTTCTGTGTACCTACTACTAACGACACGTTTGCAGACAATTCCACTTCCAGTCGCCTGCACCTTCATAGACATTTATTGCTAGCAGATGAAATTACGTAACTTTATATCAACTCCTGCGGTATTTTATTACAGGAACTTACGACGAGGACCTACTGTTAGGCTCTCGCGTATTAGTGTTCGCGATGAGTGCGGACGCGCCGTGCTTTGCGGCGATGGTTTTAGCAGCACACTACATGGGACTGCGGCCTGCAAATACCGTGCTGCTTGTGCAACCCATGGACCCGCAGAAAGCGCACAATGTAAGTTGAAACATAATAATTTTGATAGATAAAAATTATGACTGAAATAGAGGTCCAGAGCCAGTTGGTATTCTCACTTATCTCGAATGTTCTTTGAATCGTTAATGTTAACATATTGGCAAGACAGTGACTAACAGAATATTCATGTCCTTACCCTAATCAATGTTTCTGTTTAGGACGCAGCTTGGTCCGCTTGCGTATCTGAATGAAGAGCAAACTTCTCTATAACCTTACTGATGAACTAAGTATTCCCTTACAGTATAGCGAAGCAGCCGTCAAGGATTACAACCGGGGTCGCCACTACCTCTCAGATTTAGCGAAGCGCTCCGGTGTCCCCGTGTTTGACAACATCGACTCGGCGATGGCCTGCGTTGTCAGCCGACTTAGGGCTACGCTATAACATCAATAGATGTCCCCGGGTCTTACATAAACTTTTAATCTATTAATGTATGGATAAAAACGTTAATTGTGTGATACACACTCGAATGTCGATTGCATCGGTATATCGGAATTAATTTAATATAGATGACAGTATATATCGTCTAAGTCCGCCGCTTCGAATTAAAATAGAGTAATTGAACACTACGAAGGTTGAAGCGAATCTCATCTAAAGCATTGGCACAATTTTGTTGTGATTGCGATTTTGATTTCGTATACATAATTTTTATGCAATGCTTAGACAAGCGGCAAAATCACAACTCACGTAATAAAGACATCACAAATTTATTTCATCATAAAACAATTATAGGGTAATTATTTTTACTTGCGTGGCGAAGAGTCTCATAAGAGTGTACTTATTAATTTCAAGACGTTAGTTTAGTACAAAGAATGTCTCTCTTTTACTTCATCACTCTCTATTGCATTATGTCTAATGTAATATATAGATATTAAAATAAATATAATTCAATGTATGTATGAGCGAGAATGGATGGTGATGGTAATAAGGTTATCTTGATGAGGATATAACAAATCTCTGTGATGAATTTGTCTAGGAAATTTTTATAGTAACTTTCAATGCATAAGCATATAATTAGATGATAACTATACATATTAGTATTGTTGCAAACACAGGTACAGGTGGTAGTCACATGTTAGTGTATTGGTGGGATATAATTATATTATCATGTCAGATCGTCGATTTGATATGATAATTTTCTTATCTGCATGAAAGAAATATATAGGTAGCAAAATAACTCATGTCCAGCTGGGCTTATGTTACTTTGACCATTCTTAGTGCATTGTTTAGCAAGAGATTTAATGTCATGTCAGATTGGGCAAACCAATACCATATTTTGCTTCATGCTTCAGATACCTACATATTTCTTGATGTACATGAAGTTGATCATGATTCACTGGGGCTGACAGTGGAATTGGTTCAGTAGCCAAGTAGTCCGGGGAAGTTCATACAGTGGGTCTATTAGATAATTTATATCATGTTAGTACTAAATAATATTGTATTGGCAAATGCCTTTGTAGACATCAGCACTTTAGAAAAACTGTTTGCAAAAAAGTACAAATATCTTGCTCATGTAGCAATTTTAAGAAGTTTTAGTAGTTATTATTTGAATTATGGCAATGCAACGTTAAATTATATAATAAATAACATCATATACTCATTTTTTATTAAAATAAATTGTACCTTTCTAAAGTTATATAATATGCATCAGTGTTCTTAACGCTTGCAAGTGGATATTGATTTAATTAGGTTAAAAGCCACAATTCCATACCTAATTTAGGTATAATCTATAATATTGAGTAGTTAGTGGTAAAAATATTTGACCCACTGTCATTAAAAATTAAATCGTTATTATAAAATTCAGCAAATATTATTTGCTAGTCACACGCCCATTAACATTTTAAGTACTTTGTTAATATTGATTGATAGTACAAATATCTAATTTATAGAAAATATGTCATATATTAATTGTAATTTTATGCCATGTACGCTTATTTTAAACTAAACATCACATATGTAAATATAGAAATTTGTAATTATTTATGTGTTTCATTAATGTTGGAAATGGAAAAGCAAACTGGTATTAGCTATACTCCATGCCACTTTAAGCTCTCTTTTTTGCACTTAACAAAGAGGAGTTAATTAAATTTTTTTTTTAATAAAAATACCTAAAGCCCTACATCAAAATTATACAACATAAACATACATGTAAAAACTTTAATTAAAAAGTATCCTCATCAAAACTTTCACTGAAGACAACCCAAACAGAAACATCATATGTGTATATACTTTTTGTTATTGTTTTCAAAAAATGCTGAATCAAATGTGATAAATTTTTTTTGGGACTACCTCTGAAAGATGACCTACCAAACTATAACACAGGTATAGTCCCATGTCTAGTCTGTCAAGCAAGCCATATCAAATTAGGGCAGTTGACATTTATAACACAGGCGTTGTCTAATCTATCAAGACACATCAGGTTTGGGCTGTTGAAAATAAACAGGTTTTTTCCATTGGGGCAGATAAAAGAATTTTGGAGAGATATGTACAAAAATAAACAGATCCTTGGTTGGATTTTTAAAACCCTGCAATAAAATATAATTTAATTCCTAAGAAAATAATTGAAAATTGAGTGCTTCCGAATGTATACTTATCTATTATTTTCAACGTCGTCGCATTAAAAAAATAGCCCAATGAAAGCTAGCAAATAGGAATCGAGAAACTATCTTTTTATTGCAGTATTTTAAATACCTAAAGCTGGTCTTTAGAATGTGTAGTTCTTTAAAACATAATCCCTAAAATTCTTAATTTTTTGTATAAATCAATGTATGAGACTCGCCATGATTATATCTCATATATCACAGATATACACCTAATAAGAAAAAACCGGACAAGTGCGAGTCGGACTTGTCCACCGAGGGTTCCGTACAAATTTGTAGGTACATATTATAAATAGTTCACAAATCGATTCGTTTTATTTATTTTTCGTACGTAATCTATCAACGTTTAGTCCGTTGCTTAACCTCGATGATTGATTACGTACTTTAAATAAAGACAATATTTTCTATGATCTAATTACAAAGGTATTGTTTTCAGATTTTTCCCGTACTTGTTGTATAAGACGAAATTACTTGTCAAATTTCTAACATTCTAGGTCAACAGAGAGTACCCTATAAATTTTGATTCCCTTGAGTGTCGACATATACGTTTTTTGCGGCATAAACGGCCGTATCTTTTTTTATGTTAGCTTAGAAGTTTGATTTTTTCTAAAATGAATTGAATTTCTTTCAGATTTTATTCACTAGGAATAAAACATATGTTTCGGACAAAATTATTATTTTAACATTCTTTTTGTATGAGTAAATGGCCGTTTTAATCACATCTATACTAATATAATAAAGGGGAAAGATTGTTGACAATTTTAATATTTCTTTCACCATTAGAAAGCTAGTTTAACCCAGAAGTTTAATAAACAATTTTTTTTCAGTCTTCTTCTTATCGTGTGGTTGATGAACAACCTAGTGTCAGAGTTTAGACCACCTGTGAAAGTCCCTGACATGGCTTTACACACCATCGAGGCTAGTTTTTCCTCACGATGTTTTCCTTCACCGTTTTAAGCAACTGATAATTAATTTATAATACGCACATGACTTCGAAACGTCAGTGGTGTGCGACTTAGATTCTAACTTGCGACTTTTGATTGGTCAGTCCAACGGTTGTACCACTAGGCTATCACTGCTTTTTCCAATAGGTAATTTAGTAGTGCTACACATGCGTTGCCGAGAAGGATCGCTAATTGGTTATATTGTTGCTGAACATGGCCCTAAGAGGTAAAAAGTGTTAAGACTGAAAAATCTGAATCTCAATATAGTTTTGTATTTAAGACAGGGTGTTTTGCAGGAATAATACTTGAAAACTATCCAGAATATTTATTGGATATTAGTAAAATAATAATGTACAGACACTTTGGTTCTGTGAGAAGTGCCGCTAGTATTGGTGGTGAAGTGTATGTTGTGGTGCAATTAGGTGCCACTTGGTCAAGTGGTCAAAGAAACTAAAAGGATTACAAGTAGAGAAATCACGAGTGAAAAGAAGCATTTGAAATTTGGAGCTGGTTATTTAGTATTGGTATTAGTTGGTTACACTTCCTTACAGAATGGAATATTTTTATGGAGTTAACATTTTTAAGTTAAGAGATATGACTTAGAAAGTAATTATATAAATTAAATAAACAAACATCAATCAATTTCAGCATCTCTTAATGTAGTAACATTTTAATAGGTACCATATGAAGGGCAATTGCATTACATTGAAAATTAACTTTACTGAGAACAAAGTTTTATTAGTAAGGAATTCACAGATTGAATTCGCAAATTTTTCTGTCGGATACCCACGTCAATTAAAAGCTAGATTCAGTGGGGCATGATTAGTATTGTAGGATCCTTAGATTCAATATAACTATGTAATGCTATTTTGTAGTATGCGGAATAGATTTCGTAAATCACCTCATTTAAACTAAGTAAAAATGCCGCCGCGCCGCCGCCGTCGCGATTATTTTCAAGGAGGTGCATCATCATAAATAATTAAGTACAGGATGCTGAACAATTTTTGACTTTAAAACATAGGCTGATAATATTTTTTTTTATGTTCGCTTCCATAACAGGGGGAAGACTGCAAGTGCACCTCCTCTCGGCGCCCATGCCTACTTTGTAGTTTCTAATGTTAAATTGTAAAAGAGAGACTTACTTAATCGGTACTAGTGACCCGAACTTGTCACCCGTTTTAACTTTCTCGGATTGATGGTCGAGTAATTTAAAAAAGTTTATCATCCCTAAAGTCCTACCCCATAATACCTTCTATAATAATCTAAGTAGGTACACCGTACATAATTAAATCAATATAAAATACAACTTATATTTCCGTTCTTTTTACACATTGTGTTTTTAATAATTTTGCACTTTTACTGCATTTTACGCGGTAAAAATTACAATACAAATGACATTAATTTGACAATCTGACTTTGTCTCACGAAGTGCGCCTCGTGTTGGTAAAACCGGGCACAATAAAATCAAATGTACTAACCAAAGATAATATTCAGAAGTTCAGATTGTTTTTTAGGGATATAAATAAATAAATAAATAAAATTATGCTTTGCAAACAACATCTTACATACTAATCTTTAAACGCATTAACGCACGCGTAGCGACCTGTAAATTTACAAATTGTCTATTGATTTAATCTGTTTAGGGATTGAATAGATAGCGATGAAGTCTCCAAAAGACATAATATAATGTGGAAGTAATCGAAGTAATGAGAAGAAGTTTAGATGGCTTAATAGTCAGAGCGCCTAGAATATATATCCGGGAGGCATGGCTCGAATCCTGCTCACGACCATATTTTTCGTTACACAAAAAATTGAAAATTTAATATCTATTTACAGATAGGTACGAGATTTGTATCTATCTAGTAATTACATTCTGTATTTTTGCTGCCTCGTTGGTCTAGTGGTCCCGAAGAATGCCGAGCATGAGGTTTTGGGTTAAATTCCCAGGTTGGTCAGTGTTATTAGGTTTTCTGCTTGGAAATTCTCAGTAGCAGCCTGGAGTGCCCAGTAAGATGGCAACCGGCTCATCACCTATTGCATGGGACTTAAATAGTAAGTAGTATTGGTGAAATATGGGTGTAAAATTGTGTAGACATCTGCCTACCACTTCAGGGAATAAAGATGTAATACTTTTTTTTTGCATCAATAAACGTGGTGTCTGAAATGCATGTACGTACGTACAAAAAGAATATTATAATGTAGGTATAGATATCTAAAAATACTTTTCCATTCAATTCAATTATGATTTTTAAAATTGTGCTTTTGGAACGTCAAATATTAAAATAAGAAAGCCCCCCAAAATGTGCACTGCTTCCTAGAGCTTCACTAGCTAAAGAGAAGAAGCATGATATAACCTTAGTGTGGCTTTCTACCTACGATATGCCAGGAAACGCAGTGTGATATTTTCTACCAAAGCTGTATACCACCGGGTTAATTCACCTCCCGCATTCATTCCTTGCACATATCTCTAGCACACATTGTATACAAATGAAATAAATTAAAAGGCATGCCTGCCAGGTGTTTTTTTTTATTTCACCTCTTTGGTATGCCTTAGCCACTATATTAAATTATTTTTTAATTATTCTAACCTATTTTGCCTGGGAATATACAAGGATTGTAATGATAACCAATACATCTAAATCGGTTCAGGCATTTAGAAGTTATGGTGGAATAAAGAAACTCACTTACATATTGTACATACATACATACTTGAATCCTAAAAACATAACACTCCTTTTTTTGGGCATTCGTGTAAAAAGGACTTGCTCTGCTAACCCTTTTCCACCAGAGCTCCTCAGTTAGAGGCTAGTAAAATGAACCAATCCTATTGATGGGTTTTTTTCGCTCACTACTCTGCATTCTCGTGAGGCTCTGGTGAAAAGCCACTCAAAAATCAAAATTACACTTTTAACATTTCATATTTATTTATTTCTCCATTCACCTTTTTTCTTCCATTCTCGTCTTCATTTAAATACTTAACTCAATATTGTCCTAAGCTTAATAATATGAATTGTTAAAATATTGTCATTTTTTGTTTGTCTTTCCTATTTGTTTGTTCCTTAGTTATTTGTTTCTCTTTCTGTACAAGATTGCCGAGCTCTCTATTTTTCTCTGCAATTTGCATATGAATACTTCTATGGCCATTTGATCCAGAAGGATACTTGATTAATGAGTTATTAAGTTTCACTATGTCTCTTTCAATTCTCTTTTTGTCTTCTGTTATTTTGAATTGCTCTATATTCAAGTCTTTACTTGAAGACTGCTTTACATCCAGTGATGTTTCGGGTTCATTATCTTGTTCTGCCTTATCACCTAGAGTTCTATTAAGAAAATTAAAGACATTTCGTCTTTCTCTTTCTTTTTCTCGTTCATACGCTCTTTTGTTGCGATCTTCTTCTTTCTTCTGTAACCTCCTTAGCTTTTGTTCAACCTATAAACAACAATAGACATTATATTGACTGTATTTATAAATACATAAACTTTTATCACTGCGGAGTTCTATTACTGTACCTTCAAAGGATCTTGAGCCGCATTTTTCTCGGAAATAGCCATACACTGATCGAGACTCTTCCCCACGGGCAAAACGCGAGCCTCAACCGGCTGCACGCGACCGTCGCTTGCTGCTCCTAACCCAGTCCCCGGAACATAGCCCATTGCTAACATTATCTTCGAGCCTATACCCTGGAGTGTTCATAAATTACATTTATAATTTGCTGATCTATGTTTGCATCAAGTAGGTATTGTGAAGTATGAATTTGAATACATACTCACTCTAGTATGTCGCTCCCACATCCCGATAGGTGCTTTATTTTCATTAAGAAGACTCCTTTCAATAAGAATAGCTTGATTGTCAATGGTTGTGTCTTCACATATAGTTTTATTTTGGGGGTATTCCGTGTCACTCAGACTGTCGTCTGTGTCAGTGTCATCTTCACTTTCAGCTACAAGAAAAGTAGAGTTCAAAGTCGTTCTGTAAACTCGCGAAACTACACTTACTTCATAACAATCGTATTTCTAATGTTTCTGGTAATTAGCAAGTCAACAGATTAATTATGAAGTAATTCAAAATCATCATCAGGCTATAGTTAATTTGATACTATCGCAATTTGTACCTACATATTATGGAAATATAATTTTATCGGAAGTTATAGTTTTGTTGGATCGAAATGTACGACTTCGAGCGGGGTTTTTAACTGTACCTCCTGAATCAACATGTGGGACATTATATAACTATTTCTTTTAATATAAAACCATTAATGTATACTTCACCTATTGGTTAGAACTTACTTGACCATACATTTCTGTGGAAAGAAAAACCGGTCGTGAGCAGGATTCGAACCTGTACTTACATGAACATGTTGGTATTGGGGGTATAGAACTTACTGATATAGCTATGTCTTAATATATCATATGTTATTTTCTTAGAAATCGAAGAGAGTTAATTGAAGGCCGTAACTTATAAGGCTGTCTCTATCATATTATATTTTGATTTAAACTTACTATTCAACGGATACAAGTCCTCAATTTTCACTCTGTGTTCATCAGTGCCATGTTTTCTTTTTTCTCCCGTGTGCACTCCATGCTCTAACTTAACTGAACAAGTTCGTTTTTCTAAATCCATACTTTTTATTATTGCTCTATGCCATAGATGATATTTTTCTGTAGATTTTTTTGTAATGCTTATGTCCTGCAATGGAATAACAACCATTAGAATAGTAACTACAAGAAACGCGCACATATACAGTAAATATTTTAAATTCATGATGTTTATTACATGGCAACAGGTCACATGACCAACTTGTGACCTAAAGTTGAAGAACAAAATTTACAAATCTGTTATACTATTATCATCCAGTATGGATTGGATTGGTGGGCCATGACCAAGAAAATATGAATAAACATTGTATGTGACGAGAATGAATAAAGTAAGAAATTATTATTTTAGACGAAATTTGAGTAAAAAAGAAAAGAAAGAAAGTCTAAAAAGAAATTGTTTGTTTTGAACATGCAATGTGGAGGAATGAACTACGCGCTACTAAGAGGGTAAAAGTTTTTAATTTCAAGAGAATGGTATAATGTTTTAAGGATTTAATTACTTCATCATCTGGTGGTTTCAGTTTCATCAATATTCTACTTCCAACTTTAATTGAACTAAAATCAGGTTCTATTGCTTCTTTTAAATCCGACAATTGTACCAATGCACCATGAGAATATCTGTAATGTTGTAATGTTATGTAACAATCTTATAAAATTATTTAATATTCATTAACAAACATGTCTGATTAAAATGAACTTAACTTGCAGTATAGGCAAGGCACATTAATATGAACACATATCTGCATTATCTACATTATTTTTCTAGTAAAATACATTAAACATGCATGACAAACTCACCTACATTGTTCATCATTAAACTTGCATTCACCATCAAGGTAGAAAGGACATGGCAACATCTCTGCATGTGTTGGGTGGGTAAATAAAACACGAACCTGCAATTGTATAAAGAATACACTAATAGTTATTATCTACATCTATACAAATAAATAAAAATTTATGTTTTTTGTAAAATTGAAGTGTCTGTTAGTAATCTATACTATAATATTATAAAGCTGCTGAAGAGATTTTGTTTGTTTAAATGAGCTTATCACTGGAACAAAAAAAACATTTTTTGTTTGGTAGCCAGGTTCGTGAGAACTGATGTTTTTGGTTTAAGAAAGACTTTATTTCTCATAAAGAATTCCATACATAATTCACTTATAAGGAGTAACTTAGTGTAGGCGACCTATTTTAGCTAAAGGTTTGAATGTGCGGCTGGAGCGGGCTGGCAAGGGCAACGCATACTCGTATGCGTGGTTGCATAAAAACAGTGGCTGCGCGCGGATGTTGCTATTTGTTCCCGATTTTCTCGCTCATGGCGCGTCGCTCACTTGTAAGTCAAGGCGGTCCTAAATTCAAATTATTTAATGTTTATTTATCCTCATAATGTTTTTAAAACGAACGTATAAGTATAATTTTTTGTAATTAAATATTATCTGAGTTTGTATTACGATTGTTTGTTATTTTACCAAATCCAACTGATACAATACATAATTAGTAAAGATGCAAAAGCAGTAAAAAGTGGCTTTTGTCACGGCTCCGGCGGGCGCTGCGGGTCTCCGGCAGTCCTACGCGTGCTAATCGTAGGAGACGCCTTCGGCTTACCACCTGCTCCTAAAAGCCCGCGGGCTGCCTCGCCCCTAAGTGATTCTAAATTACAGTCTAGGGGTAGGGCAGCCAAGAATAAGTGGAGTCGGATTTACAGCGATTCGTTTGTCACTAAAATCTAATTTTTAGCAAATGTTTTAGGAGTAACATTTTTATTTTAAATGAACATTCGGAATAATAAACATTATTCAGGGTTATTCTTAGTATATACGAAACCTGAGACACGGGTCAAATATTTTCAATTATAGAAACGGTATAAATAAATTAAACATATGTAATGAAAACCCACAAAGTTACAAGCTAGTCTTGTGTCGTTGTCCGCACAAAACTATATTCACTACGACTTGTCTTGCGTTAATTACGTAAACAGAGCGGTTGTCAGACTCAGTATGTGATAGTGTATTGATAACATTTACCATCACACTTGCAGTCTATGGACTATCATAATTGTCAATTGTGGATATTATATGTACCTACGAACATACTTTTTCGTAAATAAATGTTCGTACAGATAAACACCTTTGCGTGTTTAAAAATGTTAAGTAAAACAATTTACAATAATTATTTATCCCTTCTACACGACGTCATCATTATGTATGCGTGGTTGCTCAAAAACAGTGGCTGCGCGCGGATGTTGCTATTCGTTCCCGATTTTCTCGCTCATGGCGCGTCGCTCACTTGTAAGTCAAGGCGGTCCTAAATTCAAAATACTGCGTACCGAGTGTGTGCAACGAATAGGTTTTTTTTAAAGATATGGTCAAAATATGAAATGGTGTAAAAATTATTGCAGTGGATTCTATAACTGATTCTGAACAAACTAGTGCCAGGTTTCATATAAACATACTATGAATAGACTCGTATAATAAAATACTTAGGACATATGACTTTATTCATGCAAAATTAGGAGATTCAATTATTTATTATAGTACTCCATATTATGACAGAACGGGTTAAGAAGTAAAGATAATTATGTACTTAAAACTTTTTTTTTTTTTTACATTATGTTTACTGAAGTTTAAAGCAAATGTGTTAGGGGTAATGAATAATGATTTTCAGACAAACAATTTTAGGTGAAGAAAGGGTGTACCACCATATCACGCCCGTGCCGCTACTTTGCTTTCTACTCTGTAATCATGTGGGCGACGCGTCTAAGTCGTGTTAATTTTATTTGTTTCAGTTCTGTACCATGATGACAGTGTATAAAAATACTTTTTTATGTAACTTTGCTGCCTTTGTGTTAATCCTTTACAGTTAGGTTAATAACACTGCCCGGTAATCGAACCCAGAACCTCATGCTCAGCAGTCACACTTGGGACCAACGAGGCAGTCTAATATAATAATAGTCTAATAAATATTACATTTTCAAACAATGTCAAGTAAAAATCAATGGTAACTCTGAACATTCTTAGGATGACACTTAGAATAATAAAAGCACAGGGGTATTTTATTTAAGGTGACTGAATTGGCAGTTTAAACAACACTAACCTGAAGATCTTTGAACTGGTCCTCATCCTGTCGGGGCACTACAGCACTAACCATAGCATTGTACAGACTTGGTTGCCCACCCCACTTGTGGGTGTGATACACTGCACACTTCATACCCAACAGTGAAGACAGCTCATTCTTAGAAAATTTCACATGATTAAGCTAATTTTAATATGCAGAAACAAGCAGCAAGTATTACAGTGACCTTGAATTTATATATAATGTGAATATTCTTACATAGTACAATTGGTTATAAAATGTGATTACATTATGATAAATAGGTGAAAGAATATAGAACATATTTAAACTGACCAAAATTAAAAGCAACTTATAAATCTTCTAGATTATATGTTAGTGATTTGAAGAGATATCATAAATAATGCCAATACCTCTATATCACTGTCATCATTAGGTACATCTTTCAAGTTCTCTGATTTTTCATCCTTTCCTGATTCATATGCCCCACTTTTTGCCATCTCTTGCTGGAAAAAATTTATAAATAAAGTCATCTCAACCGAGATGGTTTAGTGGTCTGAGCACTTGGAGTATTTATCCAGGAGTCGCAGGTTGGATTGCTGCTTGCAACCATATTCTTTTTCTATTTAATATTGTAACTTTAGAGTTTGCTAAGCATGTGTTAATGCTTTTCAAAGAATTTATCTTTAATCTATAAATTATTTAAGCAGTAATTATTTACCATAAATAAAGCATATTCATTGTCCAATTCATCTTTGGCTTCAGAAGATGGAGTTACATCCGGTTGCACGTCTTTAGGCGCTAAGGCATCTAGGTTCTCTCTAGTAAGTTGTATAAGTTGTTGTAAATCAGACTGCAACGACAGTAAAGATTCTCTTTCGTTTTCTTCATGAACAGTCTCAAGGGTCTGGTTCACCATTGTCAGCTAGAAATACAAGTAACTTAGTAATAAACCTCTAAACTGGGTTAATCCTTGAATTTATATGTAGTATGCACTTGATATTTATAATTGTTATTGTTACCTGTTCTTCATACTGATTTAAAGATTTTTGTAAATCGTCCATGTTTCTTACGCTATCACAATCACAGTTGTGAGTCAATAGGAGTTCTCGGTCAGCGGGTCGCTATAGGTGCGAATAACTCGAATGTTGAATTGTATACAAAACATGGAATTGTACGAAGCATTTCCAATTTCAGAGATGCTTCCAAAAATCTTACAAGTCCTTCGTCCTTCGATTGTGACACTTTGCGAGCTGTCTCTTACAGTTTGTCTTTGACAGTGACAGACTGGCAACAGTGTTGCCACACAAAAATTAGAAAAGTTTCAGAGGTGTGATCCCGTCCTGAATAGATCCGAAATGTATTATGTTCCGTTTCATTTTTATATTTGTAGATAAATTAATGTCATGACTAAGTTTGTTGTATGTGTTATGTATGTATAGCTTTTAATTAAAAATCATGATATACCTATCTAAAATAAATCAATTATTGTTATTAAATGCGTTTTTCGTATTATACGACATGCAGGTAAATACCATGCTAACTAAGCTGAAGTGAACAAAACAGCATTGTTTGGACCCACCAAGCAATGCTTTTTAGTTCAGCTGGCTTCAAATTATTATGTAAAAAACGATCGAGATATATAATAGTGTTATATGCTGATGATACATCACATTAGGATTTGTAGAAGTATCGAAAACGGGTAAATTAACAAAATAAGTAGTGATTTAATCTTACTTAACTTTAATATGCTGACTTGCTTTAATTAGCAGACATATAGAACTTTATTGTTATACTCGTAAAGTACAATTTCGTACAATTTTGTACTTTATCGAGCCAATCTAAGCACGATGGTCCAAGCGCCCTACAAGCTCGGTCATAAATACCTTACTCTATTAAATGAGATTTTTCTAAAGGGTAAA
Organism: Xylocampa areola; assembly: GCA_935421205.1. Lineage (NCBI taxonomy): Eukaryota > Metazoa > Arthropoda > Insecta > Lepidoptera > Noctuidae > Xylocampa > Xylocampa areola. Next base: position 13,601,055 of record OW285201.1, read on the forward strand.
TTATAAAAAAATACTTCACAAATGTAAATTAATGCTTTATTTACATAATTTAATACATAATATACAATAAACTGTACAATATGTACTGTTTATATATAAATTTACATAATCAATATTTGAGATTTATTGTCCCTCGTTCGGAAATACATCTGAATATGATATTAATGCTATTCATGAAGGGGATATAATTAAATATGTATTCTTTTACATATTATACATTTAATATACAACATAAAGCAAGAAAATTAAAACCACAATTTATTTACAAACGTTATCATAACCGCAACAACCAATTCGTAATAAATCTTAAACCTTCCTCGACATAACGCTCTTTTTTTTACGGGGAAGTTTCGGAAGACCAGTAATGAATGGGTCTGAGCTGAGTAAAAGTCTGCTAAGTAAGTCCGTATTCGTAAGTACTTGCGACATTTTTCTCGTGTGATCCCGCCTGAAGGACTTATAATGTTTGTTGTTAGATTCTGCTGCCTCTTCGGATAATTCTCCGATAGATAATAGAGCGTACTGTGCCACTTTAGCACCATGGATGAGGACTTTGTGAACGGAAGCTGGGAGATTATACCACGGATATTCCAGAATTAAAAGTCGCGCGGTTTCCAAAGCATATTCATTAAATTTATCCGAATCAATATTAAAACCTGAGGACGAGGATTGTAAAATTGTGGAACAACGATCAATCAAATCTTTATTTAAGCCAGTAATTTCAGTTGAAACAGCAGAATTAGAGAAAAAAAATCGTGCCGTATCGTTCGATGTCCCGCTTCCGCCACTTCGTGGTTTGTCTACTATTAAACCTAATCTACGTCTAAACTCATTCTGTACATACGATTTCCTATCTGCTATTTGTCTCTTCTCATCATCCGACCTAACCTGCCACTTCTTAACATCCATCCTGTAAGCAAGATGAACAAAATATTCGAAAAAGCGAATCCAAGAATGTAAAGGAGATAGGCCAAACTCAAGCCTACTTTAATCAGGTTGTTTCTGTAAGCAAACGTCTATTTTGTTCATTTCTTTGGGAGTTGCTCCACAAATATAACACTTACACGATGATGATTCACTCAAAGCAGTACACACTTTACCATCCACCATAGTTAACTGTAAAGAGTGCTGAATTCTGAAATCGCGGTTATTAAAACTAAAAGTTGTTGCAGTCAAATTCCTAATCTTTTGTCGGATGTAGGCTTCCTCTTCCTTTGATACTTCAGAGGTTTCTTTCAAAAATTGAATGCGAATAGGTCTGCAGTATCTAGTGGAAGAGGGTCGAGGATTTTTCCAAACTGTAATACTATTTGAAGGGCAATTTACTTTAATTTAACTTAAGTGGGTCATAAGACGTTACAAATAAACTACTGTCATCTGTACAAGAGGGATCTGAAAAAGACTATTTGTATTCACATTGGCCTGTACTACCATCAAATCCCCACTTTCCAATCAAAGTCAAATTATGAGTGGAATCTGTTGGCACTCTATCTAAAATTTCTTTTTGCGACTCGAGTATTCTAGAAGTTGTATGATCTAATAAACTTTGCAATTCAACTGCTGCTTTAGATTCTAAAACGGAAAAATTTTCGGGATAGCATTTCTTTTTAGCAGTCAGTACACTTTGGTAAGATGGTAAAATGTCACAAGCAGTTTTATTGTTAATGAAATTCTTAATTAATAAATATTGATGCTTCATCAACTTAGCCTCAACAAAAAGGGATAAGACCTCGTCCGCATTTATATTCAGTCTTAAGCTAGTAGTAGACGTATCAGAAGTATTGAGTAGTGCATTCAAAGCAGAGTCATCTACTTGAGAGACATCTACGTTACGAGCATTTAGACAATTCTGAAAAATCTTTCCTCGGGCGTCCGCGTTCGCAAGATGGCCCGGGCTGGTCCGCGTTTTCTTGAATGCACTGCTCATTACTTCCTACTAATTCGACACATTCAATTTCATTTAACCAGTCTGAGTATTTATGCAAACATTTTGATTTCGTTCTAGAGACATTTTTACAAAATCTATCAAGACTTTTACATAAATTGAGTATCTTACAATCTAAGTTCCTAATACATTCCAAAAGTACATTTAATCAAAGTACCTGAAAAAAATTTTTTTTTTTTTTACGTATGTTTCGTAGACCGTGCTACGCCTGAGCTTACATAGTCGTAGAGGCTATATAGCAACTAAAGTGGCAAAAGGATGCAAAAAAAACCTTATATATTTACAAAATAGACAGTTCAATCTTAAATCTAAGATATGTGAGAGTATTTGATTATGGTCGAAATTAGTCTATGTGAAGTCAACAGTTAGGTAAATATTTGGTAGAAATCCTCTGTGGCGTAGCACGTAAAAACACGTCATATTAGTCAAATAAAATTTAAAAAATATAACTAAATAGTAAGAACCAATGATTTCAAAAGAAAGGATACGCCCATCTAAACATTTTACAGAAAACTTCTTCATACAAGCAAAAGTAGCGCCATCTGTAATAACTCATGCAAACTACGTGAGTCGTTGGTTTCATAGGTCGAAGACTAAACCTTGTACGTGCGTACATGAATTTTTTTATCACATTTTAATAATGGTCAATATTTTTGTACACACATCAGTCACAAACTGAACTGAGTTTTTAAGCGACTGCGCTAGAAGGAGGGTTATAATTTTTTCGGGTGTATGTATGTATATTTCTTTGGCACGCTCTGTAGCCTAAACGGGTTGATGGATGTTAGCTTGAGAGGTGTCGTTAGATTATATTAGTTTTTTAAACTATAATTTATTGCGATAATAATACATGTCACAAAAAAAAACTTATGTAAAACAAATTAATATCAATCAGCTTTATTTGAAATTGTAAACAATATTGTTATAATAATTAAGTATTAGCATATTAGGTACTTACTAAAATTACTTACACTAAGTTCTTAAGACAAAAATAAAACAAATAAAAAATGACGTTCTTTCAACGTTACTTCGCGCGCGGCCGGCCACACAATGGCCGCCATTACGGACTTCGGTAGTAAAATAATTATACCTTTAAAATGTGATAATTTAATAATTTATTTGGAACAGAAGTAATCTAGGGTTATTTATCGATGATACGATATCCCATGTTCCTTTTTAATCTTTGTATCGTAATTTTTGCAGCCTTTTACCACGCAACTAGGCATATTTATGACAAACAAAAACTCGTTCTCTCCTGCGCGCGGTCCACTGTCGACTGAGTTGCGTTGGCCCTAAACTGTAATTTTAGGGCCAACGCGTTGGTGCCATTTAGTTTCGCGGTCGGCCGGGTCCTTACGCTAGTAATATATATGTCAATGGTAAGAACATACCTTGATCTTGAAAATCCATGTCACAAATACCACTCAAAAACAATGCAATTCTGAGAATTCAGCGTTACACAAACAATATGTGCTAATGAGTTACTTAAAAGGCGAGCGCAACGTTATGATGTGTTCACTTCGGAGGTCGAAAAATAAGTGATAAATAAGTATTTTTTTAAATAATGGCATCTCGCAGGTCAACCTAGGAGGTTGTCGACTGCTTAACCGGACTTTCCTGTTGATGCCCTAATAATAAACTATTATTAAGGCCTCCAGCCAGGGGCATACGACTAACTTAAATCTAAAGCGACAACGCTAAGGGCACCCCCTGCGGGGTACGAGCCTCGGCTTAGGGCGTCGCTTGAGGGAGGACAGCAAGGGACTGGCTGGATCGAACTAGAATCATCATAATTATTATTATGGGACGAATTTAAAGCTACAGGCTCAGCGGCTACGAGCAAGGGTCGGGGAGGTGGCAAGGGTTGGGGAGGTGGCAAGGGTCGGGGAGGTAAATAATTAGGTAAAATAGGTGACATATTTATATTTTTGGGTAGCTTGTTTATCGGTAAATTATATATTCTATAATATATATAATTATCATTATAAGTAATTAAAGTGGGGGTAACAGATGATGATATTTTTGCATTAATGACCTAAGGCGGTACCACCGTGCTCAGGTTGGAATCAGAATGGGGGTTTCTCAAGGCTCAATATTAGGTCCGTTCTTTTTTTAGTTTATATAAATGATCTGCACTATTTGCGTCAAGACCAGCCGAAAACAACACCATTTTGCAAATGATACATCTTTAATTTTTAGAATAGATAGACGCGTTCCTAATCCTGACGATGTAATTAAACTATTCTTAAGGTTCAGAATTGCTTCGCAGCAAACATTAAACTTAGTGCGAAAAGGCAAAAAAAAAATGTATATTATTTGCTTTACTGATCTTTACTGAACAACAAGGTCTTTTTTGCTTACTTACTACTTAAGTGACACATAACGTCGTCATCAATGCTTGACGTTAGTATGATAGTATCGAACTATTTATGAATTCAAGTTAACAATTTAATTACATGCACATTCTTCTGTGTGATACCCGATACAAGTCCGAGTGGGACTTGATAGAAAACAATATTTTTTAACAAGAAAAAGTAAAAATGCACTAAAACGTAAAAAAAAAATTGCACTTACTTCAATTTACATACATTTTTTTTTTAAATTGAGGATTCTGTATAAAATCAATTTATTAGGGAAATAATATACAATTATTATTATTTTTGGAGTCGGTGCCAGCCAAACTTTAAAATATTTAGGAAGTTTCCTAAAATTTGCAAAGTATATATTTAAAGGTACATTAACCATAATTATTATTACGATAATATAACAATACCTAATTGAACCTATTTACAAATGAACACAACAACTGCGTAAAGCGACAGCTTAGTTACGTAATACGCTACTTCATGGATCACGTTTGTTATCCTTTGCTGAAGAATTTAAAGAAAGTTATAGATTTAGCAAGGAAAACAAGGTGAAAATAATCGATATTTTAAATTATGACTTGCATGTGTACAACCAAGGTGGTACCATTTTCTACGCACCGAAGGAAGTCGCACAATTTCAAAATATTACACAAAACAAAGTTTGACAAAGAATACCACAAACTTTTCGAACTAAGTGACCGAATGTTGCCATTAAATTACGTTTTAAGTCTGATATTCACGGCAAAAAATATTTAAAGCTGTCAACATGTGGTGGTATTGACACACTAAAATATTTTTTGCGTCATTATCCTTTTTTGAGTTCTCATAACATTCACTTTGAATATCTGACACGCTCGAATATTTATTTTTTATTTTTTACCCCTTTTTACGGCCACCCCCTACTATGTAGTTAATCGTCAGATTAATATCTATCGGTTATTAGAAAGACAAAGCGCTTATACACTATGAATGTCTGACGCACTTGAGTATTTCCATATGACTGTTTTTTTATACATTTTTGAAAATTATCATATACTTTTTTTAGTTTTAGAACCTAATCTTTACGCTTTAGTAACTGCAAATTTAGCATCCCGGGCTCACCTACTATATTTACTTGAATGACGCAGAAATACAATTCAATGAATTTTATATCGAATATTGTTTGTTAGGTGTATTTTTTCATGGTATTCGAGACTTCATGCACCTCGACACGGACGGGTTTGGTTTGAAGGGGATGATGTTCTCTTCGTGTTTAGATTTTTTGTGACGCGGAAATAGAGCTCCGCGAGGCGGGTCCGGCCGTAGAGAGCGAAATATTTTTTTCATTCCGAAATAAAGTAGAAATTTGTAATCGACATTCGATAAACATGTTTTTATTGGTAAGAAGTTTTATTATAATAAAACAACAGGAAGACCTCCTGCGACCACGAACGATGCAGTGTTCGTAACGTCAGAAAAACCAAAAACCAAGTTAAAAGTTGTTTTCAAGATAAATCTTTGAAAAGCATTAACGCATGCTTAGCGAACTCTAAAGTTATTATATTAAATGGAAAAAGAATACGGTCGCGAACAGGATTCGAACCGGTCGAAGCGGTCTGACCACTAAGCCATCTCGACCTCTCAGAGATCTCTTTAAAAGTTGTTTTATTATAACGTGTAGTGATCGCGAAATAAGTTTTATATTAACTTAACAATATGAGGATAAATAATATTTCTATGATATGAATATTGAAACATTAAATTTTATTTGTAACAAAAATCAATGATATTTTTTTTTTTTCAAAATATGTAAGTAGGTATTCTGCGTATTGATTATATTCTATGAAATGATAATATGAGAAAAAATGAAAGTTAAGGTGCTAATTACATAATATTAAAAGTCATTGGGATGATATTACCTAAACAATTATTGAGCCCTCCAGAATAGAACCTAAATTCAGTCATTATTTAATTCACCTAATATTGATTGAAATGTTACTTTTTTAATAACTACTGCAATAATTTTTTTTACAGTTTCACCAGAGTATTTTTCTTTGTCATCAAAATTTACAGATATGGTTTGGAATGTATCATTCATAATATTTTTTATTTTATCATCACTACTGACTTTGGAATTGGCAGATACATTTTCATATTTCTTTTTTAAACTTCCTAATTCATCATCTTTTTCTTTAATATTTTTTTCTAGAGTACTTATTTTTCTCATTAACTCCTCTTTATTATTTGTTTCACCAAGTATTTCTTCAGAATGTTTATTTTTTAAAAGTCTGATCTCTTCCTGTAGATTCTCTAATTCATTGCTTTTCTTCTGGCTTATCTTTTCAAATTTAGATATTTTGTTCTTCAATATTTCAACTTCAATGTGATTATTGGCTTGTATTGATGTTGTTATATGTTCTGTTACATTTTTATCACCTCTTGACTTCAACACTTCTTCATAAACTCTAATTTTATTTTCATACTCAGTAAGCAACTTCATTAATATATCTGTATGTATGTTTAATGTTCCTTTTTGTTCCAAATTATTGATTTTGTCCAAAACTAAATCAACCTTGTCAGTAATTCTGTTCATATTTATTCTCAATTCACTGTTACTTATTCTTTGTTCAGAAATATATATACCCATTTCATTACTGGGGCCTGTTATGAGATTTGAGTTACTTAAAGGTAATAACTGCCCTGAATGTGATGTATATACAGGAATACTTCTTACAGGTTCTGTTTTTGCTATATTTATTCTTTGATGAGACTCAATCAATTGCTGTGATTCAGAAATTAGGTTTTCTCCATTATTCCTCTTAATAACACTTTTAACTGGTTTATGTCTTATAGTTTTTGGTTGTATTTCAGTTTCCATTGTGTCTGATGAATCACTAGTCCTTTCTAGAGGTATAGCTCGTGTTGGCAAAACTGAATGACCCATATTAGCCATCCGATTTAGAATTGAAGCTTTAGTTTTTCTATTTACTGATGAATCTGTATCACTTCCTTTGCCATTTTTATCACTTTGTACTACTGTAGCATCTGTCGTAATGTCTTCATTATTCGGTTCTGGTGGGCCTTGCTCTGTATATGTTGAATATTTTATGTTCACTTCAAACCTAGTTAAATGATCTACAACTTTTTTTACCTCCTCTTCTGTACCATATAAACTCCAGTACTTTCTAAGATGATCGTAATACGATATGTAATTATTGTTTTTTATGGTTACCTCGAAATCTGTTGCAATTGTGACACTGGATAGAGTCGTTTTATTAGAGTCATAGAGTACAATATTATGGGCACCAGATTTCTGGATTTTAACAATAGCAAAGCCTAGTTTGCCTCTTGATGTGTAGACATTGTTGAACCTGAAACATAACAGAAAATTTAATATTCTTGATCGAGCTGATACTCTAAGAGACAACACTCAAAAGAGTATTTATAACAGTGACCCCCAAAGACTTGCAGAGAACAATTTCCAATAAAAAGGAAAAGAAAACAGTCCTATAGAAAAAAACTATAGCTTTACTGCCCCATAATTAAAAAGACTGAAAGGATAGACCAACTGATATCCCAGATGAGCACTGTGATGAACCTGATCATGACACTCATAAGTAAATAACAACCATGACCTCAATACGTATAGCCATCTGGAACATAAACGGCTTACCGCCAAACAAGACAGAACTAGAGGTGCTCTTAAAAATAAAGTGGACATTGCCTTAATGTCGGACAGGCACCTCAATGATCGCAAACTATTTAAGATGAATAATATTGTGTATACTGCACCAACCACCCCGACAACACCTCTCATGGTGGAGCTGCTCTTATTATAAAATATAACATCAAACACCACCTACATAGCGAGTTCAAAGAAAATTGGCTACAAGCAACTACAATCACTATACATGAGAGTATTGGTCCCCTTAACGTAAGTGCAGTATATTATCCACCAAACCAGAAAGTCAAGAAGGATTTTTCATTCAATTTCAAAAATACCTGCTGTTGGTCCAGACTCATCACAACTAGAGGACGCGAGCTGAAGAAGAGTGTTGAAACCCACAGGCAAATTCTGCTGTCAACTGGCAAACCAACGTGCAAACCCATAACGAAGGATGTTTATGGATCTGTATCATATCAAATGTTTTTGAGAAAATATTTCTACGAAGATTAAAACCAGTCCATGACGAGAATGTGATAATACCACACCACCAATTTCGATTCCTTGAAAAGCTAGCAACAGTAAAACAAGTGCATAGAGTGCATCGTCCACAAAATCAGACAGACGTTGGAAAATAAAGAATACTGTTCCGAGGTGTTCCTGGATATCCAACAGGCATTCGACAGGGTCTGGCACAAGGGACTTTTGTATAAAATGAAATCTCTTCTACCTAACTCTTTCTACAGGATATTAAAATCCTACTTAGACCAAAGAAAATTTCAAGTTAAGAATGAGGAAGAACTGTCTGATCTGTACGACATAAAGGCTTCAGTCCCACAAGGCTCTGTGCTCGGGCAAATACTCTACTACATCTTTACTGCAGACTTGTCTTATTCTGACAACTTGGTACCGGCAACCTATGCCTTGCGAGTGACAGAGATTCAACTCAAGCATTCCAAAAATTACAAGTCAAATTGAATAAAATTGAACTTTGGAGAATACAACCTAATATAACTAAGTCAGTTCAAGTGACTTTCACTCTTCGGAAGGGCGATTGTGCCGCAGTGTTCATGGAAAGTAAACCACTGCCAACCAATAACACCGTAAAATAACTTGGGCTATATCTAGACAGAAGGCTTACCTGGGCCAACCATATTAAGGCCAAGAAAAAGAAAGGCCGTAGCTACCATTGCAATGAAAAGTCTATCCTGGCTTTTAGGGAAGACAATTAAAATTATTGACTAGTAACAAAACACTTTTTTACAAACCTATAGTTGAAACTCATCTGGGGATACGGAATAGAACTCTGGATATCGGCTAGCCATTCTAACACCGAAATTTTGCAAAGGTTCCAAAATTTTGCCGTAAGAACAATCTCAATTGCACCCTGGTTTGTCAGAAACATGGAAATACACAAGCACCTAAAGATACCAACAGTGAAAGAAGATCTGTGCGCAAAATGCAAAAATTACAACCAGAGACTGGGCAAGCACAGTAATGTCTTAACCAAGAACCTACTGACCTAACCTAACCGGGCATAATTCCAAACTCCGACCTGCTACTGAGAATTTCCTAACAGAAAAACTCAATGACATTTTGCCCTACCCGGGAATCAAACCCGAAACCTCCTGCTCAGCAGTCACGCTTAGGACCACTAGACTAACAAGGCAGTTTAGTTTCATTTCATTAACATTTAATTGACATTGACTTGATTACCATCGGCTAGCTAAGCCGTTGAAGAAAATGGAAGAATTCTGCTAATTTGCTTATCCACTATGTATGTATCTATGATATTTAATCAATATATAAATATTTATCAGTAAACCTGTGATCGAAAAGTTTCAAAGTTCCATGTTAAATATAAATATTGAGTTATTTTAAAGATATTTATTGTTAAAAAAACTTGTGGAGGTTGTACAGATATTTTATAATTACAAATCCCAATGCTTTAGAATAAATATGCTTTGTGCTATTGAAAAAGCTAATGCAGGGTCATAATCCACTATCAACTTACCACTCATGCCCAATAAGAGCACATGCAAATATACATTCTGTTGTTTTAGTTGGTTCTTGTTTTGGTAAAATGTTCTGTGGCTTTGGTGGCATATATTTTAATGAGTCATTCACTTCATTACTTTTAGACACAGTTCCAAAAATATTGGCCAATGATGTGCTGAAAGTAAGTATTGTATGCAATTTAAACTTTTAAACATAGGTACATGCCTACATGTTAAACATTGGCATTGAGAGCAATCAAGAAAGTTGCGGTAGGAATTTCTGTATAACTTTGTACCGATCAAAAATACCTATGGACAAAATGTTATAATAGGGGTGGTGCAAAATATTTTATTCGCATTTTCGCAACTGGCTCAAATAGGGCAGTTAAATAATTGTTATGCCGAAATTATTATTGAAATCTTACCCGGCCACCGGAGTAAAATAATCGTCGTCCACTTCATCAGTTTCTAGCATTTTAGTGTTTTAATAAATACAGGGACTAACGTATACGTAGTTTCACAAGCATTGAATTAATATTACTTCATTGCGATATGAGGTCAATGATTCCTCAATATTATTTACTTTCTATCTAAATCTAAATAAATAAATTATTATTTACAAATCCAGTTTTCTGTCAAAACTAGGGACACGAAAAAAGTATCGATACTTTATGGTATCGAGTACTTTTCCTTTCTATACCGATACTTTATACTCGATACTTTGTGTTCGATAATTTTACTCAATGAGGACTTTTTGACAGGTATCGTATCGAATAAATCTTAGAAATTACCTATTTAGAAATGCTTGGCTTCCATTCCGTTGGTAAATATCGTTCGTTTCGTTCAAAGTTCACTTCCTTTCCTTCAATCAATAAAATAAGGATGGTAGTTGAAATAAGCCATTAGGTACTTATCTACACAGGTTTCACCACTTTCCGTAGATCAGATGAACACGATAAGCGATTACCGCCGTTACGTTTTTTCGATACTACTCATGAGTATCGATACTTTCTATTCGATACCGTGTCCCTAGTCAAAATGAAAATGTAAAAGTCAGTGATGCCAACTCCTACAGAATGTGAGGAACATTCTATAGGAGTTCTCTAGGACCAACTTCAAATTCCCCTACATATCGATAAAAACCCCTAAAAGTTTTAGTTGTACACTCTGTTTGAGAAGTAATTTCAAATATAAATTTAAAATACATTCAAGTTGTGTAAAATAGCTGTAATATGTTATAGGTGCTAATAGCTGTAAAATGTAATTAAATAATCACTTTTCACCCACATAAATACAATGTGGGTGAAAAGTGATTCTTTAATTTAACGATTATTTTATAAGAAATATTTATTGTAAATAGAAGATTCATTGAAGGAATAAGTATTTCGAATATATTAAATATATTATGCCTTAATTTCGACGATTAAATGAATTAACCTATTTCAATTTCCGACTGAATTAATTGAAGCGATAAATTAAGAAGTACATACATAGTTCATAAATGTAATAATTGTATTAGACGGTGATCAAGAGATACAATGTCAAAAAAAGTATTATGAACTTAAAATGTATGTAAAACACAATAAATAACACAAGATCATTAAAATAATAAAAGATATGAAATGATTAAGGAGGCTCACTTGAAGAGACAGGGGTGCCAACATAAGGGCAAAGGTAAAAAGTAGTGACCGACCGAAATATCGATTTCGGTTTCGGTTTCGGCCCGTTTCGGCCTATAAATCTAGATTCGGTCTTAGTTACGGTTTCGGCCGCGCCAAAACCCGAGTATTCGTGAATTATCGTGCGTCTTTCGGCGAACTTCACAGCTAACTCGTGTTTGCCCGCACCGCCGTGGATATACTTACGAAAATACAAAATTGACCTTGATATCAATAATATTTTTATTGTGTCTGGTAATTAACCAGTCAACAGATTTTGCTAAAATTAACAAATAAATATACAAAAAAAAGACAGGGATGATGCTATGTATGTATGCACAACTTTATTCACAGAAGGGGTAAGCAACGGTCCAACCAAACATAAATATCACCAATGATGCTATGAAGTCATATCACATGCTGTTATTGAAAAGCAACAGCTTAAATAGGTATATTTATTAATAAAAAGAAAACTATACTTACATGTTGTGTTTCATTGGTACCAAATTTGCATGCAATAATACAAATTTATTTTTACATGAGTCATCCTCAAAGTGTACTGAACATATTTTAGAGCATTCAGTTGGTTGCTAATTTATCTTTCCAGTGGCATTAATCCATTTCGATCTTATATCAGGATTTGAGGGAAACGTAAAATGCGAAAAAGACATCTAAATATTAGTGAAACCTCACCTATAGTTGGGTGATAAATCAAACCATAGCAACACCTAACCTATTTGTAATTTTTTTTAGTAAATATGTTTTATTAAATCTGAATTTCGTATGCCAAAAGCATTGCATTTTATTTAACACCTGCACTGGCAAAAAAAGTAACCTTTTAATTTTTTATAGGTAACACCCGGGTGGCACCCGGTGCGGAAGTTGGTGGTGTCACCCCATCGAAAGTAAAAAGCAGGCTCTTTTGCGGGAATCCCCGAATTATACATAGAGCTGAGCTAGTGCTAGTGGAGGAATCCCCGAAAATGAAATTTTTGTGCTAGCGATTTTTTTTTTGTTTGTACAGCCCGGATGAAATATAAGAGTTCACCCCTAAAAAAGTATATACTATTATATACAGGGCTATTAATAGTATATACAAAACCTGAAACTAGTTTGTTCAGAATCAGTAATAGAATCGATTAAAATAATGTTTACACCATGTTATATCACGACCAAATAATCTTTAAAAAATCCTTTATGTTGGACACAGTACGTACGCGGGCCAGCTGATACAGTACCTACTGCCCGCTGATACAGTAACCCGCGCTGTCCTTGAGCGGGCCTCACGCTGGCTAGCCCCACGCCACCATCTCAGTCGCCCGGAAGCTAGAGATCGATACTCGCGTGTCGATTGCGCGCGCGTTCCCATATCGTGTCGTGTGTAAATAGTGGTCTTGTAATTAATAATAACGTCGTTTACATAATACTACATAATGCTACATTTGGCTATTAAGATAGTCCAAAGACTGCAACTGTGATGGTGAATATTATCACTATACTAATTACAAAGTTACAACGTTATCAATGAACGTAAGGCGGTGAGCATATTTATGGGAGGACAAGGAGGCAAGAAATCAAGCTTCTAACTTTGTGAGTTTTCAATAAACATTCTTATAATTTTTTATATTGGTTCTTTAAATGAAAAAATTCGACCCGTGTCTCATGAATAATCCTGTATACTGTTGCGAGAGAGATAAACGTATTTTCAACAGTTGTGCTCACTACTACTATTGGAATCAATTAAAGAAATAGAAATTAAGTCTTCAAAATCCTAAAAGACACCTACAAGTAACCTTTCACATCGTGTTACCCTTCTTTTACCGACGTCGTGTAACCCACACGTCGGTAAAAGAAGGGTAAAAGTAATCTTAAAGGTTACAAAAGTAGCCATTGCGGCTTTAGTTTTATTATAATTTCTAAATAAAGAAAAGAAAGAGTTAAAAATTAAGGATTAATTGCTGTAAAAATATTTAGCTGTTTGATCGAAGTGGCGACAAATTTACAAAATAAAAAAGTATATAGGTCATTTTTTCTTTTGACAATAGACTTGTATTTTATTTTCAAAGTAAATATAAATTAAAAGAGCATCGCTATCTAGTTGGTAAAGAACAAATAACTTCGAAAACTACATATCAATTTGATATATAAGTAATAAGTATTTATGTACATACAATAGTAGTTAGCGACATTTAGCGGATTTTTAGCAATAGTTTTTTTGCGTTTCTACCGACTTTTTTGAAAGAGGCTAGAGAAGTAGAGACTTTTAAATTTGGCGAACGGCAACACTGCTGCAGCCTATGCTATGTGTACTGACGATATTGCGTTTTTTGTTCAATTTTATCAGTTTATTATTTACCATTCCTTCCATTTCTAAAACTAAACTATTTCCACAATAAATAAATCTCGTGTTCATTTTTAACTGTGATCACTCTTAGGTAGCGAACTGTGAGAAAATATTTGTTACAATGCCAGACACATTTACTTGTATAACCTGCCAGGTGATGTTCAAAACGCCTGAATTGCAACGTGAACATTATAAACAGGATTGGCACAGGTATAATTTGAAAAGAAAAGTAGCTTCAATCCCACCTGTAACTCTGGAGGAGTTCGAATTACGAGCTAAAGAGCACAGAGAATTGAGTCAGAATATAAATCGTGATGAATCACAGTACTGCAAGTATTGCTCAAAGTTATTCAACACAAAGAATGCTTACAACAATCACTTGAATAGTAAGAAGCACAAGATATCTGAGGAAAGATATATTGAGAATAAAGGGGAAGATCACAGTGGTAATTCAGATACAGACAGTTTCGTAAAGGTTGAGCCTAGTTCAAATGCTACCAAGGAACCTAGTAAGTTTGTTGTAGTAACTGGGGACGACTCTGGAGATGAAGACGTAGAAACTGATTCAGAAATAGAGGAGGTATGTTAAGCTGTTACAATAATACTTTTATTGTGTCAGATATTGGCGAGTCAACAGGTTAAAGTGACAACTTCACAAAGCAAAAGTATGTGATGATATTAGTTTCAAAATAATGTGATGCCTCTTGGAGTGCAAAGATATGTGCCATTTACTAATTCTGTGTTTCTGTCAGCATTTGCATTGATTCCTTAGTAACGTGCATAAATATATGACGATAAATAGATGGCAAAAATATCTGACATAATTCTATCTTTCATATTATTTTTGAGTTTGTAAAATTATCCCATTGCAATTCAAAATAAAAATTCTATATATATTTTTATTAATATTTTATTGCAAACAATGTTGACACATGTGCGAGCCTCGAAATGAATCCCATATTGCAGAAGCGTGACAACATAGGGAATCAAGGATTGGACTTTGAGTTGGATCCCATTGTTGAACCATTAGTCCCCACATATTCTCTATGGGATTCAAATCTGGGCTCTTTGGAGAGAAATTGCTCAACTTCAACGTATCAGTAGTATTTTCATAACTCTCGGCTAACCCGTGAGTGGTTTAATACTACTGATATGTTGAAGTTGAGCAATTTCTCTCCAAAGAGCCCAGATTCTCTATGGGATTCAAATCTGGGCTCTTTGGAGAGAAATTGCTCAACTTCAACATATCAGTAGTATTAAACCACTCACGGTTATTATTATTGAACTCGTTCCTGGGTCAGATATAATTGCCGATGTGCCCATAGTAATATATTTATGCTCATGACTGTACAATGGGCTCCAGATCTTTTTTTTTGCATATGACGTGTAACAGAATTCTGTAGTCCAACTTTAAGGGGTCAATGTACTCATATATACAACCAACTTTTACTATAGAACCAACTTTGAATGCAAAAAATAAAAATGTGACCACAGACTTCTATTACACCTTGTATACAACAACAAAAATTAACACATCTTATTATAATAATTAACAGTCTGTAAAATATTGACAAGACAAGACAAGTATAGCTAAGTAGCTTCTAAGTTGCTTTATACAACAACCATGATAGGGAAAGTTTATTCTTTATGTATGGGTAATCAGATAGAATAGATGCAAAACCATAGCCCGCAAAAAGTGTCCTTCTCTCATACTATTTGTGGAGTCAATTTAATACAATAATTGTTTTTTATTTCTAGCTTGACTCAGATGAGTGGGATGAATTGCGTATCAAGGGTAGTGATTCTCTAATCAAGCCTCGAGACTGTCTATTCTGTGGCCACCACAGTAAGAATATGGTCAAGAATCTCAAACATATGTCTGAGGCCCATTCATTCTTTATACCTGATGTTGAATACTGTGTTAACATAAAAGAATTGCTTTTGTATTTGGGAGAAAAGGTAAGAATACTATTAGCTAGGACAGTATGATGAACCATGTGATTTTAATACAAGACAATAAGCTATGAGGCATCTGCTTCTTCTCTGGCGTGTCTTGAATTTAATCATTTTATAAACTGTAATTGTTCACCTTTTAATATGAATCAATTTGATTGAGTGTGTGCTTGTGGTATTATGTGTCTGTAAACACACACACAATACAGGAAGAAATTTCTAGTGGGCCAATGTCTTTTTAAAAGAAAAACAAAACCCAATTACTGTTATAAATTCTCATGTAGTTGTACAGTCAGCAACAGAAGTCATTAATATATTTATATCAAAATTGCACCAACTGTAATGCTGATTATTCTTATATGAAGAACTGGCTTTTGCATATTTTGTATTCATATGATAAAAAGGTGTTGTACTCCAGATAGTTAGTTGGATAGTTTCAGAGCTGAGACATTTTATAAAATTGGATATACTCAGTGACTTGTTGCCAACCATAAACTGATATAAAGAACACGTGGTTGATCATTTGGATTATCAGGTATGTTGTAATAACATTATATTTTCACCAGATTTCACAAGGATACATGTGCCTTTGGTGCAATGATACAGGCCGCACTTTTTACTCTATGGAAGCAGTAAGAGGTCACATGATTGACAAGGGACATTGCAAAATGTTACATGAAGGACTTGCTCTAGCAGAGTATGCTGACTATTATGATTACAGGTAATTGTCTTTCAAATAAATAGTGCAACCACAATTAAAATTTTCGGATCAAAATGGTCCTGGCATATAATAAACCATTGAGTGCCAGCAAGATAATATCAGAATGTATCATACTTTCTTTTTATACATGTTTTTTATGACAGGATTTACTCACAATCATTCATTGTGTCATTCAGGACTAAGGCACAAGTTTAACATGAAATTTCAAGTGATAAAAGAAGATGTCCAATATTAATTATATTTTTTAGCACCTCATATCCTGATAACAAGGAAGATGATGTTGATGAAGGCATGGAGGTTGATGAAGAAGTGGAGGGTCCTACTGCACTGCAAGGCGATGACTTCCAACTAGTGCTACCTTCCGGCGTTGTAGTAGGTCATCGATCTCTTATGAAGTGAGTGGACCAATGATATTAGTTCTAGCACAACCATTAGTTTATTACTAATAATAAATAAAATAAAAATAAATCTAGGAACATTTTCTTAAAGCTGTAATTAATAGTTATACTTGTCATGAAAGGTTTTGTGCTTCCCATCAGTAAGAAATTAAAAGATAATGTATTTGTAAGTTTCCTTGTGATGATATCAGCTGTTATGACGAATGGTATTATCTGAAATACGTAACAAATAACCTATACAGAATAATTAATGTTTATGGGTTTACACTTGTTTATCAGTTATTATTATATCTCAATAAAAATAAAAGCATGTTATCATTTGTAACTGCGCAAAATGCTTCGATGATTATGACGCGAATTTGTAATTACGTATTTCTTTTTAAATTTCAGATACTACAAACAAAATTTGACGCAGAATAGTCAAGCGTTAGTGAAGAAATCGGACCGTAAGCTGCACAGGCTTCTTGGTGTCTATCGGGCCCTTGGCTGGGCGCCTAAAGAACAGGCCTTGGCTGCCAAGTAAGTTAATAATACATAATTATATTAGGAACGTGTATGTGTATTTTAAGAGATGTCACCTCATATACATAAACATAAATTATAACATGCTTCAGTGACATATTAACTTTACAGTTATTACACAAATGTAGACCTCATTTTTGTTAAATGAAACCTGTTCAAACATAACCTTGACATGTCAAATGAATGACTGAAATTACACAAAAAAACTGTCTATGAAGTCAAAAAAGCTGCTTTTACTAAATGCTAACTATAAATGGTACTATAAAGAAAAAAGAAATTCAAGATAAATCTTTGAAAAGCATTAACGCATGCTTAGCGAACTCTAAAGTTACAATATTAAATGGAAAAAGAATACGGTCGCGAACAGGATTCGAACCTGCGCTTCCCGGATAAATACTACAGGCGCTAAGAAGAATTCGCGGTGGTGAGCAGAGGTCGAGATGGCTTAGTGGTCAGAGCGCCTGGAGTATTTATCCGGGAGGCGCAGGTTCGAATCCTGTTCGCGACCGTATTCTTTTTCCATTTAATATTGTAACTTTGAAAAAAGAAATGTTTTGTTTGTCTTAATTATTGTTCACCGGTTACTACTCACGTGTATTCTTCAGGTTTGCCCCACTAGTTTCGAGCTCGAACGGAGCCCTTAGTCATGAGCTGAGTCTGCGGCAATGTCGCGGGTCAGACTCGAAACTAGTCGGGCAAACCCGAAGAATACACGTGAGTAGTAGCCGGTGAACAATAATTAATATAAATATGCCTCAGGAAAGTTATTATACGAATATTTTGTTTGTCTATTTGTTCTGGCTAATCTCCGAAACGGCTAGAACAATTTTCACAGGCAGCTGATGTTATAAGGAGTAACTTAGGCTACTTTTATTTGTGAAAATTTAGCTATTAAATTACCATAGATTTTTTATAATAATTTTATATGAATAAGAATGCCTTTTATCATTTTCTCTATAAATATGACACGAGTACAGATCAACAGTATATGTCGCTATTGGATTGTGGAATCAGTTGTTTTACAAAACTGCTAGCAAATTCACAAAACACTGATGTTATGTAAAACAGCTAAACGACGTTTAGCTGTTTTTCGTGATTACTGAATTGTATAAACGTTTTGCATTTACCAATGCAGCTGGTCAATGATCTGAGGTTAGGAAAGAGATAAAACAGTGTGAAATGAAACGTCAGATTGTAGATTTTAGTTCTTAATTTTGGCTCCGTGTGTCTAATCAACAATAATTGAGCTCCATTATATTTTGCAAAAAAAAATATATATGGATAGATTACGTTTAAAAAAACCAATTTTAAAATCTCCACAAAATATATGAAATAAAAAACTACATAGCATCACGCCCGTATTCCTCTAAAGGGTAAGCAGAGGTGTACATAGTTGTACACCCACATTTCACAGTTATTAAGTCCCATGTTAGGTGGTGAGCCTATTGCCATCAACCGGGCACAACTTAAAATTCCGGGCTGCTACTGGGAAATTCCTAACAGAAAAACTCAATAACACTTTGCCCGACTATGGAATCCAACCCAAGACCTAATGCTCAGTAGTCGCGCTTCGGACCACTAGACCAATGACACAGTAAAAAAAACTAAAGAGCAAAAATGAACTTAAAAAAATTAAACTAAAACACATTTTGTATTATTTATAAAGTACTATTATTCGTATGTGCTACCTACTGATAGGTTTGAAGTCGGTGTCTAAAACCTACTTAGATGGTGTGGCATTATGATTTGAAACCATCTAAATTATTAAACAGACCACATGACAACAAAGCACTACATGAAAATATTAAGGCAATTAAATCTGGACTAAATACAAATTTTTAAATTTTGATCCTTATCATGTTACACTACTTCGATTACTGACCAACCAAAATGAAAACCCGTAAACAAATCCAGGATTTATCCGGGAGGCGCAGGTTCGGATCCTGTTCGCGACCGTATTCTTTTTCCATTTAATATAATAACTTCCCGTAAACAGAGTTTCGTGAGAATTACATCGTTCAAGTAAGCATAAATACTCTTAAAACAAAAACTACTGAGCAAAACTGAATAAAATTTTTACGGGTCCAAACGGTAAGCTAACCGCATCGAACAAAAAAATCACAGAAATCGGATCAGTACCTAACCTTGGAGTGAAAAACAACTGAAATGAGAACCTCCTCCTTTTTAAAGTCGTTAAAATATTTAGAATGACATAAACACTAAACTACTATACTAAATCGTGATTATGAAACAAAACAAAGTAAATTGACGCATGAGCGACCGAAGTTAGGTTCGAATAGTATGACACCCCGATCGTGTTTTGTTTTTTTCTGACCTTAAAGACACAAAAGTAGGAGACCCGCTTGGCGGGGCTCCGTCGACGCAGTCACGGAAAAAGGATTCAGAATAGTGTCTTTTCTTTTACACGAGTGGTGTCTGTCCATTTAATATACATACCTACCTATACAATAATTAAATCTTTCTGTCTGTAGATATGTCGTTCTGCATTATGTCTAAACATGGGTAGCAGTTTTGTTAAACGTATCTCAATGGCAATCCAGCTGAACGTTGTTCAGCTGTTATATAAAATGGATCTGTTTTGTAAAATAGCTAGCAGTTTTCTAAAACAGCAGATTATAGAACAATCCATCTACGACATATCTATTCCTGAAAATAAACATCACGTATGAAATAAATATTTCTATTTACAGGAAAGCACGTGACATCCACTTCATGAAGCGCGTACAGGCTAAATGGCAGATGAAGCTATCTCTAAAAGCAAATAAGTTCCAGAAACATTACCGAGCTCAAGTCAACTTCTAATTTTATGTAGGATGTGCTTTATCTATGAATTATTTCTTTATTGTTAAATTAGACATTTTATTTCATTGATCCCATGTAGTTATTCCAATCATTTGTTCTATAAGCCTGTGTCAATACTTGGATAATATGTTCCTTTTTAGTGGAGCACTTTAATAATCACCAATCGTATATTATGAACTTTTCCTCATCTTTTCATGATCGTCACATGAGTGACAAATAGATAAATGGTTGTAGTATGTCTTCGTATCTGGGCATTGTTCTTTAGACTACATGCTTTAATCGCCACGGGAAGGGAGGGGGTGGTTTATTTTTTGATGGGGACCGTGCAGTGTATTATATGAGTTGAGTTAATAGCCTAAAACTTGATTGTGAAATATAACCAGTACAATATTATGTATATATGTATCTATATGTTCTTGTATTTAAATATTTATGATCTTAGATGCTTCCGTAGGGTAAGTACATCTTTCGACTGATATAGGTAGACCATTATAATAGAAACTTATAAAAAAAATGGGTTTAAATTATTGCAGCACACATAAAATAATTTATAAATTTATTTTGACTTTTTTAAGAATTTCTATATGTGGTTATAATTCTGGTTAAGTTAGTCCAATTGAACCAACCGTCACCCACCTAAATCTCGCTGCAATTTTAAATGAGCGCTTGCAATTTTAATATAGCCGCAGTAATATTATTGAGGAAATGGTCTAACGGAAACATTCATGTTTATCCATAATTCCTCATAGACATATTAATATTTACCACTATTTCATGTTGTGAATATTTTTGTTGGTGCTCTTAATATAGGGGATATGCTGTTACTATTACTACTGTTTCATGGATGTCGTAGTGTTGGTGTGTCGAAGTACGTGCAATTATCGTGTTCAAGTTAAGTTAGTAATAGTTTTAGTTTAAACTGTTATCATGCCATTTTGCCTTTGTCATAAATTCAAAAAGAATTATTAAAATTAATAAGAAGTGAACATGGTAATCAATATTTTCAGATAAATATTCAACATTTCATTCCATTCATCAAGGTGTCCATATTATAGTTTCTGGGTAGGTAAAAAATAATAAAACGACTTTTAACCGGATTAATCGCGTGTATTATTGGTTTTTGTTTTTCCTGACGTTTCGAACACTTTGCAGCGTTCGTGGTCGCAGGAGGACTGTTTTATTATAATGTGTAGTGATCAGGAAAACCTAAGATATTACTAGGTAAAAAATAAATTAAGGGACCTGTCGCACTGCCGGCGAGTGAGTGGCTATCAATATCAACTATTCTATTATTCTAGCTCAAGAATTGTATAGCTATCATTTAATTGCGTGTAATAAAAAAAATATAGTTGACTGTTTTTGCAAGTCTCACTAGTTTGTCGCAGCTATAAATAAATCCTTGCTCAGCGATGCTCTCTTAGCGGTCAGAACACTCGCTCCTTCGTACAGTAGGTACCTAGTAAATTCTGACACTCTTGTCAGTCCAGTGAAATAAAGTATCTACTCGCTGATGCGCGCTGCGGTGAGATAGGTAGGTATAGCTTATACGTTTCCGTTGCTGTGAATTACTTTTGGTTTTTATTTAGAAAAATATCTGAAGCTCCTGCTTCAGATATTTTATAATGTTAATAATTCTTTTTATAATGTTATGTGCTATGCAAAAAGCGAATCATTATATTTGGATAGGTTTTGTCTCTCTATCTCACGAAGGCGTGCGATGTGAATTTTATTGCCTTGTACATAAAGTTCAAATTGTATCGATTCTACCGCCTTCATCATATATAATTTTCTTTACTTCTTTACATTACACTATCATGTTTTATTAAAACTTATTGTACAAAATAATTGATTGAAACTGAACGGTTCAGTCGATTAACACGATTTCCTATAAATTGATGGATTTGTTGTAAATAATCTATTATGTAAATGACAAGTCTTGTTCCGATACAATGTAAGCTGTAATTATGTAATTAACTGTTATATATTTTACTATGAGCCGGTATATAAATACGTACACTGTATAATTAATTATCTTTTCTTGTTTAGTATTTATTGAATTTAATAGATGCTGTACACAAAGTGTCTGCGAACTTATATAGTTTGTAAAATAAACCGCAAATATTCAATAGATACTTTGAAAGAAAAAATATTTAAAATTTCGATCTTTGTATGCATGACTGTACTCAACATCAGTCGAACCGTTATACATAAAGTTGAAACAAAAAAGCAATTGAAATAAAAAGAACCAACCAATAAATGTTGTTTTATTTTGTTTTCGTTGTTAATGTTGTCGCCTTTGTGGTCACAGTAGTCTGCACCGTGGTCTTTACTTTCTTCACCGTAGACGATGGCAACAGCACTTTGTACTGTCTTTGCTTAACATTAGCATCTAGTTGCTCATCCAAACCTCTTTGTATGACATCTTCTTGTTTATCATTCACTGCGTCTAAAGTCCATGGTATCTTGACGGGATTTCTGTCTATCGTCAAACTTATCTTGTATAAGGGTAATGTAGTGATCTTCCCCTTAAAATAATGATTAATCAACTTTGATAAACCATCGTTGATAACGTAACGTGATTTTATGTCGGGTATTTTACTGATGTATTTACTGATAATGTTTTTTACTTCTTCGTTTACATCGGTTTGTATCAATGGTTCCAGACAGTTGACAACCGTTGCGATAGTTAGAATCTGAAAGAAAAATATAAAAATACTTCACTGATAAGCGGCGATTGCGTACTTCAACCAATTTTGTTATTTTAGTTTATTATGTTTTATCTGTGGCAGATTGTTCATTTAATAATATCTATGAAAATTTTCTATGATGGTTGTTCGAATTTTGCCCGCGCTGTTGTAATTCTGGCGAGGAATATAAAACTGACTTCAGAATTGGGTCCAGGCGGGACACAAAATAGGTATCCTATGTGTTAATGAAGGTTACAAACTATCTGTGTGCCAAATATCATCCAAATCCGTTCAGTGGTTATTGTGTGTAAGAGTATCAAACATCCACACAACATCACAAACTTTCGCATTTATAATATTAGTAGTAGGATGAGCTTATTCAGTTGATGTATCTGCTTATGCCTAATAACCTAACTCTGGTAACAATGCTGTTTTCATATCATTAAGACAGCATCACGCCTGTATCCCCCCGAAAGGGTATGTGTACTGTTGGACATCCACATTTCAACGTTGTTATTAAGTACCATATAATAAATAGGTTGTGAGTGAGTTTTCAGTGAGCCATCAACCGCGCAAAATTTCAAAATTAAGTTAAATTTTTTATAGATAAATATTGCAAAAGTATTAACGCATCCTGAGCGAACTCTAAAGTTATATATTAAAAGGAAAAAAATATATTGGAAAGTAAGTACTTAGTTTAATTTTTTATTAGTAGCACATCCAAAGGACTTTGTTGCAAAGGGTAACAACCACCACGTATATTGACTATAACATAGCAGCACCCCTGTTTTTCTCAAAGGGTTTGGCAGAGGTGTACACTGACATTTCATTAATGCTAAATAATTTAGTCCCATGTTTAATGATACTGAGCCTATTTCCAAATATCGGGCACAAAACCAAATTCCAGGCTGCTACCGAAATTTTCCTAACAGAAAGATTCTGTCGGACCCGGGAATCGAACCCGGGACTTCATGCTCACCAGTCGTGCTTGGAACCACTAGAACAACAAACTTTTAGTATTTGTATGACAATTTCTCTAAAATTAGATAAAATCATATCTAAGTGCTTCAAAGGATAATTAAATATCCTCCTAATTTCAAGTACATACCTACAACAAAAATAAACATAGCTTTTAGTTACCGAGAACAGCCGTGCCATACGGACGGACAGAATAAGTTCTCTTTGCATTAAAAGTTCGTGCCCACGAAAATCAACTGGTTATTTAATGGTTCTCGGTGGTTGAAGTCATAGGGCGAAGGATTACGTAACGGTACTCACCAGAATCACAATCATGTTGGAAGGGACATTTAGAAAATTAAACACCATGAAAGTTTAGGTAACTCAATAAGTAGTATTGCCCATAAAATCCAGTTTATGATTTCAATAGCTCCGTCCGTTACGCTGATTAAAACTTGGCTCTTTCAATGGTTAGATCGATAACAATAAAAGTAGACTTCTTTGAAATACTATAATGTGAATCACTGGATATTAACGCGTGGTCGACATTCCACATGAAACGTTAACCGAGTGAATTTTCAATCACAATGGTTTATTTATCACATCCTTACGTGTCGAATATGCATGTACTTTGTAAACGTACTTACCTACATGAAACAGCTTATATGTAAGTTTACAGGGTACTGCGCAGTTTTAAATAATTAAGTAGATATCATTGATAAGTGTACATAGGTAATTATAAAAATATACATAATGAGTTAAATATAAGTAAGTATAAATATTGTGGTCGGTATAGGAACATAGTGTTATAGGATAGGTGGGACCTAAGTTTACGTGCTAATCAGTCGTAATATCTAAGATTCTGCGGTGGGGTCTTGTATGGGCAGGTCGTCAACGCCTCGGGGCGCTGTGCCTCGTCTTGAGAAGCCGAGGGCTGCCTTCAGGACACACATTCCTGCTTCGATGGTCTGTTTTCTGTCGTTTTCGTTGCCAAGGGCCGGGTTGATTTCGACCAGGTCCACAGCGCGCAGGCGACCCGTTTTGTATACTATCTCCATTAGATTGATGGCCTCGCGAAGTGACAGTCCTCCGCGAACTGTAAAAGTAGGTAGGTACACAATTACATCAATTCGGATGTTTGACAAACGAAACTAAAATTAGAACATTGCTGTGTTATAACAGTTACAATAAGACCAAGACGGGAGGAATTACGAGATGTCAAATTCAAATTTAGTCATGTCAACCTATTATTTCCATAGTCGCTGCTCCATATAAAGAATGGTCGGGTTTTTTTATATTTAACTTTAGCTTCTACCAGAAAAAGGCTGGGTAAGAAAAACATGTTTGAGCCTACAAACCTGGAGTGCCAGTGCTAGGCGCTTCGAGAGCATCTAACGCATCGATATCGAAGCTTACGTGAATAGGCCTGCTATTGGTGGGGTCCAACTTCTTTAGCACGTGCTCGATGGACTTCTTAATACCATGCCTAGAAGGATAAGATAAGCCGATTATTCATGACCTATGTAGTTACGTAGTTTGACTTATAGGTGTAAACATTGTTGTTCAGTGTTTTATACTCACTCTTCGACGTCCTCCATAGCAAACGTCGGTACTTCGTATTTCTGTATCGCAAGCCTCTCATAATGATCTACTGAACGAAGACCTATGTATCCTAAGCTCTTTATGGAGAATCTGTAAGGAAATAAATTTTTTACAAAGCCGAGTGGGAGATCGGTTCTATTTATCAATAAATTTGTCGGTTTTAATTGTCAAATATGACACAAGTTGTTGATAAAACTTTTATCGACGCGACAAGCTTATCGACAAAAATCCGTGCTTGCACTGCAGCACTGCTAAAAGGAATTTTATAAATTTCGGAGAGGTTAATTAAAAGTAAATCTAAGATTTACCTCCATAGACATACGGTGAAGGAAAACATCGTAAAGAAAGTCCGCAGTGATTTTGTAGCGTTGTGATAAATGCTCGAGTTTTCTCTGTATGAGAAGCGGCCTTTATCCTACAACAGTAAGACAGTAAAAGTATAGTACCGATGTTAAAAAAAAAACTGCACCTCAGCCATGTCTGAATTAGATAGTGAGTGAAAAAGAAAAGTTATGGGAGGTCTCTTACAAACGAGCGGCGCGTTGTCGACGACAGCTCGACGGCAGTGATCAACGTGCGTCGACGAAGCTCGGCGGCAAACCGTCGACGTACGACTGCAGCTGATCGTCGTCGAAAACAGCGAGACTGCTGCCGTCAACGCGCTTCTACAACGCTAACGCTGTGGCAGCTGTCGACGTTCGACCGCAGTCGTCGATTGTACTTGAGTGTCGTCGACAACGTGCCGCTCGTATGTAAGAGGCCTTACAATTAGTGTTGAACAAGGGACAAATTATTGGGAACAAGGTTTTCATCGCAGTCGGGGACGTGTTTTGTGGAACATTTCATATCAAGTAGGTGTATAATACAATTACGCAATGCAACATAGAAGTCTGCTGCTTCACACACTATAACGCAAACGTTATACATGCGTAGCGCCATAAATAACGCATGCGTTGTGCCTAAGGAGCGCATGGATCGTTGCGAACAAACGTTTAAATATTAAGTGGCGAAACTTGGGTTATTGCTTTGCACCGCTCTGATATGATTTTTAACATAAAAGTATGACCTAATATTATGTATTTTTCAGATTCTAAATGAAAGTTTCTTACAGTGGTTGTTGCCAGTCCATTGTGGGTAGGTAAGGCCAGTAATTACAGAATTCCTTGACTAGTAGAGCGACTGGCATGCCGTGAACAGAGCCAGATTCCGAAGTTTTGTTAGTGTTAATGTCTGCATGAGCGTCCACCCAAATGAGGATCATGTCTTCGTTGACTTTGTAGTGGCCGTCCACCGACCCTGAAATTGTTTTAAAACTTGGTTCAGCTGTGTCTTTGGAAATAGGTACCTAAGTATACCATGGCCATAAACATTTATTCCGTGAAACCGATACAAGAATAATTAATCTTTGTCCATTGGCATTGCCCATGGACTAATTATAAAATTGCCATTCATTGATCAAAAGGAATGAGAGGAAATTGATACGACGGGCCATAGCTATCGCAGATCGCGATAAGATTGCCCATTGTACCTATGTATTTTTAAATACAATTTAGTATGTTGCGTGTGTAAAGGTCTATATCTATATATATATATTTGGTGTATGATAAACTGTTATAAATAATATAAATAGACGGTGGTTCCACCCATGGGAAGAGTAGCCCACGTGCTTCTCTTCGAATGGGAGAATCACAAAGTTGTACTTCATAAATATTAAAATCTAGTGTGCGAATTAGCTAGCCAATAGATTACGAGTTTGTGTCCTACACAAACTCTAAATTATCTCTTTATCTATCTGTCATAATATTTACAAAGCAGTTCAACCCTTAAGGCTGGCGCTCATCTGGCAGGGTAGAAAATTTATGAATACTACTAATTTCCGAGAGCATCGAATCATAAAGAAGCGACCGCACTTGTGACTTTAGGTCACTTGCACTTATGAACTTTCGAAGAATTGTAAAACTAATTACGGTGTTGGAGCAGATGCTTAATGGGCTAGGCTGCGCAGGCTCGCGCGTTTCTGGGCAGTCTTGTGCTTTGACTCACCTAGTATAAGTCGCATTTAGAAAATTTCGTGGGCATACTTTTCGTAACGCTTCTCTATGTGCGCGGACCCTTAGTTATATATTAATGGGATACTAATTTTTATTTTGTTGTGTTTGCATTCTGGTATAGCTACCCTTGTATGAAATTGCGACTTCCACCGGGGCCTGAATATAGAGTTTGTAGATTTTATAATTAAAAATTATGCAGAAGCTCATGAGGCGAAGGCTTCTTCATCACGTGAATGTCGAGACTTTCCAGCTCCTTGATAATATGGATCTAATAGTGAGAAAACTAATAGTACTTAAGCGACAAAAAGTGTTGCCCCCCCCGGGCAGGTGGGTATTCTATAACTATTAGTATTGACTACCTAATCCAAGAGTCACGAGATTACCAAATTGCGAGACGAGAAAATCGTTGCTACGTCTATGACAGCTATTGGACAAATTCTTAGAAATATGCTACCGTAGTAATTTATATTTAATATTATTAAAGTAGGTACCTGATTAGGCACTGTAAAATAGGAAAATAAAAACTTTCTTACCAACTCCGATGGAGTGGTCACCCCCTATAGTGACGGCGACCCTGTCGTCCTTGAGGACTTGAGAGATGCACTGCGACAGCCGCTTGTTACAGGCCGACACCAGCGCCAAGTGAGCCATGTTGGTCACCTTCACCTCCTCAATGCCTGGCGTCTCGATGTCTCCATAGTCTTTCACGTCGAGACCGTCTGAGGTTTGAGAACAAGTGCAAGAATAATGTGAATCGAGATATTCTTGTCTTTTTTAAGGGAAACATGAATGCAATGTACTTACTAAAAGAAGGAGCCTAATAGTTATAACACAAATTAAGCGCAGGTAACGATGAAAAGGGACATATTTTTAAATTTTGGTATAGGTTTTTGGTATGCATTTTGTCTAGGTGTGTATTTTGTTAAGGTGAATATATACCTAACTGTTGAGTCAGTCGAGTGTCACTTTTCTTTTATAAGTATATATTTGTTAAGAATAGATACTTCGTTGATAAACTAACTGACTCTTCTGGTTTAGTGAATCTTGGCTTCCGAAACGAGAACTCTCCCCTTTGCACGATCAATCGCGTTATTTTTCGCCAATTGCTGGCTTGAATCTCACGCAGATCAGCCTCTACCACATGGCATCAGTGGTATTAGGGGCGACTGACCTGTCTACATCCGGTTAATCGACCCAGATGCGCTCTTTTGACTTCACGATCTTACCCCAGTAGATAATGCACTGTAGAATTATTTTTGTGTTAGGCAGTTATCTAACAATTGGATTTAATATATTATTTACTTATTCAGTGAACTATATTCTTTTAAAGAAATAAAGTTTTTCAGAGTCTTCAATCGTTCAGTTGTTATGTTACCTACTTATTTATTTGTAGTTTTATTTTCAGACCGCTGTAGACTAGAATTTAATTAATAAAACAGTTTACAAAGTCAACGTTGAGGTTAGGAGATTTTGTAAGTTTTTACTTATGACATACAAAAGAGTATAGTTAATAAGTTGTAGTAACTTATCAGGCCCATCAGAATAGTACATTATAGATACAATTAAGTGCCCTAAGTTGGTCATTACAGTCAAGGTTGAATTGGTAACCGAGCCTTGGCGAGGGTAGCAATGACCGACTGAGATTTGTTGACCATTAGGGCACGCGGCTCATACGACGATTTTTCAACACTTTTGTGAGGAAAAAAAAGAATAAAATAACATAAAATTACATTTTGTAAAGACTTTCACCTATATACATTTTTTAATTAAGATGGCGAGCAAATACATTTTATCGTACGCCAAATCTATGGTCTGTTTGCGCGCAGGAAGGAGGCTCACTGACGAAGTTGCCAAACAACCTATTATTATAATAAAATAAAATTATTACTTTTTTATTGATAACAAAAATTACCTAATAAAAACCATAATTCGGCTACAGAAACTTTTTTATTTGTATTAACTGGAACGTCATATTTCATCTAACACTGTATCCAAGACTGTATCTAATTACAAAAATGGTAAATTTCAGCAAAGAGTTTGTAGACTTCAAAATTTCCTTTCAATATTTCAAAAAAAATCATCAGTGAGTTTTGATGTCACGAGTTATTTTACGACGTATTTCAAGTATCAACACAATTGCGAGAAAACATGCTATTAAAATCGATTAAACTTATTTTGTTAAAATGACGCGCGTATTTCTTTTTTGTGCGCCGGGTCTATGTACGCCCAAGTAGAAGCAGAGTCTTGACTTGACGAAGTTGCTTGAACTTTAGTTTGACAATCTATGGGTAATGTGAATATTCTTCCATTTTTAATGTAGATTAATGCTAATTTGTTGGTAAAAATAAATAATTTGAAGAATCGAAATTTTTATTTGTTATATTTATATTAGCACAATTACAAAAATGTTAAATCTCATCAAGGAGTTTTCAAACAGAAAAACTCTTTGCTGTGGTTTAAAAGTAAATTTAAAGCTGTCATGCACTATTGCAGCAAAGCGGTAAAAATGAAGAAAGAGCCCGCGTAATTAATAAGTCTCATTATGAACCTAAAAGCGGTGCAATCAGAGCCAATTTACGAGCAAGAGTGTTGAAAAAAAAAACCTAACCGATTTGATTCGAACTAAATACAATGACACATTTTTATAAGACACTTGATGGGTTGGTTAAACTACATTCTTCCTTACTAGTACCTTGTTATCTTTAATATTGTTTACTTTTTTGCACTAAAAAGGCTCGCCAAGAATGTTTACTCAATAAACAAATTATGGAAACATACAGTATAGATGCTTATTTAGTTTTATCGGATACTTAATAAGTTTTACTCCTGGGTGCCAAGCTTAACTATTTTTCAATAACTTGAAAAAAAAAACTTACCTATTTCCCGCAGTTGTTCCAAGAGACCGGAGAACCGCATGGCGGCGGGCGCGACGCTCACTCCGTATTTCTTCTGTCCCTTTTCAAAGGGCACGCCAATGATCCCAACTTTCTTTAATGGTGTCCATTTCTTCTCTTGGCTCATGTTCCTGACTAACACCTTACAAATATTCATTTTAGTTTATAATTATATTTCTAAATTAACTTAATATTACAAGATCGACACCGACACATTTGACGTTATGAGATAACTCACTGGAGACTAAAATATAGTGTCTTATCATCAGGGAACCAGAGTCAAAGGTTAAAATTATTGTTATAATACTATTTTTAATTTCGTCATCTTGTCATGTCAATATCAACTTGATGATAGATTAATGCAATGATAAACGTATGCAAAGCGTTTAATTTTATTTTTTATGTAACATATTTTTAATTTTTTATTTATATTCTGTTTCATTATTTATCCCGTAAGCTTGAGCAGTTAGGTAGGTATAGAATAATGTTAATAATGTTATTCTTGCGTTAAACTAATTTGATTAATAAATAGTTCTGAGTGATACCTATTATCAATTTTCTATACTGTACTTCACGAAAATAAACACTGAACTACCTCAACATTTTGCTGTGAGATGCACATTTAAAACATTGGACTGAAAACCTTAGTGACTACGAATATATCAAAATGATTTGTTTGAAATGTAGGAGATGTACTTACTTATACGATCACGTTCAAACAATGTTTGAGCTACTAATGCTTGCTTACTTGTTTTTTATTTCATACCTTTGTAATGTATGAGTCGCCTCGATTTCTAGGTCGTAATATATGCTAATTTCCGATTGAATATGAGCGAGGTAATACCATAACACGTGCTAATTTATCCTTATAGTTCAAAAATTTAAAAACAGTTTTCATAAAAATGCTTTACTGATCACTAATAATATATAAAAATAATAAAATAACAAACATGGTTTCAGGTCGTTACCAATATCACTTTGCATTTGAAGTACTACTGTTGTATTAGTTTGAGATTTATCTATCCACGGCAAATATGGTCCGATGACTGTAAATATATTGTATTTGATGCCTAAGTTTTTCATTGCAAGGGTTCCGCAAGGAGTGGCGGTTATGCCAACGAGTTCAGATCCGTACATAACCGGAGCTCCAGTACCGAATTCATAGGTGTAGGTTCTCGTGTAAGTTGAATACTCGATGCCACATACACAGTAGTACCACTTCGGGTTCGTGCACGGTGTCTGATGATACGCTTGATGCTGCAATGCTACCATGTCAGATGGACCCAGTCTTCCGTAACCAACTGCTATGAGTTTTTTCTCTTTTAATTCCGAAGCATAATAGTTTCCCATATCAGCAGAATTTACAAAAATTTCCAAGACTGGCCGATTCATAAACACCAAGCCTATATTACTATGCATACGAGTGACATTGGGATCCATAGTTTTGAGATCGAATATGTAGTCTTGGTGGAGTTTGGTGTAAGCGACTTCAAATATAGTTCTATTATTAATTTTTTTATTGTACATTGCTGCAGTAGTTAGTACATACTTGGGGCTGTAAGATACGCAGCTGCCCGACGTGAGTATCGTCCGCTTGCTAATGATACTACCCGTACAGATATAGTCTCTGGTGCTGCTCAAAAGGGCGACAAGGTATGGATGTTCTTCTGCCAGTGATTCTACTACTTTCCAGTCTTGAGGATTCGATTTTGGGCCGTTCTCTAGCGGCAACACTGGATGTCCAAAAGTTATTATTATAAATACTTCGGTAATATGTCGCCATATCAGAACCATAGCAGGCCAAGCGAACGAGCATTTCATAAGTGATAAAATAAGATTAGAAGTAAATCATTTCTCAAAACAATTCTATCAAAATATTTGATCAAATGACAGACTTCTTGATGATGAAAACTATAGTAAGTTTTGACGCTGATATTTATGTTATTACAGCATAAAGTTTGAATGAATGAGTTAGTCGTCTATGGCTCTAATCGTGCGATGGTTAAATACTTTACGACAACCCGATTTATTTGCTATTTATAAATAGTCTACATAATGGTAATAATTTTTAACAAAAAAAAGAACCGACTCCAAAAATCTTTCTGTTAAGTAAAATTGCACTAAAAAGTTATAAAATAATTGCATTATTTACTTACTACAATTTATAGAAAAATACTTTTTTAATTTTAGAGGATTCTGAATAAAATCAATTTATTAGGACAATATTATACAATTATTATTATTTTTGGAGTCGGTGCCAGACAAACTTTTTTAAAGGTACATTAACCATCATTATTTTTACGATAATGTATATAATGTATACCTAATTGAAAAAATTTACAAATGAACACAACAACTGCCTAAAGCGAACGTAATACGCTACTTCATGAATGTACTTACACATTTATTGTCCTTTACTGGCACCGACTCCAAAAATAATAATAATTGTATAATATTGTCCTAATAAATTGATTTTATTCAGAATCCTCTAAAATTAAAAAAATATTTTTATATAAATTGTAGTAAGTAAATAATGCAATTATTTTATAACTTTTTAGTGCAATTTTACTTAACAGAAAGATTTTTGGAGTCGGTTCTTTTTTTTGTTAAAAATTATTTTATTTCTTACTTTTTAGTGAATCTTGCGTACCATAACTGATTTATCGGAAGTGAATATGGGTAGACCTATTCAACGCGTTGCCCATATATATCTGTCGCAGATGGATTGTAGAATCCGCTGTTTTACAAAATCTCTAGCTGCTTTTCAAAACAGTACTGTTTTATAAAACAGCTGAACAACGTTCAGCTGGATTGCCATTGCGATACGTTTAACAAAACTGCTACCCACCCTTAGACGTAATGCAGAATGACATATCTACAGTGGGACAGGTTTGTTTATTGTATAGGTATATTAAATGGATAGTCACCATTCAAGTAAAAAAGCGATACTGTATTCTGATTTGACTTTCCGTGGCTGGGTCGACGGAGCCCCGCTTAGCGGGGCTCCTATTTTTGTGTCCGTAAGGTTAGAAAAAACCTAAACACGAAGAGGATGACGGGGGCTGTTCGCTCGCTACGCTCGCTCACGGGCCCCCTGTCCGTGTCGGGATACACGAAACTCCCGAGCTCGCTTCGCTCGCTCATGGATCAATTTAATTTATTTTCTTTCATAATCCCGATATATTGTCGACTATTATAGTGGTTTAGTATTTACGTCATTAAAAATTTTCATATTTTTTTTTGCTGTTGAGAAGTAAAATAAAGTTAGGTTATTATTGTTAGGACATACAGAGCCATATGTGACAAAATTTCGAACTAAAATCAACAGCGGGTCAACGATCAGAGATTATGTAAAACAGTGTGAAATGAACTGTCATCATTTCACACTGTTTTACATAATCTCTGATCGTTGACCCGCGGCATTGATAAACGCAAAACGTTCATTCAATTCTGCGTGTTATAGTTCAGTAATTATGTAAAACCGCTAAACGTCGTTCAGCTGTTTTTCATAACAGTACTGTTTTGTAAATCAGCTAGCAGTTTTGTAAAACAGCTTATTCTACAGTCCATCTGCGACATATCCATATCAAAGTAGGAAATCTAGATCTGAGGCTATTTCAAAAGAGAGTAATAAATTGCGAAAACAAGATGAAATTAAATAATAAAAAAAAACTGACTAGCGTATGTTACTCACGGGACAGTGTAAGGATTCTAACGATACCCCATATATCAAAATCAGTTCAGGTATTTAGAAGTTATGGTGGAATAGGTAAAGAAACTCACAAACATACTTACACATATACATACTTATATACACTCCGTTTTTTGAGCACTCGTGTAAAAAGAGATGTTTGAGAATGCGGTCTTACGAGTACACTAAAAAGTATTAAATAGCAAAAAAAAAAGACGGATTTCCGGTGCTTCTCTTCCGGTTTCATCATCATCATCATCATCTGATGATGAAGCTGGAAAATAGGCAGTTCATTAGAACTATTCTAGAGACCGTAAACACCACCGGAAAGTCACAAGAAAGCAAAATACAGTTTACTTCGACGACGTATTATTTTTCAGTTATTTTGATTTAAATACCAAACAACTGAACCAATTTTCATAAAATTTAAATGGGACCAATCTGAAACTAAATCCTTTCAAATAAAAAAATAATTTTCTAAATCGGTTCATAAATGACGGAGTTCTGAGGTAACAAACATAAAAAAAAAAAAAAAAAAAAAAAAATTGATAACCTCCTCCTTTTTGGAAGTCGGTTAAAAAAATACAACCGAATTGATAACCTCCTCCTTTTTGGAAGTCGGTTAAAAAGAAACGGTACGACAAAGGATCAAATACCAGAAGCGGCTGCCCTATTGATTTAGTGGCCATAAGCGCGGCTGCTGATCGTAAGGTCTTGGGTTTGATTCCCGGGTTGGGTAAAGATTAGGTATTTCTGTTAAGAAATTCTCAGTACCTAGTAGCCCGGATTTAGGAAGTTGGAGTGGGATCCCCGTGCTTCGAAGATCACGTAAAGATGTCGGTCATGCGCTTGATCTCTCTCCGGTCGTGTCAGATTGCCGTCCTTTCGGACTATGAGAGTGAAGGAAGAGAGAGTGCACATGTATTGGCACAGTGCACTATAATATCTCCTGTGTACTTGGTTAATCTCCGTGGAGATAGCCGCCATAACAGAAAATTCGGTCAGGAGTATATTTTTATTACCACAAGCGGATTGCAATACGTCAAGTAATACATACATATCATCACGTCTGTATTCCCCGAAGGGGTAGGCAGAGGTATACACAGTTGTACACCCACATTTCACCAATGCTGTTATTAAGTCCTATGTAGGTGGTGAGCTTATTACATAGGACTTAATAACACTTTGCCCGACCCGGGAATCGAACCCAGGACCTCATGCTCAGTAGTCGCACTTTGGACCATTAAACTAGGGTTGCCATCTCTAAAATCTGCTAACCCGGACAAGAAGTATGAAAACCAAGACTTTGGAGCTCTAACCCCGGACATATCAACACTGTTTTTGTAAAATTACTCAGAAATATAAATAATAGTTTTAATTGTTATAAATTAAAAACTAAATTTAGTAATAAGGTTACAAAACTACAAACAATTTGTAGTTTTGTATTTTACGACGTAATTTCGGCCGCTTGATTTAGATAAATGTGTCAGCAGCCTCAAAGTCGGACTAAAAATGAAACCCTGTCCGGACGCTTCCCGGACGGGTTTTCATTTGTAGTCCGGCTAAATTAGGACAAATCCGGGGAAGCCCGGACGAATGGCAACCCTACATTAGATCAACGAGTCAGATAGGCTAAGGAATACAAAAATCTAATACGGAAAAGTGTGCGTTTGTAGCAGTTCTGGCAGTTGTAAGGTTTTATGTAGACTCATTAAAGTTCTGCATGCAGTCCTCGGTCCAACGTTAGGATCGCAACTGTGCAACATAAATACGTCATCATATAACTGCGAGATTGCAAAAGAACTGCGCAGTCGGTCAACAGTTTCGAGGTAGTTTATATAGATACTATTAATATATATATCGTCCGCCTTGTCGTATCCGACAATGGTGACCTTGGCTTTATTATCTATTATGCGCCCGAGTGTGGCTTGCAAAGCCAAATTTGGTTTTAATGGTTTTGTTGCCGGGGCACACATTGCAACTGACCGCTGGCGTTGTAGGTGTAATTATAGGAAGGCTTCGGACGGGTCTTTTTATTAAGGCGTTTGGCATCGAGGTCCACTAACCGATGCTCTTCAAAAGTAGTTACAGCCTTATAAACAGAGCTGCGCCACCCCGGTCTCTGTTGCGCTAGTTCTTCCCAACCCTTGCATGGGATGTTGCATGCGGTGAGATGGCGCTTCAGAAAGTCCTTGTACCGCAGAAAGGGGCCTCCTGGAGTGCGTTTTCCCTCTTTCAATTGCGAGTAGAATACGGCTTTAGGCAATCTACTGTCATCCATGCGTACAAGGTGTCCGCACCATCTTAATTGATTTTTGATGAGTAGGAACTCTATGCCACTAAGATTAGACCGTCTTAGAACGTCGGTGTTTGGTACTCGGTCCCGCCACTTAATGCGAAGTATTGATCTTAAGCACTTCAAATGAAAGGTGTCCAGGCGCTTTATATCGCCTCTGTAGAGACACCATGTTTCAGAAGCGTATAACAATATCGGCAGGATAATTGCCTTATACACAGCAATTTTAGTATGAAGCCGAAGATCATGCGAGTCCCACACTCTTTTACGAAGTAATCCAAAAGATGCCGCTGCTTTTGCAATACGTGAGGATATTTCAGTTTCAAGGCGATTGTCTTCTTGAATGTGGTTTCCGAGATACCGGAAAGATGTTACTTCCTCGAGTGTATTACCACCCAAAGATATCGGCGTCAAGTCTAGTGTGGTGACGCGTGCAGGTTGTTTTAGCACTTGGGTCATTGACACACTTATGATAAGACTGAATCTTTTACATGACTCATTGAGGCGGTCAAGAAACAGTTGCACGCTGCTGACATCATTAGCCATCAGGCAGACGTCGTCAGCGTACAGCGCCCCCACGATAGAGAGCTCCTTTACCGATCTTTTAACCCTGAAACGACTTAGATCGAATACGCTCCCATCTGTCCTGACGCTCAGGCAGATCTGTCCAGTGCCATTACCATACGAGTCTCTCAGTACAGAAGCAAAGTAAATGGCAAAAAGAGTCGGCGCCATTACACAGCCTTGTTTGACGCCACTGGTCACCGAGAATTGGTCTGTGAAGTCATTTTCTTGCTGCACTCTGGCCATCATACCATCATGAAATTGGCGAACTAAGTTTATGAACTTCTCAGGACATCCAGCTTTCGCAAGAACAATCCACAGAGCAGATCTCGGCACGCGGTCGAACGCTTTCTCCAAGTCAACAAAACACATGTTCAGTGGTCGATGTTGTTCGAGTGACTTTTCCTGTAACTGTTTGACAATGAAGATAGCATCGACCGCGCCTCTACTCGGATGGAACCCACACTGGGTCTCGGGCAAGATGCGCTCAGCGAGCTCTCCAAGCCGACGGTTTATAATGTGGGCCTGTATCTTACCAGCCGCTCTGTGTAAAGTGATTCCTCTATATGATCCACAGTCCGAGAAGTCACCCTTTCCTTTATAAAGTTTGCAGATAGTGGCGTCCCTCCACGCCTGAGGAATTTCACCAGTATCCCAAGCTCGCAGTACGAGCTGAAACAGTCCACTTTGAACTCTAGGGCCTCCATATTTATAAAGTTCAGCTGGTAGACTATCGGAGCCTGCAGCTTTATCATTTTTGAGGTGATTCACAGCCGAAAGAAACTCCGCAAAAGATGGATGATTATCAAGCTCCGAAGACAAAGCTAGAGATGGAAAGGACTTGATAAAAGTGATATCAGCACTATGGCCGGGTGGGTTAAGCACCTCGTGGAAGTGTTCAGCTTAGCGGCCAAGCATTTCATCATGATCAGTCAGTCGTTTGGATTTATTGCGTGAGAAAATAGGGGAAATCTTTTTATATCGGGGACCAAAAATTGTTTTAAGGGACTGAAAGTAGAGGCCACCTTTGTTTGTCCACCAGCGATCTTTCAGATCGCGAATTTTAGACTTGAGCAGATTGTTATTAGTCTTACGTTGGGAATTGCATGAGGAGTTCTTCATGAGACGCCTTGACTCTTTAACGAGTGCCATGATTTCAGCATCAGAATCGTCAAACCAGTCCTGATTTTGTCCTGATTAACTCTTTGGGCTACTTCGTGAACTGATTGTGCTAGCGAAAGCCAGTGCTCATCTATTGTGCCCTCTGTGTTCACAGATGTTGTGCTGAACTCAAAGTCAAGATCTTACTGAAGTTTTGTCGAGTACGTTAATCTTGCAAAGGCCAGACGTGATGGGATTTTATTTGCGGCTCGGTGAGGCGATTTATAGCTAAGGCGGACTTTCGATCATAATAAACGGTGATCAGTCCAGCCCTCAGCGCCCCGCATGGCTCTGGTTATGAGAACGTCCTTTAAACCAGTCCTGGCAAAATGACATAGTCGATGAGATGCCAGTGCATGGAGCGTGGGTGCATCCAAGATGTTTTATACTTGTCGGCCATATGGAAAAAAGTATTCGTAACACACAGGTTAAATTCTGCACATAGTGATACGAGCAGCTCGCCGTTGGTGCTTTCCAACTCTAAAACAAACTTTCCAACTCCGTGCCGCCCGAGGACCTGCTTCCAGACGTGGTGGTCAGAGCCAACTCGAGCGTTAAAATCTCCTAGTAAGATGATTTTGTCGCTGGTAGGAATACTTTTCAAAACGTTCTTTAAGTCATCATAAAATTGTAATTTGTCTTCGTCACTGTACGTCATGGTAGGGGCGTAGACACTTATTAGGTGAAGGTATTTGTTCGTGTTAACATGCAGTCAGGGGGTCATAAATCGATCGTTAACACCTTTAGGTGTATCAACGAGTGTCTTAACAATCTCGTTTTTTATAGCGAAGCCCACACCATTACCTGCTCGTTCATGAGACGGTTTGCCTATCCAATAGTAAGTGTACCCACCGCGGTCTTCGCGAAGCTCACCGCTATCTGATAGATGGGTCTCACTTACGGCAGCAATATCCATATTGTATTTTTGTAGTTCCCTAGCAATAAGAGCGGTTTTCCGCTCGGGACATAAGTTGGTTGGGTTGTCCAGAAGTGTACGGACGTTCCAAGGAGCAAAATTAAAGTATTTTATAAAGTAGGTTGGTTTTACTTTTTTTATTGTTTTTTGACCGCGATTAAGTTGGTGCCCGATGACCGTGATTGCCATTCGGGTAAAAGGTGAGACGGACTATTTGTAGGCCACATTTTCCAGGCCCCTCCCCTATGCAGGGGTAAGCAGAGCGATCCTAAATAGGACTGCTTAGTCATCAGAAGTGCTGCCGAAGCAGTACTCCCGCCCCAATCGAGCCCAGGAGCGACCACTCTCCTCTGAGCGACCTATGTGCAGGGAACAGCTAAGAACCGGACACACCCAGTCCGAATTCCCACCATCATCGCCCCATCGCCATAGGACTTTTAAATTTCTGAATCCAAAATCAATCCCAGGTTTATCTGCGCCTGAATATTTTATAGTGAGTAAGCGGTTGCGCTGGTGCAAACTCACTCTCTCGTCCCATATTACTAGGACCCGATGGGTCAGAAACCTGGCACCACCGATGGTAGAAGAGAAGCAGTGGATTAGCCGCCAACCAGAACATGGTCCTGGTTGGCGCCTTTTGAGGCGCATCACATCACCTTTTTGCACCGCCGCATTAGTGGCAGTAGCCTATTGACGTTGCCCGCCTTCTGCGCCGATGCTGGGAAAAGGGTTTTCGGAGCTATCCATCTCTTAGATAGGTTGCAAGTTAATGCTGATGAGGCCTATCATCCATCAGGTTTTATATCGGAGTTTTCCGTCTCCTAGATGAGTTGCAGACCAATGCTAACGAGGCTCACCCCCCCGAATACTATTAATGCTTTGCAACTGGCTTGCAGCCGAAATGCAGACGATTTAAATAGACTGCACGCGTATTACCAAGACTTTTAAGTAAACTCTGTGTTGTGATATTTCCCTATATATTGCCAAGTGAAAACAAATTGACGGCTAAAATTACCGGTAGCTAAAACATTCAAGTAAACTTATATAACCAGCAGGGTATTCTCACCTGCCGGAAGTTTCTGTATTGAGAAATCC
Source organism: Xylocampa areola (assembly GCA_935421205.1). Lineage (NCBI taxonomy): Eukaryota > Metazoa > Arthropoda > Insecta > Lepidoptera > Noctuidae > Xylocampa > Xylocampa areola. Next base: position 13,641,339 of record OW285201.1, read on the forward strand.
ATCAAATCGAGCCATCAAATTATTAATGTTGTTTTATAATCGTGTGTGTATGTATATTTCATTCTGTATTCTTTTGAATAGATAACTACATATATTTTTAAAATAAACGTATAAACAAAATCACACTGTCTGGGAATAGTATTATTTATTAGTTTTTATGACTCTAGGATTCAGATTTGAAAACTTCCGACAGTCTCAAATATTTGTAGGTGTATTCTCAAACCCCTACAGATATTAGAGAACGTGCCAAAAGCACGCTAAGCGAAAGATCCATGAAGGTTTTCGACTTCTCTGTAGTGTTAGGAGATTTGAACTATGAACTACTGGAAGAACAAGAGAATGTGGAGAATGTGGCTGAGAAATGCTAGATTTCAAGTGAGTTCTCGATTGTCACGGAATACAAGTACAAAACATCATGGCGGTAATCTATCAAAATATGTCTGGTGGGAACAGGTGCTCAGATAATAATTGGTTCTACTGGTTGGCTTAAATAAAATTAAAAACGAATGGAAAAACAGCGTATTATCTGATCTGCTAACATTTATTTACAATAATGTTGGTTTATCGAACCCGTAATAAAAAAAAACTATTCCTTATCGTAATTGGTCTTACTGTCGATCAATTACGTAAACTTTCTCACACACGAGTAGTTCGTTTGATAAAGCATGCCTGCTTTCCATGCCTGATCGTTCACCGCAATTGATTTTTACGTTTGGTCACCAAATATTGGTATGAGGCTCACCAAATAACCTATTCTGAAGTTTGCCTATTTGCCTTGAAAATAAATTGGTAACCTGCTTAAAGTATTAAAGCTGCCAAGTCAGATCCATCGTCGTTATTGTATGAGTCAGTAAAGTTGGAAAAGTGTTTACTATAAATTAGACGAACTTATACCTAAGTGAAGTTCTAAAGTAAATTGTACGAGATGCTAAGCCCTCGATACTAGTTACCTTCCCAAACCCGAACAAGACCAAACTTTGTTTACCCTAAGGCTGAAGTTGGGTATACGGGTTTTGGTTTTTATCACAGATTGCTCCAAATAGTAGGACATGATTTATGTTGGCGCCACACACTTATCCACTGAACACTATGAACCTAGACCGAAACTTATGACCAGCAGGCTGATGACGCTGTCATCATTGTCATTGAATTTGCTGTTGCCATTACAAGAAATTTGTAATATAACTCTTAAAATAATAAAATAATATTAACTTTGCATTTTAATATGGTGTCCTTATAAATACATATGGCTTACATTGTATAAAATAAATAATAATTGTTTTAACGATATTTTTTTATGAATAACGAAAGCGTGTAATAGTTAATTATTTTTTTCAAGTTAATACTATCTCTAGATTTTCTTCTTTGTAGAGATAAAACCTCAAGGAACCTTGGTTTTATTTTAAAGCAGGTATTCTTCGGTGGTAAAGTGTGCTTGTGTTTTGATTTGGCCAGTCAGCACGGCAGCGGTGAGGCCGCCTGCTCTATCTAAACGATCTCGGCGGTAAACATCTTGCAGTGCACTCACTGCACGGCTCAGGCTAAAAACTTGTACAAGTGCTGCCGCGTCGTGAGGTACAACGGCATTATAATGCCGACTTGCATTTAATACTGAAGGACTCGTAATATTCAGAGCTAGAGGCTACATATGTCAGCTAACAAGATTTTATTTTGCATTCATATTGTCATGTGACAAATACAGCAACCTTGACAACTACGTCTGTAATAACAAATCGCGTCAATTTAATTGTTGTATTACAATAATTACAATTCAATTAAGTGACAACTTGTTTATGGCTTATGATAAATACTAATAACAAAATGAAATGTTTAAGTTTATGACCAAAAAAAAAAATTATGAATCTTCAATTAAAAGCTCCTCAGCAGTCCTCCTCTCCAGGCTCCTTAGTGCGTTACAGTGATATGGAGACGTTACAGAGATCTAATCTTTACCAGAAACCACCCCGTAAGCAGGATATAAATTTTCTAAAATTCTATATGCTGTTTTACTATCGCGTCTACCAATCTTGATGATTATATTAGTGCCCGGTATGATTATTATATCAAATCTTAGACACCAACGATGTCACTTAGCACCCTCAAGTCTGCTGGAAAGCTGTATAAACTCTTCAGGATTAATTATAATCAAGACATGGTACTGAACATATTTAACTAATGAACAGAAGCAAAAATTATAATTAACAAAGTTTTAATGGCAGATGAAAGTGGCAGTTATGAATTATATACCTATTCCACAGGTAATTTTGCTCATCTCGTTATATGTGTACTTATCCTACTAGCTGGACCTAATTCTGAAGTCCACGCAGACGAAGTCGCGGGCAGAAGCTAGTAAGGAATATTTCGGAAAGATACAAAAACTGTTTTCATTTCTATGTTCATTATGTTTAGATACTAAGGAGTTTAGTACTGGATAGCCAATTTCTGTATTCTATAACTACTGAGTACTCATTATTATTGACTACTTAATGCAAGAGTCACGAGATTACCAAATTGCGAGACGAGAAGCCATAGAAACATAGGCGTACCAAGAGGACGGGGGGGGTGTTGGGCAGGTGGCCTGGCCCGGCCTAGAACATTGTTCACGAAGAAATAAAAGATAAATCTACAATAATCTAAAAATTTGGCCACACCTAGGAAAAAATCGTTGCTAGCTTGCGTATGCCTAGAAGAAATAAATTTTTCTTCTGAATGCTGGCGGATACGAATCGGTATTTATGTGGAAAATACCACCAATAAATCCAATGTCGGTTAGGGGTGTGAAGTGCGAGTGCGTGCGACTGTTCCCTATCGATGACCCTCCAGCAAAAAAGTTTAGTTTCAGAGTGCGCTACAACCGAGATTGGAGCTCAAGTCAATTGGGCTTTTTTGAACGCTTGTTTACGTAACGTTTGTATAGGATTTGATTTAAGACGTGTCACATTTTCGTTTCCAGGTATCTTATCTAATTCATTGAAATTAGGTTTGGCCATTCTCATGATCTTATAAACATGAATTCTTTGTAGTTTGTATGAATTTTTGGTTCTTCGCACCTGTTATAATGGTTGGTAGCCCAGAAATCGTTATAAAAACGTGATTCCAATTATACCTATAGGAATATTGCTCTGAAAAATAGAGGACATACAGCAAAAATACACCCACAATTATTGGTAATAACATAAACGTGTTCGATGTTTCGAGGTCCAAATTAGATCAAAAGAAACATATTCCTCGCAAAAAATATGATTTATTGATACGAATTTTCTTTACCAATTTACTTTAGGTTGTGCGAAATATTTCTGAGACCGTGCAAATTGTATATTTGCTTGGCTTGTCTTCAATCGATTGGAAATTCCGGCGGTAATGAGTGTACAGAGGGAAGAATTTCTCGGCAGCGGACTGACGCGTGACGGCACGAGCGACAAAAAGTTGATATTAATAAGAAAAAATACTAATTTCCGTCTGCGGAATGACAAACGATATAATTCTTTAAGAAGATCTTAAAAAGATTCCCTATATTAAGATTACGAGAATGTTGAAGGTTAAGATACTTAATTGTTTAATATTCATATACTTATGGGCCAGTGATGTTGATTATGAATAGTTATTTGACTTCATATTCATAAAATTCACGCTGATTTAAGGGTATTTACCAGCGAGCATCTTAAAAATTGCGTGTTGTACTTGTACGAATAAGTGGTTAAAAATACATACTTAGTTAATATTAAAAAAAATACGAGGAACTTCATAAGTAGGCAAACGTTTTAAGTATCCTAAGTGAGCACTTGAATTAACACTAAGCAGCCCCTAGCGGCGACGAATTTTTCACTAATTACATTTAGCTGCGCTCATTACGATCTTGCTCTTCAAGTGTAAATTATATTTTTAAGTAAGTATACACTTTGTTTTACTTTCCATATCAGTAAGGAATATTATTTTCAGAGACCTCATTTCATAATATATTTGATGAAGCCAACAAGAGTACCTATATACATATATGTGTTAACGCCTGATTTATTATTATAGAAGAAGTTAGGCAGTAAAACGGGCTCGTGGCTAAGTAACAGCCGCACAGATCGATTGATCGATCAAGGTAAAGTTGCGGTTGCCGCAGTCAGTCTGTGGATGGGTGCCCATTATTTCATATCAAGACCCCGCCATGCCTCGGAGAGCACGTTAAACCATCGGTTAAAGATCCATGACAGCCATTACGGGTACTTAGTCAAAGGCCTGAAAGTCTGACAACCAGTTTAACCACGAGATACCTATCGTGTTAACTTACAACCCAGTAACTGGGTTGTGGAGGTCAGATAGGCAGTCGCTCCATGTAAACTACTGGTATTAAGCTGCATCCGGTTAGATAGAAACCGACCCCAACGTAATTGAGAAAAAGCTAGACAGATATAAAGAAGAAGTTAGGTAGTCATAGCCGGTTGCAAACTGGGATCGGTCCACGATTTGAAGTTAAGCAATCTGTCTGTAGGTGGGTGACCGTTGGGAACATTTCAACTGAGCGTTTCCGTGCTTCGGAGTCCAAGTTAAACCGTCGGTTCCGGCTATAATTAATTAATAACCAGCTAAGTAAAAGGCCTACCGGTACGAACGACTCGCATACCATGTTGAGCTCCTTGTCGTAAGGACAAGGAGCTCAACATGGTATGCGAGCACATAAAAGAAGAAGAAGATGACAAACTTCTACTTGTGGAAAGAAAAATACGGTGGTGAGCAGGTATCGAACCTGCGACTCCTGGATAAATATTTATAACTTATAACTTTAAGATTATCTTGATAATTTTTGACTGCATTCTATGAAAACTCTATCGGTATTTTATTCAAATATTTTTTATAATAGATGGCATGCATTCTGCTGGTGTTGATAACAAGCGTCTGCGTACTATAGCACGACATAGGTGGTGCTTACGTTTACTAAGGGTGTTAGCTGCGTAAACACAGAGCTCATGTTTGAAAGACAAGTACGCTCTCCGTCGACTGACACCACACTGACACACGTCGGACGTGGCAGGATCAGGACGGCAAGTGAACGGTCTATTGTCTTACGGCAACACAATGATAGTTACTCAAACTGGCATTTGTGTGACCGTACGGATACATTTTAGACAAACCGCAGAATAAAGGCTTCTAGAGAATGTTCGAAACATGGATGCAATATCATCTGCCCTAAAGTAGTCAAAGCGGTTCTTGTGAATAATACAAAGTGTAACATGAGTCTGTGGTCATACTTTGAGGGGTGAATATACTCATTTATACAAAAAATTTTTGTTTTTTTTTTTTTTAAACGTTGCCCCTCTCTATGATTTTCTTCCTGTATCGTGGGTGCGTTTACAGACATATAATCTCACATACCCACATACACCTAGAACCGGAACAATGATCTGTAGATCATACAAATATTTGTTCCATGCAATTGAACCTGGGAAAGCGACGCAGCCCGCCGGTCTCTCGAGCACTAACACAAAAAACTACTACTGCTACTATTGGAAAGAGCTTCGAAAGCCCGAATAAAAATATTTGGTCCGTCCATTTTGGTCGAGTAAGTATTCCATATCAAAGTTGACATAGTACACAGGATAATATTGCTGGGTACGTAGAGGACCATTCCTTCAAGGCTGTATAAATCGGCTCAAATTATCTATGTTGCCATTTAAGTAAAACATTAAAAATAAGTAATTTGGAATAGTCACGCTTAATTTAATCATCATCAATCATCATCATCATCAATACATATAATAAAAATTTAACGGATCTGTCGCTGCATATAACGCTATCTGTACATGGAAGATATACGAGAAAAAATATTATTGGGTCTTTTATAAACGCAAATAGCACTCAAAACAAAAAACAATGACTGTTAGAATTTTTGTCTGTTTATCTGTTTTTCTGTTTGTCTGTGCGTTTGTGCACGCTAATCTCAGAAAAGGCTCATCCGATTTAGATGTGGTTTTCTTAATATATTGTGGTAAGCTTCACTTAACATTTAGTGCTTGTTTTTATATCAATCGGTTGATAAATAAAAAGAGTTATGCCAATTTAAAGAATCATGTCGAACATTTGTTATTTACGACATCGACGCGGACGAAGGCACGGGCACAGTTAGTAATAAATATTATTTGGAACCGATTCGCATATTAGGATTTGTGTTGGTTGTGTTTTTTTGGACCATATTATACGTTTATGAAATATAAATTCTTCATATAAAAGCAGACAGCAATGTGAATCAAATGCGATACAGCGTCAACTGTCCATTTGCGATTTAATTTTATTTCACCCTCTGGTATTAAATTGGACATAAAAGGCACACTAATTGAATTAATTCGAGTTCTATTCGTCGTACGGTCACAGAAATTGATTGGAAAATTAAAAAGTCAATTTATATTGAGTAAGTTGATATAGTTTGTCTACGTCTTGTGAGGTGAAATTGGGGACAGAGGTGTAATTTTATATACTAATTATAGTATACCGACGGTGTAGCTCCTTACATTGCGATAATATGGTTTTCATAAATAGTTTGAAAACCTAAAATATGTCTTTAGCACGTAGGTAACTTTGTGGTTGGTGATGAAGTGACCTCAGACTTGCTATTTATTGAAAACAATTGGAACCATCGGATTATCGTGAAAAGCTTCTACTCACAGACCAAATAAACCGTTGCTGGCTGACACCAGCTTATTTTCCTTTAACAAGCCTGAAAATAAAACATGAAAGTTTTGTGTACTTATTTCTGTATAGGAAAATACGCCCGTGGACAGGGTTTAAACTTATATATAATAATTCAAGATCTCAGGGGTGCTAAGGGCAGCACCCTGAGATCTTGAATTATAATATTTTTTGTTTGGTAAGGTTTTAGCATATAATACCGTAGGATCTGATGATAGAATTCGAATCTGTGCTTCCTGACACAAATAAATCTTTCAAATAATGTAATGTAAATGCATTAACGCACGTGTGGCGAACTTTAAAGTTATAAATTGTTGTGGAAAGAAAAACAAATTCGGGGTAGTGAGCAAAGGTCGAGATGACTAAGCAGTCAAAGCGCCTGTAGTTTTTATCCGGGAGGCGCAGGTTCAAATCCTGCTCACGATTTATTTTTATTTCTTTAAAAGTCTTTAAATTTATAGTTCGTCTGGCATGAGTTAATGCATTTACATTTGAAAGACTTATCTGTATTAACCGACTTCCTAATCAGCCTCATATGCCCGTAATCTCTCCATTTCGGTCAAAGGTTTACTATAATCTGGATAGTTCAATTTATTTGTACTGAGTCTGAGATAGCTAGTCCATCCTCGTCGTCCTTACAGCCCATATTTATCTAAATTAAAACAAATAAAAGAACAAACTCATAAACTGAGACACTAAAAAGCATAAAAAATTATAATATATATGCCTATAAATAAAATTTATTAAATATACACTAAAATGGCGAACATGCGTTTAGCTTGGGTAAGGGCAAGTGGTTACCGTAGTTAGCCTTTGGACGCTTTTCATCACCAGGGGGAATACTCGCCTTGCGGTGAATGCGACTGCCACCCGGGACATCGATAAATGTTAGGGAAGGACAGTGTGGTTTTTAGTCGATAGAATCCAGCACAGCGTCCATGATGGATTACCCACACTAAAAAAAGGTAGCACTCGCGCTGTGTTAACCTTGTTAGAAATCTTGTCAGGAAATATGGGGGACAAAAAACGGTCCACCCTACTGCCAGCACAATGCATCCTCACAAAGCACTGCTTACCTTATGCACCATTAGTTTAGCAAGCTGAGGTTGCAATAGCTTAGTTTGAGAGGACCTGGAGTATTGATCCAACGGGTGCAGGTTTGAACCCAAGTCACGATCACTTTTCTACACTCAAAAAATATAAGTTTAGTTTTCATTTGACAATGACAAAAACAATGAACGTGTTTTTTAAAATAAGGTTTCATACCTTCGTAAAATTATCAAGTTTATAATAATATTATTACACGATCATTTTTACGACAAGTCGTGATTATTTAATAAAGTTGGACATTGTTTGTGATACTCGAATTAATTAATTAGTGTATGAGAAGGCAAGTGGGTGATGTGAACTACAAATATTTATATGACTATGTATAAACAAGTAAGTATATCTGAAAGTAAAATACGGGCGTGAACCTGCGCCTTCCAGATAAATACTTCAGGCGCTCTAAACAAAATTTTAATTTATTGTATTATGTTTTTATTTCTTATAACACGTAGAATACATTAATTAGTAATTAGAGGATAATTGTTAGTAGTACAATAAGTTTTAAATTAAGTAATTGTCTTACTGTTTTATATTATCTATACCATAATAATGATGAATAAAATAATATAGGACAGAATTGTTCCCCTTTAAAAGTTAAAAAAAAAGTCCGCGGCAGCATATTATGGTTATCAAATTGGTTCTAAAATAATGCATTATCTGCGAAGGTGTTTTTATAAACATGATAATTATTAATCCTTATCCAAATTAATACTCAATAACTAGGTATTTATATATTTAATAATTAACAAAATTGTCCTTGACATCGTTTGATTTCAATGGAGAGGAAAGGAAAGGAGATATCATAGTTTTAAAACAACTACGCAAATATTGATGTAGTACCACGCGCGCATTTATGATATGCAAGGCATCATCAGGTCAAGAGGGGGGAGGGCACTGGTGGAATATATTTCAGTAGGTATTTTACTCAAATTAACGCGGGTGAAACAGCAGGGCACAGCTAGTATAAAAAATAAATAATTAAATTAAGGTTTCGAAAAAGGAAAACAGTTGCTTTGTTTTCCAAAGCTACGTAGATGGATGAAAGAATAATATTTTAAATGTTTAGGCTAGAGGCGATTGCGACGCTAAAATAAAGTGCTTTGTACGGTTATATAACTCGTATCGTAATATAAATTTATAATTATTATGACGAACATAAATTGTTATAAAGTTATTATATTAAATGGAAAAAGAATACCGTCGCGAACAGGATTCGAACCTGCGCCTCCCGGATAAATACTCCAGGGGCTCTGACCACTAAGCCATCTTGACCTCTGCTCACCACCGCGAATTCTTCTTCCATAATTTAACACGTCTTATGGCGACGTCATTGCTATCAATTCAGTCCCTATACAGGTGACCGAACCGACACGACTAACTTTGCAGTTAATACAATGTCGTAAAGAATGCAATTACTTTAACAGTTCAAGATAAATCCGGGAGGCGCAGGTTCGAATCCTGTTCGCGACCGTATTCTTTTCCCATTTAATATAATAACTTTAGAGTTCGTTAACCATGCGTTAATGCTTTTCAAAGATATATCTTGAATAAATTGTTAATTTATAAACAGTTGTGAAACTGCCTTGCCCCGACGTCGTTAGTTATAGATGTAGTGAGGTGACGAAAACCACAGACTTTACGATATCCCGTTTATTATGTATAAAGTTAAAAAGTTAAGTTGAATGCTAATCCGTTGTTTTGTTGCTATAACAGTTATTGGTCAACTAAACTCTAATATTTAAAATTAAAATACAACGAATCGTGAAGCAGGTCACGGCGTAAGTAAATTACTTGCTTGTACGTGCACTGTACATGCCTCACTATTTGTTTATTTAAGATACACAGAAACAACTTAATAGTTAAAACGAAATTCCACAAAACTGTATTATAGGTTTGACTATGGGAACTGGGAATGTTAGATTTAAGAAGTTATGATTCTGATAGATACACTTATAACATAAATTTAGGATAATCATCTTATTAACTATTTGTTTTTGTACCAGGTACCTAATAAGATATAAAAAGCTATCTAAGTACATGACATAGGTATTAGGTAGTACATTTAATTTTTAAGCTATTTTGGTCCAGTAAAGTTGTGTAGAGTCCTCACGCTTAGTAGCTCCATTACTGGCTTTATGTGTTACGAAATTCTCAGTTGCAGCCTGGGGTTTACAACTGTACCCGGTAGATGGCAATACCTTCACCACTACAAGGGCCTTAACCTCTTGTCAGTCAGTCAAACTGATTATAGGTATACTATTTATTAATTGTCTAAATTTAGTAATCATTTACAAAATAAACATAGTTAAGAGGCATAATGTGTGTTATACACCCGTAGCATTGACGTAGCGCTTTGAGTTAGGTTAAACGTAGCCATAATCCAGACACCTACGTCGTAGCAAATATATAATCCAATAACAAGTAACAGTAAATATTTTTCTAATTACCTACACCGAACATTGAAATTTATTGGCATTTCTTAATTTTGGCCATTACATTGTTTCATTTTCATTCAAAGGGTAAAATAAAAAATAATTTCACTCGTTACATTCCAGGAAAACTTGAGATTGTACGCGTAGAAAGAAAGCTTTAAAAAAGGGTAGATATTTTAAAAATGAACAACAATGTGACGCTGCAGGCATCTCCGTCGTTCACGAGTCGCGCCGAAGCCTTTAAAACTGCAGGCATTTGATTTTATTTTATTTAGACGTCGAGAACGCTTTCACGCCCGTAGGATACACAACGCGACACCTCGGCGATTGAGGTGCAATATAAACTGCCATTTGTTCTTAAATACTCTTTGAGTTAATGTAGTTTGTTTATTTTTATATAAAGTCTTAGTTGTATTACTACATACTTAATTATATAACAAAATAAAGTCGAATAAGACAGGAAGATGTTTAACTAGAACAAGGTTATAGTAAGTGGTGTAAGATGGCGTTTCCATTTTTTTACCTTTTTTCTCAGCGTATTGTGCCTATCGTCTTACATTGTCGGCCGAATTAAAACACATTTTTCTTCCTGTCATGCATTGATAGCGGTAGCGGCCTGTGATCTTATATCATCTATCCGACAACCTCACCTTTAAAAAGAACTTGAACCTTTCTTTCCAAAGTGCTAAAGGAAAAGGCTTTGGGTTTCCATAATACACAAAAAGAACCTTTTTATAACGAAGCACAATGGAGGCCAAATCACACACGTGCCTATCTTTGGAGGGACAGGCACTCGATTGTTCTCCCACGGGGTGCCCGCAAGATTTTCACAGCTTTATACGTATCCATCCTTCTCCCTCGGGCACAGCTTTCATTTGAATGGGTCGTCAGATTATAATAACTTGTGCGCCGCGGGAAGGACGCGGACGCGACAAAGCCGACAGTATAACTTTTTGCGTCCACCACTCTCGCGCGGCCTACGGGTGGGCCCTTGTTAGGTATAGGACTCACTAAAGCGTTTGATAAAGTTGATTGAAATACGTGTTTTGTAATAAAATATTTTCTGGTTTTATTCACGTTTCAAACAATTTGTGGTCGCCGGTTGTTTTATTATAATGTGTAGTGATTGCGAAAACGTAAGATACAAAAATAGACACAAATACGATAAAATACCATTATATTAGTTACGTTATTAAATGAAATATAAAGCTTTAATAATGTTGACAATTAAACACAAGAATAATAGCGGCATTATAACCATAGAGTTTTATAACCATAATTATACCAATTTAATGATACCTTTATCCGAGTCAGAAAAATATACCAACAAAATATCCGTTCATTTCCATTGATCAAACACACACTCAAATTTTCCGAAGTGTATTCTAAGCTTTATCAACCTTTATAAAACTCACTCATTCGTATGGGTAAACTTTGCTCTTTTAAGATGCAAATATATGGGGCGTTCGTCATTTCTAAATTCACTGGGGCCGAGTGTGGGGCCAGTTGTGCTTTTATGCTGACTATACTTATGTATAGTTGAGGGTATGTCGGTCGAGTAGTTCGGAATGTTATTTAAATTATGAAACGATTTTTTTACTATGTAGTTATATTATTATATCCTTAAGTACTTGACTCGTGGGGTAATACTTTCAATTGCAATAGCTTTCATTTTGACAGTATGACAATATTTATTCGTCAATCTAAGTTGGCGAGGAAGTGGTATAGGATTTTTACTGTTTAGATCACACCAAGTAATGTATGGAAAACTAAAATGTATTGTCATTGCAAATGGCTTTGGGCGCCATGGTTTAGGATATCTCTTAAAGGCAAAACCAAATTAGCAACCGCAAATCCGATGCTTAACGTACGACATTCTCCGATGTTGTCCACTAGCCGAGCCAGTTGGATCTCCCATGGTACCAGAATATATTTGCCCCTTTCATACTTCTACATACTGAGCATTATTACTGTCTTTGTTTTGTTTACTTACATTTTGCATCACGCCTATATTTCTCGAAAGGTTAAGGGCAGAAGTGTAGGCACTTTGTATACTTACACTTCACCATTGCAGTTATTAAGTCCCATGCATGCATGCATGCATGCATGCATGCAAGGGATCAATCACCTTTTAGAAATTTCAACCCATTTCAAACCCTTGAAATAGATGCTAGAGTCCCCGCTGTGTACTCTTTAAAAGAATAGCACACTTTAAATTGGATAACATCACGACTTATCTCAGTAAACCGCGATACTTCGACCAGATATAAAATCTCAGTGACGCAATTTGCATTTATGTCCGTCAGGTTTGCCAACATGAGCCGGTATCTTCAAGTCGTTTGCTAAACGTGATCCACTAAAATTACACGCCGGCCTCCTGATCTTTTGGCTTTCTTTTTAACGAAACAACCTCCTATTTCAATGTTGACAAATCCCCGACGGACTACAGCGTGGAAATTAAATAGTCTCAGACATCTAAAGATTTTTAAAAGATAAAATAAAATAAAGTCTGCCTCGTTGATCTGGCGTTCGCAAAAGTGGCTGTTGAGCCTGAGGTCTGGAGTTCAATTTCCAGGTTGGGGAAAGTGTTATCGGTTTTTTCTCTTAGGAAGTTTTCAGTACGAGACCGAAGTTTGGAATTGTGACTGGTAGACGACAATAGGATCACTGCCTATCAGATGGGATTTAATAACTGCATCACGATGAAAAATAATTGTGTATGTCTTTATAACCTTTTTAGGAGTACAGGGACTATGTTACGTTACAATATTGTAACAATATTTCTGTCGTAAAACAATAGTATGCTATTATTAGCACATAGATGGACATTGTAGTACTGTTTCTTATCCTTTTTATTATAATTCCACGGTCAATATTGGAAAATGTGCTAAATATTTATTCCGCTTATTCTTTCTTTTACAAAGCCTTTGTACTTTTTATAGTAAAGGGTTAATTAAAGCGGACTTTTTGTACTGCTTTTGAATCACTCCTATACACAGAACTGCTACTTTTATGTAGACTACACAATTTTTTGTTTCATGTCAAAATTGAACTCACGACCCGTAATAAAACCCTATAACTGGGATATTGCAGTAATGAAGACGTTTATTTTTACAAGCTTTTATTTTTAAACATTGTCTCCAAAAGGATCTCCTGTATAGTGCGTTGCATACCCGTTTGTTACTTTTTTATCATTTTATCAAAAGAAAATTGTGAAAGTACATATATGTTTCTCTTATGTTTTATCCCGTATCTGTATTTCTACCTCCTTCACACAAATATGTACAAAAGAGGAAACAACATTAGTAATTATGTTTATTCTTCAGAACCCTTACATTGATATAAGGGTTACTCGTTAGATGTTCTCTTATTGCCAGTGTTGTTGTGGAAGGTTTTAGAATCACAACACAAGGCTTTGGCAAAACACAACACTCATAAGGACTTTTTGGGCCATGGGAGAGGGAAGGAAAGTTTATTTAGAACGTCCCTATTTCAATACGTAGCACGTGACACGTCTTCAAACGAATCGTTGTGATTGCTCCCCTTAAAGAAAGGGACGTAAGTGAGTAGGCGACCTAATACGATTCTGTGAAGGGTCCGTTAAATAAATACACAACTGTGCACACATCTGCGTTAATTTGACTTCTCCTTGTGATTACTATGAAGTTTATGTTATTATGCTTTCATAACCGAATGTTACGTTTGAGCACGAAACGTGATCGTTTTTTTGGGATATTTACATAATCGTAATGGTTTATTATGGATTGAGGTTGCTCAAATCTGTTAAGGGTTTCCAAATAGCCAAAATGGAATAAAGGAATCTGAATTTGAAAAAATACAGTAAATACTATGTAATATTTCAAGTTAATCAGGGAACGTTAAAAGATAGATAACGCCCTGAGCTCTAAAAAAAGGAAATTAACCTTAATCCCATTTCTAATTAAAGTGGAGACGGTAAAAAAAGGTTACGTAGGTATATAAGGTTTGATTCTTATGTACAGACAAGGGCAGATTTAAATGAGAGAACCAAATGGAGTGGCAATGAGAAATGAACGCTTCGATTAGAATGGGATTTATAGCACCACGTAGCGATCGTCGAGAGAACGATTTACTGCTACCTGTCTGATACGATGCAGTAGACTAGTGAGATACAACGAAAATACACGAGAGAAATATATAACGAGGAAGCCACTTTTTATTGTTTTGTATAGAACACTCGTAGGAAACGTAACTATCAGTATATTGCACGGCTGATGGGTCTAAAAGTACACCATATATCTTGTTTAATGGCATCAGTTTTTCTTCATTATTTTTTTATAGTGTTTGATTTAGCGATGGACTTAAACTTTAGAATTTACTTTTGCAAATACCTCGACGACTACGACATCACTTAGCATCGACGATCCAGCTTTATTTTATAAAATACAAAAGTAAAAAACATAAACAGAACTTTGTAAGTATACATTAAAATAAAAAGAGAGAACATTTAAATTTTCTTCACAAATCCAGAATACATCAAGGTTGTTTAAGAGTGCCTAACTGACTTAGTGCTTACGCAAGAGTTATAAAAGCTACCCGCACTTAAAGAGGCTGGAAAAAAGCATCTAGCCGTAAAAAGGTAAACATCATCGTCGGAGTAAATTAACTCGTTGCTCCGAGGGCTTTACGCGGGTTTTATTAGTATACTCGAGTGCTTCACGGTACTACAGATTCGTACAGTAATGGCGCATTCCCACTGTGACGTGATGAGTGATGACAAGTAGTTGAGTGGGCCTTGTATATTTAAATTAAACTGTTTTCATAGCATCATCATGATTTTGTCAGATGATTCAAGCAGCGCCTGTGAAGCTCTTGAAAAACGGTTTAAGTAATACGATATGTTTTTATGTAACACGGCACAATTAACTCGACCGCGATTATTTTTCCGTGCAATTCAAAGTTTACACGTAACGTTTTCATTTAATTTATATTTCATAAATATCGTAGTAGAAGGCATAGTGGGATAATTTGCTGTTTTAATAATAAAGCTACTTTACCTAATAACAGCATATTTTTTGGTAAGTGATTATTATAAACAACTATGGGAGCTCAGTTTTGGGTTCAATCTTGTTCTGTACTGACTAGTAGCCGGAACTGTGACCAAATTGACTATTATTTTTGATGTTGATAGTAGAATATATGATTTGATTATTGAAATATGTGTTTCTGTTCCCGTCTGTTACACATGTTGAAACCTGCCTAGTCATCCAATTTTAATTGTCATGCACGACCTAAACGCATACAAATACTTACAACTCATCCACTCGCTATGCTGCGTGTGTGTGCGTAATGTGCGCTTCGCTTATGACAAGGCAAGGTTACATCCGTATTTTTTTCAGTACCGTGTTAGATAATAATATTTTTTTTAATAATAATTTATTTATTGTCTCAAAAAGTCACGTACATTATTTTATTCCTTAGACCCCACACTAGGATTCCCTGTGTTGTGGGATCTAGTCTCTTTCAATCCGTTTACATTTAAAACAACAACGATAAAGTTTATAAAAACAAAAAAAAAAACATGGTGTATGTGTGTGTTTGTTTGTGTGTGTGTGTGTGTGTGTGTGTGTGTGTGTGTGTGTGTGTGTGTGTGTGTGTGCGCGTGTGTGTGTGTGTGTGTGTGTGTCCATTACTATTACTGTATGATTTTTAAAATTTCTTCTGTGCTATCAAAATCTAGCTCGAGTAGCCATTTACGAGTATACATTTTACTTTTGCAACTGTACTTTTTTAGTTGTACTATATCATGCTTTAAGTTAATTTTCCTATATATGTAGGGCCCCATAAAACTGTACGAACTCCTACCAATTGTTTTGCGACACTTTACCGGGTTCCATATCATTCTACGACCCGTTCGGCTATACGCGGCGTTACTCAAGGCAGTTTTATGAAATCGCAGAGTGATAGCTAGAATGTATAATTGTCTAACCCTGAGCACTCCCTGCTCTGAGTACAACAAATTTGTTGGGTACCTATATGGTCGGTCGTATGCTGTTTTTAAGAGTGCACGTTGTGCTCTTTCAACTTTAATCATACGACATATACCTACTGCACCCCAAGCAGTAATACAGTAATGAAGAGTTGATTGACAGAGGGAAAAGTACACCATTTTTAACGTTTTTTCACTAGCAACTTTACTCAAGCGCTTGAAGACTCGTATAAGCATTCTAATCCTAGCATTGAGTACGTTAAGATGTTTAGTCCATGTTAGTTGGCTATCCAAGTTAATATAGTTAGATATATCAAAGTTAATGTAATTAGATATATCATCATCTGATATATAAAACTATAAAAAAACATTTTTGTAAATTTTGTTAATCTTGACGGTAGCTTCATGACGTTTCCGATATTATGTATTATTGACATTGCCAATTTCATAATTCTGTTCCATTGATATTTATTATAGTAATCTAAAAAGGGCAATTTGACTTATATTTTGCACGCCAAATGGTAAAATTTGGTAATACTGCTTTTTTTGTAACATCTATGTATTTTCTAACACAAAAAATTAATAATTATGAATTATTAATTTATTTTAAGTAGATGACAAGGTTGTGCCAAGAAAATAAAAACGTCGCGATGTAGTGTAGAGGGAACGCGTCTTTAAGTTGTAACACGGTGGCAAGGTGTAGGCCGCAGAATCACAGACGCACTTAACGTCTTCCCTCTTCAGAATGTAGGTTAATGCGGTTAACAACTTATAATTACCAGACAGATGCGATTATACCGTCACTCGTAAATGGAATAATTAAATTGATCGCTTTGTTTATGCTCTCGCAAATATAATGTTTTAGAAGTTAAGTGTGTAGGCTGTTGCGATGCTTTTAGGAGACCCGACGGCTACCTGTCACAGTATTAAACTACTTTTTGATTTTATTAATTAACGTTTAAATGGATATAATGAGACAATTGACATTAGGTAAATATTTCTTCAATTTAACAGATTAGCTCTTGTCGGTGTAGTTACTCCACTGACAAGAGCTAGAGCGCCATTGATCTCTATCCTCTGCTATCATTTTGACCTTTTGATACGAATCGACTCCTACTTTCTCCTTCGCTTGTTGTATAAAGCTTCATCGGGGTCTCCTTCTTCTTCTCTTTCCCCCTATTTTTACTTCTAAAATGGTCTTATTGTTAAAGATATTGTCGTGTCGTATCATGTGGCCAATCAGCGTCCCTCTCCTGTTATCTATAGTAGGTATACTGTTCAACGGTTATTACTCACTTGCATTCTTCGGGATTGCCCGACTTGTTTCGAACTCGAGTCAAACAAAGAGTTTGACTCGCGACATCGCCGCGGCCTCAGCTCATGACTAAGGGCTCCGTTCGAGTTCGAAACTAGTCGGGCAATCCCGAATAATGCAAGTGAGTAATAACCGTTGAACAATAATTAATATGAATGTGTCTCACGAAAGTTATTATACAAATATAGTAGGTATAAGTATAAATTATCATAGATACCTAAACTTGTAGCATTATAACTGTGCAGGTCAGAAGATGTACGCAAGTGGCTGTGCAGTAGCAAATTTTACGATAAAATCGTCGCCGAGAATCGCTCGGGGGCCCCGTAGTGTTGATTTTCCTAACAATTAGAAATATTTTAGCAGTAAAAATTTTTCTATCCGACTGTCTGTAACTGCGCGGCCGTTTGGTAAGCCTAAACTCAGAAATGCACAGTTAAAATACGACCTGTGTACCCGACATAGTACATTATTACGGAAATGGTTGGAACTTCTTAAAATGATGGATTTTATCTCCCGGAAGGGAACCCTTGAACGATACTCCGTAAAAGCAAAGATGCGTGTAAGTATAACAGCAAAGTTGGAGGTATACTACGAAAACTTTATAATTATCGGTGGAGCGAATTAAGTCTGCTTAGAGCAGAAATGTTCTTTATTACCACACTTAGCGAGTAGAGGAACATTCGCAACACGTGGCTCGCAACTCGTTCACTAGTGACTTAATTAAGTGAGTTCTGAGTAGTGAGTACCACCCACGCCCGAATGCCATTAGCCCCTGGTTACGATAAAGTGGCTTCCATGTCGGTTTCCGATGTCTGACGTGTGGAAGTCTTGGAGAGGTTAAAATTGTAATAGAATTTAATACTCGTTTTAGAGTACATAGTACCTATGGTGTAATACCCGTGTGCAGGTCCCCATTATGTTTACAATTTCATATTCACTTTCGGTGTTAAAAATTGGTTGCCAACTTATAACATTTTATTCTGAAAAATCATGCATACTAGTGTAGTTCAAACGGATGTCTTGGAGTCCCACAATGATTTCAGATCGTTCAAAGCGACAAACTTGGCATCGGTTATCGCGAATTTCTCGATGCTTAGTCAGCTAAAAAATAGACGACATGGCCCGGATGGCCGGACTTGGGTTCAGGCATTCATAATAAAACAGTTTGGCTTTCTTCGAGATTTAGTTTCCTGACTTTAGGGGAAACGAAATTCAATAATTATTATTTCATAAACACAGGTCGTATTTTTACATACCTAATTTATATCTTACAATTAAGAATAATATGATTTTTTTTTATTTTTTTTTTTAAATAATAACACGTTATATTAGGTTCAGGTAATTAGTTTAATTAAAACATTCCGTCCTTTTCCTGAGCTAATACAGTTATTTCTAATAAAAATATAAAAATAGCATGTGCATATTTAGAGGATGTGCTGCAGTACATGCGTTATGCAAATATGTGAACATGACTTACGACGCTGTTGTAAATCAAGTTCAATTTTCATATAAAGTGTTATTAAACAAAAAATAAAAACCGCCTTCCAAAATCTACTACACTAAAAAGTATAAAATAATATCAAAATTTGCTTATAATAAAATAATTTTAAAATAACAATATATAATAATAATCTGTTAATTTTGGAGTCGGTGCCTGTACTGGGAGAGGGTTATTGTTTTCCTCTTGTTAGTCACTTATGTTCGTTGTGCTGTGGTTATGTTACCGGCCTTTGTATCTGGTTGTAAACCCCACATACATCAGGCACCGACTCCAAAATTAACAGATTATTATTATATATTGTTATTTTAAAATTATTTTATTATAAGCAAATTTTGATATTATTTTATACTTTTTAGTG
Organism: Xylocampa areola; assembly: GCA_935421205.1. NCBI lineage: Eukaryota > Metazoa > Arthropoda > Insecta > Lepidoptera > Noctuidae > Xylocampa > Xylocampa areola. Next base: position 13,660,692 of record OW285201.1, read on the forward strand.
TAGTAGATTTTGGAAGGCGGTTTTTATTTTTTGTTTAAAATTAATTTATTTTAGTCTTTTTAGTTTTAAGTTTAATATATATATTGTATAGGTCATATATAAGTTTGTATACTTCATAAATAAGTTAATTTAGTAATTTAATAATATGGGTAGGCCTTCGAAAGCCGCTAGGACATAATAACTGCATCGGTGAAATGTTTGTGTACAACAGTGGACACTTCTGCCTACCCCATCGGGCAATACAGGCATGATGCTATGTATGTATTGAGTGGCATGAACTATACATGAACATGCGATTACAGCAATTGCGAGTGATTTGCTGTGATTTATTGAAGAATTCCATCGTCTAACTTCGAAGATCTTCATCAGATCTTCACTAAATTGAAATGGGACCACCTCTGGGGACTACTCTTTCAAACAATTATATCGACGGACATACATACAAAACATGGTAGCTACTGTAAAACGTTGAGGAGTTCCCTTGACTGTCCTTCGTCTTCATCATCAGACCCCTAATGACAGTCACAACACATCCAGGTGTAAAGTTCTCATCAATACAAATTAATCAAGCCCTAACACCAGGTAATTGCTGTAAATCGTTAAAGAGTTCCCTAGACCGTCTTTCGGCTCCATCATCAGATCGACTCCAGACCTTCATTAAATAGTAGTGCTTTAAAATACTTAATGAAAAAATTAACAAATGCACTAGTCGCCCCTACGATTTTCGAAGGTTTCCCTCGATTTCTCGGGGATCCATCATCAGATCCTGGTTTCTTTATCATGGTACCACCGTTGGGATATCTTCTTTCCAACAAAAAAAGAATTATCAAAATCGGTTCATAAACGACGAAGTTATCCCCGAACACACATAAAAAAAAAAAAAAAAAAAAAAAAAAAAAAATATACGGTCGAATTGAGAAACCTCCTCCTTTTTTGGAAGTCGGTTAAAAAGGCAGTGTGGCAGAGCTGCGTGTGCGCGAGATCTGTCATCGACTGTGGATTTATAGCGCATCGTTCGTCGGGATTTGCTTTTGCTTCACGTAATGGATTGCTTTAGAATTCCAACGGTTCCGCTCGAATATATTTTTTGTCCATTTCCCATATGTCTACTTCAGTGTGAAACACCAGGGTTATTGTTTTCCTGACGTATGGGATCGTTGGTTTTATGGAGGTATAAACGACCTTAAATTTTCCTATTGTACTTTTGCGAATACAATTCAAAATGTTATGACAGTTTATGAAACAGCCATAAAAGTACTTACGGATAAACAAAAAAATAATTAAAAAACATTTTGAACATGGAAGTCACATTTGAAACGAGCGCAGTTTTTGCACTCAATTACAGTTTTCCACTTACACTCGATACGTATCCGAACGAAGTCGGCGTGCAAAGGAAAAAGGAATGTTTATTCATGTACTCGTAATTGAATTCTGTTGGGAGTGCGGTTGGGCGCAAATTGAAGTGGAGACGACGCCGGGAGGCGGCCAAGCCGCGGCGGACGCCGGCCGCTGCAGGCGACGCCGCGCCGCACCAGACAGCGCCCTTGATATTTTTAAGTACTGCTATTTTGTGCAAGCCTCTGTTTGTTTAATCTCAAAGTTCTTTGCATAAAAACAGTAATTATTCCTACATTTTAAATACGAACATTTCTCAGACAAAATTTTTAAACAAAGTGGAGAAGAACTCTCATAATTCAAATAGCACCGAGTATTTTAGCTACAGATTTTCAAATCAGAAAACTGAGACAGTCCTTTTTCAGGAATACTGTAACTAGAAGAAGTAGTTTGTAGGTGGTAAGATATTTAATTAAGCGCTCTTAGTAGTACGTAGCGGTTTCGGCTTGCTCCGGCTGGCGCGGGCGTCCTTATTAAGATATCTCTAGATCTCCGCTAATGGTCATTCGCTCAGTGCACTGCAGATGCTACTGAAATTCATAGTTGATAGAAATTCAGGCGAGAATTATCACGAATAGTATTTATACGTTCAGTGTTCGACAGAAAAGGATAGATTTTTCAAAATGTCATCAATATTGGGTAAAATAATACGATGTATTTATATTTACAGTTAAGTTGGACCTGCTGTATCTACTGAATCGATCATTATTATCCATGTTTAAAAAGGTAATTTGTTTTGACCTAGCATAAACCTACCTATCTGATTACTTCTCATGACATTAAATGTATATATATACCCTTAAACAGCACAAATATTACTATAAGTAATAAGACAGATTACTTTACGATGAATCTTCTTACATTGCCTGCGGCCTAGTGCCCCTCTCTACCTAACCCCGTACAAATATTGTAATTTGCAAGACGTACAGACGGATTTCATTTTCATATGCATGACGCTTATTGTTTACGTTGTTCTTTATTTCGCAGCTGCGTTTGACAGCTGCTGCCGTTGTTGCCAGCTTTATTATTTTTTACCGTGTTGTGTTTATTTCTTGCATCCATAATCGATTGGGTTTTTTAAATTCGTTACACATACACTCAATTAAGAAGAGGAGCTCGTGGTTAAGTAATAGCCGCACAAATCGGGGTTAAGCTGCGCTTGCCGTGGTCGGTCTGTCGATGGGTGACAATCATTTCATACCAAGAACCCTCCGTGTCTGAGAGCACGTTCAATCTTCGGCTCCGGTTGTCAAATTAAGATCTGTGACAGCCGTTACGGGTAGTCAGAGGCCTGAAAGTTTGAGATCGTGTTATCCAGTAACTGGATTGTGGAGGTCAAATACGCAGTCAGTCCATCTAAAATAGTAGTACTGGTATTAAGCTGCATCCGGTTTGACTGGACGGCCTCAATGTAATTGGGAAAAGGCAAGGCAGATTGATTCATTGATACACTCATATAAATGAATAAATATATATCTATCATTTCTCAGGTCAAGTTGATAATTCATCGATGTAAATTAGAGGAAGAACCTGAGACAGCTTAACTACCGTAGTTCGGTTGTTAAATTAACTTGCATGACCCACAGACAAACTACCGTTTTCAGGTTATTGTGTGGTTTGCCAGTAATGTGCCCTAATTAGGAGCCATATGGGTTGCACCCGTCTTTAAAATGGTGGGCCAGGAGATATCATTGGCAATTAGGTTTACAGAATTAAGACTCTTGATTTGCACGTACACTTTTTCTTTTTACCTGCAGTAAGGGTCAAATACTCGTTCTTATTTAGAACCACGTTATATTTCTGTGAATCATGATATAAAATTGTCACCTCCTTTCCTCGCACCGGATTTTATTAAGGTTTAAAATATCAGTGCAGTGCACGAGTAGTGTAATCCTTTAAAATGTCTAGCAGGCTTCCCTTGCCGTTCTCGTAAAGAGATAAGCCCCAGGAGTCCGTACATTTTTCCTGCCAGCTTTGCTATAAGTGCAAAGCCCAATGAGTTTCTCTATGTAGCATTGATTTTACTATTTTATTTAAATGATTAGTGAATGTGTGGTTAAGGTATTCATTGCGAAGACATTTGGATATTGGATAGCGTTTGCAGATGCACAGCTTTCTAGAAGCACATGAAAATTGATAACTGACTTCAAAAAAAGTGGTTGAGTAATAATAATTAGATAGTAGGTACTAATCATTTCAGATAGTCTAAAAGATCTAACAAAATGAAAATGTTGCTTAAGCTATCAGAACTTTAATAGTGAAATAACGTTTCATCTTCACCTGTCAAACAAAACACCTACAAGTACTTACTATAAACAAGCGTGTAAAACATTAACTGACAATTCCTATCGTAACACTTTGAAATTGGGCTAAAGTTACAAATGTAGAGTGGTACTACAACAGTCACCTAGGGAGTACTCCCGCGTCGCGTGACTTGAAAAGTAAAACAAAGTAAAAATCTGTTGGTGGATAAACGAGCATCCGGCTGCTTACTTTCACGAGATCTCGCGTCGTTCCCTAATCCCGTAAAGCCAGCTAAACGCGGGACTTCAATAATCCCGGGGACAGGTGAGCCGGCGTGCTTCACTTGCGAGGATTTGAGGTGGATAGTTTGTTTACATTCTCCGCCTACACAAGCTTCGGGCCGATACGTACCTACTGTAAATAGGATGTCAACCAATTTATAGTTTGTAAACTTTGCTGTCAATGGCCTTTATAGAGTGATTTGGAGTTTGTAAGGACGCTGTTTTATTCTCAATATGATATTAGGATTTTTTATATGTAGTACTAGTAATAAAAATAGTTTCAGGTAAATGACTATGCTCCCAGATATTATAAAATATTGAAACGTTTTCTTCTGCTATAGAACTTACTAGGTAACTCAAACACGTTTAGTATTAAACGTAAACACACATAGTAAAACTTTATTAATATCTAAACTTAGTTCACCTTAAAGGAGGACGGTGTGCTTGGCGACAAGTAGCTTGTAGTTAGTCTGTAGCCTGTAGCTGTAGTGGAGTGCGCCAAATGTAATTTTAGTTGGGCGTCCGACGTTGGCGCGAGGTGTTGCCTCTTGCAACTAATAATGTATACTCTGTGGACTTGACAGCAGTTTACAACTTTACATCACAACTTGCCATCGCTTCTCTGAGTCACCTTCCCACAATTTCGCCGTCGTCGTCAAAATATTCAACTGTTATGATTTATTCAAGTCTCGACCGTCGTTTGACTTGTTTTATTAATCCTGACAATCTAAGTAGGTCCTTGCTCGGAATTAGTCCTATTTTGATGACGTAATGAAGACAAAATGGGACTTATTGCTAAGTAAGTAAGTAGGTATGAAAGTTGTAGGTTTTTTGGAATTTATAATATACATATATGGAGATAGTTATTTTAATTAAAACCGAAATTAAACCGAACTTAAAGGTTTCATCTTATTCGTTGTTAAAGGTTCCTTTTGAAGTTTTGAGTGACATAATATTCAGAAATTTAAATGGAATCAGACAGATTCATTTTCTATTATTGCTTACGATTAATCTGTGCCGTAAGAGGCTATTAAAATATTTAACGACTGTTATCTATCGGTGGAATGGAAGTGAAAGTTAATAGAACACGCGTGTTCCATACTAATTGCATTATTTCACAGTCACGTTTTAATCACATCTCCACATTTAACCAGTTTACAACGATCTTCGATGATACAGGAAGTGCTATTGGCGTCCTATTAACATTGCAGATCAAGTGAGCTGGTTGCTCTTGCACATGATGAATTCAATGATTGCAGTTGACATCGTTTGCGGCGGAATTGGAATAATTAAGTTAGAAATCAACCAGACTGCAACGCTGAAAGGGTAATTTGTTTATTGTACTATAGTAGTATCATATTGCTTTGTTTACCGTTTTACATAGACTGAAATATTCATGATGACCGGTGACAGTTCACAATTACCTAACAACTGGATAAAACTGATTTTTAAAAAGATCCTTTATGTACATGTCATTATGTAGTACTTAGTTATTTGGCATAACGTAGGACTGGTAATAATACCGTCTTATTGGCTTGGCTTGGCTGAGTATCAGGCCGGAATAAGCCGCAGCTACTGTGACAATAGTTGGAATAATCAAAGCATGTAGGCCTTCTATGAGATACAAATGTATTTATTGAACATACTGGAACGACTTGTACGTTTCGTTCTGAAATAAGTATAATGAAATATAATTTTCTATACATTATTTAGCTCTTTTTATTACTTACTTGCCCGTTCATAATACATAATTTATATCCAATATTAAGTCACGAAGGTAAATGAAGGAAAAGTTTGTTAGGAATAAAAATGTTTGAAAGATTGAGAATTGGGAGTGACAGATTAACTTTCTGAAGTTGGACCTCCTACCTGGTTATTACGAACTTTGAAGGTTATTAATGTATAGTTTACTTGTAGAGATTTTAATATCACTTATTTAAGGTTTAGTAAATAATTAAAAACTAATAAAATATAAAAGACAGTTACCATATCTTGGGCGGCAGTATATTTTGGTTCGTCTTAACAAAATGTCTGAAGAAGAAAAAAGTGTGGCTCGGGAGGAAATCCATGAAACGTTGAACCTTTGCAATTATTGTATACGTGCCGTAGGACTTTCTTTCATAGACGACATACCGACGACTTTCTATGGGAAGCTAATGAAGCACCTATCGTTCATTGTATCGTCCTCTCTGTTGGTTCTTATGCTGTCGGGTGAGATAGCGTATGTTGCTGGCCAGATGATTAATGCGGCATCCGTTGCGGAATTTGTCGGTAGTTATTTGCACATCGCTGGTTATGACGCAAGTAGTGAGTATTATTATTTCATAACGGGTTATCTTAATTTTAATATAAAGTCCTAATTTATTTCCTTTGAAGGGTTAAATAAAAAATTCAACGGAATTAACAAATCATTTGTAACATTATACCAGCAAGACGAAAATTGCTCTTCTAGCGGCAAACATTGAGAAAAAATCTGGTTCAAATGAATAATTATCAATTACACATTGATCCCTTAAAACGTTAGATACCTAATAAATTAGGTTATATTCGATAATAATTAGCAAATCAGGGAATACGTATGGTTTAATTACCTTCTTTTAAGATGTACTATTAAGAATATACTACAGTTAAAGTAAAAGAAGCTTGGTAGGTATTCGTACTTCATTTGAATCTTACATTCGTTAAAAGCATCGGCTACTCAAAGTCAGACGGAATGAGTAAGTAATATTTAAAGTGTAAAGGGTGGATGACCGTCAGACCGTCCTGAGTCGTAAAATCGGGACACTTCAAATACAGAGGTTGTAAAGTACGGAAAGATATTTTACTTAGAGCTGACCTATTTCGGATATCTTGTGTATTAAACTTTGACAGTTCAATCTTGTGTAAGCCTTATAGTAAAGATACTATTATAAATTTGTGTGCAAAAGAGGTCTTAATGTTTCTCTTTTTACTTCATCCCTTTTAAGGTCAAGGTGGGGCTGGCATAATCGTTGTTGATTATTATATTTAATCAAATCAAATTAAAAACTGCCTCGTTGGTCTAGTGGTCCCAAGCGCGACTGCTGAGCAGGAGGTCTCGGGTTCGATTCCCGGGTCGGGCAAAGGTTTATTGATATTTTTTCTGTTAGGAAATTCTAAATATTCACAAAGTTCAACATAAATAAATGTTATGTACTTAGTACGTGCTTTGGCTTACCTATTTTCCCGTCTCTTGCTGCCGTCCGTTTACTAAAAGGCCATCACTAAAGTGACATTTTAGAAATTTGTGTTATATTTACTACGTAAAAGAGGTTTTTTTCTCTATTGATCAGTCTGTGTCATATTTTTCTATATATACTAGCTGTGCCCCGCAAAAATTTTTCTGCCATATAAATTTTCTGGATAGGGCCACCCTTATCACTTAGGGGTATGAAAAATTTCCTACGACCTAGTCAATCCGCTTCGGAGGAGTTCTATAACAAACACTGTGACAAGAGATTTTTATATATTACATTTAACTATAAAATCGAAGACTTTTGTCGTTCAACACTGAAATACAGATTTACTAAAGTTCAGTTGGGAGAGTGATGACATGGACTTCAAGGGTCTCGGTTCAAGCCCCGTTCGTGTCTATTATTTTTCAATATTTTCTTAGAAAAATATAGACATTACATGGTCTTAACACGTATAAAAAATACAATTATATATTAAATTGCTTACCCAGCTAAAACAGAAAATGCTCATTTGAATTTCAGGTTTCGGCAAACTGATAACCATTTGGTATAAGAGACATACGTTCAGGCAACTGGTGGGCGAACTGGCAGATATATGGCCAATCTCAATCAAAGACAAGGAGGGCGTCGAGATTAAGATGAACAGTCTATCAGCACTAAAACATAGACAGAATTGTAAGTCGAACCTTTTTTTGTAAAATACAATGGTTGATGACACGGGTAATTTAATGATCAGCTGTTTTGTCGCGTGTTACATAAAACATAACGTAGCATCACGCCTGTATTTCCCAAATGGGTAGGTAGAGGTATACAAATTTTCACCCATATTGTTATTAAGTCCCATGTAATATGAGTGAGTCTATTGACATCTCCGGGCACAGTTCCGAACTCTGGGTTGATTTGATCCGGAATCCTAACATAATTACTTATTAACATTGCCTCAAATTAAAATTAAAATTGTTTATTCTGTATATAGGTCTTTACAAACTCTTTTACATGTAATTTTTTAATCTAGAAGGAGCTAGCATTTCCTATCTGACTACCTCGGAGAAGAAAAAAACCGATACAAACTCAGAGGTAATTGTCTCTTTTATCCATTGATGTCCCATTTACATGGGACTAAGAGCAGGTGAAATGTGGGTGTACAAAAATGTACTTACACCTCTGCTTACTCCGTAATGCAATGTTTTATTTATGTTTTTTTGACCACATGTGTAGGTATGCATGTAGGATTCCCGTTTGTAAAAGCCCTTTATGATGACTTAAGAGATATAAAATAGTATAACTCTAGCAATTGTACCTAGTAGAGAACCGTCAACGAGATGTTGTAAAAAATTGGCTGTAAAATGATATCAAGTGACTAGGCAGTAGAGTTTTTTTTCGTATAACAATAACATGTTTCAAAAGACAAACGCAAATAGACATGGATATCTGTTGAGACTTCTTCAGGGCGAAGGAAAATAAGACAAGAGCCAGCCCTAAAAAGTGTCTTGTATGTATTTATAACGATATAAACATCACACAGTTTTTCTTTCTTCATGAAAATGTCGCACATGGAACCCTTACTACAGAGATTTTTCCTTCCTTACTGTAAGATTTCCGCTCTACCTCACCGGACTAGCATTCTATAAAAAGACGTTACATTCCTTTCACGGCTTTATACTTTCAGACGGAGATTCCCGCATCAAAGTTTAATTTAACGATGTTTTTCAGTGTATGCCTTTTGGAATATACTGGGGGTTTGGTTCTATAACTTGACGCCGATCGTCGTCCTCATCTACCGTAAGATACGTGGCATGCCTTCAGGGTTGGGGTACGTGTGGCAGATGGCTTATCCCTTTGACAAAACAAAGCCTTTCGTCCATGAGCTGGTGTACATTTTTGAAACGTGCGGTGGTTTGTATTTTTAGGAATTACTTATTTTGATGTTTACATGTATTGTGTTAGATATAATATTTAGTGGTTAGTCAGAGTATATGCTTAGAATTATTTTAACATGAAAAAACAACGTCATTTTTCACCATAAATAAATTGTGGGATCGTTTTTAAGTATGCGCGTTAACAAATCTGCTAATCGGTGTCTTTAAAAACTGTATATTACTAGCTGTGCCCCGCAAACGTTGTTCTGCCACATATTTTTTCTTTTGTCACCTTCGCCCTTATCACCTAGGGGTATAAAAATAGCCTACGACCTATTCTTAGACCTTACAAATATACACAAAAAAATTACATAAAAATCGGCCAAGCCGTATCGGAGGAGTTCGATAACAAACACTGAAATGATTTATAATTTGTCAATCAACAGTGTTTTTACGAAATGTTCCAACTATGGTTTATTAAAATATATATTACTTTATTATTCTGACCTGGTTGAATATAGAAGGTAAAATGCTAAGCCAGGTATTAAATCAGTATATTTGGAGATGATTAACATCAAAATAGCTTTAATTATAAAATAAATCGCGCTTTATCTTCCAGGATGCTTTTCCGTATGTTGCATGCTGGGCTCTGACTTGCTATTCATGACTATGGCCAGCCATATCAGTATGCTGCTGCGTCTACTCCAGGATCAGATACGTCACCTGGGGACCACTGACGGTGATGACGGGGGCGGTTATAATGATTGCTACAAAGATATTGTGGCTCTCGTTAAAATACATCAAAGACTTATCAGGTGAAGATCTCAATATTTTTATTACTTTAAACTATAAGTTGAAGAGTTATAAAATGAACATGTCTTTTTTCATGTTATATTATTTAAATCATCTGCTCCTAGATTCCTAGAGCTGGGTAAGTGTTATTGAGTTTTTCTGTTAGGAATTTGTAATTATCAGTAGCAGACCCGAGTTCAGAAGTATGATCGGTAGCTATGGCTTACCTGCTGTTACATGGGATTTGGATGCCTTTGTCAGTGGTGAAAGGTGATACACCTCTGCATATCTCTTCGAGGAATACAGGCGTGATGCTATGTGTGTTATATCTTTCCTATGAGTAAATAAAGCTTTATTTATTTTTGTTATAGCTACATCAAGGATTTGGAGGATGCGTTTTCAGTGGTCAACCTAATCAATGTACTGCTCAGTTCAGTCAATATTTGCTGTGTCATGTTCGCTATAGTGGTGAGTTTCAATAACTTACATACTTTTTATTGTGTTAAACGTATTATCTATAGGATGTCCAGTAAATAGTATGATACACTTGGGGAGGGGGAGATAGATTGGGTCAATACTTACCAATATAGCACATTATATGCTCCGCAACATATTCTAATCAGATAAATCTGTCGAAAGCTTTAATACATGCGTAGCGAACTGTAAAGTTATATTTTTTTGTGGAAATAAACATATTGTTGTGAGCAAGATTTTAATCTGTGCCTCCTGGATAAATACGCCAAGCCGCTATTCCGACCTCTGCTCACAATATCGAATTTTTATTCCACAATTCAATACACCTAGCAATGTCACCGTTTTTAAATTATAATGAATTTTTCAATGTATTGAAAAATTTTGCACCACCTCGTAATCTAAAATACCCTTTCTTATTATTTTTGCTATCAGATTATTCGTGAATCTAACTGAGCATAACTTTACTCTTCGATGAGTCTTTTTTATCTGCTTATTGACTTCTTATTTTGGAAAATCTGTTGAAATAAAAATCTGTTACATTTTGCGGAACATATGATGTGCTATCAATCCCGTAGGTAGATATATCGTACTACGTTTTTATGTATGATTATTAATAAGTATTTTCGAGACCACAAACTGCCCCATTTTTAGTCTATGCTACTTGTTCATCCAAATGTTACCTGGAAGAGATCCCATAGAACTTTTATTTTAACTATTCTATCCTGTATTGTGTGTAATATACCTCATAATATTATATTTTGTGTAGTTTCTTGACTCGTGGATGGAGATGAGTAATAAGTTTTACCTTGGAGCGGTTTTGACGCAGATGGGCATAGTTTGCTGGTACGCAGATGATATTTACAGAGCAGTAAGTACAATTATCTTCTACATATCTGTAATACCTGTAAGGTCCAATAAATTAATTATGTAATCACTATCGCCATAGCGACATTTTGAAAGGGCCGAGCTTCTGAATCTAATGAATTGGTCAGCATAAATTTAATAATGCAAATATTGTTTTAAGCATAACACAGGGTGAATTTTTGAAATGGGTGTGGATGGCCAAATTCGATACTATAAGAAATAGCGAAAAATACTTAAAGGAGTCTCGGGCCCGATTTTGATGAAAACTAAAACTGCGTCATTGGATTTTTGTTCAATTAATATTCCTGGCCAGGACTCGAAACCGGTGATTTATAAAAAAATAACAGACTTTGTATTTTATTTTATTTTACCATCCGATAGTGTCGCTAATAAGAATCGAATTCTGAGAAGTAATGCCATATGGCAAACTAAAGAAAAGAGCAAATTTTTAACAAAATACTGTTCTGTTTAATTTGCTTACATACAAGTAAATTTTATTTTACTGTGGCCTATTTATCCACGCAGAGATTAAAAAAAATATTTAATTTCATATTGCTTTAATTTATAATAAGCTTAAAAAATTCAGCCTGTATATTAATCATATAAAGCAACATAAATATTTTACAAAATCTTAAAATAGATACGCTGAATATGTTGTGAAAACACAGGGCTTTAACAAAAGTTAAAGCCCTGTCTACACTCTCAAAGTAAATTTCTTTGCACATTGCAATGTAATAAATAGCTTTACACCCAAACTGCGCGAGACATGAAGTAATTTTTTGTGTATGTTTTCAATGTATCCAGAGCATCGGTGTAGCAGACGCGGTCTATGAAAGTGGATGGTATAAAAGCAACACAAGATGTCGGCGCGCGCTGTTCGTCGTGCTCCAAAGGTACGCTCTTTCAGTGTAATTTGCAAGTAGCCTTATTTGCTTATTAACTTGATGACTCACGTAACTTACTTCGCTTGTGGAATAGTTTGTTGCCAATTTCATCTTGTGTTTTACTTATGAATAGCGAGGTGCGGTGTATGAAGTTACTAATTGTTAGCAAAGGTCGTGAAAATAATGAAATTGACAAGGTTGGCGTAGCGGTCGAGAGACTGGCTACTACGTTGCTGACCGGAGGTTCTATTCCTGTGAATCACGAAACGTTTCGGATGTGTGTGTGTGTGTGTGTGACCATATAAGTTTTGTGTCTGTAAGAACCATGATACAGGAGGAATTCTATAGTAGATCAACGTTTCAAAATAAAATCACGGCTAGAGTGTTGAAGTACTACATTTATTTCATGTGGATGTTTTTCTGTTACGTTGCCTTTTGTAGTCAAATATTCGCTTAAAGGAAACAATGTGGTTTATTCTGCGTATATAAATTGTGAATGTTCAAGTGAGTTTTGTTTGCAGGTCACAAAGGCCTTTGTACTTCACAGCACTCAAATTTCGAGCTATCACAATGACAACATATAGTTCAGTGAGTATTCACTTTGATCGTTTTTTGATATACTAAAACATCACAGGATACCGTAGGCACAGCAACAGTTTGTAGTAGTAAAAAATAAAAATAGTTAAGCTGTGTCGGTCAAAACAAACGTCATAGTTACCAGTGCATTTTACAAACTATTTTAAAGTTTTGATTGACTGGCGACTATGTACGATCATATAAAAAAGTGAAACATACAATGCACGGACATATGAGCTGTTTCTTTCTCTCTCTCTTCAACTTTTAATTGGACACGATAAGTTATCGTAATATTTTTGGATCAAAAATACTGAGAAGAGTCAAGTATAATTATTGTGTAAATTTATCCGAAATTTTGCTATTTTCGGCCTATTAAACTTTAACACTGAGATAAAAATCGCGGGGTATTACGGGAATACATTACGAATAGCGTCTCTCTGCAAAATGTTTGAAGGAATATTTTTACAGCTGAATGTTTTACTAAACAGTAATTGATCTTACGCTATACATCAGTTATTGAAGATATTTTGTGGTTGTTAATACATACGTACAGTTAAGTACCTAGGGGTGTACGTATAAGTTAAATCTTTACATACAAGCGGCGCGATGTCAACGATAGCGCGGCGGCAGCGGCTTCGACGACGACACTCTAACCTAAAAGTTTTATAGACTTTTTTAAGTATATTCCAACCTAGTCTTCGCGAAGACGCAAGAGGATGTTATAAAGAATACTTTTTATAAAATTTTATAGAAAACAGCTTTGTGATTTCTCAAAAATTACGCATTTCAACTAGATGTTAGATATTACTTTCAGAAACCAAAGTAGATTTTAATAATTTTGTTGTTGTTTCAGGTCCTCACGACTTCGTATTCATATTTCACGTTGCTGTACACATCCTATAGCCGTGATTAAATGCTTGTCGTAGGTACACCAACAACAAAACAATGGGTAAAAATGTCAGCATCCTACATCAAAATGGAGTTGGTAGTGGAAAACATAGTTTTAGAACATGTCTTTAATTCTTTCAGGCACACTTTTAATACGATGACTTTATAAATAAAACAATTGGTCATTTTGTTTAGTTAGTGTTTCATATTTAAGAAAACATTTTTTTTATGGAAATACCACATAAGGCTTTTGAGGAATAAGGCGGTTAGTTTACTAACCACCGTGGCGGTGAGCTTGAAATATAATCAAAACAGGAATGAGAAAGAAAATATTAATTTTAAGACTTATTTTTAAGAATGTTAGTGGAGAAGACGGTGCAGGGTTTGGCTTGCGGTACTTCGCCTGAGCTGATGCTAGAATCCCTTGGTACACATCTGCGAGTCTTTTGTGTCCAATTTATCCAATTCGGACAGTAGTGTTCATGACAGTAGTGTGTGAGTTTATGACAGCGCTGTCATAAACTTCTTTTTATTGTGTAAAGAACTCTAGAAAGAACACTACCTAGAATTGGATATATTAAACTAACCACCATATTATTTAGGTTCTTTACAAATAAATATAAAAGGTAAAGTTTATTTTTTATTATAAATCAATTGAAGTAATACTAAATAAAAGAAAAATACCGGACTCATAATATTACCTTACCTTTATTATGGAATTTTAAAATGCTCGGTAAAAAAAATTATACCACTACTTTTTCAAATTGTTGAATAAACATAACCGTCGCGCCTCACCGCCTTAAGTTTCTCAAGACTTCAAAAAGCATAATAGCCCAGCTCATCGTCGCTAGATGGTGTGGAAATATATTTTAAACAATCGAGAATAAGTGGTTAGAAAACTGACCACCAAACCTGAAAGAGTTAAAAACAAGAATCGTGTGTTATATATTTATCACTAGTATAAATTTGTCTCAAAATAGGACAAAAATGATCATCAAGTCAAGAACGAAAAGACGTATCTATCATTAGAATAACAAAATAGACTTATAAATAATTTCTATATTACAAACTCATTTGCATGCTAAAGCTCTTCTAGCTGTATGCGCAGTATTTTATTACATTTATGTTTCATAAGCGTGTAAAAAATACATTTTAGAAAAGTTTATGTTCCAAGAAACTGTTTCAGGAGCTCGAAAAATATTTTCATTTTAAAGATCATAAATTATGGACTGCTTCATTTCACTGTAATGGGAACCCATAAAGTGCCGCCAGACATTACAAGAACTATAATAAACCGTAATCTTATCCAACGTTTTTATGAACTTTTATTTTTTAAGCCCTCTTTTTTATCGAATATAAAATTTTAGGTACCCTATCTTGCTATCTAGATTATATGATATCTTTATCCTAATAGATAAATAAATATTATATAATTTAATATTTTTACTGAATAAATCCACTATTTTCGTTTAATTTGTTGGCTTTTTAACACATGATAGAAGAGTACTGAACCTCTAAGAGGTAAATAGATTTTTAATTATATGGAATTTATATGATGCTACATTAGAAGTATTTAATTAAAATTGTAATTCATATTACTACGAAGCGTTGAAATAATAGTTATCATATTAAATGGAAAAACAGTAACAATTAAAGATAAATTTTTGCAAAGCATTAACGCATGCTTAGCGAACTCTAAATTTATTAAATTAAATGGAAAAATAATACGATCGTGAGCAGGATTCGAACCTGCGCCTCCCGGCTAAATACTCCAGGCGCTCACTAAGCCATCTCGACCTCTGCTCACCACCGCGAATTCTTCATCATGTATAGGGACTGAATAGATAGCAATGACGTCGGCAAAAGACGTGTTAAAATATGGATGAAGAATTCGCGGTTTTTCAAAGATTTATCTTTAAATTATAATTAACAAATAACTACAACATATCGTTAACATTTAGATTACTGTGTAACTGACTACTGAACGGTCTTTTTAGTTTTTACATAAAATGATAATACGAAATCATCAACAATAGCTACAGAATTAAAATTTTATCGATGAGGCGTATCGCTATCGTAACAAATGAAACTACGCCTATTAAATGAGCATCGAAAATTAGTGAGTTGGAACGATTCAGCGACGACCCGGGGTGAGTGACGCGACGCGGGTGCGGCAATCACTCGCTGCTAATGTCCCGGCCTCCAAAGTTAACGTCCATCCATAAATCAGGCCGTCCTTGCCCAGAGCCATCCACCCTATACGACAGAATAATTTTCGCAAAATAAATACGAACGCACTAACGACACGAAATCGCGTTCCGAAAGTTCCCATCGCAAGATAAATGTGTTATCATGCAGACGAATTGCGATTTTAATTAAATTTTTAACGTAAATCTCTTGTGCAATCATTAAAAAGTAATTCCGATAACACGGCAACTCGAAGTCACGTTCATACAATCGTGCCTGTATTATACAATATCATATGATAAAATCGATCAAATACAAATGACTTTGAAAAATGATATTTTCATATATTTTGATGAGTAAGTAAGATTTCAGAGTTTTGTTATACGTACGTATATTATAATCTCGTGATAGCAATATTTTTCGGAATCCATCTAATTATATAGAGACTTATGGAACCTAGAAAAGATTCCATAGCTCTCCATATATTTCTTTTTTGTAATGCCGCAGGAATTATTTATTTCTTGGAGGATTTAAACTGCAAATATTCTATATCAGTGCATTTGTATCAGGAACTTCGGGCTTATATAAATATAATCTAATACATCCATGTATTCCGCCGACTTGTTGTTTTAGTTGATAAATCACAGACGAAAACTAGTATTATTTTGTTAAGATAATTTACTTTGATAAATAATAAGAGCGGAAATGAATAAGATATGTATCAAATAATAAGTAAAATTATAAACCGGAATAATGCTCCACTTATTTTCAGTGTTGTTGATAATCTCGACATTAGGAGAAAACTGTGACGACATGATATGTGCTAATGTTATTGATGACGTTTGTGGAATGGCCGAGTTAAGAGACGGCACTCAAATTATAATGAAATATCAAAATATTTGTTTAATGAGGAAAAAAGAGTGTGAACTGGGATCTTCTGTGGGTTCGTTTATTATTTAATAATTTGCATTTTTATAAGATGAATGAGTTAGCATTCGATTGGATTCGGAGACTGAAATGAATTTGTTGGAAGATATTACGTCAAGATTTCCATATTCCAAATTGGAACCGATATTCTAGGAAGATATAAGGAAAAGGCTTATCATTATTGATTATGGTATTAGGAAGAAGGAATCTGACAAGGTTCCGACTTAAAAACCATTGTGACAGATTACGATGAACCTATTTTGTTAACTTCTTACAAAACTTTTCTTTAAATAGTTTTCCTGATTGTTTAAATGTTTCTTATCGAGTAAAAACATGCTGTGCCGCCACTACTTTCCGGTATTCAATGCTATATCCGTAGCAATCTGTGCATATCTTGATCCATCGAAGGTATGATCGAAATCTGGCATGTCTAGCTCTCTCTTTACTTAAAAGCATCAGCATATCGCGAAATGTGTCTGCGGCTCTCTACCTAAACCTTATATGGAATAACATTCGGAAGTGATAGATAGCCAGTTGTACTGCCCTGATAAGGTGACGGCGATGCATCCAAGTGAACAACAAATTTTTAAAGCTATATACATACTTATACCTAATATTATTAAAATTATATTCTAGAAATAAATCAAGTAGCTGATGAGCTGTGCAACATAAAAAAACAAACGGAGAATATCTGGCACTATTACAAAGGTGAGAGCCGTCGTGTAAACGATTTTAGCATAGTGGGCGCGCATCAGGCGTGCAACCACTCCTGTCCCACGTACTGCACTGATATTTACGAGCCTGCGTGTGCCCAGATCTGGACAAGCTATAGCTCCTTCACCTACAGGCCTATGATAAATCACTGTCATATTGACATGTTCTCTTGTGCGGCCGGAGTCAGTAAGTATTTGAAGTTAAATTTTCAGTGTGGATACAGGATTCGAACCTGCGCCTCCCGGATGAATACTCCTGGAGTATTCATCCGGGAGGCGCAGGTTCGAATCCTGTTCGCGACCGTATTCTTTTTCCATTTAATATAATGACTTTAGAGTTCGCTAAGCATGCGTTAATGCTTTTCAAAGATTTATCATGGATAAATCTAGTTTTATAATTATGTCAGGGCTTATATTTATTTATTAACTCTTTATTGTACATTTTATCAGGTACTTTGAAATACAAATTAAAGTAAAATGGGTAGCCTTATCACAAAACGCGATTTCTTCCAGGCATGGAGACGAGGAAATTTAATTTGCCTTTACCTATTGAATGATTGTGCTTCTGTTTATATAAGATTATTACATAATACTTATTTTTACATAATACTTAGAAACCATTTCAAAGATGAACATTAAAAACTAGCCGCTGTTTACTTCTAAGTCCACGTAACCAGTTGCAATTTCTGGTCTTTAATGATCATTGAGGCATTGATGTTATCGTTTCGGTTACATGAGACACGCTTGGTGCGTTCATGCAGCGGATGGGTGATCGTGGTAGCATTTTCATCTTGGCATCTCTTGATCCGTCGGTCCTTATTGTTAGCAATTATGCCAAATTAGAGTCCATGCTAATTAACGTCTTACGATGTCATTTTTTTTTGTCGTAGATGTCACTATTTCACCTATGAGTAAATGCTATAAAAATCCATCGGCCCTTCTGTTCATGCAGCATATAGCTGCCATGAAATCACTCAAATTATTGGATGACACTTCGATACACAAAAAAAAACGGCTCCCATATAAATCGCGACGTAGAACAAATGCAGTGGTGCCCGAACATATAGTGGACGACAAATTACAGAACGAAATAACACTCAAAGAACAGTTACTCGAAGTCGTACGAAGAATCTTCGCCAAATACCGAAAAGGATTTTAATAGAAAACAACGCAGTATTGAAATAAGCATTAATACGTATAAATGAGATTTTATTAATTTCTATTTTTCAAAGAAACATTGAAAAAATAATAGACAAGAACGGGGCTTGAACCCGCGACCTTTGACGTTCCGTTGTCTATTATTTTTTCAATGTTTCTTTGAAAAATAGAAATTAATATAGGCATTACATGGCCTCAACATGTATTAAAAACTATAATTATATATAATGAGATTTTATTATATTAATAAATTTAATTTCATGTCTATTCACAAATTAATTCATAGGTTTAAACGTGATATTAGTATATCTAGTATTTGCATAATATTAACTCATTTGGCCGCAAAGAGTTATTGTTTAAAATTTTGTAGTTACGGGTTTGAAATTACTGAATGCTGAATTAGCATTAAGTGTTAGTTTAATATATATTTGGGAGAACTGAGAACTCTACACGAGGGTCGAACCATACACTACATAATTAAGTAAGCAGAGGGTTGAAGTTCTTGTATTTACCAGTGTTGAGACGGGTAAGAATAACTTAGAATATAGTTAAATAAGTCGTAGAACTCAAGTACCCATAGCTCAATGGTATGGTCTTATGTTTGATTATCCTACTTACTTAGAAACTAGCTGTGCCACGCGGTTTCACCCACCCCGTTAAAAACTCTTCCGTATTATTTAAAAAAAAACTTAATGTAAAGTCCTTGTCCTGACAATGTCGAACACAACAAAAAAAAAATATCCAATTGGGTGCAGTCATTCTTAAGTTATGGCGTGACCAAGGGAAATAGGGATAAATTTTTCTATATATAGATGTGAAAATTTGGATATTTGTTAATTAATCGCGCAAATATACTCGATGACTGATGCATACGTGCCGTCAGACAGGACAGGTCACCTCGAAGCTGCTATGGCTCTTTCCTCAAAAGGCCATTCCAGACGATCCCTGCATCGTTACACTCACATAGATATGTACATACTATTATGTCTGGACTTTAAAAGAGACGTTGACCTCTGAGTTTGTTTCGGCGTTTCTTCTCAGAGACAGTCAGATAGGAAACGCCGGCGCCATCTAGTTTAAAAAAATGACTTGTAAAAGTGTCTTCAACAGATCTATTTACAGAAATAAAATCATTTATCATTCATCATTAATGGATTTGGATGAAATTTCGTATATAGTTAGGTCACCGAATAGAGTTACTGCGCGAAAAAGGGGAATTCCACTACATGGCACAACTGTTGTCTGCCTAGCCTTTCCCAAATACATGGGGGGTCGGCATTCAGACAAACCAGATGCAGCTTAATACCAGTATTTTACATGGAGCGACTGCCTATCTGACCTTCACACTCAAAACTCGAACTCAGTTACTGGGTACCCATAACGTCTATCATAGATTTTAATTGGATTACTGGGACAGACGGCTCAAAGTTCTCTCCAAGGCACGGACGGGTCTCGGCATGAAATGATGGTCACGCATCCACAGACCGACCGCGACAAGAGCAGGTTAACTTCGATTGATCGATCTGTGCGGCTGTTACTTAGCCACGAGCCCCTCCCTACATAGCACAACTAGTTAATTATGATAATGTAAGTGGGGCTGCATCTGTAGACCGCTCTTTTGCCCAAAACATGCAAAGCATCCTAAGTATGCAAATATATATTGCGTGAAGTTTCTGATGCAGCAACGAATCAACAAGTTACTGGTGTTGCAAGTCTACTTAGGCGGGCGCAACCGAAGTTTATTAGGTGAATAGTCTACTTATCTGGCTGATAATATTGTTGTTGCAGTATTTATAATAAATTACCGAATTACATAAAAGATGACGAGAATACAAACTCATTCTATAGCAAACTAAGATTACTTTTAATAGGGAAATGTTAATACACTGTAGACGAATTCATGACGGATAAAACTTTATAGATGTAGGTACCTACTTAGCTCATAACTTTTTCTTTTTTTTAGAACAGGCCTAGGATCAAAGCCATAAAAATAATGTAGTTTATTCCAGTGACATAAACTAATCTTTTTTATTTTTATTGTAAAATGACATACCATATTGCAATTTAATTTATAACTTGACATGACACGTTTGTAAAGCACTACCTATTACCTATTCTGTAATAATTATTATTTTATTCTTCTTTTTACTACCTACCGACAACTGCAATCTGACCAAATATGACCTTAAGTGTGTTATCGGGTGTGTTATTGTATACTGTTTATTATTGTTAATTGGACATCATAACTAATTCTAGACATGTATTTTTTATTTTACTTTATTTCTAAAATAAATAATTACGAGTATTAGGTATTGTTCATAATCTCAACAGCAAACCAACATTGTGCTTTACAGTGCCCTGACAGGGTTCATGTACAAAAACCGACAGTTAATTATTGTAAAATGTGTGATGTGCATGAGAGCAAATAAATAAATAAATAATTTTTTTACCCATCAGTTATTGAGAAAAGACACAGACAAACTAGAACTTATAAGTGTGTAAGTAATTCATCGATATTGTGGTAAATTTTCTACATCTATGACGCAACTAACACCAAAAGAAAACTCAAACATACCTAAAGCTCAACATACGAAAGCCATGCAGTCAAATGGTCATTCACAGTATATATCTACGCATAAATCGCAGCTATAGTTTCTGCATTGATATTCGGAATGACCGGGCGTTAAATTGTGGAGCGCGGCTTAAATCCTCGGCCACGTGATTAATGCTCCCGTCCGCTTCGATTTACAGCCCGCGGTTTTTCGCGGGTTGTTTCGGGCTCATAAATCCTCAAAAGGTTGCCATGATGCTTGCCTCGTTGTCCATTTAGTGTTTTGCTGGATTAGTGCAATGTGGCGCTGTAAAAATAGAGGCTGTATTTTTTATATGGAGAGTATATTCAATGGAATTTCAACATTTCTTTTTGAGTGAAGTTACGTAAATGTATTAACGTTAAATATTTGGCGTAAAGCATTTGTAAATAATTTGTTAAGAATTAAATAGATACCCCTTTCAGTTATATTTTTTTTTTTTGATGTAAGTATGATCGGGTTATAAAAATATTGATCATTCCACTTTAATACGAAATACTTGTCACGAATGATAATTTAATTATCCGCCCGGTCTCTGCCTGTTGATACAACTCTCCTTTATTTAAACAGCCAATTCCGAGTTTTAATTAAATTTTTCGTACTAGTATAACATTAAAAAATGAACAGCTCTTGTAACTCGGAAGCAGCGCAAAGAAAAGATTAAAAGGTTGGATGTTTAACATTTCCCAGCAAAAGACCTATCGAACTTTTCCGCTTTTATTTCATGTTTATGTTCGAAAAGTTCTATGGAGGTTATTATCTATTGTTTGCTTTTAGAATTGTAGATTTAGAACACAAAAAGTTACACAGAAAAATGTATTTTTATTAATTCACAAAGTAAATACTGATCTAAAGTTATTATATTAAATGAAAAAAGAATACGGTCGCGAACAGGATTAAAACCTGCGCCTCCCGGATGAATACTCCAGGCGCTCTGACCACTAAGCCATCTCGACCTCTGCTCACCACCGCGAATTCTTCTTCCATATTTTAACACGTCTTATGGCGACGTTATTGCCATCAATTCATCAGTATTTATTAGTATTTTTTTGTGTTTTTATTTATATCATGCATGGCAGAAACATAGTTGCCATAGCTGAAACGGACTTGAATGATATCATGATTAGGTATCACACAGTTTTGACAGCTTGATGAAAATTCCTTTCATCGCATTATCTTATGAGAATTCTAATTGTCCCAATTTTGTCCTACTTGGTATTCAAGTATCACTTTAATGGAAATGTTTAGGGGACACCTTTTTACGATTCCTTGGTAAAATTCAATCGAATACCAAACCCTTTAAACCTTCTTACATTTGAAAGGGAAAACGGTTCGCACGGTTGCAGGAACGTGAAAATATTTAATAGAAAATTGAAAATGAGGGTTAACCTAAGAAGTAGGTATTGGAATAGTGAATTCGGAACCTTTATTTAATTCAATTACATTTACCTCTCGAATAAACGAAAAAGCATTATAAACAATGAAAATATGTACATTAAATAATATTGCGTGTATTTTTACAATTTTTTTAGACAATTTTCTGCCATATCGTCTTACGGGTTAACCGTAGTTAATTCTGTTGGTGATGAGTGTCTACAGTGTAGTTCATTATTAATAGATAATAATTCTTTAAATTCCACATACCTTCATGCTACTAATCACAGGTCATAAGGTGCACATATGATTGTTAGACAATCAATATTTCACAAAAAAATGTTTTTAAAACCATTATCTGGCCATTTTAACAACAGATAGCTAAGGGTTGAAGTGATGTTAAATGAAAAGTTTTCCCCAATTGTTAAAGGGATGAACAAACATGCGGGTGATTCTTTCGAAAGAGCCCGCATTATCCTCTGTACGTAAGGGGCTGAACTTGGGCACAACTATCTGTAAAGCCATCTAACGCTCCCTACAAACTATTCCCGACTTGTTTATCTGAAGAATCACAGGTATGCGCGACATTACCCCGTCACTCAGCTCGTGAATGCTCACGCCTGAATTAGGTAAAATAAATAGTATTTTCTGAATATTTACGAGTTAGATGTACGAACATTTTGTAAGCGTTTTGTTTATACCAAAGGTTCTCTCATTTTCATTCATTATTATTAGTTATATACACATTGATTATATTTCTAAATACATTTAAAGAAAAAATAAAACATATACTGTACTCGAATATACATATCAGCAATACAAATAATATGTTTGTAATGTCTAAATAATAGTTTTTTTTGAGGTCATACAGTTATTTGCACGATACCTGTGCCTAAATATCAGTTTTGGAATTTTTTGTCTTTCTGTCTGTTTGTTCCGGCTAATCTTGGAAACAGCTAGACCGATTCTGATAAAATGTTAGTAGCACGTAGCTGCCTAAATAAGGAGTACCGTGGTATAATTATACCAATTATAATATTATATTATATAATATACACGTGTAAACCGAAAACGTAACGCGGAAACTGCGGGGCACAGCTAGTATAAAAATATAAAAATAGGCCACCGGCGTCGTGAACAGGATCCAAGCCACCGGCGGTTAGGGCTCTAGAGAGAGAATCCTGACGACACGCGCCGTGTCGAGGAGTAATGCGTTCTGAATCAAGCATTTGAACCCGCCAGCCGTCTAACGAGAGCCTCCTAAGGTGTTTGTCGAGGCGTTGGACTATCGGCACAATGAGTGCTGAGTCTTAGAGAGGCTCAATGTGTAATACTTTTTTATGTTAGAGGAAGAATTTACGTCTTACAAATAATTTGCATTTAATTCCTAATTTTATTGAACTGATTTGGGTTATTTTATTTATTCAACATCAATACGTTACTTAACTATGTGCAAGAAAATGATAATAAAAGTAAAATATTTAACGTAAAACAAAGCATGGTTTAGGCGTCCAAGTATTCCTCCGCATCGCTGTCATCCGGTAATGTGCCCAGAAGACTAGCAGCATTGTCACATTAAATGGCAATGCTAATACTCTGACCAAGAAACAGGCCAGCCAGTGACCAGAGGGTCACGCGAAGTGTCGACCAATCTGCCAGAAATTTCTTAGAAAAGCTGGCGTGCACTGGGATCCCATGACCCGAGCGTGTCGACCCCAAACGGTTCAAAGTCGTAGCAGCCGACAAGGTTGCTTTATTTGCGCCGTTTGAAAGTCTCTGCAGGAGCAGCAGCGTCGCCAGCAGAGCTAGCCGAGCTGAGAAGATGCGATGGAGCAAGGGTGTCGACGCATGTTGCGTCCCACACCAAAGGCCTACCTAACTTCGAAGGCAGTAGCGTCATGCCGTCTGGTCTCTTACCATCGTCCCGTACCAAGCCATTGGGTTCCAAAATAGCTGGTACACCGGCGGTGGCAAGAGCCCGATGAATAATGTCGTTGATGCTAGCGTGCCGGGCTATACGCCCCGCACTCCTGCAGCAGGACAGGCCATGGTGCCCCAGGCTGTCGACAGCTTCACCACAGTGGCACCGATGCGGAGCAACACAGGGAGCGCCCAAACGCAAGCAAGTTCACAGGTACTATTTTGGATGGCGGAAGTGCTTGAAGCCAAAGGCCCGACTCCCATTCTCCCATGGCAAGCAGACGAGCACGTTTGGCAGTATTGACTACCGTATTAAAAAGATTCTTCCGTGTCAAACTGCAATGCAGCTCATCCCATTGCCTCTGGGAAGACAGATTGACGGGCAAAACCGTGTTGGGGCAAGCCATTTTCCAGGCGTTCACTGCATCAGACAAGTACGGTACTTCAAAATTAACCAGTGAGGATTCTAAGATTATCCTGGTTAATTTTTCGGTACTGTGGACTGAAGACAGGAAAGCTAGTAAGCTAATACTTGAAATTTTGCGGACGCCGAGGCCACCAAACTGGATGGAAGTGTAGTTTTGACTTATTTATCTCTGTGAAATGAAGTTAATTAATATATAATAATCTTTTTCAAATTCTTACAATGGCCATTTTCTTGACACGTATATTTGACCGTGCATCGTACTTTTTCATTCGTGATTATAAATAATTACAAGCACGGCACGTTAAATTGTATGGATCCAAACTATACATATATGTACGTGGAGAAATAGGATAAGTATTTGCCTTACTCCTAATTATGTTTTACCAAATCAAGATTAACTAAAACTACTGGAATATCCAAATCCTATGTTGAGTGTGTTTAAGCCCTTATATAAGCATTTCCAATAATTACTTTACGTAATTTAAAGCCGACGGTAGCCCACATATCATTAAACCCTTTCAGATTGACCTTTAGTAGTTACCCTAGTTGAATCTAATTTAGTTTATTCCACTATAAAAGCGTAACTTCTAGAACAAACAAACGCCTACATACTTACCAGTTTAATTGGATTTAGATATTTTAGGATTTATAGTTAGGTATTTCTTAGTCTCCTGAATTTAATGCTTATATGTATTCAGAGTTATTTAAAGTGTAATCAAACAAAGCAAAGAGCCTCTGTTTTGTTTTTATAACCGTAGATAAATGGTGAGTGTTCAACTGGGCGCAGATGTAAAATACTAAAGATATTAGGAGAACATCTTTTAAGCCTCGATCTAAAAATTTTAATGAGGTACCAGCGTTGTTTTCATTTATTATTGTTGTAAAAGGAAATTTGAAGTGGCCATGATTTTGCTAAACTATGCTGAGCTGTCAGAAAAAGTAGTTCGGTCGAAAACTATTGTGTCCTAAATTTGGGATCCCTCGATAAAACTGCCCATATTTTCCACATATTTATTGCCCTGACCATCCCATACCAGTAAGGTCTAGATTTCTTCTCTTATTCTGTTTTAATGTATCTTTATATTAGACAGATGGATACTTAGGACTACATTTATACCTAAAGTACGTAAGATTATGATATGTTTGGAAGAAACACTTTATAAGAGAGCAAACAAGCCCCAAGCACACCGTTAACAAGATAAACCGGCACGTTATCAAACATCTTCGTGCATTATCCTCTTTTCCACTTCTAATTGCTCTTACTAATCGGTTAATCAACTGAAATAGCACTCGTTACCTCGGATTCTTTGGAAAACGGACCGGTAACGAACTAACAAGGTAGATTTGTGTTATCTATTTGGAGAGAAAACTTCTTCTATAGACTATTTGGTGATATAAACGTGTGTGCAATTCTAAGACATCAATTTTCAGAACAATGCTTTCTGTGAATGTGGAAGTTTTCCACATAAAAGCGTCCTAATACAATTTAGTGGTGGGGCACAACAATAAGTCTCGGGCCGACAATAACTTGGGCACCTATGCTGCGTTCACATAAGTTAGGGTAGAACGCATCCATTCTCTCTTTTAGTGATAACGAAATATACGTACTTTTATGATGTGTATTCGAGGCTATTCCATACTGTTTAAAGGTTTTTGTTGCGTATGAGACAAATGTTCGTGCCTATACTGTAGGTATATGAAGAGGGCCTTGTTGTTGGGATAGTTATGCACTGGTTATGTTGTGAGACAAGCAGAATGAGAAAGTGAGTAATGTTTTACCATATTATTCAGAACTAAGTACAGAGATTTTTGCTTAAAGGAATGGAAGGAATATTTCAATTAAAGTTCATTAGAAAAAGGCATTACGATGGGGCTGCCATATTATTTTAATAAAAGCCCCTAAATAAAAATAGAAGGCATATGGTACAAGACAATAAAAAGGGAGCCTCTTCGTATACCTTCGTTTATGGATAGCAAGTTGGATAGAAGGTTTATCAGCGCTGAGAATTAGTTCTGGGACACTTTCCATTAAATAAGTTTGCTTTGAAAAAATCTAACATGCTAAATTGTGAAATATGCGGTACCGTCGAAGATGTACAACATTTATTAATGGAATGTGTGAATGGCGACTCTGTACCTGAGTCGACTTAATATATACATTCAACGAGTTATTCTTGGAGTTGTCCTTTATCCGATAAAACAAAGAATTTGCTCAGGTTTGCGAGTCGTCCAAATGAATAATATAATTATACACATATTGTATATTATATGAAGTTTATTGGTTTAGTATTTGTTTTTAATGGGACTATCATAAACATTGTATAAAAGTTCCTAAAATAAATAAAAAATAATAATTAATGAGTGTGTACTTCTTGGTTATATTTTCCATTGCAGGATGTCGTGCCTTTGCAAGACTTTTGTGACTTTTTGTACAAAATAACATAACATAGCATCACGCCTATATTCCCCGAAGGGGTAGGCATAGGTGTGCTCAATTGTACATCCACATTTTACCAATGCTGTTATGAAGTCCCATGTGGTGAGCCTATTGCCACCTACCGGGTACATTTTTAAACTCCGTGCTGCTACTGCGAATTTCCTAAGAGAAAAACCCAAAATCACTTTGCCCGACGTGGGAATCGAACCCAAGACCTCATGCTAAGCAGTTACGCTTGGGACCACTAAACCAACGAGGCAGTTTGTGACAAGCTGCTTCCATTTCCACGGGTTTTTTACTTCAGGCCAATTGTTATTGGGAGATCAGTGAGAACGAACTTCGTCACACCATCGGCTACGTGATCAACAGAAGGCAAAGAGCCTACTGTTGATCACGTAGCCGATGGTGGAAGATTATGTTCTACATAGATACTTTATGTTATGGCATTCCGTGTTAATAGTCTAATGTTTTATAACTAATGTTTTATTGTTCAATGGATGTATTTTTTTTATAATGTATTATTCGATTCTATGTTAATTAATGTAATTGGTTTTAAGTAACCGTTTTCTTAAAAAATAAATAAATAAATAAAATAAATAAATGTTAACTGAGGCAATTTTGCAATTTTCAAAAAAAAAAAAAATTTGCATATTTACTTAGCAAACCTAGGCGCTCGGAAATTATTAAAAATAATTTCATAAGCTCCTAGAATCTAAGAATTAAATGAGGAAAAATGGAAATACCTTCCATATATTTTTATTTATCAAAAGGAAAGCTTATAACTCCCGACAGCACCATCGTTATCAAGTTTTTTACGCAAATATGAACATTTGGAGGCAATTTTCTACGTAATAATGTAACTTTATTTGTTATGACGTGTTATAAGTAACATTCGCTCTCTCTTCCTGTGAGAGAAATTTAATTTGGTCGGAGATACCTGGTTGATATCGCAGGCGTGCAAACATCCTTTATATTAATCAAAGTCGGTTTGATATATCTCCTTGTCTTCCTGCCTTACAGTAAAAAATTACTGGTTGTGTTTGAACGGTGTCTTTTGGCTTTTCAAACACAATTTGTTAATAACACTAATACACGTGCAAGGAGATATGAGAAGCCAATATACCTAATCATCGTAAAAAGCCGAAGTGTGTCGTAAAAAAGCCGTAGGTAGCGCGAGCTGTCATGTTTCGGCATGAATCATAGCTGGTGTGACGTTGGTGTGACGTGAAACATCGAGTGTCAAGGTTTGATATCAATGATTAATAAATCGGTATGTTGTTTACTGAATAAGAAGTGCGAGCGTAACGGAAGATATATCTACTAGACTATAGTCTAGAAAGATAGCAGACCACCTTTTAATATTCGAACACAAAACCATAAACTTAATAGCATTCATAATTCAAATTATTTAAGAATCAAAATGGCTGACGGTAAACGGAAAAGGGACAAGCTAGACATAATTCTCAAACAGATTTACGAAGAAAAGCAGGTGTCTGCACTTTCGTATGCAACTTAGATATTATGAGTCAGCAATTTGCGCTCATAGTTCAGTTTAGTTTCAAAGGGTAGTTTGTTATAGTAATATACATAGTTGAGTGTCCACCTGGCAGCCATACCGTGCCGGACTTGCAATATTGTTAATATTCGTAGCTAATATTGTTACAGTTCACATCTAGGGAGTCTGGAATGACCTCCTCGGACGGCGAGTTTGTTCGTAACTAAAACATTGCTCTGTGTTGTGCATTTATAAACACAACGCGTACCACAATAATATTTTTTTGTGTTTACGTGAAATATTCCTTTTTTATACAAACACATAAATCTTCTAACATCATTTACTTAAATAAGTAGTTTTTCACCTTTTTATAACTATCTACTGAATATATTAGTTGGTTATTTATTATGGGATAAAATAACTCTAATCCCTGTTCGTCCAGATTTACGCTGCGAACTAAAAGCATGACACTAACACCGGCAAAGTTGAAACATACTTTAGATAAGTCCTTCGGACCCACTTCTTGCCAGCTAGGTACTTAGGGACTTTAGGTGTTTTTTTAACATTTTCACGTCGATTAATGTTAGTTGAGCGGCTAGTTCGTGGCTTGTTTTAATTATTCACACCGTAGTATCCTGGGAAGTGCTGCAACATTGCTCCTAATATAAATTTACATTTTAACGGGCAGTTAGTGTGCAGTCGGGCGGAGCGGCCGCTTGAGATATAACCTTATAGTGCCCGACATGCATTTAAACTGCCTTATGAACACTTTTAAATTATTAGCATATCCATATATTGAATACGTGAACGTATTTGTAGGTTAGTATTCTTCAAGAACATTTACTGCACATAACGATCAAGTAAAGCATATCCGTATCAAAGAGGAAAGTTTCACTTCCAGACTAGAAGGTAACTAACTACTAACTGTAATTTAAATTGCACCTCTTTGATATAAGTAAACAACTTTATATAGTTTAATTTGAGATAGTGTCGAGTGTCCGGAACTTATTTCAGTAGTTGCTGTTCCACAGACAACTTTTACGCTTCAGGGCATCTAAGCTTCAATGCAGAAATGAACCAACGCAACGGCAACACTTTCTGCCTACATTGTACTGTTGATACTTTCTATACACTTCTTTACGTGGAGTCAACGATAGCAACTTAAAAAAATCGCCGACGGTGAATAGCCGGAAACACTTTAAAACTTTTTTAATCTGTGACGAAAGTTTGTTCCCGTTGTCAGTGAACAGCGAGGCTTCAGATTTTTCTGAATTGCTTTTAGGAAGTTCAATTTTTAACTTTCCGAATTGAAAGGAACTTCTGTAGTTGGAGAACGGGTCATCTAGTTATCTGCTTTAAGTATCTCATTGCAACTTGGCCCACGAGAGAAGTGTGAGAGAAACTCTAGAGTAGTTTCAGTTTGCGCTAATTTATAGTTTCCTAGGTAACTTCATAGCTAACCGTATCAGCTATCTTTAACTTAAAATAAGTAAGGTTAGCTATCGTTAGTCAATACAAGGTAGTTGTGTGAAAAGGTTAGATAAGTTTATGAAACTTTATGTTATGTGAACTCTAACGCACTTACCGTATCACTAAAACTATTCCTATGCACTACAATCAGACTATTACCCGCTTTAAGTTTAAGCAGGAGAAAAGAAACGTTGAAAAAATGATATTTCCGAGGATTCATTAATGAGACAAAAATATTTTAAATTTGAATAATATATTTCAACATCGTTCGAAAAATGCAGCTCTGTGACAGACGGATAGACCGATAGACAGTTGAAGTAGGTAATAATAAACACTATTTAGGACAGAACATACAGAGCCTTAGAAATGAGAAAGGGTAATAACAAACTTCGCCTCAAGCAAATGTCCAAGTTGTTTTTAGTGCAGAAACTGCATTTATGTAGTGATGGCGGGCAGTTAGCAATTGTTCCTCCATGTTGGAGGGCTAATTAAAACGTCCCCGGGTGAAGCGTGTCGTGGGTAGCCACACTGTCTGTCAGACTGAGTGCTCGTTGAGAGTGTGCGAGATAAGGGCGGGTGCGGGCGCGGGAGCGGTGAAGTTAGCGACTAGATGGACACAGTGCATTGTGAATTGTTTATGACGTTTTAATGAATTCCCGTCAGTAACATGTACATTGCTTAGTAGCTATGCAATTATACAAAGATGGTAGTCTCCAATCACTATGACTGCAATGAGCGGATAGGACCGTTTGAAAATAATGCACGGTCGCCGCCTGTTACAAGGTTTTGCAAGTTCGGATGGTCGCTCACCCGCCATAATTCTCAGTAGAAGCCAGTGACGGTATTTTTGATATAGGTAGACGCGCTCGCTTGTAGTGTCACTCGCTCAAGGCTCGCACTATGGCCAAAGCACAACTACGAATTTCGTTTCGATAATAGTCGGACTCAGAAATTCACCAGTTTTCAACAGAGACATAACATTTTGTGAAGATTAGCCAAGTGTCCGAAGCGAATGCATGTAGCAAATGATATGCGGTTATATTGAATTCGCTACTCGGAATTGTACGAGCTGCGAATGCAAAATAGCGTTCCCACAATGTGATATTTTCGGGACCAATTGGCAGTTTGAACTGCTGTAGAATTGAATGAATTAAGAATGTTTATATTGCATGACCGGAGCTTCGTGCTCGGAGAGTACTCTAAATGAGACCTGACAGTAGTGTAAGCTTGACAAATTTCATTCAAATTTAAAATATTTTTCAACTTTATATTATTTATTTCTAACAAGGTACACTTTACACGGTTAGTACTCTGATCCCTAAACTAGGCATTGCCTGTATCTTGAGAATCAGAGGTGCAACATTCTAACACCAAATTGGCCTGTAACCATACGAAAGAAGAAGAAAGAGGAAGCTGAAAATTTTATTGTACCTTTTAAAGGAAGTATTTATTTGGTACAAAAAAAAGCATCAAGGATATATCATTTAAAAACAAGCACAATAGAGAGGAACCTTATTGCACCCGGCGATTTTTTCCAGGTTACCTTTGTAGTGTGTGGATATGGCCGCCATGTATCTAATATTGTTCATTGTATCAGTTAATATGAGACCAATATTCAGCGTTAGACGTATAAAGGCTCACATATGATAAATCTAATTCATAAATCCATTTTGTATTTCAGGTTATCCAGCACCGTCTCATTCAAAGTGAATTACGAGTGAATATTATGGAAACAAACGCGACATAATCGTATTTCTTGAAAAGCTGTTAAAATTAATAACACGTTACGCGCATACGCGTTATTAGCAATTGAATAGGTGCTACGTAGCTTAAAAGTGAGTTAATGTTGCCATATATCTGTAGCGGTTTTATAGCGAGCGCAATAAAAAGTGATGTTACGATATGTGCTAAAGGAATTACGAGCCGAAATTAAATTTTTAATATCCATACAGTAATAACATCCTAAAATTGTTACGATCGTCGTATCATAGTAACGTTTTTGCATTACTCGAGTCGAGCATTAATCACGAGGGCCGGGCGAGATCGACGGACGTTAAATAATTTACTGCTGATATCGATTATTGGGCCTTTGCTCCATAAATCCTCGTCATGAAATAGCAACCGGATTGACAGTCACTCGATTATAATCAGCGGTAGGGCCCCTCATCTGATATTCTATATTAATCACTATCTAAGATCGTAATGGGCGTGAGGCTTTCTGTTTACGGCCAAGGATTAGTACGAACTAACCGGAGATGGTTGAGGTTAATAGGGGAGCAACAAATTCAGTTGGAGCATTTTGGTGTGTTGATAATGGTATGCACAAAGGATCGGTTGTAACACCGGGCTTAGGCTCCACGTGTGTGCTTGGTGCCAGCTCGCCTGCAGGTGTAAACATGCTCTAACGACTGTAAACACAACTCTCTCGGGATCTCATGAATTTTACGCGTAGGAATAACGCATCGTGTTCCTACGGTGCGGTGATCGCAGTACAAAGCCTACCTGCTTTCAGCTTCAAGCTAGGTTCCTTTATTCATGTTTTATCAGAAACGGTGTTCTGGTGAAGTTAATATTATTTATAATGAGTTTTATATGCAAATTAACATAGCAAGCAATGCAACGGCCTCAATCATTCCCATGTCTAAAGAAGGTACAAGTAAAGTCATAAACTATTTTAAAAGCAATTAACTACACGTCTTTAAATAATTATTTCTTACGGAGAAGAACCCGAAAGAAACTCTACAGTAACTCTTTGAAACTTAAATATCTTCTTATATGCTGAAAGATATTATATGTTACCGGAAAAGACTGTAAATAATAGTACAATCGTCCGTCAAATCTAACAGGAAATTGTGCTGTATATTTGAGCGCTACAGAATTACTTATGTCGGGCGATCCAGAATTTTATACACGTAGGAAAATCATAAATAGAAGGACCCTTTCTTCCCTGAATCATTTAACGTCCGATACGATAAAAGTGTATATGTATTAGTTTTATATTTTTGGAGCAGATCAGTGATATTTTAGCACTGTGATTTTACCAAGCACGTTTCACTTTGCTACGTCATCGCACTTTATTAAGAGCAATCTTGGTTGCTATCTCTACGCTTATATTGTTACCAAGGAATTATTACCACCACTTCACTTTGTTGATGAAATACGACAAGATTGTACTAGAGTAAACGGCTCGTTTCATTTCCTGTGTACAATGGCCGATAAGCGACCCTCTTCACCTAAATAAAACTGCTATATTTGTATGTTTGAAGGACCATCACAGTAATGGACGATCCATTAATGGATGTAGAAACTGTACTCTTAAAATAGCTGCTCAATTTGTAAGTCATTTAGAATGTATCGATACAAATGCTTGGAAAAAACGAATTACATACCTAATACAAAAATGGAAATTTTAACGATGAAAGACAAACTAGATTATTTATTATTTATAGAGTAAAAGAAGGAGACGATTAATAGTTTCGAGCTCGAATAGATCCTTTAATCATGAGCTGAGAACGCGGCGATGACGCGTGTCAAACTTAATGGAAGTGAGTGATAATCGTAAACAATAATAAATAAATTAATAATATGAATATTTTTCACAAATGTTATTACCAAAAACATATAAAGATATTTATTAGTAACCAAAGTCTTCTCACGGAGTTCTTAGCAAAATTTAACATAAGTTGTTTAATATATGTTAAACAAAGAAGCTGAAATGCTCCATATTTCTCCTACTTGGGACCATAATCATGAAAGTTTTACTATGTACGCATGTTAACTAAGTATGCAATGCACTAACATTGTTTAAATTACAAGTTTTCGTGAATTTATTGTCGAAGGACGTTCCTGTATGGTTATGATTTGACGTATAATTGTTTGATATAACCTGCGTGGTTGTTCTAGTAGTCGCAAGTGCGGCTGCTGAGCGTGAGGTACTATGGTTCTATTCTCAGGTTGGACTATTTATATAAGGATTTTTTTAACAGCCCGGAACGTAGAATTGTTTTTATTGTTTTTCTGATTGATTGATTTTATATTATTAGATATTTGTCGTATGCTTGAATAACTAACAAATTAGATGGCGTCTACATAAGGTAATATTCTTTAATAAAATGTTACCAAGGCGCAGTCACATCTAAAAATAGCCCAATGCTATATATAGTTCCCATATTATATTCATGTACAAATACCCTCATGTATCTATATCGGAATTATGGTACGGATGGATAAATTTACGTGGGAATTAACTAGCTCCCGGAGTCCCGGCAACTGGTTTGTAGGTCAGGCTCGTTGAAGCCTCAATTTTGCATTCCCCTTAGATATTAAGGTGTGAGGGTGTAACTTAGCGAAGTGGACCACCTGGTCTCACCGTATCTTAGAGAGTAAATAATAGCCTAGATTAAATAGTAATAGAACTGCCCGGGAGCGCGGGATTTGCGACTGAAATATTAATTTTGTAGACAATAGGGTTGTGGAAATTTATGTTTAAATAGTGTAGGGTTTGCTGTCACGGATATTTATCAATTAGCCATGAAATTATGTTTTAGTCTTCATTTATTTAATATTTCTTAATGAAAAACCTAATAATATAAAGTTATTATATTAAATGGAAAAGAATAGGGTCGCGAGCAGGATTCGAACCTGCGCCTCCCGGATAAATACCAGGAACTCTGACCACTAAGCCATCTCGACCTCTGCTCATCACTGCGAATTCTTCATCCATATAAAACGTCTTTTGGAGACGTCATTGCTATCTATTCAGTCCCTATATAAGGACACCTATCAAAACATAAAATGTATTTACATTGCTGGCGTTACACAGTTCTACACCTATATTTAACCAATGCTGCTATCAAGTCCCATGTAATAGATGACGAGCCTATTGCCATATAACGGGAATAATTCCATACTCCTGCTACAGAGAATTCCTTAACAGAATAACTCAATAACACTGTCCGACCCGGGATTGGAACCCAAAACCTCACAATAAGCTGCCACGCTTGTGACCACGAAACGAATGAGGCAGTTACTATATACCAGGGGTGGCCAACTTAATTAGACCCAAGATCTACTGTTCACTGACAAAACTCTGTGCGATCTACCAATTACATACTTACTTCTGTAAATTTGAAACGAGGGTGAACATAAAAATGATATTATAATAAAATAACTTTTAACCGGATTGATCGCGAGTATTATTGATTTTTGTTTTTGTTTTCCGCTTTGAACACTTTGCAGCGTTCGTGGTCGCAGGATTGTGGGCTATCATACATAGGGCGAACAAAGCGTAGCATTGGCATCAGGTTGAAAGAACACATAGCTGGCGTCAAGAATAGATACTCAACAAAATCTGCAGTCTGTGAACATACAACAGATCAACCCAACCATTTTCTACGTTTTGATAAACCGTGTAACGTAATGTACCGAGAATGTTCCGCGGGGCTATTGAAATTAAAAAACACCCGAATTTCAGTAGAAAAGATGGTTGGCAATTACTACCTGTTTGGAACCCTGTACTGAAAAAAATCAAGTCCCAAACTACACTTCACAAGAAAAATCAACAAAACGAAACACCTTTTAGTTAATAATTGGATAACATTTTAAAATTGTATCTCTAAATTTAAAACGGCTGTGACCTCTAAGTTTGTTTCAGTATTTTTTCTCAGGGATAGTCTTAGGAAATACCGTCGCGATTTAGTTTTAAATAAGTATCAGAGACAAAAACAATTTTATGAATTAAATGTCCGGTAGCCTGAAATAATTTTAAATAAACTGTTGTGACGCCTGACACCTTAGTCCTCCTGCAACCACGTCAGGAAAAACAAAAACCAATAATACACGCGATTAATTCGGTTAAAAGTTGTTATAATATAATGTGTAGTAATCGCGAAAACCTAAGATATTACTATAAAAATGAAAAATTTTCTTAATAGCTACTTATTTATTAGAGTGAACATTGCGTCTGAGCATCTTCTGCTAGATTAGGAATATCAGCCTTAATGATGAAAATTGCCAACCTTAAAGAATCCCATGTATGAACGTCTATAAGGCAAGAATGGTGTTTACTTTTTGTTTGTTTTAAGTAGGAAAATTATGATTCACATATTTATGTGATTCATCATTTTCCTACTTAATTTACTTATTTTTTTAATATATTTATGTTAAACCGAAACACGAACGCAGTTAATCAACACATTTCTTCAAATTTGCGACCGGACTAATAGCCGTGATCGACCGGTTGGCCACCCCTGCTATATACCAATAAATGAGTAGGTATTGTTAAATTTATTATGTTTTTTTAATTATTTTTTATGTGGTGGGTGGCAGACGAGCAGGTGGATCGCCTGATGGTAAGCGATTACCGCCGCCCATGGACACCCGCAACCCTAGAGGAGTCGCAAGTGCGTTGCCGGCCTTTTAAAGGGTTTGGGCATCCGGTACCCTCACCCACTCGGCGAAACATAACGCAAGCGTTGTTTCACGCCCACGGTGTAGGATGTATGAACGATGAATACAAATAAAATCAAAGAAAACAGGG
Organism: Xylocampa areola; assembly: GCA_935421205.1. Classification (NCBI taxonomy): domain Eukaryota; kingdom Metazoa; phylum Arthropoda; class Insecta; order Lepidoptera; family Noctuidae; genus Xylocampa; species Xylocampa areola. Next base: position 13,697,398 of record OW285201.1, read on the forward strand.
CCAATTCAACCACAGCACTTATATCAGGTGACATTACATCCAATGAAACCGCACCAGAGAAAAAAAAAACAATCAAACGTTGAATATTTTGCATTTCAATCAGAGTTCCGCAAAACTGGCTGAAAATAACGTAGGTACTGTGTTTAAAATTCCGTTTTTCAATACGTTACTAGTTCGAATATGTTATATTCAGTGGATTTGTGGGTGAAACGCGCGGTACTTGCAAATGTGGAACAAAGACCAGCGGATTGCAAAACAAAAAGGACTACGATGGCATAGCTTGTTGGTTGAATAGTTTTAGTGATGTCTAGTGTAAAATGTAATGATAGCATAGAATATTCTTACATTATAAAATATATTATTACCTATTATAAGCTGCAAGACATGGTTTATTAATTATATACACCACGTTTTCCTCTTTAGAACCGGTCTACAGGCTAATGTAAAGTAGAATTTAATTAAAATTTAAAACCTGCTCTAACGGTAAAATAATTGCAATATTGGCTACAGTAAAGTATACCTTCGATGTATAGCAAAGTTGCAAGAATAATGACTCAAAGCGAAGGTCGGTGTAGCGAATATCTACTACGAACGTACCTATTGTACATAATTGGCGTAGTCCACTTCTACGCGTCTGCTACACCGTAGCAAACTTACAATACAGTTGGTATTTACTTATCATTGTTATGAGAAAAATATACGTCATTATAGTCACGTAAAAATATGTGAATACTTTATATTATATGGTGTAATTGTTGGTATTTCTGTTACTTCATGAAATTCAGAAGCTATTTTATTGTTCAGCTTATTTTTATTGTTTTTGCGAGATTTTTTAAAATATACACACTAAGTACCATTTACCGTTGCAGTACGTTTTACTCGTACATGCGAAATGGCCCGGTTAGTTGAGTGTGAGAGTAGGATAACATCAGAACCTGGCGCATGGATAACAAACTTTAGCAGCATTCCAGTACAAATAGAGAGTATGTATGGAAGAAGAATACATGCTGCGCCGACCCCAAATTAATTGGGATAAGGGCAGGGGGGTGATTATGATGATGATATTACGAAAATTTCATAAATACATATACAATTATGACAGCCAATACATCATCAATTGACGTAACAATACAACTCTATTTGATACCAAAATTCTCGTGTCTAAATTCCCGTGACCGCGTTCAGTATGCTAATCGCGGCGGCACTATGTGTATCGTCGCGGGCGCCCCGCGCTATCGGTGGCGTTTTCGCGCTCCGCTGGCTATAGTGAAAAGCGTCCATTGCAATCTCTAGCCACGCTTGAACACTTCCACTGCGTATATACTGTCCCAGCTATCACTTAGATATATTGTTTTATAAAGGTTATGCGACATACGTGACTGCCTCGTTGCTTTTGGGGTCGCTTACGCGGCTTCTGAGCGTGAGATTGGACGCTCGATTCCCTATCGGCCAGTGTTAGGTATTAGGTTTTTTGGTAAATTCTCAGTAGCAGCCCGGAGTTTGGAATTGCGCTCTTAATAAGCTTACTACCTGGAACTTAATCACTGCTTTGAAATGGGGTTGTATAATTTGTATATTTTTGAAGGGTAGGCTTTAGAGGATACAAGCATGATGCTATGTTCTGCATTATAGCTTCACGCCTGTATTCCCCAAAGGGATGGACAGAGGTGTACAGAATTGTAAACCTACATTTCACCAATCCTGTTATTAAGTCCCACGTAAGAGGTGGTAAGGCTATTGCCATCAACCCGGCACAATTCCAAGGTGTGGGCTAACTGGCTACTGATAAATACGAAAAACTTCAGCAACCGCGTTAGCGATCCCATTGGGCTGCTGTTGATATTTCCTAACGAAAAAACCCAATAGCACTGCCCGACCCGGGCATCCAACCCAGGACCTCATGCTCAGCAGTCGCGCTTGGTACCACTAGACCAACAAGGCAGTTAACTATGTTATGTTAAATTTTATACGTTTATACAATCGTACCAAGTGCCGTCCACCCTAAGAGGGAAACACTGACCCATTTAAAAACGCAGCCATAACTTATTTTGGAATTTATATGGAAGCGAAAGGAAATCGAATAATGGAAAGACTGCCCGTTTGTTTTGTCTTCCCTATAAATGTCCAAAAGGAATTACGATTAACGTGTACGTGACTAAGTTTCTTTTACATAGCATCACGCTTGTATCCCCAAGGGGGGTGGGCTGGAGTTCCATCTAAAAAGGTGTTGAGTTTATTGTCATCTATCGGGCACAATTTCAAATTGCTACTCCAAAAGTAAAGATAAAAAGATACAAAGCTGTCACTGAGAAAACCTAATAACGCTTTTCTCGACCCGGGAATTAAACCTAGGACCTCATGCTTGGCAGTAACTCTTGCAATCACTAGACCAATAAGGCAGTTAATCATCATCTTTGTGTAAAGAATGCACAACAAATAAACACACATGGTGTTATTTAATTAGTTATATTATGTTTTGTGGTTTAATAATCCTTTTTTATTTCTTTCCTATCTTTCAGTTTCTTTTTCCCTTTCAATATGTAAATAAATATTTTTATGTAAGGAGAGGAATCATATAATAATGTACCGTATTATCTGCGTGTTCCGGTTCATCATTAGTGGATCAGATCATCCGTAAAGTTTTAACGAGCGGCCCCGGTGAGGGAGTTCAAACACGTATAGGCATAATGTACGCATGTCATAGTTATTAATATCTTTAAATAAACTTATGTGAGTGTGATTATGGGAGTCTCTTTAACCTACATGTCGTATCGAGCTCATCTTTTACGAGGATAAGTAGAAACTAGGTACTGTTTACTTGATCATTAATGTTCTTATTTTGAGTTTTTTTTCTAATCGTTAATCTTAAGGTCTGTTTTTACACGACTTCCCAAAAAAGGAGTGTTATTTTTTTAGGGTTCACGAACGTGTGTATGTTTGTTTGTAAGTTTCTTTATTCCATCATAACTAATCCGACTGCTATGTATGGCGTAAAGACATGGGCGTTTTTGGTATTTTCTGTAAACGGTTACATATCCGATATGAAGTTTTCATATCGATATGAAAAACCGTTTTTAGATATCGATATGGAGAGTTTTTAGATATCTACAGCTAACGCTGAACGATATTCGCTTCGTCTCGTTTTCACACCCGGTAACGTCATCAGTTGGACAGAGAGACATCGAATATCTAACCACGGAATAGATATGAATATGAGAAGTTGAGTAAGCTACGTAAACGGATATGGATATGGATAGTTCGTTTTTCGTTTAGTTCGATATGATATGATCGATATTGTAAAAACGGATTTCTGTGTCTGGCATATCGATACGATATGATATATGTGTATATCCGTTTTTAGTTACGATATGATATATCAGACTCATGTCTAATGGCGTATTGTTAGAATCCTTACATTGTCCCGGGAAACATAGAGCAGTAAGATTAGAAAAAATTGCACGCTATTTTTTTTATTAATATCATCTTCTTAAATATAAGGCATGCTTCTTTAACTATATTCACAAATATTTTTAGTGCAGCTAGAATAATACGAAACAATAAAAATGGTATACATACACAGAGTTATGATTTTTTTAATAGTAAATTACCATCACACGCGGGGTGTTCACTCGCACGCCTTGGTGTACTCCGCAATTTGGTGTTCGCTTTTAAAAATATGTATTTGTATACATATATAATATGACATAGCATCATTATAATACCCTGAAGGGTTCGGCAGAGGAGTACTCTTGCATGCCTCCGTATCACCAATGCAGTTAATAATTCCCATTTAATAGAAGGTGATTCAATTATTAACTCGGCCTAATTCCAATCTCCGGATTGAGAAAGCAGTGGTGGCTTTCTCAGACTGAAAGGTAAGAGCGGCCGCTGAGCGTGATATCCTGCGTTCGGTTCCCGGGTGACGCAAAGTGTTCTTCTGTACATGGGACGAGATTGTCATTAACCAAAAGCAACTTAAAATCTTACCATAATCTTTCGTAAAATGCTGTATACCAACACTACTGCAAAATGTATTAATTGTCCAATAAATATAGGAACGCATAGCTAACCAAGTGTTGATAATCAACCGAGATATTAATTCTAATTGAATCAAAACGTGAACGTGTTCAAGTGATACAGACATAAATATGGGCAATATCCCCCAAACGGTTTCCCAAGTGATGAGGGATCGTTTACAATATCACCAGATGCTATCGAATGTCGGTACGTATTTTCGAGAAACATCTTGGGTCAGACCTTCGGAAGACAACTTATAGTTGACATGTTTATTTATTCTTTAGATTAAAAAGGCGATTCTTCCATTTTACCGGAATTGTGCATTTTTGATAAATTTCTCATTTTATACAAACAGTTTTATTTGCATAATTAGGTACATAATAATCTACCATCTTTAGAATAAATAATAATAAAATAATAAATAATAATCTGTAAGCCATACAAGTATTTATTTAGATACAAAATTCTTTAGTCTAAAGAAAACGGTTTTTGTAATAAAACAACTTTTATCTCCATTAATTCTGTGTATTAATGGTTTTTGTTTTCCTGACGTGTCGAACACTGCAGCGTTCGTGAGCGCAGGATGATGCTAAGATACACGCGATTAAACCGGTTAAATTTGTTTAAATAATGTTACTCCACACTAGGAATTTCTTCTTTTTCATTTCGTTTACAGACATATAATCTTACAAGCACACACACACCCAGACCCGGAGCTATCATCTATAGATCGTACAAATATTTGCTCCGTGCAGGAATCGAACCTGCGACACGCAGCGCAGCAGTCGGTTCTGGACTACTGCGCCAACCGCGCAGTGTAATTGCTTTGTTTAGTCACTTAGGCTTTATAAACTATTACAATTACAATGCACAGTAATCTTCCAAAAGCATTAACGCATGCATAGCGAAACATGCTCACGACCGAATTCATTTCCACAACAAACAAGAAAAAATAATAGACACGAACTCGCGACCTTTGACAGTCCGTGTCATCACTCTCCCAACTATCGTTCGTCGTTATTTTTCAATGTTATTTGTTTATTTATTTACAAGGCACACCAACAACTTATTCACAAATTATTGAGATTAAGTAAATAAACATAATTCAAGATAAATCTTTGAAAAGCATTAACGCATGCTTAGCGAACTCTAAAGTTACAATATTAAATGGATAAAGAATACGGTCGCGAACAGGATTCGGACCTGCGCCTCCCGGATAAATACTCCAGGCGCTCTGACCACTAAGCCATCTCGACCTCTGCTCACCACCGCGAATTCTTCTTCCATATTTTAACACGTCTTATGGCGACGTCATTGCAATCAATTCAGTACCTATTACAGGTGACCGAACCGACACGACCAACTTTGCAGCTAATACAATGTCGTAAAGAATGCAATTACCTTAATAATTCAAGATAAATCTTTAAAAAGGATTAACGCATGCTTAGCGAACTCTAAAGTTACAATATTAAATGGAAAAAGAATTCGTATTCTTTTCCCATTTAATATTGTAACTTAATAAACATAATTTTATCCTGTGCAAATAAGTCAATTACTGGCTTGTACGTCTTTCACAATTGTAAGAGTGGCTTATTACAAAAATTAGCAAGAAAAAAAAATTGTAGAAGAAAAATTTATATAGGCAATTAGGCATTACATGGCCTTAACATATATAAATAATATCATTATATATGGTCTATTAGAACATTATTTTTAAATTAGAATTGAAATAAAACCTTAGAATTTAAAACGTTTTTGTTGCAATTCTGTCAGGTCTATCCGCTAGGGCCGACATTCAACCAGAGCTTATCTCAGGGATACGTTGTTTAATCCCACAAATGTATAATTCTTAGCCGAACCTACGAAAGAGATGATCGCAATCTTATAGACGGTTGTCTTATTTATCGATTGTTGGTAAAAAAATATCTGAACAATTAAACGTAAGTCGTAACAGACTAATTGTGGCGTGGGCGGTTGAGACACCCTCCCCCGGATCTCATCAATCGTTCTATATTAGATCAGGCTCAAACGGGCATCAAATTGCGATCATATCCGTACTTATTTCGAACATCGAACGAAAGAGAAAATATTTCGAAGTTAATACATACGCCAGATTGAGAGGAAACAGATCAAATATCGGACTTAATATGAAGCGGCTGTGTTCCTAGATGTATGGAGATATGTACGTAGGTATTGTAGTCCCGTTTCCATGTACATGTGAGTCTTTTCACTCAGTTCACTTTGATGTAGGAATGTCCGTGTTGTGTTGCTAATTAATGCTCTACCAGTCCTTTCTCATTATGAAATGAGGCTTTTAGATTTTATGAGGTTTTCTGATTTCTAAATATGTTTTATGGTTTCAGCTTTTGTGGTTTCGGACTTTTGTGTTTTCTTTATTTTGTTAGAGTTCCTCAATATTACTTTTATAAAGAAAAAAGTTATTATGTAAATTGATTCTATAAATTTTTGGGAGGATCGAGTTTCGGTTTCCTTTCAATATCTTTATGAATTATAAGGAAACCGACGGAGAAGTGATTTAATTTTTTTTGGTTGGTACAGCCACGCGTAATTATGGTACACTTGCGAAATACTAAAGTGATTTTGTTTTGAAGTATCTAATGAATTAAAAAGAAAGACTGCGGAACTGAGCCCTGTAGATGGCAATAGGCTCACCACCTGGGACTTAATAACAGCTTTGTTGTAATGTGGGTGTATACACCTCTGCCTACACTTTCTGGTAATACAGGCGTGATGCTATGTATGTTATGTTCTTTTTTCAATGGCTTAACGAGCCCTCCGAAGCATGGAGACACTTAGATAAAAACGCTGTAAACGGTCACCATAAATCTCCATAAACGCGCCTAACCACGGTAAGCATTGCTTAACCTCAGCAATATAGTTTACCTACCAGAGTGAGCCTCTAATTATTGCAGTTTCTACTATTTCAATCAACAATCAAAAAAGAAAATTCACTTAAATATCACAATGTTTCTTACAATACATATGAAATCTCAGTCAATAACAGGGAAAAAACCGAACGCTCGCAGGATTCATTTAATCGTGTTTTATTTAACTAGTGGTAAAACAATAGGAAAACAATGATGTCGACGGCGCATCAGTGATTGATTTTGCTCACTCAAATATTTGTCTGCAACGGTCAACAACGGCACCGACACACAACAACGGACCGCTGTAAACATACAATTTAATCTAAAAGCTTATCACTAATTGTTTTCGTTTTTATTAGATTAATAGTCTATTTGGTTTCCATCTTCTTGTTACCGTGTGGTTGATGAACAACCTAATGTCAGAGAGTAATATCTTAGGTTTGCGCGATCACTATACATTATAATAAAACAACTTTTAACCGGATTAATCGCGTGTATTATTGGTTTTTTGTTTTTCCTGACGTTTCGAACACTTTGCAGCGTTCGTGGTCGCAGGAGGACTGGAACCAATAATACACGCGATTAATCCGGTTAAAAGTTGTTTTATTATAATCTAATGTCAGAGTTTAAACCACCCGTAGGTCTCTGACATGGTTTCACACACCATCGAGAAAATATTTTCAGGTGTGCTGGTTTCCCTGCGATGTTTTCCTTCACCGTTTTAAGCAAGTGATAATTAGTTTATAATACGCACATGACTTCGAAAAGACAGTAGTGCGTGCCTTGGATTCAGACTTGTGACTTTTGACTTGTCAGTCCAACGGTCATACCAGTAGGCTATCACTACTTTCAATCTCTAGGATATACACACAGATTAGAATTTAGATCATAACATGTGTACGAACGATGATACTTGTGTGCCTACCTCGTTGGTCTAATGGTCCCAAGCGCGACTGCTGAGTATGAAGTCCCGGGATCGATTCTCGGGTCGGGCAAAGTGTTATTAAGTTTTTCTATTCGGAAATTCTCAGTTATAGCTCGGAATTTGTAATTGAGCCATGTAAATGGCAATAGGCTCACCACCTGTTAAGTACATGGGACTAAATAACAGCATTAGTGAAATGTTGGTGTACATCTGTGTACAACCTGTATATTCCTTCGGGGAATAAAGGCGTGATGCTATGTTGCTACAGATATCTTATATGTAAGAAAGTGTTAACAGCGATTCTTTGACAGTAATATATCATGTGTACCTACAAATATTTTCAGCACAACTAATAAAATGTTTATTTATATAATGTTTTCCATAAACATTTTTTGCCGTGAAGTCCGAGACACTGTTTTGACCTGTCAACGTAAGATGTATCTTTATTTAATATTTGACGATCATATCCTCTCCGTCCCGTCAAGAGGTTTGGTGAAGCGAACAATAATGTCAGTTTCCAGTTAATGCTTCGATGAATTGGGGAACCTTACGCGCGAGGAGTCTATGGGAACATGCTGAATAGGAATTCCACCAGGCATACATATTTAAGCTGTAATAATTTCTACGAGAGACTTCACAATCTTGCTATTAAATATTGTTTATTTATACATCAAATTTATATCAGTTATCTAATATTATTCTATTAATCTTATTAAAGCTCGTCTGGGCATCTTAATCTCGATTAATATTCCACTTTTGATGGAGAAGCGTAAACGACGTTTGGATTGGTTTTGAGTCCATAATTACTGGGGCAAGCGAGCTGAGCACAAGGATAAATTGATAATATCTTCGGATAGACGAAGGTTGTTGGGGTTGTTTGAATTCGACTCGAGCACACAACAAACGCTAACAATTTCAGTTAAAATCAAACGTTTTCTTTGCTCTTTTATTATATTTATTTTTGCCCAAAGTCTGAGTGATTGCTATTTAATTGTAGCTACGCTATTCTTAGTATTAGTTTATTGAATATTCGAAGAAGCTTTTATAAATATCTTTATTTATCGATATTAAAATAATACTGTCAATTCATTTCAGAGTAAGGGGCGGCGCGTCGCGTCACACAAAAGCCCGACGTGGCAGGTAATTGTTTATCAGTCGCTAACAGTTCAGTCGGAAACAATTACGTGGGATTGGTAGGTGTTACGCTAAGGTACACCCTGTCACCTGTCAACTACCGAAATTTGGCAAAGAAATGGCGCAGCTGTAGTATTTACGCGAGTCACACCGATTAGGTGGTAACGATACGCGGAAATCTGTCTTTGAATAATGATCGGTATTAGGATAAAAACTACCACATATATCAGTCAACTTGAAGGAGATTTTGTGCCACGGTTATAGAGGTTTACAAGTGGTGATACTAAAACGTCATAGGTATTTCACATTTGATTGTTTTATTAACTAACTTCCTTAATTTAGCTCAATAGAGATAAAATAAATATATCAACTTACAATCTAAGCTCTTTTAATGAAATAAATTATGAGGCAGAAAATCTGTTTTTTTAGACAGGTTTAGGTTCGAATCCTGCTCACGACCGCATTATTTTTCCATTTAATATAATAACTTTGGAGTTTGCAAAGCATGCGTTAATGCTTTTCAAAGATTTATCTTAAAGTAATTGCATCTTTACTACATTGTATTAACTGCAAAGTTAGTCGTGTCGGTTCGGTCACCTGTATAGGGACTGAATAGATAGCAATGACGTCGCCAAAACACGTGTTAAAATATGGATGAAGAATTCGAGATGGCGTAGTGGTCAGAGCGCCTGGAGTATCTATCTAGGAGGCGCAGGTTCGAATCTTGCTCACGACCGTATTCTTTTTCCATATAATATAATAACTTTAGAGTTCGCTAAGCATGCGTTAATGCTTTTCAAAGATTTATCTTTAATTACTTAATTACTTAAAAGTTTTTTTGTTCTAACTGTTCTTTCTTGTCGTAAAATCTACGCTTTTCATTTTACGCGGCATGAGCAAAAAGTCACTAAATCCTTTTTTATATTACCTACGTTCGCGAGCGAAACGATGAAAAATGTGATGTATGAAGTGTGTAGTATGATAAATGGGTGGCGAGGCCAACCTCTGACCTCTGGGACGTATCTACTCGCTTGAATTCAGGAAGGTATGCACTGAACTCATCGCAAAAATGGTTTTGGTATTACTTCGTCCGTGAAAACGCATTTTATCCCTTTTACCCATTTATGGTTGAATTTCTGGTCTTTTCGTGATGTTCGTTGGTATTATAAAAGGAATGCACTGGTCTAACATGTGTCAAAGCCAAGTCTTTCCCGAAGTTCACAACATGTCATGCAATTAGCCTGCTGGCGTGATACTGTGAGCAAATGATAGTGCGCTTGCAATGTTGCTTACTGATGCGATGTTTGCGGGTGACATATAGCAAATAGAAGAGTTCACGTTTTCTGTTATTCTCAATATCCTATTCCATTTTCGACTTTACAATACGGTCCACTTCTCATAAAAGCAGAAACTATCGATATCCAAATACGGATAAATCTTTGAAAGGCAGTAACGCATGCTTAGCAACGTCACCAAAAGACGTATAGAAAGTTTCGTGGTAGTGAGCAGAGGTCGATGATGATGACGAGATGGTTTAGCGGTCAGAGCGCCTGGAGTATTTATCCGGGAGGCGCAGGTTCGAAACCTGCTCACGATCGTATTCTTTTCCACAAAAAAATTAAATTGTCGATATCCATCTGCTACGATTCTGACACCACTAGATGTAACCACCACTCTTGTTTAAAAGTATCTCTTAATGGTCTAATCGAAATTAATGATTGGACTTTGATTTTGAAACAATTATAACTAGCATCACGCCTGTACTCCCCGAAGGGATAGACAAACACATTTCACTAATGCTGTTATTAAGTCCCATGTAATACGTGATGAGTTATAACTGTTTAATAAAATTCTATTAATTGAAGCACGTTTGTTATACCTAATGTTAGAATCAATTCGATTCATTACTGTCTAACCCAAATATTCGCTAATGCCCACCAACTACATTGATATTTATAAGGATATCCGAATTGATCCGGATAGGTTTCCAATGTACTAATTCAACGCTCCCGTTGGGAAGTTCTGTCATCATGAATCACCGGACGGTTCATAATTATCCGCTGGATCTACGGCGATTTTCCCTCGGCCCTACTAAATATAGATCGTTTCTAATGTGACTGATGAATTGTTTAGTCAACCGAGATTGCGGCGATGTCTTCTATTTATTTAGGCATATATTGTGTAGGGATATTAGATTTCACGAGTGATGTAGATGTCAATGTGTTTTTTTAGTTGTGCAAAGAATTGTTTTTTCTTTTTCGGTGAAAGAAGAGAAAAAAGGGCTGTCTTTATTTCTGTCCAATGTAATATTTCCAAACCATACCTCAAAGCTCATTGTGACATATAAGTCCTAGTGCTAATTTTAGTACTAAGCAGCTTATTCGTCTACTTAAGTTCCTAAACCAGTAAAACTGTATGGGTACAGCATGTTTCAACTACGGAGTGAAAAACATTTAGATTTAACTGTTACCACATGAGCAGATCAGTACAGAGACCCAAGATTTATATCCTAGTGACGGAATGCGCACTCTCAATGACGTGTTGTGGGTGACGTTTCTATGAAATGTTGAATTACATAAATCACAAAAAACAACATTCAATCGGTACAATCGCACGTATTATTGATTTTTATTTTAACTAACGTTTCAAACGCCCTTCAGTCATCCTGTGACCACTAACTTAATTGGAAAGTTTCTACTGCTGAAATATATAAATATATATAAACCAATTAATGTTGAAGCTGTGCATGATGTTGATTGTGGTATTGTACGCTCAAATTAAATTCCATTCAAGTACAAATAGAATTCCTATACAGAAACTTAATTGGATAGAATATAGGCAGTAATAACGAACAAACTAACATTATACGGAACTGAAAATTATAGAAATAGAATTTGGCTTTGTGCCAGGAATAACAGGCGCACAGTGGATTGGTGATTGCACAGCCATGTATGGCCCATTGTATACGTATATTGGCGTAGCTCGATACGGATACGGCTTCTGTAGAATGTCATGAGTTTAAATTGTGAAATAAAGGAAGCTCCCGTTTCTATTACTGTAGCAGTGACATTAGAAGCAAAATGGCATTGCCTGCTTTTCTCTTATGTAGCATGCACTACACAAGAAAAATGTAGATTCTAGATAGATACTTAGCTGATACGTGTTGCGATATAAACTCATTTTTTTCTGAGTTGTTTCATTCAATAACGTTGAACGCGCTACGAACTACTATGAACGTATGGTATCACCGATAAACGGCAACAATCTATATTCACAAGGGTGAACCCCATTGCAGGCGTAGATCGAGGGTTACAATGAAATTCTTCTGTTAACTGAAACGGCCGAAACTTGAGCAATTGCGGTGAGCCACAATGAGTTGCGCTCATGTCGCAATGCACTGTAACATAGTTTGCTAGATTTATTCCTTCAATCTCCGCTACTTTGGCGGGCGCGGGCGGCGGGGGCTAGCGGCGCCGCGGCGCAGTCACTCACTCTAATGGGGTAATAACTACACTTGAACGTGGCAATTTGTACTACATTTTTTCGCTAAAAACTTTTTCCTGTTAGTGAGCTTTGAGCCCGGAATGTTGTGCTACTGCGACATAATCCCGGAAAAAATATTATATACAAGCTTTTCCTCTCCCATTTTACCTTGCTCTGATTATAAAATATGTCTAAATGCTCCTTGAGAAGTCTTTGCGCTTTAATAAATTAACGTTTGTTTTCTTAATGCCGTCTAATTAACATCTTTTTCACAGAGCCGCATTAGCTCCATTACTGTAATTAAATAATATTCTAATTAATTTAATTATCGTTGTATTAAATGGTGGGACAATTACGTGTTTCGGGACATACTTCGTCTCATTTGAAACTAATTTGTATACAATATGTTAGGTTAAGTGCATTGGTATGTAATTTTAATAAATTTATTACATTAATTTGTCGCGTCCTATTAAATTATAAATCCAGCACTGCGTACAACATGGAAATGAATTTTCCTTGTACATTAGCGCTGAAGGGTGTTAAGCGAAATATTCTAATGAGAATGCAAATGCTAAGCGCAGTACAGCGCACTCTGTTTTGCTGAAACAGAGCTGCAGTTTAGGCAAATTGAAACTTAGTAATCAGGTTTAAAAATAAATTTTGTTTGTAATCTGCCATTATGTATATCATATTTAGTTAAGTGATGTCTTGGTTTAGTTCCTGGAATTTATCTGGAGGTACTGCGAAGTTATTGTGATTACCTTTTGCGTTGGTAGTTTCTTTCCTATTCTTGAGTTTATATTATGTAGACTTTGGAACGTCTTAAGTATTCTAGCTTTGGTTTAATTATATACATACCATCATGTCTGTATCAGCCATATTTTACCGATGAGGTTCAAAGTAATAGGTGATTTTATTGTCATCTACCGAACACGATTCCATACCCCGGGTGGCTGAGAATTTCCTAACAGAAAAACTCAATAGCACTTTGTCCGACCCAGGAATCGAACCCAGGACCTTACATAATAATAATACTCCTCCTGACCGTATTTCGGTCACGGCGGCCTATCTTCACGGAGATTAGCCAAGTACGCAGGAGATATTATAGTGCACAAGTGTATGCGCAAACACAGGTGGACTCCTTCTTCCTTATAGTCCGACGGGACGGCAATCCGACACGAGCGGAGAGAGATCAGGCGCAGGACCGACGGCTTTACGTGCTCTTCGAAGCAAGGGGGTGTCACACCACCAACTTCCTGACTCTGGGCTGCTATTGAGAATTTCCTAACAGAAAAACTCAATGACACTTTGCCCGACTTGGGAAACGAACACAGGACCTCACGCTCAGCAGCCGCGCTTGCGACCACTAGACCAACGAGGCAGTCAACATAATAACATAATACATAATTACAGTTTATGGAAGTGAATGTTATGTAAAGCCGTGACGTCATTGCAAACATTTCGACGTCATACATTAATCAAAATGGATAGTGATGAATGGCATACAGGAAAAAGTCATGCATATTTTATTGAATATCATAAACAGTTTCGACAGACAGATTGTGCATGTCTAACTGATTATAATCCTAAATTGATTATTATTGTATAGAATCGTCGACATATCAGCCGCTTTATATAACAATGATGAAAATATTAATTAAGCAATTAATTTCATAATTAAATGTATTATTATTATCATATATATTTAAGCAACAATTAACTGATAAATTTTTGAAAAGCATTAAAGCATGCATAGCGAAATCTGACGTAAAAAAATTATAAGAAATAATTTGTTTTTGTATAATAACTTTTGTGAGACATATTCATATCAATTATTGTTCACCGGTTATAATTCCCGAAAAATGCACGTGTGTAGTAACCGGTGAACAATACTTCATAATAATTTGTTTGTTTGTGTTGTTATTTGTTGGTGCTTTATAATATTAGTTAGTCATAAGTAGTGATAGCTCAGTCGTATGACCGTTGTATTGGCAAGTCCAAAAGTCGGAGGTTTGAATCCCTCACCACTGGCTCCTCTAATTCATGTGTATGAGACTTTAATTAATATTAGCACACCAGAGAGATGTTCTCTGTGGTGCGTAAAGTCATGTTAGATTCCTGCAGGAATTCACTTTGACACATTAAGCAAAAGGAGTAGGAGCCTTCGTAAAAATGGACTTGAAGAACATTTATGTTTTTACAATAATGGTTCTCTCAGCTGTGTTCTGAAGACCATTTTATACAAGTATTTTTGTTGGAAGACTTGACTAGCCTAGAAACAAAGTAGTAACTTTGAAGAAGTATTTATGGAGGTTTAAAATTAGTCTGAATTCACAATAATGAGTCCAGAAAACCAAGTCAATTTACTATGGTTTATGTATGTCATCCGTGACGTCATCGAGTCGATTTACCGTTGTTTATTTAAAATGCCTTATAGCGTGGTATCGCACCGGTGAAAAGAATATTTAGTTATAGGTAAAAGGATTTATTTTTAAAATATTATATCCAATTTACCCTCGCTAGCCCGATCAATCGAGAATAAATAAATTAAATTCGTCAAAACCTGAAACCTCGTAATTGAAACAGCGGACAAAAGGCTAGCATTGTAGATGCAATAACGGAGCCCAAAATCGAATGAACGCAAAACAATGGGTACCTATTTCCCTCAAAACTCTTTGATCTATTATTTTTCAATTCGAACGAATGTTCCACGGTACCTATATTCTTTTATAGATGTTCAATCCATCACCGTATTAGAGTACGTGCGACGTGGGAAAGTGTTCCTTGTCTAAGTAAACTTGGCCCTTATCATAATATATTAAACGTGTTAAATGACCTACGAATGTTACATTATGTATGCAACGTAAATTCATAACCTAAACGTATTTTATGTTCCTTGTCGAATTACAAATATTTGAGGATTTGGGTGTGTTACACATCTTTATATTCTAATGCATGATATAAAGTTTTATTGAAAGGGTTTTATACAATAGTATTACCTTTTGGAGTCATTCAATTAAGTAATTATTAACGACTTTAATAGTTCTTATACTTCTTTGTAGAAATAATAACTATACATCGTTATCGTGCGGGCAGTTTGGGGGGCAACTCCGCAACGGAAAGCACAAGGGTTCTCGCATTTCGCCATTGCGTAAATATAAATGAGCGGGATATTAGTATTTTTGTTCTTAAATTGCTTTGTGTGGCTGTAATTGATAATATAATATGATAATTTTTCGTATTATTTGTTATATTTTAATTATAAAATACGATTCAAACTCGACGTCTACAGTATTTGAAAGACAGTGTTATTAATTTTATATTTACGCGATGGCGAAGTGCGACAAGCAACAACCCTAGCACTTCCGTGGAGTTGCCCCGAAACTGCCCGCACGATAACGATGCATAATAATAACTTTCGTGAGAAAAGCCCTAAATTATAAGGTAAGTATTTTGGTAGGTCAATATACATATAAATCAAATACATTTACTTAAGCTGATAATTAATTACAAATGATTTGTAATTAGCACGGTAACAGCAAGACGAAAACTATTCCTCTAACGGAAAACGAGTCTGATAATCCTAAAAGAACAGAAGCTGATCCCTCGACCACTACGCTCACCGTGCTGTGAAAATGTCTTCGCATAACGTACAGAGCTCCTTGTCAGGGGTCAATGTGTAAGTGACTTTATGCTTTAATGCGTTTCAAATATTTATAAATACATCAATACAAATAAATAAAATTGAAGTGTCTGTTTGTAATATCAAAATAATACCTTTAAATATTTTGTACTATTTTAAAGGCATGTATGTTAGTTATTGGTTTGGTATTCTTGACTTTAATGATTAATAAAAATGTTTTTTTTTTTCAATTTAATTTCCCGAGCTTACTTAACTTTTAAATAACCTCATTAAAAAAAACTATAAATGTCCAACGCAACTGCCTTACTGCGTTACTCAACCTATTACAAACCCCAAAAGCAAAATAACTTACCGAAATTCAGACCCTTACAATTTTAAAAGGTTATCGATAACGGAACCGATTACAGCGTCAATAGTGATTTACCGGAAGGAATCGATTGGAATAGAATTAAAATTTATAGCTATGTGGAAGGGAATTTTAAGATTGGAGTATTTGCAAATAATACTCCTTCGTTGAAAACGAACTGGATATCTTGTTTGAAAATCTTGATTCATGTTAAGGAAGTTTGAATCTTATAATTTAGACATTCGTATGAGATTCAACTTGAAATATCCTGTGGGTTGCCGGTTCGATAAACAGGTACCTACTAGAGTAAGTATACGATTTTAAATACTAAAATAAATATAGTAGGTAGTAATCATATCATTTTCTTCTATAGAAAAAATAATACTTTGTATTCAGGATGAATGAAGTCTGATTTGGATATATGTACACTAAATAAATTAAGCAAGCTTTTGTTTCAAAACTAATAAAATACTCGTAAAAACAGAAGAAAGAATAATGATATTTATTTAATTACCGTGAGAGTATAATTTAGATTACGGGAATAATTTCCCGTATTCTTAGTCAATGAGCCATTTTACTGTATTAAATTTAATTACTTTCCTAATGTCTTGAGAACCGCGCCAAACCGCCATTAGTGATCGTCGGCAATATTTTACTTAGCATTTAAAGTATCGAATGCTCGGATTTACGATTCGATTATTCTGTTCGAGTATTAAGGTCTCTAATCGATATCAGGGGGTGCAAAACTACAGTATAAAACGTTATTTCCGATATTAAAAACATTGTGCGGATACATTAGCGTTTATTACGTCTGTTTACGACGCGCGCGAAGCCGCCGCCGCTGCTCTCGAATGGCCTGGATTAATGGCGCCGGCGAATTATTGTTCTACCACTAAATTATCCATCGGTAGCTTGCCCTTTATGTGCTCTCCAACGGATCCCTTCGTAGGGTTTCATTATCGTTTAGCGCTGTTAGACGCGTTTTGGCGTGCTTTTAATTCAATATGGGAATAGTTACCCGACCGGTAGGGGATAATGTTATAGGTCCCCAATTTACTAAGAGTAATGACGCGTTTTAACGACTTCTTTACGTTCGTTGTTACAGTGAATATTTAAAGTTGGTTGGTTCTCATTATTGGAGTATTTATAGGTACAGGTCAAATCAAAGATACTAAAGACCCTCGTCAAAAAACTGTCCCAGACGTTGTTAACGTTGTAACATTCACTTATTTCTACTAGTATGTTATCACTATAAAAGAGACCATGCTATCCGAGTTAGTTCCAACGTTTCTACTATATATATTATATAGATATTACTATAGGTACATCATTAAAAATACATTTTTTTATAAAAATAATATTGCAGCATTACGAAATTTCTTATAAAAATCCCTTTAGGTATATTTCGCTAATCTATAATCATATTTTATGAATGAAAGAGAAGTTGAATTATTTTTCTACGAATGTTTATGTAGGTGCTCGTATTAATATCATAAGCATTGAATTTCTCTTTTACGGAATCAGTCTGTGAAATTTTAATTTACTTTTAATATTCCCGTAGCTTTTTTTCAATAAACATCAAAGCAAAAATTATGTGAAGACACGATTTCGGTTGGAATAATTTATACTCATGAGGATAAGCTACGCGCGCAGTTTACATTACGGTGACGTATAGCCGGGCCGCACTGACTTACTATGTGCCTATAAGGTGATAGATCGAAGGTATTTGACAAGGGTCACATTATACAACTTCCTAGTTCCGGACCTTTCATTAAATATAAGTTGGGCCGACGAGTTTCAAAGCTACATCTGATCCACTCAATTTTATTTCACAAATATGAACGAGCGTTGGGAATTTGGCCCACTTCACAGGTAAAATGTTACCGTTGGAAATTCTTCTTCAAACATTTTATACAATGAAGAATTTTAAACAATATATTTCATGGTTTAGGGTTGCATTGTCTAGAAAACAAATTACAATTCTGACGCGATGTTTTGGAACACAATGGTCGGCGTGGTCAAGGCAGCGATATGACAAATATCATGTACGAGTTTGAAGAGGGTTCCTGTATGTCGTTTGTCACCTTTTGACGTATGCTTAATGACTTGGAATTACCGAGTTTATAAAGGAAATATAACCTTCTAGCTGTGTCCCGTAGAATTATCTGCAAAATTCTCCTTTTCCCGCTGAAACTCTACATTTTCCGGATATAAAAAATATTCCATGTCCTGCTCCGGGACTTCATAACTTTAAATCCGTTTGTTTTTTCGCAATTAATCCAAAGTTTTTTAAAGACTTATACTATTGTTTAAAAATTATACTAAGTATTAGCACAACAGGGTGTGGAATTACTGTTATAAATTGAGTATGATTGTTGTATAGGTATAACATATTAAATAAATATTCTACAGTAGGTATCTTTGGGAGATATTTTATAGATATAGATAATCCTACTTTTTTTTTCAAATCTGGGGACTTCTTCCGTAGTAAGCTTTCTTGGCACAAATATCTTAATAAATAAAACGAAGATATCAACATAATCAAAAAAATATAGTCTGTTTCAAGACGGCGCGGTTGGCGCAGTTCGATTCCTGCATGGAGAAAATATTTGTATGATCAACTTTCCTTTTGTTTAGCTTCGAAGTAGGTATAATGCGAACATAGATCTGCCTTTTATGATCAATCGCATATGTATATATATATAGGTATATATGGGCGCAAAATGATTATTTTATTGTTAATATAGTTATGTTTTTGATTCATATTTTGATATTTCCGTTCATTGTAGGAAGATACGAATTGTTTCAATACTTCCGTCTAATTTATATTAAATTACTATTTAGAACTTAGTTTGACTTCCGATCTTATTTATTAATATTAAGAATTAAGAGTATGTATTGATTTCCGTTTTATTTAAAATACGTAATTTCCGTTTGAGTGCTATTAATTTCAAAGTGTTGTATTGACTTCCGCTTTTGTTAATTTAAATTAAATGTATGAACTTTCGTCTGATTTATATAAATTCAGTATTTTAAGTTAACTTCCGTTTTGTCGACTTCCGTTGAATTAATTTCTAACAGTTTCGCGCCTTTTCTGTGTATAAATACCGATGTAATTGCGACTGTAGATTCATTCTTTATTCACTGTTCGTGGAATAAACATCCTGAACTGGAGTAAGTTATTTCTTTACTTTAATATTACCCTCTTACTTTGTCTGTGTGTATACTGGTGCCAACAATGTCGAAATTTAACGTCAACGGCGATGATGCGCCGACAGCAGCGGTGGGATCCACCTCACCCCTCCTGAGGTCTTCTGGGTCCCGGATTCACAAACCCGTGTCAACCACGCAGTCAGATCCAAGTTTTTCGATGGAGCAAGTGATGAGTCTGGTGACATCTATCACAAAGCAAGCCACGTCAAGCGCAGTGACTGCAGCACTTTCTGCTACCCCAGCGCCATCACGGGATCGTGGAAATTTCTACCTACCGCCGTTTGATCCCGATGTGCGGTCACACGACATTAGGGACTGGTGTGCTAATGTTGAAGAAACTATTGCGTCTACCGGCATATCTCCGCAAGAAGCCCGCATGAAGGCAATACTGCAACTGAAAGGCAGAGCAAAGACATGGGCCGATATGTGGTCTCTGCAATCCACCACATGGGAGCAAGTGAAGCAAGACCTCATCCAGACGTTTGGCGAAGAGTTCCGGTATGCTGACGATGTCCAGAGATGGCGCGACTACACTTCCGAGCAGGCAAGCAGCTACGCGGACTACGCAACCACGGGGTGGACGCTGTTCAAGAGAGTGCGGCCTGAAGCCACGGATACTGAGGTAATAGAAGCTCTTATTACTGGAATCTACCCTCATTTTATAAAATGTGAATTGTTACGTAATACGCCTGACTCTTTGCCTAAGCTAATCTCCATTCTGAAAACTTACCGTAAACGTGACCGACCAAAAACTGACAGTACAGACAAAAATTTCTTAACTAAAAAACCCCGTCATTCGGAAACACCTGATCCTGTAGGACAGTCACCAACTTGTTTCAAATGTAAAAAACCTGGTCATCGTGTCCGCGACTGTAAAGAAAATCCAATTGTAAATTCGGAGCCTAATACATCTGCAAAGTCTACCGCGCAGGTTACGCCAGATAAACCTAAGTTACTTGAATGTAAATATTGTCATAAAAAAGGGCATATAGAGAAAAATTGCTTTCGCAAGCAAAATTATGAAAATTCAAAATCAGCCAATCAAAGGTCCGTAAATTATTGTGGTCCTAGAAACCGTTGCATGACTACCGTCAAAATAGGAGCTAATACTTATCCTTGTCTATTTGATTCCGGCGCAGATTGCTCATTAGTACGGAAAAGCATTTCCGGATCGATTCCGGGCAAAAGAAAGACTGTGAATACGATTTTTACTGGAATAGGTGGTGTTGATATCACGTGCTCTCAAAGTATAACCACCATTGTTGAAATAGATCAAGTCAGTGTAGAATTAGAACTTTATATCGTAGAAAATCACCAAACCCAATTTGATATTTTAATTGGTTATGATTTAGTCCAAATTCCTGGTCTTGCTATCACGTTAATAGATAAAAAGATGACTGTTTCGAGAAATATGATTATTAATAAATGTTTTTTGGCTGAGTCGGACAGAAAACTGAATACCGACCTTGTTGATCCTGTCATGTTAGAAAAATTAAATATAATTTTAAATAATTTTAAAGATAGTTTTACCTCGGGCAATAAAGTTTCCGAGGTTAAAACAGGTCAATTAAGTATCAGATTAAAGAATGAAGATAAAATTGTCCAGCGTAGACCCTATCGGTTGTCACCAATAGAACGCGAAAAGGTCAAAGAAATTATCAATGATCTAAAGCAAAACTGTATAATTCGAGACAGTTCATCGCCATTTAGCAGCCCCATTCTATTGGTCAAAAAAAAAGATGGAACCGACCGATTATGCGTAGACTTTCGAGAATTAAACGCAAATACTGTTAGAGATAATTTTCCATTACCTTTAATTGCCGATCAGATAGATAGGTTAGGCAAAGCACGTTATTTCACTTGCTTAGATATGACAGCAGGGTTTTATCAAATACCCGTCTCTTTAGAATCGATAGAAAAAACTGCGTTCGTTACACCTGATGGTCAATTTGAATTTTTACGTATGCCTTTTGGGCTTTGCAATGCGCCGTCTGTTTATCAGCGCGCCATTAATAAAGCTTTGGGTGACTATAAAGATAAAATTGCTCTAGTTTATATTGATGATGTGCTTGTTATGTCAGCAACTGTAGAAGAAGGGTTAACTAATTTAGAATATGTATTAGAAAGACTAACTAGTGCTGGTTTTTCACTGAACATTAAAAAATGCTCATTTCTTAAAAAATCTGTTGAATATTTAGGAAATATAATAGAAAATGGAACTGTTAGGCCTAGTCCCAGAAAATTAGATGCCCTCTCAAAATCAGCAGCACCTAGAAATATTAAAGAATTACGTCAATTTAATGGACTGGCTGGTTATTTTAGGAAATTTGTACCGAATTTCTCAAAAATTATGGCCCCTTTATATGAATTAACCAAGTCTGGCGTACCTTGGAGGTGGACTGAACGACACGAAAATATCCGCAAGGAAATAATTAATAGATTAACATCATCCCCACTATTGACAATTTTCGACCCTGATTTACCATGTGAACTCCATACAGACGCTAGTTCTCTAGGTTATGGTGCTGTTCTTATTCAGCGACATGACAAAAACCCTCACGTCGTTGGTTATTTTAGTATGCGAACGACCAATGCCGAGAGCAAATATCATTCATACGAGCTCGAAACATTGGCTGTGGTCAAAGCTATTAAACATTTCCGCCACTTTTTGTATGGTAGATGCTTTAAAGTAGTCACAGATTGTAATTCACTCAAAGCATCCCGAACCAAAAAAGAACTAACGCCTAGAGTACACCGCTGGTGGGCTTTTCTGCAAAATTTCCAATTTGATATAGAGTACAGGAAAGGTGACAGACTTTCTCATGCCGACTTTTTTAGTCGAAATCCCGTAGCAAGTCCCAGTAAAATTACTATTGAGAATATCTCGTTACAATTTTTAGTGAACTCTTCTACGCTTGACCATAATTGGCTTCTCATAGAGCAAAAACGCGACCCTTTTCTTAAAAATATTGTTAAACAACTTGATACTGATACAATCCCAAAAGACGTAGCTGATACTTATGTTGTTTCCAAAGATAAATTACTTAGACGTAAAGTTCAAATCGATAAGAAAACTCGGAAACTGATTATAGTACCACGAAATTATAGATGGAATCTGATTTCCCATTATCACGATAATCTTCTACATTTTAGTTGGGAAAAAGTGCTAGCTAAATTAAGAGAACAATATTGGTTTCCTAACATGACGAAATTAGTTCGAAAGTTCACTGAAAATTGTGTTAGCTGTAGAATTCGCAAAGGAATGTCTGGTGCTAAACAAGTTACTCTTCATCCCATAGATAAAGTTGCAATCCCCTTTCACACCGTACATGCCGACATAACTGGACGCATGAACGGTAAACGTAATAACGCTGAATATGCATTCGTATTTATAGATGCCTTTACCAAGTATACACATTTAATTTATACCAATGATCGGACATCTGACACGGCAATATCTTGTTTAAAAGAAGTAATTTCTATTTTTGGTACCCCAAATAGACTCATAACAGATCAGGACAAAAGTATGACTTCGACTGATTTCAAAAACTTCTGCCAACGTTTCGGCATCGAGCATCACGTAGTAGCTAAAGGGGCTAGTAGAGCAAACGGTCAGGTGGAACGTATTATGAAAATAATCAAAGACAATATGTCAGTTGTAGAGCTTAATAAACAGTGGCACAGTGCTATTCAAGATTTACAGTTGGCTATTAATTCTACCGTTTCTAAAAGCACGGGAATATCTCCCATGGAGTTGTTATTTGGAAAAAAATGTTCACCACCGGGTATTAAGCTCTTACAAGTAGACGATGATGAACTAACTATAGATTTAAATACTATTAGATCACTATGTAAATTAAGAATGGACGAGCGATCATTTCAGGACAAGTTAAGATTTGACAAGGGCAAAGCTCAAATAAAACCATATAAAAAAGGGGATTTTGTCTTAATGCATAAACATGAAAGACATACGACCAAACTTGGTCCCAAATATGAAGGTCCCATGGAAGTTTTAGAGGTATTGCCTAATAATCGATATAAAGTAAAACATGTAAATTTAAAAGGATGTTCCGAAAAGATCGCTAGTCATGATTTTTTGAGACCAGCACCTTTGGCTCAAAATGATCCATTCATGGAAGACAATGAAAATTAATAGACCGTATGGGCGAATGTATAATGCTGTAGTTTAGGCTTTATCCACTTTCCCTCCCTAAAAACGCTGGCTGGCCACCATGCGTATCCTTAATCCCGGTCTTAGGGCTATATCCCAAGCGGGTGATGCCATAAAATATGGCTTAACCAAGGCGGGTGACGCCGAAAATATTTTTATAATTCTTTATATTATGCTTACGAAATGAATGTATTAAATAAACTGATTTTTGAAACCTTCCAAACATCCATCCTAAAACGCTGGCTGGCCACCATGCGTATCCTTAATCCCGGTCTTAGGGCTATATACCACGCGGGTGATGTCATGAAATATGACTAGATCCAAGGCGGGTGATGCCATGAACTTGAGGCTATATCCCACGCGGGTGATGTCATGAAATATGACTAGATCCAAGGCGGGTGATGCCATGAACTTGAGGCTATATCCCAGGCGGGTGAAGTCATGAAATATGACTAGATCCAAGGCGGGTGATGCCATGTAATGTAATAAGACTAGATCCTAGATGGGTAATACCTTTTAAAAGAAAAGAGGTACAGCGCAGAGAGCGCGCTTGATCAGAATGGCCGTATGGGCGCAAAATGATTATTTTATTGTTAATATAGTTATGTTTTTGATTCATATTTTGATATTTCCGTTCATTGTAGGAAGATACGAATTGTTTCAATACTTCCGTCTAATTTATATTAAATTACTATTTAGAACTTAGTTTGACTTCCGATCTTATTTATTAATATTAAGAATTAAGAGTATGTATTGATTTCCGTTTTATTTAAAATACGTAATTTCCGTTTGAGTGCTATTAATTTCAAAGTGTTGTATTGACTTCCGCTTTTGTTAATTTAAATTAAATGTATGAACTTTCGTCTGATTTATATAAATTCAGTATTTTAAGTTAACTTCCGTTTTGTCGACTTCCGTTGAATTAATTTCTAACAGTTTCGCGCCTTTTCTGTGTATAAATACCGATGTAATTGCGACTGTAGATTCATTCTTTATTCACTGTTCGTGGAATAAACATCCTGAACTGGAGTAAGTTATTTCTTTACTTTAATATTACCCTCTTACTTTGTCTGTGTGTATACTGGTGCCAACAATGTCGAAATTTAACGTCAACGGCGATGATGCGCCGACATATACATATGCGATTGATATTTATATTTAATAACTGTTCAAAATAAAACTTTACAAAAATATTTAACCATTACTATTGCAAACATCTCATTATACTCGGCGTGGGGATCATAAAATGAAATAATTCTTTCAGCACAACGAACGAAATTTAATTAAAACTGGCTATTTAGATAATGGAAAGTGCCATCAACGAGTCCGGCCGCGCACAGATTATAAAATTATCACTTTCACCCTTCCAGTGGTGACAATTGTTTTAAGCCAACCCTATCAGTGTAATTTATTTTTATATCTGAACATTGCGAACGAATCGTGCCTCTTGGGTATAAAATATTCGCGAAACACTGACAACATTTTGACAACAAGCCGGTAACGAGATGAAAGAAGATAAGTGTAATTGCATTTGTTTCTTTTAATTTATAATAAATATATTAATATGTATTGTAAATGGAAATACAATACTAATAGGTTGGTATTTAGATTTACAACCTTATAGTTATAGGTACGTTATTGATTTGAATAGTATTATTACTATCTTTTATAGAAATCAACTATACAAGTTTATTTTGAGTTCTTTTAACTTCCTAAACTACTAATTGTCTCTGTATTTTCTTACTTTGATAGAGAGGTCTTATAATTATTGAACGTAAATCAAACTGCGGATGTAAACCAGTCTTTTAGAAGAGTTATTACAAATAATCATTCAGTTAATATTCATAGTGACACATCATGATAGCATCATGTTCCCACAGGGGGTAGGTGTACACAGTAGTACACTCAAATTTCACGAAGCTATTATTAAGTTCCATTTAATGGGTGATGAGCATATTGCCATCTACCGGCCAAAATTCCAAACTCCGAGCTACTACTGAATACATAAATAGAAATACCCAATAACACTGCCCGACCGCGCTTGCAGCCACTAAACCAAGGAGGCAGTTTAATCATGACTTTGAGGCAAATTATGACCCCCAAAGCACAGGATGAGGTCTTTATTTCAATTTATTTTAAACTTTTATCGATCTCCATTACCTACCAACTCGAAATGAAGCAGTTCATATTTTAATAATTTGTGAATTGTGAAATCAAAATTTGTCCTTTGTCTGTCATAGGGAAACTTTAAGCTATTAATGTTACAAGGATACTCTAAGCGGGATTGTGCTTATTAAAAATGTATCAAAGGAGGCCTTTAGATTTGTTGAAGCGAATAAATTTCGCACATATAACCGTCAGTCAAAAGGCAGAAGGGTATGCTAGAATTTAATATGTAATTAAAATTGAGTAGGGATGTTCTAAAACATATTTATTATTTATTTAATGCAAAATTCTAAGTCAAAATCTGTCCAAATACAGCTGAAATGTATTCGTATGCTATCACATTTGTCAAGTGTGTCTTAATGAGTGCGAGGCAAGTTGGGGAGCTAATGTATGTAAATGAGAGCGGTTGACGTCAGATCGGCTGGCGGGCAGCGGCGGCGTGACAGCTGTCATGCGGTCACACCGGATAACGACCGCGATATGGCACCGCCACCGGCGCGCCGTTCGTCGCCCGCGACGATTAGTCAGTGTCACGTGACATGATGCTACTAGCCCACGACCTACGTGTCACGCTCACCCGATACAAACAACATTGAAGGCAACAAGGCTAAAAATAAAAAATAAAAAAAGAACCCTTTCATTCACACTTGAAACTTTAAAGATATTTATTTTTGTTATAAAAGAATACGGTCGCGAGCAGGATTCGAACCTGCGCCTCCCGGATAAATACTCTAGGCGCTCTGACAACAACAGTAATAAACAATAATTTTATGTAATTTTTTAATTTGTGTAATGTTCTTTTTCTTTTTTCATTGTGTTTTATTGTTGTTTCGAATATAGTGCCAAAAAGACGGGATATATTTGGACTAGATTTTATAATTTTTTATGCCACCTGTATTTTGACCTATATCCACAATTTTTTTTTTGTTTTAATTTGCTCACGACGATTGTGTTTTCCAAAAAAGATTATAACTTTAAGGTTCGCTAAGCATGCGTTAATGCTTTTAAAAGATTTATCTACACTTGAAACTTTGTTGACGGTATTGAAAGTGGGAACTGTGGCAATATTTCGGTAAATAAATCCATATTTTTTTGTCAAGGTTTTGGAATTTATGTAGCAGAAGAGACGTCGGTTGGCAAAGTCAAATTGAATGGAACAGGCTTTGATCATATCTGGTACGAACATTGATTGCCGCTGTTTTAACAGACGATATTTATTTTTACGTTGCGGTGTACAAATATAAATGAAAGGTGGAAGCGATTTATCTATATAAATCTAAGCTGAGAAAATCCATATACTGCCGTTTTCCAATGTGACCTCGATCTCATAAATAAGAATGAGGAACGGCAAAGGAACAAAGCGCCGGCGAGCGGCGCTCAAAGACGATTTTAAAATTTTATCTAAGTCTGAGGCGTGATTGACAAAAGTCGGGCGGAATTCGATACGGTGGATGTTTGTCGAAGGCTTTTTTGTGGGCGCGTCAGGAGACGCTTTCCGCTGCGGAAGCGTACAAAGAGATGTGGCTTTTGGGCCGCTCGTAATACCCGTCGTTACTGCGCCTAATAGCAGCTGCGGCTCTCGGCGCCGAAACGTGGAAACTGAAAGTTGCGTGAAAATGGAATAAGGATTATTTGTTTGTTCACAACTTTGAGGCAAGAATTTGGTGGTCTAGCAGCGAGAGGTTTGGTAAATCATCTTATTATTCTTCTTCTATTGTCTATATTATTCTTGAAAACAAGTTAGTTGATTATTTTTTTCTTTTTAAAATCCATACTATATGGTATATTTCTTTGCGTCGTTATATACTCTCCGTAAATATCTCGGAGGTTTTGATTCTGAAAAAAACATTAAACGACTTTTCACAAATCAATGAGCCAAGGTTCGAGAAATCAAAATGTTTAAAGTGAAACGAGCGTAATGGAAAAAAAAATATTCGCACCATTAAACTTATTTTACGATTTCATCGAGAAGATAATGTCATCGAAAAAAGTCGGCGGGGCATCATCCATCAGACGGACGCTCAGAGCTTGAACGGAGTGTGTTTTTGTTTGTCCAACAGTCGCGGCTCTCCGAACGGTAACGCCACTAAAATATATTGTGTTCACTCACTAAACAAATTGTTTTAAAACAGAAGCACGCTCCAGTTCTGTCGTAGTCAGTTTAAAGTTTAGAGCTGCTTCTTAAACGTTTTAAATTAAAGAACTGTGTGGCTGGTGTCAGCTGCTATCATTAAACAACTACAACAAACTACTAATAAATCTTGTTTTTGAATAGCACTGTAAAATTTTAATTAATTGTAATTTTTTTTCGCAAACTTGTCTAAAAAGCATTTGCTGCAAACATCTCATATACTCGTACCTACATAATAGAATTCAAGAACAAGTATGATCAACTTTTGGACTGCTATATACATGACAATACCTGTACTATCTAATAATTGTATCTAATAGCGCAATACTAATGAACTAATAACCTGTCAGAACCAAACACCTAATTAAATTGTATAGTTTCCTCCGATACAACTTTATACTATCAAAGTATCAAATAGGTATTAACTCTAATAGCCGAATATCAAGTTTATACCGTATAACAGTTCTAGAACAACGTTCTCAATTGTCTGCTCATATTATTGAACATGATCTATTACGTATATTGTCTTATCTATGTACCTATTATATTGTTCTTATGATCTGGGCTTTCTCTTAACACAGTCGAGCAAAACATGTTTTGATGAAAACCGAGGATGTATTCGTAATGTAATTCACGTGTACTCTAACTGTTAAATTCTATTATTGGTAAATTAAATGGAATTATCCTAGCCCACTTACTACTAATAATATAAATAGGTGAGTTTGGATGTTTGTTAATCAATCATGCAAAGACTGGCGAATGAATTTGGGTGAAATTTGGTATTTACAGATGAATCATTCAAACGTAATTTTGAATTATTTACTTCAGGTCTTGGTATAAGTATAGTCGTTGGTCTTGCGCCTGATTTCTCTTCGGTCGGGTCAGATTGCCGGCTATGAGAGCGAAGGAATAAGGAGTGCATCTGTGCTTGCACAAACTCTTGTGCACTATAATAGATAACCCTTGCCTACTTGGCTAATCTCTGTGAAGAGACGCCGCCGTGACTGACAATTTGGTTGGCAGTAGGTATATTGTTGCAGATTTCCTGAGGGGACAAAAACATTTAGGTAGCCTTAAAAAATTAAGGCTTCTAGCCAGGGCTTAAACTTGTAAACTAAGCGACTACATGCGAATGGGTATTGACCTCTGGTTAGGGCATCACGGATGGGAGGAAGGGACAGCCTGGATTGTATTCATTCATCTGGAAATATCGCCGAAATTGAATGATTACAAGAACAACAGCATCAAAAGGTTTAAAAAAAATTGGCTATAAAATGCAGTATTCACTTAGAATTTTATTTTTTACTGTATCTTTGTTTTAGTCAAATCCTTAGTGAGTGAAACATAAAGACTACAAGTGAGCATAACTTTAAAACTTACTCTCGGCTCTAGAAACTTGTCACGTGATTTGAATATCCTCTTGTAAAGCGGCGCATTCATTAACCGCCCGTTGTCTACTTCTGTTTTAGATAGGCTTCCTTAGGAAATGTGTTATAGGACATCATAAAGACAACCTATGTAGTCGAAAACTTCGAAATGGCAAGCTCTCATAAAGAAGAAGAATATAAGACACCTATGCTAGTTTTTACACAGCTGCCCAATAAAGAGAGTGTTATGTTTACTGCCTGAACCGATTTAGATGTATGGGAAATCGTTAGACGATAATAAGATTTAAATAAAAATGGCTATGGTACCTACACAAAAACTTTAATATATAAATAAAAAACTTTTTTTTAATAAAAAAAAAAAATTAAAATGAAAAAAAAAAACTAACTGGTTTTTTTTAATTACTTTATTTTGCAGGGGATAGCAAATAGTCTTTTTATGTGGTTATGAGCCATGGTGTCGGATTTGTTCCGGCTGTAGGCCTCTAACTTGGTTTAGAGACTGTTATTATTATCTATTATCAGCGGGGACCGGTGCGATGGCTTAAACGTTCCCTTCGTAGTTAGGTCGTTCAGGTGAAAGTACTCCTAGCGGTCACCTATCCACTGACTCACGCCGTCAAGCGTTACTTAGTCTCAATGATCGCTTACTGACTACAGCGTGGTTTTGAGTGCCTAAGCAAATGTGTTCATGCGTTGAACAATGTGAAACTCTTTAGGTACATTTTGACCCGGAGAAACTTTAGGATCACTTTTTTGTAGTGGATGTTGCAAGATTTGCTGAGCTTTGTCTGGCACAGTAAATGAGAATGTCGTACGCAACCCGAAAGTCGACTAGTGAATAGGCAGTATTAGTAGAGTCTTGTCGTGTCGTATGCAGTCACAGCAAGGATTTAAAGGCTAACTAACAAATTGCCACGAGTTAAGTGAAATCACTTTTAACTTGAAAAACTAGGTCACATGCCATTTCATAAAGAAAGCCGATCCCTTCTTGACTAGTACTAAAATTTGTTTACAGGAAACAAATTTCCTCCCTCTTTTTTCAACAAAATATAAAAGGCAACGATAACATCATCTCTTATCTCGGGCGCAAGACGTAGCAACCACTTCAAGGAAAATAAAATACC
Source organism: Xylocampa areola (assembly GCA_935421205.1). Taxonomy (NCBI): domain Eukaryota; kingdom Metazoa; phylum Arthropoda; class Insecta; order Lepidoptera; family Noctuidae; genus Xylocampa; species Xylocampa areola. The sequence goes on from OW285201.1 coordinate 13,728,027, forward strand.
TCCAGAGACCAGATTTCGAAAATGTTTAATCTTATGAGTCGTCCTAAGAACTACGAGAGGTGGCGCCACCTGTCACTCGGCATAGAGGGCCCTATATCAAATGTTAAGTTTTGTAGCGAGCGACGCTTCTGTGATGGTATATTTTTATATCTTTTATTTCACATTTTGATAATGCATTCTCACTCACTGCTTAAGGAGGAAAATGTCGCAAATAATGCGGCTTACACATTGTTTTTTCGTTTATTTGTATTTACCAAAGCGGTATAACATATTTACCGGTATTCTTGAATACTGAGCGAGAAATAGACATTTCAAAGAGTCAGATGTCATATCAGTAAGGGGAGCACAACGCGATATTCATGGGTCGGCAATTTTCGTAAATCTCTCAGTAAGTGAGCTCATGTTGCGCTACACGAACAGGATTAGACTAAGCTCTGAGAACTGTTTTTCTCTCCACGATTCATTCGAGGGAAAGTGTGCCGGAAATAAATAAAGCGAAGCGGGAATGCGAGACAAGAATACGGTTTTAGTACAAGCGAAATAATTTTCCACGAATAGTCTCAAGTTAAGATAATAATATAAAAGTATTGGAGCGCCTTAAAAAGTAGCACACGAGTTTGCAATCATCTTGATACAAGTTTGAGTCGAGAGTGCTCCCGAGAAAATGTTGAATTACACATCGACACAAAGGAAGCCGCTTAGACAAGCGAAGTTTTGTTGAAAAATTACTTTTGGAATGTAAAGGAATATTTTCCTTTCTTTTATCAACGTTGAGTACTTCGCTCTTGAAGCTGAGATAAGTCATCAAATTATGCGAACGCTATGTTGTTTACAAATTGTTTCTGAAACGAGTCACGTTCCCATTTAGAGGTAGGCGCAAAAATTGGCCTAATTTAAATAATGCTCTGTTCCTTACGTCCCGCCCAGACGATCTGTTTGTTTGAATTAGGTGACAAGATGACACCCGCGCAATTATCTTAATACACTTACATAAATCGACTCTGGTTTGTGTTTCTGCGGAGGGAAAATAACTGGTTTCCGGATTAGATATTATAGATATTTTGTTCAATAGTCAGTGTGTTTGTATAGGCGTATATGAAAACTGGGAACTCAATGCGTCGTTATTCCTCTGCAATGTACATAAACATATTTCGTACACATAAATCATTCACGGTTCCGACGCATTTTCAGGCTTGCACATAAAATCTGGACGTATCAGCATTTAATTCCGCGAGCTGCACATTGATCAATAATAAACATGAATTTGCATAATGACAGATTTATTATACCATCACCGGCAAGAAACTCGATCGTGGAGAATAAATTTATGTAATTCATAAATAAATCACATTCGGACCGTTCAAAAGGTTATTCGTCTCTGTATACGCAGTGTGCGTAATTGTATTTATTGCCCAAAATATTCGTATTATGCTAGAACAATTGGCCACTTTGGGATTGTTTTAACGAGCATTTAATTTTGAAGAATTACGCTGTTATTTTTGTTTTTACAGGGCTATAAAACGTTTTTGCTCTGTGAATTGTGTTGGGGTAATAATGTCGCGTTGGAATGTTCCGCAGATGTCCGACTTGGATGTATCCAGTTATATTTCAGAGAAAATGTATCTCATGTTGGTTCTGGTCTTGAAAACATGTTGCGGTGAAGGCGTGACATGTTTTCAAGATAGAGGAGTACCACGCTTGTATAAACGCCCTCAGATATGTTACCATTTCGGTGACCTGACTTCACAAAATATCGGCAGCCAATTTACGCGAAACAATTATGAGTAGAAATCCTTCTTTAGATAGGGTAACATTTTATTAATAAGTTTCGGAAGTGAAACATGTTTGTACTGTATGTACGTTTTAGTTAATAAAAACTCTTTTACACGCGAAATGTTAATCTACCCACTATTGATGCTGTCATAACAACATAAGATTCTACGGTATTTATGGTAGATAATAGTGTGTTAATTGATTAAGATAGCAGACATCGTTGTGATGTCCTCCTTGACGTATTCCGTTAAACATCGTTGATAGTACATGTGTGGTACAAAATGTTAAAACACTATAAAAAATACTCATTTAGATATTTTATCGTAAGCAAGTAAATAAATAGAGAAGAAAGCAATGAACATTATTGATTTGTGTTTATGCCTATTTATGAATTAATTTATTCAAAGAACTAAGAATTCCACTTCACAATTCCTGTTTTTTTAAACAAGTACAAAGACTATAATGCTTGAGCAAACTACTTAATTATAAAGTTTCTTGTAATTTGTAATCAGTTATGCGTAGTTTAAATATCACTTGACTTTAATTAACGGTTCTCTTGTGAATTCTACTTTTTCCTTCGTTCTATTTTTCCCTTCCCTCATTTACTTGCACCAATGAATAATGAAATGAACTCCGAATTTGGACAGAAGACAAAAGTTTTAGTAAAAAGGTTTTTGTTGTGGAAATTGAAACAAGAACCGCAACATCAGACTTTTTTTAAACTCAAGTTAATTTTTCATGTATCGTGGGTGTGTTTATAATTATAATATGAACACGAATCTCGTATGCATATCCAAGTTCTGGGTACCTGGATCACCTGTACCAAAAATATTCGCACACTCCTCAAATATTTATTTGTTCCATGCGGGAATAAAACCCGCGACTCGTGACGCCGAAAACCAAAGTAGTTACCAAGAGAACCGTCATTCTTGTCCTTAAGCCGAAACATAACCCAACACCGTATATACTTCCTATAAAATAAAGATAAGGCCTCTTAAGTTCCAAAAGACATTTTCAACAGGCTGTCTGAAGCAAAATAAACTTTAAAGTCGGATGAAAAGTGTCTTTAAATTTAATTACAAGCGAACACTTAAGTTTACACGACCGACTTCATATCCTTTGTTTTATAGACAAAGGGGGGAGTTCCACGAACGCTTTTACATTAAGTCCCGGTTTACTTGCGAGGAACGGCCACGGCTAATGTAGGAAAACACACGAACTGATATTGACTTCAATCCCGCATTGTGATTCATTCCTCTGATTGTACTTATTTGAGATATGAGAGCGGATGGGTTTGTTTGTAGAACAGGTATTCAGGTAATGGGTAAGAAAGTATGAACGTAGTTAAGTGAGGAGTATTGAATCTTCCAGTCTAACGGGATGCACCTAATACCAGTGTTTTACATGAAGCGACTGCTTATCTGACTTCCACCATTCAGTTACTGGGTAACAAGATATCTCCTGGTTAGACTGGTTGTTGTGTTTATTGGAATTATTATCACCTATCGGCTGCTCCATAAGAATCGGCAGTACTGTGTACCTACATCTGCAGTTCGAAAATTTAGTTGACAAGAGGAAGCAAAAAATTTATGATGTTATACATGAGCCAAACATATGATAACGATAAAAATCAAGTGATGTGGAATATATTCAAATAGAGCCGGTAATTTAATTTTTTCATCTAGTACTCTGCGGCCGACGATAAAATGAAATTTCGTTAAAAAATCCCGCTCACCAACGTTTTAATCAAATATCAATTTCGAAAGTTATTCACTTTGTTGAAACGGAAATAAAAAGTTATTTTATCGCAGTGCTCATTCCATCTACCCACATCCATAAAATTTGGTAAAACCATCCTACATAGAGAAATCCGACTATATGCCAGAGTGAATTTCATAAACGTAATGTAATATAGCTTTCATATTATCTTCGAGGCACAAATATAAACATATACATATATCGTTAAATGTAGATACATTGTGATTCGAATAGGTTGATGTAATGTGTAGGTATCATATTTCTCATGATTTGAGGATAACTGTAAAGCCCGTGTAACACCTTTGCGATTTATCGCCAGGCACGAGTATATTACACATAGAAAGGTGGGTAGCAGGAAAACACGACGATCCGAAACATAATACAGGAAAATACTTGCCACAGGAGGAAGTGGATTTCAAATTTCCGTCGTATACAAAATTAGGGATATTATTATGTGATTTTATTTGTGAATAAAACACAATCGAGCCAATTGAGAAAGTGCTCTTTCTTGGAAGTCAGTTAATGAATTATTTACTGAAGAAGATAATGCAATCGATTTAAATAAAGCATATGATACTGGGTCGGAATACTGTTAGACAAGATTCAAAAATAATATATAAATACATAGAGAGTTGATTTTAATTACAGATAAATGTTTCAAACGAATGAACTGCGTAGCGAACTCTAAAGTTATACATTTCGTGGAACGAACTGACCAGGCGCTCTATTTATATGTGTATTTATCCGAAATGCTTTTTTTTTTCATTTTACTTTTTGGCTGCCGTTGTTACTTTTCTCAAATCCTTTTAATAATAAAATATGAAGACGTCATTCAAATCTCTGCTCCATTGCCTTGTTACCTATTATTCTTGTATGATGAGCTTGGAGGGAGCCAAGTGTTGCAAACCGAATATTTTTCAACGAAAACGTATATACAGTAATTTATCCTTGCATTTATCATGCCAACCTCACCGTTTAACTTTTAGGGCTGCCCACAAAGTTACCACCAACTAAGCAATATTTAATGCACGAATATTTTTAAAACGATTAATGTTCTTTGATAATTCTTTAAAAATATATAATTAAATAATTTTCATTTATGTTAATAGTTAAAGAATGTTAAAGAGACTGCTCTTTAATCATTTTATTCAAATGTAAGTCACAAACTCAACCACAAAGGAAGTTCGACAGCCCTACTCTCTAAAAGCACGGTTTTGGCGTAGTCCGTTGGTACTCGGCTTCGTCTAACGAACCGTGTTTAAAGCCTCGTTAGGATCACTTGTCTACGGCTGATGATGTACCTGTACCACACCTATTTGCGTACTGGAATGTACTAATTTATGTAACATACGTGAACTAGTTTGGTAAATGAGTTTCTGTTGTGTTGAATTGGCTTGGAGAATCGCTTCTTGAGCAGGTTGTGGGTTTGATCATAGCATGTTATTTTTCTCGACTTCCTCTTCATTAGTGTAGTGGTCGCAATTTCAGCTGCTGAGAGTGAGATACTGAGTTAGATTTCCGGGCAGTGTTATTCGGTTTTATATTGGTAATTCTCAGTAGCAGACTGGATTTTGGAATCGTGCCCAGGAGGTGGTAATAGGCTCACCAACTGTTATATGTGACTTAATAACGGCATTAGTGAAAAGTCGGTGCACTGTTTACATCTACTGTTTATACTTCCAGAAAACAAAAGCGCGATGATATTTCATGTCATATCCTTATTGTTCTTATCATGTCATCATCATCATCAGCATCCCCCCCTGCCCTTATCCCAATTCTTTTTATTATTTGTTTGATCAAGAACATATTGTCAGAGTTTAAGCCACCCATAGGCCTCCGACGTGTCTTTAGACAACACAAAGAACCTTCAAGGTTTCCTCACGACGTTATCCTTCACCGTTTTACCAAGTGATTATGAATTTATGATAAGTTCATAACATGACATATATATACAAACATGACATAGGTATACAAAACATTTTGGATACCTCAGTGGTGCCTTGGATTTGAACCCGTAACCTTAGTCTTGTTAGTCCAACGGTCATACTGCCAGTCTAGTCTATCAATGCTTTCGAGACCGGGCTTAATTTTTTTTCTTGTCTCTCTGGTTGCGTATTGGTTATCTTGATTGACATAGATTTTATAGTAATTTTGCTCTGACAGCGCTGATAAGACATAAGACGCAATGTACTAGAAAGTGTCAATAAGCCAATTAGTCGTCAACGCCACCTGTCTGCATTACCGCATCTGAGATGCGTTGTCTATCGTTTTTAAAGAGAACTCTCTTTACATTTTTGTTTGAAGCTTTCATTCTCATAGCACTTTTACTCGTCATGTCATAGTTATGTTCTTTTTTAGGCTTGGCTGCTTTAACTTAACTTTAACTGTAATCGACGAGTCACTTTATTATTGTATTTTGTCAGCTTTTCTTTGTGAATTCTATCAAAATGACACAGTAACATGTTTGTTAACCGCCGTAGAGTATTTACTAACTGACTTAGGCTCAGTTGCACCAACTTATCTTTAACCGTAACCACCAAGTAACCACCATGTTACTGTGTTGAGCTGGCAAAATAATAACACCTCGGTTACGGTTAATGCAGGTTGGCGATATCAGTCCACTAGGTATGGACTCAAATCGCCTACCTGCAGTGACATAGAGTGGTAATAGATGTTCGTTACTTCATTGTATGGGTCTGGCCCTTTACAGGGTGGTTATATTTAAGTACAAAAAGTTTCGGGTGGTTTCCAGTATTGACTCAGGCTGTAAAGTTGAGTATTTAAAGGTTATAAAGTGATATGCGGGACGGCCCGGTCAGTGGAGTGTTAAAGTACGATAACATCAGAACCTGGCACATGGATAACATTTGGTGTGCCATAGCTAGATAGAAGGAGACCGTATCGATGGCGGTTATCACGAACAACAGCATTTCCAATGAGGGTTGACGCCAGGCAGGCGCCCGGTCATAAAACATAGCCAAAACTTTTACAGCATGCAAATTAAAAAACAATTAGAAAGTGAATGAAGTATACGTGATGCGCTGACCCCAACTAAATTGGGATAAGGGCAGGGGGATGACGATGAGTGGTATGCGCGATAAGTGGTTGATTATGTCACCGCCTCATTGGTCTAGTGCAAACGCGGCTGCTGAGTGTCCGTCGATTCCCGGGTCAGGCAAAATGTTAGTGGGCTTTTCTGTTACTTAATTCTCGGTAAGTAGTAGCCCGGAGTTTGCAATTGTTGCCTGCCTAGATTGCAATATACTCACCACCTATTACATGGGACTTAATAACAGCATTGTTTCTTAAAACAAGAATTGCGAAAGAGTGTTGCTTTGCTCCTCTCAAATATTATTACTAGACGGGTGTTATTATAATTTTCTATGTGCTTTTAACCCTGTTTTCAACCGCTGAAAAAAGGAGGAGGTTCTCAAGTTGACGCGTATATTATATATATATATATATTTTGTGTCGCGCATAACTTTTTACAGAGTATCCCGAATTTGATGATTCTTTTAGTTTTCCACATTATATTGGTGTAATATTTTCATTGTTTATTCGTGTATATCGCTTTTGATAACAATACATTGTATAACATAGGACAAGACATGGGTGTGGTCGCGATAAGGAAGGGAATAACTTTATTTATATTGAAATTAAATTAAATTACCTACTGAATTAAACCCACACGGGACAAAGGATGATTAATTTTTTATTTAATCTAAATAATGAAAAGTAAATATATAGTAATACATAAAATATGGAAGAAGAATTGGCGGTGGTGAGCAGAGGTCGACATGGCTTAGTGGTCAGAGCGCCTGGAGTATTTTTTATCCGGGAGGCGCAGGTTTGAATCCTGTTCGCGACCGTATTCTTTTTCCATTTAATATAATAACTTTAAATGAAAAGTAATTTATTCAACAAAAAGTTATATAATATCGCGATCTATCTAAAGATAAGTTTTTTTTTGTACTCTGGTAACTATATATCAATCACCAATATCAATCCTCGATAAAAATAGCACCCGACCTTGTTCGAAAAAGCTGTAATGGCAAAAAGAATTAATAATATTCCTGAAGCTATTTAACATCAAAGTATTCGATACATTTTCATTAGGTACGTTAATAAATTTATTTATAAGAAATACCAGTATCATCGTACCAAGTAATATCTTTTCGGATATTAAATAAAATGTTCGGCGAATTGAAAATGTTTTTCATGTTTAGATTTAAGCGTACGTCACGTTTGATTTATTTTTGTATTCACGATCGAAGAAAATGAAATATGTTGGCAGGTGCTATATATTTGGCACAATAAAGAAACTCAGAAGAATGCAAACTGATATCATAAGTTAGAACCATTGAATACTTAATTTGCGATTTGACATAAAAGAAGAAAATATATATATAAAGATAAAATATGCCCTAATAGCTTCGCGATATTCACACCTGTTACCCGTATTATTAAAAGCACAGTTATTATTATTTCCATTGTTATTAAAAGCAAAGTCTCTCGCCGGCGACACCTCATCAAAAACTTTTTAATTTTTTGCCATCTAATGAATACAGAGAGTGACTGAAGTTCAGGGCTGACAGTGTCAAACTTTTACAATAATCTTCCCTCTTCATTAGGAACAAGAACAAAAACGTGAGGCTCATTGACGCCCAACAGGGCCACTCAAACTGCCCTATTGAGATTAACCAACTTCGACAGAAAACAACGTAATTAAGTTTAGTGTGGGGCCGCAGTGATGTTTATTGGATCGCCACCTCACTTATTGATTTTCCAGTCCTTAGGTCCCCACTTGTTGTGGCTTGTTATATTTATTCGCTAAAGTCCGTCACGTTGCGCCGTCGTCAACAGCGAAAAATAAATTTAATACTAACAGCTTATATTGCTGTGCAAACAGATTCCAGTAACGAATTTATTTTGATGGCAATACTTGTTAATGAATTTAGCTGGGTAAGCAAGCTTGTTTGTCGAGTAATTATTTCAGTTAGTAACAATATTTAGGGGTATTTTAAGTAAGTATTATTAGTAGCTTCACGATGTTATATAATTTGTTTTAGGAAGTTTACTTGTTGAAGCCTTTGTCTTTATGCAAAATTACACGTTTCTAGTTACTCATTTCTTCGTAACTCGATTAGTTCTCCCAGTTTTATGTTCCAATGGAACTATTTACCCTTCGGAGGTAAAACGTGTCGTTTTTGTGACGTCAGCGTCTTTTGTACAAAGTTTCCTTCTCGTCCACTGGAACGTGATTGAGTAACAAACAAACCTGGGGTTATATATTTGTACTTATAGGTAGGGTGCCGAAGGGATCACGAGCCCAAAATAATATTGTACAACGTGTTACCACCAGCCTTTGGAAACTTGAAATTACATGAGTACCAATATATTTGGCGATAGTTTTTATCTTGTGTATAAAAAAGAAATCTGAATTAGGTAGGCGTTGTTTTCCTAACATACCTACTTACTAAGTAAATAAATTAGATTAGCAATAACAAAATATTACATTTTTATAATAAACTGCCAAAGTCAATAACGGATGTAACCGAGACAAAGTTCAAAACACATATTAAACGCGTCCTTATTCAAAAAGGTTACTATAAGACCAAAGACTACGTTGCTGATAGGGATGTTTGCCTATACCACCATCGGCAACATCTGGCTTTCCTGGCCGCTCACTGATAACGTATGTGTCACCAATCCGAATAATCAGGTGAAGTAATTTTTATCACAGTATGTTTATATCTTTACTTTGGTTTTTCATAATATACAAGAGGTATATTATCAATGTTTATTTTTTAACTTTGTTAAACTTATTAATAATTTTTGATGGAAATTAAGCATAGTTTTATATAGCTACTTATGCTACAGCTTTTTGTTAATGTTAGAACCCCGTAAACTAGTCAAATGCGTTGCCATTCATCTAATAAGTCTTATCTAACCACTTTTAATATTAGTGATTGCATCCAAGATTTCGCGGTTCTCACATCCCACCTACAGTTGTATTTATAGAAATTGTTAAAGATATAAAGTTTAAAAGAGTAACAATGGAGTTTCTTGCCGATTCTTCTCCATAGGAAAACGCTTTTTTGGAACCATGCACCCTAGATTCTGACCTTTCATAAGTGCCTTTGTATGATTTATATGAAATAAAAACCCAGGACTTTGAATAAGTAACTGGATTATTTTATACTACGTTCTGCTCCCGACCTCGTCTGCGTGTTTTTCAGAATAGAGTCCAGCCAGGATAAAAAGTACCTATTCTATGTGTTGATCCATGTTATAAAAATTTCATCCAAATCCGTCCAGTAGTTATTGCGTGAATGAGTAACAAACGTCCATCTATCCTCACAAACTTTCGCATTTGTAATATAAGTAGGATAGGATGGAACAAAGTATATAGCCCTAGTTCTGCGTTCACAAACAAAACATTTACGTGCCCATTTCATGCCTTTATATGGCTCTATTTATATACCTGACAAGATAATATCATACATAAACATATTATACGTCTGAAAGGGCCACTGTGCAATTGTTTACGATACATAAAACAGGATTTCTACCTTTAGATACGGACCTTTGCATATAAAAACACAATTATGGCCTCTGGCTTTCTGAAAACCTTCTTTTGAGAACGGGATTCCTTTTCACTATGACGTTTATATTCCCATAAAAATAAACGGATATAGTATTTATTAAATATTCTTTTCGATGGATCAGTCTGGATTAATCTGAGATTTCTTTTCTTTCTTTCTAATAATAAATACTCCCGACTTCTGCTCACTACTTCGAATTCCTCTTCCACATTTTAATACGTTTTATGGCGACGTCATCGCCTTCTGTGCAGTTTATATACAGGTGACTGAACCGACATGACTATCGTTAAAGTTCGCTACGCATTCGATTAAGCGTTTGAAAGATTTAACTGTATTTGCATTAAAAAAATGTTTAAAAAAGGACATTACACTTTTTGCACACACTGGAAATCGAACCTTCTTGCGGAAAATAGTCAGCATGTATTACCTATGTTATTTGATAGATTCTATATGATAAGTATAGATAATATCATTAGATAATATAGACATTAAATATATGTCGCAGATGGATAGTAGAATCTGCTGTTTTACAAAACTGCTAGATGATTTACAAAACAGTACTGTTTTATAATCACCAAACGGATCGCAATGGATTGCCATTGCGATCCGTTTAACAAAACTGCTACCCACGTTCAGACGTAATGCAGAATGACATATCTACAGTGAGACAGATTTGTTTATTGTGTAGCTATATTAAATGGATAGTCACCACTTAAGTAAAAAAAAACTGTATTCTGATTTGTCTTTCCGTGGCTGAGGATGACGGGGGTAGTTCGCTCGTCATCCTCTTCGAACCTAACCTGTCCGTGTCGGGGTACATGAAACTCCCGAGCTTGCTTGCTCGCTCATGGATCAATTTAATTTATTTTCTTTCATAATACCGATATATTGTCGACTATTATAGTGGTACATTCTAAATTTTGCTACTGACTTAAAGTACAATAAAATTAGGTTATTATTTTCAAAACACACAGAGCCACATGCGACAAAATTTCGAATTAAAATTAACAATCTGACAGTTCATTTCACACTGTTTTACATAATCTCTGATCGTTGACCCGCTGCATTGATAAACGCAAAACGTTCATACAATTCTGCGTGTTATATTTCAGTACCTAATTATGTAAAACCGCTAAATGTCGTTCAGCTGTTTTTCATAACAGTACTGTTTTGTAAATCAGCTAGCAGTTTTGTAAAACAGCTGATTCTACAATCCATCGGCGACATATATATAGATGTATTATGTTCTACAAAAATGCATGATTACTAGCTTAAAAAAAGTGTGTATAAAGTCAAATCTTCTTATGAGGACTGACACGAATGAATGAATTTTGTTTATGAAGTCAATGCGAAGTACTTTAGGACGCAATCATTCTTATTCAAAGAGAAATTGGTCCCATTAATAATAATGTTTTTTTTTTCAGAAATTGATTCCTCTTGCAAAATAATCTGTAAAATCGAAATCAGTTTTTTTTAGAACAACTTTCTCTAACTCTTATAGTTACAGATATGTTAACACTGACCCATCGAATTACTTATTATGATAAATGATAAATGATTTTATTTCTGTAAATAGATTATTTGAAGATACTTTTACAAGTCATTTTTATAACCTAGATGGCGCCGGCCTTCCTATCTGACTGTCTCTGAGAAGAAACGCCGAAACAAACTCAGAGGTCAACGTCTCTTTCAAAGACCAGACATGTACATATCTATGTGAGTATAATAATGCAGGGATCGTCTGGAATGGCCTTTTGAGGAAAGAACCATAGCAGCTTTGAGGTGACCTGGTGTCCTGTCTGAATGCATGTATGCATCAGTCATCGTGTAGCTCAACCATAACTCAAGGGAGCTCAACTACCCGTCCCAAGACGATACCAGATCAGGAGGACATTTGCGTAGGTCACATAAAACGACTCAAAATGTATGTGTATGTATGATTTTCTGGCCCACATCGTACTCACATTCACATTGCAAATGGTGTCTTATATCCATAACAATATCAAAAGATGGCAAGAATTAATGTCAAAAAGAATAATCATAATATAATAGTTTCATTAAAATGTCATAAAATAAATAAATTAAACATTAAAATGTCAACAGTGATAAAAATTACAGTAATTATTGCGGCACAATCTCAAGCTTTGACTTTATAGTAACCCTTTTTACAAAGAGTCTGCTTAACATATGACTTAAATTTATTAAGATTTATTCCTGAATATTGCTTGGGATTTTGTTGTAGTAGCGTACACTTTGACATATAAACGAATTACTGTTCCTCGTATTGAGACTATGAATGTCGCTGTTTTTACAGAATATATTAATATGTTTCTTAACGTAGATCAAATCCTCATAAACATATTGAGATGCGACCATCATTATCCCAATTTCTTTGAATTTATCCCCCAGTGAGTGCCTAAAACTAAGGGTATAAATTGCCCGAACGGGCTGTTCGAGCAATTTATACCCTTAGTTCGTTCTTCGGAAACACAAATATAGTTTGAATGTCAGCAGCATTTCACCACAACAAAATGCTGTATGACATTAAACTATGAAAATAACTAAAGTATACTAATCTGGATATTTTTATATCAGTTAATTGCCGTATCTTATAGACCGCGTATGCTGCAGAACTGAGTCTGTTCGACAATTTATTAAGTTCGACAAGTTATTCTGTACCTATAATACTTTTACAAGTACTTTTATATTTATTGTTAATATTTTCCCTACTTTTTTTGGCGGTCACGGGTGGTTTGGTTATTCTTAGTTTGTTATGTCGTGGGCATGAAACTTCTAAAGTTGAAAAGTTCTACTCAACGCCTACTGAAGATTGAAACAACTTTATAAGTAAATATTTATTAGTATCCACATAATTATTATAAAACAAATTATAATATTTGACGCGATATTATCTAAGAGATGAGTAAGAGTGTCTATTATTTATCAATATTTCTTTAAAAAATAAGAATCCAAAAATATATTTAAGAGTATCAATAGGTATAGTTGTCGCGTTAGAAAGACAACCATGCGCTTCAAAGCTCAAGTACCAGATGTTTGAGAAAAACAGCCAGGCTATTTCACGGGAGAGCGCCAGCGAATGCATTAGACGGATGGGCTGTACTGTCACTCATAAGACGCCTGATGGAGGACATCGCTATTGAAGTCGACCGCGGTGAAGGTGACGATTTGGATAGGTTTTCAGGGCTTGGCCATATATTGTAAGCACCAAGCTGCTTTGCCCAGCAGTGGGACACAATACAGGCTAACAAAAAATACTTCATTATGAATATGAGTTTTATGAATCGCAATTAGCTCTACATTTGCACAGTCTAAGATCTAGGTCATATGGAAGTACCGCATCAGTAAGTGCTTCGGATGTCAGTCCAAGTTCAAAATAATTCATAGCACTCAATTACCAAATGAAATGCCTACAGGTGGCTTGAATCACTTTGACGCTAGGTTGGCTCCGTCTAGCCATACGAAAGAAGTGAAGAATCATAATAAAAACTAGTGGTCGCCTACTAGCCGAAATTCGACCATAAGTAATTAATTTAAATTCCAAGTTTGATAGTAGTCAAATGTATGGTAGTGTCTGTTATGTTTTTTTTTATTAATTTAATGTTTTTCTGATGCATATATCTGCCTAGCTTTTTCCCAATTACATTGGGGTCGGTTTCCAGTCAAACCGAATGCAGCTTAATACCAGTATTTTACATGGAGCGACTGCCTATCTGACCTCCACAACCCAGTAACTGGGTATCACGATATTTCGTGGTATGACTGGTGGTCAGATTTTCAGGTCTCTGACTACCCGTAAAGGCTGTATAGATCTTACCGGAGCCGACGGCTTAAGGTGCACTCCGAGGCACGGAGGGTCCGTGCCTCACCGGGTCACTCATTCACAGACCGACCGCGGCAAGTGCAGCTTAACCTCGATGATCGATCTGGACGGCTGTTACTTAGCCACGAACCCCTACAATAAACTTCTATTGCATATTATATAAAAATATTAGATTTCTGCACTCCTGCTCCATATAAACTATAAATGGTCCAAATTTCATACTCCACCGGCCGCGTAGTTTTTTTAAAAAGGGGTACAAAGTTTTTGCTTCACGTATTAATTAATATATAGATTCTCACCTACCTAACTATTAATATTGCTAGAAAACAAAATAAAACATGTTTTTAGACCCAGCCTGGAATTTCCAAGATCCCCACGAAAATGTAAAGACCAATGTATCTACATATATATAAAACCACAAGGTCTGATTATTTGCTGGTCAGTCGAATTCCAATCATGACCTCGGTACACTCGAGTGCCCCCTGAGGAAATGCTTTTCCTCGACAAGAATTCGTAATTTTTTCGACGCCCGGAATGATTTCCCCACTGCATTCATGGATGAGAGGCCAACTAGAAAACTCCACGGAAGCCAGGATAAATCTACGGGATTTAAATATTTTAGGTTTGACTTTAAATATTTACCTACGCTCGGAGCCGCATTGTAGATGTTTTCTAGTTAAATATGTATGTGTTCTTCATTGAGATGGTAGGCACGTGAAACACCTGCCAAGTATGGTTTGCAAAATGATAGGATTTAGGTTTCGAAGGAATGAATTCTGTGCTATCTACAAGCAAATGAAATTACTTCATCATCATCATAATTGGCAGCTTTTAATCACTCACTGCAGGGCATAAGCCTCCCCCCCAATGAAATTACTTGCTAAATTACTTATTAATATAAATTTCATACGACCTGTGCGTAGCGCGGCAATTAATGTTAGAGCTTGGGAGCCATTACCTACACAAGAGTTAATAAAGAACATTATTTAACTGTCACTTTGACAGATGTAGGTAAATATTGTTGTTTACTAACTGTTGTAAATCTCATTTATTTTATAACTTATAATCAGAAAAGTTTGTAATAAACCACAATTCCCCTTATTTCGAAGGGAAAGTGTGCGTATCCATCATGTTCAAGGCTTCCATTTGCCAGCGAGCTATATCCGTATCACAAAAGAAACAAAAGCGGTGTGTATGACATTTGTCAATTCTTATAAAGGATACGTTGCTATTTCCCGAAATAAAAGACCTTTCTTGGATACAAATTATATTCCGATACGGGTCGTTATTCAAGGGCTTCTCTTATCTCTTATGTGCCATATAAAATCTGTCAGATACGGATATGCTATCCTCTTTGCGAAAGCAATAGATGTTCCAGATGTCAGTCGAGAGTATATTGCAATATTTTAGTAAAATGTAGACGTTATTGAAAAATTATAGAGCCTGCTTCTGCCTTTTATATTTATACTTTATATATTTTACATTATCATGGAGCGTGAAATATTTGTAAATAAGCACTTTTTTACATCGGTTTTAACTAGTGACCACCGATATCTGTAGATAATTTATGCACTGAATTATGAACGAAGAAAACAAATATATATTGAAAAAATACATTGAATTATAAATTGTTCAGTTGAAACCAGCTACTAACACCAAATAAATGAAGCAGTGATAACCTAGTGGTAAGACCGTTGGATTGCAATGTGGAAAGGGCACAGGTTCAAACCAATGGCACGAACCATCGACTTTAAAAAATCCTGTGAGTGTTGTAAATATAAGGAAACTACACATCTGAGACATGTTCTCGATGGTGTGTAAAGCCATATCAGAAATATACAGGTGGTTCTCTACTCTTACACTAGATTGTTCACAAACCATACGATAAGAAGAAGAAGCTATTTGATAACTGAAGATCGGTGTCTCATAAAAGAGGCAGGTCACCGGTCTGTAGCCTTAAACAACCTGTATGAATGTATGATAAAATGTATGCCTAATCATTTAATAAATCTACTTTTGACAATAGTGAGTTTTTTCTGAATAAACCTCGAACGGCTCCAAGAATAGGTTGCCTATTGTTTGGTTTTGCATAGGTTGGTTTATATCGCAGCACACGGAGCGAATGCTGCAGCTGAATGCTGTTTACAAAAAAAAAAAAACTATAATTAAGAAGTAGGTTTTAAGCGTGTCGATTTGTGTCTAATATTAGCGGTGTTGTCACCTCCTCAAATATGACATAAATACACATCAACGCCCTGTATAGCCGTAAACATCCGTATACAGTCCATCCTAGTGTGAAATGAAACTGTATTTGTCTGTTCGTGCGTTAACCATGAAATTCCAAGTATTTATAGGGACATTTTGTCCCTCGTTTCACCGCTTTTCCAGTATTTTATTTTCTTCGTGTACGTACAATCCGTGCCATTCAGTAGGTAATAAGTCCATAAGCATCCTTTCTACATCTAATATATAATATTTTTTTGTTTTAATTTTTTTAATGAAGAACAGCTACATTAACAATGACTTACTTAACCTATATGTTGTTTCAGCAATAATATGAATTCAGCATGAAATTCCACGTGGGCGGAGCTGCAAACACAGTTACTTCTTAAGTATGAATTTAAACCCACTGCGAAGTCTTTGAGGGTGAATTTTTACTAAAGAAACCATAAAAGGAAAGACATAACATGTCACAGTCTTTGGGGACTGACGATAGAAGTGAAAACTAAGTAACTTGTGAATTGTATTATACTAATAACGCACGGAGGTATATCTATGTACATACATACACAGTATATATATAGCTCATGGGAAGCGTGCGGTGATGATGACGCGAGTTTCACGCTTTTTGTTCACTCAAAAAGTACACGTATATTCACAGTATACATATAGCTCATGGAATGCGTCGATGACGCGAGTTCCATGATCTTTTTCACCCAAAAAGTGCTCAACGCGCCTAAAGAAGTTTTCACTTCACAAAAATGGTGCCTCTCTCTGTCAAGTCTCAGGTCTTCAAGTAAGATCATATCGCAATTAGTTATACATTGGAAAGGGATAGAAAAATATTTACAGCCATTTGTAAATGTTTTTTTTTTTACTTGGTATTTTTGTCAGAACCGCATAAATATCACCTATTAAGTTTCGGCCAAACACAAGGAGTGTTAAATTTATTGCATTTTAACTCCCTTATCCAGTACTGCCGGGTATACGCCCAGTTACCAGTAACCATATATACAAAGATTATATTCGATGGATTTATGTGTAGGTACATACTATACTATAGCATTGGGAACCGAAATTCGGGGCTCGACAAAACAATCTCGAGTTGACAAATCCCGGCTAATAATCGGCGCTCGTTATCCGCACACGTCCGGCCCGGTCCGGATAGATTCCGGCGTATTTGTTACCGGAATTTAATATTGCTTATGTTTTATTGACAATCTGGTAGGCCATGAACCACGAAGAAGGTTAAATATGCACAGAGTTTTTGATTTAAGAATTAAAGACAAATTTCAGTATCGTAATTCGTATACGCATTTGAGTAAGTATTGATAAGTCATTGATAATAACTGTTGCAAGTTATGTTTAAGTTAGATTTCTTATAAGAACCAGCATTACTCTAGTATAGGCCTCATTGACTTAGGAGTCGCAAACGAGGCTACTGAGCGTGAGGGCCTAGTTTCGATATCCGGGTCAGGCAGACTTTTCTGTAGGAAATTTTCATTAGCAGCCCGGAGTTAGGAATTGTGCCTAATTGGTGGCAATAGACTCACCATCTATTACATGGGACATAAGAACTTTGTCGGGGAAATGTGAAGACAACAATAACTCTTCGGGGAATACAGTGTTATGTTATAAAGGTAAAAATGCTACTTAAATAACAGACTAACTTATAACGTACAAATTGTACAGCAGTGTTTAAACCCGGAAGAAGGTGTATATCACGAGAAACTTATCTCCGTATACACGTATAGAAACCGCCGAACGTGAGTCCAATTTCTACTTCCCCAAGTTTATTTACGTAAGTGAAGCTAAAGCTTTTGTTTGTGCCAATTAAGTTTATTGTGGACGCAGTAAAAGATACGTTGAACAAGTGAGACAACTTCTACAGACCTACATGATAACTACTTGGTTAGGTATTTTGTTTTTACGTAGGTACCGTAGTGCCTTTCTTGGTCTTTCCTTGATCGGCTTAACGGAATCCGATTGAATGTGTCGATTTATGTATTTATTCGGCAAGTTTCGTGGGGATAGTGATGATGTCACCATACATAAGACGTAAGAAGAATTCGGAATAGTGAGCAGAGATCGGGATAGCTTATTTGGCTGGAGGCGCAGGTTCAAAGCCTACTCACGACCGTATTTTGTTTTGTGTCATCAGTAAGTATAAGTTATTTTGGTATCCTCGGCTGCACTGTTTCGGAATGTAATAAGTACGTCTTCGCTCCACCTCTATACAAATAAATGTATCCCATCAACTTCTGCATGTATATGTCTATACATATACCTCGATTTTTTCCGAGTATAATGCGTCTACAATTGAAAGATTCGCTATCGGGTCAGAGTGACACATTTCTCTTTGCCGACTATCTTTTCGGGCGGTTTACGTAAGTTCAGAGAACGCCTCATTCAATACGGGAACATGTGTGTTGACATCTGATTAATGGTCGTTTCGAGCTTTCCCCCGTTTGGCTTCCAAGATTAAAAAGAAAAACATGGGAAAATGTTTTTCACGCATCCTGTTCGTAGACGCAGTTGTTAGTGTGATGTCCATCAAACATGTCCTTTGTTGGCTCTGCTTATCTATTTATCAGCTTTTTATATAAATTGCGTCTATTTTTTGTGTGAAGTTCCTTTCTATGAAGTTGTATTATTGATTATCTGAATAGGGATGGACATTCTAACCAAGAGAAACGGGCAATTGAATGCTGGCTATAATAGTTATAGAATAGGCTATCCTGACTCGGTTGTCAGTACAATATGTATTAAATTAAGGGATTTTATAGTAAATTGGAGCCGAACGTTATATTTTATGTATTTCCCTGAATCTGGGATATTTGTTTTTATTGAGAATGTTGGACGTCGGTGATTTAATTAAATAAAGGTATATTATGTACCTGAAAACAAAATGTAATTCTGCATCTATTCAATTCGGGGTTGTCACGCTAAACTGCAGCAGAATGATGATATTTTTCATGCATTTTCCTGTAATTGCGGTATTTGTTTTTGTCGAACATGATTTAAATGCTTCATTGGTCTATCGGCCGCAAGCGCGGTTGCTGAGCGTGAGTTCCTGGGTTCGATGCCCGAGTCGGGCAAAGTGTTATTGGGTTTTTCTGTTAGGAAATTCTCAGTGGCACCCCATAGTTAGAAGTTGGCAGTATGGCACCCCCGTGCTACGGAGAGCACGGTTATGTTGGATTGTCATCCCATCGGACTATGAGAGTAAAAGAAGAGATAATACTACTACAATACCTAACTCTTGCGTATAGAGATAGGTCGCCGTGACCGAAAATTCAGGTAGGAAGTATGACTTACAACAACATGTATTATTTAATGATTATGTAATAAGGAAACATTGAAAAATAATAGACACAAACGATCTCGAACTCGCGACCTTTGACATAGCGTGTCGTGGCTCTCCCACTGAGCTACCGAGTCGCTGTTCGCATCTATTAAATTTCAAGTTTCTTTCTCCTTGTCTTAAGGAGACGCCTGGTGATATCTACATAATAATAATAATATATAATAATAATATTCCACAACTATCACACAACGCCGTCTAGTCTCAAGCTAAGCAGAGCTTGTGTTATGAGTACTAAACAACTGATAAACATACTTAAATATTTCTAAATGCATACATATTATAGATAAATTACACCCAGACACAGAACAAATGATCGTGCTCATCACACAAACATTTGTCCTGAGTGGGAATCGAACCCACGACCTCCGGCATAGTAGTTAGGGCTACTAACCACTAGACCAACAGGACAGTCAAAATTTTTGTCAAAATATTTAGCAATCATTTAAAGATTACTAATACTAAACTCAGCGTAAATACCTTGCAGTTGTAAGGCCCCGAAAATGTATCATGACGTCACACTTTATGTCGCAGTTGATGGCTAGGAGACCCGTACTGTATATCGAATTACCCTTGAACGATACAATGTGCAGGATTTAACAGTAAAATACTTTTGTGATATTTATTCCTTTTGACGTTTCATTGTCTCCTTTTCAGGTCTAGTGGAATATTTATTAAACCCATTGGAATATTTAATAATACTAAATAATAATATAATAGATTCAGGCGTTACTTTGCGGAAGTCCATTACGTCCACTAAATAATAATTTTATTGCTCTTTGGTTTGTAAATAATAATTTATAATTTCCATGATAATTAACTGCCTCATTGGTCTAGTGGTGCAAGATTGACTAAGATCCTGGGTTCGATTCCCGAGTCCGGTAGTGTTATTGGTTTTTCTGTTTAATAAATACTCAGTAGTAGCCCGGAGTTTGGAATTATATCCAGTAAAAGCAATTTTTTATTATTTTTTATTCACCAACAATATACTTTACAATTTATTCCAAATTATATACGATGATTTAATATATGGACGGATATACCTATTACGTGGTACATAATAAAGGGTTCGGTAAAATGTAGATGTAAAACAACCACACCTCTGCCCAGCCCTCCGTGGAATACAAGTAATGATGCTATGATTGTATGTAGTAAGTATTTTAAGAGTTACAATATTAAATGGAAAAAAGAATACGGTCGCGAACAAATTTAGAGTTGTAACTTTAGAGTTCGCTAAGCATGCGTTAATGCTTTTTCAAAGACATATCTTGAATTATTTTAAGAGTGATATGAATACATCTTTAATTATGAAACCGGCTATCACGGGCAAAATTATTTCGAATTTATTTAATTATCGTGGTATTGGCTTTAGAAATCTTGTTCTTTCAAGCGATAATAATAATTTTATGCATTTCGGTTGATTTCGGGTACAATAATAAACTAAAGAATTGTTTATTTTCTCTAATAAAATATTTTAGGCTTGGTTTAATAAATTATTTATTATTTCATTAAATGTAGCTAGCTACGGCGACCGGTAAATTATAAATGACTCTAATAAAAAAAATACTTTCTTAAACATTTTATATTTTTTTATTAAAACTTTGCGAATCATATAATGTGCTATTTAACTAACTATAAAAAGTTACTAAAATAGCACATTATGTTTTGGTAAATGTTAAATTTTCCAATATACCAAAAAATAAATGATAGGCTGTGTATGGCTGTAAAATCAATTGCTACTTAATCTATGATAAGTTAAAATTGCAAAAATATTATTCGTCATTATATTATTATCTTCAGTGACCTCCATCGAATAGTAGAGCAGGATGGGATTTTGATCAAAACGCTCTCGGAATTGGGACAATATCGGAATATTTTTCAGATTCCAAATTGGGTATCTCCGCCTCATAGCCATTGGTATGTAAATACAGGAATTTATATCGTTCCAAAATGTCTGTCGCGACATAAAAAAACTTTTCTCTTCTTACAATTGATGTTGATCCCTTTCATATTTCTCCAATCCAAATTGAGTTTTTTTTAAGAAGAAAAGTAAATAAATTATTTTTGGAGTGTACTGGCTTATGTTCGTAAAATATTCATAGCTGGGGTGAAAGGTTAATTGCATTTTGAGATAAAGCTATGTGGAAAGAGATTGTTTTATAATATCTATTTAGTTTTTAAACAGTGGATAGCTATTATGTACTTATGTAGGTGATGTTTTAATAAATTATTGATCGGCTTACAAAAATTTATGATTTAAAATGAAATTTACTATATATTTTTTAAATATATATACGGAGACTGAACTTTAATGTGTGATCTGTGTCTCTGTGATGTGTGTCTCTATCCTAGAGATGATGGTTGAAAAATTCTCACATGGTCCCCGTTTTTTTTTTTTTTTTGATGTGGAGAAATGCCCTCGCATACCGCTCTGACACGGGGAGACAGAGCGGTTATGTGGGACTCGAACCCAATAAAACTCCACAGTATACCTCCTCAGCTGCTTGAGGGCGGGACGCGGGAACGCTCTCGCACACAACCGCGAACCCGCCCGCAGCCGTCCGTTGCCGGACTCTCTCTCACGACACACCAAACGGATGGCGTGCCGCAACCACCATGGAGACCATGTGCAATGGGCGCCAGACGACCCCGTGTCTGGACGCCCAAGGTCCCCTGCGACGGGTCAGGTCTGTGGCCCCGCCGTCTGCCACTACGGCCGCGGAAGGTAGGGAGAGCGGCGCATCGCATACCGGCACTCCTCTCCCGCCGCGGCCCCCATTTCTCAGCTGCGGTGCCGCCCATACGACACCGCAGCCCACCTCAGTTGCGGCACCCCCCATAAGGCCCGCAACCTACGCCGCTCCAACATGGGCTAAAGCCATGGGGAAAGCCTAGAGGAGCGGCCCTCCCTGGGTTCCTCTAGCTTCACCGTGGGTGACCAAGCCACGGCTACTAGAGCCCCCCAACGACAACGACAAGGCGGAACCCCTGGGGGGGTCACATGGTCCCCCAGTTTTTATTTTTATATAGTCATTCTACATTTTAGGTAGGTACCATGTGACCATTTGAAAAATTATATAATAATTCTTGAAAACTTCAATACGTATATATTGTAGTAAAACAGTAGATAATATATTCTGACATTACATTATTAAATTATTAAGATACGTAAAGTATTTTCTATTAATTTACTTAGAATGTTAGCGGCCATCTTACATGTAACCAGCAAGATGTAATGACATGATTTTAATTAAAGACACAATGGTCAGCTAAGATTAGAACTACACCAGACTTAAGTAATTATTTTAGAGGAGAAATTAATCAAAAAATCTAAATCAAAATTTCTTTACTCAAATAAGGCTTAACGCTTTTTGAACGTCAAACATTAACACAGCCCCCAAAAAAGCCCACCCTTCACCACTTCCTAGTGTTGTAGCTAGGAAGAAGAAGCGGCGCAACAAACTTCCCAGCAACACGTTTGTCTGTATCAAACTATTTATAGATACTATACAAATCTAAAATTGAATATACATATATAAAATAATTGTATCTATTGAGATAAAATGTCTTGGGCACATGTTAGCTACTGTGACCAGTACATAAATCATGTACTGGTCACGGTCAACGGTCATATATTGTTCGAAAGGCTGGCAGAATTGATATTATATAACAATAAAATACCTCTATGGTATAGATAGGTAAGGTAGGTGTATATATTCTCACCGGTCACGTGGTATTAGTGGAAATCTTTAAGAAACTAGCGGTCCCGTTTTCTAGATCTCTACAACAGCTCCACCTACTGGGTCCAACTGTAGCTAAAAACCCTATGTTCCATAAATACGAAAAGATCAAAGGAGAAGAATTGCAAACACACACACACACACACACACACAAACACACACACACACACACACACACACACACAAACACACACTCAGACACACACGAATTTAGTGTGACGTCACATATCCTGTAACTAGTGATACCCCATTTGTCAAATTATGTTATGTAGTTTAGAAGTTATGTAGGAACAGATGAACATACGGCCTCAAGTTATAACCCTCCTTTTACCTTCGCCGAAGTCGCGTAATGAGGTCTAAGTACCTATCTGTAGTCGATAGTCTTTCCATCCAGTCAGTTTTATTAATACACACTTTATTAGAGTTATGGGCAAGATTCTTAATTCTGAATCTGTCTTACCTCAGTCGAAATAAAGTTGCAAACACAAAAACTGAAATGCAAATTGTGAATAGATCGATCTTGGGTCTTACTCTTGAAAATAATTCCGCTCGATTGACATTGGAAATATATGTCCGTACTTTTAAATACCAAAATTTCAAAAAAAAATATAATTATAGATTCGGGATAATACGAAGAATTGAGGCAACTGTAATGTAGGTAAATTTATTTTAAAATTACGATTTGTTATAAGGCGTTATAATAAAACAACTTTTAACCGGATTAATCGCGTGTATTGTAATACTCGTAGTATTATTGGTTTTTTGTTTTCCTAACGTTTCGAACACTTTGCAGCGTTCGTGGTCGCAGGAGGATTACACGCGATTAATCCGGTTAAAAGTTGTTTTATTATAATGTGTAGGGATCGCGCAAACCTAAGATATTGTTTTAAGGCGTCTATTTAATATTGGAATTGGTATTAATTTCAAGAGTAACCCTAGTTCAGGTCTTGTTATAAGTATGGAAGTAATATGTTATTTCCAGTATACCATTAATTCACACAGTAAATATTATGGTAATAAGCTCGAAACAAAATCATGTAATGACACTCTTTATTTTATTTTACTGACAATCCAAAAACACAGACGATCCTTTATTCGATTTATCCTAGTTCTTACCGCTTGACGTCACGATTTTTCAACTCTGTCCGTTTTTAGTAACTTTTAAATCCAATTAATAAAAGTTTTAAATGAATAACGTCACTTCACTATGTAAACTTTGCGTTCAGAGCTGTTCGTTTAGCTTTACTTCTATACTTCGAGTTGACAAATGCCGTTGGAAGGTCATTTTGTTTTAATTACATTTTTGTTTATTCAAAGGACGGTCGGCACTTGTAGGTTAATTCTTGAGGTAAGATATTGATTATGCGAAAAGAGAAAACGGTTTAAATAATCGAAGATTGCAAAACCAAACCCTATAAAGTGGCTGACCTAGCATTTTGTTTATTATTTGATAGCTTTTTAACAATATATGTATATCGAAATAAGTGGTCGAAACTGAGCCAAAGTTTTCCCTTCCCATTGCTACCAGTTGCACTTCATACCGGTGGACAATTTGCGTTGTCAAACAAGATAAAAGATTTAATGGCGTCCTTAGCAACCGTGTCACCGGCGGACCACCATTGTTGCGAAACAATTTTCCGCTTTAATCGCTCGCCTGAACAATTTAACGCTCCAGTGTCGCGCGCACGCGGCTACTTATTGTTTTGCACCGAAACAGCCTTTTTTTTCCCTTTACTACTATAAAGCTTTATGAATAATAACTGTTCAACTACCATCATGTTTGTACTGTAATTGGCTTTATGAGTGCGTTTTAAAAAAGCCGATTTTCTTTTAGTTGTTTTAATTATCTGAAAAGAAAAACAGCACTGATTCTAATTCCATCGTATGTTTAGTTGATTAAAACGCGATTTTTTAAATCATCACCGCTCGATTACATTTTAAGTAACGTGAGGTGCTCGTTTTCCCAACAGCGACAAGCCCATAACTGTAAATGCTGTGCAAAGGTGCGCGAGCTTTTTTGGAGTGTCTGTGCAGGCTAAATGTAGCCGGCCTGGCCAATAACGGGTTCCATCGATACCTTCGATAGACTTGCTAGGATTGCGGTGAAGGCAGTTGCAATACAAGTTTAGGACCGTGTCGATTTTAATTTTAAGAGTCCGGCAATCCACAATAAAGGCGCTCATAGCTCGTTACAAACTGTGGTCGGTACAGTATTCGTTGAGGTTAAGCTATGCTTAGAGTGCTAAATCTGTGCAGCTAGGAGCATTTTCAACTAAGCGTCTCGGTGCTTCAAAGTGCTCGTTAAACCATCGATCCCGGCTCCTGTTAATTCAGCAGGCTTTGACTGCCTCGTTGGTCTAGTGGTCGCAAGCGCGGCTGCCGAGCGTGTGGTCCTGAGTTCGATTTCCAGGTCGGGCAAAGCGTTATTGGTTTTTTTTCGTTAGGAAATTCTTAATAGCAGCCTGGTGTTAGGAAGTTGGTGGTGTGACACCCCCGTGCTTCGGAGAGCGCGTACAGCCGTCGGTCCTGCGCCTGATCTCTCTCCGTCGTGTTGGATTGCCGTATTATAGGACTATGAGAGTGAAGGAAGAGGGAGTGCACCTGTGTTTGCGCATACACTTGTACACTATAATATCTCCTGTATACTTATCTAACTAATCTCCTCGGAAATGGCCGCAATGACCAAAATATGATCTGGAGGAGCACAATTCAGCAAGAAATAAAAAGCTGTCGGTAAGCCACGTTCTTTGACTTAACTAAGTACGGGCAGCTTACTAATACCAGGTAAAGAAGAAGAAGACGTTGAAACAGGGATGTACTTAGCCGAAGTGGCCAATTGAATTATTGCCACCAAGATTATGTTCAGTATATTTTAATACTAACATTAGTACTACAGAAAAAAAAAATGCGTATCAAAAACGCTACACTAATGTAATAAAACGCATGGTTATACTTGCTATGATAGTTGTATTTTCTACAGACCATAATACATTCTGCAAACATGTCCGGATTCGATACCAGCCTCGAAAGAATAGGCCGTTCTTTCTCACGTTTAAACGGAAATTCACCTTATTCCAGTGTTGTCAGTCTGAGCCGTCTGACCAACGTCTGTGTTGCCAACACACAATATCTATATTTATTGTTTTTTTTTTGATAATCGTATATCGATATCAATCAAATCAATTAATCAACATCGATATTATTACGTATTAATCCTCTCTGGCTATCCTTATCCATATTTCTAAAATGTAAAACCCTTTTAAGATTTATTACAAAAATAATTAAGCCCTCATTCCGGGTTGGTACTACTCAAAACTGTTTCGCTTATCTTGTGAAGTTTCTCGTAGTAATTAAGCGTCATCTTAGGCGTCATAATAGTTATCGTTTGTCAACGCTGCGGTTAATTAGGGCCCAGTAAGCATCCATGGTGGCGTGAAATATATTGTCACCTTCACGTTTAAATTAATTGTGTTTGTGTTATCAACGTTTGTAAATTGTATTTAGTTTATCATGTCTTTATGTATTTAGCAGTTATTACTGTTTTGTTAATTACTATTTGCTTACACTTGATGCCGTCCTCGGAGAGAACGTTAAGCCGTCGGTCCCGGTTTTCTTATTAAGATCTATGACAGCCGTTACAGGTAATCAGAGGCTTGAGATTCTGACAACCAGTCTTACCACGAGATATCGTGTTACCCAGTAACTGGATTGTGGAGGTCATATAGGTAAAATACTGGTAATACGCTGCGTCTAGTTTGACTGGAAGACCCTTTTGTTATTGGGAAAAGGCTAGGCAGATTGATTGACTCTTGATATCGTCATTGTACTCAGAAAAGTAACTTGATTTAAAAGCAGACATAGCCTGGCAGCAGGAAGTTTTTAGGAAAACCAGTTGTTTCTACTATATTTTTGCTATTCGTTAACAACAGCAAGGACCGACGGCTTAACGTGCTCTCCGAATTACCAAACAATATTGCTTTGGCCTCCCGTGGCGTCTCTTAAATTCGACTAACAATATATGATAAACAGAGTAGCGCTGCGATGGCAAATGGCGACATTAATTGGACACACGAGTAGAGGTAATAGTCAGTAATTATAATTATAAAAAAAAGGTATTTGTTTTCAAACCAAGAAGTATTTGGTAATATGTTAGGTTAGGGTTATTATACAAAAATATGTTAAGTTTTCGCGTTCACTAAACAATATAATAAAACAACTTTTAGTACTGCTTAAAGTAACTCTTTCCTGTAGTTCTCGTACGAGTGCATACGTGACTTCTTCAAATAGTACTTCGTTTTAAATTAATTTTAATTTCATTGACTTAACGTTATAATTCGTGACCCTGGCCGATGACATCGCGCTACAGTTATTTACGTACAGGTTGCCCAAAAATTACATTTTACATAGGTATACGCCTGTATTCCTCGAAGGTGTAGCAGAGGTGTTTTACACCCACATTT
This sequence comes from Xylocampa areola, assembly GCA_935421205.1. Taxonomy (NCBI): domain Eukaryota; kingdom Metazoa; phylum Arthropoda; class Insecta; order Lepidoptera; family Noctuidae; genus Xylocampa; species Xylocampa areola. Next base: position 13,755,788 of record OW285201.1, read on the forward strand.
CACCAATAAAGTCTCATGTAATAGATTGTGAGCCTATTGCCATCTACCGGGAAGAATTAGAAACTCCGGGCTACTGTTGAGAATTTCCTAACAGAATAACCCAATAACACTTTGCGCGATCCGGGAATCTGTCCAGGCAGTCTTAACATTGAATTATTAAAATGTATATATTTTCACTAGCTGACCCGGCAAACGTTGTTTTGCCATATAAATAAAAAAATTTGGGGTGGACTACCCCTAACATTTAGGGGGATGTAAAATAGATGTTGGACGATTCTCATAGATACCGGATAAGCACAAAAAATTTCATCAAAATCGGTCAAGCCGTTTCGGAGGAGTATGGCAACGAAAACTGTGACACGAGAATTTTATATATATACGCTTCAATGTTTTCAGATTATAGATTATCTATCTATAATCTGAAAACATTGAAGCGGATACGTGGGTTAATTTAATGTCACCATTAAAGAGGTTAAAGTAGGTATTTTTATAATTTAAAATATGGCATTGAATAGTGTGTCCATGTAAAACAATCGACACAGACAATGAGTTTAAAGCGCGTCCAATTGTTCATTTAGAGCGGATCCCGGAGGAGTATTCTTCGGCAAATCCCTTTGATGGAAAATGTATGTTGCGGCTGGCTGGCCGTTACTGTACAATTAATTTTCCCTAAATCCGCCGCCTCGATGAATTATTCACAGACTCAGACGAAAAATTAAGATATAAAGGAAATATTTTATAGAGAATTGTATTTACTTGTATTAATACACTAATACTTTCGGTTTTACGAGGTTTTGTGAACGTTCTTACAAATGAGTTATTAATAAATGTGTTATTAATAAATATTAAACCGCATAATTGGTGTAGTGGTCGTAAGCACGGCTCTTGTGTGTTAGGGCCTAGGTAGTAGCAGCCCGGAGTTTGGAATTGTGCTCGGTGGATGGAAATTGGTTCACGACTTGAGACTTATAATTGCATCGTTAAAATATGTATAGGTATATAAAATTATTATTAAATATGTTATACTTCTCTGCTCTTTAGAATTTTAAAATGTTATATTCATTCATTCATTCAAAAAACATGTCACGTGAAACCACATTATTAGAATATTCTCCAACAAATAAATAGATTGTACAATATAGACATTTGTTCGAGTAAATTCATAAGTTCAATGTCTGTCCGTCTCCTAAAAGACCTTGCCTAAAGCAAAATGTACAAAACATAGGTACACAAAAAAGGTTCATCTGTCCCGTACAAATATGTTGAGTGATTTCATTAATATTTTTATATTCACAATTTACGTGCTCCTGTTTTAATTGAATTCGTACGGTTTTTATTCGTGTCAAATTAATACAGGGTACTGTATGAGGTCGCCTGCATGTGAGATCTCCATATATTTTACAATAGATATTTATGTAAGTATTCGATCGTCGTTTTTATATATATATATATATATATATATATATATATTGTTTTCTCATGGAAGCGATTGTTATCTTAGTGAGAAATAAACAGAATTACTTCCACCGCCGGAATATAAATTGGAGGAGATAGACAAATTAGCTTTCTGAACTCTTTTTCTTTATAAACTTCAAACTATACCAAGTCTCATCCGTGCGAGCAATTTGCTTCAAATATGAAAAAAAAAAATCGAAGGCAGGCTTGTCATGTGTGAATTACCCACCCATGTTACCCGGGATATTGTAAGAATTCTAACGAAAGCCCATACATCAAAATCGGTTCAGGTGTTTAGAAGTTATGGTAGAATAAAGAAACTCACTAACATACATACAAACGTGCATACATACATAACTCGAACTCAAACTTTTATTTGCTATCCACAATGGTGTTTATAGATGGCAAGGAAAATAATGTAGTACGTCGTGGACACTGTTGGGCACGCAAAAATACATGAAACCTAAAACATAACACTCCTGTTTTTGAGCAGTCGTGTTAAAAGGGGGTACCTACACTGTTTTCTTTTCACATAGGTATTAATAGTATAGATGTTATATGTTTATATTTTACTATGATAAAAGTCGTAAAAGGAATATTGTCGATAATACGATCGTTAGTATTCACTGCACATATACATCATCATCATCCTCCTGCCCTTATCCTAATTTTGAGGTTGGCGCAGCATATAGTCTTCTTCCATACATCTCTATCAACCGTCATATCAGCAGTTACTCCTTTTTAGCCATATCATATTTCAGACAATACATGGCTTCCTCGGTCTTCCTCTACTCTTATAGTCATCCACATTCATACTCAAAACTTTCCTCGTCACATGATCACTGCAAATATTAATGTATATAAAAAGGAATGGGTTTTTATGCGACCTCACAATATTACCCATGGGTGACATTATACCGTATAAAGGGTCGTAATAACAGGGTGGATGAAGAAGATAAGATTCATCTTTCTCTTCCATAACTGCCATAACCATTTTGGAAAATAATGTGCAGATCTGAGTTCTGTAACCCACAAAATTATAATGTTTGGTTAAAGTTCTAGACTGTTCGTTAAGCAATAAGTAACTTTATGTGAACTTAACTAGTTAGTCAAGTTTGCCGTTTGTAACTTATAACATTTCAATTCCACAGGTTCGTGCTTAGGCACGCTCCCCTCTCTAATAACTACGTTGTCATACAACCTATAGAAATTATTCAAGTGACAATATTTCCTAATGGAGATTCGTTTACACGTATTGAAGACACGATTTGGGATTAAGCCGTACTTATTCAGAGAAATGTGTGAGAAATCACATGTGTGGCAGATTTAAGGGTATCAATGCTGGAGACGACATGTAAGGTACCTACTCATCTGTGCCGAAAATAGTTGCTATGGCAACGCTACTTTACAATATTCGTGCTTGTCGACGGTTGGTTTTGATAGGTCTTAGGTTTCGATTTGAATCGAAATGTAAGACCATAATAAAATAATTAAGTAAATTTTAATCCCCGGGTAGAATAAAATAAGTCTCTAATTAGTTACCTTATCTTCTTCTTGTCGTATGGTTGATGAACAACCTACTGTAAGATTTTAAACCACCCGCAGTTCTCTGACATGGCTTTACACACCATCGAAAATATTTCTCAGGTATGCTGGTTTTCTCACGATGTTTTCTTTCACCGTTTTAAGCAAGTGATAATTAATTTATAATACGCACATGACTTCTAAAAGTCAGTGGTGCGTGCTTTGGATTCGAACTTGCGACTTTTAACTAATAGGTACTTACATAATTATTAGGATTATCAATTTATAAATTTTATGACAATGTATCTACACTACAGGTTTCACGGACATGTTAATTTATTATTAGTGGACTTTCAGCGGCCAGTATATTTTTTCATATCTTATTATGTAACGATGTTTTTCTACACGTTACATGAAATAGTAATTATCGCGTTCACTAGGCGATTATTTTGGTTGATATTTTATCTGTGGTAACTTGATTGTCATGGTATAAGTGATTTTGACGTTTGAGAGTAACTCACTCTACGATCGTTTGTCGTTCTATAGTCATGTCGTCTTAATTTATTTTAAATTATCCGTCTTGGATTTGTTAATCCATGTTTTATATCATGAAGAAATGATGTGATAGGGCAGTGGTTCCCTTCGCAATATAAATTTCCCATATATTTTCAGGGTAAGTCGATTTTTTTCAGAAAGTTGCATTACTTTCATTCTCGTGGTTGTAAATTTTCTTTAACTTGTATTTCAACATTGTTTCAGCATGGATATGTTGTAATGAGACGCTAGATGTCACATTTACTTTAGCGAATTATATTTTTGTTGGAAAACGGTAAGTTTTTGTAAAGATGCCAACCATGTGCGTATTTTGATATTTTCGTTCGCGTGTCATAACCAAAATTATTCTTTGTTACAGCCCTCAGGCGTTTTCTTATTTTTTTATTTTCCATAGATTTTATTATAAAATCTCTTTTATTAATTTGGAGTAATCATCTAACCCAAACAAAATACTCAAATTGGATTCCACTTGGATTCTTCAATATATATTTCCTTTGGCTCCGGCAACTTAACCTCAAACCATGCGGCGTAGCAAGTCGGTATACTTTTATATTTAATTTAATATCAATACTAAGGATGCAATAATGACAATAGGATAATTAATTACTATCTAACATAATGCTGTACTTTATAATTTACATTTAATTTAACTTTGGTGTAAAAGAAATCTTACGAAAATATAACAAGTCTAATACAAGCATTGATTTTTATTAGATATTTCCCCACCGGCAGATTAAAGGCTCCAATCTCTACGCATAGTTGCTATCTGGTACTATTTGTGACTCCAGGCGCCCGAGACATTAAAACTTAATTTTATTTATATTTTATTTTTAGGAGATCACACTATTTCTTGTTAAAATTTTTAACACAAGCACACCTTTATAAATAAGTCATTACAATTATTATCATAAATTGTGAAAGTATGACTTTGTATGGCTTATGATTAGCATTTTTAATTGAATGGATTATAACGATTCTTGGAAATATGCAGAGTGGTAGGGACAGACGATAAGTTCTTATAGTATTGTAGAATACTTTACATACCTATGGGCGGGACCATGGACACAGTTCGAATAGCCTAGAGTGAAATTAATCTTTTACTGTATTTCATACAAAACGTGACGGAATAATTGTTTGCAGGCTCGGGGCACTGGCGCTACGCCGTCTGCAGTATATGTACAGACTACAGTACACGTTCTAGGTATGTACATACCTACAACTGGAATTAGAAACCAAGTCACGATCCACAACGAGTATTATTATTCCATTATAGGATCTCAGGGAATTGTGTGGATAGCTTAACGGTAATTATGAGGACGCACGTGCTTGAGGAATTTCTCATATACGTTCGCACGGGAGCGGTTTAATTAGTCAACTTGCTACTAAATATAGAACTCTTTTTGACAGTAGGTACCTATATAGTAGGTTGGTATAATTTCAGGTATTTTATTGGACATTATATCACTCTGTGGAGACGTAAATGGCGTTCAAGAGGATTGTCAAGAGTACCTATTTAAACTTGCGCGTCTGTGATCATAAATCGATTTAATGGCGTAGGCCAGGCGTGAGTGTGGTGGTATTATATCTGCCTCATTTTCTAGCTAGGGTCGGCTGCCATTCTAGCCAGATATTACATGGTGCGACTGCCTATATGACCTACATAAACCACTTACTGGGGCAAAACACATCATAAGTGGTTGTCAGACCGTCAGACCTTCAGGCATCTGACTGCCCGTAGCATCTGTCATAGGTCTTCATTTGACAACTCGCACATAACGTGCTCTCCGAACACCGGAGTAGTCTCGATATGAAATTATGGTGTCCCATAATACAGACCAACTATAGCAAGTGTAATTTAACCTAGTCTAATAGATGTAGATGAGCAGGTGTATTGGCTATTTCGGTAGACATCGAATTCATAGTCACTTTGTAGTACATTGCGTCGTATGATTTTAATATTTTTGCTCATCTAAGATAAGCTGTAAAATACGACGCAATGTACCTACTATAAAGTGTGTTGTTAGTGTGCGGTTGCTACTCTGACACTAGCCCCACGAGGCCCCAGCTGTAGACGTATCTAAGTGCTAGAAAGATAATAGATTTATTTATGCAAATATTAATTTTAATACAATTACAGAGCGAAAAACACTAAAGGATGATAGGTATTCCTATTTAAGTTAAACTTGCATAGTATTTCAACCCAAATTCTCAAAATTTTGAACTCTTAAAATGCTTTCACCTGAAATTACATTTACGTGTCAATTAATCGCTATTCACTATAAGTAGAAACGTCGGGATCCTCTCAAAGGGTTTAAAATTAATTATATTTATAACGAAACCCAATGGATGGGCGTTTTTGGATACAAAGGCAAAATGAGAATCCAGTGATTCCGTCAAAATTGCGAGGGTGTTATTTCTTCTGAAGAATGGCGACACCCACGTTTAAAAGTAAATAAGCGAGATATTCAATGATATTAGGGTACTATATGGTAAATAATATATTGAATAACTTACTCAGACGTGTAGCGATACCTTTTCGAATATGAAAAAGTACCAAATTTTTATTTTATTTTTGTGGTGCGCGTCTCCTAGGATAGACTCACGATTTCAAAAAATGTACTATTTGTTTGAATAACCTAAAATGTTAACACTAACGTATAATTTTACTTGATAGTAGGGTGTTTATTGGTATTTATATGTAGGTACTGTTTATTCTTTTAATGTACATACACGTATAGACCGATATTAAAAATTTGCAACAATTTTAATTTTGTTCTTATTGCTTGCCGTTCGAGGAGTAGTTTTAGACTCGCTGGTGGATACTATGGTATTTCCGTTTAATTCTTGGCTTAAGGGAATCCCTTCAAAGAACGTTAACATATAAACTAAAAAGACATACAATAAACTCCCAAAATACTACTTAAAAGCAAATGTTGAAGAATGTCTACCAGTTGACATCAGAGAGGACAATGGACCATTTTGGTTGGGAAATTGGTACGTTTTTAAACGCTTTATATAAGCTTCACTTGTATGTATGTTTGTATGTTTGTAACCGACTCCTTAGGTCGCTATTTTGACCCACTTTCCGGTTTCCGATTGAGCTGAAATTTTGCATACACGTTTAGTTTGGATGACAATGCATGGTGAGCTTAGTGACGTCATTATAATAAAACAACTTTTAACCGGATTAATCGCGTGTATTATTGGTTTTTTGTTTTTCCTGACGTTTCGAACACTTTGCAGCGTTCGTGGTCGCAGGAGGACTAAGGTGTCAGGTGTCTCAACAGTTTATTTAAAATTATTTCAGTCTACCGTACATATAATTGATAAATTCATAAAATTATTTTTGTCTCTGATACATGTTTAAAACTAAATCGCGACGGTATTTCCTAAGACTATCCCTGAGAAGAAATACCGAAACAAACTCAGGGGTCACAGTCGTTTTAAATTTAGAGATACAATTTTACAATTTTATCGAGTTATAAACTAAAAGGTGTTCCGATGCACGCAGTAATCGCTCACAGTATCTTGATTTTTCTTGTGACTTGACTTTGTTTGGGACTTGATTATTTTCAGTACAGGGTTCCAAACAGGTGGTAATTGCCAACCATCTTCTCTATTGAAATTTGGGTGTTTTTTAATTTCAATAGCCTCGCGGAGCATTCTCGGTATATATCGGTTTTCTTTCGCGAGGATTTGGGGTTGGTCAAAACGTAGAAAATGGTTGGGTTTGTCTGTTGTATGTTCACAGACTGCAGATTTTGTTGAGCGTCTATTCTTGACGTCAGCTATGTGTTCTTTCAACCTGGTGCCAATGCTACGCTTTGTTTGCCCTATGTATGATAGCCCACAATCGCAATCAATCTTGTAGACCCCTGCATCTTGTAAGGGAATGTGGCACTTCACCGGTCTGAGAAGTTGGCTGATCTTTCTGTGTGGCTTGAAGTAGGTTTTGATAGAAGCACGCTTCAAGATGTGACCAATTCTATCGGTGACCCCTTTGATGAAAGGTAGGACAGCAGGTCTGCGATCAACTGTGGTGGGCTTTGGGCGGCTTCTGCGACGGGGATGTGGAGCTCGTAAGTTATTATGTTTGAGAACTTGCTTCACATGGTTGAGTTCCCCTGCCAGGTGGTCGGCGTCGCAGATGCCTTGTGCTCTCTGTAACAAAGATTTGGCGACAGTAGCTAACTGACAAGGATGGTGGTGAGATTCACCGTTCAAGTATCTTTCTGTGTGGGTGGGCTTTCTATACACAGTGTGACTAACAGAATGATCCGGATTATGGATAAGTAATATGTCAAGGAAGGCCAGTGACTTGGTTTTCTCTAATTCCATAGTGAATTGAATTTTATTATGTATGGAATTTAGGTGGTCTAAAAATGCAGGGACCCCATTGTGAGGCAAGATGGTGAAAGTATCATCAACATACCTCTTGAAAATCTTCGGCATAGCCGGGGCCGTCAGGAGGGCTCTCCTTTCAAAATCTTCCATGAAGATGTCGGCAACCACCGGGGAGACCGGTGAACCCATGGCCACACCGTCAACTTGCAGGTAGAATTCATTGTCCCACAATAGGTAGCCGCTGGTAAGGCAGTGCTCAAGTAACTCTGCATATGCTAGAGGCATGTCATGGTCACTCAACTGCTTCTTGACAATTTCCAAACAATCCTTAACTGGTAAGTTGGTAAATAAGGACTGCACGTCAAAGCTAACCATCACTTCATCCTCAGTCAGTTTTAGGTCTTTGATCTGGCTGATGAAATGATAAGAATCCTTCACATATGTGTTAGTTTGTCCACGAAGTTTTGAGAGTATCTTCGCTAGGTGTTGTGCCAGTTTGTAGGTTGGTGTGTCAATCTGGCTCACTATTGGTCGTAGTGGAGCGTTCTCCTTGTGTATTTTAGGCAACCCGTACAGTTTAGGTGGGTTCGCGCAAGATGGAATCAATATGTTTACGTCCAATTTCAGGGTGTCGGAGTATTTTGATATTAATTCTGATGTTTTCTTTAGAATTTTATTGGTAGGGTCTTTGTTTACCTTTTTATATGTGCTATTATCCGACAAGAGATCTCGAATTTTATTATTATAATCGGACGTATCCATTATTACCGTTGCATTACCCTTATCGGCGCGAAGGATAGTCAACTCGGGGTCTTTACTCACGTTTTTTAGAGCGAGGTATTCGTCGCGAGAAAGATTTGGTTTGGGCAATTTGCTTCGACGTAGTACACATGACACGTCTTGACGAATCGCCTCCAAATCTTCCTTTTTTACGTTGTTTTTTATTAGACAGTCCTCAACGTTGCATATTATATCTTCGTACGGGATTTTTCTCGGTGCTAGCGCGAAATTAAGGCCCTTTTTTAGAACTTTAACGGTGTTTTCATCCAGAGACTTTGTTGATAAATTTACGACCGGTTCGATATTATTACTCGATTTTGACAGCTGGTTAGCTGTATTTTTAATTTCCGGATTTTCGCGGTTTTGGGTACTAGGGTTTTGAGTATGAAAAACTGAGTGGCCAAAACCCTAGTACCCAAAACCGCGAAAATCCGGAAATTAAAAATACAGCTAACCAGCTGTCAAAATCGAGTAATAATATCGAACCGGTCGTAAATTTATCAACAAAGTCTCTGGATGAAAACACCGTTAAAGTTCTAAAAAAGGGCCTTAATTTCGCGCTAGCACCGAGAAAAATCCCGTACGAAGATATAATATGCAACGTTGAGGACTGTCTAATAAAAAACAACGTAAAAAAGGAAGATTTGGAGGCGATTCGTCAAGACGTGTCATGTGTACTACGTCGAAGCAAATTGCCCAAACCAAATCTTTCTCGCGACGAATACCTCGCTCTAAAAAACGTGAGTAAAGACCCCGAGTTGACTATCCTTCGCGCCGATAAGGGTAATGCAACGGTAATAATGGATACGTCCGATTATAATAATAAAATTCGAGATCTCTTGTCGGATAATAGCACATATAAAAAGGTAAACAAAGACCCTACCAATAAAATTCTAAAGAAAACATCAGAATTAATATCAAAATACTCCGACACCCTGAAATTGGACGTAAACATATTGATTCCATCTTGCGCGAACCCACCTAAACTGTACGGGTTGCCTAAAATACACAAGGAGAACGCTCCACTACGACCAATAGTGAGCCAGATTGACACACCAACCTACAAACTGGCACAACACCTAGCGAAGATACTCTCAAAACTTCGTGGACAAACTAACACATATGTGAAGGATTCTTATCATTTCATCAGCCAGATCAAAGACCTAAAACTGACTGAGGATGAAGTGATGGTTAGCTTTGACGTGCAGTCCTTATTTACCAACTTACCAGTTAAGGATTGTTTGGAAATTGTCAAGAAGCAGTTGAGTGACCATGACATGCCTCTAGCATATGCAGAGTTACTTGAGCACTGCCTTACCAGCGGCTACCTATTGTGGGACAATGAATTCTACCTGCAAGTTGACGGTGTGGCCATGGGTTCACCGGTCTCCCCGGTGGTTGCCGACATCTTCATGGAAGATTTTGAAAGGAGAGCCCTCCTGACGGCCCCGGCTATGCCGAAGATTTTCAAGAGGTATGTTGATGATACTTTCACCATCTTGCCTCACAATGGGGTCCCTGCATTTTTAGACCACCTAAATTCCATACATAATAAAATTCAATTCACTATGGAATTAGAGAAAACCAAGTCACTGGCCTTCCTTGACATATTACTTATCCATAATCCGGATCATTCTGTTAGTCACACTGTGTATAGAAAGCCCACCCACACAGAAAGATACTTGAACGGTGAATCTCACCACCATCCTTGTCAGTTAGCTACTGTCGCCAAATCTTTGTTACAGAGAGCACAAGGCATCTGCGACGCCGACCACCTGGCAGGGGAACTCAACCATGTGAAGCAAGTTCTCAAACATAATAACTTACGAGCTCCACATCCCCGTCGCAGAAGCCGCCCAAAGCCCACCACAGTTGATCGCAGACCTGCTGTCCTACCTTTCATCAAAGGGGTCACCGATAGAATTGGTCACATCTTGAAGCGTGCTTCTATCAAAACCTACTTCAAGCCACACAGAAAGATCAGCCAACTTCTCAGACCGGTGAAGTGCCACATTCCCTTACAAGATGCAGGGGTCTACAAGATTGATTGCGATTGTGGGCTATCATACATAGGGCAAACAAAGCGTAGCATTGGCACCAGGTTGAAAGAACACATAGCTGACGTCAAGAATAGACGCTCAACAAAATCTGCAGTCTGTGAACATACAACAGACAAACCCAACCATTTTCTACGTTTTGACCAACCCCAAATCCTCGCGAAAGAAAACCGATATATACCGAGAATGCTCCGCGAGGCTATTGAAATTAAAAAACACCCAAATTTCAATAGAGAAGATGGTTGGCAATTACCACCTGTTTGGAACCCTGTACTGAAAATAATCAAGTCCCAAACAAAGTCAAGTCACAAGAAAAATCAAGATACTGTGAGCGATTACTGCGTGCATCGGAACACCTTTTAGTTTATAACTCGATAAAATTGTAAAATTGTATCTCTAAATTTAAAACGACTGTGACCCCTGAGTTTGTTTCGGTATTTCTTCTCAGGGATAGTCTTAGGAAATACCGTCGCGATTTAGTTTTAAACATGTATCAGAGACAAAAATAATTTTATGAATTTATCAATTATATGTACGGTAGACTGAAATAATTTTAAATAAACTGTTGAGACACCTGACACCTTAGTCCTCCTGCGACCACGAACGCTGCAAAGTGTTCGAAACGTCAGGAAAAACAAAAAACCAATAATACACGCGATTAATCCGGTTAAAAGTTGTTTTATTATAATGTGTAGTGATCGCGCAAACCTAAGATATTACTTAGTGACGTCATTCTAAATCCAATATGGCGGACTCCTAAAGATGGCGGACTCCTAAAGATGGCGGACTAGTAATTTTTTATGCACTCCCGCGATATGGGTATCCAATGAAAGGGTTTGCTGAGAAGAATACGAAAAATGAAATGACATCACTCTAAATCCAACATGGCGGACTTCCAAAGGTGGCGGACTAGTAATTTTTTATGCACTCCCGCGATATGGGTATCAAATGAAAGGGTTTGCTGAGAAGAATACGAAAAATAAAATGACGTCACACTAAATCCAACATGGCGGACTTCCAAAGATGGCGGACTATATATATATTATTTTGTTTTTGCATTTATAGAAAATTATTTTCTATTTTTTAGTTCGAGTAGTTACAAAAGCGTGTCATTTAGGTTTTTAAACTATTATTTATTTCAATAATCAGCGACGATAACAAAACTTGACATGCTGAATACCTACAGAGGATAACATTTTAAGTCGTTTTAATTGTTAGACTTCTATACCAATATGGTACCAATCTTCCATCATAAGCACCGATTTTGTACAAATGACCTTTTAAATCTAGAAGGCTGTTGTGCATAAATGTATTTTAAGTTAACAATTTAAAGTACCATTTTTATTACAGAAGTAGTTAACGTTAATGGCCTTAAGCTTACTAGAGACAGCGCTTAGTGCTTATTTTTTTTATTCAGTGTTTGTTGGAACTTGGAAGCGCCTGTCTAGTTAATCTTACTTTTTGCTCTGCAGTGTAGCGTCAGGCGCTCAATACACTACCAGGGACTCAGTTGAAACGGAGACATAAAACATTTTTTTTGTAAGTACACATTATATTCAAGATAAATCTTTGAAAAGCATTAACGCATGCTTAGTTAATATTGTAACTTTACATATTATATATTTGTATAATAACTTTCGGGAGGCATATTCATATTAATGATTGTTCACCGGTTACTACTCACGTGTATTCTTCGGGTTTGCCCGACTAGTTTCGAGCTCGAACGGAGCATTACATTACATTAAGTTGGTATTACATAATTAGTACAACTTTTTTGGTAAAATGTTGTATTTATCATCATTTATTTTCACAATATATTATTATTACTAGCGGTCCGTCCCGGCTTCGCACGCGACTATAATTTGAGATTTAAACTATCCTATCTCTCAAGTTGGATCGAACTGCACATGGTCTGCGAATTTTATTATAATCGGTTAAGTGGTTTAGGAGTCCATTGAGGACAAACATTGTGACACGAGATTTATATATATTAAGATTATTGGCGTTAGCCAATGATACTGAAAATTATAACATACAAAAGGTGATTAAGGTGACGTCATTTAAAGGTCCAATAGGTATACCTACAATTTAGGAATTTATTCAAATTCAATATTTATCTATGATCAAGGACAGATTGAGTTGATGTAATGTGTGAGTTTAGTAATTATATTATACTATGGTGCCCGCAACTTCGTCTCGTGACAAAAAGTAGCCTATGTCCTTCTCCAAGGTCCAATGTATCTCCTTGCCAAATTTCATTACGATCCGTTCTGCCATTTAGTCGTGATAAGGTAACAAACAAACAGAGTTACTTTCGCATTTATAATATTAGTATAAATGCTTCCCCTCTTTTTAGAGTCAATTCATACTATAGTTTTTATACCTAGGGTTGCTCTATTTCAGTCGATACAAAACATTAATACTTCAAGTTTAAAACTCTAATTTAACACTAGTGCTTACCTCTATTGTAAAATTATCTATAGAATATTTATGTATATATCGAAATAAATCTTATTCATTTAACTTATTAGCTATTTATTAGCTAATAAGATAACCTACCTAAGATACCTAATCTTTTAATTTTCTTGGACATCAGCCAATACTCCTGCTAGGTAGTTTATTGCTTTCCTAAACGTTAGGACCACATATTGTGCATCCTGGTCCTAACCAACGGCAACAGATCAAACAGCTTCACGAATATTCTCTAAAGGAATATTAAAACAACAGAGACAACTATAAAAAAATAACTTCAAACGTTATACAAATTATAAGTAGGTATATAATTATACTTATTATCAATAATAATCTATTGTGTCTTAAATTAGCAAGCCAACAGATTAAACGCTCAAACTTCATTCAACTTTAAACGTCATTCATTGAAGTTATAAATACGCGAATACGGTCGCGAACAGGATTCGGACCTGCGCCTCCCGCATAAATACTCCAGGCGCTCTGACCACTAAGCCATCTCGACCTCTACTCACCACCGCGAATTCTTTGTCCACAATTTAATACGTCTTTTGGTGACGTCATTGCTATTTATTCAGTCCTTATACAGGTGAGGGAGTATTAACTGCAAAGATAGTCGTGTCGGTTCGGTCACTGAAGTTTGGTGATTTCAGACCATGACTGTTTCCTTACCATGTTTTCCTTCACCTTATGTCTATGATGTTTTAGATTAATTCAGGAAGTACATCCAATAACATTGAGACTGCCTCTTGGGTCTAGTGGGCCGAAGCGCGACTGCTAGCATGAAATCTCGGCTACGATTCCCGGAGCGGGCAAAGTATTATTGAGTATTTCTCTTAGGAAAATTTCAGTAGCAGCCCAGAGTTTGGAATTGTGCCCGGTAGATGGCAATAGGCTCACCACAGCATTGGGAAAATGTGGGTTTACAACTGTGTAGGTATAAGTAGTGGCATCTCTGCCTACCCCTTCGGGGAATACAGGCGTGATGCTACGTATATGTCAGGTGTGAACCTACAACCTGTAGCTTAAGAGGACACAACAACTCGCCCATCACGAAATTACTGAATCTTACCGCATAAACTGCGTACCTACAATTTAATTTAAGTATTTATATTCAATTAAACCAAATTTACGCTCAGTAATTTGGAAGCGCCTCAATAGTTTGCAAGTAACAAGTTCTGTGTTTCTGTAAACAGCGTCAAAACTCAACAGCGACTGCTTATATACAAAACATTATTAAGTGATGAAATACTTAACTGTTTATCTGTCTAGATCCTACGTAAACTTGGACTTATTCGAATGAAAAGGATTCATCCGCACCGTGTTACCTTTTCAAATATTTAATTTTGAAGACTGGGCACTCCATAAAGATCAATGACGTCATGATCGAGAGATTATTTTGGTTTGACTTCTGCATGGCAAGTACATATTTATATGGTGGAATAAAGGTTTGGGTGTTTTTCTATGTGAAAAACATACACACTTAAGAGAAATTAAAATCTTTCAAAAAATGATCTATGACAATGGCGTCAATTCTAGTGTAGCTCAATATATATTGAAATATAATCATGTCAACTTAACATTTCCATACAATTTTCGTTTGATGTCTCTAGTTTTAGTGGCTACCTAAAACTGTGCCTACTAAAAACGTTCGCAAATTTTAATTTTACGTGCATAAATTCGAATTTGAATTCTTTTGATTCGTCCCGTCTTGCTCATATAGTAACTGTTAGTAAAAGACAGGAATGTTCTAAATTTGGTTTAGTTAGCTACATTAGAATTGACGCCAATAGCAAAAATCATGAATTTGTTTCTTGCTGGAATGTCTTTACCGAAAGTAAGAAATCTTATACAGGTTGGAAGATTTTAATATAATTTTTATTAAAGCTGGATTTAATCAATGAAAGTGCTGTTCGTTCGTCTCGCTAAAACTTGAGAACGGCTGGGCCGATTTAGGTGATTTTGGTTTTGAAATGTTTGTCTTAGTCCAGGGAAGGTGTGAACGGTGAGAAAATGTATAAAAATTGCGAGGAAGATAGTTAAAACAACAATTTCATTTGCCCATATAAACTGTTCTACCTACTTTCCTGTCAAAAATTTGACGTTCGAGGTGATACGAAGTACACCGGGTCATCGAGTCATACATAAATATGACTAAGAAATAGGAGACATTATGACAAAAAATAATAATTACATCCCATACAAGAATTTTACTTGAGAAGGTACCTATGGTTATTGTATCTGAGGTTTTCGTGTTGTGAAGAACACTATATCTTAGGCAAAGTAGTTTAGTTTGAATGGTAGAATTTAACTTAATTTTTAGACCCTTCACTAAAAAAACCTTTATAAGTTCTTTGTCATACTAAACTAAATTTCGGTGTTTTTGATCCTTATCGTTTGTGTACACCCACTTCTCCGCAACTATAGTTATGTACTACCCTTATTCTAAGCGTGAACGTTCGCCATAGGGTCCAGATTACATCACGGTTCTTAGACGCCCATTATTAATGTACCTAGACTAATGGAGAGTGTTATAGCGTCCCTTTTATTATCCTTCTTTCTTATTTTTTACTGTTGTTTGCTGCCCGCCCAGCCTCTTTGCTTTGAGGAGTTATATACGTAAGTGTGCAACATAAATATTGTAGTTTCTTTAATATCTTTTTTATATTCAAACAAATAATGGAAAAAAGCACCACAAGCGTTTTTTTTATCATATTTGGATCTACCTTTGGCCACCAACTCGTGTTTTCAGCAGAGGTTAGATATTTCTTTTTAAGAACCGATTTTCCGGATCAATCTAGATCAGTCTTTCCCAACGTGGGTGATAACGCCCCCTTGTGGGCACTGCAGGCCTAAAGGGGGGCGGTAAGAGACCCAGAAAAAAAAGGGAGCATTGTGTAGGGCTTTGGGGTCGATTTATAATTTCATCTACCTAGCTAGGAAGACTCTTAGACACCGACTGAGCTCTCGACTCTCGACTACATCTTGTGAACATCAACTAATATTAATTAAGATATAGCTCAAACTCGGATCGATATAAAAGACCGCGGGCAATCATGTTTTAACAAGTTTTTGTTAAATAATCCGAATTGTACATTCCTATACCAATCGGCTGGTTCTTTAATACTTGTTCTTGCTTGTCGAGTACGATTGGGCGTCGAATGAGATAAACGAGTTTATGCACGTTTGTTTTATTCCTGTTGGTGCGTGCTGCTTATGCAATCCTATATAAACGACGTAAATTTATTTTATTTTCATTTGCGGTTTCGCGCATAATAGATAAGCAGTACTTGATTTCAACACTTACGTATTTCTTAAAACGAAACAATGTCGGAAGTAAAAAAGAAGAGACGGCAATACTCTGCGGAATATATTAAATTCGGATTTATTGAAAATCCCACAAACCCGTCGTCGCCTTTGTGTCTTCTATGTCTAAAAACATTTTCGAACGAAGCAATGAATCCTTCAAGACTGCAAGATCATTTGAATAAAATGCATCCAGATAAGACAAAAAAGAATGTAGCATATTTTCAAGACCTAGAGAAGAAGCATAATACTCAGCCAAGTGTATCAAAACTATTTTCGGCGGCTGCTAAGCAAGATGACGACGGCCTTCGAGCTTCGTACAATATCTCTTTGTTAATTGCTCAAAAAGGCAAACCACACAACATCGGAGAAGAGTTAATTTTGCCAGCAATAAAGGAAGTAATAACTACTGTGCTTCATAAACCGGCCGCAGATATTATCCGAAAAATTCCTTTGAGTAATAATTCTGTGCAAACACGAATTGATGAAATGGCTGAAAACATTGAAGAATCATTGTGCAATCATCTGAGGACTAGTCAATTCTCAATTCGCAAGTACGCAAGAACTATTGTTTGCCAGAAATTTGGAGACAGATACAAAAGGCGAAACCATATTCAATACATTGGAAAAGTTTTGTGAAGAGAAAGAGATTCCTTTGAAAAATATTAATCAGTTGCTACGGATGGCGCTCCGGCTATGACAGGGCGCCATAAAGGCTTCATAGCATACTTAAAGAATAAAATTCCAGATGTCCTTGCTAAACATTGCGTTATTCATAGACAACATTTGGTTGCTAGAAACTTAAGTGAACGACTATTTCAATCACTGCAATATGTCATCAAAGCAGTCAATAAAATCCGTAGCAGCTCTTTGAATGATAGATTATTTCATCAGCTTTGTGTTACTAATGACGAAGATTTCAACCGTTTGTTGCTTCATACTGAAGTTCGTTGGCTGTCAAGAGGCAATTGTCTGATTCGATTTTACAACCTGTTTGACTCTATGATAGAGTTCTTGGAAACTAAAGATACAGAACTGCGCAACAAGCTCATAACATCAAAGAATGATATAGCTTACATGACAGACCTGTATAAAATGTTCAACGACATGAACCTCCAACTGCAAGGCGATGAACTAAATTTAATTAAAACAAAAAATGTTGTTGCTGCGTTCGCAGCCAAACTGCTTCTGCACAAAAAGAATATGGGCAGACGTGAGTTTCACAATTTTCCGAATTTATCAGTATACTGCAGTAACGACGACTTGTTTGCCTACTGCCAACATTTGGAAAACCTCCACATTGACTTCACCGAACGATACCAGGACATTTTAAACTTGGATATACCAGACTGGGTGTTGGATCCGTTTTCAAATGTCAACACAGCAATGTCACCTCAGCTGGAAGAAGAATTTATAGAATTGACAACAAACGAAGAAATAAAAATCAAGTTCAAAAATGGATATCAAGAATTTTGGCTACAAAAACCGATCCCGCAATTGTACCCTGGATTGTGGTCAATTGTTCAACGATTTTTGATAGCATTCCCATCGTCATACTTGTGTGAACGTGGATTTAGTGCTGTGGCAACGCTGCTTACTAAAAAGAGAAATCGTTTGCGTGTTACCGAACGTGGCGACTTGCGGCTGTTTTTGAGTAAATTGGAACCTGATATCAACAAACTTATTGAACAGCATCAGATTCAACCTTCACATTAGTTTTTATATCAGAATTGATTATGTTTGTTTTATTTTCAATAAAAGATACTCTGTCCGAATACTATAAATTTGCGTTTCAATAATCAGTTATAAGTACTTAGCGGTTTTTAAGTATGTTTAAAAAGGGGGGCGTTAAAAAATAATTTATTCTTAAAGTGGGCAGTAGACAAAAAAAGGTTGGGAACCCCTGATCTAGATGGATACTTCTTTCTTTAAAGCAATGTTTCCTTACCTCACAATATTTTATCGGTTAACAATAAATCTTTACCCGCATGATCTCGGAATGAACAAAAATGGATTGTGTCAGCAAGCCTGTGATTTAAGGTAATGGTATGTACACAATCATGGACGGTTTTTTCTACCCTTTGTTAAGGGCGGTTAAGGGTTATGCAGGCAGCCTTTTCTTGTCACCTTTTGTACGGCCTTTACACATCCGGCTATTAGTCTGTCATCATATATCACGTGGTTGTGTTAACTGGCAAAGATTTTCTGATATTTTTAAATTGCTCACGCATTTTCCATAAACTTCCATGCCACATATGGACACTGTATAAGCTAACTGAAATGCACATGAGTGTTGTTGGCAGCGTTCAACGGAATAGATCCTTCGTTAGTTCCCCGATATTTGATTCGTATGCAACTAGTCACGCTCACTAGTTGTTCGATCTATTAAAAGCTGTATACTACTACCACTTAAGTAATAGCATAGTAAAATTTGAGAATAACTGATTACATAGAAAAAATACTCACCTACGGGCGAGTTATTTTTTTCGGAAAGAATTAGCTGATTAGTAGCTAATACACTATTTATAGTAGATATTAGATTATCATCATCATCATCCCCCTGCCCTTATCCCAATTTATTTGGGGTCGGTGCAGCATACCTGGCATGTTGCTAAAGTTTTGGCTATGTTTTAAGACCGGCCGCCTGCCTGACGTCAACCCTCTTTGGGAATGCTGTTGTTGGTGGTAACCGCCACCGATACGGTCTCCTTCTATCTAGCTATGCCATACCAAATGATATCTATACGCCAGGTTCTGATATTATCCTAATGTTACACTCAACTAACCGGGCTATAATAACTTATATGGCCTACAATCCGTACGATACCTAAATAGCATAATTATTCACAAAACTACCACGTTCGGTCTCTGTTCTAACAACACACACGATTCATCTTGACTCTCGCAGGGTTTAGGGGACTTCAATCGGAACTTGTAGCAAAGAATCCATTGTTTTGAACAATTTTGCCTTCACCAAAGTATCTTTCTAACGACTTTCTGAACGTGTCTGCCTTGTGTCGAAACAGAGTCCGGACAGACAAGCTGGCAGACTATTCAATGGTCCGCGTCTCGCTATCCATTTTCTACCTCGGGAACTGATGTTTCACCAACTTATTCTATAATTTCATCTTCAGTGCCGCCGCCTTTCCGTGTCTTCATATCATCGGTGACCTCACAGTAGAACACGTTAATTTAAATTAATTAAATTCGTTAATTGTTAGGCCAAAATACCCATTATAAATAAAAAAGGTAACACTCATCGTCATAGTTAATTCCGGGCGCATGCAGTGAGGAATTTCAAGTTTCAATGGCCACTTGAATGGCCCACTTCTAAATCTCTACACAGCCATGACTAATGACCACTTTACTCACTTTTACTGCACTTTCCCAAGTAATAATGGCACTTGATGAAGTTTCCCGTGCAAAAACAGCGCGGGATGGCTACATCGACTAACTTGCTGACTGGTTTGCTGTTGCTCATTCCAAATAGCCCATTATATTACGACTAGCGTTTGCCCTCGATTTTCAACGAGAACGCCATTTTGATTCATAATGAATACCTAATTACTACTAATAATGTTTTGTGGTTTATCCTGGTTGTTTCCGGGTAATTATGTTTTTTTCTTCCACGCCAAAATTGCAGAAGGCATTAGCAAAATTACCTCAAGCGGTGCACCTAATCAGATTCATGCTTAAATAGACGGATTTATAATTAGTTCTTACCACATTTGGATTTGAGAAGCATTCACAATACCTTTTATTTTCTTTATTCATAATGGCGAGATACTGTAATACATGAAGTATTATTTCTGTATTTTAAAATATGCCAATTAATGCCTTCAACATTTCATAATAAAATAAGTGCTGTTCTCAATATTTAACGAATATGAATAAATGATATAGAGTAAAATATCAATATTTAAAATGCACTGAAATGCGATTTATCGGCAAAAACAAAGCGAATCATTTTAATATTACATGATTTATGTCTGGCGGTTGGCGAATTTTGTATCTACGTATTCGAACGCGGTGCCTTTAAAAGTGTGAATAAATAATTCGGAACGTATTCGCTTTGTTCAGTTCTGTTACAGTTACACCTATATAGCTAGAAAGGGTAGGTAGAGGTACCTCGACATGTACAGGATTGTCGATTGGCATTAAATCCTTCGGATATGCTGAAACAATCAGTTAAGGATTTTTTTATAGTCTGACATAAATTTCTCCACGTCATCAGTAAACCCGTAAGAAAGAAACAAAAAATTAAAACAACAACCGAATTGAAAACCTCCTCCTTTTGAAGTCGGTTAAAAATTCAAAACTCTTTATTGCTAGCGTTAGATCTCCTAAGTATGACAGCTTGCTTTTTGCGTTCTACTAGGCACAATTTTCCGGCCTACGACGCAATAAATTATAACCCAGGATTTCTTTAGAGTAGGTTCACCCATGTGAAATTTCACTAATAATCTGGGCACCGGCTAGTGACTTCATAATAAATTCGTTTTCATCCGTCATCACGCGAACTTGTTGTATGTAGTCGTGGTATCTGAGTGGTAACGGGGCCGCTTCGTGAGCCATAGGTAGTAGGTTCAAATCTGATACGTACCAATGTAACTTTTTCAATGTTTTAATTACTTTCTTATTTTAAACTTTGTTAACCTAAGACATCGCAGACATACGGTAAAGGATGTTGGAAAGCATCTTAAAGAAAGCTGGACTTGATGCTCAAAAGAAATCGCCAATTTGCTGTGAGCTAGCCTGGTAATCAATGCTCGTGCCTTCTCTGTATGAGAAGATGCCCTGCAGTGCTCTGCAGTGGGACATTATGGGCTGGTTATGTTATATAACATAACGTAGCATCACGCCTGTATTCGAAGGGGTAGGCAGAGGTGCTTACAATTGTACACCCATATTTTTGAAAATGCTGTTATTAAGTCCCATGTAATAGGTGGTGAGCCTATTGCCATCTACCAGGCACTATTCCAAACTCCAGGAAGCTACTGAAAATTTCCTAACATAAAAACCCAATAACACGTTGTCCGTCCGACCTAGGAATCGAACCCAAGACCTCATGCTCAGCCTTCACCCTTGGGACCACTAGACCAACGAGGCAGTTTATGTTATATCTTTGTAAATATAGCCTCTGTTACTTTGATTTATACTAAATTTACACTACCATTGTTTAAAAGGGTTTAAAAGCCTGACTAAAACGTATGAATCATATTATTTTACGCCTAGCCGTGTTCCATTTTGTTAGGCCGAAAGCAAACAAAATAGTTTGTGAAACATATCGCGGCCGTGTTAATGCATAACAATTTGTTTGTTCTGCCTTATCACCGTGTTTATACTGTATGTGATTGTCACATTTATCAGTAAAATGGAAATATTGGCACCTACCTTGTGAATTTCAATTTCCGGTGGCTATTATTTATTTATGTATGGGAAAAGGTTTCGACGAAACGTTCACGATGAAAACGATATTATATTATTCTTCTCCTTCTTATCGATGAATAATCTAGTGTCAGAGTTTAAACCACCCGTAGGTCTCTGACATGGCTTTACACACCATCGGGAACATCTCTCAGGTGTGATGGTTTCCTCACGATGTTTTCCTTCACCGTTTTAAGTGAGTGATAATTAATTTATAATACGCACATGACTTCGAAAAGTCAGTGGTGCGTGCATTGGATTCCAAATTGCGATCTTTGACTTGCCAGTCCAACGATCACTAGGCTATCACTGCTTATATACTCGTATATGTCGCAGATGGATTGTAGAATCAGCTGTTTTACAAAACTGCTAGCTGATTTACAAAACAGTACTGTTATGAAAAACAACTGAACGACATTTAGCGGTTTAACTTAATTACTGAAATATAATACGCAGAATTGTATGAAGGTTTGTGTGTATCAATACAGCGGGTCAGAGATTATGTAAAACAGCGTGATATGAACTGTCAGATTGTTGATTTTAGTTAGTTTTTTTCATTTTGTCGCATATGGCTCTGTATGTCTTAACAATAATAACCTATTTTTATTTTACTTGTCAATAGCAAAAAAAAAGATGAAAATTGTGAATGACGTAAATACTAAACCACTATAATAGTCGACAATATATCGGGATTTGAAAGAAAATAAACAAAATTGATCCATGAGCGAGCGAAGCGAGCTCGGGAGTTTCGTGCATCCCGACACGGACAGGATAGGTTCGAAGAGGATGACGGGGGGCAGCGAGCGAGCGTAGCGAGCGAACTACCCCCGTCATCCTCTTCTTGTTTAGGTTTTTTATAACCTTACAGACACAAAAATAGGAGCCCCGCTAAGCGGGGCTCCGTCGACCCAGCCACGGAAAGTCAAATCAGAATACAGTATCTTATTTTTTACTTGAGTGGTGACTATCCATATAATATACCTATACAATAAACAAATCTGTCCCACAGTAGATATGTGTGTAAGGTGGGTAGCTTTTTTTTTAAACGTATCGCAACGTCGTTCAGCTGTTTCAATTAGCAAGGAGTTTTATAAAACAGGGAATCTACAATAAAAACTAGATTCATCATCATCCCTCTGCCCTTATGCCAATTTATTTGGAATTGATGCAGTGTATGATGGTGAATATGTAGGTATAAGTTTATGCATCTCTGTCAGTCGTCATAGAACTACGTATATATTCCATACATCTCTACCAGTATCCTTTCTTGCCATATCACCATCTTCATATTAAAAACTGTGTTTAATAATATTTCAAAAACCAATACATTACAAATAGTAGTTTCCAATTTCTTAACATAACATAGCATCACGCTTGTATTCCCCGAAAGCGTAGGCAGAGGTATACACAGTTGTATACCCGCATTTCACCAATGCTGTCATTATGTTCCATAACATAGGTGGTGAGCTTATTGCCATCTACCGGGCCCAATTGTGCACGTAAATTCTGACTTTTCATAAGTGCCTTTGTATGGTTTATATGAAATAAAAACCTTTGACTTTGAATTCCAAAGTACAGGCTGCTACTGAGAATTAATAGAAAACTCAATAACACTTTCCCGGAAATCGAACCCGAGACCTCATCAGTTGGGCTTCGGACGACTAGACCAACAATTCCAATTTCTTGATTGATAGATTGCCCGAGAGCTGAGCTCAAGATTAAGGGCACCGTTCGAGTTAGCAACTAGTAAAATGCACGTAGTAACCGGTGAACATTATGTGATACTGAACTAAGTATTACTATATACTAACAGGAATTAACGCGCAATAAAACCTTCGATTCGCTTGACGTTTCGACCAGGTTGCACTGATCGTGGTCACAAGCAGACTGAACTAAGTAGTCTGAGAACTGAATGTTGAGCCATCTAATTAAGACAGTTATAATATCAAAGGATCTTCTCAAAGTCGGTCGTATTTGTAATGCTAATGGTCAGTGGTCACGTCAACGTTGAGTCGACCTCAACCTTTAGGTCCCCAATCAACGAACACTTCCGACAGAGATGTTCATTTGGGTAGAGACTATCGGTTTGCGAAGTTATTTAGGTATAACATTTACTTACGTAAATAAGTATGGGTACCTACAGGGTAGAGGAACTTTTCTGGTTTTCAATACTTAGTGTTTATGAAGAAATAGGTAATTAATAGCTATGTAAGCTAATATAATCAGTTTAAATAAAAAAAAAAACGTTTGGGAAGTGTGTCATAAAGTTATACACCTATCTATTCGTTTTGTTTTTAGCGTCGTCGGTACACTAAAAAAAGTTGTTTGAAATTTTTAATCACGTCGACACATGTGAAAGAGTACCAAGATCACCTGTGGATAATATAGTGTTGTGCCAAAGCACGTGTTGGGAGGTAGGACGAGACGGAGTCCCCCGGCGCCTTCGTAAAGCCATCCGAAACATGCGACAACAACGTGCTGTTGTCCTTTTGGAGGTCATTTAATGGACCCGCCTAGACGATAACCCAGAGGCCCCGTGGTAGGCACCGTGATAAGCTGTGTTATAACTGTATTTAACTTTTTAGAAGAACAAGTTATCTAGGATTTGTACTTAAAGTCACACCGAATGCAAAATGCTTCCGAGACTTGATGAAACTAAAAAACAATTTCGTATTTATTGACACCCTGAAGAAATATTTGACCATTAGAGCGAATATGAACAGATTGCCTCGTTGGTCTAGTGGTCTCAAGTACGACTGCGGAGCATAAGGTCCTGAGTTGAATTTCCAGGTCAGGTAAAGTGTTACTGGGGTTTTCTGTTAGTTTTTCAGTAGAAACCAGAGTTTGGTATTGTGTCCGGTCGATTATACCTAATGGGCTCACCACCTTTTACATGGGACTTAATAACAGCATTGATGAACTGTGCACACCTCTGCGTACCTCGTCTATGAATCCAAGTGTGATGCTATGTTATGTTATGTGATCATGAAATGAATGGTTTTGATCTACATATTCATTAAATCTAAAGAACCGGATCATATCGAAGTGATAGAATGGAAAGTAAATAACTATGTAAATACAAGAACAATTTTATTCTGACATAAAAGGAAAACCTTGCTCACCAGGTAGGAATAAATGTGATATTGAGACAGCCGCGGCTGCGCTTTCCCTAAACAAACATTCCGACTAGTTTTTATTTCCATGGTAATGTGTATAATTCCGGTCCTCGCTACATGACGCCGAGAAAACCCCACAGAAATCGAAAAGGGAGAATTTGTATTAATGCGGGGTCGCAAGCTCAGTAAAGCTTTTATAAGTGATGAGATCTAAGTTCAAAAGCTCCAAATACATTTGAAATGTACATATCTTTAAAGAGCTCTCGAATCTCAAAGTTTGTTTGATCGCCATAAACTTATTGCTGAATCAGTAACATTGCGGCAATCAGTGCCGAATAAACGATATTTCACAGTGAATTATATTGGAGTAAGTGTTTCCAATAAAGCATTTTTATTTCAGTGTTTTATTGTATTTTCAGAATCAGGACTACTCTGATTAAACATAAATCCAGTAGTAATAAATACGTACGTAGGTATATATAAAGTATTGGTAACTGAAACGCATTGCAGAAAAAAAAATACAAATTGAATAAATGTAAACGAAATCTCAAGAGTTTTTTTTTTATCAAACATGGATCTACGTTTGGCCAACAACTCGTCTGATGGTAAGCGTCGGTGTGGTCGAGGATGGATCACGTACCTATATCCAGCATAAATCTGTTCACTCTTAATATATTATATTTTGGGAGAACGATAGTTGGGGAGTTGATGCAACTGCCCAGACCCGTCTTCCACAACGGTTGCACCGGACTACATCCCGAAACACGACTAGATCTTTCACGGCATGGCTTCGTCCGGTGGGTAGTAACGAGCCGCGGCCGAAGCCTCCCACCAGAGTTGCGTTGCCTGTTTTGCACCACCCATGGGCCACGTGTAGGGATTCCATTTTAAGGGTGCACTCCTACGGACGCGGGCATGACGCGGGCAAGACAGCTCCCATAATAGCCCCCAGTTAAACAGATTTTTACATGTATTCCACAGAATTTTCTGTTCAGCTATCTGTCTTTCGTTAAAATTTATTAATATGCAATACGTTTGTTATTTGCCAAGGGTTCCTTAGCATCCTTGTAATAATATAATAGGTACCTGCTTAATATCTACAGAATATGGGTGCGTGGGCTTTACACACCCTTCTCCCTTGGTTAATAAAGATTATGTGGAGTCGAGACTTAGGCGTGCGCGGCTGCAGCCTTCATACAACGTTTTAATATTCATGGAATTTTAAATACATAATCCGTCGACACACGCTTATGTTTCTGACTTATCCTAAGATTTCAATCGCTTATTGCTGGTACATATTTAAAGCATCTTTATTAAAGAATGAGCCAAGAAGATTATGACGTATGCATGCTTATGAATACTGGAAATATATAAAACGCTTTCTTTTTATTTTCTGTTAGTAATCTCACGATATTAAGAAGATATAACGAATTTACAAAAGTACATACAAAACCATGCTAGTCTGTAACAAAAACTGAACTGTTTTTCCGTTCAGCTGGCGTATTGTATTGGCTGTGTTGACGTCAAAACAATGGTCACTTTGTAGTACATTGCGTCATATGTTTCTATAACACTTTTGTTTTTGATAGACAAGCTATAACATATGACGTAATGTAGGTACTACAAAGTTAAGCCAAACAAGTTGGCGTCTTTCTGCAGAACTGTGCCAGATAAAAGACAATATGACAGTTGTTCTCTGACCTACCATATCCATTTTATCTACATTATCAGTATATTTTTCTATGATATGGCTATGGTTATGGAGTTTTGGTTAACGAGAAGCGACTGTCCTCAAAATATCGGTTTCCTTTGGGAATCGAAGGGTCGCCTTGTATATGTCGTTGGACTTATATTGTTATAAGATATCTGTATACTATAAAAAGGAAGTCAGGATCAAAAGGGTAGAGGCAATCAAAGTGCGAACATAATCAGAATATTGGGTGAAAAATGAAATCAACCTTAAATCAATCAAATTCCGCCTTAATTTTCCACTAAACCTGAAATTTTATAAGTGAAAAATAGAAAATTGATCTATTATGAAATAAGATTCCATTAACTTAGTTACGTCTTTACATCAGTACAGATGAGAAAACCTTGCAGGTCTTATAAAATTGTACAAGTAGTTTATTCCGTAATAATAACAGCATATTTTCTACAGTGCAGGAAGTGTAAAATCCTCTTAAGGATAATCTACTAAAATCGGGAATAAGTTCACTTTCCCGACACAAAATTTAATAAAGTAAGAAACTGAGTTTAATAAGTAGTATCATCGCAAGTGGCGAGATGTAATAGTTGTGCGGAAATTTTAATAACGCGATTGAGTTAAAATGGCGGGTATTCTGTCGAGTTCTATACATAGTTTCCATGTTTAGACACGTGTATGTAAAAAATATAAACAGAAAATAAAATTATAACTTAGGTTATTGAACATAGATGAAACGAAAAAGGTATTTTAGAATCGTAACACGTGGAATTTGATAGTCTCTATCTACCGCAATGGGAAACAGGCGTGATTTTGTGTACCTAACCTCAGATATAAATTAGTAACATAAATTACTGTAGCAACCATGTTTCCCACATATAAAGATTTCAATTCACGTAACTCAACGACTGTCGGAACAAATACGTTGAAGGTCAAACCTCCACTAGTTATGTACCTATGCGGTGCATTTGACATTCAAGAGGTTAAAGAGTACGACTAACCTGCAAATGGTGTTGCCGCACGTGGCACCCACGCGGGTCAGCACATTAGCATCCTCCGATCAACTCAATTTGACATCACTGCACTATCGTAAACGTCTTACTAGAGTTTACACAAAGCGGATTAACAATAAATGGTTCAAGCGGTCAGGATACACTTTTCACGAAAAACTAGCAGGGACAATGCAATGCGATTTTAGCGGTCGCGAATGAATTGACTGGTCGAGCGTGTGTCAACTTTAAATCAGCGTTATAGGGGGTAAAAGAAAAATAACGGTGTAAAGGTTTGATAATTTACAAACGTTATATTTTAATACCTACCTGCCAAACTTTATCGAATCGATGTACTACACTTTCTATATTACTCCAATCTATTCTCATTAAAACAAAGAACAAAATACTTATTTCAGAAAAATCGGCTACTATCGAGTCATGCCATTACAATCACAATGTGTGACCATTGACTCCAAATGACTCCAAATAAATACAATATTCAGCTACTTCAAAAACTAGAGAGTGGTCATGCAATTACCTATGGAAGGGGGGGGAGGGGGTGAGATTTTTTCAGCATATGTATGTGCTACTCCCCTGTGATGGTGGACACTGCACGGTCTAACAGCTCCTGATGCCCCGTGGAGGGGGATGCTATTTGCGGGCAGGCGGGGCTGTATACAGGTAATTGTATGACCCCTCAATATTGTTGAATAATTATATTGTATTCATTTGGAACCATAAAGTATGCCCTAAAATAAGACGGTTGAATATGTATTACAGTTTTAAATATTGAGCAGGCATGAAAGATATAATATAATATAATATAATATTCCACAACTATCACACAACGCCGTCTAGTCTCAAGCTAAGCAGAGCTTGTGTTATGAGTACTAGACAACTGATAAACATACTTATATATTTCTAAATGCATACATATTATAGATAAATTACACCCAGACACAGAACAAATGATCGTGCTCATCACACAAACATTTGTCCTGGGTGGGAATCGAACCCACGACCTCCGGCATAGCAGTCAGGGCTACTAACCACTAGATCAACAGGTCAGTCAATATGAATTGCAAGTTTTTTTTTTTAGGGTTCTTGTAAGCCTTTGCGCTTTGATTTTATATATATACTAGAGTTAACACCTAGCCTAACCATTTAGAATGTCCCGAAAAGGTTTGATTGCAGTAATTTACATAACCATATATTAAAAAAAAACGATAACTATTATTTATAATTAACGATAAGTTCTCCAAAAGAAAACGAAACCCTCACAAGAACAAATACTAGCAAAAGGCTAAGCAAAGAAGAAGAATAAGTTCTCCAAAATAAGCATACAGTTATGGCCGCAAGAATTCAAAATACAGTTTTTTTATCTGAAACAAGAATTTCTCTAGGTTTTGGCAATTGTCAGGCTTCAACGGTACATTGCGCTACGAAAATAAAACAACCGTGTACGTTATATATTTATCTATATTCAGGATCTTAATGGTTTACTTTGTCACTAACTAATCAATAATTAAATTAAAATCTACATGTACAAAAATTGTTTTATATACACGAATTCATGCAATTACTATACTTAGGTCTAATTGGTAGGTACGTAATGACCGTGACGCTCGATACTCGAGGAATTTACAAATATAATTAATATAATATACCTGACGAAATTCATCATTTTGACACATTCAAGTAAATCCGAGTTTTTAAAACTTCCACACTAATTAGGGTTGTTATTTATTTTAAATAGCTAATCGCTAATTATATTTAAATTACAATTTAACGTCTTTGTGAACCTGTTTGACGATATTTGCAATAATAAAAATTGACGATCATCAATTACATTCTTAAGATTATGAATTTCATACATGAAGATCGTAAATATAATGCGTTTTCAATGACACTGAGTATGAGTGATAATTATCGAATAAATTTATTCTTGAAAATTGGAACACACGACATTTCATGAAAATTGTTGGCTTCCAAGCACTCGCCGTCGCCAGCGCAGTATTAGGGGACTGTGCAATAGACTAATACCTAAACAGACTAAATGTTGTCTATATGAAAGAAATATAATGTTTATATTTACACGCACACACAGACGCACGAACATTTGGCACAAAGAGGCGTTTCACGCTCACACACAGGCCACGGCACGATCCACTACAGGTTCTGAGCAAATATAGGTATGCGGAGAGATATCTACACAAGTACTTCGTAGCCTCACCTATTAGTCTCCACTTATAATATTGGTGAGTTCTTATTCTACTTATTTACATCTCACAATCAGTCGTAAATAGTTTATATTTTGGCAGATAATTTCCATTTAATAACTATTTATTTAATTACAGAAATATTGTTGTTACAAAATAAATATCAAACGCGACATAACCATCTGGGTTGGCACTGTTAAGTCCTAAATAGGCCGGACTAAAAGCTGCTAAAAATATCATGCAAAATGTAAAGTCATATATCGTATAAATTCTGAAATACGAGTCTAATTTCGATCTAATAATGTTCGGTTTCATAATGATAAAATTATTTCACAACCTGTTACTGTATGTTTGGAAGTTAATGACTAATCTACACAGAATGGATGAAACGTTATAGTCGAGTATTATAAATAAGGGTTCGAGATTAAAAGGAGATATTGTCAAGATTGTGTCAAGTCTCAGTAGGCGAATATATTTGTGGGAGGGTTTAGAAGTTGCTGTCGTAATCAGAGCGGCGTCGCGAGTAGTGTGAGCGCGGGTACTCGCCCGTGTAGCCGTACACCTGCGAGCCGCCGCCGCCGCCCGTCTGTCCGTACAGCTGCGACCCGCCGCCGTATCTGTCGACACAACACACATCTATTAACATACATAATATGTTCCCACATTTAAAACTTTGCCCGGCAGTGCGGGGGCAGTTGCGAGTTTCCATGAAACATGTAAGACAGGATTTCGCCGCGGGAAAAGTTTGGGCGGGAGCGGGCGTTGGTTTCCTCTAGCGAATTTAACAGAAAACTCGACGATACAAAAATTCCTTACCAGATAGCCGCGCCACATGTGCTTCTTCCGTGCATTTTAAAATAGACGAGCAGACATTTACATAGGTCGAGTATATTATAAATTCTGGCTTAGAAGCCAGCCGTTTATAGATGGCGAATTTTGTTCCTCGATTCAGAGCTGAATACTCACTTAACGCGTTTGCACGTTTTGAGTCTAATAATCGCCTTTTTCAAATACAAATGTGAATGTTCGTACCCATAAGCATTTCCGACGGGTCCGTATATCTGCGAGCCCCGTCCGGAGTCAGGCGTGTAGTGCTGCATATACTTCTGGAGCTGCGGCGTCCACTCCGACCGCCACGAGTCACCCGGGTTAGGATAAGCCAACTGCTCGATGAAGGCAGTTGACATACGCTGAATAATAACATAAAATATAAGTAAAAGAAAGAAAATGTATATGTGCAGTACTTAAGTATCCAAGTAATGCGAAGGGCACACATGACCGAGGCAAATGGAAGGCCTTGCAGTAGAGGGAATTAAACAAAAAAGAATATTGTACCTAGGTACAAACCTAAAAAAACTACACTTTTTGTCGTTTTCTTTGTCAAGTAAATAATAGAAAAAAAAAACTGTGGAAATCAGTTACTTTTAAGTAACTTATAAATACTCCAAAAATATATTTTAAAGCTAGCCCTTAATGTACAGTTTTACTCACGCTACTAAAGTGTATTCAGTTAATTATTACCTTTCCCGAAGGGAGATACGGCAATTCTCGTTCTTTCAGTTGATGCACATCGTCAAAGCCACCCATATGACTCTTATCCAAATCCCGAAGCATTTCCTCGCTCAGAGGTATTGGCTGTTTTGCTTTGGCACTCTTCTGTCGGTTAACCAACTGAAAATGAAAATAATGATGGTATTTCGTTATAAATGTGAAAAGCTAATATATTTTATTGCCTCATTGTCTAGTCAGGTCCTGGGTCTGATTCCGGGGTCTGGCAAAGGGTTAATAAGTTTTTCTGGTAGGAAATTTTCAGTAGCAGCACGGATTTTGGAATTGTACCCGGTTGATAGGAATAGGCTCACCATCTATTAAATGGGACTTATAACAGCATCGGGGAGATGTGGTACTTTTTGCTTAAGTAAATATACATAGTTTAAAATATTGGAATTCGGATACTTACGACTGTGACTCCAAATATGACGACGAATAGAAGAGAAGCCATTGCAATAACTATCACAGCAATGCCCCACTGAGGCAGGAAAGATTCTTCGTCGGGAACTACAGGTGTTGGAGCCTCACGCTTTGGCAAAACTATACAAAAATAACTCTCATTAATAAACAAGCACATTTATTATGTCATCTTAAGATGCTATGATGTTTTTTACCTATAAATTCAGTGTAAGCAGGGTCCATAACAAACTTTCCGATTTCTAATTTGCCAGCGGACTTATCGATAGTCTTGGTCATTTTTTCATTACTCTTCTTCATTCTTTCTTCATCAGGTTGATCGCCCAACATTACGTCTGGATCGAAGTCATCATCTATCGGTGCCTCTGTTATGGTCTCAACTACAGAACCAGGGCTTGCATCGTGTAAGGACTTATGAAACATTTTTTTCAGATCTAATGTGTCAACTCTATCTTCTACTTCTTTAAGTTCGATGAAGTAGTCGACAAGAACAGAACCTTCACTGAATCCATCGATTCTGATACCTTTGTACCATTTGCGTAGATAATCCGATTTGGAATAGACGGAATTCAACTGCAAAATACAGAAAGATTGGTTAAAACATTTCTAACTAGTTTCGCATAGCAACAGCATTTTACAATATTTATAAATCACCTCTTCTTTCACATCTTTGGCAAGCCTCTGCCATTCTTCTGTATGGTGGTCCAATAATTCTGGTATCCATTTGACCCCTGAAACAGTTAATATTGTGAAAACCTCTATTCTAAATAGCAAAACACGGATACCTGTAAATTGGTGTAAATATCAGTTACCTGAAACTATCTTAATGGTGGCAGCGATGTCACACTCTCTTCGGCATAACCCGGGAGTGGTCGATGGAGGAGGAACGGGTGTCGTCGTGGTCGTGGTCGTAATGCGTCGTGTCGTTGCTTCAGTACTAAATTCTGGCAGTGGACTGGTTGCGGTAGCGTTTCTTTGGGCTTCTAAAAGTTTTTCTATAGAGAATGGTGTCGTAGACGGCGATGGCCAACCGGTGAATTCAGTAGAAGCTCTAGAAATATAAAATCGATTATTATAAATGAGATATAAAGATTAAAACTTATTCAAATACAAGTGTAATAATCAATATTCAATACCTTATAGGCCAGCCCTTTTGTATTTTTGGCGTGGCAGGAACAGGACCCAAAGGTTTTGGAGTAGTCGTTTTTCTCTGAACTTTACCCCCTGGTCTTGAGGGGAATACTAGTTTTATGCCTCCCGGAGCTTTTGTTGTACTACTACTAGGAGGTGCTTCGGGTTCTTGATGTTCTTCAGTTTCGTTTAATTTGAACCCAGGGGGCAATAAATTTGAAATGTCAGCTACTTTGATCTCGATTAGCGGGCTCTCAGCAGATTCCTTTTCCGTCCCATTTAGTTTGAATCCCGGCGGTAATAAAGCCGATACGTCTATTGGTACAGCGTTGGCTGGTAATTTTAGTGCAACCTTTGGTTTTTCTGTTGTTGTAATATTTAATTTAAAATCTTTTGGTAAGAATGCTGAAATACCAACTTTTCCAACTTTATCTGATTCTGTAGTTGGTTTGGGTTCTGGTTTTGCTGTACTTGGTGGCTTATAATTAGATGGCAGCAATTTACTTAGATCATCCTTTTGTAATCTTTTAACAAGATCTTCTTGGGGCTTATTTTCTTTCGGTTTATATTCTTTTGGTAGTAAAGATTTGTAATCTAATACAATAACTTTATTTTTCGCACTTATACCAGATGATCGACCTTGCGTTCCGTTAATGATCGAGACTTCACTTGACGTCTCAGGTTCACTAGTAGTGGTAGTAGAGGTGGTAGTACTTGTTGTACTGGTTCGTTTATCTTTAAATGATAGTCTTGATTTATAACCAGCAGGCAATAGTCCGGCAACGTCATCCATCACAGTCACTAGAGAAGGTTTCTTTCTTGGTTTAGGTGTCGTAGATGTTGTTACACGGTGAGCAAATTTTTTAATTTGTACAGGTAATGGATCTGGCGATGACTTTTCTGTAACGGAAGGTGATAGAGTGCTCTTCAGTGTAAATACTTTTATAGGTGACGGGGTTGTTGTTGTGCTAGTAGTTGTTGTTGTTGTTGTGGTGGTCGTACTTTCCGTAGTCGATTCAGTAATTAATTCAATATTTTTATTTTCGTTATCTAATGATCCAGATAAAACTGCGCTTGACAACTCCGATTGTATACTGTCCAATTTATCGTTAATATTTTCAGTTGACGAAGGGGTATTAATTAGGCCATTTGTTTCTTGTCTCGGGTCTTTCGTTACTGATTCCTCATCGTCATCTTCTTCATTGTCATCCGCTAGAACTTGTTTTTTTTCTTCTTGTTCCACTGTAGGGAATGGTAAGAATCGAGCACCTGAAACACTTCTACTTGTCTGAACTGAAGCAACCACAATCCAATTTTCAGTTGTTACTGGTACAGAGGAATCATTAAGTTGATTGCTGGTTGGTGAAGTACTTTCGGAAGCCGAGCTTAGTTTTGTAGTACTTGGTGCATAAGTTACATCTGGAATAGATATGGTACCGTTAACTACGCTCTTTGTAGTAACAACTGACACAATTTCAATTGAAGGCGTTTCTATCGATGTGATATTTTCATCAGAAGCGGGCGCATTATTTTCGGGAACGGATGTATCTATTTCTTCTTTATTTTTGTCCATTTGGTCAATTACAGTGGTGTCTACAAAATGTTTAAAATTATCATCTTTGACCAATGTTTTCTCAGGTTTCATTACAAGAACATCAAAAGAATCTGTACTATTTGTTTTTGATTCTTCCGTAGAATTTTCAGGTTCATCAGTGGTGTCATATTCCTCGTCATAAATATCAGTAACATGTTCTGTTGAACGTGGTGCTTGAGTTGTATGTTTCACTTCAGAACTTTCAGCGTCGTCATAATATTCCACATATTCTCCATCATCTTCTTCACCATCGGCTTCATGGTCTTCATCAGAGTGGTGACTACTTACGGTAGTTGTTGTAGAAGTAGAAGTAGTAGTTGTTTCAACTGATGCTTTTCTTGGATAATTATCAGTATTCATTGAACTTGCATCAGGTTTACTATCATCAGCTGATTCAGATATGGTATGATTGGATTTAATGACTTGCACATCAAATGATCCTTGAGTATTCTTCATGAGCTCTCTAAATGAACTAATATCGCTTATATCATCTTCAAGTAAAGGTTCTATATCAAGAAGTCCTTTATATTCGGTGGAAGAACTTTGATACTGGTTAACATTCGTTTTAGGTGCATTAAAGTTGTTGTTTCTATTTATATTATATGCTTTGTTTGGTGAATTTGGTGTAATTTGAGAATTCGTATTTTCATTTATAGAAGGTGAATCTAATTGAGGAAACCGTGGTGTATTAGGCTTAATATTCAGTCTTTGTTTGGTTGCGAGTTTATGAGGATTATAAGTAGTCACCCTGTGATGATCAAATAAATCTTGATTATCATTTTCAATATCTTCGTCATGTAGGATATGACCACTCTGTCCGTTGATCTTTAAGCTATTCCCATCGAATGGTATAGTTTTAAATCTATTATTTTGTAAGTAGTCAATATCAGGATTGTTCAAAGTGATTTGACCTAAAAATGTTTCGGGTTTTGATGGATCATTTTGGTATGCTACAGAGTGTATTTGCGATACGTCGGGCCTTTTAGTCGAAGCCGGGTGTACCAATTGGAAGTTGTAAGGTAATGCCGGCCTAAACCTTTGTCGCTGTGCGGTAAATTCGGGTTGGTTTACATAATACTGCGCTCCGGATTGACTTCTGCCCGTCGGCAATTGAAATGGTGACGGATTTTGGTTATAGTTAGGGCTAGGAAATCTGCCTTGACCCTCATTATAAAGTGGCTGTTGTACCGTAGGTGCCACCCTGTAGTTATCGCCATGTTCGTAAAATGAAGATGGGCGAGTGTTTGGAAATAAAGGCGGTTGGACTTGAGCAAAGTTTTTTTCTACTGGTGAAAAGTAAAACTGGTTTTCGTCTGGAACAAAGAGAAATTATAAAATTAATCGGTATAAAAGTAGAAAGAAAAGTAGTTAAAATAATGAATGTATGAAACAGTCATAAGTTGCTATATCAAGCGTAGTTTGTTTAAGTTATACAAAGAATAAAAATAAAAATTAGTTGGTCTGCGAAATAAAATGTTGTATTGCCCGTTGGTAATCGTAAAACAATGTTAGGAATGTGTTGTATATTTCCACTGAATGCAGATGCGAAGAATTTGCATTCTCTCTACTACCCTGGTAGAGAGAATGCAAATCACTATAAATAATATTTTACATGTGAAGTTGGATATTCTATATGCCGCATATAGCGAAACTAAAGTAAAATATTGTGTTAAAAAGTACTTAATTGACTCTAAACTAAAATCACGGCAGCGCATTAAATAAGTTAAGACTCAATGTTTTCAAAAATCATAATCAAATATTATGAATTTATTTTTAATACACTACATTCAGCTATTTTCACAGTAAATTCTGCGGTGTTACAAAAAACAGAGCGCGGCAACCTTCTGTTGCAATATTTTTGAATGCCATTAAACACATATAAAACATACTAATAATATATTAATAAAACAAAATATATTAATTACCAAACGTGCACTAACTTTAAGTTATGAGGTAGTATAGTTCGTACGTAAAATATGCGAGAATATTTAACACGTTACGCGATTCGTGACGTTACATGTGTACGCAATGTTACAACTGTACATGACTTTGATGTACTGCTCAATTTTATGCAAATTACCTACGTTTTGTTAAGTTCCATTCATTCCGAGTCGTATGCATTATACATTAACAGAGGTGTTAAAATTTAGGGTTTTTAGTAAAGAGGTAATTTGACAGTTATTGATAGTGTTAATATTATTTTTGTAGAAGTAACGGGTCCAGTTAGTACGGACATTTCTATACGTATTATGGATAAAATATTCTCACGCTTTTCACGCAAATTATTAATATAATCAATATCTTCCAGTAAATACTTTCTTGTTACTACATTAGGGATGTTTATTGAATGATACATCACACACCACATGGGAAGATAACAAATAATTTTATTAATAATAAAAGTGAGTGAAAAGTAATCCTATTATTCGTCCATAAACTAAGTTAGTGTACAAAACAACTCCTCACATGTGGGGAACTGGGGAAAAACAATATCGTAATGGCTTTGGGAGTTTGTTTTGAGAAAATTTTTGTTCTAGTCAGGTTTCATACATTGTTGTGAGTGAAGGATATATTCTTATATGAGTTAATGCAAATGTAGCGAGTCTTCTTCTGAATTTGATACATCATGATTTCATCAGTTCAGCACACTGAATCTGTGTATTTTATCTATTAAACTCAGGTACAATTGAGAGAGAGAGTTATTGAATTGCAATAGCTTATCTTGTCTTCTCATTAATTTTCACACAGTACAAGTCACAGTAGCAAGCAACGAATTCCAAACTTTTGAAATATATTGACATAATAACAAAATATAGCAGCACCGCGCCTGTATGGGGCGAAGGATTAAGCAGAGGTGTCATCATCATCATCATTATCCTCCTGCCCTTATCCTAATTTATTTGGGGTCGGCGCAGTATTTATTCTTCTTCCATACATCTCTATTAGCCGTCATATCGTCAGTCACTCCTTTCCTTGCCGTATGATCTTTTACACAATCCATCCATCGCTTCCACAGTCTTCCTTTACTCTAATAGCCATCTAAATTCATATTCAAAACTTTCCTCGTCACATAATTAAGCAAAGATGTACCTACTTATTGTAATTATAAGCACTCCCACATTGCAACGATGCTATTCTTAAGTCATATTAAGTAATAATAGGTGGTGATTTTATTGCTATCTTTGACACAAATCCAAACTCCAGGATGCTATTGAGAATTTCATAACAAAAAAATCTGAATAACACTGCCCGGCGCGAATATCGAGACCCTCATGCTCCGCAACCGCACTTGAATAACTAAAACAGTGAGACTGTCCTAAATGTACGTAAGAAATATCCCCAATCTGTATTAAATTGGTTTACATAGTTTTTATTAAAAACATAATATGGACGATAGTACAATGACCACTGGGATTTATTGTTAGTACGTGCGGGCTACGAAACGATTAATAAAGTGATAAATGGACATTCTCCATCGTGGAATAAATTTACCTTACCTTTGTTACACGAATATGTATGATGCGTTATAATATTTCAAAGCCATTCTGCTATTTGTTTTTGAGCTCGTAAATTATATACTTTTGTATTATTACTAGATGCCACATAGTTGGTTCCCTTATTATTAATTGCTTCTGTAGGGCTAGAAGAATTTGTAGGTAACCTTAAATTAGGATTCTTGAAACTAAGTTAGCAAACTGCGCTTGTTAGAATCGTCGATAACTTATTCTGCTACCAGTTAAATAAATAATGACCTCGTTTTAGATGCCTTTGTCAGAAAATGTAATGTATGTTATAATTAATCGATTTAATATCGATAACGTAAAGCATAAACTGTTATTACAAATTAATTATTCAACAACGTGGCCTCTGGGTACGGTACGTTGACAGCAACGTGGATGAATATTTACATTCTCTATAGTTGTTTTTTTTTTTCAGATAGGTTATTCTGTTTATTCGCTAATTAGCAGACACTATAGAAATATTATTGTTATCAAGTACAATTTTGAACTTTACCGAGCAAGATGAAATTTGGTTTACATAAACAATCTAATAAGTCACTCCAACTTCTTAATTAACGCTAGATCAGTTGCCTTGAACCCGGAAATGAAATGCGTACTTATCCATAAGTCTGTTCACATTAAGAACGCTTGCACGAAACATTCATTGGTAGTTTTTTTCACACTTGACTCGATTTGAAGAATAATCATGATCATCTGCCATTATCCCTAAAATAATCATTTTGACACACGTCGTTCAAGCCTCCCCGAAAATGAACACAATATAGTGTAAGTAAACTAAAAACATTCATGGTGACTTATATATCGGCCAGCATTTTTATCCTTTCAGTAGGTTATATAATACGAAAGGTTTCTTTATATGAATCACTTCTAACACGATATGAGTGCGGTACAAAGAATCATATCTCACGACGCAGACCGCGCAGTCTAATCACATTTAACGGCTCTTCTAGTTTATTATTATGCTCTCGGTTTTGGCCTGTATATCGTTTGGAAAGATAATCTTGAGGAAATTACTTTCTTGCGGATCATATCCCTAATTAAGAATGGCGTCAGGTCCCGAGTGGGAGTATCGTTGGCCTAATAGAAAATCGATCGTCTGAATAACTCATAAACTACAAGGCCTCTTCAGCCATGGAAACTTTGAGGCCTGTTTACGTAATGAATCTTGTGTACCTACTTGGAGTAGATACTCAAATAGTACTTATCCTAATCAAGAAGACTTTGTTTACAACTTTTTTCAAAGATGTTTCGCTGTTTTCTTACAGGAATCGTGCCGTAGATACATTATGCATAATGTTAAATATAATCAACAAAAATTTGCGCATCATATTTTCTGCCGAGAGAAGGTCAAGGTAACCTCATTATTTTATGTTAAGTTATCGCTCTACTTACTCATACCGTAATGTAAAATGCATATTTTACATAAATTAATGCATCTTAAAATTACCATAATAACACAAATTGTCCAATTTAAAGTTCCGCCATTTATATCAAGCCAGAGAAAAATTCAAAGCAAATTAAAGAGATTTATGTTCCGATTACACTTTGGGGTACGCCTCCAAGCTCAGCGTTTTTAAATTTTATATTATGGGAGTCCAGAGTGCCATTGAGGAGTAAAGTAAATATGGATATAAGAGCATTTTTGTGTTCCTAAAATGGCAAATCCTCTTATTCTTATTTAAAATTACGTAGAGCATTTCAATTGAGTACATAATGTGTTATAGCTTTATTATAAATTATCCTTAATTTGCCGACATTTTATAAAGATCGCCAAATTCACAATAAAAAAATTATCTTACAAAAAAGGGAAACCCTATTGTAAGCTCAAATGTATAATGCTTTGAAGTCAACGGAGTGTTATTACTGCATTCCTTTTATACGAAGATTTGGCAATGGGGCGGATTATAATAACTGATTGCCGCCTGACCTCGTGGATCCCGGAATATTCCCGTATTTTTATCAGAACAAATTACCAACCCTAAATATACTCCGAGGGGAACCGATGGATTAGAATAAATTTTGATATATTGTATTTACGCATTTTCTTTTATAGGCATGTCAAAACTCTGAGTGATACAGATAGGAAGTGAGTAGGTAGATTGATGGGTATATACAATCGAAATGTTTGGTATAAGATTATGAAGTGGAATCATCCCCATTTAGGTATGCTCAGAATTATCAACGGCCCATCACGAAACAATTTATTAATTATGATGAAAACTCCAAAAAATTACTTGACTTAAAGTGAAAGAGTATGTATTACAAATCATAATATTTATCCAAAGTCAAACTTCAGTCCAAAGTCCAACTTCAACTCAATTTCATCCTAATCAAACACCATACTTACTTAAAAAAAATACAATATCGACAGGCAAGGTTCACCTGATGAAAGAAATACCGTAACATTGGCAGGGCCTTCAATATATTTTCTGATCAACTCTAAGGTCACAAGAAACTGGAATTTCCCTAGAGACTGGCCGAGTTTGGTAGTTTTATCGCTCATGTCAATGTTTATACGCCAGAGTTGATTATGAGACCAGAATTGCAATAGTGGGTGTAGACCCTTCAAAGTTTCCTTTATGAATACGGAATGAAACGAAGCCCTTATTGCTCTGTAGGTAGTTGAGTTGTGAACCTAATTTAATTATTTTTTGGTCCTGTTTAAGCATTAGTTGCATAACTATTCGCGTATAATATATAATAATATAAGTGGCTAACATTTTAGTATTATTTTAGCTTAATATTAAACTCCTTTTCTAAATTAATATTTTCAGATCCTCAATGAAATATTTACATCGATTATAGGATTATAGGTAACGGGGCTTTTGAATACAATAGGTTTTATCTAATAATACTAATATCATTGTAAGATCAATTAATTTTTCCGAGTAGTATAAAAAGAAAAGACAAGGGTCTACAATATACCGGCAGTAGATAGCTAAGTCTAGAAGTCTATTCATCAGTAGTTCAAAGCTATTAATTACTAACAGCCAGTACCGACGATTTAACGTGCCCTCCGAACCACGATCTGTCTATAGTCATGAGCTTCAAAATATCCCTAAACAAATGTTTTTTTTTTCTAAATTTCCTCCACCGGACTTGTTATAAAGTTGCTGGCTCATGGTGAAATGAAAGGGCTTTCGTTATAAAACAAACACATGTCAAGTACACGCGTCGTCATAGCAACTCCCCCCCTCTTTTAAGGCACTCTGTGGTTGACTCACGTTGCTCTCAAATTTTGATCGAGTGATTGATACGTATGTGTATTAGGTAACAAAGGGGCCTGATGAGGGTACCTATGTGGGCTTAATCATGAGAGCATTATTTATATAAATATTTAATATAGCCACAGCCTCGCTTCGTCTAGGTACACAACTATTTTTAAGTTAAGTTTTTTTATATATATTTTACGTTAGTATTTGCCTATATATTAAGCTATATGTGATAGAAAGATTTTTTAAATAGTCATGCTTAGCATCATGCCTGTATTTCTCAAGCGGGTATGCAGAAGTGCACACAGTTGTACACTCATATTTCACCAATGCTGTTATTAAGTCCCATGTCGTTGGTGATCCTATTGCCATCAACCAGTCACAATTTCAAACAGAAAATCTCAAAAATATTTTGCCTGATCTGGGAATCAAACCCAGGACCTCATGCTCAGCATTCGCGCTTAGAACTAGACCAACAAGGCAGTTAAATTGTCGAATAGTATATATAATATAGAGTTCGAATAGTTTCCTTAAAATTATATATTTAGGTAACCTATTCGTTACCCGAAACCGTAACCTATACAAAAATATACAAGTAATAGCTTCTGCCCGCGACTTGGCCCTTGTGAACTTTAGAATCGAGTCCAACCAGAATAAAAAGTCCTATGTGTTAATCAAGGTTATAAACTATATGTGTGCTAAATTTCGTCCATATTCGTTCAGTAGTTATTGCGTGAAAGAGTAACAAACATCCATCCATCCTCACAAACTTTATTAAATAATAAACTGATAAATCCTGGATCGAAATGTAAAGCATAAGAAACTCATACATAAAGAGGCCGACAGAATTAACAGTCTTCATTAGCCGTGATCAACTAAAGTCCACTAAAGCAGAAATATGTACACATATGAAAAATTAACTTGTCTGTATGAAAAGGGCCTGGATTTACGAGGCCTCTGGGACTGAATGTGTTATGTTATGGTCCCACTAATCTCACTTATACCGTTAGCTCAAAATCGATGTTTGTAGAGGATTTCTTAGTTTGTGTGTGGATCATAAAATTGGACCGATATTTAGATCGTTCGTATACATTCATATACATTGAAATAATTAATTACTTGCGTATAAAATTTATAGAAGTTATAAGTAGGTACATATGGAAACGATATGACTATATATAATGATTATAGTTTGTAAAAAGTGTAACTGCCTCTTTGGTCTTGCGGCCACAAGGGCAACTGCTAAGCGTGAGGTTCGGTGGTCAATTACCGGGTCGGACAGTTATTGGGAATTTCTGTTGTATAATTAATATATCTATAAATTCTCAGTAGCAGTCCGGAGTTTGATATTGTGCCCGGTTCATGGCAATATCGCGGCCTTACTTAATAACAGTATTGGTGAAATGTGGGTACAACTGTGCTGTGTTCTCCTCGACGAATACAGGCGTGCTGCTATGTTATGGGTATTATAAGTAGACAAATAAGGTGACCAGCTAGTTT
This sequence comes from Xylocampa areola, assembly GCA_935421205.1. Taxonomy (NCBI): domain Eukaryota; kingdom Metazoa; phylum Arthropoda; class Insecta; order Lepidoptera; family Noctuidae; genus Xylocampa; species Xylocampa areola. The sequence continues at coordinate 13,798,660 of OW285201.1, forward strand.
AACCAAAAACAATAAGTACTGGAAAGATCTATAACCTTCACAAAACTAGTGGTATTAAATGGAAATAAAACGACCAAAAAATAGCACTGAGCTTTTTGCGAACATTTTGAACTTTAATTACAGGGTTTACTGAGGCCAAAAAACAACCTTCATTAGAACAATAAGTTGTAATTAATATTAGGGGTGGGGTACACGGTGCGCCGTAAATCGCAGATAATTAGGCAAGCACACGCGTCGGCTAAGGCCGGGCCTGCACGTGACGTGTGCGAAAAGGGCTTAAAAGCTCTTTGTAAAATAGGGGTGGCCCGATGTGTACCTCGCTTAAAGGTAAACATTACACTTTTTTATTTCCACCATAAAAAATGAATATTTTTTACGATTCGGAATAAAAACATGTGAAATAAAAGTTAACAAAATGTTTGTGTTACATATATTTTTTACTAGCACGTTCCCGAGACTTCGCCTGCGCGACAAAAGGTAACTTAGGTCCTTATCCAAGGTCAAATCTATCTTTATATCAAAATCGGTTCTGCAGTTTAAACGTAAAAACGTACCACACAAACCACGTTATATTTCGGATAAGCTATTTGTCTTCGTATCTAAGAGTGGTCTTGTATATTATAAAAATGTTAACATTCACAAAATCATCTACTTATATATAGGTTTACTTCAATTACACCGCAGATAAAACGGTTTTTTATAATAATGATATTATTAAACCCTCCCGCGCTATAAGCGGTTATCCCTAACATTAGTTTCAAAAAGTGCGCTCCCAATGAAGTCGTAATGTGGAAACAGGATTAGTCTCTCCTCAGTACTTCGGTACCCGAGGGCTTAGGAAGTGGATCATAGTCTGAGGAACTGTAATCCCCAGGGCACACTGCCTGTGCTACACGATCACAACTTTATCACTAGCTCCAATGCTTAATATAATTTAACATTAGGAGTCTGCCGAGGGAATCTTCAAGCAATTTGTAAAATTCTGTTGTAAACCCATTTATCCCTTTTAGAGCTTCATTATGGGAAAATTTATCCAATTTGCTTACGTCACTGGGGCTTATTCCCTCCTATTAAATCGCAAATTTAGAGGACGCTGGTTAATCTGTCTATGTAAACGGATAAGATATAAGTATAGTTCAAAATGTTCCAAAAGCATGCATTCACTGCAAAGTTAGTCGTGTTGGTTCAGATTCCTGTAAAGGGACTGACTAGATGGTAATGACGCCGCCATATTAAAAATGTAGAAGAAGAATTCGCGGTAGTGAGCAGAGGTTGAGATGGCTTAGCGCTCCGAGCGCTGGAGTAGGTATTTATCCGGTAGGCGCAGGTTCGAATCCTACTAACGACCATATTCTTTTTTCACAAAAAAATATAAATTTAGAGTTCGTTAAGCATGCGGTAATCCTTATCAAAGATTTATCTGTTAACGTTAAATACATGAATAGGACTTAAATTATAACCATATACTATATTCAATCTGGTTAGCCTTTTCCCCAACTACGTCGAGGTCGGCTTCCAGTCTAACAGGGTGTAAATCAGTACCAGCATTTGACATGAAGCGACTGCCTATCTAAAACTCTATATCTCGTATTAAACCATACCGAAGGCTTTCCGTAACTAAATTATCATGTGCAACGGCAAAAAACAACATTGCCTACGATTAATTTGAAAGCCAAAAATGAAGTAATTTATGGTCTAGCGTTCTGTGGAGTTAATTTCGCAAAGTTCCTGAAAAAAAAAAAAGTTGAAGGACCTCTCAAATTAATTACGAAGTCGGCCTCGTCATCAAAATAATTTAGTTTTAGACCATATTTACTTCCAACTTGGAAGTATATTAGACCAAGGCTAACTCAAGTTATGAATCTTTCACACTAACAGATATTTGCTATGCGGTTCCAGACGAGGCAATTAGTATGCAAACTGAGCAATCTGAGCGGAGCACTACGAACCGTTATTAGTATTGCAAATAGACCGTATGCATCTCGCGTTTTTATATAAAACCTAGCGGCTCTCAGTACAGCGTCCTACTTAAACACCATAAAAATTCTACAGGGAAATTCAGTTTCTTGAACCGTGAAGATTTAAGTTTAATTGTAATTATTTTTATAGTATTTTCACAGAATTTGAATACGCTACGTGTAAATGCATTGTACGTGTAAAATGACATATTCCTATTCCTAACGTGTGATATCTTGGTAGCTCTAAAAAAAGTCTAAACCATTTTCATTTAAGATAGGATCTTAAAAACTCCGCTTCGCTCAAACTCATATTTGGTTAAAACATCCATTTTTGATGAAACACAGTTAAAAGGCCGCGTATCCTCGTTGTATTAAAGATAATGTAAGTAACAAACAAAAAGGAAGCGCATAAAGTTTTATAGGATAGAAGAAAAGTTCCACGTAAGCGAGGCAGCAGGTAAAACTTAGTTTAATATTTAGGAGGTACACCTGCTTTGCAGCCGAGTGTTGCGTAGTTTTACCATTTTGTAATATTAATGTAACTTACCCGCTTGAATTACCGTCCGTCGGTTTAATGGTTCCTAATGATGGGGAAAAGGACTATCTTATACGGAAAGGTTTAATTGCTTGGGGCCGTTCATTTGTGGAATCTTCAAAAAGGAAAAGTAACTATCATTAGCGGGAACTCTTGATGGGGCGGTACAGTATAATAATTAGCGACATTTAACGCGAGCGCTCCGTTTTTCTATTCTCCGTTTCGTTTCTTTTTTCGTGTACGCATGTTTTTAATATCTTACGGGGTTTTTTTACAACCGAGATTTTTTTTAATGTATTTAAGCAAAAAGCTATTAAAATCTTTATAATTTTTATTCCCCACATTATTTTAATTAAAGATAAATCTTTGAAAAGTATTAATGCATGCTTAGCGAACTCTAAAGTTATTATGGTGAGCAGAGGTCGAGATGGCTTAGTGGTCAGAGCGCCTGGAGTATTTATCCGGAAGGCGCAGGTTTGAATCCTGTTCGCGACCGTATTCTTTTTCCATTTAATATAATAACTATATTATTTTAATTTATATCTTTCTCCACGTATATATAAACCACTAAAATATGTAATGTAATATTATAAAAGATATAAAATCGCTAATATCGACGAAAAATTAGTTTTATTGCAAGTCTAGACACAAATTACCTATGAGTCTACTCAATAGTTGAACATCAACCAGCCATAACCAGCGAAAGTTTATGAGTTTGTTTGTTCGTTCCAATTTTAGTAAATATTGGACTGATTTGAATTTCTTTCAAAGTAGCAAAGTTTACTTACTACTGTCTACCAACTTCATTAATCGTGAAAAAAGAAAACAACGTGTTGGCGAGAGAATATGAAACATTACAACTAGGCCATTTATTGTAGATTTTATGCAAACAAACTCAAAGAAAAGTCTAAATTGCTATTTTATTACATTCACACTAGGTGTCACCTCTCACTTTGCTTGGACCAATATTACTCATCACATTTTCCGAGCCTATTCAGAATATGACAGGTAACCAACTTCAAGGCATGAGTAATAAGCTTGTCAAAAATTTGATATAGGTTCAATCGTGTAAAATTATCTCAGACAGGACAGAGAATAGCCCAAACATAAATCAAAACGTTTTTTTCGAACAATCTTAATCAGTATGGCGATGTTTGGACAAGCCTTTATATTAAATGTATATTTTCTTTATATGAACATTAATATTAGACATATCGCGAAAATGTAAATAGCTTCAGATTAATATTCTGTACGCGTGGGAATTTTAGATGTATGAGCGACATATGATACGCACAATATTTTGATCCATATACTACGTGTAGTATACGAGAGGGACTTCACATTGAGCCACTTGATCCCTCATTAAGAAGGACCCTCACGTGCGCACCTCTCCAAACCTTTGAATAAGAGATACTCGAAGCCCACACGATCATAGTTTTATACACCGCCACGGGTGTCCCATGAATTACATTTCGAATTGTCAATTACGTCGTGGGCAGGTATCGATTAAAACGTACCTATACACAAAGTAACTTTCTCTGTTTCTAAAATAAAAGAGAAGAAATTGACAAGTCGAATGCACTCGTATGTTGTCATTTAACTGCATTTGCACGGAGAACTTTCTATATTGTCCTACACTTACTGATTTTACCGACAAAATAATGATTTATAGAATTATTATTTTTACTACATAGTGACTCATTGTTTTCTGAAGCATAGAAGAGGTAGGTACGATATGTTATGAAAATAAGTGGAGAAAGTACAATAATTTTATTAAATATCTAAGAGTTGAGATTGATAAGCTTACGAGGAAAAACAGTTGTTAAGAACTAACTATAGATAACAGGGGAGGGAAACTGATTGGCCACTTGATACGACACGATAACCTCTTTATGCCCCTTCAAGAAGAACAAATATAACGAAAGAGAAGAAGGGGAAGACCTAGACGAAGTTTTATACGACACATGAAGGAGAAAGTAGGAGTCGAGTCGTATCAAAAGGTCAAAATGAAAGCAGAGGACAGGGCGATTGCGGTCGCTCCACCGACAAGAGCCAAGCTCGAAGAAGACGAGGATGATAAATTACTAGATTCCATTTTAGACCAAAATGTCGTTAATAAATACATTTTAAGCAATCAAAATCTCTTGGTAATCATGTTTGTAATATATTGTTATATAAGGCTTTAACGTATTATAACAAAGAAGGGGGATATAACAGCCTCGTTCATGTTTCATGGTACATTTAACAAAGGTACGTTTTTCTCTCAGGGTATTTAATTTACGTTATAACAGTAACTTGAAATTAACTAGGAAATTCGTTTCATTGTCTCCCTCGTATTTTTATATTGTCTACTCACGCGTTTTATTTTACATTGTTATTAGCAGTAAGAAGAATTATGTTTCTCTGCGTGTGTATTTGGTTCAGTTTGATGATAAATCATCTGTTGCAGTAAAGTTGCTATGGCTTTTTTCGGGCATTAACATCGATATGAGTTTATGACATAATTTTTTTAAGCTATGGTGTCAGAATATCAATGGTATTGTAATATTTTAGGTCTTCGCGATCACTACATATTATAATGAAACATCTTTTAACTGGATTATTTGTATGTAGGTAAGTTAGACTGAAATCATTTTAAATAAACACCTGCGACCACGAACGCTGCAAAGTGTTCGACATATCAGGAAAAACAAAAACCATTATTATACGCGATTATTTCGGTTCAATTTTGTTATAATATAATATCAGTGATACTGTTCGTAAATACCTCCATCTAACGAATTGTGTTAGACACTTGGTTGGTGTCTAGATTGTCATAACAATATTTATTACATAACATACTCGTGCATAATATCATGCTTCTATCCCCGAAAGGTTAGGCACAGAAGTATACTGTTGTGGACTTACATTCCACCGACGCAGTTAATAGTCCCATATGATATAATGGATGGTGAGCCGATTGCCATCAAAAGGGCACAATTCCAAATTTCGGGGTGCTACTAAGATTTTTCTAAGAGAAAACCTCAAAAACACTGGTCCACTTTGGAATCAAATCCAGGACCTCACGGTGAGTTACCGCGCTTGCGACCACTAGAGAATCGAGGCAGTTTACCAATTACTAATATTTATAACTTCGATCTTATACAAGAAGAGAAGAACGAATAACTGTATTGATACATTGACAGTTTTTTTTCAGCGTTTTCTGTTCCTGGCTTGGGATATTGACTTTTCAAAAATCCAACTACGCAGTTTTTGTTTCCATCAAAATCGGCCCCGAAACCCCTTTGAGTATTTTTTCGCTATTCCTTATAATCTCGGATTCGGCCATCCACGCCCACTTGAAGAATTTATGCCGTATATCTATGAGGTCTCATAAGTTGGAGACAGCTGTCGCTATTTCTATCGGAAACAATTCCAATATCAAACTTTAACTGGGAATCGTTTAGTAGCAAAATAGAATTCTTCAAGAGAATCGAACCTACAAGCATAGTTGTAACGTAGGTAAGGACGATAAAACTACTAAAATTATTTATGTAGCTTTTATTGAAAATAAATCCTTTTTTTATTTTAATATGACATTGCACCGTCATCTCTATGCAGATAATGGTTCAAAAAAGCAAATAATGAAAATAATGTTTCCTACCGAGTTCCAACAAATTAATATCTAATAACACGTATTATTCAGAATTCCGCCAGCAGGTTCTGTCAAAAGTGTCCAACTTCTGCCGGCGTCTGTCCGAAGTGAGTCTTATCGCCAAATCTCCGACTTAAACAGAAATTTTAAGAGGTTTTAGCAAACTCGAGTGCCTACCTACCTCCGGTGCTCTTTTGTCTTTCGGCTATGTTTTAAAGTGCAGATTTTTGAACTTTAAGAAACGAAAATACTTTTCAGGGGGCCGATTTCATTAATGTTAGTAAGTAGGTCCTGCATTTTTCGCCTATTTCGTTTCGGGTCGTACTTAAACCAAACTCATAAATGCGAAAATATCTCTATCTGTCTGTTTGTATCACAGATTTGGATTGGACCTTCAAGATATTTTGTCGCGCAGACGAAGTTTCGTGGTGGGTTTTTATTACATTATATAAATTTTTGCCAAATGTCACACCCTTCGTGCGTGCCATATGCTTAAAAATGGGTACAAAGTTGCCTCTTCACGAATCAATACTAAATATACACAATAGAAGAATGACCGATACTTGTGACTTTTTTAGAAATCGAACCATTTTGCAATTAAAAAGAACGATTAACGTAACACATTTATGGAGCCGGCCCCCTGCAAGGTCTCATAGACGTTTTATTATAAATTTACGAACTATAAATTAATCGAACTACATTTATTTATTTATTTTATTTATTTACTAATTTATGTACACACAAGATACAAATAAATGGACAAACAAAATAAGGAAAATAAAGTACAGAGGCACTGCTTATTCCTTAAAGAAATCTCTTCCAGCAGACCTACAAGAGGAGAATTTAAAACAAGAGATGTCGACGAAGTGTGTAGGATATATAAGAAACATAATATATACAAATACAAAGAAGCACTGTTAACAACATATATATAATACATACATACCACAATTGCAAATACATTAAATACCAATAAATATATACATAAACATAAACATATAAATACATTCATAAAATGCAAACAAAACAACTACTAATTTTAACATTGCAATTAATTTGGCTAGTAAAATTACTTCATTTCATGCAACTACATGACAAAATTAAAACGAAATTGTGCATGTCAACAATTTCGTTTTAATTTTGTTATGTAGTTCAATCAAATTTATTAATTCGGCATGGTAACAATCAATTTCCTCATTGTTAATCAACATATCCTCTGAATGTTAATAGTTTAGTTTCGGATCGATATACATGAAGTATAATATGTAACATATATCTAAATAGAATTTCCGGGAGTCACAATGGTTCATTTTGGTTTAATATTTTCCGTGCTCTCACCGCAGATTCAGTCAAGACAAGAAATCGCAATCTCTGAATTGAAAATTTTAAACTAACGGAAAAATGTATTGTGCCGTTATTTTCTTTGTTATAAGTTACTGTTGCGAGTTTATTCAGCTTTATATAATAAAAGTAACCGCTAAAACATCGCATTAATCAAAGTTACACACTACATAACGCAGATTATATTTGATCAAGAGAAAAACTGGAAAATCTTCGCTACTCAATCATATTAACGTCAAGTGGCAAGTCGTAATTACGGAAACGGCTTTAACGTGCCACAAGAAGTCTGGTCAAGCTGATACATAGCTTTATTCCCGATAAATTTTATAAATGCTGTACAAGAAAAGTTGATAGACTAACTGATAAGTACACAAGAAATAAATAAAAGAACTAAACGAACTACTTAGTCAAGAAGTGTCTATGTATTCTATTTTTTCAGCATGTTGTAAACGGCAAATACCCACGGAATCTATTTCAAAGCAGTAAAATGTAAAACTTGAATCCGATCGGAGGCGGGGGCTATTCGCGACTTGACTCTTGAATAATAAATAAATAGAGCAGCTGTTACTAGGCACGTGGGCGCGCGACTTGCATTGTCGGCCCACGCGCACTGCACAGCTTGCACTGCCATTTTTATATCACTTTACGCCAGTTTTGTCTTCATTGTTTCTCTGTTTATCTAGGTTTTATATAAGTCTGTATTGATAAAACCTTTTCTGTGTAGCATGTTTTTCAAATGACCTCATTCTGTTCGAAACAAGGCAATATTATCTTCTTATATAAGGTTTTCTTGTGCTATTCGAAACTTTAGGTTTCTGTTTAAGTTTATCAAGTTTAAACAGGATATGTAATTATCCTGTTTAAACTAGTTTACGTAATATTTTACATCGCTTGCAAATCTATTGCAAATACTAATAAAATTGGTTTAATATAATCTGCAACACACATATTATACGATGTTATTAATTAAATCTGTTTTGTAAATAAATCAGAAGGGTAAGCTCTTTTGATAAGAAAGCCCGAGAGTGGATATTTTAATATTTAGTGTAGGTACTACATCATGGTTGAGGGATTAGCCTACATAAAATATTATTGACAATGAATATAGAATGAGCCAATTTCAGTCAGGCCACGTGTATACAGTGATCCGAAGAGATGAGTCACTATGGAGAAACGGATAGCTATTTGTTAAAGGAACTAAGTCTTCGAATTCTTATTAAAATTGTGTATGGGATTTTGGGAAGAATTGATAAATAAAGTTTTTCTCTAAACTGACGACAACTTTAGAACGAGTGCTTTTCCTATTATAGTCCCAATTTATTTCCATAGTGAATCTGGCCGAATCAATTTACCGCAAAATTTTATAATTATTACCCATTATTTCAATAGTGATACATCTCAGTGGATTATCTCGACTATGTATGTATAGCACTACTTACTTTACATCTTCTATCGTACACTATTACTTAATCTTGAACGGGAGAACAAATTGATCGCGTAGTAGCGATAGTTCTTACCTTGACACTGCGTGTCTTTTGTAACAAACAGCAAGAACGCCGTGATTGTTACAAATCTCCAACGTCGCCTCCCCATTGTTGTGATTAATTTTCACCGTGTCATTGATACTATCACACACCTCACTAGAATGTCCACTTTAGAGTTCATTGAAAGTCCCCTGAGATTGGAAGAGTGCCATGTTGGGCAGTGGAGATATTGGAAGTCTTCGCTACGCCATGCCGGTAGCTCTGTCACATCTGAAACAAAGAAATCAACTGTGAATTAATTGTGCTTTTTACAAGTTACTTCACATTGTTTTTGCAATAAACTTTCCTAATCTCAAATTTTACATGTATTAAGGATATAGTGTAGCAGTAGAAAAGGATTCTATTTCAAATATTGCGCGCAGAGCTCGAATAGATCAAGTAGATACAAACGCTGTTGTCATGTAAAAGATTTTAAATGCAATGAATTAGCTGGATGTGTCATTAATTGTTCATTTCAAGTGGTATACTACAACAGTGTCATATCTTACATTATGCCATACATTTTGGGAATAAATACACCAATAAAACTATTTAATGGTTGGGGTGCTGACCTGTACAAATACAAAATTAGCTCATGTACATAACCATGATAAGTTGTTTGCAGTCCAACGCTAAGCTCCCACAATCAATAAACCCCAAAATTGAGTGGTATCTAATCAGGAACCCAAGACGAGGTGTCAGGTAGCGAGGAAACTTTACAAATTGGTTCGTCGAGCACCATTGAACAGCGATACTACTGATAAAGATTATTAGAACATTGTCTAAGATGGTGACTGACACGCTAGTACAAAGTTTATGTGACAGCCTTCGAAACTTGAGCATGACCGGACGTGACCACAAAGATGGCCGATATCAGCTGTCATTGCGCCGCCTTTGATGTTCTCATTTGCCTCACTTTGGCAGGTTGATTCATTAGTCCCTCGATTTAAGGGGCCTCGTTTGATTGCTTTGCGGCCCCTTTGACTCTATGTCCCCTTTCGGATGTTTGGATTTGTCATTCAATGAGTTGCAGTGAGAAGCCAGGTCAATTGGAAACCAATGAAGCCAAGGTTTATCCGAACAAAGGTATTTGTGAGCAGGTACAACGACTTTGAAGTATGCTCATTAATAAGCTGTTTTTTCCTACTCTCGCCTTCAATGAACTGGTTGAATGTAAGCACAGAGATGAACGAATAAGGAGCAACAGGACGGAAAACATTCCAGCGAAGAACTCGCTTTAACGACCTGATACAAACATTAACAACCGGAAAATATCTATTTCCGTGTCTCAGGAGAGTTGCAAGTGACATTGTAAATATTGTGTTTAATAAATTATATTTATTTTGTACCTGTGTTCATGGCGGAGTCTTTGTTAAATCGTACTCGAGGGGGATGTTTTTCAGTGTTATTTTTGCAGAGTTTTTTGTGTCGGCAAAAACATCAGGCCCGTTGTTTATAGTCTAATATTATATTTCATTACGCATTTATATACTGACGTAAGGAATGACTACCATTTAGTTTTTTATTAATAAATATTTCTGGTCCTATCGCACCTAACAAATTACGAAAATTTAAACCAGTGAAATGAAACAGTAGAATAAACAACACAAATATTTGGATATTTTGTAATATTACTCAATACATTGACCCTTTATTAAGCTTCGTGACTTTCCTTTAGCCCTTCAAAACCAGGCATATTGAAGATAGGTGTCAAAGTAGTTCCAACTTCCTGAAACTGTTGAACCTAATCCGGCTTACCATCTGCAACTGAAAATGAATTGAACCTTACTCAAATCCTGGTGGACGAGCGTCTTTACCTTTATTAACTATATTATCGACATCATCCTGACCTGTATTTAATACACGTCATATTTTTGATCAACTCAGCAGTTAGTATTTTGCAAAAACATTATGTATAAGTATTAAATATTTCATGATGTGTTATTTGATATCCGTAGTAAAAAAACATTTTTAGAAATACTAAACAATAAAATAAAATTAATACATATCAAGTTGCCTGAATTAGGTACTTTATAGTAAGTAGTTACATAAAGTGTATCTATACTTCCAACGTAATGTCTGTAATAAGTGCAATAAACCACATATATTTCAGATTAACACTTGCTTGATATGTAATTATTAAATGATTAATGTCACTTCTGGTAGTTTAACATCTAGGTCCCTATTATCGGAGGTAGTGAAACGTGTAGTGACGTCAGCGCGCGTCACGTATACACACCGTACGCGGGGCGACTCGTGAAAGCGGCTCGTTCCGGCTCGACGGGCAGTTTCTCGCGAACACATAGCCACGCCGATACACGTTGATGCGTTAACGTTTTTCAAATAATTCATGTAATCAAAAAATAACTCGAGAAATAACAATAGATGAAAGTCGTTAGTAGAATTTGGGAATATATGTCAAAGCATGTAATTAGAAAACTTTGTTCGCAAGAAATAAAATAGAATTAAGCTTAGTGTATAGGTACCTACCTATTCTATCAAAATTTGGAATTGGATGAGATTCCACCCGACAGGTACGAAATTGTTTTCTCGTAACGAGTAAATTAAAACCTTTGTATAAAAGAAAACTAATCTAGGAGTCTAGCCCAAAGAAAACAAATTGACAAGTGCGAGAGGCTTTATAGCTATTGTTTTATTTTTGTGTAGGTATTAAATATTCGTAAATTAAATTTAATAATAAACTTATAGCCTTGAACATCACAATGCCAAAAAAATTATATGATTGGATTTTTGACAAGTTATTAAAGTCAAGGTAAAAGTTTCAATGCTCTAAACTTAATGGATTTCGAGACGATAAGTGCCTAACTAACTGGAAAAGGCCACTCAGACACCTACGGTGAAGTTCTAATTGGTTTTAGGATGCTTGTCAATATTGTTTTAGTTTTCAGTGATGATGTAAAAGGTAGGGCTACGATAAGATTTTACGTCGTTTAATAAAATAGATGGTCTCCAGAATTTTAGTCATAGTACCATTTTAGTCATCTGGATATTATATATTTGTTACGCACAATAAATTTATGGTTTTCTAAGCTATCTTTAAATTTTAACTAATTTGAACTTAAAACTAAAAGGTTAAAGTGGAAGGCTATATCTAAAGTTATAATATTAAATGGAAAAAGACACATTGTATTAACTGTAAAGTTAGTCGTGTCGGTTCGGTCCCTATACAGGTGGACTGAATAGATAGCAATGACGTCACCAAAAGACGCGTTAAAATGTGGAAGAAGAATTCACGATAGTGAGCAGAGGTCGAGATGGCTTAGTGGTCAGAGCGCCTGGAGTATTTATCCGGGAGGCGTAGGTTCGAATCCTGCTTTCGACCGTATTCTTTTTCCATTTAATAGATTCTTTTCAAAGATTTATCTTTAAGGTTATATCTAGTTGCAAATTTTTTGGAACTCTATAATATTCATGTTAATGACTGTCCTACGAACGACATACTCCATCAACTCATTGCCAAATATCAACCAAATTCTATCTATATCAGGGTTTAAATAATAAACTATTGCCTATTATTATTTACTAGTGAGGCTTGTAACGGGTGTAATTTTTGCAAAAGTACCATCAAATTTACAGGTGATTTTTCCAAAAAAAATCTGTCTTACAAATCTTGTCTTGACAATTACGAACACAACAAAATAACATCAGTCGACAAGTTCTCAAGTTTATTTTTATTTCTATAAGTAGAAGATAGATGATGAATTCTATTCTCTGGATAATTTGGTTTACGAATAAATTACCCTAAGTACAAATTCGTATTTAGTATTTCATATAAACTTAATACAAGTTTTCAAATTAAGATCTATGATAGACGTTACGGGTAGTCAGAGGCCTGAAACTCTGACAACCAGTCATACCACGAGATATCGTGTTACCCAGTAACTGGGTTGTGGAGGTCAGATCGGCAGTCGCTCCATGTAAAATACTGGTATTAAGCTGCATCCGGTTTGACTGGAAGCCGACCCCAATGTAATTGGGAAAAGGCTTGGCAGATAGATATAAACTTAATATACCTATGAAATAAGGTTATTTCATAAAATTACCTTGTTTCATGAATCTCAAATAATACCGATCTGTTAGGGTAATTCTGATAATATGAAAATAATAACTTGAAAGGCCGCGGGCTGTGAAACTGATACTTTGGTTTCTATCGTACCTACAAAAGCGACTGTCAATCAGACCATTATAATTGAAAAGTTAGTACTTTAATTGTTTTGTGTTGTTTTGTATAATCTAATTTTGTATCTCTACTCTATTAACTTAGATTTGATCAATTTTTTATTTAAACCTGAGTGTTAGTGGGTTTTTCGGTAAGAAAATTTTCACTAGCAGCCCGGAGTTTGGAATTGTGCCCGGTTGATGGATTACATACACGTATTATAGGGTCACCACCACCATATTCCCATTTTCGGGAGAGTTCACGGGCTATGATTACTGTATTGCCCTCTGAACACTGGTTGTTGCCCAAAAGTGTTCTAACATGCCACGCTGCTTTAATGAACGTCTTTTACTGCGCAAGGAAAGCCTTCCGTGCTTCTTGTGACAAAACTAAATTTGGTTTCGAAAATCATGCATAGGAGCGAAAACAGTTTTCAATAAATTTATAGGTTGTCACCGATCATCACAAAATCTGGGTAGTCAACAGTATCTAATCCTCTGCCTAGCCCTTTGGGAGTATAGGCGTGATGCTGTGCCATGTCATACAAATCATATACAACATAAAACCTACCGTCGTTGCCACAATACCTACTTATAATAATAACAAGCAATAGGTTAATAACAGCATTACCTAATATATCTCTACACCACTGCCTACCCCTTCGGGGAATACAGCTTGTTGCTACGTTGTTGTAGCGCGTTTTCGCGTCGTACTAAATAAAACATTTAATTAAATGTATACGGCCAATGTCAACGCATTATTTGACCTTATCATAGAAATAATCCGTGAACAGGTTAAGCTTATAATGTCAAAAGGCACAACACAGTTTAGTATAAATATGACGTCATTTGATAGGTTTTCTCAGTTTGAAATACCTATGGCAACGCCATGGAAATTACCCGTTTCTAAATAATATGAAAATTATGTATCGTGCCTGAATGACCCCTGTACCAAACTTGAGATACTCTGAAATAGACTGTCTTTCTCATATATGAATGCAAATAAATAGTTTCTATGTGTCTTCTGAGATTTTCAGATAACTTATCTGACAGCTAGATAATTTTTGATGCTAGATTCCCATCTGACATCATTTAATATCCATTATAGTGTTTGACATCATCTTCGAATTCCGTGGGCGTTCTATTCTGCAATTTGCAATTAAAAATCCGGATCTGTCTGCTTCGACGGAACTCTTCGATGAGCCATCAGACTATATATCAAGGTTACAAAGGAATTTAATTCTTTGTTTGGTCGCTTCAATTCGCATAACACCTTTTATAGAATTTTATCTCCCGCCAAATTCGGCGGCGTTGTTAAAAAATATACCTCATTTTTCTAACAACAGCTTCATTAGAAAAAATTAAGTATGAAATGTTTTTTTTTCTTTTTCATTTTATCTGTTGTCAGGTTGGCGCTCAATTAAGAAACATGAAAAGTAATCTCATTCAAGAAGTTGTTGAAACTGGTTCGTTGTAACAATTTAACCAACGTAATTGGCTACCTTTAAAAGTAAAAGAAAATTTTAAATTGCCCCCTAGACCGTTTAACTTACGAAATTAAGAGTTGTTTTACGAAATTGCGGAGTTCGTACGTGGTCGGTGAAATTTCATTCACACTTGGCTAAATTGTCGATTAACTAAAAATATCGGGTCGTAGTACGCAAGTTAATTGCATGCACGTTATCATAAAGCGTTCTCGCATGCAAATGGGGAGTCCGAGCGTGTCTGAGGCGAACTTAAATTGCCCCTATTGTGTGGGTTACAACACTTACAACATTCTCACGGTCGAACGCGACGCCGTGCCGACGTAGGTATATGTTAAGCCCATACACATTCGGCTCATACTCGTTAATAGATAGCTAAAACGTAATTTTACTAACGATTTGTACAACATTAATGCGGAGGTCAGCAGTAACAATAAATACGTAGTCAATGTGTTTTTTAATGGTATAGTTTTGTACTTAAGTTTTGTACAGTTTTAATGATGGTATTGCAAAACATGAAGCTTTGCAATGAAATTTGTCATCGATTGACGTTAACAGTGACTGGCTATTTCATTTCTAATTATTTAAGTAACCGTATCTTTAGGACGGATCACATAACGAATTATAGTAGTTTTAATGTCGATGCATTATAAAGATTTATTCATTACATTACATATCTTACCAGAGCAGCCAAAACCGCACATACTTCTCAATCGAACCGTTACGTAGTAGATACATAACAATGTCAATCTATACAGACACGGTCACAGAGGACACGTACTTTGGGTCAACCCTCGCCTGTTTCAAGGCGTAATGTCGTACTAACAGCTCTATGAAGGTCTATTTGACACTTAATACGCATATTATACTCGTAAATAAATCACGATTCTCCAATACAGTATGCGCCGAAAGTGATAAATATTTAACGCCATGCGACCTCTGTGCTTTATTGACGATAATAACAATACTTTACATGGACTCTTTAGTTAATAACGATCTCATATTATACTCGGTTTTTTTGGTACTCGCAAATATATTTAATATTCATTCTCGGGTTGATAGTAATTCTACGAAATCAAAATCAATTATGCCGATATAATGAAAACTTGGGATAAAATATCAATGAGACTAGATATACTGAGATTTTAGTGTAGGTATGTTACGTAGAATTATGAATTTATAATATTATAATTTTACTCAATGTCGTAATTATATTATTATGGAATTTCTTCCAAAAAGGAGATAATTGCAAAAAAAAACACCAGACAACCAAACTCAAAGGTTTTTATAAGTTTGAAGAAGAGTTACGCAACGGAAAATAAATTGAACCCAATTTAAAAATGTCGATAGAAAATAGGAGGTTTAGTTTGAATTTATTAGCGAGCTCAAATTATTCTAGACCTGTGCTACGACCTCGAATTTTTACAAAGTAATCTGATAAAATAATCAATCAGTTTTATTGCCTCGGGGATAGTACCTCTAAATATAAAATACGAAAGCTATAAAACCAAAGGCCGTCTACACACTTAGTAAGTTTTTATAATAAATGGTTTATGGAGGTTCTCGCGGCCGGATTTATCAGCGATTTGCCCCACTTTCAAGGGTTACTTGGAGTGGCCTATTTCACGTTCAAGTTGTCTTCAAACGTCAATAGCCAATCGACGTACGTATAATTCCAGGACAAAAGTTTGTATATAAACATTTGTTGCTGACCTTAGCAATAGCAGGGGCAAAATAAAAACAGTTTTTTTTTGTGTAATATATTTGTGAGGCACATTCATAATAATTATCGCCGCAACCTCAACTCATGACTAAGGGCTCCGTTCGAGTTCGAAACTAGTCGGAAAATACCGAAAAATGCAAATGAGTAGTAACTGGTGGACAATAATTAATTCTGAAATATCTAGGAAATCTATCTGATATGTTGATGATTTTATTATATTTAATTTAATTGTTAAATTGCTATAAATTTCGCCTTAATATAGAAATGTCATATAATTTTTAATTTAAGTTGAGAACAAACTACTAGACGTATAAAATGGTCGTATTGTTAATGGTACAATTATTTATATGCTAATGAAACAATAACATAGCGCTTCAGTAGTTTGTCTTCTCATTTAAATTACAAGTAGATTGGAAATGTTGGCAAGGAAATAGGCTTTTAAATGGTTTCCAAAGTAAACTGGCCACAAAGACAGTGTTCGAGCGTTAAGCGAGCGGAAAGACTTACGTGCATTAGGCAAATTCTTTGAAAGGAGTTTTAGTACTTTAATGCTCTGGTGGCTTATATACAATGTATGATGAATGTCATCACTAGCATATTTAAAAAGCACAGTACTTACTATGTTTTGTAGCGGTGAAACGTGAATGTTTTGATGAATGCGAATAAAATATAAATGAGATTAATCCCCTGGCGAGTTCGTTACCTCACGGACCGGTCTGCAGATAAATTAGTATTCTTATAACGTAACACGGAGCGCCACTAATGCGGCCTGCGTTATATCTCAACACCGAAAAATGCTATAAAAATATTTCCAATGTTATTCTTAGTCTAGACTAGACTCGACGTTATATTATTAGTATCATGTCTAATAAGCTCAAGTTGCGAGTCTAAAGTTGAAGATCAAATTCAACCTTTGCCAGGTCATCGCTGCTTCGTCGTAATGAAAAATGTGATTAATGGCTTGAAAAAATACACTTATCTTTGGACGGCAGGCTCACGCTCCAGGATACGTTGATTTAAGATAAACCGACGTTGATAGCCTGGATTTATCAGGTTTTCTGTTTTTGTAATTATCACCTTTCTGTGAAGTTAAGTAGCTAAGTAAAGTGGCTGTTACTGGTTAGCTGTCTGCATTATTTTGTTTTCACAGCTTTGCTACCAACTTAACTATAGTTTATCTTTCATCACAGTAATGACTGCGCTTTTTTCTACACCGCATAGTATGGTTACAGTAATCTCAGCTCCGCGGGGTGTTTCATACTTAATTGGTTTTATCCGTCGAAGTATGAACTCCTGGTCTAATCAATAGATATTTTCTCAATATTAAATTATAATATTTCATAACTGCTGCAAAAATAATGCAACGTGCCACGTTTCAATGCACACACATAACTGGAGCGTAATAAATTCTCGGTTTTGAAGTAACGCCAATCATATTATTTCACAGGCAAACAACAACTAGTGCGGGCCGATAATGTTTGTTACTCAATGGAATTATTTTGTGTGATCGGAGTGATTGAGTCCGATCACCTTAACCGCAGACCAATCACGTTTTATGCTTTAACCCTTTTATGATTAAGTCCAAAGTGAATTGGCAGTATACAAAAATTGGCCAGTTCATTTGGCAAGAGCATGCTTTCAAATTCGAGTATTGACGTGAACGCCTGCCAAGTTTGGAGTGGTCAAGTATCTGACCGAGTTTTATTAACGTGTACTGTATGTATTTACTTGCAGCGTTTTGCTAGCTCTACAAAAACTGCGTTTTGAATCTCGTTAATTGGTGCATACATGTCTGTAAGGCCCGTCTATATAAATACCGATATGCGAAATACCGATAAATCTCTGAAAAGTATTAACGCATGCATAGCGAACTCCAAGTTATAAATTTTTATGGAAAGAGAAATACGGTCGTAAGCAGGATTCGAACCTGCGCTTCCCGGATAAATACTCCAGGCCAAAGACTACAGGCGCTCTGACCGCTAAGTCATCTCGACCTCTGCTTACTACCCCGAATTCTTCTTCTACATTCTTAATACGTCTTTTGGTGACGTCATTGCAATCTATTCAGGAGTAGTGAGCAGAGGTCGAGATGGGTTAGCGGTCAGAGCGCCTGGAGTATTTATCCGTGAGAAGCAGGTTCGAATCCTGATCACGACAGTATATTTATTTCCACAAACGTTTATGAATGCGAAATACCGATTACGAAGTTGAATAATGAGCTCGGGTTGTATGGTATTATCAATGGGAAATCAATGATTATCTACCACCGTGATCCCGAGTACAGGCAGACAAAATTTGTAGAAAAAAATGTGTGCTTACGAATGTCGATTCACTTTTTAAAACGTTGCCCCTCTCTAGGAATTTCTTCCTGTATGTGGGTGCGTTTACAGACATAATCTCGCATGCACACACACCCAGACCCGGAACAATTATCTGTAGATCATACAAATATTTGTTCCGTGCAGTAATCGAACCTGCGACACGCGACGCAGCAGCCGGTCTCTCGTCCACTGCGCCAACCACGCCATCTTTTCATATGTTTATTCATGATTAGACTGATATTCTTTTCTCGATGATTTTAAATGAGGAATATCTTCAGTCTTTGATAAACTATTCATGATAAGTTGGTTTAAATTCGAATAAAAATTATAAACAGAGCCACTGATAAGCATTTCCTATAAGTAATACCTAATAACTCTTTATTCGACTAGGATTTAATTCCTAATTCCCAACAGACCAATCAAACGGCGACCTAACGTTGATCGGTGAGATAAAATAAATTTTATGTTCACGTAATCAGTCAAGATTGAAGATTCCTCCATGTTATTACATCTTTGACGCAATCATAACTGATTATGTACGAAGTGTCTGAAATAACATGTAATTTGAATGCAAAACAATTAACCTTGTTACACGTTATCTGAACAAGGAAACTTGAGTGTCTCAACATCACAATGGCACCATACATCACCAAATCATTAAGGCAGCTAACGCAACGCTTATTACTTATTACTCAATGCGTTGTTTGCCATGTCTAGAGCCGGTGCAGCCGGTTCGCAACCTTGTGCCCCCTCCCCCTCTCTCCCTCCTCCTTCTACCGCCCTCGATTCACTTTCACTAGCTCGGTTACTCGGGCCAATGCTTCGGCCTCCCTCGGCCTTCCTCGGCCGTCTTCGGTATTTCTGTATACGTAAAATTTGAATAACAAAAATGTTTCCTTGTGGCAGCTTTGCGGTTTCGCAAGAATTTGTTTGTATGGATCCACGTTTTCAATGAAACTAAATACGAACTCTTTTGTCGTGGCCGTGAGATTGCTTCTAAAACGGATATGTTTTAGAAAAGTTTCGCTAGAGAGATAGGTAATATTGTTTTCAAATCATTCTGTTATGAAACCATGTGAAGTATAAGAAAGAGAAGATAATAATCAAAAAACTAATTTGTTTATAATTTTTTAATATTCATAACGTAGGTTATAACTTCATAATGTGTGCTTCAGCATGGCGTGCTTTCATAAGGTCGTTGGAATGAAAAAATTCCTATATCTACTTAACTACTTCCTCTAATATTTTGAACTAACGGAAATCTAATACATTTTAATTAGAATTCAATTAAATAGAGTATCACATATCAATGGACTGTGTAAAATTTTATTGAATAATTATAATAATTTAGTAGACCTCTGTTGAATAACAATGAAGCTTCAAGGTGCGGCTTAATGTTTACGTCACAACTAAAGATAAGTCTAATTAATAGATATCTTTAAACAAAAAAATTACGTAAACAAGCAAAGAAAGTAATTTAAGTAACAGATAATGATTACTTTGTACAAGTATTTCTATATTTAAAGTTTCTGATGACTAACGCGTTGATGTCTTTTAAATGACTTGATGTTACGACATGTGCGTCGTACATACCTTATACCATGAGAATATATTTTGACGACTTCACAACTAAAATACCACTCACGGCTAAAAATAAAAGCTAAGCTTCGACCGTCAATTTTTACTTACAAAACACGTACTCGTCGTCTACGTTGTTTTAATTAATATTCATGAATCTAGCAATATGTTGAAGCGAAAACTTATTTTAATTAACCATTCCCACGTTGCGTAATGCAATTAGCAAGCTCTCTAACTGCGTTAGTAAGCGATTCGACGCTTGATCCTATCACACTTAATTATTTACCAATTCATGTTTCATGTTCGGATAATATTGGCAAAAGAATTTTGACCTGTGTAATGTATAATAAAAATTCAACATGGCTGCAGGGACCGGTTTATGTGAATATATGCGATGCGTACCTATATACAAAATTATGAGTCGCGGAAGACAAACTAAATGTCACTTGATCACCTTCTGGACCAAACCGACCGGACAGAACATCGTCACATACACAGGTTTTAGTAGTTTTGTTATTCATTAATAGGTAGGTATAGGTACGAACTCAGATAGTAATTTTTCTCGTGCAGAGATTTTTTCCTACTAAATATAAAAACTATAAAGTTATAATATTTCGAACGAAAAGAAGAACGCAGCCGTGAGCCGGATTTAAATTTGCTTCTCCTGGATACTGTATACACTCCAGGCGCTTCACCAACCGAGATATTCCGACTTCCGTTCACCACTCTGAATCCTTCCTCAATTTTTTTTTAATAAATCTTATGATGACGTCATCTGATTCTTTTCACAAAAAACTTGATATTTATAAAACTTTAGATCTATACAAACTCTGTAGGTATATAGACATTGCCTTTCGTTTAAAAAAAAATGTTTTGAATGTTCCATCCAATGTGACCTCCGATTAAGAATAGTTATTGACTAAAACTAGATATTACCAACGTCATCTTTTTTATATAAAACCTGTCAATGATTCAAATGTATCTCTAGTATAAAGTAATTATTGTTTAAAAAGATATGACATATGACATTATATTATTTAGATAACTTATTTACGTAAGCTTTTTAAGTCAGTCCGTCAGATTACGTTACTATAGTGCTTGTTATATGCAACAGCATGAGTGTATAATCGCAGACAATGAAGGAAATAGAAGAAGTCAAGAATTTCTTAAATCCGTGTGACAACCAATACAAAGTCGTGCAAGCGCCACACATTGCTACTTTGGCGGTTGAACGTAAAGTTCTTACCTTATTGACACCCTTATTTACCATTACATACATGAAATCACGCCTTTTTACCAGCTACGAAAATACTTCTCCTTACCTACTCCTACCTACTACTTACTACCTCCTTATATACTTCTGTTCCTTCGTCCAAGTTCATTTATCTGAAGTTATTATATTGGATTCGAACCTGCGCCTCCCGGATGAATACTCCAGGCGCTCTGACCACTAAGCCATCTCGACCTCTGATCACCACCGCGAATTCTTATTCCATATTTTGAGACGTCTTATGGCGACGTTATTGCTATCAATTCAGTCCCTATACGTGTGACCGTTCGCTAAGCATGCATTAATGCTTTTCAAAGATTTATCTTGATTCTTTTATTTTGTTATATATATATAGTCCTTATCGGTTACGATAACGGCGACCCCAATAGCTAGTCTTTCGTGAACCCTAATATGACTCGTGTGGTACCGGAGAAGAATAGACCACCCCATCTCTGCCCATGTGGTTATAAACGACATACACTAAGTGTATGTCGTTTAGCCTTTGCCTTCTAGTCTCCTTCCAGCATTTCTACTTACACCTACCTTTTTTTAATCGTCTTTTATTAATTATCTCAAACATGACTAAACCACCTCGGGGTAATTGATTTTAAGCTTTCACGATTAGTACACATTTTAGAAATATATAAATCAGGGCTAGATTCTACGGTACCTTTTTGTTTCTTGACGTTTCGACCGAATTGCACCGGTCGTGGTCACGGGTAGACTGGCAGGGACGTAAGGTACCGTAGAAGCCTTTTTATACTAAAATATCGCGATCTAAACCCGATTTATATATTTCTAAAACATCTAGTGGTACTCTTTTAAATTTTGGTAACTATATGTTCTTACCAAATATTACCTACCTTAAAAAATAATACCTAGTAATATAATCCCGACCGAATTATCGCAAGTACGCATGAGAGCACAAGTGTATTGGAAACCACAGGCGCACACCCTCTTCCTTCACTCTCATTGTCCGATGGAAAGGTAATCCGACAGGACCGGAGAGAGATCAGGCGCAGGAGCAACGGCCTTACGTGCTTTCCGAAGCACGGGGGTGTCACACCGCAAACTTCCTAACTCCAGGCTATTACTAAGAAATTCCTAACAGAAAAACCCAATAACACTTGCCCGATCCAGAAATGAACATAAGACCTCACACTCTGCAGCCGCGCTCACGGCCCTAGACCGACACATTTAATAATAAAATCGAATACGACACATTAAAATTACTCACATAATAAAATAATACGAGCAAACATTCCACCTCCAATAAAGTAGGAATCCGGAGGTGACGTCAGATGGCAACCGGTTTGGCAACGTCCTTGTGAAACGGACCCTCGCAAAAACCAACACAACAAAATTAAAACAACTGTACCTATGTATCTACGTGTACACATACTACCTGTACATGTGTATTAAGTAGGTACCTGCGTTATGTTTCGATGGAATGGTTCTGTCGAGCGAGAAGTTGAAGTTTAAATATGATGTTATGAATGAATAAGTTACTAAACAAATTATTATTACTATTTATTAAGCATTGCTCACGACCTCGTCTACGTGGACTTTAGCATTGTATCCAGCCGGGATGAATAGTATTCTATGTTACGTAACACATATCCAGGTTATAAACTATCTATGTGCCAAATTTCATCAAACAAACATCCCCACAAACTTTCGCATTTACATTATTAATTAGGATGACTAAGATAAGAACTTCATAACATTACAATTTCAATTATTTTTCGGATGTAGGAAATAGGAAACCAGCCGATGATTGAATTTGAAGCAACAAAAGTTAAAAGGCTTCGACTAAATCAAATTAAAGTTATGCCTGCAAATGACAGCTATTCAATTAACAAAGCTAACAAGTTTATTCGACCATCAACAAAGGGACGAATATTTGCAAATCGTGTATAACGTCAAAAGGCAAATTTTATCATTATCCAATACAAAATAGTGATAGCCATAACTTGCATGGCCTCCTCCCACGAGCTACTTTGAGCCTTATTTACGAAATAATAAATACTATAATAGCGAACACATTTAACGGGTATAATGCTACATGAGTTGGCAGCCGTGCACGATTTCGGCGAGCCTCGTTTGTTTGACAAAATCACGTCGCGATGGCAGCGAATATCGACCATCGAGCTGCTATTACCACAAATTATGTAAATGTACGCAGAGTTATCAAATTAACGTTTCCCTATTCCAATTAGTGGAATAACCTCTGCAATACTGGAATGGCATTCATTGAATTCACTCCAATATGAAAGGTGGGCACCCATTCAATGTTTCAACGCTCTGTCTTCTGGCCTTTTGATCGAGCTAACCCTCGTAAAGATTTGATTCAGCTTTTAACATCGAACCAATTAGTTTTTAACAATAAAGAAGTAAATATAAACACAATAGATAAGAGTATTTTGTAATTATTTTCGCTTGGGCTTAATTCCATTTGATTGCTTTATTCGATTTGATTTAAAAAATTATTGATGGCGTCTTCGGTGTTTGATTAATAAAGACGAAATATATGTACAGTTGTGCATACTTATAAGTATTAATGATAAAAGTGTGCAATTAAATCTTACGAGACTACTTTGAAACAGCATTGAAATAATGAAATGAGTTAATAACAGAGAGTGTGCATTTAATGTAACATCGTACTTCATAGTATTATCCTTGATGAGTTTCATTGAAGCCATTACGATTTCAGAGCTTTCGCGGTCCCTCTAATGAAATCTGTAAAGAACATTATCTGGGCAATTTATTACGACTTGAATATTAGCTAAGTTTTAGAGTTATAGCACCGCATAAGAAACTTTTATATCCGCCTCGGCAACTTGCTGTCGGCGACGAAAATCGTTATAAATCTTTTGCCATTTCTCCTACAGCGTCGAAAATATTTCTGGTTAAATTCGTCGGGTAGTTCGCGCAAAAATCGTTTAACTTGTTAACTTTCATATAAAATAGGTAACCGCTGGTTTACTAACAACCAAATTTAATTAAGGCATTCAATTGTTATGAAGGCGATGTTTAAGTAAATCAATTACGTTGCAAGTATTTTATTACATTAGACATATGCTAAATGTAACGCCGACTAGTATGTCTGATTCTGATTTCAAAGTTTTTGTGCAATTTCCTATTATTATTTAACAATCATATATTCAACATCGCTGCGTAATTTAATTAGGTTAATATCTAGTAAAAACGAACCAGTATATTCATAAGTCTTCACTAGACCCAATCCAATCTGCACTGTCGATTTAATTGCACGCTTTCGCTGCGTTATTTGCTTCGATAAATATTTAGAAAAACAATAAGAGCCTTTTATTATATGGGTCAAATAAAGATCCGGGAAATTTATAATCCATTAAAAGTGTTTCGAAATAAATACGCTTATCATTCCATATTTTACAAAAATTAGAACCGAGCTATTTTTACACGACTGACAAAGGAGTGTTATGTCTTTAGGGTTCTTGTATGTATGTATGTTTGTGAGTTTCTTTATTCCACCCTAACTTCTAAATGCCTGGTCTAATTTAGAGGTATGGGATATCGTTAGAATTCTTACATTATCCCAGGTAACATAGGCTAGTATGATAAAAAAAAAGTAATATATGTAGATAGAGGCACTCCACAAAAAAGTGTGGAATATAAAAATATAATTTCAAAAGGCAGCTGTACTTTTTATACATTTTTGGATTAATTTCATCTCGTTTATACATACATACAATTACGCCTGTTTCGCATTAGGGTAAGCAGAGACTATCTGTTTCCTCTTGCTACTATTCTGACACACCTCTCGCTTCATCTATTTTCATTAATATCTTCATGCATGCTCGTCGGTTTAGGTTGCTCCTAAACTGCCCTTTTTCTGAGAAAGTCCGCAATTTGATTGATAAGTTCGTCGGGGTCGGCCTGCCCCGACTCTTCCATCCACCTGTCATACCCCAGTTTTGTCAATCGACTTTCATCCGCTTTTTTAAGTAGAAGTGTAATGAAATTGTTTATTCTGTAAAAAGTTCTTGTCAAACTCTTCAACATGTTACTAAGACAATAAGATTTAGAAGGCACCGGTATTTCTTATCTCACTACCTCTAAAAGGAAACTCTGAAACAACCTCAGAGGTATGTTGTTGCTTATTTTAACATTCTTTACTATAAGTACCAAATATTATATACGTATCTATCTATCGGCTCGCATAGTTCCAGTTTTAATGGTAGGTAAACATTTGTCCACTTTTTTTTCTAGTGTGGAAAGACGATAATGGACGTTGTGCTGGACTCCTACCGATGAAAAACCACACGATCCTCCTCTAATCTTACTGGGGTCCTGGGATCGTAGCTGCATTAATCGCAACCCCGGCAGATTATGGTCCGACAAATGTAACGACGCACCCCGTCACCTGTACGAATCAGCAACAGATGGCCTGCACAGGGGCCTGTCGCTGGCGAAGTACCCAGGTCCGTCGCCCGCAGGCCACGTAGGTAAACTTTTGACAAATCTCTGTTTTCAGGGTCATTGAAATGACAAATTTCTTACGAATTCTTCCTTATTCTTAATAGTTGTTAGGTATTATAGATAGCAATTAGATGCAAATGTTATTGAGTCAATCAAATCAATTCAAAGTGTAATAAAAACTAGTGAGGTCATGTCCACATATCACGGAGCTTTCGGCCTTGCTCTGTCGTGCTTTATAATTCATTATTGCAGGCGTGCAGGAATTTTTTAACAATGAATTAATGTACCACTTCACCATACGAATAACACATTCTTTCTGGTATGAAATTGTATTATTCTAAAGAAATGCACGCCCTGTGCATTTTATAATCATATTTCAATCTTTCTTGGACTCTAGCAATTAGATGTTAGTCAAACAACCACAGAATTGTACTGATCTCAATTCTGTGATGTTTTCGTCTCTTTCAATTTTAGTAAGTACATGTTTGGCATTGATAAACGTGACCCTAGATTCGGTACGCCCCAAGCGGTTGCCCCACAAAATATTCGATGTCGTTCGAGCTCGCAAATGTAGTGCTTCACTATAAAAGTACTCGTATTTTTTCCGTTTGATCTTCATGGAACCATCAACGAAAACACAACAAACAAATACGAAGGTTTCGTAAAAGGCGTCACATAAATACTCCGCTTCTGTTTTACATTCCCTCGCTTCCCGGATGCAATCGATCTTGTACGCGAATGAATGCTGGCTTATTTTTTATGGTTAGGGAAATGTACATAATACATACAATAGAAATACCGAACAATATAATTCGTAATAACATGGATTGAGTATTTAATTACTGTTTAGAATATAGCAGGAATTTAAAGTCGAAAATTTTCTAAGGGAAAACAAGATGAAATTAATTAAAAATGGCGCCTGCCATTTTTTTAAATCTTACTAGTTTAAGTTACCCAGAATAATTAATGTAAGGATTCTAACGATGCCCCATACATCTAAATTGGTTCAGACATTTCTCAGTTATGGTGGAATAAAGAAACGTACATACATGAACTCTAAAAACATAACACTCCTTTTTGCCGTGTTTTTTATTAACAATGTTTTTAATTTCGATATCAAAATGTTACTTGCATGTATGATTATGTATTATTATTTTATGGGAGGACAACTTTTATTTTGCCTCAAGATCTTCCTTTAATTATTCCTGGTGTGGTTAGTTATTTTATTCGTAACAACCTGTAGAAATCGGTGTACAACTTTTAATTATTTTGTAAATATTATATTTGAATCTCTTACCAATATCTTTGCGGCCGTCTCCGCACCTTACTTTATATCGTTCCCGGGGAGGTATCAGTCGTATTTAGACATGCTAATCCAAACACTGGTATTTCCTCAAACTGTACCTAACAGGCTATGCGATGTCTGCGAATGTATTATAATTATAGATAGCTTCAATATAAATAATACTGTAATTATTTATATCTTTTTATCTGACTTATTTAATAACCCTTGCTGTAAATCAAATCTTGGCATGAATTTTCCAACTTTCCAGTTGGTATAGTCTACACGACCTAGACATTTTTCACGACCTTTCCAAAATTATAAAAAAAAACATAGTTATGATCCGTAACAATTAAGCTCTACCTTTTATTGATTACCTGATATAAATAAATTATCTTATCCTAAATTATTATTATCTGAATCTATACATTCATTTTTACAACAAATTTTCAACTTAATTATTTTTTATAAATCTTTGTATGCATTATATCCAAAGTTACAATATTAAATGGAAAAAGAATACGCGAACAGGATTCGAACCTGCGCCTCCCGGATAGATACTCCAGGCGTTCTGACCACTAAGCCTAAGACCTCTAGAGGTCGAGATGGCTTAGTGGTCAGAGCTCCATCTAATATTGTAACTTTAGAGTTCGCTAAGCATGCGTTAATGCTTTTTCAAAGACATATCTTGCATTATATCCTCTCATAGCCAACTGTAATGTTTTAATAAATAAATATCATAATTTGTTATTTCATTTTTCTGTTAGAAATTCTCAGTAGCAGCCCGGAGTTTAGAATTATGCCCGGTATATGACAATACGTTCACCACCCATTACAATATGGTACATAATAACAGCATTGGTGAAATGAGAGTGTACAACTGTGTTACCTCTGTCTACGCCTTCGGGAAATACGGGCGTGCTGTGATGTATGTACAATTCTATTCTTAATTTGGAAATAAGGGAAATCGTTGGTTTTCTAATAGGTCAAATTAAAATACACACTATTTTTCTTCATTGGTTTTATCTTGCATATTAAAATAAAATTCTATGTATTATAGTAACCTAATATCATAGTTCCTTCCCTTTATGAAGATGACATGCTAGTTGCAGTTTGATGTAGTATTATTCTAATAATCACTAAAAACTATTAAGATTGTTGTACAAAGTTTCTTGAGTTTCATATTTTTCTGAGCACGTTATTAACGGTGTTAGCTTTTCTAATAATTTCACATCTTAGCGTCAACCTACTGTCTAACAAATACCCATATTTATATTATTACCTCCTAAGTAATATTGATGACTTGAATACACCAAGCAAACACTTTCTTTCTGTTTAAGCATAGAAATACTTAGAAAGACATGTTTTCTAGAAAATTCTTAGCCACTATAATTAAGTAGTTGTACTGTCGATCGTACTGAATTGTTCTGTCAACCGTACTGCGTACACGGGTGTACCGTGTACGCAGTACGGTTGGCAGAACAAGTCAAGTCAAGTCTTACAAAATAGTAAGGCCCAGAAGTTTCACTGTATAAAACGCACGAAAGGCTCATGAAAGGAAAGGAAATATTTATTTATTTGTACGCGCATGTATAGTCGACCATACAATTGCTTTACTACCCTAATGCTGAATTTCGTTTGCACATCATAATATAACAAGGTCTATTTTCGCTTACAAGATAAAAGTGTCAGTCAGATACTGTCAGCCTTATTGACAAATATGGTAAATCAATTTAGTGGTCGACTGTACATACGAGATCAGTAAAGAGGTTGTTGTATTTAGTTTCCGTAGAAACTTATTGTCTATATGTTGGGATCTCCCAGTGTATTATTATGAGCCCTGTAAAGTGTCTGGACAAGGCTCCTAAAATGATCACCTAAAATATTACCTATTCGATCACTGTTTTTAGAATGAATGGATGGCGATGACATCACAGTAACACGTATTAATGTAGAAAAATAATTATAAATTGGGAATAATGATCAGTGGTCGGGACATTTTTGTTGGCAGAGCGCATGGCGTGTCCATGCGGGTGGCGCAGATTCAAATACTGCACACGACCGAATTTTGTTTCCAAAAAAAATTTTGATATCTGTAAATATATCAGTATTTTAGGATCGAGAAGTGTGTGCCTTCTTCAACATTTTACTTTATGATTTATTGACTAGTTAGTTCCTGCGGCTTGAGTGGTCGCACTTTCAGTTGTGAGCACTTGGCGACCTCGGCCCACCACGCCTTGTCGCCGTTCACATGCCATACCTGCGCGTGATTCGTGATCTAAACTTGTTTATCAACAGCGTTCTGAGCATTCGCGTCGATTACGCTTTGGCAATATTAGAAACTTGTACAACTTGTTTTGGCATAATATATTTTGCATGTTAATTTGTTTTAGACTAGCAGATTATGCGCTTAATTTTAATGTATATCCGCTCAATCTTATAAATCTAAGAGTTTTATGCTATTATATATGTTGATGTATAAAATATAAATTATATGTGCCTCCCACACATATTTAAAGAGACAAACAATTTTAATTCAGTATGAAATGTAATGATTTTAAATCATAGTGCTTACATCGTTTATCTTATGATAAACAGAAAAACATTGCGGTATGAATATAAAGTTGCTGATACATTAATAAGGTTAGGTGCTGAATCGTGAATTGATGCTAAAACTTTCTAGGTGGTTCCAAAATAGACTTCACGTAGGCGTCGTCGCTTTGTGCTTGAAAACATCTTTCAAATATTTCTCCAATAAAACACGATATTAATTCCATCAAGAATAGATTAATGTTCCATATTTACACTCTGCGTGGGAGTCGACGGACAATAACTTATGTAAAGGCTCTGTGATCATAACGAAAACAAAATGTTTCATTTTCTACGAAATAGATCAAACGAATAGGCTTTGTGGAGGGTCAATATGTCGTACCATCTCCGCCATTTATTTCCTACAGTTACGTAACTTGATTGTTTTTATATAAATAGAAAAAGGTCTACTAAAACAAATATCCATTTTGTTAAGGTTCTTTTGACAACATTATATTTTGTCCAATAAAATAGATTCGTTTTACAATTTCAATCATTGATTGTGAATAAACATACCGTGTCCTAAGCATAAACGTACAAAAAAACAACAATATATATCCTTAATTTGATTTAGCAAAATCTCAAAGACCAACGCTATTTTTTCGCGCAGAAAAATAATTATTTACCACCTGAACTGTTTGGAACGTTCCACTGAATTAAAGGCACCGAAAAATCGTACAGTCACTTGGTCGATTTCCAATGTCATTAACAGAGCTGAAGAGCTTCTGTAGCTGGGTGAGGGCGTTCGGCCGACAGACTCGGCTCTTTGTGAATTTCTCGATTCGTCATGGGGACGCTACACCGGCTTTAATGGGAAACGCTTGACAATGAACGAGGAAATTCCGGTGTGCACCAGCTGTGTCCTATCCAATTATTTTCGCGAATCACAGCTCGGTCGGTGTCTGCTGTTAATTTGGTCTTTTTATGCGACCAAATAAAGCCACGACTTATTTTTTCGTTTTTATTTCACCTTGTATAACATATTGGGACAATATATAGTTTGACTGCAAATATGTTCATAGGCATTGTTTGACCCTGAGATCACCTTTAACATTGGAGAAGGTGCGGTGTTTGCGTCATGTATCTAAATTTAAATTTGTACTGTATTCTAATTTCATGGCTTGGTTTGGGTCAATTGATCTATTGCTGGGATTATGAGCTCATTTTGTATGCACGCAGCTAAAATAATTTAAGCTATAAAAGACTAAACGAGAGATCGTTTTTATCGCAAGTTCCAATAAAGGGTTATCGAATGAAGGTATCAGGTGTTAAGTTTGTATGTCGTGAGAAACTAAAATTTTCGCACGAACGAATAACATTATTGTTAAGAATATGTTATGAATCTGCGTGTTTACTTAATTTGTGCACGGTGCGATGTGATCACAGTAAATAAAATAGAGCGGAACTTTATATTGGTTATATTACAGACATTTGATACATTTTAATGATATGGTTCCAAGAATCAAACTTGTTATACCAAAATCCAATTAGGTACACAATAGCAATCTAAAGTCAGAGCTTAGGAAGTCACGTAAGTTGAGCCTGTAGCCTCCAACTTTAATTGACTTTTGAACAAAATTACTTGGATTTTAAACTTGAAAATTAATGTTCAGATATTAAATTAATTAACAAAATTTGTAACGATCACGTCAAAGACATGGTTACAGTCACGTTAAAGGTTAAAGAATCGTAAACTGAAATTGGTACAATTGAAAATTTCAATTCACTAGGCAGAGCGTTTTCTGGAATCCTACCGGAAGATTAATTTCTGTGTAATGAAACGTATCTCGATTCGAGTCGTTATTGTGAAAAAAACTATATACATAGTAAGTGTATGTACTTACTA
The DNA here is from genome assembly GCA_935421205.1 of Xylocampa areola. Taxonomy (NCBI): domain Eukaryota; kingdom Metazoa; phylum Arthropoda; class Insecta; order Lepidoptera; family Noctuidae; genus Xylocampa; species Xylocampa areola. The sequence goes on from OW285201.1 coordinate 13,830,384, forward strand.
TGAATACCACAATATAATAAAATCGAACTTTATTTACAAACAAAACCTGGAAACAATATGATAAATAACTAATCGATTTAAAATTGAAGTAATTGATTGCAATGAACAGTCGAAATATCTAACAATTGAAATAATTCCAAGGGCTACTTACTTAACGTCAAGCTCTAGATATAATACAATATTGACCTCGCACTACAATCCGAGCATAGCATTGAGCAGTGAAATATTATATGCAATATATAAATAAATAATTAAAAAATGTATATTCAGGGCTGCACCTACGTTTATAGGTCTGTAGAAAATTGTATGAGGAAAGAGGGACTGAAGTCAGGTTGCGGTCGATGATGACACAAAAATTACTGGTAGTCTTAAATTCTCAATGCAAACCCATAGTAAACAAAAAAGCCTACATTCCCATATAAAGCCAGTGAGGCATTATCCTAAATGGTCATCATTGCATACTGTAATGTTTGGGATGATCATAACACGAAGTAAATATGGCAGCATTTTTATATATATATATTTCTAAATATGTATGTTGTTTAATGTTGTCAATGCTCATAGCAATATATTAGGTTTTCGCGATTATTATAGTAAGTGTTAACATTTTATTAATTTTTGGATGTTCTTTTTCCAAGTCATCCACAAACACTGCAACGATGAACGTTGCAGTGTTTGAATCTTCAAGAAACACCAAAATCAATATACATGCGATTAGTTTGTTATTAGTAAATAGTTGATTTTATTGTAGTTGTTTACGCAATTCATTTTTACTTGAAAGTGAAATTTAGTAGTTGCCTTACTCTCCTACAAAGCATATTTCATTATAAGCGGTTTTTGTGTCGGCACTCAACTAACTTTATTTATCCTTGTAAGTAGACTATAAGATTCTGTCAAGTCTCTTTAATGGCACTTGCTTCGAACTTCGAACTACAGAGTTTTTTAATCTTTAGCTTATTTATGTTTTATCCTCATGAGGTTACTGGTTTTCTTTACAATATGCACATATGGGGTTTATTCACATTGTTGTAGATGTCTGCACTAAAACACGGCATGACCGTCTCAACTCCCAATTAAACACAATGAAGAAAACGATGTCACAAAATAAGGAAAGGATAGTTCATCGTCATATCTACGAGCATCGTGTGGAGTGATGATAGCACCCTCCGAAGTTTATATATCCCAGCAATATGTCAGGTCATGTCACTTGCAGTTTTATTGCCACTTGTTGAGATACAGAACGTCCGGTTTCCTAGTCAACGACTTATATCTTCAAATCTAAATGCGCTCTACATGTTAGAATGATTTAATCAGTTTAAGACTGTTTCCGGGAATCACTGTTAAGTGTTTAATCTGATCAAAATTTAGGAGAAAGTTTATGTTTACGTTTTGTAACGCTTAGCAGTTGTTTTAAGTCAAATCGTAAATTAACAAATATTTTTGGTCCGTTCCATTATTATAATACTTGGTAAATTAATTCCTAAATTATTTTAGACATTGAATTGGAAGTAGAACCGTACTGTGAATATATTTGAACTTGAAACATTAAGCTAATGGTTTTGAGTAAAGTTTAAGGTACAATTGAGAAACATGTAGGAATTATAAGGATATTAAACATTTTATTAGCTTTAAATGGATGAGGAGGAGAAAACACTACATTTATTATTAACTCCGGAACATTAAGCGAGTAGATTGGGATGAAAAATCAAGCATGTCATAATATCTATTACTGCGATCCCTTATTGTAGATCGAAGGAAAATCTAAATGTTAGATAAACATTTGAACCATTTATGAGAGGTATACTTACGCATTCCAAATAAAATAGACCAGAATCTTCATTATGTAATAAAATAATTTCAATCGGCATTACAATGTGCCCCATAACAATTTCAGAAGACATCCTGCATGTGATTTAGTTTAAATTTACAATATAGTGAGTTCCCGATATATTTATTGATAGAGCGCACGAGGGAATTTCAATATTGTCTCGGGTTGGCCTTCCCTCCTCTGGCGTGGATTGACGCAAAAAGTACCTACGAGTAAGATATTTTCATATACGGAGGAGCCGAGGCGGAGGAAGTAATATGTAGCTGAAAATGTTAACTCCATTTTTCTTGCCCGTTTTTTACAGTTATATTACTTTGGTTTTAAAACTTGTGAATTATTGTTAAAAAGAAGATAATGCTTTTAGGCATTTTGTTTTGCTTGTGTCACTTTGTAATTTATTTAAATATCTTTGACTACTAGATATATTAATACGATACCATTGAATACCTACATATGTAACATCTACTGATGAGACAAAGAAATAAAATAAAAAATAAAATGTGCTTCCCGAAATACATAAGTACTCATACATAAGACTGACCACGTCTACTAAGAAGCAAGTAAATAGTAGTTGCAATAGGTACTTATGTCAAATTATATTCCTAACTATTATAGTTTATCTATCTTAATGCTAAGTACGTAAGTAGTTATCGATAAATAGTGTTATTGCAAATACATATCTATCTATCTAGTTATATATTTATGAATACCTGGTACGTATCTAACCATGTTGAAATTCAAACGGTTAGGAAATCAAGCGTGAACGGTGTGGAATCTAGTACAAATACTATACTGCTTACAAGTTGTTAGTTAGTGCAAGTTTTTGTTAAGATATTTTATCGATTTGGTCCGGTATTTGAAGCAATTATGACAAAAATACTGCTCAAATGTCCAGTAGGTATGTTATACGTAAAATGTTAAATAAATATTAGTACTGTTCAGAAATTGTTCTATAATGTTAAAGCAATTTAATTTTTGGTTGTTTATATAAACCCGTCCGTCTGTATGGTCATGGCAACGGTTCAAGAAACAAACGAAAAAAATCACATACCAAAAAAAGGGGGAAAAACACGCTCTTATCCGTGGATGCGTGAATGATTCATGGGTTTTTCTGCGTGCAGTGAGTCGACATTGCGTGGGTCGTATGTGGCGGATCGAGTGCGAGGCACTGCCTACCCCGCGCCCGTGCCCATCGTCGTGAGCATAAGGCATTGCGTCGCGGTCACATTCCGCGCGTGCCGATGTCGCCTCCCGTGGCAGGGCTGCCAGGCCCAAGCAAAATGCTGTTCTTGACAGGCTGAATGTGACATGACTAGATTCTGCTCAGGTCACGTAGGGGCCTACATATCGTAGCGCATAGTTTTATGCATCGTTTTAGCTAGCAAGTTGTTCGGTATGGCATAAAGTGTCAACATATTATGAATTATTTTTCTAGTATAATTCAAGGTACTTAAAAGTAAGAAAGGATTGTAATTAGGAATAATACATATTATAGAATATCTGTACATAAAAAACGTGTCTGAAAACCCTATCAGAGGTTGTTGACTTTTTGTAAATTAAAAATCATACATCGTACATGGGTTTAATTGCTTCATTCAGCTATTTACATAATTGTTATTACGGAATACGCAATCAAAATGTGTTTACACGCTTATGAAAATCGTATTTTTACAAAACGATTCTTTCTCAACAATGGTTTAGTTAATTGGCAAAAGACTGACGGCATGCGCATGAAACAGGCCAAATATGAATGCACTTAATATGTACCGATGTATATTATAATAATATTGTTTTATGCATGAAATAGTTCAAAATAGTTTTAAATGTTGACATATTGTTACCAACATGCCTACTACAAAATGAATTTATGTGGGAAATGTTTTATGTGCCCTATATATTTCATGTTAATTATTAATGCAATATGCTTGTCCGATTATTATTAATGATTATGAACGTTATGCAAAATATTTAGGGCCTTTGATTTCATAATTAGCGGTGAAAGTAAACGGACAAGTTAGAAAGTATTTGTTCGCTAACTATTGATATTTGCATTAGAAATCTGTGAAACACAAGTGTTACTTTCTCACGCGGAGATTTAAACGCATCACAAGAGGACTTCACGTGAATGATAGTTTTTCTATATATAATTAACACTAAACAATAACACAGGTTAAACCCTCGAGCAAATTTGTTTCGACATCCAAAACAAGTCCTTGTTTTCCAATTTATTGTTACGTAGACGTCACAGCAACACTAACAATACTAATAGGTGAAGGGTTTCATATATATTCAGACATTATGAATTGCTATAGGGCCGTGTGGTGCTGCGTGCTTACGCAAAATACTAAATATGAGAGTACATTGATAAATAAAACTTTTATTATAACCACGTCGACCGCGATAACACGGTTCTTCAGTATGCGTGCTGTTATACCCAAAGAAAATTTTGTTAATGTTCACACTGAGCCAACTTTTATCCCGAACACGACGGATTCATGTCCTCGGGGAAGTCGGCAATGTCGCAAACAAAACAAAAAGATTCAAGACGCTGCGCTGTCAAGGGAGGAAGTGTTCCTACATACGACGCGGCGACGCGACGCTACGCGCCTGTGCCCTCAACTTATTAATATAAATAATGAAAATTCTTGATTCTTTACAGTCGTTGTTAATTTATGGTGAAAGCCTTCCTTGAATAAAGTTTATATTTTCTACTTCGTTGTGATCCTCGCGCCCGAGCTTGCATAAACGAGGAAAAACATAGATGTTAAATTTTATTAGGGGCTTCAAAGTCGGGTAATTTTTACAAAGCGTGAACTGTGAAGATGCTTCGTCAGTGACTACGCTTTGGGTGACTTCGTGTGAAATAAAATAAAAAAACATTTTATCTTTTTTGAATAAACAAACTGTCATATACTTACTTGATGAAAGCTTTTTTTTGTTGCTTATATAAATTAGGGTGACCCTTGATATGGATAAATAGGGTGCAGATAGGTCGATACCTAAAGGGATTGAATGGTTAATTCAAGAAAAGAAAAGCAATCATCGTCACACTTTCATTAATTCCTGTCACAGGAAGTTAAATAACGATCATCAAGGGTCACCATAATTTAAATAAGTCCTCGTTGTAAACTAGCCTCAATTATCCCGAAATACGGCTTAAAAATAATTGAGTGGGGCCAAAATCCTCAGCGGGGGAAATTAAAAAGGAGTTCACTGCAGTGTCTTCCGCAAATAAATGAGCTTTGCTTTCAAGTGGCGTTTATTGCCTTATCTCAAGGAGAATGATAGCATTATACTCCAGACAAAAAATACTTGTACTATGTCTTTGAACCTTGGCGAGACATCTTGGATTCACGCCAATGTCATTGCGTGAGCCCGGCCACTCTAAAAAGACAAAAACATAAAATTAAAGAGTTTTTTTTTTGTAGTTTAATTTAATTAACGAGTTTAGACTAATGTTAAGTTTGCAAAACCGAGATAATAAGTTAATTGTAATTCTTGTTTAACTAGCTGGAAATTATTACGTGTTAGAATTACAATTTAAAAAATATAAAGTATACCTAAACCTAATACAAGTAGGTACAACTAAATGATGCAACCATCTGTATATGTAAAGAATTAAGCATTTTATATGATTTTCTTTACGCTTTTCTAAAATTTTCTTAGGGTTTTAGACGCCCACAGACGTCATTGAAATAAAATTTCCACCTATTTATATTTAATTAATATACTTCTTACTTCATAGTGTCATAAAGCCCTTCAACGGGTTAACGGATTAAATTATGCTCAGTATCGCTAGTATGTGATTCAATTCAACAGAAACTCGGAAACCAATTACTTACTGTCAGATTTCCTATGGTATTTGCTTATCGAACATTCGTTTCCCTTTTTATTATTTTTTATTTATTTATTAAATAAATTATACTATTTAAGTTATGAGTCAAATTGTATTTCTTGCTAGGTTTATCAATAAGTTACTTTTTATAGGTGACAGTATTATTCATACATTATTTGTTAAAAGTAGCCACTGTAGATATAGAAATATAGTGCACTAAAAACACTGATATATTATACCCGTCCAAAGGTTTCTCACTTAGAGAACCACTTTGATGTTCTTAGCTTCTTCGAGACGGCTTCAGAAGGTCTCAAAGGCATGTTACATTGCCTCGGACTATCTGGCAGTCAGATTAGACAGATTGAATAAGCGGTGTCAAAGACGGGGCGAGGCGAACGCAATACTTACGTATATAGACAGGTTGCTTACTTTACAAAAGAAACTACCCTATTCGATTTTCCTCGAAAATTGTTATTTCATATTACTTAAACGCTTTTCAAAATAGCTGGGGGAGAAATTCGCCAAAATCACAAATTTTTTCTTCAAATGGAGTAGTTTATTTACGCAATAATATCTATTCTCGAAAGTATGTAATAACAGGCATGAAAATTAGACTCGAAAATTTTTAAAGGTGGATTTTACCAATAAAGCTGAACACTATGCCTGAAGAAAAATGGGTCATCAGACAAAAAAGTCCCTTAAAAAAATCTTACTTGGGGTACAGTAAATGTCAATGTAAATGTGGGAGTCAATTTAGTTTTGTCACAATTTGAGTCTTTTACCTTCTACCCTGTACAGAAGGGGGGTTTAATATTAAGAATTTTTCTCTGATATTGTTACATATTAGATGGGAACACTTAAATGTAGGTACACTTTTCAACTGTGTGAGAAATTCAAAAAACGTCTAATATTTTCGAGAAAAAATCCAGCTTTCAATTTTAGTTTAAAAAAGATAGAAATAAATGCCAGTTCCCGAATGGCAAACATGTGAATGGGTCAATTGGTTTTAGCGTGAAAAAAGACAAACCCTATATACGTACATAGTAGGTTAGTACCTACTATGTACGTATAAGTACAGGGTTTGCCCGTAGTCACGAGTCAGGGCTAAAAGTTGTATATGTATAATAATAATCACAATGTCAGTAATTTAATAAACAGAATAAAATAAATGTCAAAAACTAAAAATAAACAACATGTAATATTGCGCATTGGTGATTATTTGACATTTAAAATTATTTATTTATAGGTATATAAATATCGTCACATGAATTGGTGCAAAATTGGTGATTTAGCAATTTTGTCTTTCCTGTCCATGTTTATACTATTTATTAGTATAAATATGTATTTTCAATCTTTCTATTTAACCCAAAAATTTACTGGTAGAGAATGCCTTATGGCATTAAGTCCACCTTAAGTACCTACCACTTTTTTATATGAAGTATAAATAAATTAATATGTAAACTAGACGCAGTCCGTCGTTTCCTGAAATTAAAATGGTTTTCAGTAAGGTCACGTTAAAAGCCTATCTCTGCGCCTTTTTCCGAAATTTCGCGATATACCTCGCGCTTTTGTGAAAACTCGGATTATGCATACAATTAGTGTGAATACACTATTTAATCAATCTAATTGAAGCTTTTGAAGATTATCGCTTTCGAATTTCGTTAAGTGTATAAATACATGACTGCGTATAGGAACTTGTATGGAATCTGTAATTGATAGGCATAAGGCAATTGACGAGACTCCTTTCAGTTATAACATTTGTTTGTTTTATAAGCAGTAACGAGTTAAGGCCGCGTTATAATTTCACATAAATTAACGTAACTTAGTCCACTTACTGGAACGTGTTGAACACATTTTTACATTGCTTTTTGTATAAATTACACACTCTAATAATTATTTAGGCAACTATTCGAATAAATTCTGTTTATTTGGAAATTCACGTTTTTATTGCCATTTGAATATTTTATTCCACTACGCGTTTCATTCATTTGTAATTGAATAAGTACGAAATTTTATATTCCATTATATTCCCTCTTTGTAACTGTAGAACTGGAAGGAAAATATATTTTCTTACGTAGGTACGTAAAGTTTATGTAAAAACAACTCAGGTTTTTTAGAGTAACTAACTAAATCAAGTTTGTAAAGGGAACCCAAAAAGATACAATTATCATCTAGTAAATTATACATACTTTATTAATGTATCTATACATATAAGTAAGTACAAACCCCTAACACTAGGTTGATCGTCAAACATATAATAGGAAGAAGAAATTGTTTTTAAATCATTGAACCATACCTAGAGAATCGAAGACTCAGTTCAGCGCTCGTACCTACGGGTACTTCGTTCTAGGAGAGAGCTAGAGCAATCGACAGCTGGGTCACTTTAATTTACGACACAGTTAATTCCACGACCCATATGAACAGGCGCAGGCGAACGCGCCAATGAAACTGCTCCAATCAAACCATTCACAGTTAACATTTATGCATAAGTTATTATTAATCATATTCAACTCACATCCCGGTCCTTTGGTGCTATTCACTAACTGAAAGTGGCTCACGTAACAAAGGAACGGTAACCTAATACGTGACAAGAAATATGATGTATTAGTAGCGACGTATTATTCTATTGTGGCAGACCTATTTACCGACTAATTGGTTCCGACCGTTCCCGAGTTATTCGTGACTTTCGCAGCGTGGCGCGACTCGCGTGCGTAGTGAAATCGCGGCTCCGCTCAGTTAACGTCGCGCATCTAAGTTTCCATTGCCTAGCGAATTGTCTCAAATTGAACATACAGTTCACTAGAGAACGCTTAAATCAATGTTGTTGATTGTCGAAAAGTATTATTTCATAATAAAGTACGAATATGTTTTTAATTTGATTTCCTTATCGCCTTATTTGCATTTTGAAGTTTAATCTATTCCATAAGGAAATACCTATTCCTACGATTAGTTGACATACAGGTTAAAAATATCGACTGATGTCTTAATAGTTATAACCGCCGATACGATGATTATTTTGTGTCAATATTTCCTTATCTTTTCATTACTCATCCCATGTGAAGTATTCGTAGGAAGAGTGGAATCATAATAAAACAACTTTTAACCACACTTTTAACACTTGCAGCGTTCGTGGTCGCAGGAGTCATCCTGCAACCACGAACGCTGCAAAGTGTTCGAAACGTCAGGAAAAACAAAAAACCAATAATACACGCGATTAATCCGGTGAAAAGTTGTTTTATTATAATGTGTAGTAATCGCGCAAACCTAAGATATTACTAAGAGTTGAATCGTTACCGTTATGAACAAAGATCGATGTAGGGTGTAAAAAATTACTAAGGAAAAGCTTTATGTTTTAGCACGAAACACCAACAAGTCTGACTCACTCTCGACCTGTTTATATGACATATACCCGAAGGAATTTAAAACCTTACATGTAAGACAGTGTTGTGTCACTGAACGTCCTTATGCAATCACGTTGGAGGCTCTCAGACGAGCGTTGCGTCACTATTGTGGCATATTCTCTCCAAGGGAATAAGTGTCTATTACATACTAATTACAGCTGACAAGGTCGCGCGTTTATCTTTTGTTAGTAAAGACTTTTATAAACCTATCCATATAAGGTGACTCTACCCGGAAGGTAGTAACATCCTTTTAATAACTTTTTATCATTTACAATTGTAAATATAATAGTTCTAGGCTTATTTTAGCTTAGCTCTTACAAAAAAAAAATTACTTAAAAGATTTCTGTTAACAATAAAAAACGATATACGACTGAATTCGTAGAATTGGTATTCGAAACGACTATCAACACTTCGGACGCATATTTTATTTATGTTAGCATCACAAGCTCTTAACAATATTTGTCGCTCGTGGAAAGCTGTAAACACTGACTTCACTATAGAATAAAGGCTATATCTATTTACCCGCAACTACGACCCTTGCGGGAACAAACATGTGAAACTTTTGTGCGCAGTGTACACTGTACGGCCAACTTTAGCGAACAAATAAAGAATACATGGTCATGTAACACTGCGTTTAGCTTTTATTACTATTAATGTTCTTATCTGCTGCACATTTAGTAAATTACCTTTTGTAATCCTTGATTAGGATCTTCTAAAACCACACATTATGTTTACGTGATTTTTTCCTACATTTTGTTGTAAGGTCTTGTGCAGACAATTCCACAAATATGGCGATTCATTACAACGTTTGAATGTACAAATAAGTTAGTTGTAATGGGAACAATTGTGGACAATCATACCACCCGTTACTCGTGGATATTCCGAAAATTCGTAAGCAGCGATTTGGATCTACGCTCATTATAAGTACTGCCCAATAGAACTCCTTGCCGTCTTCCGTGTTTCCTGATAAATACAATCTACAATCGGCATATTCAAGGCTATAATGAATACATTTCTTGTGAATCTACGTTCTCCATCTTTGACCACACCGTTGCTTACCATCAGACTCGGCCAAACGTAGATCCATTTTTGATAAAAGAATAAACAAAGCTCTTGAACAGTGGAACCTAACATAAAATGTTCACGTGATAAAAGCCGAGATAATGCTAAGATGGAATTTACGATCAAAATTGGAAACATAAATGAATTACCTACTGACCCATATTGCCGACGACATACTTCATTTGTCTTTTGAAGGTCGTATAAGGGTAGGTGTAGCAACTAGTTTAGGTATCAACGCGAAAATTGCAAGTTTAATGTGATCCAAGTAAAGTTCTCCCGTCGAGGGAGCTGTTCGCGTCAACTCGGAAATTAGCTTTAATTCCACTAAATAGAAGAGAATTGATGTGAGTTCCTCAACTAATTTGCAATTAAGAGCTGTTACAACCGTTATTGGAATACCTCGTTCAGTTAACAAACGTAACGCTAACGCTACGTTCGAGTGACGTGACTAAACAACAGTCGAATTCATAGAAGCCTTGAACTAAATTAATTGCAATTACAATTAATTAAATGTGAATGTGTTCATGTAATTTATTTGCCACATATAACTCATAATACAGTATCACGCTTGTATCCGCGATTGGTTATACAAAAGGATATTGTTGTAGGTACTCGTACATCCACATTTCATCGACGTAGTTGTTATGTCCCATGTATTACGTGGTGAGTCTGTTGCTATCGAGCACAATTCCAAACTCCAGGCTACTACTGAAAACTTCCTAAAAAAAAAAAACTAAAAAGGTAACTGAAGAGTCAATAATAACATTCAACCTTTTTAGTCTTAATAATTCTGAGTCAGCGTCAACTCCAATACGCAATTTTATATAATTTTAAATTCTTCGTTGCTGGTCTAGTGGTCCCAAGTGCGACTGCTAAGCGGGAGGTCTCGGGTTCGATTCCCGGGTCGGGCTAAGTGTTATTGAGTTTTCTGGTAAGAAATTCTCAATAGCAGCCAGGAGTTTGTAATTGTGCCCGGTTGATGGCAATAGGCTCACCACCTAGTACATGGGACTTAATACCAGCATTGGTGAAATGTGTGTGTACAACTGTGTACACCTTTGCCTACCACTTCGGGGAATACAGGCGTGATGCTATGTTATGTTATATTATGTTTTTAAATTCTTTATTTCTTTATAATAATTTAATGATCGTTTGTTTGAAATCGAGAAAAAATTAGCTTAGGAAAAAAAACCGTCGACTTGAGAACATCCTCGTTTTTCACCTTGCATGTCATTACAATTGACATCCACTATGTGTGCGCAAAAAGAAAAGAGTAGGCACTCCACCTTTAGTTACGAGTAGGTACCCTTTTTCGAAGAAGGTACCGCAAATAACTTTCACGTTAGATAGTAACTCTGGGATCATGCCTTTAAAAATACAGAACAATCATTTGTACGCTCGGCACGTACGTGTGTAGTCACCGCATTATCCTACACCTTACTTTTTGAAAGGCTTTAGTTTTTGTGCGTGATATCTTTGTGAGATTAGTTGCGTAATGGACTAAAATGCACCAAAGGCGGATACGCGTCAGCCTCGGAGCAGTTTCCAATAGTGAGGAGTGACTCATCAGAATAGAGAATTGTCTTAATCTGCCCACACCTCAACTCCTTCAATGTCACGCGGTCACTCCCACTCGTTAATATAAATCACCTTACGTGTTGAATGACATTGGACGTGATTGGAAAAAATATTCTTTTTTTTTTTCATTGGAATTAAGTATACTTTATCGAGCTTATAAGTACTGCTACTAGAAGAATTTCCTTAAAAAGAAATGCAAAAACAATATGCTCCAAGTACAACATTTCACACTATGGTTTATATACCATGTTCATATTGTACTGTAATTATTACTATATTTAACACCTTTATAACATATGGAGTGCAATAAAGTATTGTGTATTGAGTATATGCAAGGTATTTTAAAAGGCCTACAATTTTCGTATAGGGAATAAATAGATGCTTTGTAAGATCTGTTAAAAATACATACCTAATTACATTACCGAAATTACTATTCACGTGTCATAAATTTGATATAATACCTTAGAAAATCTTACAAAATTAATTTACTATTCAGGCACAAAACTTCCTGGACTAAGTTTACAAATGTTATCAGCCCAACTTATCTAGGCTAACATTCTCTTCATATTTTTTTGACTGTCCTGTTGGTCTAGTGGTTAGTAGCCCTGATTGCTATGCCGGAGGTCGTGGGTTCGATTCCCACCCAGGACAAATGTTTGTGTGATGAGCACGATCATTTGTTCTGTGTCTGGGTGTAATTTTATCTATAATATGTATGCATTTAGAAATATATAAGTATGTTTATCAGTTGTCTAGTACTCATAACACCATCTCTGCTTAGCTTGAGACTAGACGGCGTTGTGTGATAGTTGTGGAATATTATTATTATTATTATATAATTAGGTGAACAATACTTAATCGCTAGAACAAAGGGGCGCACTGATAAGTCATGTCACAGCAGTCACATTGCATTGTACCCTAGCACTGAGGCCAATACGTCAAAGAGAATTACAGCATAAAGCGTACATATAGCACACCACGTATCATATGTATATTTTGTAGGTGCCTACATCAGTCTTGGATAAGGAATACAAACTTATAATGACAGGAATGAAAATAGATATAGATATATTTACTTAGCTGTATACAAGGTCCTAATTTATTAGGTAATTTCTTTTTAATGGGTCAATGTGTAAGTGATAAGGATTTATTAAAGCCATAATTTAGATTTTTACAACAATTTCATTTTTTTCTTAATGTTCGCCGTTCAAGGAGCAGTTTTCGTTTTGCTAGAACTATGTTAATTACAAAAAAAAAATGATATATCCATTTAATTCTTAGCTTATGTAGTAATAGTAAGTAGTAGTTCGTATTAGACTTATATATTAACCCTCTCAAAGGAAATTACTTATTTAATTAGGACCTTATATAATTAATATTTTGCTATATTCCCGTCTCTGTCTTGCAATTGCAGTTTGACAGTTGTATGACAATAACAGAAATAATGCTAAGCCAAATCACGTGCGTAGTAATGTTTTATTTTAGCCTAAGTTTAGTTGCAATTAGCTTCTTTTTCTCACCGTATGGTTGATGAACAACCTAGTGTCAGAGTTTAAGCCACCCGTAGGTCTCTGACATGGCTTTACACATCATCGAGAACATTTCTCAGGTGTGCTGGTTTCCTCATGATGTTTTCCTTCACCGTTTTAAGTAAGTGTTAATTAGTTTTTGACAGCGCGGTTGGCGCAGTGGTCGAGAGACTGACTGCTGCGCTGCGTGTCGCAGGTTCGATTCCTGCACGGAGCAAATATTTGTACGATCTATGGATAATTGCTCCGGGTCTGGGTGTTTGTGTTGTTGTGAGATTATATGTCTGTAAACGCACCCACGACACAGGAAGAAATTCCTAGTGTGGGGCAACGTTTTTAAAAAGAAAAGAAAAAATAATAATACGCACATGACTTCGAAAATACAGTGGTGCGTGGCTTGGATTCGAACTTGCGACCTTTGAATTGTCAGTCCAACGGTCATACTACTAGGCTGTCACTGCTCTCATAATGCAAAAGAATATATATCATCATAACTCGCCCAACTACTTAATACATGAATGTATTATAATTACTTGTCATCATTTTCTAAGATAAGGTAAAACTGCAATAAAATGTATCTAGTGGTTTCGAAGTACCTAATTAGCGTCTACACACAAAAAACTACTTTTAAAGTAAGTATTTAGAAATATTGTTAGCCAATAAGGTATAGCATTATTATAAAATGAAAGAGTACATATTTCTTATGCTAAGTTGCACCAATTTCAACATGATTCTTCTTCGGTTACGGTAATGATTAAGTAGGTGTAACTCAGGCTAAGCAATATTTGACAACTGGTTAATTATAATGATAGCAATAATCACCTACCTATATTTTGCCAGTTATGTTGAAATTATGTCATAATTTAACAGGTTGCTGTGAAATTATGAGTTAGTTTGAGAAACTTGTTTTTCCAGATTAAACCAAAGTCATGCTATCGTAATGTGCCAGTAGCAACATAATAAGCGGTCAACCCGAAGTAAAACCGCATAACTTGGAAACAGAAGTATTTTATTAATAGCATTCATGGTAAATGCAAAGAAATAACTAAAAAGAATACCCGAAGATAAAGAGCGACACGTGGTGTATGACATTGCGGCATCATTTTTATTCCTTTTAAAGAAATTATCCTCTCATATCGGTTATGTGTGAGTCAATAATATTCAATCACTTAAGGATTACATAATGTTTTTATTGCACACACACACACACACACACACACACACACACACACACACACACACACACAGAGAGCGTCACACCTGTATTCTCCGAAGGGGAAGGCAGAAGTGTACGCAGTTGTTCACCCACACTTCACCAATGCTGGTATTAGGTCCCATGTGATAGGTGGTGAGCCTATTGCCATTTACCGGGCACCATTCAAAACTCCGGGCTGATACTGAGAATTTCCTAACAGAAAACTCACTTTTCCTGGCCCGGGAATCAAACCCGAGACCTCATACTCAGCAGTCGCGCTTGAGACCACTAGACCAACGAGACATTTTTATTGCACCGTTGCTATATTGACTGCTTTATTATTATAGGGGTCGCTAGAGCGGCTGCTGAGTGTGAGGTCGTGGGTTTGATTCGGTCGGAAAACATTTCTATTGGGTTTTTCTGGTAAGAAATTCTGACAACTACTCACCTACGACTCACCACGTAATATTATATCGGACTTAATAACTACATCGGTGTAATGTGGGTGTACTAGTGTGTACACCTCTGCCTATATACCCTCTCGAGCCATAAGGGCGTGGTACTATGTTACGTAATGATTATCACTGTTATTCCATAGGATATATAAGTATAAAGTGTGATGTCTGCCATATGAAATTGCCTTAAGTATCTTAAATGTGCTAGTACGCGATGAAAAACATAATAATAGGTACTCAATCATACAAAAATTACAGACAGGCTATATTGCACACGAAATAGTAATGTTGAAATCCAACACAGAAACGCTTCTAATGTCGACATCATTAGGAGCTTCGACCACCACACAAGGGTGGAAAAAGAGCGCAACGACTAATGTAATTAAGTATAATGTTAGAGAATGAACGAACAAAGTGAACCAGATTGAATCGAGTAGCGGACAGTATCCACTTGAGCGGAATAAGATAGTTAGGAAAAGAATGCGTTGTTCTACAATTCCTAAGCAGAGAAGTGCGAAGTTCTCCTTAGTGGAAAACGTCTAAGTGTGCAACAAAGCCTTGACTGAGCTGTGCAGCTGAACTAGAACGTCTGCGAGGATTTATTGAATCATTCTTCATAATGAATCGACAATTGTAGGATTTAATTTTTATTGTGAGATTGTAGAAATGCAGAGTTTATAAAGGCATATTTAAAGAAAAAAGGAAACGCTAGGAATTTCTTCCTGCATCGTGGGTGCGTTTACAGATAGTCTCACATGCACACACACCCAGGCCCGATACAATTATATGTAGAAAGTTCGATCGATATTGAAAAATACAGTGTTACTAATAATTTTGGGGCTTCTCAATTAAACTAAGAGTTCATTTTCATATATAAATAGTTTAGTATAGCATTATCAAATACAAAACTGTGTGTGTTAATTCCAAAATTGAAAGCTCTTAGTTCTATAACGAGCTCGCTCCCATAAAACTATCTTTATAATTGAATAGTAATAAGTAACACTCCAACATTAAACAACCATGCCATGGCACGTAAGTAGTACTTGAGCAAAAACATAATTTCCCTTGAAACCAACACCAACACTATCAACTTGACAATGACAAATCAAACTGTCATTTCCAACCGGATCTAGTTAGCGCGTGTAATATAACTCGTTACGTAGGTCGTATCATTAATATAATAAAAAATAACTATGTGATTGCGTTGTGAAACCTTTGACAGAATGATTGGCGTTGTAATGATGCAGAGAAAACATGCTGGGTTGGCTGTAGGATAGAAATACAATCTTTCAAACGCATTAGCGCATGAATAGCGATCTCTAGTTATACATTTTTGTGGAAAGAAAAATACCCACAAAAATGTATACCCAAAACATTATATTATAATATAACAAGTTTTAACCGGATTAATCGCTAAGTATAATCGGTTTTTGTGTTTCCTGCCGTTTCGAACACTTTGCAGCGTTCGTAGTCGCAGGACGACAAAGGTGTCAGGCGTCTCAACAGTGTAGTTAAAATTATTTCAGTCTAATAAAGTTTAAAAGAGTAATCATGGAGTTTCTTGTCGCTTCTTCTCCATAGGAGACGACTTTTTGGAACCGTGCACCAAAATTCTGACCTTTCATAAATCTCTTCACATAAATTATACGTAATAAAAATAAATACTGACCGAATTTTGGAATTGTGCCCAATTGATGGCACTATTTCACTATTTATTACATGGGACTTAATAACTGCATCGATAATATGTGGATGTACAACAGTAGGTAGGTACTTCTCTGCTTAACCTACGGAGACACAGGTGTGAGGCTATGTTTAAGGATCGTTTTATTTGCGTTCTATATAAACACTAGCTGTGCTCCGCTGTTGCACCCGTTTTATTTATTTTTGCTAGGTACCTAATTATAAAAATAATTAAATAGCCTTTACTATTCCTCATGAATCTGGTTATCATATACAAGGGGTTTGACGCTGCATGTCGAGATACAGGTTCTCGCCAAGTTCGGCTGCAGATGCTCCCTTACTAGTAGATATTATATGTGAGTCTTAGCCTTTATTATACTTTTATCTTAAATACTTTGTACAATGTTTCTGAGCCAAAATAAATAATTATTATTTTATTATTTATTACAAAAATATTTTTTAATCCAATTATTACTAGTAGTTCTAGAGACTAACGCGTTTATACAAACAAAAAGCTTTTCAGCTTCGGTATATTAGTATAGATTATTTACATGTGGGTACAGTAAACATCATTTATCAGGCTTGCAATTATTTGTACTACATCTGAATAATACATAAATTAGTTACTCAAATCTATTAGTGACTCAAATCTAATTTGCATAAATTAGGTAGGTATATGTTTTATATACAGGGATTTCCAAATTTCTTGAACTCGTAAACCGATATTAGTAGATGTGTCATCGATATGTATGGAAAACCATAATAAACATAACATCACGCCTGTATCCCCGAAGGATTAGCAGGAAAATACTGTTGTACAACCATATTTCACTGATGCAGTTATTAGGTCCCATGTAAAGTGGAGAGCCTATTGCCATTAACGGGGCAAATTTCAAGTACAGGGCTGCTACTCAGACTTTCTTAGCAGAAAAAAATTCCGACCTGGGAATAGAACCCAGGACTCACGCTCAACAACCGCGCCCGACAGTTATCGAAAATTTGGTCCTTTGTAATTAAAACACGGTCAAATCTATCCATGCATTGTATTAGTGTTAGAATAAAAAATATAGTGGCACTTAAAATGTTAAATATAATCGGAAATTTTCATACAAAAATATATTAGGTTTTCAATTGTTTACAGACTTTTCCAACCCAAAAGTAAATATTAATTAAATTGATACAAAGTTGATTTTTGAACAAAGGCTCTGATTATTTTGGAACAAAACTTTATAGATTTGATGCTGACTGTGTGTACCATTTCAACTTTAACATAAGTAGGTACATATTTTTGGATAACATCAATGGTCGGAATTCTGGAGCGCAGCAGTATTGTATTCCGTACATAATATGATTCGAAACTTGAACCTCTAGCATGCTACGCCCACAGATATAGACTGAATTACCTAGATACCGCAACTGTACCTACTTTGCGTATCATTATAAGCCTCAAAGTAGGCGCACAGCGCCAACTTTTACGTTGCTAAGGTCAAAAGATCACCATTTCCATAGTACGATATCAGAACATAGTAACAATTCCGCATTGTGACACAATATAAAGTATATTAATATATAATCTGTCAAAAATAGTTAACCGAGTGAATGGAGGTGTTGTTTTTTTTGCTAATTTGATATAACAAAGGCATACAAAGTCTGATACGCTTGACAATTAGAAGTACCTACTTGCCGTTTCCAGTTAAACATATATATATATATCAGTGGCTACGCCTCAGGCCTGATAAACCTTACGATTTTAGTAACTCTATGTAGAATTAAAAGATGCTTATCCAAATGAAATCATGTAATTTTATAATAATTCAGAATAACAGGCTCATTAGTCTTGTAACCGCAAACATGGTTGCTAATAAGCAACCAAGGTCCAGAGATCAATACCAAAGTAATTGTGTTTTCCCGTTGGCAAATCTTCAGATAGACCCCAAAGTTGATCTTGTGTCCGATAAAAGGCGAAGATCACGCCCCTTACCGTAAGGGCCCTAATACAGTAATTGGTAAACATCTATCAGTAAATGACTGTGTGTACCTAGCGCCATACCCCGCAATTAATTCATGGATCATTTTAATCAAGTAATTGGGAGTAATCTTCAATACGTTGGTATGCTTACCATGATGGTAATGTATAACAACTTTATTAATTAAATAACTTCATCAACCATATCATTATGACCAACCCTTAACATGACTGTATACAGTAACGACTGGACAGTCTATAGGGTTACCTCATGATAGCTTCGCTACAAATAATCGCTTAGCGGTGGCCATTCTCTCTTAGTTGTCTGTTACGACATCGAAATTTGATGAGGTGGGAACTAACCACCTCATCAAATCTCGCTATCAGTGCGATTAAAACTGACCTTTGATAAATAACTATAAAATAATATGGCACAAAATATGCGAAAACAAAATAAAGTATTATTAACTTAAATAAAGAATTCGTTCTTATAGGTAAGCACAAATTAAAAAACATACATATTTTTGTTAGGTAGGAATACACATTTAGGAATCATGGACATGACTGGCCATCGTACTATGACCTGCTTGAGACCCTGTTGGGACAACTTAAGTACCTAAGCAGAAAAAATAAACGTGTAAGGACACCTATAGCTTTCGTGGAGCTTTAACCCCATTATTTAATTCTGTATAATCTGGCTAAACTGCGGTCATGCAGTAAATCTACTGGATTTAAGTTACGTCTGCTAAAGAAGCAATATATAGATAAGAAATTAAAATGATGGCATGTATTCACATGATTAACACAATATCCAATTAAAAAATCTAAAGAAAATACTAATACAATTGCAAATAATAATAAAAAATCTAATCACTAAAATTAATAACATGAAATATTTATTACTCACCAACAACTCCAGTGACAATCCAATGATACAAAAATAAATCACAACAGAAACACAGAAATGGATACAATGAACACCACGGGAGAGGGTTACAAAACAATATAATAAAATAAAATCACCAGGGTCAAACAGGATCGCACAATCAAACTTAACGCGGTCGCACCATGCACACTGTTACGTGGAGAAGTCCAGGACTCGTGCTTTCAGTTACAGACGTTTCGTAATCAATGCGTGAGTGTTGTAATATTTACGTAATTTTTTTTTCAGCTTGTCAGACTGTCGGCTCGATGTAGTGTGGCCGCAGCCGAATGTACCGCTCCCGGTGAACGCACGGGCCGCACTGCTTGCCCATAACGGCAAAAGGTCGTTCGTTACCCACATTCTCTTTCCGCGCAAGCCTTCTCAAGTTAGAAGGAGATGGAAAATTTACAGCTCCACCGGGCTGGCCGATAGAGCGAGACAGACACAACACAGCCTCACAGGAAAACCCGAACTCCAGTCTTGATAGTTCTAACTTAAGACCGTGCTTTGCCTTTGTGAATTATTTGAAAGGTATACTCATTGCACAAGCATTTATTATGTGTAAACGGAAATAACAAAAACGTTCTAATTGTCAAATGAATGGCCAGGCACGCACTTTGCAAGGTAAATGACAATTTCCACACAACTTCGCACCGTGCGTGTATATCTCTAATTCCCATAACGTGGTAACTAATATACGTGCGCCTCGGGCTATTGCAAATGTTTGATTATTCTAGCATTAATGTAGCCAGCCCCGGCCATAGCAAATATTAACTGAACAAGTATCTAGTTAGTGGTAATTATACTCTGATTGAACGTAAGCTCCTGTTATCCCTGTTATCTTCGTTTTAACAACAGAATTTAGTCACATATTCTAATCCCCAATTTAATATTTTGGGTAAACAGAAGATCCCGAATCATTAATTTCGACTAACATAGACATTATCCCAGTTCCGTAACTATGCGTTCTCGATTTAAATTTTCTCCGCTCGGTGAGTTTCGTCCGATAGTTAATAGTAAGAAGACTAAATGATTAAGTTAGTAAATTTCACTATTCAATTTAGTTTCATCATGTTGAATTTTCAGTATGATTAAATAAACTTCAACTTTTACGCTCTTTTCAGGGAAGCTGGTAGTTTCAATTCCCAAACCGCAGACTTTATTTCTACTGCTATGAATTCAATCCACGTTTCTTATATTTTATTACCTCTTTGTGATTGGAGTCGAAGGTTACCTTTTTATATTATTTTCTCTATCTTTGTAAAAAATGATTTTTCCTTCAAATACAAGTATCTATATTAGCTTACTATATTCACCGACTCTGCCTTAAATAACTACGTACCTTGAAACAAATATTCGAAAAGAAATTTATGAATACTTAATTAATAGTTTGCTTCTTTCACACCGTGGGGATGAGCTTCTTGATAGATATAGGGTCAGAATCGGTCACCACACTTGTCAAGGTCATTGATTGCATCTTAGGGGTTTCTTGCGATTCAAGTTCGTGCTTTCTTCAGTATATATTAAAATGTATAAATATCACCTCGGAATCATTTCACTCAGACGATATCGGCCAGGTGAAGCAATTCGACATATATTAATATCGTAAGTGGTTTCATACCAAATTATAGAGTAGAAATTACTGAACTTACTATTATAATACAAAAACTATTTCTTTTTACCTCTATTCCATCCTAAGGTTTCCTGTAAGATATCGCGGAATGCGATAAGACCGCCCATTGTGCATTTAATATGTCAATTTTTTTTTCCTTGTATGTTAATTTAAATTTTGGTGTATGTACTTGTACAATAAAGATTAAAAATAAATAAATATAATGTGTAGTGATCGCGAAAACCTAAGGTATTACTATAGAAATTACTATAAAAAAGTATTGTGACTAATATTGAATAAAAATACATTAATTTAATAAATATTTAAATTAATTTTAATAATGACTACCTACGTGAAAATTATCTTTTTTACGAGCAGGTAGCCTATAATATGAAGAGGAAATAGATATAACGAATAAATATTGAAACAGAACATGCATATTCAAAAGAGGTAGAGCCTCTCTCAACTTTTTGAGTACCACGACGTACAAATTAAAGTTGTGATAATTTTATCAATTTGTTTCTACAGTCCTCAAACACAGAGGAGAGAATATCCAGAATGTATGATAGCAACATCACGCCTGTATTCTGTGAAAGGTTAAGCAGAAACCACATTTCACCTTCTACCGAGTCCAATTTTAATCTACTCTCTGCTATTGAGATATTTTTAACAGCAAAATCTAATGAAATTTCACCTGACCCGGGAATTGAACCCACTTCGTAGCTGTGATTAAGACCAATAGACCAATAAGGTTGTTAGGTACCAAAATATGTTTGTTCCAAATAATGCTAACCAAAAATCCTTACGACATTGAGTGCCCTGATGACACTGTTTTATTTTGTGGCAGATTTAAACTTAATGCCTTATTACTGTTTTCGGCTTCATTCAATAGAAACAAAACAAGCATTTCGTATTGAAATATTCAGAGCTGCCTTCCAGGTTCCGGGAAAGACAATACTGGCCATTATAACTGTGTAAATTTACCGCATTTACTAGATATAGGTACTTTAATTTAGATTATACATTTCTGTATAATAACTTACGTGAGACACATTCATATTAATAATTGTTCAACGGTTATTACTCACTTGCATTATTCGGGATTGCCCGACTAGTTTCGAACTCGAACGGAGCCCTTAGTCATTAGCTGAGCCCGAGGCGATGTCGCGAGTCAAAAGGCAATCCCGAATAATGCAAGTGAGTAATAACCGTTGAACAATAATTAAGATTATACATTATTTCAATGATTATCAAAAGGACTAAGTGGAAAAGCCTAAAAGGGACGCCCTAGATCCCTAGAAGGATATACACTGACCATATTAGAGATGTCCTCTGTAATCTCTGTAATCTAGTGCGTACTACACGCAACCGGCGCGTCTGTTTCATCAGATGTATGAACGTGGACTATACAATAAGCATGGAATTCGTAAGAATCATAACAGGTGGCGTTCTGTAGTTTTTGCCTACCCCCAAGGGAAAAAGGCGTGAGTATATATATGTATATTCAATGAGGCAGCACGGTTGACACAGAGGTCAAGAGACCGACTGATGCGTCGTGCGTCGCAGGTTCGATTCCCGCACAGAGCAAGTATATGTGTGATTTACAGATACTTTTTCCGGGTCTGGGTGTAAGTGCAAGTGATATAATGTGTTTGTAAACCCACGCACCAACGATATCTACAGGAGAAATTCCTAGTAAAGGGCAATGTTTTATTAAAAATATTCAACATGTTTATTTACACAACATCATTCAACATCGATGAATGTTTACAAATCACAAATTAGCAACTCAAATGCAATAGTCCAGCTTGTGTCAAATGACAGACAAAGGGCGTTTTGTTTGACCTACACTATAGTGTGATACAATATTCGGTATTATTATTTACGAATTCACGAAGTATTGTTTGAAAACATAACAACAAATAAAAATAAATAGAGCATTCTGCAACAATCAACACTGATGCAATCTTCGCCACTGACGAAGGACCTGTTTACAAAATTATCAATAATTGGGTCGGAGTCGGACTGCCTAGCATTATACGCCATTGTTTATTCAGCACAACACTGGTTACACTACCTAGTGTTGCGAGAAATAATTAATGTCACTAGAGGATGGCCAGCCTTAATTAGCGGTCATTACAATGTGACGTCATTTTATATGTTGAACTTTCACCTCACTTATATAATAAAGCATTGGCTTTTAGGGTTTTTGTACATAATTATGAACGCTGTTTGCGAAAAGTTATTAGTATAACTTTATTAGTATGAATCAGCCCTATTATAATCCTAATAGCTACTTGCCTACTACTGCCTCGTTGGTCTAGTGGTCCTAAGCGCGACTGCCGAGTATGGGGTTCCCGGGTTCGATTCCCGTGTCGGGCAAAGTGTTATTGAGTTTTTCTATTAGTAAATTCTCAGTAGCAGCCCGGAGTTTGTGCCGGGTTGATGGCAATTGGCTCCCCACTTGTCCCCGGACTTAATAACAGAATTGTGTACACCGCTGCCAACCCCTTCGGGGAATACAGGCTTGATGCTATGTTATGTTATATTAATAGCTACATTAATGAATACTATTTAATTTAACCCTTGGAGAAAATCAATACTATTTACGGTCGATTAGCAATAGTAACATTATCGATACACACTTTTATTCAATTGGTCACTAATTTGATTTCAAATTCCGACGCGCTCCCAGCAGGATTAGCTCCTGTTGAAGTTGGTTTTGGTTGTACTCGTTAGCAAGCGCACTGTGATTCACACAGTTTCTAATTTCAGGAGCCATCTGACCTTCCTAAGTCCAGAGTATACCTAAAATTTATGGCTACCACATCTATGCACAAATTAATATGTATAGCCTTAGATATCTCATCCTGAAAGTGGGTAATGCTCAAAATTTAAACAAATGTGATCTTTGGAGCCTTAGACCTTTAGATCTGTTGCTAGTTTTTGACGAAACAAAATATATACATAACAGCATCACATCTGTATTGCATCAAATTTGAATACCACCACATTATTCCTGTCTTTATCATCATAAGACACCAAAATACTCTAACTTACTATCACGAAACGTGTTGACTTAAGAAATGTTATATCCAAACTTTAAAAGTCTCTATAAAATATGTTATGTGTACATATTTAAATAAATTACCTAACCTAAGAAACTACATATGTTGGTATCTACAATTTCCGGCACACAAGTCGAGCCTCCATAAAAAATCGGCATCTACAATTGTATTCTGTTCCACGTATAAATATTATTTACATATTTAGTTTATTCGGGTGCGCTGTTCTAATCTCACGTCCATTGTTTTAGTTTCACACGACTTGTTACGGCTGGGATATATCCTCGCGCATATCGTATGAAATCTATTTCCTTTTCATTTGTTTTGTGCAGTGTTTCTGTTTTGTTCATTTCTGTTTATTATTTTTTGTTGGTTAACGTATCCCATGATACGTTTCAGTTTTATATTAATTTTATCGATCGGTTCTGATATGATAACATCGTGTAGGGTAACTGTTTTCAACGTTGACTCTCAGGCTCTTGAATTGAATTTCATTACAATATAGGTATCGAGCTCCAACAAAACTTTTATCATTCCACAAAAGATGTATCTAATATCAATGAAATAGCATATCTATAAAACTTGATTGAAACTGTATTGAAGTGACTGGAAAACGTTTTTAAACTGCATTCGTTCAGCAATATCAAAATATATGGACGTTAAAATATACAGTACCAAATACATCAGAGTTTACGTCTCAATAAAATTTAAAAGCTATATTATGTGAACATAAAAAGGCCACGTACTAGCACAATGTCAGAGTGGACGCGGAACTACTGTTGAATGCTAAAGCAACCTTGCGGGGTAGCCATGATGCAGCTCGAAATATTACACTAATGTGAGGTTAATCCACCTTCCCCCTCACTTTGTACAACCGACTTAATATTTGAAAGTGTTAGGCAACAAAAATTACATTCTTTGTCTTTGAAATGCCGCGCGTTAGGAATACTATGTTAGGAAATATTTTACTTATTCCACTTCTGTATCTATTAATGTAATTGACTAAATACAACATAAAATAACAGTTAAATACCTGTATGGTGGGAAAAAGTGATACCTTTACGTATGAGCTAACATTGAACATTGTGCAAGGCAGTGGCGTTCATATTAACTACACGATATATTAGCGGTGATGAAGATGAAGCTATTTAGAGCAGACGTATTGAGCTGTCATATGATATCACTTATCTCCTTTATTCACTTTACGTATTGTAGATAAACGCTCATTGGCTTAACAACAATGACATTTTAAGTTAACTGTAACATTATAAAGCTCTAATAAATAAGTAATCATACCCACAGGCTAATGAGTATTCATGCATATTTCAACAATAAACGTTAAACTCAGCCAGTTAAATTAGTAGCTACGTTCATGCAGAATGAACCACATTAGTCAGGCGTAATAATTTAGAACGAGCCAAGTACGTATATAAAAGTAAGCTACTGAGTATTATATGTATATGAATATTAAACAAAGCCTTCTTACTTAGGCATTCGGAAGTAAATCAAAATCGAGCAATTTAATTTTGTTTAATAGAGCAGTTTGCTTCGTTAAATTAATCAGAACAAACAACTCTATCATACAAAATTATTATGATAGAGTAGTTTCTGTTTACTTGGGTTATTAATCTCGATGAAGTGATTTCATTCAAGGCGCAGGTGTCGGCTAGCTTCGGCCAAAGCGAAAGTAAATCGAGGGCACGCGACGGCCCCGGACGATATTTTGCGATGATCCAATAGTACACGAGTTCTGGAAACGTAGCTACCTCCATAAAGTCACGTATAGTAAGGGTCGATTCGTGACAAGGAAATATAAAATAGTGTCGTACGCAGCGCCGCTGCCGTTCTTTGTCGGTGGATATTTCATATTTGCTCCCTAAATGTTACTGTAAACAGAAATTCATTTTGCGAATCGCATTTCGTCTTTCCCCGCACTCTTACTATTTATTTATTACGGACCTGAACAAACGGAAATAATCCAATATACTAAGACTATTTTTAACCGACTTCCAAAAGGAGGAGGTTATCAATTCAGTTGCATGTTTTTTAATAGTTTTAGTTGGGCAGATGTCCATAATACCATACCAACCTAGTACGCGTAAATGCTAGGAAAAATGAAAATTTTTATCTTAATAAAATAAACTAATGAAGTACTCAAGGTACTTAATTAGTTTATTTTACTTTGATCACTAACAACAACTTATTTACAAATACAGACTTACAAACATCTAACTAGTTTAGAAACAATAATAATAACCTTCATGTATCCTACCTTCTAATACATTCATAGGTATTGTTGACCCGTCCCTGAAAAGGTCATCACGCATACAGATCAACAATAAACAATAAATCTACCTATATGGATAACTGCTCTATTTCACATCGAAATACGTTCTAGTTTACAAAAAAACTGTGAAGTAAGTTTAAGCCTACGTGAGTGAATCACGCAACAAGATCACGTTATGTGAACCGCAACGTCGAGATTTAGAAACAATGTCATAAAAAGTAATACCGTAGGTGTACTGGCCACACTGAACAAAATCCATAAATTATTTAAACAGATGTAGAACAAACTATATCGTGAGTTTAAAACGACAAAACAACAGTGTCCACTTTAGCGCCGCACACGAACAAAGCTCAGCTGTAAATAAAGTTGAACTAACTTTTACGAGCATCCACAGCTAGTACAAACACGAAACCTTTTAAAAATGGCGATGAGCTTGGGGATTCTGTTTTTTATTTAATCTTCCCGTAATCTGGTCGTAAAAAGGACAACAGGCCGCAACGCCACCTAGCGGCCGGGAACCGAGTGGTTCCGAAGCGGCGCCCGTAAAGTTTTTATTGTTTCCGGGTCACGGCGCGTCGACAATTCGGTTTTCCAATCAACATCTTTATAGTGATAGAGAGCGTGATACCAACTACAATAAAGCATTTAGGATCCGAATAGTGCTAACTGTGCCTTTATCTGCTTTACACGTGACCTGTTTTGAAGATCATGTACTGATATTGATTTATTAAGATGGAACCCGCATTATATAGCAATAAAATTAAAATTAATTTCTTTGCAAAATAGTAATTAATAAAATTATATTAGTAAAAAAAATATAACAATAATTCTGCGGTGCCCCAAATGTTAACACTATTACGGCAACT
Source organism: Xylocampa areola (assembly GCA_935421205.1). Classification (NCBI taxonomy): domain Eukaryota; kingdom Metazoa; phylum Arthropoda; class Insecta; order Lepidoptera; family Noctuidae; genus Xylocampa; species Xylocampa areola. The sequence goes on from OW285201.1 coordinate 13,857,671, forward strand.
TGCCTCACAAATATTAAATGAGGTGGAGAGGATACTTTAAAAATGAAATGAAAGTCCTCTTTTTCAATTGATAGCTTTGATATACAGCTGAAAATCTCCATTTATGCCTCATTACATGAAACGAATGAATTAATTTCATGCCTTACGTTTGGTTTTGTTATGAACAGCGGTCTCTTTTAACAAGTGGAAAATTCACGGTACGTTACACAGATAATTTAATTCCTTTGAACCGTCCTATTATACGTATTGTGGCACCAAACGTTTGCGGATTAGGATTCAGCGAATTTCGTTTAGTCTCTACGCTCAACCATATTAATAAAACAACCAGTAAGATTATCGTGATAATTAATATATTAACGTCGGTACAGAGATTCCAGTGTTGTGTAAAGGTAAGTATCCTTTTGTCCTCTCTGCGTCTATATGTGCTGCCACCTACCGTTTTAAGAAAGTGCCAAAAACATTTCCCGGCTCATTCCAACGAGTGGAGCGCGCTGTTGGAGTTTAAAACTGGCACTTCTTGTGAAAGAATAGTTTTTTCTTTAAAAGTATACCCACTCTCTTTTACAGTTCCTTCCTGATTTATTATGCCAGAAACGACAACAATTTATAACTTTTTTTTTAGTACAAGCAATTTATTGCTACCTATCGATTTTACTGATTGACACTTACTCATTCAAAATTCATTAAAATAATGCCAGTCAGCGAATTTAAGGGGTGGTCATAGCCAAGATTATGGTAACGCGCCACCCTAAGATTTGAACAGGCTTTTAGGGGAAGATATTACGCCGCTTAATAAATTATCATCTCTTCATATTAAAAATGGTAATTTATGAGATGTTTAATTTAATAACGAAGGTGAGGTCGTTGAACTTTAAAGATAATATTATATTCTAATGCTTTAATAACATCAAGTATCGCTTTTAGCTCCCTGTGTTATATTAAACTGATTACAGCCTCCTATCTGGCGCTAATGTAGCACTATAGCAGTAACGATATTATGTTTAAATTGCAATCGCTATTAGCTTTACAAAGGCTTGGCTTGTCTCTCCAATAGCTACAACTAAATAGGTAATCACATTATCTTATATATATTTATGCATATTTATTTGTTTGTCTTCTATTCCCATACTATTCGTCCGATTATGATGAACCAGATATCATCTGTCAGTAGTTGAAGGCTGAATGACAGTGGCAAAAAAAAAAATTTTGGACTACAAAACGGTCCTTACAGCTACGACCTAAAGGCGAATATACAGGTGTACCAACTTATAAAAAAAGAAGAATTACAACGCATGCTGGACAAAGCTAGTTGATATTATTAACAACATCATCAGCTTTATCATCGGCATAGAGGAGACATTTGACAAATAACCCATTCATTTCTAAACCACATTCACTCTCTTTCAAATCCTTAAGACTTATCCTTGCATTGTCGGAGGAAGAGTTACAAAAGATGGTAACACTAATGGATCGTGCTTTTTAACCGACTTCCAAAAAGGAGGAGGTTATCAATTCGGTTGTATTTTTTTTTTTTTTTTTTATGTTTGTTACCTCAGAACTCCGTCATTTATGAACCGATTTGGAAAATTATTTTTGTATTTGAAAGGATTTAGTTTCAGATTGGTCCCATTTAAATTTTATGAAAATTGGTTTAATAGTTTGGTATTTAAATCAAAATAACTGAAAAATAATACATCGTCGAAGTAAACGAAATGGTGTATTTTGCTTTCTTGTGACTTTCCGGTGGTGTTTACGGTCTCTAGAATAGTTCTAATGAACTGCCTATTTTCCAGCTTTATCATCAGATGATGATGATGATGATGAAACCGGAAGATAAGCACCGGAAATTCGTCATACTTTTTAGTGTAAGACCGCATTCTCAAACATCTCTTTTTACACGAGTGCTCAAAAAACGGAGTGTATATAAGTATGTATGTATGTATGTAAGTATGTATGTATGTATGTATTTAAGTATGTTTGTGAGTTTCTTTACCTATTCCACCATAACTTCTAAATACCTGAACTGATTTCGATATATGGGGTATCGTTAGAATCCTTACATTGTCCCGTGAGTAACATACGCTTGTCAGTTTTTTTTTTAATTAATTTCATCTTGTTTGACGCTGTTTATTACTCTCTTTTGAAATAGCCTCAGATCTAAATTTCCTACTTGGATATGGATATGTCGCAGATGGATTGTAGAATAAGCTGTTTTAAAAAACTGCTAGCTGATTTACAAAACAGTACTGTTATGAAAAACAGCTGAACGACGTTTAGCGGTTTTACATAATTACTGCGTTTATCAATGCAGCGGGTCAACGATCAGAGATGTCGGTGTCAGTAAAGGATAATAAACGTGTAAGTACATTCATGAAGTAGCGTATTACGTTCGCTTACGTTTCGCAGGTATAATACATTATCGTAAAAATAATGATGGTTAATGTACCTTTAAATATACTTTGCAAATTTTAGGAAACTTCCTAAATATTTTTAAAGTTTGTCTGGCACCGACTCCAAAAATAATAATAATTGTATATTATTGTCCTAATAAATTGAATTTATTTAGAATCCTCTAAAATAAAAAAAGTATTTTTATATAAATTGTAGTAAGTAAATAATGCAATTATTTTATAACTTTTTAGTGGAATTTTACTTAACAGAAAGATTTTTGGAGTCGGTTCTTTATTTTGTTAAAAATTATTTTAAAAAATAAGGGAATGAAAGTAAATGTAAATAAGTCGAAAGTTATGGTTTTTGAAAGGGACGAAATTATGACTGAGTGCAATATTTTGATAGGTGACCAATAAGTGGATCAAATGAAAGAGTTTGTATATCTAGGATCTATGTTGACGAGGGATGGGATGCATGTGAAGGACATAGAAAGGAGAGTGACTGCTGGTAACCAGGTGAATGGGGCACTAGACAATTTCATGGATAGCCGGAATGTGTCTAAAAAGGCGCGGCTGGCCGTTCATGGAGGGGTGTTAGTGCCAACTCTACAGTAGTACTCTCTCTATGGTAGTGAAAGTTGGGTGTGGCAGAAGAAACATAAAAGCAGAATTAATGCAGTAGAGATGAGAGATGCAGTAGATTTTTGAAATATGTGTGGCGTAACTTTAAAAGATGATGATGGGAGATGGGAGGGGCTCGTGGCTAAGTAACAGCCGCACAGATCAATCGATCGAGGTTAAGCTGTGCTTGCCGCGGTCGGTCTGTAAATGGGTGACCATCATTTCATACCAGGACCCCTCCGTGCCTCGGAGAGCACTTTAAGCCGTCGGTCCCGTTTGTCAACTTAAGATCTATGACGGCCGTTACGGGTAGTCAGAGGCCTGAAAGTCTGACAACCAGTCATGCCACGAGATATCGTGTTACTCAGTAACTGGGTTGTGGAGGTCAAATAGGCAGTCGCTCCATGTAAAATACTGGTATTAAGCTGTATCCGGTTTGACTGGAAGCCGACCCCAATGTAATTGGGAAAAGGCTAGGCAGATTTATGTAACTTTAAAAGATAAAGTGAGGAACAGTGTGATAAGGGAATGTTGTGGAGTGAAAGAGGTTGTAGTGACAAAGATTGAGAAGGGTATGGTAAGATGGTTTGGGCATGTAGAAAGGATGAATGAAAAGCAATTAACTAAACTAGAAGAAGCGGCGAGAGTGGATGGAAGAGTCGAGACAGGCCGACCTCAACGAACGTACCGCAATCAAATTGCGTACCTTCTCAAAAAAAGACAGGACAGGAGCTACCTAAATCGGTGAGCATGTATGAAGAGGTTAATAAACATAGATGAAGCGAAAGAGGTGTGTCAGAATCGTAGCAAATGGAAATCGAAAGTCTCTGCCTACCCCAATGGGAAACAGGCGTAATTATATGTATGTATCATCAGCTTCTCAGTATCGTACTGCCCATGTTAGCTTATTAAGTCTTACCAGATGCAACTAAACTCTGTATTGTACAAGGATTCACCTCAACCCTACTACTGGGCAGTACCGAAACGTTCTCGTTGGGGCAATTGTCAGACTTTCATGCTCGTGGTTACCCGTAACGATTGTCAGACTTATGAGTAGATAATTATCTAAATGGTATTACCATTAGTTTTATATATGTAGACAGCGCGGTTGGCGCAGTGGTCGAAGACCGACTGCTGCGCTGCGTGTCGCAGGTTCGATTCCTGCACGGAGCAAATATTTGTACGATCTATAGATAATTGCTGCGGGTCTGGGTGTGTATGTGCTTATGAGATTATATGTCTGTAAACGCACCCACGATACAGGAAGACATTCTTAGAGTGGGTCAACGTTTAAAAAAAAACCAGATAATATTTTTTTTTAACTCCATTCTGGAAATTGTAGTAGGGAAGTACGACCCACCTACATTAAAGGATATTGACCGCAGGTATATCACGAATCAATAACCTATTAAAACTAAATGTCTAATGAGAAATAATTAACATATTTTCTTAAAGCCGATATATAAAAACTACCTAATTAATATACCTCGTTCGAAATGCCTCGTTGGTATACCAGCAACGTGGTCCCAAGCGCGACTGCTGAGCATGAGGTCTCGGGTTCGATCCCCGGTCGGGCAAAGTGTTACTGAGTTTTTCTGTTAGAAATTTCTCAATAGCAGCCCGGAGTTTGAAATTTTGCCCGGTAAATGGCAATAGGCCACAATCACCACCTATTACATGGGACTTAATAACACACAGCATTGGCCTCTGCCTACCCCTTCGGGGATTACAGGCGTGATGTTATGTTACGTTTTTTTTTATGTTTACAGTAACCCGATAGAAATTTTACTTTTCCGAAATAAAAATATTTTTTTTATTAACATTATTTTAACGCCAGAATTAACACTTTTTTACGTACATTATGTCACGATGGTATCATTCATCGGACAGAAAAAGCTGCTACGGATACGCCAAAACATTACACTGCTTTCAGAATATTCGGGAATATTTATTTAGAGTTTCAAATAAAACTGTCGTACGGGTATCCCCTTTGATCCGGCCTGTCGTCTGAGCGCAGTGAACACAATTGTTTCGGCTGGCACACCTTTGAATGGCGAAAAACGTGACCAAAACCCATCCGGATCTGCATTGCGGCCTTTTGTAACGCCAAACTACCATGAAGGTTATTGACGTGACATATGTGAGATTATAGAAATTATTGTATAATATAATATACTAGCTGATGCCCGCGCCTTCGCCCGCGTGGATGTCGGTTATCGCTACCAAAAGTAATCATGAAATTTTGATCCAGTTCCCACTTTCCAATTACCGCTTTATAATTGCCCATTTTATTATTAAAACGGATGTAGTTTGTTATCCTTAAAAGATAGACATATACCATCGCGGACTTTTCTGTAGACCTATGTAAGGTACACAATTCCACCATACCCACATCATTTTGTATATCTCAAAGGGTTTAGGCAGTGTTTTCGTTGAAAGCTGTCAGATGGCTTATTTTTTTCCGACACCTCCAACAAATATCATTATATTTTAGCCAATGTATACAAAATTCGATAAATTATATACTAAAACCTTCTTCAAGAACCACTCTATCCATTGGTGAAAACAGAATAAAAATCGTTGTACTAGTTTTGAGTTTATCGCGAACAGACAGACAAACGCGGCGGAGGATTTTGTTTTATAATATGTAACTGGTGCTCGCAAGTATGGCTACTGAACATAAAGTGCCTAGTTCCGATTCCGGGTCGACAAAATAATTAAATTAGTATTGGTCTATTGGGAAATTCTTAATAGGAGCTCGAACGGAGGCAGGATTTTTTCCTGTTGGTGGCACAATACTTATCATTTAAATTACATGTGATTTAATTGCGATAATAGTGAAATGTGGGTGTTAATACAGTAGGTATGCCTCTTCTTAACTCGTTGGTGAATACAGGCGTGATGCTATGTATAAGTAAATTTAATATTTCATATTACTTAAATAAATAATGCTTAATCGATATTATAACCTATACGTGGTTTTACACTAATCTAATCACCTCGAGAACGAATTTTAAGCAGCCTGCCGGATATGCAAAGATGCATGACTTGTTAATTAAAGACACGACTTGGCACTAGTTGCAGTACCGCTTCTCTTAAGGCGGAAAACTGATAGGAATTATGGACGTGTGGATAAGATTCCTAAAATTTTCCAAAATTAATGTCGCCACTTGTACTGCCGTACCGTAGTAAGATAAATAAGGGAACAAGGGCTGGTTGCGGGCAGCAATACGATAGCTCAATCGAGCAGTGCTACGGTACGACAAATATCGAAGGTTCCCCAACCGTATCCAAAATCACCCATCAATTGAGGTAATGTGGATCTATAAATATAAGAGTCCCAAAAAATTTTATCTATATCAGTCGAAATACCTTCATGACGTTAATACTTTAGTATTAACACGTTTACGTGACACACAACAATTATTGCACATTGCTCTAATAGCTATTCACCACGCTACAACCAGCATTTAATTTCCTTTCCTTTCCCATATATTTAAAAAAAGAATACCTTTTGCACATACAAAACCTATTCAAGCCCTCACAGTCGCGATCAATCAAGGACTTTAGAAAAGTTGATGCGATTTGTGAATTGACGTTTATCTTGGCGACGTAAGAAAGGGAAAGATAAACATCTTGTTATAGAAGCTTTTATTAAAAGTTGCCTGCGGGTGATACGGAATCTTTGAATTTTTTGTACTACAGCGCTCGATTTATTATCAATGGTTATAAAATACCTTTTGTACGGAGTAATAAGAAAACTAAGTAATATCCTGTCAAATAAATAGGAATGTACTGTGTAATATCCTGTTAATTTCTACTAAAACTGGTTATCTGCTTCATGTTCTGACATCAGATGAAGACGTCTATTTTATATATTTATATAAAATACCTGCGACTCCCGTATAAATACTCCAGGCGCTCTGACAAATAGACTCCTACCGACTAAAATCCACACGGGGTTCTACTCTAACCTTAACCGTCTCGAGTCTACGAGCATTTGTCTTATATGTACATATATATGGTTCCACAAAAAATTATATAATATATGCATAAAAGTTACTTTTACTCCGTCCCTTATATGAAGAACACTTTCTTTTTCTAAACATAAAATCTTTAGCATTTTTTAGCATCACAAAAAAAGTCTCCAATAAAAAGGCTCAGTTTTAGATCTAGTCTAAAAACCACAACACACTGCCGTCTAAATGTTGCAATTCTATATGTATGTATAGGTATAGTATAATACATTTGTATTGTATGATGTAAGTACCTACTTACTTGTCAACTCATTACTTGTGAATATCATAAGAATTGAGCAGTTGTCAGACATTGTCAGACACATGAAAACTGGACAAAAGTAAACAGATAAAAGGCCTGCTCGCGAGAATGAGAGTGCCCATAACCTTAAAGATCTGCGATATTAAATTAAAAAATAAACGTGTTCGTAGATATTTTAGTTGAAAAAATAGAATGAGATGCGTATAATTTGCGTGTAATCGATTCCATTAATGGAAAGTGCGTACGTAATAAAATATTTACTAACTACCTACACACCTATCCTAACGGTGTACTTCAATAAAATTTTGTTTCTAAATATCATCGCTTGAGAGCGATATTGATATGGGTATCATAAGTGACGTACGATTATACCTCTTCTTTTCTTAATTAGCCCTAAGGAGAAAAAGGAATCGGGTGAGTACGTATTATTCGATAATTGCACACATAAATTTATTGATTATCTATAATCTATCGATGTGTTTCGGCTTCGTTAGATCGAAGATTTGTAATAACTAAAACTAAACTACATATTTAAAGCTATCCTATATTTTCATTTTAGTGTCCCTTTAATACAAACGCACTTACCCGTCAGCAATATGGTTTGCGTGTTAACATAGATGGATGGACTACATTACAAAAACCATGTAAACCATCTAGATGATGAAGAAATCCCAAGTTATCATTTCAGATAAAAAAAAACGTAGTTTTTATTTTAATCTACCAAATCAAATTTCTGCAAACTAAAAACAAAGGAGAAAGCAAACAACTTAAGAAATAATTACTTAGAAATTTTAGTTATAATAAAAAATCTTTTTTTGTAGAGGATTGAATTTGCGTGATTGAATATTTTCCAGCCATCATTTAAAAGTTCATTATTAATGACCTAAATATAGATCTAGTATTTTTATTGAATTTTAAGACATTATTAAAGACCTATAAGTATGGCCATTTATCATGAAAAAAATTAAAGATGTCACTAAGTTTTATTTCATTTATTATTAAGTTGTTATGACGGTTTATGGAGTAGTTATACTGTAAAATTATTTGTTTATCCTCACACTTTGATGATTATTATTTATTTCTATTCTTTTTAAACTGCAATTCTGTCGCATTTGTTAATGTACTTACGCTGATCATATTATGTCTATTTTTAAGTGTTACTTTCTCATGTAAGTGAATTATAATTATTCTTGTGGGAAATAAAGATATCTCAAACCTGAATCCGATTTAAATCTCTCTAATTTAACAAATGCCTGCAATTTTTCGAACGTTATTAATTGGGACCCAAAATATTATTTAAAAATAGTATCTTTAGCTAGGTGATAGGAGTGTTAGTGTAACGTAATGCCTAAAAAGTCCGTTTGGTTCGCATTATATAAGACCCATTTTTTTTTAATATTTAATTTGCAACTTAGAATATTTGACATTTTAAAGTCAAACTATTATGAAAGATCTACAATCAATGACAGAAGCACGGGCCTACATGAAAGCTAAATTAATTATTACTTTTTTTTTATATTGTCAATGTTTGGATGTTTGAGAGTTATTTTTTTGTTTTTAAATTCAGATGTGTGTAAAACAATCACAATTTTTTTATTAGTTAGGTGGTTTATGTCCTAGAAAAGAATATTTTTTATCGTAGTACTTGTTTCTGAATTCTTAGAAAAATTCCACTTAATGGACACACAAATTTTTCACTAGATTGTCATTGTACCTACTAGCGAACTACAACTATTCACGTAATAGCAATGAATGACACCCTCCTGGGCCTACTAATAGCCTTTATCTTAATTTATTACTATAATTAAAAAGAGTGGTGTAAATAATATGGATAATACTTACAGATTGAATCATCCGCAGACTTGCTACTTTTATTAAAAGCGATCAGCGGATACCGCGACCGAACGCACGGTCGCCAAAATGCGGTACAGTGCATGCATAGTTCTTTTTAACAACACATTTATCGATTTTCAACGTCAAATTTGACCTAATTATGATGTTGATAAAACGAAGAATTTCAATACGTTTAAACTTTTATCGTGTCGACAAGTTAGGCGTCAATATGTGTGCTCGGACACTAGCATTGATGCTAGCGTTCGAGTCTAAGCCACTGATCACTGGTGCTAAAAGTAGCAAGTCTGTGGGTGGAGGCGCTCCAGGATAATTTTTTAATTGAAAGTTTGTCAAAGTAGCGCTGTCACTCAACTGTCATCCCAAGTTCTGCTTTAATTGGAAGATCGATTATATTTGGTTCAAAGTATTTTACCACAAAACCTGCGTAAATTATAATGCTCCACAAAGGGTTCTTAGGTATATAATGATTACCTATTACAGATATTAGTTTATCGATCACAAGGATGTTCTTATAGTATTAAAAAGCTATTAAGTGGTAGTTACTTAGTTTAGGGCAAAACTGCAATTCAAAAAGGCTATAAATTTTATAACACTGCTGACTGCAGAAAAAAAAATTACAACGTAAACATAAAATGATCATCCCATCTCCCATTCCACCTCTCCCAATGTAGGGCAAAGGCATCTCCTCATACAGAGAAGGAATGAGTATTGTTCACCATGCTAGCTCACAGCGAGTTTCACAGGATTCCCCTCGATGCTTTCCTTCACTGTAATTATGTCTGTGATTTTACTACCCTAACAAGGAAAGTAAATTTAAAAAAAAATACAATGTCTCATGCTCAAGCGATGGGCCCGTAACCCGTAACACGGTTACCTGTGAAACGAATGACGGTACTCCAAGAACTACATGAAACACGTTTAATATTTTTGAATGAAATCAAATCTTACTCATTGGCACAGAACAAACTTAGCGCAATGTAATCCCTAAACTCTGCAAACGAGTCAATAGAAACACGTATTTGTAACTACGAGAACTTTGATGGAAATACTCAGAAACCGACAAAGTACGTCATTGTTCAGACGTATAACACATCTAGTTACTTAGCCGATAACTCTAATTTCAAGTAGTGGAAACTATCATGGCGCTCTATTTTAGTAATATAGATAGTTGGGTACTTGGGTCGACAGACACGGGTGTAGGTTGGCAGGCAATAAGCAATTCCACTCGCTACTGCCAATAGCCACTTGTGTCACGTCACCGTTTGAGACCGCAAATTAATAGTATGGTTGCTCGGCGATAAAAGCGGCCTGCGCGAGTTAATTTAGTATTACGCCCCTCAAATACCTATTTGGAGCGTATATGATAGACATTACATGCGTGCTTGTGTGGCAGAAATTAATAACTCGCGTCTCCTAGTAGTCTTAGATGTTCACGACATCACACGGCTAAATTGAGAAGGTGGAATGAGCTGAAGTCCTACCTAAATAAAGCATCCCAAACGTTACTAGCACGAAAGCTGTTTATGAGGCCTTTGCGTTATAAAGAGACATCACTTAATATATGTAAATAAAAATGAAAATTTGAATGAAAATACCAATAAAATTAGTTTCTCATTTGTGTGATAAATCGCTAATAGTGAGACAAACGCTATACAAACATAACACGTTGTTCGTTGCAGCTCTGTATGTTTAGTTGCCCTCGGGATGTATTCAAATTGAATAACGCAGTGTGACAGTCGCCCATTAGTTCGTTTGCTACACCCAACCTATCTCTGAATTATGGACGAATAAACCTCGTAATGGACGGTATTGTCGTGAAATTCCGAACCACACTCGTGTTCCGCGATCAATCTACAGCAATTAGTCCAGAACGTGAAAGGTTTACGGGTTTACGGTTGTCGTATTTTGTGTTTAACCATTATACGACGCTGAGTGTTGGACAGTGTAATTTGGTGATTACGCTTTACCATCCACTAAACGGCGCTGTTATGCTAGACTTGTTGTTGAACTGAAACTCCGCATAATGGCATTCAAATTGTCGCCTTAGTTTTCAGTCTCAAAACGTGCATCCAACTTTGCATCTAAAACTAATACAATATTCAGTAGTAATTGCTGTTGGAGTCTTTGACGCTTACAATGGTTCTTGTAATTAATCGCTTCTCTGTTGGTTTCAATCGAAACATTGCTCTAGGCGTGATAAAAAACGGCTAGTGTCAACATGTAGCCGCGACACTCGGACATACAAGTGCACAGGGTTAGTAAAACGTCAGTTTTTCTCAGTTTGCTGTGCAGCCAATAACAGTGGAAACAAAACATCGTTGTGGTGAACTCGATCCCGGCGGCACAATCAAGTTGTGAGTTTGCACTGCGGGATCGTTTCACGCGCCGCCGCCGCCGCCGGGCCCTGGAGTAATGCGAGAAAGTTCCTTATTGCTTCCCACCGTATTCATCTCACCTGCCGATATTGTAATCCGGGAGACTTTCATGCGATTGATTCAGGAATCCCGGGCCAAGTTTATCAATTCAAATAAAAATAAAGAAATAATGCCACCCTTATTCCTTAATTCAATAATTAGTTCCAAAAATATCATATTTCAAGTTTTGGGTTGATAAAAAATGTCAAAGTGATATTACTTAATTATTTTAATAAAAATATAGCGTATTATGTAGAAAGTATGTTCAATAAAAATTACAAGCCTTCATTACGTTTTTATATTATTATTTTAATATCTGAACCAACGCTTACTTTTCATTAAGTAGGTATATGTCGCAGATAAATAGTAGAATCAGCAGGGTTACTCTTGAAATTAATACATATCCCAATCCAATTCCAAAATTAAATAGACGCCTTAAAACAATGAGTAATATTAAAATAAATTTACCTACATTACAGTTGCCCCAATTTTAAAGCAAGTCTTATTAGTATCCCGATTTTTTAATGTTTTTTTAGACAATTTGGCATTTAAAAGTATGAACTCGACATTCCTAATCATTCAGCCAAGTACTTGGCTAAATATAATGACATTCAATTTAATTTAAATTAAAAATTGGGACAATAGAGGCAGACTCTTGCTTAAATAATTTTAAGCAAAAATCAAATACTCTCAGCCTGGTGCATCAAAATATTCAAGGTATGTTGTGTAAAGACCTTGAAATTGAATTGTTCATGAACAGTAATAACATTGACTTTTTGCATTACTGAACATTGGCTTAAAAGCCACCAGTTCATGTTCAATTTCAATAATCATCAGGTTGGTAGTTCGTTTAGCAGAAGAAATGCAATACATGGCGGTTCATTGATATTAATAAATAAACAACTTAAATTTAAAGAACGCATAGATATTGTGAACCTTTCTGTTGAGCGAACCATTGAAATTGCTTGTTTGTTGGAGTTGGAGCGGCTTGTTGTATTGAGCGTATACAGACCACCATCATCATTATATGATAATTTTGAAAATGTGATGGATGAAGTGTTACAAAAACTTTGCAAATTAAATAAAAATATTATTGTCTGTGGTGATTTTAACGTCAACTTGTTAGAAGATTCATCAATGAGTTTAAAATTTATAAATTTATTTCTATCATATAATCTTGAAAAACAATTTTTGGAGCCTACCAGAATAACCGCTACCACAGCCTCATGTCTAAATAATATATTTACTGACATTGTACCCAATCATAAACAAGTTATTAATCAACTTGATTCTGATCATTGTGGACAAATTATTACTTTTATCATGAAAAAAAACATTGTGACAAATAAAGAAATTATTGTAGTGCCTAAAACTGTGGGTCGCTTGGAGATATTTAAAAATAAACTATAAGTAAATTGCTTTGTACGGACCTTAGTGAACATCCTAACCAAATGTACAATTCATTTTTTTCTATGTTTTGTTCAGAATTTAACTCTACATTTATCCCCAAGAAAATCTCAGTTAAAGGCCCTGCAATGTTCAGTGAATGGGCGACTATTGGTATACATAAAAGTAGGAATAGGCTTTATGACTTGTATGAAGAACGAAATTATAATAAAAGCAAAGAATTCTGTGAGTATGTTAAGAATTATTCAAAATTATTTAAAAGAATTTGTCGCTTATCTAAGATTAGTTATTTAAGTTCAAAGATAAAAACAAGTCAAAATAAAATAAAAATGACTTGGGATATTATAAACAATGAGACTGGGAAAGTGAAGACTCAGTATAGTGATTATAACCTTAATATTAATAGTAAAATAATCAATTCGGATTTAGAAGTTGCAACAGCTTTTGAGAATTTCTTTACAGATATCCCAGTCTCAACCACAAGATCTTTGAATTCGTCACCCACTGGTGCAGTCTCTTTTAAAAGAAAATGTGGACATCTTTAATGGCGAGTTTAGTTTTCAATATGTTTCCGACAGAGATATTATTAAAGTGTTTAATAGCTTAAATATTAAAAAAACCGCCGACCTATGGGGAAATTCCGTTCAGGTTACAAAATCTATAATTAACATTGTTGCGCCTGAGTTAGCATTAATATTTAATAAATGTATTGACTGTGGTGTGTTTCCTGACTTAATGAAAAGTAGTAAAATAATACCGTTGTTTAAATCGGGTAGCACATCTGACCCCACTAATTTTAGACCTATTTCTGTTCTACCCACATTTAGTAAAATATTTGAAAAACTAATGCTGGAGCAATTGCAAAGTCACTTTAATAAAAATAAATTATTACATATTAAACGATTTGGTTTCACTAGGGGTCGCTCAACAACCGATGCTGGTGTTGCGCTTCTTGAACATATATACAGTGCCTGGGAGGAGTCTCATGATGCTTTTGGCATTTTTTGTGACTTGTCTAAGGCATTTGATTGCGTTTTTCATGAGACATTGGTCAGGAAATTACGTCACTACGGAATTAGGAATTCTGCCTTGGATCTTCTTATATCTTATTTGAGTAATAGGGTCCAAAGAGTGGATGTTAACAGTAAGAGATCTCCGGGGTCTGTGGTTACTATGGGGGTTCCGCAGGGCTCAATTCTTGGTCCGTTTCTTTTTCTCATTTATATAAACGATCTTCCTTATCTTATAAAAGATAGCCAAGAGATAGTGTTGTTTGCAGATGACACATCACTTTTATTTAAGCTTAGACGACAAAAACCTGTTACTGACGATGTAAATAGCACTCTCTCCAGAGTTGTGCACTGGTTTAGTGTTAACAACTTACTTTTAAATGAGAAAAAGACTAAATGCATTAGATTTCTTCCACCTAATGTTAAGAAGGTGCAAACCAGTGTTGTAATTAATGGAGAAGAGTTGGTCACTGTCGATACCGCTGTGTTTTTGGGTATTACTTTAGACTCAAAACTGCAGTGGGGCCCACATATAGATAAATTGTCGAATAGACTTAGCTCTGCGGCTTATGCGGTCTACAGGATACGCCAGTTAACAGATGTAGAGACAGCCAGATTGGTATATTTCAGTTATTTTCATAGCGTGATGTCGTATGGTATTTTGCTTTGGGGAAATGCCGCCGACATTCAAACCATTTTTGTGCTGCAAAAAAGGGCTGTTCGAGCAATTTATAACCTTAGTTTTAGATATTCCCTGAGGGATAAATTTAAGGAAATTAATATAATGACTGTCACATCTCAGTATATATATGAGAATTTAATTTATATTAAAAAAGAATATCGGTCTCTTTTCTAAGAACAGCGACATTCATGCTATTAACACCAGAAACAAAAATAAACTAGTATTACCGATGACAAGGCTTCAAAAAATTTGTAATTCATTTCGATGTCAAAGTATACGTTTTTACAACAAAATACCAAGCAATATTCAAGAATTGAGTCTTAATAAATTTAAATCTTACATTAAACAAAGCCTTTGCAAAAAGGGTTATTATAAAGTTAAAGACTACTTAAAAGACAAAAATGCTTGGGAATGTGCTGCTCACTCTAACATAAAATGATGCTTGTTTATATTGTATACCTTCTTTACACAAATTTTGACACTTGACATTGTAATGTTGCTAACTTTATGTTAGAATTATTCAGAATTATTCAATATTTACCATTTGACATTCTAATGAAATTAATGGTTAAATGAAATGTCTATCAATACTATGAAAATGTGAATGTGTGTATTGTGTAGGGTTTGTTTGAAGTTATAATTAATTTATTTGTCTGGCGGTTTTTGAGATCTCTCTGAGGCCTACGCAAATGTCCTGCCGATCTGGTATCGTCTTGCGACGGGTCGTTAAGCTCCCTAAATTATGGTTGAGCTACACGATGACTGATGCATACGTGCCGTCGGTTAGGACAGGTCAGCTTAAAACAGCTATGGCTCTTTCTTCAAAAGGCCATCCCAGACCTATCCCTACAAAATACACTCATATGTTGAATAAAATGATGTCTGGACTTTAAAAGAGACGTTGACCTCTGAGTTTGTTTCGGCATTTCTTCTCAGAGCTAGTCAGATAGGAAATGCCGACGCCATCTAGCTTAAAAAATGTATGACTTGTAAAAGTGTCTATAACAGATGTATTTACAGAAATAAATATCATTTATCATTTATCATTTGAACTGACATATTTCCAATGCCAATCGATGTCGCCGCGGCGTTGATAAACGCAAAACGTTGCATACAATACTGCATGTTAGTTCAGTAATTATGAAAAATCACTAAACGTCGTTCAGCTGTTTTACATAACAGCACTATTTTATAAATCAGCTAGCAGTTTCGTAAAACAGCTGATTCTATAATCAATCTGCGACATATACATTATAACTTAAATTAAAAATATCTTTATTCAAATTAGACCATTAGAAATGGTACTTTGTTGATAAAAATGCTTGGCTCAATGCTGGTCCTGCTCCACAATAACCCTAAAGAATTTGTAAAAATCAGACTAAATATATATATTGTAATTAGTAATATATCGGACATTCCATTAAATAAGTTCAATTGTGACATGCTCCTGATGAATCCTGACTATATCGCTGATATTAAAAATAATATGCAATAATATTAATTGATTTGTAAATTAATACGACAAAATTTAATTGTATTTTTATTTTTCAAAATTAATTAACTTGCTCTGTATAAATTAATTCATTTTATAATAAATAACAATAAACTAGTACCTAAATATAAATATTGTAAATGTGAGTGCTACGTAACCATTTTACTAAACTTTCTATTTTGTTTGTTGTCTGGCAGTTGGGAGTATGTCATGCTCACTAAAATGTCTCGCTGATGGTGGCGTGTGTGTTGGGTCATTCGATTCCCTTCAACATGGTTGAGTTGGGTGATGCTGACGCATGCGTCATGTTCGTGAACGGGCGCCGTCAGTTGGGACTGGTCATCTCTGGACTGTCATGGCGGGAAATTTGAATTTTTAAACTACACTCTTTTAGTATTATCTTACATTGTTCTCACATATTTAAATTATTATTTAACAGAGTCAGTGTAACCAATACCTGCTATTGTGAAAACCTATTTTATAAAAAGAGTAACCATGGAGTTTCTTGCCCGTTCTTCTCCATAGGAATCTACACTTTGGAACGTGGCAACTAGCTTCTGACAATTCAAAAGTGCCTGTAAAGGGTCTAATTGAAATAAATGATTTGACTTTGACTTTGACTTTGACTTACTTTTTGGAACGTCATACATTACAATAAGACAGTCCCCAAAAACGCCTACCCTTCACCGCTTCCTAGTGCTTCACTGAAGAGAAGAAGCGCTAATGAACTCCCCAGCTACACGTTCCTGTATGTCAAGTTACAAATTATACAACAAAAAAATTATACTAAAATAAAAAATATATACATTTCAGCTGACACGTCATAATACAGAAAAAATATAATAACTACTATTTACCTCATTGAATTTTAAAGCAAATTCTCAAATATATTTTAGTTTAGGGCCTTCCGTTTAAATTTAATTAAATCGGTCGTTATATAAATAATGGTGTGCCCACCTCCGTGTACAACCATGCGTCACGAATTAGAACCCGAGCCTGATATTTAATAAGACAACAAATAAATAAATTATAAGTTAATTAAAAGCAGACTGGTGAGCAGGACGACCAGTCACCACAAGCAGCACCCGTTCACGAGATTGACGTAAAGATCAGCCATCACCCTCCTCGCCATTTTAGAGGGAAGTGAGCGACCCGACCCCTGACACCGCGCCACCGCGATCAATGACATCTAAGGGAGCATGACGAACCTGCCACCAAAAGAAAGACTGAGAAATAAAAACAAAATATAATCTAGTCGCCGAGGTCACTAATTCGCTACAATATTAGAATATAATATCTAATTTGATATATTAGAATATAATATCTAATTTGATATATGAGAAAAAAGTATACAAATATAATTATTGAACATGTCATAAAATAAATTTGATCTTAAAATATGATTACATATTATCAGATATCTTGAAATGAATTAGAAAACAAAAAATATTGTCACGAATAAATTCAAATATCTAGAATTATCTTGTGCTAACACTAAAGAAATAAAATATGAAGCTTACGAACAAAACCACCTTCAACTTATCATTGAGCTTTGATTTAACTGTTTGCCATATAAGACTAACTTCATTAATGAGAAACTAATGGTATGATCATTAGACTGGCAAGTCAAAGGTTCGCAGTTCGTCGCTGATTTGTAGAAATCATATTTGTACATGTTATTAATTTATTATCACTCGCCTATAACAGTGAAGGAAAATATCGTAAGGGAAACCAGCACACTTGAGAGAAGTTCTCGATAATTGTCAGAGACCTACGGGCGGTTTAAACTCGGACACTAGATTGTTCATCAGCATTATGCCATATTATAAGAGAAGTTATAGGGACTTGCTTGACTTTGTTCGTCGTCTTATCAAGCGCCTGTTAACCATCTCACACAAATCGTCAATCCACCTAGCGTTATTGTTCCCCTATTCCAAACCCTTTGAAATCGCAGCATTAGGTGGCTGAGTGAGGAATCGCTCGAGGCAGTATAAGTACGTTCACAATGCGACATCAATCATGCCTTTTTGCGGCATACGCTAACAAAGGAACGTGTGTTATCAGGTAGGTATAATAGTGACGTATGGCTGCGGGAACACACTTATCATACTTTTCATGTACAGGATACAATGTTTAATTATTGTAGCAACGAAAACAAATCATTTATTTTCTCCCTTTGAACAATGGGTGTTATAAAGACAGTGCGGCTGTTTACAAAAATATATCATGTGGACAACTGGCCTAGACTATATAATTATTTTGAGATTGAATAAAATTATTATAGTTCTTTCAATGGACTTCCTTTTGTCTAACTTGTCTTTGTATTTAACAAACCTACACAGATCTGTGACATCTGTGTGTACAACTGTATACGCCTCTGCCTACCCGTTCGGGGAGTTCAGGCGTGATACTATGCTATGTTACTCAGATATATATTTTTTGGATGATTCTCTTATCCTCTGAAGTAAAAATCACGTCGTTACATTAAAATTTAACATTATCTCGAAACATCTTGCGCAACTACGCGATCTGTAAAAAGTTTTTGAATATTTTTAAATGCTAATGTTGCCAGTTTTTTTGTATAACGTGAACATAAATATGTGCTGCTTCAATACACTTTTTGGTGTTCGGTTAACAATCTCAGTCGGTATAATGAACGAGATCAATCAAAGGTGAACTGAGCATGGCTTGCGATTGATTGATGATTTGTACTGAACTTAATTGAGCAATCAGTTGCGAACGCTCTTCTAGGTAGGAGTATTTGCACGTACACGTTGTACACATACGACGTACATCCGTCCTCTAATAACGTCCTCGTTAGTGACACTTGTATCCAACTGCACGGCTTACCTGTAGGTACGGAATATAAACATGCGGGCTAAAGGATGACACGGCACCAAATCCTCCGAAGATTCGATTAAACAAAATAATATGACCTAATTACTACAATACAGCGTCATGAATGCAGCATTTAAAGTAATAATTATAAAATTTATTTTTGTTAAATTCTCACACCACAAATTAACATGTAACCATTTGAGAATTATGTCGTATCAACTTAATAACAAATTAAAACAATTTCGTTTATTGCTACATATGACGGTAGCCATCTCGTTTCACTAAATATTAATAAAATTAATTAACGACATTGCCATAATGAAAACTTTATTTCAATCCAAAACAAGTCCTTGTTAAGTTATGTACACGTTTGACAGAATCGAATCAAGCATTTATACGAATATTCGAATATTATTCAACGCCTGTGCGAGTTAGTATGAATTTGATATGCGGGAATATAATTGAGTTAATTAATGAAAATCTTGACTTACTTGACATGCGTGGATCGCGACCGTGCGTGAAGTGTTCCCTAATTGAATCGCTGTCTTTATCTATTTATTTACATAATACGAGGGTTTGTATGTCGGACTTGTCACACGTGACATAAGCCACAATACTGACGAAATGAGCACGTATTTTTATCAGACCTGAGATATTTTTTAAACGGCCCAATCGTTGCATCGCCCACACTGAACATTTCAACTTCATCTTAATAATATCACTCAAATTTCTATGAAATTGGAGCCTCTTTTATCGTATGTTTGAAAATAGTCTTGGAAGATATTCGTGTTTTTTTTTTTTGCTGAATAATATTGATCCAACTAGGTCAAGGAGTAGGTAAGAGAGTAAGTTAATCTTCAAATAATTGCTAATAAATAACGCTTCTTGATTAAAAATATAAAAAGGTTTTTTTTATAATCTATTCAACGTTGAAAGACGTGGTTTAAAAATACACGTGCCGTAGTTATAAAAAGAATTTTGATCACGATTGTTAGACGGCAACAAAACGGTTCACCCTCATTATCATGAAAAGGAAGAATAATTAAAACTCACAAAAAAGTCGCGTTGCGTCTTTGAAACTCAAATTACAGGCTCCTACAAAAGTTAAAAGATTCTCATACGTGCCGAAACTATGGTACGTTTATTCTTGATAGGGTTGCCAGATTAACTCGAGCATACTTAAGCTTTTACCACAAAGATCTATGTAACTATATCACATTATCATCACTGTGGTTTCCAATCCAGATAGGTAGGTACTTACAACATGTAAATACTTACAACATATATTCTATTCTATTCTAATGCCGTATTAGGTGTTTTATTTTGTTTGTCTTTGTTCAGAAGAAAGTCTTCATTAGGTACAATAAACTCAGTAAATACTTTTGCCCTCAATTTGCAATGCCCCCTAAAAGGCGCTAAGTTTTCAGTTCCTATTATTTAACTAAGACCTATCATGTACACTTGGTTTGCGAATAAATGTATGAGTTTTAACTTTCAATTTTATCACAGTTAACCAGATGCTAATACACATGAATTACAAAGATTAGTCTAGTCGTCTAGTAGAGCGATTTAATGACTTTAGTTTATCTTTATATGAAGAAGTCAACAGTACAATAATATCAATTTAATCGACTGCCTCGTTGGTCCTAGTGGTCCAAAGCGCGACTGCTGCACATGAAGTCTCGGATTCGATTCCCAGGTCGGGCAAAGAGTTATAAGGATTTTGTTATGAAATTCTCAGTGGCAGCCCGGAGTTTGCAATTATGCCCGGTAGATGGCAATAGGCTCACCACCTATTACATGGGACTGTATTACTGCATTGGTGAAAGTAGTTACAACTGTGTACACCTCTGCCTACCCCTTGGGGAAATACAGGCGTGATGCAATGTTATGTGTGTTATGTTATGTTAAATCGAAGTATTACAAAAAAACTACTTTTAACCAAATGAATTGTGTATAACTATTATTGATTTTACTGATTTACAGTTATTTTATAACAATGTGTAGCGATGGCGAAAACCTAAGATATCTACATTATTACTCAAAGAAAACCTATCTAATGTTATAATAAAACATCTTTTAACCGGATTAAAGCAGTCCTCCTGCGACCACGAACGCTGCAGTGTTCAAAACGTCAGGAAAAACAGAAACCAATAATACACGCGATTAATCCGGTTAAAAGTTGTTTTATTATAATGTGTAGTGATCGCGAAATCCTAAGATATTACTAACCTATCTAATAATTTCAAAATAATTCCTGCTGTTAAAACTAATATCTATTAAAAGTATATTTTGTACTAACATGGCAACCTCTGGAAACCATCACGTTACGTTCACCGTGAAGTTATAAAGTTGTACCTACCTGCCGCCAAGTGCACACGATCGCGAAATCTTTTAATATACGAAAGTGCTCCAACCGCCCCTGTTTAGCATGAACTAGTTTCGAATTTTACCTATTACATTTTATGCACAGAACCTGCTTTAAAATAGGCGCCTTAATCTGAAAGATTGGAGTAGGAGCCCCCTAACTTTAGTCTAAATCTAGATGCTTAGAGATCGAATGAGGATAAAATTGACTAAGGTATTCTTTCTAGACAAAGGAATATATTATAAAAGGGGAAATTTCTAATAAGCACTAAATAATATGAGATATTATTAGATAACCATTTATATAAAAAAACATGCGGGACAGTCTTTGGGGACTGCCGATGGAATGGAAAACTAAGTAACTTCTGAATTGTATCGTCGAGCGTTCGGTGAAAATGACGCGGTTCCATCATTTTTGTTCACCCTAAAAAACTGCTCAACGCGCCTGAAGAACTTTTCACTTCAAAAAAACTAAAAGGAGACAATTGATCCTTATTTAAAAATAAATATATCTGCGATAGCACAACTCCTGCACATTAATTTACAAAAAGAGCAGTTACCTAAACGAAAAAAAGTTCATAGACAGCTATTTTTCTTCTATATTTATAAAATACAGGTACTTTTTTCGACTCTTTCTAAAGCTTTAATTCAAGTAACTAACCAAACAGTACCTTTTTAAGGCGCCCGGTCTTCGGGGATAAGACCGGGGAGTGTGGGATTCTTACCTCACTAAAACCACCCCGGTGGTCACCATCAGCATATGGAAGGGGGGCACTGGGTCCTCTGAACTGACCAGCTCCAGTACCCCCGCTATGCAATGCTTATTAAAGCACATCCCTGGGGAGACTGTAAAGGGGTCTCCCCTAAGCCTCGCTATGCACGGTGGCATGTGACCACTATGCCACCGTGTGCCACTGTCTTCTCTGGGGTCACATGATAGGTGAACAGAGTCCCCGCTCTATGCACCCGTGACCCCAAAGGCCCGCCTGCTTTATTTAATCATACAGGCGGGGTTTCAGCTGTTAGACGCCGAGGCGGTTCCTTTCTCGACGCCTTCTTCTCCGAGCGGGATCGGTCCTCTCACGATCCCGCTCAGCGGCCTCCTTCTGGACCATAACGGTCTCGCAGAAAGAGGCCATTTCCTGCCAGTTCGCTGCGTCTACCAGCATAGCACTTACTACTGCTGGCAGAGACAAGTCACGCCCGATTTTTGCCCCTAGTACCCGCCGCTCAGCTGCCCACGCAGGGCACACCTCGAGCGTGTGCTGTGCTGAATCCGGGCCACCTCCGCAATGGTGGCAATTTGCCGTAGCCTCTCGCCCAATCCTGTTCAGGTACTCACCGAAGCAACCGTGCCCGGTGAGCACCTGAGTGAGCCTGTAGGAGATGCGCTCCTCTTTTTTCAACCAGGCTTCGAAGTGCGGCAGAACGGTTTCGACAACGCGCTTGCGCGAATATTGCGGCAGTTGTAGCCGCTCGCGCCACCGCTCGAGCGCGTGACGCCGTTCCTGCCGCCTCAGCCTAACGAATGCGCTTCCTGGCACACTGTTACCACTTTGGCGGATGGCACGGATCCGGGCATAAACCCTTGCACCCATATCCGCCAGGATATCCAGCGGTGGAAACCGTGCCAGGAGAGTTGCCGCCTCGAGGGATACTGTTCGGTATCCTCGTGCGATGCGGATGGCCATCTTCCGTTGCAGGCTGTTGATTTTTGTCCTACAACGTCGAACGCCTGTTAATCTACTCGACCAAACAGGCGCTCCATAAAGGACCATCGATCGCACAACACCCGCATAGAGGCGGCGAACTTCTTCCCGAGGTCCCCCAAGATTGGGCAGCAGTCTGTGCAGAGCACCCACTGCTTTCTCGATCCGGGGGACCAGGCGCTCGAAATGCTCCTCAAAGCCCCATCGACCATCTAGGACTAGGCCAAGGTATTTAATGTACCGGCCCACCTGGACTTGCGCATCTCCTACTCGGACTGATGAGCTGGGTGGTTCTCTGCTCCTCGGTAGTTTATGGAACCATAGCGCCTCAGCTGAGGCGCTATCTCTAAACCCAGCTCGTGGATTGATGCCACGACTCTTGCAACCCCAAGCTCGGAAAGCCGGATGGTCTCTTCGAAGGTGTCCCCGCCGGCAAAAACCAGAGTATCATCTGCGTAGCATACGACATTGACGCCGTGGGGGAGGTCAACTCGCAGAACCGCGTCGTATGCAAGGTTCCACAGTAGTGGACCTAAAATCGATCCCTGCGGAACCCCGCACGTAATCTCCCTCCGATGAACGCTACCATTCCGGCCCACATAGCGAATGTGCCGGTCGCATAGATATGCCCCGACAATGCCCTGCAGGTGAGGAGGCACTCTATGGTATACTCGTGCCTCCCTTATAGTTCCCCAGGGCAGGGAGTTAAAGGCATTGACTATATCCAAACTAACTGCCAACGCCACCCCACCCTGAGACACTGCTTGCTCCGACAGCGAGCGGACACGTAGGATCGCATCCACTGTATAACGCTGCTGTCGGAAACCATACTGGCCATCGCTGAGATCAGGACCAAAACGCGACAGGTGCCCAACGAGCCTTTAACTACTATTTTGCAACTATCCTTTCGAAGAGTTTGGAAACCTCGTCGCGCAGGCAAATGGGACGGTATGCAGAGGGAGAATCAGCGGCCCTACCATCCTTCTTCAATAAAACAAATCCGGCTTCCTTCCAGTTGGAGGGGAACACGCCTGTTTTGAGACAGCTGTCGAACAACCGTCTTAGGCGGTCTCCCAGAGCAGACAGAGCCAAGACCCATGCCCGGCCCGGTATGCCATCCGGTCCTGGTGCGGTGTTACGAGCCCCCATACGTTTAATGGCTCGGTCCAGCTCCACTTCAGTCACTCTCGCCTCTCGGTACGCCCTAAAGGCTCTATCTGTTTCCTCCTCGGAAACTCTAGGCTGTTTTCTGCGCCGAATGCGCTGATACTGCCGTCGGGTCCTAAGACACAAGAGCTCGCAACTGCGCAATGTCTTCCGACCACCAGTAAACTGCACCAGGGCGCTGGGCGCACCTGACCCGGGGCATAGAGGCGTCGCAAATTGACGTCATCGTGTCACGGAAGCAGGCCGCCTCCTCTTCTGGATCGGACGAGATCCACTGAGTACCACCCACCTCTGGCCACGCAGCAACGTTGGCAGCTGCGACAAGCATGTCTCTATCGAGCTTTTTGAGAGCCCATCATCGCGCCGGTTGGCTAGTGCCTGAATGGCTTGGGCCATCGGATGGATGGACTGCCACAACAAAAACGATATGGTGGTGATCAGAAAGAGTTACTATCTCCTCAGCCACTCTCCATCCCGATACTATGAGGGCCGCAGAAGGAGTTGCCCATGTGAGATCCACGATTGACTCTCCCTGCCACCGAACGCATGTGGCAACCGACCCTCGATTTAAAAGTCGAAGGTCAAGCGACGCCGCCCAGTCCTGTACCACGTGTCTCCTCGGCCTGTCCCGGGTGTTACCCCAAGCTTTAGAGTGGGCATTGAAGTCCCCCAGAACAAGCACTGGATGAGGTGAGCATTTCCACCGAATGCAGTTCGCAACACCGTCCAGATATCCTTCGAATTCAGCCAGGGTAATGTTGGGAGAGACGTAGCATCCCAATATGGCCACAGATCCCCATTCAACTGCGACATATCCCTGCCCTCTGTCTAATAAGGAGCAAGGAGGTCCACCACTACCTCAAGCCCAGTAAATGGCGACAGAATCCACAGTGTCTCGAAACCAGTAAGGGTGATCTCGGAGCTATCACGGCCAAGGCAATCGACCACTCGCAATAGTCTGCAGAAAAAGGTTCTGCGCATTGCGGCAGTGGTTCAGATTGCACTGTAGAACTTTCAGGGCTGTGAAGACGAGGTGTCCATCTCCTGAGGGCCTGCACCTTGTGGTGCCGACGTCGATCCCTGCGATGCGACTGGAGCAAGCGATGTCTTTTTCTTGCGTGGAGCACAATTCTTGCCTCCCAGCCGGTGGTCTGCTGGACGACCATGGTCCGCTCATAAGGGACACCGCACTGTTGGCGACGTGCACTCTCTCGCTTTATGAACTCCCCCACAAGCGTAGCACTGGTTACTTCGGTCAACCGCACTACTGCACTGGCGGCGAACATGCCCAAGCTCGAGGCAACGGAAGTACATCATACGACGCGCCTCCATAACTTCGACCCTAACCGATGTCCACCCTAAGCGCATGCGCTTGTCGCACGCAAGCTTTTTTACTGCTGTCAGTGGAGCACGGACCCACACATGGCCCAAAGAAGCAGGTGGACGACGTATTTCACCAACCTTTACGTCTCCGGGTAAGCAGCCGCCCACTTCGGCAATGGCAATTGCCACATTTTCTGACGTTACGGCGTCGTCGAGATCCATGATCCTTGCCTCAGCCCTTTTAGTTGGACGCGCAATCTGCACGTCAAACTCGGCAAGAACCTCCCGCATACGACTGGCAAGATTGTCAGCCTTTGTGGAAGAGTCAGCGCCACTGACGGTAATAACTATACCACCATCAGCTGCCCTCTTCTGTCCAACAAAATCGATGCCAAAGTCGGTCATTCGTATCCGTTGCCTCGCCGTGGACAGGACCTCGGCAAGAGTAACAGTAGACCCTTCCCTTATTGACACGGTAATCGCTGCCGTAGTGGGAACCCTAGGCAGTTTGACATCTTTTTTTTGTGTTTTCGAAGGTGGACAATGCGGATGGAGCAGAACCAATCGTCGGATTTGGTTGAGAGGATTTTGCCTTAGATGACTTCCTTCCAACCACAGAAGACCAGGCCTCCGTCATAGCCGGTGTCACAGTCGGTACATCTTGAGTGGACGCAGCGGGTACAGCAGGTAGCTCCGCTACCGGAGCTATCGCTTTGTTTTTGCTTTTTCCTTTCCCTTTAAATTTCACAAAGAAAAAGGGGAAAGGGAAGGGCCCTTTCCCCTTTTTCTTTGTGAAATTTGGGATAAGAGTCAGATCGGCATTTAGCTGCGTCGCACTAACAGGTGGTGTATTCGCAACCTCCGCAGCCCTCGCATCGGCAGCAAGAGGTGGACGCAAGGTCTTCTCAGGGAGCAACCTACTCTCCAGAGCAGCCAGCTTGGCATCCATCATGCCCCCGATTTCAAGAGGGATTGAACGCCTTAATTGGGCTTCCGCCTCGTACGCCAAGCCTATCGACGCAGTAGTCGTAATAGGGCTGACCGGTGCGATTTCGCCATCCTGACGACTGAAGAGGCTGACCTGCGCGACCAGCTTCTCGACCTGTGTTGAGAGACTAGTAAGTCGGGACCTCAACTCCGCATTCTCACTCTCCAGCCGCTTTACGTTGACCTCAACAGCCGATCGCTTGGCCAACTCAGCCACTGCGGCTTGAACCGTCACTGCTGCCAACTTGAGGCTGTGAACGAAACTCCCTTTAAGGTTACGGGATGCATTTGTAACCTCCTCTATCATCCTCAGGCTCTCCTTGATGCAGGTGCTAAGTTCAGCCGTAGGTTGCGCCTGCATAGTTTTGGCCAACATCTCTGGTTTTGGCAGATCCTGATTTAGTTTCGCCCGTTTTTTTGCCTGCTTAGCTGGAGGACTTGCAAGCTCGGAGTCCCCGTCCTCCTCTCCTCTCTCGCTTAGCGGCTTGCTAATGCTTAACGGCTCAACTGTTTTCTTTCGGGCCGTGATTGGCTCGTAGTTTGTCTGCGTACGCTTGCGGGTGCGGGCTCGCGACGATTTAAACGTTTTCACCGTTTCAGACGCACATGACATTTGAGAGCACGAGGACTCACCGGTGTCACTCGTCACTTCGTCGGCAATAGGAGTAGGTGGTCGCACAAATTGTGCACGGCTTGTTACCAGTTTAGGCAATGTTTGTGTGTTCACTGCAGGTAAGCACTCGGTCACCTCCACACTGGCTAAGTTAACTGACCCGTACTCCCTCAGCGTGTTAGAAGGTAGATCAGCTATAGCCTGTTCTTTGAGTTCCAGTGCTGTGGATGTGCTGGGAAAAGTATCCAGTGACTCCTCATCACAGGAACGTGAGCCACCCTGGCTCTATGCGCCCTTAAAGGACGGATTCTCCACTAACGCTTTTTCATTTGTAATATATTTTTTATTTATTTCCATTTTTGTTCCCACGAGTAGTGCGGAAATATAGGTCGACCTAGGCAGAGCCTCATACCATAGGTAAGCCTAATACTGCAGAAGGCGGCAGGAACTCTACAGGGAACTACTACTGGACTCCCTCCAGCCATTCATCCTCTCGCCGCGCTTCAAAACTTAGGATTAGGCGGCTTTTTTTATCTAAGAGGTAGCCTTCCTCTGGGCCGGGCGATTAAGCCAAGCCCCCGGCGGCGGCATTAGGCATGCCTCCGTTTACTGTCCGGCCAACCCGATTCAGTAAACCCGCCGAACGATCTCTCCTCGAGGAATGGTTCCCGAATAGGAGGATCTCGAGCCACATTGGTGCGCCTGCGCCATAGCGGCATGGTCGCATCCTCTGTCAATCGACGATCGATTGATCAGGAGCGACCACATCCCGGTGTTTCTCTTAGTCTGATCTCTCACTTGGACCTTTCCGGCATGAGTAACTCTACCAGCAGAGCCCCAAGATCATTGAGATACGCAAGCCCCACCACGACGACAATGTGAAGACACCCTCGGTGGGGAAGCAAACAGTACCTACTCGTGCGTCGTACAATGAGTTTTTACATATAGAGGCGCCATACTCGAATATTAGTGCATTAAAAATCAGCGGCAAATTTGATATAGCTACCTAGCAATGCATACAATCATACTGCGTGCTGCGCATCCACGCAGAAAAGGAAATAACCGTACAGCATACCTTTTGTTAGAAATAAATAAACATATATCGTTTAGTTTCGGCACATACTTGCTGCACGGCCATTGGCGCGAGCATGCGTTACGCAACTGTCAGCGGAATGTTCCCGAAAAAGTAAACATTAGGAAGTTTTGATTCCAAAAAATTGTGTCATATTATTTCGGAATAAATATATTTTATTATGTAGTGACTATTCTAATAATAAAGTGGAATTGGGACACTCTCTATTAACACAGGAAGGCGTATTATCCTCGTATTTCATTAAAAATTGTGGGTGATAGTGACACGTAACTGCGACACTGGTTCGGACATGACTGAATGCAAGTCGGGCAATTGCGTTACTTTTGTATCGCCATTTTTGAGCGCGGGTAACGTATCATATATATTAGTTTATAATATCATTGCTCGTATATACCTACAGTGTATAAAAAGCTTTTATTGAAAACGAGCGTCACGTGTTCTTCCCAATTGTAATACACGATGTTTTTTTTGTAGGTACTAGGCCATACCTGGGATACTAATGTTTATGGAGATATTGAAGTCAAAATCTATTCTTTTGCGCTTTTATTGTGAAAATTCATTTACATATCTACTTAATAGAACGGGGACGCTTTTCACCTTTTACAAACACCAGAGGCAATTTTTGCTAGCACCGTTAAGTACCAATAAAAGTGTTTTTCAACCATAATTTTTTCACAAAGGATCTTGGTACAGTATGTGTTGGTGACAGCGAACAAGCATATCATATAACGTATCACCTCAAAGAGCAGACAGAACATGTTACGTCATTAAATTAATAAGCGTTAGGTGTAATCAGACAATTACGTAGTTCTGACAAAGGAACCAATTTGGGAAGTTAGGCTAAGGTCACACTGTGAAAAAGCAAAACTTCATATTTACACAACACAAGGAGGGAATCTTACATGCATTACACGCATTGACGATATATAAAAAAACCGTTAAAGTAGTTATATCGTGTTTTATTTTTATTTTTGCATGTTTTACTTTTTGAAAAGGATACGTTTCTCTTTTTATTTCTTGTTTCCGGCGCTTGTTTCAGTGCAGTTGGTTATTTATTGTTTGTGTTTTTTTCTATTTTAAATTATAGTAACTCTATGTTACATAGTTACTTTGAAAATAACAGCTAAAAAAGTATGAGGAAGGTAGATTTATAATAAACACATCAACACGGTCTAGGGATATTTTTAAAAAAGCGAATTACTATCAATATGTTAATTATTTATATGACATGTATATATTTAAAATTTTCTAATTCTACCATTTTCTAGTAATGGTTAAGGTACTTCGATTAAAATTTCAGGATTTTATGGAAAAAAAATGAAGCATAGACGGAAACCGTATATGAATTAACTTTTAATTTATGAGTAAAAACTGAAAAAAATAGAAAAATCATTTAATTTGTGTTTATAAACTTGAAGTTAGTAGTCTGAGAAAGCGCCCATGATGTTCATAACACATCGGCAACGATTCGGCATGCTCAGAACAAGGTTGTCAATGTCTTGCTGCGGAATATTGTCCCATGTCCTTCTGAGGTGCGCAAAAAGTTGATCTTCTGTAGCCAGATTTTCAGGAACTTCCTTCAGAGCTCTTCTTTGCAGCATATCCCACGCATGCTCAATGGGATTTAGATCTGGCGATTGAGCAGGCCAGTCTAAGGCCCTAACATTGTGTGTATGTAACCAAGCTGCTACCGTTCTCGCCGTGTGTGCCCGGGCATTGTCGTGCATGAGCAGGAAATCTTGCCCCATTTGTGTTCTGTGGGGCTAGATTACGGGCCCCAGCACCGGTTGGACGTATCGTTCTGCCGTCATATTGCCCCGCACCCAAACGAGATCCGTCCGAAGATGAATTCCTGCCCAAACCATAATTGTTCCTCCTTGGTATGGGTGAACTTCCTGAGGGTTCTGAAGACGGCTCCATCGTCCAGGAACTCGCCAAACACGCGTCCTTCGTGAATCTGGATGGAAGCCGAACCTGGATTCATCCGTGAACAGCACATTGGACCATTGTTCACGGCCCCAGTCCACGTGGTTCCGAACCCATTCTAATCGTCGTCCACGATTGCCTCTCCGTAAAGGTGGGACCCGGAGTGGTCTACGAGAGCGTAGATTGCTTTCATGCAGTCGCCTTCTTACAGTTTGGTCACTCGCAAGCACTTGGTGTTCCACTCGCAGCCTTTGGACCAATTGAGTCGCCGTTGCATTTGGTTGAGCTCGCGCAGTAATTTGCAAAAATCGGTCTTGTCTGGGGGTAGTGATGCGACTTGGCCCCCGGTGCCTCTCCGCTACTTCACCTGTGGCACGATAGCGTGTCCACAATCTTGAAATTACATTTTGGTGGGTCCCTATGGCCTCAGCAACATTACGCTGATTCCCACAGCTAGTAACATCTCCGCCCTCGTCAAATGTTGGCGTTGCATGGCTACAATACCTCAATTTTAACTTTATCTTTCGTTTAAAAATGAAAAAAAACTGTAACTAAATGTAATTCGTATTGTTTTCTAAATTTCGCACAAATGAAAATTCCCTCTCCTACACATCAAGACATTTTTATGCCACCGAAACAAAAGAATTTTCAAAAATTTGAATTTGGAATTAGTCTGAGATAAATTACAAACAAATCGGTGTATAAAAGATTCCAATGCGGCCAGTACTTTTCGAGTTATTTAATTGAGTATGAAATATCCCTAGACCGTGTTGATGTGTGTAGTTACTACGGTAAAAGTTTACCAGAATCTGCCATGCAATTAACAAGAAACATGCTGAACCAGGAAACAAAGAAAACAATTATTTCGTCTTAGAAAAGCCCCGCTCATTCCTCTTACAGTTATCACCAACAACCCGCCTCCACAACTGATTAGTTTCTGCGGACGTCGATAATCTTATAACAGATAAACCAATTTGTGCCATCCCTGTTTGGCTCTGACAAGCGAATAATTGACTGGATGCTGGGCAAACAATCCAAATGTAATAAATATACGTGGATAATAGCCATCACGATTGCATTGTCTTCTGATTTCGGGCTGTTTGTCGGAAATTAGGTGTTATTGATAGACAAAAAACTAACTATTATTTTAGTTTTCACAACCTGTTTCCAACAGGCTGTATGTTCATTGAATACTTCCAAAAGTTGTTCATATTCAGTCACGCGGTTACAAAATACAATTCTTTGACATCCAATAATTGTTCTTGTGATACACCTCGTTATCCAAAATATATATATATATAAAACTTGCTATAAAACTTGAACATTATTGACTTGAACATATGCTGATTTCAGGTTGAATCGTTTCTAGGTAGATATACGTTCTATCAACAAAGGCCCTATTTTTCCGTAGTGAACTAGGTATACAAATAAGTTAAACTCTAGTTTTCGTACCTTTTCTTTCAAAACTTTTATAATAAGCACCATCTGTAGAGAACAACAAAAGCTCATTAAACCCTCTTTTTACGGCATAAAATATACGAGTCTTTAACTTCTTCCGATTCTAATTTACTTAATTGCATAAATTTCAAACTCATTTGTGATCGCGCCCAAACCATGAGCAAACGCACAACCTGGCATTTCTTTTGAAGTAATTTTCCTGTCAAATGAGTAACATTACAACATAGTTTTCCTGATATATTTTGTATTCTCGCAATTTTGTATTTAAGAATACGACAGATTAATTAAGACAAATAAATATACGTAGCTGTTATAACGATCCATCACGAATATTGTGACGAAACCAATTTTCGTGAGCATTCATTCGTTAAAAAACGTTCATGCATGCTTTCTGTAGAGCACTTCGCGTCCGATTCATCAATTATTTTCCCATTTTTACGTGTTTCACCATCCGGCTGTACGAATATGTCCAACACTACGACTATGGTACAGACAAGCGCCTCTCTATGTAATTGGAGCGTCAATATTCGTTCGCAGAACGTTTTGCATATTTCATAGCTCGACGGTAGGCCTTTGAAACTGCAAAGTAAGGCAGGACTTTGTATACAGTTTAAATGTCAAGGGCAAACTCGTACAAATGCCTTGTGTTTGTTCGCATCGTGTAAGGTTCTCTATCTTAACATGCTGATCTGACAAGGAGACAAATGTTACTCATCGTACCATGCAAATGTAAGTGGCAACTATGCAATGATGCTGTATGAATATTTATGACGCCGGTCATAAGTGATGGATCAGCATCTATCGCTGATTGCATATTGTTCCAATCACAACGAAGTATCGTCGTTACTATTTGCAAATCACATGATGATTGATACAGATGAAACTTACTCTTACTTTTTTATATTATTCTCTTAAAGACATAATTAAACGTAAGTGCTTTCAACGTTCTTTATTTTATGTTCGTGTTTTCGAAAGAACCATGTCCGTGGGAAAGCAATACATTTTTTGACAGATGTTATCGGGGTCATTATTTTTTTTGAGTAAATTTCTGTGCTGGCGTTAATTTCATGCTGCATTTGATTATTTGTTTGATTTATTCTTCTGTTTGACGCCTATTCAAAATTAGTTATAGGATCTCTAACTGCTTACAGCCGCTAACTCGTGTTTCGGGTTATTTCATTCATCTTGATGAGAACTTTAGACCTAGCTGTTCTTTGTATATTATAATAATATTTAAAAAAAGTACCGCCGAAAAAGAATGCCACAAGTGGAAAAAAAACTTAGAGTTAATAATTAATTAACTATTAAATAAATAAATAAGTAATGAAGTTTGTGATTTTCGATTATTTTTTGTTAATCAATATTGCAAAAGCTTTTGAACGGATAGGAATAAAATTTGGTATATCTATAGCTACTTCACGCCCTGGAATAGGACATAGCATATGTTTTATTCCCCGAAAAAGTAGTTCTTGCGGGAAAGGAGATATTTAGGGGATGGAATTGTGGGTCCAACTATACTTAAATAATAAATTAGATATGTAATGTAGATATTAAGTCGCTCGAAGCAGAATTTCTTGTTTAGTTACTAGTTCCGTTGTTCTAGTAGTTGCGGCGTAAACTGTAGCTGCATTTGACGTGCTTGTGTGCAACACGCCTTGTTGCTATGCTATAGGCTAGGTTATCACAAAGAACAACCCAGGATGTATTTACAACCTCATTATTATGGTAGATTACGCAAGTCATTTTAAATGTAACCCCGAAATTGTGATTTCATTGCACTCAGGTTAGTTTTGATATTCTATTGAAGTAATATGATAATATCTAAAATTTATGTCTTAAAAAAATCATGCTTCTTACTTGTTCACGCGCAACACACAAATATTAATAATATAAATAGTGATGTATAATTGTACCTACGTTCATTTAAAAGACTTTCATAACAAACGAATCCTAATATGTTAAGAACAGGCCCATTCACAAAAGGCACCTTTGATCAGTGAGCATAACTAGATCGTATTGTGTGACGAAAATTGCTCATAAAGTTTGTACAATACGAACAGAGAACCCAACGCTTTGGTTAAAGCCCTATTTTTTGTGTGGACGTCCCGATCAAAATATTTTTTTTTCCTTTTTCAATATTCCTTTTGAATGCTAAAGGGAATCATTGTCCCGTTGTCTTTGGCTTTAATGATTCTATTAGGGGTAAGAATTCTATTGAGCCAGCAACGCTGATCGAGTAAGTCAATATTGCCCGAAAATTGTTTCGCGATCGTCGGCCGATAATTTAATTATATTTCGGAATCCAATTTAACAGGGCTCTTGTTTGGACCGCTTACATTGGCCACCACAGATGTGATTACCCAGCCTGGACTGAAGCTTCTGTTTGAGTTAATCTCCAATATTGTTGTTTGTCAGTTACACTCTCGGCCCAACGACATGATACATATTGTTATTGACTAAAACTACATCAGAGTAAATTAACAATATTCAATAATGAGATTGCTTTTGTAACATTGTTAGCGTTTAATCACCAGTCCATCAAACTTAATTGAGTAATAAGTTCGTTTATGTGAACTAAGTAATCATCTTTGACGCCTCATTACGTCAATAAACGCACTAATATGTTAGCAGTGCCTAATGAAGCTGAACAATTGAACAAACATAATAACAAAAGAATGTTCCGGAAATGGTAAAGTACAAACGATAGCTAGCACATTTATTCTATGGAAGCAAGGAAGCAAAAACCGAAAGTAAGCACAATCTCATTAGACGAATAGCCCTCCGACCATCCAACCTAGCAATATTTTTCCCCAAAAGACCGAGGTACTAGAGATAAAGTCTAACAAACGAACGAAGGAAAAAATCCTTAGAGATTTTGGGTCTACCATAAACAGTTACCCCCCGTATCGTTAACAAAAACCCAGTTTAACTAAAACGTACAAGGTGGCGCTGCTTGCGAAGGGAAATGTCAAAAATATGTCAAATTCTATATATATAATTCTAAAATATGTTAAATTTAGTTCCGTAATTCCCCGCCTGTCAAGATATACTGGACACTTTGTAATGTTGTTTATTATGCCTCCCCTCATTGTCTATTCCTCTGTCGCAGTGAACATAAGCGGAATTCAAACACAACTTTTTAATTAACTTTGATTTGTGCTAAAACTTTTTTGGAATGCCTCAAGTGTACCATTAAGTACGGGGTGCGGTGACTGAAATTCATTATAATCGATTTTTGGATTAAAAGAGGGGAATTTAAAGTGGGAAGATAAATTGTACCCAGACATATAGTGGTTAATATAATTATTTATTTGGAGCTCATATAATATTTGGATAGGGAAATGTGGTTTGATTTTTAAACTAGAGTGAACAGTTGAAGATCGGTGGAGTAGACATAATAACATATGTAATATTACTAGGAATTGTCTGAAACCCTAGTGACTCTTGCAATTTCTTTTTAAATCAAATGAGCATTTAACCTTTCCGGAACGCGACCACGGTGAAGTTTAGGGGCGAACGGTGTAGTCTTTAGTCGGTAAGTACGGCCGAGCGTCCATGATGGATTTTCCACACACAAAAACGGGGTGGGGGAATGATGATCTATATTAAGGCAAATCACCACTCCTAACTCCGGACCACCTAAGAAGGACCCTTACTTGTGCCCGCCCGCCCTAAGGCAACCACGGGAAAGCCCGGTTAAGCAGTCGATACTTTGGAGGTTGGTAGACCTACCAGATTACAACAAAAAATCTTAGCTCTGGACTTTTTTTTATTGTTACTAGACCAGCGACGCAGAGTTATTTTAATATGAACCAGCTGACCTGACAGACGTGCTATCTAAAATCCCGAACCTTATTATGGGAATTTGGACAGACTACCACAAAATTTTCCATTTCAGTATTTTAATTGGAATTTTACCTAAACGAAGATCAAAACAAAACAATGCCTAAGGACAAATACATAATTATAACTTTTGTGATCATCTGATAAAATCCGTAATTACTATTTAGCTGCAAGGCATATCGAATTGTCTTTGGAACTTAAAGAATTTTAGGTAAATTTGTACATAAATATAAATCTTTAACAATAAAATTAAATCATGAAAAAATAAAAAAAATCGTGTTTGTGTATGTTTGACTAATCGTTGTAAGTAGGTCCTCCAGTATCTACGGACGTTAAATGTACTTTTTGTAGTATGTGTCAAAATAGTAGCATTAGAGTGTTATAATAGAATTAGCTATTTACTAAGTTTCATTTGATACCCATATTGTTATAAATCAAAATATAAAGTTACAATATTAAATGGAAAAAGAATACGGTCGCGAACAGGATTCGAACCTGCGCCTCCCGGATAGATACTCCAGGCCACTAAGCAGTAAGTCAGATGTCGAGATGGCTTAGTGGCCTGGAGTATCTATCCGGGAGGCGCAGGTTCGAATCCTGTTCGCGACCGTATTCTTTTTCCATTTAATATTGTAACTTTAGAGTTCGCTAAGCATGCGTTAATGCTTTTTCAAAGACATATCTTGAAAAATCAAAATATATTATTATACCCCTTTGTTTTTTATTTGTAGACGCCATATTTAAATATTATTAAAGTCTAAGTCACCTCCACCACCAGTCCTCCCCCTTTTGTACTTCATTATGTTTAGGAGACTTTCCTCAACCCGGGAATTGATGGCGGTTCCTCACGCTCAGCAGTCGCACTTGCCACTAGACTGAGAGTAGAGTCTGATCAGATATATAGTCTAGTTAAAAGTCTTGCCTCAGTGCGGACTCCATTAAGTATGTTGACAACCGGACACTGTCCCCAAGGACAGACTTGCTTGTTCCGCAGAGGTGAAATGTTGATATTATTTATCGTTTAAACAACCATTATTTACACACCGTGTCGCCTTGGCTGGACACGTAAAATGTAAATACAGTATAAAGGTATTGTGTGTAACCAGTTTTGTATGTATTTTTGGTAAATGATTACTATCTTAAATTAGTCTTAGAATGAGTTCAGCCGTTATAATCATCACTCGGTGGTAGCCACTGCACAGTCTAACAACTCCTGGTGATGCCCCGTGGGAATGCGAAATACGTGTACTAGAGTTGGTGGTACCTAGTTGCAATTTTGTGCATAGGTAATTGCATGACTAAGTACCATGTGGAAATAGTACGTAGTCATTGTACTGTCCAAAATACAGTAATAATACCTAGTTAACTGACTTCTTTCACTCTATCTACTGGAAGAATTAAAACAGTAGGACTATGCTATCAAAAAATCGTTATCGTATTAAGACAAATTGCTATCCTGGAAAGTCTAGAAAATACATAGGGACCAAAATTTATCACATTTCGATATTCATCACGGATGATGGATGTCGTGCCGGACTGTCCGCCGACTAAAACTGACAGTTCTCCGCTAACCTTTACAGATGTTGCGGGATCGCAACAGCTGCATTTGCCGCAGCCAGAGCAGTAAATACAAAATACCCACACCTATAAAGTACATAAGTATACCCAATACCCATACCTACGCTATGTATGAGTATATGAACTTTGTTGGTGTGTCACCACGAAAGTATACCTTAAGTATGAGGTAGGGGTACATTGTTTTAGTCCCTCATTTCAGCAATGCAGTTATTAAGTCCTATCTGCCTAATGGATGGTGAGCCTGTTGATTTCTACCGGATAACTTGATAATATCCTAACGAAAATACCCAACAACACTTTGCCTAACCTGAAAGTCGTCGACCGATGAGACAGATACAATTTAATCCAAGAAGGTTATACATAAAAGGTTTAATTAAATAATGAGGTCATAAATTTAACTGTAGCCATATTCACCACGCTACATCAACGTGACGTCACGAATCATCCGCAATCTAAAGAGTTTGATGGCGAACCGTTTAACCGTCGGACCGTGGTCTGTCAAACAATATCATCCACCTGATTGGAGGATTGTCGCTTTTCAATGAAAGAACACCACACCTTATTCCTGCACAAAACTATATAATCTGAATTCTGTAAAGACTATTGATTATATAAAGATAAATAAACAAATGACACCAGAAACAGAAATAAACAACAAACCCACAAATACTGGGCGACATAATGAATGTGGTAGTTATAGGAATGCCCTGCCACCGGCACAAAGCCGAGACTAAACTAAGTTTACGAACATATTAGGTGCTTAAATCGCTAAGTTTATAATACCGTTATTAAACGGGTGGTGCTTCGAACAACAAAGTCTTTGAACTTAGTGCATGGACAAGGGTGATGTCAATATTGGAATTATGCAGTGTAAAAATTTAAACTTATTTACCCTGAAATGTTGTGAGTACTTGTTTTTCATTATATGTATGTCTGCCTCGTTAGTCTCGTGGTAGAAGCAGTCTTCTGTTAAGAAATTCTCAGTAGCAGTCCGGAAAATGCTCACGCCCTAAAGCATGGGACTTAATATCAGCATTGGTGAAATATGAATGTTTACAACAGTACGAGGAGTACTGTTGTACCTCAACCTTCGGGGATTTAGGCGTGATGTTACGCTGGAAGTAGAATGAAGTATGCATTAGTCAAATTGGTATAACTCCCATAATAGTGGATGCAGGCTATGAACATATAATATTCTTTAGATAGATATACTTCATTAAAGTGATAATAAAATCAAGGTTTAGCTGCAGTAGAACATTGTGATTAAGGGATAGTAGAAAGAAAATTTTGTCCCCGACATCGCCGCGGCTTCAGTTCATGACAAATAAGGGCTCCGTTCGAGTTCTAAACTAGTCAGGATTTCCCGAAAAATGGACGTGAGTAGGCATTAACCGTAAATAATAATTTATATGTATATATCCCACGAAAGGTATTAAACAAAAAAGTATTATAAATTAAATTTCCAATAGAGTAGATTATATATGTGGGTTTCCCATTTTATATAACTTTTTATGTAACTGTAATAACTATATGGGAATAGAAATAGTTTAATGTCTACATGGCATAAAAAGTCTGAGGGTTATATTATCTCTATTTTTCAAAGAAACATTGAAAAAATAATAGACAAGAACGGGGCTTGAACCCGCGACCTTTGACGTTCCGTGTCATCACTCTACCAACTGAACTACCTTGTCGTGTTCAAACCTATTGAATTTTCAATCCTCTTTGTATACGTCTTAAGGAGACGCCTAGTGATATTTATCTAGTAATCATTTACAGATTTACTAAAATCAATGTTTCTTTGAAAAATAGAATTAATATAGGCATTACATGGCCTCAACATGTATTAAAAAAATATAATTATATATGAGTTATATTATCTGTTTCATAGTTACCTATACATGAATGTTTCGTCATAATGTTATCTAGAATATTGCCTCAGTGACATGTAAACCTCCTATAGGTATATTGTAATCAAACCATTACATTACCAGACAACTAATTAAGTCAAAACATAATTTAGACAACGTAACGCAATAAAACGTAAAACCGGTATTGTACAGTAAGGTGCCATCACAAAATTGGAGTTTAAATTGCCTGCAAAATGGCAATATTAAAGTCTTTTTATTGCATAATGCCAGCGCTCACGCGCTCCGGCCCTCAAGCCAAGTATCTGAACGACGGTAATCTGAAATGACAATATTATCCTTCTCACGTACAAACTCCTCACCCTCTTTGAACATAAATGCCTACATAATACCCCCATTATACTTTTCAGTATTTAAAACTTCAATATAGAAACTCTTTAATGCAGCAAATCAATTTTAATTGGGATTGATGAGGGAAGACAATCGCTCGCATTAAATTTTCTTTATGTAATATATAATAACTTTGACGCAAATTATGAAGGAAAATATCGTGAGAGTCTCCGGACGCTTATTCTACATTGTACGAGTATGTTACAAAACATAAACAATGTCTTGATTTATGTGAAAATGGCAATAATGAATATTGTAGTGCCATTGAACTAGAACTGACATTGTCATCTAGCGGGATACAATACATTTTTTGACAGATGTTATCGGGGTCATTATTTTTTTTGAGTAAATTTCTGTGCTGGCGTTAATTTCATGCTGCATTTGATTATTTGTTTGATTTATTCTTCTGTTTGACGCCTATTCAAAATTAGTTATAGGATCTCTAACTGCTTACAGCCGCTAACTCGTGTTTCGGGTTATTTCATTCATCTTGATGAGAACTTTAGACCTAGCTGTTCTTTGTATATTATAATAATATTTAAAAAAAGTACCGCCGAAAAAGAATGCCACAAGTGGAAAAAAAACTTAGAGTTAATAATTAATTAACTATTAAATAAATAAATAAGTAATGAAGTTTGTGATTTTCGATTATTTTTTGTTAATCAATATTGCAAAAGCTTTTGAACGGATAGGAATAAAATTTGGTATATCTATAGCTACTTCACGCCCTGGAATAGGACATAGCATATGTTTTATTCCCCGAAAAAGTAGTTCTTGCGGGAAAGGAGATATTTAGGGGATGGAATTGTGGGTCCAACTATACTTAAATAATAAATTAGATATGTAATGTAGATATTAAGTCGCTCGAAGCAGAATTTCTTGTTTAGTTACTAGTTCCGTTGTTCTAGTAGTTGCGGCGTAAACTGTAGCTGCATTTGACGTGCTTGTGTGCAACACGCCTTGTTGCTATGCTATAGGCTAGGTTATCACAAAGAACAACCCAGGATGTATTTACAACCTCATTATTATGGTAGATTACGCAAGTCATTTTAAATGTAACCCCGAAATTGTGATTTCATTGCACTCAGGTTAGTTTTGATATTCTATTGAAGTAATATGATAATATCTAAAATTTATGTCTTAAAAAAATCATGCTTCTTACTTGTTCACGCGCAACACACAAATATTAATAATATAAATAGTGATGTATAATTGTACCTACGTTCATTTAAAAGACTTTCATAACAAACGAATCCTAATATGTTAAGAACAGGCCCATTCACAAAAGGCACCTTTGATCAGTGAGCATAACTAGATCGTATTGTGTGACGAAAATTGCTCATAAAGTTTGTACAATACGAACAGAGAACCCAACGCTTTGGTTAAAGCCCTATTTTTTGTGTGGACGTCCCGATCAAAATATTTTTTTTTCCTTTTTCAATATTCCTTTTGAATGCTAAAGGGAATCATTGTCCCGTTGTCTTTGGCTTTAATGATTCTATTAGGGGTAAGAATTCTATTGAGCCAGCAACGCTGATCGAGTAAGTCAATATTGCCCGAAAATTGTTTCGCGATCGTCGGCCGATAATTTAATTATATTTCGGAATCCAATTTAACAGGGCTCTTGTTTGGACCGCTTACATTGGCCACCACAGATGTGATTACCCAGCCTGGACTGAAGCTTCTGTTTGAGTTAATCTCCAATATTGTTGTTTGTCAGTTACACTCTCGGCCCAACGACATGATACATATTGTTATTGACTAAAACTACATCAGAGTAAATTAACAATATTCAATAATGAGATTGCTTTTGTAACATTGTTAGCGTTTAATCACCAGTCCATCAAACTTAATTGAGTAATAAGTTCGTTTATGTGAACTAAGTAATCATCTTTGACGCCTCATTACGTCAATAAACGCACTAATATGTTAGCAGTGCCTAATGAAGCTGAACAATTGAACAAACATAATAACAAAAGAATGTTCCGGAAATGGTAAAGTACAAACGATAGCTAGCACATTTATTCTATGGAAGCAAGGAAGCAAAAACCGAAAGTAAGCACAATCTCATTAGACGAATAGCCCTCCGACCATCCAACCTAGCAATATTTTTCCCCAAAAGACCGAGGTACTAGAGATAAAGTCTAACAAACGAACGAAGGAAAAAATCCTTAGAGATTTTGGGTCTACCATAAACAGTTACCCCCCGTATCGTTAACAAAAACCCAGTTTAACTAAAACGTACAAGGTGGCGCTGCTTGCGAAGGGAAATGTCAAAAATATGTCAAATTCTATATATATAATTCTAAAATATGTTAAATTTAGTTCCGTAATTCCCCGCCTGTCAAGATATACTGGACACTTTGTAATGTTGTTTATTATGCCTCCCCTCATTGTCTATTCCTCTGTCGCAGTGAACATAAGCGGAATTCAAACACAACTTTTTAATTAACTTTGATTTGTGCTAAAACTTTTTTGGAATGCCTCAAGTGTACCATTAAGTACGGGGTGCGGTGACTGAAATTCATTATAATCGATTTTTGGATTAAAAGAGGGGAATTTAAAGTGGGAAGATAAATTGTACCCAGACATATAGTGGTTAATATAATTATTTATTTGGAGCTCATATAATATTTGGATAGGGAAATGTGGTTTGATTTTTAAACTAGAGTGAACAGTTGAAGATCGGTGGAGTAGACATAATAACA
The DNA here is from genome assembly GCA_935421205.1 of Xylocampa areola. Classification (NCBI taxonomy): domain Eukaryota; kingdom Metazoa; phylum Arthropoda; class Insecta; order Lepidoptera; family Noctuidae; genus Xylocampa; species Xylocampa areola. Next base: position 13,899,687 of record OW285201.1, read on the forward strand.
TATGTAATATTACTAGGAATTGTCTGAAACCCTAGTGACTCTTGCAATTTCTTTTTAAATCAAATGAGCATTTAACCTTTCCGGAACGCGACCACGGTGAAGTTTAGGGGCGAACGGTGTAGTCTTTAGTCGGTAAGTACGGCCGAGCGTCCATGATGGATTTTCCACACACAAAAACGGGGTGGGGGAATGATGATCTATATTAAGGCAAATCACCACTCCTAACTCCGGACCACCTAAGAAGGACCCTTACTTGTGCCCGCCCGCCCTAAGGCAACCACGGGAAAGCCCGGTTAAGCAGTCGATACTTTGGAGGTTGGTAGACCTACCAGATTACAACAAAAAATCTTAGCTCTGGACTTTTTTTTATTGTTACTAGACCAGCGACGCAGAGTTATTTTAATATGAACCAGCTGACCTGACAGACGTGCTATCTAAAATCCCGAACCTTATTATGGGAATTTGGACAGACTACCACAAAATTTTCCATTTCAGTATTTTAATTGGAATTTTACCTAAACGAAGATCAAAACAAAACAATGCCTAAGGACAAATACATAATTATAACTTTTGTGATCATCTGATAAAATCCGTAATTACTATTTAGCTGCAAGGCATATCGAATTGTCTTTGGAACTTAAAGAATTTTAGGTAAATTTGTACATAAATATAAATCTTTAACAATAAAATTAAATCATGAAAAAATAAAAAAAATCGTGTTTGTGTATGTTTGACTAATCGTTGTAAGTAGGTCCTCCAGTATCTACGGACGTTAAATGTACTTTTTGTAGTATGTGTCAAAATAGTAGCATTAGAGTGTTATAATAGAATTAGCTATTTACTAAGTTTCATTTGATACCCATATTGTTATAAATCAAAATATAAAGTTACAATATTAAATGGAAAAAGAATACGGTCGCGAACAGGATTCGAACCTGCGCCTCCCGGATAGATACTCCAGGCCACTAAGCAGTAAGTCAGATGTCGAGATGGCTTAGTGGCCTGGAGTATCTATCCGGGAGGCGCAGGTTCGAATCCTGTTCGCGACCGTATTCTTTTTCCATTTAATATTGTAACTTTAGAGTTCGCTAAGCATGCGTTAATGCTTTTTCAAAGACATATCTTGAAAAATCAAAATATATTATTATACCCCTTTGTTTTTTATTTGTAGACGCCATATTTAAATATTATTAAAGTCTAAGTCACCTCCACCACCAGTCCTCCCCCTTTTGTACTTCATTATGTTTAGGAGACTTTCCTCAACCCGGGAATTGATGGCGGTTCCTCACGCTCAGCAGTCGCACTTGCCACTAGACTGAGAGTAGAGTCTGATCAGATATATAGTCTAGTTAAAAGTCTTGCCTCAGTGCGGACTCCATTAAGTATGTTGACAACCGGACACTGTCCCCAAGGACAGACTTGCTTGTTCCGCAGAGGTGAAATGTTGATATTATTTATCGTTTAAACAACCATTATTTACACACCGTGTCGCCTTGGCTGGACACGTAAAATGTAAATACAGTATAAAGGTATTGTGTGTAACCAGTTTTGTATGTATTTTTGGTAAATGATTACTATCTTAAATTAGTCTTAGAATGAGTTCAGCCGTTATAATCATCACTCGGTGGTAGCCACTGCACAGTCTAACAACTCCTGGTGATGCCCCGTGGGAATGCGAAATACGTGTACTAGAGTTGGTGGTACCTAGTTGCAATTTTGTGCATAGGTAATTGCATGACTAAGTACCATGTGGAAATAGTACGTAGTCATTGTACTGTCCAAAATACAGTAATAATACCTAGTTAACTGACTTCTTTCACTCTATCTACTGGAAGAATTAAAACAGTAGGACTATGCTATCAAAAAATCGTTATCGTATTAAGACAAATTGCTATCCTGGAAAGTCTAGAAAATACATAGGGACCAAAATTTATCACATTTCGATATTCATCACGGATGATGGATGTCGTGCCGGACTGTCCGCCGACTAAAACTGACAGTTCTCCGCTAACCTTTACAGATGTTGCGGGATCGCAACAGCTGCATTTGCCGCAGCCAGAGCAGTAAATACAAAATACCCACACCTATAAAGTACATAAGTATACCCAATACCCATACCTACGCTATGTATGAGTATATGAACTTTGTTGGTGTGTCACCACGAAAGTATACCTTAAGTATGAGGTAGGGGTACATTGTTTTAGTCCCTCATTTCAGCAATGCAGTTATTAAGTCCTATCTGCCTAATGGATGGTGAGCCTGTTGATTTCTACCGGATAACTTGATAATATCCTAACGAAAATACCCAACAACACTTTGCCTAACCTGAAAGTCGTCGACCGATGAGACAGATACAATTTAATCCAAGAAGGTTATACATAAAAGGTTTAATTAAATAATGAGGTCATAAATTTAACTGTAGCCATATTCACCACGCTACATCAACGTGACGTCACGAATCATCCGCAATCTAAAGAGTTTGATGGCGAACCGTTTAACCGTCGGACCGTGGTCTGTCAAACAATATCATCCACCTGATTGGAGGATTGTCGCTTTTCAATGAAAGAACACCACACCTTATTCCTGCACAAAACTATATAATCTGAATTCTGTAAAGACTATTGATTATATAAAGATAAATAAACAAATGACACCAGAAACAGAAATAAACAACAAACCCACAAATACTGGGCGACATAATGAATGTGGTAGTTATAGGAATGCCCTGCCACCGGCACAAAGCCGAGACTAAACTAAGTTTACGAACATATTAGGTGCTTAAATCGCTAAGTTTATAATACCGTTATTAAACGGGTGGTGCTTCGAACAACAAAGTCTTTGAACTTAGTGCATGGACAAGGGTGATGTCAATATTGGAATTATGCAGTGTAAAAATTTAAACTTATTTACCCTGAAATGTTGTGAGTACTTGTTTTTCATTATATGTATGTCTGCCTCGTTAGTCTCGTGGTAGAAGCAGTCTTCTGTTAAGAAATTCTCAGTAGCAGTCCGGAAAATGCTCACGCCCTAAAGCATGGGACTTAATATCAGCATTGGTGAAATATGAATGTTTACAACAGTACGAGGAGTACTGTTGTACCTCAACCTTCGGGGATTTAGGCGTGATGTTACGCTGGAAGTAGAATGAAGTATGCATTAGTCAAATTGGTATAACTCCCATAATAGTGGATGCAGGCTATGAACATATAATATTCTTTAGATAGATATACTTCATTAAAGTGATAATAAAATCAAGGTTTAGCTGCAGTAGAACATTGTGATTAAGGGATAGTAGAAAGAAAATTTTGTCCCCGACATCGCCGCGGCTTCAGTTCATGACAAATAAGGGCTCCGTTCGAGTTCTAAACTAGTCAGGATTTCCCGAAAAATGGACGTGAGTAGGCATTAACCGTAAATAATAATTTATATGTATATATCCCACGAAAGGTATTAAACAAAAAAGTATTATAAATTAAATTTCCAATAGAGTAGATTATATATGTGGGTTTCCCATTTTATATAACTTTTTATGTAACTGTAATAACTATATGGGAATAGAAATAGTTTAATGTCTACATGGCATAAAAAGTCTGAGGGTTATATTATCTCTATTTTTCAAAGAAACATTGAAAAAATAATAGACAAGAACGGGGCTTGAACCCGCGACCTTTGACGTTCCGTGTCATCACTCTACCAACTGAACTACCTTGTCGTGTTCAAACCTATTGAATTTTCAATCCTCTTTGTATACGTCTTAAGGAGACGCCTAGTGATATTTATCTAGTAATCATTTACAGATTTACTAAAATCAATGTTTCTTTGAAAAATAGAATTAATATAGGCATTACATGGCCTCAACATGTATTAAAAAAATATAATTATATATGAGTTATATTATCTGTTTCATAGTTACCTATACATGAATGTTTCGTCATAATGTTATCTAGAATATTGCCTCAGTGACATGTAAACCTCCTATAGGTATATTGTAATCAAACCATTACATTACCAGACAACTAATTAAGTCAAAACATAATTTAGACAACGTAACGCAATAAAACGTAAAACCGGTATTGTACAGTAAGGTGCCATCACAAAATTGGAGTTTAAATTGCCTGCAAAATGGCAATATTAAAGTCTTTTTATTGCATAATGCCAGCGCTCACGCGCTCCGGCCCTCAAGCCAAGTATCTGAACGACGGTAATCTGAAATGACAATATTATCCTTCTCACGTACAAACTCCTCACCCTCTTTGAACATAAATGCCTACATAATACCCCCATTATACTTTTCAGTATTTAAAACTTCAATATAGAAACTCTTTAATGCAGCAAATCAATTTTAATTGGGATTGATGAGGGAAGACAATCGCTCGCATTAAATTTTCTTTATGTAATATATAATAACTTTGACGCAAATTATGAAGGAAAATATCGTGAGAGTCTCCGGACGCTTATTCTACATTGTACGAGTATGTTACAAAACATAAACAATGTCTTGATTTATGTGAAAATGGCAATAATGAATATTGTAGTGCCATTGAACTAGAACTGACATTGTCATCTAGCGGGACATAGACATTATTAAATAATTAATCGAACAATCTGCTTGGTACCAAAACGATTAATACAAAAAAACCATGCACTGACGAAGAATAAAACTCGCTCGAATTATCACAAAGATACATAACCACATACTGATCAGGTACCAAATAAACTGTTAAGAGACGATTAAAACTGCTAAAACCATACAAGACAATTAATGCCAAAACAACTAGCCACTAGTTATGATCTCATCATAAAAGTCAGGTTGACTCAACTGAAACAATATTGCCAAGTAAAAATATCTTATCAGTAGCCATCGTATAAAGGAACCATAATATTTCTTTACCAGTGCCGCTCTTTTGTTTTTATATAACAAAAATTGTCCCCAGGCGCCTCAACGTACAGGCTAAAAATAACATTAAAAATAAATTTACGAAAAATGCGACACGCTATGCGACCCCTGAACTGGTGTTACAACTATGAACAGCACATTAGGGAAAGCAACTCCGTACCTTCTGAGCAATTCAACTTTCATTTAGGATATATGTTCGCATTCACACATTAGGGCGGGGACACAGCCCGCGTTTATATTATTGTGCCGTTGGTGGCGCGGCGCAAACTGGCAGTTAACTGGCACCGAACACTCCGGACAGTCCGAGTACACGGACATGCCGCATATTATACTTGCAATAGAATTTACTTGTGACAATTTATCTTTAGAACTGCTAGCACGAACAACGCGCGTAATGGTGCCGCACAGCCCACGCTAGCGAGGCCTGAGTTCCTGGACAGTTCTAATAAATTACATGTATATTTATGCCGCTATTATAAATTCTGTCTGCCTTTGCAAAAAGTGCAATATACGCCCACGCAGTAATATATAGCTTTATTCACTCTAGAAAAGGATTCTCTTCCCACATTTGGGTGCAACCACCGAGCTCAAACTAACTGCCAATATCCCTGCTATTGCATGAACGAGTAACATACCAATAACTTTCATAATAAAAGGGAAATAATAATAGGGTTTTCTCTTATTTCCTCTCGTATCTTTCAAGATTATCGTAGCGAATAAAAGTGGACCGAAATCGAATTCGGCCCGTGATTGGGCTCTGAACAAATGGGTCAACGATGCCTGACTTCTGAAAGCTAACGAATTAGGTATTCACCTGCCTTCGTGGTTGATTACACGATTCACTTAGAATAGCGTACGGGATGTACCGGCACGGGAGGTAATCATCCCGCCCCCATTCAGCCATTGTACTGCTCATGTAAATACATTACGGATGTGGGACCGCTAATCTGAAAACTAAGTTCATATATATAAAATAACGCGTTTGTAGTTATAACAATATTTTATTAATATTATTAATAAATTAAATTGAAAGCCCGACTCTGTTCATTACAAATAAAAATTGTTCTAAATTAGGCATTCAGCAAACCGGACCCGTCTTACTAACATAACATGCTCTAAGCTCAATAAAGGTGGTTCCAAGACCATTAGTAAAGCTCTTTCAGCTATATATATGCTGCAACATTAATTTCCAGCAGTCTGTTTGTGTCTTGAATTAGAGAAATGTTCCAAATTATTATGTCATGATATCTACTTATATGACGGCGGCATTAGATTTAAGACAAGGCAACATTTGGAACAAAGAGTCTACAAACAGGAGGAACCCTTGTTTGTTATGTTGTACGTTGTATTGTCGTAGGTAGGCAATTATTGTAAAACAATGACCGCGTTAGGCTACCAGCCTGTTATAATGGAGTAAGGTTTTAGAATAGCTTCCACATTACAAACTAAATTGTGTTTTTCCTTTATCAGCAGGCATTTGAAAATGTGTGTTAGAATCGTGTATCTTTTTGTTTCTGTTTGTTTGTGCAATTTAAATATTAGATGCTTCCGTACTAAAATATATGTATATTTTATTAAAAGATAGAAACCAATGTCATCCGGTGTAAGCCAGGTTTGCTTACACCGGATGACATTGAAGTTATGAATAGTCAGATTTTCATAATATTAAATTTCATCCTTAAATAATTCCATCTAATGAACTGTTACCTAATAATTTTCGTTATAACATGAACATAACTAGCCCATAACTGTCTCACTGCCGGGTCTTTTCTCATACAGAGATCACGCATTGATCACCACCCTAGCTCACGGCGGGTTGGCCATTTCAGACCAATAGGTCCAGGTTTCCTCACGATGTTTTCCTTCAACATGTCTGTGGTGTCTTAGAATAAATAAAACAGTACATACATATAACCCAATTTGAACCCACAACTTTGGCTCAAGAGGCGGGCACTTGGTCACCACGACAAATATTTATGGATAATAGACGCATATTAATGAAGTTTAATTTTAGTATTAAGCTTTGTTTTATGGAATCAAGTTAACATTTTAACTAGTATAGTTGCATGTTCATGCTATACCTACAACAAAAACGTAGAGCCCTTGTGAATTCACGTGTGTTTGCTGTCAGTTCATAATAATAGGCATGATGACAGTATTAAAGAACCAAAGAACTAATGGTTTTAGAGGTAAATATAGACACAAAGGATTCAAAAAACATACCTAGTTTTATTAAAAACGTTAAGATTAATAAGATTTTCATTAAAATAAAAATATAAAATGCTGCAATCGGCCATGTTAACTGACACGTCAATCACAGCGAATGACGTCACGCCTCAGTCAAATGTCAATCATCGCCGTACAATAAAGTTCAACTTATGTCAAATATGCTGAGGCATGACGTCAAAACGGCGCCATGGCACACAGCAGCGTGTTCGCGGTTAAATCAAATTAGATAGATTGAAACTTAGTTTATTGCTGAAATAATGTGTTTTTCGGATATAGTGGACGTGTACCTACATTATAAGAGGAGATTTCAAAATCTGTCATCATGCCTATTTTTATCTAACAGAGGTTATTTTAAACGTGGGCAACGTTTGACAAACTATGAACTTCTCCTTTACGTGAATGCGAACCATTTACAACAAACTACCTGTAGATATTGAAAGTCATTCCGTGTCAGAACAATACATACAACTTACATCCTTGCGTCAATCTTTAATCATGTTAACTATTATTGTCATGTTTTTATTAATTATTTTATATATGAGAAAGTGTAATTACAATATTAAGTGAAATTTACTGATGTTATATATTTTCTGAGAATAAACACTTTTTTTTTTCATTTTCTGGAAATATTTATCACACGACAAACATTATAATCCTCTTTATTTGTCATAAAATACATATTCAATATAATTTTAAATACATACAACAAACAAGTAAAAAATGCAATATATATTATAATTATTATTAGCTTAATAATCAAAATATCTTAAAAATCACGATAGATATTTATTTTGAGAGCCACATATTACAAATAGTAGGCACTGTACGTATTGTTTTCCTTTATCACAGCAAAAGAAAATCAACTATTAATTCCTTTGTATGACATCAAACCTTCCTTCAATTACCCTTTAATATATTGGCTTATTATGTTTGTACGTAAACGTTATAGGTAGATATCTGTGTAATCTGTTTTCTAGCAGTAGATGCTTTATTGATGTTCATTAGAGGACCTTAGTGATACCTACTTAGCTGGAGGCGTGTTCTTTCGTTCGTCTAAGTTGTTTGTTCGGCACGTGGTGAGAGTACTGTCGGAGTACAAACCCCCACCTCGCCTACCTCGATTAGCAACGGGGTGGAGTCACTAACAAACATTATTGGAACACGTAGCAAAATTACGATAATGATTTCGGCAAATTACATTATGATAACCCAATTATAGGTAGCAATTTTACTCTTTGTGCTTTACGGAAAAGGCACACAATCATCGTTCAGTTTTAATGATCTGATAACTTTCTAATCCAAATTAAAAACAATGATACTCAAACCGTCTCAGTGCCTAGGAGAGCACGTAAAACGGGCTCGGCCACGATTATCAAATGGAGACCTTTGACATCCGTTACGGGTTGTTAAATGCCTCAAAGTCTAACAACCAATCCTACCACAAGATATCCCGTTACCCAGTAACTAGATTGTAGAGATGAAATAAACAGTTGATCCATGTAAAATACTGAATTGAGCTGTATCCGAAACAGACGAGTGCGACGGTTAGGAATAGGCTACGCAGAAATTAAAACCGTCGCAAGAAATCAAAGGTACGATGATGTGCACATATCGCGATTGAATCGCGAGACATTGTCAAGGCCAGACTCATTGTTATCCGTAACCTTCGTATAGCTATTCGAATGAAAGGAGTTTTTATTGCTAAATAATGATATAGAGGCTACATCAATTACCCAATACATCTATTCTGACGTGCCCTATTATTTCGCCGAATCTCCCGCGATGTTGCACTGTGTTGCCTCATCTTGTCAACACAAGGTTTAGGTGCAAATATTTACATGGTAATTCAATTCACCGTAGTGCTACTTGTTCAATGTAATCTTGTAGAATTTAATTTAACCTGATGTTATCCGGTGTGTTTCGTGCCAGGCTATGTATTTATGGTTATTTCTATGCTTATCGTAATAACATATAGGTAGGTAGGTAGTATATTTGCCACTAATATTATCGCCCAGCCTTGATTAAGAACTATTAGACGCCAGTGACATGAAGATAAGACTTATTTCTAATAACTTGACTGCCTCGTTGGTCGCAAGCGCGTCTGCTGAGCGTGAGGTCCTGGATTCGATTCCCGGTCTGGCAAAGTATTGTTAGTAGCCCGGAGTTAAGAAATTGCTGTCGGGAGGAGTATGTATAATAAAAATGTATTATGAACAGGACACAATCAAGGCAAAAAATGAGGAGGAATGAAAGAGAAGCCCCACTACTGTTTTGTGTGTTGACACTGAAAGAAAGAATGGAATAGAAAAATATTTATGTGGGATACATTTCCAAAAACAAATCTTACACACTAAAAAAACATTAACAACCTGTACGAGACCAGAAAAGGCCCCTAACTCAGCATAAGCTAATATAATACCCCATCGAAATGTGACACTGTTAAGACGCACTGCAACGTTTTGAATTGTTACAAAACAGGTCAAAATAAATAATTATGATAAGGTTAATGTCATCAATTTCAATACAGAACGAGAGATAAAATTTATTAGAGAAGTACTTTCTAATTGAAACAAATGCCATTTCGCGATTCAGAAGTCATAACGCTATCAACTGAATATTCAACATAAACATTCTATCCTGCCAAATTTCCACCTTAATGCCTGCAAACTTCAATTTACAAAGTTAAAAGACAACTTCTAAATGGGCTAATGGGGCACAGAAGACTTTAAAACTTTTCAACGCATTAATTAAACACAATGAAGTTTCTTAGTTACCAGCCAGTTAATTAACGTCAATTACTACGCAATGCCTTGTTTATGTCGATACTATTAGATAACGGTACGTGTAAAGAAAATGAGGTAACCACTTACAGATTAAAGAAAGAATATTATACTAAGAAAACCAGATTCAGAAAAATGTTGAAGTTGGTAACACTTCCCGCCCCTGACCTCCAACCTTCCAACTGTTCTTAATTATAAAGTTTTCCATACAACACGTAGCTCTTTGAAAAAAAGATTATTCTCAAAGAAACTCGCCAAATAAAGAAAAGTAAACTCGTTGGCTGTCAGCTCCCAGAGGAAATGTCGGCTCTCGCCTTTAACATTTTGCCTTTTTTCCAATTGCTTGACGTAGACCGTGTAAACCACAAGGTCTAATGAATTTAAGCCAGTGTTCTCTCGTGTATCGATTTAGTTTAATTAGTAATGGAAGCAGAGGTGACTCTGACTACATACTATTCTCAAATAAACCCTGACGCCAAACACAACACTTTATATATTTAACCCTTCCATTCTAAAACGTAACATAAAAAAGTAAATAAGTAACCAATAAAAATTGGGAAAGCCTTTATACTTTTAAGGCCGCAAGTAGCAAAACATTTCACTTTGAAAATCCATCTCGTCGATATTCTGAGGGAAAAGTATTTCAACCGCGCAATGAGAGCTAGTCTTGTGAAAAGCTTTTGTTGTTACGGACAATCAAAGGATCCTAAGTTTTTTTGGGATTCGTATCCAGCTACCGTACACAATCCCATTGACACTTTATCTGTCTATCCACCTGTCGAAACAAATATAGGTAAGCTTTTATCGAACCTTTGTAGGTAATACCTGTCTATCACCAGCACCATTCTCCGGAGAAAATAAACTAAGACTACAGAGGGTTTAACCGAAGAAAGTATTGTTTGATTATACTCGTAGGAAATGTGTATTTGTTGATTAGAAAATATTCTGTTCTGGTACCTCTCTAGTATATCATTACTCAGCACTGCAGTTCCGATTCTCAGATGAAACTTACGCCATGCTTGCATTGTGTAAGGTACTCTCAACTCGCTGTAATTCTTCTGATCATAATTTACTAAAGTTTTTTTTTCTTGTAGCCATCTTTACGTATCAAGACATCGTATCAAATTGTTATAGATCCAAAAACAACTCGTCAATTCGAACTTGATTATTTGCTGCCTATTTTCACCTTACCACTAAACCATCTGAAATCACCCGTGTACCGGAACATAATGATTCTTTCAAGCCTTAGTGATCCCAATTGGAAGCTGGACGTACAAATTCTCTTCCCGTTGCAAAATATGAAATTGCCAGCGGCAATGGTTAGAAAATAAAAGGCAGCCCCTGCCATCTGGAAATTGAAAATGAAAGTATTTGCCACAAAGATGTATATAAGGCAATCGATTTATTCTCCCCACCGTACCACCTTGTACATCACGACAAATTGCTTTTTGTTTTGTTTCAAAATTTCTAGTTAATCACCTCGTTGAGTTCTTGGTTTTGTTGTTGTAGAATTAAATGAAAGAATATACCTACGTACTTTCGGAGGAGTGATTGTGTTTGTTACTCATCTAAAATAAATCAACAAACAGGAACAGGCAGTTAACTCAAACCATATATCAATATCGTTATGAATATATTAACATTTTATAAACGAATAAATTGTTAGTTAATTTTGAATAAGTATTCAATGCTTTGCTGGAAATAGCCTGTCCGATTTCTTTAATTTGACTTTTTCCTTATTTTTCGCTTCAAAAAACGGGGTCGTCTTCGCCTGAAATTGGAATTTAAATATTAATTGAATAATTAAATACAATTTATAAAATCGTAAAGTAGTAACATTTCAATTTAATTTTCTTCCTCGTTTCCTCAAAATTTGGAATGACAGCTTCGTTTACTTTCCGTATAAGAATCCTAACGTGGAGAGCCAAAAAATCTTTCGTATAAAATAATAAATATTATCGTTAAATATGGGACTTATCATGTGCTAAATTTCAAATGAAATGTCATTTATGAAAAATAAACAACATTGGAACACAGTACTCTAGAAAAAAAATAAGGTTTTTTTGCACTAGGATTTTCTTCCGATATACGTCGGTGCGTTTACAAACACTTAATCTCACATACACACACACCTGGGTGTGTGTGTATGTGTCCGGGTCTGGACCCGGAAGACCAGTAGATACCGAATTATCTGTAGATCATACAAATATTTCTTCCGTGCAGGAATCAAATCTGCAACACGCGACGCAGCAGCCGGTCTCACGATCACTGCACCAACCACGCCGTCAACAATTTATCTCTGGTATCTGATTTTCCTGTTCAAGTGTTACGACTTACCTATAGTAGAGCCAAGTTATAGATATTTGAACACATACGCAATGACATTTACCACGCTATTGGAGCCTTCCTTCAATCGTTCACTATATAGGATCAAGTGATAAAGTTGAGCCACCTGAGATTTGAACACATACGCAGAGATAGTACCTATATACTACAGGATTTTACTCGGCCCACTAGGCAAGGCAGTAAAATCTGACAATGAAGTACCGTAACAGTTAGGATCCGACGTCGGCACAGCCCAATATGTACGGATCATAAAAGACACAATGACCACACATCGGTCCCCGAGGAGGCTGGCCTTGGCGACTACGTCACGACAATTGCGCCATTTTTCATTTACGGCCCATTAAATACTCTGTTCCCGAGGCTTATGCGACGGCTATTACCACAGTCATAAACATATACACAGCAGTCCATAAAGACATAATCTCAACCCAAAGACCGCTTTTCGTTGTAAAATTAATTCAACAATAAATCGGATTACACTACAAATAGTGACATTGTTGAGATGCTCGTATAAACTAACAATGTTTTCAGATAATACTTACAAATACAGGCGCGTACTGTCAGAGGACAGCGACTCATAATTTCAAATCACCTATTTGCGGTTGGACTCGCATACTCAGCACAATGCTCTAAACTATAATACGTTTATTATTTGACATAAATTTCGACTGCTGTGCAGTATAGCATAGTGCTATTGAGTTTTTCTGTTAGGAAATTCTCAGTAGCCGGTCGGAGTTTGGAATTGTGCCCAGTTGATGGCAACAGGCTCACCACCTACATGGGACTTAATAACAGCATTGGTGTAATGTGGGTGTACAACTGTGTACACCTCTGCCTACCCCTTCGGAGAATACAGGCGTGATGCTACGTTATGTTATGTTATTATTTACTATTATAAATTACCTACAACCTGTATGTCAAACCTTAGGTATGCAATTTATTTCCTATATTAATATTCTTTCGAAACATTTTACTGTTTTATTTATTCATAAATAAAACAGTCCGACCTCAGTATCCTATCAATAGTTTAAAAAAAAATGTGCTGCTATTGTCTCCAACGTTTGATGTAAACATTGTGAAAAAACTAAATATATGCATGCACTCAGTACCGGGCGCTACGATCATTTTTGATGATATATAGATGAACCGCCGGCGTAACCTGAACACATTGGGTGTCAATCATTCCACTGTTGCACACCGTGATTGACACTTGATTAATTGGACGATAGGTACTGATGTTTGAGAATTGGGTAACTGATCGCTTCAAGTTCCATATATATATTATTTTTACTTCCTCTTAAGAAATGGCTGAGCTGGATTCATAAAGTTAATGGCCGATCTCTAGTACCTACCTGGTGGAGTGGTATCAAAACAAGATATTAAATATGCCAGCTGAAAATAGATCTTAACTTATTATATGGGATCTGGTCATGCCATAACTACCTCGTTGGTCTAGTGGTCTTAAGCGTGACTGTTGAGCATGAGGTCCAAGGTTCGATTCCCGGGTCGAGCAAAGTGTTATTAGGTTTTGGCCCGGAGTTTGGAATGCTACCCGGTAGATGCACCTTACTTTAAAACAGCATTGGTGAAATGTGGATGTACAACTTTCTAAACCTCTGCCTGCACGGCAATTCTTGATTCTTTGTTTTTTTTTTTATATATATTGATATTTTTATACATGTTCAGGCTATGTAATGCCTATATTAATTACTATTTTTCAAAGAAACACGAACGGGGTTTGTACCCGCGACCCTTGGCATTCCGTATCATCACTCTTTCATCTAAGCTACCGTGTCGTTGTTCGTTACTATTAAATTTCAAGATTCCTTGTGTTCGTCTTAAAGAGACGCCTGGCCATATTTATATAGCAATTATTTACAGATTTACCAAACACAGCGTTACCACTTTGCAGTTAGTAAGGGCGCCGAACTTCCCAATCCTTTAAATCATATTAATGATATTTTTTTATACATGTTAAGGCCGTGTAATGCCTATATTAATTACAATTTTTCAAGAAAACTATACATATATTTTATACCAAAGTCTATTGACAAAAGGAAATCATCACGTAGGTATGTCAAATTAAAATGTTTGTTTTTATACGAACGCGTGATCATTCTAATTAAGCTGCCTACCATATATCTGTTAATAATATTACTGTTTGATCTCTCACTTCATTGGTGATGACTCTGCCTGACCCGGGATATAAGGTACTCTCAATTTCCGGGCGACGTGATTACAGTGCCGCCAGTAATAAAATGTAAATTTTATTTTTATTTTAGCTGGTCATTGCAATGAATAAAACATATAAAAACCTTTTCAGAGGCTCTTTTATTAATTAGTACCTATGGAAAATCAGCAATTTGAGTTTCGAGTTGAAATATTTACACAATATTTGATTTTATGTTTGAAATAAACTATTTCCATTTATCTTTAATAGTTGGCAACAACGCAACACCTTTTCAAAAAGAGTTGTTTTTATTAATTAGATAAGTTATAATACAAAACAAAAAAACAAAAAAAGAATAATAAATGAATTATCTATCAAGTTTTTTAATATTGAATGACTAAAAAATTTGAAAAAATAAGATTTTATTATACCTAAATCTAACAAAGTATCATACATAATTTTGATCTGACTGGTCAATCCCCGGTTTCATCACATTCAATTAAGTTTTAGCATCTGACTATCCAAGTTGGTTTGTCCTAGCAAAAGTTTTTTTTTTATCAAAGTTCAAAAAACGCTATCGGTTTGTACTTTGACTAAGAATTCTTAATAGACCTGAGGTTTGACTAGCCAAAAACCTAGGAGAGCCGGAGCCTTGATCTTTGACTATATCGAATATATCGAAGTTTGTAATCGAGCAATTCTTTTCGTCAACACACAAAATATTACATGAAAAGGGATATCGTCCTTTGAAATAAACATCAAAGTAATGGTTTCGTATAGACGTCACACGGTTTTATTCTCCTGAATGTGGATACTTTTATTGAGTGGGTATTATTTATGCAATTTATTATTCATTTGCTTTTATGGTTACGCAAGGGTATTTGTATTGAGTGAGTAAACATATATCAATACAGTTAGAAGAGAAATATGACCTACTTATCTTTGGATTTTCGGACTTTCAGTACAATGAATAATAGGATGAATTATAGGCACACCCAATAATAGCTTCATAATACAGGAAATATAAAAGGATAATGATAAATACTGACGAAAAACTAAACAGCTCTATATTATATCGTACGTTTTAATAGATTTGAAATAATATTGAAATGTTCGGCCAAGAGTGGCTGCCACCAATAGCGACATTTCCATTTTCCGATACAACAAGTTAGTGAATAATGCAGACGAACCAATCGCGACTAGTCACCAGCGTCATAATAGGTATATGGATGGAACAAGAGCAATTTAAACTTTATCGTTTCGGTCATATTTCACAGGTCCAGCGGGGAACAATCGGGGTTTTGTTAACACGGCAGCAATGTGCCGGGAACTAAGTTGTCTTAAAAACCATCAAACTGTTCTGTATTAGGTACTGTTCTCAGTAAATTCCCGTTGCTCCAAACATAGTTGAACCTTTTTGGCACGGTCCGGCTACAACAAGTTCATTTTTTATTTTTTATTGAATACGTTTGTATGTTTGAGCGAAACAAATAACAAACAAAGGAAGCGAATTTAAAATTCGTGTTGATTTTTCTTGGGAAACAAAACAGCCGTACATTTTTATCGAGTTAACAATAATATTTTACCTACTCGGTTTGCTAACTTCGGGTTTTGAGGTTTGTTTATATTTGCCAGGTCTTGTTAGCATACAATATTTACCTACCCATGCACATTGATCGAGTACCTGGCAATGGGTAATGGCATTATCACTACATATTATAAAACAAAGTCCCCCGCCGCGTCCATCTGTCTGCCTATTCGCGATAAACTCAAAAACTATTGAAAGGATTTTCTTGCGGTTTTCACCAGTCACTCTATCTATTGGAATTTATGGAATTCATGAGGAAGGTTTAAGTGTACACTTCGTTAAGGTTTTGTGTAAATTGGTTGAAATATGACGATGCTTGTTGAAGATGTCGGAAAAAATCGTCTCACACCGCGTGCGAAGCTGGGGCGCGTCGCTAGTAATATAGAAAATAAGATGATTGCAAAATAAATAACTAAAAACAGTAAATATTAAAAGACTTCATAAATTCTTTATCGGGTCTGCAATAATACCTGCAAGCAAGAATAAGCGCAACAACGCAAAGTGGGATTATTTGATCTCAAAAGCAGAGGAATATAAATTGTTATCATATAATTATAAATTGTTATCGTTACTTCACAAAAGATGAAATAAAAATCATGGCAAGTATAAATATTAATTTATATAATAAAAGAGGGCTTTTATAACAGTACAGGCGTTTAATTTCACCAAATGTTTCAGTGGCTTAATTAAAAACATTTCGAGAGAATTTTTGTGGCTTACAACGCGTTTAATAAAACCCTCAAAATGATCTCTGGCAGAAACCTTAGGAAAGTTATTAGGGTAGTCTTTTGTTATTTCGAATGCCCCACGGGCTTTATTATTTTAGGAAACTTTTGTACTTAAATGTCTTGTAGCACACATAATAAATAATTATGCCATGTATTTCTACAAATTATTGTACATTTGTAAGGATACGCGGCCTCTTTGTTGTTTTGTGTGCTGGTATTGTAATACTACAATATACGCATACATAATACCTATTAATATTTAATGTGTGTTTGATTTCGAGTAACCAGGATTCATACATTCAGCCTTTCGTACAACCCAGTTAATTTCCTAACCTACCTCCCAACTAGCAAAGAGATCGTATAAGCAATTACTCTCACAACTACAGATCAAAAAACACTTGTATGAAAGATCCTATTATCACATAAAAGCAGCTTTCTAGATGTTTTTGCATTCACCGCTTTTTGGCTCTATAAACATGTCGAGTAAACGTGGAATTGACGAATTCATATCATATTTACTCGATAATTATATAAAGATATCTCTTGATCGCCTTCATGCAACCATAAATCTTATGACAGCTCTTTGAAATTCAAGATAAATCTTTGAAAAGCATTAACGCATGCTTAGCGAACTCTAAAGTTATTATACTAAATGGAGAAAGAAATCGGTCGCGAACAGGATTCGAACCTGCGCCTCCCGGATTAATACTCCAAGCGCTCTGACCACTAAGCCATCTCGACCTCTGCTCACCACCGCGAATTCTTCTTCCATATTTTAATACGTCTTATGGCGACGTCATTGCTTAGAGTTCGCTAAGCATGCGTTAATGCTTTTCAAAGATTTATCTTGAATTGTTAAGGTATCTGCATTCTTTACGACATTGTATTAACTGCAAAGTTAGTCGTGTCGGTTCGGTCACCCGTATAGGGACTGAATTGATAGCAATGACGTCGCCATAAGACGTATTAAAATATGGAAGAAGAATTCGCGGTGGTGAGCAGAGTTTGTTACAACAACAACCGTATTTGCTTCTTTTTTGTTGAGAAAATGAACTATAATCGGTGGAAAAAAAATTAAAGAAGGTTTCCGACGGAAAGTAAATACACGATTATACACGATTGAAACATCAAAGGAACCCTAAACTAACTCCAATGGCGGTCCTAGAAGTCATAAAATTGAAACCTCATTTCTATTTCTCAGCTAAAAGCAGAGTGAAGGCTTTGTGTTGATATGTTGAGTTGCTATTAATGGCGTATCAGTTATAAATATTAAATGAATATTATTCGTAATTCATTATTTACTAAGAAATCTTGCGGCCCCTGAAAATATTAACTGAAATGTAAGGAATATAGACGAAAAATTTAATTCGCATTTGAAAGTAAGACCTATGAGCTAACTTTAATAGGTCTCGAATTGTCATGATGACTGTAAAATTGTATGGTATAATAATATGGCAAAATAATCCTTTTTGTTTTGAAAATCACAATAAGAACGTGCTAAAGTTTGAAGGTAAATAAAATAGTATTTGAGTGCTGCTTGGTTGCATTCACACGATCAAAGAGTCGAGTGATTGCAACCACACTGCTATATTACATTAAATAAGTCGAATGAAAGAGTTTCTACCGACTTAGGTAATATGTGGCTAATATGTGGAATGATGGCATACTGATGTTTATTATAGTACTAGTAACATTCGAGTGCGGTTACTCTATATTCTTTAGACTATTTGGCCATTTAGACGATAATCCTACGATATTTACATTACTTAAAGCAGAGAGAAGTGCGCCCAAATTGCGTTGAGAGAACGTGCACAGATCATTTACAAGACATTTTGAAGATTCGTCTCACCACCAATAGCTGAATAGAAACGTGCTGCTGACTTTTTTACGATATGTTTTGCTAGTTGGGCTACTAGGTTAGGAAATTACAGAAAATTACAATTATCTCAAATGGAATCTTTTTGCCATCCACTCCGTTTATATCATCTGACCAATCAAATCCTGCTTCTATTGCTTTCCGAACACTTATCATTTAACACTCTGATAAAAATATTTATACATCTACAATAAAATATAAATTAGAAAAAAAGAATGAAGTTACGTTTAGCCTACGTAAGCCAAATAAATAAATTTTTCGGCGATTTCGTTGCAAAATATTATTATTTTCTACTTACAAAAAAGCTTAATTAGGCTTTACGACTTTGTTTTATATTATGTAGAGATAATAGGTACACAATATATGCAATAAACTTTAAATCATATTTTTAAAATGTAGAAGTCCATTGTAGCTTGGTATCAGTTAGATGACAGTCCATTTAGGTTTCACGGAGTCATCCCGGTCATTACGTGCACATGACGCCGTTATTGTTCCTAATATTATGAGGGACACGAGTGATGTATGAGGGTCCGGGATCCTATGCATATAGCTTTCATTTTAATATGGGAAATATTACATGTGTGTCTTATGTATGGGAGTTACTTTTATGGATACTAAGTGTGTCACGGGGTTTCGGGTCGGGCAAAACGTTATTGGGTTTTTCTGTTAAGAAAAAAAGTAGCAACCCGAAGTTTGAAATTGTGCCTAGTTGATGGTTGGTATGGATGAAGAATTCGCGGTGGTGAGCAGAGGTCGAGATGGCTTAATGGTCAGAGCGCCTGGAGTATTTATCCGGGGGGCGCAGGTTCGAATCCTGTTCGCGACCGTATTCCTTTTCCATTTAATATAATAACTTTAGAGTACAATAAGCATGCGTTAATGCTTTTCAAAGATTTATTTTTAATTAATGTATATATTTTTGTTCTAATATAACTATTAAAACATTAAATAAACACCAATGCTAACAGTAATTACATATATTATAGTAGTGTCACCGAAACTAACAATTTACTGCTACATAGCAGACACCAGGAAATAATTAATTGGCAACACTCAAATACTCCTTACTCTACAAAGGTCTATCGATATTTGTTTAAGACTCCACTGTTGACGGTAGCATACATTATAACCAATCAGCGCCCTCCTAGCGGCCCTCTGATAACACCGCTAAGTAATTCATTCCATGCAAATTGTAGCGATATGTAGCACCTATGAATAGGGTATTCAATTTCCACAATATGCCATACAATTTGGCCTTTGATGTTGTATGTTTGCGAGTGAATACGTCATGAGTTCAGATGATATGCGCGTTCCAATATAACCCGCGTCTTTATTGTATGAATAATTTGTAATTGGAATGTAACGCCGGCTTGTTAATATGTATTTGGAACGCTATATTAGGGTTGGCTCACTGTCGAAGAGTTTTGTAACATACAAAAGGATCAAAATTTAATTTACTGCCGCAGTAAAGTATTATAAACAGCGAAACAACTCCTATATACTTTATACACATCCATAAAAAACGTTACAGAGAACAAGTTTCTAGTTTTAGAGTATGAAACTAATACCCAGATAAATAAACATTAGCTCGTGCTTTGGTTTAGGTAGGAAAGTTGAAAGTAAATTTTATCATTATCTCCTCTAGCCTTACGGCAACTACATCGAGGAAGGCCAGATGTGGCTAAGTATGAGTATTTTATACGAAGCGACTGCCATCTAAGTTTACAAAGACAATTTCGAAAGTAAATAATAGGTGCCTACCTGCCTATTTTTGTAGACTTAAGGTCGAGTATAACATTGATTCTGAGAATCAGAAATCAATTGTAATCAGATCATACAATAAATACAATTGAAATAAATCGCTAAAAGAAAATTAAGTATATCTCTAAAAAAAATAAGGAAAATGTAAAAACCACTTGACAGTTGACATCAAGCAAGTTTATTATACGAATCAATTTACATGTAAATTTTTATCTGTTTCGTGATAAAATGTAAATAAATCCAATGAGTTTTCGGCTCAGGATCATAACATTCATAACGTGGTATTGAGGGATACTTTGAATGAATAACAGCAGTCCACGATTTAATTAATTTGACAGTCAGATATAAAAAATAAATATAATTTTTGTCTCTTTTTGAATTTTAGGCAAATAATAACTAAGTGACCTGTCCCACCGGTAGTGAGTAAGCGAGCGGCAAGCAACCATTTTCTTGGCCAGCTAAGTAAAAAGTCGTGCTCACTGGTTTGTCGCAACGACAGACCAAAACTCGCTCAGCGGGCTCTCACACCTCAAAACACTCGCTGAGCTACACTCGCTCGGTACAATAGTGAACTAGCCCAGTAACAAAACTATTAGTCAGTCGCTACTCGCAACCTCGTTACTAGTTTTTCAATTAACTCGCTACTCGCTCTACGCCAGCGTTGGGACAGATGCTTAAAATGTAGATTATTGATGATCTTTGCCTAACTTGAAGGCGTTTTTTGCCTGAAGAAATATTTTAAGTCGTCTTTTAGGTGTGAACCTCAAACCAACCACTAAAATGTACTGCAGTTAATTCCGAGAGGAATTCCTTCAGTAGCCAGACAAATCCCATACAAGACCTAACCACAAAGCTGGGCCCAAGTCTGTAGGACAAGCCTTAACGGACCATAGAGTTACCTACATAAACATATGTATACTAACCTGTACTACTGTATAATACACGTGCAGATGAGGTAAAATTCGTACTTATATATTTTATTGATTCGATTGTATTATAGACACCACATCTAGAGCGGCACAAACTCTAGTCGAGTTATCTTTAAGATACTTCACCTAAACCCTTATACTGCCTGCCTTTACTTAAATACTTTTTATTAGTTACCTAACTAAGTATAACTCTGCATAAGTCCTTTATTGAGTATTCACACCGTCGGTGAAAAGCCGTGCTCACTGGTTTGTCGCAGCGACAGACCAAAACTCGCTCGGCCAGCTCTCTTGGTCCTCGAAACAGTTAGTATAAGTAATAGTTAGGTAACTAATAAAAAGTATCTAAGTAAAGGCAGGCAGCATAAGGGTTTAGGTGAAGTATCTTAAAGTTAACTCGACTAGAGTTTGTGCAGCTCTAGATATTAAAATTAATTAAAAAATTAAAAAACTATGAGAACAAGCATTAAGGTATTTAATATAATCAATAACTAGAATAAACAAACATTTCTATAAAATAATACTTAATAATTAAATTCATTTCAAAATTTCTAATAACTTTTCTGTGTCTGTGAGATTCACTAAATATTCAGATAATATTATTGCACATTTTTTTATAACTTACACTATATATATTTAATAACTTATTAAGCCTATTATACAAAAAAGGCCCTAAAAAGAAATAAAATCTATTTGCAAAAGCATGTCTTGATTGAACCTTATTGTAAACCAAATCCTTCCTTCTCCTGTCTGAAGGAACTGGGTTAAAAGGAAGTTCAATGTGCTGGAGTAATACTATATTCATAATAAATAGTTGTCTGATTGATAGAACCTTACATGACATGTACAGCTAGTGAGTGGGAAACCTAAAAGGACGAAATGTACCTTCAGAATTGCTCTTTGAGCCCGTTCTAAAGGGAGCAAAATTGTTTTTGCAGCGCCTCCCCAGGAACTTATGCAATAGGTGAGAATTGATTGACACAAAGCTAAGTAAACTTGTTTAATTAATTTATAGTCGGCTATGCTACGCAAATTCTTAAAAACATATATTAATTTCCGCACTCTAGTGCATAGTGCATCAATATGTTTACGGAAATTTAGATTTGTGTCAATCGTGACACCTAGACACTTTATATGGTCTACTTGAGTTAATGTGGGACAAACACATTCAGTGTCAGCATTTATACTACAATTATTATGAAAGTGAATGTTTAGGTTAGTAAGTGGAATGTTAGTGTTTTTCATTGTAAATAAAATGTATTTTGTTTTATCTGTATTTAATGTTAGTAAATTTTTATGAAGCCAATTAGACACAATATTAAAACCATGCTGGGCGTATTCATAGACCTCATCTCTGGATTTAGCTGAAAACAGTAGAGCCGTGTCATCCGCATCTGAAATTATGACACCATTTTTTAGTGCTAAGCTACAGAGGTCATTTATATAGATTAAAAACAATGTAGGACCCAAAATACTTCCCTGTGGGATTCCATAATAGCTATTTTCAAGGTCGGAGCTTGTATATTTACCGATTTTAACACACTGATGACGCTCTCTAAGATAATCCGAGAAAAGCAGAAGTTGTGATCCCCTTATTCCGAGTGATTCAAGCTTATGCAATAGCATAGACCCGGAAATAGTTTCGAATGCCTTGGCAAGGTCTAGAAAGATCCCTATGGTATGCATTCCATTGTCCAGATTGGTGCTTATGAAGTTTGTTAATTGATGTACTGCTTGGTTAGTTGATATTTTCGGCCTAAATCCAAATTGAGTATCCGAATGTAGTTCGTTTTCCTCAAGATATTTTATCAACCTACTGTTTATAATCTTTTCTAAAATCTTTGAGAGGCCTGTTAGTACTGAAATAGGTCTATAATTATTAACACAGTTTTTTTCTCCAGATTTAAATACAGGGGTGACTACAGCTTTTTTAAGTAATTTAGGGAATATTCCTTTAGATAAACATATCTGGAAAATATGAGTTAACGGAGGGGCAAGTAGGTATTTAAATCTTTTAATTATATTATTAGGTATGTTATCCCACCCTGTAGCGCAGACATCCTTTAACTCAGTTATTATTCTTAATATGGTTAATTAATACAATCGAATCAATAAAATATATAAGTACGTACATATTTTACCTCGTCTGCACGTGTATTTTAAGTAGACACTTGACATTTTAGTACCTACTAAAATGTCAAATGTCGTGAATACAAATTCAATATACTTTTAAATTTAAAATATGCTCTTTGAGGCATTATTTTCCGTTTGTGAATGCACTACAGACTCTGTACTGTTCATCTGAGACATGCTACGACTCAAAGAATTTGATATTTCTGCGCTCTGTGAGCGCACAAGAATACACATACGGGCCAAGAACAAATAGAAAATACGATATCCAGATAATATAAAGGTAAAGAAAATTGAATAGCAATCCTTTGCTTATTTTAAATTTCCTTTCGAAGTACTCCCGATATTAATTATAATTTCCTTTTCATATAATAATTTGTCTCTGTGTTTTCTATTTTCTCCGTAATTGTAGATATCATTTGGGACCATCAGTTTTATGTTTTATTTGCGATTGAGCTTTGATGAACCGCAATAGCCCCTAGATTAAGACGGGCACCGTGGCAAACATAATGTTATAAGCTTGAACCGTTTCAAACAACTATAATATTCAGTTTAGGTGGAAGCAGTGAACACGGGTGAACAGAATTCTAATACTTCTAAACTATAAAAAATGTCTAAAATTCCTCGTTACCAAAAACCAATATCGACAAAAACATATATTTTTAATATGCTTTCTTTCTCCATAACTTCTGCGTAAATTTAATTATCGCGCCTAAATTATAAGGAAAGTTTATTTAATTTAATATAACAATGTGCCAGTAATTACTTTCATAAATTTCTTGATTACTTTCAATGTTATTTTTGTTGAAATAAATGACATTTCATAACTTAACTAGTTATTCCTGTCTTCAATTAAGTTCGGATAAGGTATAGTCTTGTAAAACTATTTAATAAATTGTCTCAACTAAGCGCTAGCCAATTAACATGATGGCTCGTATAAGACCCACTTCATGAGCACGAGATACGGCACACCATATACCATTTGATTGCAAAAAAAAAAGCTCCACAAAGCGAGGAACTAACTGTAATGACAATATAGTAATCAGTTTAGTTATAATGTGAGAAATCCAAATATCTGCTGAGGTTACAACGCCTATATAACCAAGACACACTTGAACAAAGACTAATAGAAACTTAATACTACACATATTCGCGTTGCCAAGCCAAGCCAGCCAAGGGCTCCCCGGATCTTCGTCGCGTCACTGTCAAGTAAAAGTCATCCTTTATTATTACGTGATATTAATTGTGTGTCGAGAGCTCATATCGCCCGCCATTGTGCGACTAATGACAAAAAGATGAGACCCGAAACATGATACATTAAGTATTTAAGTGTGGAACATAATGCCTGTATTAATCTCATTAGAGCTTCGTGGTGAACGTAAATAACACTTGAGAGAGAGTAACCATAATTCCTCTTTGTCCTACTCCTAATCGCTTGATCAAAACTTTATGAATTAAGTAATTGCAAAATGATCGCGGTGAATGGTAAAATTATTTTTTAATTTACATTTGGGAATTCTTAATCGCGGTTCGGAGTTTGGAATTGTGTTCGGTAAATGGATATAGACTCAGCCCCCATTTACTTAGGACTATTTTTGGTATAACTTAATGTAGATACATCACTTGGTACGCAGTACTACTAACAACTACTACCGTACCCGAGAAACAGGGAATAATGCACAAAAATGAACTCTTAATCAAAGTACTTATGAACGAAATGTACTAAGTAATCTTATCCTTAACAATATTTAGTTTAACAACTTATATTTGCTACTTAAATACAAAAAATATTTTTGCTCCAGCATAAATCAAGTAACACGATGTTCTGAGTTTCTGATGGGTTCCAAAAATACGAGCATAAAAACACGTAACAATAACAGCACACATTAGGGTCATATTTTCAAGATTCCTTGCTGGAGGCGACGAACAACATGTCGCCATGGCAACGCTTCCGTCGAGGAAATTGCCTCTCCCCGCGATTCATAAATCAAGTCCCAGGTAAAATTTAATATCATTGCAAGAATCAGGGTAAATCTTGTAGGTTGGCGTTTTGTTTTAAAAAAATGGCAGCACTCCAATTTTGCGGACATTGTTCGGTTACGCTCTAGAATGTTGTATCAATATTGAGGAATAAAGCTATTTCGTTTTATTTGATATTTGCTCGGTCTCGTTCATTTCCTCTTGTATTGCCGGCGGCGATACTATCAAGTAACTAGGTAACTTGATTTTTCTCATTATAGCTGTAGCCCTACGTAACGTTACTCCTTTGATCCTTCTACGGATATGAACGATGTTTTGTTGTGTTGCCAATGTACCTACTAGTTGCAAGACTCACGACGTTAATCATAAGTTTATAATTGTAATGCTCTATAATGACAGATACACACGTTTCATACCAACTTTAATAATTGCTCTCAATAGGTAAAATATTTGAGACTAAAATATGAGATACTTGAAGTTAATATGAGAGAATCCCCATGAACCAAAAAAGCAGTCTATCGCAGTCCCCTGCGCTTTACTTAAAATTAATAACAAACTGTACCTACTTATACCTAAATTTTTTATAGTATTGTATCGTACAATATTGTTCTTACGGATTTAAAATAGAGCAATTATAGCTAAGATAGCTACCGACTACTACTGTGCCTAGATATTCTCGGTAAGTTTTAAACGTTCATAACCGAAGCTTGAAACAAAAGAAGTAACAGTTTCCGTATAGGGCTCGAGACTAGAGTGAACTCGAAACGTCGAGAACTATTCCAGTTGGAGACAGAGTCTGAGTTGAACAAGTCAGCCAACGTTCCTCGCACGATAGTACTTGAGCTGATGTCGACTTATCTGCAGCGCGCCTCTAACTACACACAGAAGAGTCGTTCAAACAACCTCGTCTGCTACCTACAAGTTTCAAGTGGCGTAAGTAAGCGTAGTAATGAATTAAATTAAATTAAGTTGCAGGCTTAGACTTAGGATGAGTTGCACAAACTTAGATTTGACTGTATACCTACGGGAAATATGTATGATATTTTAACTGAGGAGGTGGTAAAGAAAATTATAGAGTGGGACTCCCATACCTAACCATATCACTCACAACGAGAAATTAAAGTAATTAATATTATTATAAATGCGAAAGTTTATGAGGATGAATGGATGTTTGTTACTCTTTCACGTAATATTTACTAAAAGGATTTGGATGAAATTCTTTACAAAGATAGTTTATAACCTGCATTAACACAAGGATATTTTTATCGCGGCGGAACCAATTCTGATGTCCACACAGATGAAGCTAGTTACATAAAACAAAAAACATAAAATTGTTATCAAATAAATTATCTTCATAGCTTTAAATGATTCGTTATATTTAAGAGTAACGTACCACGTACATCGCAAATTTAAGTAATTATGCGTGTGAATACATATGTACTCGTATATGTATAAGTAATATTACTTACATCAAAATGTATTGCAAGCAAGTTTACGTAATATCCGAACTCTTTAAGTTTGTGGAACTAAATGTCTGTATATTGCTTGTGAATAAAGAACTACCCCAATCATAAAGCTATATGCACACAGTACAGACAGGGCATGCTCGGCGCCGTCAAGCACGAAGCGTCGAGTGTTTTCATCAGCTTACGCTCACACACTTCTCACACTCATAACATACTCACTACACGTCACGCATTAAAACTATAAATTCTTACTGTAATTTTATAACGAAGGGGTAAAAGAATATTTTTACAAAGAGAAGCAATAAACATTGATCACAACGCTACGCCGTGGTAGCATATTTTGAAGGCACAATGCGCATCGGATTTCTCAGACAATTCCAAGTACATGCGTAGATTATTTTTACCAAATGATAACGACCAATGTGAATGTTGTCTTTGTTTTAAAGCAAAGCAGTTGGTATACTAGGTGTTTTAGGTATTTTAATACCCGCCACCTAGCTTTGTTAATGGTCTGTAATGAAAGAACAGTTCTGAACGCTGTCGTGGTCGTTTTGCATGAGCGAACGCATATCAAAACAAAGAACCCTTGTCCATATGAAAATGAAAACGTGACCTAGCAACCACAAACAAAACAGCAAAATTAGAAAGAAAAAAAAAGAATATAAATATATTTATTCTGAAGAAATATATTAGATACTAAGTTCAATTAGTTTTACGATCCTAATACAAGTACGTCTTCATTATAATATTTTTGTAAAAGTTAACATTAAAATGACGTCACAAGAACTGTAGAGTTCGTACTCATCATTATGTTCACCCTGAATTAACTTTATAGATACCATATTGACCGTCACTATGGTATCTAACTCAAAAGTAGGTACTAGTTATGAAAACTCTCTGTATTTTTTTGGTAAATTAGTTTTTTTATATCTGGTATCACTAGGTTTTATGATTGCAAGCTTGCGCTTAAGATTTGAGTTACCATTTCGCGCTCACCTATGGACGTATTCTAATGTAAATAAGATAAAATTGGCCAACAAATAGGTACATATTTAATGTACCAATCGCCCAAACTGTGAATCGGTTGAAAGTCAATTGAGTGCAAGGGATTTAATTGAGGTATCCGTGATTCGATCAATCGCGTAAACGGTTGATAGTTTAGTACAGATAAACCTTTCAAATGCATTAACGGAAAAAGTGGAAAGAAAATACGGTCGTAAGCAGGTATCGAACCGTATTTATCTGGGAAGCGCAAGTTCGAATCCTGCTCATGATAGTATTTTGCTTTAAAAATTATAACATTAGAGGTGATAGTTTATCTTACCTATAAGTTAAAAAGAATTGAAACTTTATTCTGAACATTGTACCTAACTATAAAAATGTATTTCGTGTTAATACCGCTTTTATATTATGACACCACCATTCATTTGAAGCTACCTGTTAAAAGCTAAGAGTACAATTTACTTGATTGATAGAGTGGTTCATTTATCAATGTCATTTGCCGAATCGACAAAATAAAGCCATGGGGGGTGGTAGGCCCCCGTTCCTCTTGTTTTATGAGCCGCTTCATTTTAAGATCCTGTGGTTTAATGTGTAATGGATGGATATAAATCATGACTATGAGGCGGTACTAAGTGAATATCCACTTAGTATTATGCTACGATCTATATATGTTAGGTAGTTATAGTAACTAGAATTATAGTTAAATTTGAATATGTTAATAAGTTGAAATTAATAAATTCAAGTGGAACTATAATAGTTGTATTAAAAATTACCAAGGTGATTCCCACCATTACGCTCGGAATCCGTGCAATATCCGACACATGTAAATTTAAAAGTGCTTCGTAAGTTCCGACCCAGAATCTATTATGGCGGAAACGGAGACGGTGGCCGGTGGTCTGTGGCCGGTTCCATTTTTTATCAATTACCATTTTTGGTGTAAGCCTAATGTCATAATAATGTTATTTACGAGTACGATTACGAAGCAATTTCTGAAGCGAAAACTCCTTTTAAGCTTAAATAAAATACGGGGGCGAATTTTTGTTGTTTTATATTGAGGTAAACCTAATTCAGGGTGAACATAATGATGAGTACGAACTCTACAGTTCTTGTGGCGTCATTTTAATGTTAACTTTTACAAAAATATTATAATGAAGACGTACTTGTATTAGGATCGTAAAACTAATTGAACTTAGTATCTAATATATTTCTTCAGAATAAATATATTTATATTCTTTCTTTTTTCTTTCTAATGTTGCTGTTTTGTTTGTGGTTGCTAGTTCACGTTTTCATTTTCATATGGACAAGGGTTCTTTGTTTCGATATGCGTTCGCTCATGCAAAACGACCACGACAGCGTTCAGAACTGTTCTTTCATTACAGACCATTAACAAAGCTAGGTGGCGGGTATTAAAATACCTAAAACACCTAGTATACCAACTGCTTTGCTTTAAAACAAAGACAACATTCACATTGGTCGTTATCATTTGGTAAAAATAATCTACGCTGAGGGAACTTGGACTTGTCTGAGAAATCCGATCCGCATTGTGCCTTCAAAATATGCTACCACGGCGTAGCGTTGTGATCAATGTTTATTGCTTCTCTTTGTAAAAATATTCTTTTACCCCTTCGTTATAAAATTACAGTAAGAATTTATAGTTTTAATGCGTGACGTGTAGTGAGTATGTTATGAGTGTGAGAAGTGAGTGAACGTAAGCTGATGAAAACACTCGACGCTTCGTGCTTGACGGCGCCGAGCATGCCCTGTCTGTACTGTGTGCATATAGCTATATGATTGGGGTAGTTCTTTATTCACAAGCAATATACAGACATTTAGTTCCACAAACTTAAAGAGTTCGGATATTACGTAAACTTGCTTGCAATACATTTTGCAGATATAAAAAAACTAATTTACCAAAAAAATACAGAGAGTTTTCATAACTAGTACCTACTTTTGAGATACCATAGTGACCTGGTCACCTGTAGATATCTAAAAAATCCTTTATCTGGCTACTAACAGAATAAATACCTAATTGTCAGCACAGGAGCCATTTTGAACAATTTAATACGAATTTTAGTACATATACATTTATGCAGCATAAGTAGGCCACACGACAGAAACAATTGTATGCAATTAAAAATCATGATATTATTAAATTCATCAGCGCAATATCAGTGCAATTTCACCGTCTGCTAAGCTCATATCATTTCATGCTACCTACGCTTTACGGATCCACGCCTCGTATTTATAATCTTACACTCAATTGATCACATCAGTTTTAAATACTAAGGTATATAGTTGAAATACAGATAAAGACAACACTGATTGTGTGTGTAACTACTTTATAATCGAATTGACTGAATAATCAAAATATATAAGTATGTACGCCTGTATGTATTGCCTATGTTTAATGAGCAACAGAAGGGAACTAAATAATTTATACTCGTACTAAAGTTCCTAGTTAGCTAAATATCTTGTTTCCCAATTTTATTACAAAAACTAGTTTCACGCTCCGTAGGCAATTTCGAAAATTAAAACTTAAATGCAGTTATTTAAAAATTTATTCACGAAATTACACAGCTTCGTAACTTAAGTAATTGTTGTAGCAAACATAGAGATATCGCTAGCAATTTGAAACTTTAATAAGTAGGTACAAACTGTAACGAACGTAATTAAAGGGTGCAGACAAGAGTTTCTTAGGACGGCTGCCATCTTAACCTTAAAACTGGAAATCCGATTCGTCTTTTGAACTAATTTAATTTTACAAGCTTTTCAGGGCAGCCCTGACGTAATAAAATTTGCGCCGATCGAAGGGGAAACTTCTTAATTAGCGACGGCCTATAACGAAGGGCCCCCCACGTGACACCCTGCCGGTCCGACCACTAGACATTTTCAATTCGTAACTAATTCGCAAAGCGATAAACTCGTCCTTAAACTAACTTGGTGAAAACTAAGCAATATTCAGTATGGATCTCACGCAGACAGCACTGTACAGAGTAAATAATATTGGACTGAAGGATAAAAGGAATTACATAGATAGAGAATGTTCTCTTGTAGGGGATGTGGTCACATTAAGTTTGATTTTGCATAAAATCTCCGCTAAATGTTACGACTATTCGCGGATTCGCGGGAAATGAAAAGATATAATTTCCTACACATCTGTACGTAACACAGCATCGAATTCAGCATTTCCGTGTAGAGTGAGCAGCGTGATCGCGGAGCCACTAGCCGGTGTGGCCATGTAGCGGCTAACGTACGCGGCGCGCGCCTCACTAATCGAATGACCGACACGTTCCGTCCCCACTCAAGCAAATTACAGCTGTAACAGCTAGAATAGGTGTCTGACACAGATTGCCGGTTTACTGCTGACCTACAATTTCCCAAGTATTTTATAAAATTGACATTTGTTCTAAATTCGTATTACAACCCCCTGCGAACACAGCATTTGTTTCGCGTTCTTTCTTAATATTATTTAGCTTTTGTATTCAAAGGTACTGGAACATACTTACAAACTTGAAAAGAATGTTATCAAAGGAAACAGTTTGGTTTGGCACAAAAGGAATAAATACTTCGTTTATTCCAATTTGGTTTCTGTTTTGTGCGTGCTGTTTTCAAACCAACGAAGTAAATATTTGGATATCTAAAAAAGAAACTACAAATGCACAAATAAAATGTTCTATTTAATGTTTCGATTTCATTATATGTATACTAATGGGCTTATCACTTTTGTTTATTTATTTTATTTTGCCTGGTACCTAGTCATTTACATAAGCGAGTGCCATTTATGAACACAAAGCCTCAAATGTCGTTAGAATTTACAGCACAACTTAAATGGATTTCAAGAAAACTGCATAAAAACACGTCACAGACGCAATTTATCGTAGGACTACATTATACATTTAGAGCAGCAGTTAATATTGAACATTTAAAAGTCAACGAACGCGAATTTCGAATTTCAAACAGTGTAAATGATTTATTACCCGCAAGCGCTTTTCATATTTAGAGAGTTGGTTCGGTAAAAAAGTTCAATATTAAAAAACTTCGGTGGCCTGTCGATGTCATTATTTCTGCAACTTACCCCTGAGTTCACGTTATACTCTTCCAGATATTTTCTCATAAATTCCATTCCTTTATTTTTCATTTCGATATTTTATAAAAGGGGCCCTCTTTGCTTGAAGTTTGAGTACCGATTTTACGTAAGGAATTACATAATTTCATATAGCAACTAATCCATACAATCAGGGAACTCCATATATAAAATTATATTCTCAGGGATAGGTATACACTATATACATCTCAGTTCAAAGTAAATCCGTTACGTACAATTTTCTATAGAATTTCCTCATCGAATCGGGTAAAAAAGCGTGACCTTTACAATTATTGTTTTCGGGAGTCGAAGCGAAAAAACCCACCTGTTCACAACAAAAACGCGAGAGTAACCTTCCCGGGAGGCCTTATATAACATTACAGAACCTTTGCAATTATAATTGCCTGTTTTGGGATATTTGCTTTCAAATACTCGGACCTTGGACCTGTTTCATTTTGTGGTTTAATTTATTCATTTACGGTTTAATTAGGTACGGGCCAGCTTTGTTGGGACGGATATTGGTCTTATTATAGGGAACATAGCTTGGTCATCCATTTCATCTCTTATGTTCGCAAATAATTATAATTAATAAAGGTTTGTTTTTGGTAGTACTGTGGATTAAATATTTATTAATATTTAATTCTTTTACGAGACGTGGAGGATATATTAACTCAATCCTAATGAAGAAAATTTGTAATTATAATTACACATCCATATTAACGAACTCCGTACTATTTATTATTCATTTTCTTTATTGTTGACGTAACTCTAATATTCCGGCACATTGTTGCGGGTCGTACATTAATAATGTGTGAGTCGTGACGTCAGACAGATGATCACTATATAGGGGTGATACCTTGAGATGGGTCAGTGTGGACAAATCTGAAACTATTGGAGCTGAGCAATTTGTTCGGAACCATATCATCGATTTTCGAAACAAGAAAAGATCAAAGATTTTTTTAAGTCTTACCTTTGAGATACAAAGTTTCTTGTAAGACATGCTTTTCATGAATAATCTGTCGTCTTATTTCATTAGCGTCATAGAAACACAGGGTGACTTTTTCCATTACCACCTAAGTAATGGAAAAAGTAAACTTAAGTCGAGTACAGATCTTTAAAAAAATCTTTGATGGTAGTTTTTCTTTATCTTAAATCGAAAAATGTTATAATTAAACCACTTTTAACCGAATTAATCGCGTGTATGGTTTTTGTTTTTCCTAACGTTTCGAAAACTTTGCAGCGTGCGTGGTCGCAGTAGGACAGATTGTAGAGGTCCATCCGCCACAGCGTCTTTTTCGATAATGTCATGTTTTCCGTTTCTGTTCAAACCATCTAGATACTTTGACGTTAACTGTAAAATGAGATATTTTAACTCTATACAAAAATCATTAAGTCAAATCCGATACAAAATTCAAATTTAAAATTCAAATCATTTATTCTGTAAATAGGTTTTTTGTGGAACTCTTTTACATGTCAAATTAAAAACTAGAATTCACCGGATACCTTATTCTTATTAATATAAGGAAATCATGATACATAGTTGTCCCCTAACATTATTTCTAGATCCGTCCACACTGACCCATCTCAATGAATCACCCAGTATACTATTTAGTACATACCCAGCTATCTTATTACCGTCGGAATAGCCACCACATGGACATACGTGACACTCTATTTATATTAATATCGGTCCTAAGTTTATTACATATCACAAGGATAATGGTTGATTTGACAAGACACGATGGCCTTGTAACTAGCTATAAGAAAATAAAGAAAGAAAATTATATTTTCTTGGAACAACAAATAAAATTTAGTTTTCGTCTTCATTAACTGTGAACAAAGCCTTAGTGGCAGACGTCACAGGTAATCACAATATTATATTTAGATGGATAAGTTATGTTCCAGATAAACAAAGATATTACACACAATTCAAGATAAATCTTTGAAAAGCATTAACGCATGCTTAGCGAACTCTAACGTTACAATATTAAATGGAAAAAGAATACGGTCGCGAACGGATTCGAACCTGCGCCTCCCGGATAAATACTCCAGTATTTATCCTGGAGGCGCAGGTTTGAATCCTGTTCGCGACCGTATTCGTTTTCCATTTAATATTGTAACTTTACATTACACACAAGTTACTTAATTGCAAGTTTTATAATTGTTTTAAGTGTAAGTACAATTAAGAGTATTTAAATTCGTCTAGACTAACTCTTAACTATATAAACGGAACCCTAATATTTGTCCGTCTATGTGTCTGTCAGTCTGTCAAGACCCTTTTTCTCAATAACGGAGGTTTCAAGTTGAAATTAATACATATCAAATACTCTTTATATTCAGTCTATAGTCCCTTGGAGCTGTAAAAAATTCAAGTTTCTAAGTCAATTAAAAAATACTACCCTTTATGCCGCATATTAAAACACTGGGGGTCTAAAATGGCCACTTCGATCATTTCTCCTAAAATTTAATAATTATTTGAATTGTGTAACTTCTTATGATGGTGTCTTTGACACATTAGCAATTCATATTTTGTGAGACATTTTGCGTATCTCCATAGAAAACTGTCAAGTAGATGAATTAGAATTGCACGCAAATCATATTCTGATTTTACGATTTGTGAAATGTATCATATTAGGATCCTATTATGATTCAGCTAAAGTGACCTTTTTACACCAGGGGGCTGAAAAAGGCACTTTGGCTTATTCCTTCATGGATTGATGGTGGTATCATTTTATTGACCCGATGACGTAAAATCATGTTAATTGTCAAAAGACAAAGTCCCACAGAAAAAGAAAGAAACCCGTTACTTGACAGATATATCACATAAAAAGAACTTATAATTTAAACGGAACCCTAAGGGTGCGAATCCAACTCACATTTGGCCGTATATTTTCTTGTAAACACCTTTTCTGAAGTTACAAAAAATTGTGGGTTAATAATATTGGATTGGTACTCCACTACCGATTTGGTACCAAGTGCTTCATCAATCCAAGTGGTGCGGGCTCGAATCCCGCGCGCGGTGAGATTTTTCGATCCATAAATAATATTAACTACTTGTATTCCCTTAGATTAGAACATCTTTATTGTATGTGTCCACTTTCTATGCAAAGAAATAGGTACCTACTAATATTTATATATGTAAAATATTTAAAACATTTTGGTCATTCAAATCAATCGAATCAAGAGTGAAGAAGCTTGCGGCCACCTTTAATATTATATCTTTATTCTTAGGTAAGTAGGTTAGGAGGGACTCGAGGCTAAGTAAACGCCGCATAGATCGATCGATCGAGGTTAAGCTACGCTTGCCGCGGTCGGTCAGTGGATGGGTGACCATCATTTCATACTGAGACCCCTCCGTGCCTCGGAGAGCACGCCGTCGGTCCCGGTTTGTCAAATTAAGATCTATGATAGCCGTTACGGTTTTGTCAGAGGCCTGAAAGTCTGACAACCAGTCATACCACGAGATATCGTATTACCCAGTTTGTGGAGGTCAGATAGGCAGTCGCTCCATGTAAAATACTGGTATTAAGCTGCTTCCGGATTGACTGGAAGCCGACCCCAATGTAATTGGGAAAAGGCTTGGCAGATATATTCTTAGGTAAGTAGGTATATGGAATCAAGGATGATTGATAGTCAAAACTATATCAGAGTCAATTGAAGAACATGAAAAAGAATTTAAATCAATATACATAATTACTTTATTATACACATTTTTAATTAATAAGTAAACTAAGCGCCTGATTTGAATTATTTGCAAAACCTTTGAAGATACAATACATTTTGTTCCCTTTTTTAATCTAAATACTATCGAAAGATGGTAAAGTTATATTGCAGAAAAGGTTGTTAATAATTCAAGATAAATCTTTGAAAAGTATTAACGCATGCTTAGCGAACTCTAAAGTTACAATATTAAATGGAAAAAGAATACGGTCGCGAACAGGATTCGAACCTGCGGCTCCCGGATAAAGTCGAGATGGCTTAGTGGTCAGAGCGCCTGGAGTATTTATCCGGGAGGCGCAGGTTCGAATCGTGTTCGCGACCGTATTCTTTTTCCATTTAATATTGTAACTTTAGGTTGTTAATAATTAAAAAAAAAAAAAACAGTGATAAAAATATTAATTACATCTCTAAAATCTTTCAAAAAAATCTCATGAATATTTTAACAGGTTTTGATGTTATACCTACCCAAGCATCTTTTTTTTCACTGCTTTGTACAAAGCATACAAATACGGCTGATAATATCGAAATGAAATACCTACGGCTAAAATATGTATGTTTTTCAAAATCAATCTTTTACAAAAAGAATGGTCTATGGTTGAACCAACTGAATTACCTACATACGAATAACCTAAATCCATTCCATAGGTTCACAGTTGCAGTTATAAAAGACTTTAATCTAATCCTATTTCCGATAGTCAATTTCGTTAGAGTCGCACAGTCGAGGTCGGACGCGAACTAAAGTGCTTTCACGCCAGCTAAGCTATTAATTTTGCTTCAAACTAACGTCCAACCGTCCATTGTATCCGCAGCTAGACATATAGTTAAAACATGTAGAGTTTTTGTATTGGAAAAATTGGATAGGTTTAGGTTAAAACTGGGGATTAATATGTAGTGAACGCTGCCATTCAAGGCTCTTTTGTCCGAATGTTTTTATATGTGTAACTAACAATAGTTTTTCTTTGACCTTACCTGATACATTAGGTCCTGGAAGACGTGGCATATATTTCTCCCGATAAAATTCAGAGTTCCAGTTGAAAGAGACGAATACAGATAAATCTTCAAAAAGCATTAACGAACTTTTAACTTATACATTTTTGTGGAAAACTATCCGGGAGGCGCAGGTTCCATTCTGTTTTATAACTTTGGAAGAGACGTGTCTCGCTGGTGAAACTAGAGGGCGCAGCTAGTTCAAAAAAATTATCAAATCCTTATGTTAGGATTTTAGTAAATTATGTATAAAACGAAAGAAGAAAGAAAGAGTCATAGTCTAGTTATCAAAAAGGAAACAATGAAATGAAACTGAATTCTTCGAGGCGAAGCCAGAAGTGTACACACCAAAAGTTGCACACACACATTTCACAAAAGAAAATAAATTAACTTTGACGAAAACTAGTAGAATACGTAGCCATTATTTACTCCCTTAAAGCTTCCTTCAGCATATAATTTTGACGTTATTTATCGATGACGTAGCTGTCAGCGTGACGTCATACTTCCGTCACACCCGCGTAAAGAAATGTAGATCTATAAAATAGCGAACGTACATTTCTCAGAACCGTCGTCGAAGGGAACTTTCGATTGAACCACCCATCGCTCTGAACGAATATTGAGGCGAACTTGTCAAAAGAAAAGTTACCGACGAGGCCTCAAAGTTAGAAATAAAGTCTGCAGTGTAAACGCGCTCGTCACTGAGGTGCGCATGTGTTTTAAACAAACGATTAAAATATACCTCGCGTTATTACTTTGTTGACACATTCATCTGCTTTTATGTTTCTGTTACAGTCGTAACACAAAAGTTTTGTGTAAGTATTCGTGACATATTTCTTAAGAATTCGCACGGTATGTCGCGACTCGCGAACGTAAGAATTTTGGTGCTGAATAACATACGAGAACAATTCTGATTCATGACATCCGCTTTTAGGTGTTTTGTTATTATGATTATTTTGCAGAGATTTTTATTTTTAGGATTTTGCGATGATAGTCGCTAAACGCATCCATATTAATAAAGGGTATGAGCTCAAAAATTATTCATCGAGCTATCTGGAGGAAAGACCATTAAAATAATAATAATAATAATAATAAACCCCCTCTGGGACAGTTCGGCAGACGTTACCTCTTCTCATGAGACTAACGTCAAACCGGAGGGAACATTATACTAGCTTTTTAAGATCAATGATACTAAAACAAAAAATATGTGTCATAAGTCTACGAGAAGCATACAAAACGCAGGGCAGCTTGTGGCGAGCTGTTGGTGAGTGGCGACACTGCGTTCCTGAGTACCCCAGAGAGTCGGTCAGGGCCTCGCCTCCAGTTTGCCTTCATTGGGTAGCTGGAGTGGAACCCAAGAGCGCCCGCAGGACTCTCAACTCTGTCTTGCCTTAATTGGCCGGCCAGAGAGGGGTCGCCAGAGCTATATGCTCGGGGGTGGAAGTGTCATGTAAGTAATGGCGTAACAACGGGGAAACCCGCTCCGGGTCTTCGAGACCCACGATGGTGAAACCGGGGCCGCTCCTCTCGACACCCCTAGCCGCTCACACCCATGTTTGCCCCTTCTGCCTGTATCAAGGCGGCGTTTCAGGGGCCCATGCAGTGAGTTGGCGAGTCACCGTCTGCCAATACATTTCAATATTTTAAGTGTTGAAAGGCAGACGCCGTTTTTAATTCCGGCAACCGAATTTTAAATAGTCCAAGTAGCACAACACATCAATAGACCAATTTAAAAAATAATTTAATTTTACCTATCTCAATAGTTCTGCACCTATCGGGAACTCTCCATGGTGGCTGTATTTCTATAGCACAATCACGGAGAGTCTCCGGTTGGTGTCCCAACTCAATTTAGATTAAAACTCTCACAGGGGCCTCTGTGTGTTAGACCTGTGTCTCCAGGCAAGCCCTCCAAAGGACCGGGTTTAATCCCGAGATAAAAGAGAAACAAAAATAATAATAATATTCCAGAACTATCACACAACGCCGTCTAGTCTCAAGCTAAGCAGAGCTTGTGTTATGAGTACTAGACAACTGATAAACATACTTATATATTTCTAAATGCATACATATTATAGATAAATTACACCCAGACACAGAACAAATGATCGTGCTCATCACACAAACATTTGTCCTGGGTGGGAATCGAACCCACGACCTCCGGCATAGCAGTCAGGGCTACTAACCACTAGACCAACGAGGCAGTCAAATGTTGTCGCCATATCATTACTGACAACGTAAAAATCATTTTATTATATCACAATAATCAGCACCCCAGTCGGTGTTGTTTCGGTGCGAAATAATCGACTTCTGTGATCGTGTGTTACAGTACACATATCTTTAACTAAACTTATAACTAGGGTTTCTCAAAGTGGGGTACGTGTACCCCTAGACTTACGTCAGTTGGTCATTAAGGGTTACACGACAAGATTTTCGCCATAAAATCACATTTATTTTTATATGCATAAGCTTACATAGTTATTAAAATACAAACCTTATTTTTATCTACGTCTATTTTTTGTATAGGGGTTCGGAATAGTCTAGGATTTCGGAACGTTTAGTTATAGGTTTGAGAAAGCCTGCTATAAACAAAACTTATTCTTAGAAACCGGACATACTAATTTTGACGGGATTCCAACGGTGAAATATTTTTGGATCGAATTTAAACTAGACATTACACTACGCTTACATAATAAAAAGCCTGCAACTGTACCACTATAGGGAACGGCCTCTTCGCATACAAAGAAGTAACAATACGCATACTCATTGCCTTTTTTTTTGTGAGCCGTGATATCCTAGTGGTATGACCGTTGGACTACCAAGTCAAAGGTTGCAAAGGTTGTAAAGTTCGAATGCAATGCACGCACCACTGTCTTTTCGAAGTCATGTGCGTATTATAAACTAATTATCACTTGCTTAAAACGGTGAAGGAAACCATCGTGAGGAAACCAGCACACCTGAGGGATTTTTTCGATGGTGTGTAAAGCCATGTCAGAGACCTACATGGTTTAAACTCTGACACTAGCTTGTTCATCAACCACACGATAAGAAAGAAAGAAGACTGCCTTT
Organism: Xylocampa areola; assembly: GCA_935421205.1. Lineage (NCBI taxonomy): Eukaryota > Metazoa > Arthropoda > Insecta > Lepidoptera > Noctuidae > Xylocampa > Xylocampa areola. The sequence goes on from OW285201.1 coordinate 13,939,420, forward strand.
TGTCACTTTCAGAACACTTCGTCCAGATTTCCTGATGATGTTTTCTTTGATACTTAAATGAAATTTTCTACATGCATTTATCAATGATCAAGAATCAGGAATCAAGAACAGGTTTGATCCTCTCAAGTCAAGAAGTGCGTCCGTAATATCTGGGCCACCGGGGTCATAACTAACTCTATACAGAACAACTTTAATCATTTTCTTTTAAAAATACGTATACATAGTCCGAATTTAATAATAACATTAAGCATGTTATTATTAAATTCGGACCATGTGAGAGGACAATGTGTAAGTGACAATTAATTATAAACCTTTTTTTTTTGTTTCAGGGTATCTCGCAGGTCAACCTAGGAGGATGTCGACTGCTTAACCGGGCTTCACTGTGGTTGCCTTAAGAAAATTAAGGCCCCCAGCCAGGGCATTCAACTTATATACTAAGCGACAACACGCTAAAGGCACTCCCTGCAGGGTACGGGCCTCGGCTTAGAGCATCGCTGGTGGGAGGACAGCAAGGGACTGGCTGGATCCGATTCATTATTATTTGTGGACGAATTTAAAGCTACAGGCTCAGCGGCGCGGGCTGGCAAGAACAAGGGTCGGGGTGGACAATTACGGAGACGTCGCGACGGGCCTCGACGGTGAGGCCGAAATGACGGCGGTCTATGTTTGTGAACTGTGCTGGTGACTTACTGCTCTCTTGGAGGAGGGTTATAGCGTCATTGGGATAGGAATTTTTTAAACCATAATTTTAAAACCTATAACAAATTCATTTTACCGACAAAAATGGAGCAGATTCTTATGTCGTATATATATATTTATCCTATATATATACACCTATATATTTTTATGTAGATTAGTTACTCTCACTAAGACTAAGATGAAATTTTTTATTATATTATTCACTTTTCAGTTTACTTTTGCGGAGATTATTTCTTTCGTTATAAAGTGTTTTTCTCAATATTTGCCCTTATGGAGCAGTTTTCGACTTGCTGTTACTATGGTAATCACAAATAATTTCTGGCTAATTCGTGGCTTAAGAAAGTGTATTTGACTTATATATACTAAGTATTACTTATAATTAGAAGAAGACGTAGTGACGAAATTGAAAAGAGTATGCTTAGGTGGTTTGGTCATATTGAGAGAATGAATGAAAGACGGTTAACAAAAGGTGTCTACAAGGCAGGTGTAAGTGTAAATACTGGAAGGATCTATACACTGAACTTAGAAGTGATATCCTTTAAAAGGTAAGGAGCATTCAAACCGCCGCGCAAGTATAACCAGATGTATGAACGTGGACGAAGCAAAAGGCATACATATGTAAGGATCGTAGCAGGTAGCGTTCTATAGTTTCTGCCTACCCCCATGAGAGAAAGGCGTGAGTTTATATATGTATTTATGTATATATGTATTACTTATAACCATATACCGCTTCAAAGGAAGTTATCTAATAAATTAGGACCTCATAATTATAACATCTTGCTAAATACATCTGAGCTAACAACGTGGGTAGCTAAGTTTCGTAAGATAATTATCTTTCTACTTTACTGTGTTGCAAAACTAAAACAACACAGATCATCGACTTGTTTCACCTTTGAAAGTCACCTAATCCGAATTCAGACTAACTTCGACCGAGTTTGTTAATTTACGAGACAAATTAGATACGATCCTGTCACGAGTCTAACTAGTAACTTCAATGAAATCAATTAGACACAAGCATCCTCGCCGTCATCGTCAGTTTGAAATCAAATAGCGTAGCAACAAATCTTAACTCCAGACATCGAATTTCTATTAACAAAGACTAAGCTAATGGATATTAAACGAAATAATTTTAAGGATTCCTTTTGTGTTGTCGAGGCAGTATTTAAGGGAAGCCGTAGGAAACACGCCTGCGAAGCGATAACTTTGCACGATATAATGAAATCGAGTTGTTTCGAAGAAAAGTATTTTCTTTCGTGGAAATATTTAGGTAACCTGAAGGTCGGTATTTATAAAACTATTCTTGCTAACAAATTCCAGTCATTGTGTTACGATTGGGTGTAGATAAAGGAAATAATTGTTAATATTTATAATTAATTAATGAGACTGAAATACTATTTCCCATATGAATCATTTTACCAAATTTCATCACTTTAGGAAGCTCTCGTATAAAAAAATAAACTTCATAAACCTTCAAAACGGTAACTTGTTCGACATTAGACACAACAAATGTTCGTATTTTTTTTATTTGCTAATAGGAACAGTCCCTACTGTGTACACTGGCACTGCTGACCATTTAGTAAGGTCGAAGTTTAGTTGTAACTGGTACTTCTTTAGTTATTAGACCCCCTTAAGGACATTCATTTCAACATATCTACCTCTACAAAAAGATACACACTTTGTTGCAATAAATATTACAGCGCATGATACAACGCATTGCTCGACGACGCGCCTTCGCTGCTGCAGTTGCAAACATTTTTATAACTACACGTCGCGTCGTTACAGAGCCAGTTAAAAGTTGGAGGACAGACAAACATAGCTTGTTAGTATCTGGGGTTTTCAAAATAACGAACATGGTATTAGTCGCTTAATAACCCCGGATTAAAAAGCTAAATAACTAGTTATGTAACTTGAAATGGTTGCTAGGAAAGAGTTTTAGTTTATTATTAATCATAGAAAAATTTACCCGATATCTTCGCCATCACTACACTCTAGAATACAACTACTTTTAACCGAATCTCTCTCTTTATCATCGTGTGGTTGATGAACAACCTAGTGTCAGAATGGAAACTGCCCGTAGGTCTCTGACATGGCTTTACACACCATCAAGGTGTCAACATCTCTCAGTGTGCTGGTCTCCTCACGATGTTTTCCTTCACCGTTTAACTGAATTCACGTTAATCGATTTTTGTTTCTCCTAACCTTTCGAAGAGTTTGCAGCGTTCGTGTTCGCAAGACGACATCCATTGTTGATCCATGATTGCATACATTGTTCAAGATTTCAATAAGACAGCGGGAATAATTATGGAATTTACTTCAACCATTACATCGAAATGCACTAAATATGTAAAGGAACCTTTGCAAACTTCCTCTTAAATTATGTGAAGCGGTCCCCGGACTCGCTAAGACTTCAGTCGTTAAAACTCTTTAACTACTCTCGCATATTCACGAGACCGCTGGCCCTTCCCCAGTTTAAATCTCCATTAACCGAATATGAGCCACACCACGCGGCCGGGGTTTACTACAACAAGTCGATTACAATAACACATCAACTCAACACTGCACAACACTATTATTCTCATTAGTGTTCGGTAACGGATGCGTCCCTCATGAATGATTACTCACAAACTTCCACCCAACTGGGGACTGATCAGTAGTCTAATTAATCAGAAGACGTACACCTAAAATAAATGAAATGCTACTCAAGTTCCTATTTAGAACGTATAATAGCACCCCCGTGTAGAATTAAGGAAGTTCCCCAAAAACAATTCTTATAAATTCGCCGATCTCGATGAGTGAAAGAGACGAGTTTCCCGGGGCTATTTCTTGGCCAAGATAGTCTATTGTGATCGGGCCTGCGGCGAGCCGCCACCAGCGCAACCCTAATTGATATCAATTACCCGCCATCTCTCAAAATCTCTTTGAAACCGCCTTAGATCTCGAAATATTCGAGCTCGGTTCGCGTTTAATTTTATCAGATTATAATAAATTATTCTCATCTTACTAAATGCGTCGGAGTTTTGAGTGGAAAAATGTATAGTACCTAGAACATTGATGTCTTTTCCTCTTCTTTTCTTCTGCCCTGGTCCCAAGTTGTTTGGGATCGTTATAATATGTTTTTTCTTCCATTCTTCCCTGTCAACCGTTTCGACTAAAAGTTGCAATAGGATCAAGACGGGAATGAATTAAAACACCTTGATTCGTCCATAAAGTGATTGTTAATAAAAGATAACTCTAATTTTAGTTTAGTTGAACTACATAAAAATTAATGTTATTATCTAATTTAATTGGAGAGTTTTCTATTTATTTCTTCTTATTAGCCAAGATAACCAACATTTTCAGTTACAAAGTGCCAGACCTCTCGTCTTCTCCCGCACCCAAAGACGATAAAACCACATGCTCGCTGCTATACATAGGATAGTAAACCAATACCGTTAATAGCCCGTAAACCATAAAAAGCAGGATGACACACATACTGTATCCGACAACTAGTTCAGAACATTAGCTCCAGTTGCGCACTTAGCACTAGGTAGATGTGTCGTCCTCTCAACTTGTTCCCATCCCATTAGCAAGTTACAACTTTAATCTGTCTTGTGTTACATGACCAAAGAAACCAAAGATTAATTAAATGTAAACACTGCTAACGACAGCATTAAGATCGGTTTGTTCGGAGATAATGAAAACGCGATCTATTTACAGCTTCTGCGGTCACGCGGCACTTACAATAGCGCATGAATTAAAGTTTTATATTTATTTTATCTTGAAGTCTCTACTTCTTATCGTGTGGTTGATGAACAACCTAGTGTCAGAGTTTAAATCACCATTTCACCCTAGGTCTTTGAAATGGCTTTACACACCCTTGAGAACATCTCTCTGGTGTACTGGTTTCCTCACGATGTTTTACTTCACCGTTTTAAGTAAGTGATAAATTTTACTCGCCACATTGCCGCGGGCTCTGCTCATGACTAAGGACTCCGTTCGAGTTCGAACCTAGTCGGGCAATCCCAAAAATGCACGTGAGTAGTAACCGGTGAACATTAATTGATAAGTGATAATAATTAATTTATAATACGCACATGACTTCGAAAAGACAGTGGTGCCTTGGATTCGAACTTGCCACCTTTGACTTTTCGGTCTAGCAGTCATACCACTAGGCTATCACCGCTATCATTTCGAATTGTAAAACAGGTTAGAGACTATTCAGTCTGCCAAACACAAACAAAACGTACCGTTAATCTATAAGGCAGGTCTCTCGTATCCATTCGTACGTACCCAGTTTTTATACTCTTGTTAAACGGTGAGGATAAGCCTCCACATTAGTACGCCTCATTACGCGTCCAATTTTATCGAAGCGAATGTTTTTCGCCAACATTCCTGATCAAATTGCAAGGAAAGGGTTTGAATTTATTAAAATGCTTGTTCAGTGAGTCGGTTACAAAAAATGTTTTCGGAAATTATGTTTGTACACTTAAAAGAAACGTATTGACTTATTGGTTTTTGGTTCGAGACTATATGATAATAAAAAGGAACATAATAAACTGCCTCGTTGGTCTAGTGGTCCCAAGCGCGACTGCTGAACAGGAGGTCTCGGGTTCGATCCCCGGGTCGGGCAAAGTGTTATTGAGTTTTTCTGTTAGGAAATTCTCAGTAGCAGCCCGGAGTTTGGAACTGTGCCCGGTTGATGGCAATAGGCTCACCACCTATTACATGGGACTTAATAACATCATTGGTGAAATGTGGGTGTACAACTGTGTACACCTCTGTCTACCCCTTCGGGGAATACAGGCGTGATGCTATGTTATGTTATGTTATGTTATGTAATAATAAAGTATTTAACAATTGAGATTATATTTAATTGAGACTGCCTATAATAGAAAGGCTGCCAGGCTCAAATGGGATTGGGTGGGGCACGTAAGCCGTAAGCACAACGACCGCTGGGCAAAAATCCCATCACAATGGGAGGCTGAAAATGGACGACGTCGCCGAGGCCGGCCCAGAAAGAGGTGGTGGAGACTTGGATACGTTTATTCAAGGCTGGTTTGAGCCGGCGCAGGAGAAAATGATTTAGAAAAATATGCGGGTGGCCTTTGCCCAGCAGTGGGACAGAATAGGCTAACAAAAAAAAACAATTGAGTCACCCGTACTCATCATGTAGGTATATCTTATCAAATATTAATGAAAGTATGCTTAGATGGTTTGGTTATTTTGAAAGGATGAATGAAAGTCGATAAACAAAAGATATCTGCAAGGCAGGTGTAAGTGGAAATGTCGGGAGGGGACGCCCGGGATATACACTCTCCTTATTTTTGATGTACTTCATAAAGGCGTATCGGACTGTAAATTGTGTTACGCCACGCCGTAAGTCAGCCATGCGAGCCATGCCAGCCATGCCAGCTAACAGGTCAGCTATGCCGTGGAATTCATACAGTGGGAGAGCCATGTTTTGGCACGAATGGGCCGGTTCGACCGGATTGATACCACGGCCTCGTAGAAAACCGGCGTGAAACAACGCATGGGCGGCGGTAATTGCTTACCATCAGGCGAGCCGTATGCTCGGTTGCCTCCTATCCCATAAAAAAAGGCTATACCGTTGCGGTAATGCTTTTCAAAGATTAATCGGCATAGTAGTTTGTGTTTACATGTGGCGGTAGTGGGAACAACATCCATGGTTTTTTACCTACTGTTCTTTACTATGGAAAAAACAATTTTGCACTTCAGTTCCTCCACTGGTTATCAAAATAATTAGTTTTCGGATATAGTACCCGAAGAAAATAAAATCACCTTAATATCTTAAACAATAGTAGTAATAGTAGCGAATAAAACTATATTATTAATGAAAACCAGAAGCTATTTACAAAGTTGACTGTAAGTGAAGCTCATGTAGGTGAAGCTGAAACTATCGGCACTGACTAGCTTAATCCTACAATCGACTAATCCCGAACTAATTGAATGGATTACTTCCCCTGACGAATTGTTAACTTGTATGCCATGTTTGTAGACATACATTGATTATGTTTGGTTAGCTCATACGGATTGTATACATCTTACATATAAGTGTATCCGAACATCTCTTAACTTTTAACTTGTGTCAGAAGTTCACGATAAGTTATGCTGCTCTCAGGTCAAAATAAAGAATACAAGACGCCATGAAAGTCTTTTAGGGTTCAAGCAGGCCTGAATTTTGCAATCTCTTTTTAATAGGCCCCATAGTAAACGACCTATTTATTATACGATACGTCTATTTGTATCATCTTCTCACAGCATCTACTCTATTGCTTTACAAAGAACTTCGTGATTACGTCAGTGACAGTAATTCACATTGAAGTGACCCTGACTAGCAGCCGGCTGAATAGGAGACCCTGTATCGATCCCCGGCTTTACCAAACTACCTAAAAACATTTGTCACTCGCTTTCCGGCGGAAGTAAACATCGTGAAGGAAATGTGAGGTCGAATAAGTCAAGCTATATAAAATATATGTATATATATCCAAAGTCCATTCAGACATTTATAGAAGTTTCTTATAAAGGAATGGCGACAGAAACGCCGCTGAGCCGACTTTATCATAAAGCGGAATCAACGTTTTGTGTTGTTCGGATTATATATTATTTACACACCATACACTATTAATAATATCTACTTATTATTGACATGTGATGCGGAGGAATGATGATCATGTGACGAGGAAAGTTTTGAGTATGAATGTGGATGGCTAAGTGAGTAGAGGAAGACCGAGGAAACGATGGATGGATTATGTGAAAGATGATATCACTAGAAAAGAAGAGACTACCGAGCTGACGGCTAACAGAGATAGATGGAGACCCCAATTAAATTGGGATTAGGACAGGGGGAGGATGACGGTGACTCCTAACAGTGTATAGGTACCTACATCATGTATGTGAACATTATACTTACAAAATCTTATAGGTATTTGTACATTAGTGAATAATTTAAACGTGGGTTACATGGACAAGACAAGCACATGCAATAACAGCGCAATAAAACATAAACTTTATTACATTTACATACACATTTGCCGCAATTTGTACCTGCTAAGACCATGCTTTCCTTCACGCCTACGGATTTTTTTAATGAGAAACTATTAGGTAGGTGCATATACTCGATATGCTAGTAACATGAAAATGCATACCTAGGTATTGTTTTGTCGCATGTCAATTCAGTTCTACGCGCCATATTGTCCCACTACATAGTCGGAACGACCATTAAAACTACTAAGCACATATTAATTGCTCTAAATAGGTAATTCAGTACAACTTAAAACGTTCACAGTTGCGTAAACTAGAATTAGACCTCAAAAAGGTGCATGGACCCAAAAGTTGTAGTGCGTAACCGACCCAGTAAAGTGGCTGTTAACTACACTATAAATAAACTTTGCGCAGTACCTACATTAAGTAGAAACAACTCGCCCAAGTCCTACACTGACATTTCATGAAATATGTATAATAATGTGGGTGCCGCTTGGAACCTTAATAGCCAATCTGTACACACAGTCTGCTAACTACTTGGACTACGTATGTTGCTGGTTCAAAGCAACTAAAGAAAAATAATTAAAGATTTCAGCAAAAAGATGAAGACAAAACAATGCAATTGATTTCCAACATCAAATTGAACTTCAAAGAATTCCTATCTGTAGGCTTATTCTAAAAATAATTCCACTCGATTGACATTGGAAATTTATGTCAGTTCTTGGTTCGTAATTATGAATTTAAAAATGTCAGAAATATACCTACTTAAATAAGATTCCGCTATGAAAACATACTTTAAAATTGAGAAAACTGTAATGTAGGTAAATTTATTTTAATATCTGTTATCATGTTGCATTGAATTGAAATTTAATTAAGAGTAGGTAAGCCTACTAATCGTATCATTCTTAAAAAATCATACGTCTTGTCGTAATTGGGAAAACATGAAAACAAGGAAATGATCTAGAAGTCACAAACTATGCAACTATACATGGACTGGATACCTACCAACGTACCAAGTAACTTCGCTCACCTATGAATAAAAGATAAACTGGAAATATAAGGACTAAGCCCTAAACATAGCTGCAAATGACAGTTATCTCAATTTATATCTTAGTAGTTTGTACTACTTTTCGCAACGTGTTTACACTTTTGGAATAACAGGTCAAATGCTGCGGAAAATTGCGGTTTTAGACAATAAAATTGCGAACATATTGGACATTACTTATATTGAGAAACGTTTGGTTTAATAACTGCTGAACTTATCTAGCACAAGCCCTACATTTTCAATGATAACATGTAATTTTACCCTATAAACTATTCATATAAACGACTTAGATACAGTTATCTACAAAATTATACATTAAAAATGTTCAGAATAACAGATCATTACAAAATAATCAACTGCATTATTAATAATTGCAACTAATATTCATCTAACAATAAAAAAATTACGTACCTTAATAACATAGTAATATCTCAGGTTTTCGCGATCACTACACATCAGGATGCAACTGTTATTCCTAGTTATTTGTTGTTATTGTTAGGTCCCCCTGCGACCGCACGAACGCTGCAAAGTGTTCGAAACGTCAGGAAAACAAAAACCAATAATACACGCGATTAATCCGGTTAAAAGTTTCACCCTAATAACAGTTACATCCTCTACCAGGAATGATAAAGGTTCTTGACAAAACTGTTGTTACTTCGGAAGGTACGTTAAGCATGTTAATAATTAATAACATTCGCTTAGCCAATTCAGAGACCTACTAGCGGCTTGAATAACTTTTTGACACTACTGTCCTACTTGCCCTTAATGAAATTAGTAATTACACTGATTACAAGAAGGTAGTCTCGATACGCACATATTGTATTTATGTAGGAACCATAGAATTAGAATATGTTTGATAGTAGGAACTAACTGACATTTATGTGCATAGTTGAATGTCTTTGGTAACAGAGCTATTCTCGATATTTCTAAAAAAACCGGACAGTTGTAGGTCGGACTCACGCATCAAGCATTACTGAAGTTCATAAGCTATGCGAGCACTGAAAATTGCTCTAACGAAAAGTCGGATTGAAGGACAAGCTTAACTTTGTAGTTGAACATTTTTTCTCCCATACATCGATAAACATCACATTATCTATGTGCAAATGTGAGTTTGTAATTGCAATTGTTTTTATGTAATTTGTGTATATGTAATTGCAAATGTGAGTTTGTAATTGCAATTGTTTTTATATGATACTAGCTGGTGCCCGCGACTTCGTCTGCAAGACAAATGGTAGCCTTCCTTCTCCAAGGTCTGATCTATCTCCTTGCCAAATTTCATTACGATCCGTTCAGTCGTCTCTTCTTGGAAAGGTAACAAACAAACATACAAACAAACAGAGTTACTTCGCATTTATAATATTAGTATGGATAACTATAAATGACCAATTTTCGATTTTTTCCTGTAAGTACTTGTTTCTTGGCAAATTTCATGATACTAGGTCTTTTTAGATTACATACATTTTGATTTATTGGCGAGTGTTGCAATATGCGGCATAAAAAGGCCGTATTTTTTTATTGGGTTGACTTAGAAGCTTGAATGTTTTATTAGCCCCAACGAACCATAGTCTAGTATTAGATTTTAATTTTAATTTGATACCTCCAGGCGTTCCTGAGAAAAAGGTTCTTAAATTCTCGACAGACACACAGACAGTCCGACAGATGGACAACCAAGTGTTCAAAGTTCCTTTTTTCCTTCCGACAAACGGAACCCTGAAAACGCATTAAGGTACAAATTATATATTTTGCAAAGCACTCTGACCCGGTCGTGCCAAACTGTAGCTAAAAGAACGGATTAGGTATACAATAATATAACAATACATAAACTACCTAATTGCTTGCGTGGTTTCGACTTAGCGAACCGGATTATACAGATTCCTTAGTGATAAGTTAATGCTGAAATCATTATAATGAACAAATCGTGTTATTAATGATAATTAAATCAATATCAATTGGGTATTTGCGATGAGTGCGGGTGATCGACTGATCAATCAATTACCTGTCCTAACTACTCGACAACAGTATACTATCTATACATTACATACTAACTGTATTTACTGTACCTAGTAAAAAACTGCTGAGCATGAGGTCTCAGGTTCGATTCCCGGGTCGGGCAAAGTGTTATTGAGTTTTTCTGTTAGGAAGATACCTGTTTGGATGGCAATAGGCTCACCATCTATTACATAGCACTTAATAACAGTATTGGTGAAATGTGGGTGTACAACTGTGTACACCTCTGCCTTACCCTTCGGGGAAGGTAGGCGTGATGCTATGTCAAATAAATGTATCGACACAAATTTTCGTAACCCAATATTAGGATCCCTAATATTCATTTCAAAGACGCCAACGAAGTAGGCTCTTAGCCGAAAGAGCTATCAGAGTATGTACTCGGGCGAGTATTCAACTATGTATTATTGGTTGTCCTACAACATACTAAGTAAATCACAGTGTGCTCTGTTAAACTAATTGAATATATAGGGTATCCAGTAAATAGTACGACTTACATACATACTGTAGTAGGTGATAGCTTGGGTCAGTACCTATGTACCAAAATAGCACATTATATAATAATATCTTAGGTTTGCGCGATCACTACACATTATAATAAAAAAACTTTTAACCGGATTAATCTCGTGTACACGCAATTAATCCGGTTAAAAGATGTTTTATTAGCACATTATATGTTCCGGAAAATGTATTAATACTTGTATATGTAGGTACCTACTCATATTTATTTATTTATTAACCAACATACAGTTATACTTATAAGTTACTAGCGGTCCGTCCCGGCTTCGCACGCGACTATAATTTGAGATTTAAACTATCCTATCTCTCAAGTTGGATCGAACTGCACATGGTGTGCGAATTTTATTATAATCGGTTAAGTGGTTTAGGAGTCCATTGAGGACAAACATTGTGACACGAGATTTATATATATTAAGATATATAGGTTAGGTTATTTTATAATATTAAGATTAGTTTAAAATAGTGTATGTTTATTTATAACTAGGTACACCGACAGAGGGGCTTGCGGCCAGGTAACACGGAATTTACTATATTAGTGGAGAGTCGACATAAACTCTGATAGAAAATTTCGTAACTGTAATGTGATTTCGTAATAACTAAAGCTCATAATAATATAAGTTTAAGGTCTTCCATTTCGAGTTTAAAGGATTATTTAAATATTTGTTTCGTACCAATTCAGAAAGTTATATTTACTTTGAAAATTAATATTCATAATTACGTATTATGATACTCAAAACTTTTAATTACCCTCCCCAAAGAGGGATCACGATATTTTGTTAACCTTTATAGAGGTTTTATTAATGTATTATGATGATATAATATACTATGTTAAAATATACAAGGTTTCAAGTAGGCATGAGTAGCCAAATCGAAAACTATATGGAATAGTAAAAAACACTCAAAGGACTCTCGGGCTACTTGATGACTCGAGTTACTTGAAAACAAAAATTGCGCCATCGGATTTTTAAAACATCAATATTCCTATACAGGAATCGAACTCGTTGATTTTAGAAGAAAGTTAAGCATGTAGGTAAGTACCAAAATTTTCTTCAATCGCTTTTGAATATTTTATAGGTAATTAACTATTTTATTAAAATCAACTTTGATACCTATTTTCTTATTGATTTAATTGGATCTTAACAGTACCTATATTCTATGATAAGTATCGTGCCATCCGAAATCAAAATATCTACTAATTCGTATGTACATAATATTTATATATAATATAACTTGAACATATATATTTAAGGTGGTCTGCACTACATTCCTGTAAGGGGTCATGGGGCTACCTATCGCCCTTCTCATGAAACTACACTCGCTAGGAATTTATTATTAAAGTCTTGGATTCTTCACAATGTTTTCGTACACCTTTTCCAAGCTCCTAATGGAATTGTTTACATTTTGAACCTTTAAAACATGTTTAAAAGTATATAAAATGACAAACCCCGCACGGTTTACATTTAAGCCCCGGTTACATTTAATTAAGATCACATTTCATGTTTATCTCACTGCAATTTATAAAAGAACATTATGCAAAAAAGTCAGTGTGCATATAAAGCAAGTGGTGAGAATGGCGAATAATATTCTCTCATCTCTTGACAAATTAAATTACGCATCCGACAAGAGCGGAAACCCTGAAGCACTTCATACTTATGAGAATATTATATTCACACTGCTTTGTTTTACTGCAGTCTATACAATCATAAACATCACAAAAATACACATAGGTACTACCAAATACAATTTCAACTGATGATTGCATAATGATTTGCACTTAATGACGTCACCAAAAGACGTATCAAACAAATGTGGAAGTAAAATTCAGGGTAGCGAGCAGAGGTCGAGATTCCTTAGTGGTCAGAGAAACTGGAGTATTTATCCGGGAGGCGCAGGTTCGAATCCCGCTCACAATCGTATTTTTCTTTACAAAGAATTTATAACATTACAAGCAATAGATTTTTGTATAATAACTTTCGTGAGACACATTCATATTAATTATTGTTCAACGGTTATTACTCACTTGCGTTTTTCGGGATTGCCCGACTAGTTTCGAACTCGAACGGAGCCCTTAGTCATGAGCTGAGGCCGCGGCGATGTCGCGAGTCAAACATGCAAGTGAGTAATAACCGTTGAACAATAATTAACAAGCAATAGATACTACTACTGCATTAGGTACCATCGTCACATTTATGTACCTAAAAAAAAGAGCAAAAAGGAAATCAGCCCTACATACTACGGACTGTAGACTAGATGTGGATCACATAAAACAGAGCTGCAGATCAGGAAAGGTCTGTCTAGCAGTGGACTGGAATAGGATAACCTCAACTGATTGCTTCTACGTAGTTATGTATTTCATCCACTGATATGGCTGATTTAAAACACATATAATCAACATTAATCAGGTGTGAATTCAACACTGAAACTGAAAATTTCATGACAAAATGTTGAAGCTAAATAAATATGGATTATGTAGGTAGGTACCTATTCGATATCAACATAACACAATTACTTATTTTAAATGTTTATCAAAATTTTCCCATTAATTCTGTGGTATTGTTTGACGGTTTCTATGTTATAAAGAAGAAAGAAGGGAACAAACCAGCAAATTGATTTCTGAGAAAATTGATTAAACAAAACAGAGAGGGCGCATATTCGGTATTAGTGTGTAGGTATACCGGAATTAACAAGCTTCATTTACATGCAAATTGACGTTATATAGGACTGAGACGTAATCTCTTTAGCCGGCTAAGCCCAAATATATTCAGATACGATTGCTATTTGATTACATCCTGCTTGATAATTACTGCATATTGATATATGTTGGTATTAGAGAGCAGCGGCGACATGATTTATATTTGGGCACGTTACAGAATGTAAATGATCTATCTCGGAATTAACGATGCCAAATGAACCTTCACTTTAAGACTGTACTTACAAATAATTTCTCAAAACTTTTCATAACATTTTCTATGAAAACGTTTTCGTAAAAGTTGTAGCTGGATTACTTGGATATTTATAATGACGGAAAAATTATCCTTCCTTGCCTAACCACAAAAAATGTATGCAAATTCGAATCCCCTTTTTTAATCCTAGATTTCTCCTACAAAGACGAAGGATAAAACCAACAAAAGAGAATATAACACAGACCAGAGTTAATTTTGTTATCAAATTGACACTAGTTATCTGTTCATAATTACATCAGGAACATTAAGAGCCACATGTGAGACCCTGTCATTAAAAGCTTTCAAGGCGACCAGTACGGGGGACGTGGGTTTAACCTACATAAAGTTATTATGAAGTCAAACACTAAACCCACGTTACTGGGAATATCTTTAATAATACGAGGGTCGAAAATAAACCAGATAAAATAGAAACTTTAGATATGTATTAAAATTATATTTCAATCCATTGGCCACCAATGGGAAATTCCGTAGTGGGTAAATACAAACTATAGCGTAGAAGCTTTGTGTCAAGGGGGTAAGAACTATTTCCGTTTGCCTCGACACCTATCTGCTCGGAGAAGTAATATCCCTGTCCCTGTGAACCCGGCTTAGTAGAGTACAATATATCGTGTCCAAAAGACTTAGATACCCACTGTTGACATTATCGGAACACCGTAAAGGACATAGGATTAAAACCAGATCTCTTCATACCTATTCATGGAATCGATCGAACCGGTAGGTACCTAGGTATAACTCCTAAGAACTTTGGAAGTAGTGTACGGTGTGGTGCACCATTTGGTTACCTCTTACGTGAACGGTGCTTGTATCGTTTTAGGTGACTGACTTATGCAGCCGTGTGTAGCAGTACTTAGACCAAAAAAAAACACAAAATGTGATTGCAACATCTACGAATGACAAAGTAATCTGGAATTTTGTTTGCATCACAACGTTAATAGGTAAAGATGTGAACATATATCTAATTTAAATATCTAAATAAAAAATTGCCTTAACCACATAATTTCAGCAGAGCAATCGTCAAGATCGTGACAACACCCTAATACTGGAACTTGGGTAAGGCAGCTAGCTAATCGCTACGTATTAGGGTAAGTAGATATCTAAAGGATTTTGTAATAAGATGAATGTTGATGCTATGATCTACTTATTCATAAGCCATGTGCCTATAATCAATTTCCTAAATAAGTACACGTTAGCACTCAGTATGTAAAATTGTGTCGCCTTCGAATACGTTTTACCTTCAAAGAATCGATCCATATATGTAGTATAATCACAAATACGTTACTTATATCCAGATATTTTACGTACACCATAGTTTGTGATTGCTCAGATCTCGTACATACATAAGTGACGTAATACACACGTGCGATATCAACAAAATCATAAACATTGGAAGGGGTGCGAGGAACGGAAGTGCGCGTCGCTTCCGGTCTCAGTTTCATTACTGATATTGGTACGTAAAGCTTCTACGATTCAATTTCCCCCGCTGGTTCGGCTCACACAGAGCCGAGACTGACGTTTATATAACGAGTCCATACTGGATGCGCCAAACTCCTGCATATAAGTAGGTAAGCTTATTTACATAAGGTTATTCCTACACGCTACTGCACAAATTCTATTCTTTAGTAAAAGTTTATAGTATTACTCTTAATTCACCGTCTACTATACTAAATCGTTTAACTAAATAGTATATCACCCGATGACCCGACCACCAAAGTTACTACCTAGCAATTTTTCAAAGTGTTTTGATGGAACTTCTGTTCTATCCAAGTTCTTTTAAAAAACATCATAAGCATTTGATTTTAAAAATAATGAGCACATTGTATTTCAGCGTGTGTGGGTACCCCTCCACTCTTATAAAACAATGTTTAACCCCCTGCCGTTTCAACATTGCGTTGTTGACGCCCTCAGCAGGACATGAGCTGAATAAAAATGTAGCCATTATTTATTCTACCTCTGTTGACACGGTCGTAGGAGAACTGCCCTCAAACCTACCCTTGGCAAAATATGTCGGCAAATAGAAAATATTGATTTGGGCACAATGTTTTTTCCGTGCCTAACCAAAAAGGTGCCTTGCGGAATTTAAATTTGTAGGTATCTGCGCACTTAGCAATTGCTTAACTAAACGATTACCGAACAGAATTGTTTTCCCATTAATTTGTTCTGATTCAATGGTGACGCAAAGTTCAATAAACATAGTCGCCAAATATTTTGGAACAGCTCCTTACCTTTATTAGAAAATTGCCTTCATGTTTCTGAAGGGAATAAGGGTTGACATGAAAGGCTTCGCCGTAATTGCTATTTGCGTGTAAACTCCGTTATTATGGGTTGCGTCGCCTGTAACAAAAGGCTATTATGTCAGAGCACTCGGGTTCACAGATAAATCTAATACTCGAATAAACTTGATATTGTCACCACATGTTGAACTGATTTAACATTTTTATAAATGCCCCCATGTCTCCCGCGCACTATCGCATCATACTAATACGCATCTATTATAGTTTTAGTGGCGTGTGGTGTAGATAAATAAGGCTAGTGCCTGTATTTTTATGTTCAGGTCATATTGACTACCTCATTGGTCTAGTGGTCTCAAGCGCGACTGCTGAGCACGACGTCCTGAGATCGATTCCCAGGATCGGGTAAACTGTTATTGAGTTAGGAAATTCTTAGTAGCAGCCTGGAATTTGGAATTAGGCCTCCCCACCTAACAGCATTGGTGTTGGTGAAATGTAGACCTAGTGTTGCCAGGTGTCCCGATTTGCGCGGACGTCCCGATGTTCAAGGATCTGTGGACGCGTCCCGATTTACCCTTGATCGGACGCCAATGTCCCTATTTTGAAGTTTAAAAAGTTCGATCCCGTTCGTCCAACGCGCTTTTTGCGGTCCCGATTTTGAAACATAAATCCCGATATTTTTAAACTCCTGTCTCGAAATTAGTCATATTCAACCTGGCAACACTATGTACACCTCAGCCTCCCACTTCGGTAAATACAGGCGTGATTCTATGTTAGGTAATTTTAAAAATAATAAAAGTCCGTGTGTGCTATAACTTATATTTTTTCATAAATAAGTGGTAACAATCCAAAAAGTAGGAAAATAATCTCACAGCTCGTATAAAATGTATCCACGTGAGTATCGAGTGCTCAATATCACACAAATATCCATTAAAACATCCTTAATTAATAACCACAATCTTTCGTGTGGTAAAGTAACAAACTACAACACACTCAAAGCATAGAGATGAGAATTGAGAACCTGCTAATTTTTTAAGTCGGATAAATATATATATTAATTATTGTTTACCGTTTTATCCCCGAGTCACGTGCGTTATTCGGGATTGCCCCTAATCAGACAGCTTCAGTCGTGAGCTGAACACTCGACACTGTCGAATGATATGCGTCTATGAGCATACATTTAAATTGTGCAATTCGATAAAAAAATAAATTTTAAAAAATATACTTTGTATTGTACAAAACTATAGCTACTAAGTATAATTTTCATTAAATTAATTTTTAATATCGTAGTGAAAAGTTGAATAAAAGTTCAGTCCGAAACCATAACAAGCTAAACCATCAACAATAATTAATATATTATGTCTCACGAAAGATATAGGTAATACTTACAACAATAAAAAGGTTGAATATAAATAGAAATAGGTGGGTAAATATAATAATTATGTTTGTAGATATCATTGAAAGATTACAAGATTAATACGCTAAGTTATAAGAGATTAAAGTTTAAAAAAACGTTTTTATTTTTTATAGGATTCAAAAGGCTATTCAGCTACTCTGATCTCATAAATTAATCATTGGATAATTATGGCAAAGAATCAACATCACTCTCACTATGGCAACTTATTTATAAACTATTAAAAACTCAAATATAGTGAGCTTAATAACACTATGTACTACGTAGTACTACAATAATAAATAATGATAATATTCGTATAGTTTTCATGCTCCCGGTGCACCAAGTAGTTTGAACACAAAGATTGATTCTTAGAGATAATGCAATTAAAAATGCGAGACGTGTTCAATTACATAGATTTACCTAATAATCAATTGAAAAATGTAAAACCAAAAAATAATGCAGTTTCAATAACACTAACGCCACCTATCGGGCTCCGTTGTATTATTCGAGTAGTAGTTTTTGAAACAGCAAAACTGAAAACCCTTCATTCCCGTGGCATTGCGGGACCAATACTTAATATGTATAATTAAGGGTACTTTTTATGCACACTGGTCTACCAATAAAATAGGGCATTATTTAGATTGGCATCACCCAACCAATCTTGAAATTGTAGATAGTAGATGTTAATTAACCTTTCAAACGCCTATAATGAGACACAATTAATTACCCTATTGCTTTCGGCATCCAGAGGCCTCAATTAATTATTGTATATGCTTTGTAAATGATATACTGAAGTGCCAATATTTGTGCATTATAACAAACCTTATCTAACATGTTATTGCTATAAGTAGTCTTAAGTTGTTCCAATATTTTTAGTAACCTATGTTCTGGTACCCCTTGTGAGTTTAACGACATCTTAATTGCTTAATAGTAAATACAATATCCATTAAAAAACCAACTGTTGATTAATGAGTCAATCTGGTTAATATACAAGCTATATTTATGGGAATGACTATACTGCTGATACACAAATAAATAAAAATCAAAACCAAAAAAACTATTAATTATCAATGATATTTGTAATAAGCGAAAAGAAAATCGCCGCGTGAGCCGCGCCACAACTCCTGCTAAACCACCAAAAAACGTCCTTTGATAAAGCCGATTACTTATTCTTAGAGCTGTTCGGGGAATATGGGGTTCATTCTGAAAAACCCCCAACTTTTTCGAAGTTGGCTTTAAATAACCTAAAATGTATACAGCAATTTTAGGTGAATAAGCACATTTTCTCTAAATATGAGACGGCTACAGATTATATAAATTAATAGAATATTTTATTAAATCGGGGGATACCATCACAGTTATCGGTTTGTGTTATTTTACACAATAAATAAACAGTTATTATAATAATTAGTCTTTACCGCTTATTGGAAGAATTTAAATGTATGTAATTAACTCTTTATCTTAAATAGATTACTCTTATAATTCATTAGGTACTTATCACCAGTAACTGCAACATTTATCCAATATTCCTTACCATTTCACCCATATTCTACATGCCTTTTATCTTAATTTAAATAAATTACTATAAATAAGAAAATAATGTGCTTTGGCAAAGAATACAGTACCGTTAAGAAAATATACTAATGACACTACATAATGAAGCAAAATACTATAAACCTCGCCGCCAATTTAATAAGAAGGATATATATAACATAATTACTAAGAATAAGAATAAATGAGTGTATAATGGACAAAGATACTTTAGAAATATATATTAAACTAGTTCGTACTATTTTTTTTGTTCATTATTCAACTAGAACAGCCCTCACAAGTAATTACTCTCTTTTTGTTCTTCGAATTAAATGCTTCCTTTGTTAAAACATGTTCATTTAATGAACATTTCTAGTAGAAAAATGAGTGATGCAGTTATAATAATTACAACACTGGCAACTAGAAGGCACAATCTTTTAGATTGACTTTCATTACACAATCACAGCTGTTAGCTGCCTAAGTGCTAATTAATAAGTTACTTGAAAAGTTAAACACGAAATATTCGAAATAACAACACTCAAAATTTAAATTAAACTGATGCATTATATTACAGTGACTAGTACTATGTATTTACATTTGAACAAGTTAATCCCATATACACAAAGGCATGTTATGTATCCAGTCTTCTTTATAAGGATAATAATTAAATAATTTTAGAAACATTAGTTTCGTCCTAATAAAACTTTACAATTACTTTTACATGTTACAAGGATTACCAATACATGTGGGTATGATAGGGGTGATAAAACATTGTATTTAATTACTTTTGCTCTGTGTATCTTTAACATTGAGCATTTCATAAATGAACTTGGAACTAACAAAATTTTATTAAGGCTCTCTCACTCCGATTTCAATATGACGACTACGGTATCCCCCACATTGCTGTGACGTGTCACACCACGATTTAGGTTTTTTTTTTCTTATTATTAAATTCGTATTGTAAAGTCGGGTCGTCATTAAGTGGAGAGATAGCCCAATATGATGAATTAATAAAACCACACATTGTATTTGTTTTATTTGAGCACAAATACCAGTAGATAATAATTGAGTCAGAGAAACTGTAGACAGAAATAATTTTGTAATATAATATTAAATAAATGCTGAGGTAAAATATGTCCCCTGTATTGCTCAAAAACTTTATGTTTAATTGTGTAACATCAATTATTGTGACTCACATATTTCAATGATATATCGTCATAAACAGCTCAATGATGTTTTCAGAACACATGAGTTACTGAACCCATGATTACATAGTTTCCTGCCTTGTTCCCAGCCATCTGAAAAAAGCGAAACAAAAACACTATATTAGTTAATTAAACAATTTGGGTGAGGAAGTTTTTAAGACCTAATTATTTATTTATTGGTATCATTATATTAACAATATTCTCATCTACAAAGGTCTGGCTTAGTCAGCAAATATGAGTCACAGTCCTTAAGGGACAATGTATTGATACAGAAGAAATACTTTTTACTTGTGGAGCTTTTAGAATAAGTTGACTATTTTTATTCATTATAGTATATTCACATTGGTATTACATTATGGGATGTGATACTTTAACTATGATAAATTTTAAAACAGTATGCAATCAAAACCATTTCAAAGGTCATTTAATTTGTTGTTGTGTCATTCAAAAAGCTTAGGCTTTGTCAGTTATCGGCTTGGCAGCAATCACTCGACAATTGCTCAAGAGTAAATCGGCTCAAAATTAACCCAAGTGTAAATAGGTTAATAATAGCATATTATGCAGAACATACATACCTAAAACTAATATTTGATCATGCAATCATCACTTTAATTGTCCTTTCTATTGTACTCCTGCACATAGGACAACTCTCCATTTCTTTGTTTGCACAAGGTTGGCAGCAACACATGTGCCCACATGGTACAAACACTACTTCACTCTTAGCATCCATACAAATGACACATTCTGCCTCCATCACAGTATCGTCAAATTGGCTTGTAGTAACCACTCCTGTACATTTCTGTTCTTCAGCAAGGTCATCTGAAGGAGCACTTGGTGTAAGAGAAGAAGATGCTTCGAAGTTGTGGTTTTGACTTTTAGCTCCTACATAGGAATTAATGGCTCTAATGATGCCTTCTCTATCTGAAGACAAAGAAATACCACTTTTCTTTAGTTCTTCTGTGGTGATGTTTAATAAAGGTTCATCAGAAAATAGGAATTTAACCAAGAATGGCAGACAGTGTATTACACCTTCTTGCAGAAGATAATTGGCTAAGGTAGGATCCAAACTCTTTCCTATGTCTAATAAAGTTCTGGGTGCTGAGTCTATTAACTTCTGATAATTTTGTAGCCAAAAGTCATTGGACTTATTTTTCTCCCTGTCCATCTCTCTTAGAGTTTCAACAAGTTGTTTTCTTCTTTTGTTCTGTTGATCAAAAAGATCATCTAATAAATTAACCAACTGAACTCTCCGTTGCAACAACTCATTATAATTATAAGCTATTTGTAAATTTTTCTTTTCCTGCTCAATAACACTAAGACGAGCTAAATGAGAAGAAATCAATGTGATTTCTTGGTTAAGACTCCAAGTCCTTGCATCAACTTTCTCCAGCAGTGATGCAACAATTGCCATTTGAATATCCTGATCCTCTAGTAGTTGTTCTACTAATAAAGTGTGTGACTGATCTTTAGCATTCAATAAATCAGTCAGTTTTTCACTAACTTCTAAATCTTGTATGAGCATGCTTTGTTTCATATTATTTAAAGAATCTTCGTAATATTTTTTGGAATGTCTGACCGTGTAGTCTTCTTCTATGAGCATTTCCATTGCTCTTAAAACATCAGCCTTCTTAATATTATCATAATTTTGTCTAGTAATTTCAAGTAGCCTGTCATGTTCTGCCTGTTCATATGCAAGCTGTTGTTGTATAATTTCTGGTTTCAAATACTCTGTCTGAATAAAGTTTTTAACTAAAAATTCAATTTCTTTCTCATCATCTTGTATAGCTTTGATAAGTTTTTGACGATCTATTTCTTTCACCATATGAACTTTAGCTATTTCATTATCTAGTTCTATTTGTTCTTGTAATACTTTATTTAAAAACTTCTCTCTTTGTTCTTTAGCTACTTTATGAAGACGATTTTCTTGTTCCAAAATAGCAGACTCTTGTTCCTCCCATGTCAGTGTATTGCGTCTAGCAAATGGATTCATAACCATATTTGGAGGTTGAACTGTTGGCATATCATGTGCAATGGACAGTGGGGCATTATAATCTATATTCATTCTCTTACATAAATATTTCATTATTGCTGAAGTATCCTGTGAGGCAATATCTGATGGAGGGAATACAAACTGATGGCCATCAATCTCAAG
The DNA here is from genome assembly GCA_935421205.1 of Xylocampa areola. Lineage (NCBI taxonomy): Eukaryota > Metazoa > Arthropoda > Insecta > Lepidoptera > Noctuidae > Xylocampa > Xylocampa areola. The sequence continues at coordinate 13,962,142 of OW285201.1, forward strand.
TGATGTCAAATTAGTAGCTAAGCATAATTCTGGACAGAGTTCACATAAATCTCTATTATCAGTAACATTTAGTTTTCTTAGATTCTTCAGTTTACCTACTGATGGTGTAAGACTTCTTAACTTATTCTTTGACACATCTAATATTTGTAATGACTGCATAAACTGTATACTTTCAGGAAGGGCTTTAATATGATTATCTTGTATGTATAACTCAGTCAGGTTTACCAAATATCTAATATCACTAGGTAACTGTGAAAAGCTGTTACTGCTTAGATTGATAACTTTAATAAGATATAAATCCGACAATTGACCACCTTCTTCTAACGAATGTAAACTATTAATGTGGAAATACAAGCGCTCTTTTCTGTATACTTTGCATAGAGAATAGGTACCGGAGGGTACTTGACGCAGCTGACACTCTGATAAGTCGAAATCTGGTTCAGGCGATTCCTTGGCAAGGTACAGTTTCCTTTCAAGTCTCGCTCGTGCATCATTATCAGTATTTTGTCTTCCAAACAACGACATTGTCGCTCGGTTGACACACGACACAACACAACCCATTAAACAAAAACGTATTAGTTATTATTTCCCGTAACAATCGTCACCGACTTCGAGAATTCATTGCAAATGGATTAGTTTAAATCTCACTTTGAAAGTACTACACGTATTGTACAGGTAGCATCGTTAATCCAAGCAAATGCGATAAATAAACCGGAAAATAATAGTAAATAATCCAATCAGTACGTAGTTTACAAAAATTACCTACAAGTGACAGTTGACATTGACATAACTTTACACAACAAATGACATTGAAGTCAACACTAGTGTTGCCAGGTCTATCCCTGGGGGCCTGATTAACGCGGTGCGGCCTTTCTGATTAAGTGTCCGCCTTTGGCCTTTCGTTGTAATTGACAGCGAAGCCATTCAAAACATTTTGTTGGTTAACAGTTTTTAAATAATCCTATTAAATAAACTTTTATAGCCCGACATGAATCTAAATTGTAGTGAAATAGAGAACGAAAATGAAATATACTGAAATTGAACAAATAAAATAACAGAAACTACAGAACGCCACCTGCTAGGACCCTTAAATATGACCACGTTTATACATTTGGTCACACATGCGCGCGGGTTGCGAGTATTACGTACCTACCTAACCTTTCCACTGACCACTAGCACATGTATAGCGCCATTCACTTCATTGCCTGCATTCACTCTCTTTTCCACATGTGCATAAAATTTCTATTTTTGTGAACATACTTCCCAAATATACAAACTCATTATATCAGGATGTTTTGTTTGTGCAAGTACCTACAGAAGCTTTCCATTATGCCCAGGTGTGGTATTATGAGCTGCGGTGTGAAGAAATATAGAAATAGCGCCATTCATTTATTACTTAAGACTATTTTTACTAGATTTTGACCCCCACCCCCCTACATAAAAAAAAATAAGAATTTGCCGACCCCCCTGTATAATATATAATACGTAAGAATAAAGAAAAAAAATAATACACGTTTGGTTTGTTTTAATGTTTATTTTTCAAAGTAATAATTTTTCGAGCGCGCCTCGGCACCAACGCGGTTGCCCACGCTTTTTCAAAGTAGGTATTTCTATTTATACGTGTAAGTATTAATGAAGTAGCGAACTACGAAACCAAGCTGTCGCTTTAGGCAATTATTGTGTTCACTTGTAAAATTGTAAATAGGTTCAATTAAGTAGGTAAGGTCGCCAATTTTGTTTATAAATTAAACAAACCTTGAATTATAACTACTATAATCAATTAAAGTTACATTACTTTTTAAATCGTGTTGCCTTGATATAAATTTATATAAAACGTGCGTTCAAAGCAATCGATATCGGCGGAGGTGTGCGGCCGCGCCGGATTGTCGTTCAATGAAATACAAATATTTAGATATACTTCGAAAATTTTAGGAAAATTCCTATAAATTTTCTGATGCTTGGCTGGCGCCAACTTCAATAATATTATCGAATAATTGTTTAATTATTTTTTACGATAAGACCGCACGTACTTTGTACGTTTTCTTTTTCTTGTACCTTCTTTGGAATTAATATGTGTGTACATTATATTGTATTGTATTATCCTCCTACAACAAAAACTAAACAACGCAATTATTTTTGTGCATTTTTTCATAGCAGAGAGATATTTGGAGTCGGTTGTTTTTTGATTAAAAATGATTTTATTCCGGTAAATAGGCATAATGACAGATTTTGAAATCTCCTTTTATAATTTAGGTACATGTCTATTATATCCAAAAAAATATATTATTTCAGCAATAAACTAATTTTCAACTCAAATTATTGCATTTTAATCTATCTAATTTGATTTAACCGCGAAACGGCGAAACGGCGCGGCGCCATGACACCCAGCAGCGTGCTGGGTGTCATGGCGCCGTTTTGACGTCATGCCTCAGCATATTTGACATAAGTTGAAGCCATATTGTACGGCGATGATTGACATTTGACTGAGGCGTGACGTCATTCGTTGTGATTGGCTTTTCGGACAACATGGCCGATTGCAGCATTTTATACTTTTATTTTATTGAAAATTTTATTAATCTTAATGTTTTAATGAAACTAGGTAATTTTTTAGAATCCTTTGTGTCTATATTTACCTCTAAAACCATTTATTCTTTGCTTCTTTAATGCTGTCATCATGCCTATCCCCAGTAGCCCGGTGTCTGAAATTGGGACCGATTAATGTCATTAAGCTCACTACCATTTTTATTTTCGTATGGTTCACATTTCTCAGATGTGCTAGTTTCCTCACAGCTTTTTTCTTCACCGTTTTATGAAAGTGAAAATTAATTCATAATACGCACATGACTACGAAAGGTCATTAGTGCGTGGGTTTGAATCTGCTTTTGATTCGCTAGTCCTACGATCATAACCTAGCCGAGGTTATCAATTACCACTTACATTACATGAGGCTTATCAACTGTATCGGTGAAATGAGGGTGTATAACAGTAGATACACTTCTGCCTAAACTTTTGGGGATAGAGGCGTGATGCAATAACTATTTTCTAATACATAGGTACTACTGGATTCTGGTGGGACAGGTCTAAATTGCTTTATGTCCCCTTGAACATAACTATTATTATCTAGCTAAACCCGGCCATGTATCGCTGTGTGTGCGAATAGGGAAGTAATTATGTATTCGAAAAGAAAAAGAAGGTATATATTCATATACCTACTTTATATTAATACCTACTTTATATATAATTTTCTATTAAAACGCAATACCATCGACTACTTTTCGAATTTTGCGATAACAAACATACGAAGGCCAACATTTTGATATTAAAGATAAAGAAAAAACATGTTTTTATTAAACACTTTTATTTCTATCAGTCTTCACCAAAGCAAATTTTTGATCGAAAACTGCATCATCTTCATTTTACTTAATTGATTTTGATCATACATCACTATCTGTTACTTTATAAATATCTTAACGTTTATTATGTAGGTATGTATCTATTAGTTTAAATATTAGGTAGGTCATTATCTATCTTCCTGACTCTCATCTTTTATGCTATACCAGTTTTTATTAATGTGTGCTGGACCATGAAATTTAGAATAATCTTGAGGATTTAATAAAATTGAAGGACTATATATGTGTTTAGTCTTCTTGATGTCATAGTCGGGTCCTCTCGAATAATCCTTTGAGTAATCAGTGTTAAATTCATAATCGGAGTAGTATGGATATTTTTGATACCTATGATCATGTTTTTTTGGAGCATGTAAACCCCCATAAATGGGAATATAGTCGCCTTCATAATGTTTGTTGGGCTGAATTAAGGGTGAGATATGTTCTTTATTATTTTTGTCATCAAACGGAACTGCTAGTGATAACTCTTCCTTTATTTTCATTTTAATTTCAATTTTACCATCATCTGGTTCTTCCAACTGGGATTTATCAGGATTGAAGTCATACTGGTTTTTAATTAATCCGATGGCAGGGTTATTTGTTTCTTCCTTCGGTTCACCTGCATTAATAGGCAGTGTAGAAACTAATGTATCACCTTCATTTATATTTTCTGGGTTAATATTATGTTCATTCACTTTATAAATCCTTAGATCTGGAGTCTGGGATGGGTATACATGCATTTTTATTATCTTTGACAATCTATCAAAAGAATCAATTAAATCAGGATCAATTATTTCTGCAACTACGGGATTGGAATCGCTAAGTGGTTTTTCAGTTTTACTATTGGCTTCTTTTAAATCTCTTATGTTGCTCTGCCCCTGGATCTTTAATACTTCAATGGCATGCGGCTTTGCTCCCGGCTGTGTATCAAAATCAACAGATGTTTTGTTTTCTTGCGCATCCAAGGGTTCAGGTGGTCTGTAGGATATTTCTATTTCTTTATTAATAAGAAGACCTTCGTTTTCCGACGTCGACAGGAATTTCGGCCCTTTACTAAAATAATCAAACACATGAAAACTTGGTACGTCAGGTAAATTATATGTTTCAGCTGCTGGTAACAGTTTGATAACCACAGCTTTACCTTGGTGGTATCCAATCCCGTGACCTTCAAATGGTTTATTCTTCTCGTCCTTCTTTTTACTTTCTGTTCTTCTAAAAGCGTTCTCGTCTACTTGATCAGAATCTGTATTAGCGTCACAATACATTTTATTTAATTTTTGTGTATCCTTACTTGATAATCCTCGTCTTTGACCAATTTGAGCACCTCTCTGAAATATTTAAAATACACAATTAAGGTCACTAGAATATTCCTGATCACTGGTGTGGCTATGATAATTAATAATGATTGGTACGGGTTAATGTTTCGAAATAAAAAAAAAATACTTTTTTTTTAAGTAAATTTAAAGGCATATTTTTTATCATTTGCCTATATAAGTATGGCACGGGTAGGTACATCAACAGCCTGTATTTTTAAAATAGGTACTTCCATATGTTCCATATTATTTAGTAATATCTTAGGTTTGTGCGATCACTACACATTATAATAAAACAACTTTTAACTGGATTAATCGCGTGTATTATTGGTTTTTTGTTTTTCCTGACGTTTCGAACACTTTGCAGCGTTCGCAGGAGGACTGGCGATTAATCCGGTTAAAAGTTGTTTTATTATAATTTCATATTATTGACAACACTTCGAATAATAGTAGATAGTTACAATATTAAGTGTAAAAATAATACGGTCGCGAACAGGATTCGAAGAACCTGCGCCTCCCGGATAAATACCTACTCCAGGTACTCTGACCACTAAGCCATCTCGACCTCTGCTCACCACCGCGAATTCTTCATCCATATTTTTAACACGTCTTTTTGGCGTCGTCATTGCTATCTATTCAGTACCTATACAGGTGACCGAACCGACACGACTAACTTTGCAGTTAATACGATGTCGTAAAGGATGCAATTACCTTAATAATTCAAGATAAATCTTTGAAAAGCATTAACGCATACTTAACGAACTCTAAAGTTACAATATTAAATGGAAAAGATTTATCTTTAATACTTCGAATTTCCTAAAACAATACAATAAGAGAGATGGGAAGTGTACAGATTACCTACCCGTATTATTTAATAATTGATTAAAACTTGCTATATTACCTGTTTTGGTACAATCGTGTCCTTGCCATTGACAGAGAAAGCTCGTCGGCTATAATGCAGGACGCTGTCGTAGTCGTAACCCACGCCGAAGTCTGACACCGAAAACGAGTTGTATTTGCGAAAGTTATGCCGCGCCGCTGGAAATAAACAATATCGAATCTTAAGAGAACAATGTTTGGGCAACGGATTTCTCGAATACAAAAATGTACCAACATAACTTATTTTAACATACAAAGAAACTTTCAATAGAAATCGAAATTTACTTCACACCGAACGCTTATTGCTTAGATAGGCGGTGAGTTAATTTATATTCGCATTGTGTAGCGTTCGCGACAGGCGGTAGTACCGCTCGCTGACATTAGCAACTTACTGTGTTACTAAACATAGTTAATTTATGTCTATCTAAAACTCACGTAGTCCGAGATACTTCGCGTCAAGCTATGATAAGAAAAAACAGTATAGATATGATCACGATCCTCGCCACTGACAGGCCAGCCTTATAATACAGGCCATTTTTTTTGTACCATGCTTACCATCATGCTTACAGACCAGGGGGGTCTGTCAGCTAATCAATCTTGGTACGTTCGTGGTAACACTTTGACCTTGAACTGGCCTGTTGCAGTAGAGAGTTTCTATAGCATGCGAGGCTAATTTATACTAGTTTTGTTACCACTGACGCATAGCCTACTGTACCAAGATTAATTAGCAGACAGGCCAGCTGTAAGCATGGTACAAAATGGATGGACTACTCGCCCTGATACATTGCGACCCCCCCATAAAAAAACAATAGGTAGGTATAACATACGTTCTATAATGTTTTCCCAAATAATGTCAACATAGTCATCTCTGTCGAAGCTGCTCTGCATGTGGTAGAAGCCTAGCGTATGCAACAACTCATGCACGACCGTGCCGTGGCGGAAGCAGCCGCGACCAACCGGATGCCGAGCATGCAAATTGAGGACTTGGTAGCCACCTTGGTAACCCACTTGAGAAAAACATCCTCTTCGACTACCCTGAAACCGAAACGTTAGAGAAATTTACGTCGTGAAGTAGTAAAATATTATCAAGTTATTTCTAACATAAATTTCAATATACTCGTACTTCTTCGTGTCCATGTTACAAATTTCATTTAAGTATCGTGGTTTCCTAAATTTAAATTTGGTGTGACCAAATTTTTTCCCATATCTATCACAATATATTATATCAACGGAATAAGCACAGTGAGGGTGCAAAATATAAATAATGTTTTTCATCATAATATAATAGTACCTACTTAAAATTTGAAATTGTGTCTTTAAACAGTGTACCTAAGTGTTTAATAATTGTTTAACGGTTATTACTCCACACATTCTTCGGGATTGCCCGACTAGTTTCGAACTGGAACAGAGGTCTTATTCATGAGCTGAGCCCGCGGCGATGCCGCGAGTCAAACTACCCGTTCGAGTTCGAAACAAGACGGGCATTCCCGAAGAATGCGCGTGAGTAATAACTGTTAAACAATAATTAATATGAATGTGTCTCACGAATTATACAATTATATATTATACAAAAATAGTGAGTGTTTGTTTTTAATCGTTCTATATATCTACAATATTAAGTAAAAAAAAAAAACCATACCTGTATGACGACAGCATTCCGGTCTCCCCTCTTGTAAGGTCGGAATTTAACACAAGACGCGCTTGCTATATCTTCTATTCCACTTTCAATAGCACGTCTTTGATCACGAGCTGAAAAAAATTAAGATTTAAGTAGATGAATAACTTTACAGTTTTAGTAAAATAACTTCACGCAAAAGGAAAGATAGTCCTCCTATGTCATCAACATAATATGTAGATGAGTTGAGTTGAGTTGAGAGTGAGAGATGAGTTGAGTGGCTGGATAACGACGATAGGTATAAGTAATAGGCCAGAATTCCAGATTACTGCTCACAATTTTGGCGTAAGCGAACTAAGAAACGTCTTTTCATTTCAATGACTCTATTACCCGTTACTGACCTAAGAACCTGAATAGATATCATTCCCGATGAATACTTTAACATTCCATATTAACAATGAAGATGTGCATTTCTCCTAAGACAAAATGCTAAAGGTAATATTGATGTCATCATCAATACCCTTATCTGCTACGCTTCCAGTACACTATAACAGCCACTCCTTACGATTAATTGTTCTCCATATAACAAGACCTATATTTCTTTCACTAATGTTATTTTTCGTAGGTTAGAGAATTATCTCATCACAATTAAACATAAATTATCATTTTGTTGACAATTTACGATAGATACAGGAAAAATAATATAAGTTACTTACAAAAATGTTCTGCTTGGATGAAATAAATGACTTCATTATTTGGCCACCTTTTAGTGCCATCTCTAATGCCGTTTCTGGAGAGACCCTCAGCGACCTCTTCGACGATGAGCCGCCGCTGGCGTTCGTTTAGGATCAGGTCGCCCTCGAACTTGCCACTATCCTCCCAGGCGTGATCAGAGACCTCCTCATCCTCCTCATCATAATCGTTTTCATGATCCACACCCTCTGTTAAATGCCATACAATATATATTTAATGAATTCGATCTTCACTCACTATGCTAGCCTGCTGAGTGTATTATAAAATACATATTGAATTGTTATCTTAGCTTATATTTAAATGCCATGCTTGAAAGCATAGTCTCAACCATAGTGACACCGCAAAAGTTAAGTACTTATTAGAATTCATTGTTCACTTTGGACTTTCAAATAATTAATCGAAAAATAATTTAATATCATCAAACACTTGTGAGGCAGAAATAATAAATAATAATAATTAATTCGAACATAGCAAAACAACGTCTTCTAGCAGGTTTTGTACCTCCGACATATGTGTCTGCTAAATTTGTACTTCATCTTAGTAGTCAATAATATTCATTATTTATCAATAGAATATACCACTGTGATCAACTCATGTAGTTAACAACAACAATGCGGGAATTTGAAGGAAACCTATCAAGTAGATATTATTAATATCTAAAGTCCAAAATGTTTTTCCTCATCGCTTAAATTAGTCCTTTACTCGAAACCATTACACAATTGATACTGAATTGTGGAATTCTAAATGAACTCTAGTAAAACATTAGTTATTACTAGTAGCTAGTAGCTTTTACACTGTTTATACACGACTGCCCAAAGAGAGGAGTGTTATATTTTTAAGGTTCATGTACTTAGGTATGTATTGTTTCTTTGTTTTAATAATAATGTTAATTTAAATAAAAGTTTATTGATTTTACAACTGGTCTTTGAACATCTACACTTGTTTTCTATCATCATCGAGGACGAGACAACAACGAGTATAGTTGAATAGTCAAACGAACTTACCTGTAAGTGAAGTTCGACGGTAATTATACGAAGTTGTTGTCTCGTCCGAAGATGATGAGTCCCGCCCAACCCAAGCATTGCATGCTATATGTAGATACCTACATGACAGTGGCCCTATGTTGTAAAACCAATAAATCGCTATGAACATAATGAAGATAATTACAGAGACAGAGGGCAGCACAAGTAGGAGTGCGTTCCTTTTTTATCTATTTCTTCAAAATTAAATGTTATGTTTGTGAGTTTCTTTATTCCACTATAATTTCTAAATGCCTGAATCGATTTAAATGTATCTTTCGAATCATTGCATTTTCCCGAATGACATAGGCTAGTAAGATTATAGCAGCTGTGCTACACAAAAAAGTATGAAAATAAAATAATAATTAATGAAATAATTAAAAAGCACGCCTGCCATGTTTGAACTAAAAATTTAATAGTTTTCATCGCAGTCACCGAGGCACAGGACCGGGCGGACTTTTGAATTTTTTAAATTAATCATTTATTTACCTCTATTTTTAGGTTCATCCAAATGACAAAATAAAATATGAACTGTTATATCTCATAAATTTACTAGCCAACTTTCTATAGTAAAAGTGTATTTATGTATGTTAACTAGCAAATAATTATACTTAAGATATATAGCATCACACCTGTATTCCTCGACAGGGTAGGCAGAGTTATACCTAAACAGTTGTACGCATTTAACCAAAGCTGTTATTAAGACCCATGTAACAGTTGGTAAGCATATCTACTGGGCACAACTCCAAACTCCGAGATGCTCCTAGAATTTCCGAAGAGAAAAACCCAACAATGCCCGTCCTGGTAATCGAACCCGGGACCTCACGCTCAGCAATGGCTGTTGCGATCACTAGACTAACGAGGCAGAAAGTAACTTTAATACATACCTATTATCATAGATGTTATCCGAATTTTACCCAGCTTGGTTAAATAAATAATTCAAAAATGCCTGGATCCTGCTTTTGACTTGTTTCATGTTTGAAATCAATCACTAATTTTGAATAAAACACTGACAGGTGGATGTGTCTACCCAAATTTAAACATTTCGAAGACAATCACAATATTCCTACAGTGTAGAACTGTGTAAAAAAATATATTAGTACTCAGAAATCGTACCTAGTACCTAATATGGTTATCGCTTACTTTTGAGTGTTGGGCTCAGCTGAGACGTCTTCTTCAGGTGTTCCGCAAAATCCTCCAATTCGTTATATGACATCGCTAAACACTGATGAACCGCACAGGCGACGATTAAAAATACCAAGAGCTTTATGCAACCCATTATAACTTTAAAACCATAAGCAGGTACCGGCTCAAGATTATCAATATTGATTTCGCTTCTTTCTTTAAACTCAACTCACACGATGTTTTCGAAAAAAGTGTGTCATATTATTAACGGTATTTAATTTATATAGTTTATAAGATTTATTTATGTAAATTATATAGTATTTATTGCGCTGGTAGTTTACTCCAGTCCCGCGTGATTTTTTGTGTATGACAAAACCCGCCGGGGTGGGGCGAACTTTAATATAGCTTCGGATACGACCATTTCACAAGGTGTTAGACCGCAACTGCGATAGTGACGGCGGTGCTTGCGTCAGCGCGGGCGCTGGTGACGGCGCGGCACCACTCCACCACCTACAACTCGTGCAACACCGTGTTGCTAAATCTACTGGCTCCAGTTATTTTTGTCTTCCAACAATAACACCAACTTGTCATTTTTGTAATTGAATTAGTGAAATAGTAAAGGGAAAGCAACCATTGACCGTTCCGGTGAAATAAGTAGATACCTAAGTATCGAAGTGAAATAGTGTAAAAAGATGCCCTTTGGACCAAACGGAATGGTGCAAAAAATATAGATATGGGTATTCATATCTATAATTTTTAGCATCACTGATATTGAATTAGTCCAAAATATTACATTAGATAAAAATTACACCTAAGTAGGTACCTATATTGTTGGTAAATGACGCTGTTTGCTAAAATATAGATAAAGGTATATTCTAGTTCAGTCTGTAGTAGGTATTATCTATTCTGTGGTTCAGGCATCCATGATTATAATGTTGTTGGGTAGTTATTATACTTTTAAGCTAAAGATTTTTTTTTTACAAATATTCTTTTCAGTATTTATAAATTAATTGTATTTGTATACTAGCTATGCCCCGCGGTTTCACCCGCGTATAATTATATGTATTATAATTAGCTTATGTTACTCTTCATATAGCCTTTATATAGCTACCTGCCAGTAAAATCTTATCTGAATCGGTCCGTTTCGAAGATTAGCCGAAACTAACAGACTGACAAAAAAATTAAATACTGGTTTTTAGGCGTAGGTATCGTGCAAATATCTGTATGAGCTTAAAAAAAACTATCATTTTGTCATTTCAAACAGACACTTAAATTTTATTTATTTGTATTGATTACTAAATGTAGAAATATTTACATACCTAAGATTTCTTAACGAAACACACTCTCCTTAACTGGTTCAAAGAACCGACAATTGCGACAAATTTCAAAAAGAATCTGGACCCATAAAGAAACACGTTTCGGCTCAGTAACGTACAGATCTGTACGTTGTAACAATAAAAATCTATTGTGTCTGCTAATGACTGACGTCTGTCTGGGCATTTTTTGTTAATACCAATATCTGAAAAACGGATTTAAAAATAATTATCAGTATAATAATCAGCTTCATCAATCATTTCACTATAATATAAAATCCCTATCTATAAACAATAATAGGAGTCACTATAAAGGGCACTTTTCTGCTAAAAGCTCCACTCGTCTATAGTCTTTTTTTCCTTATTAACATAGCATCACGCCTGTATTCTCCGAAGAGGTAGGCAAAGGTATACCATATTGTACACCCACACTTCACCAATGTTGTAATTACGTATATAGATGGAAGCCTATTGCCTTCTACCGGGCACAGTTCCAAACTCCGGGATGCTACTGAGAATTTCCTAACAGAAAAACCCAATGACACTGCTCGACCTGGGAATCGAACCCAAGACCTCATGCTCAGCAGTCACGCATGGCACCACTAGACCAACGAGGCATTTCTTATTAATAATAAGTTTAACTCTAATTCTGTGTAGGTACTTACCTACCAAGCTACCTACACCTGAACCTGTGTCCACCTTACGTCATAAATCTTTATTTGCAGTCGAGTTCATACAGTGTCCACAAAAATTCGTTTGGGCCAGTAGAAACAATACGGATCCTCTGGATTTGAGTCCTACTCGCACTTAACTGCTTTGTTATGGGTTTATACCTAATTAGAATCTTTGGCTCTGAAAGTACTCAGTAGTTTTTACTAGAAATTAATTCGCGTATTCGATGGTAAGTACCTATCTTGACTTTTAATAAATTGATAAAAATTATACAAATAAACTATTATCAATTCTTGCAGTGTTCTGCAATCGTCAATGCCATTGTCAAACGAAAATGTGTGTAATTTCAATAATAAAAGTAGGTATTTGATATTGTATTGAACTGTCCTTGGATAAATGAGGTCGATGTCGCAAGGAAAATTGACCGTGATAATGACGGATAATTACGATAAATACTACTGAGATAGTTTAGGCGTCAGTCCCTTCTTGGTAAATTTGTCCGATAAGAAGAATCGTATAAATTTACATCAAAACCTTGACTTCGAGCAAAATTAGATTCTTATGTTTTTGACTTGGAGCAACGTGACGAACTACAAAGCACGGATCTGAAAAAAATACGGATGTAACCTTGCCTTCTCTTAAGCGAAGCATAGATTACGCACACACACACAAACACACACAGCGTACTGGCGTCAAGTGGATGAGTTTTAAGTATTTATATGCGTTTAGCTCGTGTATGAATGGAATTTAATATAAGCAAATGTCGAGTGGTGGCTTTTGGTCGAATGAGACGGCCAATCTATTTTAATTATCAGCTTGGTGACACTGTCATCGAAAGGAGTGTCAACATGAAAGACTTGGGCGTCTTGTTTTACCAAAAGCTCACCTTCCATGACCACATTACAACGGTGGCAAAGGAATCTTTTCGCAGACTCGGTTTCGTTCTCCGTAATTCTCGTGATTTCCACAATCACAATGTAATTAAATTATTATACAATACTCTGGTCCGTAGCAGACTGGAGTCAAGTGCTACGGTTTGGAATCCGCACGAAGTCACATACGTCCTGTTATTAGAGAAGGTCCAAAAAGCTTTCTTGCGAAACCTTTACAAGCACGTTTACGGTGTCTATCCATTTTTATACCCTACATTGTTTTTAATGGGCTGTTTAGGATATAATTCTCTCCAAGTACGTCGTGTTATGCAGCAAATATTAATTTTTATGAAAATCATTCACAACCAAATAAACGCACCGGATTTACACAATGCATTCCTACAAATCTTCACCCCCCATAATTACCTTAGAAATCGAAAACACCAACTGTTTGCGGTACCTAGCTGCAGGACTGTAAGTAGAACTAATTCGCCGGTCCCACGCATTTTGAAATTGTTAAACCGTTTCCTGGATTACAAACCAGAGTGTGACGTGTTTGCGAGGGAATCGAGTGCTAAACGATCTTTTATGTTGGAATGTTTGAAGTTTTGTGAGATGAATAATGGATGAAATAATTAATTAGACTACTGTGTCATTTTTTTATAAATTCTTGTTTGGATAATAAATTTTAAAATGTAACCTTTTAAGCAAAAGTGTAAGTGGTATTATGTGCCGTTCTTTCTGTGAAATAAATAAATGAAAAGCGAAATTGGATGACTAGGCATGGTTCCCACATGTCGTACACAACGCTGCGTCCGTATTTTTTAAGGTCCGTGCTACAAAGATGTTGCACTGAATCCAAGTGCGCCTATTGTTTAACTGCAACAATTGGCGCACCTAACCGAAACCACAGATATCTAAAGAAACGCTCTGTGACCGAAACTATCACATTATGGATGACACTTACATAGAAAATATACATAATTCTGATGTAACATCACATTTATTACATCATCATACTCAACAAGTCTTGACAGAAACGTTACAGCACGGGTTTGAATATGATCAACTCTCGCTGTACAAATCGCTGTTGTCAAGACAATCTACGCTGATAAGGTAGAGTATCCAAGATACATCTTTGAAAAGCATTAACGCGTGCTTAGCGAACTCTAAAGTTACAATTTAAATGGAAAAAGAATACGGTGGAAAAAGAATACGGTGGAAAAAGAATATTGTAACTTTAGAATTCGCTAAGCATGCGTTAATGCTTTTCAAAGATTTATCTTGAATTATTAAGGTAATTGCATTCTTTACGACATTGTATTAGCTGCAAAGTTGATCGTGTCGGTTCGGTCACCTGTATACTTAGGTGCTGAATTGATTGCAATGACGTCGCCATAAGACGTGTTAAAAAATATGGAAGAAGAATTCGTGGTGGTGAGCAGAGTTCGAGCTGGCTTAGTGGTCAGAGCGCCTGGAGTATTTATCCGGGAGGCGCAGGTTCGAATCCTGTTCGCGACCGTATTCTTTTTCCATTTAATATTGTAACTTTAGGTAGAGTATCAACGAGGAATACAATATTCCGTGCGTTTGGAGATTATCCACGCATACACGTTTCCACCCGAGCTGGGCGAGGACGACTTAAGTGAGGAAAACTCTATTTTTCTAGCCTCATGATACCATTGGTGAATTTGTACACTCTCTCTGCTCAGCTTTCTAGCTCATCTCTATTAGTTAAGCAGTCTTAATACAATGTTGAGCAACATTACACTGAAATAATAGGGCTCTTCTCTGTATCCAGTCATCTATCTGCTGCAGGTTTACTTGGGTAACAGTAAGTTAATAGGAAAAGGAAAATAATCAGATATTAATTATGTGAGGTTCACGGAAGCTAGTAAAACATAGCTGATAGTTGGCTTTCTGTTCTCAGCCTTACCTACATTAAGAATGAAACACGTTTATGTAACCAAGCGCTGTATTTCACACTTAATTATAAATCACTTTACTGTCCTATTCAGGTTTATAGTTAATCATTGATTATTTGTCAATCACAGCCACTTCGATATTATTCCCAGGCGATAGTACTTCCTTATCTCCGCAATACATTTTGTTCAACTTTATTATATCGCTTTCAGATAATCCAATTCGTTGGCCAATGGTCACATTTGCCTAGAAGTAATTAGAGATAACAATTAGTTTATACATAATAATGCTTAATGGATTTTAGCTAGCAACATCAAGGAAAGCAATAACAGAGTACTTTTAACCTAGTGGTAGTGCCTGAGCTGTAAGCAAGATTGATTAATTAAGATTCATGATATGAAAAAACATTTTCATGTTTAAATCTGACAAAGTGTACAAAACTGGTAACTAGTTTGTCATAATAAATGTATATGTGGTACAACACTTTAAATATATAATGATTATTTTTTTAATTTTGGAGTCATAAAAATCGATAGAGATTTCTCAAATAGTTGAGAATACAAGAGCTATTTGAAAATTATTAGAAATAAGCTAACGCTTTTAATTTCCGTACATTAACTTTACCTTTAGAGGGATAATGGTTTCATTTCCATTTACCGAGAATGATTTGGCCGTGTAATGCATAACACTTTCGTAGTCATACGGAACGCCGAAATTAGTCACGGTTTCCTTGCTGTACTTTTTGAAATTATTTTCATGACCTGTAAAAAATATTGTCGGTTTTAAAAGTATAAAAATATTAACGTACCACGTTTAACAACAAAAGTAGGGGTGAAATGAACATCTAAAGGAAACGCTGAAACTTGCGACTTCGACTTCGAAGAATTGTATAATTTATGTAATTATTCGCTCTAAGAAGTCCAAAAAAGTAAATGTATACCAATAAAATTGCTGAATTTTATAAAATAAGTATATAGATAAAGGTCTGAAACAGACGGATGACGCCGATGTACTTCTGTGTTTAGAAGTATGAATAATTTAATCAACGAAAGTACCTGGTTTAATGTTTTCCCACACAATAGTAACGAATTCATCTCTATTGTAAGTGCTCTGCATGTGATAGAATCCAAGGGTGTGCATCATCTCATGTATCACGGTACCGTGTTTGAAGCATCCCTTAGACAGGTTCAGCACTTGCCGAGAGCTGAACCCCACGTTCGAGAAACAACCGCTACTAGAACCCTAGAAGAAAATATTAAACATTATTAACAAATTTATGTTTGAATTAATTTTAGATTGTTCTTTTCCATCTAGGTTGTTCTATGATTTAATATTTATCTGCAATGCTTTATACTATATAGTCTTTCATTCTTAACGTATGGTTGATGAACGACCTAGTGTCAGAGTTTAAACCACCCGTCGGTCTCTGACATGGCTTTACACAGCATCGAGAACATCTCTCAGGTGTGATGGTTTTCTCACCATGTTTTCCTTCACCGTTTTAAGCAAATGATAATTAATTTAGAATACGCACATGACTTCGAAAAGTCAGAGGGACTTGGATGTAGTTAGATGTAATCAAAAGGTAAAGAGATAGTCACTTGTATGTGAACAGCATGTTCATCATCCGATTCTCTTCGGCGGAATGTGAGACACGATTTGTTCGAAATGTCAGCTATCGCATTCTCAATCTTCTGTACTCGCTCCTCATCTGTTACAAAAAACCATTGTTATAAAATTTGCAAAAGCTTGGTTAGTCAAGGCGAAGTTATTGTATTAAAATTCTGTAAGTTTACAACTGTGGAAACCATTTTTTTTATGATATTAGTAATTGCCTCGTTTGTCTAGTGGCGTCGGCGGGGTTGCTGAACGTGACGCATTGGATTTAATTCCCGGGTCGGACGTTTTCAATGGAAATTTGGAACTTTCCTCGGTTGATCGCAATAGGCTCACCACTGATTAAATGGGACTTTAACTGCATCTGTGAAATGGTCCCTTCGGTTTGGGGTTACTGGCGTGATGGTATAAAGCCATTATATCATGCTTTTAATTATTTGCTTCCCTATAAAAAATATTCAAAAACCTTGCTTCAAAATCTCATAAGGTGTTGATGTTGACGCAAGGTTTGAATTTTAAAGCCGATCGACTTCAAAAAAGAAGGAGGTTCTCAATTCGTTGGATTTTTTTAATTATTTTTTTTCTTTTTTCGCCGACGCCTGTTCCGATTTGGAAAATCCTTTTTTTGTTTTAAGGGGTTATACCTACTTCCCAGGTAGTCCCATGGTCATCAAGTCAGGATCTATGATGAGAGCCTGGAGAAATCGAGGGAACTCTTTAAATTTTATAGGCACACTTGAAGGATTTTGGTATCGACTTCAAAAAAGGAGGTTCTTTATTCGACCCATGTATGGTATTATATATTTCTCAAAAACGACTGATCCGATTTCGATGGGGTTTTCATTATTTAAATACATATTTTTCATGGAAGGTTTTAGCATATAATATATTAGGATCTGATAAAGATCTTTGGAGATAGACAAAGAAACTTTTCACAAACGAACAGCAAATGACCTGCGATTGCTGCGATCGTATATCTACGTATTGCTTGATTTGAAAATCATGAATCAATTTGAAAAATGTTACTAAAGAATCAGATTTATCGTATAAACATACTGTAGGCAAAAATTTACAAATAAAATGGGAGAAGGCGCTGACTCCTGCCTGGCATACAGGTTTCTACCTACCGTTTTACCTAACTTGGGTTAATTTACATGGAGCAACTGCCTATCTGATGTCCATAACCCAGTTACTGGGTAACACGATATGTCGTGGTAAGACTGGTTGCCAGACTTTCAGGCATCTAACTACCCGTAAACGGCTGTCAGAATTGTTCATTTCACAACCGGGACCGACCTTTTAACGTGCTCTCCGAGGCACGGAGATTCAGTTATAATGGGGACTATCCACAATATCTTAGTACCTACGCTACCTCTGTATCATAAATAATTTCATTTAATTAAAATTATAGCACAAAAGTACCTATTGAAAATGGTGGGGGCTTCAGGTGGTCCATTAGTCACGAAGGCAAAGGCTTAGGTAACCATAACAATACACGTAAAAAGGGAAAAGATTTGAGGCATTGTTATATTCAGTGGGTTTTTACATACGTAGGTACTAGAAAATCCATATCTAGCGGAAATACCTTTGTACCTATAGAATTAAATTGAACAATAGTATCGTTTGTAATTATCCTGTTATTATATATATAGCTAAAATATACTTATCAGTCATGAGCTTTTGGGGAAATTGTCGATAATAATTGCGCACAAATATTCCATCGTTTAAATAAATAATTAAGTATATTTATAAGGACTTATAATGATAAAGTAGGACCTCATACTAATTTAAACTCAAACTCAAACTTTTTATTTGCTTTCCACAATGGTGTTTGAAGATGGTAAGTAAAATAATGTAGTACATCGTGGACCCTGTTGGGCACGCAAACATTAGGAGAGAGGAAGAACATTTGTAAGAAGGTACTTATAGCATTGGTAAGTAATTCTTTTTATTTATTAAAATATCTACATAAATAAATTATTTATTATATATGTAGTAGAATACCTATTTGCTATTCTTAATTTAATATTTATTGTAAGTATCTATAGTTTTTAATATATATATTTATTATTTTTAATTATAATTATGTACTTACTTATTTATATTTAAAATTTTTACCTACCTATAATTTTAAGTAGGTACCTATCTAGATAAGCAAGTAATAATTGATAAAGATATATATGTAACATAGATATAACATAGTGATATTTGTACTGTTTATTTATTATTGTAGTCATACAATATCAATATTTATTTACTTATTTATTATATTCTATTATGTTATTATGTTAAGTTGGCATTTAATTTATAATACTTATCGAGGCATTTATATTATCTTTATTTATTATTATCATAAATTTTATGTTAGGATCCTTAAAATTTATCATTTAAATATTCATTTATGTGGTAATAGCCTTTTTGGAGTAATAATTTCTTTAATTTGTTTAACTATGAGTATGCTTTATTTTATTATATGGTATGCAGAATTACCATAAGTATCTACCCATATTTGGTCATGAATTTTAATACACGCTTATTATATTAATAGGTGTACCAAAGTTCTGGTATTGTATGTGCATTACTGACTCATGCTGGGCTACCTGGGAAAAAGTCCTCGCTTCTCCCGGTCGAGCAAAGAATTATTGGTGCATATATATTCCTGTTATATTTTTTAACACTCAAAAAACGGGAGGTTTTCAATTCGACGCGTATATTCTTTTTTTATGTAAGACCACGCATAATTCAAGAAATGTTCTATTGTAAAACACTCTCTTTTTTTTAAAATGAAATATTTATGTAAATTTTTTTATTATTCTTATTCTGTTTCATTTACATTATATTGTTAACTATATATCTTAAGCAATAAAGAAAACAATATACTTATTATTGAATTAATATAAAAAATAGTAGGCCACCGGCATCGGGAACAAGGTCCAAGCTACCGGTGGTTAGGGCTCTAGAGAGAGGAACTTCCTCACAATGCGTGCCGTGTCGAGGAGGACCACTTTCTGTATCAGGCCCTTGATCCAGCTGCCTAGCGA
Organism: Xylocampa areola; assembly: GCA_935421205.1. NCBI lineage: Eukaryota > Metazoa > Arthropoda > Insecta > Lepidoptera > Noctuidae > Xylocampa > Xylocampa areola. The sequence continues at coordinate 13,981,670 of OW285201.1, forward strand.
GTACTTAGTACTTTAAGGTGTCGATCAAGGCTCTTCGTTATCAGTCCGTTGACCGTCACTACTATCAGCACAACGATTGCCGAGTCCATGCCCCAGATGCGCCAGATCGAGATATTTGATTTGTTTATCTTTCTCTGCTTCACGAGGTTCTCGGCATGAAGGATAGTGACATCAACATTCACTTTGCGGCGATCTATCAGCACTATTTCAGGCTTATTGGTAACAATAGTCCTATCAGTGATGATAGATCGATCCCAGTATAATGTGACATAGACCTTTATCGAGAACTGGGTCGGGCACATACCTGTGGTCGGGCACCTCCGAATCCACAAAGTTGTATTTCAAAGCAATTCTGGGTACTAGTATGTGTCTGTGCAAGTACTCGCCGTTAGCAAGACCAGGACAACCAGAAATAATATGCCTAAGGGATTTGCTCCTGACAACATGTCGACTGTCCCGTCCACAGAATTATAACTAAGTCATGATATACTTCCGGTAGTTGTTCGGCATGGTTATTTTTATTCTAACGTTTTACAGCTTAGTCCGATTTTAATGATTCTTTTTTTATTGGATAGAAGATCTCATATAGAGGACTCAAAATTAATTACGCTGAATATGATTTACGGCGGCTCAATTTTTGAAAAAGTTTTTGTTTTGCTTCAAAATGTTGGGCTTCAAAAAAATACCAGATGGTTCCTCCAATTAATGAAACACCCCCCGTATTCTAATCTTGAGGAACTCTGGGTGAATTATTATCGGAAAAGACACACGCCGCAACTCTTGGTTTGCTGATGGTGTTTATGGGGATGCCGTTCCTTCTCTTATAATCTCTTGCTTAACATTACATTACATATCACGTTATTCATAATGATTATTGTTTATACCTAATGATGGATCAAATCTTTTGTTCACTTAATAAAAGTTGACATAGAGTTGATATTCTTTCCACGCAACATAGTAGTAGAAATTTGCTTTAATATGAACTTGAGGTCTGGTAGTTTGAAATGTCATACTCACATAAATGTCTTACTGTGGTGGCGTGTGTGTCGGGTCATTCTGTTCCCTAAAATATGGTTGAGCTGAGGGATGCTGATATATGCGTGATACTCGTGAAAACGCCACAAATTGGTACTGGTGAGCTCATAACTACCAAGACTTCACACTATTATTACAATTTTGTATCTTCTATTGTACCTACGTGTACAACTATATCTGCATCACATAATATTTTAAATCTTCATAATTGTATCAAAATTGTTGTAACACAACATTTTAAAGAGTAACCATTGAGTTTCTTGCCCGTACTTCTCCATAGGAATCTACATTTTGGATCGTGGCATTTCTTGACTTTCAAAAGTACCTTTATATGGTCTAATTGGAATAAATGATTTGAATTTAACTGTTACTCATAAAGACATTAATTATTCGTAACCCCCACATTAAAGATTTTTGGACATCCATAAGATGAGGTAGAGCTTTGAGAGGTATAAGGTTTCGTCTTGGCTAGAGACCTGTCTATTAAGGTACCACAGGAAAGTGACACATCAAATCAAAATTTTTGAATCTCAAATATTAAGATAGCCCCCAAAAGAGCCCACCCTTCACCAGGAGGTCTTGGATTCCACTCCTCAGGTCGTACAAAGTGTTATTGGGATATTCAATTACTGTTTCTGAAATTCTCAATAGCAGCCCGGAGTTTGGTATTGTGCCCGGTATATAGAAATAGGGTTACCACCTTACATGGGACTTAATAACAGCAGTGATGTGAATGTATGCTGTGTACACCTCTGCCTACCCCTTCGCAGAATATAGGCGTGATGCTATGTATGATATCTTATTTTTTATTTATTACAATAGGTACGTCTTGTCATCTTGTTCGAGCGGGGACAGAAGTTGACTTTCTCTCGCATTCTTCGCGCACATCAGGTCTTTGCAACAAGTAGAGTTATACCATAAACCTGCTCGGCAATAATATATCACGTACCTATTCTATATCTATATGAGTTGTAGCTTCCCTAGGGTACACCCAAAGACGATAAAAAACTCACTTCAGAGACCACTATCTCTTCAGAGAGTAGGCAGCATGTGTGTTAAGTAGGTATATATTGTTCGTATCCCTATTATAAATAGATTAAGGTCTTAATTATTTAAATTTTCGGTAAGTGGGTACCGTTTTTAATTGAAATTACTGATATCACATTATGGACCCATCATAATTAACTAATACAAAAGGACCTTTGAAATACACAGCGTAGGTAAGGGACATGATAAGTAATATTATTTATTATTGATGATATCACATGGATAACGTTAATGTAGTATCACGGCAACGCTGACTACTTTATATTCAACGTCATATTATGGTTTATAAAGCGGAATGGTTACCCCGCTACAACACGTCATTAAGTCCGTTTGGGGGTAATGTCCCAAATCAATCACAGAACTACATGAATATCCATAACACCTATTTTCCGTATCTGTCTACGTCGATGTAGAGGAAAAATATCGGGTGCGGTTAAATACAAAGTCGATATTGGATTGCCCTATTAGGGCATCAGTGATTCAAGAATTTCTTTAGAAGTAGTTAATTATGGATAATTCATCCTAAATAGAACCAAGCTACAAACCAAAGTCATCCTCCTGGATGTAATACACGACTGTGCGGTTCGGCCAGCGCTTGGCAATATTCGTCAATCCATTGCGACTAGCAGGATCGAAGACTCCATATACCGCGTCACGCTGGGCCTTCGTCACCACCATGTCACCTTCGAAGTACTCCCCGAACTCATCTAGGCAGTAAAATAGGCCTGTATTTAACTAACTGCCTGACAAACCTGTTTTATTATAAAATATTAACAATTTGCACTTCTTCTGTAGCTAATTTGGAGACCCGGGCGTCGAGCACGGATCTTTGTCGACAAACTTTTAGAGTCATTAAAAGTTTAAATGTATTGATTTTTTGCGTGTTATCAACAATTTACATCTAATTTCTAATTTCGTTTAAAATCGACAAATGTATCGACAAAAGGAACCATGCTCGTAGCGCAGGACTCATTGATTACATATTGGTAGAAGCATCATGTTTTTCTACGTGATATTCGAATGCGTATCCGAATGCAGTGCGGCACATTCCTAACTATAAATCAGCTAATGTATGCGAAGCAGAACCACATGCAAGTATATCCGCTTGGCAGGAACGGGCCAACAGACGCTTTTGCTTAGCCAAAAAGGTTCTCTTGCACCAGTAGGTATATGATATTGTACTTACGTAGGTACGTACTTTTATCTTAACATGAGCTTCAAAGTCGATTTGGCTAGAGCGCAATACATAGATACTTATTGGATTTTAATAAAAGGAACCTAATTAAGATTGGAACACCCTTTGGAAATAAGAATATAGGTATAATAACATTTAGGTTAAAAGTTTGTTCATTACCGTTGTTATCGAGATCCTCGTCCTCCCATAATGGTGCAGCTGTGGAAGTAACTACAATTGTACTTAAAACTATCAGTACCATATAAAATAGTTTCATTATAACAATACTTTGGTCACGGTTCGACCGCCAACTAAAATGAACCACTAATGCACTGAACACCGTAACATTTCTTCATGCCTTTTTAAACGAATGATTCTCCTACTCGCTCAAAGCAGTTTAACAACGGGACATCACAATCGATCACCTAATTAGATAGTCAGGTTATCTTTTTACGCATTTACTTACGAAATGGAGTGGGTTTTATGTCGCCATCGCCACTACTCGAGTTATCTCTAAAGCACCCTCGTGAGCTCTCACCAGGACACTATTTAATATGAACAATGAGTAGGTACCTACCTACACGTATCTATACATTCTGTCTGCATTGCGTTGTAATAAGTCATTGCTAGCAGTAGCAATGAAACCTTTGTTTTGTCTTGTACTAAGTATTATCTATTCTGTGATTTTGTTGAGCACTTGGAGTAGGTACTGATACAAGGTGTGCATGTTCAAACCTTGCTCGCGGTCGTAATTTTCTATGCACAGAAATTACAACTTTAACCCTAATAAGAATCTTGTTTACAACTCTGAAAGAAGTTGTACCTAATTAATTACCCACGGAGCGGTTTGAACGATCAGCGATTTAATCTGCGGTGGCTATCTGTCCATCCCTCAGAAAACATCTACATAAGTCGGTCCCACCCGATTAATGATTACTAATTTTAAAACAGGTCAAACCTTATGAATTAACCATTAACTGCGTTGTGGTGGGCATATAATACCAAATAACTACTACATGATAGCCATTTAAAGTATACATTTTCTTGATGATATCGTATACCTATCTTTATCGAATTACCAATGAAAAATAGCAAAAATACAACAATGCATCAGCCCACGGATCTGAAAAAAATACGGATGTAACCTTGCGTTGTCATAAGCGAAGCATAGTTTACGCACACACACACACGCAGCGTACTGGCGCCGAGTGGATGAGTTTTTAGTACTTTTATTCGTTTAGCTCGTGTATGACAAGCGAAATTGGATGACTACTTCTCACATGTCGAACACAACGCTACGTCCGTATTTTTTAATATCCGTGGCATCAGCCAAACAGAGCCGACTCTAGATAATGGGAGAAGAATAAGTAAGTAATTTTTCTTTCTTTCTTTCTAAGATTAAAGTTATCGAAGTTATTATTTAATCCCTCAATTAGAACACGGTATTGTTTCGGCTGCTATATAGATAAGACAATTAGTCTACTCTACTACTACCTAAGTACTTTCTACTTATTTTGGTAATTTATTTGCTCAAGATGACACAGAGATTATATGAATAGTATTCCTTGACATACCCAACTCTGCTCGTTAAAGTACTAAATTGTACTACTTTACAACATTAAAATAGTACTGTGTCTGCTAATTTGCGAGTCAACAGATTATTATTAACCGAAATGCGCTTTTAAAACCATCATCACGCATCAACCAATACATCGCAACTATAGTCTCTATAATGAGATATGTGAACAATTAATCTGCCCGCGAAATAAACACAAAGATAAACAACCGCCGTGCATCACATGTGAATCACTGGGCAGGGAAGGGGTAAGGTGTTTATTGTGCATGGAATATTTAATAAGGGAAGGAACTCTAAATGAACACTATCAAACTTTACCGGCCAATAAATTGTTTTACAAATGACAATGGCCGACTAGAGAAATAAAGAAAAGACCGCACGCTCGACGTAGCATGCTGACTGAGTACATTGAAACACTAATATTCAAACATGATCGGCAAATCTTTGAGCCAGCCAAAGATTACGACGTCACAAAAGACGTGACATTTTATAGTAGGTAGGTTCCTAACGAAATAATAAGAAAACTTCTAAAACTTGAAAAGCCTTTTTAGCTGTTATTGATAATACCGTGAAAATGGCTAAAATATTGTAAGGAGAAGTTCTAACAATTTTGTTGTATTTTACAATATAAGGTACCTAAGAGTTAACTAAAAAAAAAAAAAATTTCACATTTGATTTTGATTCCCGGTATAGTTTTTTTTTACAATGACATGGTCCGTAATTAGTTTCCTTATCTCATTAATTTTCCACATTTATCCACATTGACCACTGGTTATACTAAAGAAAAAAAATATTTCAAGGCATTGAGAGCTATTAAAAGCATTTTATATGGTTTTGGTAATTTAATTTTAAAAAACCATGAAGTCGTAAATCACGCCTATTTAAATAGCACATCCCGCTAACAGCCAGGATTAATCAGATCAAACAAGCGAATATAAACTTAAATAATATTAATCTAAAGAGTAAAGTTGCCTGCATGAAATAGCCTGTTTTTTTACAATAAGACTACCGATCTATAGGAGTATTTTTTAAGATAACTTCCGTGTGACACGTTCTTGTTATTTACTATATAGCAATGCCAGCGACTCCATCCGCGTGAAAGTTGGAAAATAACATCTTGTCATATCAGTATACGAACACAAAGATCTCATAATTTGATGATTGATATGATTCGAAATAAAGTTACTGAAATACATTGTTATTGTGGTACATCGAACGATGTTATCACAAAGTTAAAATTTGTCTGTCTGTCCGAATGATTATTTTAAGGTCAATGATGGATTTTCAACAAACAAAAAAAATGGTTTATAAACTATATATGTGCCAAATTCCATCCCAATCCGTAATACCTATTAGTAAATTAAGTTTATTCAAAATTTTAATTAGGATATAAGTACCTACTATGCTATCGAGATAGACGCAAAATGAGATCGAATATTATATCACTAATACATATTTCACAATTATTTCATTTCATTTCAAATATTTTATTTCGGATCATAAATCCATATTTCATTATTAGTACAGTATCATAAACAATGTTAATAGATATAGATGAAATTTCATTATTAAATAATTCAAATTCTATATCATTATACATTAATCTTATAAAATTAAAAATATTAATAAAATGTATTTATTAAACCGGGCAAGTGCGAGTCGGACTCGCCCGCCGAGGGTTATATTATAAATAGTTCTGGAATCGAGTTTACTTACCGCGTTGTTTGAAGGACCCAACAGCACCATGCCCACAGAGTACTTTTTTATATATAGGTAACCATGCCGTCTGCATAAGTCACATTATTGACCGACATACAGTCTATGGATGGATGATCCATAGACTGTAGCGCTGCTGAGTTCATCAATGCAACTGATTATTGATGTTAGGCCATCCTGTCTAACACCCACTAACACCACACTCTAACTTATATGGGTCATAAAAGGAGTTCGCCCACTTAACCCGGTTACTTCGGTTAGCATACCAAAATTTCAATAGACTTAAAGTTAGAATATTAAATGGAAATAGAATACGGTCGCGAACAGGATTCGAACCTGCGCCTCAAGGATAAATCATGATCAATAGACTTATTAACTCACCAGGCACATTCAACTTTACAAGTTTTTCCCACAGCTTGTCATAACAGACTATTAGGTCGAAAGCCTTGGATAGACAAAGAAAGACCGCATAAACGGAAGTTTTTCCAATTACAAAAAGAAAACTCTATACAGTCACTTAGATATCCGTCAATTTGTCAATACCCCTTTTTCTCAGGAACGGGGAGAGGTATCGAGTTGAAATTCTTATTATCTAACATAAGGTCTACGGACAATAGGTGGTGTAAAAAATTCTTCTAAATCAGCGCAATTAATATTCCCGCACGGAACAAATATTTCTATGATTTACAGATAATTGTTCCGGCCTGGGTACATACGTCACAGGAATCAATTTTTATATTATTTTTAAAGATAATTTAATCTTAACATTAGGTATATAATATAAGGTAACATGGCCGTTATGAGAATTTGCCAATTAAAGAATTAGGCATTTAGAGAGTTGGGCATTCTTTAAATTCGCCATTATGAAAATTAGCCATGTATAAAATAAGGCATTTCGAGAATTCATTTATTGAGTCACATGAAATTTTAAGAATTAGATCAATGTTCGGTGCTTACCTTACCTATTATTTATAAATATTAGTAAGTTAGTTATTTTGGTGAAAGTTGAATGTACTTAACGATCAACCTTACCGCTCACACTGTCAAAAGTACCTCTTGTATATAAATTAATATTATATTTGAGATAAGATACCCCATCGTACGTAACCATCGGAACCGAGACCTATTCGCACTTGTCCGTTTTATCATAACAGGCGTCCGAGGACGGATCTTTTCGATAGACTTGTCGAAGTTTTATGTATAAAATTTATCGTTTTATCAACACTATGTCAAATTTGACGTTTCAAATCGACAAACGTGTCGACAAAAAGAACCATGCTCGCACCGCTGTAACGGTTATTTTGGTATATGGAAGGAAGAATGTTGTTTTAAAGACAAAAATAATCTGTTGTAAATAAAGTGCTATATTTATTTTACAAAATAGTTACAAAAAGAACTTGACACACAAAATTTACTGTACACACCTGCGGTTCTGATTAATGATTTATACCAACTAACTCAATAAATGTACAATAATATAATTAAAAAAAACTTTACTTAAAGTAATAATTAAACTTAAAAAACGGTCCCAAAAAACATAAAAATATACTACTATTTAATTCCATTCATAAGATTATGGCATTTGTTTAATGTAATACTGAACTTGCTAATACAACAAAAATATGTACGCTGTTCACTATATGTGATCTTTATACTTCTTATGAATATGTCGATAATGTAGGTATGTCATAAATATGAACATTGTGACAAATTATATCAATGTGTATTGTAAAATTAAGCCAAGGCTACTTTGCTTTACGATTAGAAATCTCTCAAAAGTGATTGCATCAAAGTTAAATGAATTTATAGATAAATCATTTAATTACCATAACTTTCGATCAATTTATAACTTCAGTTTTTAAAAATCAATAAGAAAACAACTTTGATGCGAATCCACTCTGATAAATCATCCTTTGGTGAAATAATGGGACACTTTAATATTTCTCTAATTTACACATCAAATACAGTGAATAATTAATTTAGGCAGTCTTTAATACACTTTAGATAATAATTATATCCTTTAATCGTTCCGTATTTTCATAATACACTAAATAAATAATAATACCAGATAAAGAATGGTAACGTACCCTATAACTTAACTAACAATCAAAATATTTTACATACAAAATACAATATCAGCACATAATTCAGTAAAGCACTGTAAAACATTCTAAATATTGGTCTAGTTATTTATTGCATGGAACCTTGTTGTTCCTTTTGAATACACAAACTACCTGATCGATGCAAATACATTATTATTCTTAAGCCTGTATTAAAATGGTATTGCTTGTATCGTATTTTATTTACTATTGTTACACTGACACTTTGTTGTAGCGCGGATACACCTCTAGCGTGTATGGTCGCAAGCTGCAACAAACCACGCAGTGTGGCAACAAACTTTAACGTGAATAACATATGTGCACTCATCAGCAACACTATCATATTGGGGTTTATTACGCTTACTACTAATATTCTTCTAATACAATTGCCTACGCGTACAGGACGTCAATAAGACTGAGTAGTAAGCGACACGCTACATGATTAGTATCACAAATTGTGCAGCAATTCTAATAACAATACATTTTATTGCTATTTCAATGAAGACTCGATTGTCTTAAGGCAAATTAAACGTTGATTATATTACACTATTCAAATTTGACCTACAATTATTTTGAAAATGCAAGAGCTGTGACCATGATACTATTGACAAAATTTAAATATTTTCCCAAGTTTCATACAATACTTGCTACAGCTTCAGAGCTAGCAGCTTTAAATCTAAATCTTACATTATAGTAAAGTTATGAAAACATTGAAGAATAATGTAAATAAGTATACATCTCAAAAGTAGGTTATTCGTTAGCTTCCTTGCAGGTAGCAACCTATAGGAAAAATATAGATTTCGAATATCAAAAATAAAATATGCTTCAAATTCATAATTATGAATACTTTAAGAGCATGCACAAACATATTGCATTAACAGTAATACTTCAACACGAATTAAATGGCATCGACGCATTATAACTGTGTCATTGTCTTCATAAAAATATAAGAGACTGATCTCATATTTAAGTGTGAACTGCTTATTTTCAAGTTTTTGCAGTTAAGTATTTAAATGCGCTTACAATCTTTTAATAATCATTTATTATATTATAGTATTTCCCATCGATTATTTATCAACTATCGTTTAAATGTTAAGAGATAGTTTTATTTTGGCGAGCAAGTTTTAAAATGCCACCCTTTCTTTAATCTTTGTACCATGAGAGCATTTTCACTCATTCCAGATACGCAACGTTTTCGCTTAGTTACTAATCGAGTACTACTTGTACTAGGTATAGAAATGGGACATTTCAAGTTTGGCACACGTTTAAAAAATGATATGTTTATGTTGTTTTGCATTGCTATAAGGGGAATGGGGTGTACTTTGTGTATAAAAATATTACAATATTATTTATTTTAAAACATTATGACATTAATAAAGGGTTTAAAACATCTCACTCCATTTAATTAATATGGAAGACCCGTGTAGTGTTTGGATTATTTGAGGCGTGCACATTAACTTTCTACTGCAATTAAAATGAACTGTCCCATTTCTTGTAGGTACTTAATTACGCGTTAAATGTTATTAAAACACGGTAAACAATAAATGACGTCAAAAACAAATATACACTCGAAATGCTTAATATCGACTAAGTCACTATGATTCAACAGTAGTTCCGCTACCATTTCTAAGACTTCAAAAAGTTTCCTCTAATTCGATGTATAGAAAGCTAACTTCCGAAGCTGGCTTACACAATAATGTATAAAATGACATCAATGGCAAATACAACAACGAGATGATTCAAGGACTTTACTCTAAACACCCAAGGCGTCGATCGTTTCATTAGTACACTATGCAAGTCACATGCTGATATGTAATAGACGACAGTTATTCGATTTAAATACTGATAGAAAGAATATTTTACTCGATTATTATCATTTGATGCACATGAAAAGCGTTGAAATCGTAAGCGCGCGGACCGCAATTCTCGTCGTATCGACCTGTCGACACATCACACTCGCACTCGATTCAATCACAGTCGAGAAAATCGCACAATTAATAAATACACTAATATTAATTAGGCCTTTTTAGGACAGATAATCACAATTTCTCTAAATTAATATATCTCCTCGACATACAATTCAAGCGAATCGTTTTTTATCCTATTCCTTCTTCATATTCTTTGGATTCAAAATTTACCTGCAAAACAACATTATATTGACATAATAATTACATTCATAAAAATACACTAGCCTAATGACGATCTTAAAATGCCAAATTCAAATTTCTGATTCATCATCTAACATTACAAATATTTATTAAATTCTAGATTACAAACTCTTACTTTAATAAAGAGATGTGTCTCGAGAATCGACTTGTAACATACGCAGATCTAAATACCGAGAATAACGTGTTTGTTAATCAATATACGTACTGATAGGCAGCAGCAGGGCGCGCACTGCCCGCGCGGGCCGGTGCAGCGGTCAGGCGGCCGTCTGCGCGGGCGCCGCGTGCGCGTGCGCCGGTGCCGCCGCGGCTCGGGCACGGCCCCCGCGCGGCTTGATGCTCTCCGACACTTGCCACATCGCCTCCTCGCTCAGCACGTCGTCGAACTCGTTGAACATCGCCAAGATGCGTTCATTCTTCTTGAACTTGTACTGCCTGCTGCCGAAATTAATATTAATAATTTATGTATGCCGCCGATTGACGGCCATTCGACGTCAATCAGTAGAAGAGCGTAACCGCTAAGCGCTTTTATTTTTAAGAATTATACTCATGTAATTTTACTAGTAGTGAAACATTAAGATTTAAAAAGCAATAAAATATTTAAAAAACGAGTCATCCACATAATTATGATTAATACGCACTCTTTATGGAATCTCTTCATATTCTCCATGATGTGGTACTGCTGCCACCTCTTGGTGAAATTAATACAGCCTTCCGGAAGTAGATCCGGATTCCCAATGTGGACGAACGTCAGATCTTGAAGGACTAGACCACTGCAATAATATTAAATGAATGACATATTTTATTGAATTATTAATTTATATTATGAGCCACAGCTACCCAAGAAATTCTGCAGCATGTTGACAAAAACACAGCGTCAGAACTTCATTCGTCCGGCCAAGAGAACCTACCCCACTGAAAGTTTCGAGTACCACAACCCAGATTTCCCAGGGAGAGTAGTAGCCCGTATTTGAATGAGGTCCACGTATTACAATTCAAATGCTAGATTTTACTAACATAGGTTACGTGTTGATTAGGAGTAATGTGAATTTTTTACAGCTTTTCGGCAGAAAACTGGCAGAAAATAATTTTACACTCGGGCAATGTCAGACAATCATTGGTAAAATGCAGTAAATATAGGAAATAAATAAGCTAACGCACATGTAGGGTATACAGGGCGGTTGTGTCTCAGCCAGCGCCTGTCTGTAGGTGCGGAAGGACGACGAGGAGTCGATGATGGTGCAGTAGTCGTGCAGCGTGTCTACTATAGAACGCGGCCAGCCCAGGCGCCGCACGGGAGGAGAATCCAGCGCAGATACTAAAGCAAGGTAAGAGTTAAAGTTGTTCATCTTGCGTAACGCCTTCATGACCTTCAGGAACTTGCTGGCATATTTCTCGCGTTCACGGGCCTCCTCCTGAAATTTGGAAACGTCTGTAAGTTTGTATTTTTTACGACATCTACTACCGTGCTGAAGTTCTTATATGAACATAAATTGCTACGATCATTGAAAATGTTTTTGTTCGTTTTAAGACAAGCCTACAATACATAAAGGACAATAGTGGACACGACTGTAAGTTTCTGTACATTTTAGGAAGGCTTGCATGACAGTAGTCACCATTTTAGCGATGGGCCGTAAATTGGGGATAGGTTATCAAGATATTATTATCGTTATCTTCTGACGTGACGTATCGAAGACGAGAAGAGATATGTTTTGTGGTTCTTCTTGAGTTTTAATGTTATTTTATAAAGAAGATCCCTCGATAAAAATTTATATATCTTTAATTAAACAGTCTATACTTAAAATATATCTTTTATGATGAGTACTCTGACGTCACACGCCCGAGACTAATTCCAGGTTTATTTGTTAAATTGAATACACAATAATCAGATTTTTACAAGTGTTATATTTTTTGGTGGTGATGTTCCAACGAATACAATCGAATAAAACTATTTTAAAAATACATAGGGTATATATTGGTATTAATATAATAATGCAAATTCGGTACATTACACTTTTACGTCAGTTTATATTTTTAGGATACCAAAAATTTGTTTAATTCTATAATTTCTATGAATATGTCGTGCAAGCCTTCCTACAACCAAAGAGATTATAATCACGAGCTTTATATTATTTGTTTTACATACCTGTTCCAAAATCCTCGAGCGTGCCCAGTAGCTCATCTTGTTGAAGTGTTCGGTGAAGCGGGTGAGATTAGGTGAACTCTCTTCCGATTGGTCGCGAGGCCATAGCAATACTTCTGCGGTCGTGAGACGTACAAATAACGCAGCGTCCAACAACGTCATCTGTTCGGCTAACTCCGTCGCCTTAAAGTCGAGGAGAGTGTCACGCCGCGCTGATACGCTGCCATAGCATGGGTTGTCGTATTCGTATCTGTTGTTTGTCTGTTCACAAAATGGACTCGATTATCTATACGTTTATTGACAATAGGCATGATGAGAGGTTTTGAAATCGCTTTTATAATGTAGGTACACAACTACTGTTTACAAAAAACACATTATTTCAGCAATTAACTAAGTTTTTACGCAAATTATTGCATTTTAATCTATATGTTTGAAATTAAGCGCGAATATCCTCGTGGGTGTCATGGCATCCGACTGTGACGTCACGCCTAGGTAAACATTGCATTGTCTATACTCAACGAAGAAAATCAACAAATTAATACAATGTACTATCGCGGACACTCCCGCCTGACCACCACTAAGTTCATTTTTGCTTGCACTCAAAAAACAGAAGCGCTCTGTTACCCCACCAAGGTCAAATTAGATCGTTCTTTTAAAGGACGATCTAATCTAAATCTAATCGATATAATTCACAAAAGGGAGTACACGTGATGCGTCACTAAGCTGCGCAGTGCAGATTGCAACTAATTACATTCTCGCTTTTCTAATAGGCGAACACTTTAAGGGCGTGTGGCATGGCACCGGCGCAGGACTAAGACAAAAAAAAAATTAAGTGGTCAGGCGGAAAAGGCCGCTATAGTACATATTTCGTGAGTTAAAAATTAATTCTAAGGTTTACAAGTGGTGTGCGGTCCTACTGTACAAAAATACATCAATACCAACACCTAACAAGTTGTTTGTTTATGTTCTAAACAAGAAAATACTTAGTGCGAGGTCATTGGAGTTTTAAGAAATAGGTACTTCGTAGTAAAACTAGTATCACTTTAATTCAAGATATGTCTTTGAAAAAGCATTAACGCATGCTTAGCGAACTCTAAAGTTACAATATTAAATGGAAAAAGAATACGGTCGCGAACAGGATTCGAACCTGCGCCTCCCGGATAGATACTCCAGGCGCTCTGACCACCGCGAATTCTTCTTCCATATTTTAACACGCATTATGGCGACGTAAAATGTGGAAGAAGAATTCGCGGTGGTGAGCAGAGGTCGAGATGGCTTAGTGGTCAGAGCGCCTGGAGTATCTATCCGGGAGGCGCAGGTTCGAATCCTGTTCGCGACCGTATTCTTTTTCCATTTAATATTGTAACTTTAGAGTTCGCTAAGCATGCGTTAATGCTTTTTCAAAGACATATCTTGAATTATTAAGGTAATTGCATTCTTTACGACATTGTATTAACTGCAAAGTTGGTCGTGTCGGTTCCGTCACTTGTATAGGTACTGAATTGATTGCAATGACGTCGCCATAAGACGTGTTAAAATATGGAAGAAGAATTCGCGGTGGTGAGCAGAGGTCGAGATGGCTTAGTGGTCAGAGCGCCTGGAGTATCTATCCGGGAGGCGCAGGTTCGAATCCTGTTCGCGACCGTATTCTTTTTCCATTTAATATTGTAACTTTAGTATCACTTTCTTTAAATCCGAGCTAGCTAACCTCAAAAATTTAATAAAAATTGATAATTTAATTTTTTATTGTATCAAGAAACTGTCCCAACACCATAAAATCTGGTCTAAAAAAATTTGAGCTATTTGCCTTATTTAACCTTGTTCGTCCTTTCTTGTTTTTTTATTTTATTTTAATCACTAAACCACAAATAAACTACAAATCAACTAATTTAATAATGTAGGAATCAATCGAAACGCGTAATTACAACAAAAGTTCAAGCACGGCGGTGATTGATATTTCAGTTAACATGGCTGACTAAAGTATTTTATACTTTCATTGAAAATGTTTATATTAAAACTAGGTAATTTTTTAGAATCCTTTTGTACATATATCATTCTCTAAAACCATTTATTATTTCGTTCTTTAATACTGTCATCACGCCTAGTACAGGCTGACATATTTATCACTACATATTATAGAAGTTCCCCACAGTGTCTTTCTATCTGTACGCGGTAAAATGAAAAACTACCTAACGGATTTTTATACTGTTGACCAATGGACGGAGTGATTCATAAGGAGGGTTTAGGTGCAAATTTCTATGAGGTTCTGTGTAAATTGGCTGAAATATGACGATGATAGTTAAAGAAGTCAGGATAAATCATGCCGACTGGGAGCTTTACTGGGGTGCGCCGCGCAAACCAATAGAATTATATGAAAACAATGCGAAACCGGGGCGGGTTGCATACTTATAATACTCTGGTTTCAAACAAGTGCAAAAATAAACAAAAATAATATGAAACCAGTTATTAAAACTAACCTGTTGGAAGTGCAACTGTTTCTGTTTGTCAACTAGAATTTGTCTGAGAGCCTTTGCTATAATCAGCTCCTCGGCATCCACGAGCCAATAAATAAACTCCATTATCTCCTGCATCAGCGGGCAATCCAAGTCGGACATCCTGAAAAGTAAAACAATGGTTAAAACTAACCACTATGTCGTTTAAAATATTATAATAGGCACGTCAAAACGCGCCCCTGAAGATATTTAAAGAATCATTCAAAAGCCGCCTTGAAAAATGTCTAGTAGCGTTGACGCTGTCGTCCTAATTGGTTTTCGTATATTTACCTACTTGGCGACAACACTTTCTTACATACTACTCTTAATCCTACAAATTAGTAGATCAGATGAATTTAAATTAATCACTGTCCAAAATAAAATCAGAGTGTGACTGTGTCGTGGACACGGCCGTGTGTTTTACGAAAATACATATACGTATTGGGTAATATTTGAAACATTTTAGCAGCAAAACAACCTCAAAATAGCGGCGCTTGCTCCTCCGTCGCACGAGATGCTTAACAATCCTCACTCAAAATTCTTTGATTCATAAAGCTATCGAGTGGTGTAAATAAAATTTGGATATGGATGATAGATAAGTAACTGTACCCCAAATTGAATCCCCCGATTTTGTTGTCATTAGTTTTCTAAATTGACTTCCAGTAGTTAGTCTAGTGGTCCCAAGCGTGACTGCTGAGCATGAGGTGTCGGGTTCGATTCAAGGGTCGGGTAAAGCGTTATTGAGTTTTTCTTTTAGGAACGTCTCAGTAGCAGCCCAGAGTTAAATGAGGAATTGGACTGAGGAATTGGAATATGGAATTGTGCCCGGTAGATGGCAATAGACTCACCACTTATTACATGGCATCATAATAACATAATAGTAATAGCCTACCCCTTCGGGGAATACAGGCGTGATGTTATATATATATGAAGCTATGTATTCCCGTCAAAAAAGGTAGGCGAGGTGTGAGGTGTACTAACGTGAGGTCGGCCACGACTCGTGTGAGCAGGCTGAGCGTGGAGCGCAGCTCGTGCGGGCGCGGCCGGTAGTGCTGCGCGCGCCGCACCAGCCGCGCCACCAGCCCGCCCGGCGACACCCAAGTGCGGTACGTCGCGAGGAACGCCTCCTGGTACGCGAAGTCTGCGCACACATAGCAACGTGTCACTAACTGGTCCACGGAAGAAGCAAGGAGTTCATAGATAATTACTAGAGTACCCCCCAGCCACAATGTTAAATGCAACCGATATTATAATTTAACAAAACTTATTTCTTTCTTTCTGTTGCACTCTGACGAATATTTGGCGTCGCAATAGCCCGAATCTAGTACGCTATTTTGACCTAAGTATGAGCTAAGCAAGTTTCGCGACAACAATGTCTGCCAAAGCATTATTGGTTTTTTTGGCAAAAATTTCCATTATGCACAAAATTATTTATTATAATGATGATGATAAATCTTTTGTTTTTGGAACTATTATGGCTGGGACTCTTTAGTATTTTACCTATAAACTTCTTGGTCCAACATCACTACTAAATGATGAGTGCCCAGGTAACTGTTAGGTTTGCGATAGGTATAAAATAGAAAATTTTGATGGGCACTCAAAATTTATAGAAAAAGTTTAAAGCTAAATACAATCTAGTAACATATTTTGAATCAGAACTACAGCTAAATCGAATTCAATTAGAATTACTGTTATTTGTTTCCCTCGAAATAATTTTGATAGTCCAAAATGTATGTTACAAGAAATTAATTGCAAAGCCGAAGCGAAAATTATTTTGCGCAACGCACAACTAAAGTTGAAGCTAGTTAGTAGATCTACAGGTTGCGACCACTAAGCGTATACTCGCGGTCTAATGTCCACTAGCATTACAAAACACGCTAATAACATTTTATCAAATTTCTCGCACAAAATACTAAAAAATCGTGACACGTCTTGACACAATAGTCTGGACAAGCAATGGCAATAGTTTTATTGTTTTATGCAGTATTAAAAAAACATAAAATACATTGAAATGCAGTAGCAAAATTCGACAAGCATCCAAATATTAGTAAAAATAAAAACCAGCAAGTTTTCCAACCCCATATTATAGAATGGTTCAACCACTTACACTCGTCCGTTTCTGTAAAGTGAAAGCATGACAGTTGAAAGGTTAGATGCAATGATTAGATATTATTTCACTACTAAGAGATGTAGATTCAGGGTACGATAGTAGTTTAACATTTTGTCAAAATTCAATCTGAAAATCTATATAAATTTAATAAACATGGTTTAAATCATATTAAATGTTTTTAGTCTCAGAAATGTATGATAGCCAGTACCCCAATGCATTCATGCCTATGACCACCATCCCAATGAATAGTGAGATAGATGAACATTGAAAAGGTTAGACAGGAATACTTTTTTTATTGCATTCAGTTGGGGCGATACAAATTGTCATTCAAGTTAATTATCCCTCATCCATAAAAATATTACGTTGAAATAGTTGTCGTACCTTTGGTCGCCTTGGTGGCGAGTACTATGAGTGCATCAGCATGTCCGCCGCGCACTTCAGGCCCGTCCTTGCTGGGCCCCTTGAGCACCAGCCACGAGCTGATGTCCGTCTGCAGCATGATGTCGTCCGCGTCTACTGGAGGAGGATCACTGTTGGTCTCCGTCTCCACTGCCGCTGGCGTGGGTTCCGTGCTGCCTTCGCTTCTCTGCGCGCGAATGTGAGTCTTTTATAATCTAATAAATAATTACTATACCTATTCGGTAGAAATAGATATGTAAATATATCTATACTGTGTTTATTTTTTACTATTTATTTTATTTCAATGTCGCATTAAAGATATAATATTTATTGAACATGGTTGTATTATATCTTTTCAGTGACACTCGCATACATTTTTTGAAGTATCTCAATTAATTAAAAATATCAACCAAGCTGATTACGCGATCAACGCACGCGGCGAGCATGTTCATAAGGGTTCATACCTTAAAGGTAATCCCTTAATTAACTTATTACTAATTCACCTGACAATTTTTCATATGGAAAAAATATACCTGCGATGGCACCGGAGACGGCGTGGGTTGCTGTACAAGCATTTCCAATTCATCTTCAAGAGGAAACTTTCCAGGTGCCGTGGCACTTGTAAATGATTCATCGGAATTCTGAAACAAAACACTATCATTAATATCAAATGTATTTTTTTTACTTTATCCAATAAAAAATCAACAAATAGGTTAATTACATTGTTTAACATGGTTTCATCTGCAGAACTATTGTGCGATGATGGGCGCGGCGATGGAGGAGGCAATAGTTCGTTGCTCGAATTCACAGAGAGCTGCACATAAATAAACAAAATATTTAGTATTTTCCTTATTAACTATTTATTACAAACTGCACCAATAACGTAATTTCCCCATAAATATCCCCCTTCGTTTACATCATATTTAAAGTCCTTTTAACATAGTATTTATGTTCAACCGAGGGGAGCAGGTTCAAATACTGCACAGATCGTATTTTACCATCTTTAAATATATATATGTATATATATACATGAGTTCACTTATGTGTTTTAAATCGCCCCATTGGCCGGTGCGAGTGGAACCTGCGGTAGGGCTAATGCTTCTTAGAACAAAATATTCTTATCAAAGTCTTCATTAATTTATGCAATAGACACACAACCACGACAAGAGACTTTAAAAAAATACTTGAAATCAGAGGTGGTAAACAATCATTACCATCATCTAAGGATTTCAAGTATCAACATATTCGTGTACAAAATGAGATGGACTTTTAAATGAAAATGTGTATGTACTCAAACATTTTTGAGAAAATAATATTATATTTACCTGTTTGCTCTTATTCATCTTGGGCGGCAAGGCCGGAGGGGGCTCCAACGGGATAGGACTAGTGCCGCTTGATGTGATCATGTTTACACTATCTTCAGACCCGCTACTAAAGATTAATATAAAATTATGTTAATACAAGTATATAAAAAGAAAATTAACATAATTTTGAGCAGTTTCTTACCTCATTGGTGGGTTGCCAAAATGCTGGACAGTAAACGACTGCGCAATAGACCGTTGTACTTGTTGACGCTGCATACTTATAGCGCCGTCAGTGATTTGTTTGGCGCTGAATACGAAAAACGAAATATGAATAAAATTACATTTTAAAGTTTTCACCAACCATGGTTCTTAAAATACAATGAAGCTCCGAAGGAGCAAGAAATTAAAATTTACATCATTAGTTTTTCGGTTTCGGAAAGCATTCGGTAACATTAAAAGCAAGGTTTGGACTTAGGTTATAAAGATATGTTGTATTGTAATTACCTGGCTAAATTATATGTGTGTATGGAGTGACGGAACATATCCGGTGGCGCCGCTGCGTTATTCGGTGGATGACTGCAGTTTCCAAACATTTCCATGTACGCCATTACTAAACAAAAACCCGTTTAATTTGTACATATACCCAAAAAAATATCACAACGTGTACTTAAATTCACTGTATATCATTTTAGAAGTGAAATATATATTCATTATTTAATGGCAAAGGGCTAAATCAATGACTCGTCTATATTTTTGCTTCGTATTGATCTAAAATGAATACAAGTTAAATTACAATACACCTTACAGTTAGTCAAGAATAATGTTCTGATACACTAAGAGCGAAGGCGAAAAATGTGTTTTCCGAAGAGATACAATTAAATTAACGTGAATCAGCAATAACACATGATCGTAATGAAGCGCTAAATACATTCATCATCTTCGGTGATAATTAACTACGGCGCGAACCGAGTTCCGCTGTTAACCGACGCATGTAAGCTGCGTAAGCTAATTGGAACATAAACATCATAATATTGCACGTGGAAAGCAAGCAAGGGGCCCACCATGATAGCAACTTATTATAACCATATCAAGTCCCAATTAAAACAAATATTCGAAATACGGACATAAAAAGTTTCATGGTAGAGCCTCCAAACATCGACAGTGGCGGCACCTAATTTCTAAAGTGAGTGACAAGAAGCTTTGATAGCTAAAGCACGTTCGATGAGTCTCCAATATGTCCGTTCATGGAGTGGACCTTTGTCTAAAAGATTATGAAACATTGTTTTCAAAGAAACTGATGTTTTATTTTGGAGCTAAATAGCGCTTTACATGCATAGATCCACTCACCGCTGTACGCGACGCTTTGGAACACTGCCGCGCCGCACCGGCACAACAGACAAACATGCCGTTATAGCCCCACACATAACATATCATTCATAAACCATAGCGCCCAGGAAATAGACAAAATAATTTCGGGAAGTCAAAGAGGCATTGAGCGTATACTGGAAGCATTTACAGACTCTCATCAATCAGAGACAAATGAAGACAATACTGTTAAGAAATGACAAACATAAATAGTGCCATTGACAATGTGAAAGTGTAACAGCATAAATTCATTTCTTTTTATTGATATGATAGTATTTACACTTTATTGTTATAAGCATTCCAAAGAACTTATAGTTAGCAATCAATTGTAAAATTTTGTTTTGTTTTTCTATCTTCGTTCCGCCACCAAATCTGGGTCAAGTAATTTACTATAACATGGTTATTCGTTTTGAGAAGTAGTGTATAAAAAGCATAACAAAAAGTATACTGACTGTGTTTTTTCTTGAGTGGCAGCGGCGGCGGTCGCGGCGGCTGGTGCACGGCCAGCGTGTGCGGCCGCGCCTCGCCGTGCAGCGAACATACCGGGGACGCTCTGCAATAACAACACGTACACACACATAGCGTTAACAAGTTATTGCTCTTGTTTACAACTTATCGCGACAGTGCCTCAAGGTGTTATGTGCTAATCACCTGATTTCAACAGTTGGGAAATGTTGTTGCACGTCAGAGCGAATTTTCTGGCGCGTCTTGACGGGCAGCTCGGGCGGAGTCTCGTGCTCGTCTGACGTGATGCTCGCCAGTCTGGGGCGCATAAAACTAAGTTACGAAAATAAACAACCAAATTAGTCTGAGCGTCCTTGGTGATGTAAAAATGCTGAGTTGCGATAGTTCAGGTAACGAAATTAATGTACCGAAGTATGTAAAATTTTATGCAGAATCACTGTGCACATAAAGATTTTATCGACGCTTGCTGTTTGTGGTTAATCCATGTACGTATGTTATCATAAATCAAAGAGATAGTAAGACAATATTTATTATCCAATACCAGGTATTATTTCTTCAAATTAGATTAAAAACATAAACAAGCAAAATCAACATATTCCTTATTTTTATTCTACAAGTATGAAGGGTATGTGTGGTAATACAGAGGAAACACTCACTTTGAGGGATGGTGCGTGGTTATACTGTTCATATTGGTTACATTCATGCGGCTCTCAAAGCTTAGTAGTGTGCACTTCATTTCGGTCATACAGTCTGTACTGTTAAAAATACTGCAAAAACAATAACAGGAAGCATGATACTTAAGATACTTAATATACTTTGTTATAAGTTGTCATCTGACGATAACAAATAACATTCATAAACAAATGATATTTTTGTAAAATAACTTTCGTGAGACACATATTATTTTGTTTCTTGCAATCTCAAAGTATATTAATCGTCTCTATACCCCGTATTAATAATAAAACAATTTCATGTGCCAGCTTGTTCCTAAGTCTTTATCTTATATTACTTGAAAATATTCAAATATTAAGTATTTTTGAAGCTTCTGAAATGAGATTGGTTTATTAATACGGGCCTTAAACGCCACAACCAGGACAAATGAACAAGACCAGAGATAGTGAGAATTGAAAATTGCATAGATGTGATTTACAAAACTGATGTGCAAACAAAACAGTACAAAAAAATGCCAAACAAGAATAATAGTTATGCAAACCTGTCCGTATGGCTAGAATAGTGATGTGACGAAAACGAAGACGTGAAACTATGCTCCGCAGACATCTCGGCGTGGCCGACTGACACAAATCCAGACTCGTTGGAGAAACTTTGAAAAATAATATAATGCGTTAAAAAATCGAAATTACGATTTATTTAAAGTTATAATTAAAATGGAAAAAGATTAACATTGCGTTAATGCTTTTCAAAGATTTATCTGTACCATTTTTCTTTTTATTATAAACGTCATCCAACACTAGGACTATAGCGAAGGAAAGTTGGATTATACGTGTAATTATAATAATAATTACTACATTATGTTGTCATGTACAAAATATCGTGGTGCAAAGTAGTCTACAGGGCCTGATGTATGAAACACATATCTTCTTTGATGCAGAAAGCCAATGTGGGAGCTTGTTGTCACTGTAAAATTATTTCGTAACACCAGTTTCATTTCATTTCGGTTAAAATTCATTATAAACGAAAAATATATTGTACATACTGGTCGACATACCGATTGTGATTGGATTGCGCGTGCGCGTGCGACGAGTTCATGTGCGACTCGTGCGACTCCACCGACGTGCGCATGTCGCTCGCGTTGTTGCAACTGCACATACCTATAATATAATATATCATATATGCAATAATACTGGTATTAAGCTGCGTCCGGTTTGACTGGAAGCCGACCCCAAAGTAATAGGGAAAAGGCTAGGCAGATAGATAGTTGCAATAAACCGTAAAACTTACACATGATCCAAAAACAAATCTCATTAATATAATACATACTTCATGATAAATAAATATTAAAATTTTGTTAACTCGGTTAGCATAAAAAATAATTCTGAATTCTTAAACAGTTTAAACATATAAACCAAGAATTTTGAGACGAAAAAGAAATATAGAATTTACTTAATATTCGCAATTCTTAGTATTATTATTTTTGCCAATTTCCATCTAGAAGATTTGTCTTCTGTTGATTAAACTTAAATATAAAAAAGCAACATAATAAAGATATCGTCTCAGAAGGCACCGCTGGCTGGATGTTTTGAAATAAAATAATGGATGTTGGTCTACATGTATATACATCCAAATTTTACGCTTTGCTGGAGATTGCATTACATTATAAAGTATTTTAATAACAGCTTCTGTTGTAATTATTAAACAGAATAAATTAAAATAGTTTGTATAATTTGAAAAATACGCACAATAAAAGGTTTTAAAAATTACAGACTTAATAAATAGTTAATAAATTGTATGCACCACACGCACACTACATAATAATCTACATATTTTTTTATTTCAAATAGCCCATTTCAGTTTCATATGAACGGTCAAAGTTAGATGCACGCTTCCACAAATATAGGTTGAACTATTAGATACCGCAATTGTATATACTTTGCGTACCAATAATAGCCCCAAAGTAGGTAACGCACCTCTTTTTACGCTGCTATGACCAGTCTGCTGTCAACAGTTTCCATATAATAGCAGAAAATAGAAAAAATGCCACAATATGGCACAATAAATCTGTCAAAAGTAATTATCCGAGTGAATGGATTGCTATAGATTGTTTTATTGCTATTTTGAATTTGATGAAGACCCCTTTTTATGTCAAAATAAGATGCAAGTGTGAGAGGCCTTTGCTTAGCGGTGAGACAGAATTGACTAACAAAAAAAAGTAATGTCATGTAATCTCTATTTGACTATACTAAAAAAATCGTATTTCTAAAACAAAGCCCCAGAAAACTGTTTACACAGTCTAACGGTAATAAAGCTAAAAAACTATGTAGAACCAGTATGAGTACCAGTAGTGGTACCGTAGTTGTGATAAAGAGAAATACGATACGGTCAGCGACAAAAGTAGCTGAACATTTTCAATATTGCTTATCTCTGAAACTGTTCATCTATCTGGAGTGCAAGACTTAACAATCATCTAATAAATACAGAACATGCAAGATATAATTTCATCATATCAATATAAACAGCACTACAGTCGGTGCAATTTTGATGCGTGTTAATCAACTTCCGTCGCTGACTGTACCCTTACCATATATATATACCCAATGTGGTAGTAGTATGGTCTTTACTGGAACTTAGTTCGTTAGAATTTTAGGCACTGACCAACTATGTCATTGTTAGGCGCCGTGGCAAACACGTGGTCGTGGTTAGTGGAGTCGTGTGCGTTGCGCTCCTCATCATTAGACACGTTCAGCATCGAGTCCAGCGAGCCACTACTGTGGGATTGCAGGGACAGTCTGCAAATACAAGGAACGTGTTATTTTTTTTTTTGTTGGGTCGCAATTTTACGTAAAATCCTAATATCGGTCTTCGATTAAAGATACATTTTAGGAATCGATCGACACGAGACATTTTTCGTTTACGATGAATTTTCACTTGGCGTGAAACAACTTTCACTTCTAAAGCGTGGCATACGATAAAATACTGATTGCACGATCGTACTATCAAGGTCATGCATCATACATAGGCTGGACTTAAAAAATAAATAGAAATGTAAGTCTAAATAAGCATCTACGTATTGTAAAATGTAAACTAATGAATGTATTTAGTATCTAAGAATGCGTGTAAGTGATATCGAGAGCTTTCGAGGCAGGTCGTTCAACTAACCTATCGATAGAGAGAGCCAGTAGGGAGTTGTCGTTCGCTGACTTGCGCTTAGGAGGCAGGGGTGGGGCCAACTCGATTTTCCTGCAACACACATTGCATTCTCACTAACCATTTGATTGAAAGTTACCTCATGTACTTTGTTATTTTTAAGTTAACTAACAATATATTTAAAAACATTTTCATTATCTTAAAAACTATTTTGTTAAAAGTACACACAACACCCATTAATCCAATACAGTAATTAAAATTTGAACCCCGCGATGCCATTAAAACTTAGTTAACGGGGGGGCCTCAATACTAGGAAAGTGTTACAGTGTGGGCATTAAATTTTATGCCATCCATCAATACTGTGTTTGCTATTGATGCTGGCTTTCACATTAAGTAAATGTGTAGGTATATCTTCTGCGTTGTTTGATCTTTCTTATGTGTGGTTGGAGTTCAAACCAGGTGTCAAGCCAACCGGAAACCTCCACTTAGCAAACACGGGTACAACAACTAGGGCCAACGGATTAACATGCTACCGTGCTCTGCGAAACACGGAGACGCTAGATGAAAATCTAGTTAACGGTCTCGCCACGATTGTTCGACCACCGGAGACCTCAACGGTTATGATCGCTTTGCGACACTTTTTATTAGTGAAGTAGGCCGCACTTGACCCCGACCTGTTAGTGTATTGTTGGTACTGACCGGTTAGGCCGCGCAGGTTTGGGTGGTGGAGAGTCTGGCGCGTCCAACACGGACTCGGACGAGTGCGACGCGCGCACGCCGCTCGTCTCCGCGCCCGCCTCGCCCGTCAATAATGACCGCTCCTTAGGCGTCAGCGGAATATCTAAAAGAGACGTCAGTGTTTGTTCAAAAATTATCTAGCAGTTACATGATATTTATTTTACAACTGACTTTATTTGATTTACGTAACATGACTGGTTTCACAATTTTAAATACGTGACTCTAATATTTCATTTAAACACCTTGATGTTAAAACAACACTATAACTACAAAAAAACAAGACCCAATCGCAAAATGAAATATTGTGCACGCTATTATTGGTTGAAGCAGTACGCAAAGAATTAGTGAACAGTTAAGAATAGCAAAGAATTTTGCTGTAGAATTTAATTAGCGGAACTGATTAGTTACAATAACACTGATATTGTAATAGAGGCTCTATTATCGTATCAACAGAAATGTATATGAATCGTAACACACCTGGTAAGGAATTTCTTTGTGTCGAAGACCGCGGTGATACAAGTGCAGGGCGCGGAGAAAGCGCGGGACGCGTCATGTGTTGCTGAGCTAATGCTGACACTTCCTCTACGGCGCTCGTCACTCCCTTAACCACGGAGCTTACATATTCTGGCGACAACGCTTCTGCGGAAGTATCTAGTTCCTCGTTACTAGCATCGGCACGCAAACTCATGGCCGTGATCTCGTCGCACAGACGTATAAGTGTTGCTAATGCCGCACAAAGGCGTTTCACGGCGCTTGTTAGTTGTGGCGATCGGCAGCAGTAAGGTTTTATTGCTGAAAATTTGAGAAAATTTAATAGTCAATTTATACAATAAATAAGATTATATAATTCATTGGATTGCAGTAAGTTATCTAGTGGAAGCATTCTGTGTATTCTGATAACTTAGTTGGTTTCAATTAAGCCGTTCAATAAAGTTACACGGAACGCATGAGATTTTTAATTACTATACATATTTATAAGCGCCATCGAAAATCCCAACCTATCTAAACTAAGTGTTAACAGGCTAAATAACATTATTGTACCCAAATAACACATGAGCAAATAATGTACATGCAATTACCTTTATGTATATTTGCAATTGATTCAAAAACAATAGTGCCATTGTCGGGAAGCATTTCCAGTTTCCTCTTTGTGATAACATCCGAAAAGTGTTTTAAGCCGAACGTAACCTGCGAACAATAGAAGTTTCAGGAATAATTGTATGTAAAGATAGATGATGCAATATTAATATGACCGAGGCAAACACTATACCTCTTTGACTAGCCGTTCGAGTTCTTTGGCAGGTGTAACTTCCCCATCCTCAGTTGCGTTATTAGTTTTGTTTGTCATATTCCGAATTTTCGGACTAAGTGGCGAGTGTGATCTGCTGTAACATAAAATTATTTATTAAAAATGTGTAATTTTGCCCCAGATCGTATTTATATTTTAAAACAAAACAGTCAATTTCAATTTTTGTAACACAACTTTCATACATTCGATACATGGTAACACATATTTATTTATGCTGTTAAAATTTTTAATCTGGCACATTAATTTGATTTCTTGCACGCAATGGCCAAGGAGGAACCAAAATAAACCACTTTTCATTCAATCAGATTGACAACTATTATTAAATGATCGTTTAAAATATCGTTGGTTGTTATGCGTTGCGAAAGAATCTACTTTGCATGCAAGCCCACACCTTAGCGCGACTACAAAGCTAAGCTATATTTTATATTCAAGTACGAGGTCCCGGTTCAACTTACTCTAAATGAGTTCAATTAAAACAATAATGACAAAACGTCTAATAACTATTATACAACACTAATATTAGTTTTACCTTTGATGAAATATTCGATACCTAATGTTTAGGGAAAATAAATAGGTACATACATACACACATTGTCATAATCCACATTAAGAGGTTAAAGAGAGTAAAAAATGTGCTAAAGGATTACAGACTTGTTAGAAGACTGAAAACACATTAGCGATGGCTACCGCCGAGGTGTCGTCGACAACATACCGCTCGACTCTAAGAGCATAATCTCAAAACAATACGATCTTTACTAACGGTTAAACGAAAACAGATTTAATTGTTTAAAAGTTCAGTTTACCGCTATTAATGTTGTACTTGCATATATAGTTACCTACAGGCAATATTTTTTATTGGTATGTATGTCATTTCATTAAATAGATATCGAAATATAAGATACCATGAGATTAAAGTAATAGTGAAATTGTGAAGATAAAGATAATATAAAATACTTAATTAGTTATGTATGACCTTGATTGATTGTTTACAATCCGGATTATGCACATACAAACAATAATTCATACCGTTTCCCATTGTAAGCGAATCTCCGTTGAAGCCTATTTGTTCGTCTGTTAAACCAGTTGCCAACAGGCGATCGCAACGGGTTCGACATTTAGTCGAAGTTACCGAGAGCCAATCCGCCTGGACTGCAAAAAACACTCAACCGCACTACAAGTACTTTCTTTAAGAACTTCTTAGGCAGATAACTACTTTCAAACAACCTCACTGAGACTTAACAAAAACTGGTGTCCACCGGCCTTTCAATAAATAAATAGCAATTATGTCACGGTGACAGCCCGCTCGAACATTAAAATGTAATCACTTAACATTGCACGCACTAAACTAATGAGATTTCAGCGGACAATGTACTAATGAGTACGACAGTCGCGGGTCGTGCTCATGACTCATAATTACTGCCACATTTAGAGTGATATCCACGTTAATAACAAGCCCAATCGTTGAATTCGTTGCTAAGTTTTACTACACACTATTTATATACTAATTACGACACTATACAACTATTTACGTGACTATTTGAATAAAATTAATTTTAGAACTTAACACAAAAACATTGTTCTTGCACTAGTGGCAAAGATAATACTGTTAGTGTGAGGACAACTTTCTTGTCGCTGTCAGTCTAAAGATATGAGAGTTATGTATGTAAATTTATCAATGTAGATAACAATACAGTTTAAAGATTTCATCGCAATGTAAACAAGTAACTAGATAAGGCCCATTAAAATGAGATGTAATGAACTAAACATCTGCAGTTGGTAAAGATAACATTTGATATGAAGGAGTTTTGAAATTATGCTACTAGTTAGACGGATTTTAAATGTGTCAAAGAATCACATGATAGTTTACGAATCGTAAACTATAATTGATTCTTTTATTTTATTTCTTTATATCATAAATTACGATATAAAGACAATTGCATGACGTACATACGAATATACATTTGGTGTGTTCTTAATTATATCCCTGTGTTCCCTTATCAATGCATGCAATGCATTTTTGTACGTAGGTACCAATAGTACATTATGATACAAGTGCCCTAAGTTGTATAATGACCAACTACACCCGAACAACACCAGAGGTGAGATGACTGAGACGTGTATTGACCATTAGGGCACGCGTCTAATACGACGTTTTCCAACACTCTTGCGAGCGAAAAAATAATAAAATATTAAATGGAAAAAGAATACGGTCGCGAACAGGATTCGAACCTGCGCCTCCCGGATAAATACTCCAGGCGCTCTGACCACTAAGCCATCTCGACCGTCGAGAAATTTAATATTGTAACTTTAGAGTTCGCTAAGCATGCGTTAATGCTTTTCAAAGATTTATCTTGAATAATAAAATACTTTATATATTACATTATGCAAACACATTCAACTACATAAATTGGTACAATTTGTAATTTAAATGAATTTATTTTATCGTACGCAGAGTCTACTTATTGACGAAATTGCCAAAGAGACTATTATTAAAATATTATATATTTTTTGTTTTGATAACGCATGTTTATGCCTATTCGGCCAGTTTTTTTTTTTTTATTAATGGTAACGTCATATTTTAACTGACTCTACTTAATCACAAACATGGTAAATTTATAGACATAAAAACTCTTTATGATAAAATATTTTTAAGAAAAATAATTTGATTTAATTTTAGTTTGACAAGTAAGTATATTTTATATGCACTAATAATAAAAAGCGGAAGATTTTGAAATTTTTTGTTTGTTTTTTTTTGAACTCGCTAATCTCTGGAACTACCGGTCGAATAGTTTTTTTTTTATGTATAATTAGCAGGTTCGTGGGTAGGTTCGTATCTAATATTCGGCTACACCTCTCAGATAGCCTTAAATATTGATTTTTGTTAAGTAAGTCGGAAGAAAAAGCGCTGGCGTAATGGTTATTGTCCTTAAAATATAGCTTGATTAGAATGACAGCTACTTTATATTTACTCTCTTATTATTTTATTTTTAGTGACATATTTCATACGCTGACGTCTGACAGTAGTCTGTGCGACTTGTCACCAATTGGGCTACAAATTTGTGCCTGATGTCCGGTCTATGATTAATATATAGTTGAATGTCTTTGCAAGTAATACCGGGTACTAAATACGATAATTCCAAAACTTCCAAGGAATAGACTAATTTATTATTGTTACACGTTTACATGCTCTACATTTAAATAATATATATTTATATTGATTGAATTATTCATTAAATTTAGAATTTACGCGGGC
Organism: Xylocampa areola; assembly: GCA_935421205.1. Classification (NCBI taxonomy): domain Eukaryota; kingdom Metazoa; phylum Arthropoda; class Insecta; order Lepidoptera; family Noctuidae; genus Xylocampa; species Xylocampa areola. The sequence continues at coordinate 14,011,882 of OW285201.1, forward strand.
AGAACTAGAAGCATTAATAATGTGTAATGCGTTATCACGGAAAGAATATACAGACAGACAACTACGTTTACCTGATATTGGATGAGAGATGCGGCGGGTGATGCTGTAGTCCCGGTGAGCGCATGTTTGAAATGCGCTCGAGCAGGTCGTCCTTGAATGATCGCGCGCGTCTCGCCAACTTGTTGGCGCCGCGCAACGACCCGCGGTGCCCCGAGCTTCCCTCGCTGCCCGATTCGTTCTCTGTAATTTTATTGAATCAATTAATAACAAATTGCGACGATTTAGGGTTCTGTACCTCAAAAGGAAACAAAGACATTTTTCAGAAACGCATGGATGTATTAAGATGAGATCAAATAATTGGGTCGAGTACCTTGAAGCTGTTAAAACAAATCAAGCTTCTTAATAAACGTAATAAAAAAAAAGACTGCATTGTATGCAGATTTTGAAACTCGCCAATACATTGAAATCTCTTGGGTGGCTTCCCGATGACTTAAAATCACGAAAATGTTATAAAAACAGCATTAGAAAAGGCAGCGCAAAAAATAAATTGCGTGACGTAGGTATACCGATGTCTGGGAGATCATTTTCAATGAAATACAATAGTAGTAAGTAAGTAGCTAAGGTTGTCTTTGGAGCTAAAATCTGAGTGAGACTCGATTGCCGTGATCGACCAAATGGTAGGTAGGTTATCGGTATACAAGTTCGCACGGTTGGAAGTCGGAACCCTCGGCGCGAGAATCAATCGCACTTGGCCGGTTTTTAATTAAAGGAAAAGGCAATTGTCAAAAAATTTAGTAAGCCCTGAAGGTGTCCTAGATTTATTAGGATACCTTCAGGGTTGCTCTTCTCAAACAATCATTAATTTAGGTTTAAACAACTAACCGACGGAGAATTTCCCATAGGATCACAAATGATAAAGCTACCTACAAATTAACTTGTTCCACCCAACCCATTGCTGAGTATACCTTATAGCCTTTCTTATGTGCTATGATTGGGCTAAATGGTTATCGCATCAATATCATCTTAAAACTCTTTCAATTTTTCAACCTAGGTATTGTAGGTATTATACGATCTGTGCCCATGATTACCTACGCTCGAACTACACACATGAAATGATTAATCATTAATAACAATTACAAAGAACCATGACTTAATATCCGTATTGTCTAGTTAGCTACATAATTATGTAGGTACAACTGCTATTATGGCTGAGTATATAAAAACCCGAACGTAAACACACAACCATTTTTAGAAAATTAAAAATTAAAATAATAGTGATACATCTGTTACATCATCGTTGTCAAAAATAACCTTCTGTTAACTTAGCATATTAACTTCCTTGCGGACAAGCTTAGGAAAATACTACATTGCTCGACAAACTCGGCACCCGAAACGAGTAATAATAACAACAAGAAGATAAAAAAAATACACATTGCGTTAATCTTTCCCACTGCCCTTTGCAGGGAACATGTCTTCGTTAGATCATTTTTGTCAAAATTGGACATTATTACGTAACTACCCCTCAATTATCATTTAGCACCGAAACTGTTATTTATACTATACATAGGGTGACTACACTAGTTCTCCGACCACCACCGGTTCTCGACCACTTTGCGTATATCACATAAAAATAGTCGAACTGAAGTCGGCAAACGTTCGTTTTGTTGGTAAACGTAAGCTCAATACGTATCTTTCCCTCGTGTCATCGTTTGTCTATTGATGAATGCTAGCTGCTCAATGAGGTGAAGAACTGAAGCTACTGTACAAGCGTCACAAAAATATCATAAAAATTAGTATAAAACAACATTTCAAATGCGAATAAAACATGTTACATTTTAGTTTTAAACATGGATAATATGCTTTGTTTTTCAAAATATGTAAGTATTTCCTTCTACAACAATATATTTTCGAAAAATATGAATGTTTCATTCAAATAATTGGTGGTTGCTCAACTTACTGACTAAAATGACCCTTCCATCAGTTTACGACCACCTGATCGGGAACTATTTCTACTAGTGTGATATTTTCTTAAAGTTTGTACAATTACTGTGAGGTATGACGTGAAATACTTTGACTTTTTCTAGTCATTCTAGCATCGCTAATTTACGTCAGTATTTTCGACCCCAAATTTCATAGCGCTTCAGTTGTTTTTACAATGGAGTTTTAAAACGGTCGAGAACCAACTTCAAATGGGTCGTAAACTGACTATAGGTGTCCGAGAACTGAAAAAACCGCACTTTTTGATATAGGTATTAATTATAAAATTATTAATTATAAAATTATTAATTATTAAAATATGTACATAAAATTATGTCAGACCGTGTACTATAAAATTATTTCTTTCACTTAAATGGTATATATGTCGCAGTTGGATGGTAGAATCTGCTGTTTTACAGAACTACTAGCTGTTTTACAAAACAGAACCATTTTATAACACAGCTGAACAACGTTTAGCTGGATTACCATTGCGATACGTTTAACAAAACTGCTACCCACATTTAGAAATAATGCAGAATGACATGTTTCTTTCAGTTACACACGAACGTGAAATGGGACAGATTTCTTTATTGTATAGGTATATTAAATGCATCACCACTCAAGTAAAAGAAAAGATACTTTATTCTGATTTGTCTTTCCGTGGCTGGGTCGACGTGCGGGGCTCCTATTATTGTGTCTGTAACGTCAGAAAAAACCTAAACACGAAGGGAATGAATCTGTCTACCCCTTCGGGGAATACAGGTGTGATACTATGTTATGTTAAAAATTTAGAATTACGTTAGTACGAAACCACTATACTAATCGACAATAAATCGGAATTTCGATAGAAAATAAATTAAAATGACCCATTTTTAGGACCCATTTTCCCCAGGAGTTTCGTGTACCCCGACACGGACAGGTTAGGTCCGAAGAGGAGGACGGGGGCCAGTGAGCGAGCGTAGCGAGCGAACTAACCTTATCATCCAGTCCGTGCTTAGGATTTTTCTGACCTTACAGACACAAAAATAGGAGCCCCAACCACTGAAAGACGAATCAGAATACAGTATCTTTTTTTTTTACTGAGTGGTGACTATCCATTTAATATACCTATAGAATAAACAAATAGCAGTTTTGTTAAGCGTATCGCAATGGCAATCCAGCTGAACGTTGTTTAGCTGTTTTATAACACAGTACTGTTTTGTAAATCAACTAGGAGTTTTGTAAAACAGCGGATTCTACTATCCATCTGCGACATATATAACTTCAAAAGATGTATAGGTACCTAGTATGATAAAATGCTACTTTAAAGATCACAAGTCCACTAAGTGTTCGTGAACCAGCACAATCACCCTATTATACTGCAAAATACTACCAAGTAATTTTAACTTTATCTTAAATAAACATTTAATCCATATAGTACATAATTATAATCAATTAAAATTGTATTCTGACAAGTCTTCGTCGACAAAGAAACAATAAAAGTAATAATGTAACAGCCGAACAGAACTCTAATACATAATGCTAAACATATACCTACCTACCTATTATGCGTCATTAATAAATATAAGTACCTGACTTTGATTTGGTCAGACCTGAGACTTAATACAACTTATATTTTAATCTTCTTTAACCTATTTTTGTATAATAACTTTCGTGAGACATATTCTTATCAATTATTGTTCACCGGTTACTACTCACGTGAATTTATCGGGAATTGCCAGACTAGTTTCGAACTCGAACCGAGCCATCCTTTAACCTACACTAAATACTTTATATAAGGTCCTAACTTATTAGGTAATTTCTTTTTAAGGGGCCAATGTGTAAGTGATAAGGATTCATTTAAGCAATATTTTAAATTTTTACAACAATTTTATTATTTTCTTAATGTTCGCCGTTCGCGGAGCAATTTTCGTCTTGCTAGTACTATGTTAATTACAAAAAGTTTGTTATATCCATTTAATTCTTAGCTTATGTGAATGTATTTGTGTTATATATTGACCATTCCAAAGGAAATTACCTAATAAATTAGGACCTTATATAAATAATATATAGTAAGTATAGATTTGCCATTATTTAACCTACAGACCAAGCAACCAGGTAAAACTTACACGTTAGAATCAGCCAGTATATTTCCATTATCCATTTAAAAACAGGAAAATATTGTATCATTTTCGTTCGTTACGAATATGTAGACATTCAGGAAAATCCACATCTGATCTATGTACCTAATTAGAATACTTAATATTTGTTTACATAAATATAAAATGATATACCTATATAGATAGAAGTCAGAGCTAAATAAAATCAAATTCCTACCTCAACAAATTGCAGCTGCTGCTGTATGACGTACCATCAACCAACAATAAGTCTCTGTTATTCACACCCTCGAAATGTTACAAAATTTATCAGAGTATGAAAAATGTACTAAGGTCACAATATAGGGAGTGATATAAATATAGTAAACATAAGTTTATCAATTATAATACTGATGACGCGCGAGTTTATAAATACACGCGAAGGCGACAGGAGGACGCGCCCAAAGTCGCAGTGACGACTGGCGTTGACTGAACCAGTGATCCGCACTCGCACCGACCGCGACAGACGGACGCCGCGGTACATACTCACTTCCCAAGCGCGAGTGCGTCATACATAACACATTACCAGAACACGCTCGCTCGGTATAAAGTCCTACTTAGCATTCGACTTCAGTATTACACTGGCTGTCCAACACACGTAAAAGGACACTGACTACAATATTGTAAAACTCGCTGCGACTAAAAAAAACTGTATTAAATCATAGATTAATTTTGTGCAATAACTAATTTATAATATGTAGGCATGAAACGTAAATAATGCATATGGCATTGAAATAGCAAGCATCTTTGGTATTTATGACATCTAGGACACTTAAATATTCATGATCATGTAGAATTGTAGTCTTGTATTTTAAAAGTGGTTAGTATTTATCTGATGTGTACTAAAAGTCCGACTCGTGCATTTAGGGTTCCGTATCTCGTAAACTATTGCCTTGTATTTATTCAAACAGACCAAATTTGGCGAATGTATTAGAATTTTAAATAGTTGCAAAATATCTTAAAGAACATAGGACAAATCATGGACGGACAGCATTTGTTTAGATTTTATGTATGGCAAGTGTCACCTTTGGTATGTTTTTGTATTATTATTTGCCATGACAGAGCTCCATTTTTAATATCAAATATGCAAACGGTCTTTAATAACTAACACAAATATTTGATATTTAACAATTAGTAATAACTAGGCGGTTCTCTTATTAAATAACACATACATACAATCATACCCGTTTTCCAATAACATTTTTAGTAACACATAATTTGTGAAATTAAATAGCTAGTTATAGTTCAGGAGATATTTCCCCTGTGACAGATAAACATCAAAAGCACGGTTGGCGATAGTGGTCCAGAGATCGGGTTCTTTTATCTACAGACAAATATTCTGGGTGTGAGCCTGGAAACATGGTCCCTGCGATCTTCCCTGTTTCCTGATAAATATAATCTAGGAGCATTCAAGGTTAGAGTAAATAGATTCCTGCTTAATCTACGTGCTCCATCGTCGGCCACGCTGCGCCGTCGCATACCAGGCGAGTTGGTGGCCAAACATAATATGTTTCGATATATTGGCGAGTGTCAAATATGTGGTATAAATGGCCATATTTTTTACAGCTTCAAAGAAACGTAGACCTAAATATTTCATTTTAATTCAATTTGATTCTTGCATGCGTTGAGAGAAAAAGGTTGTTGTCTTGACAGAGAGACAGACCGACAGACGGACAACGAAGTGATCCTATAAAAGAATTAGTTTTTCCATTTGAGAAACGGAAACCTAAACAAAAAAACGACGTACGCTCAGTAAAAGGGTCCCGTTGAGCGACATTTGGATACGGAACATTTTTATATAATTAAAAAAAGCCTGACAGAAAAAGAAGACAACCTACATTTTGATTTCTTTAAATCACCTGGAAAATGAAAGTGACACAAATCAAAATGCACATGAGACTAGTTTTGGCATCATCCGGAAACCTACTGACCCCATGAATGACTTTCCGAAAACGAAAGTTGTATTCATAAATTAAATATTAATAGCAAAATTATCCTGAGAAATACATATTTACACTTTAAATAGCCAATAAATAGTCTCAATAAATCTAAAGAATTAATTAATTTAAGATTCAGTAGTTATTTGAGTAGCATAGTAGGTATCAATGTTAAGTTATGAGTCAAAATTGTTTGTTAACGACCTTAACATTATGATAACAATAGGTACAATGGCGTAGTTCCCGCGTCTCTTACGTCTTATTACACAAGATAAGGCATTTCATCAGAGCATCATCTACCTGTGTATAAAGTATAAAGATACAAACAAGGAAGAAAAATCGAAAGCTTACCAGCCTCTCTTCCGTTTCGCATCGTGGAAATGCCACACTAATATCTGCATTAACTTTCAATTTTGTAACATGGCTGTGAATCTTGCTATCAAGTTACTGAGTCAAAACATTGGCTTATAAATGATGCAAAAAGACAGGGCTTCTGATGTTTAAAAATGCAAAAACTGTTGGATCTGCTGACGGACGGTAGCAAAGAGACTGGTGCAAACTATAAATTCTTCATCTCGCTTTTCTTAACAAATATAGTAGTATATAATATAATATATACCTATATATTAAAGACCTCGACCCAAACCGGCTAGGTCCTTAAATATCAAATTCTGGTTTTCCTCTGGCCGTCACACGTCATTTGAAGTGGTAAGTATACCAAAGGTAATTCTCTTATCTTTAAACACGATAATTCACGGAAATGGGTCAGTGTGGACAAATCTAAAACTATTGGAGACTGGGCAATATATTTTTCGAAGGTAATATAATAGTATATAAGTATTCTCACACATCCTGAATTATGATTGCGGTTGTTATCGTACCTTTTTTTCCGGAATTGCCTTCGTTGTTTAATTGGCGGTAGACTCCAGGTCCTGGCGCAGGAGTACTTCGAGGAGTACGCCGATGCGCTGGTCGATTTTGGGCATCTACTATAGAATAGTAGTTCCTGGTGTCATCTCTACGTGACACAGATGCATCACGTTCCTCTGACGGGGATGCAAAATGCTTCAACTGACCATCATCTACCAAGTTTTGGAGGCTGCTTCCATATCTTATTTTATTTTTATGAAGATAGCTTCTTTTAGATGGCTTTAATGACAAGTCATCAAAACTTTTACAAGGTGTAAGAGAGTAAATATTATTGTTTCTTAGGTCGTTATATCTATTCGGGTCGAACGTTGTCATTCGTGGTCTATGATCTACTATTATATCAGGGGTTTTATATTTCATTGGACTATTAGTATATTGTGGTCCAGTTTGTGCTACCGGTTTATACCGATTGCCACGACATCTAATATTTCTAATATTGCGTTTGATAACAGATGATCCCCTCTCTTCAAGAGCGTGTAGCATATCATTTGTCTCTATCAAACTCAAGGGAGTCAACCCATTTTTATAAACGTGATAGCTTCGTTTATTCCTTCTTTGATTAAGGTTATCGTCATGGATAAAACTTTCATCATAATGAGGCATTTTCTTTATTTGGTTTTCTCTGTTTCCTGTATTATTTTTGTCTATATACATTGGGATATATATTTTTCTCAATAATTTAGCTTTCTCGTCTCCAACATTCGGAGCATAAATTGAAGTTAGCCGTAAGTTAATTATTTTAACTTACTTTGACGACTGGTTCGTATCTAGTTGGGGTCAGACATTGCGGATATTTCCATAGCAACCGGTGATCGCAACGAAGCGGATGCCAGTGAAAAGGAGGGCCCTCTAGAAATCTAAGAAAGTGGGCAATGTACCTCCGTTAAATTTCACTGCTTCGCGAAAATATTCTACTTAATGTATTTTTTATTTTATTATTACCGTATTAATACGTCTGTGCTAAAGTCACATACAAAAATAGCAAATACGTTGGAAGTTACAATTAGATCATTATTTATTAACAGTATGTGCTCGTCGGTGCAGATCGCGACGACCGTCATAATATGAGTATCACTGTCAACCTTGACACTACAAATTCGAACGCATCTAACACAGTAAATTAAGTTTGTGAATCAATGTTGTCATGATCTAGTTCTAAACGCACTACAATTAACTGGTTCACCAAATTATTAATTCACTGAGAACTTAATTTTCAGTAGGAGCATAATCTTGATACCTACAATCATTAAGCTCAAGCAAAAACTTTACATCGGAATTTATTATACTTTCTCCACAAAAAATAATGCCCGATTTTGTAAATAATTGCACTTGTCACTTAAACCATATTTGTTTATACACATTTAATGCACACGAAGTCTAAGAAGTAACTGAGATATGATTGCCTTACACCACGTACCTAACATTACATTTAACAACACACGACCGAACAAACACCTAATCTAAAAATATCTGCGCTTTTTCACAACACGATCTCGATATTCAGCAGAGCAACGAGTGAGCGAGCTCATGCGCAGCGGACCATAGTATTGACACCGGGTGATGATCGGACGCGGAGCTGGGCGGCGCGGCCGGCGGCGGCGGGCACAGGCGCGGCACCACTGCCAGCCTGTGACCGGTACCCCGGTGCTGTCACACCGTCGAGAGTGAAAGTGCTGCTACCGCCGCCGCACATCTCCGATGTGTCTAACCATTGCACACCTGTCCTAACAACATACACCATTCCTATGTTTGTTGCATAACAATCGTAATCTCTTCTTCTTTTGTTGTTGCACAAAGGTAGTAGATTTTCTCTAACATACGGATAAATATCGAGAGTTTACAAAATGCAATGATTTAATGAAATAATAATAATAAAATTATATAAGGGACCGGTCTTCGGTCCCTTATATAATTTAACAGAACAATAATTAGGTCTAAGCAAGGGTTCGGTAGGTTTTAGCCGTGATTGCCGTGAATGATTGATACCTTCAAATATGTGATGCAATTACTAATTAATACTAAATATTTTATGACGAGTTTACCAAAGAAAGTATTAATTGGCTATACTCCAGTAAATTTAACAACTTTACATCATACGGTTAATAAACAGTCGTTTTCTCTAATATTATATAAATTATTACCAAATCCAGTCTGATTAGTGTACAAAAACCGATCTTATTACAATATTAGCGTTATGTTTTCCGCGGTGTTAAGAAATCGACCCTTAGAGTAATGAAAATCTATTTTTAGTACAAATTATTGGGCATTCAAAATTACTAAAACCGGGATCCCCTTGGCTTCTTTCGTGTTGCATAATTTGGAGTATATTCGTGATATTTCCACGTCAAATAAATCTTTGTTACATCCACAGCGCAGTTAAATCAGTGCTCAATTTTTCTATAAAATATGAACTCATTGAGTTTTCTGTGTTAGTAAATAATGTAACAATTTATAAGCCATATTGAACAACATATAAAACAACGTCACGGGCTACCTGTGAGCTATGATGATGCGATGATACTTGCGTTTAGAAAATACATAAATTCATTAGGTAAACCAGGGCTTTGAAGAATATCCTAGGTATTGAACTGAAAACATTATTTTATTATAACTTCAACGGTCGGATTAGGGTTTTCTTCCGACAGCAGCTAACCACACCGGCGTACGCGCACTCGGCTAGCGGCACGGTCCGTGTAACTCACTTTCCAATAAACTAGCCGCGGTCGTGATACCTAGCTAACGGGATCATTTACTTCCAGGTAGATTGCAGCCTGATCATCATTACACTCAAGATAAAATAAGGTACACCGACGTCGCGGCTTCCATTAGCATTGAATTATTGCGTGCTTAAACTAAATTTTATCGAATAAAATTAATTCACATTTTGACCATCAAACTAATAAAACCATTCAAGATGTAATAATATCCCAACCTAATGGTATATATAACATTCTTTAATTCGATTCTGTAATTGAACGTTACGAAATCTACGCTCATTTCGCCACATAGCATCGTGATGACTATACGTTTTATTCAACATTGCGGTGACGACCATCTCGGCACGACTCTAGCAATAAGATACCGTAATGATAAAAGCGATTACACCATTGCCATTTGAGGTAGCGATGCTTCTTACAAAATATAAACAGGATGGTCTGAAACTCAACGCCCAGCTGGTACCGGCCAAGAGGCCAAATTATACGAATTCTTGCAAAAATAAGACAAAAAGTCCATGTCACAATTAAGTGATATTATTATCAGAAAGTTTCAACTTTTTCAAAGAATTTCTTTTATCAATTAATAAATAAGTGACAAGGATATGTCAGTCTATGTATAAGATGGCTTAGCGGTCAGAGCGCCTGGAGAATTTATCCGGGAGGCGCAGGTTCGAATCCCGCTCAAGACCGTATTCTCAAAGCACAAAAAAAAATATCTTTAGAGTTCACTAACCATGCGTTTTGCAGTACTTGTATAGCTTGGATACTGGCCTCATACCGACTCGACGTTGAGTTTGTGCGACCTTTATATTTCAACCAAATTACCGTTAGATATGCAAGACTCAAGAGTAGGTACACTATAAATACGGTAAACTCAATATAATATTACACATTAACTAAATAAGTAGTTGTTAACACGAAAACGCTAATAATAATAATTAATTATGCCGGCTACACATCAGATGGCATCATTAATTGAATTAATAATTTGCAACTTCTTCTAACCCACGGCAGATAATAGGCCTCCTTCTCTTAAGCACCATTCATCCCTGTTTTGCACCATCATTTCGTATTTATAATAAATATTGTCTATTTTCAACTGAAATTAAATTTATTATCTTACATTTGAAGGTCAAAAGCCTTTCTATAGCAATTGTCATTTCGTGTACGAAATTGCTATAATTGGCGTATAGTAATTTACACGCAAGTATTTTCGCGTTCACACTGCACTAATGCAGAATGGCCATTAATATTTCGGAAATATCCATATCAACCTATTCAATATTCTTATTCCATACATCTCTATTAGCTGTCATATCGTCAGTCACTCCTTTGGCTAGAGCCATATCATCTTTAACACAATCCATCCATCGCTTCCTCGGTCTTCCTCTAGTCTTATAGCCATTTACATTCATACTCAAAAATTTCCTAGTCACATGACCCTCAATCGATTTCTACATAACTGCTCAGTCACCGATGCCACTTTCAGACTTCCTCTTATATACTCATTTCTAATTCTATCCATCCGCGTCACACCACACATCCCTCTTAACATTCTCATCTCAGCTGCATGTAGTTGTCTTTAATTCATTGCCTTCGTGGGTTAACTTTCTGAACCATACAAGACGGCAGGCCTAATAATTGTTTTATAGATTTTCCCCATAAGTTTAAGGGGAATTCCCCGGTCACAAATAGTTCCCGTGACCTGCCGCCATTTCGAATTAACACAGGGCGGATACCCTGTGTTAATTCTGAGCTTGACGCTACAGTCTATTTCGCCATGGCATTGAACCTAGAACCTAGATACCGAAAGTCGGAGCAGACTGGTATTAGCGCACCACCCAGCGCTATGGCACCAAGACTGGAGAGACCGCCAAAATTACAGAACATGTACTCTGTTTTGGTTCTGCTCAATTTAACCCAACACTCTCCAGATTTTGTTGCTATTTCTCCAATCTGCTCTGGATCTCAGGCCCATCTTCACTGACCGACCGCAAATAGCATGCACCCGGGTGCCTCTTGTATGTCCGACGTCAGACCGTCTATTATTATCAGGAAGATATAAGAACTTAAAGGCGACCCTTGATGCAGGCCTATAGCCATTTCTGAAGTAAAACTTCTTTAGGCGCGTTGAGCACTTTTTGGGTGAACAAAGATCATGGAACTCGCGTCATCGCCACCGAACGCTTTCCATGAGCTATATGTATACTGTGTATATAACTCCGTGCGTTATTAGTATAATACAATTCACAAGTTACTTAGTTTTCACTTCTATCGGCAGTCCCCAAAAACTGCCCCGTATTTTTTTTAATTTTAAAATATATATGATGGCGCGTGCTGACAAGTGAACAATTAATCGTCAGTCTTAGAGACAAGACTCTATGATATTACAGCGGTTCAAGAAAATCGGATGAGATGGTAGCTGGCATCATAACGACCTCTTTTCTTGTTCCAAGTCCAGCGAGTACTGATTACGGTGTATAAATTTTTCTGCGTGGGCTCATACATCTCCGCTAATGTACCCAAGAAGACCAAAACGTCGTTTCTGAATTATGTCCGTGTTTAATATGTAATTTTCTTAGAGGCTAAGTTTTTTTTTCTATGGTTCCGATTCCATTATAAGTTTACGTACTTAGGTTGTACCCTAATGAACCAAAGATGCATAAGTAGTAAAAATAAAAAACCGGACAAGTGCGAGTTGGACTCGCCCACCGAGGGTTCCGTACAAATTTGTAGGTATTTATTTTATTTATTATAAATAGTTCAGGAATCGAGTCTCGCAGTGTTTTCTGAGCTTTACCCGAAATTCAGTTTCTAAAACTTATAAAGACTATATTTTTTATAATTTAATTAGAAATGTATAGTTTCAGATTTTTCCCTGTCCCTGATAAGTCTAATAAGACGATATCGTCTTACGTATTTGCCAAGTTTCATAGTTCTAGGTCAACCGAAAGTACCCTATAGATTTTGATTCCTTGAGAGTGTCGAAATATACTTTTTTTGCGGCATAAACGGCCGTATCTTTTTTTACGTTAGCTTAGAAGTTTGATTTTTCACAGCTTCAAGGGTCTGTAGACCTGAGTATATGATTTTAATTTCATACCTCCACGCGTTCCCGAGATAATGGGTATTGACAGACAGACGGACAGACAGACTGACGGACAGAACGACAGACAGACAGACGGACAACAAAGTGATCCTGTAAGGGGTCGGTTTTTTCCTTTTGAGGTACGGAACTCTTAAGAATGGATTATTACTGTCAATTAAAAATATGACTAAAAAACAAAACCATACGTCATTTTGCATTTGCAGTTGGAGAATCGATCGTGAAGTATATCGATGCATGGGATATTTTTTATTTTATTTTTTTCATTTTACTTCTGTTTTTTTCTCGTTCAAGCAATTTTCAGTTTCCTAGTTTATGAACTTCAACGTTAACGGGACCCTCAGTGCGCAAGTCAGACCCGCACTTATTTGTTTTTTTTTTCACATTAAATGTTTAAAATCGCTGCCTAACAACAGTACCTACTTCGACAAAACGTTCCTTTATCAATATACAAAGAATGCAATCAAGTATATTATGTCCGAATGTATAACCGACCTAATGTTAGACCTCATATGTGGTGTCAAACTACGGGTATAAGAGCAGAAATCACAATTATTGGAAATGTTTTCTAGGTCAATATATCTGTGTAGAAAGCTTAAAACTCGTTAAAATAACCAATGACAGTGGACAGAATTTGAGCTCCAGGAAATGTAATAAACATCACGGTATGAGCAGACTATAAATATGTATACTTTATCATGCTATCGCTCTTAGGAGCAGAGCAACGCTATTATATATTACAACATAACGACTACGTAACCGAGCGGTATGATAATCGCACCGCGACCGTAATTGACAGGTAAAATCGTTGATATTTATTTAATTTAAAAGATTGACCCTTAAGTATCCTTACAGTGAAAGTCCCATCTAAATCAGTCGATTCTTCAACTGTATCTTATCCATTAAATTACACTAAGATATGTTGATATGTTGCAATGCTCAGACGAAATATGTCTATCTAGAGTTGTTGTTAGAAGTTGTAGATATAGATGTTGCCCGAGCCACTAAGCTACAGTGAAAACCCCATCAAATCTTCTAAGTTATGAGCGTGCGGACAGACAGACAGAAAACTTTTCCAAAAATCAGGTATGGTTTCGGCTTCTACTATAGAATCTCTTCTACTATAGATATCGATAGTATGGTATTGAGTACAAGCCAATAAAAAATTTGGAAAAATATTCAAGGTACTGAAATGGTTACTGCAGTTTTATTTTAGTATAGATAGATGAATTTCAGTTACCGCTAGCATTGTACTGACCTATCAAACTTTGTACCTTCCTACTAGATCGTATGAACCTCCATCAACATCAATCAAGAGTCGCCGAAGAGAATTGAATTGGCGCACTTAAACCAACATTTGCATAGAAGACGTTACGTGAATAGCTTTGTAATCGAGGCAAGGCAATAACATGTGGCAAGTGCAAATGGGTTCCATATAACGGGTCTCTATATTCAGAAGAGTATTGTGAAATAGCTAAAATAACCGTCGCAGTAGACTACAGTAGATATAGAACAAAAGGACAAAATTTTACGCAATTCATATAGTTTAAATAGGTACTAATTATGTTTCTAAAGATAATAATCATGATGGATAAAAATACAAAATGTAAGAAAGATTTGCGTGTTACCTTTATTATGTGACAGGTTTATAAATGCAAAATTGGCTTTTTTGTATATCAATGCATTCATTACATATGAACAAACGAATACCGAGTTAACTTACAAATTACAATGTTAAATAAAATGTTGCTGTCCATATTACTCTTCAGCTTAACATAAAACACCGTAAAATAATCAATAGATAAAATTAGTTATCATCACCTAACACGAATTCGTGTCGATCGTTGGCAGAAGAGTGAAGGTACAATTTTTTTATTTTTTATATTTAACTATTTAGTAAAATGAATGTATGTATGGTATGATAATTATACTATAATTTAAAATAAGTATTATATTAAGACACTAAGATAAACAAACACGTTGACATTCTTCTTAAATAACAATGAACCGCGGTGCCTGGAAACCAAAACATTTAATTGCAAAGCGAATGTTACAAGAAATAACTGAGAGTTGAGATTGTTGAAGTGTTGATGTCGTTCTCCTAAATGAGTGGAACGAGGTTGTATGACCGCAATCACGTCCAGCCTGCGTCCGTGACTGATACAACATCAATGGTCTATGCACAGGAACTAGATTAATTTACCTGAGACATGTTATTGTAATGTACTATGTAACTACATCAAAATTTAAGGGCCAATATTTTCTAAAGTGATTTTAATAAACGATAGATAACGCATTAACTATTCTCGCCAATAACTTCCATCTAGGACGTCCCCTTCCGGTATTTCCACTTACTACCTTTTGTTTATCGTCTTTAATTTATATCAACCCGACCAAACCATCTAAGCATATCCTTTTCAATTTTAGTCACATTACATCTTGTTTTAAACAGCAACGTTGTCTTATCACATAATTTCTGAAGCAATCAGTGTAACTATTACACTACACCTACGTAAGAACGCATTTCTAAAGCATTTACCTATTCTTCTTTCATGTCTTTTTTGCTACACCCAAAATTCACTTCCATAGATAGGCGTACGGTACCAGCATACCATTGTGGAGAGCATGTCGCGCCTTTTTGGACCTCTAATGATTGGCCAGCACTGCAAGTATAGCACCATTCACTTTATTTCCCGCATCCACGTTCTTTTCCACATCAGCCTACATTTTTCCATCTCTTGTACATACTTCCCTTACAAACTTGTTCACTTGTTCCACACCTTTCAATTGCCAAGTTCAATCGCACTTTCTCTAGACTAATAAGTGGGCTAATTTTTACGTCGAATGTAATGATTACCGTAAAGCATTGCAAGTTTGCCCTAAAAATCAGAATATTTCCGATTTTAAGCAGACAGCAGGCAGTTTTTTGTAAAAATACGATCGTATGTGCTGGGCAAATAATCATAGGATGTTGGTAACTTTGAACTTCAAATATCTCGGCTATGTCAAACCGTATCATTATATTTATATAAATAGCCGAATAAAAATACAGGGCCATGTAGTATAGAATTAAATGATGAGATAATTATACGTATTTATTATCCTTCAAAATTAAGTGGGCTAAGTCAAAAAGCCACTTCGAACATATTTTTCTTACCTTATTAGTCAATGTTCAATGGGCTGTCACCATTAAATAAATGCCTACATTTAAATAGGTACTTATTGAAAACCTTTTTAATATGGGTTTTTGTTAACATTATAATAAAATCAATAGTTTATAATAGATACAAAATAAGGATCTACGGTTTATAACGCCAGTTGAATTGTATTTAGCACGAAAGAGCAGAAGGCAAGAATGTTCGAAGAAAAATATGAAAAAGTTGAGATGGATGAGACAAGAATGGATAAGTTAAAAAATAAGTATATTAAAAGGAAATTGAAAGTAATGCCAGTGACAGAAAAGTTGAAAGGAAATTGGTTATCTTGGTATGAAAATGTGGTAAGGAGGCATAAAACACGTGTGACTAATCTCTTAGTCACATTCGATCAATTTCCTATGTATTGAATATGAAATGATTCATGGATGGAAATGAGGGGGTCACAAATATGATTTGCAAGGAGTGAATACATTTCATTTTGCAAATCGTGTCAACTAAAAATGTCTGTACATTCATGAGCACAACATAATAAAAAAAGTAATATGTCTTGTGTGTGTTGTTTTATAAATAAGGATCCTGTGTCTGCAATAAAGATATATAATTAATTTAAAATTTCAGGTGACAGCCCTACGGGAATAAAATTGGTGGGCAATGTCGTCAAGAATACCCCCAAAAACATGGATATTACTTTGTCCATCAACATATTTTACGATTCTATGAGATTTTTGCGTGAAAGAACAATACTCAAAACGTCCCCACCCTTGTAGCACTTTAAAACCTTTGTTAATCGAAGGGTCGTAGTCGTCTTATAATTTTATTGAATGACAGCGTTAATAACAAAGAACATTAAACGGCAACATAATTGTGATTTGTGACTGCAGATTACGGTTTCTTCATGTCAATATAACTGTTTTCGGATGGACATTTCAGCTTCGCTGTCATACAACAAAATTATAATTTGGCTATTGCCCTTCGTTTAACATAGGTTTTAAAGTGCAACAAGAGTTGGGACGGTGTCCATAAATTTTTGAGCATTTTCCTTTCAGTCATTATTATACATTTCATGTATACTGACGGTGGTTAAAAAAAGTACTTATCTGCTGTAACTGTAAATATCTTCTTGGTAAAGTTTTTGTACTGTTTTCTGCCCCCGAAAAACAGTACCAACTTGTAGAAGCTCTGACAGGCAACTGAATTAACATTGGTGTCTGACAGTGTGTGTTGCCAGAAATATGATGAATTTACTACTACAGACAAAAAAAATACTTGAAACTATATAGACAAAATTACTGTGTATCCAATTTTTCGAAAAATACACGACTGGGCTAAGTCAAACCACAAGGGCAAAGATACCAGTTTCGACGATACTAAATATAATATAATAATATGTAAATATTTAGTAATATCTTAGGCGATCACTACACATCATAATAAAACAACTTTAACCGGATTAATCGCGTGTATTATTGGTTTTTTGTTTTTCCTGAGGCTTCGAACACTTTGCAGCGTTCGTGGTCGCAGGAGGACTGTAAATATTTAGTTTTAAACACCCCAGGGTGCACCAGAATCCTCGTCACCTCAAAGAAGACGTTTTGACGCAGAATACCAGTTCGCTAAATGTCAGGTTGAAAAAAAGTCATATTCGCGAATGTCGTAGATATGATTATTTTTTCAATTGATTCGAGATATATACAACTTCCAGGACACTGTTTGCCTACAAGGGGGGAGAGCTGCCTCGATCACATACACCTTAAGCTAGACAAATTAAAAAACTCGCCTTTCGTGGCAGTCCTAAACACGCCTGTTACGGATCATGCAATGGTGTTATTCAATATATCCCACACATACCAGAGTAAGACTTGTGACAAAAATAAAACTAACAAACTGGGAGAATGCCTATAAGCACCGTGTATACACGGATATATCTTTTCTTAGCGCTCATTGGGACCCTAACATTCTAGCTAACGCGATAATAGACGTAATTAGGACATCCCTCCTCCAAAATACTAAAGTTGTCTCAGTCTTAAAGCCCTAGATATCTATTGACGCCCTAAGATGTATTAGGTTTAGAAATAAATTGCAGCTACAGAGGAGGAAACACCCTTATAACGTTATTTTGATCATAACTTTTATGATCATATTTTTACTTTTCGCACATATTGTTCTAGTCTTATAAAGAAACTCAAACGACAATATCATAAAAAACAGATATTAAATTCTTTAAAAAATCCTAAATGACTCTGTGTAAAATTAATGATATTACCCATTATAAACAACCTAAGGCGTCTAATACACACCTACTGCATATCACACCACAGCCCCTCGACTCATTAAACCGTGTAAACCAATTCTACGTAACTATAGGAAAAACACTTGCGGAAGAAATCATAACCCTAACTGGACAAGCATCTAGACCAGAGACCTGTCACTAACTTAAGTTCACTATCTCAAATTAACTCGTTCATGTTGCTGGAGACATATCCGGCAGAAGTGGATAGCATACTTGATTCGCTTGACTCAGGAAGTGCCTCAGGGTGGGATCACATACCTGTGGGTTTCCTTAAATTACCTCGAGTAATTGTTGTTCCTCTTATTAGCCAATTGACTAATCTGTTTCGAAACGGGCATATTTCCTGACGCGCTAAAACGTTCTATAATTACGCCTGTGCAATAAGGATAGCGACAAGAGCGATGTTAACAATTATCGGCCGATATCTGTCTTATCATCCCTTTCAAAAATATAAAAATATTAAATAAAATACTAATAAATTATTTAAATAAATACAACATTCTTTCCGATTCACAATACGGTTTAAGACAGGGACGGTCAACTCAGGATGCGGTCATTGCGTTTACGTCTGAAATCACTGATAAAGTTGACAAGGGTTATAAATGCGTTACGGTGTTTCTAGACCTGAAAAAGGCTTATGACACCGTATCTGTCTCCATGCTTGTGTAGAGACTTGAATTAAAACAAGTAACTCGCATAGTGGGGAAGAAAACATTGTTTTCGGTATCCTGCAGGGGTCGGTTCTCAGCCCTCCACTGTTTCTAGTGTATATTAATGAACTCTGCAACCTACGAAACAGTGGGGGGGAAATCTTCTCCTACGCGGACGACACGGCCATTGTCTACTTTGGGGACACGTGGGAAGCCGTGTGCAATAAAGTCGAGCAAGGAGTAGTTGCTATAGATAGATGGCTCGAAGCCAATCTGCTAACCCTTAGTGTTCCTAGAACAAACTACATTTGTTTCTCTCCTAGTATAAAATCGAAAACAGGCCGTAAATTTAAAATTTGAATCCATACGAGTGTGGACCACTTGGATCAAAATTGTAACTGTCAAGCCATTAAACATGTAACGTCCACAAAATACTTGGGAGTTATATTTGATGAGTGTTTAACTTGGCATTCGTATATTGAGACTGTTACGTCAAAGGTGCGAAAATTTATATGGAATTTTTAAAATCTAAGATATAATATTATGCCTCAAAAGACACTCAACAGCATCTATATTGCGCTCACGCAATCAGTTATTACATACTGTTTACGAATCTAGGGAGACGCCACTAAAACAAAATTCCTTGAGTTAGAAAGAGCCCAAAGGTCACTTATAAAAGTGATGTACTATATATAAACCATACAGATACCCCACAATTGACCTATATAGAGTCAGTGGCTTACTTTCAGTCTGAAAACTATATCTCTTAATTACGACCCTATATTGACGTAAATCTATTCCATTTAACCAAGACAGTCGGGAGAAAAGACGAAAGGATATAGTGGCTTACTCCCCAAGGGTCCGAACTGCTTTTGCACGGCGTCCGTATACAACCCAATCAGCCTACATTTATAATAAAATAAACGCTAAATTAAGTTTCCACCATGAGATCTCACACGTATACAAAAAGGTAGGTAATTATATTATATAAATAAACCGACTGGCTAAAAACCTTAACATACGAGAAGACTGAGCAAGTTTTAGTTAGACTTGGTTACAATTTCTTTTTAATTTCTTTCTTATCAATAATATAGCACTCACCGAGTTTAATCTAGCAACTGCGTTTCGAACACACCAGCACTATACAGAAGACATACATATTCACAAACACTCACAAACACATACACACGCGCGCACACACAAACACACAGAATCAACAACTACAACACAAACCCTGTTTAAAAATAAGACGCACATACAGTTACACATAGGCATACAACTACAGTTACACTAAAAGCTGCTAATTAGTTCATAAGTCAATCACCTGCTAATTAGTTCATAATCACTGTTATCTTTTCTTCCTAAATTTAATTGGCACGTTTTGTGAAAAAATTGTCTCAATATTGTCAATAATTAAGGGAAGAGCGAGATAGCCCCAACACAAGTATTATCAATTACTTACTGGGGATGTCTCATTTATAGAAATAGAAATTATTTATTTGCAAGGAATGTAGGTTACAAAATAATGGTGTTGATGGCATAAAACAGTTGAATCCAATGCATTCTACCTTTATGGCATGCAAATTTAATGAAGTTAAATGAAACATTGAATTATATAAATCAATAAAAATAATGCTATTACTATAATTCATGTAACACTGTTTTGAGACAAATAAACATTTTAATTTTTCATAAAAAATAAGTATATAAACAACCTCACCAGATTCCGCGTTAATTGATTTGTTAAATGTTTTACCGTTTTTTGGATATACCGAAATCCTTTTTGTTATAAATACCTACATTCAACATGTATTTTTTTATATACTTAATTTACAGATTATAATAACTACATCGGTACAGCATATCTTCGTACAAAAAATACCTAAGCCATTGAAAAAACTTTATATTCTGAGAATCGGACGTTTTGTGGATTAGACATAATGGCAACCTGACAATCTGCGAATAGGACGTTTCGAAAAATAGACGAATCAGCCTTTATGCGAATCGGACATATCACGAATGTAACTCTTTTTCCAACCTGAAATTTTGCACACTGGACATTCTGCGTCAAAACCAAAGAAGATGCCTAGGATGTACGGTTTGCCTAGGGTTGCCAGATGTCCAGCTTTTGGCGGGATATTCCGCTTTTCAGGCCTCTCGGAACACGTCCCGCCACCATCCTGAGCGGGACGCCCAAAATCCCGCTTTTTCATCGAGCCGAGGCGAGCGAGCGAAAAAATAAACTGCATTTGTTGATTGATCTCATAGTATTATGATTACCTATAATTGATTTAGAAATAAAGATTTGAAGTTTATTGTTGATACGCATTTTTTCTGCCTCCCGATTTTCTCATCCCAGTTCCGCTTTTTTGCACTTAAGTCACGACATTTAGACAAACAAATCTGGCAACGGTAGTATGCCCTAATTAGCGCTGCGGTTTTCGTAGCATTGTGATGTGTCCACCTAGACTGGGGCCGCGCATATCGCGATGCCGCGGCTATCATAAATTTGGGAGTAAGCCCCCGGAAATGTATTCCAAAGTCTCATCGGCTTTCGAGGACGAGTCCTAGGTAGTTCAACGTCAACCCGATGCCGATGGTGCCACCTGCCATCAAAAGTGCTGGATCCCAATCGTAGACCTTTCCAAGGCCTGTGAACCCAATAGGCCTCAGATTTATGAAGTGCCTCCTCGACACCTAACTGCCGAATCTTCCCAACCACTAGCACGATTACAACTGTCGTCTGCCGCGGCGACTTTCCACGTGCTGTGATCACTACGCTGATCGGAGTAACAAAATAAATTACGCCGACGCCAGCCATGGAGAAGTGCCCCACGCATCACCCAGGCGTAACCGATGTTCAATAGAAGCGGACTAAGAACTGAATCCTGTGGAGCAATCACAACATCAAATGAACATCTCTCGCCGACTCCAATCATCCCTACCCGGGTAGATGACAGGCCTTTCACTCAAGTAGGCCCCAACTACGCGACGGTAGACAAGTGCCGCATTAATACAACTCCAAATGTTGGCTATGTCAACAGACACTGTTTCAATCATACTCTGGTTTACTGCATTCTCCACCAGTTCTCACGTATGATGGAATCCATTGTAGAGCGCCCCGGCGGAAACAGAATTGACATTGAAGCCACCTGTCATGTGTGCAACGAGCTGGTCTGCAGTGAGTGCTTGCACAGAGCTTGCCCACCCCCTCCAGCAACACTAAGCAGATGGTTAGTCTGTTGGTCACCCCTTCTCCCTGATTGGGACCAGCTTCCCAGTCGTCCTTTATAGTACATTATGTGTACTGCAAAATGTTGTTTTTCAAGCTACCCTTTAACTTGTGCTGAGTTCCCAGTGGGACATTAGTGGGGCTTGATTAAAATGGCTGGGGCTGGTCATGTGCAACTCCAACTTGGAATGGGTTTCTTTGTTGCAGTGTTTGAGGGTTTTGGAGGGTTTGGTCAATTAAGCCATTCAATAGGGATATTTAATTAATAATTTATCAGTTTATGATTTTCTGCTTCAAAAAACACCTACAAATCTTTCAGTAATATCAGGTAATCAAAACAGTCCCTGGCCAAAAATTATGATAATAAAGTTCATTAAGCTGTTGCCTCAGTCATTAGTAGACACAATAGATTTTTATTGTTACAACGTACAGATCTGTATGTTACTGAGCCGAAAGGTTAATTAGTTTAATCTTGGTTTCTTGTATATATCCCTATGTTGTCATCAAGTTTCATGGGTGTATTTTTTATTATGGGAATTACAAAACATTGTAGAACTCTATAATACCTTCTATTTATCCTGTTTCCTTTAACTGTATATGTAAAATTTGCAATTATAGGAAAAATATTCAAGACACATAGATGAAATTTAAAGATAAAATTCAAAATAAAAATAATTTTAATTAATATGCCAATGCAATCTTGTCACATGCAAGCAACACTATATGATCCAAAAATCATATTGGTGGTAAAATTAACTTTTACAATTAAACAATACAATATTGACAATATCCAGTACGTTGTTTCTATGTTATGATATTGCTCATTTCATAAATTCATGATTATATACAATTATTTCCTGTCACACTGTGACTAAGATACCTATTACATTCTTTTTGTGTGTCAATTTATTATAGTACCTAATAAATTATATTGATAAGAGGCCAAATTAAAATTTTAATACTATCATTATTTAAAGTATTACTTAATGCAGGAAAAAAGATAAAACGGTAATAGGTAGGTGGTACATACAGTATGTACCTACTAGCCTATTGCTGCAGGAATTTTATTGACAAGTCTGTGCTACAATTAGCTTCAAATTACTAGCTTACAAATTGGAAGAAAATTGAATAGATCATGGGAGAATTTCATTTATTTCATATACCTACACAGTTCTAGATTGTGAATAAACAAAAGGATAACATAAAAAGCACCCATTCAATAAAATTTGCTTGAACAACTTCTCAAAATAAATTTAATTAATCTCATTATTCATACTTGCCCGAAGATCATGTCGGAATACAATGTTTTTATTATTAATTAACGTGGAACTACGTTATGTGTTACGTTAGTAAATATAAATAGATCTAGAGATACCAGATGAACAAAAACCTAGATGATTATAAACGAAAAGCGTAAAGATACACATTTAACTTACCTTGTCCGCATTTATCAGTCTTTGGAGTGGAAGTCATTTTATTTAAACTGATATTACTTTGTCATATTAACTACATATAATAACAAAGTTAAATATGATTTAAAATTTGATATTAAATATTTATGGCAGATTTCACAAAAATATCATTAGAGTTGCTCGACCGGCAGCCATGTTTAGAAAACAATTTATAATTTGTTTCAGAACGCCACCTGTGTTTCCGTTAAATAAAACTCATAAATAAGTTATAAGTTTATGACACTAGATGGCACTAACTAAAATTCAAGATTATAATATTGAACTCAATATAGGTACATAGAGACAGAGCCATAGCGTGGCTGAACAAGAGACAGCTATAGTTTTATAATGTTGTCATGCTAAAACTATTTCCTCTCATTAGGGAAACAGGCAGACCGAGTCGGTGCACTCAGCACCATTGAAGTTGATTAAACAAGTAAGAACCTTTTAACTATAGTAGGAGTAGAAAGGATATTTAAAATAAGTAAGTCACGATAATAAAAACAGATATTTAAAAAAATTACATATAGTTACAAAGGAACATGGAAGTGGTACACACTAACAATACACGTAATGAGACAGTTTACGATACTAAAAAAACCTCTCGTCTTTGGGGTGTCGCCATCTTGAAAATGGCCTTCTGTGGGGCCGCATAGAACGTAGTGATTATATACTCTTTGGGGCCGCACGGCGAGCTCACCACAGACAGGGATTCACGCGCGACCTTGCGTCATTAATATCACGTTATCTTTGTTTTTTTTGTATGATAGGCATGTATATGATGTATGTATGAATTAAACCTCATTAGATGTGCTATAATACTGTATTTATTGCGATTTTAAAATTGTTTATACTTAAATGGCATTTCGAATGTAAATACAAAAGTACCGCTTTTTTAACTTTGTTTTATTAATTTATATAAAAAAAATTGTTTCACTATAAAAATTGCTATTAACCATGATACTATATACCTATTTACATTAATCTAGCAAAGAATATTGATACCCGTACATACATATTCATTCTATAAACACGTAAACAAAATTTACGCGGGAAAGAATGCGCGGCGCCGCTGTGGAATATGGAATGTTTTGATAAACGAAATTAGCCCGAATGGCTATATTGTTTATGTTATCCGATCTTGATAATCTAATCTAAACGATAGATAACTCATAATAACGCTAAATCATATAGTTTCAATAATATAAGCTTATCAAAATAGGTACTCAACTCGCGAGCTACCTACAACTTTGTTGCAATACTGTTCTTTACCTATTATTACGTCATTCAAATGAATTGTTAATTCGAATACTTCATTTCATTATGAATGCATTATTAATAAAAAAAAGTGGTTGTGTACCCTTTAATAAAATGATAACAAAATACCGTTATCAATTACGCGGGGAGCGCGCGAAATGCCGTTATAAGACCTATGTTTACATACGTAAATGCTGTTACTAGGTGGACTAAAAGTACCTACTATGCTATTATATAATGACTTTAGTTCATCCTTCACACATATTAATAGGTCCCGAGTGGATTAAAACGATATAAAATACATTATAAAGCATAAAATTAAATATGATACGAGTAATCGATGACGGCGCCATTTTTGCGATCGACCGCCGTGCGGGTGCTCCACAGACTAGAGGAAATCTACTGCCCTCTTAATAGAACTGAATAAGTGTGTATCCTTCTAATTCTTTCTCACTTCTAAATATCTAAAAACTATTACTTTGATCGGTAAAGCGATGTGTTTGTCCAGTAGAGTTTGTTCATTAACATGATCGCATAACACTTCAGGATTTGTGCACGCTTTTTTTTATGTTACACCCCATTTTCGGTACACTATCTTTTTTTGAGAAATATGCATTATCACGTACAGCAATAATATAAAGCTACGACGTAGTGACCTGCCCTAACTAGGTTTATTCAGACCTATGATTCAGTCCATCACATAGCAACGCTATTTTAAGTGGGACCGTACATTTATCTTAAGTAAAACTAGAACAAAATATGCGCCAAAAACGATGAGTACAAGCATAAGGTTGTTATGTTATTAATTAACCAATCAATCATATTTATTTGTGAAAAATAGAAGTAAACATTTTAATCTGTATACTTGCGAAAGTACAAAATTGACCCTGATAGCAATAATATTTCTATTGTCTGGTAATTAACGAGTCAACAGATTTTACTAGAATATACAAACACATATACAGAAAATTTATACAGGCGTGATGCTATGGATCTATGTACAACAGTATTCTAAGAAGGGTAAGCAAAGGTGTACACCCAAATATCACCAATGATGCTTAAGTCATATGATAGTATAAGCTTCTGTGTTTTCCAAAATTCTCGAAAAGATTTTTTATAAAAGAGTAATCGATTATTTAAATAAATATAATATAATAAAAAGTAACAAAACGGTTTCCAACATAATAAATCAAAGTCACTAGCAGCTTTCACTTTAATTTAAAATATAACAGAACACATAGATAAAGGAATAAGAATAGGAAAAAGAATACGGTCGCGAACAGGATTCGAACCTGCGCCTCCCGGATAAATACTCCAGGTCGGTCGAGATGGCTTAGTGGTCAGAGCGCCCGGAGTATTTATCCGGGAGGCGCAGGTTCGAAACCTGTTCGCGACCGTATTCTTTTTCCATTTAATATTGTAACTTTAGAGTTCGCTAAGCATGCGTTAATGCTTTTCAAAGATTTATCTTAACTTCAATAATGTTAATTATACGGAACTCCCGAAATTTTCCGCACTTGCCCGATTTTTGTAAAGACCGTTTAGACTCACAATTAATAGATACGAGATTAATGGTTTTTTAATATTTCCAAAATCAGCATACATGGTAACATTATAACGATTCATGTTATGGACTGCGCGCGGACTACTCTGGTGTAAATTCTGCCTCGCGGAATTTGATTAAATTTGAACCATATTATACTTTATGTATTCAATTTCAGGTTCAAATTTATTCAAAGTTCTTTGATTCGTCTGTACGCATGTCTTAAAAATACATTTTTTTTTTTATAGAATTTCTTCAATTTTACCTGATTTGAAGTACATGAGTCGTGAATACGATCGATCCTTAGCCTCTCTAGTAATATTACATCGTTTTTCCTTTCTGTGGTTCCTTTCGTTTGTTTATCTTTGATTTGTAAGTCTGTGGTGGTTCGTTTGAATCTGTTGCTAATGGTGGAATTGTGTCAAAATGTCTCTGTTGATGTGTGTTTTTCTCATTATATTATAAACGCATTAGATAAACATTTAATGAATACAGTTGCGATATTTTTTTGATTGCATATTATTCCTTGTTTTGTGTAACCATATATTAAATGCGTACTAATTATTTGAAGAAGTGAAAATTGCATAAATTGAAGTAGGTAATCATGGCGGACCCGCTGAGTTTACTTCGCCAGTACAACGTAAACAAGAAAGAAATAATTGAACGTGATAATCAAATTATATTTGGTGAATTTTCCTGGCCTAAAAATGTCAAAACAAATTATCTTATGTGGGGGTAAGTATAGCAGTAATAGTCCCAGTTACAATTAGTTTAAAATGCCACAATATGTGTATGATTTCACAAACTATTTTCTTTCAGTTCTGGTAAAGAAGGCAACGACAAAGAGTATTATACTTTGGAGTGCCTCCTCTTCATCCTCAAAAATATTCTCTTGACACATCCGGTTTATGTCAGGCAAGCAGCTGTAAGTACAGCTACTTCTCATAGAGATAGAAATCTCCAATATGCAATATGCGTGCGAAGTGACAGTGTTATTATTATTACTACAATATATTTCACCAGGCTGCAAACATACCTGCTGTTCGTCGTCCAGATCGCAAGGAATTATTGGCATATTTGAATGGCGAAACTGCTACTTGCGCGTCAATTGATAAAAGTGCTCCACTGGAAATACCAACTCAGGTAAGGGTTCCGCTTTACCTGCAAAAACTTGTTAATGTTTAAATTACATCTTACATTTTCAATAATGTCATTGTAGGTCAAACGTACTCATGACCATGATGGAGGGGAATCTGCAGCCAAGAAACCACGTATTGAGGAAACTCATGTGCAGAAAGTACGAGAACAACTTGCTGCCAGACTTGATGCTCCCAAAGAAGCATCAGTTACTGTTGATAATATCAAGTGAGATGCATGTATTTTTGTATTTTGCTTAAAATTAATCCCAATCATATTACTTAAACAAATATACATTTAATGAGAAGATAGTAAAATGAACAATATAATAGAAAACAGTCATAATAGGTTAAAAATATATACCTTTCTCATGGTAGTCATACATAAAAAGCTAACAATAGGCTGATGCTTAAAGAACTGAAGTGTTTATCTAAGCCAATATTCCTTCAAAAATGATTATCCTATATTAATTTTTATAGCACTGGTTGGTAACCAATCACCAGTGTAAAAGGAACTGCCAGTATAGTGGATAAACAATTATCCCTCCTACTGCCAACACAATGCTTCCTCAAGGAGTCCTTAATGATGACAATTATAGGGTCAGCAATGTATTTTAGTTAGCATTTCGTTGGCGATGAGTGAAAACTGCATTAGTGTCAAAAACTAAATTTAGCAGGAAGAAAAATAATTGTCTCCTGATTTTTTTTATATGAGCTGTGTCTATGATTTCTCATGTTTTATTATAAATTAGCGACTACTTTTTAGTATCCCTACTCCATATTTAATATGTTTATATCCATATTCAATATCAACTTTTATTTTTACGAGGTTTTCATTCACAGTCACAGATGGCATTGTAAACTATTATATTCAAATTAGTTGGGTTCAGGTTATGAGATATGAGCTTTGTAACTACATAAAAAATAATCCTACATTGCCAAGATATTGGTTGCTGCCCCACCTGTTTCCGTTCGAGCACTAAACAAATATGTGTTTGTTTGGATGTATGCATGCATGTCCGATTTTTGTCTGTAAACATACAGAAAAAATCCCTGTGTGTACAATGTTTTTCTGTTCTAAAAATAATTAAAATTTTCAAGAAAATAATTAAAAATATTCAATATGCACAGAGTGTGAACCCACAACCATTCCGTGTCACCACTCTTCAACAGATTTACTAAACTTAGCGTTACCACTTTGCAATTTTAAGGCTGAACAACATTTAAGACGGATACAAGGTAGCTTGAAATTTAATAGCATCAAACAACGACACAGCAGTTCAGTTGGAAGAGTGATGAAACTATGAATGTCAAGGGTCGCAGGTTCAAGCCTCATTTGTGTCTATTAGTTTTCAATGTTTCCTTGAAATATAGTAATTAATATATGCATTACATGGCCTTAACATGTATAAAAAAATATCATCATATACTCGTATGTTAAAAAATAAGTCATCTTTTAAATTTAAATTACCTGATCAAAATTTATATATGTGGATTGATTTAATTGTGCTAATTAGATAAAGTCAAAACTTGACAACCATATTTAGTTAACCATTACTTTAGCCATGGATTTAATGACTGGAAAGCCAGAAGGTATACCATGGTTGATGTACCTATTGCGCAGGTAACCTATGTTTTAACATCTTACGAAATTGATACCACACCGAACAAATTCTCAAAAAGTAGACGGTACTACAATAATCTTCAATGTCTGAGATCAATATAATTAGCCCAGTTGACTTTAAAACTGGAAAGCACGGATAATGAGAAAGAAAACAATGATTTAAAAAGACAAGTGATCAAGCTGACTCAAGGAATTAATGTTTAGAAGTTGTTATGTCATTCTTCTACAAGCAAAGGCAATGACAAGAAGAAAAGACACTTGTTAATGTCAAATCGTTTCTTCTCGTTCCCCTCCTAGCCGAGACTTACTAAAAATGTTGAACATAATAATAACTTTATATATTTACGAGTACATCTGCAACAAAATATCTCACCCTTATAAAAAGAACTACAAATCGCACAAAATGAGATAAAAACTGTGAATACAAAAATTCAGGTTTTGAATCAATATCTTAGGACTACACTGAAACCAGAACAGATTTTTACCAATACCAGTACAGCAAACCCAATAGCCTCAGACCTAAAAAAACAGATGTTCGGAAAAATAATAAGGATTTTTGGTGTGCAACAATGCGTCGGTCTGGCTGCTGCCCTTATTCGTTCAAGAAAGACTACACAGTATGAGATCTTTAGTGAAAATGACTATAACATGGTACATATAGTATCTCAGTCAAAAGTCATACTAAAGACATTTTAAAAGATTAGTATAATAATATTAAACGTTCTAAAAAGTAGCCATTTAGATGTCGACAAATTTAATTATCGTATCAAAAATATTTGTAAACATTGCAAAAATCATCCATTCGTGCGTGCGTGTAATTACACTCAAACCATTTAGAGTACTTTACAGCAGTTTCGATTACGAGGGTAGCAGCGTCAAAGTGAAGAAGGCGTGTGGGTAAATTGCCTTTTCGTTAACAAAATCCCGATTAGTACTCAGATAATCGTCTGGAGGAAGCCTGGGGACTCGGAAATACTAAGCGCTGCTACTGAAACCGTTCAACATGTTGGCAAATCAGTGTCCTTTTGGGGTGGAAAAATAATTGGAGCTAAAACGCCTTTGATTCCATACCGAGGCTCCAAGTCGGCAAATTTTTAAAAAGCGGCCAGTTTCGTTGAACATCTCGCGATTCACGACCACACCTAAATTTTGACACCAATAGCCCCCTCCCCCCTCCCCATGAATGCTAGCCACTTTCCTGTAATTCATGGAATTGTGTAGCGCCCCACTCACCGGTTGCTGATTCAGCGGAGTCAGCACTCACTCTCCTTCCAATGTCCTTCATATGCATCCCATCTATTCATGTTACCGTCTAGTCGAAGCATACAGTAAAATCGTCATCCTGTACAGATTTAAAATATAATTCTGGGAATTGCAAATATTTAAGTAGGTAGTTTTAAGGACAGTTTTAAATATGTAAACAATATTTTACTCAAATTAGTATTAATACCTACCAGAAATGTTCTAAGCCCAGATAGAACACCTATATCAACAGTCTTAATTTTAGTAATAATAGGAAATAAAATTTCACTTAGTCCCAAAAGTAATGAAAGTACCGGGTCGAGGTTATCATTTCCCGGCTCTTTAGTCAATGTCAAAATCCCGGGACTTTCGGGACTAGGATTCTCTAGTATGGACTAACTATGTGGGGACATAGTACTGATCATAATAAAGCATTTGTCGCCCAAAAGAAATGTTTACGAGCCTTGTACGAGATTCTATCAGACGAGTCATGTCAACCAATATTAAAAGAGCTTTGTTTGTTACCGTTGCCTTTATTATATACAGGGTTATTCTTAGTATATACGAAACCTGAGACACTGGTCAAATATTTTCATTTATAGAACTGGTATAAAATAAAATATCTAATGAAAACTCACAAAGTTACAAGCTTGTTTTGTTGCCTCCATGTCTTCCCATAAATATGCTCACAGCCTTACGTTCATATTCCAGTAGGTATCACACAGAGCCGTTGTAAGTAGTTTAGTGATAACATTTTCCGTCACGTTCGTACAGATAGCCATCGTAGTGTGTTTAAAAATGTATACGTGTAAATGTGTCAACACAATTTACAATCATTATTTATCCCTTCTACACGGTGTCATTATTGTTATTATTTACATGAGCACTATTTACACACTACACGATAATGAGAACGCGGGTGCGACACGTATGTATCAATCCCTAGCTTCCGGGTGACTGAGGCGGCGGCGCGGGGTCAGGCGTGGGACCAGCGCGGGTTTAGGGCACTGCAGCCGTGCCGTGATGGCGCTAGGTACTCAATCAGCTGGTCCGCGTACCTACTGTTTCCAACTTATAGGATTATTAAAATATTATTTGAGTTGTAAACTGACCGTCACATTGATTGTGTCTGACGAATGTGACGAGAACTTTGAACATATTCTCTATATGTAAATGTTGTTCTCCTTTGTACTGGTAGTTTGAAACCTAATGCAGAAATAGTAGGGTATGAATATAATTTTAACAAAATCTTGGGGATGATCTTGAAATGTCCTGTGCACTGCTGGATATGAATATGTTTATACAAAAAAAAAGCAATAGAAATGCTATCAAGTATATTTTACTACTGGGACAGATACAGAGTAAAGCACATTGCATATACACACTATACGCGCAGTGATAATTTCTTCTATTGTAATAATTTAATTTATATTTCTGTGGTTTGCTATAGACCATTTAAATGAATGGTTGTGAACTCGAATTGCCATAGTACCTGGAATTAGTGATTGCCGTATGTTGATATTATTATAAATGATCAGGCAAGCAGTTAAGTAGTGAGTGCCTCTGTAAAGGCAGCCTAGCAAATAAATTGTCCCTGCCAAATTTTCAAACGCTTCTACTTTAACTGTAACATTGGACGACATAAGATTTGACCACCTAATACCTAAGGCCCTTAGATTGAATAGCGTTTGAGAATTGCTGTTGTCTTCTGACATAGCATGCATATAAAAAAAAAACTTATAAAATTACTATTATATTCCCCGAATTGTATCTGTATTGTATTCAAACTCGTCTTATAAAGGTCCTTATCGGAGGCTATGTCAGTGGAGAAGATTGCTGCGATCAAAGCCAAACGTCTAGCTAAGAAGAGGACCACAATCAAGAGCAATGACTACTCTGACACGCTGGGTGTCGTCGGATCAGACTTCAGAGCCATTCTTGACTATGATGTAGATCTAACCAAGGATATTATCAGTCGGGAAAGGCAGTGGCGTACTAGAACAACAGTATTACAAAGTAACGGAAAAGTAAGTAAATCCCAAAACATAAATTTTTCGTAGCTTGCATTTTTAATATAATATTTTATTTTATTCTAATATGTTTGAACGTACTTACGTAAAGGGAATAATAGAGAAAGCTGGTATTTCAAATCGGACGAACTATGTTGTCAAGCACTTTTATAAACATACATACATTCAATTATCATAACCCACTTTCTGAAGCAATCAGGTAAAAAAATTAAACACCCGATGTATTGAGGAAACAGACAATGAAATAATTACTTAAAATAAAGTTACAATATTAATTATTTAATTTTAGATGGCAAAACCAGTAATACTATAAAAATAATGTCAAATGTGATGGCGGCTTTTTGTTGGTCGTTATAATTATTCTTAGTGTACGTTCTTGTTTCGCTAGTGCAAACTAAGCCATTTTAAACATAATGTACAGTTAAAAACCTTAAAAATTATATTTTACGTTTCAAAATATAATGTAAATACACCTGGCCGGGACGCCATTTTTTATTTTTATTTTAGCGCTTGGTTATAGGAATGTGTAAAATATTTCAAGGATCGTTTATGTAAGCATATTTATCTGAGCATCTCCGTCTTTCGGAAGGCACCTTTATTCGTGAATTCCTACTGCCGTCTGAAGTCAGCGACTTATGGGTGAATTAGCAAGTTAGTAGCAGGGTTTAACGTCTTGGCTTCTAACCACATTACAACACGGAAGAAGAATTACTAAGTTATTTTTCACTTAACATTACCGCACTAGTGGACAAACATATCTATAGTTTTGCTAAACCAATATGTAAACATTAATTTATTTTCAGATGTTTGCGAAGAGTATCCTTGCTCTGTTGGGCAGTATACGAGCGCGTGAAGAGGGCCGGCCCGGGGTGCCGAGACCGCAGCCCGTCGTGATGCCGCCGCCCACTTCCCTGCCGCAGCAGCAGACACAGTATAACAGATACGATCAGGAAAGGTTTATTAGACAAAAAGAAGGTATGTTTTTATTTGATCATTAGACATTCATTACTAACAAAAACGTAGTTTTTTAAAATACTTAGCGTATGCACGTCTTTATGACGGGTAATTTTGGTGAAGATAAAAAAGACAGGGTGAAGCCAGACTAGGTTGCCAGTAGGAAATATAATGTTTTCATGTGATTGTGTACGTTAATGTGCCGTTTTCTCTTGTTACAGAAACGGAGGGCTTCAAAATCGATACTATGGGTACCTATCATGGTATGACCCTGAAGTCGGTGACAGAGGGACCAAGCGCTCCGTCCGCGGCTCGGGCGCCTCAAACACCGAACCATCCTCGACAGATGTCACGTAATTAATTTGTTTATTTATCATTGTTACCTGCCAAACACTTATTACTAAACTCTTTGAGAGTTGATAGACTGTGGTTCACCTTCAGACAGATCCACTTGTCGGCACAAAACCCATCGCTTATATTTAGTCGGTATAGCGGTGCTCTACACGGATGTATAAACTCATTTATTATTTGGAACATGAACAGAGAACGGCGCGGGCACGCCTGGTCGACGTGAACTCCTTCCTGTAGCGGCAGCGCGTCCTCCGGCCGGCGCGGGCGGCAAACGGCCTTCCCGCACGCCCATCATCATTATACCGGCCGCCACCACCTCGCTCATCTCCATGTACAATGTCAAGGACACGCTACAGGAGCTCAAGTAAGTCACGGTTATATCCTCTTTGTATAGTTCTGTTTTACGTCACTTTTGTGAAATAAACTACTCAACAACACCAAACTATATTTCATTAGGTTTGCGCTTTTATGGATTATAATAACTTACTAATTCTACATCTTTACGTTGCTTTTAGATTTGTTACTGTGGAACAAAAGAAGGCTGAAGGCGTAGCCCGTGAAAATGAAGTCCTATTGCAAAGGAGGAAAGGTCCCAGTGGAGACTTACCAAACAACGCGACCACTATTACCGTGTGTATATTACGCCTTACATACACTTTTATTCTCATGTATGACTTTTGTAGTATTCTAAAACTCGCTAAGCATAATATTTAATTAATATTAATAAACATACATAATGTATATTTCTTAAATTGGAAGCCCCATAATGTAATAACTTGAGTAACAAACATAACACGCGAAAAACATGTATTACATATTAACATTTATTGTTATTTTCAGGTACCCTACCGTGTAGTAGATAACCCGGGCAGACTGTCAGCGGCGGAATGGGACCGCGTGGTCGCGGTGTTTGTTCAGGGACCAGCTTGGCAGTTCAAAGGGTGGCCTTGGGATGGAAACCCCGTCCAGATATTTGCTAATAGTTAGTGTGCTAATGCCGTTTTACCTTTATTAAGTATGTTTTACTAACTCTAGATTAACCCACTTAAAGTGGAAGTGGGTTAATCTCGTGTTTTTAGGGTTTCCGTACCTCAAAAGGAAAAAACAGAACCCTTATGGGATCACTTTTTTGTCCGTCTGTCTGTCTGTCAAAACCCTTTATCTCGGGAACGTGTGGAGGTATCGAGTTGAAATTGAAACCCTATAATCAAGTCTACAGTCCCATGAATCTGTGAAAAATAAAAAAATTTAAACTTTTAAGTTATCGTAAAAAAATATACGGCCATTTATGCCGCTAAAAACGTATATTTTGAAACTCTCAAGGGAATTAAAATTTATAAAGTACTTCCCGTTGACCCAGAACTATGAAATTTGACACGTACTATCGTCTAATACTAGAAGTACAGGGAAAAACCTGAAAACTATACCTACATTTGTAATTAAATCATAAAAATAATATAAGTTAAATGTACGTAATCAATCATCGAGATTAAGCACCGGTATGAACGATGATTGATTTGATTACGTACGAAAAAAATTAAAAACTACTCGAATCCTGAACTATTTATAATATGTACCTACAAAATTGTACGGAACCCTCGGTGGGGGAGTCCGACTCGCACTTGTCCGGTTTTTTTATTTACCATACCACCCTTTACATCCTACATACATACATACTTGAATGAGGAATAAAAATTTTATTATTATCATCTCAGCCTATAGATGTCCACTGCTGAATATAGGCCTCCCCAAAGATCTCCAGCGGGAACGATCCATTCCGGCCTGCATCCACTGACTCCCAGCGACATCTATAAGGTCATCAGTCCATCGAGCAGGCGGTCGTCCCACGCTGCACTTGCCAGTTCTTGGTCTCCACTTGAGAACCTTTCTGCCCAAGCGGCTGTCAGTTCTTCGAGCTATGTGCCCTGCCCATTGCCACCTCAGCTTGCTAATCTGCTGGACTATGTCAGTGACCTTCGTTCTTGTGCGGATCTCATTTCTGATTCGATCACGCAGAGAAACGCCCTCTCCATAGCTCGCTGATTTACTTTGAGCTTGCGTATGAGGCCCATAGTAAGAGACCCCGTCTTCGTTGCGTACGTCAATACACACACTGGCTGTATACTTTTGTCTTGAGGCACTGAGGTATTTTGGATGAAAAGACGTTACGTAGTTTCCCGAACGCTGCCCAGCCGAGTCGATTCGACGATTGACGTCTTTCTCGAAGTTGAACCTGCCTAGTTGGATTGTTTGTCCTATGTAGACATAATCGTCAAGGGTCAAAAGAGTTTCCAACGGCTATAGAGTTGGACGGAACATGGGCATTGTACATGATTTTTGTCTTGTCAATGTTCATTTTAAGGCCAACTTGTTGAGAAACTATTGAGGTCTCGAGCACTCGCCCTAGGTCCTCTAACGATTCTGCCATGACCACGATATCGTCAGCAAATCGAAGGTGAGTGATGTACTCGCCGTTAATGTTGATGCCATTTCCTTACCATTCCAGGAGCTTTCATGCATCCTCCAGAGCAGCAGTAACCAGTTTCGGAGATATTACTTCTCCCTGTCTTACTCCTCTCTGTAAAGGGATTGCCTTCGTATATTGGTCCTGTACTCGAATCGAGATTGTGGCGTTATTATGCAAGCACTTCCAATACTTCGATGTACATCGGTACATCGAAGTATATATATATAAGTCAATACGGCACCGCCGAAGAGACCGTAGGACCGCCCAGGTTTCGATCGAATCAAAGGCTTTCTCATAGTCCACAAAAGCCATGCATAGTGGCCGATTTTACTCTTCGGTCTTCTGTATAATCTGCCGCAGCGTATGAATATGGTCAGACCGTATTCTTTTTCCATTTAATATTGTAACTTTAGAGTTCGCTAAGCATGCGTTAATGCTTTTTCAAAGACATATCTTGAATTATTAAGGTAATTGCATTCTTTACGACATTGTATTAACTGCAAAGTTAGTCGTGTCGGTTCGGTCACTTGTAAGTACTGAATTGATTGCAATGACGTCGCCATAAGACGTGTTAAAATATGGAAGAAGAATTCGCGGTGGTGAGCAGAGGTCGAGATGGCTTAGTTGGTCAGAGCGCCTGGAGTATCTATCCGGGAGGCGCAGGTTCGAATCCTGTTCGCGACCGTATTCTTTTTCCATTTAATATTGTAACTTTAGAGTTCGCTAAGCATGCGTTAATGCTTTTTCAAAGACATATCTTGAATTATTAAGGTAATTGCATTCTTTACGACATTGTATTAACTGCAAAGTTAGTCGTGTCGGTTCGGTCACTTGTAAGTACTGAATTGATTGCAATGACGTCGCCATAAGACGTGTTAAAATATGGAAGAAGAATTCGCGGTGGTGAGCAGAGGTCGAGATGGCTTAGTTGGTCAGAGCGCCTGGAGTATCTATCCGGGAGGCGCAGGTTCGAATCCTGTTCGCGACCGTATTCTTTTTCCATTTAATATTGTAACTTTAGAGTTCGCTAAGCATGCGTTAATGCTTTTTCAAAGACATATCTTGAATGCTTATATTCCCTGAGGTTTAATAGGGCCGAAATGAAACTTGTAACAAAGTAAAAGGGTCGTTTTTGCTTCGTCAAAAACTACTGTCAATAAAAGT
Source organism: Xylocampa areola (assembly GCA_935421205.1). Classification (NCBI taxonomy): domain Eukaryota; kingdom Metazoa; phylum Arthropoda; class Insecta; order Lepidoptera; family Noctuidae; genus Xylocampa; species Xylocampa areola. The sequence goes on from OW285201.1 coordinate 14,049,233, forward strand.
AGGGAAAAGTCGAAAAAAAAAACCATATTGCGTTGTAACAGGGCAACTGTCATTTGTGTCAATTCAGCTTTATTACCCGAGGTTTTTTTTTAATTATGTACTTTCCATAATAGCTAACACCTGAACTTTAGATAAATATGCATCTGAATATACGATCTCTGGTAATAAGATCACTAACACAACAAAGATGATTTTTTACACTCACAACATTGTAAAATTATTGTGCATCTACTACCTACTAGTTTACTTGAGTACCTTCATTTCTTATGTCAACATATTTAGTATTTAAGACTAACTTGTATTTCTCATAATAAATGAATTGTATTATTCTATGTCTTAAACCGTATTACTACAATCGACTGATGGCTAAGGCGTTTGAACCTCGCCTTACTATAAATTATGGTGAAATGTCCTTAACATGATCATAATATTTGATGTACAGTTTGCGCGTTCCACTTGAAGTTCGACGAGATGAAATTGGACGCCAACGTGGCTCGCTGGGCAGTGACGGTGCTCAATCTCAGCCGCACCAAGCGGCATCTTGACCGCGCCGTACTACTCGGCTTTTGGGAAACACTAGACAAGTATGTTTTAGAATTACTTATTCAAAATATGTATCCGACCCGTCTATTTATTAAAGACGCATTTTTTTATATTTCTACGAGAATAAACTACAATATATACAAAGTCCTAATTTATAACGTGACTTCCTTTTGAAGTTAATGTGTAACTGATACAGATTAATTTAAATTTTAACAGAAAATTCTATAAAAAAAATTCTATGTTTGCCGTTAGAGGAGCAGATTTCATCTTGCTGGTACTATGGTAATTAGAAATAATTTGTTATTTCCATAAAATATTAGTTTAAATAAATGCCTAGTCAAATAGGACTTTATATGGACGTGAAGTAAGAAATAATTTAGATTTTCAATATATAAAGATTGACAACATATTCCGCCACAGTATTTGGTTGATAACCCTGCTCTTTGGTTGTTTCAGGCACATGATGAAGAATAAACCGCACCTTAGGTTCTAAGCCCGTTGTAGCTATATAATTTTATCTAATAGTTTATAATGCCATGTGAATATCAGAATGCCTTCAAAGCAAAGCGAATCTAAGTCAATTCATACCATTTAAGAAATATTTTGGTCAATTTACGTAGTGAACTGATACTTTTATCATATGAAGGGCCAGTACCAGTTGTTATTCATTACTATACATTATAATAAGACAAATTTTCTAGTTTTATAGTGAATAACACAACTCTTGGACAGTATGGTATTAAAACCATGTAATATTTTATTGTTTACAATCTGACATCACTAATTTTATTATGTGCAATATATGATACTACATATAAAGTATTTTTGTGTAGGTATACAATGTTGTAGATTGGTTTTATTGAACTCGTATGTATATGTTTTGAGTGGATAGGTTAGTGTTACAAAATAAATAAAAATATATTTACCTTTTCTTTGACTTCACCATTCCTCTATTGCTTTTAGAATAAATGATCGATAGACAATAATAGGAAGTAGTATCGCTCTCATGTATTTTTAGCATTCTACAACTGAATTGTGTACTTTTTCTTTATCTATGTTATGTCATGTGTGCCCGCCTTCTCTTTGTTATAATGTATCCAAAATATTTCAAATGGTATAGAACTGTTCAAAGATCTGTGATCTTTGATTATTGACAACAATAAATTGTTGAACATAATTTGTCCTTTTCTTATTTATTTTCGTGGTTAAGAAATTCTAATTATCTTGAAGATTTAGTTATTAGGGATGGGTTAGAAAGAAAAGGCAAATTTATTTATTTGTCTTTATTTAAAATTTCATTCAATGGTAGTATATAACAATAAATAATTCTGATCTCTTTCAGAGATAAGTACACACATATTAATATTATGTAAGTATAGGTATGTTTTTATGATATTTTCTGTACACAAAATAAAACCATTCGTTTTTATCCATAACAATATCACATCGTTAGGTGTGTACTTTATGTGTGCCCGTTTTAGCTTAGTATTTAACAACACTAAAATCATGTACTTTTAAAAATTTTCAAACTGTTTATTTATACAATGGAACAAAATTATTGGGTAACATATCGAAGTTTAAGCATAAAAAAAATACATAACCAAAATGTAATAATTTAAAACGAATAAGTAATAAAAAAATAAGTACTTATCATAATACCATCAATAAATATAAAAATATCTTCAATAACAAATCGATGGCATCATTTGCCCCGGTAAGGAATGATAGGACCAAATTTTACCGGTCGCAAATATCAACCATTGAAACATTTTAATAACTATTGTTAACACACACTTTAGTCTTTTAAAAGGGATAAAGTATCTGCCCAAAATTGATGAGATTTTTTCAGTTGTAAATGTAATGAAACATAATTGATATCTTTTGTGCCTCCATTTAAAACCTATCTTGTACAATCAGCGATATCAAAGTGATTGAGTTTGATTGCCATACTTGAATACATATAGCATTATGTTGCTTGTCCAATTAATGGCAATCATACAGATGAGTACTTGCTTTCTTGGATAAAAATCCTAGCGTATCAGCACCTTAAACAAATAGGTACGTCAAAACTAATGAGTATCCCCTGTAAGTAATTATTACAATTAATGCAAACCAAATATGTATATTATCAAAATAAAACGCATTGCTATACCTACTCCATTACTCCTAAGGTTGGCTATGAATGAATGAATGAGCTACAAACTATGAGTTTAGCACAATCACTCATAGTGACGCGAACAGGGCTCGAGTCTATCGAGAACTACTGCATACCACGTATGTTTTATAATCCTTACTTTCGATTGTGTAGTCGAGGGTCAAAGATAACTCACAACAAATATGTTGCCAAGATATTAATAAACGACTTCCGTGTAGAGTAAAAAAGACTTACATGTCTAAAAACGCGTTCATATAGGAAGATAGGTACCTACTTGTATAAATTGCCAAGTAATCAAAGCAACGTACCAAATTTTAAACGTAGGTAAGCCTTTAGCACTAATGTAATATGTTCTACTATAATCTATCTAAACAAACGCTATTTTGGTATAAATATTGTAGATGTTATGGATTGGCGCAAACATACCTACGAGAAATTTGAACAATACCCTTAACCCTCGCCTTCCACAACACATAATCGATATGAACTTTTGCTATTTTGATCTCCTTACTTCAACATGGCGCAGCATCAATAACTCGAAATGCATGTCCCTCATAGGAATGATTCGTGCAAACTAATGAAATGAACGATGTCTTTACTATCTAAGTTATAGCAAAAAATATTGCCGTTTGGCTTTCACATCTTTATACACTGCATTATTACCAAATATATTTCATAAGTACAACATTTTCTCATAAAATTCATAAACAAAAGTGTACAAAGCTTTACGCTGCAACAACATCAAAATACCATGTAATTTTTAAGTCATCAATATAACACGATATTAAACTATTATTTTAGACAGCAAGTTATTGCATTTACACAATATTGTGGGCAATAATTTCGGATAAGGAACATACCTATCAGTCAAAAAATTATATCAAATTTTTATTGAGGTACTATATCACCGCCTCTAAGAATTTATGGAATTTAACTGTTGCGAATATATTAAATTTAATAACATTACCTCTTTAAATTTTTCTGAGGTTCGGTGAAATAGGACCGAAAATAACAATGTACGAAATCCAAATAATACTCAGATATGGTACAATAAATCGACGAGTAATTTTGTCACAATTGCTTGTTTAAAGTCTAGCTCAGACTGTCTCCTAGTATTCGAAGGTTGTTGAAGTTGGCACCACCTCCAGCACCATTTGCAATAAAACTGTTATTTTGTCTGAAACAATATTACAAGCACATTAATTTAATAAAATTTTGAGCACGAGATGGATTGCACTATACAATCTTAGAGCTTTATTCAAAGATTGTATAGTGCAATTCGGTCTCATGTTAATTCATTGTTAAATTATAATTGAGATGTAGTTACTCATAATATTACTGGATCACAAATCTAAAATAACACTGGTCTCCAATATGTTTGAACACTGCCTCGTAGGGTCTAAAGCTTATTGTAATCTGTTGACTCCCTAATTAGCAGACACAATAGATTTTTATTTCTATTATAGGTATATTTATACTTCTCCCATTCGAAGAGGGAATAATTCTTACCCATGAATGGTAGAGAGTAGCCCCACTTGACGAAAGGCACGTACACAAGGAGGCCGGCGAATATGAACGCGGTGGCGTACAAGTACTCCCACTGTGGCTTGTCGATGATTGGAGCCACTACCAGATACGTCGACACCAGCAGCACCACGTACGGAATAATTATTGGCACCTACACAAACAATGTGGATTTTTTTAACAAGATTAGAGATTTTCTGCCACAATGCAGAAATACATTGTGACAAAAGTTGGTCTCATAAAGATGAACCGACAAGAAACTCCAGACACTCAAATACACAATCAAAAATGTTGGCAGTCAACCCCCATTAAGACTAAAATCGCATGCATGAACCGTCCAAACTTAGCGCTAAGCGTGTACAAAGTAGCTCAAACCGTTCAAGGGGCTTACATATAACATAAACAGCCCATTATTGTTCCACTGCAAGGCAAGGGCCTTTTCTCATAAAGAGAAAGTACGAGCAGTGATCACTACGGCTAGCTCACTGCGGGTTAGCGATTTCAGACTATTAAGCCCAGGTTTACCCACGATGTTTTGCTTCACCGTATGTCTTAGATCAACTAAGGAACTACATATATGACATTGAAGTAATTCCAGTTTTGAATTCACAACCCGTGGTCCAAGAGCTTGTCGCCAAGACCACCTGGCCACCACGACAACCAATAAACTCAAGGGACTTTTGTTAACATAAATAACTACAGCAGCTTCAGATGAAAGTAGAGGCATATGGCGACCGTTAGAAAATGATATGAATGAAATTAGATGGCGTTCAATGTCTTGGTCACTGTCTACCAATTTTTAAATTATTATCCGCTCACCTTATATGGTCTAGGTGCATGTGGTTTCGTACGCCTCATCACGATGAGAGCTACCATCGCGCCTCCGTAGAAAATCCACGCAGTAAACGAAAAGAAGTCAATCAAAGAGTCTATCGTCCCGTACAGCACCATCGCCACTGCTATCACAGACTGAAATGATACGGGTAGGTTAATATATGATTATTTCCAAAGATGCATTAAGACAGTTCCCCGCCTTAGATCTACAATTGCCACTAACAATAGATATGAGAAAAATGTATTGTGTTCTCATATTGATGCTACTAACCAAAAAAGTTATCATTAACACAACAACCAAAACAATGAAATTCTGCGTCCCACAGAAATGACTTAACTGTTTCGGAACCGCCACAAGAGAACAAAAGAAAAGGAGATTTTATACACAAAGTACTTATAATAAAATAGCTTACGTGGAATATCAATCCAGGTGCTGGAGTGAAACGGCGAACGTGAACGTACGATAGGATGTCCAGCAAATGACCTTCTCGTGACGCTGCGAAGCACAACCTGAAACATAAAAAGAGACATTAGGTCAGTAAGAAAAACAATTGTGGCTTCAGTATTTAATTCTGCGAGGATATATTTCTTCACAAAAGCCGAGCCAGACAAGTATGGAACCCCAAGTAGGCGATTTGCAACGTGGGGTGGAATATACGCGAAGAGAAACTAATATTATCAAAGCGGTATAGCTTTTCTAAGTCTCAGCTCGTAGTTTTAGTTGAACCATCCGGCCGGGGGTCACTAGATCTCGCTTTGCAAAAGCTATCATAAATATAATAGTAGAAAGTATTTTGTACCTTCCCGCAACGAACAGCGTGCCGTTAGCCGATCCAAATGTGGATATAGTGACCGCGAGCGGCATCAGCCAGGCTAGAGGTCCCAGGAGACGATTGCCGAAGGTAACGGCCACCGCCTCGCTGTCCGCCATCTCGCTGACCGACATCACCGCTAGGTATGAGACGTTCACCAACGCGTAGCATAGCGTTACCAGCGGAATACCGATTATTATGCTCAGCGGTAAGTTCCTAAAAGTATTACGAAAATAACAATTAATAGACAAATTACAGACAAACTTTCAAACGCATTAAGGCATGCGTGATTAGCAAACTCTAAAGCCATATTTTTTTGTGAAAAAATACAGTTCTGAGCAGGATTTAAACCTGACGACGTAAGACGTGGAAGAAGAATTCGGAATAGTGATCAAAGGTTGGGATGGCTATGTTGGCAAAGCGCCTGGAGAATTTATCCCAAGAGCGCAGGCTCAAAGCTAAAAAGTGCCAATCTGCTTCTGATCTAAAATCTATTTCATAGTTACCACATTTTGAACCACATTTCATAGATTTAATTAAAAGTCACAGTGGTGAATTGCCATCAACCGCGGTCATATCCAAACTCCGGACTGCTACTGAGAATTTCCTTACAGAAAAACCCAATAACACTCCCCGATCCGGGAATTGAACCTTCATGCTCAGCAGCAGCGCTTGCTACCACTAGACCACGAGGCAAATTTTATCGCTATTAATAACTGGTAGGTTGAAACCTTTACCGTATTTTGATTGTTTCCCTCAGATATAGGTAACTCTAACTTCAGTCAGTTAAAGACCACATAAAATTGGTCAAGATAATACAAACTGTAAGATTAATAAGCACTTACTTGGATGGATTCTTAATCTCCTCAGTGACATAGTTCAGGTTATTCCAACCGTCATATGCCCAGAGGCCCGTGTAGAACGCTGTGGCAATGTTGCCTATCGTGGCGGTGCTACTTGCGAAGTTGGGCTCCTGTAAATGTCGCGTATTACCTGCACCATATCGAACAACCAACCGTCAGTGTTTGAACAAATATTTACAACCCATTAGGATAATGAAAATGGTAATGGATACGTTCAGCTTCAAATAGCTACGTGACTCATTTATTAAGTAGTTACCTTTTACTGTTCTTCGTTACAACCATTGATCAATGTCATATTAGTAGATGAGTAGGTTTTAATACAAAAATTCAACAAAGTTGAAATTTTCATGGATGAAGGTGATAATAAGTAAATCTCTTGGGTGTGAATATAGGTTGCATTACCTAATATTAACTTATAAGCTCCCCCGCCCACGATGATTGCGATCGCCACCAGCTTAGCTGCCGTGAAGATATTCTGAACATTTGTAGCTAAATTGACGCTGTAGCAGTTAACCGCTAATATCATTACTGTAAAAAAGAAGTTTTAATTTAGTGTAACTATTTATAGCTTCCAACGGACAACATCTTATTGACTCCAATCAGCACAAGCGGTATATATCAATTGATATTCGTCTATTTCTATCCTTAATCAAGCATGTTGAAGTCTGAAGATTGTAGTAAATTACTTATAATGTTCGGTTATCGTTCGACTTACCAATAGAAATGACCGCAACAAGTTTGACGAGGCTGTGTGGCGGTTCACACTCCGATACGAATGGCTCCACCGCGTATTTTGCGAAGCTCAGACAAATTATAGCCATCTGTGATGGCTTCAGTACTAATGTCGATACCTGTAACGTGAAAGAAATATGTTGAGTGCCGAATCTATGTATATTGCGTTGTTTGTGGATATTTAAGTGCGTGCGGTGACTGATTGAGCTCATATTTTTTAACTACTTAAGTAGGTATATTCTATGATGAATAATGGTAAATTCCTTCCAGAAACGTTTCAAGCGCCGTTCAGCAAAATTTAGTATTATAACATCATTATTTACCCATGAAAACAGAAATGCGGGTGGTCCTCCGAACGCGTCCATAAAGTAGGCGTACTCAGCACCTGACGACGTGTTCATCGTTCCCAACTCCGCGTACGCGAGCGCTCCTGAAGAAAATTAATTATATTCAACAAATTGATTCAAACAGATTCTTATAGCCCGCGACTTCGTCTGCGCAACAGATTTTTGTGCGCGCAACCCTAAAACGTTTTCTTAAATAAAAGTAGCGCTAAGTTACTCCTTATAACATTAGCTATCTGCCAGTTAAAATCGGTTTAGCTGCTTCGGAGATTTGCCGAAACAAACAGATAAACATTCGAATATTTATTTTTTTGATACAGTGACCGTATATATACTTTCATAGGCATTTAGTAAATAAAAAGCTATTATTTAACATGACGAACAGATATTTCAATATTATTTATTTTTATGGTCCTTTAAATAAAGACAGACAAACAGACAGAATTTTTTTTTTGGATTCGTGCTCGGTTATTGTTTCTATTGTTTTTTTCATCTCAATTGTTTTTTTTTATATATTCAATGTACAGACACAGTTTTTTTACTGTTTTATTATATGTAGGTATACTGCGTTTATCAATGCAGTGGGTCAACGATCAGAGATTATGTAAAACAGTGTGAAATGAACTGTCAGATTGTTGATTTTAGTACGAAATAGGATAGGTTCGAAGAGAATGACGGGGGCCAGTGAGCGAGCGCAGCGAGCGAACTACCCCCGTCATCCTCTTCGTGTTTAGATTTTTTCTGACCTTACAGACACAAAAATAGGAACCCCGCGAGGCGGGGCTCCGTCGTCCCAGCCACGGAAAGACAAATCAGAATACAGTATCTTTTTTTTTTACTTGTGTGGTGACTGTTCATTTAATATACCTATACAATAAACAAATCTGTCCCACTGTAGATATGTCATTCTGCATTACGTCTAAACGTGGATAGCAGTTTTGTTTAGCTGTTTTATAAAACAGTATTGTTTTGTAAATCAGCTAGCAGTTTTGTAAAACAGCGGATTCTACCATCCATCATCTGCGACATATATAGGTATAGATATAACATATATATATGAAATATTTAAAAACGTTATTGTCTCATAGCTCATCATGTACCTATCTAATGTTTCGATCACAATGTAAATTCAAATAAGTATGTGCAGCTACAATTAATAAACGTCTACTTACAGCTATCTGTGCAACAAATAAAGCAAAGCAAGTAGTTACCTACTGCGAAGCATAAAATTGAATTCATTATTGAAACCAGCAACAAGTAGTAAAAGGTACAAAGTTGATAGTATTCTTTGATCTATCAATTTGTGAACTCGTCGGTTGTACTCTCACAATGTTAATAAACTTCCCGATAGGAATACAATTGCTTGTTGTGGCAGTTAACCAATTTTATGATTGAAGTACCTACATCGAGTGTGTCGAAGTCACGCAAGTGATTGGTGACTCGTTAGTGTGTCAACAATGGCGGTCCTAACGATTACGAAGCCCCGAGAGCAGATCTTTGCGAGACCACGTGCAGTAGCAAGCCCTTATGAAGGTACCGAATATACGTAGGTATTTTTGCCTGGTCGCCTGACCTGGCTCTAACCACGTTTTATACTGTGTCCGAACGGTAACGAATAAATAGCGAGCCAAATGTTTTGAGTAAGCCAAACTTTAAGCAAAGCCCCCGCTAGGCAACCAGGTACCTATGTCACTTACCAAGCAGCGAGAGCAGGCCACATGCCATCCAAATGATGAAGCTAATGCCCACTGAGCCGGTGCGCTCCAAAAGCCCAGAGGGCGAGACGAATATTCCTGATCCTGTAAAAAGGTTCCAATTTATTGCTATTTCAGTCAAATAAATAATCGGGTTGATAAATATACTTATGGAGAGATTTTATTTTTGTTTTATTTAAGAAGACATTTCAATATTTCTGTTTCGTTTACTGATTATGGAAAATAATGTTAAATTATTATTATTCTAAATCGCATTATTTAATTATTTATAAGCTATATTTACATGTCATCTTTAATACTTAAATATTTGTGTAAGCCTATTTCACAATCTTCTTTATTAAAACTCCCGTATCGTATCAATAATAGGACTACCAGGAAGGCATGGTAACAGGCACTTCGTTTTAAATTATTAAATAAATATAAATAGTGGTTAGGGCTGAGGGCATCAGAGCATCTGTTTGGTTATTTCTAAAAGACATAGAGAATTTTAATTGATAATAAGTAGGTACTTAATTTCAAGGACCACTCGTATTGTTCTGAAGTGTTTTTCAAGAATACACGTGTTAATTTGGCACTGTTCGGCAATACGTTTAGTGTTGACGTGTGGGTTTAAAGATTTAAAATTTTCTAAAGCATTCACAGATCGCTGGCTTGAGTCCTATCACTAATCAACAAGTTTCACAAAATTTGAATCGGAACATTTCAACGTAGGTATTTGTACTATGATTTGGTATTCAGATTTCTGTGCATTTGATGCAAAAACATAATTAGACATGAAATCCTTGTAGAGTGATTCCATAGCCGCTGTTTAGGAAGGACAAACATGCGCTGACGTGTTAAATTAAATACCGCGAGACCTAATTATATTTTATTTAGATTAGGAATAATTAATTACATATCTTGCGTAAGTAAATGTTTATCTTGAGCCAGATGCACATCTGAATAATTTTTCGGCGCGCCAACATAGGTAACTGTGACGCTGTTGCCGATAGCACGTGTGACGATAACATGTAATAAATTAAATAAACAATCATGTGATGAATTATAAATAAATCACGGTTTCCATAGCTCTTACTAAAGGCTCTACTTTTGTATGCGAAATTTATGTTTATTTAAAATATCCCTTAATTAATTATAAACATACGTAGGTACATGAGGATGAAGTACCTACCTACATATTTTTCATGAGCAGTTAATTAAGGAATATTTTATAATTTTATACATCATATTTTGACAGTGTAATTGGTTTCTCTAGCGAAAAAGGGATTAGGTCCGTCTATAGTCGGAATATCATTACAATCCAACGAGGGCAAAAATTACGCCTATATAGAAGTACAGTGAGAATCACAAGTACTCGTAATTTAAAAAAAAATACCTATGGCTTACTAATATTCAAAATGTATAAAAAAATTGTGTTAAGAAAAATACGGCCGTGAGCAGGTTTCAAACCTGCGTCTCCCGGATAAATAGTCCAGGGGGGATAATAAGGAAATATTCAGGCGCAGGGAGGCGCAGGATCGAATCCTGCTCACGATCGTATTTTTCTTTCCACAAAATGTATAACTTTAGATTTCGCCACGCGTGCGTTGTTGCGTTTGAAACATTTGTCCGTAGCAAAATGTATTGTTATGGTATTACTTAAAATATTATCTACTCTATTAGAATTTTTCACGAAAAATTACACTTGAAAAATATTTATTAAGAACCACTTCCGAAACTATTGAAAATGTCAATGTAGGTACTTATAATGCTGACCTTACAATGGGCAAAAAATATGTTGCACCACTAATAAGTAATGATTTGCAAGTATTAAAAACAAATACGGTTCAATGCATTTAAAAGTAAACGTGAAACTAGTTGTCTCAAGTCATTTTCTTGAATACAATTATGAAATTTATAAGTGGTCCAATATTATTTTAATCAGTCAGAAGCTCTATACTACTTAGAAGCAAGTTTATTTAAAAGTGTTTTGTGACGTCATACCGATCATTGTACCGACGATTAGAGCCACCCCACTGAAGAGTCCCACCCGTCTCTTGAGGTGAACAGGGTCGTCCGGAGCTGCGCCCGACCCCTCCAACTGTGTAATCAAATAAAAATCTACGCGTTAATACGAACATGGGAAAGGTTATTGCGAAATGTAGAGCAGGTACGTACCTAAATGGTTGACCTTTGAAAATTCCTCTAACAGCCTATTTGGATTTTCAATTGAATTAGAAAGTATTCCTGAACAAGTCTGTTATTTACTATTATAATATTTACTAACCTGGCAAGGCTAAAATGTAGGCACATTTCAAAATGATTTTTTTATATCGGTCCATGAGCAAAATCTTTGATTGAAACGTTCTAAGAAAATATATTATAATAAGTCCCAGTGTTAGCAGTACTAGGTTATGACTGTAATTTCGCTAATAAAGTTACGTAAAAATCAGTCAAACAAACCTAGATCTTAAAGTCAAAGTCAAAGGTTTTTATTTCAAATAGGCAAAATTACATGCACTTATGAAACGTCAATTGATTTTAGTTGCACAGATTGTAGTTAAACTTTGTGAATAAAGCTGGGACATCCAAGAAAATTGACTTCAATGACAAGGACAAAGTAAACAGTGAAAGCTTTATTGAATTTGTCATTCCTCTCTGGGATCGCGTCCTCGGAAGACGTTTTGCAAATAAGATTTTCTCATTCAAGGAGTTTTAAAAATGTCTACATAATCTCTAGAGATTTTTCACTGCAGTTACCAGTTACTGACTGAAGCCAGTAGTAAAGTATGTCAACATCTTCAATCAACATCAATTTTTATTTATTCTTAGAAAGGCTACGTACTATGTAGGTACGTACTACTAACATAAAGTTAGATACTTCAAAAGATAAATGAGTCATGGGCATGAAGGGCTCGTGGCAGTAACAGCCACAAAATCGAGGTTAAGCTGCGCTTGCCGCGGTCAGTCGTTGGTTGGTAACATTTCATATCGAGACCCCTCCGTGCCTCGGAGAGCACGATAAGCCGTCGGTCTCGGTTGTCAAATTAAGATCTATGTCAGCCGTTATGGGAAGTCAGAGGCCTGAAAGTCTGACAACCAGTCATACCGCAAGATTTAAATTGATTTAATTGATTAACGTCGTGAGGCAACCAGCACACCTGAGGGATATTCTCGTTGGTGTGTAAAGCCATGTCAGTCAGAGTACGGGTGTACTTAAACTCTGACACTGGGTTGTTCATCAACCATACGATAAGAAGAACCACGAGATATCGTGTTACCCAGTAACTGGGTTGTGGAGGTCAGATAGGCTGTCTCTCCATGTAAAATACTGCTGTAAAAGACTAGGCAGATTGATTTTGCTTACAAAAAATATAAGCTGTTGTTACCTACTTGTTAGTATTTTCGTAAAGTACTTTTACAAATGTCTTTCAAAGGAAATTATTTGCGTGACTTTTCCCAACGTTACTTAAAGTGAACACTTAATACCTACCTATCAACAATGGTTCGTTTGAAAGAGATGGGTGGATGGGCCATTAGCTTGGAGAGATCAGTGTTAGCATTCCACTTAATGTTAAGACAGAATTGTTTTGAGAAATGGGTATTTAACAAACAACGAGTTAGATAAACTAGTTTTAAAGGTTTCACTAGGTACCTCGTCTTTATTTTTATTTAACCACAATTTAAGTATACCAATAACTGGAAATGCAGAACTATTCCGAAGAGATGGTAATGATAAAACTATATCAAGATGTGCTGGTTAGTTTTTCTTTTCATTGGGTCTTCGGAGTTCGAAAGTGCGAGTACATCTTAAGATTGTATGGACTGGGATAATTCTAACTCAGCTGTCTACTCATTCGCAAAGGTTCGCGAAAGTAGAACCGAGCCTGTTGAACCTGCAGCGGCACTATAGACTCATAACTTCACAAGGTTGCAAATATAAGAATGATTGTTTTAGAACATGCTGTTTATCTCAAAGAGTTGTCAGTGGTGGTATACCTTGTCTCCTGGGTTGATGTTGCCGTCGGTGAGCGCACCCGCTGCGCCGTCTTCTGCGTCGCACTCTGCGGTTGCTGAGCACCCGCGCCATACCAATCCGCCTTCGCGTGCGCTCCCTGCAGACAAAATAAAATAAATAATTAAATACAGGAAGCAAATATTTTCGAAAATGTTCTTCATGCCACCGTACAAGATGTCTTTCCTATCTATCCAAAGGTTGTCTGATTTGGTAGAGAACGCCGGTGTTAAAATTATGTTAACTATGTATAGTGTAACCATAATTTTAATCAATAAATTGTGTAGGTACACTATGAGAGTAACGCACATTCTATAAATAAATAAAAAAAGAGCTTCGTTTCTCAATAATAAGGAACCAAAGACGTTTTACCGCAGATGAAGTAAAAGTGCAATTTTCAATTAAATAAAATTTTCAATAAACCAAAAAAAAAAAGTTTTCATGAATTTTTAGCGCTTGTTAAAAATAGCTTATAAGTATTGCACTTGAAAAGTAGGGTGACTTCGCTATTTATAGTCTTTTTAACCAGTTCAATTAAAAAAAGCAACGATGTTCTCCTATGCAAGTTTTATCTATGGTTGAACGCAGATATCCTAAATTACTTAAAAATATCATGAAATGTAAAACATGGTGTTATTTATTAAGTAAGGTTAATCTATGTCTTTAAGTATCAATTAACGCATTTGCTTAATAAGCAAGAATATGTAATTAGCTAATATGTTGTAATACGAGTGAAGTGTAGCCGCAGACCTACTTAGACACGTCACTACTTACAATAGTGTCGCATCAGCTGATTGTCCTGACAGTTGGACAAAAACCTTAAATATAATACTACTTACTAGCATAATTTCCATTTTTTATTCCCAATATTGCGATATATAAAAAAATTCTAAACCGGTTCAAAATAACAACCTCGAATACTATAAATAAATTCTTCACTTTTCGGTGGCGAAGGAGAAAAAAGTTATTTAAAAAAATCTGTACGTTACCATTTTTCTTTTTCAAATCCATAAAAGTTTTTATGCGTGGAGGCAATCACAATTATGAATTCAATTTGACTACTGAGTTTTATGTTTTTTAAGTTGAGGAAGTACGTGCCACTACAAATAAATTGTTGAAAAATGTAAATAGTTATTGGTACTGTATTTTATCACTGCACTAAGTAAGTAGATTTCAGATCACAAGACACGTTGTATTTGTAAGACTTTTTCTAATGAACTGAATAGTTTATGAACGTGTGTTATAATTGAACGTAGACATTACACTGAAAATAATAAAAGTATATAAAGGAAGATGACTATTAAATCACACGTACGTAAGTCGATGTGTAAAACCCAGTCAAATTCACTGATGTCCTGTTTACATAAATTAGTTGAGCCTTACAATTTACAACATTTATTTCAATTCAATTTACACGTAGTATTCCCCGAGGGTGTAGGCAAAGGTGTACACAATTTTACACCCACATTTCATCAATACTGTTTTTAAGCGTAGGATTACCATCAACCGGGAATAATTCCAAACTCCGGGCCCGTTGCCCAAACCCGGGAATCGAACCCAAGACTTCATGCGCAGCAGTCGCGTACGGGACTACGAGACCAACGAAGTAATTCAATTTACAATAAAATTATAGGTAAACATAGTCGTTTAGCACTTGAAATTAAATGACCCAGCAAAATAATCAGTAGGTACCTAAGTATTTTCATACAGATGTGTTGCTGAAAAGACATTTAGCAAAACTTGCAATTAACACATAATTTATTCGAAGCTCTACATTGCCGCATAAGCTTAGCTACTACCGTGGCCTTTTCCGCCTGACCACTTATTTTTTTTTTGTGTATATCCTGCGCCGGCGTCATGCCACGCCCTGTTCAAGTGTTCGCCTATTAGGAAAGTGAGAACGTAATTCGTTGCAATCTGCACTGCGCAGCCTAGTGAAGCATCACGTGTACTCCCTTTTGTGAATTTTAAGGACGATCTAACCTTGGCGGGGCTACAGAGCGCTTCTAATTTTGAGTCTAAGCAAAAATGAAATTAGTGGTGGTCAGGCGGGACTGTCTGCGATAGTACATTGTACAATAAGTTTCGTGAAACAGATTCATAATTTTTGTATTATTTATTGTTCACCGTTTACTACTCACATTCATTATTCGGGATTGCCGGACTAGTTCCGAACTCGAACGAAGCCCTTAGTCATGAGGTAAGCCCGCGGCGATTTCGCGAGTTCTATTTAGTTAATCCCGAAAAATGCACGTAAGTAGTAATCAGTGAACAATAATTAATAGACTTACATACACTTACATAGCTGCATTAGGTATTTTTATTAGGGACTGATTTGACTGCCTCGTTGGTCTATTGACCGCAAGCGCGGCTGAGCGTGAGGTCCTGGGTTTGATTCCTAGGTCGGGCAAAGTGTTATTGGGTTTTTCAGTAAGTACATTCTCAATAGTCTGATTCCCCGTGCTTCGGAGAGCACGTAAACCCGTTGGTCCTGTGCCTGATCTCTCTCCGGTGGTGTCGGATTGCCGTCCCATCGGACTATGAGAGTGAAGGAAGAGGGAGTGTACCTGTGTTTGCGCATACACTTGTGCACTATAATATCTCCTGCGTACTTGGCTTATCACCGTGGAGATAGGCCGCCGTGACTCAAATACGGTCGGGAGGAGTATATGTGTATTAGATATCATACATAAAAGTATTTCAAGTTTCTGCAAGACTGTCAATAGAGTGCTAGAGTGACCCTTTGAAAAGTCCAGGTAGCAAGCATATCCCCTGTACCCTCCAGGCTCCACGACATGAGATTATCAAATTTAATTATGTACCTAACTAATTTGGGAATATCATTAAAATTACGTTTATTAAAGTCTAGCCTAAGTACCACTAAAACAAAAGAGATCATAACATAACATAACATCATCATGAGATATCCCTATATTTTCTACTGAAATTAAACATGTATCTGTAGATACATTAGAGGTAGGTACTACATCTCTGAAAATCTTATCAACGCACACTTTGTGGCGCAAATCACTCTTTATATTAAACTCTACATTATATTATCATCCTATTGCTGCGGCAGCCTCGTTGGTCTATGTATAAGTTCGCGATCGCGACGGCTGAGCGCGAGGTCTGGGTTCGATTCTCGGGTCGGGCAGTCTTTGTTTTTTGCGCGTTCGTGCGCTCGGGCCTGGCGCTGCTCGGGAGGCGAAACACCCATGTCCGCCACCCGGAGTCCACGACTTACGGTGGCCGGAGATCGTTGAGCGCCCTCCGGCGCCTGGCACGCCTTCTGCGGCAGGGGTGAGCGGAGTTCGCGTCTCTCTCCCTTTCCGCCACCGGCTACGCGAGCATCACCTCCTCGCAGAATTCGGCGTCGGCTCCCCATGCACTCTCGCTCCCGATCATGTATCTAATCAAGGCCGGAAGCGAAAGGTCGCCCGTCCCTACTGCCCCGATGAGGTCGTGGCGCTGCTCGGCCCAGGCTGGGCACATCTCCAGCCGAGACAGCCGCGCACCACGCTTTGTATGTGCGCCATAGTGCAGTAATGGTGCAGGCTAACTGTGGCCAGCCTGCATAAACTCTGGAATGCCCGCTGACACCCTTCAACAGACCATAACCTGCCGGAACCTCGGTAAAGGTTAGAGTACGACATCGTGGTTTTTAGTCGGTAGGAGATCGGCACAACGTCCATGATGGATTTCGCACACTTAAAAAAAAGGCTCCGGCAGTCTTATTGGGATTTTTCTGTTAGAAAAATTCTCAGTAGCGGCCCGTGTTAGGTATTGTACTAATTGATGGTGATGGGCTCATCGTCTATAACATGGGACTTATATAACTGCATCTGGGAAATGTGGGTGTACAACAGTACTCGGTCGGGTCTGCATACCCCTTCGAGGGTACAGGCGTAATGCCATGTATGTTTATTATTTTGTCCAAATTGTCTTCTACTGACATCTCTTCACTACTCTACAGTCCTTACTGAACAATGGGTTACCTTTACTGTGGTCCTGGGATCGCAGCTGCATTAGCCACGGCCCCGGGCCTATATGGGTTAGATCTAAAATTGCCATGAAAACGCAATTTTACATTGGTATTTTTTGGAAGAAAAATTATGTGCATTAGGAGATCCTACTTGATAAAGCCGAATGCTACTGAATAGTAAAAACGTAGAGAGTTTCTTATAAGTATGTTATTAGAATCTCTACTTTGTTTATCTTGGGCGGATTGTCGGTTTCGCTGCTAAAATGTCAACATATCTTTGAGACTGAAAGCTATTTTAATTACGTTTACACAACACTGTGACCCCATCACAAACATATATAATGTGTTCACGAGCTTACTATTTGTAAGCTCGTGAATATATTGGCTGGGTTTCTTTAATTTGTAAGATTTTACAAATTAAGAAAATTATAAATAAAACTAGGCCCGATAAGATACTGATAATTAGTAAACAGTTGGTGATACATAATATGAAATTTCTCAGTAACTATCTTGTAATTCTACTTTAAATAGAACGTAAGTACGTCGGACCCCCGCATATTTACAGAAATGTCTAGTGCTAAAACCCAAAATAGTGACGGTTACGCCCATTGATGTCACAGAGGTGATATAAATTTTGTTAAAATACAGTTGGATACAAGTAGACACAATTTCACTAATAATTGCCAAAATACCCTCTTAATCACAGATAATGAGACTTTATCATTGTTACGTAGACTATCAAGTGATGTGTTGAAATAAAATCGTAATAATGTTAGCGAAATGTTAGAATCTAATGATCTTTTCACACTTATGTCGACTATTTAGAGCTATTTCAGTTGTGGAAAGAATTTATATCACGAAAGCCAAACATACTGTCTACACAAATGTTTTAAGAGATGTGCAAAGACGATAAATAGACGAGGGCTATTGTTGATGATTCAAAAATCACAACCTTTTTACGAAATAAATAAACTTATTCTGTAATCTGTTCTTAGAGAAATAAACCGACACTAAATACAAAACTTCTCGATTCTCGTGTCTTTACTTGAGCCGTAAAATTGAATCATGTTTTCCTTTTTTTTTATTATTGTTATTTTATCTGAATATTTCATCAAAATAATAGAGCAGGAAATGTCATTTGCACTCTACCTAGGCGTAATAAAATCGATTCAAAGGCGTGTATTGATGGTTTATGAAGCAAAACTGCCAATCAAATACCTACACGTGCAATGGGTTTGTGGTACCGATTGTATAATGCAAACAGTCCCATGAATAACGGCTTTATATTTTATAGTTCCAAAGATCATCGAACCAAGTGATGTTGTAAAAGCATCTAAGTAAAGACAAAGGGCGATTATCTATGTGTTAAAAAACAAAACAATAAAAGCTTCGACATTGCAATAAACACGCGGAACATTTAGACACTTTGCCAATTTCAGTTATTGTAATGACAGGGTTTCATGATGCCAACACATTTAATTGAGGACAGAAAAGTGTCCTCTATGATATATTACACTGTTCAAGCGCGTAGTATGGTAGAATACTATCATCCTTGTTATTCAAATGAATCATTTTATTCTTATCTTTAATGTTGTAATAGTGTAACGATAATGTGTCGATTTCTACAGACAGACCACTCAGGACTTCATATCTCCGCATTACAATTATCCCTAATGCCTTTTCTCGATTACTGGAAATGTGAACAGCATTGCTGATAAGCATTGGATTTATTACAACTTTGATATTATGATTTATAGAATGACTGAGTGTAGATCTTGAATACACTCAGTCATTCATTCTATTAATGATTGTATCGGTAATGTTTAGTGCGCTTACGATATACCTATGTACATATTCTATTGTTTTTCTATTAACTGAGTTAAAATACGCTGAAATTTACGTCATTGAAAATTAAATAGTAAATAATGACAAAGTCGTCGACATGTCACTTAGAGGACCAGACGGGAGATGGCTTTTGACTAAATATCGAAAAAATTTGCTCGCCCCTTTTGGCGGGGGGTGCGATAGCACACAAGCAGAAAAGAACTTACACTAAAGCAACAATAGCTCTCGTTATTACATTAACAGTATTATCACACATAAAAAAACTAAACACAAACATATTGTCACACACGTTTAAAATCGTGTACTTGGGAATCATATGCCAGTGGCGAAGGGGTACACCCGCTAAAACTACTCCAGTACTAATTCCTTCAACACATGTCAAGTGGGACATTTGTAACATGTAGTTGTCTCAGATTCTGCTAACTCAAGTTCGAGTTTCCACTTTGATGACGCATACGGCTGGATCACATGACACACCGGACACAGTGTAACCAAAACACTCGCTGCGCAGAGCATCACGTACACCAACATAGGTACTAATTACCTATTGTAATGATTTACCTTATTTCATTCAAGAAATTGTGTTATGTTTTATTAATAATCGAAACTATTTTTATAACGTATAGGTCACTGTGCACGTTTATTTAACTCTTACGAGTAACTTAATTGGAAGCGTATTTTCCGTTTTATAAGGAAAAAAGAGATTGATTTTCTTATATGTAAATAACTTGCGGTATACCTATAATATCTGGGTCAAACCAAAACTAAAAGTAGTACCTTGAATTGGTGACTTGTTGAAGCTAAAGATATGGCAGTAGTGATGATAATAAATTATAATGTCTATCTTCATAATTTCTTTTATTCAGCTCATAGCGATGTCATGGAGATTAAGCTGTTGCGTCAGTCATTAGCAGACACAATAGATTTTTATTGTTACAACGTACAGATCTGTACGTTACTGAGCCGAAAGGTTAAAAAAGTCGATTCTTATTTACTGATAAATTATTTTATTTCTGTAAAGAGATCTTTTGAAGACACTATTACAAGTAATTTTTACGTTTCCTATCTGACTATCTTTGAGAAGAAACGCCGACACAAACTCAGAGGTAAACATCTCTTTTATAGTCCAGACATAATAGTACATAATTATCTATGTAAGTGTAACATACAGAGATCGTCTGGAATGGCCTTTTGAGGAAAGAGTCATAGCAGCTTTGAGGTGACCTGTCCTATTCAGATAGGACGGCACGTATGCATCAGTCATCGTGTAGCTCAACCATAACTAAGAGAGCTCAACGACCCGTCATAAGACGATACCAAATCAGGAGGACATTTGCGTAGGTCACATAAAATAAGTCAAAACCGCCAGACAGTCAATGAGGTTCACCAATTGCTGGCCAACATAGTGACACAAAAAAATTAATCTAGTTAATATAACATCGGCAGAAAACATTGTTATATTACGAAGGCTGCTCCTAATATGGTCAATCTTTAACCCCTAGTTTGTAAACACGTATCCAATTTCGAAGGTTACACACAATAATACTTAGAGCACAAAAGCCAATGCAATAAAAAACTTTGTTGAAGCGCTAATATACTTACAACTTACGATCCTTAGGAAAACAATGCTATACACCCAATATTTATTACGTCAGTAACTTACAGTATACCTAGATAAATATGAAGTGTCGGTAGGTAATGGACTATTGTTTTAACTTTGTCTTATAATATACCCATTTATAACTGCTAGAAGCCTTTTCAAGAGGTTCTTACAAGACATTATACTATCTTTCGATGAGGGAATTTACCTACTCGGCGTATTTAAATAACTCATTGATACCAATTACGAAGATATGACATGACTGGGATCTTGAGCGTCTCAATGATGTGTTGAGAGAGCGATTAATACAAAATTAATTCATCAATGTTTTTCCCGTACCTAAGAAGTTGGAATACTAATATCTATAAATTATATATTATCTAAATCTCAAAAAGTCCTGCTGTAAAGTGATATGGATGCCAGACGTTGAGGGGTTGTCTAAGGCATCCATTTGGCTGGTTAGTCAAGGACTGAGTAGTTTGGGTTTAACTGTTTAAGTCATGAAGAATTGGCGAAGGAACTCACTTTATCCTATACCTATTAGTTGTCCGCCTATTTATGACAAAGAAATACCCCGTATTGCAATTTTTGCTACAAAACTAAAATTGTCTGATATATTACAAAGTTTCCATATAATTTATCACTTCAAACCGCTGAGAAAACTTTTCAGTTAGAATGTACAAAATGATTTATCTCCAACACAGTATGACGCAAAAGCCAGGCCTGTCGAGAGCCTTGAATCGTAACAGGAAGAAATAATATTAACAACGTTACGTGGAACAGTAGAGACAGTAGTGTATGCCTAAATATTTATCCAGTGCGATTTTTTAAACTTGCATATCTAGATTTAAGCTAGAGCTACTTCCGCGTTCTTCTTAGAATAATAAAAACATGTTGTGATAATGTTTTCTTGAATCAACCTGAAAGTAGCAACGCCAACAATAAAGGTAAAGTGTTTAAAATATTGTTTACATCTGCATTGTAACATGGTGTTTTGTTATACCGCAAACTAAATATTGCGTTTTAGGAATAGTGAATTTGTTGAGATACTTACTTGAAATTAAGTTAATATATTCTTTAGACTCGATGTTTTTGCGTGGTCAACAGTTGCTAGTATCTCAATAAATTTATTTATTTATTTATTTAAACATTATATAAATAAACCTTTAGTCTGTCTACGCTGTACCTACATAAATCGATGTTAGTAATAACTCTAACTGTAACTTCTGAATTTATAGGAGGAAGTATAGAGACATCTAGAAGATTTTTTGTATATAAGCTTTTACGCAATAATAACCTTATTATTATAATTTATAACTTATCTCACCATATACCTCTCATCAATTCATCATTTAAGTAGGCATTAAGTTTCGAATAACATTTCCCTTTATTTCTTTTGTGTGCCACCACTCTTCAAAATACATATAATTTACCTGTCAGAAATTATCTACTTATGAGGTTATGAGGTACAGCCCTTTTAAAGGATCTTTCAATACAGCGAAAAACATTTGTAAACTAATATGTAATTAAATTTAAAAACTGAAGTGAGATCATAATAGTTATTAGCAAGACGATAATTCCACCGAGGCAAAAAAATATTTATGGTGTTATATGTATAATAGAATTCTATTTTGTTATTTAAATCACATACACGTTGACCCCTTACCTAATACACTACTGATAAGTTACTACTTTAAATATAAAAACGTTTCAAAATACAGGGAAATTTCGTAATAAAGGGACCTCAAGTAGAGCAAAATCTTCACTGAATTACAATGCTCGGCATACTAAACGTTAATAAAGAGGTTAATTAAAACGGCTGAACTATAACTGCGACCTTGTCTACGTGCTAAATAGTTATGTACAAGTGTCTCTTTATAATAATAGGTATGTACTAGCTGGGTTCTAGTAATAGATATAGATCATAAATTTATTAATATAATTACGCATGCTAACTTGCTTTAAATTAACTCACAGTATGTTTTAAAACAAATGTAATGGACCTCTCTAGCAAATCGTCCTCGACACTCAATTAAATTGACATTGACCACCGCTAAAGGGCAGATTTGTAAAACTTATGGACAAACTATATAACGGTCAACTAACTAGTGAAACAAAAGCCGTCTCGAATAAATAATATTATTGAAAAACAAATAAGGCGAATATGAAATAGGTACACTAAAAAGACGAAGTTACGGCCTAGATAAATAAAAATTACTTAGCACGGCTTCGCATTATTACCTAGGTAGTCTATGCTCACGAAATAACAGACAAGAAGGGAACTATAAATAAAAATATAAACACTTGTTCAATACGTGAATAAAAATGATAAAACGGCACCACAAAATAAATTCGTGAATGTAGAACCCTCCCCAAGTCAATTCCTAGCAGCGGCCTTGCCTATGCCTACGCCATGGCCCATATTGGAGCTGGTCTTTTACATTGTCCTGTAGCGCCTGGAGTATTTATCTGGGAGGCGCAGGATCGAATCCTGCTCGCGACCGTATTCTTTTTCCATTTAATATAATAACTTAAGGTATTTTATATTTGAACTTTCAGACGCCAGCAAGTTTATGGAATGTAGGTACATAATAAAGTTGAAGTAACAGTTTCATCATAGACAAAATAAGTGGCGCGTTAGAACAATTTACTGAAACAATAACATTTGATGTAGGTACTTTTGTTGTACTAATCAAAGTATACCGCAAGAATTTTATACACAAGCCATGCATTGTTTTCAAAATATCAGATGTTACGCGTAGTATGATAACATCATTAACGCAGTAAGTTGTACGAAAATAAATCACATGCAAGAATGTTTTTAAATAATAACTGGTTCTGAACTGCAGACTGGTCTTAGATTAGAAATAAGTTAAGATGTTTTAAAATAAAGATTGGTTAAGTTTTTTTTTTAAAACGTTATTCTAGTTCAATCTTAATCGAGATAATTTCTGAAATAAGAACCTTCGTCTGTGAACATGAGCACAGGGCCGAACGTGCCATTCTGCAGCTTGTGGTTGCTGTCGTGCGCGGGCGCATGCACCGAACTCCGCAGCAGCGCGGCGAGTTTGTCACGCATCGCATCGCACATGCGCCTAGCGCACCTTGACACCAGTGGCGTAGCTACTAAGGTCCACTAAGGCTCGACAGCCCTTGGCAAGAAATTGTTTATGCTGACCAAGGCTAGCTACGTCACTGCTTGACACCTTTTCAAGACGCCGGCGCCGACACTTATTCACTTCTATACTTATCAGTGCACAACACCAGCGTGCCAATGCAAACTATTTCTAAAACTAAATTTCTCTGAATCGCTACATACACACCCACGAACAGTACTCCCCAATTCAATGTCATACAGCAGACACTGCACTTGTCAAACACGGCCTACAATTTCGGTATCACACACCATGAGCACGTTAGTCACGAAACAATTAATACACGTATATTGCTTACGTGCACAACACGACCTTTGGTTCACGAACACGAGGAAGTTTCAAATATTTGTTATAACTACCATATTAAAATTAATAATTCTCTAAATAATTTTATATATTATCACAATTTTTATTGACATGAAAAATTTATTTAATATAAAATGTGTTTTAGTGTAAAACGATGTATATATGTTACAAATTTTGGTAAGTACAGTAGATGTGAGCTAGGAACAGTTGCGCGGGGCGAACTGTCTATTCCGGGCCCGAGCGAGCACGTGGGCGCCGCCCGCCCTGCCGCCGACGCCCGCCCACCGATCAATGGCCACGAGATTTGATATCTCGCCGTACGCAATCTCTGTACTTGTCACTATGTGGCCATTTTAGTAAACAATAGCTGTATTACTTATATCATTCTGCATGATTTTATAATCGAAAATTATGATTTATCTATATCTCTAGTAAATATTAAAACTTTTCTTACAAATATTCTTCTTCTCCCTGTTTGTTAAAATGTATTCGTTAAGCCCAAGGAATCAATATTACTGAGTAGAGTATACAGATACCTTATTATCATACAAAAAAGGTTATAAAAAGAAATAGGGCAACTAGGCTAGGCACCTCTGAACATAAATTTACGAGGGTTTACTCGTTACTCGACAAAAACAAGCGGCCAAGAAGGAAAAAATACTCCACAGTACATTAACCAATGATGACGCAATAGGTGACGCGTATTGCGACCAATCATTATAACCTATTGTAAGGCTTCTCCAATAAAAGTTGTGTTACGGTACTTAATAATCAATGATTGAATGAATTGGAAAATTCTTATCGGCAGGTATTTAAAAATAAACCAATACCAGAACGCGACGCATATAAAATCCACGCGAGTAATTAATTCACTTGAAGGTGACATTCTGGCACAAAAGAAACAATCATGTTCACAAAGTTACGATTTTTGTGTTACAGTGATTGTGATGAATTCAGCTTTATTTTTAAGGGGCTTAACGCCACTTCGGTAACGACCTAAAAGTGGAAAGTATTGAATAACGCAGAGCATTACAACTTTACTATCTATCACGATAAGATTTCATTTTAATTTGGCATGGTAACTCTTACACGTAGCTTTATTTACTCATAACGAATACAAAGTACCATACAATGAATTCGCAATAACTTATCCATTTTGGAGTAAGAAAATAAATCTTCAGATACCTAAATAATAATAAGGACCGACCCCAGTTTATTTTAGCAAATAAATCTTAGGTAATAAACTTTACAGAAATATTCCAATTGCTCTATAAATGTTCGTTTGTGACCGTGATGAATGTTTTCTGGTAATACTGTTTACTTTTCTATATTCTTAACCTCTAAATCTGTCTTACAGCACACCCAGGGTGGTTTACACAATTGTTACGAACATTAACACCTCGCTGCTTTATAATGTAATGTGGCTTATAAATCTCAAAAGAAACAAAGCTTATTTAGTCGGTGGCAGTCTGATACGACAATTCTTTGGCACACGTTACAATTATCGCACATACCAGCAGAGTGCCATGCGTCTTATCACATTGGCGCCCAAATAAAATGCACTCTCATTCTTTTCAAGTCAAACAAAATTAAACCTTAATGTTTTGGCATAGAGGCAATAATTAGCTAACATTTCAGTAAATAATATTGTTTATGATGTGACGTCATGGCACCTAGCATTTGTATCATCGAAAAAAATTATAGGAGTGCCTAAATGTAGAATCTGACGTATATTATCTACCATTGACAGAAATATATAAAAAGTAGAACAGAAATATCAGATGACCTAGGTATTTCAGTGTACTGAGCTTTTTATGATTTTATTTATATCATAATATGCACCGACATTCACCGTCATCACTTATCTATTCCGTCAACTGGTCACCCCCATAAATAATACTATAGATTTAACTGTTTATAAATTAGCTTCGCGTGTCACATATCATATTGATCTAAAAACAGTTGTTAATGGCTTCAAATCATTATTATTTAATTTATAAAGTTTATATTTGATAAGAATTTAAGATCAAATGAAAAAGCTTTCTAATATTTATAACTAATACTGAGATTCACAGCAACCACGAAAATTGTATTTAAAACAAGTATTTCACAGTAACATTCTAACAATATTGATTAAGCATTGGTATTTTCAGTACCGTTTCAGCTGAACAATTTCAACAACACTAATTATGTTGAAACACACCCCAATTACAGTTTCATTAGCAAGTAGCAATTTAGTGAATAACGCATTGATTCATAATTTTATGAATAATTACTTGGCAAGTAGCCAATATTAGTACAACGAATTGATTTAACTGTCAAAAGAGTTAAGTATTAAGATCACCGACTATTTCTGTATCAAAATATTGTCATGGTGCCCACAGTATTTTATAAAACTATAAACGAAGGGAATTTATAGCGAGAAAAGCTATTTGCTTTATCACAATTTGAATGCAATGAGCCACAAACAGAAAATAGATCCGCGAAGATACAAACAAATGGATATTGTAATTTTATCCGGGTACAATACTTGAATTAAATTTACACGGGTTTGTGGACCGGCTGGAGGTTAATGAACCTTAGCTGTAACAGAAACATTCGGAGACATTGCGTCGCCAGAGTCCTGCGCACCCTTCAAATGACCTTGCCCACATTTTCCTGCGAACCTATAGTGGAAAGCGCGACATTTTACATGTATTTTTATTTATATAATATAGTTCCTATTTTTATTTATAGTTATACAACACGTACAAAGTGTTATATTAAAATAAACGAATAACACATAAATATGCTAAATGACTAACTGAATTCTTCGAAGACGATTTGAAAAGAAAAAGGATATACATTTTTTCACAGTGTAATGATGGTGTCAGCTTAAAAAAAACCTATTAAAACACACTTAAAATTCTTTTCTACAGTACTGAGAATGCGTTGCTTGCTAAAATACGACAAAATTACTAGGTAGGTACTTAAGTAAAAGTACAAAATATTCAGTATTATAATTTACGTTAAAAAAACAACATAGTCATGTCTTGTAATTTTGGATGGACATTATGTTAACACAGAAGTCGTCTCATTAAAATCTCATACAAATTTAATTGGACAGGCTTGTCATTTGCATTTAGCACAATTAACTACGGTCAAATATAATAACTGCCTCGTTTGTCTAGAGGTCCCAAGCGCGACTGCTGGACAGGAGGTCTCGGGTTCGATTCCCGGGTCGGGCAAGATGTTATAGAGTTTTCTATTAGGAAATTCTCAGTAGCAGCCCGGAGTTTGGTATTGTGCCCGGTTGCTGGCAATAGGCTCACCACTTATTACATGGGACTTAATAACAGGATTGATAAAATGAATGGGTGTACTACTATATACACATCTGCCTACCCCTTCGGGGAATACAGGCGTGACGTTATGTATGTATGTATGTAATATAAATAAAGACTGGTAACAAAAACCTCTTCACAGCATTTATGAACTTATGGTCTTTCAATAACGTGGTAATGATTTTACATCTATGAATGTACATAAATGCTTATATCAACTATTTTTACAGGTATGCCAAATATCCACATTTTATACATAAAAATAGAACGATCACAATTCACGATAGAAACTGCTGTTAGATAGTATTTGAATATTTCGACAGCTCTACATGCTTCAATTGAAAATGAACTAAAATATTATTGGAGGTTATTTACTACAAATGAGATTTGGAAAATCTGCTAATAGCTCCGAATAATATGTAGAATATTAATATGGTATAGGTAGGTATAAATAATATACTTTGCCTTTTACCTCTGCTACTTTTAAATAACTAGGTATATAATAAATTTAATCTCTTCAAATCGTTAAATGCCTTTTTCATCGGTAACTAATCTCCAAGAATCTCCAAGAATCAACACCTAATACCTACAATATGTTGTCTCTTGTTTGATTTGAAAGTCACAAAGACAAGGATGTTTGTAAGAACAAAGCATAGAACAGTCGGTATTAGTTTAGAGCTTATTAGCCAAAAGTAACTATTTTTTTCTTTTAGTAATATATCTGTATCGCTTGATATCTCGAAAGCCTTTGACAGGGTCTGGCACGCAAGTCTACTCAGCAAGCTTCCTGCTTATGGCATCCCAGTTGATGTTTGTAGCTGGATATCAGACTTCCTTAGTGAACGTTCGATCCGAATAGTCGTTGACGGCTGCTCCTCTGACCTAATGCCTATTGATGAAGGAGTTCCTTATGGGCCTGTTCTCTCTGCAACTTTTTTCCTACTGCACATCAATTAACAACTTCAGCCTGGTATTATTGGGTACGCAGACGACAGTACGGTCTCAAAGAGATACCTGTCCAGCGGGCATGAAATTCGTTCCTTGTGAGAGGCCATGACGGTAGAGCAGACAAATTTGACCTTAAGCTCTGTCTCCCAGTGGGGTGATGACAATCTGGTCTCTTTTAACGCCACTAAAAAACAGGCAGGCAAGAAGGAGTAATTTCGACCAAACTCCTACTTTTCGGGGTACATCTGTTCCTATAACTGATCGGCTCGAGCTCCTAGGCATCGATTTGATATCCAGTCTCAACTTTGGCGCTACCATTGAGTACAAAGTCCAAACTGCGGCCAAGAGGCTGAGCATCCTAAATAGAGTGAAGCGATACTTCACGCCTGGACAGATTTTAACCTTTTACAAAGCACAAGTCCGATCCTGCATGAAGTATTGCAGCCACCTTTGGGATGGCTCAGCTAAATACCAGTCATAGCCGATCATATGACCGTTGGAATGGCAAATCAAAGGTCGCAAGTTCGAATCAAAGGCCACAAACTTTCGAGTAATGTACGTATTCGAAATTATGTATCACTTGATTAAAACCGTGAAGGAAAACATCGTGAGGAAACCAGCACGCTTGAGAGATGTTTTCGATATGGATATGCATTAGACATCAGTTATTCTACAGAGGATGATAGAACAACTACAGACACGACTAGGTCGATACTCATAAGGTATTATAAGAAAGAATGTGTTCTAATGGCACATATTCATATTTTCGATGTCGTGCCCGTCTAATTCGCGTCTTTATAATATAATTCATGTAACGATAAAAAACTGTAACAGTTCGAACCATGTACACTGACAATGCAGAGTTTGCAGAATTAATCATTAAAATAATGTGCAAAGCCTAATCTCAGCAGAACGTGACACGCTCTATTCGGTTAAAAGATAAACATAAAAACATTCGCATCATCAAATACTTCTCAGACCTACTTAGCTATTTACATGATTGTCGATGTATGTTTATCCATGTTTACAGTATTCTTATATCGGTATGTAAAATAAATGTAGGTCATGTAAAATTTTTTTCAAGGAAGAGCGACTCTCTTGTATGGATATCACAATGAACTCCGTGCTCTACGGACATGTACCCAAGAGATAAACATTATACGAAACCTTTATCTATATCTATAGGTACTAATATTATAAAGATGAATGATTAGATTTTTTGTTTGTTTGTTTGTAAGGATTTCACTCAAAAACTAAATAACCCATTTAAAAAAAACCAATTCAGAATTCGGTCCAGTCGAAATAAAAAGTATCCTATGTGTTAATCCAGGTTACAAACTATCCTGTGTGGCAAATATCATCCAAATCCTTTCTGTAGTTATTACGTGAAAGAGTAACAAATATCATCCATCTTCACAAACTTTCGCATTTATAATATTAATAAGATGTGATTGGGACTCCACTCGTATTGACATAAAAAATACATACAGCTTGTAATGTATATCAAGTTACATGAGTACCTATCATCTCACAAAGCCACAGGAGTCAAATATCCGTCTACAAAATAATATTATAAAACATTGATTAATTATTCCAAGAACACAATGTATCTAAGTCATCTTTAAGATAAAAATTGACAGTAGTATCTTCGCAATCAGCTATAAAAAGAAATAAAAAAATACTTTTCACTCATGTATATTTAAGGTTCTGTTGGTATTGTGTACTGTAACTTGCCACTATTTACGCATTGTTCTAACTGTTAACACATTACGTTGTTGCTGAACCCGATATTAACGTGTTAGCTTGGACTTGGTGTTATGTACCTAGTACCTAGTACATATAACACAACAATGTATACGCAACTCATACAAAGTCCTCAATAAGGCTAATATACCTCTCATTTATCGTTTAACCATCACAATTTTAACACCAGAGACCCGTTTTTATAATTAGACGCGACGGTCAGTTATTCTGAGATTGCGAACGATGTCATGTGACATGGACTACAGCAAGCCTGCTCTCTGGAAGCATTGCGTTTAAAACACGTCGTAAAACTAACAATACCCACACTAAACAAGTAGTTATACTCGAATCCGTTAATAATGTAACACAAAGTTTTCCGCTCATAGAATAATAGGGTTCGTATCTACTGTACTGTAACCAATTAATACGAAGATGCTATATGTAGCTAATTATTGTCCATAAAGCACTCGCTTCATACATTCATGACCCTTACCTAACAAATGTTAGTAGTGAGTGAGCTCCTACCTACTCAAGGTTGTCTCACCATCGTTTTAATTTATCTTGAAGGTTATCTCATCTAAACTTTCTAGCTAGACAGAGAGAATCTCTTAGAGCTTCACAAGAGCGGAATCAACGTGGTACTAATCAATATATTCCACGCATGCGTCCCAATGACTTTTAAACGTCTTCGAGTACTCAGGAGCGTGGGCGTTTGACGTGTTTTGCTGTTTTTCATAATGAAAATGTCATCGTAAGGAAAAACACACCTACTGTGTCAAAACTCTACTCGAGATGATTTGGCACGCAATCTGTTCATTCAGTGTTAGCCCTAACAAACCCAACTGATATATATGCCCTTCATACAAGGACGACGCAGTTCGTTACTGAAACGTGAAAGGATTCTTATATACAAACTTATAGTAACAAACAGAGGTCCAGTAACAACGTGCCGCGTTTAACCTAAAAAAAAGCGTCCATGATATCCCTCGAGATTTTAGAGTCAGGCTTGTAAACAAACATTTTAAATTTTCACAGTACCTACTTAATTCATGAAAACAAAATAAACAACTCTACCCTCTGAAGAGGGGGCTTTTCCTGGGTCACACATGATTGAATACAACCTCAACGCTAAACTGTTAATTACGCTTACCCAAATATAAATCAATAGATATACGTTAGAAACATAACCTATAGACCGGCTCACGTGTTGAATTGGGACGGGTATTCTTAACATAAGAATCTATATTAGTAAACAGTAGCTAGGTATGGGAATAATGAACTAGTCGACAGTTGGCGCTCTCCCCTTATCATTGGCGAAGGCCACAGTCAATTAGCTGTAGTTCCTTTTATTACTGCGAATATACAATAAGATATATTAATGATTAATTGTACTCCTCAAAGTTATCTTCTTGAGATATCGAATGGAAGAGAATAGAAAAGTTCAATAAGGAAAATCGTTCAGTAAAGTATGTTTCATTAGGTGAAGCACTCTGTTTAAGTACTCTTGGTGTTTTTAAAGAGATTTTGTTTGAGAGTTTATTAAAATCATACCTACCTTTGCTAGTATATTTTAACAGGAAGTTTTTATAAAAACACTTCTCATTTCATGTGAAAAAAGTGTGCCCTAGTCTAGTGTTCCGTAGTGAGTGCCGCGGCACACCGGTGTACTGTGGTCATTAGTTGGTGTGCCATGGCAAAATAAGGTTATCTCTTCAAGCTAAATAGACATATGGAAGAAAAATACCTACTTAAACAGTTATTTATGTGAATTATGATTTTCAACTCTTAGCACAATAAAAACCAAAAAAGGGAAGGCCTCAGGACGATCGACACAGAGAGCAGTCCTGTCAACGATTACTCCAAATTTGGACCGCTTATGCTCAATTAAACAAGCTCATGTTTCGCATTAAATACCTTTTCTGCATTACAAGATGTTGTGTGAATGCGCAGTTCACTATGTTCTGCCAATTTTAAGGCGTGCAAAATAAAACACTGAAATCAAAATATGTCAAGATTTTTGTATGTAATTTTATAATATTGGTTTGTTTATTAATAAATATTGTTTTGTTGAGTAATAATAAATGTTGATTGATATTATGTAAAAAATGATTTTTCATTTAAGTGTACCTCCTATATTTTCAGATTTCCTAGATGTACCTTGAACACAAAAACTTTGCGGAACACTGCCCTAGTCAGCAATCAAATCATAATAGCTTGATAGAGCATTTTTCTTTAAAATAATTATTCAGTTGGGAAATATGAAAGCATAATTTGTTTTTATAAAATATAATATCAATTTGTTTTAATAAATATCTACTTGAGGTTTTTGTTCAAAACGTTACCTGTCAATAGCATCCTTGAGAACGGGTGAATTTTATCACATATGATACTAATAAAGGTACATGCATAGGTACTTCCGACCCGACTTTAATATTTTATAGACGTTTTCTTATCAACAGATAAGATTATCGAATCTATTGGTAATAATTACTATGGATTAAATGGTTTTATGATTGACGCTATAGATGTTAAGATAGGTACGACTGATAATGGGCGTGAATTCTTAACTCAATAACTTGTGGCAAATTTTGATAAGAATTTACCACGAAAGTGATTTAAACCGTGCGAATAAAAAATTGCGTACCGAAACATACGGGTAGTCCGCGGTAGTAATTGGTGCTACATTAGATCTTGACTCTATAATTTACGTACCTATTTCAAGGTTTATTTTGACTTGAGCAAGCTTTTATTTTAAATGTTGACTCTAGTGGGTCCTTTTAACTTAATCAGAAAAGAAAAGGATAGGTAATCCAAAAATCTACTCGATGGAAAACAACATGGCATGGTATACAAGATAGTGTATATCCATTATTGATTTTAACACGACTGCCCAAAAAAGGATTGTTATGTTTTTTGGGTTCATGGATGTATGTACGTAGGTATGTTGGTGAGTTACTTTATCCACCGTATCTTCTAAACGCCTGAACAGATTTAGATGTAGGCGGTATCGTTAGAATTGGTGTGCAATACATGGCAAGCATGATTTTTATTTTTATAATTAAGTAATTTCGTCTTCTTATAATAAGAAAACTAGCCGGTATCTAGTGGTATCTATCTCTATACAGATGTCCTATAAATAGTAAAATGTAGGTACTGCGGAGGGGCCGGTTCGAATCCCGTTAGTATCTATTAAATTTCAAAGTAAAAATAAAAATCAATATAGTCATAACGTGGCCTACAAAAATGTCATTATATATATTTGAGTTTTCAATAATGTTCTAATAACATAAAACTAACCTATGCCATTTACTGTGATTCATATTTGCTTACTCGGACAAACAGTTAATTTTTATATTGGAAGTATTTTTTTAAATACAGACGATTTCGTACAATGAACAAATTCACAGTGGAAAAAGCACCTTGCAAACTTATGCGTGCATATTCAAGTCTTATACTTTTCGAACTCGTGGTGAGTTCAATGCAGTTAAGCGAATTTATCAAAATATGGAGCTACAGTGTTCCACTAAATTAGAACTAGCCATAAAATTATACAAGCTATTTGACTGAACCCGAGTTATATTTAAGGAGGTGATTTATATATACCTACCGCTGATACTGAACACGAAACAATACAAAAATATATATATATACGTTTTTTTTTTTTTTTATTCAACATATTCGTCCCATGTGCTGCGACAAAAATCAACCCGTGTAAAACTATATGAAAAATTGCCATAGGAATTCGCCGTCTTTTGACAATGCAAACAACTTATTACAAGAGCCGTTCAAAAAAAGAACATTAAAAATAGGGTTTATTCTAACCCAAGAAAAAACACAAATGTTCTTTTATATTAAAATGTTACTAACATAATACAGGTTAGTGGAGTGTGATATTAGGATAACATCAGAACCTGGCGCATGGATAACATTTGGTGTGACATAGCTAGATAGAAGGAGGCCGTATCGGTGGCGGTTACCACCAACAACAGCATTCCCAATGAGGGTTGACGTCAGGCAGGCGGCCGGTCATAAAAAATAGCCAAAACTTTAGCAGCATGCCAGATATAGGTATGCTGCGCCAACCCCAAATAAATTGGGATAAGGGCAGGGCGATGATGATATTAAAATATATTGAATACCGAACTTAGTCATATTTATTTAGGCAAATAAAATAGTACTTATATGTTTCATCAGGGGAGGTTTTATAGGATTGTTTTAGCCTGTAAAATTTTTAGGCAATTATTCATGACGTTAGGCAATTTTTTTTTATAATTGGCTCATTAATATAGCTCGGGTAAACATCAACAGCTTTTATATCAAAAGAGAGTCGCTGGCAAAAATCGCTTTACTTCTATGTCGAAAAGTCTAACTAGATTTTACATTGCGACTGTAATTCATACTGTATGAAAAGCAATACTCGACTAAGTTCATTGCCACGTTTAATGGTCTTAATCGTTGGGATTGAAAATGTCTGTAAGAGTAGGTATTTACTACATGAGTCATATCTAAAATGCTATGCGCTAGTGAGCAAGAAGTAACATGAAAACATTAAAAGAAAGAAAGATAATATGCGA
The DNA here is from genome assembly GCA_935421205.1 of Xylocampa areola. Classification (NCBI taxonomy): domain Eukaryota; kingdom Metazoa; phylum Arthropoda; class Insecta; order Lepidoptera; family Noctuidae; genus Xylocampa; species Xylocampa areola. The sequence goes on from OW285201.1 coordinate 14,084,225, forward strand.
AAGTTTTCGAAAAGCAGTACTTACTATCCGCTTTGTTTATACAAGCAAATGTTTATGTCTCGGAGTCACAAGCGGACATAACGCTACCTAGCTAACTTGCACATTATGTAGTGTACGTGACGCCACAACGTTGTGCACTGTTCGTACCGCAATAATCTACGTGACTCGAGACATGTTGCAGCTTTCTATTCGCGAGCGATCAAGCGACGCCGTCGCCGCGCCGCCTCCTTGACGTCGATGTCACGCATTATGTTCTGCGGCTTTATTTATCCCCCAGTGTATCCCAGGCTTTATTCCACACAGTTTTATCACAAAGGTCAATGCTGAACTTTACAGTAAGACTTTAGAACCATCCAAAATACAGGAAAACGTTAATGTTATTATGTAATTTTTTAGGTAAGTATGTATTTCTCCAGCATATAATATAGATTATATTTTTACGGTTATAAATTGAATTATAGTTTGAAACTAAGTATTATAGTATAATTCTAGATATTCCTTTCGTTATAATCAATACAAATAAATAAAATTGCAGTGTCTGTTTGTGGTGTGAGTAATGTCAAATTAATAGTTTTTGTTTAAGCTTTTTGTCTGTCTGTCTGTTTGTTCCGGCTAATTTTCAAAACGGCTGGACAGATTCTCATAAGATTTTACTGTCAGGTAGTTGACTTTTAAGGAGTAACTTAGGTTAACTATAATATAATTATATGAAACGTGTGGGTGAAACCGCGGGGCACAGCTAGTAATAAATAAAGAAGAAGAAGGATATTGTTACCGTCATCGTAGCCAAGGGTTCACTTTCTAATCACTTAAAGAGTTACTGCAGATATTTTACGGACCTGCGAATTCCAACGCAGTCTATGCGATAGCGATGGAAATCCCTGTTTACGAAAAGTCGTAGCGCGCAACTGATGTCCGCGTAGTCGAGATCCGCGTAGCATCGTGTAAGGAGTAAAGACCCTAGCGATAAACTCGTAGACTCGTAGCACTTTTGCAACGACCCACAACTCGCGTAAGATGCGTAGCACACAGACTGGAGTCACTTGATAATTTTATTAATAGTCTCATCTATACTTAAATATGTGTCGAGGGTTCGATTCCCGCAAAAAGTAAATATTTTGTACGATCTACAAATAAATAATTATTACAGGTCTGTCTAATAAAAAAAATGGATATAAAAAAAAAACGTCCCACACTCGGGTGGTGGAGTGCACCTTCCAGCGTCTAAGCTTGAACAACAATGTAGCAATCTCAGCACATTATATATTTTTTATTATATCGGAATTGAGCATTTACTAGTGTATCTTGTCAGGAATTTTAGGTCGCTTTTGTTGACAATAGCTCGACATTTGAGTTAGACAGACTTAACTAGAAAGAGAAAAAAATACCTACTCTTGTACCTATATATATGTATAAATAATAAACGATGAGGTTATCGGAAAACCCACAATTTATCAAAATAATCCATATATTTTAAATTTATATAAATTTAAGCCCCACCTGTACCGGGCACCATAATTAAATAAATAATTTAAAAAAACATTATATTCCGTATATAATATTTATGCGAAAAAGGATTACAATGTTTGTTCGCCATATTTAGAAATAATCTCATTTTTCTGACATATTACGGGGGCTGCGAGGCAAAATATCTCCTACTAGACGTTCACTAATATGTTAGCAATCGGTAACATACGGACCTCTCTCTACGGGCTCTAGCGAACTGCAAACTTAAAATGATGGACACATGGAACATGTGACCATATGACACATCGAAGGAGAATTACATCACAGGTGCATGGTCCACTCTACATCCAGACACGAGCCCTTCCACGTACACAATAGTAATAAATAATTTTAATTTAGCATCGCTGGCCATTTGGCTCGGAGGTATTGTAACGCGACCAAACGACATGTAGTAGCAAATATGTTTAGTAAGTATGTCTATACGATTCGTATTCTTTAATATTTCAATGTCATAGTGTAAATTTTGTCAATAGGTACCTAACGCCACTATCTAGGTACTGTGGTTGCGTTGAGTTCATCATAATAAAATATAAAAACATACAAATATAAAAAAACAAGTGTAAACTTAGCGAAACTTACACCAGGGCCTCAGACACTTAACACACAAAGGTTTGGATCCATTCCCGGCAGTGTTCAACAGCAAACTTATTTTCTACCCCAGTAACATGCGTTGTGTCATACATACGTAGGTACAATCTTTCGCTTTTAAATTATAATCTCATTATAAGAACTACACGCAGGCAAATAAGGTCACCTGTGAATTTTATAGCTCAAACTAATCCAACAATTTAAGATATCAGTTACGTTCGTTTGTTTGTACAAATATCAGTTTGATGACAATTTCATTTTACTGCCGTCATAAATTATCTCACCACATAATCTTATCAGAAATTAACCATCTTAAGCAAAAATTGATATTCAGGTAAAAAATTACGATTTAAGTATAGCTTCGGTTTCATAAGAATTGACTACAAACGAAGAATGATATCAAACTTGTTCAAAACTTCCGCCAATCAATATACATAATCTATTGCAACGATGAACCTTAATCAAAATAAATATATTACTTATGCAAAACTTTTATTAATACTTATTATACAGTTTACCTATATGTGACCTTAATTTAAGTGTTTCGAGTTATTAAAATAAATCCTTGCTGCTACCATTACATGACATGTTTATTGTTTAGGTATAGCTACTTATTGCTCATAAGTTATACTGCGTCTGTACCTATTAGCAAAGAAATATGTCTGCATTTTATTAAACTACGTATACCTTATTCATAAAATTCTATTTAGTTATGTGAGTTAACTTTTTACTTAAACGTTAACTAAATTAAACAGCTTTTAAAATGAACACAGGAGAAACAATTCTGTAACTGACAGCACTGTACTCAAAGCAAAATTAATAAATAGTTCTCGAGAGTTACCAACAGTTTCGAGACACATGCCGCATCATCTTGAGTACCATGACAACAGAACAATTGGGGCAATGACCATAAATAGGAATGTCGATACGTACGACAGACGATGTCAGTTTATATAGATAGAATCAAATGACGCTCATTTTGTAACGCTCTTCTTTGTTAATAATTAGTTATTACTGTCATAACTACACATTTGTATCTTACACAACCCTGTTGCAAGTTGTTGAAGGTACCTAAATAGACTGGTGTATCAAAGAAAACAGAGATCTATTCTATACAATATTAGGGTTGTTGTTACAGGCGTGACATCTAAGCCAACCGAAAATACTCTACCAATTAGGAAGTAGACGTAATTTTAAGGTACCCTTATTAAATAGCCTATTCCTCCGTATAAATGTGACTAATATTCACTGATCCAAATCACAGTGAAAAATATAGTTGTTAAGCATAAGAATTTAGCAACATACGAAATAAATAATCTAAGGAAAGTATAAAATTTTAATTACATAAGTAATTTGCTTTTACTTGACTCGATCATCAAAATAAGTGATTCTAGCTGCATTTTTTTTGTTGCTAAATCGAACGAAATTAGGACGGTAAATAATTTATAGATGTGATTTATTTTATGATGTCATTTAAAAAATTAATAAATTTAATATCATACTTAAATAATTATTATTACAGAAAGTGGTAGGTACTCCCGACACGGCACGCATTATGAGGAGGCTCTCCCTGGAGTCCTAATTAGGAACGGGGTGCATGCTACCGGTACACCAGTAGCTTGGACCCTGTTCCCGATGCCGCCGGTTGCATACTATCTTTGATATTTTTAATTTCAACGAGGCAATGCTTCCACCCTTTTGGGCACGTTACCAGTTGATAGCGATGCGGATGAATATTTCAACGCTCTATAGTATTTTTTTAGTTATAAGTATATTGTTTAGGTAGTTTGTACAAGTATATTCATAATTAATTCTAAAAATAATAATAATTTATTGTATGCTATTAACTAAATTAATATAAATAATTACACCAAAAACCAATGAATTGCCGAAGGAAGTAATCCTTGCGACTGATTGTTTAATATAACGTTTTATGAATTCCTTACGTTTTGGAATAACATTAAAAACATCACTAGATTATTTAGCAGCTACTTCGGTACTTAGGATACGAGAAGATATATTTACTTATAGATTAGCGTTAGTTTGCAGTAATCTTCTTCTTCTTATGGTGTAGTTGATGAACAACCTAGTGTCAGTTTAAACCACCCGTAGTTCTCTGACATGGCTTTACACATCATCGAGAACATCTCTCAGGTGTGCTGGTTTCCTCACGATGTTTTCCTTCACTGTTATAAGCAAGTGATAATTAGTTTATAATACGCACTTGATTACGAAAAACAGTGGTGCGCGCCTTGGATTCGAACTTGCGACCTTTAATTTGTATGTAGTACACTAGGCTCTCACAATTGCAGTAATGGGATTCTGCTATAGTTACTAGCAAAGTAACCCACATTCTAGTCCAATTACAGTACCTATTGGTACTGTTGTAAGCATTATATCAACGTTAGCAGATAACACCAATTTGTGATTGCAGGTTTTATAAGAATAACCATTAATCCTAATAACTTTCGGTTAAAGAAGCTTTACCTAGCTAATTTTACCCATTTCTCTACTTTATAATCTTGTCTTTGGAAGGGTTAATCAATATTGGGAAAGTACTTTAAATGTGTGCTGCCAAATACTTCCATTATACGAAATAGGATAAAACTGATAAGAGAATTATCGATGGGATAAATGTTATAGGATACCTACCGAATAACTACGTAGCATAGTATTTATTAAAATTAATCGAGTGCTGTCGGTATTTACCTTGTATGTATATATTTTCGAAGTAAATATTGTTAAAAGTAACATTACCAAAGATGATTAACGTCTATTTACTTGTTTAGGCTTGAAGGCACGAATTTAGGGACCAAGTACCTACCTAGTTACAGAGTGTGAAAACCTATGTGAATTTCATAATTTTTATCAGGTGTTTATAATTAATAATTATAAAAATGATTTTCAAAATGTTTATAAAAATCTATAAATCGCTTGCATTCGTGTCACACCCTGTTATCTTAAGAATCAACGAATGATATATCTATCTATATTTAATGCTACAACTATGTACCTATATTATTGCACTGACATTAATCAATTAATTAATTAATAAAATAACTAAAAAAAAACTAAAAGAAAAATTTACTCTGGACGCAAGATGTACAATATAGAAGTCCATAAACACAACATTTAGTTCCTGAAGAAACACCACTAGCACTGAGTTAAAGTAGTATTAGTTTTTTTATTAAAATAACAAGAGCAATTTGAGCCGTACCAAAAATTGTGAAATGTTACTCTACGATTGTGAAATTTTACAAACACATTGGTTCATAAAATATAAGTTACTATGAAACACTCACCATTACATGCATTCCCTGGCGTTTGTTCATGGTGATGCATTGCTCGAAGCACCGTGTTACGTGTGAAGGATCGCGCCCTTTCATGTCACAAGCAAGACTGACTGAATTTTACGAGCGATCAACTAAGCCGGCTGAAACAGCGAGCCACACCCCGCGTCCCCACCTCGTCCCCCCCGCATGCGCAGACTGAATTAAAGCCGTTATTCTTCTGAGTGCTAATACATGAATGACTCCTGCGAAATACCGAAGTAACGTGAAACCGACTGCTTCGCCTACATACACGTAAAAGTTAGGTACACACTGGCACTGAACCTTTGGATGCAGCATCATTAGTAACAGGTATATGTTATTAGTAATCACTAAAAGTATTACTACTATAAATTATTTAATTAGTAGTTACAAAGGTGTAGTGTAATACCAAAGTAATACAAAGGGCGTAGTTAAAGGAATTTATGTGTAGCGGTTACATATGTGTAAAAGAGGAAAATATTTTTTTCAACAGAATGAGCGTATGTCTGCCTGTATTCTAAACCTCCACAGGGCCCGATCCAGGGTGGGGGCAAGCTGAGTATTAGTCCGGAGCGGAATATTTTGGGGCGGCAAATTCGGGTTGGGCGGGCGGAGAGCAGTTGACAAAAAAATTACAATACATAGTTTCAGATGTGAAGCAGAAAAAAAGCGTAATGAACGCGACAACATTGTACTTAAAACCAGCTAGTGAGAAAAAGGGGAATACCCAAATAATAAAATACCCTCGTTGGTAGATTTACCAAATATAGGTTACCGACGTGTGATCGGTTTAATAGTTTAAATGGCTTGTTAATTACACACATTTAAACTAAAACCATATAATTTAATTTTTAACAATAAAAAGAACCGACTCCATAAATCTTCATGTTAAGTAAAAATGCACTAAAAAGTAAATAATGTTTAACAAAAAAAAGAACCGACTCCAAAAATCTTTTTGTTGGGTAAAAATGCACTAAAAAGTAATAAAATAATTCAATTAATTACTTACTACAATTTATAAAAAAAAAAAAAATTTAGATGATTCTGAATAACATCAATTTATTACGACAATATTTTATATATTTTTGGAGTCGGTGCAAGCCAAACTTTAAAAATATTTAGGAAGTTTCCTAAAATTTGCAAAGTATATTTAAAGGTACATTAACCATCATTATTATTACGATAATGTATTATACCTAATTGAACCTATTTACAAATGAACACAACAACTGCCTAAAGCGAACGTAAAACGCTACTTTATGAATGTACTTACCCGTTTATTATCCTTTACTGGCACCGACTCCAAAAATAATAATAATTGTATATTATTGAAGTTATTATATTACATGGAAAAAGAATACGGTCGCGAACAGGATTCGAACCTGCGCCTCCCGGATGAATACTCCAGGCGCTCTGACCACTAAGCCATCTCGACCTCTGCTCACCACCGCGAATTCTTCTTCCATATTTTAACACGTCTTATGGCGACGTCATTGCAATCAATTCAGTCCCTATACTGGTGACCGAACCGACACGACTAACTTTGCAGTTAATACAATGCCGTAAAGAATGCAATTACCTTAATAATTCAAGATAAATCTTTGAAAAGCATTAACGTATGCTTAGCGAACTCTAAAGTTATTATATTAAATGGAAAAAGAATACGGTCGCGAACAGGATTCGAGCCTGCGCCTCCCGGATGAATACTCCAGGCGCTCTGACCACCGCGAATTCTTCTTCCATATTTTAACACGTCTTATGGCGACGTCATTGCAATCAATTCAGTCCCTATACTGGTGACCGAACCGACACGACGTCAATCGTATATATAATCTGAAAGTAAATCCTTTCAAATAAAAAAATATACGCGTTTAATAAACGACATAAAAAAAATACAACCGAATTGATAACCTCGTCCTTTTTGGAAGTCGTTTAAAAACCATACATTTTAACAAAAAAAAAAACGATTAATAAAAGGCCTACACAAATATTAGTGCCTCTGCAATAAATATAATACGAACACCTTATTTTCTTAGCGACTAGGTACTTAAAATCTATACCAGCAAGATAAAATGTTTTCCAGAACAATACTTAAAGACGAGAAAAGTTAATAATATGAAAATAAAAAAGAAATGGACCCGCTCAAATAAAAAAATAATAATTATGTAACTCCTAAAAACTCAAATAATTTAGTCCCAATACCAATCTATAAGGCGAATATTCATCTTTAGACTCTTCTATTGAAAAACTTATCAGGAGGGATAGGCGACATGCTGCTGACAGTTGGCAGGCAGAGCACATCATACTCGTGAACGGCTTTGGTTATAATTTTGGCCTTTTATATAATTAAAATTCTGCCCTTTCTTCAACATTAACCTGCATTATTCTATTCATAATAAATTTTAATTGTAAAGAACACATAATTTTAAAAGAGTCTCTATGGAGTTTCGTGCCGGCTCTTTTCCATAAGACCAACTTCTTGGAACCTAGCATTGACTTTTCTTAAATGCCTATACCATGGTTTCTTACCTACGCGAACCCTTAGGCGTTCGCCACATAATGGTAGGGGATTCGCGAGAAGATTTAAATTGGTAATGGTGGCTGGTAACTTAGAAGCTCGGTGCCCACGTATATAATACAGAAATCGACATGATACCGAGTCAGAATTAAGATTGACTTTGACCAAATTTTCTCAAATCGACTCAATTTGCGACAAGATATAGGCATATCCATCACATTAATTTACAACATTTACATTATTATTTAATTTTGTCGCTTTATTTGCTACCACCGTTTGTTAGATTAGATATATAATTGTTTAAAAAACTAAAAAACACATTGTTGTAATTAGATTGTCGCTGTATTGTCGCAGGTTCGATTCCTGCACGGAGCAAATATTTGTACAATCTATAGATAATTGCTCCGGGTCTGGGTGTGTGTGTGCTTGTGAGATTATATGTCTGTAAACGCACCCACGACACAGGAAGAAATTCCTAGAGTGGGGCAACGTTTTCATTAAAAAAAAAAAAAATTGCTACCACCGTTTATTAGATTAAATCTATATTAATATTATAAGCTGAAGAGTTTGTTTGTTTGTTTGGTTGAACGCGCTAGGAACTACTAGTTCGGATTGAAAAAATCTTTTTGTGTTGGATAGTCCATTTATCGAGGGAGGCTATAGGCTATATAACATCACGCTACGACCAATAGGAGCGGAACATGAATAAAAAATGTTGCAAAAACGGGGAAAAAAAGGAATATACTTTTGAGAGCTTGCGTGAGCTGCGTAAACGGTTAAAGTTACGTAAAAATTATGTACAACGGAATTGTTTCCCTTTAAAAGTTCTAAAAAAAGTCCGCGACCGCATACTTATGTCTATCTTTTAAGGTTGACTCACTATAACCTTTTCTATGGTAATCAAATTTGTTCTAAAATGAAAGGTGTTTTTATAAGCATGATATTAATCCTTATCCAAATAAATACGTTATTCATCACAAGTATTTATTTTTGAACAAAATTGCCATTGACATCATTTGATTTTAATGAATATCTTCGGAAATATCGTAGTTTTAAAATAACTCGGTAACAAAATAATGGTCAAGTACCACGCGCTCATTTATAACATAACATAGCATCACGCCTGTATTCCCCGATGAGGTTATCAGAGGTGTACACAGTCGTACACCCACATTTCACAAATGCTTTTGTACCTTCTCCTTTTTTTTCGTTCCCTCACTAATGAGGATCACCATATATGATTTGTCTCTATTTGCTTCTGTCCTGCGCCAGTTCAATAGATCGTTGTAGAGTTTCGTCGGTTGCCTCTACAATATTTTTAGACCATCGTGATGGAATTCGGCTCCTGGAGCGCTTCCCCTGTATCTGTCCCACGATCAACTGCTTCTCCAACTCATGCATTATATGTCCAAAGAAGCTTAGTTGACGTTCTCAGCATAGAGAGGCTAGTTTTTTTTTTTTGATGTGGAGCTCTTATAAACCGATTCATTTGTCCTCATGGCTGACCATGGTATCTTTAGCATTCGTCTCCAGCACCACATATCAAAAGCGCTTATTTTACGTACTTATGTCTCGACTTTTGAGGCACCAAGTTTCAGCTTCGTACATAAAAATAGAAAATACTCATGAATGCACTAGACGTATTTTGGTAGCTCGATGAATGCCTTTGTAACTAGCCGAACTAATGGGTAAAAATTAATGTTCTATATGGTCAAAAATAAATAGAGTGATTAAGAAAAATAACATTTTATCGTAAAAAAGCGTGGGGTGCTAGATGTTAATTATTGTAAATATTTTATTGAGAGATATTGGTAAAAGAAGTCATTATCAAATATTTTAAGAAAAGCACGCCACGCTTTTTACGTTTATTTTTTGAGCCATACGACGTAATGTACTACAAAGTAACCCTCAATGTCTATGTATGGCTACAAAATGCTACGGCAAAATGACTAACGGACTGACAAACCATCAGTAGGTGTTCGTTAGTAAGTGCCAACGTTTCATACGCCGCTACTTCACTAGCCGGACTCTATCAGTATCAGCAAAGTAATTGCACTGATAGGAAATATACTACGGCGACGCAAAGTAAATGCTGCAACTAGGCTCTGAGTGGCACCCTAAGGCAGAAGAAGACCAGGGTCCGACTTAATCTTGATCTCTTTGCCGTAATTGTTGAAAATTTCGTGCAGTGTGTTTTTAGCTGCCTCGTTGGTGTAGTGGTCCCAAGCGCGGCTGCTGAGCAGGAGGTCTTGGGTTCGATTCCCGGGTCGGGCAAAGTGTTATTGAGTTTTTCTGTTAGGAAATTCTCAGTAGCAGCCCGGAGCTTGGAATTGTGCCCGGTTGATGGCAATAGGCTCACCACCTATTACATGGGACTTAATAACAGCATTGGTGAAATGTGGGTGTACAATTGGGTACACCTCTGCCTACCCCTTCGGGGAATACAGGCGTGATGCTATGTGTTTTTAGCAGGCATTTATCATTATTCTGCTTCGAGGAAAACATACATCTTGTTATGCTCAGGGTAAGGTTAAAATTGTGTTTGAAATACGAGAAGGTTATTTAATTAGAAGGTCATTAGCACTTCAAGAAACTGAGGCGCTGTGTTCTACAAACTGCCGTAAGGCAGATCCAGGTAGTATCGAGGCTCTATTCTTCAGGCAAAGCATTTAAGCCACCTCAAGCCCTGAATCCTGAATTAACAGGGTAGTGAGTGCGTTGCACGGACAATTGGCCAATCTTAGTGGACCTCGGGAAGAAAAAACATCTTCTCAAAAAACTTCTTCATCTGTGTGATCCATGGTTCTTTGCGAGGCGACCTATGGTTACATCGACTGTCAACTATTGTGTACTTAAAATTGCAGGACTGTTATTACTTTGATTTCTTTAAAATTCTACTACTGAAAATTATTCATATATTTTTCGTAAACCGAAAATGGGTATATTTGAATGTGTAAGGGGCGGCAAATATCATTTTTACCCGGAGCGGCAAAAATGCTGGATCGGGCATTACCTCCATTCCAAATACCTCGTTCCGTCCCATTCGTGCTATTCAGGGTTGTTTAGTCGTGAAGTCTTGACCAAACACGATAAATTCTCGCTGGTCTTGACCCTATCATTTAGAGCTTAATGAACATAACGGCTAACACTAACTAGGTATAGGTACCTGTGCTACTATTCATTTTTGCAATTGTGCAGAAACACGATGAGCCACAATGACGACGGGCTAGACTGCCGTCCGCACGTAAAGTGCCCAATGATGCGACCAGCGTACCTATTGGGGGCTACTGTTTACGTACCTCGTCACCAGAGCAGTCTACATTGAACCGCTAGCAGGACCCAGTACCAAGTCGGCTATAACGAGGCAATGGCCATCAGAACGATGGCTGCTCTCCGCGGATGGCCTAAGACAATAATAACGGCAGGAACTTTCGCAGCGTGGATGTAAAAATACAAAAAGCGTACAAAGACTGGTCACACGAACTACAATGCGCCTAGTCAAAGCCTGAAGATGAATCCAAATCATTTTCTGATATTGTCAGCAATGGGTGTCCCCCAACGCGGCATCTTAAAAATATTAATAGGTTATTTTAATGAAGTGAACAGGTCGAGAGAAAATTGTACTTTTAAAGTTTTATTTATGTCGGGCTACTTAAAAAAATTAATATAACTTAATTTCATAATTTTTAAATTACTTACTCGCGGACCATCAGGTCCTCGTCATCAGGAGAAATGAACAGAACTAGTTAAGACGAATCTAATGAGCCCAAACTTGATGGGTTTACTAATAAGCAACCCAGGGTTTCGTCTCCTACCTTAGAGCTTCATCATCAGAGGAGCTCAGTGGTACCAGCATACATGGATGTTTCAAATGTTAGGTCGCACATATGTTTGAAACTAAAGTAAACCCATGATACGTCTAAGATCCTTACCGCAGCTAACAAAGATCTTCATAAATTGTAGCTAAGAACCATCTCCATCAAGTCAGCTTGCAAACAAAAAAACCGCATAATAATCGGTCCATTCGTTTTGGAACTACTATGCCACAGGCAGGCACACAGACACGTCAAACTTATAACACCTCTCTTATTGCGTCGGGGGTTAAAAATAAACGGGCGATTTCAACGTTAACGTTTCGTATTATCTCCGATGGTTATCAAAGTTCTAAAATAATGCATTATTTGCGAAGGTGTTTTTATAAACATGATATAAATCCTTATCCAAATAAATATAAATTATCCATATACCTTATCCAAATAATCACAAGTATTTAATTTTGAACAAAATTGAGCATGACATTATTTGATTTCCATGTCTTAGGAGATACGTAGTTTTAAAATAACTCCGCATCAAACAATGATCAAGTACCACGCGCACATTTTTAACATAACATAATTTAGCATCACGCCTGTATTCCCCGCAGGGCTAGGCAGAGGTGTACATAGTCATACACTCACATTTCACCAATGCTGTTATGTCTGTCCTGTGCTGTCCCATGTAATGAGCCTATTGCCATCTACCAGGCACAATTCAAAACTCCGGGCTGCTACTGACAATTTTCTAACAGAAAAACTCAATAACACTACCTAACCCGGGAATCGAACCCGAGACCTCATGCTCAGCAGTCGCGCTTGGGACCACTACACTAGACCGCAAGGCAGACGCATATAAGATTTTCTAGGCGCGGTCGTGTGGGGGGAGGGGGCTGGTGGAATATTGGTGAAACCGCGGGGCACAGCTATTAGTATAGATTTAGCTGTGATAACTAACAGCGACTTAAAATTAGGCCGCACAAATATCGCCCAAATGATAGAATTTACGCCCATCTAAACAGTATCATCATACCCCTGCCCTTATTCCAATATATTTGAGATCAACGCAGCATGTATTCTTCTTCCATACATCTCTACAGTAGGTATGTCAAAATAAATATGTAGAAGTATTATTTAAGCCCTTAAATGTATCCCTAAATAGTTATGTCAAAGCAAATAAGAATTTAAAAAATATGAGAATCCTAGGGATTGTCGCCTCGACGCGTCGCCCCGCCCGCTGAATTTGTACGAACATAATTGATCCAAATAAATTTTCCAAACACTGAGGTACCTAATTCTGTCGATAGTCGAGCCTGTATTGGTTTACCTCAATTATATACAAATTTGTATTATCGTATCTTTGCGCTGAGATAAATATAATAGCCTAATAGGTACCTACACAGTTAAATAAAATAGAGTAGTGATTTTTTTGATTTATTAATATAAAATTAAAAGCAACCATTATTACAGCGTACATAGTTTGTTACCTTTCTGTATTATAACTAGATCTTAATTTATATTTTGTTGTAGGTAAATTTATTTATACTATAATAATTATAAAATATGCGATGTAAAAACACGTGAGAATCAAGTGATCACTAATTATTTAAATTTAAGTATATAAATAAAAGGCAAGGTTGTGTGCATGGTGAACAAATGAAGGCAGGTTCCAAATAAAAACAATTAATTCCATGTGTATAATAGCTACATACTTACATTCAATGGGATTTATGATACAAAGCACAATGACAAAGTAAGCAAAAATGCTGTTTGGATAGCATAAATGGCAAGTCATCCATAGGTTGTTATAAACTAAACTTATCTGGCCAAATGTAAGGACCACTTGTCAAGTTTCTATATTTATGTAGAAATAACTTCATATTAATCAAAATACAAGTGTGAAACAGATGAAGCCATAATCAACTAAAATTGGAATTCTAAGAAAAGTTGAAATTTAAATAAAAATGATACGAAATATACGGTCGTGAGCAGGATTAAAACCAGCACTTCCCGGATAAATACTCCAGGCACTCTACAGCTAAGCCATCTCGAACGATACTAATAAAATCCCGTAATTTTTATATTGATGTAAAATTACTTCTACTACTTCACGCTAGATGGCAGCACAAGTGTTTTCAAAATTAGGTCGAGATGGCTTAGCGTTCAGAGCGCCTGGAGTATTTATCCGGGAGGCGGAGGTTCGAATCCTGCTCACGACTGTATTTTTAATTCCACAAAAATTTATAACTAGAGTTCGCTACGCATGCATTAATGCTTTTCAAAGATTTGTCTGTAATAGTTGAAATGTTTGATAATATGATAAGAAATAATGTCTAATTATTAGTTGCCCATTCAATAGTTTATAAAAATGTTAACTATTGAGTGCATTTGAATACAAAGGTAATACAAATAAATTATGATATTTAAAACATTCTCAATGATTTTGTTTGGTGTAGGCTTAACATTTTATTAAAATTAGGAAGTATTATGTAACTGAGTGAGTGGTTTTATTTTAGTAGTATTCCAGAGTTTTGCTTGGATGATATGCCACCTAGTCTTCTAAATATCTAAGTCTAAGAAAGCTGGTTTTGCATTAGGCTTTAAAAGCTTGTACCATAAACATATAAACAAGTATTATTATACTTAAATGAAAAAAAATGACCTGGTAATTTTCCTTTGTTTTTGTATGTAGGTAGTATTTTTCTGATGAGTCATCTTATTTTATTTTTTTGTTCTTATAACCCTTATCTTTTTGTTTGAGTAGTGCCTGAGTAATAAACATGTTATTTTATAATATGATGTTACTATTAACTACTTACATCTAATGTTTAAAATCCAAATATATACAGAAATGTTTATTGTTGCAAATACAGTCTGTTTTCCATAATCATAATCCAATTAATGAATAACAGTGTACAGTGATGAAGCCACAGTAGTTTAATATCCACATCAATACTGTATAATTCGATTTTTTTACTGAAAAGCAACTGAACAAATAACAAATGACATATTTTAATATAACACAAATTTCAAGATAAATATCACATTTTATATATCATGAATGATATTTAGGAGTATGCAATTTGTCAGTTTCTATACAAAATTATATTCTTTGACTCTTAGTAAAAACTTGTTATGGCATTTATGAATTGTCACTGTAAAATATTTATATTACAGCTACAATATTAATTTAAAATAATATAATCTTACATAACTTTGGCCAGATATTATTTAATTAATGCATATTAACCCTTCCTCCGTGCACTGACCCACATGTAGTATACGGTGATTGTTTGACTATTGTATCAGCTTCATGCACAGTGAATATGTTATGCATTAATAGTTGGTCTAGCAACTGAATTTACAAAATCAGTTGATTTCATAGACTAATAATTTGCTTTCCTTCAAAATATTACATGTTTTGAGATACAAATATTATTTTGTATGGAGCAGAGACAAAGCACCATATTTATTTAAATAAGTCATTAATATTATACATAATTTTGGAATACACTAATCCATAGCCCGCAATAAAACATTATTATAATTGTCATTACAATATTGTCACATTGATAAATAGTTCCGTAAAATGAATCATCTAATTGAAACCATAGCTTTAATGTAAAATAACAACATTATTTTATTTATTATTTTTAACAATAATTAGAATTTAACAAAGTCGAAAGTCTTGCTTAAAAACTTTTCAATAGATGCCAAAGTAATTGATAGATACAGAGGTTATATATAAAATTTTGGTTATAACCTTGACCTAATCATTTTCAATTTATCAACTGGTTTAATACACTGATATTTTAAACAAGTTAATAAAAGACTGCTGGTTTCATCAATTTAAATTGTTATCATGGAAATAATACATACTCCAATTTATCATATTAGCCAAAAAACATTCATAACAATGGAATTGTACTTCTCCAAAAAAACTCATATGGTTTATTTATTGGTACACAATAATGACAGTTTCTTTTTGCAAATTTGAAAGTGTTTATCGACATAATGATCTAAAGTTGTAGTACATTACAATTCTATACATTTTTACATGATATAATGATACAAAAGAAAACATTACTTACAGAATATTATTATACTTTAATGTATGTTTACTTTATATAATCTGAGACTAATAAATTGCCATCACTGAAGCCTATTTCTTAGGGTCTAGCAAGCACAGTTGTCACCATCCCTGTTACGACCATTGTCATTGGCATTAAGCTTGATTTGATCCGGGAACTCATTGTAGAGCTCTGCTTCTGTTTCCTGGGCCAAAGCATTCCGAGCTATGGTCTGAAATGCAAGCTCCACATTCACAGCTTCTTTGGCACTTGTTTCAAAATAGGGGATATCATTTTTGCTTTGACACCACTGTTGTGCGCGCTTGGCAGAAACAGCGCGATTATCAAGATCAACCTTGTTACCCAAAATGACGAATGGGAAGTTGTCAGGATCTCGTGGTGAGGCTTGTATCAAAAATTCGTCTCTCCAACTTTCCAAGGACTTGAACGTGTTGGGGGCAGTTACGTCAAACACCAAGACGCAACAATCCGCCCCACGATAAAACGCCACTCCCAAGGATTGAAATCGTTCCTGACCAGCAGTGTCCCAAATCTGCATTGTGACGATTCGATCATCCACGATTACCTCTTTCGTGAGAAAATCTGCGCCTATTGTTGCCTTGTACTGGTTGGAAAATTTCTTGTTGACAAACTGATTCATAAGCGAAGTCTTGCCCACACCGCTATCGCCAAGGATGATTACCTTCAGTAGTACCTTTTTTCTCGATGACATTTTACACGGAAATTTATAAAAACGTGAAGAATTACAAAATAATCACACTCTTTGTCTGCACTTTTGACATATAACGAAATTGATAAATGCGTCACCTGTTTTTCGTGGCTAGTTTATTTCGATGGCCATTTGGTGTTGCCAAGATATTAATAATAAAAATTTGGTAGCTAAAATACTCCAATTCTACTATACATATCAATTCAAAATCAGAACTAGAAAAAAAACAACCGAAATGTAGTAGCTCAAGATAAATCTTTGAAAAGCATTAACGCATGCTTAGCGAACTCTAAAGTTATTATATTAAATGGAAAAAGAATACGGTTGCAAACAGAATTCGAACCTGCGCCTCCCGGATAAATACTCCAGGCGCTCTGACCACTATATCACAACTATATCTTATCACGTCTTATGGCGACGTCATTGCTAATTCAGTCCCTATATGGGTGACCGAAAAAGAAAGCAAATATGGAATAGAATTCGCGGTGGTGAGCAGAAGTCGAGATGGCTTAGTGGTCAGAGCGACTGGAGTATTTATCCGGGAGGCGCAGGTTCGAATCCTGTTCGCGACCGTATTATTTTTCCATTTAATATAATAACTTAAAAATGTAGTAGGTTGATAGTTATGACATAATAACAGCAGATAGACCAATCTATGGTTGAGGGCTACGTCCTCTGTAAAAAATACAATTTGTTTGTAAATTAATATCTTGTCATAAATATAGTTTAGCATTATTTAAGTAAGTCCTCTCGTTTTATTTTCTTCATAATAAACAACATCTTATGAAATTATGATTCGTATAAAACAAAATGCATAAGTATTTTTGTCTTAGTTAATATAGTATTTTCATCCAAGATTTTTGTTTTAATACACGTGACAATGGTGGTGTAACTTAGGTTTTCTTTTCTTATTAATTTTTAATCATTCATGTAGTTTTGAGTTTTTAAGGAGGGTAGAGGCAACGAGACAATCTCAGTGTATGAAAAAGTGCCTAATAAGGGGGCTCCACGGTAGCTAGTAAGTTGGTAGATTTTAAAAATAACGCCAAATGTTATTGGGGTAGGATAGTAAATTATAGAAGGAAAGTAATATGGACAAAAATGCTAAATTAAGGAAAACTATTACACTCCTTTTTGACCAGTCGTGTAAAAATAACGCATCAGGCGGGCCAGCACCAGTCGGAGACTGCTGAAGACGCATTCGTATCGTAAGATACATATATTACTAATCTGTGCGCATTCGCTCTGGGGGCTTCCGACCTAATTGTGCGAGGGAACACAGGGGTGGTTTTAGTCGGTAAGAGTGACAAACCAATAATTTCTACAATCGCAACAAAAACAAAGTACGTAGAGGTGATTGCGCGGATGGCGGGGAACAATGCCATGAACTGACTCACTTTGCAACTAATATATTATATAGTTTAAACACGATTAATAAGCTAGTTTATAGAAGAAGTAAAAAAAACTAAGTTGCTAGGCCACAACAGATAACAACCTGTCCTTTCGGCCAATTCAGTTTGGCAAACTATGCACCAAACACCCTTCGGCACTGTTCAAGTGAGCTAGTACTCTCGGTATTAAGCTTGGTGAGGGGAATGCCCAGCCCAGCTGATAGTCCCATTGTTGGCAGAAAGCGTCGCAGAAAGCTGCGGAAAAATCTTTGGAATCCAAAGTTACGTGCTTTGGTACAACAGCCGATTCTTTTGGCGCGAACCGCTCTACGTCTGGGACGCCCCAAACTTTGAACATAGTCTCCGTGGCTTGGGGCAGAAGATGCCACTCTAGTACTTTGCGACCCCTTGAGAGGCAATTCGCAATTCCGTTTAGACTCCCCGGAAGGTAAGTGGCTGAGAGAGTTAAATGTAACTGCTCTGCAAGTCTTAGGAGCCTGGTTGTCAGTTTTAGTAGTGCAAGATCCTCGTTTCTGAGGTATGCAACAAGAGTCCTGTTGTCTGACTGAGTAAGTGAGTTTGAATGCCAGGATTTTTAGAATGAAGCCCACTTTTCTGATAGGTAAGTGCTGTTTAATTAGGCACCTCACCCTGAGTCTGCTGCATCCAAGAAGTGAGTCACACTTTTCTTGACTGTTGGTGTTGAGCTGCAATTTATTGCTTTTAACCATTTCAGGTCCTCCTGAACAAGTAGAGGAAGATTTATTCTTTCTCTCAATCTGTTCTGGTTGAATAATTTTAGGAACAGTTAATTAATTTAATTGTAGGACATTTAGACGATCCCTTGAGACTGAGTAA
Source organism: Xylocampa areola (assembly GCA_935421205.1). NCBI lineage: Eukaryota > Metazoa > Arthropoda > Insecta > Lepidoptera > Noctuidae > Xylocampa > Xylocampa areola. The sequence goes on from OW285201.1 coordinate 14,103,030, forward strand.
TTTGCAAAGTTCAGCAAACCTAATAGAATCTCGGCCTCTCGCAGAGAACTGTTTCCATTGCTCAACATCTTGGAAATGATTAGCTTTAACTTGGTAACTTTATTGAAAGGAAATTTTACCCAGTTTTGCTGGGTGTTCCATATTAGGCCAAGATATTCTTTTAAAACATACTTTTGTTGATATAAGTCGCAGCCGAGTCAAGCGTGCGATTTGTGTTTCCTGATCGGCTGTATGCACCGCACTGACCCGAGCAGTACTTATGTAGCATTTTTTATGCGTCGTGTGATAGATTGGTATGGATCGTGTTATAAGTTGGTATGTGATCGTTAGTTTTGTGTTTTAGTTTATTTTATTTTTTCTCTTAGCGTAGCTAACTGTGAGCATGACAACCAATATATGTAAGTTTATATGACACTATAGTATCTATATTATGTACACGGATTCTTCTTAGATATATATTTATATTTATTAAATTAAATTTCATATCAAATAAAAAAAAGATTTGCATCCGTGATTTCTACTCATTAATTAAGGTCCAGTTGAAAATCAGCGTCAGGCACTAGTGGTCTGGCATTTTGCTGAACTTGGCCTTTTTGGCGCAGCTGTGAGGCACACAACGCCCGCTAGTTCCCTAACTTTTTTGTAAATTTGTATGTTTTTTTTATTGTGTCCTTACTAACTGTGTTAAATAAATGTTTCTTTCTTTCTTTCTTACTTCTTGTGAAGGCTCTAATACAGACTTATGATAATTTATGTGCCATCCCAAGGTTTCTAATGTTCTCAGTATTTCCGCAACCTGAGAACCCAGTAATGTTCGATCCTGATTGACTAGTAAATAATCGTCGAGATATACAATTATTCGGAAACCTTGTGCTCATAGGATTTCTGCAGTCCAGTTTGTCATTGTGGAAAACATTTTTGGAGCTGATGACAGGCCAAATGACAGGGCTGTCAATTGTGCAAAAAGATATTCTTGATTTGGTGGAACACTTTGTAGTGTAGGTTTTAAATTTAGGTTACCTATTTCTTTTAAAATCCGGTCCCGTCTTACTTCAATGCACTCTGCCCTTTCACCACATACAATCTGCATTGCCGTCTTTGAAGCTTTATTTGGTTTAGAACCTGTGCCAAAAGTACTAGTAATCTTTTCAAACAGATTGTTAACACTTCAATTATTAGGATTTGTCTTTGTTCCAAAATATTGTTAGACAAGCCCGCTAGTAACTATTCCGTTGAAGCTAGATCGATAAAGATCTTTGCTTTTGTTAAAATGGCACAACTCTTCATTGAGTTTCAGCCCTACAAAACCAGGACTGGCAATGCAAAAGAGTAAGGAATTCTTATATCTAATCCCCTTCCAAGAAGGAGTAGTTACCAAATTTTAGAATTTTTCGGGAGCTTTGTTTCAAATGTCTATACTACGCGTTATTTGTCAAAACGGCGTTCAACTAGTTTTTATAAATCGGTTCGATTGGGTATCCTATCGCGTATTGGTAGTGGCAAGAGGGATACGCCCGCTAAAACTACTCCAATATTAATTCCATCAAGATTCTAAACATCATATATACGGTATACGGCAGCAATATAATTACCGTATTATATCTCAAGTAAATTCTAAAAACTTTTTCACGTTTGGAAGTAATGAAAAATAGAAAAAATAAAGATAGATAAAAATATAAAGGATAAACTTCACTATGAAAAAGAAAATAAATGCCATGGTTAAATAGGAAAATAATCGCGAAATTGTTTAATTTATGTCTCTTTTCAATTTATTGCGAAGACCAAAAAGTAAAATTCCACTCTTTCATATTTTTCATTCCTGCAATATGTTACTTCCAAAATATTTTGGTTAAGAAAAAATGCCATTAATGTGACGAGTAGTCACATATCCTTACACAAAAAAAAAAAAAAAAACCTTTAAAAAAATTCAGATAAACAGCAATTTTCGATGTTTACAGCATATACGGCAAGCCTAAATTTGTCAGGAACAACACCGCTAATTTTGTACATGGGTCAGTGTAGAACGTAGTGATTATATACTCTTTGGGTCAGTGATGCCAACTTGGCAACTTTATAGCTTGATCTAGCAAATGTCTAGCAATTATTCGGTGTCAGGCAGCTACAATTTAATAAAACTTGTAGCTAAATTTGTTAGCTACTTTTTCTAACTACTTTTCACGTGACGTAAATACTTCAGAGATTCTGTAATACATCACCGTCTTTAAATAAAAAACTAAACGTGGTGTATAGGACTGAGTTGCAATTATAAATCCATGGTTTCATCTAATAGTTCCCTAGCCATTTATCATCTTTATCACAATATGACCTCAAAGAAATGTTTGCTCTACTCTTAAACTTCAACAACTGACCTATTCATAGTATTCGTGTTCGCCCTACAACAGTTTGACAACTCTAAACGTAATCAACTGCATCAGAGACTTCCTCAGGAATACTCTCTAGTTCCATATAAAACACGATTGGAACATACCGAGGAAGTAACAATTAGTAAAAAAAAACTGTCACACTAGCAACTTTTTGTAAAATATCTAGCTGTAACAAGTATCTCTTAGTAGTCTGTGGGGTAACAGTTGGCAACACTGATTCTGGTTTCATCGTTTCATTGGTCCCGATTGGTCTGTCTGCTGTTTGTTCTGATTTCTGTGTGATTCATGAGTTTTACAGAAATTAGCATTATAATTTCATTACCTGTACAGTTTCCACTTTTCAAAGTGCAAAATGAGAATATACTAGAAGTTATGACTTCGTGTTCCCTCATTAAGATAATAAAATAGTTCGTTGAACCGAAAGGGAAAAAAGGTGAGGGTTAGATCGTACTGTAAAGATGATCCGTTACCTTTACCAAATGTTATTTTGCTTCAACTTTTATTATTTTCTAGATGGAGAATAATTTGAGCCGTAGTGGCAGCCGATCGAGCTCCGTATGTGAGCTGGAAAAGGACTTTAGCGATATGGAAATTATGAAAACTAGGACGAACCGACGTAACGTACTGCTTCGAACGCCAGCCGCGCGGAAAGCAAAACGAGTCAGATTTTTTAGAAATGGTGATAAATTTTATTCAGGTGTCATAATTCCCGTCTTGCCGGAGAGATATAGGTACGTAAAATAGCTACCTACATAAAATGACGACTCTTTTTAGTTCTAGTTAGAAAATGTTTAGAACACTTTCACTTTTATACATACCTATAGCTGATATTCTAAATTAGATGTCTATGCAGTATTTGTGCAAGTACATATGCAGTTACATTCAATTATTATTGTGAATTATTAGGCTATGGATAAGTGTTGATACCATGTAATTGCATGTTTCCTATGCTTTGGCAAAATGTTTTTGTGTTGTTGTGTTAATTTAAATATTAAGTGTATTAGTGATAGCTGGTTCTACACCTTATGTTACATTAGTCTTAAGTTAGTCTGAAATGTTTAAGATTTATTATAGTAGGTATGTGTGTGAGATAAAATACCAACTGGTGTCATGAAACAAATATAAACAAGTCATGTTTATATTTGATTACTATGACTAAACTTATCTAACATAATTTAACTAGGTTGGACATTTAATGATGAATCTACACAGCTAGCTAATTGTTTCCCAATGCCCTTGTTCCGTTATTATGAGATACAAATTAGGATAATAAAACAACTCTTTAGAAATTAATTGTGCAAGGCATACCTATTTTACTTTACAAAAAATTTGTAGTTTATAAATATGCAAAAACACCTTTTCCATTATGTGCAACCAAAATGTATGCATTCTTGGTAGTACATGTTGATTGCCTACTAGTTGCATTCAGTGAAATAAGCAACAACAATAACTATACTATCAAGGTTGTACAGGATGCTATGATAATAAAATTGGCTGATTGTAATTTTGCCTTTCCTTCCTATGATGTATAAATATCCTACTGAATTTAATTTCAAATGAATTATAATTGTAAGTTCCAAATAAGAAGGCATGTTGTTACCTTCCTATTGTTGGTATGCTATATAGTGTCTGCTTTCTTGTTTTTGAATATTGTATTTGGGCATTAAGCTAAATAAGGAGCATTGAGCTGAATTTCAATTACAAAATTATATATCTAATGGCTACATCACATACAAATTATCAGCATTTTTATTGTTTCACATTCTTTTATTCATTATTAGATTTGATAATAATTCTAATTGTCACATATCATCATTTAGATGTATTCAATGTAATTATTATTATTTTCTAATTACAGGTCCTTTGATAGTCTTACAGCAGATTTAACAAGGGTTTTAGTTGACAATGTAACTCTGCCTAGTGGTGTGAGAGCAATATATTCACTTGAGGGTAGAAAAGTAAGTAATGTAATTATGTTCATAATTCTTGTTTAATAATAATACATACTAATATGGAAATGTAAATAGTTAAGCATTAAAATAGTTTCACTTTTGTTTAATTTCTCTTTTTCCATTATAAGGATAGAACAATCTATTTATCACATATAAATAGATAGTTACACACATGCATGCATTTATACAACATAATTAAGATCATTTGAAAGTCACATTATTGTTTATATTATTTCCACAGATAGGCAAGCTGGATGATCTAGAAGATGGGCAGTCATATGTTTGTAGTGGATTTGGTGAGCCCTTCAAACGTCTAGATTATGAAGCCAGTGCAGTAACTCCTCAATCTTTCAGGCTAAGTGGCCCAGAGTCCTTGAGTGACAGCTCAAGTCCATCACCAGCCAGAGCAAATAACAGACTGTCCCGATATTTGCAGGTAATGAGGTGTCCTGAATTAAGATTAATTTATCTCCTACTATTTATTATATTTGTATATCTATGTATTGATTTCAGGCAAATGGTAGTAGTACTACTGGTAACGGGACAGCAAGAGTCAGTCCAGCCGGGGACAATGTAGTTCGACCACGTATAGTTACTATAATTAGAAATGGAGTAAAACCACGAAAGGTAATACTTACATATAATAATAATATATTACTAGTAATACTTATAGAAATTAAAGTTAACGCTCATTTTTATGCACTAATGTTTGGGTATGACGTGTCTATATTTGTATAAAATGTAATTGAAGCTAGTAATTATATTTTCTATACAATTATTTAAAAAAAACAACATTACAGAGACCTACCAAGATTATATACAAGTAACTTAAGAAAATTTCATTGTCCACCAATATAATTTTTAGCTAAACAAGACATTTCGTAAATAATTAATGTTACATAGATTTGAAAGTCGTCTATCCCAAGCACTCTATGTTGGCTTGATTCAACATAATTTTGAATTGATGACACATGTGCAAAAAAATCCATACTCTGTAATAACGTTAATTAACAGGAAAATCTGTAATGAATGCATGTTTATCAACAATATTATTTTTCTGTATTGAATAGCTTAACTTATTTTAAGTTACAATTTTTATAGGTGTGCAGATTGTTACTGAACAAACGCAACAGCCCCACTTTGGAACATGCATTAGCCGCCATTACAGAATGTGTTAAACTAGATACAGGATGCGTCCGAAAAGTTTTTACAAGAACTGGGTCTGTTGTCACAGCATTGAACCAGTTTTTCGAAGTTGAAGATGTATTCTTTGCATATGGAAACGAAAGGTAGTCTTAATTTATGCAATATGTTAAATTACTCTCCTTAACTGTTATGGTAATAGCATACAAGTGAAGTATTATTAGCTTGTGTCCTTAAAATTCTGCTGTTATAATACAATATGATAAACACTTATTTGATTTAGCTGATGAAGTGATGAGTAATAATTATTTATAAATAATTATGAGTGTAGTGAATAGAACTATATTAATACTAATGTATATATATATTCTTAGGGTTAACCAAGAAGACTTTGAATTGGAATTCGAAGAAAATAAGGCTGTGCTACAATGCCGAAAAACACCTATATCTAGAAACTCTAGGTAAGTCTGTCAATACTGCTCTACATTCCTTAGTAACAGCTGTCGTAATACAAATCGGCACAAGCTGCGTAGAACATTTAACTAACAGTCGTCACGGCCACTGTATGTGTTTAACTTATTAGAAAAGTTTTTGTTTAGACAACTACTGTTTTTGATGTCTATATATTTGCTTTAGCTTGATCATATAATCAGGCTAAAGCAAATAAGCTTACATTATTCGTATACAGGGCGGGTCCTAAGCCACGTATGCCAGTGAAAGCCGGCGGCGGCGCAGCTCGTGCAGCCAGTGAAGCAGGCGCGGGCGCCGCTGGAGATGCCTCCGACGACTCCGCCGGCCCACTACTGCCTCAGCCTCTCAGACTCAAATACAGCGTCGGTAGAATCATAGGTAATGTATCCTTCTGTATATTATTTTAAATAGCAATCATGTCAACTTCTAGATCCAAGTCCATATTTGCACTGTGCTAGGAGTATGTATATAAATATTAAACTTCTCAGGTTTTGTTTTTAATTGTCACAAAAACATGTTTGTTTTTATATTTAATTACAACATAAATCATAATAATATTTAAAGGCAGTTTAGTTTAATATTTAAAAGCATTTCAACTGTTAAAAATATAATCAATTAACTTTTATTTATAACTTTAAATTTTTTAATTTAAGAGCTTAATTTTTTTGTAGAAAAGGATAATTTCGTGAGCAGGATACGAACCTGCGCCTCCCGGATAAATACTCCAGGCGCTCTGACCGTAAACCATCTCGACCTCTGCTCACCTGGAGTATTTATTCGGGAGGCGCAGGTTCGAATCCTGCTCACGACCGTATTCTTTTTCTATAAAAAGCTTTAGAGTTCGCGAAGCATGCGTTAATGCTTTCAAATATTTATTTGTATTCATTATTGTCAATTAAAATGTGCCTGACCAGTTTACATTTTTATACACATTATTATAAATTCAAAGATACTTTATACATCATTATCCTATCATTTGTCATATCACTAATAGGTGACGGCAACTTCGCTGTTGTACGGATATGTAAAGACAAGACCACTGCGAAGGAATATGCTCTCAAAGTTATTGATAAGGCCAAGTGCAAAGGCAAGGAACACTATGTGGAGGCAGAGGTAAATTTATAAATAACTACTTACATTGTTAACAATACATTCCAAAAGCTCTCAGATATCAATCTCGAACTGTAACTAGTTTTTTAAACAACTTACGACTGAAAAAAATAATTATTTTTATTGCGCATCTTGCAGCTGTTCATAGAATATAGAACATATAACTTGGATGCCAACAGACTACTTATTCACTGATATTACTACATATTCATAATATTATAATGTAACTCTGATCTTCAGGTACGAGTGATGAGGAAGCTGTGTCATCCGCGAATTGTGTCGCTTATCGAAGAACAGGATAGCCCTGAATGGCTTTTCCTTGTAATGGAATTAGTCAGTGGTGTGTACTTTATAATTTTGCTAAGAATATACCTATAATCAATCATTTCATTAATAACAATACTTCGATGTTCCCTAATAAACCATGGCTTAATTTACTCAGTCCACTTGAACACTGTTTATATTTTTAGGTGGAGACTTGTTTGATAGTATCGCGGCCGCTTCCAAATTCTCTGAGCCCCAAGCGCGTTTGCTAATCGGCCACTTAACATCTGCTATCGCATATCTACACTCGCTTTCTATAGTGCATCGTGACATCAAACCCGAAAATCTATTGGTAAGCCATTAACTAACAAAGACTTGAAAAGACTATGAAATTTAAAGTACTATTTTGTAATTTATAAAAGTATTTTTTTTATATTCTTATTATTTCAGTATTATTATGATAAATAACTGCATTTCTAATTATATTTATTATACATCTGCGTCATATTTCACTTGTACTTTTATTTCATTGCATTTATCATTTTAAAACACATTTAATAAAATATAAATTTTAATGACTAATTTTGTAATCTTAAATAGACAATATTGTTCAACATTAATGTAATTGCAGGTGGAAGTGGGTCTAGACGGCAGTATACGCGGCCTGAAGTTGGCTGACTTCGGCCTGGCCGTGGAAGTGTGGCGGCCACTCCATGCAGTGTGCGGTACCCCTACATATGTAGCGCCAGAAATACTACTTGAAACTGGATATGGATTGAAGGTAATAACTTGCCATATCCATGGTCTTGATCGATTACCCAATAAAACATGTATTGTTCAAAACGAAACTTGCATAATACTCGGAAATGTGCCATTCGCATTAAACAACAGATTGTAGCATTGAAACTATTACGTAAGGTGGATGTTGTGTAGATGACAGAAAGATAAGATGTTTTCCCACTATTATTTATTTATTGTTGAGCTGAACTTGACCTTATTGCATTATTATTATACAGCTTATGCATTTTGTACCTACTCATTAAATTTTTTCTTAAGAAAGTAGAAGAAGGTATGAGCTGCATGAATTAAAATACAGAGGACAATTAAGTAGATAAATTATCTTTGTTTAATGTACTTACACTTCGTGTGGATAGAGCCAAATAGTAGAGTGCAATCTGCCAAAATAGAGTGGTATCGGTGATAGAGCTGTCATAACAAATAAGACAACAGTATCCAGCAACTTTTTTTAGTTGCTTAAAGTTATCAACATAATTTAATTGTTTGCAGATTGACGTATGGGCGGCGGGCGTCATTCTATACATTTTGTTGTGTGGTTTTCCGCCGTTCTCATCTCCGGACGGCGACCAGGAAAAGTTGTTCGACGCTATTTTGTCGGCTCGGCTTGAGTTCCCCGCGCCGCACTGGGAGCGCGTTTCAGCGGGTGCCATCGACCTCGTCGCGAACATGCTGCGCCCGCAACCCGAATTACGCTTTGCTGCAGAAGATGTACTCGACCATGCTTGGATGGCGGTTAGTTGAATAAAATCTAAAATATTTTGTGTTATACAAAATTGCACTACAACCAGGGACGGATCTATTTAAGAGCTTTTTGGGCTGCAGCCCAGCCCCTTGGATATAAAAATAAAAGATCAGACCCTATTGAAAATAATGGAGAAGATTATTAATTAACCGCGTGTTTTTAGGTCGGTAAGAGACGATACAAAATCCAAAAAAAAAGGTAGTCCGCCAAGTAGTAGGGATTAGCCCAGTGCCCCACAAACTCAAGGTCCGCCCCTGGCTACAACCTTGTGGATATTATGTAAACCAGTCTGATAATGTCACCTCTCGGGCCTACCATGCTATTGTCACCACTCGTATTTCTTACAACAAATTTATTATAACTTATGTGTTTGCTTCACACGTGTTAATTCGATAGAATTTATTATCCAAAAAAAAAACAGCATATCAAAAATAAATGTAAATATAATTATTTTACGGTTTCCAGGATGATTACGACGAAAGTTGCGACTTCCGTACGTGGTATGACGAAGACTCTTCATAGCTGGGTGACTCCCGCCGTCAATCGGTGTCTGCGCCCTTGTGACGACGTTTTACCGGCCCAGCCGAGACAGCTCATTTGAATCTGCGCTTTAGCGTTTAATGCTGTATTATTCACAGCGATGTATGCCTTTCGATATGTTAACACCAATACCAAAGTTATTATTTAACATATTTTACTTAAAGATACTGCATGCTTAAATAAATGTTTGTGTATTTATATATTGTTTGGTGCGAACTTCGGTGCAGTATTATTGTTTTGGTTTTGAATTATTATTTTGTTATACTTTAAGACAAATTCTGATAATGGTTTTCTTTCACTGAAATATAATAAGGGCAAATATCTGCAACTATAATTTATTATATTACAACAATCGAGGTTATAATTTTTGCAAACCTAGTTATTACTACACTACACCAAGTTTCTCAAAATTTATAATGTAGTAATACATTGGAGGAGTTTATTCAACCCTTAAGACTTGGAAATATGGCTGCTCCACTGATTTTCTTTTAATTTATATTATTAACGCGTTTTTTTTACCAGTGAGTACAATATTATATTTCGCTTGTTGAATAAATCTGACAATTAAAAGATCTCTTAATTTCTCTTACTGCTTTATTAGCTATTCAGTTTACATTGAAAAATACTTTAGGTTTAAAGAAATTATAATATTTATAACAAATATTTTTATTTAACTATAGCATTCTGTAATATACGAGTAATATATCATAATTAATTATTTGAATGAATTCATATTTGCAAGTGAAGAGCGCAAGTTAATTATAATGTTTTTTGTATAATATGAATTGCTTGTAGGCATCCATTGCTATTGCTTCTATCATGTATCTTAATCATATCATTCATTTCTGGATTTTAACATTCCCCTCTTGAAAAATAAATAAAACAGTGACAACATAATGTCATCATTAATAATTTTGTGTATTATAAATATTAATTGCAAAAATGGTGCTAGCGACAGCGATAACATTTTTTTATATGTAGATGTGTTAAAAAGATGGCCTTGTTCACAAGATTTTAACTAATTGTTGAATGTAAACACATCTTTTGGTATTTATGTCTTATTAATGGCGTATCTATAAGGAATGTCATAGGACATGGTAGGATAAAAAATATTGGCCATATATATTATATGCGCCGAATGGACACTATCAACTGAAATAAAAATATTATATTTATAATAGTTGTAGTATTGCTGAAACTTATAATTTCCTGTTGCAGCCCAACACGTATCATGACAAGCAGTTCACACCCTATAACGTATTAGCCAAATAATAAATGGCATTTTAGAAGCTGGAGCTAAACTTATTTATAATTAGATAAGTGCCAAATTCATTTCATTATAGCGCTTACCTATATATATCATAATTCACGCAGGTCGCAGCAATGAATGTTCCTCTCGAATATTAAATGTAATTTTTTTACTATCAATTAAGTTATTTTTCATATTATTTAGTGTTAATATATCACTGAGCAACACACCAAATGCAAACCACATTAGACTGAAATACATTCCTTGGCAGTATGTTAATGTGACACTGTAAACATCCATCTCAGAGTATTGGAAAGAATTACGGAACTCAGTCCCTAATGTTTAATCTGAGTGTATCACCATTTTGTTTTTCGCGATCTTAATATTATACAATTTTATAAATACAATTTACTATTGTCGTTTATACCCGATCAGATATTATTGACAAATTTGCCTAGTACTTATACCCCAATTTTAAAACAGAACCACGTTTTTAAAGTTATCAATCATAAAGGAAATATTAAAATGTATCTACAAAAAATGTAAGTCTCAATTCATTGCATGTCAGTCATAGTGATTCATAAAATTTTATAATGCATTTAGACATTATGATATTGTTCATTGAGTAAATGAGAGAAATAAATAAATTTATAAAATGTTGTATTTAATTTTATTTACACCTGACCTTCCAATTAGCAAGATAGACATTTATTTAAGAACATAACCACTTAACAGAAAGCCACTTGATGCATTCATCATAACTTCTGGATGTGTTCTATCTGGCAGCACCTGAAAATTAAATTATTTTTAATTTTAGAGCTAACTAGCTAGTGCCCGCGACTAACGGTAGGCCTATGTCTTCCCCTTGGGGAAAGATATAGTCCTACCTGATTGTATCTTGATACAATCTATTTCCTTGCCAAATTTCATTATAATCCGTCCAGCCATTTAGTCATGTAAAGGTAACAGTTACTTACACATTTATAATATTAGTATGAATGTATTGGCTGTGATGCATGTGATTATGCGTTAAATCATGGCTTAAAATATAATATAAATATTATGGTTTTTTTTGTCTTCCCCCTAATATTCTTGTATGGGATATCTGTTAACTGAGCAGAAGATTTATAGTACTTGGACCATATACTAACTGAAGATCTGAAAGACGATGACAATATAGAATGTGAGCGAAGAGCTCTGTCTTTTAGGTGTATGATGCTCGAGCATAGATTTGCAAGATTAAATAATATTCTAAAAAATAAAATAGCCTAATTAGTTTTTCATAATTAGCTAAACATTCGAAAAAATATATACAAAAATACCTTATTTTTTTCATGCATGCCCAATTAACTTTATAAATGGAATCTCAGTTATGCCCTTTTGTTTGAATTTTAAACGACTTCAAAAAAGGAGGTTTCTCAATTTGACCGTATATATATATATATATTTTTGTGTGTTCTGGGGTAACTTCTTGCTTAAGCAGGATTTTGATGATTCTTTTTTGGATTGAATTAATTTTATTGAAATGATACTACTTTTTATGGTTTATGTATAATAAATTTTACACACTGAATTCAAGGTTATGTCTAATGTACTTTAAAACAGTGTCTATATGGGATATTAGGCCTGAAATAAAATATTTTTTTAAATTTATTTTACAGAAGTAAAAAACAGGTCACAAACATTAGCATGTGGGCAAAGTTGTGCTTCGAGTGTGAATGACCATACCAGTACTGTTCATTGATTTGTACAGAAGTAGGCACTTGATCTATTGGTTTATGGGTTCAAAGTGTAGTGTATGAGTAGAATAATGGGCTATTTTCTTTCATGGACTTTAATTATAGTCATATCTTTCGTAAATATAGAAAATATTACTGAACCTGGTAATTCCTCATCCAATTGCATGTCAGTTTCAATGCAGCCACATTGCTTTGTGTCTTCAATGTCATAAACAATTGTTGTAATGGTTCTGCAACACTATAGTAAATTACAAATGGTCTGCCTGGTTTTACAAATGACACTAACTCATTGAAAATGTTTTGTGGGTCTTCTTTACATGATATGACCAATGAATCCATTTTCTTGTGCAGTATATCTGATGCGGCTAAATTGTCAAAGTGCCATTTTGGCTTTTTATTTCCCCTTGACTTATCAGGATCTATGTTACTATCTACATTTTCATTATCATTGGGAGCATTTTCAATATGTTGTTTAAGTTTTTTAGGTTCATGCTCATCAGTGGAATTGATATTTTTCCTTTTCAGTGGATTTTGTTCAATGCTTAGAGATTCCTGGCCAGTGGAGTTATTAGTATCACATCCTTGATAAAATTGTCTAAGTGCAGAATAAACATTGACCGAAATACATCTATTCATCTGTTCCTCAGGAAAATTCATAGCTAATAATGCTTGTTTCTGTGACATGTTACCTGGATGCATGTGTATTAGTTTTCCATTTGTTTGATGCCCAATAGCACTCAACAAAGCAGCTGCCACTAAACCATTTGATCCAGAATCATATAACAGATGGTTCCCTTCACAATGAATATTTACTAATGTAATCATTTGTGATAATGTATCAATACGTAAGTTTTGAATTTTGCCAGGTTCCAGTTTGTACATAATTTCACTCATGATTCGGAGATTTGGTTTTACAATTTGAAAGTATTCAAAATACTTTTTTTCTTTTTTCCTTAAATATTTGTCTTGGGAGAATTCAGTTTTATTGTGAAAAGTGTTAGAATTACTAATTAGTGTTTCTACTATATCGGATGCTTTGTTAGAATCACTTTTAAGTGTTGCTATATCAGCTGCTGTTAGCTTTTGAGAGCGCCCATCATCAATTATATTTCTATTATCATTTCCAGATACTTTAATATCTATTTCATCCTTTAACTTCACGGCTTCTTCTGTAATTTCTACAGAGAATTCCCTACTTTTTTTGCTTGTTTTGGGTACCAATTTAAATACAGAGAAATATGGTGAACCAACTATACCATTTAAATTTATAGTATCACGGCCCAAATTAACAGTTGAATCAGACTTATTTAGTTTGTGTAACTTTTTATAGTTCTGTTTTTGGATGATAATATAATCACCAATCTTCACTTCGTTAGCCATTCTGAAGCTTTTTGTTAGGTTATAATACCATAACCAATAAAATAATATTCCTCGAAAATTAGTTAGGTTTATACTGTCAGTAGCCAGATATAATTTTATACATGTATTTCGGTATTCGATTAAAAGCCAAAACTTGAAAATACTAATTCAGAAATATAAAAAGCAAAAGTCAAAACTTAAATTCAGAGATTAATAACACAGATTACTATTATACTAGGTAGCTAGCTAATTAATAAGAGATAGTAGATACCAGTGTTGCCGATCATCAAAAATTCAAAATTAAAAGTCTCTAGCCTGTTTCAAAAATCTGAAAACGCAAAAAACTATCACATAAAATCCGCTAAATATCGCTAATTGTAAGTAATTATTAAATACTTATAGCTCAAACTGAAATTTAGTTTTTTGTTTTTTACCAACTAACGATACTAGAGAGAGCTGATAGCTGCAAATAAAACTTATAAAAATCACAGGAAGAAATTTGAAATTGGATACATACCGCAAATTAATAAAGTCAATATGTCTAGTTTCGACAAAAAAACGCTTGCTCTTCTAGTGTCTTTTTGATACGTCTCAAAGTCGTTAAAAATCTTTTTATCGCTAAAGTCAGAATTTTTATAATAATTATAATCATTTATTATCACACCATAGTCCATAGTAAAATCAAATAAAATATATTACATCTTCTACATTTATAATAATTAATTAATATATTTGAATAACTCTCTGTGAGTCGTCATCCAATGCCACAAAATTGCGCATGCCTGATTTTTCGGAAGACGTGCTAACGGAAAAACCATTTGGAGATTTTTTGATTATGTGCTATATTTTGTTAATTTCCAATCCTTTATATAAGAGATTACAAAATAAAAGGCAAAAATAACTAATAACCTTCATTTGACCTGAAGTCACTTGCAGTGACGTCACATGTTCATTTTATATAATCTGTGGACTGAAGGTATGTTGTCATTTTTAGTGATGCCAGACTACGTAAAAGGAAATGTTTTCTGGCATTTTTATAGTGAAGCTATTTTAACTAAATTCGCATTTTATGATACGAATGTATATTATTTTTTGAACTAAGATTACTACGTTTATTTCTACAAGTATATCTAAATAGATCTATAAACAAAAACGTAAAAAACATCCGCTAATTAATAATCATCAAAATTTGAATACTAGAGCTGGCAACACATGTCGGTTTGACGTTTGTGACCTTCATTTGACATTACCAACTGTTAAGAAACTGACAGGTGTTTGTTTTTGGTTCGTTTAGAAACGAGGTGTGTTAAAAATTTGTGAACACACGTCATTCGGGGAAATATTAAAAAAAAAGTTTCAAATAAATAAAATAGCCAAATTAGTTTTTCTTATTTAGCTAAACATTCGAAAAAATAGTGACCAATGAGCAAGCGAAGCGAGCTCGGGAGTTTCGTGTACCCCGACCCGGACAGGTTAGGTTCCCCCCCGTCATCCCCTTCGTGTTTAGGTTTTCTCTGACCTTACAGACAGCTCCCTCGACCCAGCCACGAAAAGACAAATCAGAATATAGTATCTTTTCCTTTACTTAAATTAAATGGTGACTATACATTTAATATATCTGTTTAATATAGAAATATGTCCTAGTGTAGATATGTCATTCTGAATTACGTCTTAACGTGGGTAACAGTTTTGTGAACCGTATCGCTATGACAATCCAGCTTTTTGCTCAAATGTTCCTTATAAGGAACATTAATAGGAACAAAATTTCATGTTTCTAGATCCAGCGGTTTATGATATGCGCTGAAGAGTCAGTCAGTGAATCAATCAGCCAGTCACTGTTTCTAACTTTATATTTAAAGATAGATGGAATATGTCAAAAACTTATAAATAATGAGTTCTGAAACGATCTGTAAGGATATTACGGTTTTCCTTGCATTTTCAGAGATAATCGGATTTTCAATACAAATTTCATATATATTTTCGTAAAAAAATATAATTATTTCGTTTTTGTTATTCTCACTAGATTGAATAGACAATGAAATTGACTTTAATATTACATTATTAGAATTTTAGTCTCCCTTATTAGCTGTAATTTCGAAATAAAACAAAATGTACAGGCCTTAGGAGGTCGGTATTCGGTGGTTTTACGTTAATTCTAATGTGATTTTTTTGTATAGCTGATAGAAGCAACATCCGGCCAAAAAACTGACAATTAAAAATTGAATACCCTAAATCTATTAAAGTCGATTTTCAGCCCACCGTCGGGCTGGACCGATTCTTATAAGATTTTACGTAAAATCAGTCAGTCAGTCAGTTAGATTTAGCCTAAGTTACTCCTTAAATAGTCAGCTGACTATATAAGGAGTAACTTAGACTAAATCTATACTAATATTATAAAGCTGAAGAGTTTGTTTGTTAGGATGCACGCGCCAATCTCAGGAGGAAGGATTAATCCTTAACCAAATAGTAGTGGTCCCAAGCGCGACTGCTGAGCAGAGGTCTTGAGTTCGATTCTCGAGTCGGGCAAAGTATTATTGAGTTTCTCTGTTAGAAAATTCTCAGTAACAAGTTTGGAATTGTGCCCAGTCAATGGCAATAGGCTCAACTTCCATGGGACTGAATAGCAGCATTGGTGAAATGTGGCTGTACACCTGTGTACACCTCTGCCTACTCCTTCGGGGAATAGAGACCTGATGCTATGTAATGTTATTATTTCAAATTAATATTTAAATTAAAGAAGATTTTAACATATGTGTACGAAAATATTTAATAATATTGTATACTTAAAATTAATAACAAATCCCTTAATTATTGCCCCTCCCTAGTTCTTACAAATAACTAATCTTCCAAAATAAAAAGAATCATATTTTAGCTATTTCTATCATCTTTTCGACACTACATATTTTTTCACGTGGTTTACCTCTTATTTGTCCCTGCTCTTTTTCATATTTATCTATTCTCTCCCAACCTTTCCAGTCTATTACATTGTCATTGTTCTCATAAATTATTTTTTTCACTTCCTCAAAGCCACCCTTGTTTTGTTTACCAATACTATTTAAATCTTCACACATTACTTTGGCAACTTGGAAAGCATTTCCCATTGTATGTAATATAACACCAACAGGCCCAGTTCCCAGCCATCCTGCTACATAGAGCTTTGCTAAGTTTGAACACGGACCTTTAACAATGCCTTTATTATTTTCTATAAAGCCATAACTATTTATTAACAAATCTTTGTCTGCTTGAACACTCTTGTAACCTATACTTCTGAAAGCTAAATTGCAATTTAATATTTCTTTATCCTCTATAGGTACACATTTTTGAGCTAGTAAATTTTCTCCAACAAGTTTGTTACAAGTTAATTCAATACCAGTTAATTGTCCCTTACCATCAACAAAAAATTTGTTTGGGCTTCTAAAGAATACTGGTTTGAAATATTTCATATTGCTATCATCAGTCATTGTTTGTTTCTCATTTACAGATTTCAACATCAATTCAGTCAACCTCTTGCGGGGACGTGGAAGATCAGGAACTACTCTATCAACATTGTGGAAGTCTTCTTCCTTCCATATAGTTCTACAATTTTTCAATTTAAGTTGTTCACGAAGTTCTTTAATTGTAAAAGCAACTTGTAGAGGGCCTCTTCTCCCAACCAAATATATTTCTTTTAATTTAGATTCAGATAAAGTGCTAAGAGCATGTTCAGTTATATCAGTTTTTTTCAGATCATCAATAGGTGTAAGTAGGATTCTTGCAACATCCAAGGCAACATTTCCTTGTCCAATAACGGCTGCAGTTTGGCAGGATAAATCAATCTGTAAAAAAATAACCTTATGTAACAGTCATCATAGAATTAAAATGTAATATGTATAATCAATATGATGAATTCCTAAATACTTTTAAGTCTTTGTCATTGGGGAGTCCATTATACCATCCAACAAAGTTGCGTGCAGCAATAACATTCCCTGCATCTTCATTTTCTATGCCAAGTGTTTTATCTTCTTCAGCACCATAAGTCTGAAATCATTTTCACATGTTAGAACAGTGTTTAGAAGATAATAAAGAGAATCCTGTTATCAAAAAGTTTAGGAACTACTGGCTAGCCTGAAAGATATTACTGCTAATATATAATAATAATATAATCCCAAACGTATTTCCGTCACGGCGGCCTATCTCCGAGATAAGCCAAGTACGCAGGAGATATTATAGTGCACAAGTACAGGTGCACTCCCTCTTCCTTCAATCTCATAGTCCGATGGGACGGCAATCCGACACGACCGGTGAGAGATCAGGCGCAGGACCGACGGCTTTAAGTGCTCTCCGAAGCACGGGGGTGTCCCACCACCAACTTCCTAAGTCCGGGCTGTTACTGAGAATTTCCTAACACAAAAACCCAATAAAACTGACCGACCTGGGAATCGAACCCAGGACCTCACGCTCGGCAGCCACGCTAGCGACCACTAGACTACGACTACGAGGCAGTCAATATATATAATAATAAAAAAAAACAGCAATACTTTTATTAGTCAGCTATTTCAAGAAAATTAAATGATTTAGTGAAATATATTAATTAATTTATTGTCAGACCATAGCTCATATTAGTTTTACAGTTGATGCAATTAAAAGATTATTTGAAATTTAAATTAACATTTTTAAATATGAGTCTAATGAATTATTTTGGTCCATTTTATATAAACTGGCGTCTGAGCATGGATCTTTTTGACATGTTTGTCGACTCTATGAAAGCTTTTATGTATTTATTCTATTATTTTTTTTAAGTTTCTGGCTCCTTCATTAGTGATGATTTTGCCAAAATGCCAATGTCAAAGTTGTAAAAGAAACTGTGACAATTATTTTATGTAACACTACTAATAAAAGATATTGGTGTCAATTCTAATGTAGCAAACTAAACAAAATTTTGAACATTCCTGTCTTTTACTCACAATTATTGTATGAGCAAGATGGGACGAATCAAGAGCTGTCAAATTTTAATTTAGGCACATCAGATTAAAATCTCTGTACGTTTTTAGTGGGCACGGTTTTAGCCAGCCACTAAAATTGGAGACGTCAAACGAAAATTGTATGGAAATTTTAAGTAGACATTTTTAAATATGACGTCATTCCGTCCCATTTTTATAATAATGGTTAATAAAAGACAGCAATGCTGTAAATTTATATAAGTTTGCTACATTAGAATTGACACAATTGACTTATATTATTGTAGTGATGAAATCAAGTGTGCTGGAACAATAAAAAACAACACAATAATATAAAACAATTTTATCATTTTATCAAGAACTTAAGTCAAATTTGATGTTTAAAATTGAAATGTGCCAACAAAAAGAACCATGCTCGCACCACTGGTCTGATTTTTGACAATTCTTGATTAGGGCTAAGATAGCAACTAAGGGAATCATAATATTCAACCTATCAGCATATATTTATTATATTGTTTTTGCTGTATGTACTACTTCAGGGCAGTGGTATTACAACTTTAGTATCTAGGCTTATTATGAGATTATGGAGATTTGTTACATATTATTATATTTACCAGTAATAAGAATAATTACCAAAAGTACTGCATCATAATGTTGTCTCAATTCAAAAAGTTGAACATCTTTTCCCAAAGTTATGTTTCCATAGAAATTAACATTAGGTTGCTCAGCCACCTTAGTGAACTGGTTTATTACATTTTTTACTTCTGGATGATCTGGAGCCACTCCATACCTAATCAATAGCAAAAACAATAACTATCTATACTAATATTATAAAGCGGAACAGTTTTTTTGTTTGTTTAAATATGTGAATCTCTGGAACTACCAGATGTATTTGAAAAAAATATTTTGTGTAGATTAGCCAGGTTTATGAGGAATATAAAATAATAGTATAGGCTGTCTTATATTAGGCTACACCTCTCAACAACCCTTAAATATAGATTTTTGTTAAGTAAGTCAGAAGAAACTGCTTTATCCTCAAAATTTATTTTTAAGTGATTTATGACCATTATTATTAGGCTTTGCATATTAACCCATACAAACGAAAGTTAGTTCATCATCAAGACAACTTAATGAAGATACACTTTGCCTTTTCCAGCATGTTATTTGGATGGATAGTTTAGGAGATAATGTAAAATGCAAATAATTCAACACTCTCGCAAACAACTCCTGTGACACATAATGGCATCATTGTGAGAGAAGAGACAAACTGAGAATTTTTATATTTTTATTTTGTACTAAGTAATTATACTAAAATTAGAAGCAGGTCAAACCATGGGGCACAACTAGTTAGTTATAAATATGGAACTAGTAACATACATATAACATGTAAGAAACCTATTATCACATTAACGATAACTGAACATGACATAAAGTCCCTTGGTGGTGAGCCTAATGCCATCTACCGGGCACAATTCCAAACTCCGGACTGCTACTGAGATTTTTCTAATAGAAAAACTAAATAACACTGCCCGGCCCGGGAATGGAACCCGAGATCTCATGCTCAGCAGTCGCGTTTGGGACCACTAGACCAACAAGGTAATTCATAACTGAAGAATGTAAAAATAGTGATAATAATAGTTTATTTTTCAGCAAAAACTATAAACATATAATTTTATTATACAAAAACAGATTAATGTAATCTGTTTTTGTATAATAAAATTATATGTTGATGCCTAAAATACCTGATCAGTCCAAAAGGCACAGGAAGTTTTTCCATTATATCAATATTCACAGACCCCAGCTTCTTGGTTAGATGCATTGCTGCATAAAATCCAGCAGGTCCAGCACCGACAATACATACATGGGGTCCCTTTTTGTATGTTGAGGAACTGAACACCCTTCTTATTAATTTAAAGGTCATTTTGAATTTTATTTTCGATTGGCACACAAAACCCAGAGTTACAAAGATCATACAGTTGTAGTAATTTGAAATTGAAATGTGTTATGTGCTGGGTGTTAGGAAAAATTATAATAAATAAATATTCACAGCAGTTATAAAAACATTTCCTGAATGGATACTACTATGATTGTGTTCATAATTATTCTGCTCGTCGACATTATTGATGCTCAACTCGTGTAACATTTAAACTCTATAGCTCAACTACTTAACTGAACCTGAACGTTGAAATCTTTCATAAAATGATAAAATTCATTTTTAAAGTCTGACTTTTGTTCTAAATTTCTAATAGGACTGTCAGACTGTCAGTTTCAAACAATGACTGAAGAAGAAGTAAAGGACGTGCCCTATGAATCTATATAAACATTACGTTATAGAAATATCCATAAAGGTAGGATAGAAAAAGACCTACAAAGCCTACTATGGGGATGGAATCTCTTACGGAAATATCACTTGTTAGAAAGAGAAAGCATATTTAGGTTCGGTCAGCACTATTGGCAGATGTTGTTTTCTACAGTGTCACTGTCAAAATTAACGCTAACTTATATTTGCTGTATTGTCAGTGAAACCTGTATATATTAAACAGTGTTATAATTTATAAGCAATGTCTACGTGTTGTGTTGGTGACTGTGTGGTTTCATCTAGAAATAATCCAGGAAAATATTCATTTCACAGGTAAATTGTCAAAGACATCATATATTTTCTTGGCTATATTTTGTAGAAACTATCTTTAGAAGACTTTATTGGATAACTAAATACTATCTAGAAAATTGTGAATTTTCTATATAGTAAAAAACAAAGGTCATCAATCAAAGCAATATTGCGTACGTTATTCTAATATCAATTTTCATTTCATGTACACAAAATAGTGACTTGTCAGTGTCGACTATTGTATCGATGACATATTAGAACAAAAAGTGACGATTTGATAGAATAAAATAAATATTAAGAAATGACTACAATGACAACTGAATACTAAAATTAATTTGAATTCGTATCGATTAAAAAGATAACTGGCCAAGATTGCCTATTTACTCGACCAAACCGGCAAAACAAAATACAACTAGAGTATATATACGTACTAATATTTTGAAGACTTATAAAAATACTGAAGTTGTTTTAATAGAAGGAGCTTTTCCAACTTTTTTGTGGGATGTGTCGAATCCTGCTCACAACCCCCTTCCAATCTAGACTTAAAAAAATAGCAGAACTTATTGATTACCTATTATTTTTATCGTTTGCAGGTGAAGATTAAACCTGTAGAGTCACGACTTATATCAACCGGGATATTACATCACCGCCATCGACTGTCACCAAAACACATCGACCAACCATACCAAATTCTAAAAACAAAAGGTTCAGCTAGAATTAGGATAGGTATACAATATATTTCTTCTTTACCGCGTGTCTGTTGATGCTGATTTGTCGCATTATGTATGCTTAGTAATCATGTATATGAGTTTACTAAATAAACGTTGGCTTTTTTTGTTCCAGATTCAATTATTGTTGTTTTATTTGATAAAGTACTAGCTGTGCCCACAACTTCGTCCTCGTGGATGTCGGAAACTAACACTCAGCCTGTGGAACCCTAATTCGGAGTAACTTAGGTATAATAGCTTTGCCCCGCGGTTTCACCTCTTTAATTTGCGAAAAGAACCTAGTAAAATATGTCATGGCCCCGCCTACAACATCATAAATGGTCCCAAGCGCGACTGCTGAGTATGAGATCTCGGGTTCAATTCCCGGGTCAGACAAAGTGTTTTTCTGTTAGAAAACTCTCAGTAGCAAAATAAAAAATCCGGGTATTTTGAATTTTTAGAGGGCTATAGGCTCACCACCAATTACATTGTACTTAATAACAGCATTGGTGAAATGTGGGTGTACGACTGTGTACACCTCTGCCTATCCCTTCGGGGAGTACAAGCGTGATAATGTTATGTTATAAATACGCGCGTGGTACTTGATCATTGTTTTGTTGCAGAGTTATTTTAAAACTACGATTTCTCCGAAGATATTTTTTGAAATCAAATGATGTAAACGGCAATTTTGTTTTGGTAAAGCGATGTGATTGTCCAGTGGAGTTTGTTCATTACCATGATCGCCTAACTCTTCAGAATTTTGTGCACACACCATTTTTTGTGAAATATGCATTACCATGTACAGCAGTAATATTTTTAAGGGTTCTTTGAAAAAAAAACTAATATTGAATCAGCCAATGGATAATGTAATCCACCAACATTTCTTTTTTCAATAAACCCAGTCAGTCAGTGGGTCATTTGACAATTCCCTAAAGAGTCATGAATATGAGGTAAATCAACGACTTCATCTTCTGAATTTAGACTTTCCTTTATTGCCAGCAATCTCGAACTTCAATTATTGTTTTTTTTTTACAAATAGGTGCAGTAAGTAAAAGCTACGATGTAGTGACCTGCCCGAACTAAGTTTATTCAAAGCTGTGGATTAGTCCATAACATAGCAACGCTATTTTAAGTGGGACCGTACATTTCTGTTAAGTAAAACTAGTACCAAAAATGCACCTAAAACTATGAGTACAAGCTTATGGTATATAATTAATTAATCAATAAATCAATCATAATCATACACATAAGTTTGAAACATAGTTATAAAAATATTAATCTGTATACTTGCGAAAGTACAAAAAGTGACCTTAATAGCAATAATATTGCTATTGAGTCTGGTAATTAACGAGTCAATAAATTTTACTAGAATAAACAAACAAATATACAAAAAAATGATACAGTCGTGATGCTATGTATGTATGTACAACTGTATTATTATTATATTATTAAGTCATATGATAGTCTATGCTGTTATTTTAAAGCAACAGCTTAATTAAGTATATTAATAAAAAGGAAACAATACTTACATGTTTGTGTTTTATTGGTACCGAATTTGCATCCAATAATACAAATTATTTTTATATATAAATGACTCATCACCAAAGTGTACGGATTTTTTTTGAGAGTTTTCAGTTGGTTGCCAATTTATCTTTCCAGTGGCATTAATCCAATGAGATCTTATATCAGGATTCAAGGGAAATCTAAAATGCATAAAAGAAATGTAAATATTAGTGTCACCTGACCCATAGTTGGGTGAATATAATTCAAACCATATCAACACCTAACCTATTTGTAATATTGGAGAAATTTGTAAAAATACAGTAATAATCTTGATTTCTTATGCCAAAAACATTGCATTTCATATAACACAACCCTAATTTATCATCGAAAAGCGTATTATCTTGGGATGGATTAAATTTATGACTTTTTACGAATGAAAGGTTATTCCGGTAATTTTTTCCTCACTGCCGCTTTTACAGCCTAAAACACAACAACCCACCATAGCACACACACTTTGTCTAAGGAGTCTCGGTCTCTGAATACACTCACTCTCTGTTAATATCTAAAAACGCATAGAAATACTTGAATTACAAACCGAATACTGAACCAAGTTTGCCAAACAACGTATTTTGACAGCTTGACAAACAACAAAAATCGGCCACGGTGACTAAGACAAACGATACATGCTTGGTCCTTCTTTTTCACCAATAAATTACATCTTGCTATTTCACTCTATCCGATTAAATACAAACAAGGGTCCATCTTTACTGTTTAGGTATATAATCTGAGGTTATGACTTATGACGTTATCTCAATGCAATGACTAAAGAATAAGTAAAGGACGTTTGGTTCCAACTGAATTCTCCATTTTAGTCTGACTTCTGGATATGGATGGATCTCAGTGATTAAATCAATAATAATTTGTTAAAAAATCATTTCAAAAGTAGTAATCTAAAATCAGAGAGTATCATTTACTAATAGATAGCCTAGATAGGTCTAATCTAGTTATAATAGTTCATATTTATAGTCGATTTTAGAGGTTAGGCGATCAATTTGATTGTAGCTCTATAATTCCCGAATGAAATGGCCAGAATCAAAGAGTTTTATTTCAGAAATGGCTATCAACTATCAACAGACTTCTCGACAAATGAATAGACCATTTGTTTGAATATTTTTTTAATAAATTTAATATAAAATTCTTAAAATAAACGTTCATTAGTAGTATTACTTAGAACTCTTGGATAAATAAATTTAGTGTAACAGTTAAAATTCTGCGAGGATGTCGCATGCTATGGATATGAAACATCTATTTACGAGGTTATTTTCTTTGAAAAATGGGTAAGTTTATATGATATGGGTAAGATTTGTAACCACAAAAGCTAACTCAAAAGTAATATACAATCATTAACCAATGTATGATAGATGGTTACTTGTAATTTTTATTTGTTTTTATTGCATCATGATAGTTTACTTTTTCCAAGGTTCAGACCAAATAGATGGCCCACAAGGAGTTACAGTCAGGATGTGGAAAAAACAGCACCAGTAGTAAATAGGGGCATTGTTACACATTTGCCACCACTATCTGAGCCCATGTCAGACCTGCCCCCTGTGGTTTACTCCACAACTCAATCTGAAGATGCTGTAACAGAAGTCACTGTCCTCAGCAATGGACTGCGAGTGGCATCGGAAAAAAAGTTTGGACAGTTTTGTACTGCTGGTGGTAAGTTCTTGGTTATATATTTTGGTTTCAACTGCTTAGTTTGTTAAATTTATTTAATAATCAAAAATAACCTAAGAATGGCTAGATATAAGTCCGCTTACGATATAAAGAGCAAGTTGTTTCTGCTCATACTTAATTGATAAATAACAAATATCAATTATAACCCACTAAGAGTAAATACTTGTAGAGGGATATCATTCTACTTCTGTTTAAATGCTTACTAATTCATATAATGTGTCATTGTTTTAGTGGTTGTTGACTCTGGGCCAAGATATGAAGTTGCATATCCAAATGGTATCTGCCATTTTCTTGAAAAGCTTAGTTTTGGTGTAAGTATTAATCAAATAATCTAAAAATTTAAGGCTTTAATCATCTAAGATAACGCCAGCCCCATCTTATTATAGGCAAGTTGGTGGCCAACAATAGTAATTTTTTGATAAAAAAGGACCTTAATTCTGTCCATTTTCATTTATTATTCTGCAAGATATGCTTATTATACCATAAAGTTCAGGTTTTCTCACTATGTTTTCTTCTATGATTTTGACGGAATGTATTATTTATGTTAAAATGTTTGTGTTTAATTTCAGGCTACACACAAATATGCCACCCGTGATGTCATGCTCAGAGAACTTGAGAGACATGGAGGGATTTGTGACTGCCAAGGTTCTCGCGATACCACTGTATATGCTACGAGTGCTGACTCCAGAGGCTTAGAAGCGGTTACGCAGGTAAGAACAACAATACCCTCAATATTATTTCTTTTTTATTTCCTGTGATTAGTTGTTGCTTTTGTTGTCATAATTGCAGTCCAGTTATTCAGTAACTGCAGTGTGACATTTTGTTGCTCTTAAAATACACTCAATATTATTGTACAATTTCTATTAATATTGTTCCTCTACAATGCCAGTATAATCTATAACAGCATTATCACAATAATTTGTAAAAAAATATCATGGAGAGGTGTTTAATTATTGATTAATACATCATGTCTCATATACTTCCAGGTTTTAGCAGAAGTAACACTGAGACCGCAGCTATCTTCAGATGAAATAGAATCAGCCAGACAGGCTGTAGCATTTGAATTGGAGACCCTTTCCATGAGGCCCGAACAAGAGACTATATTGATGGATATGATTCATTTGGTAAGCACTTGCACAATATTGCATTAGGTTAAAACTTAAAAGCATATGATATTTGTTCATTACAACCTCTTTGTAATTGTTGTTTGACAGTCTAAACCAGATAAACTGGTTAAACCTGAATATGATTGGTCAGCACAGCAACGAAATATGCTACTTTAAGCTTTACACACAAGGCTTATTTAAAAAAAAACATGTCTTCCCTTAGTTTGACCTGTGCTAAAGTGAATACTTGTGTAATTGATTGCCAGACTAAAGCCCAAGTTCACCAATAAAACACACAAAAGCTCCTCATACACCTGTTATATAATTATGTTTTGTTGATGAACATGAGGCTAACAGTATAAACATTATGCTAACGATTTTTATCCTGTAAAGGGGCAAGTGTTGCATGGATTAAAATATTTTTATTTACAATTTACAGGCTGCCTACAGAGGAAACACTCTTGGACTTCCAAAGATATGTCCAAATGAAAATGTACATAAAATAGATCGTAATATCATATTAAACTATCTTAAAAATCATTATACACCTGACAGAATGGTTGTGGCTGCTGTTGGGGTAAGATAATCAAAAAGTCCTAGTCCTATATGTACAAATTAAATGATTAAAATGAACATACAACTTGGTTGCCTTAACCTTTTTAGGTCCAAATTAAATTGTTGCTTTTGCAGGTTGATCATGAACCATTTGTGGAGTTTGTCCAAAAATATTTTGTTGACATGAAGCCTACCTGGCATGAAGATAAAATTGAATCATTCAAACCTAAAGTTGACAGGTCAATTGCACAATACACAGGAGGAATACAACAGGTGCGGATATACAATAAATAAATTATCAATCATTAAATACAATATTAAATTTATAAATTAATTGGTTTATGTTTCAGGATGAATGTGAAATACCTCTATACCCAGGGTCTGATCTTCCTGAATTATCTCATGTTGTGATCGGATTAGAGAGTAAGTAATTATAATTATAAAATTGCTTACTTATTTAAAAGAAAAACACCGAAAATGGTATTTAAAATCATGAATTCCTGACAAAAAAGCAAATAAGCAGAATTTATTTTTTCCAAAAAAACTTACAGCTTTACAGCATTTTAAGTTCTTTAAAAAGCCTCTTCTAAATAATGTATAAAATATAATTACGTTATTGTTCTATCGGATGAGCGAAATATGTATCAACTCCACCAGAGAGGACTACAAAGTTATGCTTAATTGATGTCTATTTGTTTTGTATTTTATTTAAGGTTGCTCTCATGGAGACCCAGACTTTGTAGCAACGTGTGTGTTGAACATGATGATGGGTGGCGGTGGCTCGTTCTCAGCTGGCGGGCCTGGCAAGGGCATGTATACTCGACTGTACACCAACGTCCTGAATAGGTAATTCTAATTAGCATTTATTTAAACAAGTAAAAGGTATCTTATATAATTATTTAGGAGTAGTTTAGTATAATATATGTATTGTGTCTGTTGGAGCTATCACACTAAAACTCAAATGAATCAATTATGCAACTGTGGACATAGTTCTGCTACTAACTAACTTAAACTGCCAATATTGCGTCCATGTCGCATTGATTGTCTATCCTATTGATTATTCACATGTGTGTAAATACCAATAAATGCCTTTTTTTTTTCTCATCTAGGTTTCTCAGTTTGCTTTTGAGGGCAGTATTACTTATTTAATTTAGATTCATTTGGATTAAGAGGTGTGTTTTTGTAAATGTTAATGTTGTTTTCATAGATATCATTGGATGTTCAACGCTACGGCTTACAACCACGCGTACGGCGACACAGGGTTGTTCTGCATACACGCCGCTTCACCTCCAAACCGTATTTATGACACGACTATAGTAATTGCTCGAGAACTCGCTAATATGGCCGGCAAAGTAGGCGAAAACGAATTAAGAGTAAGCATTTTTTTTCTTGTTTGAAATGATGAAATGTGATTTTTGTGGATTGAAGGCGGTTTTAAAATTTAGGTTTAGGTTCGAGTCCTAGATTGAGCAGTGTTTTTGGGTTTAATAATAATACTCTGTAGCATTCTGGATTATGGAATTGTGCCCAGTAGATAGCAATAGGCGCACCTCCTATATAACAAGGGACTTAATAATGGTATTTATAAAATTTGAGTGTAGTAGGTAGATATTTATGTACAACAGCAGTTGACAATGATAACACACGTCTGTCGTAATCCTTCGGGGAGTACAGGCGTGATGCTCTTATGTTTATCATGAAAATAATCAACTGTACATGACGCATGTAGAATTCCTACGAAGTATAATTTATGAAACACGTAATTTGTATGTTTCCCAATTACAGAGGGCAAAGACCCAGCTGCAGTCTATGTTACTGATGAATTTAGAAGCAAGACCAGTAGTGTTTGAAGATGTGGGGCGGCAAGTACTTGCAACTGGAAAGAGGAAGCCTCCTTCATTCTTTATCAACGAAATTGGTAAGATTACCCCTTGCTTGTCTTAGCACTAAAAACATAATGTATGCATATAAATATATCAAACACATTATCACAAATAAAATATGGTGCAAAAAAATTCGGAGTAGTTAGCAGGTGTCGAGATGGTGTAACAATGTTCAGAAGTAATATCTTAGGTTTGCGCGATCACTACACACAACTACTACAAACCGGATTAATCGCGTGTATTATTGTTTTTTTTGTTTTTCCTGACGTTTCGAACACTGCAGCGTTCGTGGCCGGCCGCAGGACTGACCACACGCGATTAATCCGGTTAAAAGTTGTTTTATTATAATGTTCAGAAGCTTCGAGTATTTATTCGAGAGATGCAGGTTCGAATCCCGCTCACGACAAACTTTATAACATAAAATGCTAACAACTACCAACTTACGCGACATACCTCATGGCAATCATTTATGTTTGAATGATATTCACATTGCGTTAAGTATAGTATAAGCTGAATATATAGCCATATCTTGTATCTGGCTCAAGCTTAGCATGTAGTGACTTAGGTTGATGTTAACAGAAAACAAGTATGCTTGTGCAAGTTACAGCTGTGGTTCGGTTCTTACTAATTTAGTAATGAAATTTGTGCAATTGATATATTGAAAAGTTCCTCTAATATTGTCCTGAAAATTAAGTCTGCATGGACTAGCGATCTTAGTAGGTATTAATCATATTGAGTGGAATTCCGGCTCGGTACTGACGCAATGACGGTCACGCTACGAGCACTTACTCCATCCTACCCTTGGTAGGCAAACACTATAATTGCTCATTTTTGTCATTACAGAAAAAATCTCAGCTGATGATATTACTCGTGTTGCACGGCGAATGTTGAACACTAAACCATCGGTAGCCGCCCGCGGTAAACTCGCACATCTACCCGCCTACGAAGATATAAAAGCTAATATTTCTCAAAGTAAAAGTGACGTATCCCAGGGGCGAAGACTTAACCTATTCCGCGCTTAAATAATAAATATATATAGGATCTCTTATCTGGATTTATTAACTGTACTGTAGTCATAAATTATTAAAAATAAAGCTATACATTAAAAACTCTTACAGTATTTGAAAAAATAAAACACTTTCCCTTTATGCAATCTATATATTAAAAACAATAACATCTCTCATGCTGAGAAATTTGATTTACATAAACAAAGCAATAACAAAAATTCAGTCTCTAAATAAATTCTTTAGTAGTTATTCAGCAACAAGTGTCCCAACAAGAATGAATTGTAAAAATATATTATGTTATGTCACAGTCTTTTTATGTGTTAGTATCAATTTAGACTAATATAAACAAAGGAAGGCTATGTTGGACAATAGATTCAAGAGAGCTCATAACCCTTTACTGCATTCCTATTGGCTATTGGTTATTAATAAATTCAAATTATGATGGTCACTTTCTAGTACATACATTGCACCACATGCTGTAACATACAAATCAATGTACTAGAAAGTGACCATCATTTTATGGTAACCAAGATAGTCAATAGGTATGTTGGTCGTATCGACAAGAGTTCTTAAAAAATACATTGTTATAACAGATGGATTACAATTACACTTACAATACAACCCCCTGATATATAGGAATTTAAAATAATTCGGATTAGATATGGCCTGTATTATGCCCTATTTTATTAAACATCCAAAATGGGCAACATTATTTCTGTATTTGAATGTAAATCAAGATCTTTAAATATCAACTACAGTTCTCTTACATCATAAAATATTTATTTTACTGCGCTAATCTTACAGCAGTCTTTGCAGCATGATCAACATCATTAATGATTTTAAGGGGTAGTTTCGATTCTTCAAGCAATTTTCTTGCCACACTAGAGTTGGTGCCTTCTAGTCTGACAATTAGAGGATGTGCAGGAAGCTTCACCTTGCAAGCTGCGATAATGCCATTAGCAATTGTAGCACAATTCACAATACCTGCAAGAAAAAATACAACTGAAGTTTATAGTATTCAGAATATTTCATAGTACTTATTTATGTTTTTGTTATTTAGTATAGTGGGCCGTTTTCCACAACTTTCGACTCCCATGTGTTTTGCGTC
This sequence comes from Xylocampa areola, assembly GCA_935421205.1. Classification (NCBI taxonomy): domain Eukaryota; kingdom Metazoa; phylum Arthropoda; class Insecta; order Lepidoptera; family Noctuidae; genus Xylocampa; species Xylocampa areola. The sequence continues at coordinate 14,133,932 of OW285201.1, forward strand.
TGGGGTAAGAATGGTAAAAAGGATATTTGCCAATGTAAAAAATAAAACAACTCACCACCAAACACATTGATGAAAATAGCCTTCACTTTAGGGTCTGATTCCAATATGTTCAATGCAGCTGAAACTTCTTTTTGGCCCACACCACCACCAAGGTCCAAGAAGTTTGCAGGTCTTCCTCCATTCAAGGTGATGATATCCATGGTGGCCATAGCTAGCCCAGCACCATTAACCATGCATCCAATGTTGCCATCCATATTAATGTACACAAGGTTGTGGGCAGCAGCTTCCACCTAGTAGTTAATAATAATAATTATTTAAGAAAATGTTTTAGACCCCAGTATTATTAGAAATATTTAAATAAATAATCATACATGACACATATTTCAAATAGGAAAAGTTTTGTTTGCTGTATTTAGTTTTTGTTTACTTTTTATGACATACCATAGTGAACCAACTCATAAATGTCCCAATCCAGAGCAAGGGGGCACATTCTTATGCAGAATGGCCCTTGAGCACCGAACTAGCTCACTGCAGGTAGGTAATTTGAAACTAATGGTCGAGGCTACCTCATGTTTTCATTCAAATTCAAATGTTCTTATTCCAAATAGACTAGATTACGAGTACTTATGAAAAGTCAATGCTAGGAGCATGGTTCCTAGCTGGTGTTGGATCTTGAGGAAAAGAGCAGAATAGAAACTCCAGACACCTTTAAAATATTTTTTTGTAACAATAATATGAGAATAAATTAGTTTAATGAGAAAGAATAAAGGAAATCAATTGAATTCATCACATATCTGTGAGGTTTTTGATTAACTACGACATTGATAATCACATTGGTATATGCCAGGTTTTAACATACAAACTGTTGCTCAAGAAGCAAAACAAGTGGGGTAATTTTAGAACTGACTTTCAAATTGCAATGGCTTTCATTTTGACAGTGTGACAATATATATTGCATTGATGTTATAGGTGGCGGAGATGGTGTAGAATTTTTGAGAATATGCCGCTAATCAGAATTTGCTGTAATTGCAAGACAGTTGCACAAATTAACCTACTTGACAAAGAGTTAAATAAAAATTGCAATAAATTGTATATGATAACAGGGGTTATTTAGATAAAGGAGTGGAACAAATGCTCATTATTTACAGTAAACCATGATAAGAAAAAGATCCCCACTTGTTATCTTCATACTAGTTGGCAAGTTTGATAAATACTGCCATGTTAAGCAACAACCATAATAAGCTTCATATTTTTAATGTTTCAAGGTTCATCGATTTAAAGAGTACATGGTGCATGCTTGTTTGAAAAACTGATTGAATTTTATGTAATTTAGTCAATCTAAAATCATTAATGCTTACTTCTCTGGGATCAAGATCAGTATGTTCTTCAAGGTCAAATAACTCCTTTTGTCTGAATTTAGCATTATCATCAACATTGAGCTTAGCATCTACTGTGATTACTCGTCCATCATCAGTTTCCACAAGAGGATTAATTTCTATTTGTGTAGCATCTGACTGGAAAAGAAAGATAGAACTATTAATAATATATAATTTTTATTAACTCATAAATTTTAATAATTGATAATGTACCTTAGTAAATAGTTCCCAAAGCTTTTTAATTTCTTCTGCACATTTCTGCTTCAGTTGTCCTTTGAATTGTAAAAATTCGGCAATCTGCATAGCAATATTGTCTGTGACACCCTCAAATGGATCAATAGGAACAGTTTTCAACAAGTGTGGGGATTTTTCGGCAACCTCCTCTATGTCCATACCACCAGCAGGGGATGCCACTATTGCTGCACCGTTGTAACTCCTCTCCAAGACAATACTAAAGTATGTCTCACGTTTAATATTTACACTTTCAACCACCATTACTTTTTCCACTAAAATTCCCTCTTTAGGCGTTTGTTTTGTAATCAGATTGTGACCAATCATATTCTTGGCTATTTTAACGACTTCATCCTTGTTCTTGGTTAAATGAACACCTCCTTTGAAACCATTGTCGAAATGACCTTTACCTCTACCACCAGCTAAGATTTGTGCCTTCACAACGTATTCTTTAACATTAAAATCCATTAAAGGTTTACTGTTAAATTTAGAATCTAGAACTCGAAAGTCTTGAATTGAAACTTGATATTTTCTTAATAAGTCCTTACTGTGGTATTCTTGTAGATTTAGGTTTCTTGTAGTAGTTAGCTGTGGGCAATATCTAGGCACTAACAGTGTTAGTAGTTTCAGAGTTTTCGTTTTCTTCAAAGCAGCCATAGCGAACTTTGTCCAATGTCCAGTAATAGGAATCTTAACCTATGCAATGCAAAATTTACACGTTCGAAGTACCTAGTTGAACATAAATTACAAGCACAATTAATTATTGATTTGATAAGCAGTAGAATCGCAACTCGCGGTCAGTTTAAGTTCACGTCTCAGGACCGACACATTTATAAACTTGAATAAAAATTAATGTTCGAATCGCGCGATGAGTCAACAACCAAAGGTCAACAACCACGCTCCGATGACCGATCTGTCAAACATTGCGCGAATCCATCCAATGAAAACATGTTATACATCTATGGAAAAGAAAAAATTCGGGAAATTCGTAACGATAGGGCGCCGTTTTTTAAAACAAATTTTCAAATAATTATTTTATTTATTCTAAAGTTCATTTGCTTGCTCTTCTCAAGATGGGGAAGAAAGGGAATCCAAAGAAAAGAAAAAAAGAAGATAGTTCATCTTCTGCTCTACCATTGGTGTCCTCTGAAGATGACGGTGGAGCCTCAAGCTGTTCGGAGGAATCTGTCGCAGTAGTTGATAAGTATCGGGAATTCAGGATTCCTGACTACATTAGGTCATATCCTGAAAACGGAGGCAATTTTGAATATGTTGTATTTTTAGAAAGTATCGATTTACTCCCGATCGGTGATAGAGACATGATGTCCCTTTCAACCAGCATAAAAAAATACAATAAGGGCGTAAAACAATTATTACGCATGAATCGTTACAAAATTGGTGTTATTTTTGAACGCCCTGGTTTAGCCAATACAGCGTTAATGAATCGTAAATTTTTGGATAGTTATAAATTGAAAGCCAGTATTCCTGCAACAGCTACGGAAACTACAGGTGTTATTATGCATGTTCCAACTGACTTGAGCAACGAACACATTTATAACGCAATAACTAGCACAAAGAATATTATTTCTATCAGAAGATTTATGCGTCGCACTATTTCAGAAGGAGGGGGGGTGTCCTTTCAGCCTACGAAGACAGTGTCCATCACATTCTCGTGTGCAACAATACCCGATAGTGTAGACCTGAATAGCTGGCGATTTGAAGTACGTCCGTACATTCCGCCGGTGAAACAATGCCTGAAGTGTCTAAGGTATGGTCATATAGCCAAATTCTGTAAGAACTCCCAAAGATGTTCCATATGTACAAAGGACCATAATTATAAAGAATGTCAAATACCATCAACTGAGGCTACATGTTGTCACTGTCAAGGTAAGCATATAGCTATTTCGGCACAGTGCCCAGTCAAACAACAAAAAGTGGAAGAAAACAAAAACAAAATTAATAAAAAATCATATGTAGATTTATTCAATGAAAAGTCATTTCCATCTCTTTCAAAATCCAGTCCTGCTAAACAATTACAATCATTAATTGAAACAGAACCAATTTTAAATATTTTAATACAGACAATAGTAACATTAATTTCTCAAAATAAAAATAACGAAAAGAGTATTTCCACTCAAAGCATAAAAGATGTTCTATTATCAAAAATTCAGAATAATATAAATAAACCTTAATTTTATGGATCAGCTGAATATTGTACAGTGGAATGCTCAGAGCATCAATAGTAACAAACATGCTTTTTCGTATTTTTTACATGAGTATAATATACATGTAGCTTTATTGTGTGAGACTTGGCTCAAGCCTCACATGAGATTTAGTATTAAAGGATATAATATAGTAAGATTAGACTCAGGTAATACACACAATGGTGTAGCTATTTTAATACATAACCGTTTACAATTTAATAAAATAGATACTTTATATGATGATTCCATACAAAATATAGCGATTCGTTTAAAATATGGCAATAATAAAGAAATTTCATTAGTTAGTTTTTATAGTCCCGGAAATGCTTCATTTACTAAGTATCAGTTTGATAATTTAATTCGCAATATTCCTGGTCCTCTTTTGGTGGGTGGAGATTTCAATGCACATCATTCGGCTTGGGGATGTAACAGTGTGAACATCCGCGGCCGAGAGGTGCTTGAAATCATTAATGACTATAATTTGACTTTATTGAATGACGGAGAAATGACTACTGTAGGCTCTGATAGGTGGCAAAGAAATGCACTTGATTTAACTATAGTATCGCCTTCAATTTCATTGTCTTGTAACTGGTCTGTTCATGATGATCCTTTAGGTAGTTACCATTTACCTGTAATCACAAGGTTACTTATTAATAAAAATTATAATATCCCACATGATATGGAAACTTCAAATTTGCCAAAACATTTTAATTTTAACCTGGTTGACTGGGAAATATACAAGAAGAGTGTTGATAGTTTGTTAATGGACTTTAAAATTAATCACGATAACCCATTACAATCATATAATGAGTTGATAAAATTATTAAATTTAGCTGTTATTAAGTCATTACCATCAACTATAAGACCTGCTACATCTTTAGATACAACATCAGTAAATAATAATCGTAAAAAACGCATTCTATTACCATGGTGGAATTTAAATTGCACTAAAGCAGTAGAAGACTCTAGGAATGCCTATAAAGTATTCAAGCACAATCCCACATTGGAAAATTATATTGAGTTTAAAAAATTACAAGCTCTTAAAAAGTTAGTGTTAAAAAGAGAAAGATATTTAAGTTGGTTTTCTCTATGTGAATCATTTAATAGAACTACTCCATTATCTAGAGTTTGGCAAATTTCAAAGAGATTTAATAAAACATTTACACCTCCAAGTAATAATATTTCTCCTTGGGTATTTGATTTTCTTAAAAAATATACTCCAGATACAGTTGAGGGGCCATTTCAATCAATTCCTCATGAGGTAAAAACTTCAGGACATTATGAATATCTAATTTATCCATTTTCTCTTCAGGAATTAAAATCTGCAATATCTTCTAGACGTGATTCAGCTTTTGGCCTTGATGGAATACCTTATAAAATGTTGAAAAATGTAACAATTAGGGCACTTTCGGATATACTAAGCGTTTTTAATTTACTCTGGCAGGAAATGGTCATCCCAAATGAATGGAAAATAGATTGTCTTATCCCAGTACTTAAACCTAACAAAGTAAGACACAAAGCAGAATCATATAGGCCAGTAGCATTAACATCATGCATGGGAAAAACCTTTGAACAATTAATTAAACAAAGGCTAGAATTTTATATAGAAAGTAATAGTCTATTACCATCCAATCAATTTGGCTTTCGACGTGGTTTCTCCACTCGTGATAGCATTTCTCATTTGCAATTAGATATATACAATTCTAATAAAATGGGTAATCATTTTGTTGGTGTCTTCTTTGATGTAGTGGGTGCTTTCAATAACATCAATCTGCACATTTTATGTGGGGAACTTCGTGCCCTTGGAATTCCTGAAAAAATTATAATTTGGATCTTTAACTTTTTACATAGTAGAGAAGTATACGTGAAAGTGAATAAACGTTTAATAGGGCCACGTTTTTCATACAAAGGGGTATGTCAAGGTGGCATTCTCAGTCCATTGATTTATCTTCTTTATTTACACAGACTAAACATTGTACTTGGTCTTGAAGTGGCAAATTTGCAGTTTGCAGATGATTTGGTTATCTATACTTCAGGTTCAGATATAAGTTCTGTTGTAACTATTTTAAACACAGCTTTAACTCGGCTAAAGAACTATTTTCATTATCTAAACTTGGATATTAGTCCAGAAAAATCTAAAGTTATAGTGTTTGGAGAGTGTGAAACAGACCTACATATTTATTACAATAATAGTGTTCTTCCAATAGTGAATGAAGTAAAGTTTCTGGGTATAATTTTAACAAGCAACCTGTCATGGACTAAGTATGTTGATTATTTGTTAGGTAGAGCTAATAAAGCATTTAATTTTGTAAAGTCATTGTCAATTGCAGCTGATCCTAAAATTTTGCTTATGCTATATAAATCTTTAGTCCGTAGTCATTTTGAATATGGATTTTTATGCTTTGGGTCTGATCAGAGATTGGTTCACAAATTGGAGATTCTTCAAAATCATAATCTTAGATGTGTAACTGGTGCAATGAAGACAACTCCAATTAATTCACTTCAAATTGAGTGTAACACTCCTCCTATGAATATAAGATTTCAGTTTTTAAAATCCAAATACATTCTCAAGCTTTTATCTTTCGAAAATCATCCTTTATTAAAGAAAATATTATTTTATTATAGATTATACAGTCCCTCTAATTCCGTAAATGTCCCCTATATATTTCATGACTTTTGTAACCTAATCAGTATTGATGATCAATTTCAAATTGAGAAATGTAAAGGCAGATGGCCATGTTATTCTGGTAATTATATCAGCAAATTCTGGCCAATGGACATTCACATTAATCGTGACCTTCGGAGTAAAGAAGATGTCTATCAGTTAATTGCAGAGTTCCCTGGGTACAGGCATATATTTACCGATGGATCCAAAAACAATAGAAATGTTTCGCTAGCTATATACCTACCTCATCTTACTGTTGGACATGGAGTTCGGTTACCTGGAGCCATGTCTATATTTACAGCAGAATCTCTAGCCATTTTATCAGCTCTGCAGTACATAAATGAAAAGAATCTTGGGCACACAACTTGGCTTATAGCGACCGACTGCATGAGTGTTCTCATGTCCTTACAAAACCCGAAACTGGACGCTAATATCGGAAATATTTTATATGAGATTCGCACTTTATACGCTGATCTTTGTTCTAGAGGATTTACAATAAGTTTAATATGGACACCTTCCCACATAGGAGTAACAGGAAACGAAAACGCAGATTATCTTGCAAGAGTTATTGTTGACGTTGACATCTTAGAAACAAAAAATGTTGCCATACCAAGTTCTGATCTGCTCACTAAATTACACGAACAAAACACCTTTATTTGGCATGAGAACTGGCAAGAAACACTGAGAACTAAAGGAAATTGGTATGCGAAAATAAATCAAACCATTGGTTCTGCGCCCTGGTTCACCAGTTCTGTTCTTCCTAAGAGCAGAAAATTTTATATTACCTTAAATCGTCTTAGATTTGGACATGGAAGATTCAATGCACATTTATTCAGAATGAAAATTATAACATCGCCTGTTTGTACAAATTGTGACTTAGGAAGTGATCAGACCCTAGATCATATAATTTTTGAATGCCCTGCATATGGTTTACAAAGAATTCTTCTAACTGATAAATTATTAGAAATATATAAAATGCCAGCAAGCATCCCGCGCGACACTCAAGGTTTGCTGGAAAATTACACTACATATACAGCACTGTATAATTTTATTGACAGTACTGAATGGGCAATTTGACCGTTCGGGGGACTAATAGAAGGATATGACCCGGATATGACCTTACTTTACAACACGTTTATGACGAATACACGGATAAGACACCATATTATTATGATTTTGACTAACGAACACTGAAGAAGTGGCTGTGGCCTTATTAATTTTTGGACAAGAAAGATAAAACTGAAGACGTGGCTTCGGCCTTACTTACTTTAAACAAGAAGGATGTAACTGAAGACGAGGCTTTGGCCTTACTTTTATTCAAGAACACTGAAGACGAGGCGGTATGGTCCAAGACCTTAGCCTGCCCGATTAGGGCGAAGGGAAAAAAAAAAAAAAAAAAAACATCTATGGAAAACCGAACGAAATCACAGTTTAATAAATTCTTTTTAAGAATAAATTTAAAGAATGCCGTACGAGAAACTTTTAGAAACCGAGCTAGTATAACTTAAATGGCGGCGTAACAACAAAGTATTGGTATTGCTACAAATCCTACAATCCTACTTATGGCGTCCAATCACCACACTATCGTAAGATAAATATATTACTAATCTGTGCGCCACACTCAGAGATAGAGCTATTTTTATTTACATATTTCAATCTACACACTCTTATCTATGGTACTAGTCTAATTCTTGCATTGATAGCATAGTGGTGTGATCGTTGGACTGGCAAGTCAAAAGTCGCAAGGTCGAATCCAAGGCACGCACTACTAACTTTTGAAGTCATGAGTGTATACTTGCTTAAAAAGGCGAGGAAATCAGCACACTTATGAGATTTTGACTGCCTCGTTGGTCTAGTGGTCCAAAGCGCGACTGCTGAGCATGAGGTCCCAGGTTCGATTCCCAGGACGGGCAGTGTTACTAAGCCTAGTATGCCCGGTAGATGGCAATAGGCTCACCATTTTTTATTTTAAAGCCTATATTGTGTTGTGTCCCACTGCAGGGCAGTCCACCTTTTACATGGGACTTAATACCAACATTGGTGTGGTGAAATGTGGGTTTAGAACTATGAACACCTCAAACTCAAACTTTTATTTGCTATCCACAATGAATGAAAGATGGTAAGGAAAATAATATAGTGGACCCTGTTGGGCACGCAAAAATTAGGAGAGAGCGTACCGTTTCGGGGAATGCAGGTGGGATGCAATGTTATGTTATGCTGAGAGATTGTCTCGATGGTGTGTAAAGCTAAGCCAGAGGTCTACGGGTCGTTTAAACTCTGTCACTGAGTTGTTCATCAACCATACGATAAGAAGAAGTAGAGACTATTCTAATATAAAAAGAAGAACATATACGTCGCTGTCTTCAGGAAAAATGCCTAGGAGACAGGCAACATTACTACAACATTGTCCGTGATATAAGCCAGTGCTCTCGTTGCGTAAAGTTTCGACTAGTCACCACGAAATTTCTTTGTGGAGCAGTCGCACACTTGGATTCAACGTCCCGAGCCAAACGGCTAAAAGTCGTTATACGACAAGGTTACTGTTTCTCCTCCGTTTGATTTGTTGTCGTTTGTCTCTGCAGCCGAAACAGCCTTGACCACACAGCCCGCCGAGCTTAGGAGATGGGATGGAGCAAAGGTGTCGATCGACACATGTTTCCTCCCACACCAAAAGCATACCCCTCTTATCATTAGGTATTATCAAGCCGTACCTACCAAGCCATTGGGTTTTAGTACAGTTGGCATGCCGACGGAAATGGATGATGTCGTTTATGAAGGCGTATGGCGTTATGCAGTCTTCTACAGCAGGAAATGCCGTGGTATTCGAGGCCATCGATACCTTCGCCATAGTGACAACGATGCGGAGCATCACCAATTCACCAGCCTTATTCAGAACTATTCGAATGTAGTGAACTGACATGTAGTGTCGTCTTCCTGACTTCAGGAACTCGTAAATCAATTTTGAGCCGAAACAGTACCTAATTAGAGTAATTGCCAAATGTAGCTGAATTTCAATCTCAGCTAACTAATGGGCAATGAATCTTCCTTCTTTTCCGAGTTTTTGATTGGTATTGATTTGGCATAAATATTAAGTAAACTTATAAATTGTGCATAGAAAAATACGGTCGTGAACAAGATTGCAGAAGAATTCGGGGTAGTGAGCAGAGGTTCAAATGGCTTAGTTGGTCTGTGCCTGGGGTATTTATCTGGTAGCCGCAGGTTCGAATCCTGACCGCGACTGTATTTTTCATTTTACAAAATTTTTTAAAACTTTAGAGTTACATACGCCTGCGTTTGAAACATATCTGTAGTAGAAAGTTTTTCTAGTAGGTACTATATTTGATTTATAAATATTCTTTTGATACTTTCATCATACGTAAGAAATTAGCTATACCTATTTTGGAATTAGGGACACCGAGTAGGTACATACGTATTAATGGATTGCAAATTACTTTGGACTTTGATCCTGATGGACCCATTGGACCAGGGGCCTAATTCTGCTAATTTACCAATGCTTCAGTTGAGTGTCGATGAAATGATTTTAGTTAATTGGTAGTCTGCTAGCTTAATAAGACCACCGGTCTAACTAAAATCATTCCATCGGCACACTATCAACACTCAACTGAAGCATTGGTAAATTAGCAGAATTAGGCCCCAGTTAAAACAATACCTAGCTATTGTATCTTTAAACATAGTTTCATAATTATTATATATTAAAAAGTTGAAATATTATTATGACTTTAACAAGAAGTAATCATATTATTTACATCATAAGAAGATGAATACAGACTCAACCCAATTTCTCAATAATGACCTAAAGTTATTACAAATAGAAAACCCCATCACATGAAATGTTGAAAAATAAAAAGCTGTATATTTTGTGTCATTTTTTATTGAGATATCTTAAAAAATAAGTTTTAACGGTTGGATTTAGCAACACGCTCCAACTCATCCTTCTTCTTGATGGCATAAGAATTAGATGAACCCTTTGCTGCATTGATGAGCTCATCAGCAACACATTCAGCAATTGTCTTAATGTTTCTGAATGCAGCCTCACGTGCACCTGTGCACAATAACCAGATAGCCTGGTTCACACGACGTAATGGTGACACATCTACGGCTTGACGACGGACTGTTCCAGCACGACCAATTCTGGTAGAGTCTTCTCGTGGACCAGAGTTGATGATAGCTGTCACAAGCACTTGCAGAGGATTCTCCCCAGTAAGAAGATGAATGATTTCAAAGGCATGCTTCACAATTCGGACAGCCATTAATTTCTTGCCATTGTTACGGCCGTGCATCATAAGAGAGTTGGTTAGACGCTCAACGATGGGGCACTGGGCCTTACGGAATCTCTTGTGCGCATACCTACCGGCGGAGTGAGGCAAGTATTTCGCGTACTTCTCTTTTACGGAGATGTAATCTTGAAGGGACATGTCAGACACCTGGACATCATAACAACTCCATCTCCCGAACAGTTTGATTTCGGGAATGTCAGCGGCCTGCGGCAGTGGCATGTTCTCAACAGCCATGCTGCCTACTTCGGCGTTGTCATCATTCCAGTTTTCCTCAGCCATTATGATTGCCTACAAATAAACATAAACTAATTACAACCTGTCTCATATGACCATATTATACACAAATGCACACGAAATCTTTAAAATACATACTTTTTCAAGCTAAATAGCGATTCTAACCTCGTGTTGTCAAAAGAACACGAGAAAAAGGAAGTTCGCTAGAGTTTGCTTCACTTTGAAGGTTGGCAATGTTGGCATTACAACACTGGTGTTACTATATATAAAAGATAATATTATTAATTATTTTCATGTGCTTTAATATACAGGAATAGGATTTTATGCTAACAACAAAGCAATCTTAATCAGAATCAGAATACCAGCGCTGCAACATTTTAATTAATATCGCAGCATTATGCTGAGATAGTGGCCTTTTTTGGCCAGGTACAGGATATTTGTTTGTATGTTATTTTATAAATTTATTAGATATAGGTATCATTTTTAAATTATTTTCAGAAATCTCTTGTGTAATTTCCTGTACTGGTACAAAATAAAAATCTTTTCTTTTCTTCTTTTTCTTTCTTTTAATGCACAATGATGTCGATTCTATTGTACGCGAACTAAACTAAAATTTCTGTCTTTTAATAGTAGTTAGCACGAACCTGGCAGGGTATTCTCAACTGTCGAAAGTTTCTATATCAAAAATCAATAAACTACCCGTGACTACGTTGATGGTTAAAACGTTGGAAAACAAAAAGGTAGGTACCGTAGAAGCCTTTTTAAACTAAAATATCGCGATCTTGACCCGATTTGACTTGATTTGACGATTTGAGTGGCAACTAGTTTTTTTTTTTGACAATTCAAAAGTGTCTGTAAACGGTCTAATTGAAATAAATGCTTTGACTTTGACTTATTTAATTATAAAAAACATTACTCAACAAAATATTAGTGTAATTTTAAATCAAATCAAATCAAATATTTATTTGCATAAACCATGGTATACATGGTGTTACAATAAATATAAAAGAGCTTACATGTTTTTCCAGAATAGGGTTATTGACGAAATTTCACAAAGGGCCTAAATTTAAAGAATATGGTATAGATTAACTAAAAAAAATATTTTGCAATTTTTTGTGTACCTATTGATTAAATAATAGCTGTTTAAAATTCAAATTTTAAAGGTCGTGCCAAAAGGCGCGATAGTGACGATCGCCATTTTGTGACGTCATTACGCAACAGAACTATTGTAAACAAAGGAAACTATTTTGTAAATCTTAACATTAGTGCGTAGTATACCAATACTTCGAAAATTGAACTGAAATACGGAGAAAGTGGTTGCAACTGGCTTCCGAAATATCAACAAATTCATCGATTTATTTTGTGTCATGTGTCACAGTGACTGCAAATTGACAATCAATCCTCTGAGTAGTGACGTCACGCAGTCATTGGTGTTTCGAGTCACGTGACACATAGATTAAAAATTATGAATTTGTTTATCGAATTAAATATATTTACGAGTTATTATTATTATTTTCAAAAATACCAAAATTTCTAATAAAATACATTCTATCATTATAGCTAAGTTTCATATTTTATTTCCATCAGTGTCAAATACCCTATTGTACTTAACATGCAAATCTTCCACTTAGTTCTAACATGATATTTTCTAGTCCATAAATTCTTTAAAACTATAGAAATTACTAGTTTTTAACAAGTCAAACAATTTATTCTTAAATAATCTAGTGTTTAAGTTTTTTATGTTACTCGGTATCTTATTATGTATACGAACACAATTACATAAGCAGCTTTTATTATATTTAGTAAACGTCGGAAGATCATTCGGAAAGAGTCTATGTGGATCACGCCGGTTCCGAGGATTAATATCATTGACTTGAGTTGCGTTGGCGGTTGGCCCTAAACTGTCATTTTAGGACCAACGCGTTGGTGCCATTTAGTTTCACGGTCGGCCGGGTCCTTACGCTAGTAATATATACGCCAATGGTTGTATCAGTTTCGGTAGGTGCTCCATAATAGTGAATGGTAGATTGTGTTCAGCAAAAAACGAGGCTAATCTTATTTCACCTGAAAATAAAATAAATAATTAAAATGGCGTCGGTATATCTAGTGGCGACTAACGCACTAACTATGTCCAGCAGTGGAATGCGATAGGCAGATGATGATATCTAGTATATACCGGTAGGTAGAAAACAAAATAATATCGCTGGCTGAATTCAATAGCGGCACAAGACAAAAGTATACAGTTTGAGAAATTGCACATTTATAATTTTTACTATTGAGGGATTTCCCGTAACGTAAATCATAAATGAAAAGGGTTGCCAACTTTTAAGTGTAAAATCAGATGAAAAATCGGGATAATTTTCATTTATTCACTGAAATCGTGGAAAAATCGTTGAATTTCGGTATTTCGGTTGGTCGGCCCATGTCGGTAGACATACTGAAAAATCGTTAGGATCGAGACCACTGATTCAAGCAAGAAATCAACTGTGTAAACCTGAACTGCACTGAACTGTCTGTTACTGTCAGTGTCAGTCAGAAGTTGTCCATCATTTTGACACTGTGAGAAAAAATTACATGGATGATGAATGATCTAAATAAATTAGAAAAAGAAAAGATGTCAAGAAAGAATTGAAGTGATAATAATTAATTACAAACAGTTGAAATTTAATTAAAACTAAATAAATTATTGAGGTCATTTAAAAATTACAGCCTATCATGATTCACAGCTTATTTATCATAAACCCATCTGGGTAAGTATTTTTTGTATCCTGAATATATTGATCAGCCTGAATGATATTTTTATAAACCAATTTTAATAAACATTCTATGATCTCTAGTAGGATCACTATATTGTCGTTTTCAATTTCCTGTTCCACTGATTTATTTGTAAAAGCATTGTCTAAGGGAAGAATAAAATTTAATAATGGTTTTTGAGACAAAACCAAACATAAAAATAACAGAATCCTAATGTTATCCTTTAATTTGTCTATCAGGGATGTTTTTCTTGAAAAACATTGGCGGAGTGTGATACCACGATCAGTATGTGACTATTATTTAGAAGCACAGCGGGCTTCCCCCAATGTAAGTATCATTACAATCATTGAAATTATGAATAACACAATTGTATTTAAAATAAAGACTTAATATATTAATTTGTTTGTTATCTACTAATTATAACATTTGGTTCTTAGGATGTGCCTCCAGTGTTAGCAGCCCCCCATCACTATTTGATATCCATACAGCGGGGAGGTGTGGCACTAGTTGCTGTGTGCATGCAAGAGGTTGCCCCACTGTTTGTGATTGAGTTCTTGCATAGAGTTGTTGATACATTCCAGGTCAGTACTAATAAAGGCCATTCCAGACAATCCTTCCTGGTGACACACATAATGATGTACTATGATATCCGGACTTTAAAACAAACCTTGACCTCTGAGTTTGTTTAAGCATTTCTTCTCAGAGATGTCAGAAAGGAAATGCTAGTCTTTTAAAAACTGACTTGTAAAGGGGCTGTTATAGAACTGTTTACAGAAATAAAATCATTTATCATTCATAAATGGGGTCAACCATTGGGACAGCTTTGTCTTTGCAATTTTGGGGAAGTATATTATTGCCACATTCAGTTTTGTCCCTATGTTTCTGAATGATTGAAGTTTTTTGATCCTCAAAGTTGTTTACCTTGCTTATAAACATAATAATTCTAGACAGACAAATACTAAGGTTTTGTGATTATGTATTTCAATTTCATTTCAGGATTACTTCTCAGACTGTACAGAAACTATAATTAAGGAAAACTATGTTGTTGTATATGAGGTAATAAGGTTTCTGTAGCTTTTAGTATATCCTATTTAAAAAAAAAAAAAAATTTCATTATTCAATTTATTTGTATTACAGTTATTAGATGAAATGCTTGACAATGGCTTTCCTCTTGCAACAGAGAGCAATATTCTAAAGGAATTAATAAAACCTCCAAATATTTTAAGGACAATTGCCAATACTGTTACAGGGAAATCAAAGTGAGATATCAAACTATTTACTAATTTATTATAATGATTATTTATGTGTAACTGATCATTTCAAACAATATTTCCAGTGTTTCTTCAATATTGCCATCAGGGCAGCTTTCGAATGTGCCGTGGCGTCGTTCAGGAGTCAAGTATGCAAACAATGAGGCTTACTTCGATGTAGTGGAAGAAGTTGATGCAATTGTTGATAAGAGTGGTGCTACTGTATCGGCTGAAATACAGGGATATGTAAGTAGTCCTGTAAGGATAGTTTTCTTTGTGTATAAGGCTATATTTAAGGTAGATGTTCAGCCATAATTTAATAGATAGATGTCAGATGTACGGTTATTCTTCTTCTTTCTTTTGGTTAGTAGCTAACCTAAGTTCAAAGCTGTCCAAGCTTTCTGCAGGTCTCTGCACAGGTGGTTCTAGACATATTAAAATCTTGTTAAGGACTAATGAAGGGTTCTGCTTTGAGTGTGTATTGTATTTGTACTCCAGTCAATTAACTGTAATTATTTCAAGTGTTTTATATTGGTTTACAGATTGATTGCTGTATAAAGTTGAGTGGAATGCCAGATCTGACTCTCACTTTTGTAAATTCTCGTCTGTTTGATGATGTATCATTCCATCCATGTGTGCGGTTTAAGCGGTGGGAGGTAATTCAAACTAAATATTTAAAACACAATTATTAAGGTTAATTTAATAGAAGTTTATTAAAGCTGTACTTTTTTTATAAATGAATATTGCATGCATTGATTTTGTTACGAAATAACCTTATATTATTTTGTCTTTGTGAAAATGTTTATGTAATTTCATTATTGTTTTGATTATGTCTTGTTACATAATAATATCTTTTTCAGTCTGAAAGAATTCTGTCGTTCATTCCACCAGACGGTAACTTCCGTCTCATGTCATATCACATCGGCTCTCAGAGTGTAGTAGCGATACCTATATATGTGCGACACAGCCTCACTCTGCGCTCTAATGGCGACCAGGGAAGGTTGGACCTCACTGTTGGTCCCAAACAAACTATGGGAAGGACTTTAGAAAGTAAGGATGGCTTTTTATTGATCAACACCATACATACCACTTAAACTTATGATTACCTCTAACGGCTTCCACTATCATATTTATATAATCCTTCTTCTTTGGTTTATATAAATATGAGAAATGTATGAGAGTACTGGCAACACATGATTCATATTATGTATGATCTTGATCCTTTTTGATAGCATGCTGTGAAATAGGATCATATCTAACTAGGGTTGCCAGACGTCCTTATAAAGAACGCTCTCATTTTCAGCCCCAAAATAGCCGTTCTCTCCTGTATTTTAATCAAAAATAGAAGACAACACCTAGTCCTACAGTGACGACGGACGTTACAAGTTATTAAACGAGCGAGTGTTTTGTCTTACCTCTATTTTACATCGTGTGTCACGCAACAAAAGAATCGAATTTTTGTTTAATTATTGCTCCTTTGTTTCATCCTTTGTCCTTTATTTTATCGTAACAAATCCTCTAAAACACAAAGCAAGAGCTGGCAACCCTACATCTAACCCTAGAGTTGTTTGGAGTATCCCACCACTTTCCCATGACCCCGCCGAGTGGCTCCAGTCATATGAGCCAAGGCCGAATTCTGAGACGACTGCGGGCGTAGCACCCTTGGCAATCTTTTTATATTGCCCACAATCGCTTCTTGGTCTCTACAAGTTTCATTTCTTAATCCGTGTCCCTGGTGAGACTTCTCCCCGTTCAGGGGCGGCTCCGCGAAATCCAGTCCCCTATTCGGGCATACTTTACTTGTACAGCTCCACTTCTCGCCCTAGACTTCACTCGAGTAGAGTGGTTAGTATAGTACCATAGATATTTCGAGCAAGGAGAAGATGAATTCTTCTATTGGTACGTCTAACGTATTTTTTTTAATATATTTTTTTGTGTAACTCGTTTGTAATCATCGGTATAGTCATCTGTTCGAATATGGCACGGTACAGATCAATGGCTGGTATAATTATAACTAAACTTTGTAAATAAAATTTTCAGATGTCGCGTTAGAGATCTGTATGCCCAAATGTGTGTTGAATTGCTCTCTCACAGCAAATCAGGGTAAATACTCCTACGACCCTGTTAGTAAAGTACTGCTATGGGATATAGGACGTATTGAGTTGCCAAAACTGCCCAATATTAGAGGAACTGTGAGTATATCTTTTAACAATAATTATATAATAAAAAAAATACTGATTATTATTATATTATATTAGTAAGAATGGTTGCCTGCATTTGAATTTCACGTTCTGAATAGAGTTGATAGATTCAGCACTATTTACCCTCCCGTTAATTTTGTTACACTTTAAATTTTTAGTACGATTATAGGTACTGACAACTTCTTAACACCGTGTCCTTTGACAGGTGTCGGTGCAATCAGGAGCTGATACAACAGGTGCCAACCCGAGCATCAACGTACACTTCACGATCCCTCAGTTAGCGGTGAGCGGGCTCAGAGTCAGCCGTCTTGACATGTACGGCGCCAAGTACAAGCCCTTCAAGGGCGTCAAATACGTCACTAAAGCCGGCAAGTTCCACGTGCGGATGTGATCAGACGCCGACATTCAAGAACCATGGATGTGCCTGGGATTGTCTACAAGTGTACAGTGATGTATGGTCGGATTGTTACGAATAAATGTTTTTTTATACAATATTATATAATATGTAATAAATTTTATAATGCATACGAAACGAACATTAAACTATAATCTTTATAGTGTGAGAATTTGTGTACCTACACTCACAGTTTAATTTCCTTACCATAAAAATTGTAACTTAATGGTGAATGTATTGATAGAAATTATTCTCCTGTTGTGTGCCAGTTACAGTACAGTAAATTTACAGTCGTCGCAGCGAGACTATTGTATTTTCTAAGGAAAAGGAGCCATGACACGGTACGTCAAGGTCGCGGGTTCGAGTCCTGCTCGTGTCTATTATTTTTCAATGTTTTCCTTAGAAAATAATAATTAATATAGGCATTACATGGCCTTACATGTATAAAAATCAATTATAAATGAGACTATTTTAGGTTTAAATGTGTCTATTTCACGAGCTCGGATCCGACAATCGGAGCGTCTTTGCGCCACACATTTGTGTCAACAGTCGATACACGGCCGATCGGTATCGAATGTATGGTCAGTGTAATGTTTGGAATCTTGATCAATAAAATAAAAGAGCTCGACTCCCGTCATAGTAATTCTTTGTGCCAACTTGCACGTTGTCGCGTTGCGACGACTATTGGAGATCGAAGTAGCTGGCACACGCTTTTTATGCAAGGGTAACGGGGGGAAAAGGGGGTCTCAATTTGTAAATAATATATTATATTCAACGTTAATAAAACATTATTATGCAGCAGTCTTTCACTTTTATTGTAGTAGAAAACAAAATAAATACACATAATTCTTTAAAATGAGCAAGTTACATGAAATGTTGGTTTTATTAACAACAATTTAAAATTAACCTGTAATCATTTTATTTCTTAACATAGGTAGTATCAACATACGTACTTAAATCATAAATCTTAATGTATATCAATCTAAAGTAAGCGCGTATACAAGAGAAAGTTATTGAAAGCAATGGTCACATGATACTTATTGATTTAAAACGAATTCCAACAGCAGGCTAAGGAGTGTGACTGACACTGGCATGGCCTCAATCAGGATTTAAATTTTGATAACAAAAATAAATTGTCGCTAATTAGTCGCCAAATATCAGAATGAGTCGGTCACTGGTTCAAAAGTTGTAAGGGTTTATAGGTGGCCGATATGGGGAGCATCTCCCCAGCTTGGCCCAGTTTCAATCTCAAAAACTAGGGCACCTAGTGAAGATCTGTTTTCTCCCAAATTTGGTCGCTAATTAGTTGCAACTTTTCACCAAGTCACAGATTTGGTCGGTGTGTAATTAAAAATATATTAAAGCATTCAATTTCTTCATACATTAGGAGCCTTTATAGATTTGCTTTTGCCTGTTTGGCAGCGGATGCTTTATCCCGCTTAATTAATGAAAATAAACCGACTAACTACTAACTAAATAAATAAAACATTTACGCATGTGTTCACTATAATTGTTATTCTAACGCTTTATAAAATGTCAATGGAAAGAGTTGACATTATAGCTTAGACGTTTGTTGCTTAATATTATTGTGGGCTAGCCAATTTGCTCCACGTTTGCGTTAATACATGGGATACGTAAAGACTATGGACATACTCTTTACAGGTTTTTCGTCGGCCATATAATATTTAGTAATAAATTAACGTGCAACTTTAATACTGTCGAGGTTTCTGCGCATGGCCGCCAGTTCGGCTTCCATCCGGTTAGTATTCATTAGTGAACAATCTTTGTCTCTAAAGTATCGTTGGACCAGGACGGACATCAGCGCTGGATACTCTCTCTGAAAGCTTGCCTCCACATCACGCTCCTAATACAAAAATAATTAGTGATTAATGTAACGTTTTGTTCACACGCAAATAACAGACGGGAAGGTAATCGTTTGCCATTCACTTGAAATGAATGGGCGGAGAAGCTTGTTTTCTTTTTAATCTACACATTTGTCTTCTCCGACGAGGTAGGTAGGAAAGAGGTATAGCTGTAGTAGCCCGTAGCTCATTAAACACATTAGGTGGATTTTTTTGCGGATACGAACATCGGAGCACCCAAAAAATGTTTTCTCTTGTATTATAGGCGTTCACACGAATCTTCCAATTTGGAAAAACATACAGATACGGACCAGGAACAACTGAATGCTTACAGAGTACACCAATTTCGAAACCACTGCATGACTGCAAATCTTTCATCTATGCGCCCGACCCAGGTAACGAATCTAGGGCCTAATAACGTTTGGCAGTTGCACTTGCAACTACTATATCAATGACACGGTAAAAACGGAGATAATGCATAATTTATACAGTATTGGCAATGGAAATTAATGTCTCATTGTTTATTTTGTGAAATAAGTAAAATCATTCATGGATTCATTGATACAAGTATTAATTTATTGCTAGTTGCGTTACCTGCTCTGGGAATTATGACGTAACGGTAAAGATGGTGCCTGTTACGAGGGAAATTTGATAAGTCAGTGACTTTTTGAATTTCCCGTGCAGTAACTATAAGGCAACTCTAATCCTATTAACTGCCATCTATTAATAGAATACTGGCAAAATTTAAGCAAGCTGATTCATTGCGTTTGTGTTTGACAGCCATTGAGAGCAGATAATCTCGTGAATTTGAACGCAAATGGAAAAAAGTGGATAGATATCGTGCTGATTAGCGTAATTTTTTTCGTAAAAAAACCATCACCGAAACCAAGGAAAGGCTTGATAAATATTATGGGGACTTTGCACGACCAATTTCAATGATTAAGAAGTGGTTAACTGCATTCCGTTATGGTCGTACCAGCACAAATAACACCGAACGTTCAGGTCGCCCAAAAGAGGTCGTCACGCCAGAAATCGACGATAAAATTCATGGAATGATAAAAGTGAGTGAGGTGGCTGAGACTCTAGGCATTTCAACCGACAGGATACATAAGATTTTATATGAATACTAGCTGTGCCCCAAAAACGTTGTTCTGCATAAACATTTTCTGGATAGGGCCACCGTTATCACCTAAGACTTTAAAAAATAGCGTACGACCTATTCTCAGACGTACCATATAAACAAAAAAAATACATAAAATTCGGTCAAGCCGGTTCGGAGGAGTTCAATAACAAACACTGTGACAGATTTTTATATATCAGATTAGATTTTGACATGAATAACCTATCCGCGCAATGGCGCGATTGCTCACACGACCAAAATCGCAACCGCTTCAAAGGAGTGTTTGGCGATGTTTAGTCGCAATAGTAATAGCGTTTCGTAACCGTGGACAAAACATGGATCTATCATAACCCACCAGAGACCAAGGAACAGTCAAAACAGTGGGTTTCTATGGGTGAACGTGCATCAAAGGTCAGAAGGCCAAGAGCTAAATAGCCTGAAACAAATGCATATTTTTAAGGCCTTGAGAAAACCTATTATATGGAAGGGATAAAAAAATTAATAAAACTGTGGACTAAATGCATTGAGCTAAAACGAGACTAAGTTGAGAAATAAAACGCGATAAGGCCGAAAACAAAAAAGAAACAAAAATTCACTGACTCATCAAACCGCCCGCGCGCCCTCATAAATAATGAAGCACAAATTAGTATCGAAGGGTTAGGCAGAGACCACAGAAGTGTACCTACTTTTATACACCAACATTCTAGTTTCTTAAGCCTAACGTTAGAACACAATAACCGCCGCGCTAGCGTCGTAGTGATTTTGTAATAAGTCCATCACTTAGGCGGCATAACTTGACTTGTTTCAGTGGTCGCAATCGTAGCTGCTGAGCATGAGGTCCTGGATTCAACTCCTGGGTCGAGCAAAGTGTTATTAGGTTTTTTTGTCAAGAAATCCTCAGTAGCAGCCCGGAGTTTGTAATCGTGCCTGTTAGATGGCAATAGGCTCAACCTAATAGAGACCCAATTGATGGACAACTGTGTACACCTTTCCGGAAGTGATGTTATGTATGTAAAACTTCAGGATTCATCTGTACCAAGCCATCATGGTTAAAGAGAATCAGGGATCAATTTTAGAAAGGAACATTTTAAATCAATTCCAAGGAAGGCAGCGTGCACGCATAGACCAATCTGTTTAAAATTCACTATATTGACAGGCAGGGGCGAAAAAGAGGTAGAGTTCATTGGTTCTGGTAAATTGAGTAGGTACCCAATCTGCTTTCCTGCGTGTGACTTCTGCAGTGCAAAGTGGAGACACAAATTCCTATATAAGCTGGGACTCGCGACTTCGTCTGCACGAAAACAGGTAGCCTATTTCTTTCTTCTAGGTTCAATTTATTTCTATACCTAAATACATCAAAATTGGTTCAGCGGTTTTGGCATCAAAACGTAACAAACAAAAAGGCAGACAGAGTTACATTCGCATAAATTTATAATAACACTAATTGGTGCCCGAGACTTCGTCTGAGGTTTATCTAATCCAGATTATGAACTATCTGTGTGCCAAATTTCATCCGATCCGATCAGTAATTTTTGCATGATTGAGTAACAAACGTTCAAACACACTCTTGCATTTTTTTTTATTGGATAGGTGCAAACGAACAGATGGATGGCCTGATGGTAAGCGATTACCGCCGCCCATGGAAACTCGCGACACCAGAGGACCACCACAAGTGCGTTGCCGACCTTTTAAAGGGTTAAAAAAATATTTATTGATTTATAATATTATACTATTAGGATGATAGGTTTAGGTTGAGTAAGTATTAGCTTCAAACAAAGTGCTTTACGTACTATGTAGCAGCAGTAGTAAGGTGACCATCTTGCGTACACCCCCGTATGTCGTTTAATTTTGTAGCGGAACCATTCCACGACGTCACCCATCCCTGAAGCTGTGGGTATCAAGTTGAATGGCGACGGAAGAGTTGTTTGCAGCATGTAGTCTATGTATACCTGAAAAGGAAGTCAAAACAGGGATTTTTCTAATCTTAATGCATCCTAGGTAACTTACCTACATTTCTGGTAGAAAAGTACGTAGTTACATAATAAAAAAATAAAAAAGTGGCTATACCTAAGCCAATAGAACTATTTCTAGTTAATAGAGGGGGTGTAGTCCTACCAATGTTTACTACTTTCATTGTTAGAAGAAAAGATCATATCCTTAGGCGATGTAGTATGCATAGGCAAACAAGGAGGTTAGTATTGAATTGTTTTGAAAAGGGCATTGACAACTCACACACACAGACCTCACACCAACCCTAGGTCAATAGTACCTAGTTAATTCTAATAATATTGTTAGGTATCTACACTAACTGGCACCTCGTAAGTAACATAGTCGTCTCTTAATATTTCATAGATTAGAAGGGAATTATTAGTCTTTAAAATTTTAATGGTCGTATAGGTTTATTGCAATGTTAAGCTATTATAGTCGTTATACATGGACAATACAATAATTTTTATTACGTAATTACTCAATAGATTTCGTTTAATGAAATATACCTCGAGTACCTATACATCCAACTACATTGACCATGCATTTTAACGGTATAACAAAATAGTTTAGGTCACGGACCTTTAAAAAATACGGACGTAGCGTTGCGTACGACATGTGAGAAACATGCCTAGTCATCCAATTTCGCTTGTCATACTCGAGCTAAACGCATACAAACACTTAAAACTCATCCACTCGGCGCCAGTACGCTGCGTGTGTGTGTGCGTAATCTATGCTTCGCTTATGATAAGGCAAGGTTACATCCGTATTTTTTTCAGATCCGTGAGTTTAGGTGCCCAAATTCGTAGTTGAACGGCTTCTTATCTTTATCACGTAAAGCCACATCTGTTTTTCTTTTGCCTTCCCATTCCGATGTAATCCCTTAATGTTATGCCCCGACATTCCCGGGTCAAAATGGGGTCGCTATTTAGGGTTTTCCTTTTTAGAGAATCCAATATCTATTGATAATTACTAATTAGTAATGAGCCTTAATTACGTTGACTGCCTGATTACGCAAGCCAAAATATGTCTGAACTGTTTTTAAAGTGTCCCGAAATCACGGTAGATTCTAGGCAGATACCTATTTGCCAAAGTTTAAGACATGTTTATTGATTATTGACAATGTGCAAGCAATGTCCATTAGAAGCGCTTATATCATTTAATTGGATTGTAGTTTAAGTATAATGGCTTGTTAAGGGTAGTTAGTTATAAGGCTTTAACAGAAAAGGCGCATTTTTTAGCTTATCTCGTTGCGTTTTAGTTTCTAATGGGTGGGTACATATAATGATTTGTTATAAAAATATAACTTTGAGAAATCTTCCTGCCAGCTACATTAACAATCTTTGTATCGATTTGAAACTTGAGAGTTTCAAACGACACACAGAGAAGCTTGAAGCTTAGATCGCACTGGACTGTCGGTATCGTCAATTTACAATTGTCCTTACTTAGACGAAAACCTGTAGGTCGAGTTAATAGGAGTTACTATAAAGTTTTATAGCTAACATGCGACCACCCACGACTTCGTTAGCATGCACTTTATTTAAGGAAATACGGTGTCACCTAGGCAGCTTTAGATGTAAAATAAAAAGACATAAAAGTTCCACATCATTAACAGCGAACTTCCGTAATGTCCAACACAGTGAGCATCTAATCACTAGTCTTTGGTCTAACATATAGCTTTATCAGTAAATCTTAAAGTCTTAAGGGCTCTGAAAACCAGCGAATGGTATTGTAAGGGTATAGTTTTTAGAAAGAGTCGTGATGTGGTTAACAATATATGACACTGAAAATATTTTATAGGTTTTTGGGCCAAAAAGATTTTCTTTTTTAATTTAAGTGCTCAGCTCTTGTTGCTGAAGCAATCATCAGTGCTTTTAACTTCTGCCTTCATTTTGACCTCTTGATATGACGCGACACCTACCTCCTTTATTAGTAGGTACACAGCTTTGTCTAGGTCTTTCTGTTTTTTCTTAAAAAGATCCTGTTAAACTTGTTTAACATAGTAATGGTGTCGTAAAATAAAGTAGCCAATCACCTTTTACCTTCCTTTTATGGTTCTTAGCAGTAGACATTAGGTGTTACACGGCCTAGTTTTTATAATAAACAGTTTTGAACCTTTGGCGGTGAATTCGTGTCGTGGTGAACAAATTGAAATGTACAGTCGCGAGCATACATAGATGCCGACGACAATGTAGATGGGATAAGGCTAGGGCAAGACAGAGAAAATCTCGTCAGATAGTGTCGGTTATATTCCTGCGATGTCACATATCTAATGTGCCGCTACATAAATGTGCCTTCCACAAATGATCAAATTTTTTTGCAATCTTGAGATCAGAATCGATTTATTCGTTTCTCTGTTGCCGATCTGTCCATAGTAATATATTTATGCTCGTGACTAATACAATTCTTGAGGTAAATACCTAATGTTATTAAAGTTAACTCTTACAATAGCTTTTTCCCTATTTGTAGTCACTTGCGTCTGCTTTATTATTGCAAGGAATCTTGTAGAAAATGGCAACATTAACATAAATGCTATTAAATAATAAGTACTAGAAAACCATACTCGGCGAGTTTGTTACGGTACTAATGTGTACTTAAGTAATATACTATAACTAAGGAATAACATAAACATACCTCAGTTTTGCCGAAGGTCCACTCTATGTCAACGTTGTCGGTGACCCTTTGAAAAGTGTTGGACATAGTTGCTATAAGCATGTTCAGTACGACTATTACAGATATCACTTCGAAACCTGTAAATGAAATTAAGTTTTTGATATCCAGAGCATAATTATTTTGAGAGCTTTGAGAAGTATGTGTGGATTAACGAAACGTAGAGTGGGACTGAGATGGTTTGGGTATGTAGCAAGGATGGATGAAAAGTGATTGACAAAACTATGTGGATGGAAGAGTTGAGTCAGCTGACCTCAAAAAAGGACATGTCAGGTGCAACCTAAACCCACAAGCGTGCATAAAAAGCTTTAATGAATATATGGGGAAAAGGTGTGTCAGAATCGTAATAAGTGGAAATCGATAGTCTCTGCCTAGCCCAATGGGAAACAGGCGTATTTAATGTATTATGATTGTATTTATGTATTATTTTGAATTACAATTTTCAATTGAGAGAATAAGAAAATTTAGAGAGCACCACTGACTGCGGTAAAATCTTTCTAATATTATAAAAATGCGAGAGTTTGTGAGGATCGATGGATGTTTATTACTCTTTCACGCAATAACTACATAACGGATTTCTTTGAAATTTGACATACAGATAGTTAATAATCAATATGAATTAATAAATAGGATATTTTTTACCCCGGCTGGACCCAATTCTAAAGTCCACGTTGACGTAGTCGCGCGCTGAATCTAGCGGAGGCTGGACGATAAACTAACAAAATATCCCAGATTGCTTCTAGATGTGTTTATAGTAAACGGAACATATTTTTTTAGATCTAGGCAGTCTCTCCACCCCGAGGTTTTTGTTTTTGTAATAGCTTATTTATTTATTTTATAACTTAGCATCGCGCTTGAATTCCCCGAAGGGGTAGCCAGAGGTGTACCTACACAGTTGTACATCCATATTTCATCAATGCTGTTATTAAGTCCCATGTAATAGGTGGTGAGCCTATTGCCATCAACCGGGCACAATTCCAAACTCCGGGCTGCGACTGAGAATTTCCTAACAGAAAAACTCAATAACACTTTGCCCGACCCGGGAAGCGAACCCGAGACCTGCTGAGCAGTCGCGCTTGTAACCACTAGACCAACTAGCAGTTATTTATTTTACCTACACTATTACTTTGGTATAAAGGAAGTAAGTGTTCTATGATGATACTAGGTTTTATTGATACGCTAATACAATAAACTAAATTCTGTCATAAAACAGTTTTTTACCCAAACTTTTTTTTAATAAATACAGATAAATCATTCAAACGCATTATCGCATGCGTAGTAAACCATAAAGTAAAAAAAAATGGTGGCATGAAAAATGTCGTGAACAGGATTTGAATATATACGCCAGGAATAAATACTCCAGGCCCTCTGCCAACTAAGCCATCTCGACCTCTGCTCACTACTTGAAATTCGTCTTCCACATTTTAAATGTCTTATGGTGACGACATCGTCAACTATTCAGTCCCTATACTATATATATTTTTTAATATTAAACTAACATCCAAAACAGAAGTATCCGATACGTTCGGTGAACGAGTGTCTATTCTCGTGAGATTTATCCAAGCTTCTGGCATCCCGGGTGTTCTCCAACACCACATCAGCACTCTCTAGGGGCGCCATACAAAATAGAGCCCAGAATAAAGTATTCAACGTATCTGTCAAGCTTGTGAATGAAGACACCTGGAAAAAATTGGTCAGGAACTTTATAAACGTGTTCGGACTGTTGCTTTCTGTCAAATTTAATTGAGTGATGAGGTAAATTATTAATAAAACAGTGATTGTAACGTATAATATTATAATATTATTGTAAGTTATTTTTTATATAACTAGCGTCCCGTGACTTCGTCTGCGTGACAAAACGTAGCCTATGTCCTTCTCCAAGGTCTAATCTACCTCCTTGTAAAATTTCTTTACGATCTGTTCAGCCGTTTAGTCGTGAAAAGGTAACAAACAAACAGAAGTTACTTTCGCGTTTATAATATTAAAATGGATACCTATTGTTTTTCTTAATTAATCTTGGTAGTTTTCTTAGTCTGACATAATTACAAATTATTTTTAACATTTGTATGCTCAGGAGTCTGATCACAGAAGAACTACATTTGTATCTAATTTAAGACCTTTTCTACCTGTATATCACAAATAAAGGATTTGATTTGATTAGTTTGAAAACTTATTATGGCATGTCAGACGTACTCTAAGGTTACAATTTTCCTAGGTAGAAAAGTACAACCATGGGCGGTGTTTGCACCCGCACCGGGATTGGTATTCCTCACTCGCAGAGCGCGATCGGGAGAGGGCCTATCCTGCTCGGAGGCGTAGGTGCCGTCGGAGCGGCAACAGCTCCCGCGCTCGGTCCAGGTAGGGAAAAAATCGCATCCCCACCATCAGTGGTAGGGGACAATTCGGGTTGCGGGCGCTGTGTCTCAGCGACCATGTAGTGTACGTGCTCACAGGTCAATCTACAGGTACACTGTAAGGGTTTTGGGAAACTGTCTTGTTTCCCCGGAGGAGCCAAAGGAATGGCACAGAGGGCCAGTGCGCCTTTTTGATTTACTCGAGGTAACGGTTCTTTATGTGCTGAGATGGCCGTGTGGTTTTAGTCGGTAGGAGTCCGACATATCCCTCGCCGTCAGATGGAGGGCATCCATGAGTATTACCACATGATAATAAATAGAAAGAGCCGGGAACGACGGTGTGGGGCTGGGGGCCTTAAAATTGTTAAGGCAACCACAGGAAAGCCTGGTTAAGCAGTCAACAACCGCTCTTAGGTTGACCTGCGAGAAGTCCAACACAAAATAAAAAGAACGACGGTTTATTCTGCTCTCCGAAGCACAGACTATCACATGAATTTGACCAGGATCGATTTCGTCGTTGGTCTAGTGGTCGCAAGCGTGGCTGCTGAGCGTGAGGTTCTGGGTTCGATTCCCAAGTCGGGCAAAGTGTTGTATTGTGTGTTGTTGTATTGGGTTTTTACGTGCTTCGGAGAGCACGTAAAGCCAACGGTCCTGTACCTGATCTCAACGAGTCGTGTCAGATTGCCTTCCTACTATGACAGCGACGGAAGAGGTAGTGCACCTGTGTTGTGCAATATAATATTTCCTGCGTATTTAGGTAATATCCGTGGAAATAGGCCGCCTTGTCCGAAAAACGGTCGAGGAGAGACTGTCCACGCCAAGCGTTGCTTAACTTCAACGACCGTTTACTAAGCACAGTTTATAACAGGCTTTTAGTACCTGAAGTAAAGAGTACCTAAGCATGACATAGATAGGTTCAATGCAACATAATTCTTTAATGTGATGTTAAGCTGTAAACCTTGATAACAAAAGGCACCTTCATGAGTCATGGGAACCAGTGTAAATGTTTTACATAGGCAGATCATCCGGTTTTTGTTCAACAACTAATGTAAAGTAACAGTAAACGTTTCTTTGTAAGTTGCAATGATCCGTGAAATAAGCTGCAGACAATGTGAACTAATGATTGAACGCGAAAGCTCGTAGAGAGTCACCTTACTACTTAGTTCCTCGGTTTTACGGCTGTGTCGCTACTGTCGATAAGTATTTTACAACTTAGAAATGTAAAAGAGACAGAGACTCCACATTTAAATTGAGTAGTAAATCTGATGAACTTCGAACTTGAAACACCTACGACGCAGTAAAGAGGTCATAAGTTCCGTTTTAACGACAACGCCTTATTTAACTTTGGGTTTGGTCAAGACAAACGAGATTTTCGTGTGTACAGATCTAACCTTAACCTTAGAAATACAACAACAGCGTAATATGAAACATAAAATTTAAAAAAAAGAACCCGTACGTCTAACAACCTTTCTCGCTATGATTTTTTTATTTGGTATTAACCTACTCTGTGCTCTGTTCCAAAATGTCTTGTGCGGAAGATTATAACGACCATTAAACCCCGTTACTGTCTCTCCAGGTTAAAGTTTAATTTGATGGTTAAAATATTTCAAAGTCGTGTACGTATTCCGAATAACTTACTAGAGTTCCTAGGTCGTCTGTGTCTATTTACCTGTACTGTCTTCATTCCGAATTCATCTTCGTACACCATACCGTCGTAATATTGATATAGCCTTGCCAGGCCCGCGGTAAATGCGCTTATAATTATCGTAAATACTATGATGTACTTGTAAATATCAATAGTCATTTTCCCTAACGATACCTGCAAAATAACTGCATTAGTGGTGAACAATTCAAGTGCTTATCGGGTATCGAGCGCTTCCATGTTTTACCTGGTCAAAGTAGAACTTATAACTTGTACAATGTTAGATGTTTGCATAGAGCGGGCACTTGAAACAGTAAAGCTAAATAAGGAGATCTAATTTGAATAAAGGTATGTTTGCAACATTTTCTAACGAGGGCATTCTTACATGGAATCAATGCGGCATTTAAATGTAAAATCAGCATACCTGCAGCGGCCCTAGATGGTAGTTCAACTGGCATAGGAACATAAGTCGGAAGAAAGCGAATATAGTCGCCAAGCAAAACGTGCCCTCCGCTAATAAAGTTGGGTCGTGTTGGCCCCAATATTTGCGTTCTGTACAGGTAAAGGTCACATTAAATTATATATTTTTGCAAAGTATAAACAATAATTACAAGATTTTACATACAAATTTTATAGTAAGGTTCTTATGTTATCTAACGTAGCCATTTATTACTTAGCGCTGGAGGGGAAGTGCCAGTGATATCTATCATGCAGTGCATTGACACCTAGCGCTTAGCGTAATTACGGTAAGTGATGTCGCAAAGTTACTGAGGTTTAGAAACTTACTTAATTTACAAAAAAAACTGTATAGGTATAGGTAATTAAATGACGAAATGGTTTTATTTTTCTAAGAAACATTGCAAAATGTTAGACACGAACAGGACTCGAACCCGCTAGCCTTGTAAGGTTAATATAGGCATTAGGTTCTTGTATATTTTTTTTCATAAGTTCTTATTATAGTCCTCATCTTAATCGTAGTTGAAAGTTGTGAAAAGGACGTTTACCTAATTCTTCTTCTCCGTGCACAGCAACATCGATGGCAGCTAAGATCCAGAAGAGGAATGTTAAGAAGAATAGTGTAAGCATAAAAATCTCAGCCCAGTTCCACATCTTACTGAAGTATCGACGCGGGCCTTGCATCACGATCATCCGGAGAGCGGACCACGCGTAACCACAAACATATAGGATCAGTGGCGCCTCCGCACCTGACACACCAAGAGAACATTAAAAAAAAGTGATTTTTATTGGTACCTGCACCTTCCCGCTCAGCCACGTACAGATTTAAACGTCATAAGAATAAAGATCTATTGTGTCTGCTAATTAGCGAGCCAACGGGATAAGTATTGAAACTAGAAACATAGTTACTAAAAGTGCAGTATGAGATTCATGGTAACGACGGATAGTTAATATGTAATTATATCATTCTACTCTACCAACACTACATACTACTATGAGATTTACATTAACATTTATTTATTAGACCAAATTATAACACCATTACAGTTTACACCAAATCTATGCTATCTATAACTTATAAACTAGATACATTAAATAATTTAATTCTATAACCAACATTTCTATATACTTACACAATAAAGAATAATTAATTTTTTCTATACAATTGAAACATAATAGTTAGTACTACGTATACTAGGCAGTCTACCTTCTTTTTAAAGGCTAAGAAGGCTTCCGTTGTCGTTGACTGACAAATAAAGAAATCATATACCATAAGCGATACACAGCAGCCAGGTAACTGTGCAGCACATAATGATACGCTATCAAACCACAACTCGAATATCGTGTGCAATTAATTGTCATTATCTCGACTAAGCATCTCATCAGCGTCATCAGAAAGTAAAGCGCTAACCTGTGTTTGGAGGTCCTCGTTGCTGAATACTTTTATCTTGATTGGATATATAGAAGATCAGGGCAAGGAACACGAAGTATGCGGCCACGTGAGTAATCAGTTTGTTCAACGGTATCTGCCAGTGGGCTACTAGCTTATGACGAGGCGCGACCTGCAAACACTCTAATTAAACACACTCAGAAATAGAATAGAAGAAATATTTACGCCAGTATAGATAAGTTATAACAGTCTCAGTATAGAACATCATGTTTTGCTAGGGCTGCCATCATCATAATGCCGTCGCCGGACACCTAGGACATTTGGGTAAAATATAACTTTCCCGCAGATAATCACACATAATATATTCATTTTTGCAGGAAGAAAATTTAAAATAAGATAAAGGGGCAACGGTAGTTTGCGACAGAAATATGCGTGTGTGCTTAATGCTGTTTTGCGTGAATGACAAACGAATCGACCAATTCGTATTTTTTAATAACGATTTGTTTAATTTAATGCATGTGTCAGTCATGGGTAGTCGGGTTTTGTCTGGACACAAAAAGTGTGCGGGTTTCATCTGGACACTTTCTAGCAAGTCCACCGAGTAACCTTGGGACAGCTTTCAAAATAGGACAAATTCGGAGAAATCTTGATAGATGGCAACCCTATGTTAAGCCGATGTGAGAGTGACCGTAAATAAAAATGAAAATAATATACTCACCATGCATATAATGAGAATAAATGGTGTAATGAACACTCGACTCGGAAACATCAATGCTTTTGTTAATGTATATTTACTTCTCCAACTATGCCAATCTCCGAGCCAGTACGACTCTAGCACCTGAGAATTTATGATCATGGAATTTAATTGAGTTAATAATTACGAGTTATAAGTATGAATAAAACTTTATTCACCTGTTGAGTGTTAGGATGAGCAACAAATTCCTTCTGCTTATAATCTACAGCCATAAGCACCCTAGGTAATACGAAGTGCCGTCGACCTCTATTACCAGACGTTTGTTTCAGTATAAACTCCACTTCTTCCGAAGTGCGACAACATCCTGTTCAGAACGATTTGAGTTTAGATCGTTTTGGCTATCCGGTATCAAGATTTTTATTTCATTCAATGTGTCAGCTTGTGACGTGTTTACCTATGATGTCAACGGCGAAAGCGCTGACGTCATCAGCTAGCTGCAGGTAGGCTGCAGCTAACTGCCTGTAAGCAGCAGCGTTGTCGGCCAGCTCTGCAGTGAGCCGGAACGCGGACAGGATGGGATCTGATGAGACGTGCACGAGATACGCCGGAGACGCGATGGCACGGTACACCCACAGTCGAGCGCTACTCGCGTGCAATGGGTCCTCGTTCACACTAATATTGCTAAAAACCAGATGCCAAGAAATTTATATTTTTGTAACAAAAGTTAGGTGCGGTGTTACCGGTTGCACTAACCGTTAATTTCAATCAACGTTATTTAGTCTGAAACGAAATATTTTTATTATACGTAAATAAAGATATCATTCAGACAGCTCTATATTCACAGTAACATTTTCAAAATTAATTCAAGTTGGTTTATTGTTATTATAATAGTAATAAAATTCCTTAATTGCGCATTTAAAATATAAACGACCGATCCCATCGAGATCATAGTTCTATTGAGTTCATATAAATAACAAAAGCCTAATATTTTCTAAAATTTATGCGTTTTGTGTCCACTGACTGAATACATAAAGCTAAAATGTTTGAGAACGTTAACACGGATTCCATAATTAATTGCTACAGTGTTTTAATCATAAATTTAGATATTGCATTTTGCCGACTTTTATTCACATTTGTCTTAAAATCTAAGGAAGAATGGGAATCAATGAATGGTAGAGTGTACCTAACCGTATCTTTATATCTCACATGCAATCACTACAGGAACAGTTTGGTACATGAGGACGGGTGATGGTGTGTCCTCGATCTATGAGGAGCGTGACCACTTCATAGTTTCCCATCACAGCAGCCAGAATGAGCGGCGTGACGTGCGCAGGGAAGTCCGTCGAATGCGTAGTGCCCGCGTACTCCAGCCCCGGCGAGATCTTATGCTGGGCGTCCAACAACATCACTATAAACATAAACCTACTCAAAAACAAAAATCCTTATACAAGGCAAGTGAAAGCAAGAACAGGAACATTTTTACCCAATATTTTAATACAGTTACTTCTGACGGCATGTAACACACTGTCACCAATTTCTATATTCGGACACTTCACGAGAAATTCAACCATTGCCTCGGATCTGTTTTGCACCGCTATTTTGAGAGCCGATACCCCCTAAAAGGAAATAAGGTGTTAACTTTATTTACGCGTAACACAGATTGAATGAAAGTAATTGGGTATCTGACCTGATAATTGATGCAGTTTATATTAAGGTCTCCGCACTGTTCTACAAATGTTTTAACAGTGTTGACGTCATCTTCAGCCACGAGTTTCAAAAATTCAGCTTCATCGGGATGTAGCCTAGGTAAATGTATGTAGTCCTTGGAGTTAACTTCCAGGTTTTCTACACTTTCCTTAAAATAGAATTATGATCAAAATCTTGAAGTCTTGACTTATTTTATTATTGTATACTATATACACTTTACTAGCGGATGCCAAAAAAACACAAAAATATGTACATCTAAGTAAAAGTTAAATAAATTCTTTAGCATTGTTAAATTAAGTGAATAAATATACAGATATATATATTACCAATTCCATCTTCTCAAATGAATTGAATGAGCGTTTTGAATATTTACTCTTACTGTCAAATTGATTGGACGACCTCCGAATATAAGGTGTGCTAGATTTGTCGTACAATAAATTGTAACAGTAGCTGCTTGTTCGAGCATTTCCATAAGACCCACGATGGTGGAATTTTGGTACTGAGTATGTCTTTCTCTGAGAATGGCGTTTATTTAGTTCTTGTTGTGAAGGTTTCGTACCAGATGAGTTTTTTTGTCGCTCCTTATGATAAGAATTTGCGTCACTGAATTTATGAATCATGGTTTTGGTATCTCTTTTACTTGAGTAGACCCGTTCTTTGGATATTGGTATATTAGGCAATTGCTGATTTTCTATAGAATCTGTTCGCTGTGATTCTTGAGGCAAGAGAGAAATTTTCTCCTGCCGAGACATTTTTATCGAGCTTGAGCAGCGGAAGTCCTCTTTGATAACGGCCTATGCATGATGAGTAGAAACTGCTTCAGCGGCTAATGATTAGATATGTTGGTAAGCTTTTGTATTCTTCTTCTTTAATTAAAAACTGTTACCTGACATTAGGAGCTGCTAAACTTAAATTTTCATTCTGCATACACGGACATGCAAGATATATAAATATCTTACAAAACGTTGTTTACTTACTACACCTACATATATTGACTACTCACGTAGCAGTACGCTTATCACAGAATTAACAATTACGTCCAAATGCTGGAAATCGCCATAAAAAATTTAAAATTCTATCTATCAATTCGAGCCATAAACAAATATTAATACCTCCTTGTTATAATGCCAACTGCTTATCTTGTCTATGTATAATTGCATTCGTTTGCAAGGAGGTTAGTAATATCTCTTAGATAAGTCTGTGCAATAATACGGGAAACGACAACTATTGATACTGTACTTATCTATACATCTACAGTTATATCTACGCTATACGCCTATTTTAAATGTAAGCTGTAATAATTGCGGTGTCTAATTTTCGCTGTACATCGTATACAGTAACGCGAAGTACGAGTATGATCTCGAAATTATCTGAAAAAAATACAGAAATTCTAATATAACCGCTAAATATAAATGAATAATAATGATATCGCAAAAATGATGATGGGAAGGTTTCTTTTTGTTGAATATTTACGTTTGAAACGGCTTATAACCGTTTATCATGAATTTATTGATTCTCTGTCGGATGGCTTTGTGATGACATCATTTGCTTTAAAACTGGCTACTACTGGCCTGACTGTCACACGGGGCACAACTTGGTACCATTGACCTGAAAGCTTCTACATAAAAATCTTGCGCGTATTTTCAGTTTATTTTTAAATTATAAAACAATAACATTATAATAAAACAACTTTTAACCGGATTAATCGCGTGTATTATAGTTTTTTTGTTTTTCCTGACGTTTCGAACAATTTGCAGTGTTCGTGGTCGCAGGAGGACTAAGGTGTCAGGTGTCTCAACAGTTTATTTAAAATTATTTCAGTCTACCGTACATATAATTGATAAATTCATAAAATTATTTTTTCTCTGATACATGTTTAAAACTAAATCGCGACGGTATTTCCTAAGACTATCCCTGAGAAGAAATACCGAAACAAACTCAGGGGTCACAGTCGTTTTAAATTTAGAGATACAATTTTACAATTTTATCGAATTATAAACTAAAAGGTGTTCCGATGCACGCAGTAATCGCTCACAGTATCTTGATTTTTCTTGTGACTTGACTTTGTTTGGGACTTGATTATTTTTAGTACAGGGTTCCAAACAGGTGGTAATTGCCAACCATCTTCTCTATTGAAATTTGGGTGTTTTTTAATTTCAATAGCCTCGCGGAGCATTCTCGGTATATATCGGTTTTCTTTCGCGAGGATTTGGGGTTGGTCAAAACGTAGAAAATGGTTGGGTTTGTCTGTTGTATGTTCACAGACTGCAGATTTTGTTGAGCGTCTATTCTTGACGTCAGCTATGTGTTCTTTCAACCTGGTGCCAATGCTACGCTTTGTTTGCCCTATGTATGATAGCCCACAATCGCAATCAATCTTGTAGACCCCTGCATCTTGTAAGGGAATGTGGCACTTCACCGGTCTGAGAAGTTGGCTGATCTTTCTATGTGGCTTGAAGTAGGTTTTGATAGAAGCACGCTTCAAGATGTGACCAATTCTATCGGTGACCCCTTTGATGAAAGGTAGGACAGCAGGTCTGCGATCAACTGTGGTGGGCTTTGGGCGGCTTCTGCGACGGGGATGTGGAGCTCGTAAGTTATTATGTTTGATCTTCTTTGTTACAGAAATCTTTGTTACAGAGAGCACAAGGCATCTGCGACGCCGACCACCTGGCAGGGGAACTCAACCATCTGAAGCAAGTTCTCAAACATAATAACTTACGAGCTCCACATCCCCGTCGCAGAAGCCGCCCAAAGCCCACCACAGTTGATCGCAGACCTGCTGTCCTACCTTTCATCAAAGGGGTCACCGATAGAATTGGTCACATCTTGAAGCGTGCTTCTATCAAAACCTACTTCAACGCTGCAAAGTGTTCGAAACGTCAGGAAAAACAAAAAACCAATAATACACGCGATTAATCCGGTTAAAAGTTGTTTTATTATAATGTGTAGTGATCGCGCAAACCTAAGATATTACTATATAAAACAATAAGTTACAACTAGTAGGTGAGAAATACTCTTATACATTGCAGTTACTAGCTTGTTGTGTGTGTGTTGTAAATTCGTATTGTGTTATACAGGACTGTCTAGTAAATAGTACGGTATTCTGTAGAGAGTGCTATCTCGGGTATGACCTACCAAAATAGCATATTATATGCTTCCCAAAATGTTGTGGTTATCAAGAAATATGGAATGTCAAGTTATACGGAATTTTCCAAACTATCTAAAAATTTGTACGTAGATATATCACCACCTTGCAATTACCTCTACTTATTGAAAAGTATTTTTTTAAATTAATATCTTTTTTAAGTTATACCTTTTTGTGGATTCGAACCTGCGCCACCCGGGTAAATACCTACTCTAGGCGCTCTGACCATTCATCTCGATTTCTGCTCTCTACTACTACTAGTTTGTTTATCTATTTTTTTGTTTTTTGTTTTCGTAACTTCAAAAAAAGGAGAATTAAGTATAAATTGAAAACCATAACATTTTGCGGAACATTGAATGTGATATTTTGGTAAGTATTATCCCAAGCTTCACCAACTGCAGTACGTCGTGTTATTTGCAGGACAACCTGTATAAGCCGTAGTATGTAGCTCAAATATTCTGAGCACAGTTTTTGTATCAATTTTGTCTTACCTATACGCTAAGTTTATTGGTTAGGTAGGTTAATTCAGAATCTTACAGTACTTACCGCTGAATATGTTACGAGAGTTATGTCCGTAAAATTCATCGCTGTAAAAGCAATAGGCTTTTGGGCTCTGAAACAAGACAGCTAAGTTAGTCATTGTTGTAACCATACAAGCTAAGCAGCTAAGCAGTTAACCTGTGCCATATTTAAGGAGGTGACAATACCGCTGACACTGAACACGAACCAAAAAAAGATCAACACCTTGATCAAAACAACATATTTTTAATATTTATATTTTTTTTGTATTCAAACTAATTCGCCCGTGTGCTGCTCGCGACAAAAAACCAACTCGCGCAAATCTACAAAATATAGGCATAGAAATTTGCCGACAATTTATTGGGCCATTAGGGGTTTATTCTGAAAAACCCGCAAATTACACGAAAAACGCGTACGTCACGAACACGTTACGAAGTCAAAATTTGGCGATTAAATAACCGTAGAATTTTAAAGTAATTTTTCACGAATTTGTATCATTTGCTTTTTAAATATGGCACGGGTATCAACACCTTGTATAGATTGGTCATTATTTTTTTTTTTCATTTTTATGTATTATTTTTATTGTAGTGGGACAACTGACCTCTGCATAAGGAAAAGCAGGGCGCGGCGACACCGAGGATTAGTACGGTACCATCCACTATTGTAAGCCGCCGCCGCTACATCTGCGTTCTACAAGAATATTAGTCGTACATTAAAGACCCATTTAAATCGTTTTTCTTTCTTGCTCTCTTTTATTTATACGGAGAAATGTATTGTAATGTTGTTGAATGCAATAATTGAAGCAACACGAATTGTTAAGTCGTCTAATTCATTAACTTACATATTATAACGTTATCTATTTAAATATCTATATAGAAACTATCTACTCTTATCGACTCATAGTACTACTGAATTGTAAAGTTATAATATTAAATGGAAAAAGAATACGGTCGCGAGCAGGATTCGAACTTGCGCCTCAAGGATAAATACTCCAGGCGCTCTGACCACTAAGCCAACTCGAACTCTTAGCTTAGCGCGACCGAATTGTTTTTCCATTTAATATTATAACTTTTGAGTTCGCTTAGCATGCGTTAATGCTTTTCAAAGATTTAACTTTACTACTGAATTTTCATAGTCATGTGTGTTTTACGTATAAATTAATGACGTGCTTATAACGGTGAAGGAAAACATTGTGAGGAAATCAAACATTCAAATTTATCCCGGGGATAACGTTATCTACCGTTGGTGAAGTCTTTATTGTACCACGTTGGTACTTATGTATTCAACAGTTAATTAAATTACCCCGTATAATTTTTTAACAATCTATATTAATATAATAAATCTGAAGAGTTTGTTCGTTTGAACGCGCTAATCTCTGGAACTACCAGTCGGATTTGAAACTTTTCTATTGCATTTGATAGCCCATTTATTGAGGAAGCTTTGGCTACTAACATCATGCTACAACCCTTAAAGAAACAGCGAGTGAAACCGCGAGGCAAAGCTCGTATAATAAGATCGGAGATATGATAAATGCTTTAATGATTTAATGCGATTCTTGAGTAAATTCTGGAAGGTAAAATGTAAACATGACTGTGAAACAATATTTTTATGGATTTTAATAGCGGATCTTATGTTATCAAGATTACAAGCGGGGAATTAGAGGTACAAGCGCTCCATAGCTGTTGCCTCAGTCATTAGCAGACACAATAGATTTTTATTGTTACAACGTACAGATCTGTACGTTACTGAGCCGAAAGGTTAAAATCACTACAGGGAGATTGGTATAAGCGTATAGGAGTGTGATTTTTTTATCACTTGACAACAAAGTTTCCTGAATGTAATTGATGTGCAATTCATCTTTCTTATATGAGTATGGGATCTAAATGCATAATTTTCTTCATATTTCCGTCATTCTATTAAAAATGGAACGATGACCCACGAAAAGTATGGTAAAAAAAGAGCTCTGACCGCATAGAAAATGTCGTCCGCGTACCAACACAGCATTCCGATTTGAATTAGAGCTGAACCCAAAAAGAGTTTATTACTCACAGCCATTAGCGGTTCTAGGAGCTGAAAATGCACAATAAATTAAAAACAATTAACCGTTACAATTTTTTTTTAGTAAAGTGTAGGTACCTACAATGGAATTGTAAATCTAGATTAGACATAATACGAAGCATTTTTGTGGAATATAACTAGTATCTCTAGTCTAGTCTAGTAGAATCTCTTTTCAAATTAACTTAGTAGCTAGCAATTTAACTTCCACGGTTACGCACATGCGTAAGATCAATAAATCAAACATTTGCAATTAATACTTACCACAATCACAAAAACTACACAGCAAATATTGACGGAACTCAACATAATATTCACAAAGTTCGACAAGGAGAAAGCGTTCTCCAAATCGTTGCAGTATCTGGAATCCCAAAAAAACTTCAAACACAATACCTTAAATAGAGTATTGAAATATAACGTTTTATAACAATCACGTCTCACTCAATAGGCCTTATAAACTTGATACTTGCGCAAGATAACCGCTCACTACGGTAAAACGGAAGAAATTTATAATGTGTTTTGAATGTTTGGATTCTTTGACCTAAGAACATGGGTTTGGTCGGGTAAACATTCGTAAATGGGTATTTAAACGTGTTTCTGTCGTGTATCAACGTATGGCGGCTTAATGAACTGACAACTCGTAATTTATTTATTGTAGAGTTTTCAAATGAATGACGCTTACGTAATAAGTCGTTGATGCAGCTTGATGTTCCCTAGTATGTCCTGATAGTGGTCGTTGTCGCTGGTCCCCACAGATTCCAGCCGAAGCTTTAACAGTCGTAACAGTAAACTTATATGACTGGCCATTGCGGAGAATAAGAGGTCTGTGCTGACCATAATCCAGACGCAAGTTTGACCTACAAAATAAGCTTTTGTCATGTTAATATGAGCTTAGCAGTTTTACATTTATGAGTAATGTCATATTAGGTATGTAGTTTTATGGTAGAGAAGTGAGAATTTATGCGATTGGCGGTTATTTAGTCGTTAACATAAAGCTATATTGAAAGACTAGATAAATAAATCTATAGAAGGAAGTAAAGCATCAATAAAAATTGTCCTATGATAAATTTTCTGTCATGTTAACAATGTATTAGCACGTGATTATAATATAAAATTAATTTATTGCTGTCGGATAAAACATGTTTTTAAAAGTTTTATAATATTGGTTTGAAGTTCGTCATGCGATCACGTTCACCTTTGTTTTAGTGGCTCACTAGTGTATAGTCAAATGTTTGAAGTAGATTAATTGCTACTTAACCACGTCTAAAGCGGTGTAGCACTCAATACGATAATAAGACTTGAGATGATTCTATATTATCAGGACTTTCACTATCTCTGTGTCAATAAAACAATTATTTTGTTCGTAGAAATGGTCAAGGGTATTATTTATTGTTGATTTTTTGCTTGGCGAATGAGTTAGCATGTCGGGAGATACGATTAAGTTATTAAACGATACTATAATAGTGGCCTAGGTCATCATGCTAGTATAAGGAAAAGTGCTCTTTAAACATGTACAAGAAGATGATATTATCTTGTTCGAGATTGTTTACTGCATTTTTATAATTATTTTACACAGCATAATATTAATATAGCATCAGGACTGTACTCCCCGAAGGTGTAGGCAGAGGTATACACAGTTGTACACCCACATTTCCCGGACCACTACTGAGAATTCCTTAACAGAAAAACTCAATAACACTTTGCCCGACCCGGGAATCGAACCCAGGACCTCATGCTCAGCAGTCACGCTTGGGACCACTAGACCAACGAGGAGGTCATTGATTCTTTGATTTAGGTTTATTTCACCCTCACCCTCAATATTTTAATGCTATTTAAACTCCAAATTTAATTTTTATAATCTGTGCAAATTCCGAAAATTTAATATCAGTATTACTTCATATATATCATTATAAGATTTTAAACGTTCGGTATTTTGTTTTTTTTTTTTTTCCATTGAATTATCAGTTTATTAATTAGTTTTTTTTCATGGCTCTAACAGTTCATGAACTCTTAATACTTATTTCGGCTTAGCGTCGACTTAGGATAGGTTCTGTTAATTTTATTTATTGTAATCAATATGTCATCCTTTAAAGTAATTTGTTAATTTCATAAGAATGTTTAAGTTTACTAGATTTTGTCATTAGTATAGAAACAGGTTGTGGGATGAGAACCTTAAAATAATACGAAAACACGTTTTTGTCAGGCTGTATATGCAAGATATCACCTAGCCATATATGCAAGACATCTCTATTTACGACTAAATAAATCCAGTCCAGTAGCTAATTATAATCTTACCTGCAAATATTTCAAAGAGATAAACAACGACGTGCGCAAGCGTTTGGTGTTTATCAAACGGATACCACGACACCCAGACATAGCCGATATGAGCGTCCTTGCCTTGGAAAAGGCCGAAGAAATAAATGGCTATAGGTGTCAAATTGTAGAACCACACGCCTGATACGTTCATGAAGAAATACCCTGCCAAATAATATTTCAAATTAGTTAGAAATTAATAGATATGTTTGGTAAATTCTAAATAGGATTAAATATTGAGCATATATTTTATGTTAAAGATAAGGGATTAGCAATAATACTTTTATGATAATTTTTATCCAGCAACGCCAACTTTTCTCATTTGTAGAACATCTAAGAATTATTTTACACTGCAGTTATTATATTTAATAAAATTGCTTAACGATAATTTATTTGAGTTTGTCTTACATTTCAACGGCTTACATTTTAATTTCAATTCGATTGGTGCAAGTAAAGCGAAAGATTCTATTATTTTATTAGATCTAAACTGGTTACCATAAGTAAAATACATAGTATTATACCTCGTGCCTATGATTAATATGATAAAGCAGATTTACTTGCATACAGATCGTAAAGTATCACTTACTCTCACTAAACTGTTTAAATAATGTTTTGCCAGTGTCACTTAGAAGCGGACCGGATTCACTAGTGTTCGCACCTCAAACAGCAAAGTAAAGAATGTCAGTATTTAATGTAAACATAAAACACACTTACAGCGATGTGCGATGCGCAGAGCGTCGAGACTCTTGTTCTTAATGATTTGCGCTTCCTCTTCCAGCGGAGGCATCGGCCATATGCCTGCCAGCTCATGCAGTAACTGTCTGAATACGTCTTTTTTGTACCACAACACAAATACTTTTGCGATGCCTAAGAAAATAAACATTCATATAATAAAAAACAGTAACTAAATTAAAAAAATGAAAACAAATTACATTTGTGGTACAAGTTTGCGTGTCGCATTATGATTCAATCTAACTTTTTGCTTCATTAAAATTGTGCCTAATTAACTTTTACTATGTCAAGATTACGCTTCATAAAATAGTATAAACAACATCCTGTGTAACAGTTATTGAAAGAATCTCGAATACAGACAGATAGCCAGACTGTTACCTACCTCGTATATTTTTACGAAGTTACTTACTTAAAGCACCGTATCCAAAAGTATGGAAAAGTGGAACGACATCTTCGACTCGTGGCGAATTGGACAACGTGAGACCTATGAAGACGATTTCACTGAATACATGGTAGCAAATGCTGCTGACGGACACTATGAACATCAGCTTCTGAATTAGGTAAGCCGATGCGCTTTTGGGATCCTCGAACGACAGTCCAATGCGGCGCATACAAAATGCGCTCAGAATCAGAGATTCATCAATTTCCCGTTTCGCTTGTTCTATTGTTGACTCGGACATTTTCGCTAATGACCCTTTGTCTGCGGAAAGAGTCACGGATACTTTGGCTCGAATAAAACTGGGCGACTTTAAGTAGAGTGTGAAGCTGATAAATAGTTTATTATTTTAAAGTGTTGATTGTTGGGCGTATGCAGAGAGTTGGAATTTAGTCTGACAGTTAATGGAAAGTTTGTAAAACTTTATACATCGATCAACTACGCCTACCGTTTTCTTTGAAGCTTCATTAAATATCAACTATGTGTGTTATGGAATTTTAATGAATCTTTTGATTTATACATTGTTTTTAATAAAAATATTAATTTATTTCATTTAGAACAAACGGGTGTGGAAGAATAGAAAATCTATCAATAAGTACCGTAATGGGATAAATCTCATAGTTTGATGGCGTGACATGATTGGATTGAAGTAACAATTCTTCATTGTTGCGGTAACAGAATGCGTCGTTAGTGACACGCGAACTTGTCGTAATTAATATCGGATATGTTCTTGCTGATGGCAGGATCAGGATGATGAACTCCGCCGAGGAATGTTATGCATGATGTAAGGAATATTAATAAGTAAATTATTGCTTCGTATCTCTATTTTGCAGTGTCGGTCCCGTGTGTCGATCATTCGTCATAGCTATCGAATGAAGGAGTATTGTTTCTTAGGTATTCGAATTTTGAAATTATTACCTTTTTTTTTATTGAAAAGGCGTGTTCATAAAATATGGTGCAATATTTTTGTAAACACAATCTGAAGACAATTATAAGTACCTATACTGTAGTAAATGATAAAGGAATTATTCATAGGTTCATACCCCTAATTATTCGGCTGGAAATACAAACTGCTCTGATAAAACTCGTCACTTTTCAGTTTCAGTGCAGTTTCCACAAACATAGTTCTGTGCTCAGAACTGCACAGAATTAAGTGTGTGTAAACTGCAGGGGTGCTGTCTGAAAAGTAATTTGTGATTATATAAGAAACGACCGCTTTAATAGATTCTGTTTGTTTGGACTTATTTTATTATGAAAACTATAACTTATCGTATATGGGTTCGCTAATAGATACTTAAAGTTATTTAAAATTCTATATAAAGCTTTTCATAATCAAGGTTAAGAGGACACGAACTAATATCATAGGAAATTATATGCGACGTATAAGGTTTCAGTGAGCTAAACATATTGGTTTTAGTAATGGCTGCGTTGACATATGCGGATGGCTGCTCTCTTCAAACACACACACACACACACACACACTTCTTTTAATGACGCTTTTGATATAGTCATGGTCATGATGTTCCGTATATTGTCGTTTTTCATTTATGGGCGGGCATCGACACGAATTTAGAGTGATTTAAGATTTTCCCGCTAGAGATCGCGGTGTTTCGGCAAATTTAGCACGCGGCCCGCGGTCCGTGGCGAGCTTTACAGTTCGCCACCGTTACGCGACGATTAGGCTGCGCAAGCGCATAGCGCGCCTCCCCGTGCGCCTGCGACGACGACGGTGCACTTGTCATCGTACATTATAATGTATAGCATATTACCACATAAAACATGAATTAAGTTACTTTATAGGAAGGATGTTGAGGAGCCGGATCAATAAAATTTAAATCTCTGATATTTACTTTCTTAACATATCACTTCCTATATAAATACATTGTATTATTTAAGTATAAGTGTTATTATGCGAGGCGCTTTAATTCTTTGTCCACACCCCTACATAGTTATATTTTCTGTAATATTTTTCTATAAAACGCATGTTTGCTTTGAAATCCAAGGAATAGGAAGTAAGTTAGTAGTATCAATGATTTTTCCTAAAGCCCTGGTTTTGATAACGCAAATTCTTTTCATACTAATAATGGTTGAAAAATGGTATAAAACTTGAGTGTTGTTCATAAATAAAAATGAATAGAGATCTTTTTACGAAGTAAAAGTGCTAGGTATTATAGAAGATTGAGTGAACGACCCAGATCTATTGACGAGTTGATCGCCGACAAAAACATTGCTCTATCTGTCGAACTCCAAAT
The DNA here is from genome assembly GCA_935421205.1 of Xylocampa areola. Classification (NCBI taxonomy): domain Eukaryota; kingdom Metazoa; phylum Arthropoda; class Insecta; order Lepidoptera; family Noctuidae; genus Xylocampa; species Xylocampa areola. Next base: position 14,178,875 of record OW285201.1, read on the forward strand.
AAAAGCTTCGGAAACGAATAGAAATAACCGGATGAAGGTTACTGAGATATTTCTTTTATTTATGATAATAATTGTATGGCCAAATTGTTTAAATGATACTATACAACCTACAAGCTAAGAGGTATACATTTTCCGCGTTAAATAAATAAAGTGACCTGCAAGCCAGGACAAAAATCGAGTGTCATTGAGTAACAAATATCTACACTTTCATAATTTATATTAGAAAGAAGTTTATGTATACAATACCGCTTTCATTAAACAAATTGCAGGTTTTTGACAGTTTTAATAATTACTTTAGGAAAACGTACGAATGCAAAAATAATTCTTTCGCTCATATATAATGATATTTTTTTATACATGTTGAGGCCATGTAATGTGATGTGAGTTTAGTAGATCTGTAAATGATTGCTAAATAAATATCGCCCGGCGTCTCCTTAAGACCGATACAAGGAGGCTTGAAAATTCAATAAATTCGAACAATGACAAGGTAGCTCAGATAGAAGAGTGATGACACGGAATATCAAGGGTCACGGGGTCAAGCTCCGTTCTTGTCTATTATTTTTTCAAACTTTTTCTTGAAAAGCAGTAATTAATTCCTTCGCTTTTAACCTCGTATTATTTTTCAGAATGGTCCAACTAAAAATGTTGTAGTGCGCGTTTTAGTCTACGGGGCCTGTTTAAAGTATATAGCGCTACGTGCTCTTGACTGGACTTAATTTATCACAATGTATAACAAATAACTCTACGTTTATACGTAGAGTTATGCCCTGACTCAATAATCTCTACATCTTGGCTAAAAAGTATCGCTTGGCCGTTTCGTGATTGCCGTACAAACTATTCTTTATGGTCTTAAATATTATGTCACGTAATAATTCTACGAACATTAAACAGCCCAGGCATATTTTTCAGCCAAATTTTACTTATGGACAACCTAGAGGTTTTGATGATCATCATTCAGTAAGTCACTACGTCAATTAATCTGTAAGCTAGATAATTGTTACTTGTGTTATGTTTAATAAAACTGCTGAGGATCCGATTTCGGCATCTTATTCTGTAAATTTCAGCTTTCTAGCATTATCCAGATCGAAGCTATGACGGTTGGAAAATACAACAAAATACTTCCATAAAAGGGGGGTCACTACTAGGGAGATTACAAAGAAAATGGCATCAAGGTTCTCCATCTTCACTTCTTGAATTGATAATTTCCTAACGCATATAATATTATGACTAAAACCCGAACAACTAATGGATTGCACAAAATTCTTGAAAAATCATTAATTCTTTTTGCTGTTATATAATTAAGTTGTTTCTTCCGTTAGTGCAGAGACAAATTTTTTTTTTTTACACATACCTAACATACGAACCTACATCTTCAGAGATACTGCACAATTGACCTACAATGATTAAGTTTAGTAATAGGATATTTGTGTAAGTAAATATCGCGTGCAAGAAGTACCGTCACCGTCGGCGGCGAGCCACCGGCCACGATCACAGCTTCCCTGACATTCGCTCTAATGCGAGATCGTGTGGTAATGGATTAAGTGCTCCAAGCATTAGCACGATAACCCACATCATGTGCATTAAAATCATTCGGAAAATTGCTCCCATGACACCATTCATTGTGATACTGCATTTAATGTGACTACTATATTCGACAATTGTAATTTTGTACATTATTATAATTATGAGTATACCGATAGTGGAGGTGTGAGAATCGTTTGCTATGAGATACAGAAATTAAAAAGGCTAAAGTGTTTGGAATTAATATTTATTTTGCCAGTTAAGGGCAGTAAATATTAATTTTCATATGGAAATCCCATATTCCACACTGTATTTAATAAAATTGAAATTTGAAAGACTGAAAAGAGCAGCCTCGACATAACATTATTAACTTACCGAAAGAATCTCTCAACTAGGGACGCATACACATTTGATAATTAACCTTTCGGCTCAGTAACGTACAGATCTGTACGTTGTAACAATAAAAATCTATTGTGTCTGCTAATGACTGACGCAACAGCTTAAGGACTTAAAATTGTTCGCAGACATATCAATTTGTTGTATTTGGTTGCGTTCCAAATGTTTGTTAAACGCATCATAGATAAACAATCACACAGCACGGATCATCATACTATTTGTTATTTATTACTGAAATTGTAACAGATAAATTGCATTTATGATCTGCAAAACACACTATAATAAACTTCATGTGATTCGCAGTTTTTATCTTTTTCTTTTCAATTTACGATTTAAATTTTGACACGCAATACCAGTTTCAAACTTTCAGATGATAAAGCAATAACGTATTATATTATTACAACTTCTCATCATGTACATAATTGTTTTCTTTTGCTGTAGTGCGCACTCATTACACGGGGGCAGAGACAAGATGTTATTTTCTTATCCGAAGCCTACGGCGCTGTACATCATTAGGAGTCGAGTAATTGAATCTTACACAAATAAAAATAGATCAAAATATAGCATGTGCAGTGTAATTTAAGATTTTCATTGCGAAGGTAATGAGCAAGCCAATGCGTATCAACATTAACTTTCACTGCTGTGCCAACTTCAGCGCTGGCCTTAAATCCTCCTTTGGGAAACCGCAGGAAGTGAGATTAAAAACGGCGTCTGCGCATAAACATTTGTTTTTATTTGCAACAAAGCTATTAAGTGATAACTGTGCGTGGAGAGATGCTACTATTTTGTGAGTTTTTATCGCATCTAATTTTGTACGTGCATATTGAAGAAGACCTCGATTTTTATTAAAGTAATTGTTATTGATTTGGAATTTTGATCAAAAATGAAAGTTCTTTTCAATTGATTGTCTGATGGTAGATGTTTGCAATGTAATAATTTCAGTAATACTTTATTGGCGGTATCTCTGTATCTCATAATCTTTGGTAACTATAATGCCTACACAACGATAGGTTTATCTTTCAATCTAATAAAAGATGGATTTAGAGACGTACTTTGGGTAATTTTAGAAACGGTAATATCAATCATAGTTTAATATTATTTTTATGTAGTGCATGTGTTCCAGCTCTAAATTTCATGATTTTTTTGTATGTTGTATTCATTTCTTTTATTACAGGGCAAGCTAAATCTAATCAAATTGTTCGGTATCTTCAAAGAAACGCCGCATTACTTCGCACGGTTAGAAGATATTTCTTTAAAAAAAATGGACTCGCGAGTAAGTCAGTCGTTTATATGCTAAGTGTTATTGCTTCAATTTACTGTGACTTTTACAAATATGTGATCTTTACCTGACACACTGTTGATCTCTGTGCGTAGATATACCTGTCGATACATTTTTTTTTATGGAAATCCATCGTGAATTCTGTGCCGGACTCATACCGACTAAAACCATACGGGTCTATCTTTAATCTATCCGGGTTCCGGGATCACAGCTTCATTCACCGCAGCTTTACCTGGTGATAGATAATATAAAAATAACTAATGTTCGTTGGAAAATATTATGTTAGAACATTTGCAGAGTTAAGTTATTTGATTAATACATGGAACATAAAAGTGCACGATGCAGTGTAATAGTAAAAAATATACAAAACTATTATTATTAATAGGTAAATATGTACCTATATTTACCTATTACTTTACTTGACTCGTAAATATCTAGTAAATTAAATCTTACTATTGCTTTAGAATTTCTAAATTCTGTATATTTAAGAAAATTAAATGAATGTTGTTACATTTAAAAAAACCTCGGTATTTGATAAAGATTCAATTATAAATATAGATACGAGCCGTTATTACACATCTTGTAAGGTAGCCTACACAATCTACCTTTAATCAAAAAATTTCTTCGTTTTTTGATTTCAGAGAGCTATTACAAACGCCAGCTTTGTGCATAGACTACAACAAACGGCCCTGGGCAATAATGCCATAAGAAAACACGTTTAATAGTCAGATTAGTGATCGGTGCATGGCGTTATTAGTGCACAGGTGCCCATCTTGCTGACGTAATGCCATAGAGTTAATCTTACAACACCGTTTGAATCGAAAGAGCTAGTTTTATCTGAAATTGAGAGGACAATTTTGCACGGTTCCATTTGAATGTGTATCAGAGGGGCACGTAGTTATGTGATTACTACGTAGGTTAATCGATCTGTGCGCTTGAGCAAGGTTGTATGAGTGGAGGAGTGTTCTATATTAATTAATACCCCTTTGATGCCTTATATTGCCATACAACATTATAGATATTTAAATGATAAAAGTTAGGGATAATGTTTGGCGATGTAGATCCCATCACTGGTGTGATGTTAGATATTCTTCAAGGACTTTTTAGCAGCTCAAGTTACTACGATACGGTAGTAAAATCGAATATGGAAATGCTAGGCTGAGATCAGTCTACTGATTTTAGACACAAATGTTGTTTGACATTAACAACTCCCACGGTAAAACTATATATGTAGGCATAAGCAGGAATTTTTTACTCTGTGGAAAATTCTACATCGTCCCTGTATCGCTCTCCGATTAACTAACCACACGGATCTCAACACCTTTACACCTTCTCACTGTATTCGCTGCAATATATGCTGAATATACGCTCCCGTGATGTCAAATTGTTGAAGTTGTATGTCAGTCAAAAGAAATGGCTTGTTTTTTATGCAATTATTATTTGCTCCCCGCGGCACAAGCTGTATAAAAGTTTTATCTTTTTTGGAGAGAAATATAAATAATGTTCGCAACTCAAGTTATGCAAAAGGATCGTAGGTAAAAAAAATATGATGACATGTTATTTATTCGTGATCGAGTAATAACTACCCTAAAATCTAGACTTACGCCATATTAGGTACGTTATAACAGGTATTTTCTTTCAATTTTTGATTGTGATCAATTAAGTCGTTTTAATTTAAGTTTTAGATTTCTGTACTCCATCGTATATATTTAACTATAACAAGTCTCACACTCCTCAAAAAGCGGTACAAAGTTTTCTCTTCGCGTATTAGGTTTTTTTTTTTAAATCTCTATAGAATTATCTTTCGGTAGGTATTCAAGCAGATGAATTAGTATAAAACTATTATTTAGTCGTATTTATGCGTTTATGTAGTTCGGTAGGTCAGGCCAATAAAGTGTCGAACAATTGTACATTGTCGTAGGTATTATGGTACGATTACTTTAAGAAGCTTAAGCTGTAAACTAAATAATTTAGTACTGGCTATAATGTCGTTGCATTTGTTTGTATCGTGATTTATATTTTATTCTGACCTGTGAATTCTTTAAAAAAATCTGTAGGTTTTTATTACACGACTGCCCAAAAAAGGACTGTTATGTTTTCAGGGTTCATGTATGTTTGTGAGTTTGTTTATTGTACCATATCTTTTAAGCGCCCTAAATAGGTCCAGGCGGATTCTAACGATACCCCATAGGGTATCGTTAGAATCCTTATACTTTTTAACAGCTATAAATATATATTAGGAATATTGTAATAAACAAAAAAAGTATGAATTAAAAAATAAAAACGTAACACACCTTTTTTGGGATGTCGTTTAAAAAGCACATAAAATATTCCACAGAACTAGGGACTGCGATGAAAAGTTTTTAGTAACCCACATGGCAGGCGTGGTTTTTATTTAATTTGTTAGTATTTTTTTAAATTTTTAATTAGCTGTAGGAATTCAATTTGCCACATTACTAAAATTAGAATCCATTAGAGATATTAACGCAATTATATTTTTTTCTGCCTCGTTGGTCTAGTGGTCCTTAGCGCGAATCCTGAGCATGAGGTCTTGTCACTAGACTAAACTAGTCGGGCAATCCCGAAAAATTCACGTGCGTCGTAACCGGTGAACATTAATTGATATGAGGTCTTGAGTTTGATTCCCGGGTCGGGCAAAGTGTTATTGGGCTTTTCAATTAGGAACTACTCAGTAACAGCCCGGAGTTGGGAACTGTGCCCGGTAGATGGCAATAGACTCACCACCTGGGACTTAGTAACAGTATTGGTGAACTGTGGGCGTACAACTGTATACACCTCTGCTTACCCCATTCGGGAATACAGGCGTTAATCACGCCTTATTATTAATTGTGCCATGTTATGTCACATTTTTTAAGGTTATTTATTAGGTTACTTAATTTTAAGGGGTCGACCGCTTGTATGAGTGATAAGGATTCATTTAAACCATTTATAAACCTTTTTTGTTGGTTATGTTGTTTTCGTATAATATGGTAAATACTTTTTTTTTTCCATTTAATTCTTTACTTAAGTGAGTGTATTAGACTTGTATATTAACATTAAATTTAAGTAATTATACCCTTCAAAGCAAGTTAATAAATTAGGAACTTATATATATCTTACTTATCAATACAGGTGTATATAAAAAAAAAAACAATATATTTAATGTATTAAAAGACACAACGACATTTGCAAATAATGGTTAAAATGAATGTCATTGGTATTATTAGGACAATTAAATGTATAATTTACGAGCTTTTTGAAGGCCTCAGGTTGCACACTTTAAAAAGCTATAAATATATAATCAGGTACCTATAACAATGATTCCTAAGCAAGCTGAGACAGTAATACATAATATATCCTATATTATGTTACCAGTATATTAAAAAAATAACATAAATCTGTAAACAATTAACATTTCCCGGTATGGCTTAATTATTATCATTTGGCATACTCAAACCTTTTTAGTTGAGGGCACCAAATATCGTAATTTATTTGATAATTTTATTATCGAAGCTAAAAGCTCTTTCGTTCCGGAAACTGCCCCAAATTAAGGTTATATGTAAAGCAAATATTTGTTCATTAAATACGTTAAGACCATAATAAAATCTTAAGTATTCTCACGAGAAAATCATCTAGATAGATTGGCAGCGATGCCACACCCTGATGCCATTTAGAGTTCCGTTGTCCTGTCGTCTCGTTTGGGTGCGGGTACCTAGGTTCGAGCGCCAACGCTGGCAAATTGCAGTGTTAAGCTTGGGGCGCTTTATTGAAAATTCGATCTATCTGTTACATTCGGAAGGGTTGTGATTAGAGTTCGAATGTGTCTCTTGCGTGCGCGCAGAACGATCTATAGTCGAGTGGCACGTCCGTCGGCGGGAGTCCGTTATCCGGCGTCAGGTTACGGCCACGTCTATATAAGACCGTGGCGTCTTCTTCAGCATTTCATTCCGTTTGAGTCGTTTGGTCGGCTGCGTGCTTTGTGTCGTCGCACGCGCCCCGTCTCCGGCTCGCACTCGCGCCGGTCCTCTTTAGTTCCTCCCATTCATTTGCCGGTGCGTCCGTTCAGGTCGAGTGCTCGCATAGTTCCCGGACACAGTTCAGTTTTGTGAACACTTGAACATTATCTCGTGACACAGTTGAAGAAAGTGAAGCGTCCCGCTGTACTCAGGTATTTTATGACTTTTATTTATTTGTTATAATTAAGAGAAAATATTCGTAATAGGACTGACGAAGTGGGTGGAAAAATTTAGTGTGGTTCAATTGTAAGTGGTAAGTAAAGAGGAGTACTTAGATCTTTAATTAAGCACCTTAATTATAAATATGAAATAATCCGATCCGCTTATCTTATGTTCAATTATCTGCTGCGTTAGATTATTTTTTGTAGTGACTTTTAAGCAACAATGATTTAAGGAACAAAAAGCTAATCCAACACTTATAATTTTGAAACACTTTCTTAACGACGCACAAATAGTACATAATATAAAAATACTAACTGTGCCCCGCAAACGTTGTTCTGCCATAAAAAATTGGATAGGGCCACCCTTATCACCTAGAGATATAAAAAATATGACCCATTTTCAGACCTACCAAATATGCACAAAAAAATCATAAAATCGGTCAAGCCGTTTCGGAGGAGTTCGATAACAAACACCGTGACACGAAATTTTTATATATTAGAGAAGATACTTCGAGTCATGCCTTTTTAACCGTTTGTTAAACCCAGCAATTCCTGTATTATCTCACTGTTATACTGGTATAATACAACATTCCTTAACTACAAAAAAGTTAGGAAAAAGAAGAGTTATAATTCAAAATGTGACAGGTAACACAGTCGCTCACAGAAGGAAAGAGTCAAGCGCACGCGCAAACTAAGCCGTAATGGAGTATCTACAGATTGTGTTTTTATTGCTTTTTAATCGAGAGAATACAAATTAAAAGTATGATATAACATAACCGATAAACTCCATAAAACATAATTGTTACGTCGAGGACACCGACCGTAACATGGAAGGCACGTCGTAAAATATAGAAACACATCGCTTTCCTCGCTTTATTATACGATAGCAAATATAAATTTATGTGTAATAACGTCATAAAGTTGTCGATTTAAAGTTGATAATCATTCCTGTAGTAAAGGGTAAAATTAAACTGGTAATTGACGAGGAATAAAAACAGTAAATTCGACAAAGAAAATGTATGCGGAAGCGAGTCTTCAGTGCAATATCGATCATCTTAGATTTGACATTTCACGCATAAGCTTAACCGTGGAAACTATCCAAGTGCGTCCAGCAATATCGTGAAATAATACCGTCAAGGTATTCGTAATAACTAAATTACATACGGACTGTCATCTATCATTTATTCGCACGGTCCTGCCGACGTAACCCCATTGCACTAGGTAAACGCACGTTATTGGTACGAAGATGATAAAATGATTACCGTCATTACCGGAGAATTACGACGAGAAGGAGACGTCGGTCTCTTCGACCATTATGTGCACTTGCGTGAGATACCCGCCTCGCCTCGCTCTGCTATTGTTTTAATGTTTTTTGCTAAGAATAAAATGGACATTCAATTGGATTTCATCTCCGCTTCTAAAGGATAAAAAGTAAAAGTTGTAAAGTAAAAGTTTATCTCGAATTTCTTCACTTATCTCATGTTAGTCTATTTTTTCTTACGATAGCTCTCGTAAAAATGTATAGACGGAACAAGAAAAAATAAAGAAAAACTGAAGAACTGGCATGAAAAACTAGTTGAAGCACGTTGCAAAAACTATAGTCGATATCTGGCGACTAAATTACCTTCTGTAGACAGCGAATATACTGCGTTCGAACAGGGATCATCAATCAAGTAACCACCCGACGTTAATGTGTCAAAATTTAGAAAAAAATCTAGGCTTAGCTACATTTGTAGTTTTGTTTCTATTGTCTACAAGATTTATATTTTTATCGTATCGCATTTCTTTTTTATCATTACCATAAATGTTTGATTAAATATATTATTAATTATCACTTTAGTTGCTTTACATTTAATCACCGATGTTCTGACTCACATTAAAACTTACAAGTCACCAGTCGCGAATTAATTAACACTTATTAGAATTCAAGGACGTTTCCTTGACTCCGGAAGCACTCAACAGGAGCTTAATTAAAACAAAAAGTCCTGACAATTTACGTACATAAGTAAAACAAAAAAAAAGTAGGTAACTCATTTGGGAATTACAAAAAACTAAGTTGCAACCACATCTGCTTGTTCTAAGACTAGTTCGTAAACAGGTTACACTACTACGACAGGCACAGGATGCTTGTTATTAAAAATTTAATAACACCGTCTGCATGAACTGGCGATAATGAAAAATATGATTTACCGTCTATTTTTAGGAATAAAGTGGTATTAGTTGGCAAAAAAAGGTTACGTTTTAGCAATAGTTTCCTTGACCCGTAACATTGACTTTACCCATCGGCCGTCGCAATGTAGGCGCGCCGTGCTCACTACTGAATCATGGACTTCGAGGCTTCGACTCACTACATAATGGTGATGGCTGCACTTTATTTGTTGTGGTTGTGTGTACTAGGTGACTAACGTAGGTGGCCATTATGCAAATGTCTTTCATATCGTTATAACACAACATTTTATGAACTATGCTGTGGAATAAATAAAGCAAATTGCTTTTTTTATTGAAAATTTGTGTATTCTAACTAGGACTACTTGGAAACTAGAGTATTGAAAAGGAAATACAAATTATGATTAATACAATTAGATTGAATGAATTTCGGTTCTAATTTCCTCCAAATGTTTTAGTAAAACAGTCCTTACTTAGTCATTGTTACAAAAACTCATAAGCGAGCAATGGCCCGAGCATATAGTGACGTATGTATGAATATGGTCGCAAAAAACGCGAGTATGATAACCACATGCGTGGGCACACAACCAGTTGTCGGTTTTTTGCGAGCAAGTGCAAGCGGCCTTGACCGGGTGCGCTCGCGCCGCCCAAAACGCCGATCGGCCCACTTAACACCATACATTATACTCAAGTCATTACATATTACTAAAATTATACTAAATTGTTAGTTTAGCTTGGTAGTTTGTTTAAGTATAGAGTCTGAAAGAGTAGGTGTGAAAATGTATTTTCAATTGAATTTGTAGCTCAATATCGTTTATTTTTTTTAATGGGTTGAGTCGAGTAAAATGACTGCGCTGTCATTTTTTTTCATTCTGTAGGCCTATTCATTAATATTACTTCAACAACTGCTTAACATCACCACGTACAACCACAATGACGTAGGAAAGTAGAACAAATAATTCATTTTTCATATTTGTATGGTGTTATAGTTTCATTCATGTAGGTATTCTTCTATAGGAAACACATGAATGTATGGTCACCATTGGTTTGCAAGGTCTATGTCCGTTGTTTTTTCTATTTCCAATAACTAATGTCTTCTCTCAAGATTAATCACTTGATGGTTTTGTTTATATACATCATTGTTGATTGATTGATCGACCTTACAATAATTGGCATTGGTCAATGAGTTTTATGTTTTTTTTGATAAAAAATAGGTGGAGTTACTGAATGACGGGTGTCGATCAGATGTCAGTCAGGTATAAGGAAGCGCCCTGCGTATATAAAATGCACAATTGGACATTCAAAGAGAAGAACATTATGTCAAAAGTAAATATTTAATTAATAATAAAAAAATTGTGGTACCAAAAATACTGTCGCTACCAGTATTTGACCCTGCGCCTCCCGGATAAATACACACTTTGCTAACTAAGCCATCATGACCTCTGCTCACTACTCCGAATTCTATTCCCACGTTTTAAATGTTTTATGGTGACGTAATCGCCACCGCATCCGATAATGCGTTTGAAAGACTTATCTGTATTAGCCCTATCTGTTCGTTTGCAGTTTTTCTTCTTATCGTGTGGTTGATGAACAACCTAGTGTCAGAGATTAAGCCCCCGGAGGTCTCTGACATGGTTTTACAAACCATAGAGAATATCTCTCAGGTGTGCTGGTTTCCTCACGATGTTTTCCTTCACCGTTTTAAGCAAGTGATAATAAATTTATATTAAATTTCATCAGTGCTTCTTATTAAGTCCCATGTAATGGATATTGAGCCTATTGCAATGGTTAATGAACCGAATTCCAAACTCCGGGCTGCTATTGACAATTTACTAACAGAAAAACCCAATAACACGTTTCCCGATCCGAGAATCGAACCCAGGACCTTCTTCATGTTTAGGAGTTGCGCTTGGGACCACTAGATCAATGATGCAGTTTACAATATATATACAATATAAAAATCAATAAAAGAAGTCAAAAATTTCTATCTTCTATAATTTTAGTTTATTGCATAAGATTTAATGTCTTCCTTTAGCTTGGGAGAGGGCACTGACACCTGTAACACAGGTTTATCACCTAGCATAGGAGTCAGGGACTTCACACAAATTGTATCCACAACTTTATATCAATAAATAAATGAAAGAAAAGTGGGGTTACTCTTGAAACTAATACCAATTCCAATCGAATTCCAATATTAAATTGACGCCTTAAAACAACGCGTAATTTTAAAATAAATTTACCTACATTATAGTTGCCTCAATTTTAAAGCAGGTTGTCTTCATAATATCCTGAATCTATAATTATTTATTAGACATTTTGGCATTTAAAAGTACGAACTGACATATTTCCAATGTCAATCGAGCGGAATTATTTTCAAGAGTAAGCCCAAAGGTCTTCTAATTTTATTGATTTTTATATTGTTAGATTCACTCATTTGTCATTTGACATGAGTACTTTCAACCGGTAAAAGAAGTGTGTACTAAAATTATTCACATAAAACTATGTAAGTATGGGTTAAGTGTCACCGTTACTCATAAACTGCTTAGATGCTGTTAGATGCGATGTTACAAGCTTAGTATATTGTCTATTCAATAAATCGATGCCAATAACCATACTTCCTACTAATAATAAAATGTGGAGGTTTATTTATCTACGTCTTGCATATAAGTATTTTCACGATTAAGGCGTGTGACTGATTGTGATAAACTGACATCAGTCAGCTTTCAAACATTTAGTACACAATAATTAAAGTCACCGACCAAAAAACCTTGGCAATAACATGTTGAATATTGTTTACTATATATAATAAGTGTATAATTAACTTCCCCCCACCAATTATTGTAGGTTATAGTTGGTATTTTTTTTTCAAACTCTTCTATTCTTAGGGCATTACTGTAGATGTTTCTTAAAATAGTAAAAAATCTTCTAGAAATTATTTCTTAAAGTAATTGTAAGCTCAAGATAAATCTTTGAAAAGCATTAACGCATTCTTAGCGAACTCTAAAGTTATTATATTAAATGACTGTCGAGATGGCTTAGTGGTCAGAGCGCCTGGAGTATTTATCCGGGAGGCGCAGGTTCGAATCCTGTTCGCGACCGTATTCTTTTTCCATTTAATATAATAACTTTAATTGTAAGCTATTTCTTTTTCCGGCCAACTCAATTTTTTGGGTAATTAATTAATCTTTGCATATAGCTTGTAGGATTTTAAAACAGTTGAGAAATAAATATACAGTTTTCGTGTACGAAATAAATAAGTAGTTCAGAATATTTTTAACCTTTACAACGAAAGGGATAAACGAAACAATTATGCCTTAGGTTAATTTGAGTATTAAAATATTTTTGTTTGAAACCTGAAACGACATCAGCCTTTCACGTGGAAGAATTCGCTAGTAAAGTATAAAGTAATACGTGTAACAATCTTCTTCTGAACAATCTGTAGAGGTCAGCCGTGGTTACTCGCACCGATATAATGTATGTATGTGTTTGTTTTGCTGTTTATTGTCAAGGCAGTCTATTGGTGTCACATGCGATTTCTAAATTGGCGTCCCGAGCTGATGTAAGGTGTAAATTATAGGCATTATGTATTATGCATGTTAGGTAGCGACGGTTCATGGAACAACGGGGCACCTGCACTTGATGGTGGACAAACAAAAAGCATAGGTTAGAGGCAGAGATTCTAAATTATATACGATTTGAATTATTTGTACTTGGATATATTTGAATATCTGAGAGTTTACTAGTATTTTTTCTAGGTTTTGAGTCTTTATTAAATAATAGATCGCGTAAGAAATCTCGTTGAGTATGTTTATATGTAATTAGCATATGTATGATGGTTTAAAATCATTCGCAAATATTCATACTTATTTATCATGTTGAGAATTTTTTAAACTGGCTCCTTTGTAGGCTTGCTTCACCATCGATCACATTTTTGATCTAAGGGTAGTTTGTGGTCACGTCACGAAATTTATTATAAAAAAAAATGCAAGAAATATAGAAAGTTACTTTAACTTATAAAACCCTTCTTTCCAAAAGACTTCGAACATTTCTTCTTCCTGTAAGATGCAGTGCTCATTGAGGTGTCAATTTCGTCAAGAACGCAATATGAACATGGATTCCGTGGATGTAATTGCGTCGGCATGCACCGTGCAAGCGAACATAAGGCCCCACTACTTTCCCCCGACCTAGTGCCCTCCTGCCGGCCCAGCCGACCCACAATCTTACAATTCCGTAATGTTTCACATTTTATTTGAAATTTGCTGTGGCTCATTACACGTCACTTTTACAGTTACATCTAATAACAACAGCATTCTACGATTGTCCACTTTGACGGCAAGCGGTAATTGATGATAAGTAGCGTTTGTGTGGTCGGTTGAGTGTAGAATTATATTTGTAATCAAATTAATAGAAACTAAGAAACCTTTTAATTTGGCAAAAAAGTGATATTGATTGATTAGGTACTTGATACTTAAGCATATAGATAATCCATCATACAATCAATCAGACAAAACAGTTTTGACTGTTGTAGTAAATTCTGTGATTATTTTATTGATGTCTCGAAAGGATTTATTTAGTGCGTCATAAATCATCAGTAAAAAAATCGCAGTTCATCAATCTCTGGTGCGGTGTTCGTGCAGAACACCGGCGCTGGCGCACGACACCTCACGTGCGCGCGCATCCACGCCGAATGTTCTCTAACACCCGTGTAATTCAATCGCGCCTTATGATCGCATATGAAAAAGAAAATTATTCCTACCACTAAAAAACAGCCAAGTAATCGCCGTTCGTGATTGCTGCCATAGAGCATGTAACTTTGTCTGAAGCAATTTATTTATTCGTTTCCACTGAAGTACCGAACCATTATCTTGCTACCATAAAATGAGAAAGAAATGCTAAAAATATTTTTACTTCTATCGACGTTACAATGTTACGCCAAATTGCAATATCATCACAGTTTAAATCTATGAGATGATAAATGTTTTATTTTACAATTATTCGCTTCGTAATGTCTACGACAAATTGAATCCGGGAGCAGGTGGAAATAATCTATTTGATTAAATATAAAATCCTCCTTTTAGTATTTCACCGCTCCGCAATCTGCTGTATTTTAATAATGTTTTAGATAGAAGGAATAGGGCAGATGGAGCGATCTCTCATTTGATTAACGTATATGGTGTTCAATGTTAAACGCATATATAAGCGCACCGGTACGAGTGGGGCCGATTAAAAACTTGAAACGAGATTACAGATAATTCTGACTATGCGTATATAGATATAGTATATAGAGTTTATTTCTTTGACTTTGCTATCATCACGTGTGCTAACAGCGGCGCGGGAACATTATCGTATGCATCTCATTCTAAGCGCGACTTGCTACGGAACAGTTAGACGAAATTTTTTACATTCCACAATATTCGTTTGTCGAATGACACGAGTGTTTAGCTAGCGTGGGCGTGTCGTTCCAAAGAGAACATAGCCCTATGTGTAATACGAACTTTATGCTTTAGGTCAGATCGTGAATTCAAATGATACTTTAGCTGGATTCCTTATTCATGCACTTCCTTACTAAGTTCAAAGCACTGGAAACACGGTCTAGTTACACTAATACAGTCAGTTTATTTATGTAAGTAGTTCGCTGCGTTCCAAACTCAATAAACTGTCCTGAATGGATAATGTTATGAGTGTCGGCGGCAATGAGAAATGCAATAAGGAAAGTCGTTGCGGATTTATTCACGCCTAACTTGTGCATGTCCTTTCTTCTGTAGATGTGAATGTTATACCGAGGATTGTCTGCAGGATTCATTTAAATGTCGTATAAATAAATGTATTGATAACTATTGAATGTCGATAGTAGAAAAACATAACTGATTTGCAGTAGCTTTGGGTTTAGCATAGAGTCCCGGGCTGTGCGATGAGCGTGCGCCGCAGGCACGTCGCCGTCGAACCGCGACCCACTAAACTGATGAATAAGCGAGAAAGTGCACACGCCACGAATATGCGTTTATGCCCGGTTGCCGGTGAACTAATAAAATTTATTAACCTATTCGATTTCGCGACCTCAATGTTGCATTTATTGCTGCACAAGAAGTAGCCGATTAATCGGTTTTTGATCGCAAGAGAAATGTGCATGGTTCACGAATTCTCCATATACGGTTGACTGGGTGAAACGTAGAGCTTGACTTGTTCTGATTTGCGTTGGGAGGATTATATGGCCGGTCTGTTTTCTCTGTTAAGTGGGGTAGTGTGACGGTCACACGGGCCAGCTGTGGTGGTGGTAGTTAGTGGTGCGTGTCTGTTGGGAAGCATGCCGGCGGCGCCGCCCGGCGGTGTCCGGCGTCCGGCGGCCTGCTTCCACGGCGACAGCACACAACAAAAAGCGCCACTCAACTGTGACCACTAATCACTCAGTAACGCATGCTTACAGCTAATTGTTACTACATGTTTCCAAGAAACTTCTCACTGCTTTGTTGTTCGAGTGGTCGTAACTGCTGAGCGTGAGGGCTTGGGTTCAATTGTCGTAGTGAGGTAATTCTGTCGAGGAATTTGCAATAACAATCACGGGTTTATAGGGATTGGGTCGCAACCTTTCTCGCATACGATCTTAACTACTGCTCAATGAATCGTTGGTTTTCAATCGTGTATGAATGTTAATGTTTAATGTAAATTAAAATTCACGTTCCACAGACAGTCAAACTAGAAGTCAACAATGCAATAAAGCGACTTGAGAATTCTTTGAAAGGGGTATAAAGTTGTTACAGCTTTTTATTGAGTAAAAAATGTAATTTATCCTAACATTAAGAAAATACCGAAGCTTGCTCGAGTTTTAAAACAGAAATAAATTGTGATTCGTTATCTTTACGTACTCATTAAGGGACAGCCATACACATAACACACCATAACTAATTATATCACTCAATAGAGATGTTGTAAGTGATAATATCAGGATCATTTAACGAGATCATTATAAAAAATAATACGTTCAATATTCAGGTTGGGAAGAGGAACGTGTATTGTAATCTGGCTTTAGATCACACCTCGTCTACCTCGTCTTTTACTGTAACTATTTTAGGCCTGTCCGGTGTAACTAGATGCGGGTAAGTGTGTCTGTCAGAGCGCTTGACCTAAGTAACTCAAGTAGTAGGTACATGATACTAGTTATCCTATTTATTGACTGCCTCGTTGGTGTAGTGGTCGCAAGCGCGGCTTCTGAGCGTGAGGTCCTAGGTTCGTTCCCAGGTCGGGCAAAAAGTTATTCAGTTTTCCTTTTAGGAAACTCTCAGTAGCAGCCCGGAGTCAGGAAGTTGGTGGTGTGACACCCCCGTGCTTCGGAGAGCACATAAAGCCGTCGGTCCTGCGCCTGATCTGTCCCCGGTCATGTCGGATTATGAGAGTGAAGGAAGAGGGAGTGCATCTGTGTCTCCGCATACACTTGTACATTATAATATCTCCTGCGTACTTGGCTAATCTCCGTGGAGATAGGCCGCCGTCACCGATATACGGTCGGAGTATTTTATTTATTATCCTATGACTAACGAAGGAACTGCTAACTATAACACAAGACTCTGTGTTTGCTCAGTAGTGTAAGTTGACTCACTTTATGATTCATGTTCTAGCTCAATAAAACTATATTTTGGGGTTAACTAGATCTCAGATTAGTATCCGTGACTTTTCTTAATCACAGTTTTTAATATTTATACATAAACACAAATTAATTATTGTTCACCGTTACTACCTACTCACGTGTATTCTTCGAGTTTGCCCGACTAGTTTCGAGCTCGAATGGTGCACTTAGTCATGAGCTGAGTCCGCGGCAATGTCGCGAGTCATAGCCTGAGTGCCGTGAGTATACCTCACGAAAGTTATTATATAAATAAACACACATAGGCGCGCTTGTATTCCCCGAAGAGGTAGGCAGAGATGTACAAAGTTGTACACCCACATTTAACCAATGCTGTTATTAAGTCCCATGTAATAGGGGATGAGCCAATTGCCATCTACCAGGCACAATTTCAAACATCGGGCTGCTACTGAAAATTTCCTAACAGAAATCCCAATAACACTTTGTCCGACCCGGAAATCGACCCCAAGATTCAAGATTTATAGTTTTTTTTAAATATATCAAAATATCATTACTAAAGCTAAACAGTAGAAAGAAAAAAAAAACGATCGCAAGCAGTATTTGAACCTGCGCTTCCCGGATAAGAATTCTAGGCGCTCTATCGACCGAGCTTACCCGACTTGTGCTCAAGATTCCGATTTCTCTGACCGTTCTTGTGATAGGATATGTTATGTTGTAGGTAGGTGATAGGCCTATTACCGCCAACTGAGAATAAAAAGCCCAATAACATTTTTCATTTCTCGTTTTGACCGAGCGTGGCAAAGGGATGGTATAACTTATAATATCGATTCTTTCACACAGTGGCGTCAATTCTAATATAGAAAACTAAACTAAATTTAGAGTATTGCTGTCTTTTACTAACCGTTACTATATGAGCGGGACGGGATGACGTCAAATTCAAATTTAATAATGTCAACCTAAAATTTCCATACAGTTTTCGTTTGACATCTCTAATTATAGTGGCTACCTAAAACGGTGCATACTGAAAACGTTTGGAGATTTTAATTTGACGTGCCTAAATTCAAATTAGGCACGTCAAAAATTTAAATTAATAAATGTAAATTTTGTTTAGTTTGGTACATTAAAATTGACGCTAGTAGCTTTAAAACTTAAATCCTCCTCTAATCTAGTCCCAAATCTATCCACGAATGACTATTCAAAGAAATTGTCACTATGCGCGTCACATTTTATGATAATTTAGTGACAAGTTACGACGCATGTACGGTCCAGTGCATTGTGTTGGATTATAAACATTTATAACATCATAATCAGCCGGTGACGTAACAGATCATAACCGTGTTGTCTGTTTGTCATGCAAATGATATGGAACGCTTCGGTGAGTTCGGTCAGAGGCGGTTGACTTGATCGAGCGAGACTAGTGATGCGATATAACAATAAGTACGATTGTTTGTTTAAATATATTTGAACTGTTAGCTCCTGAACAACGTCGGAATTTAATCATGGGTGTTTTGATGAGATATGTTTATGAATAAATTATGCTGCATTATATCATATTTAATATTCAATTGTTTGACTGCCTTGTTGCTCTAGTTGGTGCAAACGCGACTGCTGGTTCTGGCTGAATGGTTCGAGGGGTTCGATTCACGGGTCAGGCAAAGCGTTACTGGTTTCTTCTTTGAGAAAAGTCTTAGTATTCGCCTGGAGCTTCGAATTGTGTCTGCCAATAGGCTCAACACCTTTATTGGTTCTTAATAACAACATCAGTGAAATGTGGGTGTAGAATAGTACATTTCTGCCTACCTCTTCGGTAATGCAGACGTAGGCGTATGATAAGTAACGTTATTTTTAAATTAATTGATAGGGCTTTGTCACTTAGCGACCATATCACCCATAAGTTATGTTAAACATTCAAACACATAAACGCATGCAGAGCGAATATTTAAGTTATAAATTTTTGTGGAAAGCAAAATGTCATTCACAGTGACCAGTTAAATTATTTAATTATTTTAACTGGTTACATTTTTAAGCCTGGTAAATATAACATGCGTAACTTACATGAGTTACTTAGAGCCCCACGTCCGTCGGCGCGGACGCATATTTTCCCGCGGGGTTGAATGATCGCTAGAACGTGTATAGGCGGAAATAACGATATAAATCGACGGAGTTATTGCATGTTTGGGACATCTATATAGATATACATAGCATCACACAATTGTACACCCACATTTCACCAATACTGTTATTAAGTCCCATGTAATAGGTGGTGAGCCTATTGGCATCAACCGGGCACAATTCCAAACTTCGGGCTGCTGCTGAGAATTTCCTAACAGAAAAACTCAATAACACTGCCCGACCCGGGAATCGAACCCGAGACCTCCTGCTCAGCAGTCGCGCTACGGACCACTAGTGGTAGAAACTGCCTCGTTGGTCTAGACCAACGAGGCAGTTTCTACCTTCTAATATAGATATACAGCCTTCATAAAATACTGAGTAAAAGTCTAACGTCAATAAAGGCAAAATATCAGAGTACACACCACAATACATAGAATCGATAAATTTCCTTCCTCGTAATCTCTGTTTAAGTTTCCTTCCTCGTCTAATAATATAATCTGTGTGTAGGTATGCGGTCGTATTCGAAGCCGCACTTATTATTTTTTATTACATAATAATTGTGGGGACGTCGTTCTGGTCGGTCGGTGACTCCCTTCCTCTCCCCTCTCCCCCTCCGATCGGGATCGCCGCACCCGCTTCTGGTTCGCTGAGAAAACAATGCGATAACATTATCCACGCTGTCAACGACCAAATAAGTCACGTCGGCTCGCGATTGTTTGGTAATATTAAAGCACGGACATTAACACTTTATGAAAATCTCGGACACTACACTTTCTACCTTCTATTAAGAGGAAATCGCAGACGTTAGTAAAATGATATCATCTAAGAAAGTTCTATTACTGATAATGAACTAAAAGAGAAAATGTGTCGATTAATATCGCGTTAGTAGAATCATGTTAATTTACTTCATAAGGGATAGTAGAAATGAGGTTATTGAAGCCGATCTCTTGATTCAAAGTTAATGTTTAAGCTCGTAGGTGGCGTGCTACGAAATTGTATTGCAAGAGTTTCGCATCCATACAAAAGACATCAACGCGTTGATATGCTACGAGATTTTAAAATAATTGTGCTACGAACATTTTAAAATGATTGGGAATGCATATTTTGCGTTATTTGCATTTTATTACGATAAACTGAATTTTACAAAATACTGCCATTGATTTAAAAAGCTATTTTCACGTAGCAAAGAACAGCCATTTAATTCGAAACCACAAGTAAAGGTCAATTCGCGTACCGTTATTTTGAACGTATAATAAGAAAAAGTCGGTTAAATGGCAAGTTCTACTTCTTATAATGACATAACTAACCGATCGGCGAACAGACAAGGAAACGAGAATAATTGTATTAACCTACCACAAAACACTTTTGTTATATCGGTACTTATTGGCTTCTAATTTGTAATTATAGGCGTAAAAGTTCTTATAATGGCGTATCGGGCTGCGTCAGTCGTCAGTTGTTCGCGAAAAGAATGTTAACGGGTCTGCTTCCATGTTGGAGGTAGGTCCAGCGTCCCAGGCGGCTGAGATTAGCGATAGCGACACAAAGAGTGACCGAGCGATGTAACCAAGCGATGTGATCGTATTACATTATACTGATACAAAGATAGTAGGGACAGCGGGTTTCTTTACATGCAACTATGCAATATTTTCAACTGTCGGACGGTACTGATGACCGATGACACGTAGATAAATGTTATGATACCTGCTCGCTTTTTTATTACTTCTGTTCTTGTTAATGTAAGGCGTGTAATGTTTGTATTTGTTTGTTGTGTTGCCGCTCTGTTTTAATGTAGTGTTAGATTTGAATATGAGAGTGTTATGGGCTTTAAACATAGCTTAACAAAATTTGATTTATTATTATTTAATTATTTTTTTAATTAAATATTCCGGATTCGCTAATGTTAAGCCTCAAGGCTATATTAGGTCAGAATTAATCAGTAAAATTGAAACCAAACGGATTATAGATGGATTCAATCTTCCGGATTACAATGATTTGAATAATTAATTAATTGATTACGTTTCGCATTATAACTGGATTTTAACTGACGAATATCTTAATATAATTTTCTCATAACTAAAAACACTTTAATTGCTTCGTTGGTCTAGTGGTCCCGATCGCGACTGTCTTGGGTTCGATTCCCATGTCAGGCAAAGTGTTATTAGGTTTTTCTGTTAGGAAATTTTAGATGGCAATAGGCTCACCACCTAGAACTTAATAACAGCATTGGTGAAATGTGTGTGTACATACAATTGTGTACACCTCTGCCTACTCCTTCCGGGAAAACAGCCGTGATGCTATGTAAAGTTATGTTTAAAAATCACTTTAAAAGTCAAGAAAGAAGAACATTAGCATACTGAGAGCGTCGTAACTGTTCATAATGTCATATAAATGTGGTTTATTCAAAGATTCTATCGCAACCACATCGATACAGTTATGTTCCTACGTTTACGCGTCTATTATGTTACATTCCGTAATCAAGCGATCTTTTATTCACACCTGCGTGGCTTTTATTTATTTTTGCATACAATGTGTTGATAGTTTTCGAGATTAAAACGACTTTTTATAGTGTTTCGTTGCTTTTGTGTACAGTTAAGTTGTGATGGCGTTGTCGTAAGTTATGAAGATATTGTTCGCTATGGAACAATACGCGATAATATGATAAAGATAAACTTTATCATATTATCGCGTGTTGTGTGTTTCTTGCTTTATATTATTGTCGAGTGTTGTATGAGACAAAGGGGGCTAAAATCAGCAATGTAATGTATGAAATCAGCAATGGAATGTATGAATTTGACAGCACGGTTGGCGCAGTGGTCGAGAGACCGACTGCTGCGCTGCGTGTCGCAGGTTCGATTCCTACACGGAGCAAATATTTGTACGATCTATGGATAATTGCTCCGGGTCTGGGTGTTTGTGTGCTTGTGAGATTATATGTCTGTAAACGCACTCACGACACAGGAAGAAATTCCTAGTGATGGGAAAAGTTTTTTATAAAAAAAAATAAAAAAAATAAGATCGTCACCCACGCCACATGGTATTTAGTACAAGTTATTTATTTATTTAATATCAAGCTTACAGTATTCACCAAATCATTTACTATTATAGGATACGGCTTAGCATAAATGAGGAGGTAACAATTACGCTCATATTTTCATTGAAGATGTCGACTTGTTGGAGCTTGTGGACAAATGCATTCAAAATTAGGGTGTACTGTTCTACCGAACCCTGTGAGGTAAAAGTGTGATGATGCTATGTTATGCTATACCTATGAATTAGCATCAGTCTGCCTAGCCTTTCCCCAGTTACAATGGGGTCGGCTTCCAGTCAAACCGGATGCATTTTAATACCAGTTTTTTATATGGAGCGATTGCCTATTTGTTTTCCATAACCCAGTTACTGGGTAGCACGATATCTAGTGTTATGACCAGTTGTCAGACTTTCAGGGCTCTGACTACCCGTAATGGCTGTTATAGATCTTAATTTGACAACCGGGAACGACGTCTAACGTACTCTCCGAAGCACGGAGGGATTTCGGTATAAATGGTGGTCACCCATCCATAGACTGCAGAAAACGCAATTTAACCTCGATCGATCGATCGCACAGATCTGGCCGCTACTTAGCTATGAGCCCCTGTGTATGAATTAGCATCATTCTTCAATTATTCTGGTTCATTTGCTGCGTCAATGAGCGAGAGATTATATTCTATAATTTATTTTTAGTTGCAGCCTACATACATATAATCACGCTTGTTTTCCATTGGGGTAGGCAGAGATTCTGACACCCCTTTTTCACTTCATCTATGTTCATTAACCTCTTCATGCAAGCTTGTCGGTTAAGTTTGCAGGCTATTCATTATTATGACGAACAGAGAAACTGTACATCTAATTAACCATTCTTGGAATACCTTAAAATTAATGACCCTAAATACCAAAAATTACAATTTTCCCAGCGTGCATCATGGAATTAAAAAGTTAATGTTTCAAAATTCACTAGATAGGTATAACAATGAGAGTAACTTTAAGAAGCCAACTTACCATAGCTAATTAACTTTAACTAATGTTAGTTAAAATTATGTGTAATTGTACGGTATTTACGAACATTTACTACGGTTTTTATGGGCGAATTTCCCATGGATTAGCGTCGTCATGATGCGCTTGCGCTTCGAGAGAGAATAACTCAATACAGTTAGCGGGGAGAATCGCACGCCTTTTAATTACGATAAGAGAGGTCTTATATAAAGTTAATAAAACAACCGCTATTTTATACAGGATATTGAGGAAATTCGTGAAAATTCCGAGAGATGGGCGATTCATAGATTATGGATTCTATATGAAATACGAAATATTGGTCCTTAATGTTAATAAATTCATATCATCCTTAAATAATATTTTATTATTAGGCAATATTTTCTGCCTAGTCTGAGTATTTAGATTAAAGTAAAATATACCTCGTTGGTCTAGTGGTCCCAAGCGCGACTGCTGAGCATGAGGTCTCGGGTTCGATACCCGGGTCAGACAAAGTGTTATTGAGATTTTCTGTTAGAAAATTCTCAGTAGCAGCCCGGAGTTTGGAATTGTGCCCGGTAGATGGCAATAGGCTCACCACCTATTACATGAAACTTAATAACAGCATTCTTGAAATGTGGGTGTACCACTGTGTACCTACACCTCTGCCTACCTCTTCGGGAAATACAGGCGTGATGCAATGTATGTAAAATATACCTACTTGAAACTAAGTCTACTTTCAGATGTTTTAAACTTATCATACTCGTGAATATATATTGGCAGGTGGTTACTACATGTAAAAAGAATGACATATGCCAATGCGATGATCTTTATCAAAAATAGACTTCGCAAGCCCATGTCAGATTTAGTATGCCTGTTATAATTATTGCGTTTTTATAGATATATCCGTAAATCATTCAGATGAACTGAGCAGGTAGAGCAGGTGCATACATACTATGCCGTACACATATGTATGTAGGTACCTACATTTCTAAACTTACCCCTAAGTGATTTTGCATTATAATTTATAAGCGGGGGATTAATTCTAAATTAATATATAGCTTGATTTTAATGTAAACAGCCATTAATTTCACGAAGAGGTCCGGATACAGTTCTGTTAGTCAAACAAATTAAGTTATAAATAACCTATAACTTCTTATCTCCAGGACGACTTAATTAAGGCTATACGTCTTGATACCTAACCCGCGATCACTTAATTCACTAATCGAACTAGTTCAACATCCGAAACAACATCATAAAACAAGATAATGTCATTATATTGGTTCTCATTACAGCGCCAATGGCAAAAAATGGGTGCAAGTAACGATGTTTTAAATAAAATAGCGTCATAACTTATGCAATGCCCTATGTTGTATGTGCTATATAAGGCGGGCCGGTCTCGTCTAGCAATTATACTTGATGCGTAATTGACGTAACGCGGACCGGTCGCCGCTGGCTTATTAATAGAGCCAGTTGTGTGCCATAAAAATGTAGAATTATACCACACCGAGATATTTACGTGCGAGTGTGATGTTCATGAGAAAAGTAAGAACGTTGTGTAATATGCGCTGTACTCTGTGGTCGGTAAACTATATTTGAGGTTAATCGACGTATGACACGGCTGGTTCGTGGATGGGTGACCGGCTTTTGAAGTTCGTTGAACTATTCTCAGTAGATGACTTTTGTTTAGTTAAACCTGGTGATGCCTTGGACTGCTTCAGCACCTTTGACACCTGGTTAACTAACTCCTTACCACTGGAACGTCAATGCTCCCCGAATGAATAATTTATTAGCGCATTTCGGATGCTCGAAATAGTTATAAATATTTACATAGTGAATGGACTTTGTAGCTCTTATGTTAGGACAAGAATTTATACTAAAACATTCAGCTACGCAACGGGAATTAGCATCTGCGATGTTGCTTGGAAAACTCTGATTTTCTTCAAGTAATACCGAATTAGATTAAAACGTGTTTGAGCAAAACATAAAACGTTTGGGTAGGCTGAGTTTAGAGTAAATACGCAGAAGCTTAATCACTACGTATGTGTGTGTTTGTCACGCTTTGTGGACATTCCGTCCGTCGGCGGCGTTTTAAAGTCAATTCCGAGCACTCAACGGTTTCTGTGACGCAAACTCGCGGTTTTCCAATTATTTGGCACCAAACCCGTTATTTTCCGGCTAGGTACAGATTCACCTCAACTTAAACCTAGTTTTAATCAATTTATAGACCGTCAAATCCTGTCTATCGCCTAAAAAATTAACTAAAGGTATCAAGACGATTCGTTAAGGATTATAGAGCGTGTCATTTGCTTGGATATTTTTACTGTTTGTGGTTTAGCATTTTTCTATTATCTGTTCATTATTGCGATGGTATAATCCGCTATATAGTCGATTAATATTTCCGATTTGTATAGTCAAGTTCTTACTGTTTGCTTCCCACATAAACTTTAAGCTTGAACATAAAAACTGCATCTATAGCGATAAAACACACGCTTATTACACTTGTATATGCATATATTGCATATTTATGACAGAAAACGGAAGTCATATTCTTCTTTAAACGGTATAACATAACGTTTAGTTGCAGGATATTGCCTAAGTGATTTTCTGTTGCATCCTTTGAAATTACTGTAGATCATTTTTTACAACTACTTATTCGTAGTAAACTATTTTTCTAATAACTACAAGCTCTCCGCACGTCGCCGTCTATATGCGTATTGATGGGAACATTTTTTCCATATTTGCTCAGCCTGTTTGCTTCAGCTATGTTCGTCTTGAATGTTTTCTCAAAGGTTATTAACCTAGTTTCATTCATTTACAATTGTAGAAGCTTGTTACGGGTATGTCAGTATTACTCTGCATACAAACTTGTGTTACACCTGCGTATTCTAGCAAAGAAAATAATAATGGAAATTCTGTTAAACTATTTTATGTTGTGCAATCGACTTTGTCTTTTTAACTCTATTCAATTCAGACAGTGTAGATAACAGGGCGAGCGTTTTGTACTACTCCGTGTTTAGGTAGTTTATGGGAGACTAGAATAGAGCCAGGAGAGCCTGGAGGGCCGCGGGAGCCTTCGAAAGAGCGGGCGGAATGCGCGCACAAGGTCATTGCGCCCTGCGCGGTCATGCGCTTGCGCCCCTGCCCCACCGCGCCCCGCCCCGCACCCCGCACGCCCCGCGCCTCATCCGCACCCACCACCACATTGTCTAGTGCGATCAGCTGCGGATAAAGGGGAACCGACTGGACCGACAATCGATAGAAACCATTTCAATGCGAATTTATTTTTCCATTCTGCGCCCGCGCAGCAAAGCACGAACGCCCCCAGCGATGTGGTTCGTTCTAACGCTCTTTCTAAGCTCTTATATACAAAGAAAAAGACTACATCGTGCCGCGTCGGCGTCGTGGTTTATTTACGATGCTTACATTGGCCAGCATTTATCCTTCATCGCATCTATTGTCCTAAGGCAGCTAAGAAATTGCCCTAAGTCTATTAACTGGACGATACCGGTCTATCTTAGAAAAAGTAATACTCGCGGAAATAAAAGATTATTATTATAATGATTGTACAAACATACTAAAGCAGGCATAGTCAAGGACTCATTAATTTCCTTTAACCTGTTGAATCGAATAAAACTAATTAGTGACATAAACACACAAACTTCCAGCTACTTTCACTCCTGACCGTTATCATTTCCTTTAATGTGTGAATTTAAAGCCTATCTCGTGGCAAGATCAAAATCAAAAGATAATATATTAGATTTTTAAACGTTTTCAACATAAAAGCGAAAGATTTATGCATGTGTCCCGTTAATGGTAAGTTGAATAACTTCTTAATAAGTAATTTATAATATTTGGATATGCAAATAGGATCGTTCAACAAATTAAGATTAGTTACTTAAGCATTTTATGGGCACAGATTAAAATTTAGATAAATATTGTAGCAGTTGTCGATGGCACAAGCAGACGAAATATATATTCTTTTTTATGTGCGGAAGAGGAAATGTTGCAATTTCACTTTGTGCGTGATTAATGGAGTGTTAAAATCCGCGCGCCAGATCATGAGTCGCGGGTCGAGCGGAGCGGATGTCACATCGTTACTTACAGCAGGCGCGGGCGGCGCCAGCAGCGCAGGAGACAAGCCGCATCGCCACAGTATAAATAACTCTTTTATTCTGAGGCTACTTGCTGGTTATTATGAATATTAATGCGTGCGCAAAACTTTACGGACGATTTGTTTAATTATATCATTTACTCATGATTCTTTATCATTGACAGCTCAATTTAGAACGTAGAAAGTGGTCGTGTTGATTTTGTAGCAATTAAACATCAGAATCGTGAGGAAAATATTGCACTCTCGACTGTCTACATATGTTCTTTGTGTTTATAACGGCAGTTAAACTTAATATGGTTGCGCGAATGTAGAGCTAGTGCTTTGCATATTAATGAGATGTTTGTTTATAACATGGTTGTCATTTGGAAAAGCGGCTCAGCATTATACTAGTGGGTCACGCAATCCGATTGTTAACATTATACTCATTTGTTACAGGATTTGTGTCCTGACTTGGAGGAAACTAATCCCATACAACACAGAACGGGTAAGATGTTTGATGAATCTATTTTTTAGTTTTATTCACAGCTTATCTATTTGACATGACAGCTGTAGACAAGTCTCAATTATTCATTATTAGAGAGCAGTGTTGACACGGTGGTACACATGGTAGCAACAATGGGCGGCTCGTGGGACGTTTGTGAACTCCACCCGACTGTTTTTGCCGCGTCAAGTGTTTGACTCGTTTCTGAACAAGACGAGAATGTATATTTCCCAGGAACTCATGTCTGGACCATTATAATAAGAACTGCCCTGACTCCTTGCCCACGTCCCTGCACAATGAATAAGGAGACAGTAAATTACATATCGCGGCCATTGTTAGGCTGGACGTTTAAAGCGTGCGCCGCGTGGGCGGCAAAACACGGCTCCCATTGATTGCATGATTTATCGATATTGAATTTGCACAGGTGATTCCTTTGTTATTGTGATTGAAAGAAAATAAAATAGAAAACGACAGATGTAAGATATAATTTAGTTCTTCGGCCATTGAAGTGAAAGCGAAAGATAGAAAATAAAGTATTCTGAAAAAGAACGGTTTTGAATTTCAATTACATTCGTCTGCCAGATACAATTGGCACGTGGGATATCTTTCACCGGATGAAAGTTTTGTTCTTTTACTATTTGTGTGGTAGTGTAGTCAAAAGTAGGTAACTATGCGTTCGATTAGAGATCTAAGAAACTTGTACAAATTGTAGTGACTAGTGTAGAAGTCGGTGGTATGACAGCTAATAGTGTTCCTTTGTAGGCAAATAAGTGGCTATTGAGATGTTACACGCTAACTTCTGTAAGCATGAGTGACAGGCAGCTCTTTGCTACACGCAGTTTGCCTGAGGTCGGTGAAATTCTCATACTTAACGATCGATTCCTTTAAAGTGTTTCCAGTGAAATGGTCCGGTAATACCAGATAATGGGCAATATCATAATTGACACACACAATGTCTGTAAACACGCCGCATTTGTGATAATGCGGTCAGTATCACCAATCGGGTACAGTTACTGTGGGTGTACACACCATTTAAATTACTGACTATTAGCTTCATTGTAAGCCGGTGTCGTATTAACGTGCTATGACGTTTCTCAAGACCATCTCTCTTTAAATATCGTGTGGGAAAACTGGTCTATTTATTTCCTAGTAAGGAACTTCAGTATCATGTTAGAACGCGGATAAAACAATTAAGTAAGATAGATAATTATGTTTCTTTCACTTGATTAAATAAATTAATCTGTGCGTACACGGAGGCAGTCGGTGTGCGGTTGGGTTTCGTATGGATTCCAGTCATCTCTCGGCTTCCCTGTTAGCTAGTGCAGCGGAAGGCTGTATCTTTGAATGCCAGTAAGCGTTGCCTGAACATAAATTTACATTTCGTTACGGTCATTTTGTCAATACGATTCTCTTCACTATCTTCGGCAACAAATAAAAGATGTTGCTAGCAATGCTTCTATAGCTAACTTATACATTTGGAAACTTTTACTTAGCTCTCAAACTTTCTAATTCGAAATAAATTGAGGAGAATGTTTTATTATTGATAGCGATAATTGTTAAATTGATACTCGAATGTTTAGCTTTATGAGAGAAGATTGCCGTGTGAATGCTGTACACTATTACGATTTAGATAAGATCGTTTGCTTGAGCATGCGATGCTATTAAATTGATAGGGGATACTTCCCATCAAGAGTATTTACAGTGAGATCTAATTTTATACTTACTTATAAGGATAAAGAATTCCAATTCCTAAGCAACATTGCATAACATTTAGGTTGTTATACTCAGGACTTGCCGATCCTTTTTCCTTTTTGTGGGAAAATCCTTGTGTTTAAAAGAAAAAGCTTCAAATTCTTACCGAATTTGTATTTTTTTCTTATTGCTCAGTTTCAAACCATAGAAGTTGCTATGAACAATATTTTGATTAATTAGGCCAACGCTAACAAAGCAACTTTTATTCCATTTAAGATAAAGGTACCGAGAATTGCTGGTCAATATGTATTCGACATTAGAATTGCGTGTCGTATCGGTAAACATGGCACACCAGTAATAAAATTTAATTCTAAAGATATTTAAAGTGGGCAACATTTTCTTCTCTGTTTTGTTGACATATTTATCCATAAATGCGTCGATAAACACGGAATGTTTATGAAACTACACGTAGGTGCACGGTGGGCGATTTTCTATGCGGACGCGCAGATTTTCACCGCACATCGGTTTGACAACAGCCTGTGTACATGTAGTTTCTCGACCAGCCCGGCCGGTCGCGGCGCCTGCGACGCTTAACGACATCGTGCATTTATTACTGCTTGCCTTAAGAGCTCACTAAGTAGATAAGCTTCAAGTAAAAGTTAATTAAAATTATATTACCGCACGAAAGTATGTTAATATCGACCCAATCTTAGATCTTTTATTAATTAACGACACTCTATAGGTCGTTTTTGAAAGGTAGATTTATGTTCATTACTTTGTATTTGTATATGTTTTGATCGTATTGAATGTGATGATTGACAATCGATTAAGAATCTTTGACCCGGCATTACAACCTTAATGGTGTTTTTTATAAACTTTTATTGTAATTAAAGTGTTTTATACACTCTGAATTTGTAGATTTCTCTTTCATCTGTAAGCAAAAAATAACAGAGATTAGATATTAGCTCTTCTGACGTATCATCACGCATAAAAACACAATTACAAAAGTCTTTTGTTTTTCCATTCATCTTTTATTCACATCTTTTGAAATTGAACCAAACAATTTCACCTACCTTCAAAATTAACCTACTCTTACACAATATAAACATTGTATTTAAATGAGGGGTTCTATTTCTATTATTAAGTCGCCGTCACTTGTACCGTGGTCCACCGCGATACGATACCGCGGCGTGTACAAGTCGTCGGGCCGACAGCGACACGGCGCGGGCGCATGCCGCTTGCCCGCTTAGATAAACACGCGATCCTCGGACACTAGTAGGGCTGCTCCTGATATTTGGTAGAATTAAACTTGACTTTGTTTTACAACTTAATTGATGAGGTTGATAGAATAGTGCAATAGGAATAAGATTTGTTTAATGGAGCATATATAATATAATGAGTAAATAGTGAAATTATAATCGGTAGTATTATGACGGAGAGAGTTAAATATGTAATGTAATATATATAGGTAGGTACTATAGTGTTATGTCATTAATTTAAACTTCTTGAGAATAAATTTTAAATATATTACCCTAGGAGTTAAGGAACAGAATATGACAGAAGGAAAAGCATTTATAAAATAGTTCGGATTGTATACAAAAGTTATCATTTTAGGAACAGCTCCGCTGAGATCCCTATGAAAATACCGCACATTTGCCAACCCTGTTCCGGGCAGCTAGTTAAAATAAAAGGAATACTCAAATTATGGAGGTGCGATGCAAACGAGCTAAATACAGAAAGCACGTTTAAGAAACATCGGCTAAGGAATGCGCTATTTATTTGCAGATAGGTTCTGTAAACGTAGGAGTACGGCCTCAGTTCATTTGTAAGTCATGAAATATTTAATCGTCACTAGAATAACTAGCAAAGCAAGTTTGTTGTTGTTTCTGTGAATACTACTTGGTATAATAGGTTATCTTGTTACTGGGCTACGGGTGCTTTAGGCACGCACATCTTTTCGTCAACCATGTCTAACGTTATGTGATCATTATTTATGGTTTCACTTCTTAACTTTCAATAATTCAGTGGATGTTTTGCGCAACTCATTTTCATCTAATACGCCCCTTAGACGACCCACTGACCAATAATAGCCTTAATTCTGACAGTTCAACTTTAAAATAGTGCTCCCGACCGTATCTCGGTCATGGCGTCCTATCTCCACGGAGATTAGCCAAGTACGCAGGAGATATTATAGTGCACAAGTGTAAACGCAAACACAGGTGCACTCCCTCTTTCTTCACTCTCATATTCCGATGGGACGGCAATCCGACACGACCGGAGAGCGATCAGGCGCAGGACCGATGGCTTTACGTGCTCTCCGAAGCACGAGGGTGTCCCACCAGCAACTTCCTGATTCCGGGCTGCTACTGAGAATTTCCTTTCAGAAAAATTCAATAAAACTTTGTCCGATCTGGAAATGGAACCCAGGACCTCACGCTCACGCGCTTGCGACCGCTAGACCAATGAGGCAGTCAAGTTAAACTTTATTTTTTGTGTCCATCGTACTAGTCTAGGAGGTGGTGTAGAATTTGGTACTTTTTAGACAACATTGCGCAATGTAAAGCTGTTTTAATTAATGCAAGTGAGTTGCGTAATTACCCATTAACCCAGTCCACCGTTGGATGTAAGCCTCTTCAGAGTTATTTAGCAACAACGGTCAATTCTGCACCTTCCTCATCCAGTCTACCCAGTTAATTTTGGCTGAATGAACAAAAAGAAAAGTAGCACAACGGCAATCCTTAATTTCGCGTAATTACCAACGAAACATTTAATACGCGAGAAAGTACATAAGTATCAAAATTCACACGCATTCGAAAACAGATGGCCCAGTTGGTGCAGATAATTGGGTCAGGCGAGCAACCTGTCGGCTTGCTCACACGCATTGTCTCGCGTCTCAGTGCGCGCGCGCAGTACCGTTAGCGCTCGGTCAAGTTCGGCCCATTGTGACGTGACTGCTACTTGTGACATACGGATTTATACTGTCCGATTCGGTCTGCTATCCGAAGTAATCGTAGATACATAACGCCTACAAAGACTACAGGGACAAAACGATTTTTTTGCGCCCACTCTGTCAGTTTTCTATCTGTAAGTAAACAGCTATTGCACTATGCGATATCAATTTATAATCTACTTTAAAACATTTCTTGTCGTCACAAAAACAGCAAGCAAGTAAAGGAATTTCCTATTTTCTAAAAATCTTAAAATAAATTACAGAAAAAAGTTCGATTTGTATTTTAAGCGATAAGTGTTTTTCTGATCTCGGTATCTTTCAAGTTGAGATCTGGCGCGAGTCGCAACTCTATTCGGACCGCTAGAAAAGAAATTATATTATAATAAGCGTAGATTGCAAGATATGCACTTATTATTTACGTGAGCTTATCTGATGCTGAAAGTAGGCGGGTAGGCACGTGCACCTCTGACCCCGCCGCCTAACATCAAAAGATCATAATGCTAGACTTCTGTGGTACTGGCCTTTCTGTTCGTGGCTAACATTGGATTACAAGTGACGCCGTCAGTACGTCGGTAAAAGTTGACGAGTGTTTATTAAACAGAAGTATGCAACGGCACGACACACTACTATTTGATCATAGGCTGCGTTTATAAAACACAGCGAATGAATTTACGCTTTAATTGCCGTAAAATGTCAGTTATCTCGGTCAATAAAAGGAATATGATTGTACTACAGTATTAAAGGTACGCCATTTAATTAATGAAACAGTTCTATAGTGGGGTTAATAGCACAGAGTTTTAAGTTAAAGATTATTATAAAGCTGTATGTTTATGGCTTAAAAAAATTAATCTGTCAAATCCACATTATTGTATTAGCATAAATTTGTATTGACTTGCATATATTTGTCCGCAATTTCCTTACAAGGTCAGTGGGTACTAGAATTTTAAAAAGGTATGATTATACGATAACTATAATCACGATATATAATTAAGTAACAGTTTTATTCTCACTCTGGCCGTTCGTAGACGCCATGACTCAGTATCTTACACTAAGCCATTGATTGTTCTCTACGACCACTTACCAAGTTCTGATGATCACGGTCGCCTATTAGGAACATGATTTGACAAATCTGGGCATTGGGTCAAACTGTGCTTTCTATTTGAATAGATATTTATTCTAACAATTATTGGGTCATGGCTACTGTTCTTTTAATTAGCATCTTGATTAGTGTATAATAATGTTGTCGCTTTTAACCAGATGAGTCGTGTGCGTTTAATGAAATTTGGGAACAACGCAGACGCTTCAGCATCACAGTACTTGCAGCACCGGCCCTGGTCCTTGATTAGGGTAGACAGAGATTGTCTTTCAAGTTCCTTTAGTGATGCTTTGACATCACATTAATTGTATTCCAGTATATATTTCCAACTATAAAAAAAAAAAAAAGCTTTTCTCATTAAGTGCGTCCCTTGCCAACTTTTTTTTTTTTAAAGATGGATATGCCTTTGGCCACCAACTTGCCTGATGGTAAGCGACGGTGTGGCCGAGGATGGAATATGTAGATCCAGAATAAATCTATTCACTCTAAAGTAGAGTGGATAGATTTGGGAAAAACGATAGTTGGGGAGTTGATGCAACTGCCTAGACCCGTCTCCTACAACGGTTGCACCGGACTACATCCCGAAACACGACTATGGCTTCGTCCGGTGGGTGGTAACCAGCCGCGGCCGAAGCCTCCCAGATTAAACCTCGAGCCTAGAATAACCACTCCGTCCGCTCTACCAGCCGGCGGCGTTGGATATAGAGAGTATATCCCCCACATCCCAAAGCAATAACCAATAAGTCTAAAACAATTAGTCAGCTGATATACATCACTTTTAAAGTAGCATGCTCAGGCTATTGTAATTTCCGACAATCAAAAACAGATTACATATTTTCTGATTACCAACTATTACTACTTAAAATGTTATACAGCATTTCAATCGTGAGAAACTGTTTTCAATATCGTAATGGACTTCACATTGATTCTATAAATGTAGATCCAATGAATCCAGTGTTAATAAGTGCAAAAATAACAGGAAATATAAACGGTAATTTCTTTGTATAAAGCATCAATGGGAATGATTGTATGCTGTCGTATTGAAGATTGGAGGCTACTGATCCATTCAGTGGTCGTGGTGTGGGAACACAATACCATTGTCAGTTTAATGAAAAATCCTTTCAGGCGAACCACGGTTGATTACTTTATAATTAGTGTACCGAGCATGGTAAAAATATACAAATTATCTAGGGTTAATGGATACGAGCACGACACGGTAGCTCAGTCGGGAGAGCCATGACACGCTATTTCAAGGGTCGTGTTTATTATTTTTCAATGTTTCCTAAGATTTAGAAAACTAATACAATAAAAATAAAAACTAAATTAAAACTAGAGAAGGGCATCGAAAAATTCATCCGCGTCGCTGTCAACTGGGAGTGTACTCACAAGGCTGGCAGCATTGCCGTGTTGGATGGCAATACTTATTCTTTGTGCGAAATAGAGACCAGCCTTGGGTCACGCGAAGTGTCGACCAATCTTCCTTAGAAAATAATAATTAATATAGGCATTACATGGCCTTAACAACTTACAAAATCATTTTAAAATAATTATCTAGTGAGTTAGCTGTGTTGCTATGGGTATTCAGATTAAGTGGGGAGCATTATCGTGATTACATATATGGAAAAATCATTGTTTTAAAATCCATCAAAATGATTATATAATAATAACATAGTTTGAGCTGCTTAAAAAATTAACAAAAATAATCATTTCCATAAAAAAAAAAACATAATATATCTTTTTTATTTTACGTCAGAAAATACTTCACTCATAACTTCATAGCGACTCAAAAGTGATAAAAGGTTCTGACAAGATATTAACAGCCCTTGGTTATACGATAAAACAGAGAAATAAACGAATCAGAATTATGGAAATAATTATTGTCACCAACAAAGTTAGTATAGTTACAGATCAGAATCAAGTGATGTACAGTAAGCTCATGGGAGAAATTGGCGGCGCGCGAGATATATTCTCATATTTTGTAAAAATGGCTACAGTTCAAAAAGTAATGTACCGATCTGTTTAAAATAAAAGGTATAGTAATGTACGATAATGTTGGTTTTATTTAAGGTTAAGAATTCAAAGGGAGCTTTTAATGTTATTTTTCATTTATCCAAACAATATATTACATAGATAAAATGATACAGAGTATTCTTTATTGTTGTAAGAAATATATAAACGTAAGAAACAGTAGGCGGTCTTATCTTTAAAAGCAATACCTTGCACGAACCACTGAGTGGACAAGTATCGCGCAAGAAAAGATATAAAATAACTTAGAACCTTATTATCTGGTAAATTATATAAATACCTCTCCATATAAAACTCAAGCCAATGTCTAATTAAGAGAACTGTTCCTTCATCTGTCGCGCTAAACAGCGGTCAGATTACAGGGTTATTGTTATAAGTGTTTCTAGTAAGCCAGCTGAGCTCAGTGAGCGATGTTAGAAATGTTAGGAGGAACGCGAACACTGCGGAGCCGAGTTCACCGTTAAATTGGGCAATTTGTGAGCGCACAGCACGGTGGCTGCGCCCGCGCTGCTCACTGAGACAAGGCGGGCGCGCCGCTCGTGATATAACTGTGACGTTCATTATGTGACATATGGATCACGTGATCGCGTCACCTGTGCGTAATAATTGTTTGTAGTGCACGGTTAACGGAACCCGTATTGTCTAATGCATGATCTTTGTAACCACAAGTGCACTATAGTGTTACAGGTTAAGCGTGTTTTGAGTGGTTACTGTTCTTTTTGAAGATTTTTGTTGTGGGTGTTTGTTTCTCTTTAGAATATTTTGTAAGTTTGATATGTATTTTAAATATAATAACACAAACAGATTTTAAATTAAAAATTCTTTCTTATTTTGACAATAAATCCAAAAAATATTTTGATCGCGTTGATAAATCTCTAATATTGAAACAATATGTTGGTTAGCCCAAAAGGAGCGCGATATGCCCAATAAAATCTCTCAAACAAGTAAGCCCCATATTTAGCAAGCTCCAAAAATTTTACACTTTCATATGTAGCAACCGTTAGTAACACAAGATTTACTATAACTGACTCACCGCATCGTGAAACAAACCAAATAAATAAAAACATAAAAAACCGCGAATGGCGCCTCACATTATTGACCGTAACATAAACATAGCCTGCGAAACCTCACACCTACACAAAGCTGAACTATTACTGGTTACAATGAGTATAAAAAGGTCAAATAATATTTGGAAAGCGTGTAGGTATTAAATCATATATGGAATTCAGAAAAATATAATGAAAATTTAAATCATATATACGTAAAAAAATTATCTCGAAATACTTTAGGTATTATATGTGAAAAAAAATTCTAAAATAAAAGTCCACTGTAAAGTTTAATATGTACATTTTCCTTACTGTGTCTTATTACGATGAAGGAACACATTGTTTTAAGTTAGTTTTTAAACTTTGAATAATATTAAATGATCTGATTTCAACCAAATTATGGGATCACATAGAAGGCACTACACACCATCATTAAAATCGGTTAACAAAATGTATGTTCGTCTTCCTATTTTGGAAGTAGGTTAGTAATAGTAATCTTTGCAATTTGTAAGTTTCATTTTATAATATGTTATTCTGTACGTGATACGCTAACACGTTCTTAAATACTTACTACTATTATTCCACCTTTATGGTACATATTGTACAGAGCAGGCTGCCAACTGCCAAGTGACCAAGATTGGAGCAATGTTCCGCTTACGGAGCATCTCGGCTATGGCGTCTCATGGTGTTATAGGTGAACTAACTGTATCGAAGGCTCCTTCCGTTGTTTCTCCATATATGAACACCATAAATGTCAACGGGTACATTGTTTTACTACTTTATGTTAAAGTCTGAAGACCTTTGACTGTCGTTATGCTATTTGAATGGGTTATGAAAATGTTTTGTCTCTTGGTACATTTTCTTGTTGCCAAGTGCAATGTTGATTGCTTTAGGTATATACTGCGTGCCTGCAAAATTTCAGACAATTCGAACAGCTCTTTCAAATAATTTGCCAATCTCTCAGGTATTGTTGGAGTTAATTATGATTGAAATGTCTCGTTGGTCTAGTGGTCCTAACCGCGACTGCTGAGCATGAGGTCCTGGGTTCGATTCCCGGGTCGGACAAAGTGTTTTTGAGGTTTTCTATTACGAAATTCTCGATAGCAGCCCGGAGTTTGAACTTGTGCCCGGTAGATGGCAATATACTCACCACCTATTACATGGGACTTAATAACAGCATTGGTGAAATGTGGGTGTACAACTATGTACACCTCTGTCTTCACCTTCGGGGAATACAGGCGTGATGCTATGTTATGTTATGTTAATTATGATTATTTAACAAAATTGAAGATCTAAAATCAGTATAGCATATCTTTATGAAAACATTGTGTATTATATTATATTATCTGCCAAGTGTTAGCACGCAATGTTAATTAAGTGAAATATATGGTTATAATAAAAGCTTAAGTAGGGTAGGAATGTGTGTTACCTATGTTTAATACGGTATTTACATTTATAAGGCCATTGGTAAATGTATACACACCGTCATGTATGCTTTGCCAACCTTTGGATGCCAGTATATCATGTTAAGTACCAAGTTCATTTTCCTACAGTTGGACAGTTATCATGGCTATGTTATGTAAGTTCATATTTTAGTTCAAAAACATTAAAAAGACTTCCTAGGAACGTTAATGCGCACGGACAGCAATGTGCGTGGTATTAACCGTAATGCGTGTAAACGCTGCGCGCGCTTCTCCATCTGCGCTGGAGTGCCCGGAATGCGTGCACTTTGTTTCTTCACGCTCACTGTACCAAGAGGACAAATTGTCTCAAATTGTCATTACCGCAATACCGTTGAATTGGTTTGTGGTTCGTTAAAGTTTAAAAATCAGTACCGCGAAGTCACCTCTTCCGGTGAATTTTGAGAATCACTCCACATAATAGTTTCTGTGAGAGTACTTAGACAAACGGTATCTGAGTGCAATTACTTGTACATATCGAACAGTGAATGCCATTTACACTTGTGTGCCTAGCGCTGTGTTCTCACAGCAAATACTTAAATGGTAATGAGTCTTCGTTTTGGGCGTTGAAATATTTTTATTAAGATTGTTCCATTTATGTTTGAAAGTTTTATAAATCTTGTTAAGTATTCGCAATGCAGGAAAATGAACACCAACCGATGACTGTCGTGTTCAATTAACTTTTGATAAATGTTTAATCACCGTTAATCTGATGAATTTTATCAATGTGTTACACAACCTTATTTCAAGACGACATATCTTTCACACATTCAAGTGAGTCGTTCGAGAAAACCTAATTAAAATAACGGCACTTGTTCCAAGTGCAATTTATATTACAAATTTTATGACACTGCGCTCCGTGGATTTCCGTTCCTTGATTGCTTCAATTGCAAATAAAAAGCGTATCAGTGCTTTAGAACTCTCAATTTAAAATATAATATAGAACACGCTTAACCGAGCAGAAACATTGTGAAATGATCGAAAGCTATACGAATCATCGAGCATGTATAAGAAATGATTTCAGCTGTTGTATAGAGTACCTATTCTACAACAATAGTAGTACTTTCTCGTTTACAAATGACCATTCATTGTACTTGATAAAAAGTCTAGTGAAAGCGATATTGCGATGCAAAAAAGTAATGAAAATTCGTGTCACTGACTTTCCTATTAGCTTTCATGGGTCCATGCAGTGTTGCTCTTGACCTGCATTCGGCGCATCGACAATCACAAAGCCTGCCAGCTTCTAAACAATAGCAGAGTGATCGGTGCGTGCGCAGGCGTGATACACTCTCTGTACACACACACACTTACTCACATAATAGATATGAATCGATTCAAGCCGAAAACCACATAACGCCTCTACTTTCATTTTTAATCAATAAGTTATATTGAATTACATCCTGTTGGTAAGTTGGCAATAAATTTCACTATGATCAGTCTATTTGGTATCTGGCATGCTGACCAATGTAGGTGAAATATCAACTATAATAGAGATTTTACGCACGTAGTTATAATGATATATCTGTATCGTATTACTTGGTACACTGGATTCCTAAATTAGTAATTGATTGCTTGTGCACGATTGCGCTTCCTCTATAAATAATACCAAATCACTGCCTACATCTGTCAATCATTGGTTTGTTATTACAGTTCTAGTTTACCAGCTTTCGATTTCACTTACCGTGTGTAGTTTCCATATCATAATTTTTTTTCGTTTGAAATGTTCTCATTGAGCTTGTCGTGTATCACAATAGGTACGTCCAAAATATATTATAACTACTGTCCGATCGTTGTGGTTGGGTCTTGTCAGAGCGTTTAGCATAGGGAATGTGCTCCCTCATCAGTTAATCAATCCTAAAGTGCTCTAACTTAAGGAGATCATAAGAGATATAGTTCAACTTGAATTATAAAAACTATAGGGTCCTTGTTCTATGGCTGCATTATCAAAAACAGTAATTATTTATTTAATTTTCTATTAAAAGCTCGATATTGTAACTTCGGCCTCAAATACTAAAATCAATTACTTCAATCTGCCTAGCCTTTTCCCAATTACACTAAAATCAATTACTTATCCTTTTTATTTTCTCGTCACTAGTCGTTTTTAGCGGACAGTGCAGCCCAGTCTAACATTTGTTTACATAACTCTGTTAAACACAGGCTTAAGATAACTTTATTTCTCAAAAGAATTGATATTCACTTATATGAGAAATTTAACTTAATAGTATAAAACCAAATATATTGGTACAGTGGGTAATTAACGATACATTATTATATTTAATTGAATAAGAAAGAATTCAAACATTGCGAACATTAGTGGGTAGTTCCAAAATAATTTTAACTCAGCCCAGAAAACAACTTTTAGTTTCTGACCGTCTTTAGTAAAGTTACACAGAATAAGCGCACCTAGATGTGACAGCGATTTGTGTTAAATTTTAAATTTAAATATATTACTATACATAGATGTTAACTGCAAGTTTACATCTATGTATAGTAGGAACTATAAGGCGTTTATTTATCAAAACTTTATTATCATTCTCATTTCGTGACAAATAATTATTGTGTAGTATCTCTATAGATATAGAGATGTGTTTTTTTTAAGGAGAAATAATCTTTGTGAAAATTTTGTGTATAATTAAACTTTATCAAATTATACATAAGTGTGTGGTTTTTATTTCCTTTAAACATAAGAATTTTTGAAATAATTCTATTTTTGGGTTCTTATAAAGTCATATTCTAATGTCATTATGTTTTGCAGGTGGCTCCGTCGGCATGAAGGGTGATGGGCTGCGCTTCGCGCGGCTGGCGCTTCTGTTATTGCAGGCTACCTTTGTAATTAGTAAGTATCTTGATATATTTATATCTTTTCTTTACTTTTTTTTAAAGAAACTTTATTGCACTCCTTTGTTTACCATTATAAGCCGTAGTAGATGGTCCTGATTCTGCGACTGACTATTTGATTTGGATCATGGTTATTACAATTTTTGGGGTTATCTTGACGGCTCGAAAAT
Organism: Xylocampa areola; assembly: GCA_935421205.1. NCBI lineage: Eukaryota > Metazoa > Arthropoda > Insecta > Lepidoptera > Noctuidae > Xylocampa > Xylocampa areola. Next base: position 14,219,982 of record OW285201.1, read on the forward strand.
TTTGCTGAATTTAGTAAGTTTTTATGGTATACTAAAAGGCGGGTTGCATGCACATCATTACTCAATAATTTCTAAACATGGCTACATATTCATATACTTTTAAAGTGTTTCAATTTAAAACGTCATATGTGTATATCTATATTATTGTATTTTCAAAAAGCGCTGAATCAATTTATGATTATTTTTTTCGATAAAAAATAATCATGAAAATTCATAATTAGTGGAATAATCACGTAACAACAAACATACAAAAAAAGACATTCAGTCGAGTTGAGAACCTCCTCCTTTTTGACGTCGGCCAAAATACGAACAAACTATAAAATTTTAGAACGTATAATACATACGTAACCTGTTTGTTCCAGGTCGAACCGCGTTTGAAAAGCTGACGGATGTTGACTTCTCAGGGACGGCCTACTACACCGTCCGCAACTTGTCCCTGTACGAGTGCCAGGGCTGGTGCCGAGAGGAGCCAGACTGCCAGGCCGCTTCCTTCAGGTAAGATATTATCGACACACATAAACTACTGAAATTATTAGTCATAATTATTATTTATACGTATAGTCGTTTTTTTATAGAAAATTATGATAAAGCAATACTTTAATGCAGTATGCAGGAATACTTTATGTCAACACTTACTGAATTTTTTTAACGAATTAACATATTCAGAGCACGCGATTTAAACAATCGCCTGTGACTCCACATGCAGTCATTGGATTGGCAAAGTGTTACCTAATGCATGCGAAGCAACACAATTTCATTATTATTTAAAAAAAAATCCTATACAAACGGAGTTGGAATCAGTACCTCCTGGATAGGCAGAGAATACTTGAAGGATCAACAAATTATTTTTATAACAATTTTATCATAGCATCACGCCTGTATTCCCCAAATAGGTAGGCAGAGGTGTACACAGTCTTACACCCACATTTCACCAATGCTGTTATTAAGTCCCATGTAATTCCAGACTCCGAGCTGCTACTGAGAATTTTCTTACAAATAAACTCGGTAACACTTTGTCTGACCCGGGAATCGAACCTGAGACCTCGTGCTCAGCAGTCGCGCTTGAGACCACTAGACCAACGAAGCAACTATTTTAAAACTACGAAATACTAGGGCTAGTTATACGTATATGTAGCTAGCTAGTTGCACACGATTAGACTGTGAGCCCTTCACATCATTAGCGCACTTTATTTTTAGGAACCATTTTAATATGGGCAAACTACGATTACCCGTATAAGGATGCTGATACTGCTGACAGCTTATTAAAAACCGAAGCGGCACCGCCTTTTAAATACATTAATTATATATCAATTACTAGATAATGTCAATAAAATCAATCCGTGCGTAGATCTGACCCAGTAAAGAGAATTTCGCATCAAACGATACGACTCGTCAGTCTGACTGATCACGAATCAAATAAAAATCAATGTGTCTGTGTTATCTACGATCTAGATGCTCCTGACCCAAATGATAGAGATCTAATTGACGTGAAGATTCACTAATTTACCGGTGTTCTGTGATATTGGTTGAGGAGAAATCGGATGGAAGTGTACCGTGTCGACCTCCGCGATCGCTACCAACGCACGTCGCATGTCAATGGCTGCATCGAAAAGATATACTTACTTGGGATACAGAAAGTAATCCAACACGATGCATGACGTAGACGTACCAAGTTCTGCTATTAAAATGTTAGTTTAGATTTGTTATACTTTTTTCTAATTCATACACGCAAACAATAGGTAGGGCACGAGTCACGACATACTTACAGAAGTGACTACGTGCATAATCAGAATCCTAAATCTGCGCGGGTACAGTTAAACTATAACTCCTGGATTCGTGAGGTCGGCGTCAGAGTTCACGTAATTTACATGATGTAGTGAGCTCGAGTGAGTTGGGTCGGGGCGCGGATGTGTGTCAGTCTGCCACACGTCCTGCTCCCCGGCGACACTGCTAGCTAATAACAATGTGTCTCGGCCATAGCCACAAACCGTGTAAAAGCGGAAACCGACCTCGCCGCGCTCCAAATTGGATAACAGTAAAAGTGATCGCATACGTCTTCAATAGACATTATTACCAACGCAATATTTTCAAGCACGCCCGATAGTTTTCATGACTATTGGCGGTTTCAAACACATTATTTTAATTTATTGTTATTGTCTGCCACGTTGTGATTCACACTATGTAATGTAGCAATCGTCTGGCTCAGGATTTGGAGCAGACACCATACCATTTCTATGCATTCCATTCGCTCCTACAAGCTATAGGCGATGAAGCACTTATGGAACAATTTCTAGTCTGGTATGCGTATAATTGCTGATAAAGAAAAGACGATTCAACAGTTGACAGTGCAGGAAAGTGTTGGAAATTTTTATTTATTGTGTCTTTTTCTCGCCATTGCGTCGCACTAGCGTCATTAACATAGCTGTGCGTGTACTGCAAAAAAAACTAATTGTATAAGTCTGAATTGAACCGTGTAACAGTATTAAAACGCTAGTTCGATTCCTCGAAATCAATTTGAATAGGATCGATCGAAAATCAATTCGGTATTCAATTAAACGAGACGAAGCTTTCCCGCGCTTCTAATCTACCATTGTAAGTTAGAAACATATATACGTATCTCGAATCGATCTGTCCAAAGAAATAGCGATCTAACGATTTGACAAAAGAATGGGACGAATGCGATTTTAACAATCGGTAACTGTTTACCTCCGTGGTGCCACTGACTCGATCGGAAATCAATTTACGGTATTCGGGAGCGAACAACCGCTCGGTGAGATACCATTCTGTCTGTCCGAAACTCGAAACTAACTTGACGTCTAATCTCTGATTAAATATCTATAATTTGGAAGTGCCCGAAATGACCTCCGTCACGATTCTCTGTCTGATACTGTACAATTTTTAGCATGGAAAGGTCCAGCTTTCTGTAGTGACTCGGGACTGATATACCTACACTGCAGTGTTGTTGATTAATCTACGTTTGCAATTTATAAAAAGTAAAAAGAGACTTTCCAGCGATTTATCTATGAGATTAAGAATTCGGTATTTTACAGGTTCCTTTAAAAACAACATAAAATAAATTGATAAACAACATTAACTTAATTGAATCTATTAATCGGCCTGCTGTGAAGATAATATCAAGAACTACTTACTTCCCCAATTAAATAAGGTAGCATCAATTTATCTATGATAAATGTTGCAACAACGAAAGATCATTACAGAGTTCAAAAAGATTTGTCGAAAGCAGCGTGTTTACAAACAGCGCATTAGTCAAACGGAATGACCGGACATTAATTTACCTATCAAAACATTTGAAGGTCACACTGCAGCAGTGTTTAATAATAATAACACATCGCTATGATTCACGGGATGCCACAGGTTCCTCCAGCAGTCCGCGCCGGGCGGCGGGCGATTGATTGATGCAAAGGGTGCCGACCAGTGCCTAACGGACTGCACCGATCTGATGATCGGTCTGATCCAACCAATTTGTGTAATAAACGTAAATACCACTTCGTATTAGTGCACCCATAATAACCTCGACACCGTAATGATGTTAGGACGTTTGTAATCTCTATAAATACGATGTAATATGCGCAATTTATGCAGTCGCTGTGGTTTGGATTATACCTACGCCAATGTAATTGATAGTACAGTTTGTACCAACTTTGCTGTACTATATTTATATTATGATATCGGCATAAAGATTACCAGGGGCCATTAATCGTGCTATATCTTGCATTGGACTTGATACATGTGAATATGAGAACGGTAATAATAAAAGGATGTTAGTTTTTATTTTGTTTTTATCTGTAGTCGATCTCAGTCAGTGGCGGCGTACCATGGGTTGGCACCCGGAGCAGTTTTCTATTGAGCATCCCCAAAGTAAAACAACAAATATTGCTATGCAACTAATTTAGAACGTTCATGACTTAAATGGTAAATCTTTCTAAGTGGAGGCCTTTCCAAACTATCCGGATCCCACTACCCTACTATTGTTCTAAGCTATAGGACCATGGCTAGCGGCAACTAAGCTGAGCGAGTGAGTTGTCACTACGTTGTCACCCCTTGGTGCTTGGTAAACGTGGTGGACAGCCCTCGTTTACGTCGCCACTGATCTCAGTGTACATTATATTGATTTGAACTGAACAGGCCTCTATGTAACATCATATAATCAAACTTGTAGCATCTACGATGATGCTTTACATCATAAGCGCACATAACCTGCTGTCACGTTGGTTATCGAGTCATCCGTGGCCCGCGGCGTGCACAATCTATCGATACTACGAGTGTGTGAAGCTCTAAAATTAAATAATCACTGTGACGTGTTGCACATTAGCCTCTCTTTCAAAAAATAACGTTCACTCTTCTCTGCTATTACCGCGGCTCGCTTGATTGACGTCCTTGTAAGCCCTTGGCACAAATGTATAACTCGTCATTACGTTAGGCATCGATCTATGCTATGCAGCGAGACTTAGAACCTGTTTGCTCATTCTTCGTAATTGGTAGTAACAGTTTGATGCTTGACGTTAATTTAGCAAGCTCCATTTTCTAGAAATTATTTTAATTGAGAAATCATGACCAAATTATTATTCCATTATGGAAGAAGAATTTCTAACATAAATCTTGAGTAAAACATACCTAATTGGGACAGCATAAACCTGAAATATCAGAGAGATACCATCTGTCACTAATTACGCACTACAGCAAACTTTAAATCAAATACCACCACCTACTTTCCTTTATGGCGGTATCTGCATATCTCATACTGATATCTCTTATTATAATTTTTCGCATAGCTAAAGGGGAAATGCGTAAGCGATATCTGCATACAAATGCATTTGTAACAGCGATACTAATAAAATTACTGTATCGTCTACTGGTACAACTAATTTAGCCTCATTCGCTATACTCGTGATTAATTGTCAATACTACACACACAGTCATACATATTTACAACACACTCCACGCACATAGGGTTGCCAAGAATTTCCATAAATAAACTGTGTGTGTGTGTACAAGTGTAGTTCTAAATGTAATTTTGACAAATGCATTTTTTTTATTTACCAACTTAATTATCTATAGTAGACCTATAAGTAAACATATTTCTTGAAGTATCTGGAATTTCGGGGAATAAATTTACTATATATTTTTTTATGAATTTTGGCAACCCTACCCGCAAACATCTTTGATGAATTCTAAATCAGTCTGCAGCTTTCTGACCGAGAGTCTATCTCCCGTTTAATTATTGCTTTAACAGCAACCTCGACTTCGAAGATTTATGACGTCTGTTGTGAAACCGAAGCGAAATGCAATGTCATTAGTTTAAGGGCTCTATCGACGCATTAATCATAACGTTTTTTATATGAATTCTTTGTTTACAAGTAGGCGCTTAAACAGTAATTTATTAAGTAAAGCTTAACGATTTGTCAGTGCGCTCGGGCTTTCAAATGTTTGTTATTATATTGTTTTAGTCTATGGATGAAACGATTAAGATTGAGAATTTTGATAAGGCTAAGAATGTAGAGTGAATAAAGTTATTTGATTTTGGTTTTAGTTATGAAATTGTGATTCGAAGCGTAATAACTTGTCTTAGGTACACTATACAATGTAGGTTATTGAAGATAACACGTTTCCTTCGTCTGAACCATAATTAATAACAGAACTCTGAGGTAACTTGATTACTAAGATAGCCAAGTAAGATAACTCTGGACCACGGGATCAATCTTGGAAATTAGAGCTATTTTGTAACGGCCCACCATAGCGTGTGGCGCACGCGCATTAATAACGCGAGCAATCTCGTGAAATACCTCCGTTTATTATGGTACGTACGAAATATTGCGTCGAACGGTAACTTCCGTTAGCTTGCATGGAAGTGTAACGCCAAGTCTCAGTGTCATTTATTATATTATAAACCAAATGTGCCGAACATTAACACCCTTACCGCGAACACTGCCGCGTAGGTTTGTCCACGCCACTTTAACTTTCTAAAGATAAGCGGGAATTAAGTACATTCAATAATAAACTAAATAAGTAATACTTAGGTATAATATTCTAGTTATAGCCCAGGATTTGACAAACATATAATATTCTAAATGAGATAAAAAGTTGAGTTGTCATTGCCGTGGCCGTTTAGGCTTGAGTCAGAAATATTCAGATTTACAAAGTTTACTATTTATTTAATATTTGTGGGATGTATCTGTGTTGTTGATTTATATACTCATTCGAGTCTTAAATTAAAAATAAATTGAAAGTAATAATCGTTATCCATTTAGTTTTTTGACTCAGATTTTCGAAATTAACATGATATCGGTTTTAGAGAGATTTCTTTCTTTATGTTAAACGGAAACGGAAATGTAATGAACTCTAAATTCGGCACGACAACTACATAAATTATGTGTGCGTTAATTATAAATGCCTCTTTATAGTTGATATATACGCTGTGGCATGTATTCGCATTTGATGATATTCAGTTCTACTGATGCTGATGCGCAGGAAACTGACACAGTTTCCAAACGACACCAAAATTATATCCATATTTGTACCAGGAACAGGCTTTATTACGTATTTTTTTTAATATTAATTGTTTTTTTATTAGCATACGTGTGGATGATGATGGGTATTGAAGATTGTATATTGTATATAATATATATATGAATTCATATTATTATTGCACAGGTTTTTATTTAGAAAAGAAAAATAATCGTTTACTACACAGAATTGCTCACAAATGAGTACCTCCACCTAGATATGTTCTATATTTAGTAACAAATGAGCAGTTGAATCCAATGCAATTTAAAATAATTACTAACTAGATGCATCATGCAGATTCTAAGTTGACGTCTACGATTGAGATAATATTACAGAACCATTTTAGCTCATTATAGCATCTCATATCCAATTTTAGAATAAAGCGGCCCGAAGCTTGACGTACGAACTTGGGTTGCCTAGTGGTTGAATACAATATAAAAAGCCGGAGATCTGGACAAAATGTTTCAGTCTAAGTATCTCAACTTACTTTATACCTTTAGCTTTAAATTATATTCTAAAAAAGTTTACAGTGATAGTTGTCATTGTAATGAATACACAAAAAGCGATAAAAGTGAATCATGTTGAAATTTTGTTAATTTTCGACCGCAAGTTTGCTAAAAGAACGCGTACGGCTAAATGCGTTCCTGTCAACCCTAGCGTGCGAGTATTTTTACAACAATGCGTATGGATATCATTAGCCTACGGAGGGTGTTATTAGACTTTAAGTGCCCTTTCTACTCGCGACTAGCGTATAATAAAACAAGATATGAATTGCCTTTCAGTTTTTATTATAATGTTGCTGAAGGTTGAACTCAGACGTTGTGTCTTCATTGTTTTTTATGTAAAGTTTTATAAATATATTAAATATATAGGTATTTGAAGTATTTTTAAAGTAATATTTAGTATAATAAAACGATTATACTTTAAGCTTCGCAATATAAACTTTACAAAATTCTTTTAACTATACGCAATTAGAGATTTAAACATCATAAAATCACAATTTATGAATTCTGGTTAAGGTTTCTGTTCCAAAATGTTTGGTATTTGCGGTCCCGCTATCACGTTACCACTTACCTACCTGTTACATTCAGTTCTCAGCCGTCCCCGACACTTCCTGGTGCAATGGTCTATCTAGACATTCATCTAAAAAAATCTAGCCGCCTACGTGCCGTCCGACAATTGACGCTTTTTATTCACACAAAAAATATCCTTATACTGAAGTAATTAAAGTAAAATGCTTCAATTACCAAAGAGCCGTTGGGAAACCCGATTTATTTTATTGTGTAAATTGTTGCTAAATAAATAACGGTGATATTTATTCCAAGCATGATACGGACGTTGGAATATGTTTCCAATAGTAATTTTATCAATGTTTACTCTATGACCATTTAACACGTTCACACTAAAAATAGTAATGTTATTTATAATAACCACCGTTTTCTATGAATATAGTATTAATGTTTTTTTATTCCCACGTTGCACCGAAACGGTTGAATGGATTTCCATGAATGAGATATCAAATGATTCGTCATGACACTCCTGAACGACATTATATAAGAGCTTTTTATGATGAACGTCTTAGGTACAGTTATTACTAGCTTTCGCCCAATATCTTGATCAAAGAATGATTTCAGAAAAAGTACTATCAATAGTTCGAATTTGATAAGGTTCGTTTTGACCGTGTAAGTAGTTCATCGTTCCAATAACGAGGTTTATGCATGAAGAATACATTCTTTACGTCAATTGTGAATTGATTGCCACAAAAATGTGGTTGCCGGGCGGTCTTAACTTTTCTAAGAAAACCGGTGTACACAGATGTAACTAACATAGTTACATCTGTGTACAACGGTTTCTTTGCAATTCTTATCCTGTAGTTTCGCAAATGAACGTAGCTAATGAAATAATTTGGGACGTTTTACAAGTACCGTGGTTATAAATGAACCTCTCTTATTGATAAACGACCGTATCGCAATTTCGGATTAACAGCAAACAGTAGGAATGAAACAACAGTTAGTGCCACTCACAAGGTGAATGTTAAAAGGAAACGGTTAAGTTAAATTACAATTAGACGCTTTAAAGTGTTTTCTCAAAACATTATACGGGATTTGTAAGACTCGGGTGTTTTAAATTGGTATTAACTTTTATCGATTCGGTGTTACCGTTATATAATTGTTATCTTTCGGTGTAATAGGGGATATGCATGTGATTTAAATATGAGTAAAATATTTTTTTTTGTAATCCTTATTACTACTGAATCACACCTACACATTTATTTTTTCAATTAATTCAGTGATAATATTAAAAATAAAATAATAAAAAGTCGAAAATATGCGAGGGAAATTTAAAATCTCAAAACGTAACGCTATTGGAGGCAACAAAACGTGACGTCACATTTCTTGAATAAGTGCTGTGACTCGAGACTGATTTTAGCTCCCCAGTCATCTAATAATTATATTCGAATACCGATTGATTCTCGCGTAACTCGATTCACTAAGATCGATTACTTATCTCATGTTATCAAACAAAAAATGTTTTTTTAATGATATGATTTAAGTTTCTAGTTTATATAAACGTAGATATCGTTCTGCAAACAACTCATTTAACATAATATGAGCAGACTTGAACGTGTTATTTACAATTTTCACTCGAATAAAGTTGAATCGAGTCAAGCACTACTGTGATAAGTTAACACCGTGAAGTGTCAAGTTTCAACAACTCAACATGAACATGGCGTTGTTTTCAATTTTTTTATGGTTGCTCTTCGGTTTTATCATGATTGCTTTGCATTAAATAATTATTGACTTCTTGTTGGAGAACTCTTATGACTGTTACAACGATGACTGAAAGTGGTTTTGTGAAAGCACAGTCGGATAATCTTCCGAAAATAGATGCTTACATATTTTGCATCGAAATCTGATTTTACGTCTGCTGAACTAGAGAAGTAAAAACTGCAAGGTAAATATGTTATAGATATTTGTAAAATTTTCATTGCAAAATACAAATATTCATTTGCTTTTTATGCTTAAGTTAATTTTTAATGCATCAGATCAGCACATAACATAACCTTTAATGTATGCAGTGATTTTATATTTCATAGAAAATAATGCTATCCTTTTGCCATACAATTAAACTCGAAGACCCACTGACTGTTTTAATGATTCAAGTGGAGAATCTAAATAATTTACATGCATATTCTTTGTGACAGATCGGAACGAGAATCGTATGGCGATTCAGCAGTTGGATATGTCCAAGTTAAACGAGAGAAGAACCTATGTGTTGTCAAGGCTCATATTACAACGGAGCATAATGTTCGACAGAAATGTTATAACATTACAGCTACTTGTAATGAGACTGAAGGATGCATCATAACTGTGGAGTGTGAGGATTGTGCAACACACTTAGGTAAGAGATATACACTCAAAAGTATGAAATTCTGATTGTTTAAGATTACAGGAGACATAAAATTATACTTTGTTACAATAAAAATCTATTGTGTCTGGTAATAAGAACCAGTAGATTACATATAATATATTTACCTTTATTCTGCTGGTAATATTAATAATAAAATAAGAATATTTTTTTGTTTTAGGTGACTGTAAGCCTGCTATTCCTGTCTTAGCCTGGTTGCATAGATGCAGTAAAGATCCACCATCAACAAGTGTTGACTGCTATTGGAAAAAGTCGAAATTGACATCAGTTGGGAAAAGCCTTAAATTTGTCAAAGCTAAGGAAATATCTAAAAGAAGTATTGGGGCTGAATGGACCCAAATAAAAAGTTTTTTAATAAATTTTTATCAATGCAACACTTTTGGTTGTACACATAATCAACTAACCAAGTATTATAAAGAACCAAGTAACATAGATAAGTTATCCATTCACTATTTAGTGAGTGTGGCCATAGCAAACCAGCAAATGCTCAAGAGTGTATTCAGTTGAGTATGACAAGTTGTGTGAAAATATTTTAGATAAATGCACTCTGTTTTGGTGCAATGCTATATTTTCTTTTTTATTTAAATAAAATATTTTTTTAAGAAAAATACTTTTTTTATTAACACATCTTGTATATTAATTAATCCACAAGCCACTATTATAATTTCGTCTATAACAGGGATCAAGTTGTGATCAACACACACATGAGGCAGTAACATATGAAACTCTCTTATTCTACTTATAATATGTTCTATATGAATCCTTAATGCTGCTATTTGCTTAGATTGCTTAACATCTTTTGTAATTGGGGTGGAGTTGGATACAGACTTACAAGGGTACAATTCTTGGTTCCTAACAAATATGATAGACCCTTAAAACCTCTGTCTGCTGTAATGGCTTTCTTAGGAAGTAGGTAAGTAATCAAGGAAACCAGAGTCTTGTACTATCATATCATCTGTTCTGCTCTGCCACCATATCCATCAGAGATATAATTAACAAGACTGTCTGGGGTACAAGAAATTAAATAAAGTATTACAAAGTCAACGGTTTTTATTTCAAATAGGCAAAATTACATGCACTTATGAAACATTAATTGATTTTAGTTGCACTTCTTGTACTGTGACCAAGTAAGTGACTTCATGTTGTATTCACAATAATCATATGGTGAAGATTCACCAATTTTATGAGTGTCATGTTGGTTAAAGGCTGACTCAGATAAAGCTTCTTCAATTAGAGCTTTTCTTTTCCTTTTTATAGCACCCATTATCTCCCATGATGGCTTATCTTTCTGACATTGGAATATATGTAGTCCAACACCTTTCTTTAATCGTGGTGTAATTTTTTGCCCTTCTTGTAAAGCCATTATCTTATATTGAATATAATTCTCTGAATCATCTTCAATCTGCAAATAAGACATTATAGTGATTAATATATGAAACTCACGGCTAAATACGAAGAATTGTAAATAAGTTATGTATGTAGCTACGCTTAATTTGAAATCTTGGGAAAACAAGTACAGTATTACAAATTTTTATCACTTGGGTAAACTTCTACAATTAGGTTATGTTTAAAATCAAGTACGTAGTTGTATAAAATAATAACTTTGTACTCACAATAAAGGGATCTTCACAACAATATAAACAACTCGTTGGAGATACATCTTCTCTTCTCATAGATTTACACCACTGTTTTCTTAGGGTCTCATCTTGTGGGACATAAAAATACACTTTATCAGGCGCATTTCTCATTTAATTTTTTCACATAGTTACAACACAGTATTTGTATAATAGTTTCCTGTCCTTTTCCATGTTTAAATAAGTAAATGAACTTCATAATATTGAAAATCCGAGAAACAAACTTATCACTCCACACCATATTATAAAGTACTCTGTGCTCCACACGACGTCTGAATTGTGAAGTGTCAGAAGTGTGTTGTTATGTAAACTGACGTCATAGGAGAAGCGCGCCAAAATGGATGGCGTTTAAACTTCACGAAATTAATGGCAGTTTTATTTATTTATTTTATGAGTGAATATTAATATTTTTCAAGAGATATTTTTTTTACGTTAATGTGCTAACGTAGACAATCGATTAAAAATATAAAAAAAATACATGCATATACCCTATTGTATTGTTGTCCTTTTTTGACGTTTTAAGTACCTAACTATCTAGTTAATTACTCTCTACATATTAGTAACGCATTGCATTTGAAAAATTATTGGCATATCTATTGCTTTGTAGTTGAACGTTGGAGTACCAATGTTTCTAAAAACGTTTTACGATGCTAGAAAGAACTATCAGAACCGTAAACAGTATAGATTTTATGAGGGTTATCTTAGCTTTTCTCTATCTATTGAGAAAGTCAGTCCTAAAGACAGAGTAAAGTAATAAAAAAACGGATGAAAGATCTTGGATAAGTTTGAGGATTTATACGTCTATTTTCAGGTACTTCACACCGTAACCAGTTGTTTTGTTGATTAAATTGAGTTTTTAATTGTTACAGCTTTGTGCTAAACCCGCTAACACCCGTGCAAGAGACCCGTTGCTTGCTGCAGAATGACACACAGGCCAACAACCCTATGGCCACTCCGCAGGTATGTAATCTTTGCGCAATTAAACGTATATAATTACGATATACGTTTGTTCATACCGGTGAGTGTATCCGAGCTCGTTTACTAAAGATACGACTGTCAACCAGACCAAGGAAATAGAATTGGTTTTCAAAGGAATCTCCTATTTCTTGAGCTAATTGAAGCACTTGTCTACCTTCCTTGTCCTTCTTAAGTTATGTCTACATCTAGCCTTATTTACTATCTAAACAATCTACAAAATACGTTTTGTCAAGTATACGTAATAGATAACAGCTTACGTATTTAATAGCCAAATAAATTTATCGCGGATATCGGCATTACCCCAGCACTGCCAATTAGCCGACCGATTCAGAGATCGGATTAACAATTTAGATTAAATCGGTCAACCAGTCCCAGGGAACCTAACTGGCCAACACTGTACATTGTAACTGTTCAGCTAAACGTTAGACAGTTTAATCGCTTTCAGGCCTAATGAACGGTGCCGCTAATAAATATACGATGTTAAACGATGCGGCTCGCCACCGGCCGCTCTTTGTTTATTTTGAACGAGTGAAATTAAAGTGAAAATATGTGCTAATAAACAACTATTGCAAACAAATGAGTTCTCCAGTATTGTTCTTATTAGAACCAGCGAGTTATTCGCTTAGACCAGTCGTATTTACATCATAATGGGCTCATTTTATCTGAATGCATTATCGATAATGATAGGCTCAGGTGTGATTAATGCGTTTTGTTGCAGCGTTCAGTGAACACGTACTACATGGTGAAGCTGCAAGTGCGCACGGAGAGCGTGTGCCTCCGCCCCTGGGCCTTCGAGCGAGTGCCCGGAAAGGCGCTGCGCGGCCTCGACAACTCTGTCATCTACACGTCCACTAAAGAAGCCTGTCTCGCCGCCTGTCTTAACGAGGTAACGTATATTCTCTATTTATTCTAAACCAGCTTTTCCTATCTTTGAATCGTGTTCGACGCGTTCGGTGCTGCTGTTTTCAAATGGTAACGGATATGCATCCTTGCTGATAGCGTCTGAAGTTCGACTTATTTATTTATTTATGTACTTGGGGTAATAAGGCCGAGTTAGTTCTTCATAAATGTTTATAGTGTTTTGATATTTTGTTATTGGGATTTTGAGGACACATTCTATATTCGTAGATTTTATTCTATACCCGTTAGATATCTCTGAGGGCGTGTCGCATTTCTCAGTTATCTATGGGGCTCTAAGAAAACATCGCCTCCACGTTGCAATTTAGTGTTTATCTATTCAATTTATATTTATGGTTTCGCCCTACTTACAGTGGCACTCAAGATACGAACAAAATGATAGGGGTTTGTTTAATATAACCACGACAACAATGTTATTGAAAATCTTCAAACTATGTAATGTAATGCAATAATTCAACATTGTATCACGCTCATTTATATAATAATAGTGTGTATAAACCTGTCATTATATAAATTGATACAATAAAGAGAACCCTTCGTAAATATGAGTTTGTGCATCGTACATTATAATCTTTTCATTTGCGGATAAGTTGTTTTTCAAGCCATATTTACATAAGATGTGGGCAGTGAATGCATATTGTTTAAACTGCACATTATAAACGATTACAGTGACCACAAGTTATAAGTAATTGTAGTACATACCTATTAAGCATTTATTTTCGTAAGAATTGTTGAATACCTTGAAAATGGTACACTTCAACAATTAAAATCATTGTTATTTATAGCATAGTGAGCCAATAATGGGTGTTAGCGGTCTCTGTCCCATATCATCATCATCCCCTTGCCCTTATTCCAATTTATTTGGGTCGGCGCAGCATATATTCTTCTTCCATACATACTGTCTACTTGTACTGGAATGCTGCTAAAGTTTTGTCTGTCCTGTAGAGCAGTGCAAAGTCGATATAGTCCAGGTGGTGCTGAGAATATGCAGACATAGACGCTATATAAACTTTTTTATATAATTAGTTACTATCTTGTACCTCTATCTCTCATCTCATGTCTGCTTTTAATGTTTTGATTAGAAAAAGTTCCCGTGCCGTTCTGCTGAGTATGAGTACGGCAGCATGCGGTGTTCGCTCAGCGACTCCGACCGGCGCACGGCGCAACACTTCGTGCAGCTCGTGGACACGCCTGGCACTGACTACTTCGAGGTAACACATATACAACGACACACTAGACTTATTACTCTTCACAAAGTAATTTTAAACTAAACCGAAGAAGGACCCACTTTGTTAATAAGTAAATTTTTGATACCAAGACTAAGCTTTACACAGAGCGTCGACTCGCTCAAATAATATCCTCCAATAATACAGCTCACTGGGACGTGCAGATTATAAAAGCAATTTTACCTGACACCATAAAATAAGATCCTCATTCCTCACAGTTTCCAATATTTTACAATACACGGTACAAGAAAACACTCGAGTTACGACTACTTACCCACCTAGCTAATTTATTTTCTACTAGCTTTAAATTACTTGAAGTGGTGCTTCGGTCCGGGTTCAAAGAAAGCAATCACAATAGTAATGCGGTCCGTTTGAACGCTCGTGAAAATAAACATGTGTTCAGTTAACGTTATTACTATTGTTGTGTGTTATTTGACGTGATTTGGTCGGTGTGTGGTCGTGCAGAACCTGTGCCTGAAGGCGTCACAAGCGTGCAAGGGGCAGCGCGTGTTCACGGCGCCGCGCATCGGCGTCGCCGAGGACAAGGTGGCCCAGTACGCCGGACTGCACTACTACACCGATAAGGAATTGCAGGTAAACCCAACAAACAAAACTTTATACCAGTCACTACACGATTCAATTTCCTTTCCGTCACAATAATTGTGATGTAGCAATTAATACACCGAGTCCCTATTTGTAACATGATATGCAAGTTGAAAAAGGCGCGCTGTTGACAGGCACCTATTAACGTTTGAGACGGATAAGCAAAGAAATATGGACTGCGTTTTATTATACCTTTATTGGTTTCTGCGATGTTATCTCGAGATGGCTTTATGATTTCTATCTTGGCTCTTTATACGAATGCAAAATGGCTCGGCATTAGTGAATCTCGCTAATAAATTTTCTTGTCGCCTAAATAGGTTTCGACCTCGAGTCTGTCCTTTTCCGCTTCCCACTGGTTTAACGAGAAATGGCAGAGGTTAAATCGTGTGCACTTGTATTTAATCAAGAAGGAAGACGATGCAATTAACTTAACTTTCGTATTCAATCGTTATAAAGTTACCGACACTGATATATCGCTTCTTGTTATCGATACTAATGATTTTATAGTTCGACATCTGCTTCTAGATAACTAGAAATTTTCCAATAAGAGTTTTGTTTTAATGATATTGTAGGTAGGTATTGGAGATTACAATATGTCCTTTTAGTACATATAATACGCTTAAATTGTCACTGTTGTCATAAATCAGGAGAATTGTCTTTCATGAATTCTACAATGTCAAATTAATCAACTTCCAATCGACTTAATATGAAAATCAACAAATAAACGATAATGAATCACATATTGATGTTATCTTTAATATGGCCATCTATTTTGTATTCGATCAGGTTACATCCGAAGCAGCTTGTCGTCTTGCATGCGAAATCGAGTCGGAGTTCCTGTGTCGCTCGTACTTGTACATGGGTCCCCCCCACTCGGCCGCCTACAACTGCAGACTGTACCACCTGGATCACCACACTCTGCCCGACGGACCCTCGGCCTATCTGAACGCTGAGAGACCGCTGATCGATGATGGAGAACCCATTGGAAAGTACTTCGAAAACTTCTGTGAGAGTGAGTACCTTTTGGATATTCTAGCAAGACTTAGCCGATATAAAATTAAACTTTCTTTATGATCAAGAATAAGGCTTCAATAAAATATGAGGGTCGATAGCTGCTGTATTATGATAATTGCATCGCTATAATGGTCAATTTTACAACTATCGTAAACTTTCTTATGCACCTATTTTCTAGAAGGAAAATGAGAATACATAAATCTGTAGCATGTATTTTGCGCAAAACTAACCCAGTTTGAAGCTCGGCCGAGACTATAACGATAACAACATTGTTTTATTTAAAGTCGTTCTTCGTAAAGCGGCGCAGGCGCCGAGATACATCAGGTACACGCCGCAGTAAATTGTGTTCGTCTAAAAACTGAATAAACCACTTCGACGACTCAAAAAACTATAGAACACTGTGACATTAATGTTTTATTTATATTTTTAGTGTATTATTATGGGCGCTCGCTCATTGATAATGGGAAAATAATACTGGGTTTAAATTAAAATCTTGTAATGACTTCATATGAACAATAATAATTATATGATCGCGGCGCTGTATCGGCGGCGCTTCAATCATTTTGAAAGAGCCTCCATAAATTCGTAGTTAACTTTACTGAGTTACTATTTAATATATATTCCTAATTATATCCTTGGCAACAGTATTGAATGATGCAGTATAATTGAAAAATCATACGTACGTAGGTAGGGTCCTGCTAGTTTTTTTTTAAATACATATATAGAATAACCTATGTAACTTCCAGTAGTTTGATAAGGTCTTCAATATATAATTTACTTTCGCTACATTTCACTGGCCAAGGTGTCAACAATACGATATGCTTACGTAGAAACTAGAACTACTCGCTAATACATACACTTAACTTTGACAGAAGAAAATACATGTGTTATTTATCTACAACGAGTACCCTATAACGTATACGCTGAATATGTAGCTTGTTATTAGGTCGTATATTTATCGGAAGTCGACCATCTACAACTGAATTACGGAAGAGATCGTGGCTGGTATATTTTCCGACGTATTTATTGTTAGTACTTTCTGTTGATAGCACCATATTTCTGTGGGAGGAGCTGTAGTCACCGCTATGAGAGCTCTCGATACCAACGACTATCGGCGATCTAGCGTTAAATTTTATTCGACATCTTAAAGATTATCTATCCATGTATTTACATAAACTACTTAGTTTAGATTGCTAAAGCGATAGAGCTTGTTAAACCAAACGCGCAAGTTTAGCAGTATTAAAGTAATATCGTTATCCTAGTTGTACAGTATAATATTCGCAGGAATCTAAATCATAGAACGGCAGTTTGAATAAATGGAATATGACTTAGATAAGAAAGTGGAGTATGAATGTCGGCCTTGCTAATGACACCTTGCATTAATCGTCTACAATTAGTTGAAGCTAGTTGCTGGTTCACTGGGCTTAGGGTTGTCAGGTGTCCGGCATAAGCGACATGTACAGTCAGCAAAATAGATAGTTTTACAATTAGTTAATTTAAAATTAATTTATCACCATGAGCTTTAAAAATATTATTTAATATTTTTCAAAATGCAGAGAGCATTTTGATAAATGTTAAATAATATTTTTCATCAATCATAACTTATCAAAATAAACAATTATAGAAAGATTTCATTACTTACTTAAATATTTTAAAATACTAACCATTGATTTGGCTGACTGTACCTATAGTACCTACCGGTTAGATATCTAGACACAGAGGGTGCACAGACTAAACTAAAATTTATTAAAAAAAAAAAACGAAATAGAAAAGTATTAGTGGCCATAAGACGGATTAAAATGTGGAAGTAGAATTCGCCGTGGTAAGCAGAGGTCGAGATGGCTTGGCCGTCAGAACGCCTGGAGTATTTATCCGGGAGACGCAGGTTCGAATCCTGATCGCGACTGTATTCTTTTTCCACAAAAATTTTAAACGGTACAGTAGAGTATTAATTAAGATTGAAGATGAGAGGTGACCTTTTCTTACATAGCTGAAGATTCTTAATATTATTGTCAGGCTTTCAGGCGTTGTACACGTATGCGTCACTTTTGTTATGCAATGTCGTGTTGCCCACCTAAACATTGTTTTATCATTTTTACAAGTCGTCATATTCAAATTTAGGCACGTCATATTAAAATCTTCGAAAATTTATAGCGGGCACGAATTTAGATGGCTTCTAAAATTGAAAGATGTCAAACTAAAGTCATATAGAAATTTTAGATTGACGTGATTCAATTTTAATTTGACGTCTCTTATTTTGTTCCGTCTCGCTCCTATAGTAACTTTTAGTAAAAGGCAGAAATGCTCTAAAATTTGTGTAGTTTGCGGTGTCCGGCTTTTCGGCCCTTATTAGGTGTTAGGTATTTGTGTGTTCATCCCCACAGCTAGCGACGCGGTGAAATATACCTAACGTACATGCATCACTCGCTACTCAAGTAATGTGCGACCGAGCTTACGTTATTTAAATACCCAACATTAACAGTTTCGTTCATGGAATCTAGCTCCATTGTACTGTCAAAGTTATCATCGTAAAATATAAAACTGCGATCTATGTTGACGTTAATACGCCATTAAATTCGCAAAGGATATCATTAATATTTCTGACGCGTTCCCCTCGTGTAGGTACTCCACAGAAGCGTACGTTAGGTTCGTGAAAGGTTTTTGTATACCATATTTTTCTTAGAACATATTGACTGGATGAATTGTGCCTGAGTATGTGTGGTTACAAGTTTTCTTCACAATTTTTTGCCTGTACGTGACTTGGAAAAAGTTATTACTATGTATTTGGGAAAATCTGTTACTAAGGCATGCAGGCGGAATTACTATGTAAAATAAAATTATTTTAACAAAAATTAAAAACCGCCTTCATCTACTTAAACACTAAAAATGGAAAATAATATCAAAATTTGCTTATAATAAAATAAATTTTAAAGAACAATATATAATAGCAATCAGTAATTTTTGGAGTCAGTGCCTGATGTATGTTGGGATTACAACTACGTTTGTATTTTTTTAAACATATGTAGGTATTTAATGATTACATCATTGTGGACCTAATAAATGCTGGTGATAAGATTACCATCTTCACTAGTACTTTGCTGACGTGAGAAACCAAGCTATGTCGTATAGTCGGTACCTAATGCGTGAACCTTTACGTCATTATCTCATTAATTGCTGCATTATAACTTTGCTAATTTAGTTGTTTATGTCTCGCTTTTTTAATCACGTCACTAAAGTTAAAGTCTGTTTAACCGTTTCATGCGTGTAAAAATAGAATTAATGACTAAAAATATTAAATTGAAAAACTTCAGTAATAATAAAAAGAATCGTTTCCGCTGTTTTATTAAGATTTATTATTTCTATGTAAGTGTGCAATGAGCGTGCCATCATTTGTTCAGTAGCTTAAACTAAAAACAATTGAACAAATAAAAGAGAAGCTATCACTTACAATCAGTTGGTGAGTCAGTCTAGTCGAGTGGCATAAATCACGGTTATATACGAGCTTTTTTCAACTGAAACTTCAGGAAGCGGAAATCGTGCGCAAAATTTCGTATGGCTAATTGAAAAAAGTAAAGTAAAAAGCTGCAATTATGTTACATTATAACGACTTTAAAACCAGTACAATGTCTATGTATTCTTTGATTAATTGGCCCAGCGATAACAGAGTAGGTAGCTCATTGGTAATAAATTATGACAACAGTTAAGTTGATTTCAGGATTAGTCTTGAAACAAATTTTAGCCTTCACATTTTAATAATAATTATTGTTATTATGGCTCGTAGTGTCCCAATTTTAATGATTAGTTTGAACTGAAATATGAGTACGTACAGTTTATTTTTTTGTGCAATTAATCTTGATGGCTGTCTATTTCCTAAACAAATGTGGCGTCACACCTAGCAGCACGATCTGACA
The DNA here is from genome assembly GCA_935421205.1 of Xylocampa areola. Taxonomy (NCBI): domain Eukaryota; kingdom Metazoa; phylum Arthropoda; class Insecta; order Lepidoptera; family Noctuidae; genus Xylocampa; species Xylocampa areola. Next base: position 14,240,220 of record OW285201.1, read on the forward strand.
TGATTCTAAAGTCTATTCGATTTATTTTCCATAGTAACTAAACTTTTAAGTTAAGGAATGATTTGACTGGACATAATTACAATAATAAGGCAGCTACATTCGTTTAAAAAACTGCATAGACTAAATTATTTATGAATAAATAAGATTGAATTTTAACTAAGTATATTACCTGTTTCTTTTTCTTCATACCGGTTGACGAACAACCTAGTGTCAGAGTTTAAGCCACAACTTATCTGCTTATGGGGCAACTTGTGAACCTCATTTTTTGAAGATTGTTAAAAAAGATAAGTCTCTTAATTACGCATACAGTTTCATAATAATACATAAGCAAGGTATGCGAACGGTTTTTATTAGGAATGAACGTAATCAACGCAATGTGCAACGTGTGATACAGTTACGCGACAGCTCCGTACGTAGAGGTATTAACGCGCTTTCGTAGAAAGCTGTAAAATATCACCGACTCTTAGTGTTATTTTTACACGACTGCCCAAATAAAAGAAGTGTTATCTATGTTTTTAGGGTTCATGTATGCATGAATGTTTATGAGTTTATACATACATACATACATAAACTCACGCCTTTTTTGGAGGGTATCACTTATATGGTCAATGTATATCCTTCTAGGGCGTCCCCTTGTCGTGAGTTTATTTATTTATTTATAATACACAGAAACAACAATATAAAACAAAACAAAGTCACACAAAACCGTATTATCGGTTTGAGTTTATTCCGCCATAACTACTAAACGCCAGAACCGATTTAGATGTATGGGGTATCGATAGAATCCTTACATTATTCCAGGAAACAAGTAAGATTTAAAAAATGTCATATACTGGCTATGGTAGACAAAAAGGGCGTTTAATAAAAAAAAAACACACGTGCTATGCATTATTAATTTTTTAATTAATTTCATCTTGTCACTTATTTTGCCACAAAGTTGGATAAAAAAACTATTCCTTTCGACCAAAAGCATGTGACTTTTTATTTTCATTTCCAAGATCTGTAATTATTTGGGCAATATAGTGCGACATTACCGACGGTGGTTACCGACTTAGGAATTAAGTACCTACTCGTATTTAGCATCTTTGTGATGAAGATTTGTGTTTGTGGCTCTTTCAAACATAAATGCATACCTTTAATGAAGTGCTGGACAATAATCGTTTCTACGTCTCGGTTTTTTAGTCGCGCAAGCGTCGGTGGTCCGTCTGTAACGGCTCTCGGGTATTCGTCGAAGGAAAACTGCCCGATCACTTTGGCCCCTAATAACTCAGTGGAGTTTTTATTCGGAATATATGCTATTACTGGAGCTCGTTAGTGGCCAACGGGATACGTATTTGCTAACGTCATGATCATGTTTTACGACGACGCGCCAGATTGATGCAGCATACTATCTCTTAGATAACGATGTTGCTTCATTAATATAACTCATTTGGTTATCTAATGTTTTAGCTAGGAGGATTTACACAAATTACTAAAGTAATAAACAAACCAGGGACTTCTTAAATCTTTGTATTATTTACTTACATTCAAACTTCAGCATTTTGTATAGATTTTAATATATTTTTTAAACAATAAGCCGATGTAAATCTCTATAATAACGCCATTAGCGTACGCTAAAGCAACGGAAGTTAATTGTTAGACGCTCCTCAGCAACTTCGGTGGAATGATGAATAACTTCTCAGCTACTGTAGTCGTGAGAAATGTCTATACACACAATACAGATTGTTTTTGCCACTTTATCTGATTAAACATTGTAACAGAATGGTGTGAGCGAACATCTTGAATCAACCACCGTAGTAAGTGTTTAACTGTTCGTAGATAAATAGGCTAAAAAACGAAAACTACTATCTACTATCTTATCATAGATTCTTATTAGATTGAGTGACACACTTATATGTAACAGACATATTTCATTCACATCTCACTATTTTAGTTTGTTACAATACCGACGGGTATAACCCTGACGGTGGTAAACGCCTCATTGGTCTAGTGGTCCCAAGCGCGAATGCCGACCATGAATGAGGTCTTCGGTTCGATTCCCAGATCAGGCAAAGTGTAATAGGGTTTTCAGTTAGGAAGGTAGTATAGGCAATGGCGATGGCAATAGGCTCTCCACATATTAGAAACATACCTAACAGCATTGATGAAACGTGGGTGTACAACTGTGTACCTACATATCTGCCTACCCCTTCGAGGAATACAGGTGCGATGTGATGTTATGTTACCCTTATCAATAAAATTCCCTAACAAAATTCTTATAGCCACAGATCATATAATACTACTAGTAGTATGGCGTAACGTAAACACATTCTAAAAGCTTCGGTCTGCTCTCGACAAGTAAAGAGCATGAATCTTCCAGCTCTTGAAGTCTCCCTAACAAGACGTAAACGCTGGCGAGTCCATATCTCACGCCACGCCGCATACTGCCGGGTCAGGGTCAAAAGCGTTCGATGTACTTTAATCGAGTTGACTCGCTTCGATCGAACCGATACAATCGATTTGCAACTACGAGTACGGGAGATGATGCTGGCTGTTAAGAGAAAATAATGTTCGGGATGTTGTTATAAGGCATAGATCGTGACTACGTAGCTTGTAACTTTCGGATGAAGACAGTAGACGGGTGTTCACTTTTATTGATGTATTTTACTTAGTCATATCTTGTCGTCTTGTCTGACTGATATTTTCGTTTAGTTTGCCAAATACAGTTAGTATGAGCCTGGTCTAATAGCAAGTAGACAGTGAAGGCACCTAATAGTTGACTGCAAATACCTTGTTATGGATAATTTCATGGCATACCTGGTGTTCCGCTATGAGTGAACAGGATGCTTGCTACTCGATTACGTAAAGCCGTGTTATGGTATTAAGATTACCATCTCTGGGCTGCCCGCTTCTCATTGTATAGAGAAAAACATACATAATAATAACCAGCTCCTCAGATATTTTCCCGTCCTGATAAGTACCGTTACATAGAAATTCAATCAATTCCTTGCATTTCCTCTTCTATAATAGATTAAACATCATTACAAACATCCGGTGCTATCTGATGATCAAAATAAGGAACTGCACCCAATAGTAATTCCAAAGAAATTATAGCAAACTTTGTTATAAACAAGTTTCTGTTATGATGCAAACGTGGTTGGATTCAAGAATAAATAGCAACGTTTAGAAGCTATTGTCATTACATCACGATATAAATAAACTGATTCGCTGCCATAAAAACGTGTCACGTCTGATGCACGCGGCCACGCTAATATATTCGATAAAAGTGATATTCATTAAAGAATTGATCAAGCGGAACTCTGTTCGACGGTATCTATTTAGCATTGTAATTGGTGTATTCACAGTGAATAGCCACACCGCTGTCGATGATACGTTAGCATAATTTCGTTAGTTATGTTTATAGTGTCAGAATGTGCCGAGTCATGATAACAGTCGCTGCATTTTGGTGCAAAAAGTAACAAAGAGAGTGGTATTGTAGTCGACGGCGTTCGTGCGTGCTCTCCTAACGGTGGTGATACACAAATTGAATAGTGTTTTTTTGTGGCGCCCGTGAATTCGGCTCCGCGGCGTTGTCGTGCAGCCCTAAACTGAAATATTCACGACACGGATATAGAACACGGAAAATATGGATTTTCTTCGAGTAACCAATAAAAGCTAATAATATTCATTAAGGCAATCGCATTAAATTTGAAATATATACCCTTATATTATGAAATTGCATAAATTACTACTTTAATAAAGAAAATTAATTCTAGAGAGGTCGTATAATGAGGAAATAGCACGACTGCTAGAAAGTCTTTAACTACTCAACGAGATTTTATTAGTCAGTGCAATTGTCAATTAATTTGAAATCCAAGGTATTTATTTGTATGTGTAATCTTAAACCAGAAATTAATTAAAATGTCTGTCCATTAGGCCTACTCTTAAAAATAAAACCGCTCGATTGACATGTCAGTTCAATGCAAAAATGTCTTAAAAATAATTAATGAATCGGGATATTAATAAACCGACATGCTTTAAAATTAAGATAACTATGATGAAGGTAAATTTATTTTAACATTAAAAATGGATTTATAGCACTGATTTAATATTGGAATTGGTAATAACTTCAAGAGTAACCCCCCCCATTTCAGTGTACTTTTATAATTCCGACGTAAGAGTTAGCATTTAGAATATCCTATGTAAAAATCGAAGAACGTTTAAGTCCAATCTTCTGAAGCTAATCTCAGTCAACAGCAAGACCTGCCGAAGTGTATAATATGTCAAAATAATAGCTGTTAATGTAATTAATTTGTAGTGCGTCGTATAACATCAGTAGTGTGGTGCGGCTATAACGGCCTTGGGCGGCCTTGGCACTGCGGATACATGCGGCGGCCGCCGGGTGCGCCCGCGCAGGTCAGCGTCCGCGCACCGCACGCTGCTAATCGAATAGTTAATTGAATTTATACAACGATTTAGAGAAATGGACAGAGAATACGGCAAATGTACTGTTCAATTTATTCAATTTAAAACGTTCAGCGGAGATTTCTTGTTGAAATGCTGTTTGTTGATTGTAATTACGCTATCGTGGAATAGGACACTGTGTTCAAGATAAGATTAATGCAGACACTTAATATATCAATGAATACACATGTGATGTATGTCCACTCTCTGTAAACGGTTTATTTATCTATTTAGTTCGGCAGGTTGTCTGAACATAGCGACCGTGAAGTTATGTGTAAATGGGTAAACAAGTTTATTACTGGCATCGGCAATCTAGTGGCAAGATAACGGCATTGCATCTCGGTAACAAGATTGCATACGGAACCGTGGCTTGATATCCAGTGGGACCGTTATATCCTTAAGCGGACACTTCCGAACACGCGACCGCTCGATCTGCTTCAACCTATCACATTTTTTCTGGTTCTATGATATTGTATAGCGTTTTCATTTCACATTAATAAATATATGACACTTCTATAGGTATAAATATTTACGTTTCATCGTTAGTTCAATTCAATGGAAAGCATCTAACACGTTGCTGAGAATTTCAAAACCAATGAAATAAAATCAATAAAGTAGGTACGATTCGGCATCGGCACAAAGTCTCAAAAGAAGTTTTTTTCCTGTAAAACGACTGAGATCTCCCATTGAACACGGCCACGTCTAATCTCGAACTTAATCTAGCGACAAGCTATGAACAAATTTAACCACAAAGGAAAAAAGGAAAACGATATCAAACCTCTTCCTTTTTTGTCAAATCGAGATGAAGTCTTTGTAAAAAGCCAGCCGAAGCCTACTTACGAAATGTAGGTAACTCGGAGAAATTTTTGATATTCGGTAATTTCTTTACAGGTTACTATTGCCGATCTGCTATCTGATACAGCGTTGGTAGTTTCATTTAACACCGAATGATCCGACAAAAAATATGTTTGGCTTAAGAATAGGCGACTGTATTGTGGCCCTATTTACATAAGTAAGAGGTGTCTTTAAATAAAGAGTTCTACTTCTCATACGGTACAAAAGTCGGACGGTAAGGAATTGCAACACTTTCCATTTAGTCGGATTGTAGTCAATCATAATTAAAAAGAGGTTTGTCAGAATCGTAGCAAATGGATATCGATAGTCTCTGCCTACCCCAATGGGAAGCAGGCGTGATTGTATGTACGTATGTCTAGTTAAAACACGGCAGTAGACGCACCTAATTATTTTTTACTTCGCTTAATGTTTTTTAACATACAGTTAATAGTTACCTGTCTTATTAAATTATAATATTCCATATTCGTATGCATACACTAGGTATACATTAAACATGTAAGCTGCATTTAGCTCATTGTTAAGCCTTTGTTTAAGCTTATGTTTATTAAGGCGAGCGTGGGAAGTTGTTGATAAGTTTTTTACAAATCGTTGAAGCGTTGCAAATATGCTGGTCGTTGCTGCAGCGCCAGCGGTGTCATCGACTCCGGCCACTCGGAACACAAGCACGATCCACGGATAGATTTATAGTTGCTCTTTTTTAAATGATTACGAAAATATCATTAGGATTTCATTAAGTTAAGCAAGATAAACACGCGAAAATAATGATGGTAAAGACTATTGTAAAAAAATGCCATCACTATTAAACTAATATTATAAATGCGAAAGTAACTCTGTTTGTTTGTTACCTTTTCACGACTAAATAGCTCAATGGAGCGTTATGAAATTTGGCAAGGAGATAAATTGTATCTTGGGGAAGGACATAGGCTACCTTTAGCCCCGCAGACGAAGTCGCGGGCACCAGCTAGTATTTTTACATGTATTTTTTTGTAAATAATAAATAACACACGAACAAAGCGGGGAATAAAATATAATTATCTGTAATTATTAGTCACTGCAGTGATACAATTACTGAAACCACTCCTTTTTTTTTAAAGTAAGAAAAACATTTGCAACAAACCTAGTTGTGTGATAAAAGCTGAACTAGGTACATTTCATGCCGTTAAATTAGAATAGGTTTGAAATTAAATGTTCTTTTACTGAGCCTAATTCTTTTTTATTTCGATGCTGATAATTTTTAGACTACACATAAAAAGTCTTAATATTCTCAGCGTAAGCCATAAATCATGTTTAAGCGCTCAGAACCAGTATACTATATGATCTATTTTATTCTTTATTGGCTTTAGCATTGACATGTAAATTAAAGTTGACAGTTCAAATCGAAGGAAGCTCTACTAGTCCTGCCGGGTACACGTATGGTTACTAGTAACTCTCTAGGTATACTTAGCACCTAAATAGATGATAGTGTGACATGAAGTTAACCTTTTTGCTGCTTTTGAAAAAACGGTTACAACGACTTTAATTTCAGTCACTTTTTGCTTGGAGTGCAATCTCACACTCACAGGAGTGGTATATGTGTACTTCATAGCTCTTCATTTGTGCTAGCGAGGCTCTTACTAAAGATTTGATGTCAATACCGGTAGGTACCTACCTAATCTTAAATTGCAATACCGAATACAAAGAACTTCTTAGTTAAGACAAAATTATGAAGCATAGTAAAAAATCTGTATATCTTTTAGCTAGCGTAGTAAACATGAAACCAAGCTCCGTTTTTCCAAGTTCGGCTTTATAATATTTTCATTTACCTTTCAAGCATCTATTGTCTATAGGGCCTTAAATGGTCGACAGAGCATTTGGCGACGGCTAAGCCGTGGGCGAATAAGATTCTCCTTTGTCCAACACTTAGCGGTCAACGGCCTAAATTTTGTTTACGTCACCTTAATAATGGCCGGGCGACGGTCGTGTGTCCCAGACATTGGCACTGTGCTAACGAATCGATTTGGAACGGTACCGACGACCGCCATTCCGATATTTCTCTACTGTTCTACTATTGTGTTCCTGATCTGAAATTTTATGTACCTTCCGTTGGTGTTGAAATCTTCAATGCAATCTGACACAATGCTAGAAAAATCTTGTATGTCATACGCTTGCATGTCGTACCATAGGGTCGTATGAAAATGTGCCTATATTACTCATAATCCACTGAACTTTAAAGTTAAATTGACAGTCCTACTTGCAATGGAGATTAACCCATGATAAAAAGGACTTCAGACTCAAAGACTATGTTTGTATAATAACTTTCGTGAGGCATATTCATATTAGTTATTGTTCACCGGTTACTACTCACGTACATTCTTCGGGTTTGCCCGACTAGTGAGTCTGACTTGCGACATAGCCGCGGACTCAGCTCATGACTAAGGGTTCCGTTCGAGTTCGAAACTAGTCGGGCAAACCCGAAGAATGTACGTGAGTAGTAATCGGTGAACAATAACTAATATCAAAGACTATAATTTGCCAATGTCTTTCAATAAAACGAGCCAGTTTTTAGTCCAGACAAATTAAGGTAAATGCTTTTAAATTAAATATCTTTATAAGCATCCTCTCTAAGTGCAGACTATAAAATAATTTAATTATATTAAATATTATTCGTAAACGCAAACACCTGATTCTTGGTAACAATAAGCGCTGTTAAACTTCAACTTCCAGTCTTTACTGATTGCGTGCGAAAATGTAGAATAGCTAAACGCTTTGCGCGGCGCGTACTTAGGGGGAAGGTAATTGCACCAACAAGGTCCAATGTACGAGTAGGTTGCATTTAGAATCACCGCGTACGCCGCAATACCTTGTAGCAATCTTGATTCGATTATTATAATACACGCAGCGCACGTACGTCTGCCTCCGCCTAATCAGGGGTTCGCCATGCGTAGAGACGTGCACCCGGGATTCATGCATTTATTCGGCTTTATTAACCAACGACTCTGTAATTTGTTGCATTCTTGGTTTTCTGTTTGTATCTAGAATTAACTTTTATCTATTTGTTGCAGAGCCACCTAGCAACGCAAATCCTCCAGGCGAGCTTCCGGTAACGATTGAGCACCAACAAGACACGAACATGTCCAGCAACTTGACCAGGAATGATGCCAACTGTGACAAAACTGGAACTTGCTACGATGGTACGTCTTGTTTAAAGGTGTTTAGTATTTCATGGTGGCGTGTGTTATGAGGTCTACATGAACATTATCGTTTCAGTATCAGTACTTTGCAAAGATACAAGGATCGCGGTGCAAGTACGTACTAACAAGCCGTTCAACGGACGTATCTACGCCTTGGGACGCTCGGAGACTTGCAACATCGACGTTCTCAACAGCGACCTCTTCCGCCTCGACCTCACTATGGCTGGCCAGGACTGCAACACTCAGAGCGTCGTAAGTTCTCTTGCTTTATTCGATATTACTTTGAAGTTGTAATAGAGGCACCTTATTTATAGAAAATACATTTTTCAGACCGGAGTGTATTCCAACACGGTTGTCCTGCAACATCACAGCGTAGTGATGACGAAAGCAGACAAGATCTACAAAGTCAAGTGCACATACGACATGAGCTCAAAGAACATCACATTTGGAATGGTACCAATCAGGTCAGTCGGACGTTCACACAGTATCGCTATAAATTATCGTGAGGTGTGTTTGAATACAATTCATTCTAGAAGTGGGTGATGTAGGTACCTACCGCAAAAATGCAAAGTTAGAGAATTTACCGTATAATTTATTCGTGTGCGTCAAGAGACAAAATACGTGATATGTTACAGTAATATGAAAAACGGGAGCTGTTTCGACATGCCTGCATGTCAAGACGATTTTAAATTCCATCGACCTAATATCGTTTGCTGCATTGTAAACACGTAACAATTAGATTCACATCAGTAAGATACGGCCCGCGGACGTGCTGAGTAATTTAACTCGAACATCTGTTCATACGTATTCTTAATGAATTTAGTAAAGCCTGATATAATCTTGATCGCCGTGAATAGGGCAGCATTATGACACTGATGCATACATGATGATACCCGTGCGGTATGGATATTAAGTTCCAACCAGTTAACGCACATTAAAATGCACAAGTTGAACAAGTACTTATATATAAATAAGTTCCACGGTTTTAAAACTTTGTTTCTGTTGCACAGAGACCCGGAGATGATCTCCATCACCGCCGCGCCGGAGGCACCGCCACCACGTATCCGCATCCTGGACGCGCGCCAACGCGAGGTGGAGACTGTTCGCATTGGAGACAGGCTTACTTTCCGTATCGAGATTCCCGAAGACAGTGAGTATATAACTACATACGATTATATCATTATACATACAGTTTTAAGGAAATACTAGAAATGCATAAACAAAATTTTTTTTTTCAGCTCCTTATGGCATTTTCGCCCGCAGCTGTGTCGCTATGGCTAAGGACTCTAAGAGCACCTTCCCGATTATTGATGATGAAGGGTTTGTATACTTTTTATACACGTGTATAAATTATTATTTCTTGGGAACTTTTTTAACCAGTGCACTTTCTTCAGATGTCCACTGGATCCATCGATCTTCCCTGCGTTCACTCCAGATGGAAATGCTCTTCAGTCCGTGTACGAAGCCTTCAGATTCACAGAGTCGTACGGCGTCATCTTCCAGTGCAATGTCAAGTATTGTCTCGGACCTTGTGAACCGGTGAGTAGGACATAAATCATAACTATCATGGGTGTTTTTATTTAATTTTATATGACTATTAGCAACAGTTTATCTGTTAGTCACGCTAAAATTATGCAAATAACACGTCGATTAACAGTGTGGCATTTATATATTCATTTTCACATATTTCTAGGCGGTGTGCGAATGGGGTCGAGATTCTCTGGAGTCTTGGGGCAGAAAGAAGCGTTCGTTGCCACATAATGAGACCAATGAAGCTCACAGTCAAGAGGAGGATATGAACATCTCGCAGGAAATTTTGGTGTTAGACTTTGGTGACGAGCGACAGAGCACAGACTTCCTCCGCTCCGACAAGCCTGGCGGAGTCGCATCTGAGGCCAACTATGGAGGTAATTATTATGTCATTTGCAAGTGTTCATGGTTTTTTTTCATAGCTTGCTCTATATTTTTTTCATATTACTTGTCTAAACCGTTGCATTATTTTTTACAGAAAAAACAGTGACGATCGTGGAGCCTTGTCCCAGCAAGGCGTCAGTGTTGCTGCTGGGTGTGGCGTGTGCGCTGTTGGTGCTGCTGTACATCGCTACCATCTTCTGCTATTATATGCGCAAGTGGCTCGCACCACCTAAGCACATGTCATAATTACACCTTATTAGTAGAGGCTATGTTTACGTTGGTCTCGACACTTAGTACGGGAACCAGCGTTTCAATGCTTGTCTTGTATTGACGAACATGTGATACAAATGACTGACGAATACAACAGTAAACAACGATATTCTCTGATAATATCCGTCCATTTAGTATAAGTCCGTGAATAATTTCGTGGTGTATAAATTCGGGAAATGATTTTGAAGTCTAATGTTTGGTATGATTGTTGTAACCACCGCGTGTTTTGCATTTAATTTAGGGATAATTTATTGCATTTAGAAGCATTTATTAATTTTAGGTAGGTGTATGAGTAGATAAAATCACTAATCAAATCTTACTTTGTTCCCTTAATCCTGCAGTTTAAAGGGTAATTATTGCATTTAATTAGATAATTTTAACAGTATAAGACAATGCATTTATTATATGTATAAGTTAGTTGACCAGTTTTTGTACAATTTTTGAGTACTAGTTACAAAATAATATTTGGAATAATCCCTGAAAAATTATTAAGATACCTTTTTTATCATGATCTAGTTTTAGGGGATTATTCTGAATCGACTATATTGGTAATTTTAGATTTTAGGGCAATTCATTATTGTAAGAGTAATAATAGTCAAAACTATATTTGCATGTTCTGTAACATTTTATCATAATAATCAGTTTCATATTTTATTTCTGCATTTTGAATTTAACTTTTTTTTTATAATGGAAACAAAACTAAACAATTTGTAAATATACTGTTACTATACTGACTTTGTTCTAAAATACTTAGTGTGACTTGTGAACTTTCAGTTGGGTTTTGAAGAAATATGTAAAGCACATTTTGTGCACCTTTAAGGGTACAAGACAAAATTGTATTTCCCTTAACCCAACTTGAGATTTCTTCTTTATTTATTTAAATTAATTTTTAATTTATCTATTTATTGTATTTTCATTTTAGTTAGGAAATGAAATAAACTGTACAAATTTACTCCTTTTTTATTTAGTAGCCATGTAAACATCTAAAATGTAATAAATACCAAAACCTAACAGTCTACTAGATCAATTTTTCCTAATAGATTCTAACAATTCAGCTATGTAACAATTTACAAACAATAACAATTATATTATATAAATCACATATTCTATGAAGTAACATTTTGTATCAGTAGTTTATTGTAAATACTATTCAAAATTTCTTCTTGTGTTTTTACATCAATTTCTGTTGTTTCACAACCAAATACTTTATCAAAGCATTTAAGAAATATAGGTGTTATTTTTTCAACAGTACATTCCACACCAGATTCTTTTGTTAGTGAAGTGACACCTTTATCTTCTATGCCACAAGGGTCAATATTATTAAACCATGAAAGGTCATTGTCACAGTTTAGTGAGATTCCATGAGTTGTCACATACCTGGATGCATGGATTCCTATAGCTGCTATTTTATTATCGTCTACCCATACTCCTGTGTATGGTGATCGAGTGCCTTTAATTCCTGAAAAAAGATTAACATCAATAACAGTTAATCTTACACATAGATATATCGAGTGACCATTATGAGCTGAAAAAAAAAGTGTGAATGAGCAGATTTATAAATGGAAAGAAAATGTGATACTATTCTACTGCCTACACTCATACATGGTGTTCTGCTCAGATAGATAGGTATAATAATAAAATGTTAAAGTAAATAAAGTAAATGCTTAAGATTCTTACCTAACTCATCACAGACATTGATTACTATCTCCTCCAAGCTTTGGACATACCATTTGACACTTGTTTTAAAATGTTTCAAGTTTAGAATAGGGTATGCAACTAGCTGCCCGGGTCCATGAAAGGTGATGAGACCACCACGGTTTGTCTTTCTGAATTCAGCTCCAAGACCTCGTAGTCTTAAAATTTCACTATTTGGAGTATCGTCTCTGATACCTAGCAAAAAATGATTTTTGTTTTTTATAATATAATAAATTTATTTGCTCAAACATGTGTGTACATACAGAATTATAAAGTGCATGCAAGATAACAAAATTATTTGAGTACATTAATATGGAGATTATACGCAATATAATTTGTGTTATTAATTCTAGTAAATTTCATGAAGTGCAGACAGAAAGACAATAAAATATTTAAATTGTGTTTTTGTTTCGGTAAGACAATTGCAGATTTTGGAGGTTATGTTATGAATTATAGCAGCTGATACACTAACCAACAGTGAAGACAGGTTTGTGTTCCACGAGCAGCAGTGTATCGAAGTTGCCGTCTTGGCCTTTCATCATAGCATCCAAATGCTTGCGAGCTACTGCCAATTGTATTTTCAGCGCAGTATCATAACTCATCAAACCTAATCTCCATACATTTACCATCATGAAGTCGGTTTATAAGATTTATTTAAATTTCAAAACCAGTTTATTTTATTTTTTGAATTTCTTCTACAGTTTTCAACGTTTTACTAAAAAAAAAACAAAAACAAATCACGATTTTGACATTGACATTTTATGTTAGTGTGACAGTTGTGCTACGTGTTTTCAATTAATTATTTTTTGTTTAATTTGTTATTTATAAGTGATTGAAATAATTTTTAATATTTATTATTGTTATATTTCTGTCATGGTTTTTGTGCTGTCATCTATTGACAAATATTAGTATCAAATATTGGCAGCAGGTGTCAGTCTAAATAGGAGAGATATCGCACAACAGATGGCAGTGTATTCAGCCATAAAGTACGGATGTCCGTCAACAGATGGCATTATACAGCCTAGTAAACGAACTAAGGTTCAGCTATTGCATAATAGGTAGCGCTTTATTAAAATATATCCAACTTTTAAACGTGTCTGTGCATTATGGATGCGTATACTTACAACGTCTTTCAGTGGGTTCAGTTTTCGGTGTCCCTTGCCTGTAGGGCGGTGTTTGGCACGTTACGTAAAACCAGCTGGTAATATAAACATTGTATGCAAGTTCACCAGTTTGACACGATGATTTGGTTTGGTGCAATCTTAGAAAATATTTGTTAGTTGAGTGTGTTCCGGTGACTCGTGTTCAAAGTTACATTATATTAAAAACCAAATCTAAAGAAATATAACTCATAAGATACCGGTTTTACAGTTTTATGTCGTGTTTGGACAAGGTCTTAGTGAGATCGGAGATGTGGTGCTCTCTCAAGCGATGACAACAAGGGTAAACATTTTTGAATTAACGTAAATACCTACACCTACCTACTTAATTTGTCACTTCCGCGCCAGAAGATCTCGATATAGGTAGGTGCAACTACGTCTGATAACTACGCAACTAAAAATTGGCGGCATTTGCTGTACCAAGCAATTAACGCGATGCGTTTTGACAGTGTTGCGCAGTTAGCGTCTGTTAGCCTGCAGTTCGGATTATCAAAATACTTAATAATAGAGGTAATGAACTACCTTCTATTTTCCAAGTACCTACATATGTTTAGTATTCAATATTCATAATATTTATTGGAGGTATAAGTAGGTATATCACATTTTACCTAATGTTGACAATGAACTTGCATTTATAAGGATGACTTCGGTCAGCGGGTCGTCACTTAGGGGTAGGTTAGACTCTTTTAAATAAAGGCTGAAATAGCCGCAAAATAGGCAAATCTAGGTAGTTTTCGAAAATCTCGCAAAGCTAACGTGTGGATACAATGTTACGAAATACTATCTCTGGAAAATTAAGGTCAATATCGTCGAGGATGTCTTTCTAAATTGAACCCAAGCTCGCAGGTAAACCTAAGAATAAATTCATAAGGGAATAGGGTAGAAACATGGTAGGAATTACATTACGTATTCCATTACACACATGAGTTTGTTTAAAGAAAATCTATATTTTTCTTAGGCTTTTTCTGTTGGTCGTATGAATTTTATGTAAAATTTACTGAACGAAGGAAAATCGCAACTGCAAGTAGGTAAGTATCTAGCTTTTTGTCTTTGTAGCCCACTAGTAGTTTTCGCGGTATTCCGCTACTGGCAGTTTACATGACTGCCCGAAAAGGAGTGTTATGTTTTAGGGTTCATGTAGGTATTTTACCCTTCGGGGAATATAGAGGTGATTATTAGAATTACATACACAACAAGATACAATATACAAGTTTTTAAAAGAACAATGCATTACATCAAAAAAAGTTTTAACTTTTAACTTCACATGAATGACCCCATTAAAAAATTTGTACCTACGTAAATAAAATAGACAAAACACAAAAAGATCCATAGCCCCACTAAATTAGTGTGAATATAAAGAGCACGTCATCAAAGTTTTCTTTCATCGACTGCAGTTTATAGTCGGGGTCATTGTCCGATCGTTTGCCACCGACTGCTCGGTTCAAAACCGCTAGTAAGGTAAACAAGTGTCTAAACTTTAATTGGTGAAGCAGGAAGACGGCGTCCTGTCTCTATTTATAGTTCAATAGCTTCGACAGGGCTCATCTTGTAGGGGTGCGGAGCGTACGCGCATATAGAAAAAAAAAGGTTGGTAGGTGTGACGCGGAGTTTTGTTATAATTTTTATTTATTTATTTACAAGCGCAGTTTCTGTTTGAAGAGTTTTTCTGCAACATACCCCGTGACTGGATTGGTGAATCAAATTCCGTACGATCTCTTGCACTTGCATCTCCGCGTATTGGTATATTTTAAGCTGGATCAATATTTACCTGTTTAAATCCCAAATCAAGTGCGCCCTAGTGACTGTTATCTATGAAAGTATAGAAGGACTTGTAGTTATATTAATTGAATCTAATGTGGTGGATATTATTAATAGTAGGTATCACACACATTGTTTAGTAGGTACTACTATGTAGTACATACATAAGAGGGTACTAATATTACGTACCTTTTAAGTGGACATTCTTTAAGAACTTGTGATTGTGAATGAAACAACAAATGTTTTTCTGAAGAAATATTTGTTAACTAACTGAAACTAAACTGTATTAGACTTAGATACATGTAATCCGTCGGCTCGCTAATTACCAGAAACAATAGATTTTATATGTTATGGAGCATAACTTTATACTTCTACCATTCGAAGTCTAACCTTAGTGATTATGTATTTTACAGCTGTGTCAACTTTGTTTCAACGAAGTTTTTACATTTTCGGTGTGCAAGTATTTGCCGCTTATATTTTTTTAGATTATTTAATATAGCAAACAAGAGTGTAATATTTCGTGAGTATTTATCATAAATTCGAAACAATACAAAATATTTTGAACAGTTGAAAAGTCGAAAATACATGAACGTTTTAAATACGTAATGTAATTCGAACTTGGATGAAACTGAAATCGTTATCAAATTCCTGCATGCCAAGTTTTGTAAGACGTGACGTTTGAACTGAAAGTCCTACGTCGTAGTCTAGTACACTCGACAAAAGAGATAAGTATAGGTACAACCTGCTAATTTTCTTCCTCTTCCGTTTGGAGTTATGCGTGTACTTCTTGCTTGAATCGCGTGTAGTGCATTAAAAGTTTTTATGAACCCAATTACATCATATATAATTATATTTTTTTAATACATGTTGAGGCCATGTAATGCCTATATTAATTTCTATTTTCAAAGAAACATTGAAAAAATAATAGACAAGAACGGGGCTTGAACCCGCGACCTTTGACGTTCCGTGTCATCACTCTACCAACTGAGCTACCTTGTCGTGTTCAAACCTATTGAATTTTCAATCCTCTTTGTATACGTCTTAAGGAGACGCCTGGTGATATTTATCTAGTAATCATTTACAGATTTACTAAACTCAGCGTTACCACTTTGCAGTTGTAAATCGCCGAACAACATCCCAATCCTTTATCAATCATATATAATTATATTTTTTTAATACATGTTGAGGCCATGTAATGCCTATATTAATTTCTATTTTCAAAGAAACATTGAAAAAATAATAGACAAGAACGGGGCTTGAACCCGCGACCTTTGACGTTCCGTGTCATCACTCTACCAACTGAGCTACCTTGTCGTGTTCAAACCTATTGAATTTTTTACGTCTTAAGGAGACGCCTGGTGATATTTAGTGTGTAAATGATTACTAGATAAATATCACCAGGCGTCTCCTTAAGACGTATACAAAGAGGATTGAAAATTCAATAGGTTTGAACACGACAAGGTAGCTCAGTTGGTAGAGTGATGACACGGAACGTCAAAGGTCGCGGGTTCAAGCCCCGTTCTTGTCTATTATTTTTTCAATGTTTCTTTGAAAATAGAAATTAATATAGGCATTACATGGCCTCAACATGTATTAAAAAAATATAATTATATATGATTTATAAAGGATTGGGATGTTGTTCGGCGATTTACAACTGCAAAGTGGTAACGCTGAGTTTAGTAAATCTGTAAATGATTACTAGATAAATATCACCAGGCGTCTCCTTAAGACGTATACAAAGAGGATTGAAAATTCAATAGGTTTGAACACGACAAGGTAGCTCAGTTGGTAGAGTGATGACACGGAACGTCAAAGGTCGCGGGTTCAAGCCCCGTTCTTGTCTATTATTTTTTCAATGTTTCTTTGAAAATAGAAATTAACCCAATTACACTAATGAAGAATTACTGTTTTGTACCACTTGTTGTTAGTAACGGTAGGTATTTTAGCCTTATTTGGAACGTCAGCTTTTATAGTATTATTGAGGATCATATTCTACCTTAATCGTGTTTAATTTTGTATAGATAGTAACTTTCCTCAAACACTTTCATGATAATAATTGGTTACGATTTATGCTCAGATGCAATTTTTTTTGAGATTTACGAACTATTTTCGAACTGGAACGAAGCCATCATGAGCTAAGCCCACGGCGATGTCGCAAGACTGGAACTAGGAGTTCGTAAATGACAATCCAATATAAATAATAAATGGTGCAATACTTTGGTCAGTGTATATCTAATCACAATGCTTGCGCAGGACCTAGATATTCTTTACTTGCTTGCTTACTTTTCGCTTTTGCTGTCTGTACGTACGTACTCCGCATTCCTCAGTCCTGGCGATAAGTTCACACTTGACATTGGGGTCCTCCTTCCGTGCCGGCATTCCGTCTGCGGTGCTGTCTGGATGTCGACTGTTTTTTGTGAATCTTTTTTTTTTGTAAATGAATTATGTATTTACTGGAAGTTATTGTTAAGTATTTTATTGAAAGCTTTTAGTGAAGCACACTGGGATGAAACATCTACCAGAATACGAAAATCTATTTTAGGTACCTACTCATTAACAATTACCTAATATTTCCTCAGCGTCCCTCGTAACTTTTGAAAATCTCTACATAGTATAAAACAAAGTCGCATTCCGCGTCTGTCTGTCTGCTTATTCGCTAATACCTCTTAAACCATTTTAATTTTGATTTTTTGATGTAAAAAAGCCTAATTAAGTAGTTTTGTAAGTAGAAAAAATAATATTTTAGAACCAAGTCGCCGAAAAATAAATTAACATTGCTTACGTAAGCTAAATCTATTATTTTATAAATATAAAAGATGGTGATCGTGGGCTGCATCTTGAATCCAGAAAGATTAATATTTTTAATCTTTCTATTTCGCCCAGATAAATAAATAAATAACTAGCCAATAACTGTCCCACTGCAGGCCAAGGACCTCTTCTCATACAGAAAAGGCACGAGCTTAATCACCACGCTAGCTCACTGCGGGTTGGTGATGAAATCACATACGACTACAAAGTCCAGGTTTCCTCACGATGTTTTCCTTGACCGTAAGTCAGCGATGTCTTAGATTAACTAAGAAAGTACATATGACATTGCAAAAGTCACATCTGTACACGCCAGGTTTGAACCCACAACCTGTGGCTCGGGAGGCGGGCCCGTAACCACCCGGCCACTACGACGTTTCTTGCAGATATTGTTTTGAATCTAAATTATCGGGATTGCTAAGGTTTCTGTTACTATGATTCTATTCTCAAGCCTGTTGATGAGTAACCCGGACTACCTGACGAATGTCAAAACAAACAAGGTAAAATTAAAAGTAAAAGTCCTGTAAAGGACTTATCATTCTTTTGATGAGATATCATCAATCTAACCACCAGTCTATAGGCAAATTGGTCGTTTATTCTGTTAGCTCGCTAATTACCAGGCACAATAGATTTTTATTGTTATGAAGTACAAATTTGTCCTTCTCCTATTCGAAGAGTTAAGAACGTTTACAGCTTCCGTATAACCTAAAATTTTTAGGTCCGTTATTAAATATAACATAGCTACTTTAAGGCGGAAACTGAAGACATAGTGGATTCTAAAAGCGGCAGCTATAGTCTATGGTGGTCCGTGGCGTTTAATAAATGTAATTAGAACTTAAACCTGTTTAGATTCCACCTTCTAACACTACCTACGTAATGTGTGTGGGCAAGTATTTCTTGTTTAGGCTCGATATACACTCGTACTTCAACGATGCCTTTATTGTTACTTTATGGTGGTGAGCCTTTTGCCATGTACCGGGTACAGATTGATATTCACCGTTCTAAAACAGTTTGTTTTCTTGTCTCGGGAATTTAACCTAGTTGCCGTGCTTGCATCTACTAGCTAGATCAATAGAGCAGTTTAACATAACACTCAAGTATATTACTTTTCTTCCTTAAATATATTATGCCCATCACTAATTAAATGACACAGTTTTACTCTAACTTTTTTCGATATAGGTACTTCTTTATTATATCGGTCACAAAGATGAATGTTCAGTTCTGTTTTATATTTACTATAAGTCAAAGTCAAAGTTTTTATTTCATACTAGTTGTGCCCCGCAAACGTTGTTCTGCCATATAATTTTTCTGGATAGGGCCACCCTTATCACCTAGGGGTAAAAAAATATCCTACGACCTATTCTCAGACCTACCAAAAATACACAAAAAAAATTATATAAATCGGTCAAGGCGTTTCGGAGTCGAGAGTTCGATAACAAATACTGTGACACGAGATTTTTATATATAAGATAAACCATACAAAGGCACTTATGAAAGGTCATAATTTCGGTTTATTTAATAAAGATTACCTTATAACTACCATATCTGGGTAGGTACAAGCAATACTAAGTCAGATGGTCTTAAATAGTATTTAGGAGTGCGGTGTGCGGGCGGGCGCGTTGCCATGGCGACGGCGCAGTAGGCTGCACGCCGTGACGCGAATCACAAACGCTGGATCGATGACGACACACACTTTTTTCATATCACCACCGGGATGCTGGCATACACTATGTCTTATGGCACTCATGTGATTTTAGAGGCATTCAGAAGCAAAAATGTGTAAAGTTTTTTTTAAGGGTTAAAAATTGGATGTTCAATTCCAAATCTTTTCCAGTTTGGTGCATCGCCTCGGGCCACAAAAGGGACGCAAATTTTAAATGTATTTTGTATCATTATCGGTTATTAAAGTGTAGTTTAATTAGGTATTTATAGTTGGATACCATTGCTACACGTACCTACACTACTAAAAACATCACCATAGATCCAGTTTGAGAAAAGCGCGGGAAATTGCGACCAATTTCTCGCTAGCAATTTCTGCCAGTTCTGCCACCGCAGCTCTTGAAACTATAAACTCGTCTATTAATATATACAAACAATGTCTTTATTCAGGATGTGTTCATAATTTTCTTTGATTTATTCTCTTTTTTGATATAATACATCTACTATATATACCTACTATAAATTATAAAATAAATACAAGACTTTACCATTTAAACTAAAATTATGGCATTACTGACTTTTATTATTAAAAATTACTTTATTGTGTAACGGTTATTACTCACGCGCATTCTTCGGGATTGCCCGACTAGTTTCGAACTTGAGTTTGACTCGCGACATCGCCGCGGGCTCAGCTCATGAATAAGGGCTCCGTTCGAGTTCGAAACTAGTCGGGCAATCGCGAAGAATGCGCGTGAGTAGTAACCGTTAAACAAATGTCTCATGTGTCATGTGTCTCACGAAAGTTATTATACAAAAATTAAGAGTAAGATAGCACCAAATAAGAAACTAGTAATACGGATTTAGCCACGTCAAACTAAAATATCCGAACATTTTTAGACGGCTTAATTGTAGGTGTACATTGCATGGAAACCTTAGGTTGACATGACTAAATTTTATTATGATGTTTTTTAATTCCTCTCTCGTCTATTGTTTAAATATTTTTCTATACTTATTCATTTTTTTTTCTTAAACATATCCCGTCTCGCTCTTACAATTGTAACTGTTAGTTCCAAAAAGCATTGCTCTGATTTTAGTTTAGTTGGGTCACATCGGGCTTTACATCAATATATTTTTTTTCCAAGATAAGTCAGTAATAGCTAAGGTTGCGAATATTAAACGTTCTCAATCTCAATAGTTCGCGATATCAAAGTTGAACTTGGAAGACTTAGATAGCCATCTAATTTATACAAGTCTAGACTACAGTCGAAACCACAAATTAAGTAGATTAGGACGGTAGGAACGAATTCTAATATTATCTTTGGCCTATCTAAATAATGTAAATGTTCCAGGTTCTGAACATTCTGAATCTCTTTGGTTAGGTAGATAGGTACTACTAATATAGACATGATAATGGTGTATGAAAGGTACACTAGTCTCTATGTAGCTTTGTGAATTACTTGCTATTCGTGACTTCATGTTGTTAATTTCTACGCTTACATTACCTATTTGGTGGTGCCAATACATTCGGGACAACGCTTAGTGCAATTTAATCTATATTTTTATACAGCTCGGCAGATTTTAAAATTATCTTCGGTATATGCATACGTAAACATTAAGACAAAAACTTATGTAAGTATATATGTACTAAACCGCTCTGCATAAAGGTAATCTTTCAAAACTTTCTACTGTGACATCCAAATCTTTAAGATTTCCGAAATTATCTAGATTTATACGGGAAGCTCTATTTTCCACCACCGGTTGATGATCAACCTAGTGTCATAGGTATGCTGATTTCCTCACAATGTTTTCCTTACCGTTTCTTTTCTAAAACACAAACATTGATGTTCAATTAATAGATCGTTTGCGGAACACATTTTTTTCAGTTAGTGGGAAAGTTCGTATATCTACTTTGTATAATCAGTACTTTATAAATATGTGTCTGCGAGATAATGGTCTGTGGAAACTAAAACGGGTGTAGTCTGCCCCGTTGAACGTTTTTAGATAAAAGAGATATCTCTAGAAGCAATTTAAAATTTTATGATAAAGGTGTGGGAAGTTTTAGCGTGTTCATTGCTCTACTTTTAAATATTAGAGATGTATTTTTATAATGTCATACTCCTGGGAACAATCAGTTATATTATAGAGTGTGTAGATTGTCGTTTTCATAAGTTGTTGTTCCGTTTATGTTTATGAAAAAATTACTTACTTAGGTTTATAAACAGATAAGGTAGGAGTTATTATAAGTGTAGGTATTAGCTTATACTGCAAAACTGAGTGTCAAAATGATAGGCGGGAAACGTGTTGGTCAACAGTATTTTTTTGTTAGGTTTAAGGGCAAGGGGAAACAGGTAGACGCGGGTGCGGGTAGCTGTTCTAGTGCTGGGTCTTGCCTAGTTATAGAGGCTTTAGGCGGGTAACCGTTTTTTTAGTACATATGTAGGTTCTTCGGCTACTCTGGGTGACCTGGCTTAGTTATATAGGCTATAGTTATTTTTATATCATCTTCGACTGTTGATGAATTTCCATATTACTGATTTTATATTTATGTCGTAGTGTGAAGAAATCAAAAAAGAAGTGCCGTGTCACGTTTAGATAAAAGATACGCGTATTCTATATTGTATTATGTAGATTCTTCAAACCACCACACCACATATTTTAACACAGTAGCAGCTCATATAACCGCGACCCACTTCCAGAACAAAAGACGGTACACCGTGACGTCGCCATAATCACACAACTTCAAATGACGCAGCATTTTTATTACTCACCCTTGTTAAGTTAATTTCGGCTCCAACGCGTACCCGCGCTTCCGCGTAGCACGCCGTGTCTCGTGGGCCGAGATGTAACTAATTAAGTCATAAAAACCGGCATTTCCTTCACAGAAGTGTTATTTTGTGAGGCCGGAGAGCGTCCGGGCCCGGACCGTGAGTTATCGCCCCTATTCCCGCTTTTAATTATTCATGAGCAACCCGGACAAGTTTCACCAACTTCAGACCAACAGCTGGCGTGCTTCTATTAAATAATTTGCACTCACTTCTTTAAGAGTTTGTGTGTGCGGTTTTGCATATTAATTTATTGTGGTCTCAATGTAGTTTGGTCGACTCTTTTTCACTGATTGAATAAATAAGAATGCCATTTGATGAGATCAGCTAACGCTGTAGTGCGAACAATTTCCACGTGATATTTATATCGCAAATGAGTTTGACGTGAGAATTTCCCTGTTTAACAAAGGGCAACACTCGCGTCAACATAAAAAAATAAACGTAAAAATAACACGCAAAATTTTATGGCTGTGCGATCGACGATCTAACATATTATATACTACACGCATTTTGCACATATAAATATACAAAATGCGTGTAATTTTAAAAGCCTTCTGATTAGGACTCTCACCCTAGAAAAGCACATCACTAAAATAGCCAGAGACCCAAATTCCAGCTATTTTAGGTCTTAAAAATAATCGTTTTTACGAGATACGGGATTTGACGATTTCTCTACAAAAATAACAACTTGTTCTCCGTGTCTGTCTTCGTACACCTCTTCTGTTTATGTTGATTGTATCCTGTTCGTGTGGCACATACTTATGTTGAACATGTTGGTGTTGTTGCAGATGTCGCCGCAATCGTGCGCGCGCCGGTGAGATGAGCACGGCGGCCTCGAGCCGCAACTACTCCTATGATGAGACTATACAGGTATCGTTGTATGGAATGATAATATTTTCTGGATACGGCTTAAATTTTTTGCCCCAATATTTGGCAGAAAAGTGGAGGACCGAGCAGTCAATTCTATACGTTGTACTTTAAAATAGGAAATGGGTTATAGAGGTGTCGAACCGTTCAGGGTTATTTATCTCTAATAAACAAAATACATTAGGATTGAGGAGCCGATCCAGAAATCCCAAACCGTATTTTTTTTTAATGCAAAATAATTGTTTGGACATATAGATAGATAGAATAATCTTTATTGTACACCATTAGAGTAACATTAATAAAATTCAATTATTAATTAAGGGTACAATGGCCTATATTTGTTCCAAATAAACGTTTTTGTTTAATTATATAGGTAGTAAGTAGTCCTTTTACAAATTTACTATTTTACCGTAGTAGGTTTAGAAATATATTTGTAAAAAGAATTTCTCCCAAAAACAAGTTCTTGCATTCATTTAGGCAAAAAGTATCATCATATTTTCAGCCGAGAATAATAATTTCGGAATTTAGAAAATAATCGAGAGGAGTTAATGATCTCAGTCAAAAAGCCAACTATATTTAATTTATCAGACGATGACGGGTTAATTGAAGTTTTGTAAGTCCTATGTAGACAAGCTAAGAGAAGAAGAATTTTATTTTCCCGAGTGTTGAGGTTTTTTAGACATTGTTAACCTCTACATAGCTAAAATTGTCGAGGTTTTTAGGCCAAGAGGCACGTCAGCCTTTCACCTAGGGTTGGCCGCGACCTCGGGGACACATATTTTTGTCTGTTACAGGAATCGGAGTAAAGTACTATAATAAAGATTTAAAATCCCTTTCTATATTCCGTAGGGATAAATACTAAGATACTTATGTTTCACTATTGTTGCGAACGAAGAATCCTAATTATATTATACGTGTGAAATTTTGTGAGGATGAATGGATGTTATTTTTATGACCAAACGGATTTGTTAGTTCATAACCTGGATTAACACAAATGACACTGGCTGGATCCAATTCTGAAATCCACGCAGATGAAGTCGCGGGGAACAACTAGGGTAGGTAGGTATATGTACAACTATTATCTATATCTAAGTAGATTCACGAAGAATATACTTACTTTTTACCTAAATATAAATTAAGGCATATTGTAAATCCTCTTTGTGAAACTTTATATTTGCTGATTACAGTAGGACTGTAATCAGCAAATATATATTCCATATCATTACTTTCAGGCTTTGCTGTAAAACAGCTTTGACTCAACGAAATAATGGAAACAATAATATAATTCAGCCTTCTAAATTCATGGCTGTTAACATTTCGCGTTCGCAGCACTTTCACCGACGTTCCGTAGTTTTCAGCGCAGACTAACGTTCCTGTACAATGGACTTTCGCTGCGATCGAAACTCTACACACAGGCTAATTTAAACCATTACCACCGTAGACAAAGCTTATTTTGAGTTGCGAAATATAAAGTGCTAAAATTGCGGGCCCTTCAGGGTAGCCCGTAAACGCGACTTCGGTTGCGAACTATAAATTTGTATCTTGTGTTTTT
The DNA here is from genome assembly GCA_935421205.1 of Xylocampa areola. Classification (NCBI taxonomy): domain Eukaryota; kingdom Metazoa; phylum Arthropoda; class Insecta; order Lepidoptera; family Noctuidae; genus Xylocampa; species Xylocampa areola. Next base: position 14,265,190 of record OW285201.1, read on the forward strand.
GTTATAGGGTTGAGTTTTGGATGTTGATGGGAGTGTCGAGGGTATAGAAGAAGTTTTTCAGGACGGGTCATAACGACACATTAAGCAACACGGGTGCACTTACCTTTATTAATGTGGTACAAGGCTCAGCGCTTATCCGGCGTCGCTCAATGCGTTGAGTTCGGGTCAATGGGAACTGCCAACACTTAACTAACTATTAGTGCCCTTTTAACCGAATGTGTGCAACTCCAAGGTGAGAAAAGTCACTTGAACTTTGGATGGTGTCACAAATTTTGTTAAACGTATGTGGAGAGACTTGCTCTGCACAGATAGGTACTACGGGATGTTTTTTTTTCTCTGTCCTTCAGTATTTGATAAGATAATGCATATGAAAATAAAGAAAGTGACAGAAGAAATGATTATTTACGTAATACAATTTTTTACCTTATTCGATCGTTAAATACCCGTACCTAGTTTAAGAATTAATAATATAAAAATAATAGCTGACCCGCAAACGTTGTTTTGCCATATAAGTTTTCTAGGGTATAAAAAAAGCCTACGACCTATTCTCAGACCTCCCAAATATACATTAAAAATCATAATCGGTCGAGCCGTTTCGGAGGAGTTCGATAACAAACACTGTGACACGATTTTTTTTATATTAGAAGAAGATACAACATGACAGTTGTTTACGTATGCCTATACAATCCTTATATATCGAATCTATCAGCTGCAATCAAGTATTTCTTATTTCAGCTTCTAACCACTCAAGAGGGAAAGAGAGAGAGAGGAAGGCAGTAAGCACACAAATAATTAAAGTTGTGGAAGTAACTAAAGACGCTACTAACCCAATTTCAAAAACAAAATGATACAGATGAACAAAACAACAGTCGTTAGCGTCTCAAAAGCGGCGGTTTAATTCGCAGCGTTATCGCAGCGTGGAAGCGGCGGCTCGCTGCCATTCCCCCGGGCTCCCGAACATTTGGACGATGTTAAACGAAAATGAGCTATTCCACTTTAGAGATAGGTATTTAATTTTATATTGCCTCATTGGTCTAGCTAGAAGAAGTAAGGATGAGTTAGTGAGCGGAGTTAGCAGATTCGACTATCGGGCAAGTGTTAATCTGTTAGATTTTTTTCAGTAGTAGCCTAAATTTCAATATTGTGCCTGATATATACTACATGGGACTTTTAATGGTATCGTGAATGAATTGTGGATGTATTTGAGAATGTTATTAAAGACCGCGACACAGTCTAGAAAAAAAAAGTTGAATGTACGTATATGCGTTAGTTCTTTGCAGGGATATTTTTACCGAAAGTTTTACTTCTTCCTTTAGTTCAATTGTGGTATTTTCATGGATTGGGTCTTTTTAGTTTAACTGCATCCATTTATCAGGAGTCGACCCACATTGCCCCGACATCTGCCGCCAACTCCGCCTATATCGGACTGCGATTACCCCGACGTTATTGTGAGAAAGTAGTTTCTGTTCTGTGCACCCATATTGCCTTTATTGTTTCCTACTTTGTATCACATATGTTTTGGAAAATATATAGGGAAAATAATGCTGGATAGACGGTTGTGTAGGTAGTTAAGGAACACTATTTATCTTTTTCCTTTTTTATTGTAGTTTTAATTTTGCTCTTTCCATCAAAGCTCGATGCAGTATATGGTCGGTAACCGACCGCTAAGGTTAAGCAAGGTTTGATGTATTCATTAGATGGGGACCGCTAGGAGTATTTTTATCAGAGCGTCTCCGTAGTGTGGAGGGCACGTTAAAGTTCGGGTGTTGTTAATTTATAGCAGTCGCTAAACCAAGTTGGAGCCCGACACTTGGTTGCCAAACGAAAGAAGAAGAATTGTTCAAAATTTCTGAACTTTAATAGAAACTTGATCGTGGTCTCGACAAACTTGTCGATTCGATAAATATTGAATTTTATCGTTTTATCTACAAATATGTGAGATTTGACGTCTCGACAAAAAGACCATACTCGCACTGCTTATAAACCCAAAACTATAATAATAATTTGTACTGTTTTATGGCTTACAGTCTTGTCTATTAAGTAGGTATTGACCGCTATCCCCAATGTTCGTGCCTAGACCTACAAATTGAGGTCTCACTATCCGTGTTATAAACTATCATCAAACCAAGCCCTTCGTATAAATACTAATAAACCTCAACATTTCGGGCTGTGGTAGTTTTCTTTGACCTTTTTGTGGTGTCCATCGCGAAACAGGCGGTCAATATAGTGGCCAGCAATTTCCTCACTGGATTGTTTTATCAAGGGCCGAGGCAATATATTGTGATTTCGCTATCTGTATCGGATATTTGTTTAGTGAATTTGATTAACGCGCTGTTTCCGTTGCGGCAAGGGTTGGGCCTTATGCGTGGTCCACGCCGCATTAAAAGGCGCGGGCCAGAAAATCGAATTTTCCGCTTTTGTGGGTCCGCATACGCGCACCTTTGTCGGGGCTCTCAGACCGTGTCGCATAAACAAAGTTTGACACAAATTCGTGCTCCTTTCTCCCTTTCGACAATTTCTATTTATTCTCAGAGATTTTTTGTCAGTCTCATTATTAAAGTAAACGTACAAAGATTGGATTACTTGATACGTAATAAGATGTAAATTAATTAATTCCGTTTTAATTACTTTTTCTTCTGTTTACATTTTATGTACTTACAGAAAGTACCAGTTAGCTCGAATTTCAGAGGCACTTGAATTAACGCGCTGGCATAGATTCCAGAGGGTCGGACCTTAATCCGAATACAAATTTTCCGAAAGATAAACCGGCGCTGGTTTACGGGCCCCGGGAGCGTATTCGCCCTATTTTCTTTCACTCCATCTCTATACATAGGTGACGATGGAGGAAAACGATCGCCCGTGAACAATTTATTTTACCCACTTTTGTAAACTGTTTCATTTTGATAGCAATGTTCTGTAGACGTTTTATTTTTGATTGATTTTTGTTAATCGTTGCCTAAAAGGTTTCATGCTATGTTGTTCTTAGTAGTAACTAACCGAATCAATGCACTAATGCTATTAGATTAAAAAAAAGGGTTTTAACAAAGTATTTAAATACTTTAGTAATGTCTTAGGTTTTCGCGATCACTTCACTTAATAAAACAAATTTTGACTGCATTTATTAATGGTGTTTGTTTTTTCTGACCTTTACTACGTTCTTAGTAATTTTGTGACAGAGCTGCAAATTTATCTAGTCATCGGGAAAATCAAACATACCTATATAAGTATACGTGATAATCAATACTTTTGAATTGAATCGAATAAAAAATAACAAATCCTAAAATAGCAAATGAAAACCGATTCGATTTTATAAAAGAGGAACAGAATATCAACATCAACATCTGAATTTGAATGAAAATTTATGTCCGAAGTTAATTAATAGGCTTTTGCCTCTCTCGACGAGCCTTTATCTGGATTCAAATTTTCCGAGAGATTAAACTGCGGACAGAAGGTTTACGAGCCCTGAGAGCTTTCCGAAGCCGTAGTAACAGACATGGCTGCCATACTTCAAATTGACTACGTACTTTTGAGAGAGCCTTGTGGCCCTCAACATGGAGTTACGAGTAACGACCTTATACTGTCTTGTTTTGAAATATTGAAAGGGTAAAATTTGTTAAGGAAAATTTTACTCGTGTACATAGACATGGCATGCCCTAAAAAAGGAAAATAATTCTTTTATATTATAATAAAACAACTTTTAACCGGGTTAATCGCATGTATTGTTGGTTTTTGTTTTTCCTGACGTTTCGAACACTTTGCAGCGTTCGTGTGTGTTCGTCCTCCTGCGACCATTTTTTTATAATGTGTAGTTATCGCGAAAACCTAAGATATTACTATAATTCTTTTATATCTGAACTAGTTTTTTGCAATCTTTATTTTTGCAATTAGGTAGGCTGAATTGTGTTGGTAGGTATGTCCTACACAAATTGGTAGGTACAGTCAGTATCAGAAGTTTGGTGTATTATAAAGTAAAAAGCATTCAAATGAACAAAATAATCTTAGCATTTCGTAAAATGTACCTTGTACCAATCCAAATAAGTTGCAATTGTGATTCAAACTAAGTTGTTTATTATAAGATCATTTTTTATCAAATGTTACGACTATGATGTACGTGACACTTTTAACATTAACATATTATTTTGAACATTTTGTATGTCTATACTTCTGAAGCCGTAGATTAAAATTACCATCCAGACAGTAAATATTTATAGCAGAACAGGATTCCCTTTTACATACCTACTGCAGTGGTTATGGACAATAATGCTGTTATGGCCAGGTGGCCACGTTGGACAGATTGATAATAATGGCAGTCGGCAGACTGGTCAGGTAGGTAGGTACTCGTACCTCTCGGTTTAATCCTGTGGCTGTATGTTACGATACCTGTTCTCGTAGCTCGGTTGGGTAGTGCCTTAGCTGAGACAGTTTAAGCTAAGGCGTAAACTGTCGAGTGTAAGTAATCTCAATATTATAAAATGCGAAAGTTAGTCTGTCTGTTTGTTTATAAAGTTTTCACGCTTAAATTGCGAAACCAATTTTGATGAATTTTGGTAGGGAGATACATTTGACCTTGGAGAAGGACGTAGGCTACATTTTGTCGCGCAGACGAAGTTGCAGGTACTGGCTAGAGCTTGTAATAAAATTGTAATTGTATTTGATAATTGACGATTGATTCATGACGGCACGGTTTGCGCAGTGGTTGAGAAATCGGCTTTGTGCGCCGTGGGTCGCGGGTTCAAGTCCGGAGCGTAAAAAAAGATTGTATGGACTACAATTGTTCCGGGTCTTAGTCTGCATGAGAGATTTATGTTTGCTATCTGTAAATGTAGCCTTTATATAGAAAATTCCTAGTACGGGGCAAATTATTTATAAAGAAAAAATTAAATGAACAAACAATTTAAAAATAATGTATTCCTATAAAATACAAAAACAATTTAAAATGTATATTCCTAAAGAACTAAATTTTATTTTCTAAAATAGCCGCTTAGTCCCATTCGTATTTGTTATTTCAGAATAATTTTGCCCACGTCAGCGCTAACAGGTAAACCGGGCTACATAAAAAGTTGAATGCGCCCTCTAGTCGGGGATGGAGCAATTTATTGCTACGTGATTGTCGGGCCACTATTTTTATTGCCGCTATTCGATACTAGATGGCGGAACTCTTTAATTCTGGGTTGTGTGTAAGTGTCCGTACACTACTACAGTACTACTCCGTAGTTTCGCTCACTTTGCATATTTAGTATTTATGTAGGAATAGGTACATTCAATTATGTTACTTAATTAATTCGAATTCATTTCATTATTTGTATTACAGTTAAATTAAAACCACTCAAGTTAATTATTGTTATGGATATGTCGCAGATGGATCGTAGAATCCGCTGTTTTACAAAAACAGATCCGTTTTATAATATGATCCGTGTTTTAAATTCAGTAATTATGTAAAACCGCTAAACGTTAGCTGTTTAACATAACAGCACTGTTATGTAAATCAGTTAGCAGTTTTGTAAAACAGCTGATTCTACAATACATCTGCGACAGATATACTTAAAATCACGCCTGTTTCCCATGTCAGTAGGCAGAAACTACAGAGCTCACCGGACCGAACCGATCCTTACCTTAAACTTAATCCACGTTCATACATCTGGTCATTTACGTGCGCCGGTTGCGAATAGGTACTACTACTATGATATATATGATATCTAATTAATCCCAATAATACTTATCTGTGTTATTTAAAATATAGTTTAACTCATGAACTTTGAACTCTTGATACAAACATTGTGTAAGCGACGAATGTACTTACAGAGATGATTCTATTAATACAATGATTATAGACACCAGCCCATTAATTCTATCAACCGACCACATGACACTTAATTAAGTCACACAACGAGACGAGACGCGGACAATAATTATCACCAATTACGTGACAGCTGTCATCATGCAACACGCACTGATTGGTCGCACTCACAATGTTACAGCTCAGGCCGATAAAACAGTCCAGTGGCGGGAACCATTATTCGTCGTTCAATGACCATTTGTTGTAATTAACAGGCGATGGTTAATCTCGCTGGACCTCCCCTTCTCTTCACCCCCTCGCAGTGCGTCGCGCCGCCCTAAATCACGACACTGCCATGGCCTGCTGCTGTGCTGCCGTCAGTGGGTTTGTGACTGCAGTATATTGTGAATATTGCATGGTGATTATGAAAGTATGGGCGAGACGTCAGTAAAGTAAGGGTGCCCAAAAATTGAGTGTTTTGTTGATATAATTTTTTTTACCACAGCAAAATAAAATACTTAAGCATATGAAAAAAAAAACTATACAAAAACAAGATGAAATTAATTAAAAAAATCCTCGGGAGAATCTTAAGGATTCAAACGATACCCTATACATCTAAAATTCTTATTTGTTGAGACGTTTAGAAGTTATGGTGGAATAAAGAAACTCACAAACATACATACATACATGAACGGTAAAAACATAACACTACTTTTTTAGGCAGTCGTGTAATAAAAAGGTGTTAAAAAAAATATTTCTCATAATTTTCTAAATTGGTTAATAGCATACGCAGGGGGGCATTATGTGTATCTGTAATTAACTGAAATTACGTAGAATGGTTGTAGTTCTCTTGTACAATAACAATCCAGAAAAAAGATAAAGTTATTTTGTGCTTTATAATAAAACAACTTTTAACCGGATTAATCGCGTGTATTCGACGTAGGACTGTCCTCCTTCGACCACGAACGCTGCCAAGTGTTCGAAACGTCAGGAAAAACAAAAAACCAATAATACACGCGATTAATCCGGTTAAAAGTTGTTTTACTATAATGTGTAGTGATCGCGCAAACCTAAAATATTATTTTGTGCTAACTACGTTATATTTCTGATTTCAAATATTTACCCAGTAATTTATTAAAAAATTTATTTATTATTTATTAAAAAATTTATTTCGATATATTATGGAGTAATCGGTAACAGGGTTTGGAATCTCCTTGTGTTACGAGTATTCCGCTCTTCCAATTTAACTAACCTAAGAGATATGTTTGCGTTGAATGACTGAAGCTGTAAAAGGCTAGGATTTCAGTATGTGGTCGTGTTATTCTTAGCCTCTAGTTTTATTTGTGATTGTCGTGGCCAATAGCCACTAGCCAAATAGCCCCTAGCCACCATTCATACCATACCTACCTAGATTCTTGAAATTCACTTATACTAATTAAAATAATTTTGAGAAATGAGGTGACATGACACCTGACTTTAAACTGCAGAGGAAAGATATTTGAGCAAAAATTTACTACCTGTACAATAAATTATAATCTTGTTCCAAAAGCACGGGGACATACAGAACGAACCCGTTTACGAAACGGCTACAAATCCCAAAGCCGCAGTCAGGTTTACTTACCTTTACTACACAAGGTATTTTTCAGTAGCAGTCCGGAGTTTGGAATTGTGCACGGCAATAGGCTCACTACCAATTACATGGGATTAAAAAACAACAGTGTTATAATGTGTCGTTATAAGGCCGCGCATTTTTAGATACCTTAGCGTATCTCTGTGTATATAAGGTCCTAATTCATTAGGTAATTTCCTTATAAGGGGTCAATGTCTAAATGATAAGGCTTAATATAAGCCATCATTAAATTTTTGCAACAATTTAATTTTTTTCTTATTGATCGCCGTTGAAGGAGCAGTTTTCGTCTTGCTAGTATTAAGTTAATTACAAATAATTTGTTATACCCATTTAATTCTTAGCTTAAATTAATGTATTTGATTTATATATTAGCCCTTTCAAAGGAAATTACCTAATAAATTAGGACCTTATATAGCATATACCTATAAAACTCTGAATTATTAAAATATTTATTTTTATATTCAACCGTGTTCCAATTACGTCCACCATGTTGCAGATCCGTTAAATAATATATACGAAGAATGAAATTGTCCTTTTACGAAATGGCTATTTTATGCGCCATTGTGATTTTATCGTTCTCTGCCGATTAATTCTGTCTTTTTGTGTCTTCTCCGTTCTTACGTCTATCTAAATTATATGTATTTACATAATTGGTGCGTCTACTACGCTACTAGCTATGCTGATATATGCAGAATATTTTAAGGTAATGTGTACTTTGTTATGAGTGAGACTCAGGTACTTAGAAAGGGCTATTCTTGACATACAATATATTCCACATACTATTTGGAAGTATTTCAAAAGTGCTTTTTCGGAAACCAAACTGTATGGTAGAAACTTTAAAAACTAACCAAATGCAATTTATAACAGTCACATATCTGCGTTTCCATTTCAAATTCAAATGCCTTGTATAACGATAAGAGTTGATCGTCCCAGCTAATACACCCTCAACGAATCTTAAAAGCGCTGGAGGTGGCTATCGATGACGTCATCTCGGCCCTGGGGACTTCCCGGATTCTTTCATCAAATCCCAACATTGCTCCGTGCGATTATTCACACGATACGACTAGGATGCTCAAAGTTTGAAGGATTATAGTAACATCTGTCGTTTTTTTGATTTTGATTTATATTTGATTGAAATTGTGATATGGTTATGAGAAGTTTGAAATGTTTCTATTAAACGGTTTCGTGTCACTGTTGTGCCTAATATACAAAAAAAACTTGTATGTTTTATTATTTTAAATCAATGCACTATCAAATTAATTATGGTGTTCTTTTCTTACAAGTATTATTCGGTGACTTAAACGAACAATTTTGTCAACAATGTTTGCAAGTTTTGCAACATTTGATGATTCATCTCACTGGCAAATGTCTTTACATAGGTAGCACTAAAACCTTTAGTTTACTGCGGACATATTTTATAGTTTGTAAACGCATCGTAAAATAATTCGAGAATATGGCTACATTAAACATAAAATGTGACAAATACGTCCGATGTCCATTAGTTAAAATTTTACGACATGGCCGACATATCATTAGTAAATGAAAGCTTTACTTGTTCTTGTAATTATGTAACCTAAATCTATATATATATATAATTTTTGTGTAATTCTCAGATAAATTAAAAATTGTTACAAAGAGATCTATCTATTGTCCACAGATTTTTTTTCGTGTCACCTTTTGTATTGCAAACCTTATGCTGATGTATATTTACATATTCATAATGCAAAATTTACCAATATGTATGGTACTATTTTGACATTTTGTATTTAGAACTTTATATGACCACCGTATGAATAAAAATAAATTAAGAAGTCATAAAAGACTTTTTCTAATGAAATGACAAATTAATAATGATTGACTTGGTCTAATGAAAAACCTTGTTTTGTAATAAGACCGACTGACGTTAAATACTATTCTTCTGGTACGTATAATATCGGTGTAAGAAAATAACTTCAATTCTACATTGAACTTTAAAATTAAAGCCATGACGCAAAAGTTTGAGAACCGTTCGAATGGAAAGGAAATAAACGATCCCCTTCTTACAACGGTAATCCCGAAAGTAGATGGCAATGTGGCGAAATTTATCTACAGCGGGCTCCAAAACCAATTAGATTCTGCAATTTTGTTCCCGACTTAAGGTCCAAAGTCACCAAAAGTATAACAGACGTTTAAGACTTGATCATCCGTTTAACAGGAACCTTTTGTATGATTAAACTGCTGTTTTAATTTTAAACAATTGTTGTTGAACATGACTACTACAACATATCTGAATGTTTAATCACTTGTGCCTTTCTTCTTTCTTTCTTTCTGATAAATATTCTTCAATTCAATATTATGTTCAATATTATTCAATATTAATATAATTTAATTAATTAAACTATTCTTCAGAGTTATTATGTAATATTTTCGCTTATATAACTAGATATCTACACAATGAAGCTAAGCTAAGGGTAAAATGGCACAGCAAAACGCACGTGCATAATGTTTCAAATAGGTTGAGTGTTTAATGTGTATCACTTTAAAATCAAGCATCATTAGACGTAACATATTCATGTTTAATTTTTTAATAAATAAATAAATATTCCACAACTATCACACAACGCCGTCTAGTCTCAAGCTAAGCAGAGCTTGTGTTATGAGTACTAGACAACTGATAAACATACTTATATATTTCTAAATGCATACATGTTATAGATAAATTACACCCAGACACAGAACAAATGATCGTGCTCATCACACAAACATTTGTCCTGGGTGGGAATCGAACCGACGACCTCCGGCCTAGCAGTCAGGGCTACTAACCACTAGACCAACAGGACAGTCAATAATAAATGAACTATGTTTAAGAAATAAGTATTGACAAAAAGATTGAATATAATTACAAAAAGTTTACCGCTCACTGGTTAAGTGGTTATTGGTTATTGATAATAACTTTTACCACATATCATATTATAGCTAAAATTATGATCAGCCTGTATCGCGATGCACCGGTGCATAGTGCAGGGGCGCTACCGCTGCAAGATCGCGCCCGCGCCGCCTTAATCAAACCCAAGCAATTTATGATGGCCCGGCCACGGACGACAACTAGGTACATTCTGCAGTTTTTTACTTTACTCTTGGTTATTATATATTGTATTATGAAAGTGTGACGTTCTATTTCCTTGTTAGTGTTTTAATACACGAATTATGGATAAATTATTTTGTTAGAGATTATGTAACGATAAGAAACTTGGATTAAAGATACCTTTTACGAAATGTGAAAGTACCACTAATTAAGAGCTGTTTTAATTAATTAATAACTTTCTCGAGTGGTCGAAATTGGTTTAAGTTCGGTCTAGAACGTTACCGAGCAACTGTTATACATGCACAGCTTAGTTCAATTTCATCAAAAGTTTTTTGGACAGGGCTCGGATTTCACATGTTTGATTAGATAATCACTATCTATAGTTCTTCTGTAGGTATCTAGTTTTGATTTTGATTAACAATAGTACAAAACGAATAAATTTGAGCTCGTCAACGACGACGGTAATATACATTTTTTTAAACCGATGATTAAATTAATTAGGTTATTCATCTCAAAATGAATGCCTTGTTTGATATTACATTCAAAGCGGGTACTATACGGAATATTTTAATATCCACATAAACTGCACCTTTTATAAAGTACCAGTGACTGGTTGCAGAATAACTACGGCATACAGTGTGTTATAGCATTGTGTCTCAAGCCGGGGTCGGCCCCTATCCAAAGTGCTTACATTAAAACTTACACCCGATATTGTGGCTCATAATAAAACTGAACGCTTGTAACTGATAAAGCTTTGTGAATACCTACTATTGATGGCGTGGCTGTATAGTATCGACTGTTAGGACAACGGAAAAAAAAACATGTTTTTTTCCCGGGAATTCCATTAGAGAGTGCGTTCACAGATACAAATCGTACCATACCTACGGCTGAATATTGCTGTTAATCAGTTTTAAGTAGTTCTCAAATTGTGTTTTGTTTTTGTTAATTCAACTTTAAGCGAAATTGCAAGCATGAGATTTTAGATATTTAAAGTTGAGTAGCGTTTGAGTATTTGGCTCTAAATACTTTGCAAATATAAACTAGCTACTTTAGTTTATTACACCAAATTATTTTTTATAAATATTTTCATAAATGTAGGAAAAAAAAATGTCTGTTAAAATAAAATGGTGTCGCTACAGGAATGGAACTCGCATTGCCTACGCAGAAGACAGACAAGCCGCCACTGCGCCATTCGAGTAAAATCAATATTCCATACTGCCTGTACAATATTCTGTAACTTAGGTTTGAAGCAATTTCAGACCGGCTTATCTAAGTAGGTATTGATTGAACACAGATAAATCTACGAAAAGCATTAACGCATGCTTAGCGAGCCTTAAAGTTATAAATATAAAAAATTTATAACTTTTAGGTATATAATGGTTTTGCTTAGATATAAAGTTAACATTTATTTAGTATGAAATACAAAGAGATAAATCCTTTGATAAAACACCAACTATTTCCTAATTACTTTATCTAACAACGTAGAAACGAACAAATCTACTAAAACTAAAGCAATCCTAATTAAAGCCACGTGCGCCGTGAGCTTCTTTCTTAAATATGTTTGAAATACTTCAATGCAATTAAAGTACAGGCCTTTTGAGAACAAACCCATTAAAATGTGCATTCAAAGTGCAAGTCACTGGGGTAGGTTTGTCGTGCCTTGTTTGGGGCGAGTGCACTGTTCTTGTAATTTAAACAAGCGACGATGCGTAAAAATGGATGAGCGTTGCGGCGGCTACTTCAATTAAGGAAGGGGATTTTTTTAAAGTGAGTTGACGGTGTCACTTTTTTTGTGTCCTTGGAGGTGAAGTAGATGATTTCGTTTAGTTTATAACCTGTATTTCTGGAGGTTAAGGCAGATATGTGTAAGAACAAGGCCGGTATTATATTATGATTAAAATAATACTCCCTTATTTTTATTCTCAACAACTATAGGAGAGGCTTGTGGCTAAGTAACAGCCGCACAGATCGATCGATCGAGGTTAAGCTACTCTTACCGAGGTCGTTCTGTGGATGGGTGACCATCACTCCATGTCGAGACCCCTCCGTGCCTCGGGGTAATTAAGCCGTCGGTCCCGGTGGTCAAATTAACATCTATGACAACCGTTACGGGTAGTCAGAGGCCTGAAAGTCTGACAACCAGTCATACCACGAGATATCGTGTTAACCAGAAACAACTGGGTTGTAGAGGTCAGATAGGAAGTCGTTCCATGTAAAATACTGATATTAAGCTGCATCCGGTTTGACTGGAAGCCGAACCTAATGTAATTGGGAAAAGGCTAGGCAGATTGTTTTTTTTTTCTCAACAATGTACGTTGTTATAATATTAAATGGAAAAAAATATCTGTGAGGCGCAGGTTCGAATCCTGCTCACGACCGTATTCTTTGCATGCATGTGGTTTTCAAAGATATATCTGTAAATGTTCGTTGTCTTGGCATAAAGTCTAACCAGATGCAGTTTAATACCAGTTTTCTGACCTCCATAACCCAGTTACTGAGCAAAGGGAATAAGACCAAAGACTAACGCTGGTAAGCACGGCTTAACCTCGATCGGTTGATCCGTGCGGCTATTACATTGCCACGAGCCCTCCTTTACTTAGCTACGAGTTCCCCCGAGCCTGGAGCTAGATATTGCATATATAGCTTAATATTATATCCTACATATAATATTACGAGTCTGCAATTCTTTCACTGCAGAAGAGAGACTTCTTTTTTTATGTTAAAAAAATGTTGCCCTAGGAATTTCTTCCTGTATCGTGGGTGTGTTTACAGGCATATAATCTCACATGCACACACATACCCAGCCCCGGAGCAATTATCTGTAGATCGTACAAATATTTTCTCCGTGCAGGAATCGAACCTGCGACACGCGGCGCAGCAGTCGGTCTCAAGACCACTGCGCAAACCGCGCTGTCAATGTATACTTCGTCCCGTACAGCGAAGGAATGAGTTTATCTGTGTCGTTTTCTTATGCAGCGAATGTTTATAAGTTGTTTAATGTGTACTGCAATTGAAATTAGTGCTATAGATGATGCGAGTATTTCTCAATGTTAACAAAACGTTTGGGTACACTAATAATTTATCTTGTACCTATTTTGGTTGCATTTACAGATACTAATTTCGCATGTACATTGGAAACACATCAGACCCCCGAATATTTATTACGAGAACTGAACCATGCACAACCACGGCTATACTTCGCCAACCGTGCCGTCTACGATATCTTCCCATCGGAATATGAGAGTGAAGGAAAAGGGAGTGCACCTGTGTTTGCGCATACACTTGTGCACTATAATATCTCCTGCGTACTTGGCCAATCTCCGTGGAGATGGCCGCCGTGAGACCGTTGACGTCAAATTAGTTCTAGTATAGAATAGAAAGAAATATTAAATAATATAAAATCAAAAGTTATTATATTAAATGGAAAAAGAATACGGTCGCGAACAGGATTCGAACCTGCGCCTCCCGGATGAATACTCCAGGCGCTCTGACCACTAAGCCATCTCGACCTCTGCTCACCACCGCGAATTCTTCTTCCATATTTTAACACGTCTTACGGCGACGTTATTGCTATCAATTCAGTCCCTATACGGGTGACCAAAGATTTATCTTGAAATATAAAATCAATACTTTTAGAAATCTTGGTTTGTATTTAAGCTCTCATTTTAGTAGTTTAGGGTGAGTGAGTACAATGATTCAACTGCAAAAAATTTCGTACTTATAATACCTAATCGTAGGTTTAGTAGGAAATAAATTAAGATATCTGGCCCGAAAGGCGTAAATAAAGTGGCTGCTGAGATGGCAAATATAATAATTTTAAAACCCAACCTACATCGTGCAACGTCAATACAAGAAGCGTACGTAAACTCAACCTACATCGTGCAACGTCAATACAAGAAGCGTACGTAAACTCAACCTACATCGTGCAACGTCAATACAAGAAGCGTACGTAAACTTGCTGGCAAAGGAAAACGTAGCAAGTGAAATATGAATTGACAGCAAGAAATTCATAGAAATATCAAAATCCCTCTTACCACCAACTTCTCTCCATTCAAATATATACGTTTCTAAGTAAAAACTTCCTCCAAAGTGTTGCATACGATGCAAAATTTAAATCCTTTGCGTATTACTGTCGGAACATCCCTTTGTCTTGATCTCAGGCTTCGAACTTTAGAACAAGATCAAAAAGCCATTCCCCTACTTTAAGATGTCAGTCGGAGTTATTGGAGGCTACGTGACCGGACCCGGGGCTTCGGAATAGTTTATTTTATGGCTAGCCTTCGCTTCTGTTTGTTTTGTATTCTCCTTAGCTATAATAAGATTACGTCTCGCATTTTATCAGCAATTTGGTTTATGCTCTTGTCGTCAAATGTGATCGAAGAGGTGGTGCTTTTAAGGGATAATCATCAAAAGCGTATTAAAGAATGTGGGTTATAAAATCAATTGGATTTTTTATTTTAGTTTTGTATTGGGATTGACTAAAAGTGTTCTTCTATTTGTAATAAATCACAAAAAATATAGGTTATGAAAACGTACATAGCTTCATTATTACAAAATAAATAGTTTTATATATATTTGTGTTTTAGCATTCGTGTCTACAACATCTTCCAATTCCTGCGTAGTATTTTGGGAAAATGCGAGTTGGGCCTATTTCAGCCAGTATTACTTGCATTACTATACTTATAAATCTAAATGGGAAAATGGTATCGATTGTTTTTAAGAATTATTTAATATTTAAGCCCTTACGTGTATCCTCATAAAGTCGTAGTCACTACGAGACCTTTCAACTTTTAAACTCATCCGTCTTCTAAACGTACATACGTCATGATCAAAAAAGTTCACTTACCAACCTTACTTGTACCAACCGGAAACTACCACTGATGTACGTACGTAGAAAAGAGTGCTACGGACTACGACACGACAGGCTTCGTAGGCAGGAAGCTACGGCGTAGTCGGCCCTTTACGAAGGAATCTTCGGCGAACACTTATCGCGGTTCTACACGCATAAATAACTGCTGATATGCGAAGTGGTAAGTTATGTGTGTATTTAGAATTTAACGTTGATGGGATATAAGGGTAGTAATTTAGGGCAAGTGTTTATCGCGCGTTGAAGATTACAATTTCGGCATAATGTGTTTGCATATAAAACTAATATGTTTGTTTAATACGAATAAAATTTGCTTACATAATAATTTTATTTGAACTTCAACTTAAATTGTAAAATACAAAAAAATGACAAATATGTGACTATTAATAAATTTAACCACTAAAGGCAACCTCCTCTTTTCATCTCACACCTCAAGCTATTTATTCAACCCAGTTTCTTCATAACACCGGAACACCACTGAAACTGATGCAATTTCCGTAAACAAAGGCGAGAGTAACCTTGATATAACAAAACATATTTTCGCCGGGAAGATAAGGCGAAGGCAGTGCAAGTGCGCATCCTGCGGGGTTGGGGGAGCGGGGGAGGGGTTGGTGGAGGCTGCATGGAAACTTGTTTTTCCGACGAAGGGTGTCAGTGCGCCGCGCGCGCTCTCGCAAACACGTCGCCTCGCGCGCCGCCTGCCGACTGCCGCGAACTTTCCTTGTTTATACATAGCGATGAGTGTGTCAACAACATAATATACGTGAGCCATACACACGTGAAAAAGATGTAAAGCTAAAAAAAATACTGTGTTGATTGTGTGTGTGTTTTCAATAAAAGTGACACGTGACCTTTGGATTAACTGCACGCCTGCATGGATCGGGTATAAATTAAAAAGTTTCAAAAGATATTCCTCCACCGTAACGTAACGTAATGTTGGAACATCGTCCGCGGTTGATATTTATGTACGTCATATTTCCTTGAAAAAACTTTTCCATTCCCTTTTACGGCTTAAATGGGCTGAAGGGATATTCTTTAGGGCTTGCAGTTTTCTGTTTTATGATATTGGATTTCTTAGATGTGTTTGAGAGTAATACTTTTTTCGTATTGTTCGTGACTTCGAGGAAAAGGGTAATGCTTTCAATTGAGTATCTAGTACGGTATTTGTAGTGAAGTGGCAAGTCACTAGGCCTTAATCGTATTATGATAGATGACTGGCTATGGTTGTGACTCACCGTGCAAGCGTTTCAGGTGCCGTGGAAATTCAAAGGGCTTATTACGTCAAGTTGATTAACCATATTAATTAATTAGCGTGTTATAACTAATAGTCATAATTAACTAAATAACGCTCCAAAGCGATAAATTTTAACGTAGCGGTTACAAAATAGTTGTCAACAGTTTTACGATAATTGATCAATGGATAATTGAGTGTTTGTGGTTTTATTTGGCACGTAATGACCACAGATAAACAAAAAATCCTCTTCATTAAACTATGTGATTACATAAATGTATCAATTAGTTTAATCGCTATGGATTGGATTAAAATCTATACTAAACTAAACATTCATTTGATACACACACATAAACAGACAATCAAATTACAACAGATAATGTTGTAACATTATTACCTAATTATACGTAATAGAATACGTAATACATACGTAAACATTACACCGATACGTAAACCTCATACATCTTATTTGATATTCTTCAGCGAAAACTGTAGCGAGATGACTCACAGTAGAATTATTGGATGAAGACGTGACCACGGCGTCGTGCGGCGAATAACAATGCCCTCAGATGCTGCGACAATATTTGTGCAAGAGAAACGACTCGCATGTTCCTCTCTTATAGGTTCCTCTTTTGTGCAATCAACACTCTTATCTATTATTCTAGAGAAAAGTTAGACGAGGGGATTGCAAAATGTGTCAATTTATTGTGTAGTTTTTGTAACGGGACAATTCTTTACGTTAAATATGTATTGCAATAAGTTGTATTTATGTAAGGATGGGACTGCAAAGTCGTGCGTTGAAAAATAATTTCCTAGGGTGCTGCTACAATATTTGTTTAAATTACGGAAACGACTCACATGTACTTTCCTCACAGGTTTTTCTTTTGTGCAATCAAAATTGTATCTATTATTCTAGAGAAAAATTGGACGATTCTTCAGTTTTCGATACGAGACAAATCTTTACGTGTAGACGTTAAATATGTATTTTAATAAGCTGTATTTATGAGAGGATGGGACAACAAAGTCGCGCGTTGAACAACGCTTCCGGATGCTGCGACAATATTTGTGCATGTTACGGAAAGGACTCACATGTTCTTCCCTCGCTGACTCCTCTATTGTGCAATCAACGCCTTAACTATTCTTCTAAAGAAAAGTAGGATGTAATGGGGAGGGAACTTTGCTAACTGTTGTCATTCTGTAGTTTTCGATACGAAACAAATCTTTACGTTACAAGTTAAATATGTGTTGTGTTATGCTGTATTTATAAGGGGATAGGATAGCAAAGTCGTGTGTCGAATAACAATACGAAACCTATGTTTCTATTTTCTTCTACTAGTCTGATTTGTATGAGAATTTTGTAAACTGTAATAATTTTAGTGAAGTCGTTCTGTGGTTTTTTCGAATAATTCTATTCGTCTAGGTGTCATTTTCGTTTCATCAAGATGTAACAATTAATAAAGGGATGGGACAGTGAAGTTGTGTTCTGAATAAGAATGATTTGAATGCTGCGAAAATATTTGAGCAACTTTAGAAACAACCTCAGCAACAATTCGCATTCCTCTTTGAATGTTATAAAAATACGTTTACTACATTTACTTGGTAGGTACGCTTTTGTTGACAGGTTTGACCTATATTAAAATACAAAAACAAACACTGTATTTTTGCGGAGATAGACAACGAAATAATAATAACACAGTATCAAGACAAATTATTCCTGATATTAAAAGAAAGTAATCATATAAGTTGGAAACAGAATGAGGCTTATTTCAATAAAATAAATGGGTTCATATTATTCGTACCCAGTTTGTGTGTGTGTATCTTTACGAAGTTTAATCTATATTTTAATTAGCTTTTCTTGCTCGGAGATGTGACAATAAAACCGTGCGCAGCATAACAACACGGTATTGTGTCAAAATATTATTCCTATTGGCCAACTTACAAAATCTTTGTTAGATCGACGCCTTCAGTATTAGGTTTCTGTGTAGCCGTAATTTAACAAAAGAAGGGTTGATCGTGCGTAGAAAACTCCACTATGTGTATTGATTTATAAAATTTAGAAGGTTTTCGTAGAATGTATTCAAATAATACATTCTCGTCGTTGTAGTTAAACGGTTCCTTCTAAAATGATTGTCCGATATCGACCATAACAACCAGCCCTTAAGTGTTCCACTGCAAGGCAAGGACGCCTTTTGATACAGAGAAGGCCTGAGCATTAATCACCGCACTAATACCTTGCGGGTTTTGCGATTTTAGACCGCTTTTGTACCATTGTGTGTTTGTATTTAATATAAAAATAAATATAGATAAGCCCAAGTTTCCTCAACGAGCCTCGTGTTAAGGTAAAAAAAAAATATATTTATAAATAATCTATTCAGCGTTATCAAAGGGTTAGTGAAAATAACAAAACAAAATCCGGGGAAAACCCTGTAAATGTAGTGGACGCTTCCCTTTCGCTGGATCAAGTTCGTGAATGTTAGAATTGTAATATTTACATTAAGATTACTATATCTGCACTGTCGAATTTTAGAACGCAGTCTAATTCAAAATTGTCTTATATGCTTGCAATGGATTCATCGACATGATAACGTTTAGTCCATTACATTACAATTAGATGAATCCATTACTATAAGAGAGTAGTCAAAGCGATTGAAAGGCGATGCTGATGTTGAGTTCAGCTATGCTGAATGCCATCTGGTCAGAACCAGATGGCATACCAAAAGGTATTCCACTACAAAACTACAATCGAGGAACATTTGCTGTTATATTTATAATCGGAACAACTTTTTCAGTCATGTAACAGTAATATACTTCTAAATAAAAAATAAAAAAAATCTTTACGAAGGTTGTTATGGGTGTTAAGTTTATAGCGACCATGATGTGATATAAGCCTCAGTGGCTGGTTAGAACGAGGTCTTGGGTTCTATTGCCGGGTTTTACTTGGTTTTTCTGGTACGGAATTCTCAGAAGCAACCTAAAGTTTAGATCACTACAGGTCAACCACCTGGGACTTAATAGTGGTATCAGTGAAATGTGGGTGTACAAAAGTATACCTCTGCTGAATAACCTCCCTCTTTGGGGATTCAGGCGAGATGTTTATTCTTCAATTTAAGAGGTTAGCTTATGTCGATGGAGCGAGCCTCTTTTTTCTCTATCCTGCTTTCATTTTGACCAGGCGTGAAGTTTTGTAAGATATTAATTCTCACAGTAGTTTTATCATAAAAGTCCCGATTTACAGACACTTTATTATAGTAATCATGAAACTTATGTTGTTTACATCTGCAATGAGTCAAACTGACCGAACTGACTCTTTGAAAGGTTAGCAAATCCGATTACCTGAGACTCTGAGTCAGGTCTTTGAGTCGCAGCCACCAACTAAGTTTGCATTTGAAATGAAACTGATTTAATATGATAATGGGGAACGTACACGTTTTGTCTGCTAGATTTACACCCGAATTAGAATTCATTATCTGATGTGAATCGAAATTGGATGTCTTGATTTTTAGGGTTCTGTTCCTCAACAAACCTAATAATATTAATTGGTTGTTCGTCTGTTAAGACCCTTTTTCTCAAGAACGCGTAGACGTATCAAGTTAAAATAAATTATATAAATGCAAAAAAATTTTGGTATCAACAAATACTTATGTCAAGGCAATAATTTAATACAGTAGTAATTTAATAATTTATGCCGCATATTTTGACACTTGCCAGTAAATCAAAATCGATTGTGTTAAATTTAAAAAAAATGTGGAAAGAAAATACGTTCGTGAGCAGGATTTGAACCTGCGCCAGTGTAAATACTCCAGGTGCTGTGAACATTAAGCCATCTCGACCTCTGCTCACTAGGTACCGCAAATTCTTCCTCCATATTTAATAAGTCTGCAGGTGACATCATTGCTATTTATTCAGTTTCCATTAACATTTTTTCAGTCTCAATTAAAATAAGGAAAGACACAAGGTCTCACAGCACAAGTAAAGAAAAAATACAAAAAAAGCTTATGGTCTTTAATATTGTTGTTGGACAATTCACCGTGACGTATATCGATGAATGGGACAATTTTTAATCAACTGCAAAGTTAAGTTTGGTCTTCAATACGACTTCGGTAATGATAATTAAACGGAACCCGCGGTGCATGAGTCAAACTTACACTTGACCAGTTTTTTATTTCACACAATAATATGAGGTAGCAATTTTATTACAAACATACGTGATTTATCTCTAAACCTGAAAGCATACATTGTCAATCAAAAGCGAAAATTGACCAAAATCCATCCGTGTTTGAAGTTTGTCTTTCGTAAAGAAAAATATGTCTTATATAGGAATGTCGCGAGGGCTAAAAGGTACATTATATACTTAAGGCCCAACCTCGAACATTTAATCAAGAGGAAGAGGGGAGAAAACAAAGATAAGTAAGTTGTTCAAGATTTTTTAATGCTAATTTTATCTAGCATGACAAATCTGCTTCACTGTGGCAGATGTCAAAACAAAAACAAAAGAGTGTCGCGTTACTCAACCCGCCATCGCTGGGGGCATTCGTAGGAACCGGGAGGCCTATGTTAGGTACAGATAGTACCGTAAGTATAATAACATTCAATAATTTATTACAGGTGTAATAATAAAAGGATTTTTTCAAGTAGGTGCGGACGAAGTAGTACATATGTATATAATAAAAAAATATAAATGAAATTCTATACAATTATATTTGTATAGCGATAAAATTACAAAATAGCAATAAGGGCAGGAGGATCAAGATATGTTTTTATTGCCAATAAAGATGTAAAACATAAAATATTTGAATTATATTAAAAGAATTGTCTACTCTATCATAATTTTTTACGAACCAAGAGCATAATTGGTACGTTTTTATACTAACATACGTACGACTCAAAACTTTTTCAATTGTAAAACCACTTGTGTTGCTAACTGTACATTTGTTTTTGATTAAACAAATTGTCCGCTCAGTTTATTGCTCCCCCGCGCAATCTCCCGTACTTAGCTGCGACTTTTGCTACATATCTATATGGGTTTTTGTAGGGATAATAGTAAAAAATATTGCTTATACGTTCGGGTTTCTGCACCTAATAGAGCGAAAAGAGGAAGGAAACAGTCGGCAGAAGTAATCAAAGTCAGAGGTTTAACGACGTTCATGAAAAATAACCGTTAGTTTTGTGTAACAGAACGGATATAACTTGGTTTTAGGAGAAATTACAGTACTAAAGGCTTTCTAATACAGATGCGGCACGATATTGCGATACTAATAAAGTCGCGGTGTGACATAAGGCAGCAGTGTACAGGTTCGCACGAGTCTATATATGACGATACGAGAACTTATAAAATGTACTGATATAGCTTTTGCAATATTATGTCGCATCTGTGTGAAAGAGCCTAAAATATGAAAAAAAAAACGAGTTCGGTCTCTCGCGCAGAATGACGTAGTAGTGCAGTTTAATTAATCAGTACCTTATTTATATAAAATTTTCTTTAGAACCAAATTTGTAAATAAGTAAATTTACAATAGTGCTTCTGTAGTTTGTGTAATGACATATTAAACGTATATATATTATGTCGAAATATCTATCAAGTTGCGGTGAATGCAGCTGCGATCCCGGGACCTCGGTAGAGCTTAGAGTAGGACCGTGTGGTTTTTAGGCGGTAGGAGGCACAACGTCCACGATGGATTTTCCATACTTCAAAAAAGGTACATCCATCAAGAAAACGATGTTTCGCATTTTATTTTTAATGTAGTAAAGTATTCCAATGCCAGTACAGTCGGTAGCACTTTTATAATACTCAGGTATTGGCTGAATTTGGTATGCAGCCGGTAAATTCGCAATAAACTCGTTTGGATCCGGCGAAAACGATGCACTGAAGCGATTACGCGAAATAACTATATCATATAAATAAATATTCATATGATGACATCAATGGCGTCTGCACAATACATTTTACATGAACAGTGGCATCCATAAAATCGATTTAGCAGCATAGCACTACTTAATAGCCAATAGTGTTGTCACCTCTGCGGCGTTTGGTACGACCATCAGAATTTCGTACTTGGCTTTTAGTGTAGGTACATTATGTACTTGCTTATGTAGCTATTAGTGTACATTGTGTACTTCCCTATGTAGCTGCTTCTTAGTTTATAGGTTTAGAGTAGAGTGAGTTTAGCATCTAAAATATTCACACCAATTTCGGTATTATTCAGGGCATTTATATTTTTTTTTTATACTTTTTGTACAGTTTCACAGAGGCGGATTTAGATAATGCTTAAAAGGCATTCTTTGCCAGTCGACTTTGAATATGCTGTAACATAAAGCCAGCAGGTGAACTTAAATAGAAACGTTTTTTTTATTTAATTTAAAATAATAAACTTAAACATACTACATAAAATAAATCATATCACAAATTACAGGTGAAAGAAATCTGCTAGATTTTTTATACTTAGAAATGTTCTTGTGTTTTTATTTTTAATGGTAGTCATCCATATTTAGGTAAGATTCAATTTAAAATCCAATCTTCGTTGAACAAATATACATTCTTCACCGCAACAAAAACTCAACGCCAACACCCATATTATTCGTAGGTACCTAATCAATAAAAATGTCCAATAAACGCGAAACGCACATTACCCGAAGATAGAAAAGGGCCGTTTCAGTAGAGAAAGCAATAAAAGTAAAGGTCTCAGCTAACCGTTTCTCAAACAGGTCTGTCTGGGCCCCTCTGGTGGGTAGGCTGGGCCTCCCGGTAAAATTGCTATTGCACCTGACAAGCGTACCAATACGATTCAAGCTCAACCTCGATCCTTTGCCAGTACATTGGCATTGTTGTTTTTCTTGGCAATCGTTTAGATCGAGAATGGTAATGATGCCTACTTTATGTCTTTTTGGCTAGGTTTACGTTTCGTTTTGTACGGTATCAGCATTTCTCTTATCTCCCTACAAAATGACAAATACTATCTTGTAATTTATTGCTTCTACTTGAGTTTTAAATGTTGTGGATTATGGCCAATTTCAATAAATCTCAATAAAACCTTGAGTATATTTTGACTTGAATACAGAAATGGATAACTTTGTAAATCAGCTCTATGTATTTTTTTTATTAGAAATAAATACTGCTTAGGAAATATTAAGTATAAGTTTTCTTTTTAGGTTTTTGTTGAAGTTTTGGTCGATGTCAATATATAATTTGGAACTTATCCTCTATTGTAGGCAATGCCAAAGTATATTCTAATATAAAATAAATTGAAATAATAATTAATAGCTGTTTTGTCAACAATATGACTGAACCTTTGATATGGATCCCAAAATAATGTTATTAAATTATTTCTGCGAATTATTTTGAAGCCGTACAAACAAATAGGGAAACTGAATAAGGAAAGATGCTCCCCGTTCTTTGTCTGACTTTGATAAATCCATATGTTATGATCGTAAATCATACCTACATACCAATCCTACGTCGTACAAAATTATTAAATAGTACGAATTACTGTAACTTGTACATAGGCGTAGCTTACGAAAATGTTTCTGTTACAGGGCCAACACTTTCAGAAAACTGTACTCTTAAAAAAATGTGTAAATTAATTTAATATCTTTGACAATAGAACCCTAATAGCCTTAATTTTTTTATGAATTATGGTCGAAAATAAGCCAGCGACCACTAGTTCATGTAAACACGTCTCATTAAAACCAATCAATATTTTAGAAAAAATTAAATAATATGTTATATCGCATAACAGTTTTGTTTATCTTTTTACCCGTGACTGTATCTACCTAAAATACGTACCTAAAATAAATTGAAAAATCTAAGCTGACAAAGTACTATAAAAATACTTTAAAACAGGACTGTAGATCATCGGCAGCAGCAAGTTGTGTCAAGTTGTCGTCGCGTGAGCAAATAGCATTAGACGTGTAGAACCCTTTGGTGTTATTTATCGAGGAGCGCAGCGGGCGCAGGGTTGGATCCAAGGCTCGCAACCTTACGACGGCGACGTATTACGTAACACTGTCAAAGGAGTAATGCCAACCCGTACACGCAAATACAATTAAAATGGTATATGATATTTTATGACAATTAAGAAATACACGTTCTTTTAGTTCGAATTTGTTATTTTTATTTTGTGTTTCGGTAAAGGGTTTTTTAGGGTTATGAGTTGAACAAAATAAATGTGTATATATTAAGTTAAATTAATGTTGGAATTAAATTTAACTCAGTCGTATTAAAATGTATACCCCACATTTAGATTATAATTAGTAGGTACCACGCAGAATGGACAGTATGAACCATTTTTTTAACCAAAGCCAATATCATCTCCACTGATATCTTCCTAAAAAATAAACAAATAATTAATATGCGAACGCCTTTTCCTTATTTACGTGTTAATTAAAATTTTACAAAGCCGCCGAATAGAGCAAGCTTGTTGAAGGAAAAGCTTGCAACGTGTCAAATTTTCATCCCAGGTTCTTGTATCAAATTAAAACTTAAGTAATTAGGCTACTCCAACTCCACCAGCACAAGCTCTTGAATAATAATAAAGCGGTTAATTCACTTATAATCAAGTCTGTCATTTTAACAAGTCGGTGTAAAGAGAAACGAAAATATTTCCATAAAAGAATGCTTAATTCATATTCAGAACGGACCACCGACCGTGTTGTGATGCATTTCGATGAAATATGGTAATCGATAAAATGTTATCGATAATCGCAGTGAATTAGGGAGTCAGGACAGGCGCATTAAAAATTAACGGTCGAGTTTCTGATGGCAAATCGATACTGTCTTAATGACTGTTTATCGTGTCTGATGGGACGAGTTTGGAGTCGTTCACTTAATGTTTCATATTGTCCACCTGTTTCGTGAGCTGTTACGATTTGGAGTTGGTTGAGTAAATAAGTTCGGTTTCGTGCTTGTCAGGGCAGTCACAATGCAAAATTTAAGTCGTAATCATGTCGTAAATAGTTTATTAATCTGTTGGCTCGTTAATTACCAGATACAATAGGTTTTTTTTTGTTATGATGTACAATTTTGTATTTGTCCGATCATAACGATTAAAGGCTCAATTTAGTTTAAAAGGGGTTAATTTAACATGAAACAAAATAATCTGGAAGAAATCTGATTCCACGGTACGTCATGCTTTGTGGCATCGTCGTTTTTCTATTTGACGTATGATGTTAGCGACATGACGTTTAATTTACGTCTAACCTTTGGGAAATGCCGACGTAACGCAGCGCTCTACATCCACTCTTCCTGAAACAATTTGGAATAGAAAAGTAGCTTCAAAACTTTATATATACTCCAAGAACTGTAACCAATAAAGCATTCTTAATAATAGTTTAACTATTAGGTACCATTGCATGATTTAATGATCTCTCTTGGTTTTAACTTGATCCGAGCGAGAAATATCGCTTTACTTATCTGGAAATCGTCAATTACTCTAAGTCTTAAGTCATAGATTTCCATTTCCTACATTAAAATGTACAATATCCCTTTGGGTATCTAGTGATGGCCGGTCCAAACTATACCTATAAACGCGTTTGCATAATTTGACTATTATACATTAGGGACAACTTAAACTATCATGGCAGCGCGAGATACTCCGTTAATGCGAGAAGGCCCTTTTATTAGACACGTTACGTCCACATAAATTCGAAAACTCGGTCAAACAGTTGAACCCTAAAACTGCGGAAGTTTGGGGTTGAAATCAAGGACGATCGTAAATTATCGTTCGCTGCTTACCCCGGCGCCATGTTGTCTCAACGGTCGTAAATATATCCTGTTTTAATTACGTGTACCTTTAATTGGTGTTTTGCACGCACGCGCCTTGTCTTCAGTTATGCGTGTCATGAATGGGGTAGTGTAATATGTGGCGCTATTAGTAGCCATATTAGACAAAATTGGGATACAAGGTTCTTCTCCATATATTATCTAGAGATTGCTCGGTATAATTTAAGGTGATGTTGTGAATTAATTTATAATACTTGAATTACGTTGTTGCTTGAACTTATTTATCACTTTAGGACTCACTGCTCCGTTTAGCGATACTCATTTAAATATAATATTATTTTATGTCACACCTTTTCTGTATCAAATGTAAAAATAAAATTATGAACAGTATTTTTTTTGGGAATTCTGCTCTTAGGCTCAACGTAATCGGAGGTGCAATCTTCAGAGTTTTTAATAATACAGTCCAATACACCTACGATACGATACGAGTCCTATTTCTGGATCTTTAGCGTAAAATCGATACAAAAATTCAATTTGGTAAATGTTATCAAAGAAAGTTAGCGGCTTGGGTAGCAGTAGGTAATCTCTAATTGTGGCCAATTGAGACTTGGAGCGGAGAACACTTGAAGGCAAACTTGCATTTCCCGAAGTAAAGTGGAATGCACAGAAAATTTTCCACTTACCGCAATTGCTCGCTTACGTGCGCTTTTATTGCGAACTTCTTAGAAATATTTTCCATTTGTACATACAAAAACCTTTAATTGGGCTATTCAAATTGTTTGCATAGAAGAGTGAAAGAGGCATAGAATATTATAGAAGTAAATAGTTGCAGGTCGATGTTTCATTAAGTTCGTACGTATGTGAGAACTATGCTATATTACTACATTTGTATGTAGCTTCTTGTAATTGGAGTTATGTATAGACATGTCACAAAACATAAGTTTTGCTTGGAGTCGGATTTATGTACAGCTACACATAGGGTAGAACTTAAGTTAGCTAACAAGCATGTAACAATGTTCCATTATGAAAACTTAATCTATGCAAATTGTTTATTTATGCGTACGGCGAATTATGAGTTCAGAGAGATTATAACGGTCAAGTTATTATTTTATTCGATTATTTAGTATCACCTGGGGCAATTGGAATGCGAATAATACTATCAGTCGAGACATATGCCCCTTATTAAATCTATACCAATATATAAAATAAGTGCCACAATTTAAGTGAAAACTGCTATTTATACATTATAATAAAACAACTTTTAACCGGATTAATCGCGTGTATTATTGTTTTTTTGTTTTTCCTGACGCTTCGAACACTTTGCAGCGTTCGTGGTCGCAGGAGGACTACCAACCAATAATACACGCGAATAATCCGGTTAAAAGTTATTTTATTATAATGTGTAGTGATCGCGCAAACCTAAGATATTACTATGCTATTTATACGATACTAGCGACCCGCCCCTGCTTCGCACGGGTAGTACTATTTATTATTACTGATACAAAACATATCCTATGTTACTTTTAAGTAATTATGAGTACTATAAACACGTAGCACATTATTTTATGTGAGTATTATCAATCGTTTTCGCACCGCACGCGCACGCCAAATAATGACTTTTATATGTAAATTTTTGATATCTTGGGTTATATTATTGTAACTTTCGTAGGCTAGGTACTCGCTGATAATGTAGTTTTCTATAGGTGAAGGATTTTTTTAAATCGGTTACGTAGTTTTTGTGTCTATTACAAACAAATATAAAAAATTAATTGTTTTCTTTTTTTTAAATGGTCAGTTTTTTGTATGTTTATATCCAAAATTGTAACTTAAGTTCTCGCATATGTTCCTTTTCGATATCTTGTAAGGTTCAGACGATATAAATATTTAATCTATCTAATTTATAAAAATCTCGTGTCACAGTGTTTGTTAACGATCTCCTCCGAAACGGCTTGACCGATTGTAATGATTTTTTTTGTGTATATTTGGTAGGTCTAAGAATAGGTCGTAGGCTATTTTTTATTGGTACGTGATAAGGGTGGCCCTATCCAGAAAATGTATATAGCAAAACAACGTTTCCGCAAACGTTGTTTTAATATGAAGTACTCTTCGTGCCAAGTCCCAGCACGAAGGTAGTCTCGGACACAGCTAGAAATAAATAAAATTAATTATCGTCTGTCGTCACTGGGCTATTTACATTATTAACATTTTATAAAGAACTCCAATACCGTCCAACTTTAACAAAAATGTTTAAATAGTTATGTTTTAATTACTTTCACAGTTACATCACAGAACCTCCTCGTAACATAATTGTATTGGAACATGAAAGGCGATAACAGAACGAAACAACAAAATAACTCGCGATAACGTCTTCACAGATAAGTTTCAAGTTTCCGTCTGTATCCGGTACCGATACTAGTCCTTAGGGTTACCATACCTTGAAGTATAACGGTGATAATGCAACCGTAGTTAGGTCTCAGAGGGATATCACAATATATCGCTATTCAACCTTTATAGCTATGTCATATCTCAGCAAGTAAGCAATGCAAGCTCAGGTAAGGCAGCAGGATGCAATACTGAAAATATTGCATTACATTTAACCAGACACTGAATTGTTGTAATAGGATTTTAATGAGCTATTAAGAGGTTTAAAGGATTCATTGTCAATGGATGCAAATAAATACATTATCTAGCTACTTCCACAATATTGAGGGTAGTCATGCAATACCTGTGCACCGCCCGCCCGCAAATATATGCTGCGTATGTGCAGTGAAAAATTGCAACTATCACCAACTACTCTATCCCTTGTTTCACCCCCGCACGGGGCATCATCAGGAACTGTTAGGCCGTGAAGTGTCCGCCACCGAGGATTCATTGTCAGCGATAAATACTCAGGCCGTGACTGACTCAATATAGGATAATATAAGGACTTCTTCGCATATAGCGAAGGCACAAGCAGTGATCACCTAGTCCTCTGTGGGTTGGCGATTTCAGACCATTGAGTCCTGTTCACACCAGGATGCTTTCAACTATCTATTGATTAACGATTAATGATAGGTTGTTGTAAATTCGCACACAAAAATGTTTGACTAATCTCGGATGTTTAGCAACCCTAATTCTTCGTTAAGTAAATACGGACCTAGTCGTGGTTTTACTAAAGATAGTAGGTACCTGTATTATCTGTTGCCGGTAGTAGCGCATTGTCGAGGAAAATAGCTCGTAAACGGTGATGTTGGGTTTCCTTATTGGCATCAGACACTGAAGTAAAATGTTGACTAGAAATAAACGATTTTTATTTTGGCTATCCAGAGATCAGGTGCTGTATACGTCTATGTACAAAAAAAAATCGAAGGTTACGAGTATTAACTGTTGTTACATTTTTGTGGAAAGAGAGACTCGGTCGAGATCCGGATTTGAACAAGTATATATACAAAAAATTACAACTTTAATTTTCGCAGGCGTGTGAAAGGTTTATGTTTTTACTTCTTAGCATAAATATGTAGATAATTTATAGTCGCAGCAGTTAAGAGTACAATATCAATTATATGTCATCAATATTTAGAACATCCATTATTCTACACTTGAATTTACACACCCCCTTGCATTGTAATTTAAAATTAGTTCGGAAAGGACCAAATCCGAATGTTGATATCTCTATTAAAAAATAAACAAACCTTATATCGAGAACTACCCCTACCCTCACATAATCTCGTGCTTGTATCAGTCCATAAATAAGCAGTTATCATAGCGTGGGGTCATTAACGGTGCCATAAATCGTATCGTCCGTCCGTAGGCCATGTTAATTCTGCCGGACACCGGTCATTCAGGGTCCCGGTAATACCTGTTGAGTTACAGCAGGGCTTACCGATACCTGCCCCTGTTTGACCTTTAACGGATGACCGGAATTTCACTCTATAATTGGGGTATTAAATTACGTAATGACCGGTGAAATTGAGTTTAAGGGTGTCAGAAATGGCGTATTAATAAGAATTGGCGGTTAAGCACAGATTTAGCACTTTCCTGACAACACTGTGGTCGACTTATCTTACTGAATGTAGTTTACGTGAAAGATTTTCGGATGTTTGTGCTCTGAGATTTTGCTTCTTGTCAAATTTCATAATTACAGGTACCTATAGCTTATCATTTACCGGCGAAATTCAAAATATGGGGCATAAATGGCTGTGTTTTTTATTCCATTGACTTAGAAGTCTGATTTTGTTACAGCCTAAGGGGCCGTAGAGGCATTTATTTGATATTCATTTCAACTTGATACCTCCACGCGTTCCTGAGAAAAAGGATTTTGTCAGACAGGCAGACATTCAGACAGACGGACAACGAAGTGATCTTATATCCTTTTTTTTCCTTTTGAAAAAGGGAACCCTAAACATTTTGATTTACTAACTACAAAGGCTACTAACTATACTCTCCTTTTTTCCTTAATTTTACGCGGAACTGCGATGTATTGCTAGTGTTATAAACATTATTGAGTTACTTTGCGACTTTGTAAGTGTCATTTCTCTAGTTCAGTATTCAGTAACTGTACTTGTATAAACTAGGTAGTACCTACTTTAGTTACTAAGGAAGGGAGGAACATTTTATCGAGATAAGCAATATTTTGCATCCGTAACCCGCTCCAATGCAGCTGCGGATAAAGTGTAGCTTTCAACAACACACGCCCTGTGACGACATACTTAGTTTTACCGGGAGGAAATTCTGTGATACACTGCATTAGAAAATGTAGAATGCACGCCAAGCCTTTGCAGTTATTAAAAAAAAATATTACGTAGTAGCTTTAAAGTTATCTGTGGATCTGAAGTAATTGAAAATGATATAAATATAAAATAAAATATTAAACAGTTCCTTTTCAGTCGATGATGATGCATTGATATTACATAGCACCACAACTGTGTTCTGCAAATGGTGTAGGCAGAGATGTAGGAACACTGTTGTATTTCCACTTATTACCGAAGCCGTTGTAAAGCCTCACGTAATAGGTGGTGAGCCTATTGCCATATACCGGGCATAATTCCAAGCACCGGACTTCTAATGAGAATTCCAAAACCGACAACTCTTTGCCCAATTCTGGAATCGAATCCAGGAACTCGCAATCTCTATCCACCTTTGCGACCACTAGACCAATAAAACGGTTGTTAAGTTTAAGCTACATTGGCTTTTGAAATAACTAAAACATGTTCTAAAGTAAGTTCTTAAGTACTAAGTGTTAGAATAGAAACAGTAACTTACGCCTTTTTGCGTGCGGTAGGCAGAAACTACAGAACGTCTGCTACGATCCTTTATTACTACTGAGATAATAGAAAGATATACAAACATTTATTGAAATGTGCGTCCAAATTCAAATTCAAATTCAAATATTTTTATTTCAAATAAACCATATTACAGGCACTTATGAAAAGTCAAAACTAGGTGCACGGTTCCAAGGCGTTGATCTTATGGAGAAGAGCCGGCAAGAAACTCCATAGACACTCTTTTTAAAATAAATTGGTTTAACAATAAATAAGGTAATGTGAGAATAATGCAGGTTAATGAGCAGAATAATGAAGGAAAGTAAACTTATATAGCTTTTTAAAATGATTGCCAAGGCAGTTAGGAGCCGACCAGTCCCGACAGACAGCACCCGTTCACGAGCATGACGCGCACATCAGCCTCGCTTAGCTCAACCATTTTGGAGGGAACTCGACGACCCGATGTACGACGCCACCATCAGCAGGACATTTTAGCGAGCATGACAAACTCGTAATGTCCGAGCACGGATCTTTGTCGACAAACTTGTCGAGTCGATATTTAAGTTTAAAATTTATAGAATTTTATTGTTTGATACACTGTGGTTTAAAATCGCCAAATGTGTCGATAAGAAGAACCATGCTCGCACTACAGACTAACAACTAACAACTAACTAAAAAAAGACAAATTTAACATAAAACTACAAACATATAATAATAAAACAACCTCAGAGCCTAAGAAAGTAACCAATATATTTAACAACTTTTTTGCATCTATCGGTGAGGGAAGTCGAGTACGAAGTAACGATGAGTCGAAAAGTATACCAGTGACTTCACAAACCGAAAATACAATGTTCCTCACTCCAGCAGACCCTTACGAAATCAATAATATGCTAAAAACACTAAAAAATAAAAAAAGCTACGGCATAGACGAACTTCCACCCTGTCTACTCAGAAAATGCGCTGATGAGATTACACTACCGTTCTATAAATTGCTAAACCAGTCTTTTAAAGATGGCGTATTCCCAGACCAGCTAAAAATAGCGTTAGTGAAGCCTCTACACAAGAAAAATGACAAAACAGAGCCAAGTAATTACCGTCCAATAGCTTTACTGCCTACAGCTTCAAAGATCTTCGAGAAAGCAATGTGCAATCGCGTGTACACTTTCTGCGAAAAATATCAAATATTTGACGAATGCCAAAACGGCTTTCGTAAAAATCGATCAACAGCGTTAGCAGTTTATAAATTTATACAGGGAGCCCTAAGCATAATAAATAATAAAAAATACGCAATAGGGTTAATGCTTGACATGACCAAAGCTTATGATAAAGTGCAATATGATATTTTATTAAATAAATTATATAGATTAGGGATCCGCGGTAAAGCATACGAATGGTTCAAATCTTATCTGGAAAATAGAGCACAGCTAGTAGAGATAGAATACTTCAATAACACTATAAACGAACTTCAAAAGTTTCGATCTGACCTAAAGGCGATAAGCGCATCAATACCATAGGGTAGTGTTATTGGATGTCTTTTATTTCTCATTTATATCAATGATCTTCCAAAATTTATTGCAGAAACCGGACCTTGCGTTTTATTTGCGGACGACATCTCCATTCTCACAGAATGTCATGACAATACGAACTTAAACAGTACCCTTAATGAAATTCTCAGGAAAATAATAACCTGGATGAATGAACACAACCTTGAAATAAACTTCCAAAAGACTAAACTCATAACTTTCCATCCCCACCAAAAAACTCCTCTTAATGTACTTTTTTCCTTCAATAACCATAAAATAGAAACAGTTAATGAATTCAAACTATTAGGCTTAACCATAGACAAAAATATAAATTGGAAGTTACACATACAAAACATAAAATCAAAACTATCTAAATTTTTATATGCGTTCCGGGAAGTTAAAAAAACCACAAATTTACAGACTGCTCTGGTTATGTACTACGCCTATGCTTATGCATGGCTTAGCTACGGCATCATTATGTGGGGATACAGTACAGATGTCCCACAACTATTTACCGTTCAAAAGAAACTTATCCGTATCCTGGTAAATATACAACAGACAGATAGCTGCAAACCCCATTTTATAGAACAAAATATGTTAACTCTGCCTTGTATGTACATACTTGAAATATGCAAATTTGCTCACAAACACCAAGACTTTTACACTAAACGAGAAGACATACAAACAAGGTACACACTCAGACACAAAACACGACTCAACCTACCATCATCCCGCTTAAAAATACATTCTACAAGTCCTCTGGTAATGTCAGTAAAAATATACAATGTGCTACCAGAAACAATAAGAAAAGAAAAAAAAACTCCATTTATTCGTAAATAAATTAAAAAAGTTGTTACTAAAAAAATCTTACTATAGCGTCGACGAATATTTAAGTGATAAATCTCTAAAACTTGAAAAGTAAAGTCTTTTGCAATTTTATTTCTAATGTTAATGTTATGTCTATGTTTTTAGAATAAGTTGCATTGTTATAAGATACTTAAATGATAAGTCCTCTCCACATTTATTTATTATATCTTTTGCTGTGCCCGACAGGGTCCACGATTGTTACCTACCAAATAAATGTTTACCACCTAAGCCTACATTGTGGAATGCAATAAAGAATTGAGTATTGAGTATTGAGTACAGTGTTGTACCTAATAAAACACGTAACCCGTCCACCGTAGGGCCGATCGTGACAAATGACGTCACAATTCCGGTTCACTAGTTAAAAATGTAAACGCTTCCCTCGTTCGACGTGGCCGCTGCAATGTGCAAGTGTCAGAGCCACTATTTATCTTGCTCCCGTCGGCCACGATTGATGATCCGGGTCTAGTATTTGCATATTGCTTAGTTATGTACTAACTTGTTGTATGTAGTCGCATATCAACGTTACTGAGCGTAAAGAAACGTTGATTAATTTGTTCCTGCCTAATTGGTCTGTTGGCCGCAAGGGCGACTGCCGAACGTGAGGTCCTGGGTTCGCGGGTCGGGCAAAGTGTTATGGAGTTTTTGCTTGTTAAAGGTCGTCATTATTATGAAGTCTTTATTCAGGAACAATATATTTAGGTATACAAATAACTTCTCTAAGAAAGAAGATTTTTCTATTTGAACATTATTTATGCTTATTATAAAAATTGTTTTAATAACAACTAGCTACCCGCCCCGGCTTTGCACGGATGCGTTTTATATACACATCCAAATACCTGACAAACCTTGGCATACAAACCTTGGCGGATACTGCAGAATAAAAATCAACCTAATCGATCGAGCCGTTCTCAAGTAACGATCTCTCATACATGCAACAATTTATTTTTATCTAAATCTGTATAAATAAAAATGAATCACCGAAATGTATGTACGCGCATAACTTCCGAACGACTGCACCAAATTGCTTTTTTTGTGTGTTCATTATTGTTAGGACAAGGGCTGTATAAAAGAAAAAAAAAATGGCGGAACGAAGTTCGCCGGGTCAGCTAGTATATGATAAAATACTACCTATATACTAAAGAAAATGTCGATACTTCAACTAGACATTCATAGTGTTGATTACGTTCGTAATTGATACGAGACTAGAGTAAGTAAAAAGGAGATAATAAACTCGTGCGTCGCGAGACACTGTAATATTTATATGGCATTGCAGTATAGATATACACAACATAACATAGCATCACGCCTGTATCACCGAAGATTTAGGCAGAGGAGGTTGCACACCTACATTTTACTGATGATGCAGATAAGAAATCCGAAGAATAGCTTTTTGCACATCAACCGGGAAAGAATTTAAAACTAACTCCAGGTTGCTACTGAAAATTTCCTAACCACTGCCTGACACGGGAAGCGAACTTTTTATTTTAATTTTAATGTGTTTACGTATTTTTTTAATTTGCTTTAAAACCACAGATTAGGATACATATCATACGATCTGTAATGTTGTTCATGTACGTATAGATAAATATATAAATAAAATTAATAATAACATTTGAAGCAGGGAAATCTATTTGGAAAAGCTTGGGGGAGGCTTTTCCCACGGAAAAAAGCAATATATACATTTTATAATACCCTTACATAAATTATATATAAATCCGCAATGCTCATATAGAACAAAATATTTAATCATCTCGCAAACTCTTTAATTTGTAGCAAGAAGGTTGCATTGTTTTACGAAGATAATGAAGTAGGCAAAGGTCCCGAGTGAGGCAGATCTTATAATCGAAGGAGGCCGATTACCCGGGGCAATATTTTCATTATTTTCCCTCAAACGCTCCCCTTCTTAATATCGTTTAATTTAATCAGAATTTTGCTTACTCAGTAAGCAATTTCAACCACAATTTTCCATATAAGATTGTATAATTATCAGTTTATGGGCTTTAACTGCATGTAAACCAGCACGTATTTTTGATTTAATTAAAGCCGTTACGTCACTCGGGAATTTTATGAGAAAATATAAGCTATTTTATGTAAGACCTCTGTGAGATATGTTTATTTTGGAATATACACGGTAGATTCTAATATAGATATTTATGTGGATATATAATAATGTATCATGATCCACAAATAAATTTAAGAGTCCAATCCGACTGCGAGATGATAGTATGAAAATTACTCGTGAGTAGATTAATATATTATTTAAGCTAATTTGCAGCTTTTTTGGCCAATGACACATGAAATAAATAAATAAAATTTTAGACTACTTAATACTTGATATCATATGAACATGGGTACTGCTAAAACTGTCATCTCTTGAGTGATAACATCGTAAAAATATATGCTACCTATGATGTCTATTCACAATAATGCCTACTACTTCCCCTATTCACGTTTTACGATATCCTAAGAACGAGATGAGATGGTAAAGTAACATGTGAGAGTAAATATTACGGAACATTTCCTTTTACATAAGTAAACAAGGTATAAAATGGCGGAGCTAAATCTCTAAAGCTCAGTGAAGCTGATAAACTTGCAACCACAAGGAACAATGTATTGGGTGAACACTGAAAAGTATCGGTATTATGTGAACCACAGTACTAAGTTTTGATACTCTAAATACGAAGTGAGGTTTTGTATGAAAGGCTTTGATTCTGTATTTTTAACCGACGAAATAAAGGAGGAGGTTCTCAATTCGACGCGTATATATAATTATATACATAATTTTATGTATGACCACGCTTAACTTTTTACAGAGTTAGTCTGATTTCATGATAATTTTTTCAAGTTGGTCCCATATAAATTTCATCATTTTCCCCTTTCAGCGGTAAAATTATTTGTGAAAAAGTTTTTATGTAGCTAAATATTGAATTATGAATATGCCCGTTGCAAACTGTAACGGGTAA
Organism: Xylocampa areola; assembly: GCA_935421205.1. Lineage (NCBI taxonomy): Eukaryota > Metazoa > Arthropoda > Insecta > Lepidoptera > Noctuidae > Xylocampa > Xylocampa areola. The sequence goes on from OW285201.1 coordinate 14,302,066, forward strand.
ACAATCATTGAGGTTAAGCAACGCTAGGTGCTGTCAGTCTGTGGATGACTGACTGTTGGGAGTATTTTTATCTATCTAAAATATATAGTCTAAAATGGCCACTTTGAGCATTTTTCCAAAGTAAATCATTATTTGAATTGAGTAAATTAAAGTTATATTTTTTTGAGAAAAAAGGGTGCGTTGATGCTTTTCAAAGGTTTTGTGAGCCATTTCGTAAAATGGCTCACAAAATGGGAATTATTTATATGTCATCTCCATAGAAAACCGACAAATATATGAATTGCAATCATGGTATGATTTGTCCATTTGTGAAATGAATCATATTTTATGATCCTAATATGATTCAGCTAAAGTGGCTTTTTAGTCCCCCTGAGCATTCCCGGCGTTAAACCGTCGTTTTCGGTTCTAATAGCAATCACTGAGTCAATCCAGACGCCTACGGACGGCTTGATCAATTCTGACACTAGCTTCTAACAACACAATGCAAGATGAAAACTTTTTTATAATTTCGGAAGCAAAACTAAAACTAGACGATAGTCATAAAATTAATCGGTGGCTGAATATTAATTTAAATAACAACGTCAGAGACATTATCTTGATTAAATATTGCATCAGCGCATACCTATATAAAAATACATTGTATAAAATTACCCACACACTGCACCACATACATCTACATACCTACAGATATCCACTAACGATATTAATCCGACTAATCCCTCCACATTTCAATAATAAAACAAGATGTCGCCCCACATTAATTAATTCCAAGCCGTTGGCTCTTCACTCATTTATTATGACAAAGTTCCAAATGTGTAAAAATTCACCCCAACGAAGTACCATTTCCATTTATCCGAGTATCATTAAGGGTATGATCCGGTGTTCGGATAACTTATGGTCGGTCATGGAATCTGCATATAAATAGGAAAGAGGTTTAGGAGGGATACGGGACCTCTGGCACGCTCGCACGACCATCGACTATGAACGGTGGAGTTTGAGCATACTTCCGAATAACTTATGTAGGCTCATGTTTTTCACCTTATGATGTAAGGATGAAGGTTGAAAGATTGTAGAAGTTTTGGCAGGTATTTTAATATTGGATTTAGCTTTCCACAAAGGCATGAAAAAGAAATATTGGAGTGTAATATTTTTAGGTAATTCGTTTGATAGCGGCACGGCGTTATATAAACGGTTTCTTAAGTTTATTAATTCATAATGGACGCTACGCCGGACTCGTACTGGTTCAAAACCTCACGGTCTTTCACAAATCTTTAGCGGTGTTCCGAATTTGCGGCTAGATTCACCGCGATCCAGGTTATGGTCTGTCGAGAGTATCCACCGACCCTGTCATTTGTGCAAGTCAGCCACAGTTGGCCCTATAAAATTTTTAGTCCTGATTTAAGATTTATTTTTCACCAACTTTTTTAATGATTCTTCTCTGAGTTTGGTTCACGTTTCCTTTTGTTCTACAAGTACAAATAAGTAATGGAAACAAACACAAAGAAAATTCGCTAATTTTAAATCAGGCTAACGTCATAATTTTATTACACAAAAGTATAATATATTACGATCAAATATGAAAGGCTAAGTAAAAAACATTGTTGCAAAAACACACGGTAAACAAGCTAAAACATATTAGGAGAGCACATAATAAGGAAAATACGGATTTTATGGTCGTTGCGAGCTCGCGCGATGGTGATCCCTCTGTAATGGAACGTGTGTACCACGCTTTGTTGCGACTAGCAAAGGCAATAATTAAACAGCCAAACAAAATACTTCTTCCTTTATCACTGGCAGTAACGTTTTGTTGAATGATGATCGTCGATTTGAATTTTTGTCTATGTTAACGATGTAAACTAAACCATACCATTTAAAAAAAATTGTTCGGTCGTTTGGCATATGAATTTGGTGGCCGTAAACGCGCCCACAATATCAGAAAAGTTTTACAGCTGGAAATCTTTACCGATGTCAGCCATTGACAGCCATATTGGGATTAAAGTAGTGAACTACTGGAATAGTTTAATTAATCCATCTATCGTTCAAATAACTGACGGAAGACATTTATACCAGGGTAGGGAATGAACCTAACGATTTGAAAAATATTATAAATAATAATAATATTTTAGAGGGGTCACGTCCAATTTACATTTTTTTTCTCGAACTTACATAATGGCGTCTATTAGAATTTAGCAAACTAAACTAAATTTAGAACATTCCTGTCTTTAACTAACTGTAATTATATGAGCAAGAACAATAATTCTGTCTTTTTAACCGACTTCCAAAAAGGAGGAGGTTATCAATTCGGTTGTTTTTTTTTTTTTTTTTTTTTTATGTTTGTTACCTCAGAACTCCGTCATTTATGAACCGATTTAGAAAATTATTTTTATTTGAAAGGTTTTACTTTCAGATTGGTCCCATTTAAATTTTATGAAAATTGGTTTAGTAGTTTGGTATTTAAATCAAAATAACTGAAAAATAATACGTCGTCGAAGTAAACGAAATGGTGTATTTTGCTTTCTTGTGACTTTCCGGTGGTGTTTACGGTCTCTAGAATAGTTCTAATGAACTGCCTATTTTCCAGCTTCATCATCAGATGATGATGATGATGATGATGAAACCGGAAGGTAAGCACCGGAAAAATATTTTTTTTGCTATTTAGTGCTTTTTAGTGTAAGACCGCATTCTCAAACATCTCTTTTTACACGAGTGCTCAAAAAACGGAGTGAATATAAGTATGTATGTATGTAAGTATGTTTGTGAGTTTCTTTACCTATTCCACCATTACTTCTAAATATCTGAACTGATTTCGATATATGGCGTTAGAATCCTTACACTGTCCCGTCAGTAACATACGCTAGTCAGATTTTTTTTTAAATTAATTTCTACTTGTTTTACGCAGTTTATTACTCTCTTTTGAAATAGCCTCAGATCTAGATTTCCTACTTTGATATGGATATGTCGCAGATGGACTGTAGAATAAGCTGTTTTACAAAACTGCTAGCTGATTTACAAAACAGTACTGTTATGAAAAACAGCTGAACGACGTTTAGCGGTTTTACATAATTACTGAACTATAACACGCAGAATTGAATGAACGTTTTGCGTTTATCAATGCAGCGGGTCAACGATCAGAGATTATGTAAAACAGTGTGAAATGAACTGTCAGGTTTTTGATTTTAGTTCGAAATTTTGTCACGTATGGCTCTGTATGTCCTAACAATAATAACCTAATTTTATTTTACTTCTCAATAGCAAAAAAAAAATATGAAAATTTTTAATGACGTAAATACTAAACCACTATAATAGTCGACAATATATCGGGATTATGAAAGAAAATAAATTAAATTGATCCATGAGCGAGCGAAGCGAGCTCGGGAGTTTCGTGTACCCCGACACGGACAGGTTAGGTTCGAAGAGGATGACGGGGGCCCGTGAGCGAGCGTAGCGAGCGAACAGCCCCCGTCATCCTCTTCGTGTTTAGGTTTTTTCTAACCTTGCGGACACAAAATAGGAGCCCCGCTAAGCGGGGCTCCGTCGACCCAGCCACGGAAAGTCAAATCAGAATACAGTATCGCTTTTTTACTTGAATGGTTACTATCCATTTAATATACCTATACAATAAACAAACCTGCCCCACTGTAGATATGTCATTCTGCATTACGTCTAAAGGTGGGTAGCAGTTTTGTTAAACGTATCGCAATGGCAATCCAGCTGAACGTTGTTCAGCTGTTTTATAAAATAGTACTGTTGTGTAAAGCAGCTAGAGATTTTGTAAAACAGCGGATTCTACAATCCATCTGCGACAGATATATATGGACATTGCGTTAAGTAGGTCTATCCATATTCACTTCCGATAAATCAGTTATGGTACGCAAGATTCACTAAAAAGTAAGAAATAAAATAATTTAAAAAAAAAAAAGAACCGACTCCAAAAATCTTTCTGTTAGGTAAAATTGCACTAAAAAGTAATAAAATAATTGCATTATTTACTTACTACAATTTATATAAAAATATTTTTTTAATTTTAGAGGATTCTGAATAAAATCAATTTATTAGGACAATAATATACAATTATTATTATTTTTGGAGTCGGTGCCAGTAAAGGATAATAAACGTGTAAGTACATTCATGAAGTAGCGTATTACGTTCGCTTTAGGCAGTTGTTGTGTTCATTTGCAAATAGGTTCAATTAGGTATAATACATTATCGTAAAAATAATGATGGTTAATGTACCTTTAAATATACTTTGTAAATTTTAGGAAACTTCCTAAATATTTTTAAAGTTTGTCTGGCACCGACTTCAAAAATAATAATAATTGTATATTATTGTCCTAATAAATTGATTTTATTCAGAATCCTCTAAAATTAAAAAAATATTTTTATATAAATTGTAGTAAGTAAATAATGCATCGGTTCTTTTTTTTGTTAAAAATTATTTTATACTAGTAGTTACTACATATACGAGCAACATAGAACGAATCAAGAAATATCAAATTCGAATTTAGGCGCGTGAATTTAAAATATCCGAACGTTTTTAGTAGGCACAGTTTTAGGTAGCCAATTTTATGGAAATTGTAAGTAGAAACCACGGATCTTAAAACAATACGGACAGCGTTGCGTGTGTTATCTATGCTTCGGTTATGACAAGGCAAGGTTTCATCCGTATTTTTTCAAATCCGTGGGTTGACATGATTAAATTTGAATTTGACGTCATCCCGTTCCACTCTAAAGGTAACGGTTAGTAATAGACAACAATGCCATTAACTACTTAAATATTGTGTCAGCAAATTTCAGAAACCTGGCTCTTGGATCCTGATGTACACCGCAAAACAATAAACTGACAAAATTTAAGCAATATACTTATACCTACATAACATGGTCAGCGGTTGCCTGTAGCCTGTGTAGGTCTGTCTGTCCGGTAAATACTCGGGCACAATTATGCGAACATGCTTCCACGTCGGCATGGGACATTCGCGCTCTGTGCGTCTATTTCATAATTCACATATATTGCGTATTGTCTAGACTCGGTCTATATGTTTAAGTAGCACTAACGTACGAAGTTTTTTATGAAAATAAAACATTCTTTGTAATATTTGTGTTATGCGAAGTAATATACAAAGATATATATTTTTTTAATGAAAAGAATATTATGGTTGTAAGAGTTGGTTGGCAGTTGAAAGAATAGAAATAGTTCTTAAGGTTAGAAGTTGACATATTAGAGTCATTTAGGCCACCCGTAGGCTTCTTAGGACTTCTCTCGTAGGACTTATTGGCTTAGGAACTGTCATATTTTTTGCCGACTTCAAATAAGGAGGTTCTGTAAGTATGTACATGAATGTATGTCTGTATGTCTGCGATTGTCTCAAAAATTACTGATCCGATTTGGATAGGGATTTTGTTATTGAAATATGTTCATATTTTTCAGCGAAGGTTTTAGTACATAATCTATTTGGATCTGATGAAGATCTTCAGATATAGACAATGGAACTCTTCAATTACTAACATCAAATGATCCGGGATTGCTGCGACCGCATGTCTATTGTTTTCACCATTCCATGGAAGGCGGTTCTTATTTCGTTGAATTTTTTTTTCCAGCCATGCTGTAAGTAAAATATTATCTCATTATCGAAGAAGAAAATTGATCGTAGTAAAAAGTTTAGGTATTAAATGGTTCAAGTACCTAATCTTGATTCAAATATACAACCTTTTATGTGTTCTATTCTTGACTAAGTAAGAATAATAACGCACAATATTCCCATTCTAGGCTTTGTCTACGAGGATAATGGCCATTATTCTGAGAAATACAGAATATAAAAGACCAAGAATGTACGAATAATGTTAATACCAAAGTAATACAATTCGAAGACGTCCAAAGGGAGCGGGTCCGTTTTCTTATTACATTATCATATCAAAGGATTATCAAACAAATCTCTAGAAACACTATGACTGCTTTCATCAGTGTAAGAGCAGTCACCCCAACACAATTAAACCATGATAAATGGATCACGAAAAATCTAATCTAAATATTTAATCGAAAATTCCCCTGCATTGCAACAATTGCAACTGTGTGTAGGTCTGTCTATGTGTGTGCGCAACTATTGCTATTTGACCCACACCCTTTATACATCGTAATGCTTTTAAAGATGTTTGTACTTTCAAGTCTGGTGGGTTAAGAGATCAGTTGAGCGATTCAACAGATGGAATAGTTTGTAGACGATTCGTAGTACGCTCGTAGGCGTTTGCTACGCGCTAAGTAACTGAAAAACTTGATCAAGTTCGCAAAAATATTTATATTGTAGTAAATGAGTAGGGGTGGGAGAAGCTGGCATAGTTATTTAAAGTGCAACTCAAGTGTTAAAACGTTTAATAAATAAAAACAATAATATTCGTTGATAGTAAAGGTCGCCAGCCAAAATTACATGTACATACGTTATACACACGTCGACACGTTCGTCGTGTGCTTGTGTGCGTCTAAGCGAAGACAAGTGCAGTGTAGTGCAGGAATGCACCCCAACAGGGCCACCCCACCATTACGAATGCAAATAATATTTCTTTCCAACAAAATATTGCTGTGTTAATGCCACGCTAAATTGTGTACGAAGCCACCCCAGAGTACACGGTTTTATACGTTATGTTTATTGGTAAAAGGGCAACGCGTCGGACAGTTTGTTTCGGGCCTTATATTAGTTTGTTTGGTTTAATCTCGTGTTTGTCCTTTAGACCGCTGTTTAGAAGGTCAGTTAAGGTAATTAATTCGTTTATTTGGTTTGCGGAATTAAGTAATTTAGTTTTGGAAATATTTGGAAGGTAGAGAGGTTAATAACATATTAGTATTACACATCCGAATTTCAGTTAAGGCGGTTTGTAGATAAATCATTCTCCTAGACTATACCCAACTACTTTGGGGTTGGCTAACTAGTGGGTAGGTAACACAATACCTCTTGGTAAAACTGGTTGTCAAACTTTTAGATATCTGAACAGGCGTTTGACAATTGGGACTATCGGTATAACGTGCTTTCAGAGACATGGATCGCAATATCAAATGATGGTCACTCAGACTAACCATGGCAAGCGTGGCTTAACCTGAATATATAGATTTTAGCGGCTGTTACCAAGCCACGAGTTCCTCCTGTAGAGGAAATATAAAAAACCAAATTAAGATAATTATGTTTTACACCCGTTCAATAAAAGTTACGAACAAAATGAAGTCAATTTCGCTGGAACCATAAAACGAATTATAAAGCCAGGGTTTACGACTGTAATGCATACATACAGTGGAAAATTTAATCTCCATATAAAGAGCATGAGTGAGTTCGAGAAAATAATTTAATATACCTAATCATTGCCTTAAAGTTCAAGAGCCGAACGTTAGGCTGAAGAATCCAGTATAATTTTCTAATTCCGCCTCTATGGTACGGATTTTATTGCATTTCGGTTTCCTTAATGCTGAAATGCGACGTAAACTTCGCCTTCCTGACCCATTTAGGAGGATATTGTTGGGGCGTACACCGTTCAAATTTCTATTGCAGGCTTAAAATATTCTGTCCTTCTCTGGGTGAGTATTAAGAAAAGGGATGGAAGGATACATTTGCGCGATAAGTCTAGTAACCCGGTTCAGGGAGGGTTCCTTGAAGGCTGTTCTGAGGCAGGTCGCAGTGCGCCTGTAAATCACTTAAGACGAACGGGATGGGGGCCCGTCTCGCAGTTAAAGTTCCTGTTTTTGCTCACGGGGGAATGGGAACGCGACGATAAGAAATATTTGAAACAGTATACGTTAACCTCGTTTTATAGGTCCACTAAATTAGATGGTCTGTGTTTCCTTAAAATTGCTGTGTTTTTGTTATTCCTTGTGATTTTATAAATGTAGCAAATTTGTACGGCTCAGGTGTTTCCAAGATATTGCCGTTCGTCAGAAGCTCTGAAATATATTTACGTTATTAGCTTTGAGAGCATTTACATTATTAGCTTTGAGAGGAATGTAAATCATAATTCTTTGAGTTAATAAATGTGAGTCGGAAATGTAAACATAATTCCATATTTTTGTAAAAAAGAGCTTTAATAAACATGCTTTAATAAACATGACCCTAAGCTAAGGTATCAAAGCTTAATGTCGTGCCACCTTTAGTATATACATTTGATCTGTATATAGTAGATATAAACAGTGATTTTTTTGAAAGTGCCTTACACTGTTTCTTCATCAAATGTACCTATACTAAACAAAATCAATACGTTTTTTTATTATTAAGGTTAAAAGATTTTTTTTCTTTCTAACCTGCGTTGTCCCACGTTTCTGAGAAAGCTCTCTCCCAAGTCCTTCTGTTTATCTTTATAGGTCATTGCTGGTCTCCCACCAGTCCATTACATAAACTTATGTCGGGATCAAAAAATAATTGTTGAAATATATTATTATATATATTTTTATTTCATATTATATTATAGGTAGTAAGTATAGTCAGTTAGTGTTGACTGGTATAGTCAACACTAACTCACTGCAAAACTTTATCTAATCACATTCTACATCAGACTTAGATACATACCAAGTTCATGGCGCATAGAATTACACAAACTTCAATTGTAAACTTTGTTTCAAAGCAAAAGGCACGTGCAGAACCAAGTACGACTAAATACACCCGATGCACCGTCTGGTGTAGGGCTGCCTACGTGCGTTATTAGCAGACAAATTAATATGGATACAGTAATTACTGTCTTGAAAAGTTACAGGCGTATTGTAGAGATTTGTTAATGTTTTTTTTTGTGACATGCAGATTATAACATGCAATCTCAGTACCGTATAAAGTCACATTATCCTACTAATATTATGAATGCGAAAGTTTGTGAGAATGGGTGGGATGTGGTACCCTTTCGCGCAATAACTACAATCGGATTTCTACACACAGATAGTTAATAACCTGGATTAACAGATAGGGTTCTTTTGATCCCGGCTGGACTCAATTCTGAAATCCACACAGACAAAGTCGCGAGCAGAAGCTAGTAAATAAAACAAATGAACTCCCAAAATTCAAAGCGAAACTAAGTACAAGTAAATATTTACGCAATGCACCGTCGGCAGCAGGGGTGCCAAACTGACACATTAGCAAAAATATAGGCGCCGTAAATATTTTCTTGAAAATTTTAAACACAACGTGAGAGATATTATAGATTATTTTTATATTCAGGCTTGTAATGTAGGTTCTACGTACAAGAACCTTATTTAATTATAGTTTACACCAGACAAATTAAATCCTAGATCACAGAGCATAGTTATACAATTGTAAACTTTGCTCCAAAGCAAAGGACACGTGTGGAACCAAGTAAAAGTAAATACATTCAATGCACCGTCTGGTGAGGGCTGCCAACCCGCCAAATTACTAAAAAATATTGACGCAGTAAACAGTTCCTTGAAAAGTTATGACTGAAATGAAAAAAGGAACGTAATGATATCACATTAGACGAACCTATTGTACCTACACGTTTTACATTACTTAGTATTCACATATTGAATGATTGATTAACATAAACACAAAGTGCGTTTTGAATTAATGTTTATTGTAGTGATACTACGCGTGTTCTTGTGATACTCTCTTTATTAAGATAATTACATACTATTTATATAATAATAACTGCGTGTCAGCAGACAAATACGAGTACATATAAAGTAACAAATAAAATATAAACACACAACTATATTATTATGTGGGGCGGTCGTACGCAAGCATAAATAATAAAGTGCTAACATTTATTAAGGTATTTTTTGGTATATGTATTTCGTAACAATTTTTTTTTTCATACGTATTTACTGTTTTGTAAAATTTTATGCAGCCTTCGATAAGAGATAAATTGAACGTATTCCACATCGTTGCATACAACACAAAGCCCTGACACAGACTAACCAACACTTCCAAGCTCCTTCAACAAACGTGTTAGTTCATACATTTACTGTACAACAAAGTTATCAATTAGTTCGTGACGGCATCGAATCCGGGGTTCCAATATTACCATCCCTAGTTGCATCGAGCTAACAAATTAGAAAGTTTGTGTCTAGTACAGAGGGGATCTGTTGTTCCAATAAATTCGAAGGCTTTAGTCGGACACTGGCCGATAAAGTTAGTTTAGACAATCCCTTCTGTTACAGATATATTGATGAAGACTTTCGGGGTAATGTAGTGTGAACTGTTGCTGTCCGTTGGACAAATAAGTGAGATGTCTCTTATGTTTTGTGTAGTGTTTGGACAATTTATTTTGTCTCTTGTTTGGTTTATTTGTGGATTTTGTTAGGAGACATAGTTACGTTAGTATAACAGCTAATACTTGTCATACGTTCACTCTGTTTGAATAATTAGGTGAAGTGAGACGTATTTATTATTAGCTGTGCCCCGCTAACGTTGTGCTTCCATATAATTTCTGGACAGACACACCCTAATCACCAAGGGGTATAAAAAATAGCATACGACCTATTCTCAGACCTACCAAATATACATAAAAATCGGTCTGGCCGTTTCGGAGGAGTTCGATAAAAAACACGAGATTTTTATATATTAGAAGATATAATAAAGAAGCCTGCCACGTGTAAACTAATAATATAATAAATAATAAGGCACAGGCGTGCTTTTGGATTTATTATGAATTATTTTTTTTGTCATAACTTTTTGTGGAACATAGCTACTATTTATTTTTTTAAACTTATTAGCTTATGCTACCCGTGAAAATGAAAAAGTTAATAAAATTTTACAATACTTAATATTTCTAACGAACCCTGAAAACTTTTTCGGCAGTGTTGTAAAAAGAAACGAAAAGAAAATAATATATTAAACACAAAAAAAAAACATTTTTATATAAATATATTCGTGGAATATGTTCGGCAGAATACGTTGAATATAAAATTAATCTCTACCTTTCAGACGTTATGCAAGGTGATTAAGTTAATATTTCATAGCAAAATAATGACGCGAAAATATTAAAGCATTACTGCTGTGCTCCGCAAACGTTGTTCTGCCATGTACATTTTCTGGATAATGGTATAAAAAATAGCCTACGACCTATTCTCAGACCAGCCAAATATACACAAAAAAAATCATAAAAATCGGTTTATCCTTTTCGGATGAGTTCGATAACAAACAGTGTGTCACGAGATTTTTATATATTAGATAACATGAATTACCTACGATCTAATAGGCTACTATCGGTTTAGTTGCAAATTAAATGTTGATAATGTATTTGGCTTGTGGCTAAGTAACTGCCGCACAGATCGATCGATCGACGTTAAGCTGCACTTGCCGCGGTCGGTCTGTGGATGGGTGACCATCATTTCATACCGAGACCCCTCCGTGCCTCGGAGAGCACGTTAAGCCGTTGGTCCCGGTTGTCAAATTAAGATCTATGACAGCCGTTACGGGTAGTCAGAGGCCTGAAAGTCTGACGACCAGTCATACCATGAGATATCGTGTTACCCAGTTACTGGGTTGTGGAGGTCAGATAGGCAGTCGCTCCATGTAAAATACTGGTATTAAGCTGAATCGGTTTAACTGGAAGCCGACCCCAATTTTATTGGGAAAAGGCTAGGCAGATATATATATATATATATATATAATGTATTACCGGTAAATGATACATAGTTTTCCTCTTCCCTTTATTTCAGCTAGACAATTGGTGATGTAGGTTTCTTATAAAAATATATACATAAGTGAAGCGAATAGACATCACGCTGGGAAGTGTATCCATGGGTGACCGTAGAATAACAGAGTCAGTCAATAACAGTAATAGTTTGCTATTGTCTACTCCTAGCGTAGAGTAGACTTAACAGGGACTTCATTATAAACGAGACAACTTGTTGCTAGTTCTCTAATAGCGGCATTTGAAAGTCCTCACAAGTCCACAGCGGTTAATTTTAAAAACCTCTCAAAAGAAACGTTCAAATACATTTACGCCTCTTTCTCATGAGGGTAGGCAGAAATTACAGTACGCCACCTGCTACGATCCTTACATACTCCTTTTGCTTCGTCCATATTCATAAATTTGGTCAAACATGAGAGTTACTATCTTTAAAAAGGATGTTTGTACTGCAAAAATAAAACTCATTCACTCTCTACAATCATCCACTCGTGTACAGTTAGGGACACGTCCTCATCGTCCTGGCGTGGTCGTGGTGAATGCCATGCGGAGCTGGGACCTCGGAAGAAGTTACAGTTGAATCGCGTGGAGTTTAGTCGGTAGAAATTCGGCACTGCGTCCATGACAAATTTAACAATCAAGAAAAAAAGGCCGCGTCCACACAACGTTCGGTTACTGCATTTCGCTAATGTGTACTCTCCCTAACTAGCCACGTAGAACTATAGTACTTTAGTGTAAGTTAAGTTCTCGCCCTTCGTTATTTATTGCTTTAACTTATCGGGTAATTAGGTTAGTGTGGGGACACTTGGGGGCAATTTGTCAGAATCCCACTAACTTACTAAGTACATTCCGTTTCACTTTATTGTTAGTAGTTCTGACGTTCTGCACTGAGGCGTCAGAAAAGTTAATTACGTTTATTTAGTTCTGGGCCACAGTTCTTTGGAAAAGTCCAATTTATAAATCTGTATTAGGTATATAGCTGATGATAAGAAAGATTTACTTCCTGTATCGGACAAATACTTACGTAATATTTGGTAGCGGTTGCTTCAATTATTAGACAATGTGTTCACTAGGTATACAGCTTACTAGCTAATCATAAGTATCAAAATATTAATACATTCATAAGCTAACGTGTGCCTCATTGGTCTTGTGGTCAGAAAGGCGATTGCCGAGCGTGAGGTCCTAAGTTCGATTCCTGGGTCAGACCGTGTTATTGAAGCTCTCTGTTAGAGAATTCTGTCTCAAGCCGGAGCTTAAAACCGTGCCCGGTTGTTGGCAGTAGGCTCATCACTTATTACATCGCACTAAATGTGAACTGGTGAACTGCGGGTGTTAGTACAACTGTGTACACCTCTGACCACCCCTTCGGGGAATACAGGCGTGATTTCATGTTGTGTTAAAAAAGTGAATTTTAAAATGTCCTCTAAAAACTGCACAGTAAACACCAGTCTATTCTAAAGATTTACCTGAAACAAAACCCGACTGACTCATACACAACAAAGCTCTTGAGACAGTATACAACAAAAATGTTGAATTTCAGAACCTCCTGCATAATATAAAAGACCACGTAACTTTTTCCCAAGGCGCACGTACAGGTAGCCGTTCGGCTACCGGCGAGGTGGCAAGTCTGCCCCGGACGGAACATAAAAACTACCTTCCGACCGCTACCGACTACACCTAAACGTTCATGTCTAAGAGATAAAACGTGCTATTACAACTTTACGGCTACCTGCACGACTTACTGATTAAATTCAAGCATTTTTGTCGAGTTTTCTGGCTGCTCTGAAAGTTTGAACTAGACTGTACGAAGTATGATTTATATTTAGACAAATTATTCCTTCCTTTTTATTTGAGGAGAGATCGTGTCGTATTTACGACGTAATATAAAATTAACTTGGCATTAGTTTAATGCGTTTCATAACATAGTTTTACAAAATAAATGTCTCATAATGCCAAAACGAACCCCCTTTCGTGTCACAGAACAGAAAACAAATGGTTCCATTAGAGAAAATAACATAGATACCGCCGGTCCCATGTGCAGTAGCGTCAAGTTTGTAATTAGATAACAATCGAGCCCGATACCCGTTCGTGTTTGATTCCACTAACGACCAGAATGCTCGTATGGCGTACAATTAAATATGAATTCTATCGACAATTACAAACCTAGTACGATGTTCCAACATTACATTTACAGGCCTGTACAGTTAGTTAATGACAAGTGATAGAATAATGTAGATAGTGCTGTAAAAATGCAATGTTATTATAATGACAAGCCCAAGACGTTCTAAAAATGGTGGGGCGCAGTGTGCCGTACAGATTTCAGACTGGGATTTACCATCTACGGATACAGGAACGGTGAAAAGGAGAAGATCTTCATGTCCTGAGAATTCCGGAAAGCAAACTGTTCCAACACATGATGCAATATTTGAAGTACAAACACCATCCGACTCTGGCAGTGGAACCTCAAGAAGTATAGACGATAATGATAAATCAGATTCACTTACTGATGTGGAAGAAAGAATATCGTGCATAATCAATGAAAATAGATCATCTAAGAGCAATTCCGAATCAAGCGATGTAGATATAATTATAGATAGTATCTTATGCAATCCGAACGAAAATTTATTTGAAATAGCACAAAATGATCCACTCTTATGTGATCGTAGCAAAACTTTTATTAAACAAGAGACTTTCTCTGTTGGCGAGAAACATGATATTGCTACTAATGAGGTTTCCCTCGATAAGAAGATCAAAGATAGACGACTTAAAACGCCAGCACCAATAAAGAAACAAAATAAATCTTTCGACTTAGGTAAAAATAGTTCAAAATCAGCCAAAGAACCCGTTAAAACCCAGGAGAAAGCAAGTGTGTTACCGGTATATAAAAGTACAGTAAAAGGTAGCATAGATTTTAATTCTAGTCAAAAGAAAAAGGTCACACCAAAGTTAAAGTTACCTTTTACTCCAGTTAGAACAATGGATAAACCGAAGATGAATTTCTTTCAAAACAAAACCAATTTACAAGAATGTAAGCCATCGCCACTACTATCTTCACCAGTAAGAAGAACTATATCAAACGAGTATGTGCGTTTAAAGTTCACTAACGATACTGTAATACGGCGGACTATTGACGGGAAATCCGTACCAAAGATAACACCGAAGATACAGTCCATAATACCCGAAAGTCCTATTGATACCGAAGATCCATTCCTAAACCTTAGCCCGAATAAAAAATACACAGTGACAGTGAACAATAAAGTGAGGTGCGACAAAGACAACTATGTTATTTTTGATCCAAACACCGGATTCGCACCGGACGGGTCTAGACAATCCCGTATTCCTTTGAAATCTCCAACTGGCGACAAATCTCGGATCCCGTTAAAGTCGCCGGTTGGTGAAAATTCTGGTGTAGTGCGGAAATGGGCAAACGTTAGTGATACAGACAGTGGTATATTATCTCCAAATTCTCCGGTAGAATCAAGTGAAAAGGGGTCTGCGTACTATGTCAACGCGGCGGCCTTTAGTGAGGCTGCCAAGAAATGTGCTAATGACTTTGATATAACTATTCTGGATCCTGGGCTGGCGAAAAAAGCTGCTGAACAAATTCAGGTGAGTTAATTATGTTTTTTATTACCAAATTTCTTAAGGCACACACCAAAGTTGAAAAAAAAAATACACATGAAAGAATGTCAAGTTCACGCTAATGATGATTTTCGTGATAAATTACAATTTAATAGAGAAGGAAATACTTTGAGTACTAACTACTTGTTGGCATTATGATACATTTTTGATTAAGTATTTTGGCATAAATGTATTCAAGTATAACGAATAGATCAGCAAACTTTTCTAATTATACGTACCTACATGATAGGTATTTTTCATTCAAGAAACGTCTGGTCAATACCAATAGGGTGCCGGATGTACCGAAGTTGGAAAATTTACAGCCATTTTTCTTGCAGCAAAAGATCGGAGATACAATTTAACTTTGCTCGAAAGGGTCATTTTTCATGGCACCCGTTTTTAGCAACACGTCCCGGTCTGTTGCATGCTTTTTTCCGAAGTTTCGTACTTGTTGTTATTTGTTTAGTCGTTTTTGTTTAACAAGGCTTTATATTAGGTACTGTAGCCATAAGTATTAACTGTTCTTGACAACGTAAGAATGAAACGATTTGTTTTAAAAGAAAATGCGGTATGGAAAGAATTTTATATGTAGTAGCTATTCAAAACTTACACATTTTTATGTTATGATAAAAGCTTTGGCTCAATACCCGTTACGAGACCAAATTACTAATCACCGTTTATTTATTTCAATTGTGTTACATTTACTGCCTCGTTGGTCTAGTGGTCCCAAGCGCGACTGCTGAGCATGAGGTCTCGGGTTCGATTCCCGGGTCGGGCAAAGTGTTATTGAGTTTTTCTGTTAGAAAATTCTCGGTAGCAGCCCGGAGTTTGGAATTATGCCCGGTAGATGGCAATAGGCTCACCACCTATTACATGGGACTTAATAACAGCATTGGTGAAATGTGGATGTACGAATGTGTACTTCTCTGCCTACCCCTTCGGGGAATACAGGCGTGATGCTATGTGTTACATTTATTTAAGCAGTTTCATCTAGGTAATACGAAAGGCGATTAAAAAAAAATGCTACAAAGATGCAGATATTCTATGACTAAAGCTTGATTTTGTCAGATACCATCATCTAAGGAATAAATACAAATTTTCGACAGGTAATATGATAGCAAAAATAATTATGTAAGTCTATAGGTAATCGCTACCAATCTTTTATTTGGGATAGCGCTATCTGAAGTTGTATCATTCAGCCTAAATACAATTACATATTCATTTAATAAAAATGTAATACTTTTTATTAATATAGATTTTAAAAGTCTCTCTCCTATAGGTAATCGCTACCAATCTTATTTGGGATAGCGCTATCTGAAGTTGTATCATTCAGCCTAAATACAATTACATATTCATTTAATAAAAATGTAATACTTTTTATTAATATAGATTTTAAAAGTACCTCTCTTATAATATTCAATGAAAATCATTTTACTTGAGTTTTATTAATTGTAGTCGTATGGAGTTCTATGTACTAGCAGCGCCATCAAGCGTCGAGTAGTAGAACAAATAATTCAGCAGTGAGATTTATTATCAAATTTCATAGATTTTATTTACTCTTAAATACAGAATACTATATTTCCATTAGTTATGTTTTTTTTATTGTGTTTCATAATTTAATACCCCCTAAAATAATAGAATATTATATTACTAGTTAACTTGTTGCAGTCCTAGTTTGGCTACTGCTCACTAGATGGCGCTCTTACTAAAACTGCTACCTATCTACCATCCCCTTCATTTGTTTGGCAGCACTTGTCGTGAGATATATCGCTCTACACCGGCGCATTATGCGAAAGCAATCGTGCAGTTAATTTTCAAATGGGCCCATTTAGCGAAAATAACGAACGAAGAGGCGGCATGTGCCGGGGGCTGACTTTTGTAATCGCTGTAGTTTGTGTATGTATGGGCAATTATAGCGTCGCTACCGATTGTCCAGTGTCTGGTCGTTATTGTTTGTGTTTGATGATGTGCGGCGATAGATGCTATCATTAGCGTCATTTTTCGATCGGCCCTTTATGTTGCCTGTCAGGGGAGAGGTGTTTTATGTTGTGGGTTATTTGATATAACATTGGTTTTTTGTTTTATTTGTACCTACGTTATCTTATTCACATTTATGAGTTAGTTAACTATAAACAAAAAATTATCCTATTAGATATTAATGTATTGATAAAACGTCATCAGTAATCAATTTATTTATTGTAAAATGCAGACCTATTTTGGTCTGCTTAGGTACTAATTTATCAGAGATTTTCTCGATGGTGTGTAAAGCCCTGTCAGAGACCTACGGGTGGCTTAAACTCTGAAACTAGATTGTTCATCAACCACTCGATAAGAAGAAGTGAATGCAGAATAATGAAGCAGTCATATGATTTATTGGGAAATTATTACAATATCCGCGAGTGACTTATTGAAATCGGACTACCGAAATGTCACTGGTACCTACACATTAATATCAACAAACTAATAAGCAATTTATTGTTTAAGGAAATCCTTGCTCCTAGGCAGGTCTAATTATTTCATCAAATCACTTTCAATAATCGGATTTGATGTAATATTAATAGATATCATTAAAAACTGGAAGGAAAGTTACCTTGTGTAATATGTAATTACAATGTAAATGCTGTTAGAAACAATATAAAGAAATATATCAAACAATAAATAAAATATAAAGTGTAGACTTAAAATGTTCAAAATATAACGGTATTTTAAGTAGGCTGGATGCATTCGTGGTCTTATTTGTAATTTAATTTGCAATCACTAGTCAAATCGCATCGATGCATGGCGACTTGTGAGAATCACCTGCCGGCTGCCTGATTACTGACGCCTGATGCCATGAATAAATAAATGTTGACGCTTAGGAACGTAGCTCAAACATTGGGTTCATAGTGTAATATAATGCTACAGTGCCCCAACGACGCGACGGTCGTGTGACGTTTTGCTCAGTACGTGTTAGAATCCATAGTGCTGTGACGTAAGTGGATGGAGCTGTATTGCAATGAAAGGTATTCAAAGTTCCATGTATACGTATAGCAGGACAACATGTCAAAGCAATGCTTTTTCTTTGAAACTCTTCTCTTTTCTTCTTTATTTTGTTCAATCTTGGACATCGTGTCTCAATTGTTACATTTGTACAGTAGGCCGCATGTGGTTGGGGCCGTGGTAACACTTTGCCTTGAGCTGGCCTATCCTAGTAAGGAGTTTCAATTCAATAGTATGCGAGACTAGCTTATATTAGTTTTTTTCACAGTGACGTGCGGGCTACTATACTTCCTTAATTTTTCATCTCCTAACACGGTGATAAAGTTAAAAAAGTCGGGTGTATTTTTTCACACTTATACTTTATCCCTTCTTAATTTCTTTTCCATGTAAACTTTAAGATGCAACTTAAGCTTCAGGACCGCGTTATACGCTAATGAGTGATAGGGGAGCGCCGGGCAAGGAGTACAAACACTCGTGTGGCTGAGGAGGCCGCCTCTCCCCGCAAGGGCTCTTCAAGTAAACGGGTAAACGCTTTGCTCCTCACGCCGGTGCCTGAAAATGTTTCATCACTCAATTTAGACTGAAAAGAGGCTTGGCTTGTCAAGAGATTATGGAGTTATGTTTAACGTGCGTATTATTTATATTAAACCTTGATTATACGGGGACGATTTATAAAAGAACATTTATTTTTTATATTAGTAAATATGAATCCTTTTTGTCATATTTTAGCAAAACAATTTTGTATGTTTTCGAAGATTAGGTATGAAAATTAAGTGGTTTTATTTCACAGTATAGTTACCTAAGTCAAACGAATGTTCTCCTCTAAAAATCTTTATCCTAGCTCAGTGTCAGAACTGTAAAGTGCATGTTTGACGCATTGTTGACTCTCATATCGACTTTCACGACATGGAGCTCTTTGCAGTATTAAAAGGGTTTCCATTAGGAAATTCATTATTTCATTTCTGTTTAGCGGATGAAGAGTGCGGCGCGGGTAAGGTTCGAAATAAATTCAAAATATTAACTGAAGAAAAAAGCTCATCAGTCAACCCAGTTTATAATTCGATGTTTCTGAAGTTATTTTATTGTCCAAGTGTGCTTACATTACAAAGGCATAGTGTAGTCAAAATTATAAGGACAGAATCTGGATCAAAAAAAGCCTTCCCTCTCTTAACCTGTGTCACTTTAATTTATTTAACTGTAACGGTATTTAATTAATAAAATTAAGTTACAATGCGAAGTTACAAGAAATAAATGAAAAACATTGCAATT
This sequence comes from Xylocampa areola, assembly GCA_935421205.1. Lineage (NCBI taxonomy): Eukaryota > Metazoa > Arthropoda > Insecta > Lepidoptera > Noctuidae > Xylocampa > Xylocampa areola. The sequence goes on from OW285201.1 coordinate 14,321,542, forward strand.
TTGAATGGGCCCACGTCATGTAATACTAGTTCCGGAATTTCGTAGCAACAACAGACATTGTAGGTAAACTTGAACCCGTGAAACAATTTTAGTAGCCAGTCAAAGGTACACGTAGCAAAATGTTTGGACAATTTGCGAGTGTCGAGCGAGTTCGCAGCGAAATCAAAGTGCGGCCGCAGGGTATGCCTCGTTCGTACTCCGCTCACGCGCGCGGGGACTCTAACCTAATTACTGCTCTCTACAGACTGATGGAAGGACAGACACGGAAGAGAGGGGAGAAAGAGAGGTCACGGAGAAAGAGAGATGTGTTGAAGTATTTTGTTCGGTGATGAGACACATGTGGCTGAGAGAGTAATGAATATGAATGTAGATGGATGGAGGGGAAGAGCGAGACCAAAGAAAAGATGGATGGAATGTGTAAGGGATGAAATGAATGAAAAGGAACTAAACCATAACCTGACGACTGATAGAAGAGAATGGAAGAGAATAACATATTGCGCCGACCCCAAATAACTTGGGACCAGGGCAGAAAGAAGAAGATTATTAAGGAAGAAAATGGGCAAGTAATACCTGCGCTACAGGCTTTATAAATATTTATGTCTCTATCGGTCTACGAGTATGTCTCTAATGACCAAAATTGCCACTAGTATTTGCCTTATAAAAATGAAGATACATCATCAAAAATGTGTTTAGTAAGTAGTTACGTTTGTAAACCGAAATGGTAGTACCGTTTCCATTTGCCAGTTCTATAAAATCGTCTTTCTGTGAGGTTGTCACAGCTCCATCCGGCCAAATCTTGGCCCCCAAAGAGGCTATTTCTCGATTGAGTGAGGGCGGCACAATGTTACTATTAACGCATACACCCACACAGCATATTATTTAGAGTTGTCAACAAAATTATATGTATACTTCTTCGTAAAATATGTATTGGCAGTACTTAGCTTAGTTTTAATCTAGTATTCCATTCAATGCTATAAGTAAATAACTGGTCTAACCAAGTGTAAGCATTAAAACATTGCTCCTATTGCTCTTATTTCCATCATAACGAGACCAGAAAATAGTCTAAATCACATTTCGAAGTAGGGTACTGGAAGGAGTTAACAATTCAATTTGAACGGATCCCTAGGAAACGAGGTTGATGACACTCCTAACCTAATGATCACTTTTCGTCAAGAAAACATGGGTAAGGTCAAAGAAGAATTTAGCTTTATAGAACAAAAAAAAAACAATCGTTTCAACAAACGTTTAATAATGTAATAGGCCTTTACAAATAGTATAGTGATATCAATCATTGGCCTACCAATTATAATTACCTTATTTTTTTTGCATGTTTTAGTAAGTAGTTAATCTCGCCGTAGTAACACCGAATATGCAAGATACGCACATAACTTATAAACGAAAAAAATATGCCTTTAAGGTTTTTTTGGCAGGGCAGCATAACTAAGATCTTAGTATTACGTAAACATCGTAGCATCGCATCGCAGCGATAGCAGTGGGGTAACATTGCAATGATATATGTATAAATTACATATCTGTCTTCAAAGAGGACAGTCAGGTCAGACCTTCACAGAATCTACTCGCTTGTATAAATTGTTCAGTTTGACGCCACTTCTTTGAGATGCGCGATGGGTCGTGCCTCACACGTCGGTCATGATCCATCGACATGACGCGCATAAAGATGTAAGCTGTGAATGACATGCGCACTTAAGTAGTGAATTATCCTTTCTGTTTCTATCAATGTGCAAGTGGTATAATCTGTTCAGTCCACGAAGACGCGCCCCACTATTTGTTCAAGGCACTATAAATATTTCAATTCAGGAATATGTGCTCCTTATTTTGTGTGAGAGGAAGCTGCGGGAGGCAATCCCGAATATCAGCCAAAAATAGTGGATTGCATCTTCGTAGATTGATCTATCGTGACTTGATGAATGGTGGGGAGTGGATAAAAATCAAATGCAGTTTTATGAATATATGTCTAGAAGTTTTAGCGTATTATGTACTATGACAAAAAAAAAACTAATAGGTTTGTTAAATTGTAATGTTTAATTGTAACTATAACAGTATTACAAATGATTATGACTAGTATTGGGCTGCTTTGTTTTTCTTTAAGAAAACTTTCAGTAGATTGCAATTGAATGTGGGCGTAACCCCTCGGGAAACACAGGCGTTATCCTGTTTCATGTTTATGTCAATATTGGAAATTAATATTATATAAGTATTTTCATGCAAATTAGCTTTGTTGTGCAAGCTACAATTCTAGTCATGCTCATATTCACAGACTCTTCACAAACATTCAGAATACTCAGTTGTGGCGATTTGTCTGTATCTACCGAATTGAAATCACTTGTTAGCTGTTGTATTGCTTAGTATCCGGGAAACTCCCCGGAAACAATGAAGCATGCCCTGCGGCAGTAGACAAGGCAGGGCCAGAGGGGCTCCACTCCAAAACAACGTAAATGATGAACACTGAGTAATTGAGTACTAGACAGTTCATTTAATATTTCAATCAAAATTACGTTCAATACTTATTACATAATAATTTAACAAATAAGCTAAGGCCGCCTTGCCATAATATTGCCAATTTTATATTAGATACCAATTGATGCCTGAAAAAATCCTGTGTAAAAAATTGCAAAATAAATATCGCGTGGCATTTTTTCGCAATGTGGCATTAGCCTCAATAAATTTTCAACGTCATTTTGACCGAAGTAATAAAAACCGTCCTTAGCCTTTATTTTTCAATAGTATTTATAAGTTTAATTTTTTTTCGATTTTGGCCCTATTTCATCTTGTTATAGATCTTGACTGTCAAGGATCTGCTCTTCGCTGATTTCTTTATCTGTGGGTGCTTTTACTTTGAACTGTGTTTTTAAAACAGGTATTGTTTAATGTCACATAAACTTATCATCTTAGGTCTTTTTGGTCATTTTACAGGATGAAAAGCTTCTCATATATAGATTTTTTATCTATGTCAAAGTCAAAGCATTTATTTAAATTAGACCATTATCACAGACACTGTTGAATTGTCAAAAACTAGTTGCCACGTTCCAAACTGTAGATTCCTATGGAGAAGAACGGGCAAGGAACTCAACCTTACCTTACATTGCCTTATACTGTTTACTTATAGGTATTATTAACTTGGAAAGCACTAGGTATATCATATTGAGGTGAATACATACATAAGTTTTACTTTACAAAACTATGAAAATGTGTTGCAAAAAATATCCTCGCCATCTATTTGCCACTAAGAAAGATTTACCGGAAGTGAGGGTTCATATATCAGTCGGGACGATCGTAAATATTCTAAACGCCGGTACGAATCACGCATTCACTCATATGTCGCTGTCATTCTCAAGAAACCGACTTGTGCGTAAGTGACTAGTCAATCGATTTATTGGTCCGTAAGTAGATTTATGTATGTAAATTGTATTGTAATATTTAAAAAGGACATTATGAAATAGCATGCTGAATTTATTTTTAATTTATTATTAAGTATAGGTATTTCGCAAATACTTAATTTGCAACATATACAAAGTATATGGGAATGTGTGCAAAACTTGCGTATACTTTCAACAAGCAGAGATTATAGTGCTCAGCCATTACCATTAATAAAAAAAAAACATTTTACATTAATTTGTTCTGAAATTTTACTTTAATTTGTTTTATAATAAAACAACTTTTAACCGGATTAATCGCGTGTATTATTGTTTTTTTGTTTTTCCTGACGTTTCGAATACTTTGTAGCGTTCGTGGTCGCTGGAGGACTAAGGTGTCAGGCGTATCAACAGTTTATTTAAAATTATTTCCTTCTACCGTACATATAATTGATAAATTCATAAAATTATTTATGTCTCTGATACATATTTAAAACTAAATCGCGACGTTTAATTTTTTTATTATGTAATTCATTTATGTAGGTATTTTATTCATATATAATAAAAAACATATTGTATATATTATATTGTCTTGTATATATAGTTTAAATGTTTATACATAGTAAGTAGTACGTCAAAACTTACCCCAGCAAGTCAGCAGTCAACCTTAGGATGGAATAAATAATAAAGAATATATAAATAAATATACAAAAATAATTGTTTGCATGACATTTTTCGTATGTCTATTACCTCTACTAGTTTTAGTAGAAGATACATTGTCCCATTTCAGTGTACAAACCAGACATAAATCTTTGGGGCACAATTAGATAAATGTCCGTAGCACACTACATCTTGTGTAGGTTAATAAAGTATGAGTTTGTGCAGTACGCACCCACAACCCCCTGTAAATATGTAAAGCATGGATGCATTATTAAACATTACCCCTGAAGCATCACTTGGGTGCTTTATGCTCGGCCTTTATATTCTGAAAAGGCTTTCCTTTCGTTGCAAACAAAGCATTTCTTAGTTTAAAATAAAAGCGACGAGTATTCTTTTCGCCCTCAATCAGTGTTTGTGAGATTTTCCTTGAACAATAAAAGTTAGAAGAATTCTCAACTTAAAAAAAAAAAATACTTAGAAATAAACACATAACTAGTTTGGATGTGCCACAAAACTAAAATATATACATAGTTATTTAGCTATGTACACATAAATGTATGAAGAATATAATGTACTGCTAATAAAGGTATGTATAGTGATAATGATAAGTTCTTTAAGAAATCTCTTCTTCTTCTAATCTACAATATATTTATACCTATACAATATTGTGTCCTGACATGCCTTCAAATGAAATAGCTTAATTTGATTATAAGTTGTCATACTAATTGATTTATTATGAGAGATGTAATCTTAAATTTTCAGCTGACGAGGAAATGAGGAACTTTTCAATTCGACGCATGTATTTTTTTATGTATGTCCACGCATTATCGTAGGTTTTGATGTACAGTTGACAAAATGCTAAATTACTTTTCAGTTTATTACACCCGTATGAATTCGATGTTCATATTGCAGAGATTATATTTTAACTAGATACGTAAACAGACGGGACACAATTAAAAATGCGCTATTCAAGCTTTAAGCAGACTGGATTAAAAAATCGTTATCAATATACTTTTTCAGTCGTGGTTAGAAGGCAAACTGTGTCAGAGTTGCTGCTGAAGCCACCTGGCCTCTGACTCTTAGTGACTGATTTTAATTTACAATAGTCGAGACCGACCAACATCTAAAGCACGGAGACAGAGATGCCCAGATGAAATTAATGCTCCTAGCAGTCAATCATTAAGATTGAGCGTGCGAAGTATTGTCAACCACATCGAGCATTGTTTGCAATGGGCTATAAGAGCACTTATGATACTAAATCTTACAATTACCAAGTTATCTCTTGGCTCCTTTAAAATCCACTCTTTTAACTGCAGCTGCATGAGCTATTGGGTTCGATTCCCATTTCGGGTCATTTAAGTTTAAATTTCTGATTTTAGAAACTGGGCAGGTTTTATGGAAATAGTCTTACCACCTTTTGCTTGGCACTTAACAACAGCATTGGTGAAATGTGGGTGTACTAACTGTGTCACTTTGTACACTTCTATCTACCCCTTTGGGGAATATAGGCGTGATGCTGTGTTGTATGAATGTATGTAGTATTATAATATTAATCTTCTTAAACCCTACCATAAGTTATTTCCTCAAGTTCCACTATTTTAATCTCAGACAGGTGTGAGCCGCAATACGTCTCAATTGTTTCAGTTTATTTAAAAAAGTTAACGTCTCATATAAAGGGCTGTAATGTCCGTATCCTGTCTGGTATTTATTCTGGCTGTCGGGGATTAGGAGTCGTAAATTATTTTCCTTCGTCGTGAATTATGACCGGTTTGGGCGACAGACCGTTGTTTCACGTCTTTAATGGGGTGACATATAAGTTTAGTTAGTCTTTTTTATAAATACAAGTCTATTTAAGGTAATATAAACGCGTTTAATTAGTTTAATGACCGAGTGAAGTGAATGGGGTACCTAAGGATTCGTTCAGGTGGTTTGGAGTTCTCACTGGTTTCAATACTGCACCGTTTTGAGATGAAATGAAAAGAGATTTTATTCAAGATGTCGCGTCGTTGGCAAGCTCCACTCTTTACTAATTAGGACGAACGAACCAGCTACTGATAGTACAATACCGTCTTAATTGTTTCCATTGCACCTGAGCGGCTTTACAGAATTTTGTAATAGTAAGTATCTTAGTTTTGTATCTACCCTTTAGAAGGTTACAAGTAAAATAAGCCGTTACTTGGTAAACCAGTAGAAGTGTAAGGTTATAATTTTTTGAGGAAAAAGAATACGGTCGTGAGCAGGAACCAGCGCTCTGACGGCTAAGCATACCTTTAGTTTCGCTAGCATTGCGTTAATGCTTTTCGAACATGTATCTGTATCAGTAGTATTACCTGTATACTTAATATATTTGCTATATTTTGTCACTGGTGTAGTGGTCCCAAGCGTGACTGCTAAGCATGGGGTCTTGAGTTCGATTCCCGGGTCGGGCAAAGTGTTATTGAGTATTCTGTGAAGAAATTCTCAGTGGCAGCCCAGAGTTTCGAATTGTTCTCGGTAGATGCTAACAGGCTTACCACCTATTACGTGAGAATTAATAACAGCATTGGTGAAATGTCTGTGCCTACTCCCTCGGAGAATACAGGCGTGATGTTATGTTATATGATATGATATTGTTTACTTTCGGAATTAAAAGCACAATCTCCTAATAATATTAAATTTAAATTTGGTAGTACATCCTATAGTTTTTGTACAAAAACTACGCACAATTGTTAGTTTTATTTTGGCTACCACTGGCAAAGTGGTGTTCGGAACTTTGGACTCGGTATTTGCTGCATTAATATTAATGCAGACTGTTCTCATATGAGAACAACAAGAATTAGTCTAAAATGCACTCAATATTTCATCGTACATCTGAATTTAATGAGCACCATTTGTTTCAGTGCAAATTAAAATGCCTCGTTAGATGTTCGCTCGAGATTTTATGATTCTAAATACGAATGTTTAATACCTATTTGCTGTAGGTATATAAATATTTTGCTGTTGTCCAAAACTCTAACTAAAAGTTTTTGTTTTAGTATGACTTCTGTAACAAACAAACATACAAACATATATAAAATCAATACGATTTTCGGGGATAGAATTTCATATAAATTGCTACCAAATTTATCTGGTTCCCCCGTCCGGGCGTCCTAGTGACGGATGACAGGGGTGATAATTAGTATGATCGTGCTATTCCGAGAGAGCTGCCCTTCCTCGCGCGGCTAAAAATGGCCCAATCAGTCAAACTGCGTAGCAACGGCGCAGAATCACACGTTTGATGCACTAATGAACTAAGGAGTCAGAATGACGGCTTCAAAGTTTAGTTAATATTGGGTTTTCATAATAGGTAACGTATTCATAAAATTATTCATTTTGGTGTAATATATGAAATAAACAAATATTTTTCTTTAATGTTATATTTTTTTGTGAAAATAGTAATAAGGTTAAGGAGGATTAGAACCTGCACCCACGTGTGTTAATTCGTTTGAAAAATATATCTGTCTTTAATTAATTTACTGTTAATAAATGTAAAGTTCAATAAACTTCCCTATATGTATGTAGTGATGTCTAACCTACGACTGTATGTTCTATAGGCGCACTTGCAACTTCATCTTATTTGTTTTTATAAAGATAAATGACGCTTTTATACGTATAAAGTCGAAAGTAACGTATCATAAAATAAAATGGAAACATTTCAGTCTCCGAAAGCCTGAAAACAATCCTTTGAGGTAGCGACTTAAAGTTCGCGAGGGGACTTTGAGAAATGAATTTACATAAAATACTCTTGCATATATGATAAAGTTCAAACCTAACGTTCATACATAGTATAAGGTTATACATTTAAATATGTATTTGGTAGTGGTAGACCGTAGAATGAAAATACACAACCTATCAACAGTAGACGGTGCGTGGAAAACTGTTCTAGTTCTCTTTTGTTTAGTTTGACTCGCGACATCGTTGCGGGCTCAGCTCATGACAGGGCTCCATTCGAGTTCGAAACTAATCGGGCAATCCCGAGAAATGCACGTGAGTAGTAACCGGTGAACATCACGAAAGTTTTTATACAAAAATGTTCTAGTTCTATTACAAAACTTTTCTTAGAAACGTTTTATTAATGTTTGTATGTTATGCAGAAGACATTAACGGCCGCATTTAATGCATTTTTTTTATTTTTTATTTAATTTAATTTTATATTGTTATAAACATTTAATTTATTACATTTATTTATTTATTTAGCAATTTATGCCAAGGTGCTGCTTATTTCTTAAGAAATTATCTATTTTCATTCTAAATTAAGTTTAAAAAAACAATTGATATTTTTAATTAAGTAAGTACGTATTCTGTTCTTTCAACTTACAGGGATGCTGATACAAAACATGGTCGGTGCACTATAAAAAGTTTACGTAACACTTCAATTACATTTCTGAGTAACTAAAGACAGAAAATTAAGAACGACTATCTAAAAATAACATTATTGACCAAATGGTTTTAGTTGAAACAGCACAGTTGTATTACGTCATCAGTCAGTTGACTATTAGTTCTTTTCAAATATTTAGTTAGTCTGCGTAGTCGTACATATATACAATCACGCTTGTTTCCTATTCAGCCAGATAGAGACTAAATTCCGTCCAGTTTTATTTATTTATAGTATTTAAAAGTAGCATATATTTAGAAAGTTATTTGGAAATCGATAGTCTCTGCCTACCCTAATGGGAAACAGGCGTGATTGTATGTATGTATCTATAGATTTATAATGTCATAAATTAATAGTTCATATAATTATACGAATTGCCTACCCTCAAGCAAGTTATTAACTATATTACAGAAGTCAGTGCATTTCTCTTAATATTAGGTACAATTATGTCCAAGAAAAATTATGTTATAAAAATAATAATATAAATTAACCGTTATAAAAAAGGACATCCATGAGTGGTGCGTTTATGTGTGTGTAAAGAAGTAATCTCAGCGAAACGTTAACATAAACCAGCTTACATAACAGTGCTTTTTGTTTTTTAATAATCGATATCCTACATAAAATAGCATAGTTGAAATTTAATGGTGTTTTTACTATAGTTTTTTCAACTCGTCTCCTTTAAGTAATACTTAGTAAAGACACTACCTTGAAAACAAATTCACAGAAAATTAGGTACTTATCTCAAAAACTCCAAACGGTAAAACTAAGAAAAATCAAAGGGCCCACAAGACGGAAGGCTTTATGCAAAAAAATCGCTGTCATGTCGATGTCGCAGCGATCCAGTGCGTTCGATGACTCGGTCCTTCCTACTTTGAGTAACTCAATCCGGTGCTCAAAGGGACAGCCACCTCAAATAGATGGCCTGTCGTACTTTAGATCCGAATACGTGGATCTTCTGTGAGTTATTCAATTTGTATTTGTATGGATGTATTAATGCTGGATATGACACGTTTTAGTTGGTGAAATTTGAGATTCTGTTTCTGAAATCGAAAAATACTGGTCTGCTATATTCTTTTACACGTTAAATGGTCAGGATGTTCACTGTATTTTTGATAGTGGTGAATGAGACTGTCGTTGCAATAAAGGAAACACCATAATAGATAAAATAAACTTACTACCTAAGAGTGATTAGTTTTCTTCTAAAAATTAACCCATGCCACGAGTAAAATAGTAGAGTTCACTACTAATTTAGGTATACCTTACTCTACGCATAACATTAATCGATTAATGTATCGCGACACAAGCTCGACTATAATCCTCCATTCATATAAGTTCCTCCACGCACTTACAAGTCATTATACACATGACATACATACATACGCACTAATCAACTGGGATACCGGATGCATGTCACATCCAGCGTCACTATGGTGAGCATGCATCTGCATCCCCGCGGGACGTGGTTGCCGGCAGCGGCAAGCCGGCAGGGCGGGATCGATCCACCCCAGTCGCGTGCGTAGTGCCCCGCGAGCAACACGACTGCCCGCCCGAGTCAAAAGCCTTCGCGTTTAGGCGGGAACGCGTGCCATCGTGATTGATAAAAAATATACTGTTGTTGTATTAAAGTTAATTAGTTCAGTATTTTTGTATAGACTAATAGTTGTGTAGGTTTAGATACGAGTGACTTTTCATAGTTTCTGTTTCGTTAACGTACTTTTTGTAGCCATTGAACTGATAACAGATGAACTCTGGTGGTTATCAAATTAATTCGTTTAGTAATTATAGATAGACTGTAGATTTTGTGATGATAGTTTAGATTGAGTGATCTTTTCGTAGTTTCGGGTAGCGTGAAGTGTAGATGATAATTTGTGAGATTAGATAACAGACTAATAATAATTAAGCTGAATTCATTGTAGTCAAATTTTAGCAGTTAAGTAATAAAAGGTGTAGCAAGGTATGCAGTGCAAATTTACAAATTATTTCGATAGCGATATCTCGATATTTTATAAAATGAATGCCTTACTTAATAATGTAAAGAAGTAAACAATAAATTACCTTACCTTAGCTACGGGTTTCCCCCCAATAAGTGCAAGTTTTCAACTCTCATTTATCACGGAATTGGCGAACTTTAGCGAGTATTCTGGTATCTCTCATATAATTCGGAAATATTTTGTTGTAAATTGCGGGGGAGGATTGTAAGGATAATTTATATTAGACATAATATCGTTACTGTAATCTTTCAGTGTTCATTAGGCTTATCTTTAAAATATATGTTTTGAACTTTTAATTGAAGTCGGATATTTATAGAATAGGGGATTCTATAAATTGTAGCAAACAGATACAGATTACAAATATCTAAGTGATTTTATGTTGCGACTGAAATAAACTGCCTCGTTGGTCTAGTGGTCCCAAGCGCGACGGCTGAGCAGGAGTTCGATTCCCGGGTCGGGCAAAGTATTATTGAGTTTTCTGTTAGGAAATTCTCAGTAGCAGCCCGGAGTTTGGAATTGTGCCCAGTTGATGGCAATAAGTTCACCACCTATAACATGGGACTTAATAAAAGCACTGGTGAAATGTGGGTGTACAACTGTGTACCCCTTCGGGGAATACAGGCGTGATACTATGTTATGATGCTATGAAATAACTGATAATTTTGGTGTCGAGCTGTTTCAACAATTACAAAAGTTGGATGAGAGATATTACTTAGATAATATTAAATTTACGGGAATGATTGACTGTATAACTTTTCAATTAAGCTGTAGTGTTAAATTAAAACGTAGGTTTCTACTTCTTAATTAAAAATATTTTTGTAGCATCATGTAGGTATATTCAAATAAACACGTCATTCAAAGTATAAGTATATGATGTTCTATATATTATTTTATAATAATAAAAATATGGTTGTATATTAGACACTTTTTGCGGTGAAGTTATTCTTCAAAGCTAGAAAGCGTGTGATGTTTATGACAATTTTTATGTTCAATCTTCACATTGCATCAGTTATTAATATAAGCTACTTAATAGACACATACTTTACCGTTAAAATATAAGCCAATGCGAGGTCTACGAACTATGAGTAATATTCGACTAAGGTCAAAGTTACGATGGCGACAATGCGTGGGTAGATGTTACTTCGTTTTTATTTGTATGCATTAATTCCATTTACAGTACAATTTACTTGCTTGTTCAATTTAAATGTCATTATGTTTATGAATATATTACAACAGTTAAAACCTCCATGTCTCAGGCTTTCTTCGAAGCAGACCAATAGGTCAGATTATTTATTAAATTCGTTGGTTGGTAAACCAACCATCCTTGTATCGATTGACATAATTGGACATTAATTTTAAATTAATGTGGATGTGTATACTAGAGATGTTGGTGTATGTAACTTGTAAGTACTTACAAGTCACGGTACAAAAGAAATTTTCTTGCAAAATATACTTAATAAAAAAATGAAATTGAAAATATCATTACGTACCTGCCTACTACGTCTTGCAAGTAATAAAAAAATTCAGCAGATATGCTTTAGTAACATGATAGAATTTCGTTATTTGTATTTGTGTTACAAACACATATATGCATTATATATATGCATTGTAAAATAATACCTACATGTTATTTTTAATACAAATAAATAAAATTGATGTGTCTGTTTGTAATGTCAAAATAATAGTTTTTTAAGCTCATACAGTTATTTACACGATACCTATGTCTAAAGACCAGTTTTTTTAATTTTAGTCTGTCTTTCTGTTGTTTGTTCCGGCTAAATTCCGAAACCGATTCTGATAAGATTTTACTGGCAGGTAGCTGACTATATAAGGCTAATTATAATATTAGTATACGCGGGTGAAACCGCGGGGCACAGCTAGTATAACAATATTTTAATAAGGCTCTCGTCGTAGTCTTCATAACAAGACACATCTCTCACACAAAATTACCTGTTAGTACTTTGATAATCTTCATATCTCTTCTCATCGTATGTTTGATGAACAAACTGGTGTTAGAGTTTAACCCCCGTAGGTCTCTGAGATTAACCCCAGTAGGTCTCTGATATGTCAGGCTTTCAGGTGTGCTGTTTCCTCACGACGTTTTCATTCACCGATTTTGAACAAGTGATAACTAATTTATAATATATGACGGATATGACTTCGAAAAGTCAGTGGTGTGTGCCTTTAATTCGAACTTGCGACCTTTGACTTGTCAGTTCAACTACTATAGCCTAGTGTGTGTAGTCACTGCCTCATAATTTTCAAGAGAGTGTTGAATTTACAGTTCACTCATAGCTCGTTGCAGGGCTCTAGTCGGTAAGCGATGGTTCAGGTTAAGCAAGGCTTGACGACGGTCTTTCTGTAGATGGTTGACAGATAGTAGCATTTTAAGTTTTCAACCGAGCGTCTCCGTCATTCGCGAGGCCGTTGGACCCGCCTGTTATCTGATCCTACCAATATTATAAATGCGGATTTTTTTGTGGATGCATGGATGTTTGTTGCTTAATCACTCAAAAATGGCTGAACGGATTTGGGTGAAATTCAGTACACATCGTTTTTAACTTGGATTTACATTTAAGATACTTTTTATCTCGGTAAATTACATAGGTTTTGAATACACGAAGTCGCGGGCATCTATTTTTTTTTATGAAATAAATTAAATGCTTGATCCTCTTCTTATAGTGTGGCATAATAATCACATAGCAGCAAGCTTGTATTTCCCGAAGGGGTAGGCAGAGGTGTACACACTTATACACCCACATTTCACCAATGCTGTTATTAAGTCCCTAGAAAAGATAGTGAGCCTATTGCCATCTACTGGAAACATTTCCTGTATCTAACACAACTGACTAACAGAATAACTCATTACCACTTTGCCCGATCCGGCAATCGAATCCGGAACCTTATGCCCAGCAGTCGCGTTTGAGACTATTTGACCAACGAGGCATAGCAGTCGTTAAGCCAAATCAGAAGCCTATGGGCAGCTTGTTCTGGTTGGCTTGTTAATACCCGAAAGAAGAAGAACCTTAAAATGTGTTCCATATTGTGTTTATCATATTTTACAGGTTCTCCAAATACGTACAAGACAAATCGAATAATTTGGTATTCGAAATTGAAATCGATTTTACGAATAGAATTCTAAAAAGTAGGTACCTTAAATACAATTTTGCCCCGTGTGTTATATCTTCTGGAGATATATTAGGTTCAGTGCAAGCCATTTAAGTGAATTTGCATAATTTACACGTTTGTTTGAAATATTATTTATTACAAATCATAAGGCATCTTCATGACAAATAAGATCAGTTTTTGAGAGCCAAGAAAATAGAATATCTAGTAAATTATACAGCTACGATTTTAATGTCCATTAGCTATTGAGTTTAGAGATAGCGATAATGAATGAGTCTCTAACCCCAGTTAAGGACAGATTGTAAGCTCATCGCTTGTGAAGCATTTTACCGTGAACTGTTTACTTGAGAACAAGACCAGCTGATGTGTTTTTAATAGATTAATTTAAATGGGGTTTTCTGTATTAATGACGTATGATAAATAATGGTTAAGTGGGTCATATTTTTTTTAAATATGGCTGAGTGGTGGCCAAATTTGGATCCATTTTTTATTTAATAAAAAATGTTCACTTAACAAAACGTACCTATCGTATAAAGTATACGTATAAATCTCTTGCCGCATGTAAAATTAGGGTACTAAATATAATTATTTAAAAATTATGTAGATCAGGAAACTGAATACTCAAAAACATAATCTAAAAAAATATACGCTTTTACTTGAGAACCTCTTCGTTTTTTCGTCGGTTAAAAAGGGTAGCAATTTATCCCTTCAAAATTGTGTTTCGAGTTGTTTTGTCGCAAAACGTATGAATATCCAATGTCCCCAATTCCCCAAATTAATGTAAATCCTAAGCGATGTGCGTATGTTGTGTAAGGTTCCATCAGGTCCTTGTCACAGGGGATTAACGCCCGCACCGCGTCTCGTCTGAAACCGGCCTAATCCCGACGCACGCAACCCGCACCGAATTACACTGTTCCTATTATTGTATATATTTATTTAATTAATAGAGTTGCCGTGACCGATACAATTGTGGTTATAGTAATACAGTTCAAATAATTAAGATTAAGTGAGTTATTGCTAGTTTTAGTTATAGTTGTTTTATGGTCATGCTATTTTGTAGGCCGTTACATATGGAGAAGCAACAAAAGGGGTGCTTATTTCATCCAATTCCAATGTCAAATTAATGGCGAAAACAACCCATCATTTTAAATTTTCCCCACATCATGTTAATTGCATTGTTGAAGCAAGCTTCCTTTTTAGATTATATTTCTAATAAGGCACAAAATATTTATGTGCCAATTCGGCATTCAACGGTCTGAGTGACATAATTCCAATGTCAATCGAGCTGAATTATTTTCAAGATTTTATTTAACTACTAGATGACCCGGTGTACTTGTATCACCTCGAACGTCAAATGTTTGACAGGAAAGTAGGTAGAACAGTTTATATGGGCAAATTAAATTGTTGTTTTTACTATCTTCCTCGCAATTTTTCAACATTTTCTCACCGTTTAAACCTTTCCTGGATTACGACAAACATTTCAAAACAAAAATCAGCTAAATCGACCCAGCCGTACTCGGGTTTTAGCGAGACAAACGAACAGCAATTGATTTTTATATATATAGATAGATTATATATAACTTTTCAGAGAGTATAGTATTCTCGTGAGATCTTTATTCATGCGTGGTTAGGTTTCCGCATGCTCAGTCGGTGAAATTACTAACCGTTGACAGTGTTGCTCAGAACTCAGAATACTTTCTGTTCTCTTTTCTTTTAATACTTTGAACCCAAAATACAGGAACCAACATAATATTCGGTGTACCGTTCTTTAAATTACACCTTTGATGTGTCTATTACCTTTCAAAAATAACTGTTAAAAATACTCCTTTAACATGTTCTAGGAATCGATTCAATCTAAACAAGAACCGGATGCGGACGCGAGACGCCAGTTCCGGACAACTGAAAGGGACGACTCATTAGCCCACAGATATTTAGAGTCCGTCTGATACCGCTTCAATTACCTTTTTGTACACTATTGTACTGTTGTACCGATTATGGAAGGGGCTTAACGTAGGAAATGTAGGGATAGTGTTTCATCGTAGGAAGGAGTTTGATAAGTGATTTGGTGTCTGCCTTTACTAGATAATGCCTTGTATAAAATAATTGGGTAGGTACCTATATGGATTTATGAAAGAAAAAAAAGTAATTTATTTGTTTAAACTATAGCAGTAATGAAAATTTGTCATATTAAGTACTAGCTGGTGCCCGCGACTTTGTCTGCGTGACAAAAGGTAGCCTATGTCCTTCTCCAAGGTCCAATATCTCCTTGCCAAATTTCATTACGGTCCGTTAAGCCGTTTAGTCGTGAAAAGGTAACAAACAAACAAACAGAGTGCCTTTCGCATTTATGATAATAATACTGTAAACCCCACATAATAATGTGAACGCAGCTGAGCGACAATGAATTAACTGCAAAGTGAATTGTGTAGCTTCAGTCACTCACGTGTAGGTACTAACTGAATACATGACCGACATCATCCTAAAATTTGTTTAAAGGTGGAGGAACAGTTAATTCATCGGCAGAACACCTGGACTACCGATCTAGAGGTTGCCGACTCTAAAGGTCTAAACCCTGCTCGTAGTCGATTTTTTTTACTAAAAATTAACCTCATTTTATATTTGATTTTAAACTTTCGCGATTTGTACACATTTTAGAAATATATAAATCGGGTCTACATCGCGATATTCTGACTCTGCCCGTGACCACGGCCAGTGCAATTCGGTCGAAACGTCGGGAAACAAAAAAAAGGTATCGTAAAAGCCTTTTATACAAAATGTCGCAATCTAGACCCTATTTATATATTTCTCATTTTATATTTCCTAAACGTCATCATTAAATTTCATAATAACACCGGTGTTGTTGAAATCACATTTAAATTGTTCTAAAATCCTTTACATTCGCCATGTAGGTACATAGATAAGGTTTCGCTAACTTATCCCTTGTTCGTACTTAATAATCATATAATTGCCCAGTGGCCACCGTGCCCGGCAAAGGGCGGCCATTTGCATTTTAATCACGTGTTGATTTGAAGTAATGCCTGTACGTGTGCGTATAAATTACGCCAACATGTGTGAACGGATTGCCTCGGAGTTCGGATCTATGTGATATGTGATGCAATGGGGATTGCATACATTACTCGTGCAGCTTTGTGTCTGCATAAGAATTTGACATATTTATTTTATTAAATTTGTTATATTATTATTACAAGCTTAAACACAAACATAATTCGGGTTTTAATAGGAAGTTTCTTTAAAATATATTTTTTCTGTCTTTCTGTCTAATTAAAAATTAAACGATAAGATAGATACATTTTGATTTACTTAACAGCCTTGCTATATTTTTTTTTCTGGAGTAGGTTTTTATTTCTTCTACTTTTCCGTATGAGTTAAAGAGTATATTTATCCATCTCAGAGAAAAAATAAATAAATAAGGGAACCAGTAAAGACTTTAATATGACATCCTAATTACTTACCACATCCGGTCATCCCCCATACCTTGTCAAAAACATTCATATATTTAAAATAGTTTCCATATAATCGTTCATAAATCACGATCATCCTACTTACCTAGTACCAGTACAATAACTCATGCGATGTGACGGGAACTGCTCTAAGGATCGGTACACACTAGCTTCTTGCTTCCATCTGGTCAAGGTTAGCTCAAGCTGTCGTGTTGCCAGTTTCTAATTAGGATTTTGTCTTTACGTCAACTCAGGGCCTCTTTTTCGCTAGAATTTAATTTAAAATGCATTGGCGGGTTTGATAAAAACATGACACGTTTGGAAAGGTTATACATTTATTCAACGATAAATTATATTATTACATCATAGGTTAAATGTCATAAAAATCATTATAACATGCGTGCAAAGACGACTAGAGAGACACGTCATTTATGAAAATTTTAATTATGTATTTATATAAAAGTGTATGTCGTGGTAGCCGAGTGGTTACGGGCCCGCCTCCTGAGCCAAAACTTGTGGGTTCAAACCTACCATGTACCAATGTGACTTTTTATTATTATATTCTTAGTAAATCTAAGACATCACAGATATACGATGAAGGAAAACCTCATGAGGAAACCTGGACTTGGTCATCTGAAATCGCCCGCATTGAGCTAGCGTGGTGATTAAGTTCATGCCTTCTCCGTGTGAGAAGAGGCCCTTGCCCTGCAGTGGGACAGTTAGGGACTGGTGTTTTTTTTATAAAAAAAAGCAATGAATTAAGTAGCTTTTATAAGCAATTTAGCATTGTATCAGTAGAATTTCAGAATCTCTCTCTACAGAATACAATGCATCTAAATTATATTCGTCATGTTTTAATGGAATGAGTCCGAAACGAAAGTATTAGAATCAGTGTATTTAGACGACACAGAATTTATGACATTGGCTTTTGCAATTCCATATTAGAAACTTCTATATGTGTAAGTAGTAAGGTAAATTAATATAAGTATGTGTATATTTAAGCGGCAAAGCTCTTTATATAAAAAAAGTGTAATATAATCATGCATATATAATCTTTATGTAGGTACTGTCTTTATAACTAAGCCGGGTGCAAAATCCACTCGTGTGTTCGGTGGTTAGCTTGCCGCGGAGTTCTGCTCGCGACACGTCCCCTGGGTTACGTGAAACTTAATTTGGTTTTACTTGAGGCGACGACTTAATTAAGTCGGCCGACGCGTGGCTTACACGGTTACAAGTTTTACCTACTGTGTACATTGTGTGAGAGGTAGGTACTAAGTTACGTTTCCAAGTAGGATAAATTAAGATGTAGTTTTTGAAGAAATTAACCCTGTTCGCACTTTTCCTTGATCGGTAGAGATATCCCTTATACCTAATAAAATATTGTTTTGTCGGTCGCTACATACTCAATACTACTCATACGTTTATAGCACTCCATAAATTAAATAAAGGTTGTTATATTATGGAAACAAGAATCATATGTGGACCCTTTCAGGCAAGGCACACAAAGAAAATGTGCATATTTCAATTTTACATGTCATTTACCTACGCATTTGAAATGCTAAAAACAAATATTTGCACAATACTTCGCATGTTCTACTTGATTTTTTAATAAATTACTTCCGCAACGTAAACTCTGAATTCTGATGCAGATCGCACACCGATGATGTTAACACATGATTGGAGCAAAGTAATTGGTTTATACCACGTTACGTATGATCCAACGAAACCCAGTCGCCCGTGAAACAGATCGTAACAAATCTTCAAAGACGTCCCACCATTTATTTCCAAGTATTTCCGAATACAATAAGATAGTGTTAAAAATAAACATACGGGTAGATTGTCAAGTTCGCGCGAAGCACATGGGGAGCCGTCTATTTCTGATTCCGACGCAGTAGTTATAGCTTGGCCATTATTTCTATTTATTTTGTTGACAACTACCGAACGTATGGTACATTACGTAGGTCATTGAACTCACGGCTGAGACATCGGAAATACCTTTGTATCTTAATGATTTGAAAGTATGAGCATAGGTTAAAGGTATTTTTTGATGATTATATTTGAAGTTTTGTATCTTATCTGGATGCTCGTTTACCGGTACGGGGTGCATAGAACTCCGAGGGTTTAATACTGTTACCGTTAGCCACATGTAGCATGCAGTAAGTGTAAGGTTTCCAGCTTAAGGACCGCACAAGTAGTTACAAGTATTAGTCTATAACCTACATGGGCTAGACTACGACCTACGGCGAATAACATGCGTTAATTAAGCCATAAGTTAGTCGAAACACCAGTTGTGTTGCGGCAGCAAATTCCACTCTGTAGAAACATGTCTACTGTCTAAACATCCTTACTAAGGGAATGACATTGTTTTAAATAAAACTATTTGCTTATAATTAAGTTAAATACTACTTAGGTATGCTACACTGAAGTAGCTAGTCCATAGCTCTCTAAATAATCAAAAAAAGTTGCATCTTCAACAATAACCGTACAATATCAAATAAAAGTGTAAGGGTTAATCTAACGTCTTGAGTTTTCGAGTACATATAACGTTTTTATGACTCTGTATCGACGGGTCAAGTGCGACCCCTCGTATGTCATCCCGAATTCGTCATGTCATCGAAATGTAATAATTCCGCCCACGGTTCGAAACGGAGGTGGAATCGCAAAGCTATTTACAAAAGAAACCGGGTCTTACTGGGGAAGGGGCGACATTTCTTGTGGAAACTAAGAAAATCGAAGAACTGATCGAATGTTGTCTCAGAATGGGGATATTTTGTGCGAGATATACGTTGGGTTTTCCCCCATGAATAGACTGAATGAAGAAATTTTTTGTTAACATTGAGTCACTTTTCTTAAAGTAGTATTTTTATGTAAATGACTCAAAAGTGCTTGTCAGGTATAAGTTAAAAATAGATAAGATAAACTCGCACGTAAGTGTTAAAATTTTAAACTATTTGCCTTTAAACTGTACAGGGCAAAAATATTTTACTACTAATTTAATATTTAATCATACTACATGTATACGTACGTTATAAATATAAAGTTTCCATTGTAATAAATTTTCTGCCAATAGATACGAAGCCAAGGGTACCATGACAATGGCAATTTAGCTACGAACTCTTATAGTATGATACCAAAACGCTCCATTCTGAGTAAATCTATTAGATCCAAAAACGTTTAAGTTGCCGGTAATCGCCGTAAAGTGTAGAGGTAACAGCGACAATAACACGCTGGGGTCAGACAGGCTTATAGGCGATTGACCGCCTGTCCTGATACAGATAATCGGAGTCACGACTCCCGGACAAACGGTAACGGACCGATATCAACCCGGCCTACTCCTGTAATGGTCAGACTAAATGCTCCTGATGTAAAGATTGGAACAATTTAAAAGATCACATACATCATAGTACCTACATGCGTGTACAGAAAGGTGAAATAATATTTATGTAATATTAAAGGTGAAATAGTATTTTTAGTCTATACAGGACTTCTATAAAACCAACTTCTAGAAAACGAATACAATCATATCTGTTTCGGAGGAAAACGACGTAAATTTTGCTTAAAACATGTTCAAACTCCCCAAATAAATAAATTCTCCAGAATTGTTCATACTTCTACATAATTGACAAGACTCCATTCTTCTAATCATTCGGTTGATGAACAACCTAGTGTCAGTATTAAAATCATCGGCACCACGAAAATATCTCTCAGGTGTGCTGGATTCACTCATGATGTTTCCTTTACCATTTTGAGATTCACATAATTACGAAAAGTTTGTGGTGCATGCATTGGGTTCCGACCTTTGAAGTTTGAGTTGTCATGTCATTCCATCACCCATACTACTAGGCTTTAGGTATTGTCACTGCTCTATAATTGCGTCCATTAGATCTTTTAAAAGCAGTTGTCGATTTTGGTAAAAAATGCGTATGTTAGTTTATATAATTTAGAATCTAGAAGAATTTTTTATTGTATATTATTTCTTAAAAGCAATCTACATGTTATTATTTGAACCAACTTATCAATATGCAAGACATTTTTACGTGTTATTAGTTACACATAAACTGTGTTTATTGCTCGTAAACTGGCTATCTGCTTTACATTTATGAATAATATGAATTAAATGTACGTGAAATGTAACGCTTTTCTGTTTTCATTGCTTCGAACAAATAATTTTTATGTTCATTTAATGTAGTCACGTAGGTTTTATGTGATTTCATGGAGATTATTTAAATAAATTGACCATGTTATAATTTATTACACTGACGGAAAGTATTTTTTATTTCCGGCTCTTGATTGAGTTTGGAAAGGTTAGATATTTAGAGGTGGTGGTATTGTAGAATACACGGCGTGAGTTGGTTTAAATGATCCTAAACATTAGTACATACAGGTACAATCTGAATTTAAATACAATAGATTTTTCCAGATCGGTTTTATTAAAAACCTTAACCTCTATTTTTAAGCCCAAGTCACTGCCTAATAATACCCGTTTTCAATACATAGAGTTATTGGCCCTTCAAAGAGAATGGCATATTATTACAATACACAGCTTTCTGCTTTCCTAACTATACGAATTAGTGTGAAAATATATAAATTTACATTTCACTCAAAGCGTGTCAGTTTGATTGCCGTGAAGTGCGGTGCGTGCTGACAAAACAGAGAGGGTTACGTGCCGTGTTTTACTTTCACTGCCATTGTTATTATGCGTTTCCTTTGTTTAGGAAATTATACAGCCGTAATAAAACAGGAAATTAATCAATCGTAGGTATTATTACTACAGTATGTAAAAATAATGTTATTTCTCTCTTAAATTAATTCGAACTCTAAAGTCAACGATACAAATACAAACATTTGAAAAAAAAAAAACGGGCAAAAATTAAAAAAAAAAACTTAGCTGAAAACTTTTAAAAGTCTTCATAATAATTTCAAGGTATTTTAAACTTTATTTCTAATGAATTAAGTGTCAAAACAAATGCACAATAATTCGCAATGAGGCTAGGGCGGCAATGTTTACCCACGCAAGCGATCGATAGGCCGGAGAAGGCTCCGCGTGAAAATTGCAACCCGTCGCCGAACGACGCCACCGACTAATAGAATTACTGGAAACGAGATGAAAGGGAATTAGTTATTTTTTCGGTGGAATATTGAGTCCCGTTTTTTCGGCATGCTTCTATGTTCGCCTATATGGACGGAGTAGGAACATTTTGTTTTGTTAGCGACTAACAAAAATATACGTCTATAGTTTCTAGCTCTACATGAATAAAGTGTTTTTACAATAATTTATAACAAATAAATCTACCGACTTTTTTACGAATAAAGCGTTCTGCCGCATTAATTTTACATTAATATAATGTTCCTATCTACCTATTACAATGTTAATTTTATGTGGATAATATCGAAGGCATCAATGACGGCCATTGTATCTATCATTCATTTATTACAAACTGTTATACCACCATACAATGTAATAAACTTCCAATAATCCAACCCTCTTGTCATTATCTTTCGATCACATTTTTCCGTAATCACACCCATTTGTAGATGATGTGACGAATTGATATCATTTTAGCTATCACGAAGTCTTATCTAGTGAATGTTACAATTTTCTCCCGCCAGGTGGGGTGCCGTATAGTTTACGAATACCTCCCGCCTATCTTACCAACTGAGGGGACGCCATAGATTTATTCTGCTCGGTTTGTTTTGCCTCGATGTTTACCTTTTTTCGTGGGACGGTATAATATGAATCGGTATAAATGAGTAATAATCGAGAAATCGCTATCGAAATAACAGGTTCTAATTTTATAACAGTGATCAATTTTCTCATCCAAATCAGTGATTAAAGTACTTTTATGTCTTTGGACGTGGAAAAGGTATGAATACTGAACTGCATGGCATGATATGGCAAGAAAATACATGGAACGACGCTTCTCAAAGACACAACGAACCACTATACCGGCCAGCTTTAAAGTACCCGAGCCATTCGAGTTCTACAATAAGGCAACGCCATTTGTTCAGAGGACCTTATTGTTCGTCGCTGATGAAAATTCGGGACCGAAGCCGAGTGGCAGTGGGAACACGATTGATAGCGATACTCAAGATGCGCCAGTCGCGGAAACAGCCGAATCAACGTCTAAATCGGCCGACGAGCAAGAAAAATCACCCAAGAAGAGCTCATTTTTCTTCTCCCCCTCGAAAAGTTGCAAAATTCACGGGCGCAGCTTTTTCCGGCTTCAGACGAGTCCCAAGAAGTCGAAAACTGAGACAAGCGAGGTAGTTGCCGGCGCTAGAGCGTCGCCGGGGCCCGCCGCGGGGGGAGCAGCGGGCGCGGGAGGACTTATCAGCTACGCTCCCGGATGGTCTCTGAAAGGCGAACACCTCATGAAATGGCAGGAGTCTGGCAAAACTACCATTGAGGTACACATTTTTTTTTTTTTTTTGGTGTTACATGTTTTTTTTTTTAGCAACGATATATTGTCTACTAAGCAGATAATGTGGAAAACATTATCTGCTTAATGGAATTTTTTATATCAATAAATTTTAACTTCCCGTGTACTTTTAACGTCTTTAGAGAGGTAAGCTGTTGTAAAAAGTTCAAAAGTAGAAATTGTGCATGCAAATCTGTTCGTCAGTGGTTAACAGGGTGGTCGGGGTCGGTAAGGGGAGGTTGTTTTTGAGAAGAAAATGAAAATTTCAATCTAAACGCGCCCCCAGGTGATGCCGCCGAGGGACGGTACACGGCAAAGAAAACTTTCGAAATCGAATCATTTCAGATACAATTTACGTCCATTCATTTAAACAAAAATGCATGGAACAAAATTTTATAGGACAAACACGACCTGTGTATGTGTAAATGCGCATGGAGTGAACGTAAAACTTATAAAATTTCCAAGATACACTTATTACCGTATCATAAAAACCTAACATCCGCATCACCACAGTCGATTTTCCATAGCTAATTTAACACGGCGACAAATATTGTCGGATTCGTTCCGTCGCTTTGGCCACAACAATAATATCAGGCGCATTAGTCGGTTCGCCACCCCCGTCTTTACTAACATTTTTCCTTCTCTTCTGTCAGCCGGAAAAGTGGGGAGAGATGAACAAGCCGATAGCCTTTTATATCAGTGTAATGTGAGTATAATTTTCCTTTTACTGGTAACATTAGGAAAATGTCACAGGTAGGTTACACAGCCGGGAAGAATGAGTAGTTGGTGGTAGTCGGAATTTTCACCGCTTGCGTATGTGCATATATTTGCGGGCGGGCGGGCGGTGCACAGGTAATGCATGACTACCCTCAATTTTGTGGAAGTAGCTAGATATTGTATTTATTTGCATCCATTGTAATGGACTTCCGCAAAGTAACGCCTGAATCTATTCAATACGAATGAGTATTCATCTTATTAGGTTGCCTAGGGATGTAGTAATGTACTTTAGTTAGTCAGTCAATTGTTAAATGAATTATAGATAATTATTCAGTTTATCAAACTGATATCATTCTGTTATCATAATAGTTAAATTGTACTTAGTTATAAGATTTCGTTTCGTTCTTAAACTGTGTCTGTCTCTCGTGCATTGAAAAATAAATGCATAAAATACAACAAAATCTAAAAAAATAGACAACAAATTAATCACCCTATCCACAGGTAAACGACCTCAATCATCAACAAATGCGTTCACGTACAAATCTAATCTGACGTCAACAAAAGCATTTCAACCTGTGCATCTGACAATAGCTCTACTAAGGTTCATTAGGACCACGCGAGCACGGGTTACCCCTGAATATGTATGAGAAATCGAACCCGCTCACTGTCACCAGCCAGGGACAGGGTAATAGGGCTCATATCAACTGAATGTTAATTATATTCACTTATTAAATATAGAAGGGTGATATAATGAAAATCTCAAGCGGGTAACTTTGACTGAGTTTCGAGAAGAGGAAGTATGGGCGATGACGTGAGATATCAATGGAGTGTGACAGTGAAGATATGCTACGCTGTTTGGACTTGAAAACATATCTTGACCTCTGAGTTTGTTTCGGATTTATTTTCAGAAGTAATGCTCGGCGCCTCCTAGATAAAAAAGCGGGACGTCAATGAGTTTTGAAATTACCTTCTTACAAAATAAACAATTTCATTTTAATTTATACATTATGTATAAACCCTGCATACCCCGCTAATGTATCATAGAAAAAGTTAATAGATACTCCCAAATTCCAACTTCCCCCAGTTTTGCCATCAACAAAAATATTTTTCTATCAGTTTCGTTCATTAGCAGGGCTTACTCATCGAACAAGCAGGAAACAATAACATCTATATAGAGTTGTCAGTGCCCCCATGGGCCAGTGTTGTTTACCTTCGCAAATAGTGCATCAGTAATGCACCCTACTGAAAATACAGCTATTTGTTTTACGAAGTGCTAGAAATGATGTATGTGTAATAAAGGAAATTGTATGTGAATTTAGATTTATTGCCGCCGATTACTTATGCTGCACTGAAGATATATGGCTAGGTTTAGTATACTTATTTATACGTTAGATGGAATAGGGTGCTTATTTTAACTACGTAAGAATTCATCGTACATGTGTATCATAGTGATATTTAATTATTTAATTCACATTGCAGTGCTTGCTTAGTGCTTGTTTCTATTTGCTTTACAACAAATTATAGAAAAAAGTCGCTACTTATATTTTGTATTGCTATTTAAATCGTCTCAATTACTATCAAACCTAAACCTTTGAGACATAATGTTATTCTCATTAATTATGATTATAATATGTATACATTCTCTTAGTTATTGAAGATCCATTCAATATTAATATATGTAAGTAAAGAATGCATCTATGACCTTACAAACCCGCTAAAGTTTAGTAGAGGGCTCGTGGTTTTCACACCCCAAAAAAAGGTATTATTAGAAAGTATTTATAAAGTACAATTAAAGTAGAAAGATATCAAATAGCAGACACATACAGCTACAACAATTGCATTAGAAGCTTAAAACCACCACAAGATAATAACAAAAAGAAATATCAAAAACCGCTCAAAGAACGTCGATTCTACCCGTAAGAAACACTCCCGGTGGAATTGATATAGAGAGGCTCTGTAATCGCTATTGACAGCTCCATTCACAATCCGCGCGCCCCGACTCACTGAATATTTCACTGAGAGACTTATTAGCCAGCTAATTATACAAAGGAAGTAGTTAGGGGGCAGCGGAAAGACGAGGGGATCTCACTGCTCCTTATACATTCTGTGCGCATGATACAGAAAGTATCATAGATTTATTTTCGTTTCGTAGTTAAGTGTGTGTTTTAGTCTGTTTAATTCATTAATTAATTTCACTAACATATTTTTATTGTATTTTTAGAGATTTCAAAAACTTTGACTTTTAGGCTATTGGATCTATTCAAAAGAAACTTTGGTAAATTTTAACATTTCAACAAGTTATCATATCAGATTTATTAAATTTTAGGTGCACTACTACTATTCGGCACTGGACCACTAAACAGAGACCATGACTTATTTAGGCGTAAGATTTCGTTTGGGGATTGCCCCAAACGAAATCTTACATTCTAATCTTCACAAGGCATTGGTCTTGGTGCTGAACTGGGGTCTAACGATGATGATAGCCGCTTACGATTATCAAAAAGAAACTTTTTATCGCAGGTGACAAAGCGGTTCAAAATCCCTTCGTTTCTATGTCTATTAAGCAACGTAAGGAATATCTCAACGCGTTCGTCGCGCTGGCGATCGTTCAGTTTGTGCGGCACCCACTTATCAAGTTTTTTTAACCTTGCCAATGTGACGCAAATGTATCAATATTGTTTTGATGCTAACGTTGAAAGCTGCTGCTAGCTCAACCGTAGATTGAGTATCCTCAGCTTCTACTATCGCCTTTAATGCGTCGTTTTTTACTTGTTTTCTGTCGACTACGGTGTTAATTTTTTAGATCAATTTCAGAAGCGTTATATAATAGAATTCCATAATTTTTTAATAAAATTAATTTGAATTTTGAATTTATTGCCAACCATACATAAATTACGTTTCAAATGGCCAGTATTGTAAATCAACTTCATAGGTAAAGACCTATTATAAAGGAAGTACTTAGCCAGCGTCAGGTCGGGGGATCTCGCTGCTCCTTAAATATTCCACCAGACTACTACAAAAAAATTAACAACGTGCCTATATGAAAAGGGATTTAGGTAGCGTTTATTGTAGCATAGAAATTATAAATTCCCCCTTTTGAAACAAACCTAACGGTACGTGACAAGAATGTGACAATTTAATACCATGATATGGCATTTTTCAATCTTTGTACGATTTCTAAACGAAACAATGCGATTTGATTAGAAATAGTTATTATGCAAATCGAATAACGTATGTAGGTTTATCTATTTATTATGGTAGAATAATAGTACATTGCGATAGTGTTTTGTTTTCTTATTGCTGATTGAATATCAATGAAGTATCAAACGATGAGAATTATTATCTTCGGACGTGTTGGCGTTCGAAAGTACTCACAGTGTGAAATTAGTTATAAATCACACGATTCCTGGACTCCGGATGAATCATGAATCTTTTGGAAGGAATCTGTGAGATCAGTGGGTGGGAAATTACATGGGTATTAGCATTTATGGCGTGAGAACCGACCACACACTAGTATAGACAATGAGTGAGTTATTATAACATTAAATTGATTAAATGTTCTATAACAATTTTCATATGTCCTTTATTCAGATGAGCTGATAATTTAGAAATTATTTGAAGTTGGGTATTGTACCGTAAACATACCTATCTACATGTCTTTTTTGGACACGAAACGGAGGCTGTCCTTTAACGATGACATAATGTCATCTCCTTTTCAGAATCATAAAATATAGTACCTAACTTATTTTGTACTATCAGGATAGGTGAATCAGGAGTCATCTTGCGGAACTCCGTAACAATAGATGTAATTATATCCACATATGAGGAGTCATACAATTACCTGTGCAACGCTTGCCCGATTTTCTCTTAATTTGCATCTATTTGTACCGGAATTGTCACAAATTAAATAAATAATAAAAGAAAACTACATTAAATAGAAATATCTCGTTCGAAATACAATACGTCAACGTTTCATATCAATATGTTTGATGTCGATCACAGGCACTAGGATTGTCGTCACAAAAGTCATAAAACAATTATATAAATATTAAATATGTCTGTATTCTATTTAATGTAGTGCAATCATGGAGAGTCTCCGGTTGGTGTTTCCATCTAGAAAGCTGTTGAGTCAGTCATTAGCAGACACAATAGATTTTTATTGTTACAACGTACAGATCTGTACGTTACTGAGCCGAAAGGTTAAAACTCTCACAGGGGCTCTGTGTGTTTGACCTGTGTCTCCAGGCAATGCCGAGAATTTACAGAGATACAAATAATAATAATAATAAATATCTTTATTGATTCCAACACAAGACCCAAAATACATCAACACTTAAATCAATATGTCAGATAATCGACATCATCTCATCACATCATCATCACAGACACCAGATCTCTCACAAAAAATACACAAAGGTACTTAAATATGAAAAGATATTTAAAAATAACTCATTATTATACTACGATTGAAATGGGACGCCACTATCGAACGTAAAAAATAATATTAACTGTCCTAACATTTAATATCAATATAGAGTAGTGCGAAGCAAGAAGAAAGAAAAAAAAATACATTAAGTCAGATGTCGATCACGATTCACGACACAAAGACCTGTCACTTTGCAAAATATTGCTACAATCTCTACAATGATAGATTGGTGAATAAATAACGGTCAATGATCAATGACTGATTCGTGAATTATGTATACCTACCAACGTAAAAAAAGTACGGCAATGAGGTCATGGATCATAATAAAGTATTTGTAGGTATGTAAATAAATTTTATTATGAGTCGAATAACCGTTATCCGAAAGTATCATAACCATTGACCGCATAATAATATCGTATAAGTGCGTACAATAAACTTGAAAAAGTATTTTTTAGATTTCTAGAAGTCATTCTTACTTAGTATGAATTTCTGATTTCCCATACCTAGACACACCTTACATGCGGTAGTTACAATTTTTATATCTGATGGATCACCCATGCCTGCTTTGGAAAACTTGTGCAGTTTGATTGCCAAAATCCATCTTTTAAGGTTCCGCAACGGATAAAAAATAATTCTGTATAACTTAGTATAGTCAAATTATATTTATGACCTCCATTAGGAGTGACGCTGAGTAATAATAAATGTTGGTAAAACTTGATTTTGAGATTATAGTGACTACATAGATATGGTATAAAATATTCTTAGCTCATGTCTTGTCCAAAATGTAGCTCTACAAATATAAGCGCTAAATATTAATTACTGAAATCATTCCACATGGAAAAATAATAACAACAAATCAATCCAATTTACTTTTCTAGGAATAACGAATACTTATTAGTCAATGAAAACCGCAACAAAGGAAAATATATGTAAATAACAAAAATAGTTGCGGTTGCGGGAACATTGTAATGTTCCAAGTGACATATCATACAGGTTACTGGCGCCATACAAAAAAAAATAAAGACATTGAACAAAAAAAAATAAACAATACAAATTCATATCAACATATACCTATTTATCATAAAATAAATAAAAATTACTATTTGTAGTAATATCTTAGGTTTGCGCGATCACTACACATTATAATCACTTTGCAGCGTTCGTGGTCGCAGGAGGACGGCGACCACGAACGCTGCAAAGTGTTCGAAACGTCAGGAAAAACAAAAAAACAATAATACACGCGATTAATCCGGATAAAAGTTGTTTTATATTATTACAATTTGTATTTTGGGGTTAGAAGAAAATAATATTAGTTCATGACTCATTCATTCTTAACTGCCATTCTCATACTAAATTCTTATTTTTTTATTTAATTAATAAATATAGGTAGATCTCATGCTCATTTAAGTATATTATCACATGTCGAACTATAACATCTCATTAATCAGTTGTGTATCGGTCTTTGTGGGACTTGAGATTTGAAGCCATTTCAAAATGCAATGCTATTATAATAAAACGTAAACAAAATCATAAAAAATTGTTTAATTAAGTAGAAATCGACTCACATCCGAATTGACTTATAGATAAGGGCGTCTAATGACAAAAAAAATTACTGATCCATAATTAATTTTAACAATATCACGTGACATAAAAATAAAAATCGAGCATAAAAATTTCAGTCAAGTTCATATTGTCAGTCAGCAAAAACACGGACAATGCAGCTAGGGGCAAAAAGTTGTGGTTGTGACGTCATCCGCGGCCTGTCGGTCACTGGACAGGACCGAATAAATTACTTGCGGTATGTTCGGATTGTGGACAGGTGGGATTGTGGAGAAGCCTGAAGCTGTACCGAAATTGTTTCCCAAATATGTTCGGTATGTGTCCGTTGAATCATTCAGTCTTCATTTTGCAATTTAGGTTTTATTGTACGCAGGTATTTTAAATTATTGACCCTTTATAGTGTGGCAGTAAATTTTATCTTCATGCCTTTCCCGTCTTCTCTCTTAATTGACTCATTAATTTTGAATGTAAGCAGCGTACCTACTATTAAAATTAAACCCAGTTATAAAACGGATTAAAATGATATACTGTCTTTACATACAGTTGAACTAAATCAAAAAGTGGAACCTACTAAAAACAAAATCGAAAACTCTTTTAATTAAAGCATCACAAACCGTTTAATGCCAAAAACAAAACATAAAGTGTGCGACACACAGGCTAACATAATTTTATATAAATCGATGCGTGAACCGGCCTGTGGAAATTGGTTTTCCGTGGCTTTTCCGCACTGTCGGATCGGCAGCATCCGCTTAATGTCGCGACCGAAGCGATATGAGAGATCCTTTTCACCCAAACAGTTTATGAGGGGATACACAACTCCCGTTGTTGCTCTTGCATTACCGCAAACAAAACGAACCCATGAAAATGAGTTTTTGTTTCCCCCATTGTTTTAGACGCCATGACTGAAGATGGAATGAAAAAGCTGTGCATTTTTATTTAAAAGCACGTTGTTTTGAATTGTTATGTTGTTAATAAGTGCATAGTTTTGCGTTGTTAGTTACTCCATTTGTGTTTGAAAACAAAAGATGCCTGACGTAATATGATTCGGCTATTTCAGTTTTTATTCCGTGTCCGCTAGACATCCTTGAATACTCAGCTGTCGGGCCATACGTTAGTCCATTCCATAGACTTTGAGATTGTCACATTGTAATTAGTAAACACATGCTGGATATCGTGTTTCACAGCAGAACACGGTACAGTAACCCGACGTGTCAATTAAGAATCGTCGCGCGTTGTCCGTTCATTTAGATTTATTCTGACTGTTAACGAAATTATTGTTAATCGAGATGCTACTCGTTCGTTTGTGTTGATTTATATCCGACGATATATCCGTGTATGATTTGTTGATGTCATTAGATACGTGTGGATATGAGGATTTATGGCCAGTACGTAAGATGGCTAAGTGATAGGAATGCTAAAGGCCTACACTGTTCCTGGAGGCAGTAAGATGTAGGTACACTTCTATATATTTACGAATATTTGTCGATAGAGTCCTATGTCACAACGCTTACCTAATCCTTTCGACAGAAGACTTGCCCTGGTTCATATAATATTATTAGCGTGATTATTAAGTACATTTTAACTGAGATCGAGTCAGATACATTTTTAACTGAGGAGTGCAGCGCTAGTGCACCTCCTTACTTCTCGCTTATAAACCAAATGAAATAGCCTCCATATTTTAATTTCCATCAGTTTTAAATTTATGTACTTTTCATCAGTTCTTGACATTTTGACAGGCTATATCATATGACATTTTTTTATTGGGACCTATAATCTTGATCGGAGTTGGGCAGCCAATAAAGCAGCACACGATCGACGTCACAGTTACGACATATTCGAGTCCTCTCGACATCGGTCGGCCGAATTCGTGTCAATCTTCATCAAGACCCGCACTTGATTAGATTCATTTAAACACTGTTATGTTGTAAAATAAACAAGGAATATTTATAACGTGTGTACGAGTAGGTATCGACGGTTAGTATAGAGTTGAAAGTCGAAAGTTACATAACGGTAAAAATATAAATCAGATTAGGATATAGGGCAAATTGGGGTCTTTCCAGGTCTAATAATATCGGACAGAGAGCTTGTTTGAAAGTTGAGATTTTTAATTCCATTCCATTCCTTAATATAGCCTCGTGAATAAATGTTGCATTCACAACTTTAGCAGCTTTGAAATCATTACAGAAAAAAATATAAATGGAGCTGCGGTTAACGGTCGGCTTTCACGACTAATCCATATCGTGATCAATTGCGTGTTTTATTTGCTAATTTATAATTTAACACAAATAGTGATGGCAATGGATCCATAATTATAATTTGTTAGTATTCGTAGCGTGCGTCATTAACGGTTCATTACTATTTGCCGGCGGCTTAATTGGCTTACCGTTGCGTATCGTGCTTTGAATCCAAACCGTAATCAATTTCGGACCATCAAAGCGTTGTCATATTGATATAATGGCTTATCTCCGGAGTACAAATGTCCTCAGTGTT
Organism: Xylocampa areola; assembly: GCA_935421205.1. NCBI lineage: Eukaryota > Metazoa > Arthropoda > Insecta > Lepidoptera > Noctuidae > Xylocampa > Xylocampa areola. The sequence continues at coordinate 14,354,159 of OW285201.1, forward strand.
CGGGTTATGTTAAATTAATAATCGTGATACATTATTAGACTACTAAGTCGCCAGTGACTAGTAAATTAATATAGACCGGACAAGCGACAACCGGACGATATTAATTTTACCAAATGACTTTGTTTTAAATTTTTTAATAGAATTTTACTTTCGACATAATTTATTTTGTTTTGTTTAGCTAAAATAAACCTTTATATTTTGTTTATTTTTATTTTATTTCCAAGGCTTACTAATACACTAAAAAGAAGCTCATATGCTTTCACAAGCCCTTTTAAATATTCGAGTGTGGCCTAAATTAATTAAAATGTGGTATCCATAAATACGTTTAGTCGCGTTTCCCGCCTCTCCCTTTTGGGCGCTTAATTGTTTCGAACACACCGAATTATTTTGATTTATAGCTTTGTGATTGTTGCAACTCGATTATATAGGGCCTTTGTTGGTCTCTAAATTGAATGAAATGAAAAATAAATTAAGTCCAGTTGTGAAGTGGAGCGCCGAGGAAGAAAAGATTCTGAACCATTGTGTACACGGCGACAATAAAGAACGATATAAAGATGGCGGGCCACTGCAAATTCGCGACATTAACACAGTACGCTTATTGTTAAAAACACGAATAAATATTTAGATACTTTGTAAGCCCGTTTATAAGGAAATTTGGAGACGGCGTCATGCAGTGCTGAAAATTAAAATAAAAAATGACACAAAAGGATATTTTTGTCGAATAGGTAATCGTTACTATTCTGATCTCGGTAGGGGTTTAAATACCTACATCAAGATTATATTATGTAATTTTAGTTCACCGATGACAGAATTCATGTGCTTGCATCAAGAGACAACCACAAGACTAACGAGACAATTTATTTCGTACGAGTTACAAGAATCGAGTAAATTACCACACCACTACGTACTTGGAAATATATGTTACCTTTTTAAAATCGATATAGGTACACCTGCTCTGACTACTCCAAATTTTCAGTATATTTTTTTTTTTAAAGAAAACGGTTACTTTTTTTTAACCTATTAATTTTTTGTTTAAATATACTTATTATTAGAACTGTGTTTAACTAGACATAGGCACAAAGCACGTCACAATATTATAATCATAGTCACTAATATTATTATTACATATTAAATTAACATCAGCGTATGAGCGTAGCGCATATGCGTACAATGTACGAACATATGCGTCTTGTTATATTCTTGTAGTTCTGTAGTGGTGAAGTTAATTCAGGCGCCTAGGTAAGGTGACAGTGAGTCAGAGGAGTGACTCACTCCCGACTATCTACGAGTAGTTTGCTTTTACTGAAGCATGGGATCGATCTGATATCGTCGGGATGAATCTCCGAATGCATGACTAAGCGAACGTTACCTACGTGTGTTGCGGGTTTTTATCGATCATTGATACGTTTATCCCGCTTTGAGCTTATGCGGTCCTGGTAATTTGATTTCGGGAACAAATTTAAACTCGTAATCCAATTACGAGTTTAAATTTTAACTTGAGTAGTTACTACATGTTGCCCAATGTGGAACTAAGAAATCAAGCTCCCTGAAATAAAAAAATATACGTTTAAATTAATTTTAAACAAAAAATTAAAACCGCCTTCAAAAATCTATTACACTATAAAGTTCAAAATAATATCAAAATTTGCTTATAGTAAAATAATTTTAAAAGAACAATATATAATAATAATCAGTTAATTTTGGAGTCGGTGCCTGTACTGGGAGAGGGTTATTGTTTTCCTCTTGTTAGTCACTAATGTTCGTTGTGCTGTGGTTATGGTACCGGCCTTTGTATCTGGTTGTAAACCCCACATACATCAGGCACCGACTCCAAAATTAACAGATTTTTATTATATATTGTTCTTTTAAAATGATTTTACTATAAGCAAATTTTGATATTATTTTGAACTTTTTAGTGTAGTAGATTTTTGAAGGCGGTTTTTATTTTTTGTTTAAAATTAATAAATTTTAGTCTTTCTAGTTTTAAGTGTAATATATATATATTGTATAGGTCATATATAAGTTTGTATACTTCATAAATTAATTAATTTTGTAATTTAATAATATGGGTAGGCTTTCGAAAGCCGCTAGGACTTAATTACTGCATCGGTGAAATGTTTGTGTACAACATTGGAAACTTCTGCCTACCCCATCGGGCAATACAGGCATGATGCTATGCATGTATTGAGTGGTATGAACTATACATGAACATGCGATTACAGCAATTGAGAGGGATTTGCTGTAATTCATTGAAGAGTTCCATTGTCTAACTTCGAAGGTCTTCATCAGATCTTTACTAAATTTAAATGGGACCACTTCTGGGGACCACTCTTTCAAACAAAGATATCGACGGACATACATAACAAAACATGGTAGCTACTGTAAAACGTTGAGGAGTTCCCTTGACTGTCCTTCGTCTTCATCATCAGACCCCTAATGACAGTCACAACCCATCTAGGTGTAAAGTTCTCATGAATACAAATTAATCAAGGCCAAACACCAGGTAATTGCTGTAAATCTTTAAAGAGTTCCCTCGACTGTCTTTCAGCTCCATCATCAGATCGACTCCACACCTTCATTAAATAGTAGTGCTTTAAAATACTTAATGAAAAAATTAACAAATGCACTAGTCGCCCCTACAATTTTCGAAGTTTTCCCTCGATTTCTCGGGAATCCATCATCAGATCCTGGTATCCTTATCCGATTTTGTTAATTCTTTTTTTGTTGGAAAGAAGATATCTCAACGGTGATACCATTATCACCGTTGAGATATCTTCTTTCGAACAAAAAAAGAATTAACAAAATCGGTTCATAAACGACGAAGTTATCCACGAAAAAACATAAAAAAAAAAAAACGGTCGAATTGAGAAACCTCCTTCTTTTTTGAAGTCGGTTAAAAAGAACATTAGAGCTAACCACGATATAAGTACCTACTCGTATTGAAGATAATCGCGATATGTATTTTACCAAATTTTAATAAAGTTGCTACCGTCTATAAATCTGACTTTATGTGCCTTTACTACATTATACAGAATCTCATATAAGTTTCATAAGCAAATATCATACAGGATGTGGTGTACGTTTTGTCCGTTAAGCAAACGTTATCTTAGTACCGTATTTGTATTAACCTAAGGCGACCAACAACAATCATTGGATACCTACCTACTCTGTTAATTAAATTAATCACAGGTTATTAATGCATAGTATACAAACACAAATATTTAGTACTTTAGTTTTATGACACAATTTTAGTTTGTTAGATGGGGTTAACAAACTAAATTTGTCATAATACGTAAGACTGTTGGCCGTTTTAAACGGTTTTATTTAGCTTCATTTATATGAGAAATCTAGTCTGCCTACTTGTGCCCTGCCCTACTTAGGGCTTAGAAATTTCTTATAGATTTTGTGATTGCTTAATTTATAAGAAGATCTCTGCAAAATTTAAAGGACCTTCTTTATTTAAATTATCGGCTGACTAAAAGTCTATAGTCTGTGATCCTAAAGAAACATTAAAAAGTTTAAGAGATTAGCTTTAATATTCTAAAAGATTATAAAACACGTGTCTAATTTCAATAAACACTGCTAGAACATATTATGTCTATTTTACTAGTTGAGATCAAAAGAATAAAATAAAAACACAGACTCTTCATTGCATTGCATTCATTATTAACAACATCTATTTTATTATTAATAACATCTCTCATCACTGAATTAAAGTGATATCTAATGTAACCAATCGTTTTTCACTACTGTACTGTTACTATAATAAATTTATATTGCTTAATAAATCCGACACATACGCATAGACCCGTTGTATGAAGAAGGAATCATTAAAAGTGATAAACACAAATGTACCGCACATAAACCCAGTTTCAGTGGGTAGTTGCATCGTCTCAGTCGCGAGTACCGACGACGCTAATAAAGCTGAATATATCATAAAAAGTTGCACGTTTAAGACTGAAACAGTCGTAAATAAGAAAATAAGACCACCTATTTATATTTGTGGCTCTAGTTCGAATTAACTATCTTGATACTTGAAGAATTATTTTGGACCAGTTTTAACTTCAAGTCAGTATATCAAATTAATCTATCATTATAGCATCATAAATGAGGGGCTTGTGACTAAGCAACAGCCGCACAGATCGATCGATCGAGGTTAAGCTACGCTTGCCGCGGTCGGTCTGTGGATGGGTGACCATCACTACATACTTAGACCCCTCCATGCCTCGAAGAGCACGTTAAGCCGTCGGTCCCGGTTGTCAAATTAAGGTCTATGACAGCCGTTACGAGTAGTCAGAGGCCTGAAAGTCTGACAACTAGTCATACCACGAGATATCGTGTTACCCAGGAACTGGGTTGTGGATTTCAGATAGGCAATCGCTCCATGTAAAATACTGGTATTAAGCTGCATCCGGTTTGACTAGAAGCTGACCCCAATGTAATTGGGAAAAGGCTAGGAAGATATATACCATATTATTGCATCTTACATATTATAATGCCTATATTCCCCGAAAGGGTATGCAGAGTACGCAGTTGTACACCCACATTTCAAAAATGCAGTTATTGACTCCCAAATAGGTAATAGGTGATGAGCCTATTGCCATCTACCGGGCAAAATTTTAAAATCTGGAATGCTTCAGAGAATTTCCTAACAGACAAACTCAATGACACTGCTCGACCCGGAAATCGAACCGCCGACTGCCTGAATCGAACTGCCCGACGCGAGACCTCATGCTCGGTAGTAGTGCTTGGGAACACTAGACCAACGAGACAATTTATCAAAGTTAGTCATGTCGGTTCGGTCACCTGTACAGGGTCTGAATTGATAGCAATGACGTCGCCATAAGATAATGTTAAAATATGGAAGAAGAATTCGCGGTGGTGAGCAGAGGTCGAGATGGCTTAGTGGTCAGAGCGCCTGGAGTATTTATCCGGGAGGCACAGGTTCGAATCCTGTTCGCGACCGCATTCTTTTTCCATTTAATATAATAACTTTAGAGTTCGACAAGCATGCGTTAATGCTTTTCAAAGATTTATCTTGAAGAGCTTAGTTTTTCCTTACGCAAGCCTTGATATATTAAATAATTATCCATTTTACAAATTGTTATCTACATAGGTATAAAACAGTGTAAGCATCACACATAGAATTGAGTAATATTAACCCAAAAATAGATAACAGTAAACATTGGCGCGATAGTGCGAGCTCAGATTAATAAAGTATCAAAGCTTTCGTGTCGGCGTATACTAACGTAGGGCGGACGAAGAAGTAGTTGGGCGAAGCGTTCATTGATGTGGGGCGGAGGCGGGCGTTAGTGGCGAGACCGAAACGTATGGAAATAGAGTCGAATGCACTGGCATTTCCGCGACCCACCTGTGAGCTCCAAGCCTACGGATATCATCGGAACTGGGACGCAGATACACAACAAACCATTCCAGATTGCATTAATAATTAAACAAGAAATAACTTTCGATTCAGCTGGAAAAATATTTCACAACTCTAGCGACTATTGCATCCCTATTTCCGCAGCCTACCTGTATTTTATCGTTGGTACTTAAGGAAGTTGGAACCAATATTCTTAAGTAACTGCATGTTTATTTGAACCTTGTTTATTGTTCGATTGCAAAGATTCTTGAAAATACACTTAGATGTGTTAAACTGCCGTATATTTTAAGTTTAATAAACAGTCAAGGTTTGAAATTGTCGTTTTTACTCTTTTAAATTTTACATAAGACTTCAATCGAACCGTTCGTCGATAAAAATCTTCGATTGATCTAACAGTTTCACATTAACATAACACACAGACCACACAAGCCCACTTAAAATTAAAGAGAATTTTATTTATATCGTATTCATTAGAAGTCAAGAAGCTCTGATCAAACAAAAATAAAAAGGTCGAAGTGAGACAAAATTTATGATAATAACGAGGTCTTTATTCATAGTTTTTTTGTGGTTCCCGAATAGGATAAGTCACGCTTCCTATTATCCCGTACACAAAAGATCTAAATACGTTGGTAGGTCAAGTGTCGGCTTCCCGGACGTGGGACCTCACCGTCCGACAACAAAAGCCAGCTTTTTTTACTTATTTCAGTTTGGTGACAGGTCGAGGGTGCCGTGACTGGTGACAAGAGGTGCGCAAGAGAATAATCAACTGAGAGCATTTTGTTCTGTTGATTGTATTTATTTGGCCGTGAGCGTTGCGAAATGCGATTGTGTCTGAATATCGGTTTAGACTGATTGGGTGACTGTATTCAATGCTATCTTTTGAATAGTACGCTTTGGCTTACCTACTTACAAAGCAATCTAGTAGGTAATAATACTATTTCAGTGTTTCTAAAGCTCTCAATGTGTCATCATACTTCTGAAGTCCACTGTCTTAAGCAACAGTTGCGCTTCAGCCAAGCTTTCGCGTTCATATTATCATCAACACCTCTAAATTATTTTGAGTATCAACAGATTTGTTTCTAATTCTCCCTTTGTGTGACAAACTGACAGCGGAGCGAGCTTTTAGGCTATTCCCACTGTCCCTCTCTAACGGACGCGAGCTTTCGTGTGTATCGCATTCGGCTAAGCTGGGCCGGGTAACACCGGGTTAGTCAGAAGCGCGCGCGCGCACCGTACACGCGCGGGAGGGCTACGCGCGTGCGCGATGTTACGAGACCGTTTTGTACGAAGGGTTCCCTCGCAAACGGCTAAATTTGTCGCGTACTTCGCAGACAGTCTGTTACAGTCCTATGATTAAAAGACCTAGTGATTGTTTTATATTTAATTTTGTGTTTAGATTTCTGGGCAATATTATGTTTACTTGTTGGTAACTAATGACGGTTAAATATGACAGCTGGGCACAGTTCAACAACAAACATTATTTCTTCTAAGTTCATTTATTAATTGCTACTCATAGTTAATACTTTTCAAATAGGTGTGCATGCCTCCTGGCTTTGTCCAAAGGCTACAAAGTCAATTTCAGTACAAAAATTCCGAATCGTCTTTCGTTTCGATAAATTGCAAATGTAGATTGTGAGTGCATTCGAAAAGATTTATAGCATGGTCGTGTTTAAGCTTTTTGCTCCAGCAAATGGATTTTATCAAGAGTACTTACTGCATTAAGGATATAGTAATGTACATCTGGATATAGTGCAGTGTTCCCATTGATCGGTTCATTCATCTGTATCGGTTCACGGTTGCTATTGTTCATTGGGTTTCAACAACACAAGCAAGTGGTTAATTAAGGCATATTGTGTTTTTATCGTTGCATCACTTTCGAAAGTCAGCGGCAATGCAGTGGAACATTGTTACTACTGCAAAGCTCGTTAGTATGTCAGATGGAAGTAATTAATAGATTCAGTTATCGGGGGTGATTAGATTCTTAAACAGAGATAATAATGAAAGCTTAAATCTAAGTTTGAGAAACTGACAAAATATATTGTATGTAGTATTTAGAAGCTAAATTAAAAGGATAAATAACTTAAAAGCTAAATAAATTTTATTCCAATGGTTTTAAAAATCTAATTTATCTGAGTTTTTCATTGATCAATAATAGTCTCCATTCCAAATTTCAATTAAATTGGTTGCCAGATTCAGAACCACTGAAAATCACTTGGGAAACAATATGTGAAAATTTATCTTCATTATCAATTGAACAGGCTAACGAAGCAATTAAGCACGTATCTAATGACAGTAGCTGCTTCAAACTACGGACTGAACATCAAAAACGCATTAACCATAACGCGAATGAAATAATAGTGCGTAATTGCGTATTATCGGGTTAACAATCAGCTCCACTCCTTGCATCGATGTTCACTTAGCAAAACATGGAAAGACTGGAGATTTCCCTGAATGGTAAATTCTTTTCGACGCAGTTTCTCGTAAAGTAACTTTTATTGCATCGCCTTTAGGTTCATGATGCATCATAGTACGCACGCGTGCTTTTTACTTTACATTACAGCACTAATGCGGTATTTTATTAGCAAATTATGTTTGTTTTTTTCTCGCAAGTGTGTTGAAAAACGTCGAATTAAAAGTTCTTGGGCTTCGATCAATACACACTCGGCAGCATTCGGCCTCCTCTTCAGATCGAGCTTCAATCCAGTCTCAAGTGCGTGTAATGATCAACTTACCTCACTTGTATCATAAATTCAGTGATGTACTATTACCATACTGACTCTCTCCTATAACTTTATTTTTGAAATGTGATAACTCAAATGTTTGTTCAGTGTCGGGTGTATGCCGAATAAACAGTTGTTTTACTTCTTATATTTACAAGAACTGCAGCTATTTGTGAACTGGACCGAATTTATGAGACATACATCAGGGGTTTATGTGTTGGTTCTAAGGATAGGTACTACTTTGGTGTTCTATTGAATTTTGCAGTATTGATACACACTATCAAGCAGAAATTTTGGTCTACATAGATTGTATATGGGACATAAATCGCACTTGAACTATTAATTTATTTAACTCGATGTAATTTAGATCTAGTTGCATTGACTGTGGTCATGAGAAGACTGGAGAATGTTGTCATCTTTATTTATTTTATTTAAACGTATAATTAGTATATCTATGAAGTATGAGTTCAAATCGCGAAAGTTTAAAACACGTTTGTGTATAGTTATAATTTCCTGTGGAATTTTCTGTGTTTATCTGGGAGGCGCAGTTTCGAATCCTGCCAACGACCGTATTTTTCTTTCAACATAAATATAGGTAACTAAAGTTCGCTACGCATGCGTTAATTTGTTTGAAAAATTTATCTGTTGTTTTTTTTACAGATAAACAAACGTATTGTTTATCTGTCAAAAAAAAGATCTTATCAAACCATTTCCTGTTTGACCATAGACGTTAGCCAGTAGGCAATAAAACACACTATAATGCCGCATAGACCATTCCTTTTATGTTCCAACCGTATTTGGCAATAATAACACATAGGTATTATATTATGAAGTTTTATTTAGTTTATATTATTATGAAGTTTCGTGTTCTCGCATTGATCGCCGCGCCTCCAAGATGACAATAGGAATCGTTACTTGTTCCATTGAACGTCTTCGTTCATAGCAAAATAATTAGCTTGTTCATTGATCTGTGAAAAGGAACAAAAATAATTATTGGTGTAACATCTGACTCAGTAAGCCGTCTGTTTACCTACATTGAATATCGGGACTATTTATATGATTCAACGAATTGTGTGTAAAATCGAACGAGTGAATGAGTTCATGATGCTCCGATACTTTTATTTGCAAATAATTTAAATTGGGAATGCTTATTTTAGAACTAGCTGGATTGAATGATTTATGCTAAGTCCTGTTTAAGTTTTCATTGAGGTTTTGATGTTGCGCTTTGGAATCGATATTTTGGATTGAACCAACTTCTACAGTAGATAAGTAGGTAATAATTTTTCCATTGTGACGTGGTTGAGTAATACCTGAAATAGAGTTTAATCGTTACTGTGTCACTGTTGTACAATATGAAAAAATATAATATAGTTATGGTGAAAAGTTTCAAAGAAAAGGGATGTATCGCCACTTTACTTTCGATATATCATCATTATGCACATTAAAACATATTATGCAATACAACTACAAATCACTACTTATTTACAAAAAAGTGATATTCCTAGAAATATCCGAATGACATAAAACTAAATTAATGTGACAGAAGCCGGACGGACTGATGCCAGGATGTTACAAAACTTAACAATTCCTAATGACTACAGAACTTTTAAAATAATTTTCTCGGCAACATTAGCTGTCTTTAAATGAAAACAAAAGCTATGACTCAGTCCTACGTTAGACGCCTATTACTACACCTACACTCTGTTTAAATTTGCTCAAAGAGCACACGATTATTTTGGCGAACCATTAATATGGATATAGGTCAACGATATTCTGATTTATTATGGTTTATTTATTCTTACCATTTTTGCCGTAGCTGATAAATATTTATAAAGCAATTCAAACAATATCACACCTATTCTATTTCACTGTTTTGCAGTATAACTTGCTGAGTGTGAATTGTATCTGAGTCAGCAAATCTTTGATGGCGCCGCCGGTCTATGTGTAATCTAATCTTGCATAGGCGTATCTACGCGGACTAGAAAATAGATATTATGGTCTTGCGAACCATGCCTTATTCTTCGCATAAAGCCGAGTGCACATACCCAAGTATCGTAACAAAGTAACAAATCGAATGCACTCGCCCACGTCACAATGGGGCAGATATCGCACATCTGTGCCCCAAATACGAGCAAGGCCGGTAAATCTTTTTATCAAACATCGGATCCTATAACGGAACAATCCAAGTTTGGAGACGATCGATGCCTTTTTGATATATCGGATGTATAAACAAAGGTGACACGCAACGACCTTTGATATACCAACTCAATACTATCGCTATTAACATTTTATGTATGGGAAAAGCGTCTGTCAACGATTCCAATTGTTTAAATTGGCAGCTCAACATAACAGAAAAATAAAATAACCATTGGAATATATTAACGCACAAAATAATACTAAAATCATTTCGCTAAAACCATAAATCCTTTTACGGTGTCCTACTCTTTTAATGGCCATTCTCTCATATTGTCTTGCTGTGAATGTCCATGTTTTATGATTATGTCACGAAGTTCGTTGCTCCGGCGCACCTTCCGCGCGGTTATAAATACGCGGCGTCTGTCGAACTTTTGACAAGCGTGTAAATAAACACACGGATGGGATGCGGACGCTGCGAACTGAAGCCGCCCGCCGCGTTGCCGTAGCCCATCGAATCAGGACCGGATTAGATATTAAACTAAGGAAGACAACGTAAAAGTCATTTGAGCCCCGTTAGCCCTATTTTTCAAAATAGGATGCGAGTCCCATTTTTAACCGACTTCCAAAAAAGGAGGAGGTTTCTCAATTCGACCGTATATTTTTTTTTTTTTTTTTTTTTTATGTGTGTTCGGGGATAACTTCGTCGTTTATGAACCGATTTTGATAATTCTTTTTTTGTTGGAAAGAAGATATCCCAACGGTGGTACCATGGTAAGGAAACCAGGATCTGATGATGGATCCCCGAGAAATCGAGGGAAACCTTCGAAAATCGTAGGGGCGAGTAGTGCATTTGTTAATTTTTTCATTAAGTATTTTAAAGCACTACTATTTAATGAAGGTCTGGAGTCGATCTGATGATGGAGCCGAAAGACGATCTAGGGAACTCTTTAACGATTTACAGCAATTACCTGGTGTTTGGGCTTGATTAATTTGTATTGATGAGAACTTTACACCTAGATAGGTTGTGACTGTCATTAGGGGTCTGATGATGAAGACGAAGTACAGTCAAGGGAACTCCTCAACGTTTTACAGTAGCTACCTTGTTTTGTATGTATGTCCGTCGATATAATTGTTTGAAAGAGTAGTCCCCAGAGGTGGTCCCAGTTCAATTTAGTGAAGATCTGATGAAGATCTTCGAAGTTAGACGATGGAATTCTTCAATAAATCACAGCAAATCACTCGGAATTGCTGTAATCGCATGTTCATGTATAGTTCATGCCACTCAATACATACATAGCATCATGCCTGTATTGCCCGATGGGGTAGGCAGAAGTGTCCACTGTTGTACACAAACATTTCACCGATGCAGTTATTAAGTCCTAGCGGCTTTCGAAGGCCTACCCATATTATTAAATTACTAAATTAACTTATTTATGAAGTATACAAACTTATATATGACCTATACAATATATATATTAGACTTAAAACTAAAAAGACTAAAATAAATTAATTTTAAACAAAAAATAAAAACCGCCTTCCAAAATCTACTACCTACACTAAAAAGTTTAAAATAATATCAAAATTTGCTTATAATAAAATAATTTTAAAATAACAATATATAATAATAATCTGTTAATTTTGGAGTCGGTGCCTGATGTATGTGGGTTTACAACCAGATACAAAGGCCGGTAACATAACCACAGCGCAACGAACATAAGTGACTAACAAGAGGAAAACAATAACCCTCTCCCAGTACAGGCACCGACTGCAAAATTAACAGATTATTATTATATATTGTTATTTTAAAATTATTTTATTATAAGCAAATTTTGATATTATTTTAAACTTTTTAGTGTAGGTAGTAGATTTTGGAAGGCGGTTTTTATTTTTTGTTTATTGTTCTTTTGCAACATCCATCCATCAACATCCTTATGGATGTTATGAGTATGTGTGGGTATGGAATCGTATCGGTTAAAATCACACAATGACTCTAAATGACTTTTACTGAAGTTCTTCGGTTCGCTGATGTATTCTTCGCAACTGCAGCAGTTCATGGTCTGCTGAAAGCGTCGACGGACTCCGTGACATACCTATTTAAATAATAAAGCTAGACTCTATGATTAAAACATTTTTATATACTCAAATTGAAACCTCAAGCTCTTAGGTTGCACACCTACATATCTGAACAAGATGAATTATCCTGACTTAGATGTTCACAAATAAATATTTTCGGTTAATTTTGAGAATTCCAATTTGAGTTCATCATGACTTTCTCAATTGCACTGTAAATTATTGTAGTACTAATGATTAAATCTGCTAAATCATATACATTTTCTTGCGAGCCTTACAATATCTGAATCCGACTCTGTCCCTTTACGATCCTTACACGAGCTTACGCAAGTTTTAAACGATCTAAACGATACTATAATACATACATTGTAAAACATAAATATGCGATATTTATTAACGGTATAATGGCATCAATGCTTCTTGAAGTTTAATTTCCCTTTGTATGTTTCATTTTACAGCCTCTGTTTATTGTACTTTATCAACTTTTATGGTTCACAACTTCTTTTACAACGGAGGCGATTATTTTTCAATGTTGGAGAAGCCGTCTTAAATCTAATTTATTGTTATTATATCTTCCCACTCTAAAATATTATAAATGCGAAAGTTTTTATGTATATTACATAATCTCACCTGGGCTTAATTGATTTGGATGTGATTTTTTGATTGATTGATTATCTGTGTTTTTAAAAAAGAAACCTTAAAACCACTAGGTAGGTATCATATTTACAAGAATGTTGCTTGAACCAAATAGCGGTTATACCGTCGTCGACATAATTTTGAATTCATTCTGCCTTGTATTTAAGATTGCGACCTTCGACTTGCTAATCCAATGGTCATACTACTTACTAGGATGTCCTTCCTTGATAGATATTTTTTAAGGAATTTTGGAAGGTCATTTCGGTCTTGAGAACACTGGCCGCTCTGGCTCTGGCTTTTTGTAAAATATAACAACACTTTATATGTACGTGGGCGAAGCTACGGGGAACAGCTGACATCACAGTAATCTTCATAATACTGAAGTTGTAGTTGGATTTTGAACGCACTAAGCTCTGAAACTACCAGTCAGATTTGAAAACATTCTCAATTGAAAGCCCAATTCCTGAGGAAGGTTATAGGGTATACGGTACTATCCTGAGCTGAGCAAAAAAAAAAAAAAAGCGATTCCTTATAAATTAAACGCCGGGTGAAATCGCGGGGCACACAGAATGATGTTCTTTCAAGGAGCGTGAAAGACGAGATATGTCCGTGGTCCTTCTTCCGTTGCCTTCTTGTGCGTTAATTACTTCCTAATTATTCTGCATACTAGGTCGTTAGTATTACTTTTAACAAACATTAAGAATTATTTTACTACAATTCATTGCACAAACCCACTCGCAAATGCACCGGGTAGTGATTGCATGACCTTTATCGATAAAGATGTGTGGGAGTATCAATCTGTGCCTCTCAAATTATCTACTAAAATGAACAAAACACCTAATAAGGTTTTAATATCTTCAATTTCGTTTAATGTTGCTTATTGTGGCTTTATTGCCTGCTGAGAATATCATATAAGTATGTTAATTAAGTTAAGTTAAGTTTGCTTGAGGTGCAATCACAAGGGACCATCAAATTGGTATTTACTTTTTATTACTCATAAACAAATTAATGTATCGATATTATGCTCCAAGTACTTCAAATGTAATTATATTATTTAAATCTATACTTAGAGATAATCTTCTTGTAGTGGTTTTGAATATTAGTTATGTGTTTGGACTGTATAGCGCATAAAGACAAAAGTAATACATAAATAAATATTAACCAGCCCACCCATTGAACGGTTCTGTCATTGTTTCAAGCGTGTGCAGCAGTGTATCATTTCAATATAATTGTTGAGAGGCGCCTACACTAGTCATGTTAGTTGAGTCGTGAGAAGGCTTCGCAGTAACATGTATTTAAGCCGAAGATGATCGATAATTTATTTGTCGATGATGTGCATCGATTGTTTGAAACTATTTGTTAGTTTCACTATTGAAGTCTAATTATTATACAGTATACTTATTGTTTTCTCATTTCCCGTATCTAAATATAAATATGTATATTAGGTACTTAATCATAAACTAGATATTTAAACGTTAATATATCTACTTATTAAAATGTTTCTGAAACAAATTTATAATATTATTTATCTACGTAACGCTAACGCTACGGGTGAACTCGAAAATTCATACGTGAGTAATAATTTACTCACGTAGGAATTTTCGAGTTCGCCTGACTAGTTTCGAATAGCAAGTAGCAAGGTGATGAGTCGTACTACCTTGTTATCATGAATATCATGTAGTGTGCCACTGAACTGTAGCAAGAGTCAACTGTAGGAAACGAGCTGTTCTAGTACTAGTGGGCACTGGGCCAACGACGTATTACTAATCCTGTGCGATTGTATTGGTAAAACTGAGTCAAACACAACGCGCCCGCCATTAGTGCATCGTAAAGCTTAAAACACTGCACATTGCGGCTTGCGGCTTCGATCAATATCAATTAATCTACTTCTGATATGGCCTCGGGTTTCCGCTTCTCCCATTTCGTAAGGGACAGTATGGAAATAAAGTTATGCGCACACACGAGATGTGAAAATGTTTATTACAATAACACAGTTATTAAAGTTAATATTATTCATCATTAATGAGAAACGCTTTACGGCTTAGCGCACTTCACACATCTTCGTGCTAGTTTTAATCCGATGACGTAATATAAGAGAAATTATTCAGCAGTTTCTACGTTTACGTGGTAGGTACTTCTGGCGCGGATTACTCACTATATCCCAAACACGTCAGTCTAATTTCTTCGACACATACTCGTAGCTTATTTGTGTAGAGTAATAAATATTACAGCGCCTTTGTTTACAAAGTTTCAGGATTTATAGGTGTAAATATGTGTTCGGTAATCGCAACATTTTTAGCGTAAAACCTGGTGAATTTTGTTGTAAAGTTGTTGGGTAATATTTTGTTACTAGTTATGTATTCGTTTTCGAGCAACCACGTTCGTGCTCTGACCCAGTGTAGTCAGCGGGTAGAGACGTACGTGGGCGATGCGGCACCCGCGCCGTAGAGTAAAATATTCCCAGAACTTATCGCACAACCATGTAGACGTATTCATCCATTCATTCATGAACCGTAACTCACAATCCAGTCCTACAACTGTGCTCAGTATTACAAATAATGTAAGAAACGCGACGTAGGTCAAAGAAAATTGGTTTACATCAATCATTGTGTCGGCGCATCTCTTGGACGGGAACGAGAAGGGAAATACCGACAGCTTAGTTAAATATATGGACGAATAGTTACCAGCTCTTAAGATATTAAGGAGAATGTTTCCTTATAGGTTTTTAGTGTCACGAAGAAATTAACAAGCCCTTTTGTGACCCAGAAATCTAAACACACGCCATTGAAAGATTAGGTACTAACAGAAATATTTAACTTACAGTTTTGACAATCTAAAATGCAACAAGAAGGTAATAAAATGTGTTACGAGTGGACTAAAGTCTTTCGTCATAAACTGTATATTAACAAATTAGTGAAAGTTTGACACCATGATACCGACGTGCATTAGGGCCCCGCGTTCTATCCAGGGCTCCACCGATGACGTCACGAGGCAAACGCGATCTATTGTACAGGTGATTTCATACTGGCTTAACTAATTAATTACTAAGCTAGAAGGATTTACTTACTATTCATAATATAACCAGACAAAATGTTTCCTATTGCAGTGCTCTGGTTTGTTCTATTTATTAGTTATGTCTTAGTTTTCTCACGATGTGTTCCTTCAGCGTATCTGTATGAATTGAGGAACGATGATAACAACATATTCGTGATTAAAAAACTCACATTGTTGCATGTCATGTTCAAACTTCACTTTCCTTGTCTTAAGCTGAAATAATGCATCTGAAGGTATTTTGCCAGATGTAGGTATCAATTTTGATCTCCGCGTTGCGGCAACCGGAAAGTCCGCAATTAGCTGTAGGGATATTACAATTTCCATATAACTTCATGAAACTGCAGCTCAGACATAGTAACCCCTGTTGCGATTTTCGGAGTACCCAGCCGTTATTGATACTTAGCCGATGACTGATGTATACGTCCAGCCAGTTAGGCTCTTCCTTAAAGAGTCATTCAGACTTCTGTACTTTACAACTAACCTTGACCTATTACGTTGTGTCGGCTCAGACGTAGTCAGATAGGTAATGCCTTATACATATAAATAGACAAGGTTGTAGTGTTTTTAAAAAAGCTATTTACAGAATAAATAATTTTATCTACTTTGAATTCGCAAGTAAGTAATAGTTGAACATTGTTTTAACTAATGTTTCTACGTCTGTGCAGTGCCTTAGTCTGTGGGCTACCACACCATACTAAATTAACCAAGGACTAATTAGCTAGAAGCTACTCTGTCTTTAAGGATTAACATTGATTTACTGGTTAGAACTAGATTTATAGAACATAAATCTTCGGTGCAGTACTGTAATAGTACATTGCACCCCTCGGGGTGAGTCATTACCTGCTATCATATGATGTCATTGTTTGCTTTCTTGAAAAGTTAGCTTAAAAAAATCCAGCTTAATTTTTCTGCTCGATGGTAGACAAAATTATGTTAGATATGTATTATTTAGAACAATTATAGTTGACTAAAATATAAGAATGTGTTACTTAATAAAGTAAACAAACATTAGTAAATTTTTGCTTCATCTGTCACATACATGTATGAGGCCTGAGTTTTATTTTAGATCAATTAAATTCGGGTTAATATTGACAAATTTGCTACATACCCATCGTGATATATTTAACATAAGAATCTATTATATTTATAAATGGCAGTTACGCAAGCAAATTGAGTTCTTTATTTATATTTTTCGTAGAGTACCTACTTGGTGTAAGAAATCCGAGCGATGCGGGTTTAACACCCGCTCGCGGTAGTGTTTCTTTTTTTCTAAACGAACAAGATGATATTAATTTAAAAATTAAAAAGCACGCCTGCCATTTTGTTAATCTTACTATTAGATGTTACCTGGCTCAATGTAAGGACTCTAAAGTTATCCCATACCTACATCGGTATCGGTTCAGGCATTTATAAGTTATGGTGGAATAAAGAAACTCACGAACATACATACTTACATACGTAGGTATGTAAGCATGTATGTTCGCGAGTTTCATGAACAAAAGATACATGAACTCTAAAAACAAAACACTCCTTTTTTGCGTAGTCGTTTAAAAATATGTATATCTATCTATCTTTAAACAACATACTAACTTGATTCATTAAGTTTCGCTTCACTGTTGTTCATATTAGTGTAATTAACGTGAGAACCTTTGTTTCTACTTGTTAATTACCGAGTACTGATTGTACTAACAATATTTGTAATAACTCCTTCATAGATATCGTCTGGCCTCCTTTCGATTGACAATGAACGATGCCTTAGAAGCGATATCGCTGCGAGGATAATTTACTACCTGAAAGGATTTAAACTGCCTCGTTGGTCTAGTGGTCCCAAGCGCGACTGCTGAGCATGAGGTCTTGGGCTCGATTCCCAGGTAGGGCAGTGTTATTGGGGTTTTCTGTAAGGAATTTCTCAGAAGCAGCCCGGAGTTTGGAAGGTGCCCGGTTGATGGCAATACGCTCACCAACATGTGACTTAATAACAGCATCGGTGAAATGTGGGTGTACAGCTGTGTACCCTCTGCCTACCCCTTCGGGAAAATACAGGCGTGATGTTATGCTAGTATACTGATAGGATTTTTAGTGAAAAATGTACGACATCATGGCGGCCTTATTTGAAGAACTTAGCATATTTCTTAAGTTATATGTTTTTGCTCAAAAAAAATTTAAATTTACTTTCATTCATGTCACCTGTGTTTAGTTTGACGGGTTTGATTTTAAAGTCGTACAATCCACCCCGTTTTCTATACTACGACAAAAATTAATCATCCATGTCATTAAATCGGTCGCATCTATAATACACACGAGAGTTTACAAACATTTTCCATTATCTCATCGCTAACAAACCGTTAGTCCCAAACGTTCGAAATGCAAAAACAGTTTTTAAAACTCGAACTTCAAAGCAGATCATAGTGTTGCGACGCACCTCGGTCACACCCAGGCCGCGATATTAAAAGCCACGCGACCTCATTTCGCTTCCGCACAAAACGCTTTTAAGCTCTCACCTAACGTGACGAACCATCGATAGTAGTATATCGATAAAATGTTATGTCGTAGGGGATAACAACCCTTTATACATGTATTGGGTTGCTTGTTTATAGCAAAGCACATGAAGAAGGTCGTCATCTTTGGATTTTCTTTTCTTGCATGTTTATCATACATAACTACTATGTACATAATGTCGACGACGATAATGAGAAAATTCTTTCATATACCAACATGCATACCTAACATCACGCGTATATTCCCAGTAGACTAAGCAGAGGTGTTATATACTATACCCACATTTCATCGATGCTGTTATTAAGTCCCAGATTGTGAACCTAATCCCATATATCGGGCACGATTCCAAACTCCGGGCTATGACCGACCCGGGCATCGAACCTTTAGGAAAGTCTTGATATTGGTCCGGAGTTTGGAATTGTGCTTGGTATATGGCAATAGGCACACTACCTGTTACATGGGACTTAATAACAGAACAAAACAAAACCTTAAAACTCTTAAACACTGATAAAGTGATTACCTACTTATCATATAAGCGCATCCTCACACTGTCGGTCGCGTGCCTTATCAGTATCAACAAATTTCTCATAAGTTGTACTTATTGAAAATAGAGTAATGCTCCAAGGCAAATCCTACACACGGCAGTGAACTTTGAACCAAAGAAGTTATTGTCTCTCGCAAATGGGAGTTCCGTTGCGATAACAATATGGACACCTTAAAGTGCACCTTTCTATTTCCTAACGTGGAGAGCTGAGAGCTACAGTTCTGCTCAGCCCGTAAAGGATAAGGGCTAGATAAGATGGTAAGTGGCGTGTAGTTAGGTGTTATTTCAACATTGCATGAACATCATGTCTACAACCCAGGAAGAGTACATGGAAATGGTACAGTTCTAGGTCCACTCATGTTTAAGGCTGTCTTTTTAGGATATCGAGCCAAATATAACCATGACATTATAACCGAGAATTACCGATCAGAAATTGATGCATGTATACATACTTAAATACATAAAATCACGCCTGTTTCCGATTGGGTATCGATCGTATCAGAGACTATCGATTTCCATTTGCTACGATTCTGACACACCTACTTTCGCTTCCTCTATGTTCATTAACTACAGAATCTAACTTCGGTCCCTAGGAAGCGCAGTTTAATTAAAAAGTAGTAATAAAACGGTTTTTGTTTAAAAAAGAACGAAAAATAAGAGCCCTGGTCTCCTAGTGAGTTACATTGAACTGCGTTCTCCACTAATCGTGAGATAAATCGAACTCATTTGTCATATGCGATAAAATTAATGTAAAAATTAAAATAACTATAGAGTTCGTGTTAAAGTGTAAGATTTCGTGTTAGACGTGTTAAAAATACAATGTTATCAGAACTTTATATTCATAGCACATTAGTCTTTTGAATTAAAACATACATATTTATTAACAGAGCTGTATAATCTACGATAGAAACGCATGCGCGGGCTTTATTGGTGATGTCCTCCAAAAAGGTCAGCAGCGTACTAAGTACTCGCGACCAGCGCGCGTGTATTACCAGATATATGAACGTGGACAAGGCAAAAGGAGGTGGCATTATGTAGTTTCTTCTCTACTGGGAAAAGGCGTGATCAAAGTCAAAGTCAAATCATTTATTCCAATTAGACCATTTACACACTTTTGAATTGTCAGAAGCTAGATACCACGTTCCAAAGTGTTGATTCCTATGGAGAAGAACAGGGAAGAAACTCCATAATGTATTTATGTATTTATATCCCACCTATCTCTATGATATGAATCTTTGTAGAGCTTGTTAAATCAACATGACATTTTAATTGACCCTTGGATTCGGGTCAAAAATATGCAAACGACTCCATCCACCATCATTACGTCTTAGCCTCAATTAATTTGTATTGGCTCAATTGAGAAAATATTTTTGATTGTATGTATTAATTTCTTGAGTGATATATATCATTTACAATGCCACGCCTAGTGATGGTAAAGTAATAAGTCATTGGTCACGCCTTATCAATTAAATTCTGTATTGAATTTATGTAGGTAGGTAGGTACTTTATACGCAAGACTTAATAAATAATATGCAAATAAATAGGTATGAAAGATGGAAGTACCATGGATGGCTGTTGTTAACCGCGAGATAATTCACAGCAACCTTACGATCGATGGAGAGGAGTATAATATGTATCATAGCATCACACCTGTATTTCCCGAGGAGGTAGGCAGAGATGTTAACACCAGTTGTGGTACACCCACATTTTAACAATGCTGTTATAAGTCCCATGTAATACGTGGTGAGCCTATTGCCGTTAACCGGGCATGACCCCAAACTTCGGGCTGTTACTCAAAATTTCCGAACAGAAAAACCTAATAACAATTTGCCCGACACGGGAATACCTCAGGACCTCATGCTCGGCACACGCCCTTGCGTTTACTAGACCAGTGAGCGAAAATAATAAAGAACTATTATAGTATTTATTATACAAGCGGAGCGGACCCGTTAGGCAGACAGTACCCACAGTCCCCAGTATTTTCAAGAATGATACATTTTCTGGTTTTCGTAAACAGCGCCACCTACCGGGTCCTACTATAGCCAAAAACCATCCATATGACCCCATTTCTACAAAATCAATAGGTATTTTTTTCAAATATATTACATTATAGCACTAATGAAACGTCAAAGATGGGTGCAAGTGAAGAACCAGCAAGAAAGTACATAGACACTCCTTTTTAAGAAAATGTTATTTGCAGTTGTTATTAATGTAAGAGTAAAACAAAACCAACCATTGAAATAGTAATAGTTTAAAAAGCCAAACAGACAGCACCCGTTCACGAGTATGACGTCGATTAAAATGAGTCGAGCCGTTTAAGAGAAGAATTACGAACACACGAGCACCGAAATTTTATGCAAGGTATAAAGATGAAACAAAAGGATGGTTCAGAATTGTAGCAGGTGCTAATCAATAGACGTGTACTACAGACTTTGTACGTATGTTTAGTAACGAATATGTTGTATAAACACACCACACGAAGTTTTGTACTAGTCACTGGTCAGTCAACTGCTAACTCGTGTGGTCCATAGACCACACGAAGTTATGTACGAGTACCTACCTACTAGCCACTAGTCAGTCAAGTGCTTAATAAAAATAAAAAAAGTAAATATAGAGTTTCTTGCTCGTTCTTCTCCACCATCATCATCATGCCCTTATCCCAATTCATTTGGGGTAGCATGAACAGTACTTCCATTTTCTAATTGTTTTTGAAATTGCATGACGCTAAAATTTTGGCAATGTGTTATGACCGGCCGCCTGTCTGACGTCAACCCTCATTGGGAATGCTGTTGTTCGTGGTAACCGCCACCGATACGGTCTCCTTCTATCTAGCTATGTCACACCAAATGTCCGTATCCATGCGCCATGGTTCTGATGTTATCCTACTATCACACTCCGCTAACCGGCCCGTTCTTTTCCATAGGAATCTTTTGGAACGTGGCAACTAGCTTCTGACCAAATACAGTTTGAAAAACTCTTTGATTTTGAGCCGTTTTCATTTTGAGAAAGCCTTAACGTCTTCATTAGTTTGATTGTAAAGCGAGTTTGAGAGATGACATCCTTATCTTCATTTTTATTTTACTAAATAATATCCGCATTTCTCTACCGCTCATGTTCAACATTAGATCCTAGATGGTCAGAACACATTCTTAAGTAAAAGCAAAATGGGATATCATGGAATCGTGACGATAGTAAGAACGTTCGCATATTACGTACTTTCTACATAAGAGCAGTGATAATGAAACTCACGTTCTTATGAGAATTCATAGTTTACGATCCTATGCTGTCATTAGAATAACAATTCCGTGGCTGTCTCGTTGGTTCAGTTACAAGCGCGGCTGTTGAGTGTAAGGCCCTGGACACAGATAACTTATGGTTAGTGTGTAATGCTGGGTTCGATAACGGGTTGGGCAAAGGACTATTGTGAGTTTTTCAGTAATATCTCCGGGTTTGAATTGTGCCAACCAGATTATAATAGACTTACTGCCATTGCCTTATTACTAATGAAAAAATATGAATAAAACCCTAATAAACAATTTAATAAACTGCATCGTTGAAATGTGTGTACAACACGTACTCCTTTACTTCGCGGATACGCGTCAAGATGTGATAAGTACTAATACCGTGAAATCAGACTGACTCCTTACATCAATGCCAAAATCATCAGTTTCAAGGAATTATTAATCTCAGTTCATCAAAGAATCTTTATTGATCATAAAGTCAACGTTTACGAGACTAACTGCCCAACGTTTATGGAAAAGCGAGTCAGAAATTAATTCGGCGTGCAGGTTTTATGAAAACAATAGAAGCGGGTGAAGGGTTGCGCGGCGGAATTCACGATACACAGCACAATGAATGAGAACGAATTTTGATTTGTTTATTTTGGTCCAGCTCCCGGTTTAGGGACGGACAAACTTACGTAGCCACATTGTGAACGTAAATTACGTTTGTTCAACGCAAATAAAGTTTCACCGTGTGTTGTGACAGCGTGAACGACCAACGGGATTAATTACCAACGTACATATTTATTTTTTGTTTCTTACTTAACTTTTATTAGTTTAGTGGTCACGAACGCGGCAGCACGGGAGGTTCTGGGCTCGATTCCCAGTTCGGGCAGTGTAATCTAAATAATTCATAGTAGCAACCCAGAGTCTGGATTTGGGCCATAACGGTAGCGGTGAAATGTGAGCGTAGAGTGGTACACCTCTGCCTAATCCTTCCGGACAATAAGCGTGATGCTATGTATGATATGTTTATTTTCAAGAATTATTGGTGTTTTAGAACTAAGGTCAGATAATGATACATTTTTCAAAATCATTACGTAGCGATAACTAATACGCGAGCGGGATTTGAATCTGCGCCCCTCGAATGAGCGCTTGGAGTATTCATTCGTGGTCAGATCGCTACACTCTAAGTAGCAATAAAAGCGATTAATGAAAAGTACCTCACTTAGAATAGAATTAGAACTAAAGTTTTATTATACGTAGCTGAAAGGAGTATCAGCTGCTTCAGCGCTTGAAGCAATAAAGCGATATGGGAACAAGCGCTCTCCGCATGGCGCTAGACAGTGGTGAGCTAGTTAATAGAAGAGAGTACTACTTTATTGTTGGGACTTTAACAGTATAAAGCTAAAAGGAAAAAAAAACATGACACAGAGTAGTTTAGTTTTTCTGTACATAGTATTCTCTGATGGGGTAGGCAGAGGTGTACCTACACAGTTGTATCTACACTTATATTTCACCGCTGTCGTTAAGTCCCATGGAATAGGTGGTGAGCCTATTGCCATCAACCAGGCATGATTTTAAACTCCGGGCTGCTACTGAGACATTCCTAACAGAAAAACTAAATAACACTTGCCTTCCCCGAGAATCAAACCCGAGAGCCCATGCTCAACCGTCGCGCTTGGGACCACTAGACCAACGAGGCAGTCAAGTTTTCTGTAACAATGATGCATATTGTTTAAAATACCTAGATGATAGAGAATAGGCACAGTTGCCCGATTAGACTATAAAAACCACTACACCGACAAAAGCAAAGCTCTAAAATTTAAAAAAGAAAAAAATATAGTTCATACTTCTTGTACTAATATCATTAACATACTCACTCGTAAAATAATAGTGACTCCGTTCCCTCAAACCAGTCGGTTCACCAGCATTAACCAGCATGTCAATGTAGTCGAATTTGAACCGTCGACCTTACAAACAATTAACGCTAACGCCTGTCGCTCGATCAATTAATTGTGATTTATTTTCTCTTCTTTCATTGTAACACTACTTGAAACAGTATCGAGACAACACGTTAGAAATAAAATACGAGAACAAAACGAACAACTACAACAATACCATCCATTTAAAAAATCAGATTTGAATGAAATATTAAAATGATTATTTAAAAAAAAACCGTCTCAACTGGAAATGTGAAAACAAAGAAAAAAAAATACCAAATATTCTTTACGAAAAACATTAGCATGCAGTTTTTTTTAAATGATATCTTGCATACTTACCTACATAATACACAAACTCGAAAACCTTAATCCTCCTTCCTGTTTGGCAAGTCGGGTAAAATGCATTTATTCAGCATTGGACACAGTAACGAACGATACGTTCGTGTTACAATTACTGTTTGTATGTGTTACGCTCGAACAATAATTGTAACATAATAAAACACTATATTGATATGTAAGATATGATCCAATTGTACTCAAGTATGCATAAATACAGCGGCCGACAGCGCCTATACCGAAAGGGTCATCACTCAACATGTACTATTGGGTTTGCGACACCCAGCGCGGGTTATGAGTTGGCAGCCCTATTGCTCAGATATTCTCCGATGAACCAAGCGAGTCGGCATCGCAAAGAAAACGAAGTCCACATATGACAGAAGCGGACACAAATTATTCCCGATATAGCGACTACACGACGATAAAAATGTCCGTCAGCTAGATTTATTACAATCGAAAGCTATTCGAAACGATTTGAATAAACAGCCGTGTGATAAGACGGATTGAGACGACCAACTGCACTTATCTGAACTACCTTCCAATATATCTTGTCATGATTATTCTATTAACGTGTTCGATTAACTGATAAGATCGAGGAATATTGATTTATGATAATGGATTTTTAGTATTGGAAGCTATCTGCCATCAGGACACAAGATACACGAGTATGTTTTATTGTATAAAGGAACGTATTGTCACTTGAATTATTGTATGAGTAAAGTTAAACGCACTTTGTATAAAACTAATATTTACTGTGTAAACTATGTGTTAGGAAATCTGTTCGGAAAGCAATAATGAGCCGATTACGCATTTTCTCATCAAGGCTTCGGAGATAGAATTACGTGTGTAATCGAATTACCGTAGGATGTCGTTTGTAACCGACTTGAATATAATTTTCCTTAAATATGCATGTGCCACGTTGTTGCGACTTTTGATAAAGATCGAAACCCTTGACACAGTTTTATTAAATTTCTATGTTCATTTCATGCAGGATTTGAACAAGATTTTAAGTGCACATATATCTAATTTGAGTTCTAATCGAGAAAGCATTAACAGTCATTAAACGGACCACCCTCGAAAACCATTAGTGTAAGATGTGTGTGGAACATCACACGTAGCTGACGATGACGTAGGTATTAAGTATTATCCAGTACCTAGCTGTGGAGGCCGCCCGGCCCCGACCAGGCGTCGTCGAGGCGCGTCTGTGCCACTTGTCCCCATTCTCCTGCAAATTGACTCGAATATGACTAAATCCTTTTAAGAATTCATAGCGCCGAGCATAACACTCACTTATTAACTTATGGATGACTTCATGCCGTAAACTCGAGTACAATTATTTTTTCTGTACGCGGTAACTTCAAAAAAATCTCGTAATACCTGTTGTTTGTTATGAAGGATGATTCAGGATTTACAGTGTATTTTGTGAGGAATATTTATTTTATATCCTCTTGTGGTTCAAAATACTTACACAGTTCACATCAATAGTCGAGGAGTAGAAGTGCCCTGTGTGAAATTGTCGTTAAAATTTTAGTAGCAGTTTCGCATCTCATGGCCTTTAAAACGTTATCTACTCGTCTTTGTTAGTCATCGTTTACCCGTTGTTTACCTGAAGTTTAACATACCGACCGTTAAACCCATTTTATGATTGAATGCTTTTTTATTGCACATAACATAAGACGTCTTAACATTTTTACCTTTGCACACATATATTTCCTTTGATGCCTTTTGTGCGCAGCAGTTTGGTATGGTAGCTTCTTAGTTTGAAATGCACAAAAACTTAATTTGATTACCCATAATAATATGTGCAACGTAAAAGGTATAAAATCCTGGGTTATTTTTAGATTAGACCTTTACTAAATGTCAATCAAGAACATGCATGCAGTTTTTTCAATATCTATACAATAATAACTTTAAGCGATGATTAGGGTGTGAGACCTTTAATTTATTTCTTGGCTAATCATAAGTTTGGTGCAGAAGATTTCATCACTTCTTACCACAAAAATTGATTCTGGATTCAAATTTTTTTTTCTTTAAAAAAACGTTGCTCCACACTAGGAATTTCTTCTTGTATCGTGGGTGCGTTTACAGACATATAATCTCACAAGCACACACACACCCAGACCCGGAGCAATTATCTATAGATCGTACAAATATTTGCTCCGTGCAGGAATCGAACCTGCGACACGCAGCACAGCAGTCGGTCTCTCGACCACTGCGCCAACCGCGCTGTCAAATTCATATCATTATTAATATCATACTCAGCAGCCACATGGGATAATAGGATTGTATGGGCCTTTTCATTGTAAGCCCTCTACCCCATTCCTGTGACAATCACAACTTGATCACAACCATGTGTATGACAGGACGTATATCGGTAACAAATTTTACCGATCTGATTGTGCTTACTAGACTGTACCTGACGCCAAACAGATTTTTGACTGTCGACGCCTGGCCGTTGGAAGAAATGAATTTTCTAATATACAATGCTGTTGTACACATTTTTTGTTATATGTTTTATCAAGTATCAATTTTAGCAAATAAAAATAGGTCATGCGACATAAATTAACATATCTCATTGTTCACAGATCTACACAGACTGGGCGAACCACTACCTGGAGCGGGCCCGGTCCCGGCGACGCGCGGGCGCATCGGGCGGCGGGCTGGCGCGCGACTGCGCAGACGGGCTACTGCTGGCCGACGTGTTGGAAGGCGTCACCGGCCTGAAGGTGCACCGAGCGCATCGCAAGCCGCGCAACCCTCAACAAATGGTAAGTGTTATTATGCTAGTATTTTCGCAAGGAAGCTGTGGACGAAGTTGGTTCAAAAGTCAAGCCATTATTTTGGTTGAAATTATGTAGTCGGTACCTACTTACACTAGAATGCTCTCGTAAATTTCAACTAATTTGTTTAGAACAAAGTCACAACAAGTCTGCTTACCGGCTCCGCTATGTAAAATTGCAATGCTTTCAACTATAAAATATATATTACCCAAATACTGAGAATTTGCTATAGGTACTCTCTAGTCCAGTATCTACTAAAGAAAATATACCTTCAATTAGGAAATTCTAGGTAGCCAACGTTGGCTTTTCATGGATTTAGTTCGCCTAAATAAGACCCTAAATAGGGTTTAACACTGAAACCCAAAGCCCTAATTTGAAAACTTTATGTAGGTATTGGATCGTACCCTTTGTAGAATACACACAATACAGAACTTACCGTGAACGAAGTCTGGCAAATTCTTACTCCAACTAATAAGGGGGTACTAAAACAAATGTTGTTACGAGTATTTCAATGAAAGTCTAGTAGTATAATCTAAGCGGATTATGCTTACAAAGTGGATAGCAAGTTTACACGCGAATCTCATGCAACAGGTTGCTGTTTAAACTCATGCTTAAAGTATTCAGATATTACGTTTTCGGGTTAACTTGAATATTCATAGGTCACGTCGGGAGAATAACGAAAGATTCGTTTTCTGAGGAATATTTATAGATTTAGTAAGCGATGATATTATTTTAAGGACCAGTGCTTTATTCTTCTTTCTTGGCGTGATCAGGAACCAATCTAGTAAAATTATTTGGCTGCCCATAGCCCTCTGATTTGGCTTCACGTACCGAAGCACGGAGATGCTCAGATTACAATGGTTGTAGCGGCCACTCATCTATCCTTTACAGAGAACACCAGGCGTTGATTAACGTCCACGATCGTTTTGACATTTCAATACTCGTTTTTAAGGGCCTCCTTGTGAGTTTTGTAGTAATTTTATGCCACAATAGCGTTTTATCTATTGTTTTATTGTCGGCTTCTGTACATTTGCCTTTTCGATTTCGCGCCACTGACTAAGAACTTCGACAAGGTACAGTCCTCTACTAACTTATACCGGGGTTCCAAGATTGGAGCTGCATTCGTCACTATCCCGGCATCATCCATCTCCACGGGCTGCTAATATCTTGCGCAGATCGTCATACCACCTAATGGCGTCCTACCGTACGTATCTCTTTTGTCTACTTGAGAATTCATATGGGTGACTTTCAATAAGAGCTGTGCAAGGAATATGCACCATCGACGGTCGACTAGGTAGACTCGTACAACGCAGCTCTTATGTAAAAAGGCTTGTCAGAACGAGGTCTTTGTATATATAAAGATAGCAAGAGATTTGTGCGGAGGTATGCCAGCAAGGGAGGTAATTGGATCCCATTGGATACTGCTTCCTTGCACAAATTTAGTGGAAAGTCTAAGTTTCAGAGCTTCACTGTACATCCTCGGAATCCTTCCCCGTTCTTTCTTTGATGGAAAAACCCACCGTTTTACAGTTCGGCTGCGTCTACTCGCACAGTTTTTTTTTTTTTGGAAAGTCACCCTAAATGTAAACGCAGTAGTAGCGTTAACCAATAAAAGTTTATTTTGCTGTGTCCTCAGAAAGCAAGAATTTGTACTATTGAGAGGTTGTCCTTACTGATGTATGTGTAGTAGTAAGGAGAAATTAATGACTTATGTATGTACTAATGTATCTGATGATTACGTCAGTCTCGATAGACTACAGAATATTCTACGGCGTCAGTCGTAATTAATTACGCGTGTAATCGTGTCTATGGTGACTGGAGAATTTGCTGGCACTAATTAATTTAGTACTTACTCGTACATTGGTTACATACTTGAACATTTCAGTTAGATTAGAACTAACTAGTAAAATATTTGGTAACTAAATTTGACCATTTGACCGGTACTAGAACTAAAAGTACCTATTTATTTAATGGAAGCCAGTATAGGTTCAAAAACATTTTGCCTCTGGTTGCTTTAGCTTTCAGTGACTGATGACAGACTACATAATAAAATATTAATACCCACAATTCCGTCTAAAAAGATCTTCTTATTAATTTTCCAATAACCAATAAAATCAATCACGAAACTTCCAAACAAAACTTTCAAATATCCACAGCATATTGTTTATTATTATTCACGGCCAAAAATGAAAGCGGCACAGGAATATTTGGTTTACCCGAAATAGCTATCGGTTCACAAATCATTCGGGCAGGTACACACGAGCGGTACACACCGACGCAAAGTGTCCGCACCATACACGGTGCGTTAACGTGATAGGTAGCACAGAAACCCGAATCCTGCTGGGTAAACGACGCACAGTATCCGGCGTGTGTGAAAGTGTACGGACGAATTTTGAATGCACGTGTGCATTGTCCTAATTTTACGGGTACGACTATTTGCGAATACGTGACACGATTTCACAGATTAACATGTCATGTTGTAATTTCAGCTTATTTACAAACTCCTCCTCCTCCTCCTTAGTCGTTCACTCTTGACAGAGTGGTCGTGGTTGATGACTCTGCATTTTCATTGGCCAAAGCAGCCCTCGCGATGCTCCTCCACTTATTCCGGTCTTCAGCGTTTCGGAAATTCTGAACTATGGAGGTGTGTGTTGACGCTTTGATAACCTGACTGTAACTGGTCTGGAATTCGCTGATTTGATCGCCCTGGTTGGGTAAAAGTTTATCATGGGTTTTTTAGTTAGAAAATTTTCAGTAGCAGGCCGAAGTTAATTGTGCCCGGTAGATGGCAATAGGTTATTACATTGGACTTATAAACGGCACGGCTGATGAAATGTGGGTGCAGGACTGTATAGGTACACCTCTACCCATCTATCTATTTATCATAGCATCACTCCTGAGTGATGCTATATTAAGTTATTTATAAAACGTCACAGATTTGCATTACGTAAAACAGGCATTTTCATCTAATAGATACTGTTTACTAAGAAACTCGATAGGCTGCGGTATAGAGGCCAAGTACTAGCGACCACATCCGCCAACAGTCGTGATATCAATTCCAATTACATAACCTAGAGGGGGTTAACTCTCAAAACTATTTCAAAATGTCGACTCTCTCGAAACTACTCGTAGATTTATGGCAGCATTAAAAACTGGAGCATTTTATGATTTGTAACCATTACTACGGAACTGTTGATTTTATAATAGGTGTAATATTAACGTATTTGACCACAACCATAACACAGGGTCTAAGAATAAGTCGTAAAGCTCCACTACGATAAGCTGACAGGTTGTTAAACATGAACTAACGAATCGATAAATGCTGCTATTGTGAGTTTCATGTAATTTAATTCTCGCAACGGGTTCAATGTTCACACATATGCATACATATGTACATAGCATCTCGCCTATATTCATAGAAGGGATAGAGATGTGGAGTACATAGTTATATAATTATATCCCAATACTCCCAATAATTGATGAATTTATTCTCATCTAGCGGGTACAAATTTCAAAGACCGTGCTGCTGAGAATTTCCTAACAGATAAAACCCAATAATACTTTGTCCGACCTGGGAATCGAGCACAGGACTTAACGCTCAGCAACCATGAGTACAACCAGAATGCACACATGCTTATCACCAGCCATACATATATGCACAAATATATTTTTCCGGAAAACTGCGTCGTTGGTCTTGGGGTCGATTCCCAGATCGGACAAAGTGTTATTGGGTTTTTCTATTAGGAAATTCTCAGTAGTAGCTTGGAGTTTGGAATTGTGTTCGGTAGATGGCAATAGGCTCACCACCTATTAAATGGGACTTAAGAACAGCGTTGGTGACATGTAGGTGCACAACTTTGCACACCTCTGCCTATTCTTTCAGGGAATACAGGCGTGATGCTGTGTTATGTTATTTTTCAGGTAACAGGAAAATTATGCGAGTGTCGTAATTAGGATACATAAGGATACTAGAAATCCTTGTTTTTGTGGTAATCTATTTAAAAGTGGATTTCGACGAAGTATTAAGACCCTAACCGCATCTATTTTTATGTCAATTAGTAATAACGTCATTATGACTGAGGAATTATTTTAGCTTTGTGGAATTATTTTGTTTAATATCTTGTATTATTGTAAAACAAAATTAATAATAAGGCGGAAATTTTGGTTAAAGATTACAAATACTATTGTATTTGTAATATTAATATTCGTTTTTATGGTAGATTTCTACATTGATTGCCTAATTGGTTTAGTGGTCACAAGCGCGACTGCTGTGCATAAGGTCGTGGGTTCGATTCTGAATCTTATGTGCAGCAAGGTAAAATGATAAGCTAATGGGCCATCTAATACATGACAATAACAGCACTATTGAAATGTGGGTGTACAATGTGTATTGTAGAAATGTATGTCGCGAACAGGATTCGAACCTGCGCCTCCCGGATGAATACTCCAGGCGCTCTGACCACTAAGCCATCTCGACCTCTGCTCACCACCGCGAATTCTTCTTTCATATTCTAACACGTCTTATGGTGACGTTAATGCTATCAATTCAGTACCTATACGGGTGACCGAACCGGCACGACTAACTTTGCAGTTAATACAAAGTCGTAAAGAATGCAATTACCTTAATAATTCAAGATAAATCTTTGAAAAGCATTAACGCATGCTTAGCGAACATGAAAAAGAATACGGTCGCGAACAGGATTTGAACCTGCGCCTCCCGGATGAATGTCGGTTCGGTCACCCGTATAGGTACTGAATTGATAGCAATAACGTCGCCATAAGACGTGTTAGAATATGGAAGAAGAATTCGCGGTGGTGAGCAGAGGTCGAGATGGCTTAGTGGTCAGAGCGCCTGGAGTATTCATCCGGGAGGCGCAGGTTCGAATCCTGTTTGCGACCGTATTCTTTTTCCATTTAATATAATAACTTTAGAGTTCGCTAAGCATGCGTTAATGCTTTTCAAAGATTTATCATGAATTGCATACCATTCAAAACATGTACATGTTCAACACCTGTTCTGTGTTTACCCAAATTTCCACACCAAACATGTGTTGTATTAAAAATAGCTATTACAAAAATATAATAAATCCTAGGCTAACATTTATTTGCCCAGCTCAGCATTCTTAGGGTTTTGTTTGCATACATTTGATCGGAAGTAGAGCATTGTTTGAGCAAGTGTTGAAAGAAATAAGGCAGGGGCTAGAAAAGCGGCCCGCGCACGCGCCGCATACGTTTCTTACTGATTGTTATGTGCTGTTGAACTCTCAATTGTCCAGGAACATTCGCTATGAAATATTAGCACTATGTGAAACGAGATCCCGTGCAGTGCTATTAGAATATTAGATAATTTTAAACAAAAAATAAAAACCGCCTTCCAAAACCTACTACACTAAAAAGTTTAAAATAATATCAAAATTTGCTTATAATAAAATAATTTTAAAATAACAATATATAATAATAATCTGTTAATTTTGGAGTCGGAGCCTGTACTGGGAGAGGGTTATTGTTTTCCTCTTGTTAGTCACTTATGTTCGTTGTGCTGTGGTTATGTTACCGGCGTTTGTATCTGGTTGTAAACCCCACATACATCAGGCACCGACTCCAAAATTAACAGATTATTATTATATATTGTTATTTTAAAATTATTTTATTATAAGCAAATTTTGATATTATTTTAAACTTTTTAGTGTAGTAGGTTTTGGAAGGCGGTTTTTATTTTTTGTTTAAAATTAATTTATTTTAGTCTTTTTAGTTTTAAGTCTAATATATATATTGTATAGGTCATATATAAGTTTGTATACTTCATAAATAAGTTAATTTAGTAATTTAATAATATGGGTAGGCCTTCGAAAGCCGCTAGGACTTAATAACTGCATCGGTGAAATGTTTGTGTACAACAGTGGACACTTCTGCCTACCCCATCGGGCAATACAGGCATGATGCTATGTATGTATTGAGTGGCATGAACTATACATGAACATGCGATTACAGCAATTGCGAGTGATTTGCTGTGATTTATTGAAGAATTCCATCGTCTAACTTCGAAGATCTTCATCAGATCTTCACTAAATTGAAATGGGACCACCTCTGGGGACTACTCTTTCAAACAATTATATCGACGGACATACATACAAAACAAGGTAGCTACTGTAAAACGTTGAGGAGTTCCCTTGACTGTCCTTCGTCTTCATCATCAGACCCCTAATGACAGTCACAACCTATCTAGGTGTAAAGTTCTCATCAATACAAATTAATCAAGCCCAAACACCAGGTAATTGCTGTAAATCGTTAAAGAGTTCCCTAGATCGTCTTTCGGCTCCATCATCAGATCGACTCCAGACCTTCATTAAATAGTAGTGCTTTAAAATACTTAATGAAAAAATTAACAAATGCACTAGTCGCCCCTACGATTTTCGAAGGTTTCCCTCGATTTCTCGGGGATCCATCATCAGATCCTGGTTTCCTTACCATGGTACCACCGTTGGGATATCTTCTTTCCAACAAAAAAAGAATTATCAAAATCGGTTCATAAACGACGAAGTTATCCCCGAACACACATAAAAAAAAAAAAAAAAAAAAAAAAAAAATATACTGTCGAATTGAGAAACCTCCTCCTTTTTTGGAAGTCGGTTAAAAATAAAGGACTTTTCACCCGTAGCTTTATTTGCTGTTTTATGATTTGCGCAGTTAACGCTTGCAGGGTCGACGTAAATTAAAACGCGTTCACCACGTCCACAAAAAGAAAGGATTGGTATCCAACTAATAAATAGTAATCTTAGGTTTTCACTGTCATTACACATTACTTAAAATAAAACTATATAAAACGGTAATTTTCTCTGTTTTCGGTGAAGGAAAACATCGTGAGGAAACCTAGACTTGATGGTCTGACATCGCCAACCCGCAGTGAGTTAGCTTGGTGATCAATTATCGTGCGTTCTCAGTATGAGAATTAGTCGGGTTATGTTATGTTATCATGTTTTGAACCATCATCATCGCCATCTTGCGACCACGAACGTTGTAAAGTGATTATAATAAACTAATAAGTTTCACAAAAGAACACATTAATATAGGCAATCATTCTAACGGCATAAATAACAGCCCTGTCAATAAAAGCCACTAATAGATTTAAATCAAACACAACAAACTTCTATCGTTTTATTTTCCTTAAACACACCCTTTTAAGTAGTTAATGAGATGCTTAAGTACGGGCCTCCCAGGGTGCTTTCATCGGCGCAACATATGTAAGCAAAAAGTTAAATGTTCCAAGTTTTTTGCAGAACGTTGATGATAGATCGTTAACGGAGATGACTGGTATCAGACAAATAAACCAATTGTTTGCTTGTCTAACAACATGTGATTTATTATGGGCTAACGGCTATAACACGTAGCCAGGAACGGCACACATACTTGACTTATATGAAATCAATCATTGCAGTACAGATTTGACGTACTATATTGTTAACATTGCTGTGATAAGGTCATAGAGATTTTACAAGTTCCGTAATGAAGTCAAAGAAGGAAAGGTGGGTTAAATAAACAATACTTCACTAGTACTTTCACTATCAACGTCAATAAAATATCCGCATTTAAATAAGAAAGTAGGTACCTCTAACTCATGCATGTCAGACTTTTTTGTCTCATCGGATTAGGTATCTCATGTTTACTTTGTATTATGACTACAGGTCAGGTCAACAAACTGAGATAACATGTACTAATAGAAATGTTTTATTCAAACTCGCGGTTAGCAGAATTATTCGCCTCGGGAATAATTATTCTTAATTTATTTGATTTTAGTTATAACTGTGATAAATTATAATATAAAAAAAACGTGAGTTATAGAACATCTTGTATTACTAAAACATAATTCCGATCTAGTTTATAATGAGATCCGAAGAATTGATACAGAACAGGTATTGTAACAATCATGGAACGGTTAAATGCAGTGAGCCTGCTGCCTGGGTGTTTCCAAGATTTACCGATACCATTACTGTTATTTTACCTTTTATTATGTAACTATCAAACAAATTAAATCCTTCTATGGAGACCGAACGGTAAAGGTTCAATACTATATATAAATAACAAAAGAATATGATAACAATAAAAAGTTATGAGGCCTTTCCGATTCCTGTGAATGTCTGATACGGCAAGAGGTTCACATGAACATCTGTGACTGCAAAATGTAATCTCACATCTTTATTGAGCTTTACGCTAAGCCATATTTGCACAACCGTTTACCGGCCGTGACCCACCCGGACGCGGCTTCCAGATAATCATCTCATCTGATCTTCTTTGAAGATGACGATGCACAAGTGCGCTATTGTTCCAACCTTTAATCCTTTACGGTTATGGGACATTTTAAGATCC
The DNA here is from genome assembly GCA_935421205.1 of Xylocampa areola. Lineage (NCBI taxonomy): Eukaryota > Metazoa > Arthropoda > Insecta > Lepidoptera > Noctuidae > Xylocampa > Xylocampa areola. The sequence continues at coordinate 14,389,845 of OW285201.1, forward strand.
ATTTTCCTTTAATTAAGATTATGAAGTTTACTCGTCAATTTCGCCTGCTAATTAGTCGGTTAAAAGGTTCTTGCGTTTTACCAGCTCTGCTTGGCCACAGTCCTCAGTTGCTGTCTTCGAAGTGTTCGAAGTTCGACACATCTCGATACCAAGTGAACCAGTGGTCGCACCATTCATTCGCGCGCGCGCTTTGCTCTGTGACGGGTGCCTCCAACGACTCGAACTTTGTACATACATGTACGACGACGCGACGTATCGATGTTTTTATAATCGATTAAATTTATTTTGACCGCTTGTTTTTGAAACAGTGTTAAAGTGATATCGTATCAGTGTAGTGAGAGGTTGAATAGAGTGAACTGTGTTTAATTTAACATTATAAAAGTGATTTTAATTTAGAAAACAATAAGTTTTTCAACTATTTGTGCTACAAAAATACAGGTCAGTTTGATTATTTAGTATGGAATTATGTTTGAAAGCACCGTTTAGCGATATAGACGTGAGCTTAACGATCGGTTGTATATCTACAAATTATACGTTTTGTTGTTCGTCTAGCTACTTAATTCGTCTTTTGAATCTTCCGGCGTGTACCGGTTTCTTGAATAATCACCTGATTTGCTGATCGTACGATACATTATGACAAATGCCGGTTAACATTGTATCCGTAATAAAAAAAATTGTAGGTATATGGTAACATTTTAAAGCCTTACAAATCTCGTTTGCTTTGGGAAAGACAACAGTATTATTTTTAAGGTTTAATTCTACCTCATTGACATAATATTTTAAGTAGATTGTCCTTTTTCAAGTAATTTGCCATTTAAAATAGCCCTTAGGTCTAAAATTTATTCTTGACGAAAATATGTGGGTAATTATAATAAATTGTGCTAGGTAACATTTACCTACTGATGAGACCATACCTGGACTAGTTAAACAACTTTAGACTGGACATTGAACGTTACCGAGAATCTATGTGTGATAATTAATTAGGTTATTAATATAAATTAATTTGATACTGTCTCGTTGGTTTAGTGCTTCTAAGCGTGACTGCTGAGCATGAGGTCCTGGGTTCGATTTCCGGGTCGGGCAAAGTATTATTAGGTTTTTCTGTTAGGAGATTCTCGATAGCAGCCCGGACTTTGGAATTGTGCCCGGTAGATGGCAATAGGCTCACTACCTATTACATGGGCCTTCATAACAGCATTGGAAATGTGGGTGTACAACAGTGTACACCTCTGCCTACCCCTTTGGGGAATACAGGCGTGATGCTATGATGTAATTTGATACTGGTATGGGGTTTTGTGATTGTCATTATGAACCATAAAACATTTACTAAATAGATAAAAGGAATAAAAACAAAAAATTGTTAGGAATTTTGAATAACGGTTTTTTTTTGAGTGCCTGCCTACCTACATGTTTTTTTTGTATACCTTGATCAGAAGGAGGAATTTTTCAAAATTGAAACGGGGTGAACCGATGTTCTAATTAAAATGGGGTCGATCTGGGTCATGGATTACATATCTAAGGCATCATACCAATGACATACAACGTTATCCATTGTTTAAATATGCAATTTGACAAATTTTTCCATACGTTACCTGTTAATAACCTAATTATCACACATAGATTCTCGGTAACGTTCAATGTCCAGTCTAAAGTTGTATAACTAGTCCAAGTATAGTCTCATCAGTAAATGTTACCTACCACGATTTATTATAATTAGCCACATATTTTTGTCAAGAATAAATTCTACCCCAAAGGGCTGTTTTAATGGCAAACTACTTGAAAAACGTCAATTTTCTTAAAATGCTATATTAAATTAAAATTTTACTTTCGGGGTTTTTTGGTAGGTGTTTTTTGTTGCATGATCTCTCAGTCCCTCTCTCTCTGTCTCGATGTGTTGCATGATAAAAAGCCACTTTTATGTGATGTCACATTTACCAATATTTTCCCAACTCGTCCAGTTGACCTATATCTTGAGCTGCTGGGTTGCCTTGCTGACCTCACTGTTTTCCAAAACCTCTAGTTGATTGCTAGGTATATAAAAGGAAAGAAAGAAAATATTTATTTTGGGCTCTTACAGGTTACACATGAACGACAAGGAACAAATAAATAAAAAAAAATTAGACCAAAAAAGGCTCCTATCTTAGCATAAGATACTCCACCAAAATCTAGCAGCGCTGGTTTTCAGATCGGACCGTAAGGGTATATATCAAGGTTTTTTTTCCATATTAACAAAAGTAAATAACTGCCAATTTGGTCTAATGATGGCAGGCGTGACTGAGGACCTAGGTTCGATACCCGGGTCACCACTGTCCTAGTTCGTTTGCAATTGTGCTTGGTAGATGGCAATATATACACCATCTCTCTTACCTCTTATCACTAAATGAGATTTAATAACCTCATTAGTTACTTATCTGAGACAATACTTTCAAAGTAACATTACTTCTCTGCATTCGTATTTATATCCCTAAATAACGTACCTATAACAAAACAAAATATCATACAATCACAGACTACGCATAAAAAAACAATACCAAATAAATCAGACTTGATCGTGCGTACAGCTGTAAAAATGATACGATGAAATGTTTCCCCCTACTAACTTGGATGTGCAGGCGCCACTCACACAGACCGCCTTGAACTGTCACACGAGCGTTTAAGAGTGGCAGATTTTAATGCCAGGGCCTGAACACACAAGCATTTTTTTGTACATAGTTTTAACAATAGAGGCGCTATAATGCTGTCTGTAACTCATGATAGTACTGGCAGCTTATAATTGTTCAACAACCGGTAATTGTTTGAGGAGGAATATTGCTCAAGTTTCCCTTACAACAACATATTAAAACACGGGGATGATGGATACTGCAGTTTGTGTTCCTGTTCAATTTCTAATGGCACTTATGGAAAACTGTTAACTGTATGGAGACCAGTGGGGTTACTCTTGAAACTAATACCAATTCCAATCCAATTCCAATATTAAATAGACGCCATAAAACAACGCGTAATTTTAAAATATTATTTACCTACATTACAGTTGCCTCAATTTTAAAGCATGTTGTATTCATAATATCCCGAATCTATAATAATTTTTTAGACATTTTGACGTTTAAAAGTACGAACTGACATATTTCCAATGTCAATGAAGTGGAATTATTTTCAAGAGTAAGCCCACAGATTTCAAGACATTAAAACAAAAATTAAGTAATCCTCTGAACAATTTTATACATATGCAGAATATTTACCCTATAATGTTGTCCCAAAACTGTTCACCTCCAAACTGTTGCGTCAGTTTTTTAAGGCCAGTTTCAGCACGAAAATACTGCACGACGCACGTGTGTTCATGCCTCGGGGTCCTAAGAAGCAATAACATATGTATTACATATTCATAATTGCCAAAACCAGACGCCAAGTGGGACACGCTGATTAATGCCAGCGCTTTACGAATTTTTTTGTACTCGGCTAGTAAACGGGTCACTGATCTGAACACGACCGTTAAAGTAAATCGATTCGGTATTATTTTATTATGTTTATCGATCACTGGTTGATGTACTGAGTTATAATTATACGTAGTTATAGGATATTTATTAGTAAAAATATTGTGTTTAGCCAATTACTGTTAGGGGCAATCTGTGGTAGCAGGTAGGCAGGCCGAATGAAGGTCGCATTACGCGTTCGGTATGTATCGTTTTACGTCATGTGGATTTAAATCTATTTCTAGTATATGAGGATAATTTTCCTTAAATGTTATCCTAGCACAACAGAATTAAGTCCTACATTACCTCTGAAAACTTGAGTCAGGCACAAAAGTCGATGTTACTCAACGATGTTATTGGTCATACAATCTGGTTGTCAGTTATGTTTTTGCTGAACGCAATTAGAGGTCCACGATTTCTGCGAACCTTACTAACAACAATGTACCGAGCCGAATAATCTTTATTCTAAGAATTGGCAGTCAGCATACTACTAAAATAGATCAATTACTATTTGAATTATGTGCTTCCAAGTGTATTTATGATTCATCATCGCGTTTTAATAGAGTGATTTCTATAAATAAATGCATGAATTATTTAATTATGTCCCATAATTTCAAACAGATAATATTTTATGAATGATACGACAGTATGAATGGTGCTTATCTAAAATCGTGAAATTTATTAGGGATATCGTGTGTGGTATGATCAAGTATGACGTCAGGTAACTGTAGATTGCACGAAAAAGATTGCTTCCTTCGCCTATTACTATACTGCATGTCTCTTTATGGGATTTCCATTCGCCTTAATTTAAGTACATCCACGTTCGTCCCATGACCAAGGTCATCATTCAAAAGATGTTCGAATTAATCTGACGTGTTACGAATTAATTTTAAACAAATAATATAACGAACGGTCGACATAAACCTATTTCCTTCTAATAATAAAAATGTGAAGATTTGAATGTTTGTGAGTTTGTGAAATTAGATATTTGTTAATAAATGACGCAAAACTATTGAACGGAGTGAGATGAAGTTTAGTGTAGTTCATTAAATTAGACATAAAGAATAGTTTTTGTTTTATCTTGGAAGAATTTTAGACTCTTGCGTAACTGCAGTCCGCAACTAGTAGGTAATGCAAAATTATATTTAGTTCTCAGACATCAAATACTTATTCTACCAGATCAAAATTAAGATAATAATAGTTGTGTTTGATGGTTGTACGGCAGTACACAATGCAACAGTCGTAGATAATATCTGGACTAACAAGATTTAGACACCTTCAGAAGAAAAACGGTATTAGACAGGGTTCAATCAGCAAGCGCTTGCATCTAATGACCGAACTGCAGTTGGTTTAAAGTTGGAAGGATGTTATCTCAAAATGAGCTAGTTGTCAATTCCTGAGAGCCGGTGGTGAGATCACATCGTCGGTGTCACGTCGCTGCGACAATTGTCACGTCCGCCAAGAAATCCTATTCTACCCACGATATAATCACAATATACAATATGGGACAATCCGAGCATCTTTTGAGGAAACAGAATCGTCCATGATTATTTGACACACTTTTTAATCGATGCGAATCTCTTGTGCTTTTGTAGAATGAATGACATGCCTTTTTTATTGAATTGTACTTGGGTTATCAAGAATATCAGTTTATCAGGAAAACCATACATTATCACAGTATCAGTATCATACTTTAAAATCAGATCATATCTTTGCAGAAATAATTTTTCAATGTACCAAACACAATTAAATTTTCAAACAAAATGCTGGCACGAAGCGACGGCTGGCCGCGTTAGGTACTTACATTAAAATAATAACGTATAATTAATCCACATGATTCTCGTCCTGTCTACAGTTGTCGAATCAAACACAACTTACACTAACTAACCATGTGTTTAGTGTTAGTGAATTAGTTTGCATGAGAAAACGTCCGAGCATCTGCGGTGCCGACCCTGAACTACAACAAGGTCGACTCGATACATCGGCATCGACTTGCAGAATCGAATGATGTCAATCAAGCATTGATATATTATCACGGTTATTGTTACAGCGTATTGTGATTTAACATCTTTGTTTTGAAGATTTTATTGTTAATAATAGAAAATTATAATGTGGAACGTAAATTACGACCATAAGCAGATTTGAGATTGAGGTGCACAAAAGAAGGAAACTTTTCTCTTCACGTAAAATAAGAACTATAAAGTTCTTAAAAAAAAACAGCCCATAACTGTCCCACTGCAGGGCAAGGGCCTCTTCTCATACAGAGAAGGCACGAGCTTGATTACAACACGGGCGGGTTGGCGATTTCAGACTACCAAGTCCAGGTTTCCTCATGATGTTTTCCTTCACCGTATGTCTGTGATGTCTTAGATTAACTAAGAAAGTACATATGACATTGAAAAAGTCACATTGGTACATGCCAGGTTTGAACCCACAACCTGTGGCTCAGGAGGCGGGCCCGTAACCACTTTGCCACCACGACACGGCCGGCATAACCTATACGGGACATAAACTACCTGCAGACTTCTTCAAGGAGCACTGGCGACCTTGCTTACTAGACTTAAAGTTCTTAACAAAAATTTATTCCTATACGGAAGTACTTGGACATTTTATTTTATAAACAATAGTTAGTAATCTAATAGTGCTTGATATCCCTAACATAGCATCTAATGTTGGCAGCATTCCTCCCGACCCTGAACTTGATCAAAATCGAGTCGATACATCGAAATCATGTCAATCAAGCTATCGGTACATTATCTCAGTTAACGTTCCAGCGAATTGATGTTTGAACAACTTCTTTGTTTTAAAGTAAAAAGTAAACGGATGCATACAGTCGATCAATTGTCTGAATACATTGTCGGTTCTCATAGTAGGTCGTTTGTATGTTAGCGTCGCGTTATATGAGGTCTGTCCATAAGATTTGCTAACAAAGTTCTTCAATATCGCGTAATACTCTTGTTCTTTAAAATAATAAGGCGATTTAAGTAGGTTGTTTATTCGTAGGAATAAAATTGAAGCGTGACTGGGAATGCAGTTACAGTTTTTTAACATTTTATAATTGTGTGACCTTTACGCAGTCATATTATGTTGCAAGAGTTATTGGAAGGAGATTGTTTACTTCGTACTGAACGAAGTGCAATAAAAATAGAGGTTATAACCGTTATATAAAATTGCATAGTAAATGTCTTTATTTATTAAGTACACGCTATTGACACACTGACCTTACTAATTGAGATGTTACTAATAACTGATAGTTAAGCACAAGCACTCGTTGTTTAGATGGAATTCATTCATGAGACCACCTGTGCTGTGTAATTAGGATTTAATTATATAAACACAAGTAAATTACATGAATAATAATTGCCTATGATTAGAAAAGTTAGCATAAAACGAGTTATCATATTATACCTGTTCTTGAGAATGTTAAATTATATAGACTGCTTCATCGCTGTAGTGACCGCGGTAGCTGAGCGTGAGGTCTTGTGTTTGATTCTTGGGTCGAGCAGTGTAAGTGGGTGTTTCTGTTAAGAAAATCTCAGTAGCAGGCCGGAGTTAGGAAGTTGGTGTGATACCCTCGTGCGTCAGTCCTGCGCCTGATCTCTTCGGTCGTGTCAGATTGCCGTCACACGTGCACCTGTGTTTGCGCGTACATTTGTCCAATATATTATCTCCTGCATAGGTGCCACGCCCTCGTGGAAACAGGCCGCACCGTGACTGAAAATTCGGTAGGGAGACTATTAATATTAATTCCATAGTATCGATTCTCCAATATTTCTGTTGGGATCAATTAGAAGTATATGTATGGCCGATACATCAATCACTATCCAACAGTTTCTTTTATAAGGACGAAGCAAAAACAATACAAAGTAAGAAAAGTAGGGTGGTTTTCAAAGTCATATACTTACGTATAACTTAATGTCGATTGTTCTCAGCCACCTTTTATTTGTTAAAGTTAAATCTCTCTGCAAAGGGAATATAAGAACAAAGTTTTCTTATAGTTCTCAATTCAGTTTATGTTTGAAATGTATTTTGTATGTCTTTGTCAATTTGCTTTGGTTTTTGTTAACAAGACACGAGTTTGTAGGAATTCATAAGTCCCTTTTATCAGGACAATTGTCTTCGTTCACTATTATAATTATTTTATTGGTCAGGTAGCCAGTGTCCAAAAAATTTACTTTTCTGCTGAGGAGTTTTTGTTTTAAAAATTAGAATTTAATATAATGCCACCTCTTTAGTTAGCTTTAAAAAAATTACCTTCGTTTCCTAGCGGTATGTCCGTTGGACTGACTAGTCAAAGGTCGCAAGTTCGAATCCAAAGCACGCACCACTGTTGTTTCGAAGTCATGTGCGTATTATAGATTAATTATCACTTGCTTATAACGGTGAAGTAAAACATCGTGAGGAAACCAGCGCACCTGAGAGATGTTCTCGATAGTGTGTAAAGCCATATCAGAGGCCTACGGGTGGCTCAAACTCTGACACTAGGTGGTTCATCAATAACACGATAAGAGGAAGAAGACCTTCCAAAGACCAAAAAAATAATCTAATGATGCAAACATTTTGTACCTTTCGTTCAACACGTTCCCATAATTCTATTTCAAAAGGGTGTGACTATAACTACATACAAGAACAGATAGTGAAACCAGTGGAGCCTTTTATTGCATTCAATGCTAGTAGTTAGTGTTAGACCGAAATGGAGGTGAAACTTTGTGCCCTGTAAGCCTAGGTTTATAGCCTTCCATTTCCTGTTAGTCCTCATATTTACTGTTGTATATGTCGTATTATGTGATAGTAAATAGAATGGACAACGTCCTTTATTACTGTTGTATTTTTCATTTGCCAAAGAAATAGAGTATACTGAAACTATACAATCTGTTGAACTGTACTCGTGCCAAATATCTAAAATTAGCTATAAATTTTTGTGGAAAGGTTAAATACGGTCTTGAGGAGGATTTGAATCTGCGACTCTCGGATAAATACTCCAGGCGCTCTGACCACTAAGCCAACTTGACCTTTTATACGTATTTTGTTGACGTTATCGTATATTATTAACCTATTTAGTCCCTAGACATTTAAAATTAGTTAACTTATAAATTCATCATCATCCCCCTGCCCTTATCCTAATTTATTTGGGGTCGGCGCAGCATGTATTCTTGTTCCATACATCTTTATTAGCTGTCATATCGTCAGTCACCCCTTTTCTAGTCATATCATCTTTAACACAATCCATCCATCGCTTCCTCGGTCTTCCTCTACTCTTATAGCCATCTACATTCATACTCAAAACTTTCCTTGTCACATGACCCTCATCCCTCCGCAGCACATGCCCATACCATGCTAAACGATTTCTACACAACTTCTCAGTCACCGGTGCCACTTTCAGACTTCCTCTTATATATTCATTTCTAATTCTATCCATCCGCGTCACACCACACATCCTTCGTAACATTCTCATCTCAGCTGCATGTAGTTGTCTTTCATTCATTCCCTTCGTGGGCCAACATTCTGAACCATACAAGACAGCAGGTCTAATAATTGTTTTATAGATTTTCCCCTTAAGTTTAAGGGGAATTCGGGGGTCACAAATAGTTCCACCACCCAGTGCTATGGCACCATAACTGGAGAGACCGCCAAAATCACAAAACATGTACTCTGTTTTGGTTCTGCTGATTTTTAGACCAACACTCTCCAGATTATTTTGCCATTTCTCAAGTCTGCTTTGGGTCTGGGGCCCATCTTCACCGACAAGAACAATGTCGTCGGCAAACAGCATGCACCAGGGTGCCTCTTCCTGTATGTCCAACGTCATAGCGTCCATTATCATCAGGAAGAGGTAAGGGCTTAAAGCCGATCCCTGATGCAAGCCTACAGCCACACTGAACTTGTCGGTGTTGCCAGCAGCTGACCGGACATATGTACTGGATTGATTATACATAGCACGAATTAACTCCACATACTTCGCAGGCACGCCTTTCTCTTTCAAAGCCCACCACAACACATCCCGAGGTACTCTATCATACGCCTTTTCCAGATCAATGAACACCATGTGCAAGTTCTTATGTGCACGTCTGTACTTCTCGCACAATTGGCGGAGTGCAAATATGGCGTCAGTTGTACCTCGACCTGGCATAAACCCAAACTGATTTTCGGATATCATACTCTCCTCTCGCAACCTTTTCTCTACCACTTTCTCCCATATTTTCATACTGTGTGACATAAGCTTTATTCCTCGATAGTTGTTGCAATCCTGGACATCACCTTTATTCTTAAAAATCGGCACAAGCGAACTATTGCACCATTTTTGTGGGATCGCTTCTTCCTGCAACAACTTATTGAAGAATAAAGTCAGCCACTTACATCCATCTTCTCCTAACAACTTCCATACTTCCACTGGTATATTATCTGGGCCCATGGCCTTTCCATTTTTCATACTTTTAAGTGCCTTTCTTACTTCATCTATACTAACCTCATTCACCAGACCCATGTTTACTTGTACCTCATTTAGCACACCATTCCATGCATTCTCCTCATTCATTAGCTTTTCAAAATATGCCTTCCATTGCCCTTTTATTTCATCATCTTCGGTCAAAATCTTACCTGTATCATTTTTCATACATTTCATCCTAGTTATATCTCTTGCTCTCTTTTCCCTTTCTTTTGTTATCCGGTAGAGTTCCTTTTGGCCTATAGGAGAATCTAGTGAGTTGTATAACCTCTCTTGTGCCTTAGCCCTGGCAACTGCTACCGCCTTTTTTGCTTTTCTCTTGCATTCAATGTAAATCGCCTTCCTCTCTTCTTTCAAACTTTCATTCTCTGTTTCCACACCCTGCCATTCTTTAAACGCAATCTTCTTTTCTTTCAGTATATTTTGTACGTCTTCACTCCACCACCATGTATCTTTTTCTATTATGCCTTTCCCTTTCGATTCTCCGCACACTTCTTTCGCTATACCTCTAATACTATCCGCCATCTCAGTCCAACATTCATTTACAGATTTTCCTTCCATACTCTCCATTTCTATCATTTTATCTACTACCTGATTCTTAAATATACTTGCATACTCCTGTTGCTCTAGCCTACGCCATTTAGTTTTAGGTGGCGGTCGTTCTTTGTTTCTACTGAGGGAGACACTAAATTTCAACTCCATTAACAGCAACCTGTGTTGTGAGACCAGATCTTCGCCAGGTATAACTTTGCAGTTCTTGACTCTATTGATGGTATTCCTTTTAATAAGAAAGTAATCGATCTGTGTTGCGTGATTGCCACTTTTATATGTAATAAGATGTTCCGATTTTTTTCTGAACCACGTGTTTGCTATTGCGAGGTCAAAGGCAGAGGCAGATTGCAGCAGTGTCTCACCATCAGGGTTACGGTTTCCATATCCCCAGCCACCATGTACCCTTTCATACCCTTCATTCAAACTTCCCACGTGCCCATTAAAATCACCACATTCATATACTTCTTCATTCTCTTGTATATGCATCATCACATAATCAAATTCCTCCCAAAACTTCTCTTTAACGCTCTCATCGCAACCTGTCTGGGGTGCATACACACTGACTACATTTACCACTAAACTCTGCATTATCACTTTTATAGCTATCACTCTATCACTCACTCGTTTGATATCCGTCACACATTCTTTCAACTTATTATCCAACACTATCCCAACCCCATTTCGTTTCCCATCACTACCACAGTAGTAAAACTTGTATCCTTCGCCTATCTCTCTAGCTTTTGCACCCTTCCACTTAGTCTCTTGCAAACATGCTATGTTTATCCTTCGCTTTTTTAATACATCCGCTAATACCCTTCCTCTTCCAGTCATCGTCCCTATATTCCAACTTCCACACCTCAATCTTACTTCTTTTATTCCCCGAGCTCGCTTCTTACGTCGCACCCGCTCGTTAAGTTAACTTATAAATTACGGTTATAAAATAGCAAAACTAGAGTGAATTTTTCAGAATAAATTCCGTAATGCCCCGAACGAGTTGAATAAATTGTCGATATTGTCAAAGGCCAGATAATTCCTATTCCTATTTTTTGTGGTTTTGTACGGGTTGCCGGGCGCAGTACATGGGGCCATTTTTTGGTTTTCATTATTAATATTAAATATGTGTATTTTCGGTATTGTTTTTTTTTATCTATTCAATATGGGGGGCATACTCACCTCCTTATGTAGTACAGATCAACAGCTTGGATAAATAAATAGGGAGAGAAGTAAACACAGAACCAATGCTATTAAGTTTCTCCTCTGGCTGGCAGTTCACTAGTTTCCAAGCTGAATATTTTAAAGTATTAACTTTTACTTCGTTGTTTGCATTCAACATAATGAATCGGAATGTGAAACTAACAATAGCACAAAGCTACTTAAACTCCAAAGTATTTGAATAACTTACTTAACCTGTCAAAATTGTTCCACATACTTATGAAAAATGTCGATACATTTCTCACGGCACTTCAATGGGGCAACATTGTTGAGTGTTCGTATTCAAAACAAAACAAGTCCGTACGATTTGTTCCGGGCGTCGGATCCGAGTCCGACGCACCTCGCTCCAAATGTAAGTGGGCTAGTTTGTTACATACGACAGATTTATGAGTGTTTAGGTAGTAACACAGTGAGTACGAGTAACCGAGATTAAGAAAGGAGAGCAGTTAATGGGTGGGAGTTGGCTACTTGGGTACTCGCATACCTATGCTTGGTGCAACTCCAATACTTGGTGGTGTAAATGTCATTTAGATGCGTTTGTATGTTTATCTAAGGCTCGGTTGCACCAACATAACTAACTTTAATATAGTAAATGAGATGGTACTTTATTATTTTGACAGCTTTTCTATGTAAATTCTGTCAAAATGACACAAATATGTCGGTTAGTATTAAATTTAAGTTGGTGCAATTGAGCTTTAGTGTAGTCAGTGGCCAGGTTTTCTTAGAAAACGCGATTATTTAATGAATCTTGAACAGAATCCTTTACTGTAGAGAACAAGATGTCTCTAATTCTTAAGCTTAAACTCTCACGAAGTAATGAGAGATTCTGACAGTGGGTAAAAGCATCATGTCATCTGCTATGTCAATTATGTATTTAAGTTGATAGCATTTCCTTACTTATTAGTACTACATGCTTCGTTTATTTTGTGTGTGCGTTCGCGCAAAAGCCCTTTTTCATATAATTACTGTATAATAATATCGTTTCCATAGATATTAAAATTTAATTAAAACAGTTTTCTTGAAAAGTTGTGCGATATAGTCTGCTTATTTTGATTAAAGAATGTGTTTGGAAGCCATTATACTGCTTTTTATAACAATTAGGTACTTTAAATTAATTGCCTGGAGTTTCTTGTGTATTTCTAACAGTCATTTTTTATTAACAACATGTACAAAAATGCCTGAATTTATGTGTAGTCATTCATTTTCTTTCATAATTACTATAAAATTATCCGAAATGTGCACTTATGGTGTAATGTTAGTCAAAACAAGGTAAAACATACCATTCAAAACAATATAGCTAATATTATAATTTGGCAAAAAATAAAGTTTCAACGGATATCAGAATAATCAATGACAAGGTCTAAAGCGTGATTTGATTTTATTGTTCCGGTTTTATTTGGTTATGTGTTCATGGTTAAGTACTTGTTAATTGATTTGTTGGTGTAGTGGTCCCCAGCGCTACTGCTGAACATGAAGCCCTGAGTTCGATTCCCGGGTCGGGCATAGTGTTATTGGGGTTTTCTGTAAGGAAACTTTCAAAAGCACCTTGGGTTTTGGAACCCGGTAGATGGCAATAGGTTCATCACCATTACATGCGACGTAATAACAACACTGGTGAGGGTGTGGGTGTAAAAATGTGTACACCTCTGCCTAGCCCTCCGGATAATGTTATATTATATTGTTAATTTTGGTTTTATAAATAAACAACTTGTCACAACACATATGCTCTTTTTAGTAGCTGTCAATTGAAAATACAAAACGACAAATCCGAGCCGTCTGGCCATTAAAATTAATCTAAGTGACAATTGAATGGTAATAAACGATGTCCAAATATTCTTGCAGTCAGCTGTCTTCCAAACTTGTTGGAAACTGGGACAAGTTAGTATGACAGGTGATTCACCTACAACATCTATCGGTCTCTCTTTTTGTAAGGTTGGAAGCCAAAGCGGCTGGCGTACTAGCTATTTTGGGGTTAACATTGAACTTATTTTTTAACCGATTTCAAAACGGAGGAGGTATTCAATTAGTCTGTTTTTTTTTGTATTTATGTCCATCGATTTCTTCGCCAGTTGCGAACCGATTTCACTGAATCTTTTTTTGTTTGAGAGTAGTCCCCCGAGGTGGTCCCATTTAAATTTGGTGAAGATCTGATGAAGACAAGTTACAATGTCAAGTCAAGTTAGTGTTAGTAAGTGCTTCTAGCGGTTACCCATCCAAAAGCTGGACCGCACCAAGCGTTGCTCAACTCCTAATCGTTAACCGACCAGAGATTACAATGGAGAATAATAAACGCCCACTTACAAAATGTCGCGTGCTGTTAGCGTGACTGCGTGACCGCTCTTCGTGACAACACTAAACTGTTATCTGTTATGTCATGTGCCCACTTTTAGGAGCCCCAACAATTTGTCATGATTTATTGTAACTTTTTAACATTAGCTTGTGGAGACAACCAGGTGTATGCACCACTGAGTTAATGGCGTCAACTCCGATGTAACAAACTTAACTAAAATTAGAGTATTGCTGTCTCTTACAAAAATTTACTGTATGAGCAGGACGATATAAATTATTAGACGTCACAGGCATGCCAAGCCAAAATCTCAATACAATTCTAGTGTGACGTTTCTAATTTTAGTGGCCACTTAAAAATGTGCATGCTAAAACTGTCCGAAATTTTGTTTTAGCTACGCCAGTATTAGCTCCACTGACTCATTATGCTGCCTCGTTGATCTAGTGGTCGCAACCGCGGCTGCTGAGCGTCCTGGGTTCGATTCCCAGGTCGGGCAAAGCGGTATTGGGTTTTTCTGTTAGGAAATTCTTAGTAGCAGTACAGAGCCAGGAACTTGGTGGTGATACCCCCGTGCTTCGGAACCTAAAAAACCTGAACCTAAACTTGGCGTTCGTTTAACTGTTGGTGCTAGAGCCTTGGGATATTATGTCGAGTCTTTTTGTCACACATTCCACAGAGCCGAAACGTGAACAATAGCGGTAGGTACGGCTAGTCCACAAAATTAAAAATTGCTCAGTGAGGTATAGAGGCTATGTTCGGAGTTTCTGGACCAAAGTCAGCTGTGTGCTGAATTGGGCTGGCCATATTACCCGTAGAACCGACAATCGTTGCGGTAAACGTGTTCTTGAGTGAAGACCGCAAATCGGCAAACGTAGCGTAGGACACACTCAGGCTAGGTGTTCCGCATGGTGGCTGACAGAGGCTGGATGGAAAAAGCCGAAGACCGAATTCAGTGGCGTGCACTTGGAAAGGCCTATGTCCAGCAGTGGACTGCTATTGGCTGACAATGATAATAATGACCTAGAGCCCGAGATTTGTTTTTGAAAGTACGACATACCAAAGCTTCACGCCTTTCAAGATAAATCTCGGCCAAAATCGGTCGAGATGGCTTAGTGGTCAGAGCGCCTGGAGTATTCATCCGGGAGGCGCAGGTTCGAATCCTGTTCGCGACCGTATTCTTTTTCCATTTAATATAATAACTTCACGCCTTTATTCCCCGAGTCGGAAGGCGGAGTAGCACTTATACAGTCTTATACATTTTATTAAGTCCCGCGTAATATAAACTATTGTCAATTACTATTCCAGGATCTATCTAGGACATTTCGCCCAGCAGCCGCATTTGTGAACACCAAAGAGTCAATCAAAGCGCCACGTATCTCCAACATTAACTGTGAACCATAAAAGCCACAATTTATTATGGACCAATAATAACTT
Source organism: Xylocampa areola (assembly GCA_935421205.1). Taxonomy (NCBI): domain Eukaryota; kingdom Metazoa; phylum Arthropoda; class Insecta; order Lepidoptera; family Noctuidae; genus Xylocampa; species Xylocampa areola. Next base: position 14,405,245 of record OW285201.1, read on the forward strand.
TATCTGCTACCTGTTACAAGGCGAAAGGTGAACTTGAAAAATAGCACAACACGCAACAAAAAATAAAAATAAACATCGGTACAACGTAATATTATAAAAAATGAAAACCCGTCCTTACCATATGGAAGCATCTTCATTTAATTTAAAATTTACATTTATTGCTTACTCAGAGTCACCTTTTTAACGAGATATGCATGGTTGTCGAATGTTGGAAGGTGCGAATGTTGCGCATGCTCAGATAAGGCGCGTACCAGTTGTCACGCAGGACAAGGCCTCGACACACATGCTGGCGGCGGTGTTGCCAGAATGCAACTAGTTTTGGCAATGTGTAATTTGAACGTGACTTTCTTTGCAGTTTGAATTGAACAGGTGATTTAGGTGTGCACAAAATGGATGTATGAATGAATGAAGTGAGTTCCTTATTTGGATAGACTAATATACGTAGTAGGCAAATGTATCTTCTACCTATTTATTCCATTATACTGCAGGATTTCGGCACATAATCTTCATAATTAAGGATGTGCGATTTGGAATAGAAATTAACGCTTTTAATTATTATTGATTTGAACTATGGTTCTCAGCTATTAAGTGTGTGACTGCTTATAAATGTAATCTTTTGAATTTCGAATTAAGTCACCAAAATTAGCGGCAATTCTACCTATCCATATTTAAATTAGGAACGAAACCTAAAAAGAGGTAAATATCTAAATATTTTTTTAATAAGCTTGCAAAATTATCGCCCATTGCGTCGTGACCTACCACCACATAACGGGATGCACTTGACTTTCAGTGTTTATTTGCTTTTAAAATCCGCCGGCGACCACAAAACTAATGAGCTATTTGCATACCGTATATACTGTACAGCTAACTGTATACGCGTTAGGTATTATAAAGAAGTGATTAGGAGCTTAGATTTCGAAATTGTGGAAGTGGACTTAGCCTTAACATTTCTTATGTGGCCTTAAGAGCTAGTACACGCTATGTGATTTGCGGTGCAGTTACTAATCGCCGCATGATTTGGACTGCCTCGTTAGTCTAGTGACAGGTCCTGGGTTCGGTTGCCGGGTGTTTGTTATAGCAAAATTCTCAGTAGCCCCCGCTACTCTGGATCTGTGCCCACTTTGGCAAATGAAGCCATCCCAAACTATAAAACCTACGATAGGTATGTAAGTACCTATACGGGACGCGCAGGTTCGAATCCTGCTCACGACGGTATTTTTCTCACCACAAAATATTATAATTTTAAGAAGCAAACTTTACAAAATTAAATTGAAATTAACCTACGTTTTTAACCTGCGTTTAGACGTTTCGATTGGGGTACTGGCTGAATTGGTTTTTACAAGGGTCGTGGTTTTGCAATACCGCACAGATTAAGTAATAAATCTCTCAGTGATAAAATCGACATACGATTCAATTTCATACAGGTGGCATCATAGAAGTAAAAACATAAAAAAAAACATGGGCGTCAACAAGGTACAATCACGTTTGGCACTTGTATAGAAACAAACGAACGCTGAACGTGTTAGAAATGTCAGGAAAAACAAAAACCAATAATACATGCAATTAATCCGGTTAAAAGTTGTTTTATTATAATGTGTAGTGATCGCGAAAACTTAAGATATTACTTGTATAGAAAAATAATATTATTTATTTGCTTTAACTTCAAACGTTAAACTATTTCATTTATGTTAACAATATCATCATGTGGTTTGCCGAAGTAAGGAGCACTTTGGAAAGCTTGTTAATTTACTTTGGCATATAGCCAGTTTCAGTTACCAGATTCTCTCCTCCAGTAGCGTAACACAAAAATAATGCGGTATTATAATAGTTAGAAAGTATTATACAAACTTACATTAAAGCATACGTAAGACTTTTGTTAATTCTAGTATCATGACATTTGATTGACATTGATCATCAATCATTGCTTATCTAACAAATCTGCATTACATTAATAGAGCCTTGAGAACTAATGGGTACTGCTAAAAATAGTTCTGTTTGACAATAGAAATGTCAGATTTATATATACTCCGGTTAGTGTATTTCAAGATCTAGATCTGTATGTTTAAATAGAATATACTGGTCTAGCTCAGGTTGTAGGAGTTAATTGAGGAAAATAGCCTATTTTGATGTTGGTAGGCGATGATCTTACAAAATGAAAATTACAATATCTAAGTATGAATGAAAATGGTGCTACGTTCTAATTTTAGTGAGATTTTGTAATTAATATTATACCAGTAAGAGGCAAGCGTATTGTCCGTTTATGGTAGATAAGCAACTACCACACTTGTGCGTTGTCGACTCTGTAAGAGTAATCGCTGCCTGCCAGCAATATAACATAACATTTCGGTCACCTGTATTGGGACTGAATAGATAGCAATGACGTCGCTAAAAGACATGTTAAAATATGGATGAAGAATTCGCGGTGGTGAGCAGAGGTCGAGATGACTTAGTGGTCAGAGCGCCTGGAGTATTTATCCGGGAGGCGCAGGTTCTTATCCTGTTCGTGACCGTATTATTTTTACATTTAATATAATAACTTTAGAGTTCGCTAAGCATGCGTTAATGCTTTTCAAAGATTTATTTTTAACATAACATAACATAACTAGTCCGTAACTGTCCCACTGTAGGGCAAGGGCCTCTTCTCATACAAAGAAGGCACGAGCATTGATCACCACGGTGGCTCACTGCGGGTTGGCGATTTCAGACTACCAAGTCCAGGTTTTCTCACGATGTTTTCCTCCATCGTATGTCTGTGATGTCTTAGATTAAATAAGAAAGTACATGTGAGATTGAAAAAGTCACATATGTACATGCCAGGTTTGAACCCACAACCTGTAGTTCAAGAGGCGGGCCCGTAACCACTCAGCTACCACGAGAGGGGCCGGCAATATACAGGAGATAAACTACCTACACACTTCTAAAGGAACACTGACGACGTTGCTTATTATTAGGGACACAATACCACAAGAGTTAAAAGCTGCGTTATTTGCCTACAATTTATTACAAGTTGGAGGTACTTCCCCAGTCGGACAGCTACATTTTTTCCGAGCCCTACCGTTTCGGAAACTACTAACTTAAAAAATACATTTCCAATACACCACCTTTGGCTGTTATTATTGCTTATTTATTTTCACTCACTTCAGTTCAACATAAATTATCTATTAATATAGTTCCTATATAGATTAAAATACAGTTTTTCGAACAACAATGAACGAAAACTACGGTTTTAAAATAAATAACTGAAATTAATACACAACACTGTATTATTAACTACTTCGTTATTTTTACCGAAAGTGTAACAGTGAAACCTACATTTGAATTCAGGTCTTTATAAATATAAAACAAGTTTGTTTAACTGATTTAACGTCTATCTGGCGTGGCGAAGGGCAAAGGGCTCACCTTGCTGCGTGTCGATGAAGTTGGCACGTGCCTCGGTGGACGCATGGCGGATTTTCTCTCTACATAATAATCGGAACGAAATACCTGCACTGCAATAAAACCGCTACGAAATCGGAGCTATTATTGTAATGCGACAGTTCAATATCAGGCACAAAGATCGATTTCTTTTCGATTCGATTAAAATGCGAGCAAAAAGTTTGATCACCTGCAAATGCTCGCATTTTCTTTAAAATTTGTTATAAGTGTAAGTTTAAAAGTATATTTCGTAGGTTTTTAATTTACTGTTACCAAGTAAATACCTAATTATATAAAGTCGGAGATCAGGTGACCAGGTACAACGAGTGTGACGTGAAATATAATTTATTTAGTGGTTCCGCTATCACTCTAGAAGTTAGGAGACATCATTTGTAAGTCACAATTTTAAAACCTTAGAGAAGAAATCTGATGATAGCTATTACAGAGTCACAGAAGGCACCTTATAAGAAATAACCGTATTTCCCTTAATTATAGAGTTTAAAAAAATAAGCTCCACACTTAAGCTGACAAGACCTGAATTCGTTTACAAAAAATTTAAGCAAAATAAGTTTTTCTTTTAATAAACTAATTTTGAAAATATTTTTTATAGTTAAGTTTATATACATATATCCTTCAAATTCATCAGTTTCTGGCTATATATCCGTTCAATACCCGAAAGCTATCTATTCAGGGACAGGTATGTTAATAACTTTACATTTTCAAATTAAACGGCAATTATTATTTTATATTATACATTTTTAACAAAGAAGCGTTTGATGTAAGTTACATAAAGAAAATAAAGTACCCCATTATTGACACTAGACAATCGGACATCGACATTTATAAGCTCCATCACGATCACGACAAACTTGCATTAATGACTTATTTATATTTTCTAGAAACTAATACAATATACGATAACAATTGAACACTATTTGTAATGATTTTATTTGCTTCCTGTTTAACGTAAGTCTTAAAAATAATGCCATATAATGCCATATTATGGCCATGTAATGCCCTTATTTATTTATTTTTTACGTTTTACCTCGGTCGGTAGAGCAATGTTACGGTTACGGCATGTTAAGGGTCACGGGTTTAAATCCCCTTTGTGTTTTATATTTTTCAATATTATTCAGAAAAAGAAATATAACTGTTTTTATAATTTTTACCTTGTGTCAAAATAAACTGCTAATAGCGATCGCCACCAATAATTTTTTTACAGACATGTTCTAAAAATTGGCCTAAGCTACGCAAATAGTCTACTTTCATATCGATTAAAGAACATCTTCGTCTGATCGAATAAGCTTTTTAGATAAAGATAAATATCGATTAAAAGGAATCTATCACACAATATAATTGGTAAATAAATTAACTATACTCGTATGTAAAAGATAAAACTAAGACCACTATTATGTACGAGGACAGTTTCATAAGTAACTTTTTGAATTTCCCGGGCAGTAACTTAAGGCAACTTTGTTCTCGTCAAAGGCCTACAGAAAACTTATTATTCGGCAGGAATAAAAAAATATTAAGGGGAGTACTAAATGTATTGAGCTAATAGGAGAGTTATGTTGAGAAATAAAACGCTTATTGTCGAAAAAGAAAATGCTTTTTCTAATCACTCACTTATAAAACTGACCTCGTACACTTGGTTTGCGAATAAATATGTAACCATGAAAAAAAAAATACCTCTATGGTGTTAGTCTCGAAGACCTTCGATTAAACACCAATTTTCATTCGTTCATAAAACCCGTACTCCGTAACTACGTCCACCATAACAATCCTAGTCCTTACGTGGTTTCGTTTCATGCCACACCTATGGGAACTGATGGTGTAACCTATTCACAGTCGTGACCACAAGGTGACAAGTTATTATGGTGATACCATTCAGTAATACGCTAATTAATTCGCTGGAAGCAACCATTGAGACGATTCGTGCATTCGATACATATAACCCGCCATATGATGACCAAAATGAATTATTTAATGGTTATTAATAATTTAATCATGGAAGGTTGGTCTTGATGGTATGGAGGATTAGTAATGTTAGTAGGCTTAAATCTAACTGCCTCGTTGCTCTAGTAGTCCTAAGTGCGACTGCTGAGCATGAGCTCTTCGGTTCGATTCTCAGGTCGGACAAAGTGTTATTAGGTTATAATGAAACAACTTTTAACCGGATTAATCGCGTGTATTATTGTTTTTTGTTTTTCCTGACGTTTCGAAACGTGTAGTGATCGAAAACCTAAGAAATAAGTTATTAGATAGATAGAGTATTCTTTATTGTAGACCATAAACATAATATAATAATCACTAAAATAGTTGTAAAATAGGCGGTCTTATCGCTAATAGCTATTTCTTATAGACAACCTGTTATTAGGTTTTCTGTTATGAAATTCTCAGTAGCAGCCCGGAGTTAAATTTCACAGATAGGTACCTAAGGCAAACTTTGGAAATTACAAACTTCTCTTACCTTAGTAGGTAACTTCACGTTTTTCTTGACTGGTCATAACATTACTTATTTATTTCCACTAATAATACATAGAGAGGTTCATAGATGCAGTGTCACTTGATTCATCGATTTCATTAGATGCGACTATATACCCTCCTGCGCAGCCTTTGGCTAATACTAGCGTGACTGCAATGATGGCTATGTTTTATTTATTGTTAGGCAATACTTTTTGCACAATAGGTCGGATATTGAATACAGTTTCGCGTTCCCCAGTGAAATCTAATTGTAGTACGATAAACGAACATCAATTAGAATTGCACCATCAAGGTGCGCACGATTACGATTGTAAGCTCTTAGGCAGATTTGTCACGTTTGCGGAATAAAGCTACATTCAGAATACAATAGACACAGGCGCACGTAACCTTATTAATTCTCAAATAAAGTTTTTGCGTGTTAAGAATATTATCTATTAATATAAAAAAAAGTATTCATAAAATTTACGCTCAATAATAAAAAAATGAATTTACTAAATCTTCTCTACTGTCCAGCCTGCACAGACCCTAGAGTGCCCACTGACACCCTTCAACGGACCATAACCTGCGTAGGATCGTGTGGTTTTTAGTCGGTAGGAGTACGGCACAGCGTCCACGATGAATTTTCCACAATAAAAAAATAACAAAGGTTCACCCACCACACGACGGTGACGGTGAATAGTCAATTCAATACTAATATTATAAATGTGAAAGTAACTCTGTTTGTTAGTTTGTTTGTTTGTTTGTTACCATATCACGAGTATGAAATTTGGCAATGAGATCAATTGGACCTTGGAGATAGAAGGACATAGGCTACTTTTTGTCATACAGACAAAGTCGCGGGCACCAGCTAGTATTTTATAAATAACCTAATAAATTAAGTTTAAAGAATGAGAACACGATGTTCTCATCAATTTGGGTGGCATCAATAATAACTAATTTGGGTCCGGTTACAAATTATTATGCTTTCAGACAAAAATAACTTTACTGTGTTTCGAAATAAAATTGGAATTAATTGTGAAATATTTGTATGGGATCTTGATTTCCGTTAAAGAGTCTTGTTGTACCTATATTAAAACGTTTATTTACTTAAATTAGCTCTTCATGAAATTAAGGAAACGACAGGATACTCATCCAACTGCTAGAATATCTGGGATTAGCTTTACCAAGAATCTCGCGGTTCCGTTCAAATATTTTGTTTCTATTCACAGAGATTTTAATCTACGTAGATTTTAATCAGCGTAATTACGAAGGTAGGCTTGCAAAATATTTCCTGTTTTCCTAATGTAATTGTTTAAATTTTCTCTGATAAGGAAAATAGCAGGAAAATACAAAACTGCGAGCTTATCTAATCGCGAGGTAATAGTCAGTGGAGGAAATGGACTAGCTTTGAGGGCAAGGCACTTTCGACTTGCTACTTCATCCTATGTTTAAAGTATTTTGAAAAAGTTGCTCATAAAATATTAAAATCTAGGTAATTGTCATTAGGAAAAGACAATATTCTTAAGACGTTATAATGTTATACTAGGTATTATTGCTAAGGTTTCATCACGTTGGTATGCTACTCTAAACAAGATGTTTTGGTCATCGTTGACAATTTCGTTATTTTATATAGTATTCAAACTCTTTTTTTTTCGCAAACCAAATTTACACAGTCTTACAAGTTCAATTACAAGTTCTAAAAGATATCACTTAATATGTTATGTTTTACCTATTTTGCTTGGTTTATGAATACTGAGTGGGTACCTATCTGCATATATACAATCGCTCGTCTTTTATACTATTCAATGAATGAATCATGGGCCCATGCGTGAATATTTTTGACAAAAATTCATGTAGATTTGTTTACATTGCAATTATTTAACTAATTAAAAGAAAAATCGGCTATTGCAACGCCAGGTACAGCTAGTAGGTATCATATAAAATAATATAAATTATTTTTCCGCAAGACTAAAACATAGATCATTAATCTAAATTTATATTACAACAATCAACAATATGTCACAGTATGAAATAGTGAATGTTACAATAGTCGCTGTACACACATAGGTACAATAATACTTCAACAATACACTTCCTCTCTCAGTTGCCAGTTTCCTTCGTAATTGAAGTTACGCAGTGACATAATTGAGACAATTTTCTCATTCTATTTCTGTACTACCTAAGCCAATTTCAATCCTGCCTATGGTTCTTGCAATTTACTAATTTTAAGACTTATAAATTGAGGTCTTTGTTGGCCTATATAATGATTCAGGTCTTAAGTGGAACTACTATTACTTTTGTTAATAAATAAATATAAATAATAAATAAAAAATAGTTAATTATATAAGATATATACTCTGTATTTTCAAGAAAACCAGGGTTTTATTAACTTAACATGACATTTTATTTTTATTGTTGAAATGTCGACGTAAGTTAATTGTACACGTCAAGTAAAACTATATAGTAGGTATATACATATATATGTGTATTGACTCATAAGGTGTTAACCTGCAAATATAAAAACTTGCATATAAAATAACCGATTTAAAAGGAAACATTTATTTTGCGAGAATATTGTAATTAATCTGAAGTCCGACATAAAAGTGAGAAGACTTTAATCATTATGATTTGACACGCAGCTTAAACATTTTTACAACTGGGTGGCAACTGGTCGGGTAACTTCATTGCAAATCTTGGCACATAATAATTTAACGTCAATCAAAATGCTGTACAGTTTGAAATGAAACGTCAGCGGTCCTCCTTTTTGTTTACGGATGTTTTGTCACGAAGAGAGCTGTTCGTGGGAGGGCAACATTTGTTCCTGCAGGATACAAGAAGCCACACAAAAGATACAAAATAGCTGTTGTAAGACATGTGACCATAACACAGAATTGCTTTAGTTTACTTACGTTTGTACAGGGCTGACAGACAAATATTTTTCTTTTATTAATTTTTTCGGCCTCGTAACTTGCCTTAAGTCTGCGACCTTTGAAGATATTGCAAACGATTGCAATTAACCTTAGGTTTTGGCGATTACTACACATTATAATAAACAAAACTTGTAACCGGATTAATCGCGTGTGTTATTGGTTTTTGTTTTTCCTGACGTTTCGAACACTTTGCAGCTTTCGTGGTCGCAGGAGGACTAAGGTGTCAGGCGTCTCAACAGTTTATTTAAAATTATTTCAGTCTACCGTACATATAATGGATACAATTCATAAAATTATGTTTGTCTCTGATACATATTTAAAACTAAATCGCGACGGTATTTCCTAAGACTATCCCTGAGAAGAAATACCGAAACCTCGGTATTTCTTCTCATAAACCAATAATACACGCAATTAATCCGGCTAAAAGTTGTTTTATTATAATGATTGTAATTAAAATCAAAAATCACGACGGTCTATGACACAAACAAAAATATTAAAAAAATTACAACATATGTTTGCAATCTAGGGACCTTAGCTGGGGATCAAACAAATGAGATTCTTACTAAGAAATTTGATCGTCATAAATAGGTAGGTTTGGCAATAAAATTACCAACCCAAATGACACACGGTCACCGTTAACAAAACTAATTTTGGGAAAATCAGCAGCCAGTACATTATGTGCTCCATTCCAAGCTATTTGAAACTCATTTAAGTCTATTGTTATGCTAACTTCAACGTGGCATCTATTAAACTAACGAACTACCTCATCCCGCCTCGACTAAAGTTCTGCATAGTATGTTATATTGTGGCCCCAAGTTGGCTCTTTGAGACAAGGCTAAATTGTGATCAGAAATCATCCTCAAAATTATAAAAATCGTAATACTTAGACATTTTAAAATATGTAATGAAAATGGCTTAACCGTTTCTGATTCCGAAGAAAAAAATAAAATTGCGAAAATATAGGTACTACCATACGCTTCCGATAAATCTATTTATGAATGCAAAAACTTATTAAGTATCCGTATAGAACCTACAATTTCAGCCTAATTTGGATAGACCTTTGAGAAAAGTCAGATAGTTAGGCTCTTAGAAAAGTCGCAACTGAATACTTACCTACCAATTTTTTTTATCCTATCATTCTTACATCTGTCAGCCCTGATACTGGCAGGGTAGGTTCACAATGGCGGTCGGCCCGGGACTCTGGTTGTGCCGGTGACCTATGAGCTCAGGAGACTTGCCTTTTAAGGACCGGCGCCGGCCTCCGCCGTGTCGCAACATGCGCCTGCGATGCATGCTTTGTACCTGCTCAACATGTCACATTGAGGTCACACATTGGTTCTGGAAGCTTTAAGCTTTTTTGTTTACAGTGTTTAAGTCAGCTTCTGAAGATTCTGATAATCACTTGCGGTGGGTATGTATACCTACCACCGCTCCAAGAAGGCGACCGGCCTTCTGCGAAACGACCGGGGAGTGTCGGATTCATACCAAACTAAAGGTGGTAACCATCAGCACTTGAAGGGGGCACTAGATCCACTTAATAGATCACCTTCAGAATCCCTGCTGTGCAACGCCTATCCCTTTGGCTCGGCCACGTACAAATACGTACTTCTTATCAATAAAAATCTATTGTGTCTGCATCTCTGGGGAGATTGTCCCACCGAGTCTTACTTTATCATAATAACAAACTTAATCGTTTAATTAATTATTCATCACTCGCCGCGGGATTTTTCGGTGGTTTGGTGACAAAATCTATTCATAGCGAACCACCAGCTAGCTTCGGAGAGCGCGATAAACCGTCCCTTTGTTCCAGTTGTTAAATGAAGATGAAAAGCTGTAAACAGTGTTACGTTTAGTCGATAGATGGATGCCTGAAAGTCTCTCACAACTAGTCTTACCCACAGGTATCGTGTTGCCCAGTAAATTTTGCTGCGTAGATCATAGTTTATAAGCTCTCAACGTTGTTAGGCTAACCATAGAAGTTATTGGGAGCGACACCTGTTGTCGGAATAATAAAATAATCTTATGATGGTAAAACATGTAACTATATCATTACATTACATACACTGCCGTTATTCGAGTAGGTACGACACAACATGTTCTGTTGATACAATAAATCGCTGGCTGAATTCTATAGTGGCACAAGACAAAAGTAAACTATTTGAGTAATCGTAGCAGTCTTCACAGCTTGAAGCAAGCACCTATCGTACCAGTACCGTAGAATTATCGTACATGGAGCAAAATAAATCGTTTTAAATATGATATAAATGTTTTTGCATAAAATTAATTACACGGACCAAATGAACGCGTAATCAAAATTCTCATACCATCTGCGTACGATAATAATGATATCGTACATCGTCCGTAGGCTCTAAATTATCGTATAAGGACGATAATTATCGTAGGGTTGCGAATACATTATAATTATCGTACATTAATAATTTGTCTTGTGCCACTATTGAATTCAGCCAGCGATATTAAATATATTAAAGTCTTCCCAAAAAAGCTGTTGCTACTTAAGCCAAGTACCTATAGGTCATACATGCTCGCTTAATCAAAAATAAGGTGCCTATCCACTTCATTGACATCAGTTTAAAAACCGTGAAATAAGTGCACGTATTGTCCAAACACCTATTTGATATTTCAAGGCCTATCGTTAACGCGATAAACTCATTGGTAATATCGGAAGCGTGTGCGCGCGCGCATCACAATAGCACAACAGACGTAAAAGTTTCGTGTTATTAATTATTAATAATGTTCATAATACGGTCACATTGCGAATTTGTGCAGTTGAAACCAAATTCGTATTATACAAGCGGGCCTTTTGGGTAGTTTATGAGTTTTTCCTGTTCTGAATTGATAAGTTTTGTTTCCGAGGTACCTACCTCTCTAACTTTACAATTGTTATGGGTACTTGTTTTTTTACGGAGGTAGTCGTTGAATTTTTTAAAACCATTTTGTAATACGGTCTACGTCTACATTTAACTCAATTGATACGATTACTTTACGGAAGAGTCCTACGTACGTAATTTATTTTTTGAGAGTGAGAAATTCGTTATGGACGCTGTGCCGGATCTACCGATTAAAAACCGCACGGCCCTAATCTAACCTTTGCCGAGGTCCCGGGTTCGTTACAGCAATCAGCACGACTCTAAGTTAAACCCCTAAATAATTGTCTCAAATGTTACATTATAAGGGACCACATTGTCGCTTTAGACTATTTGTATAACTAGACTGTACCTGATCGAGAGAGATATGAGAGTTGCCAGAATTTCTTTGCAAATTATCTAACAGGCCTTGCATGAAAAATTTAAGTACTAATTTACCCTTCTCTTTCTTTACAGTTGGAAAACGTGCAGTGTTGTTTGGACTTTCTTCACGCCCAAAAAGTCCAAGGATTAGAACAAGTAACAGCTGCGGATATCCGGGATGCGAAATTGAAAGCAGTATTAGCATTATTCTTTGCTCTCAGCAGACATAAACAAGCTGCGAAACAGAGAACAGCGCCATCTAGCGGTAATTTACCGAACGCTGGAAAGACTTCAAGCGAGGATGTTTCTTTGAGTGCAGTACAACGTATAACAGGTGGCAGCAGTTGCGATGAAATATTAACAGCGTGTGGAAATAACGTCGAGATGACGACGTTAACAGCCAATAGGTAAGTTAATAACTATTTTTATAAAATATTAATTAATTTAATTTTGTTGATACAAGTTAATTTGTGGGCATTTGTTATTGGATACTAACGCCATCTATTGAGATATGTGATTAAAGCATTTCAGTATTTCGGTTACTCGACGCTAGATGGCTCTTGTGGCAACTTTTAAGTTTTTAATTTTCATCCTCAACTCTCAGCTGTCGACTTTTTATTCTAACAAAGTATCACCGTAATTATTTAATTTGCGACCAATTATGGAATTCTAAACCTGAATGACGTAATTCTTGATTTCGTGCAGTTCTTATTTGTGAAACAAACTATACCTACCTATGACTAGATCACTAATAAGTCCAATGCCCGTATAAATTGTTTCATTAGGTATATAATAACATTTATGGATTAAGTATGCTTACATATTCCATAAATAATTAGGTAACTTTTCTGGTAATGCATAGGATGCATAATATTTTTGTTTCGATCACGACTTTATGGAGATCATTATAAAAGCTTTCGCTTTTATATGTAGCACTCTATCCATCGAATCTATAGGTATATTCTGTAAACAATCGAATTCTATAAAACCTATATGCTACAATTGAATTCTATAAAATGAAAACATTAACCTTAGCATGATTCATTTTAAGTATCTAGATTTTAGGTGCTATCTGCTTAGGTTCCCAAAATAACTTGTTCTTACAGTTACCAACCAACTTGTTTGGAAACTTCTCCAACTGTTGGAGATTATTTTCGTGTTCAATTCCGAACTTAAACGCGGGAACTCCGTAACTAGTAGCCATTTATAAATAAATATGCTTCCGAGCTTATGCTGCTTTGAGAAATGGCTGATTACGTATTTTGGATCCAGGTTTATTATGGTATTCATATATTAGGTATATTTAAAGAATGATAAATCATATTTTACTGTGGGTAATTAAGTACCTACCTACATAGTTAGTTTGTTAAAACAGATGAAAGCTTAATTGGGTACCTAGTGTAATAGACAATATATTTGTTCTTACTGCCTGGGTCGCAGTAAAGGCTAGAGTAGGACCGTGTGGTTTATAAACGACTACACAAAAAAAGGAGTGTTATGTTTTTAAGGTTCATGTAAGGTGGGAAGGTATGTATGCTTACATTATCCTGGGTAACATAGGCTAGTAAGATTAATAATATATATATATAGGTAGTAATGTAGTGGCATTGGTACACAAAAAACGTATGAAATAAAAATATATAATTCATAAGTAGCAGGGATGTTTTTTTTAAATTAATTTTATCTTGTTAGTTATCATGTCACGCTGTGCCGGATTCCTACTGGAGGAATCCGGCACAGCGTCCATGATAAATTTTCCACACTTAGTCTACCATCATAATTAATATTTTGCTAATAAAGTACTTGCATACTTAATTAAAAAGTCAAGAGTTTCGTCTAATTTCCTTTTCTACGTTACGTTATCCAAAAATTTTGGAAATGAGCACGTGAAATCGAATCAGATAGAACGGGAAACAAAGAAGAACTATTCAGAAATACGAAATTGTAAAACTATATTACATTTAGTCGGAAGATCGGAAATGCCTACCGCAGAGAAAGCCATAATTCTTGTGCACCGGCCGCCCTGTGACATGTCTATTTCTGTGTAGCGCCCTCTATTGGCGAGTTGCCGAGATGCGCCGCGGCAGGTTTACTCATGTTCTATGTTAGTAAACAAAGACTGCACTTGGCAACATGAACTTGGAGATTACCTTAGTAGGCAAAGGAAACGTTGAAGTAAAATCGATGCTTGTTCGCGTTCTGAGATCCTACAAATGTGGTAAAAAAGAAGATGTAAGTGAAAAATATAAAATAGGTTTATGTTTTGCCTTAAATAAAAGCTAACAATTGGATCATTATGATAGTTCCAATAAATGTGAGATCGACGAGATCTATGTTTGTTACTCTATAGCTGTAGCTGAGCAACATCGACTCTTATAATAAACGTAGGTACGTCAAAGTAAAATCTACTTCAAAAAGTTCAACGTTAAATGCGCTCTTAAAATATAAACAGGTAACACAAACCGTTTTTAGAAGCTAAACATCATTTACATATTAATAAACAGGCATTATACTCGTACCTCGCAAAGCCCTCAGCCCTCTTGCCGGTCAATGCTTCCCTGATTGCTGCACAATGCGAGGATGTCACGTCACAGGGTCCCGAACTTGACTCACGACAAAGGACTAACAAGCTATTGTTTGTCATTTGTTGCGCCCGACTGAGTGGCACGTGCGGTATTTTGTTTTGTTTTAATGAAAATGTGTAAGTAGGTGTCTGGGTAAAATAGATTAAAAAATAAATCGTTTTGATAAAACTGAAAGAACTGCCACATTTACAATTCCGTCTTATGTTGATTTAGGTAGAAGATACTTAATAGCATCAATTATTCCCTCAATAAAAGTAGTTATTACAAAAAAAGGTTTACAGTTTTGTTTTTTTTTTTACAAATGAGATGGTTTTATACTATCTGCGAGTTTACTAAAAACTAGACGCAAATACCATTTTTATTTTATATTTCCATACATTTGGTTGGTGCAGAAGATACCTACCCCTTTTGGCATTATACGGAATATCTCAGCAATTTTTTGTTTTCTTTTCTATCGCTTATTCAGTATACAAGGCCTTAGGTTGGTAATTAAAATTAAACGAACGCTGTGCAAGGCATTCCAAATCAAGTAAATATTTAAGTTTGAAAATAGAAGTCACTTTATTTTTAATCCAAAATATTTGGATTAGGAATACAGCTAATCAAAACTTACATTGAAAGAAAGAATATTTTTATAAAAATCGAGATCCTGAAACAATACAGGCTGATTTTTGTAAGTAAACCTCAAAGCAAAAGTAAGCGCATTCCTGGCCGAAAGGAACCGGTCCACATTTAGAATTCCGCCAGTTTTTCACATAGGTGAACAACCGAGGGCGCGCGTTTATACAATGGGTCCACTTTCCTTAGCGGGGTGCTCCATGTACGGGCCCCGGGCTCCACAGAGACCGACTGAATACCTTTTATGTGGCTTGGGTAAACACTTAAACAGATCATTAACTATAATGACGTAAATTGTGTAACACATCAAATGTCGCTGTGACATTCATCGTGATGCAATGTAGCAGTAGTTACCTATTCATTTTATTTTCGGCATTTTCTCATCTTGCTTGTGATCTTTAATTTGTTTAACGGACTGTGTTTTTGACCCATGAAATTAAGAAAAATGTCTTAAAGTTCCATTTAGTAAGTACTACCAAGTTAACATCATTATTAGAAATCAGGTTTTATAATCTGCTAGATCTGAAACTGCCACATGCCATTTACAATTGCTGGATGAATAAAAAAACAAATTAGCTTGATTTAGAGAAAACATTTACATAACATCTTTTATGGCGTGTCAATCACCCACTAGCAACCTGTCAAGAGGTTCAATAAAACATTATGAAGGTACCTATTTAGGTATAATATTAAATACCTTTTTTTACTCGAACCTTGTACTATTTTAAATATATATTATATATGAACTTGTATTATTAATACAAGTAAAAAAAACACAGTTGAATATGAATACGTTAAAACGTAATTACCAAAATTCTCTTTCGACATGATCAATTGCAATCGAAGTGAAAATACCTCGAAATTCATGGAACTAATAAGTACTTCGTACACTTAATTCTCAAGATAACGGTATCATGGCGGATGACAGATGCCAGAATCATCGTTCATTTTAAAATAACAAGTCGGCCTGTCATCTCTTGGCGCGATAAGTGTAAAATTACTGAGGGCTGAGGGTCTGAGGGGGCAAGGTTCGAGTAGCCAATTAGGGAAGTTAGGAACGGTGGTTAGTGGCGTGAACTTAAAAAGCTCGTTTCGGATTTCCCGTTGAGTTATTTTATCTACAATATAAACAGCGTAGGTATAGATTATTGCCACCCTGATGTGATAGTAAAGGATGTTTCTGAATGCCTATGTTTGTTCGTTTAACGATTATTACTGAAAATTTATATTTAGATAGTAGTGAAAGAATTACCTAAAAAGAATTTCCGCCCTGTTTCTGGAGGGAAGTTATATGCCCTATAAAGCAAACACTCTAATCCAGCAAAGTTATCTAAGCAACAAAAGACAATCAGATCTAATCAAGAAAATCAGGCCTATGGAATTATTTCCAGATTTAAGATATGTATTTCATAAAAAAAGACAAGACAGTCAAACATTAGAAACAATGTTTAATGGTAATAATGTTGAGTAAAGTCGTTAGATACAATACACATTTAGTTCAATAGATTTCACAATTCACATTTACACATTCAGTTTTGCACATTTAATAGCTTTCAACAGCATATTGAGCAAGTTTTAACTATACGTAATATGA
Organism: Xylocampa areola; assembly: GCA_935421205.1. Lineage (NCBI taxonomy): Eukaryota > Metazoa > Arthropoda > Insecta > Lepidoptera > Noctuidae > Xylocampa > Xylocampa areola. The sequence goes on from OW285201.1 coordinate 14,422,097, forward strand.
GTTTACATTTCTCTAAACATCTACTATGTGGAAGAGTATGAATTACAGTATCTTAATTAAATTGCTCAATCCTTTGCTCTCAAGACCACGATCCTCTTAAAACATATCACTTACGTTCCAAACCTCATCTTACGGAAGCATGTTAAGTCCCTACCAGTATTAGTACGATCAGCAGCCGCGGCGTGTCAAGCGTGTTTGTTTACATATCTCCCGCGCCGCTCGTCACTATCGCCTATCTGTTCTGTCAACAAATATAATTCTCTTACTTTACTACGCTCTTTGATGGTAATGGCATATACAAATTTGGATACCATTCAGGGTTGTGTTTTTGGTAAATCAGTGCTTCGTTTAATATAACATTTCAAACAATTATGTAAATAATATATATATATATAGTAAAGTTATATAATGTAATATAATAGTTCTGTAATATAACATTTCAAAATTTGTTTTAAAGAGTTTTTTTGAGTTGTCCTGTAAAATCATAACGACCGTATGTACCTACTGGATTATTTGATATTTTTCCAGCTGAAATAATAATTAGATTAATACCCATAGTGAATCGGCTAGATTCTTCATTTTTGTACCATCCTACCTTGGTATATAACTCAAAACACATTAATTTATAGATGTTCTACTATTGTTTATTGTTTCTAACAGATGACAGAACGTAAGTTAACGTATTTATAAGTAATAAAGAGTACGATTGGTATAAAACCACAAAGAACAAAATCTAAACTTCATGAAGAGAGAATTTCAAAGCCTACAAATCTCATTCGCCGAAAATTGATTTAGACCCGTCAGTTACAAACACCATTGCGAATTTTTGTAATAGGAAAACGTCTTCAACAGACTGGAGTTCCACAGTTCGTTTTACGATCGTAGTAGCGGGCGGATGACGGGCCCCTGTTGAAATATCCACTTATTAAACTGCACTCTTTATTGCTCATAAATTACGCCTTATGAGTTCAATGCTTCGTTTAATCCAACTGCTGTTAAAGCTATGGACAATACGTGATGCTCTTAAGGGTTAGTTTCGGTTGAAGCTATGAAAGGATTTAAAGTTTGTGGTGAACTAATATGAGGTTTTTATTTATAAAAACTAGATTAATGTGCTAAAAAAAATTAAGCACGAAACATACCCCTGTGTACTTATATCCTAATGATTTCATTGATTGATAGAAATTAAAGTGGTTTAAATTAAATTTGAAGAAATTTTGAAGGTTATAATAATAACTTCTTGATAGCAGTAGACAACTTTCGTTGCTTAATACGGAATGTCAAACGAAATTAAATAGCAATGTCATTTGAAAGCTTGCACTTTTCATATCCGGCGACCCAGCTGGAACTTACCCGCATGTTTACGGAGCCCCTATAACAAACTTCCAAAAATTTGTCGTGTAAAAAACGATAAGGATTCCCTTCGAAATGTATCTTCTTTAGATTGATGTATCACTAATACGACAGTGACAGTATAGGTAATGAGACCCTATATGTTTCTAATTTCATTCATCACATATAATATCGTCTTTCATACACGTTTTGTTATATTTCAATAGGTTGCACTACTGACAAATGAGTCATAATTTGTATGAACGCAGTATTTCTCATAATATAAAAAAAAAAAGAAATCGACAGTGCAGATATCAAATAAACTGAAGAAGATTTTAACAACTTTGATTATGTCGAACGAAATATTGTGTGGGTGGGTCATGATTCCATTTCCTCGAAAGTACATTGAATATTGTGTCTACGACTTCTTACATCTCCCCATGCCATCGACACCACTTCAAAAATATAATTCATATTTTCTCACGTTCGTATTATAAATCACAGGATGCTTTTAGACGTTCCACGAATAGTTTAATCCGGTTTTACAAGCGAAAGGGGAATTAGTCGATTCTTGACTGAGCCGGCACATTTCCGCATTGTTTGAACTGTAGTAATTTTAATTATTTTATTTGAAGGAAATGGAATCTAAATCTTTTGTTGTTTATCAGTATGGTTGTGACATAATGTTCAAATTTGTGTTGCGTTTCGGCGAAGTTCGTTTGCGGGTCGCACTGCAACAAATTCTTCTGACGCGGGGTGAAATGTGTTCACGTTTAAATTGTGTTTGTATTTTGCATGCTGTTAAGTATAGAACGTTTAAAACAGTTTGTAGATTACATTTTAAATTTACGCGTCCATCTGTGAAATTTATTGATCAAAACAAAATAGGGAAGCAATGATATTTACTATTTTCATTGTATTTTGGGTGTGTATATTGTAGTGAATATGCGATTTAGATTTCAACTTAATGATTCGTTTTGACAGTTGAAGGCTACAAATATAGATAGAGAAGCGTTGATGCATGAAAGTTCAGATAGAGAAAAACAATACGTTCTTCTGTTGACTCGTTAATTAGTAGACACAATAGATTTTTATTGTTATGTAGTATAATTTTATACTTCTCCCATTGGAAGAGTGTTCATCTTTACTTAAAGTTCTCTTTAAGAAATTATATTACAAAAAAATGCGTGGCTAATGGTCATATTCCTAGGTTTTCTCGTCGACTTCTTTGCTCATATTTAACATAATCGTTAAAAAATCCTGACTTTATCAAAGTAACGAGCTTCTAGCAAGATTTCTCTGAATTAAATTTCAAAATTTGTATTTCACAAAACTTCTACTAACTATATTCGTAGCACAACGCAACATTGTCAACAGTTTATACGGTTTTATAGTGTTTGTTCTTTCAAACCGCTCCCCGAAGCCCCGCGGGACGAACACATGTAAACAGCGAAAACAATGCGAGCATTTACGTATATTTTATTCTTGTATTTTTTACTGATACCCTCCAGCTTTATGAGTTTTTAACGTTAAAGCTAATATTGACTTACGTAAAAACATTATGAGAGGCAAGTTAAGTGGAGCTCCCACTTTAAAACATATAATTTTGGAAAGTTAATTATGCTTTAGTTATTAAAAGACCAGAGATTAGGGTTATTTTTAATCCCAATCTGATTAAAATATGAATGTCCAGTCCACCTGCGACCACGAACGCCGCAAAGTGCTCGAAACGTCAAGAAAAAATAAAAACCAATAATACACGTGATGAATCCGGTTTAAAGTTTTTTTGGTATAATTTGTAGAGATCGCGAAAACCTAAGATATTACTAAACTAATGTGAATGTCATGGAAAAAATAAGGTGTAATCTAAAAATATTTATCTCTACATCACACAATTTAGAAGCAAGATTGAGTGGTAGAATCCCGTGTCGTTCATGATTTATAAGAAAAATTTTAGATTAAAAAGTACAATCTGACAATTTCAGTGTCAATTGAGCGGATTTATATCCCAGCAGCACAAGGATTCCAATTCACGGCTAAAACCAAGTGAGATTATTACGTAATGTGTGTAACCTTTAACTTTAGGGTGGAGAGATATACATTTATTCAATAGTTCTTTGGACTTTATCTATCAAGTGTCTAATATACTTAATAATGAGATATTCGCAATAAACAACTCATGCATTATAGGCGTTTATGTCATTATAATCGATAAGTATGAATTCATAGTGACGCAATAGGGTCGTATACGCACCCTCCGATTATTACAATACTCTTCCATTACTATGCGAGATGTAGTCATGACCTTAATAAATTATTACTTTATTACTTTTATCGAGTTTGAGAATTAATATCGATTTTAATAGGCAGTTTACGAAATGCAATTTGTACATGGTATAGTTTATGAATTGTTGTTATAGTTAATATTAATATCAATCGTAAAAAAATATTTGATGATATAATTTATCCATTGATTCGGTATATTAAAGATACTTAAGGTTTATATTGAAGTACAGTTATTACATTAATGTTATATGTCGTCAAAATTGTATGTGTGTGTGTAAGTGTAAAGTCATTTCCTGTAGCTATCTGCCCATCTCATATAAAATTCAATCCGTGGTCATTATTCTGGACCCTTCTCTGCAAATGTCGACAAGTAACGGACATAACAAGCCATAAAACCATGTCTGCCGAAAGGTAATCTTAGTTATCTGTAGGAAGCCGTTTACCGCACACCTCTGTGAATTATTTCGCAGTGGTGGACGACTCGAGTGATTTAACGAGATAAGCCGCGAACCCTTCTGGGAGTGCATAACGTCATCCCGCTAATGCAAGGGTCCCCTCCCTAGCGCAGATGGCACCCGTGCCGTCAGTTTTTCATACATCTTCTAGCCAGGGTTGTGCTAACACAGCTATGTATACTTTAGGGTCAATATGAAAATCCATAACGCACACACTTTTATATTTGAGTTTGCTAAGGAGGTTATAATTGAGAAAAGATGCAAAGCTCAATACATATTCAAGTAAGCAAAGAACAAGTTTAGCTATTAGCATTTACTGGTGAACACGACTATAAATCAATGAGGATGATGCAATTTAACTGTTTCCCATATTCCAAGTATCGGACGAGCATGGCGTAAGTTGAGCTTAACGAGCGATGCGGGCTTGACGGACAGCCCTGTTTAGTGTTAGCATTCGCTGCATCCCGCCGCGCGATCACGGATTCGGAAGGGGCGAAGGCCCTTGCGCTTTCGACGAATGTTTTGTCTGTCGTGCGGACGCAATGGTCGCGCGTGCACGCTTTCGTGCGCCGGCCGTAGCACGCGCCCGCGCCGCGCGCCGCTGAACCGTCGCGAGTGCGCCCCGACTGTGACAAATCGTGTTAAGGATTATTGTTTATGGTGTGCAAAGCTCGCTGCCGTGTATTTATAGCCTGAGTAAAGCGGTGTTCTAATCGGAGTTGTTTAAGTGGACGCAACACGGCCAGAGATGATTTTCATGTTTACGTTTTATGACCGTATTTGTAGTTAATTCGAGCTACTAGTTGTTTTGTTAACGCGCGTGAATCACTTCTCCGTACTTTGACTTAACATTAGCTCAAGAAATTATAATATATCTAAAATGGCATGCGTTCACAAATTAGTTAAGCCCCCAAGAGGTTGAAATAAATTGAAGTGGCACTTCTATTCAGAAATCCACTGCATTAGTGTCACACGAGTCGAACTCGGTTATGTAAACAATGTTTACTCCTGATGCATACTTATGACCGAATTATCCGATAAACAACGACTGAGCACTCGATCGATTAACCGGATTAAATCGTACTTCGAATACATTTAATGAGTTCGATGCAGGTTTAATAAAGGTAAACATTCGCGTTTATTATCGTAACTTTGATCACTGGTTCTTTTGCGTCATGTTTCTGTCTCTGATCGCGAAATGTAACAAGGTTCGCATTTAAGTTATTGCGGTGCTGTGGAGGTTGCGCGCGAGTGTGGGGGAAGGACCCGGTTATCTCGCCCTGGCTGCCGCCCACGGGCCCGAGCCACGAAGACTGGTCCCGACCACATGAGACCAATAAAAAATCTAAATAAAACTGCGATACATTATTAAAGAACCATTGCAGTATTTACGACTAGGAATAATGTAATTAGATTTAACTTCTTAACAAAACCGTTTTGTTTAAATTAGTTCTTGTAGTCGTTGTACATGGCTTGTTTTCTTTGATTGACAAGATAATACTTATGTCTATAAACATCAGTGGGGTTACTCTTGAAACTAATAGGTCCAATTCCAATACAATTCCAATATTTAATCAGTGCCATAAAACAATTTTTAATGTTAAAATAAATGTACCTACCTTATAGTTATCTTAATTTTAAAGCATGTCGGTTTATTAGTATCCCGATTCTTTAATTATTCTTAAGAATTTTTTGCATTTTAAAGTATGAACTGACATTTCCAATGTCAATCGAGCAGTTTTATTTTCAAGAGTTTAATGATCAATGATAAATATTGACAGCTTTTATATGTTGTTATTATTATTATACTGACAGTCTTTTGTCCAGTTCCTTGTTTCACAAGTTTTTTACATGAATTGCGTGTCTATGGGTTGGTACTGACTCTATCTGATCAATTAGCCTGCAATAGGATCTGCCTACTGTATTGATACCTATCTATAAGTAGATAGATGTTACGTATTTTGTAATTACAACTTCAACTGGTCTACGATTACATCTGCCTACTCTATTGATACTAATCTATAGACAAATGTTGTAGGTGTCGATTACTTTCTACAAGTAATCCGCCCACGTTTGCGTTCAAAGGCTTTTATTGCCTTACCCGACAGACAAACACTGTGGTGCAGTTGGTACAACTAAACATAATGAAGTTTATTTCAAAATTGAGTCTCTCATTGGTGTCTCATGTAATTACGAAAGCGTATAAAAAAAGAAATAATATTAGATACAAAACATTGTGATTTGCTGTTAGAAAACTCATTAATGGGAAATCGTCTTTGTATATCCTATTTCTTAATTTATATTGTGTATCGAGTATACCTACCATAAAGAATAGGTAAGAATAAGAACCATGAATGAAATGAATAAGTACGCCCGCTGAAACTATTCTAGTAATCATTCCTTCAAGGTTCAAACAAACAAACTCTTCAGCTTTATTATTTAGTATAGATAAACATAGAGGACCTAGTTCATTTCGTGTGTAAATAAAGTTGTTTGCAAATCCAGCTCTAACAAGCAATTAAGTATTATACATATGATGTACTGTGGTGTAGAAGAACATAATATGCCAATTGAACAGGTATCTATGAATAAAGCTGGTTCAAGCTCCATTAAAGTCCAGTGCAAACGTGATTAATGTATCAGCATATAGCCGTTTTGAAATAGAATTGTATTACAAAAAGGTGCACAGTCTGTGTAGGCAGTAAAATATGAAAAGCAATTTTGTTGTAGGCCGCACTTTCTACTGACAAGTACAAAACTTTGGATATTGACACTTTAAAATATTTTATGAGGAAAATATATCTACAAAATTAAATAATCCGCCCAAATTTAAAGTTATAAATTTTTGTGTGTCGATAAATTCGGTCGGGACCAGAAGTTGAACCCGTGCCCCCAGATACTTCGGGTGAAATTTATTTTTATCCACAAACATACTCTTGTTATTCTTAAAAAGTACTGATGTTGTTGCAACAATAGAATGGCTGGAAAAAGGACAGCCGTTGTCCAACATTGTTCGTAAAAATTACGAGCCTAGATAAGGGTAGATACCGTGGTTGAGGATGTTATAAAAATGTTAACGGTTAAGATGTTTCATAACAAACTCCAATTAGACACAGGTGTGAGTGACGACTTTAATAACAAAGGAGTAAACCTAGTTACAACAAGCAAGCTCAACATTATTCACAACAAACTCGAAGTGTTAGTGTTTGCGGCTGCAAACGTCGAGAACATTTGAATACAATTTAAGTAAATTGTGCTAAGCCAAGTGAAGTATGTACAGGTATCTAAGCCTAGGCTTAGATACCTGTGCATACTTCACGTACATGTGAACTTAAAGCTACGACTCCAGCCGCTGCATCGCTTAAAGCCAGTTCTACGGCCTACCACTCCTTGATTAGTTTTAGATAAAATAACGATTCGAGGCAAACAGAAATATATTTACAATTTATTGATCCTTATTTGCATGTTGTGGTTTCACAATGATGTAAATCATAAAATATATCTCGGTGATGCTTTAAATGTGGTTTTACTAAAACTACTTTTGGCTTTTACTTTGGAAATTACCTAGTAAGCGTGCTCGTGAAGAAAATAATAAACAGAAACATTGATGGCTTAACGTTCACAACTACTTGTAAGTAACATTCCGTGTTATATGAAAGAGACTTCGAATGATCATAAAAATGTTATTTCTGTGACATGGCTGCGGTTCACGCTATGTTTTTTGTAAACAACACCGACTTGTCGACTGAATACAAGACGTTTACTCTCGTGTACTTTTGTGACTGTAACCTCAGTTTTCTATTACTGAGGACATTCAAGACAAGTACCTACTTTTCACAAACATTTTTGACGAAAATGAACCTTATGATCTAAACGTAAACTATCAATTTTAACGACTGTTTTTTTTATAATGTAACTTCATTAGTGTGTTGGACATTAAATGATACTTAGGACAAAATGATAAGGACATTTAATTACCTACACTAATCAGTCCAGGGCGTTCGCTTTTGAGAGAGGATAATGCCACTGATTGGAATTTGTGATTTCTGTAGAAATTGTTAGCTGGTTTAATGTGTGTGTGTTTATCGCGAAACCAGTTCCACTTCGCCTCTGTGGGCGTGCATACTCACTGCAGTTCACTGCAGTCTGCAATGCAACACTGGAATAAATTTCAATACAAAAACCTTAACACGAGAGTAGGTACTATGTCGGATATTTAGCACGTATAAGCCTATTATTCTGATGGTTATATGATTCTTCTTTCATAACGTTTACTTTTTATGCGGAAAGATTTTACTGATGTTTTAAATAAAAATTAGTAGTTATTCGGGGTTTTCTGTCTTATGAATAACAAATCTTTATATGTAGTTTTTACTTAAAATTTTATACCTAACTTTTATTAGTTTCTTACGAAATAGTTCATTTAATTACACTTAAAGAATAATTGCATAGTTGTGAATGGTAAATGAATGTTCTGTTGTCACGCTCATAGGAATGACCCCCGAAATTCACCCAAAGTTTCTGCATCCAGAGGAAACAACGACAAAAATGGGGCACAATAAAAACACGGCGACACCCTAAAATGCTGAGTATTAACATTTTACGACATCTGTGACTTGTTTCTAACTTGAACTATTTCAAAGAATTTCCATACGACGCAGTAATTCTATAAGTTTATTTTCAAAGTACAATTTTTAAGCGTTCTTACGTATCATTACCACAATATTTGATTGTTAGAGAGTGGTAATGTTTGTAACGTTCGTGTGGCGCGGGAAGGGATGAAGGGGCGGTCACCCCTAAAGATTCTGGGACCCCGTCAGTTGGCACAACAATAGTTCACACGAAATAATCGATAATAGCGGAACGAGAATCGAGCTCCCCTGCGAAGCGATCATATGCGCGTGCACTGTTTCGGACGCGATAATTTACCCCACATCATTCCATTATGTAATGTACGGTAAATATTATTAACTGATCGTTATTTGAGATAGCATTGTTTGGTTCGTATCCGTATTTTTGTACGCGTGCGGGATAAAATATCAATACTGTATTAATTTATTGATAACTTTGTTGAACTTTGCTGTTACTATTCTAATTGAAATACCTACTGCTGCTTTAAGATAACGTTGAAAGGAACGAACAGCTGTCGTTATATGTGATAGATAAAACAATCGGACATTCACAATGAAAGGATCCAACCACACTTGCGGATCGATAGAAAGTATCGATTATTGCATCGATTTATGAGATGTTCGTAAACAATCACTATGTTTATAATTAATATTAATTAATTAACGGACACATCGGGCACAGATACGCTGAACGTTATGAGCGAAAGTTTTGATAGTTACAAGCACTGTTACTTGAAACGAGGTCGTTGGGTTTTACAATTTGCTAGATGAAAGTCCTGAATTATAAGATTTTCAATAATCATTCTACACAAACTCGCTTTAAATATAATTTAATTTAAAGAGATAATCTTGTCTTAGGATTGGCCTGAACAAATAAGTGAAACTTAAGTTACTAACTTAGTATTCATGTTGAATACGCCGAAATCTTGTTTGAAATGATTTCGTCCCCGAACACAAATAATTTATCGAGAAAGTAAACGCTATGAAAGTGACAAAGTTTTAGAAAGTTTTTCGCCCGCGTTGAATGACACTGAAAAAGGGCGGAGGGTTGCCACGTGATAAATCTGACTTAGTGTCATGAGCAGGCAACTCGTGCCCACAGGTACCGCGCTAATGAAAATATATGATACCTCCGCACTTCCTGCATTTTGTTAAAAGTTTATTTAGACTAACAGAAAAATATTGCTGTTTTAGTATGCTCACTTAAAATAATACTTTTACAATATATTTTTTTACTACATAAAATCTGTTAAGAAATCGCACAAGATCGTGCAAACTGAATATTCATTTCGTAGGCCAAGATACACTTCGAGTTGTTGAGCCAAATGAGGTTGTAAAAGTTCTTTTGAAATAATTAACGCAACATTATTTTCTTTAGGGCTAGACACATTTATAAACTTTATGTAGGTATTTATTATTTTTGCAGTACGAGACATCTGCAATAACGTCCGATTAAGCCCCGCCATAAATTGAAGCGTTCCTCTCCCTTTGTTTAGAGACAAAATATGAGAGCAAACTTTAAATACAATTGCGCTCATTTCTTACACACAGTTTTACAGTGTCTGCGTTTGAATAAATAACGTAATCCTAGCGCAAATATAAAGGAAATTCTATTGCACGATATGCTTATTCAAGTTTTGTAAGCTTTGCTTATACTTATAAAATAACACTAGAATCTTTAGGATTAGCACTATTGTCCTTTACTGAAACAACACGGTTTTAAAAATAAAATTGATCTTTTGATACAGAAACAATTTTCCTCAGATTGCGAATATCTTCATTGAAAACCAAATTTTAGCTGAAGTTTTTTTTTTTCGGAAAACTAAATAGTGTCACAGATAAATGAAACAATACAAATTTTCAGTGCCAAAAACGAATGAAAATGAAAACCAAAAATCTTAATATCATAAAGCGCTCAACAATAAATATTTTAATATGTTTCGTGAAAGACCTCGAACGTGTCTGCCGAGATTTTTCGCATTGGAATTTCACACAAAAGGCTTTACGTTATTAACGGCACTCAGATGATATTAAAAGCTGATTTTGCTGCGTAAGGTTTAGTGCAAGTTGTAAGTAAAAGCGATTTATTAGGGGTAATTAACGTGTTTTAAAATAATTCGTCAATAAGTATGAATAATTTAATTTAAAGCTAAGTATATATATATCTACTAAGCCTTTTCCCAATTACATTGGGGTCGGCTTCCAGTCAAACTGGATGCAGCTTAATACCAGCATTTTACATGGAGCGACTGCCTATCTGACCTCCACAACCCAGTAACTGGGTAACACGATATCTCGTGGTATGACTGGTTGTCAGACTTTCAGGCCTGTGACTGTCCGTAACGGCTGTCATAGATCTTAATTTGACAATTTAAAGCTAAGCATTACGTAGTAAAATTATAAAATATATATGTTTATATACTAAAACTGATTCTGTTATGCATACTTTTGTGCACTTTATTAAACAAACACAGCTGGTAAAACAATTTATTTTATGATTATGCAATACTAAATATTAAAGACAGCTTAATTTCGAAATTATAACATATAATTATGTCAATATGAACATAATGTACCTTAATTTGATTTTCATTTGATTTCGTGTGAAAACATGGTACGACCTCTAATACCGCACTGGCTATAATCCCATTTTTTTAGGCGTAGAAAATGCCACATCACCTTTGAAGGCGATGTGGTTACGTGGGGCTCACACCCACAAAAAATTCCGCCTTGTCTGTTCAATTGTTGCGATATTCGGTCCAACCTACATTAACGGGTATAATAACATAATTTCTTAGGAACAATTTTTTTTTATTTATTCGTACTTTCCGCCGCTCTGCTTTAACTTGTACCACAAGCAAACAAATGCCCCAACTCTCGCCCCATCCGCGTCGCACAAACAAACACCCTGTTTATACCCGGCTATTGTATGGGCTTAATTAATTTGCTTTTATGTGAGCAGACTTTACGTTTTCGTTGAATCACCATCGGGCCAAATATTTCGCGACTTTTAATGTGTCTACAATGAATCTGGAATTCTATTATTTAATACGGGTTGGGTTTCTCTATGTATAAACTCTTAGGCTCGGTCGCATCATTATGGCTTTAACCTTAAGCGACACAGACGTGTTAATTTATTATTTTCACAGCTTTTCTATGTAAATTAAATGGTTACAGTTATGTTAGTGCAACTGAGCCTTAATTAACGAAATTTGTAAAAGAAAATAGTATCTACTAGCGACGAACATAAAAATATAATGTACTTAATATATTTAATTAAAAATTAATAAAACTGCAATGTATTTTTATCTTAACTAATATTATAATTGCGATAGTAACTCACTCTATCTGTTTGTTACGTTTTTATGCCTAAACCGCTGAACCGATTTTGATGAATTTTGATTGGTTGAGCTGGCTACTTTGAAAGAGACACAGGCTACCTGATGTTGCGCAGACGATTAATTTATTAAAATAGCTATTTAAGCCGTTTCAAATTGTTTTTTTTTCAACGAGGGCTTCTCGTATTGGGCAACGAACACATTAAATTTACGTTCCTTTTCTTCTGTAATCGTTCTAAAATGTCCGGAAAAAGTGTATTAAAAAGTATTTCCGACACTATTTCCGTAGCAGTAGTAAAACAGTTTACGAGAATCATTGACCGATATAACCATTTAGTAGATGGTTCTTACTACTTCTTTCCTAATATTTTAAGGGTACAGTCGTGGTGAAAGCATAGAAAGATACGTACTCGTAGGATCATACCTGCATTCCCCAAAGGCGTAGATAGAGGTGTATGCAGGTCCTTAGTATTCTCAATTTTAGTTTTATGATTTGTGTATTTTCTGTATGTCTAACCTGCTTACGAGGTCAAAATGAATACTTTCTTTCTTTCTTTCTTTCTTTCTATACAGTTGTACACTCACATTTCACCAATAATGTTATTAAGTCTACCGTGCATATTTCAAAACTCCAGGCTACTACTGAGAATTTCCAAATAAAAAACCCAACAATACTTTGTCCAACCTGGGAATCGAACCTAAGGCCTCATGCAGTCGCGCTTGGGACCACTAGAACAACAAGGCAGATCATAATCTGCCTTTTTAAATAACTTATAGATTTAATATTATTTTTCTCTGTAAATAAATGTTGTATAGGGCTGTTGGTGGTTAATTTATACTTTAGGGTTGTTGGTTTATACATTCATCTCTAATTTATCACGTGCAATAGAGATTAGCTACTATTTACGGCCATATACACAGCACTTTATCAATGAGGGTGATCACATAAAGTTGCTTCAACTGCAGTGCGCACTTGCGCAGTGAATTCAAATGAATAGTCCTACTATCACGTCCACTGACCAATTTGTCATTTATTGCCAGTAAATTAACATCTTTATCATAATGATGTAGGAAGTAATTAATTAGCACTTCGCCCTACTGTGTTTTATCTGCGATTAATTTAATTTCCCGAAGGTATTTTTTTTATGACCGGTGTTCATGTCCACATTGAGCATACACCATTCAGCCAGTTGGCGCAACGTAAATATTAAATTTGGAACGCATTGAAATAAAATGTCATTTTAAAATTAGAATTGAATTCATCTTTGTAATAAATATTGAATAGCACCAATGCAAAATTTATAATGTTTGTACACGGACCAACTTTTTTTTTAGTTGATTTGCATTTGTGCTTTTCTATCACAGACCTACGTTGGTAGATACTAGTAAATGGTAGCAGCGATGACAATTTTGATAAAATAGATTAGAAGCTAACTGTCTTGAATTATTACATTTCCTTTTCATACCGGAAAATTAAAAGCTTTATAGCCCGACAACAGCAACTTTTTATATAAAAATCGATATCTCAACTACGTAATGACATATCCAAATATAAACAAAACACATTAAAAACGTTTCGTCCTTTATTCGAGGCCCATTAAAAACCACAAAATCACCCCACGTAAAAACATCGACACTATTAAATGGCCAATATAACTTTTTGTATCTACTACTATATAACGCTCGCCATACATGCCTAATAGCTGGCATGTCCTACCAAATCACTTTTATGTTATTATCTCACGAACAACAACGGCCGGAGCAGTATAAATCTGTCTCCAGCAACATGTACTTACCTTGGACTTGACTTATTTATTGCGTTGAATATCTGAAGTTCTGAACATCCACAGAATAGTACCCAACGGTCATTATTCTGGTGGGAATATGATTCACGCGTGTTCTTCGAAACGATTGATAGATTCATCGCGTCTTTAAATAAGTTGGTTCATTTCATCTGCTTTTTAATCTTTCCAAAAGTATCAAAAAATTTGGTTTCCATTTACGTAGTAAGTCTACGAAAATCGTAGTAAATATTGTAGTATTCGTAGTCTTTGTTTTTTACTCATATTATTTAGCTTTTTCTTCCGTAGCTTTCTGGCTACCAGTGACATACTTAGTAACAAGTAACTCATCAGTTAGTAAGAACAAATTTATAAAACTTACAAGTATGTAAATAATATCACACATTCCAAAATCGAATGCGCCTATTAACATTTTTAACTGTAAAAACAGACGTAAATCTGTAGTAAATCAACGGCTTTTAATAGATAAATTAATTCGATTGCCTCGTTAGTACGAGTAGAACGGTGGCCAAACAGTAAAAAAGTCGCCGCCTAATAATTACAGAATATAATGTTGCGTGTTGGTAATAATTAGTTGTCGTCTGGTTCTTGGAAATATTCATAAATTGTTATTAATCGTTACGTACGTGAAAAGGTTGTAAAAGCAGCATGTACCAGCTGAAGACGCTTACAGTATAGTTAAATATTTCTCTATACTTACACCTTATAAGTATTAACTTAGACGGCGCGGTTGGCACAGTGGTCGAGAGACCGACTGCTGCGTCGCGTGGTGCAGGTTCGATTCGTTGTTCCGGGTCTGGGTGTGTACACGCATGTGTTATTATTTGTTTGTAAACGCACCCACGATACGGGAATTAATTCCTAGTAGTGGGCAATGTTTAAAAATAAAAACTTTAAAATTTATGTGTGGCAGGACATAATATTAAAGGAAATAATTCTATGTACAGTTCAGGCATCGACGAAATTGGATCCATGACTTCTTTAGCCATACTTAATCCCCTATGTCTTTGTACTCATTAGCAAGAAGTAACTAAAAATAAAAAAATAAAAAATACTTCTCTTCCTCTTCTGCCAGCGATAAATTCTAGACTATTTTCATTTTGTGCAAATATATTTGCGTTCTACCCGTTTCAATAATACCGAAGATCATTGAGCTTATTTAAGGTTTTTTAATAGTACAAGCTATGTTTTTTTTTCATAGATTTAGAAATAATCATTACATATTGATGTTAACTATGGAATGAGCATGATGTATCTTTGTATATAGTTTCGCAATTTTACAAATCGCAAACATTTCTACACAGACTCGCATCACTATCTTCTCATTAATCGCGTAACTAATTGGAACTTGCGCACATCAACGTGAGAACATTATACATGTTCAATTTATGTGGTTCAATTAAGCCACGTGAACTTCGTGAAATGTACTAATGGCTGATCGAATGTGTACGCGCATAAATTTGCATAAAACTATGTGCTTTACGACCAGTACCTGCGCTGTCGACGTTCGCTTCTACGAAAAGCGATTCTCTGTTTGTTAACAGGGTTGCCAACTTAATATACCCTGAGTTTATATAACTAGAGTGTAAAGAAAAATCGAAATCACTAAGTAAGTTAATATTCATCATTAAACTTGAGAATTACGTACAATGCTTCTTTTTTATAGATATCTAAATATCGTTAAATCAAATTGGACTGTCAGAAATAAATCCTAAAAACATCAAACTCTGTACTCCCAATAATATTAGCGTGTTTGAGTTTAATTTGATATGTATTTACGGAGAAAATATTTTAAGCCTACAATAATTTGACTTGGTAAATTCCTTGGTAACACCCTTGGTAACAAGGTGGGTACATTGTTGAGGCAAAAGCACTAATCTCTCGCTATTAAGTTGCACCTTAGCAAGCAAGTACAGTCACTGTACTTCAGAGATTTAACTTCGATGCATAATTCATGCTACTTTAACCTAAGATAGAAACATCTTACGTTTTCGCGATCATTACACATTATAATAAAATATTTTTTAACTGGATTAATCGCGTGTATTATTGGTTTTTGTATTTCCTGACGATTCGAACACTTTGCAGTGTTGGTGGTCACTATAATACACGTGATTATTCCGGTTAAAAGTTGTTAACCTAAGATGTTTAATCTTAAGTTGTTAGGTTATAAAGTTTTAATTAATACCAAATTATCCTTTACACTTGTCACTTAGCACGCTTTGCAATAATAGGTATCAAAATTTAGATTTGATTGCAACCAGAATTTCTGTTCTGGCATTAAATCAATAATTGCAAAGCAAAAAAGCAAGATTGATAAAAATATATTTTATTTTACAATGCAGTATTATTAAACTACGCCATGTAATTCACAGGGTTGACGATCACGTGACAAATATGGCCTTAAATACTAAAGAGAGGAGCGGGCGTCCGCGTCCTGTCACGACTTGGATCAGTACTATTATTAAAAAGATACGGAGACGATGGGTGTAAGCCCTGACTTGACACAAAATAGGGAAATATGGCGCAAGAAGATCTAAGGCTAGGCATGATGATGATGATAATGAAACACTAAATAAAAAAAAATGGAATTTCACGAAATTCGGTTTTCAGTCGCAAAACAGTATCGTTTCTTCCATGAAATCATTTTAGCCCAGCTGCAAACATAATTATACAGATAACAGTAACTGGAGTAACTCAACAATTGCAACGTTTTGTACCTTAAACAAATGCAGTTCATGCTCATTACTGAAGTTAAATAAACCAGTCGAGCAGTCACTCGAAATTCTTGGAACAACGCACGCGTCGAAAATCACAAAAGATATTTGAATTAAACCAAGTAAAGCAACGCATCACCCGCGAATGCTCGCGAATCTAGATTTATCCCTCACGAGGAACGTTTGACATCTCACGAGACTTCACGAGAGCGCCGTGCGCCTTTTACGCGATTTGTCCATTGTCATTATGTGAAGTGGGCGTTAGGGTTATAGGCGTGGGGGGTTTAAGTGAAGTGCTCATGAATTATTTACCTCTATGCCTTCGCATATCAGAATCTCTGCGCCTTGAGACCTCAACATTTTTATTTAGTCGTACTGGGCCGATAAATTTTCTTCTTTGTGGATTCTTTAAATTTCGATGTTTATTCAAATACTGGGTTTGTTTAATAAGACAAAAAAAAACTTAGATAAGTTAGATTTTATTGCGACAAATAAGGTAGTTACAGATATATGTTACAATATAATTTGGTTCTCATTATTGGGCCAGTTAACAGCATGTTAAGAATTTACGCATTAATTATAATTATTCTAAAAACATTTTTAATAATAAATCACTTAAAAATATATCACATCGATTGAGCAATAACTTTTTTTTTTAAATTTTTTATTGTTATTATCTTAAAAATTAAATATTTTGTGGAAAAAGACCTTTGTTATTATCTTATTTTTGTATATACAAAAATAAGATAATAATAATAATAAAGCCCCAACAAACGTTTCATGAAAACAATCAATACAAAGCACTGTCGCATCCATAATAGCGTCATAACAATCGCAGTATAAATTAGTCACAAAAGTGTTTTACAAAAGGGTGTTGGGCGAACGATGAATAAATAAAGATCACGACTTAGCAACTTAACTCGTTATACCGCTTATGTAAAACGTATTTTGTTCATTATTATCAAATTTAAAAGTTCACCGAATTAAACACGCTACAATGTGGAAATGTAATTCCTTAATATAGAATCCGCTAATCAAAACTTTCTCGTTACGAGAACAGAAATAGTGCAAGTTCCCGTAGTTCTAGTTAACAGAATGAGTTCACGGTATACGCGTCGGTGCTCGGTGCCACACTGCACGCTGCACCCACTATGATAATTCCGATAATGCGCTCAAAACACCGCATTGGCGTTCAGTTCCAGTTACAATTCACAATAGACTATTTGAAGTGAAATTCGCTTGATGGCTAGACACAGACCTTTCAACTTCGCCTATTATGTCGTCGTCCTAGTTCCATTTCTTTAGAGCATCTCTAGTCCGAAGTGGATTATGTTAGATAATTTTCAACAAAAAGTTTCACAGTCAAAGAAGGTTAATGTACTTTGAACTTTCTTGGAACGACACTCGTAATTAGGCCCTTTTCTTCATTGTCTTTAGTTCTCGGAACAAAGAGACAATAATAACTAATCGTTGGGTCCCCCTCCCTTTATCCTACTATTAACTAAATTGATGATTATTTTCGATCGATCTTGTTGAAACAAATCTTACCATAATAAAATGCAATTTACAAATAGATTTTACACATAATAAAGGGAATGTTTGTGGTCGTGCGCTGTGGTCAGTAAGCTATGGCTCGGCGTTTCAACCGATCTGACCTTTGAAATTCCAGCAATGCTGCGAGCGCCGGCGAACATTGGCATTTGTGGAGTTCGGCTTACTGAATTATAGACAGGTACTGAGTCACGTCAAACCCATAACACAGATCAGACATTTGGTCATAACGATTGACATTATAGCAAGGACATTCAAGTGTTTTAACGGAAGCAATATCGCAAAATGAAATCACAAAAATAAAACAAAATTTATTTTATGTGTACGTATCAGTAGGTGGATGATTATTATGAGTATCGCGTACAGCCACCACAGCACAGATACAATAACATACAATGGAAATATTTTCAGCGAGTGTGGGTAGACAATATAAAAGCCTTTCGCGTGACAACTCCGCTTGGGATACTTGATGTACAAAAACAATATAATGGGAACAGTGTCACGCGTGAAATGTGCAAAATGTGTGCCTATTTCAACAGTAGTGTATTGTGTCCTTTATATCTGTGATATGCAACGTTATTTGAAGAGTTGAGCGTTATAAACGAAACATGGGGAATACGAACTCGGGTCACGGTCATCACCGGCAACACAGCAAGAGCAGGAAATCCAGAAGCCTTCCAACATCGCCCGAAGTCAGAAGGTATGTGTTTTGTCAATCGAGAAAGTAGGAAATATTTTGTGTTGGGTTATTATATTCTTAATAATGTTATACACGGCAACAGGGCCATGGGGAGCACAAAACCTCCTGGTAACACGATACTTTTATCGATTTCGTTGTTAAATTTTTTCGTATAATTTAAACGAGAAATATGACTGTAATAATACATTACGATATAAATGATACCTAATACTATTTTAAATTGATATTTATTTTTAGAGAAGCGACACAAAAGCCTTCCAGACGTCTTTACCTACGCAACTTTTTTTCATGATCTGACTAGTAAATTATGCTATCCGAGTTCTTTTTAGATAATATTATTAGGACAAACTGGCTTCACTATTCCTCTACGTAACAAGACCTATTTTATATCAAGTGGGCGTCTTTCTTCTGATATACGAAAACTCTTTGTTCACTAAACATTTCTTAAGATCGATGTTTACAGAGCAATTCACTTAGCGAACGTTCCTTAAAATACACATGAGTTTTAAGTCACGCGCAACGTTTTATGGCAAGGTATATAATCAATATCGTTAATGTAAAATGCTGGGGCCATCTTTGATCTCAAGTTCTGGTCTCTTGCGGAGGTGAGTAAACAATGAAGGGACGTGCTATGCCCTCGTCTCGCCTCTCTTTTATAGGTGATATTTATTGATGTTATGGGACAGCTATGAAATTTTATGACCCTGTAAGTTAATGACTGTATCTATAACGACCTTAGCGTTTGTAGATTTAAATGATAGGCTTACGTATTTGAATGATACCTTCCTCAATATTCGTACAAAATACCTAACTTTTCTGGATTAGCGTTTTGTTGCTACGGTAGCATTAATGTTACACAACGAAATTCCGAAAATTAGAAGCTTTAGACACAAAACTTTTAACCCTCTGTCGCTCTCCAAATAAACTTCAAAAGTGGGTCTACATTCAAAACTCGAACCAAAATGTATGTAATAACCTAAATTCGAAATGAGCATGACATAGACGGGTTGTAAATTTTCAAGAGGCACTTAATATAGCTCGGTGTGTGAAATGGTGCGACGGCGACGTGTCGTCACGTGGCGCGGGTCCCACGACAGCCTCTATTTCCGAACGGGTCGCCTACTCCGGAAGCCATGTCACGCGCCACGCTCCTGGTTTGGAAGCGTCACGCCCTAGAACACTTACACCTCTACCTGTATAGTAATATTCTGTGGTATTCATAACTGTTACAAAAATTACGGGATTTCAATGAAACTATCAATGGACTGAGTCGGTTTGAGCACTGAAGTTACAAAAAGAGAGTCTCCTTTCGTGACTAAAATTGTTTTAATAAAGCATTAAAACAATTAAACTTTGCAATGCATAGTTGCAATTACTAACTAAACTCTTGATTACAGTTTTTTATAATAGGAAAAGTCGCAAAATGGAGGAAAACGACTAAAACAGCAATAAGATGCCCAAATACAGGCCTAGCCTAATTTACCTATGGCCCAGTTGTAACTCTATCACGTTATTAAAAAAACAAAAATTATGATTTACAACAGCAGGCCTACCGGCTTTTGCCTTTATTTAAATATTACGATAATAAGATATTGTGCCTCGTTGGTCTAGTGGTCGCAAGCGCGGCTGCTGAGCGTGAGGTCCTCGGTTCGATTCCCAGGTCGGGCAAAAGTGGAATTCTCAGTAGCAGCCCGGAGTCAGGAAGTTGGTGGTGTGACACCCTCGTGCCTCGGAGAGCACGTAAAGCCGTCGGTCCTGCGCCTGATCTCTCTCCGGTCGTGTCGGATTGCCGTCCCATCGGAAGAGTGAAGGAAGAGGAAGTGCACCTGTGTTTGCGGATACACTTGTGCACTATAATATCTCCAGAGTACTTGGCTAATCTCCGTGTGAGATAGGCCGCCGTGGCCGAAATACGGTCGGGAGGAGTATTATTATTGTGCGTCGATATAATCTATTGAAGTTAAAAAAAAAATGAATGTACTAGTAGGTTTAGGTACACTTTGATTGCAAATATTGCGATATAGACCTACCTAACTGGAGCAAATTCAGTCATCCGAAAATGATTGTCGCGCTTCCGTAAACAAAACTTCTCATGTGTTGGAGTAGTTTCAGATTTATAAGGCTCGCTTTTATTACGTGTACACATGATATCCGAAACAAATACAAGTACGTATTCAAGAAGCAAGGTTGTGAATAGTATGTAGGTAGTTTACATACAGATTATCAGTTTCACCAATTTAACCGTAACCAAGGGTTAGTTTTTATCTGATAGCTGTTTTTTTATCTGTCCAATTTTGGTATGTATGAATGATGCTATGATAAGTTGTAGACAAATATAACGATGAATGTTATATCCAAATGTCAACTCCCATTGTCCGTGTGTGAGTGACACACACATCTAGAATTCTTGGTCCCTTTTAAAGTTTGTTGATGCAGAAACATGATAAGGCTATTAATAAAATAAGAGGGTTAAGAATATAATAATTTAAATTTCGTGATAGCATTCAAAATTCATTAGATTTAGACCGATTAAGTGTAATACTAAATTTCAATAATTCATTGAACACCAACTGGCTGCAGTCTGACCTTTGCAACTAAGCTAAGCTTAGTGCAGTTGTCAAACTTTCGGGCTTCGTCCACCCATGAAGAATGACACACTATAATGACACCACAAAAACATGCAAACGAGTTTACCAAAGCGTAAAAACATACAGTATGCCTATCCGGGCGCTCGTGTCAAATATCTGTTACGCAAAGTATAGCCGCGCATGACACCGAGTCGAGTTGCATGCGCCGACGCAGCCGACGCCACATGTTCATTGTTTGGATATCGCTCTCATTTTATCGATCGGAGCTTTGATCGGACAAAGGGCCTGCACTTAGCTGCATTCTAAACAAGCCCAGCATATCTAGAAATATGTAGGTAATAACATAATACTACGTTTACGTAATATTACTTGCAACTACAGTTTGAAAGTGATATTAGGTAATTTAAACGATATTTTATCGTATGTCACTCGGTGTGTTTATTTTTTCTCGGCGCACGTTTTGACCAGTAAGAGAAGCAAATGAAACCAGATATAGTACATGCCATGAGAAGGTTTGTTGAGAAGCTCTTATTGGGTGCCACAGTTCGGAAAATATTTTGTGCAATTTACAAATTTTATACTGTGATCAAATCAGTAGAAATAACAAAACCGAAATGGTCATGAATGGGTTAAAACAGGGAAATGTAATGCTATGAAATTATAGAAATATATATCTAAAAAAAATGGATTCTATAGCCATTTGAAGTTTTAAAAAAATGCGTAAATAGGTTTGAAAAAGGTTTCTACAAGTAAATACCTAATACTCATGACTATGGGCTCGGTTCGAGTTCAAACTAGTCGGACAGCACAATTTGTTTATGTTTTTTTTTATAATTCAAGATCCCTATTGATGACGGTACATCAATTGAGTCTGCAACTAAGGACGTGCCTTCAGGCTTTTTATATCACAGTACCTACATGACAGTCCGAACAAAAAGAACAAATCCTGTCTAGACCGCAGTCTATTGGATTAAGATGTATCGTAGTGGGACTTCGAAGTACAATACAAAAGAAATGTTAACTTGAAAGGGATTTTAATACATTTTCTATTGTTACATTTATTGTGGTTGTTTGACTTGTATAAAAGAAATACGTAGTTCTTATATATTTATGGCTTCTCGCAATATTATCTTAGTATAGTACAGAATATTGCATTCCGAGTCTTGTTGGTTTTTAAGGAAACACAGCATGATAATGAGTCATTATTAATGATAGTGCGAAGCTTTATAAACTATGTTTGAACTAATAATACTAGCGCCATCTAGTGGGCGGTAGCAGTACTACTGTTGATAAGCTTGCTGAAAAACAATTGACTCGATAAATTTTAATCGACTTTCTTTTTTATCAAACTAGGTGCGCCCCGTGATTTCACCCGCCCGTTTAAACATTTCAGTAAGATTTGAAAAAAAAAAAGTTATATAAAAACCTTGTCTTGACAATGACGAATACAATAAAAAAAGAATTAACCAGTTTGGTGCAGTCGTTCTCAAGTTATGGCATGACCAAGGGAAATAGGGATTAATTTATATATATATATATATGCATTAATTCCTTACAATGTCAATGCCAATTGTTGTGGTTTAGGTACAATCCGAATTTTATCAACGAATACTTAATTGCAAATTCTGTAAGATATATTTTTCACTTGAACATTGTTGTTAAATAACTAGATGTACCTAAATAATATTTAATATGGTATAATGGCACGGGTCAGTCGAGAGCTTCTTACCCGGTGGTTTATTATGAATTCGTGAGCCACGCTCGTGCCCGGGCGCAGTACAAATGGGCGTATCGTGTTTTCCTATACGTCCAGTCTAGTCTATATCCGCTGAGTGCTGACCCAGCCTTGCCGCCTTACTAATGTAGGATCATTTCCTTAACATTTTCTTCTACTGTCGATTTGCTGATATGGATCACAACTATGCTTGCAACTTTAAAATTACATACATAAAGACACGCCTTTAATTTATATTAATAGGTTGTAATGTATATTATTATATTGTAGATAATTAATTTAATTCGAAAGTTTAATTACCCATTAAATGACTATTGTCTAAAATGTTTCAAGAAATTGAGAATTGCTGATGATGAGCACGTGCTTATAGAAACAACATTGATGGAATACGAATTTTATTAGCAACTAATGAGCTACCCGAAAAACCTGAAAAACTAAGAGACTTATGTCACAAAACAATCACTCTCTATCAGTACGACATAAATATATCATGGCCCCTATATAAGAAAATGATTGAGCTGCCAAAGAATTTTTTAAAACGATTCCCATTTTTAATATTTTTTGATGTTAAAAATACTCGAATTTTATGGCGTCTGCCATGTTACGGGACATTACTTATGACATAGTGCGACATTGTTAAATATCGCTGCGTGCGACTTGTCATATCTCACTGCGGAACTTTTGTATTTACTTTGAACTGCATAGTTGAAAGGTTAATGGAACGTGTTCTGTTTAACTCCATAAGAGCTAAAAATAAGCAATACAAATAGGTATCCAAAATAGTCTACGTTCTTTGATATAATATTTAGGTATAATGTACAAACTAATATAACAGACGTCTAATTTTTTGTTGTCTATTGACAACTGTGTTAGTTTTATTTCGATAGACAACAACAAAAATGTTAGAGTTTGTTAAATATGGCTACGTACCTATCCTTGTAGAAGTAGCAGGTAATGGTAATCCCTGGAGTGAAGCAACGGCGGCCACTAATATTTTTCTTTTCTATTGCTGTATTCCTCTCTATATTAAATGTTAGATTAGATGCAGTATGGTTCGTACGGCGTTCGTATGGTTCTACTGAATGGGTATTCAGTAGATCAGTTTACACTCGTAATATTATTGTATTTTCACGTAGGTGCTCGACCTACGCATGAATGCAATAAAACAATTGTCGGCTATGTATTTATGGTATTAAAAATAGATTGCTGTTTATTGTACCTTGATGTATTATTATGATTACGTTGTTTCGTGCATAATGCATGACAGGGTATGAGAGCTATTTAGCGTGAGTTCATTCAAAAGATTAATACTATTTGCGACTAGGATTTGGCTGTTTGTAGATAACATGTACTGAATAATACTGAAATGATATACCAATCATACTAATTGAAATCACTGTCAAAGAATGTAATTTAATCAACACTTACTTATTGCACAGAAATGCATTGTATTCATCGATTTAAGATTTCTCAAAGCAGAGAAATAAAACAAACAGTATGATTAGTACATAGTTGTGTTCGCTTGGATGTTTATTCAACAATCAATGTTTTTACAGGCAAGTGTCGGTGCTGCAGACGTCGATCCCGCTGCCCGCGTCCGCTGCCGCCGCTCGACGCGCCCCGCCAGACAAGAGACCATTGCCTGCTACGCCATCGCATGCAGGTAAATATTACACACTTATTAATCTATGCGACCCTAGTAGTTATTTGTTTCTTTGAAACTTCATATTGTTGATTGCACTTCAAGGGGTTAAAAGTTATATAAGAGGAAGAAATATTGCTTAGTTGATTTGTAAGCAAAAAATATACCGCTGTGATATTATCAGAATCAGGAGAGGTCGAGAGCAACCAGTGGCTTCTTTCCAAGGGGTCCTGGCCCCTGAGAAACTATGGCCGGTAAAGCTGAAGCCTACGTTTGTTGGGGCAGTAGACGATTCTCGGGTGGGCACAGTCCACTCAGCCCAGTCTTATTAACGCCAATGAAAGCTAAACCGACGAGCATGCCTGAAGAGGTTAATGAACATAGATGAAGCGAAAGAAGTGTGTTAGAATCGTAGCAATCGACAGTTTCTGCTTACCACAAAGGGACACAGGTGTGATTTTATGATTTATGGAGTACTTAACTAGAATATGTATGTACTTTTGAAATCTTTTTAGTTCTGTGTAAACCCATGACCAGAGTAGAAGTAATCTCTTGCTAGTACCAACGGCGTCAATCGATCCGTATTAGGCGAGTTGGTAAACAAACATAGATTTCGATAAAAATAAAAACTTTGAGTATCATGCCGTTCGTGTTTTAACGTAGAATTAGCAAATGAAGTTCCCATATATAAGGATTGTAGCTAGTGGCGTGGAGTTTCTGCCTTTTTACATACGACAAAGGCGAAAATTTATATACAATACATGTATATTCTCGCGATGGCGTAGCCGAGCTTGTAGGACGTAAATCTAGAAGAAATCTATTCAAAATAAATATAAAATAATACTAGCTTCTGCCCGCAACTTCAGAATTGGGTTTAGTCGAGATAAGAAGTATCATAAGTGCTAATCCAGGTTATAAATTATCGGTGTGCCAAATTTCATCTAAATCCGTTCAGTAGTTATTGCGTAAAACATTAAATTTAGGAATACTTTTGTCAACGATTGCCTTTAATTAAGTCAATCATGTCTTACCTCTTGATAAAGAAGAACGTCGTAGTACTGTGATCGACAAAAATAACGACAACAAATACAATAACGAGACGTAAATATCGTGAGCGAAACCAATTAAATTCAATTATTGTGGGGCTCTCCTTAATTTAATAACGCTTACCGGATATCGATTTATTAATAATTGCATCCTAATTTATTATGTGGTTTCTACTGAGTAAAGTACAAAATATAGCTGCTGTCACATGCTTGTATGCCCCGAAGGATTAGGCAAAGGTAGGTACTGTACTAGACATCAATAGTCAGCCTATTGCAATTACCTAGGAACAATACCAACTTCCGGGCTGCTACTGAGCTATCTCTTAACAAAAAATTATTTCTTAACTGAAAATGTGTAGTGGTCGCAAGGGTGACTGCTGCGTGAAGTCCTGGGTTCGATCATCGGGTTGATTAAAGTGTTATCGGTTAATTCGGTCAGAAAATTTTAGTAGCGGCCCGGTGTTTCGGATTTTGATGTTGGTGGCAATATGCTCACCCCCTATGGAACTTAAGAACAATATTGGTGAAATGTGGGTGTACAGGCCTTGGGAAACACAGACGTGATGCTATATTATTGTATGATTTACAAAAATCGATGTTATTTGTTATAATTTTAGGAATAGAAGAATACGACAACTAACTTGTTTTAGACCTGCACTTCTTCGGTACTCTAAATGTTCTGTCAACCAAGCTATCACGGCTTCTGCTCAGTAAGCTTCACTTTCATGTATTATTAATAGATGTGGATATTAATAATACATGACATAACGACAATGTAACAATATGGCAAGCAGCTGCCTATCTCAATGATTCTAGTAGCTAGTTACATTGTGAGTAAACAGGTCACTGTATAATACTAACTACTTACGAGTACTTTAAATATCTATCGCTTACAACTTCCTATTCACAAAAGCAATTTGAATATAAAGTAGATACTCAATTTGTTTATTGTTAACATGTGTGTCTCTGCTGAGGGGCTCGTGGCTAAGTAGCAACCGCACAGATCGATCGATCGAGGTTAAGCTGCTCTTGCCGCGGTCGGTCTGTGGATGGGTGACCATAATTTCATACCGAGACTGCGTGCTACGGAAGCCATGTTAAGTCGTCGCTCCCGGTTGTCAAATTAGGACCTAAGACAGCCGCTACGGGTAGTCAGAGGCCTGAAATTTTGACAACCAGTCATACCACGAGATATCGTGTTACCCAGTTACTGAGTTAGGGACGTCAGATAGGCAGTCGCTCCATATAAAATACTGGTATTCAGATAAATAAATAAATAAATAAATAAATATTCCACAACTATCACACAACGCCGTCTAGTCTCAAGCTAAGCAGAGCTTGTGTTATGAGTACTAGACAACTGATAAACAATACTTATATATTTCTAAATGCATACATGTTATAGATAAATTACACCCAGACACAGAACAAATGATCGTGCTCATCACACAAACATTTGTCCTGGGTGGGAATCGAACCCACGACCTCCGGCCTAGCAGTCAGGGCTACTAACCACTAGACCAACAGGACAGTCAAAGATGCATCTAGTCTGACTGGAAGCCGTCCCCAATGTAATCGGCAAAAGGCTAGGCAGATTGATTTTGACGTGTGTGTACTGAACGCTGTTAGTCATCTTCTATCAGTTCCACTTCCATCTGAAATGCTTGCTATCATTATTATTGTATGCAATTATAAACACCGATATAGACTAGTTCAACGACTACCGTGAGTAAGCTTCAGATAATTTACATACTGTATACGGCTATCTATAATAATGAATTAACTATTCTCATCGTGATCTTTATAATAGAATACAGCAAAAATATATTCGGCTCACCAAGGGTCTTTCTCTCCACACTTTAGTTCCATCAAGAGAGTTACTGCTATTAGAATGATTTATATTAAAATAATCCCTTTAAATCGTCAAATGCGTCTTTCATTGGTTATCCTACCCCTTATAGTGGCGGTCCTTTATCAAAACCAAATGAACAAAAAAGTCTCAAAATATTCTTTCTATTTTGGATTTTGATAAGGCACCGATGACTTTTTGTATACATAATATTATAAATGGGAAAGTAACTCTGGTTGTTTGTTTGCTTATTACCTTTTCACGACTAAACGGCTGTACGGATCGTAATGAAATTTGGCAAGGAGATAGATTGGACCTTGGAGAAGAACATAGGCTACCTTTTGTAACGCAGACGAAGTCGCGGGTACCAGCTAGATAAAAATTAATTAATGATTATCACTTGCTTCGACCAGTACCTAAAAGCAAACATCACGAGAAAACTAGCATACAGAGATATTATATTCTCATACATACATACAGTCACGCCTGTATTCCATTGGGGCAGGTAGAGACTATCAATGGTGTGTAAATCCATGTCAGATGTCTTTGACGGCTGCCACTCATGTATAAGCAGCTTATGTTTAAGAAAGAAAACATACATTAATGTCTTCAAAGGCGTAAGAAACAGATCTTCACTTAAACCGTATTACTTAAGCTAACGCAATAATTCATGAGCAATACAGCCAAGCCCAGAACAGACGCCACAATTAAGTGCAGCGTCTTGTGAGTGAGAAGTCTAATTAATTAAATCCAATTACTTATTTAGCGCTTCCCGTCGATATCTAGCCTCTACACTCACTGTACGGCGTCTGTTTGTCTGTTGATCTGTTCGTCTGAACTCGACGCCCATTCCAGATAAATGGAGTAAATTGAGACTAATGATAAGTAAGATATATTGACGGCTACCAAGGAAATGTTCCTTTTAGTTAAATCGTAAATTGTCTATCAGTATTCAGTATACGTTCTTTTATCCAGCAGTGATAGCCTAGTGGTATGACTGCTGGACGGACAAGTCAAAGAACGCAAGTTTAAATCACTGTCTGACTTCTCAAATCATGTGCGTATTAGAAATTAATTATCACTTGCTTATAACGGTGAAGGAAAACATCGTCAGGAAACCAGCACACCTGAGAGATATTCTCGATGGTGTGTAAAACCATCTCAGAGGCGGTTTAAACTTTGATATTTAGTTGTTCATCAATTACACGATAAGAAGAATGTGTATATGTTCTTGCAATCACACTTCTGTAAAACAATTTGAAAAGCTGGTGTACCAACTAAATTGTTCTATGCCAAACAAGTGTAGCAATGAGAGTCTGAAAAGTAAATAAGATTGCATCAGTTCTAAATTGTCTCATTCAACAAAGCTATTTGTCTCAACTACATCTGAAAATTTAATTTATAAAATGTAAAAGTACAAGATGAACCTAAGGTCAGTGACAGAAGTTG
This sequence comes from Xylocampa areola, assembly GCA_935421205.1. NCBI lineage: Eukaryota > Metazoa > Arthropoda > Insecta > Lepidoptera > Noctuidae > Xylocampa > Xylocampa areola. The sequence continues at coordinate 14,451,218 of OW285201.1, forward strand.
CGGTACACATCCAAATTTATAAAAATTACTTGGTTCAAAAGCTATCTATCAAACTACTTATCTTGAGCACAAAGAATACAATCCGGTCATTAAATAAATGCAGAAAAAGCTAATAAAACGTCATCATAATATCACAATTATCACTACCTACAGTCGGTGCAGTTTTGGTGAGTGTTTGTGACTTTTGTCGCTGACAGTACTTCTAATATAAACAAATATGTTAAAATACGTTGAACTCGACGAATGTGAATTTGCAGGCGACCTTTAACCTTTCATCCTAAAAACCGTCGTCGCGAACTCATTCGTCGCTCATAAACTCACCTGAGGGCTGAGAGGTCTCTAATATCTAATATAAACTTCGAGTGACATACCTTGGGGTTAACACGAAGTTTATTCACTTACTTCACTGATAAGTGGCTCATCGTCATCCATTTTACAAATTGCCCACATGCTGACGGTGTCTGACTGATACACGCGTAGTGAATAGTCCACATCCTTATCTTAAGATTTTTTATTACACTTTCCTTATCAAGGATCGTAGTCATAAATGTTTGGTATCACTTTCTTCTTGTTTATGTTGAATGATTAATTGAGATTAATTTTCTATTAGAAATAATCCGGTTACCTACTGTTCTTGGCATCATGTTGTGTTTTAGTCATTTTAATAAACCAAACGTATACTCGACTTGACATTCAAGGGCGTCTGAACCGAGGGTTCAAGGGGTAAACAGTGCAGTCGGTCCCTGGGGCGGCTGTAAGGTACCGGTTGGTGGGATTATTGGATTTGAATGTTTTCATTAAAAGATTTATCGTTGTCTATTCTCTAGAATATTCGGTTTTACATTTGACTAGACCCTATGAGCCAGGGTGAAATAAATGTACCCCGGATGTTTACATTTGCAAAATTTGTGATGCCTCGCATGACATGTGATAAATGTGTAGTACCTAATATAGAATATCTGTAGGTTAGCTAAAATAAACTTTAAAATATATACAACAACATTCAAAATTAGTTATCTCAGTATTTATATCTTTGCCAAAGTGTCAATAAGTCAATATGTACTTAAAATTGTGCGACACAAAATCGTATGTCAACGCAATTGTCATGATTCTCACGCGGGTCGAGTTATCTTGAGACTCGCCGCGTCTCAGTGATATCACGTAGATGTCGCGTTTGGTTGATGCAGATGCATCCTCAGTTGACGGCCACAGCTCATGCTGGCCGCTCATTGACGTTCTTAATTTGAAATATTAAATGTTGTGGTTAGTGATACCAACATGAATACTTTTTAAAAATTCTAAAAGTGAGTGAAAATTTTACTAGTAGGAATACTTGCCAGGATGATTGAAATATTTTTGTGAGTTTTCCTTAATATTTGGGCTTGCGCTTTTTTATTGAATAATTATTGGCATGATATAGTTTTTTCTTTTCTAGAAACTCAATGAAAATAAAAAAAAACAAAAGAAATAAGGCTTCATTATTATATATTTATTAAATATAATCACAGTGTTCAAAGAAAAACATATACATATGTACGTACAACCGGGTGTCGTAGTTACAAAAGTGATGGATAGTCTCGTCCCGAATAAAGAACGGATGCAGTCCACAGTTGATTGACAATGTTATTTGGCGCACCACAACGATCTCCTTCCTTCGCGCTGTGCAACGACACCTGAATCACACTATTGTTATTGATATAGACTATTCAAAGTTTATGAAGCATGTCTACTAGCTACTAGTCAATTAGTTTGATTCTGGGATTTAGGTAATTATTTTGACTCTGTGATTCGCGTATTGAAATTGAGGGTAGTGGGCATTGAAAATATTTAGCCACCTTCATTGCAAACCAGCCAGTTATCTTCTATTTTTGTGTGTACAATGCAATTAATATTATTTATTATAATAAAATTTTATCAGCGTGTGTGCCTTGGCATGTTAAGTTCAAGTACAATAAATCAAGTATGAAAGTACTTTAACCAGACTATAGTTATTACAGATACTTTACAAGGAAATAATTACCAAACTAATTTCCTTATGAGTCAAAGTCGATATCGGTGTGTTACTAAGCCTGTTCGTAATATTTGTTTACTTTCACCGATGGGCCAAGTATCATAATACTCTTATCCTATGCCTAAACAAACTGAGCTCACTGGGAACCCATAATGTGTGGTATTTATGGCCACCATTGACTCATTATTGTCCCTTGTTTAGGGTTACTTTACGCACACGCATACATTTGAAAAGTAATGTAATGACATCACGAATTATTATTTTGGTCGGTATGGTATCGATTAATATAGCGAACCAGTGCTAGGTGATCTGTTGCATTGAATCGAAGTTCCCTCGTGTTGGTACTTTATGTGAGAAGTAGAAGGGGTGTTAGGGTTCAATTATTTTTGGTGGTTACGGTATAGCGCATGCACTGTTGGCTCTGTAGCTCGGTATGCAATCAGTCGCGCGCGCAACACGGGCAGACCACCCGTGCCGTATTACGATAAAAGCTCAGACTTATCTAGCGAATGTTAGCTCTCCATTGATAATATTTACTCAGCTTGATGTGCGAGATAATAGTTTGTAAATATAGAATGGATAAAAATTTACATCATTTCCTTAGGTGGGTGAATGCCGAGTGGCATAGTTTATAAGATAGTCTGGTATAATGTAATCATTGACGGAATGCCATTGTTTTATTGCAGGTGGCAAAAGCGGTTTGTCGGCTAGTTCCAGTCGCTCCACTAGCCCGTTGGGACAAGGAGCTGTCAGCTTTATACCGCGAGTGCCAACTTCTTCATCCGGGTAAATTTGCTTGCATATAATGAGATGATGTGCTTTTCGTTTCCAAACTTTGGTTAGGGCTTATTTTGTATATTGAGCAGTATTCTTGAGAGTAAAGATAACTTTTAAATGAAACAACTTAATGAGATATTGGGGTACCTATCAAAATATTAAGTAGCTACTAAATGATTTTCGCAATTTCAATTTCTACTGGTTATTGGACACGCTATTACATAAATAAGGATAATACCCATGAAATTTAATGCTTATGTGAACCATGTCTATTTTTTTTTAAGTAGTTACCCGAGGGACATACAAACAATATTTTAAAATTTCTCTATAGAATAATACTATAGGTTTGGGTTGGACTATTTAATATTATACAGGGAATAAGAACATAGGTATTCTACAATGCTTTCACGGCAGCCTAGCCAATAACCATATTATGTCCTCATATTAAAAGCACGATAGAGATGAAATTTATGAAGCAGTCCAATTCATATGGTGAAAACGTTCATTACAACCTGTAGTAGTGCCTACAGTAATGTTTCGAAACTATTATAAAACAAAATCATCGAATAAAGCATTACTAAATTACATCTAACTTGTGCTTGTTGGTTACAGGTCAAGACCCAACTCTTCGCTATTAGCACCCGGTAGTAAGATCCCGTCGACATTAATTTCGCAAACACAGCAACACCCGCAAACACCGTCCAGTCAAAATGGAACACCTACAAAGCATTCCATGCTCGATAAATTAAAACTTTTTAACAAAGACAAATTGAGTAATGAAAAACAAAATAGCAAAAGTACAGCAGTGTCAAAACGCACCAGTTCGTCCAGTGGCTTCTCATCAGCTAAAAGTGAGAGATCAGACTCCAGTTTAAGCCTCAATGAGTCTTCTAACACCCCAAACTCACATATCAAATCTTCTAATTTAGTAGGACCTAAAAGTATAAGGCAACAAAGCGATACGTTATCAAAAGACAAGTCTGCTAAAAATGTAAAACCTAAGTTAGTTAGTTCTAAATCCCCTAAAGAACCTTCCACAAATTTGAGTAGAAACAGTGCTAAAACGAGTAGCAGTGACAAATCGAGAAATAGCCCGAAGCTTCCTGCACGTGACAAAGAGTCCAAATTAGCTGCTCCGAAGTCTATTAGTAACACCAAACTCAATCAGATCGATGACCATTCTAGGAACTCTAATTCAAAACTGGAATCGAAAATGGTAAAACTTTCGGGAAGTCAAATGAGGCTCAGTGAAAAGCGAACCGATAGTAGGACAGACGTCAAAAATCACCAGAGCCACGAAAATGTATCTCCGCCCTCAGGTCATGGAAATCAAAATCAAGCAGCGTCAGGACAAAATTTTGGGCCGCAGACTGGAATTCCAAAACCGACTGCTGCTGTGAAGGGAACTTTTAAAATATCGAAAGATGATAGACATATTATACATAAAAGTACAAATAGTCAATTAAGTCCTATACAAAGCAATTCTAGTTTAAATTCTACAAATAACGTAAGTGCACTTCCATTCAGTAGAGAACAGTCTAATTTAAGTAAAGATATAGCACAAAAACAGACTTTGGCAGTATCTCCGATGCCTGTCTTTAATGCAGGAAATCATACTCACACATCGCAAATGTCTGAAAGTTCTCATTCTAATTCCACTCATAGTACTACTGGGCAACATTCTAATTCGAGTGATAGTAGTGTCATATACCGTCCTTCCAGTGAATCTGGTTCAGAAATATCTAAAACTGCTACTAACACGATGAATCCAAATAAACGAATGGACATGAATACTACTTACATTAACGAAGTTATAAACGAAGCTGAAATCTCAGAAAAAGAAGCAGCACAAAGAAGACCTCTAGACAAATCTGTCCCAAAACCTACATTTGACCACAACAGGACGCTGACCGAGTTAAACAAGCGGATGGAAAATGAAAGTAGATCGAGTACACCATCCCATGGTCGTGATAACTCGCTTGGTGACGATGAAAACCCAATGATGAATGTTTTGCCCATGAGGCCACTTCTGCGCGGTTATAACAGTCACTTGACTCTTCCAATGAGAACATCGGGTTTAACGCAAAAGAACATTCCTGGCTATCCCCATCACGCTAATACGGTGAAAGCAAACTTTGGCAGGGAAAACATTGGATTGCGTGACCGTTTAAATTACGGACCCGGATTTTCTAACCCAGATTATTGTGATCTTGAAATAGCCTCGGGTTATATGTCTGACGGTGATTGTTTGCGGCGTATAAATCTTGGTGAAATGGAGTGTGCTAGGAACAATGATATGATGGATGGATACATGTCGGAGGGTGGCGCTTCGCTGTATGGTCGCCGCATGAACTACCAACAACCTTCTCAACTGCAGCAGCTGGATGAGAGGTAAGTTTAGTTATATATTACGTACCTCTTTTTCCATTTAATATTGTAACTTTATATATTACGTGTTTTATTTTTGCTTATAACCGTGCTATTTATGTGTATTTGTGAGATTAAATGATAATTTGCAAATACTGTATCCAGTCGACACTGAAGCACAATTAAAAAGCTCCCTCAGGGCCTGAGATTCATTGCCGTGTTGGAATTGCCCCGGTAATGGTTGCGCTTTTTAGGGTTTTTAGGGGCGCTGAGTTAGCTACATACTGAGTTATATACGGTTTTTTTATTCTCTTTAAAGCTTTAGATAAAAAATCTGTAAAATAGCATTATTTATGAAACATGCGATAAAATCTTCATTGTATAATGATTGTATAATTTCTCACATAGTTAGTCGCTATGCGAAAAATAATAGATCAAATTAATAACATTATTCAAAGCCGCTGACCTGACTGTTGCTAGAATGGCGTCATTTATGTAACAAACATTATGTAACCGCCCAGGTGGAAAAGTTTCTGACTTGCCCTTTACAGAGACGTCAGCTGCTTGTTTAAATTGCTCTTTCGTACATTTTAAACTACAATCTAAATGTATGAAAAACTCTAACTGGCTTCTAATATTAAATTGTATTCTTAAATATGGGGTTTGGGGGGTATATATTTTTAATAGTGGTAGATGAATATATACATGATTCTCAGTATCTTATATACGTACTTAAATAATGTAAGTGGTAAGGTAGTCTATTTTCCAATAGCGTCGGTTGAGTCTCTCAATCCACAAGTGGTCGGCCCGCACTCCGTCACTCTCCGGTATAATGTAACGATGGTCTAACGCGTGTGTCTCTCGGGTCATTGCTTACATCTTCGTCAATTATTGATTCCACGTTACCAGAACCATTAACAAAAAAAATGTTGTATAGAATCTATAGAATTTAGTGTTAGAGCCGATAAATAAAGTGTGATGAAATATAGACAGAAAATAGGATACTTCAAAAACCAAAATAGTTTAAAGCAGTGACGGATAGAAAGTTTCTACAGTAAAACAGTGAGCCGTTAAAGAAAGTTTACCTAATTCAAAGAAAGTTGTAAGAGCGTAATACATATATAGAATTGGTTGTTTAAGCCAGCTAGGAAAAAAATACTTTTGTGATTTCGTGTAGCAAATGACTCACCAATCTAAAATCAAAGGCAAGTTAATATTCCGGCTGCGACAGTTTGGTGTTGGTAGTTTGCTAGTGTGAACAAAGCGTTTTGTTAATATTTGGACCCTGCTTCCCGCGGTGTGCAACCGACGATCTCGCAGTGTCGACTACACAGCGTACTCACACTGTCGCACCGCTTGGGGAGAGGGCGGGGTGGCCAAAATCGATACTCCTACGTCTCATGCCGCCCCTGCCCCGCGCGTAACCTCTGTGCCGCCGCCTCGACCCTAACCACCCCCAACAGAACCGCACCATTCGGCACCTTAACGATCTTAACATAAAACTGTACTTTCGACGCTGCGCCCAATGACATCCTACATTTTTAGGTTCAGATTTCTTCTGAATGCCATCATGCTTTAATGCGTTTTCCCATAATATTGTCAATCGATTCTCAATTCGAGACACAAATGAACTACGGACCGAATTATTTACGCTCTCATTTTCATTTCGGAGATTAATCGTGCTTAAAATAATGTAGGTAATATCACATGGGTACAAACTGTGGGGATAGATAGGGGTTTCAATGTCATATAGTGTATACGTAAGCTGTGTTGTCAGCGGTGTCGGTGTTGCCGTAGCGTACGGGCGAGGGTCCGTGGACGCGGCGGCGGCGGCAGGGCGGGCGGCACTCGGCGCCGCGCACTATCGGCGTGCGGGCGCGCCGTACTCGCCGCCCGCGCTCACACACGCACGTGACAAACTTTCCCGATTTCCTCGACGGAAAATGTAAATCTGTTGCCGGCATCGATCGTCCCGTCGCCAGACGCGCGCTCGTCGAACCGAGCACGCCGATCACAGCTGGCGCCATGGAGCTGGACCGCACTTAACAAAGGATCGCGGAACGAACGCGCCACACGCTATTCTCGTGGACTGTTATTATTCCATTTAAACATTGGTGTTAGTTAATAAGTGTATCTTAGACGATGTAGTGGACCATATGCGTTGTGCCTTCTGTCACTTGATCTGGGGTGAGCGGCAGTACCGGTCGGAAGACGGACAATATTTAATTTGCTGTAATTTTATACGCCAACAATGATAATAATTTCGCGGACACTAATATAAGATCAGTGTTGCCTTGCTACGTGTCTTTGCTTTTCGCGTTAGACGTTGTAACTAAGCTTACGGTGCTTTTTAGATAATATAACATTTAGAAGAGATAAGTTTTACAAGAAATTAAAATCATCAACGCTGAAGATGGATAAAACGAATTTGGTGAGATTTTTTTGTTCATATCTGCTGTATTTGTCTAATTAAACTTATTATTATGATCAAGTTAATTGTCGTACAGGCAATAACCCTCCAAACATCTGGCGGTTAGCGCAGTCAATGTATCGCTAGTTTGTCACATGTGGTCACCATTCCTGACACAATATCGCATACTTATCATTTATAGCTTGAACAAACAATGCATAAAGGATTCAATAGTTAATTTTGTTATGTTAATCAATTGTATTACGTAAAGTCGTTGTCTTTAATGTTGGCAATAAGTATACGGTTAGTAACCCGGAGCGATTGATCCGTATATAAGGTTATTACTTCGGCATCTGTAGGGTTATGGGCTGGGGCGGGAATCCCTAAGCCTGATCCCCCGGACTGAGTTCCACAATTTCATTGAATTCCCAATGTTATTAGAGATTTCAGAGAGTACCTATGTAGCTATATCTTGGAAGTATGTCGGTACTTAGCCTTTTACGTTCTTGCACATGTGTAACATTCTATATAATAAGTAAGATATACTTAGAATAAATCTATAAGTACTTACACGAAAAAAGCTTTTACATACATTTAAATGTACATATTTATGTCGTAAAACTGCAAGGACGACGTAAAAATGCTTACCCGCGTAGAAAGTTAAAGCGATCAGAGAAATTTAAATCCACTACATTAAATTTGGTCCCCTCCTAAGGCGGGGGCTAACCAACCGAATCGCGACGTATGTTGACGGTTTAGATATTCCATATATACGGAGTCTTTTTAAATATGTCGGGTATAATTTTGTTTAGATTCACATCCATAAGTTTAGGTAGGGTTACAAGACTAAAATGCATTGCCGCCGTCGATTATTAATAAAAGGGGTTACGTTAGTTATGAATCATAAACTGGGTATTTTTATTTGTGCGTTTTATTTGCAATACGCTGTCAATAAATGCACAATGATTGAAAATCACTGAAGTTCATTGAGTCTATTAACGATACTGATGAGATTGGACGTCTGATTAATCATATTGTTCAAGAAGACAAACAGAAAACAAATAAGAGAGATCACAATGAACAAAAGCTACAGTAAGTAAAAGATTCTTCATTTCACAAACTTGCCAGCTATGTAGCTGAAATGTCATTGTTTTATTTCGCAACAGTCTTGCTTGACTTTTATAACAGCTGGAAAACGGCAAGCGGAAAATCTGAAAAAATAAAGGACTTAACAATATGGGAACTATTCTCGCTGCAAAACTTTTAAATTCTGCGTTCGGATATTGCAAAGCGAATGCCGTTCTGTTTGTTCCGCTACTTGAAATTTTAATGAGATGAAGTCGAGCGTTCGAAATAACTTGTTATCTTCTACGGCAGGAATTTCACAAGTACATAATTAACACGTTGCAATCGGCTTTCTACAGTTTTCTCATTGTTTATGTAATTAATTTGGTATTGGAAAGGAAGGGCAGCTACAATACTGAAGGTCTGAAAAAGATACTGTTTCATGATTTTTCTATATGTATTTTTTTTCGGATTTTCGTTAGATTCCATGAGAAAAAATAGAAGTTGTTGATAAACAAAAAACTCTACCGACAATTTTATAGAAAATTTTGATGTTTGAAATCTATAGGAATCGGCTTACCTATAATTTAATATGAATATTGAGCCAAAAAATTGTAGGTACCATACCTTAGAGCGGTTTAAATATTAATGTGTATATTTGTAAGACATACAGCATTAAATGTTCACGTGAATGTGTCTAAGCAACTTTATGAGTAACAAGTCTTAACTTTGACAAGGGTAAGCCTCCAGCCAGGGACATGATATGCCTCCGTGCCTCATTATTCCGAACAAAATTAATGAACCGAGACACTCGATACCGAAGGTATTTTCAGGTTTAAATATAAAACAAAGTATCTGGTGTTTATGTCGCAGATGGATAGTAGAATCCGCTGTTTTCAAAACTGCTAGCTGATTTGGTATTTAGTAATTACGTCGATCTAAATTTTAAATTTTTATTGCTTCTGACTTAAAAGTAAAATTAAGTTATTGTTATTAAACGACACACAAAGCCATATGCGACAAAATTTCAAACTAAAATCAACAATCTGACAGTTCATTTCACACTGTTTTACATAATCTCTGATCGTTGACCCGCTGCATTGATAAAGGCAAAACGTTCATTAAATTCTGCGTGTTATAGTTCAGTAATTATGTAAAACCGCTAAACGTCGTTCAGCTGTTTTTCATAACAGTACTGTTTTGTAAATCAGCTAGCAGTTTTGTATAACAGCGGATTCTACAGTCCATCTGCGACATATATATGTATATCCTTTGTGGAAACTAAGTAAAATAGTTGTGTTCAGAAATAAAGGTAGAAAATATACTCTTATAAGGACTTTTTTAATATAAACCGTGTTGATGTACATTAAGTTTTAAGATTTTTCCGTAAACAAAGGTGGGTGTTTACCGTGTATTTTTTGCCTTCGTAGCGTAGCTCTTTAGTTGAAAAGACTTTGTGTAATTTAACTACGTAGGTGCTACGACTACGTAGTAATTACTACAGCTGAGATTATTTACTAAAGACGTTTTGGATTTCCTTTTCGAATCGATACTATATATATGCTTAGTAGGCTCGGTATCAATCGGTGAGATGGGGGTGTACAGTACACGTCTGTATAACTTTTCGAAGTATGCAAGCATGATGCTTAAATAGTACCTACATACCGTAACAGCAGCTAGTCTGCTTCTAACAACTCTACTATGCGTACCTAAACAGCAAAATTCGGACATTAAAATAATATAAGCAGCACATAAAGTAACTAGTTTTTATTAGTAAAGTATTTAGACCCCATTTAATTACAATTACTGAAAAGAAGTTAGAATTATTTGAATGTTTCTACCATAATAAATCGCGTATAACAGCATTTTTTCTTTATATTGTCTTTGTACTGATGAACTTTAACCATTGTACGTATCACTAGATCAATTAGCCAATTTAAAACATTTTGTGATCGAAAATTTTTAACAGCTACTGAAGCCCTTCATTATTACTTTTTACATGACTGCCCAAAAAAAGAAGTGTCATTAGGGTTCATGTATGTATGTTTGCGTGTTTCTTTATTCCACCATAACTTCTAAACGCCAGAACAGATTCAGATGTTCACATGGTATTGATTAAATTCCTTACATTATGTAACAAAGGCTAGTAAGATTTAAAAAAATATTGTAATATAGTGGCTATGGGTAACCAAAAAGATGTGAAATAAAAAAATATAATTTGCACATGACAAGCGTGCTTTTTTATATAGTGTTGTACAATAACCGGATCTTATTAGTTAGTCCCTACAAAATAGAAACTCTAAAAGCTCAGTATCGGCTATCGTGCAACTATCTAACGAACGTCAAAGCATCTAAAAGCGTCAGTTTAGCTGATAACAAAGTGAATTCAAGTTGAAATAGGTACACCGAGAGGAAATCCGGTTGCTTCTGAATAGCTTTCAACGTTCGAATCGATGTCTGTTTGTACGACTCTCGTTATCGGTATTTCAATGTGTTACAGAATGATTCAGGTTTGTAATATACAGAAATTGGAAACATATTTTCATTTGACATAGGAATACGGGCTTCTTTGATGAAGAGAATTTGGAAATAAATAAGTATTTAAATATTTAATATACTAGCTGACCCCGGAGACGTTGTTCTGTCATATAAAGTTTCTGGATAGGGCCACCCTTATCATCTAGGGGTATAAAAATAGCCTACGACCTATTCTCAGACCTACGAAATATACACAAAAAATTTCATAAAAATCAGTCAGCCGTTTCGGGGGAGATCAATAAAAAATCTGTGGCTCAAGTTTTTTATATATTTGATTTTTTATTACTGCTTCAGTGGTCTAGTGGGCCCAAGTGCAACTGCTGGGCGTCAGCTCTGGTTTGATTCCCAGGTCGGGCACAGCTTTATTGAGTTTTTCTGTTAGGAAATTCTCAGTAATAGCCTGGAATTTGGAATAGTGGTAAACCCCCATTACATGGGACCTAATAACAGCATTGCTGAGATGTGGTTGTACAACAGTGTACACCTCTGCTCTCAGTGTCTACCTCTTCGGGGAAGTTAGGCGTGATGCTATGTTATTTGTGTTTATAAGTTGAGTGAGTGTGGAACACAGTGTACGTGTCTTAAGTCGAAAAAAAAATTAAGTACATAGGTAGTCGATAAAAGAGGTAGCAGTAGTAATCTGTCGTTCTCCGTGGCTTCACGGATCCTCACCACTAAGTACTCTTAGCATTCTGATATCTAATTGTTGTCCACGTGAATGTTGTAAAAGTTATTCAGGAGTTATGAGAGTTCAATAAATGTAATTTCATATCTTAGGTTTTCGCTATCACTACACATATACACACTATACATAAAACAACTTTAAACCGGATTAATCGCGTGAATTCTTGGTTTATGTTTTCCTGCGACCACGAATGCTGCAAAGTGTTCGAAACGTCAGGAAAAACAAAAACCAATAATACACACGATTAATCCGGTTAAAAGATATTTTATTATGAAATGTAATTTGATACATAAACCTGTTTAGATTTTCCTAACGAACAGTATGTATGAAAAATGACGCCATTTAAAATCCTCCTAAGCCGTAGGGTTTATTATCGACTACAGGTAAATATTTTTTGTTTGAAACGTTAATGTCATGACTGTTATTTTATATTGATTTTAAAATATATAAATCCACTTCAGTATGAGTCCACGCAGTACGCCGACTCACATTTCGTTTTATTACGACGACCACGCGTAACGTACGACTACTGTTTTTATAAAGATAAGTTCTTAATTGGATATAAAATATTGAATGTTATCGAAGTATTAAAATTTCCAATATTTAAAATACCTCGTAGATTTAGTGTTCCCTGGTAGGGCAAAGTTGTAATGGACTTTTTTGATAGGAAATTTTCGGTGTTTGGAATTGTGCCGGGTTGATGGCAATAAGCCACACTTAGTAACTCACAGCATCGGTGGAATGTGGGTGTGGTACTTTTCTGCCTAAACATTCGGGGCGTGAGGCTATGCTATGCAATATTTAATTGCAAAGAAGCAGATATAATAATATCTCATTAAAATATTTAACTACTATAGCTCAGAAACTCAAAGAGAGTCCTGGCCTCCAAAACGAAAACTAAATTAAAATATTATTCTGCTATTTCGAAGCGATAATGATGTTGTTACTGATAATGAAGTTGGAAGCGCTAACTTGTGTATATAGGTTAATACAGCGTAATGAGTTTAATTAAACATGATGGTATCCTGGTAAGCTACCGATAATGTGTAATGACAGTATCAGTAATTTCGGTAAATTTCTTTTAAATACGAGGACAGTTCCATCTGGCTAATGGCAGTGTTTAAAAAACATTCACATTTTTATTTACAGCAGATGAAGTATTGTCGTAATGAGAACCAACATTAAACCTACTCAATGCTATCAGAATAAATACCAATTGAAATACTTTTGTTATCTTAACCTAGCCCAATACATTAACATTATAGTAACACCACCAAATCAGCAATGTTTACGATCTAAAAAAACATACGGGGAACACATTCAAATAACACAAAAGAGCATTCATCATTTCAGCGAAAATAATGATGAGATGAACGAGAGAATAATGAGAGAGCTGCCTGGCTCATAGATAATGAGGAACGCAGTAGGAGACTGTTCCTTTCAGGAGATCCGTCATCATTAGTGCGCGGCTCCGGGCGCTCAGTTTTCATTAAGACGCCAATGTTTCAAATGACAACAGCCAAAGGCGTAGGGAAGTATTACGCACCTTACGATTATTGTACTGTATACATACCTATGTTTATCGGTACTAATTGTCGTGGAAGAAAACGCCTCGTTCACGTCGATGGAGCGCCTGATTACGTTTTTATCTCCCCCTGCCTCGTAGACATGCTGATACCTACTGTATTTTCCCTCAGGTTTAATCCATAAAGTTTTGCCATTTAGATCTGTGAAGTATCTGTTTTTTATAGTTTGTTTGGTTTAAATGATGTTTATTAACAAATTTTTTTACTAATTGTGCTTAATTAATTAGTAGATACGTGAAGCTTTTTGCTCGTTGAGCTATCATGTATAAACTGGTTGCATTAGGGCTGAATACCGATAGTCAATCATTTGGTTTTGTTTTCCTCTTACATTATTCTCACATAATACGATTGTAATGTGTCAACAGAAGTAAAGTTTACAATCATTTAGTAATATCTTAGGTTTTCGCGATCTCTAACCAAAATAAAATAACTTTTGACTGGATTTATCGTGTGTATTATTGGTTTATGTTATTCCTGATGTTTCAAAAAATTTGCAACGTTCGTGTTTGTAGGATGACAACAATTAATTAAATATGCAAAAACCGCAGCCCACTTCCACGGCTTTTGAAACACAAATCCAGACACACGCGTGAAGAATACATTACCTGGCTCTTACACGCTGAATTCTTTAGGGCTACATAATTTACTCTCGTTTTTATACGCAATTCGTCAATTAAAGTCTATAATGTTTATACATTAATCTATCACTTCTATACTATTATTCTAACTTTGTATAGATACAGACCATTTAATTTTTTATCCGCACTTAACTAGATTTCACCAACGTCAAAAATATAATGACAAGGCCCTTATTGTTAAAATATTATTGTAGTTAATGTGGAGTAAAAGTTAAAATGTTATATATCATAGTATATAAGTTGGCAAGAGGCCATTATGAAAGGTAAACAAGAGGTAACAAGAATGGCTTAACGCCAGACAAGCTGGAGGTTTTAAAACTTGGCACATAACATTTTTCACTGCGGACTTTAATAAATAAATGAATAAATATTCATATTCATATAAATGATCGTGCTTTCGTGCCCGAATTCGGGTATTTTTCGTGATGGTGTGAGCAGAATTCTTATGAGTGTCAACATTGGGTCCGTCACAACCATTTCTGTAACGTTGTGCGTTGGGTTTAAAGATTACTATTTGCATAAGTAAAGCTGTTTTGGTAGCCCTATGCTGACAGGCAAAATAATCTTTGCTTGTTTCTTTTTTGACTTGCAGGAAATATAAACGACTCAGGAATATGTTTCTTACTTAAATTAGCATTATATAAGGTCCTAAATTATTAGGTAACTTCCTTTAATATACACGTCTTATATTTAGGCCTTTAACATCTTATATCAAAATTGTCTAGTTTACCAAAATTAACTGCCTACCTACTATTTACCATATTTAACGGACGAGTCTTAACAAATTTAAGTTTGAATTGCCTATTCAAAATTTCATTTTTATTAATTCGGACTCTATTGCAATAAATGTCAAGTTTCAATAAAAAAATAATTGTCAATGATATTTAATACATCAATGATACTAAACAGACATTTAAGTAGAATACGAAGTTAAAATATTGCCAATTTATTAAATTGTATCCTGCACAAATGAGATATGTTCATTTAAGCCAAGAATAAAATGAAATTATGCATTATTTGTAATTACCATTATACCAGCAAGACCAAAACTGCTCCTCTAACGGCAAACACTGCGAAAGTAGTGCAAGAATTTTCAGCTAAGGTTTCTATGAATTCTTATGTACATAGGAGGAAGTTATCGAATAAATTAGGGCCTTTTATACAGATCTACCAGTTGTAAGCCAGTCATAAGACAAACGGCATTTGTTCGGTTACAAAATTAAATATAGCAAACAGCCAGCACATGGATGGCGCTCGAGTGTGAAGACGCTTACTTTTTTTTTTTTCAAAAATAGAATGCAATATGGATTACTGCATCTCGTTAGCAATAAACTAGGACACTGCGGCATTTGTAACCGCGAAGGCTTGGCTGACTGTAATAGATTACAGTTTGCTTAACCTGCCTTCAAGACAGAAGAACAATTTTCTCGGCACCATTTCTTTCCTCTACGAGGGCTGTATTTCTCACTCCATGTAATTGTGGTACTTACTGTAAGTGGAACACAGGAAAACTGGAAAGTTAAAAAAGTTGACGTACTTTTTCCGTCTTATCGTAATCTTTATTGCGGGGTAAGGAATTCTTGTCCCCTATTTTAGTACGGGAGGGCCAAAATGTTCGAAGTTGGGTTGAACAAACATATCTGACTAACTTGTTCTATAAAGATTCGTAATGATCGACAGTAAAACAATCAGGTGAACGTAATGCTTATAATTTTTAGAAAAAAACAACCTTGTGAAGTAATTGCCTATATTTTCGTTTACACAATTCTAAATTTGGTAGAAATAAATACAATACCTGTAGGTTTGTAAACAAACATACCTACTATATGTATGCCAGCGGTATTTTTACATGAACTCAATTTCCATAGCCAGTGTTCTTCGATTTATGATTAAAATTGCCCTTTCACTTATCAAAGTAGGTACTGCGATATCGACCTCCTTACACGAGTTAAAAATAAACGAACTCTATTCTTCAGCATAAAGACTCCATTGATCCTAAATGAGTGTAATAAAGAGTGATTAACGATCATACTGAATACACCCGTTCTTTCGCAGTATTAGGTAGCTCACTCATCTTGTTATAATTATGTTTGAACTCATTTCTTTGTTTTTACGTTATTATCAAATAAAAGCCGCATTGCGTACTAACTAAAACAATTTTATTTGTTGGAACAATTTGTAAATTATGTTTTAGCCTAAGTCAATTTCCACGTAAGACATAAATTTGTTATGTATTTATTGCTTTAATTCCTTTGTAATTGTTTGTAAATTTTATAAGTGACATACCAAATAATGAATCTAATAACGATCTCTCGACAGCAATATCGTTTAGGGGTGTATCTCTGTATCTCTGCCCCGCACATCTTTAAAAGTGGGTCGCAACGACATGTTGCTCATCTACATAAGAGAATAGGCAGGCCCTTTTATCAGTCGCCATCAATTCAATCCCTTTGTTAAGCTCAGCCGCGTTTGTACGGCACCCTGCGTTCAATCTACTTTGATCTCGTACGTAATACCACTACACACACATACTACACTATATAGGCACTAATAAGTCACACAACATAAAATAAACGTGCTGAATAAACCTTAAGCTCGGTAAAGATTAACCACCCATAATCCTGACCCGTGTTGGATTAAGGTGAAGAGGTCAAATGTATGGAAGCAGACAAAGTAGGGTCGGACTTCCCTCGCAAGGAATGCACCGTAATAAAGGCTTTGTAACCAAATGAAAAGAAAACAAATGACAAATGAAGTGGAAGATATCTAATTAGGCTGGCGACTAGCGTCGTAGAAGAAAAAATCGACCCAACGTTGAACGGTTGATTAAAATAACGCTATTACTAAGCGCTGTAAGCTCAAGCTTCGCTAACTAAGGAGGTTAAGTCGAGTTAAGTAGTCATAGTTTGTGGTTGAAAATAGCTTTAATTTAAATTGGCTGAAACCTTTTCACCTTAAACACAAACTGTACTATACTACTGTTATAAGGCAAGCGTATTATTAAGCAACCTATTAGAAGTACAAAGCTCGTAGTTTCAAATTCTGAGTATTATTCTTAGGTTTTTTAAGGCTTTTAACACTGACTCATTCAAGGAGGCAATGCGGTGGGGTGCCCTTCAATACCATTTCGAAGCAAAGGGACATGTATCTTCGAAGTAAAGGGGCCCTTGTCAATTTAATAAATACTTAGAATAGTATATGTTCGTTAGTTCGTTCGTTGTAGTATATGTATGCTTCGCTAGGACGATTTTGAATGATAAATACTGTGTGGATGTTAGTAGGATTTGGGGTAAATATAAATTGTCATTTTTGTGATCCAATTCAATTCATTTATTTGCGAAATATGGGTACATGAGTTCTTAAAATATAATAAACTATATATACAATATACTTAAAACTAAAAATAATAATAATAATTATATATACTATAGAGCGTCGAAAAATTCATCCGCATCACTATCAACTGGTAACGTGCCCAAAAGGCTGGCAGCATTGCCACGTTGAATGGCAATGCTGATTCTCTGTGCGAAGAATAGACCAGCCTTCAGGTCACGTGAACTGTCGACCAATCGCCTTGAAATTTTTGTGTAATTCAATAGTTCAGACGAGTCGTAGAAAAATCTGTTCTTTTGGTAGATATTATTTTCATCCAGCTAAAGCATAGTAGCCTATTATTTGTAACACATAAATTGCTACTTTCATAGTTATAACACATAACGCGTTTCCATTGTACCTACATTCAACCTACTCATCCTAATAACCAAATTATTGTTCACCGGTTACTAAACACGTGCATTTTTCGAGATTTCTTGACTAGTTTCGAACTCGTAAATGCAATCGCAATGCCGCGAGTCAAATTGGAGCTGGATCGCGCCGCCTAGCGTCTCGTTCGCGCCGATGATTCCTGTTAACCATATTCAAAATATGAAAATTGAATTACTTAATTTCTTAGTCGATCATGCCCAATAATACGATGGAAATATTAGCATCGCCGTTTCTTTCGAAATATTTTTAACATAATCTAAATCTACCATTTATAAAATAATTTATGATAATAAAGCTTTACCAATTACATAAATAAACAATTGTTTTAATCGATTCTACAGACGCGGCGGTCGCAATAGAGGCATGGAAGGTGGCAGCGGTGTCGTATACCGCGTGGTGGGACGCACGCGCAGCAAGGCGGACTGCGGCCAGCAAACGGAGCGGCAGCCGCCAGCGCCGCGTCAACAAGACACTACATGGAAGAAGTACACCGACTCACCGGGAGTTGGGGCTCCACCTCTGGTAATTATTGAGCAGGCTACTTGAGCATATAGTATACTCTATCGGACTGTAGCGGTCCAAGCGGTAGCCGCCAATGCTGCCTCAAGAAATCCACCTGGAAAAGGTACGCAAGCTAGCCACTGGTAACTGCGACCACGAACGCTGCAAAGTGTTCGAAACGTCAGGAAAAACAAAAAACCAATAATACACGCGATTAATCCGGTTAAAAGTTGTTTTATTATAATGCCCTAAGCACGTTAAGAAGACAAGAAGAAGAAGAAGTACCATAATGTACCAAGTGCTATTGTTTATTTGATTATATTCTATTTGAACAAACAAACTTGAATCGATCTGCATGGTCATCATCATCAATGTAGCACTTTACTTAATAAAACTGACTTGCCGCGTATGAAAAGCCTGCAAAATAAACAACTACAAAGCAAGTAACAAAAATATGTATGTATACATTTGCAAATAGTACATCAGCAGGTCAAGCAGAACTGGACTCAGGGTTCCCGTGTTATATAGTAGTATCTAATTAGTTAACTGTCAATCAATCTGCCTAGCCTTTTCCCAGATACATTGGGGTCGGCTTCCAGTCAAACCGGATACAGCTTAATACCAGTATTTTAGGAGCGACTGCCTATCAGACCTCCACAACCAAATTATTGGGTAACACGATATCTCGTGGTAAGACTGGTTGTCAGACTTTCAGGCCTCTGACTACCCGTAAAGGCTGTCATAGCTCTTAATTTGATAACCGGGATCGACGATTTTACGTGCTCTCCGAGTTACGGAGGGGTCTCGGTATAAACTTAACCTCGATCGATCTGTGCGGCTATATTAGCCACGAGCCCATATTTAGTCACATGTATAGGTACTGAATAGATAGCGATTACGTCACCATAAGACATATTAAAATATAGAAGAAAATTTTTGAGTAATTAGCAGAGGTCAGGATGGCTTAGTTGGCAGTATTTATCCGGGAGGCGCAGGTTCAAATCCAGCTCACAACCTTATTTTTCTTTCCACAATAAATTATAACGTTATATAGGGGGTTCTCTGCTCTTAGACATTGAACTGGGAAAATGCTAATTGAAGACCACGTCAGAAACACTGCTAACTATCATTAGTTATAAATAAGACTGGCAAGTTGGAAGTCCTGTTCAATTACGAGCTTCATTATTAAGTCGCTGACTAATGTCTAAATCCAGAAAGTTTGTCATGGACTTATTGATAACTTGATTATTTCAGAGTCTCATTTGTTTTCTTTACTAATTGCAGAACCAGCCAGCGCCGGCGCCGCCGAGTCCGTCGCACGGACGCAAAGGTGAAAGACGCGCCGGCCACCACTCACCTCAGCATCACAAGCGAGAGAAGCTTACTGCTGCGCAGCAGCTAGGCATTGCGCCACATCCACAGGTAACCTATACAAATTCTTCTGCTTCGATATTTTAGGGGGTCAAACGATGTATGACTCATGCGTTAGCGAAAACATTGTTACAAATATCTACACAGCAATCTACTCATAAAAACACTACGCTCTTACAAGTAATAACCGTCAGATTGTCACCGGGAGAACGTAAAAAAAGTCATTTGAATACAATAACTATTTAATTCTTTGGAACAGAATATTCTATATTGAATTATTTAAATAACCGTTGTATTGTATTTATTTACAGTATGCTGCATCCAATTCGTCTGGTCAACATGCTTCGAGGAGTGGAGGGTCACAGGTATGAATATTACTATTTATATATCTACTATAATATCTCATAATAAGCAATTGGCAGTAGTAGCAACCCATATAAACTGATCGCATTGAACAACCAATAGGTATAAAAAAATCATTAATGACGCTACCATTGTGCTAGCTCCAATCGCCCAGCGGTGGATCTTCACGACCGTCGAGTGTGTCAAGTGGAGGAAACGGCAGCAGTTGTTCTTCCAGCAAAGCGAAGGTGCCACAAAACTTCGGTTACGTGAAGAGACAGAATGGTGTTCAACAGCCAGCACAACAGCCTAACGGACCTCCACAACATGGTAAACTATTAAATCAATATATATATATAGCAACATTATTTAGGAATAAATTTAAAAAGCGCCATAAAAAAGAAACTTATGAACCCAGAACCATGAACGTTAATACTTTTCCTAAATTAAAAACATAAAAACGTCCTGGCTTCATTATATTAATTAGAAAATGAAAAGAATGAAACGATTAAAATTGTAATATTCTGAGTTTTATTAAACATAAAAATAACGTTTTTTTTTTTTTTTAACTAGGCCTCTTATTCAAGATATGTCTTTGAAAAAGCATTAACGCCTGCTTAGCGAACTCTAAAGTTACAATATTAAATGGAAAAAGAATACGGTCGCGAACAGGATTCGAACCTGCGCCTCCCGGATAGATACTCCAGGCGCTCTGACCAACTAAGCCATCTCGACCTCTGCTCACCACCGCGAATTCTTCTTCCATATTTTAACACGTCTTATGGCGACGTCATTGCAATCAATTCAGTACTTACAAGTGACCGAACCGACACGACTAACTTTGCAGTTAATACAATGTCGTAAAGAATGTAATTACCTTAATAATTCAAGATATGTCTTTGAAAAAGCATTAACGCATGCTTAGCGAACTCTAAAGTTACAATATTAAATGGAAAAAGAATACGGTCGCGAACAGGATTCGAACCTGCGCCTCCCGGATAGATACTCCAGGCGCTCTGACCAACTAAGCCATCTCGACCTCTGCTCACCACCGCGAATTCTTCTTCCATATTTAGCTAAGCATGCGTTAATGCTTTTTCAAAGACATATCTTGAATTATTAAGGTAATTGCATTCTTTACGACATTGTATTAACTGCAAAGTTAGTCGTGTCGGTTCGGTCACTTGTAAGTACTGAATTGATTGCAATGACGTCGCCATAAGACGTGTTAAAATATGGAAGAAGAATTCGCGGTGGTGAGCAGAGGTCGAGATGGCTTAGTTGGTCAGAGCGCCTGGAGTATCTATCCGGGAGGCGCAGGTTCGAATCCTGTTCGCGACCGTATTCTTTTTCCATTTAATATTGTCACTTTAGGCCTCTTATTGTTTTCCTTTGCTGGTACTCATCAGAAAAAAGTCTTGACACAATTTAGAAAAGGCGGCAAATTGTTGATTTCTAATGAATGAATCATGTAATATTAGAATATTTGTATTTGTTATTACTTCGTTATGGCTTCGTTACTTTCAAACTAAACTAACTAACTATAACTATTAAAATCATCAATTTTTTTATTTTATTTGTTTTAGGTGGTAGAACGGCGCAAGTTTCTGCTGTGCCAAGAACGAAAGTCAAAGTGTCGGGTGGTACACAAACTTGTACACAAGATCTTCAAATACACAGTAAGATAGATTTTTAATTTGTTAGGAATTATATATCTAAAAACTCCTTTTTCACTAGTCAATCGCGTGGATGATGTAGAGGGCGATTAAAGTAAGTAGGAAACATAAAATCTCATGGAGATTAATGTAGATTCCTTTTTGCTATACTTAATCATTCGTATAAATGTGCCGTCAAGAACGCTTATTGATAAGAAGCCCAAAGGCACTTTTTATTTAACGTTAATGCTCATAAAATATGCTTGTTTTCGGTTAGCAACAGCCAGGTTTAACCTGCCTTTCGAAGACGATGAAAATACTCATAGTGATCACCCATCCACAGACTGCCCGCGTAAAGGGTTGCTTGAGTTCACATTAATTTTACCACAAAAAAGTTTGCAACGGGCTATAAGCGCCTCTTATTTGAGATTTGCTGATTTTACAATGATAAAATTTCAGATAATAGAAATAATTGTCTTGTGTGGTCTCACAATTGTCACATTTTTAGCTGGAATACTTGAGAGCGTACATATTATTGGTACAGGCTAACTTGAAAGAGACCTTAGAATTTTACGTTTGCCATGTTTCATGACTACCTACGCAGAAAATGGTATCGGTCCGAAATCGTTTTCTTTGGGTGGCACAGCCGCGGCGCAACTCTCAGCATCGGTGCGAGAACGGTTGCTGGGGTCGCAGTCACTGCCAAAACCTGGGACCCACGAGTTTGCAGCTCTCTTCCATCATCACAGGTAACTAAATGTCTTTATTATTTTTATTTTATTTTTACTAACCTCTTTGTATAGACTGTTATGATGTGCCTGCATTTTGGAATATGTTGACGTGCTGGCAATGGATGTTGTGTTGATGGATTAGTTTTTTAATATTTCTGCTTTTAAACATGCATGACATGTCACAAAATGTTTATATAGGCATCATCTTTATACTCATACTGTATTAAGTAATTGACGCGTCATATTTTAGGGACGGAAATTGGGATCGTAATATCTATTACAAGATTCTATATTAAGAATAAGGCTGAAATTATGATTTTATACTATAATTTATATACTTACGTCATGTAAATTATATCAATTCGTAGACATAATATCTCACAGCTGACTTCCAAGTCATACAAGTCAACTACGTTGGCCTGAAACAATTATTTCGTTGACATCAGCAATTAAACAGTTTAACTAATATTATCCTGAGTAACTGTAAGCTAGAGAGAGAGATGAATAGATCTCTTCACTCTGTCGTTGCGGATCAAAAGGATGACTGTGATCTTGAAATTATGGATGTATAGGTACAGGGCGGAACTGGTCTGAATTATTCAGTATAATTAATCAAAATAATTATGATTTTATAAGGAAGTAATATAATTGTCGTTAAGAAAGCAAATCGAACCGACGCTAATTTGCCTTTAATTCTTCGTCTCGAATAAAAATTATGTCAATCGTTTCGAATAAAATTTAAACATTATTAATATATATATATATAAATATGCGTTGCAGTAGATAACAAAGGTGAATTCAATCATCATTCCACTTCCTTAAGTATTTTGAGACATTAAATGAAAGAAATGTAGTGTTGAATAGATAAACGTAAATGCTAATGAATTCCTTGTTTGGTATCAATATTTTTCGTAGGCAGTGTATCAATATTTGACCTATGCGGTCCAATAATCCATTCCATTGATATCAAAATAAGTCATATTTAAATTGGAAAGGCAAACAAGGATTGACTTATAATCCGGGAATGTGATGATAACTTTCATTTGACTGCTTCACGAATCAAAGAGAACTTGTGTGATGATAAGATTATATTGTTCCACTGAATTATGACTTAATTCGTCTCTGTGCCAGTAACCAAGAATTATAATTGAGTAAACACCATTGCGTTGAAGAATTTTGTGATGTTCGGACGAACTAACAATAAGAGAGCCATATGGACTTATTTTGTTTTGTAATTAAAAATACGTCTCAGTAATCGAATTTGGAATTTGGTCTATTCATCAAAAAATTCAGCTGGATTACAAAAAATACTGGCCGTTCCAATCATGAATGTTGACAAGTAAGCAAATAGTTCTTATCAATATCTGTTAACATTGAACGTGGGAATCTTAGACACAGTGTTAACTTATCCTCGGTTTAAGAAACATGCTCCAAAACGTACAGTAAAGTAATAAAAGTGGCTAAAATTGAATATCTTTGTTCTCTAGAGCTGCAAGTAGGTAATTTTTTTGTGACTGAAACCGTAGCTATGGAGAATGTGTACCCATCGCCTCCTACTTTTGACACATCCAATAAATTTCAGGATTGCACCTAGGGGTGGGATTAAGATTAGTGACGGCAGTCTCTCTGATACCCAAACATATTCTGAAGTTAAATCTGACTACGGGATCCCATATGCGCCTTGGCTAAGACACAGGTAAATATCTACTTTCTTTGTATGTGGTTGGGTGTTTTGTTGTATGAGTGATGAATTTTAACAGGTTAATTTTGTATACTATTTTAGGTATATGTTATTGTGACAATAAGTGTATATTTCCTAATATTTGTGTCATTATCATCAACGTACTCCCTCATTATTCTTGTATGCTTATTTTGTGTGTCATTTTTATTTTTCTATAATTTATAATGTGTCAGCAAGTCTGACTATGTCGATAAAGTTGGTTGATTAAATCTTACGTTTTATTTTGTTTGATTATGGAGTTGATAATATTATATTAATGACTATTATTGGGGTCCGGAACCCCCTCTATGCGATAAAAATCAATCATCGTAATATGAAATATGACACGCAAAACTTTCTGTCAAAATCATGCTTTCTGCCCTATCTTCAATGGCCAGTTGTAGGAAGGACACTTCTGTTCCATTCGGTTTTACTTTAAACATTTTGTTTAATTTAAATTTACTTGGGTTTTTAATACATGATGATTATTTTTAAAATAGGCTATACATTATGTACAGCTGGCCATTATGTGCGGTCACCACTCTTCCCATTTTCAGCAATACATATTCGGCGAGCGGTCGCCTGTCCGAGGGCGAGTCGATGGAGTCGCTTACGTCGCTACACTCGGCGCAGGCGCACAACCACACCTCCTCCCCTAACTCACACCACCGCAGCTCACTCACACACAATAAGCTCATCATGCACCGAGACGCACAGGGCTCCAGGTTAAACAGGAGCAACAGTATTAGGTGGGTCCCCACATATATTGACGTTTACAAAGGATAATTTACAGTTTTGGGTTTTCTTTCAGTTTCAAGGGTATCATATTTTGTATGTATTTGAATATTTAACCGAACTTTATTTTAAGAATCTTTTCACAATAGGATAACTTATAAGTATTTTATGTAAATTTTTCGTGGATTCATTATTGGACAAATGTTTCATAACTATAATATATTTATATTATTGTGCCTATAGGTGAACGAGCGATATCAATATTCTTATACACTTATATAATTATTTATCATATTATTTTGGTGGATTGTTTATATAATTATAATAACAACAAGACCTACTTATTACTTTTATCCAAATATAAACTTTATGATTCACAGATAAAAATGAAAATGGGTCGACCGATAAAAATAACATACCATGCTGAAACTTCCAGCTTAACTATCCCCTCACTTCATTCATCATGCTTAACTGAACATTCTTATCCCTTGTATTCATTAACGCTTATTTACTATATTTCTTATGTCATGTATTTATTGTACGGTAGACGGTTATTATGATGATGTCTTGATTGTTGGTTACATTTTTAGCTATCTCAGAGATAGGACGTTTCCAAGGTATGCCACACGGTTGGGAGTTTGTTCATGTTTTGGCTTCGAGGTGGCACGCTTCATTTATACAATAAACAATTATGCATGTTTTGGACATGGCACGGCTTATGTAATTATTATTTACAATTCATTTGAAACGTCAATGTAAACGCACAATTTACGATTATTAAAAAAAAACACTGTAAGATTAAGCTATACTTACGGATTTTTCAGTGCGCATATTTCATCTTTGTGTGCCGAGTAACTTCCATTTTTTGTTATAACACAAACCAAATTATCATCTATCACAGTTACTTATGTAACACCTCCTATATTTTGTAGTTTTTCACAATTTTATAAATAATGTAAAAAATGAAGTGAATTGGAATTAATAAACGAAGTCATCATCATTAAGGGCACCGTTCAAGTTCGAAACTAGTCGGGCAATCCCGAAAAATGCACGTGAGTAGTAACCGGTGAACATTAATTGATATAATAAACGAAGATTTGGAATTAGCAGTACCTATATTTTATTAAATTACTTAGGTACCTTCCAATTGAAATAAAGAGCTGATTGTTTTATTATTATTTAGTCAAAGGGCTTCTGTCGTTCAACTGCTATGTAAATGTATACTGTACTGTGCCATGTTGTAAAGTGCGCTACTTCCGGGATTTCCACGATATGTTGGAGCGTTGTGTAGCAAGCAAGCTTGGAATGATAGAGAGAAGACGATGACATTGGCACATAATAAAAAAAAACAACTGTCACGTATTTTTTGAAGAGTAAACCCATCAAGAAACCTGATGGCGCTTGTGGTCTATTTGCGTATAGAGTACCTACGTCGATAACGGTTTTCAAAATAGGAACCACGCAATCTAAACTATACCAACGACAATATGGCAGATATGATAAGTAAAAATTACAATGGAAATCTATCTTTATACCATATAAAAAAAAACAATTACATGTAAAACAACAACATTGATAAATATTTCATTAAACTCTTCGATAATGTAAAAGAGAATATATGTCAGTTATCCCTTAATAAATTGCCGTTGGTGCAGTATATAAGTTCTTTCGCAATCTTTTTAAATCTCACTCATTCCTTGCTTGAAAGCACCAAACACAATTTCACATACAATTCGCGCTTCATCGTAGATTGCGAAAGCTTGTAGTTGTATTCAAACACTAAATAGCGGACATTTTTGCAGATCAACTAAATCAGAAAAGCTGTATCCATCAATGCTGCAAAGATCTTCGGAGAGTGATTACGAGCCGTATTATTGTTTACCAGTGCAGTACGGACCATCTGGACAAGGTGAGATTTTATGTCTGTTTGTTTATTTTAAAACATTTGATGGCACAAGTGTACAGTGTTATATATTTCCCTACCAATACCAATGACAATGACGAATGTTTTTATTGATTGTTGTACTCACATAGATTTTACTACTCCTTTTGTGCCTGTATTAGTTTCATAATTCATTACACGAACAGATATTGTCAGCTGCTGACTGTTTTCAATATTGATGGGCCTTGGAATGTCGTTACATATTCACTACTGCACGTGGCTTTGAGCGATGCCAAAGCGTATCTTGCCCATAGTAAACATTTTTGCATAATTAATTCATTGCACTGCAAAATAGTACAGTTAGTGCCTAAATCTGTTGTTGTGTTTTATAGAAGAGACCGTTCTATGACTAGTTATGAATAGCACAAAAGGATAGCTAGATAATTGTATGCAGTTCCCACCTCAGTGCCAATGATATCATACTGTAAACATTGATTCCCTTTTTTGCCATTGTGAGTGTGACTTTACTCGGAATCTCTAGGATCTGAATAAAATTATAAGGGTTTTTTTTTTCATGTATTCAGTTAACAGTGCAATTACCTACATAATTTTGTCAAATTGCGATGTCATTCCTGAGGAGAAGAACCAGCAGAAGTATCTTTGGTTACTATTTTCTTGTGGTTGTTTTCGATGTTGAAAAGAGTTAACTAAGTTGTGATATAAAGTGTTGTATATTCGGTCAGCAGAAAACCAGTGTAGTTCAGCTAATGCTGAGCTGGATCCTTTATTGCAAATACAATATGGAAATTATTTTCAGTATGTGTGACATAAGCTATGGTTTAGGTAATTATTTGTGGTTGACTGTGTAGGTCTGAACTACGGCGTATCGGAGCCGCCATCTCCGTCTCCTAGGTCGGCGCTAAGTCCAACGCACCAGCCTGGCAATGTCATGCATACGCCTAGACATTCGCACCACTATCCTAAGAAGAATGATGACGGTGAGTTGTGAAATTTAATTGTATATTTACCGGATATTATCTAAATTTGTTATCTATTAATAATAGAGAAGCTACTTAAAAGAAATTTGAACTCGCAGGAGATTTGATTTGACTTAGTAACCACCACACCACAAATACAACAATAGCTAATTATACAAACATTTTTTTATTTTACCACATTTTTTTTAAATGACTTAATAATATAAACCAGAATGGTTTCCATTCTTGTGGATGAGCCGAAAAAAACAATAATTTAAAACCTTTTTATCGAGGAATATAAAATAAAGCAAGATTATATGAGTATCTTTTATCCAATACTTTAATTAGAGTGTTCTATATAACGGGTACTTTGGTATCGTCCGGTCATTGCTATCATTTATACGAAGCAGATGTCGACCACGGCATAATGTCGCAACCGCAAACATGTGGCTTGCATCGGAGACAGAATTCAAACATAAAACATTTATTTACGTTAATGTTTTGGATTATTTCCTTGGTGATAAATACGATGGTTCAATTTGAGAAACAAATTGTGCCTAATGATCGCCAGCTTACTAACGTTAACGGACGGTCTTTAAAACTAGATAGATAGAGAAACTATATATACCTTAACTAGAACATAACATAAAATAGCATCACGCCTGTATTCCCCGAGGGGCATAGGTGTGCACTATTATATACCCACATTTCACCAATGCTGTTATTAAGTCCCATGTAATAGGTGGTCAGCCTATTGCCATCAACCGGGCACAATTCCAGCTCCGGGCTGCTACTGAGAATTTCCTAAAAACCTCATAACATTATATTGGAGCTCAGCAGTCGCGCTCTCTAGACCAACGAGGTCTTTAATTAACGCAGACAACTATTGTATTAATATGAACAAACCAATAGCCTTTCACCCTTTATAACGATATGTAGACCATTTCCTAAAGTGACTTTTTATAAGTTGAAATTTTGTTATGCATTTAAAACCTCCATTGTCGGAAAGATTTACATCGAACCATTTAAACTTTTTATGATTATTGTAGCCTTTGAGTCGTTAATATGTAGAGCCAGAGTCAGAGCTTTAAGTACTCTTCTTTGAAGTAGGTTCCATAACGGCTAACAAATTTTATTGATAAAAAAAACTGCACATAAAATTATTCTTGAGTCTAGGTGACAATACGACGTTTTTGTCCATAGTGCACGGTTCAACAGCATCATTGGTATCGACGGCATCATCACTTGCTGCAGGCGCCGGCTCCGAAGAGAGGCAGGCACATGAGGTAAACAACCCAAATGGACCTCAGTCAGTTGTCAAAGTAATTATACTATATTCATTGATGATTAATTTATAATAAGAGAAAATGAAATGCCTACTAACTCTACTTTTAATTTTCATTTTAAGAATAAAGCTTTATTTGAAGAGTGATAATTTACATCAATAATGTTTTGAATTTGTTGTGAAATGACATTTATAAAAGTGTGTAATTTGATTTTGTTTTTCAAATTAAATCTTAGATATTTTCAGATAGTGAAACAAATATTATCTCATTGTGAAATTAAACTTTTTGTCTTTCTTAGGTTCGGAAACTGAGGAGAGAGCTTGCTGACGCCAAAGAAAAAGTGCACACGCTGACCACACAATTGACAACGAACGTAAGTACCAAAATCCAAAACATTTAAATACTACCTCTATTGGGTGCCTAAAGAGTTGACACATTAGTTTAATTGCGTAAGACATTAAAAACATACCAGATTTAAAAACATCACTGGTTTTAAAAAACGTGTTACTGATATCTAAATGATCTTCCGTGTGTGTTGTCCCAATGAATATTAAAATAGAAGAAAGTAAATTTTCGTTCAACGAGTACCCTATAGCAACACTATCATTTATTCCCATCCAAATAACAAATAAAAGAAGTACCTACGCACGGAAGCTCTAATCGATAAATGTAATGTGAGAGTTTTGTATCTATTCTTTGAATGTCACCTTAAAACCAGGCTGTCACAATGCGTTTGCCACCGACACCTACACTATTGAAACATGATATTATCTCCGTAGACAAAATAATGACCACTCGTCAGTCACCACCTTGTAAAGCTATCGCAGTGATGATATGCTCACTGATGCTTAGCTGCCTATCTTGTTTTTGTTTAGTCACAAGTCAGAACGTAATTCATGCCGATCCAATTTTGTGGTCATCATATTTCATAACACTGCGGTCGACTACAGATCTTCTTAAGTACCTACACATTTATACTTTCACTCTGTGATCGTATTACCCGTTTCGAAACATTGAGTTCTTGTTCCGACCAAGACTTTTTATGGGTGTTTTTCATTTCGTGTTCAACTTTTGGATATCTTTGCCGATAACCTAACGAAACCCTTTAGACCCATTTCAAGAAAGTTGAGATGGAATGTCACAAGTTAGGGGTCAGTAAATAATATGAGCGGTCCGTGCGGCCGTGAGACGCCCGTTCGCCCGTTTCCTCCCATATCGGGCGTTAAGAATGTATGCCAAACGCCAACTGCCACTGCCGCTATCTACTGTAACATACGATGTCCAAGTCATAGGCGAAATTTTAACTAGACTGTTAACCCTTTGAAGACATTGAAAAGTTTTGAAATCATCATTTCAAAAGAGTTCAATATTTAGAATCCTAAGGAACTTCAGTAAATAGAGTTATGCTTTACAGATACATCGCTACTCTCCTATATCTTGACAACCACATGACAAACCGCCTATAAATGCGAGCGAATATGGCAAGTGACAACTTTGAACTTGGTGCCGCCGATGTAGACCAGATAACAGACATTTATAATACAATATCAGTTTGTGTGACTATTATCTAGAACCAAATATGAAAAGATACCATATTTGATTATTTTATAAAGACGGTGCGGCGACGGAATAAGAAACAAAGGTTGGCATACAAATTCGCCGAGTAAGAGTCAAATGTTTTCGTATGAAATCCTTTATCTTGCAAATTATTTCTCAAACGTACAGTGATAGGTAATTGAACCGTTTAACTGATCTTTATAAGTTATATATAAGTAGATATGTATCTTACGTGATAGCCCGTCACACTACCCACTAATTGTGCTTCAAATTCTGAGCCTATAATTCAAATATTAAGAAGTGCGCTAATTAACATGACATGTTTATCAGTAAGCTTTATCTATAAAACTGTCATAATAATCTTGACGATGATATTATGATGAAAGTAACTGACATATCAATTAGCTTATTGCACTCCATTATTTTTATTTAATGGTTCCCGAACTACAAGTGTTAAAAATTAATTAGGTACTAAATATTTAATACTTCTATCATCACTCAATTAAGTGTCCAGAAGTGTACAACACTATTTTGTAGTAGGTATGTGGCAAACGATTAAATATTTGTATTTTATTAAAATTATACAGGTGCATTTTTTTAAGTGGGCGTGGATAGCCAAATCCGATACTATAAGGTATAGCGAAGAATACCCAAAGGAGTCTCGGGGCCGATTTGAATAAAACTAAAACTGCATCATTAGATTTTTTTTAATCTGTATTCCCAGCCAGGAACTGAACCCGAAACACTATTCGATAGTGTCGCTAATAAAGATGAACTTCTGGGAAGTAATGTCATATGGCAAACTAAAGCAAAGAGCAAATTTTTAACAAATACCATTGATTGTGGCCTATTACAGGGACGAGATATTTTAAATACTTATTTATAAATGTTATTTTTTTGTGAATTGTGAGACCGACGGCGCTGCAGGTGTTCGAAAAAAAAAACATTGAGCATAATTCCGAACAACATACGGGTAATTAATGAAACAAAGACATTTCATGAAAATATCTATCAGATGGTGCAAAAATAGTGTTTTATTTTTCCAAAATAACGGATTTGATTATTGGCTAGAAATATTGATTTTTCAAAAACCCAATAATGCTGTTTTTATAGTTTGTAATTTCAAAACTTCACTGTATGCTGGTCATAGGTCTTTGCATAATTCATTTACACGTCTGAAGCAAACATAAAATAAAGAGCATTGATTTATAAGAAAGTTGATTATCGACGAGAAGTTAAAAAGCCTTTATTTAATTGATAAAAATAAATAACTAATATCTGATTGTAATAATGTATTTGATTATTTCAATACAAAACCATAATCACTAATACAAATTAACGAAAGACAGACGAATAAATGAATTTTCTTCGGTTAAAGTACAGACGTGTAACGGTTATTGATCTCATAATGAATGTTCAGTTAATTCGTCTGGACGCAGAAAAAGTATACTTTTCAATGAACGTTTTGGAGTAGAATTTTTTGTGTTTCTAATGTACTGCACAGTAAAGCATAGCCGACATGCATAATTCAAACGAAAGACGTCCACCAATGTTCTTGCGTCGCCATTGTTTAGTTTTGTACCGATTGTGTCGTACGAGACTTGGCCACACTGGATGATGTGGCGTCTCAATGCCATATCATTGACTTTGAATTACCTTTACAAATAAAAATACATTTTAGCGACATGAAAGTGTCTTGTGTTATTAAGAACGCTATTTCCTTTAGTGCCTATTTCAGCATCCCAACGACATTAATGCCGTTGCTATTGACATTAATTACAACAGTTTAGAGTTGAGCAATGAGATTCTTGATGGTTTTACATTAGTTTTAAAAGCACAACAATGTGGACGGTTACGTACGAGATCCCAATTGTACTCAATGGCTATTTAATTTGATTTATCGATCGTCTTGCCCTGTCTTCACGTATCTGAAGTTTTTTAATACACTTGCTTACCTACGTATAAAGGTTTATATATTTCAATCCTTAGTAAACGTAATATGATTATTTTTAATTACAATGTTTATTTATGTCTTTAATTACCGCAACCAGTTGAAACAGTCGAACATATTGCACTTGCCAAAACAGTCTCTTGAATGGATCGAGGAACTTTACACGTGGCTACTGCTGCAATTTTGACCTTAGTAATGGTCGACCTTTTCGACTGTATGTATATGATATATTATATGGAGGAAACAAAAACGATAATCGTTTAATCGATCTTGTTAATTTTTTATCTCATTTAAAATGTCGGAGTTCGGTTTGTAATGCTGTTCTTTGCTTCCTTATATCACGCCTGGTCCACCTTCACTTAACATGATAATAATTTTTCAAATAACATTTCCGTTGTCTATAAATTTTACTCAAAATATTGTCTGTCTGTTGTTGTCATTATAAACAATATTTGTATTTGAATGTGAACATTAACTAACGTCGAATGTAATAAAGAGAAGTACCTATGTGTTGGCACGTAGCCATTTTAGTCAAAGAACATCGTTATCCGTGCCGAACACCCAGCTCGCCATAAACAGCGGAATTATTCACTTGAAAGCTAATTGTTCACAGTGAGTTAAAAACATAAAACTAGGAAATATTTCATGTTAGTGTATTGGTTAAGTTTTGAATCCTGTATAGATACTTATTACTTTTTATAAATAAAAAAGACTACTTCAGAAATTCAGGTCAGCTGTAATATTTTAGCTTAAATTTTAATTCCCACATCGGTAACGCAGAAATTTCTTCAAACCTATGTTATCTTACTGCTGGGAAAATATCTCCCCCAGGTCCTTTCACTGATCTCAGTCTTTACTGGTCTCCCACTATCCATTAACATAACCATCGAGATCATCCCTCCACCACTTATCGTCCTTTGCACGACCCTACGTCTGCAAGTACTTTTATTCATCTGTCAAGTTTAAATTTGATGTCGTTGTTTAATTATCCAAAACCTGCTCAATTTGCATAACTGAAGTTTAGGTTAGGCACATAAATGCTTAGGTACATAACCATCTTTTGTCCATCTTCATAAACATTACTTATGGCGTTTTGTATCCACCAGATTAGATTGTGCTATTGTCATCTGTTTGCTTTAACAAAATTAAAACATGTTTGTGTCTCAGTCGCCGCGTGCGCAGAGACGTTATCAAGTGTAACTCGAGCTCGTGGCCCATAAATCCTCAGAAGTGCCTGCCTCACTTGCGCAACAAGTGCCTCGCGTACTATAGATAATGTGCGCGACCGCTAGCTGCTCTATCTTTATTACTTAATTTTTATGAAAAAAAAAAAACAAAATTTTGGTACTGTACATTTCAAAAGAAACTCCGAAATGTACTACAAGCTGGATTAGATTATTGGTGTTGCTTTGATCGACACTAAATTTTAAAACTATCGTGGTTGTTACATCGCACCCCAACTTTGTATATCCCTCGTCCCCATCCTGTCTGTAATCAATAGACCGTGTGTTACTGGTTTGATCAGTGATCCGGGTTCCTTGGGTTCCGTGACTCAGTTATATTCAATGCAGTCGGTCACAAACACGGTACCATCAGTCAAGCCAGTGTAGACGGAGCCTCGTTACGGTGCGGTCGCGCGCGTATCGGCTCTACGCTTTATGCACGTTGATTTTACTACGGACCTTATAAACAAACTTTTGTGAACTGTTGTTATGTGAGTGAGAAGTGCTAAATGGTTATTAGTTTCAGTGTGTTCTTTACGAGTTTTGGTACTTACATTTATTGGAGCATTGTATTTTCAGTCATCTTTTGAACTCCATATGAGTGAAACACGTTTGATTATCGTTTGTTGTTTTGTTACCAAGACATCCGGGTCTAACATGTTGCCCGTATGGATAGTTCAAATGATTTAATCAGTATTTATATTGATCTGTGAAAATGTAATCGAAATCATTGGCGGTTCTCTAATTATTGGTTGTTAAAACCCTACTAGTTAATCAATTACCTTTAGCAAGAGGATATAATTTGAGAATTAATAATTTAAAATGCACTGTATTATAAGATCTACTACAATATTTTGCGATACTTTGGAGTACATTTAACTTTTTCATCTCTACCATCTGAGTCTGTGAAGGAGCAGGTAACTGCGTCCCTTTTTTACACAGCGTTCGTAAGAAAGCCCCTATTGAGAGAGATCCTGCTTCACGCGAACAATATCCCTTTGATGATTTTGTTTACGTCCACTATTGTACTTGTCCTTAGGTAGTTACCCACCAAGTAACAACAGACGTGTTACTATTGCTTGCGTACGAAATTAGTTTCTGTAATACTAATTTTAACTACAGTAACATTAAACAAGATTTTGTATTATTATGATTTCTAAACTTAATTTATATCGTAATGTTTCTCTAGAAATCTTAAACTGTACCTATTGATGACCATGAAACTTGTCAATTGGGAAGAGTTGCGCATGTCTCGAATAACGATAAAAGTTAACATCAAACACGAACCGAACTGTTTATAGACTATGACTATCTGGTTCTATTTGGGGTCAAACGTTTGAAATCTATCTCGTTTGATGTGTTTTACGGGGATATTATACCTTGCAGTTTCATCGACTTCACTTTTATCATCAAATTATAAGAAACATAAAAAATTATGCGTGTGTTCATTATAGGTGTATTCGTCGTTTATTTTTACAGTACCCGGAAAATCTCTAATGAGCTATCCTCAAGTTTCCCTACCTTAAGAAAAATATTGTTAAACTAATAGCTATCGAACGTTTGACTCAGTCAGAAGAAGTATCGAATATTGGCATTAATGTAATCTGACATAGATAAAATGTTATCAAACCTGTGTGTGTCATACACTCACACCTACTACAAAAGTTTATGTACAAAACACATTAAATAGTATAAATTATTACTTTATTGGTAGTGCGCGAACGACTGTCTTTGTTCTGTTTAAGGAAGGCTTTAAACTTATATTGTTATTTCTGTTTGTTCTTAGGGTTTTTATGGGTACCGTAAATCATTGTGGTATATAATTCTTTGGCTGCGGTGGGCCAGCGGCCCTGACATAAGGTATCACCGCAGGACAACGCTTCTCGTCCTATTTACGCAACTCCGTGGCTATCGCAGCATCCCTATGTTATCTAAACTAATCTATGCAAACATGCCTACCTCTTTTACGCTGTTCCACTTAGCATATCAAACTACATTGTACTGATAAGGAGCATGTTCTACTCCTAAGACTGACATGGTATTTTCAAAAGCCTCTTCCGTATTACTTTTGTTTTAAATGTTTTGTTGTAGTTTCTATCATTTACAAATATTGATACTACCTATAATGGTTAAATATGTTTTTCTTTTTCTATAAATAATTTGCAGTTTGATACCCTCGGTCTACCTTGGGTTAAATGTATTTATTAGTCATGCCTCATACAATCCTTGTTTTTTCAATACATTGATTTAATTTAATATCTACCGAAAACATCATCGTAGATAACAATTGATAGTGCAGTCTAAATATCTATACAAAACTTAGCGGTATTTATATCTTATCAATAGTTTATATGCCTGTGCATATCCTAGATACGATGCGATACCTATACAATACAACGCACATTTATTACGAAAATTAAAGGCAAGGATAGAGCGGCTTTAGTTTGGGTTTATATATTCAAATATCGAACACAGAAAGCGGCACTCACTGGTGGCTACAGTTCGCTGTCTTCAATCAGCGAAGCGCCTCCTCGACACTGTCAATTGAGGTTAATTCGTATGGAGACTGGCCAGGGATCTCTTGATAGTGCCCCTACATTATTTATTTGTTCAATAAGCTAAATGGCCTAGTAAATAACCTTCATTTTAATAAACAAATTGTTATTTTATTACTAACACTTTCTTCACATCAGAAGTTTATTTTCGAATAAGGAAATGTTATTTGGTGCATAACTAGGATCATTATTTGCCAGTGTTGCATATTATGTCTTTTACGAGCACCAATGTTAACATAATCTTTTAATGTTTTATACAGTTTGGGTGCAACCAACTGAAAATAGTGTTTATAGAACAAAGACAACGAACTCGTAAAATGAGCGTTAAATAACTTGAACTTGCAGGTGCCAGCTTTTTCATCAGCTACGGTTTTAGACGTATTTAGTCTATTATAACTCAAACATGCTATCGACACTGATAAACGATAGAAAGTGAATGCCTATAAAATATTACAACATTGTATAATAATGTGAATCTTAATTAATAATATCAAATCCGCAATACCTGTCAAGAAATGACATCGGAAATATAAATCAACTACAACTTATCGATAACAGGAAAGAGCGTGTTATAGAAATTTTAATTGTTCGCTATTTAATTAATGTCGTCCGCAATGAATGTTCAGACGTACTGACTTAGGTAATCATAGCCACGAGCCACAGGAACAGGAAAGAAATCGTGTTTAGACAGTCATGTATACCCTATATCCTTTTGAAATGCAGTGTTTATGTGTTTTCGACACGTAACACTTGGCAGCAATTGCACCTTATCACGCAGTTGTTCTAGTTAAACTAATGTACCAATCTATTCAGCTGATAATTATGATTGAGTAATCCATTTTCATACATTATGATAAAATTTAACTTAGGCTGTTGATTTTAACTCCTACTTTATTAGAAATCGTGACTTTATCGATAGAACAAAACTAATATTCTATTATCTACTGCCGTCCATACGTAAGACTTTAAATAAGGATCCATAAACGCAACATATTCTTAAGAAATAATAAGTTTACCGAAATGGAACTGTCAATTTACAAACCTTATTGTATCCTATTTGTTCTTAATTGCTACTACATTGTCATGACTTGTATATTTATTGAGCGTTTCTAACATGCTGTCGCAAGACTGCGCAATATCTTTCAACCATTTAGAGATCTGATAATCGAAACTTGTTCTGAATACAAGAAAATATTAATAATACCAACTTTAACGGAAAACTATAAAATTAACTGCTTCGTATTGAAATATCAATTTTGAATTCGATATGCTAGTCTTCTTGAATAAGTATATATGTTATTCCAAGTGTTAATCCTCAAACTGAACTATAACATATTGAAGTTTAAATACATGTTTATAAATGGCTAATTTATTTTTATGTCCATTCTTGTAAGTCGTATTAATAAGTAGGTATAAAAGTTCCGATCATGTCACTTCGACAGGGATTTTATCAATGAATTACGCGTGTCAATATTAAACCCGTTCAACGACAGTTGCGTCACCACCAACGGCCGCCGACCTTGACAGGAAGATTGGTACGATCATCCAAAAAATACGTACCTACTCGTAGTGGCTCATACGAGATCTTTAATCATCCTTGGCTCATAAAAAATAACGTATGGTCCGAGACAATATCAAAACCGGTTTAAGTAAACTTTCAAGCGAAGTGTTGTCGAGCAATATGTGGCTACTTCCCTAAGTGGTTTATCCGTTATCCTGTGTATAGAGTTCAATAGCAAGCACGGAAGGAAGCTTTACAAGACCGTATCTAGTCAGGAAGTGCCTGTAACAAGCACAGCTACTCGAAAGTGGATTAGCTAGGGCTCAAGCTCGAGTTACACTAAACTGTAAACACAGCATTATGTAACATATTTCTGCTTAAGAAACATTTAACGCACGGTGGTCTACTCTGAGTCAACGAAAAATTGAGATATAGTTGTCAACGATTAACTGGCGACCATGCATGAGTCAACTGTGTTAGTCCCTATTGGGAGCTTACCTTAATGACAGAAGTTTTGTTATCAGTAAAATTGATACCGTGTTCCATTCACTAAACAAGTTAAGTTACTTTCTACATTGTAATAATTTAGCTTCGTCGTTTTTATTTGATTTTCGTCACAGTTGACTAATAACCGTTGTTATCATTAGCATGACAATAGCTGAGAATGGGGGTCAGAGGTCATGCCGGCGCCCTTAAAATCCAGTGCTGCGGTACCTAACATATATACCTATGTATGTAGGCATACAGGAGAGGCAAACAATGCGCCCAACCCACGCAGTATATTTGCTTGTTACGGCCGTCGTCTGTGAAATTTGCTCTTGTATTACGTACCATACCTACTTATGTCTGTGGTTACTAACCATAAGTATCGAATCATATCGCATAGCCATCGAGTTTATTTGAATGTTTTGAATCCAGTACATAAATTTAATTTGATTTCGGTTAGACATTGGCGCCGTTGTTAG
Source organism: Xylocampa areola (assembly GCA_935421205.1). Taxonomy (NCBI): domain Eukaryota; kingdom Metazoa; phylum Arthropoda; class Insecta; order Lepidoptera; family Noctuidae; genus Xylocampa; species Xylocampa areola. Next base: position 14,490,012 of record OW285201.1, read on the forward strand.
GTACGTGTAGAAATCGCATGTTTATGTTAAGTAGAACATAATATATTAAATTTGTAAATGGAATTTCGGAATCGACGTTGAAATAAAAATATCTGAGTTGGTTTATTATACTGTATTTTCGGCGTAAAAAATCGGCTCTTATATTATTAAGTAATGAAGCCATATTTTAATTGTTTGCACAGCCTACTTTATCAGACAAGATGTCTGCATTTACAATGATAGATAGCCGTGCTTCTTTGAGGTCCTTGGCCGCGTTTACAAACCCTAATTAAAAAGCTGCAGATGACTGGGTGACGACGATGTTCATTCCATTCTTGTAGGTAGATATTGAATGTCTTCCCATCAAGTATGCTCCTTATAACGGCTTGCTACTGAGCCATGTGCACGACAGATGCTTCCCTTGAGCGTTCAAACTGTTGCTTATAACGTTGGATCATTTTGTATAGGTACGCCGATAGACCTGTACTATTATTATCATTTTCTTTACTCTTTAACTATGAATATTTATTATCTAATACATTTTACATTCATATAATTATGTTTAATGTTATTCTGGTCAAAGACTAGATATTTTCCTTATTATAAGGAATTACGTAGACGTATGTACTAACGTGTTAGAGGTCAAGTCTGGCATAATGATTGCTCGCTTCAGTCGGTTGATATCATCACTATTCACATTATTGTCCTTTTTGCGCGTGATTTACTCTTAAGATTTATGCTATAAATTCTAATGTCTATTGAGAATACACCTTTAGAATATGACATTAGAATAATTTTTGCATATAATTTTATGCAAAACATTTTATTCTTATAGCTAAACAGTTTTACGATCACACCGTGTGACTTTAGAAGACATTCGTTGATTCTTATTACATAAAGCCGGATTTTTACACATGATTTCCATCAGAAACCTGTTAAAGGTACTTTCTTTTAACGATTTTATATGTTCAGATGTCATTTAAGTTCTGATAACTTCCTTAGTTTAAGATATCGATTCATTTACTATATAGCCCGGGGTTATCTTACGTTTGAGAGTTACGAGTCAGTGTCGGCGATAAACTTCCACATTTTCAACAACAGAAAAAATGAATGGCGTAATATAACGAATAGAGTCTGGTTGCTCCGGTTTTAATGTATAGCTTTGTACGTGAAATTACCTAAAATTACCGGTTGATTATCTTACGTAACAATTTGTGTACCGTCCGAGAGGAATTGTACCTATTACTAAATAAGTGACGCCGAAGACAACGAGAACTGCTTTGTAGTAGTTACTTGCCACATAATAACTTAAAGAATGTAAATGGCATTGTTTGGCAGTTTGCCTCTTTAAAAATAAAAAAAAGACATTTCATATTCACATTTGTATTGGAAGAACATAATTTAACTTTCAATGTTCCCTCTTCATTTCTACAGACGGTTGCGTGAAAGATAGTTCGACAAAGGGTCAATTTGCACAAACCTCATTAAGGTTACGCCGTATGTTTTCTTTGAACGCAATCATGGGCATCTTCGAGTACAGTTAATAATCATGATATTATTACTTCTCTAAACAATCAGTTCTCATATGTTCTACCGGTACGAAGACTCGCTACAGAAACCGTTAGGGCCATGATCCCATTGCTACACGTGTTTTTCATACCTTCGCTATACGATGGAGAAAAATAAAAGGCTGTTTGTTTATCCAATGGTACCCAAGTATAACAAAATTATTTTTTAGTACATTAGTTAAATTTAATTATAATTGATTCATTATATAAAAATTATTGCATAAGTATTGAGTAATGCGTAGATTAAATCGAATTCTAAAGGTCATGGTTAGTTCTATCTACTTAAATTAAAATAAGCAAATTTTTTTTTTAAATTAGCTATGAATAATTGTGGATATATTAAAATTACTAGGTTAGCGAAATAAAAGTAACATAACACGGACTTTTACGAGTACTCGATAACAAATACGCCGAAAGCTTTTCTACTAACAGCAAACAACATGATACACACATCATTTGACGATTCCCGTGTGACAGAACATGTTACACATGAATAGATTACTGTCGATTCATTCTATGCTAAATCGGTACCGTTATCAATACACAAAATTCTATAATCACCACTATTGTTATGCAGTTGTACAGTACCGAAGTTTATTTACAAACGTCAGTCACCGAGCACTGGGGCAGGGTTATTGAAATGTTACGAAATGACCATGAAATGAAAATAAGTATTGTACTGAGCGCTGTTACTACGGCCTCAGTAAGCAAAGGCTACACACCACAACAAACAGGTCGTTGATACGCGAGGCACAGTGCATTAGTGGAAAAGAGAAAGATATATAAACATTATGCTATCCTGTTCCTAAGCGTACCTGGCAACGATTCTCAAAATTTTGATAAACATCAAGGAAGGATTAGCCCTCGTTACGGTGTTGGTAAAGTTACATTAATTATTATGTTTATGTAAATGAGTCATTATGTAATGAACTTTATCTTGCAAACTTGTTTACTACGGATATGTCCATATTCATTTAGGTACAATTTGTCAACATTATCTATTTTCGAATGTAAAAGAAACATATTGTCCACTAAAACAAGAAGTATTTCGTCTTTTTCATATTTGTTTTAACCAATGAAAACTTTAGGGTTAAAAAAAAGCATTGTACGATGCAAAACTGTGGGGACGGTTCCCGGTGCTCCCCTCCGTCTGAGACGTTTGCTTGTTCGATTGGCGCCCGCGATCTCTCCCCACATAATTTATGACTTAACCCGTATAGCCACATGACCTATCATTATTTATTTGAACACAGCATATTCAAGTAGCGTAAGACCAGGCCCGACTGGCCTTTTTTCATAACTTTTAATACGTAATACCTTGTAATGACCGGGTAAGCCGGTAACAAATGGTAGCTGTAGCTTTTAAAGAATATCATTGTTTTTATTGTCTGATGTAAAAATGGTTCGGTTTATGTTACTTACTAATTCGGAATATTATGTCGGCAATGTAACTGTTGTTTTCAGTTTTAATACACACCACTTGGGTGGTTCTTATCGCTAAAATGTAAGCGTCAAAATATTATACTTTCTCGATTTGAAAAGGCAACATTTCTTTACGTTTTTGGTAAACAAGTTGGCAGTCACAATTTCGGAATGATTACTGAATCATTCTATATTTAAGGCAACACAGCGTAACCGAAGGTAGAATAGCAAAAACTACTTCAATTAGTTTTAGTACGGAGCCCTAAAATATAGGTATGATTTATTATTACTAATTACCTGCCAGCTATGGTAGTTGACCACGTCTGCTTAGTATGTGTAAGCATTACTCCGTATATAGACAGCCGGTTACGCTATTGTGTTGTGATGCAGATGAATAATGCAACACTCGTAACTCTGGCTTTTATGATTTAACTCATCGCCTATAAATCACTTCACTACACTGTCGTTAATAGAGAAATATTTCATTTTGTGGTTCAAGTTCATTGAAACTAGAAAAGCTTTAATGTTTACCAACTATTATAATTTCACTCTACAATTATTATTTGCCTTTAATTAGAAGTGCAGAATTCTAACAGTCGTTATAGCAAAGTAGAATTAATGTTTCTGCTGATGAAATTAAATCTATTCAATGCAACACAACTTTCAGCACAATTTCATTTGCATACATTCATATGTTATACAACGCAACCTCGAAATTGCGTTGTTAGAAGAAACTAAGAACAAAGCTGATGTCATTACTGGAATCATAAAATATTGTAATAACGTAAAGTGATGAAACTATAACACGATGTTCACACGCTTAATATTTATACCACCCGACCCTTGCGCGTGCCAGCCCGCGCCACTGAGCCTGTAGCTTTAAATTCGTCCCTAAATAATAACAATGATTTGAATCCGATCCAGCCAGTCCCTTGCTGTCCTCCCACCAGCGATGCCCTAAGCCGAGGTTCGTACCCCGCAGGGGGTGCTCTTAGCGTGTTGTCGCTTAGTTTATAAGTTGTATGCCCTGGCTGGGGGCCTTAAATTTCTTAAGGCAACAACAGTAAAGCCCGGTTAACCAGTCGACGACCTCCTAGGCTGACCGGCGAGATACATTTATAGTTAGGTATAATACTAGTTTACTACACCCCCTAGGATGTCTTCTCTTACAAGTAATATAATCTAGCATAATTTGGTTATGTGGACCTGCGCCTTGCTTTCATATGACTAAGTCTTTATGTTGCTCTTAACAATAAAAAATCTAATTGTTCTTGTGAAAGGGGCTCATGTCTGAGTACATTATTAAACAATAGATGAGTCCATTAATATTTGATTTCAAAACAAGAACATAGTCGATATTTTTTGCACTCCGCTGTATCTTATCAAGTGCGAGAGAGTACGCACGAGTGTGTACTATTATTGAGTTAGAAAGTTGATAGATATCATATAAGGTATCTTCACTTTACAATTCTGATAAGTGCGTAGTACAACATCAACAGAAATCGTAAATACCGAATTACACAATGTCTTTTGCTAGTTGGACCAGTCTAATTGCAGTATTATAACTGTTAGGTAATCCGTGTGGTTTTTAATATTCAACGTCAATATGCTTTGTTGAGTGGATATTTACAAAGATTTTATTGAGCCGGACGTTGAGCATCTTAATGGATGCCCAAAAATAAATCTCATTCATATTAATATCGGTTTCTTTACGGGTCAAGTGTTTTACATTATGACAGAAATACTCTCGACTCGAGCATTAGTCTCTATCTAATCATTCGTTGAAAAACATCCAGACACGAATAAGCTTACCCTTTAAAGTTATCCGCCGTCAATGATTTCGATTACATACATTACAGCTATGAAAGTACCAAGACTCGATAGGTGCCAGTTAGACGTGTATTTTGCAATTTTACGCTTTCCAGGTAATAAGGAGGAAGACGTGTAGCACTATATCGCACACATTGTGTTTTGTTTACATATGAGTCAAAAGTGGTAAAAATGTATACTTTAAAAACATTGTGGAAAAAACTAAAATGTCTATCATAAAGACATGAGAAATATACCCGAGATGGCAGTGACAACATCGCCGACGTATCATGGCTCGCCTATACACGATGGATTCGCTACTATCCGAGCGCCAAGAAGCAGAATAAAGATTAGGAATCTAGTTGAACCAAATCAAAACATCAATCTACCTCAAAGACACTCCGAGTATTTCACATTAAATAGAACACCCAAAAATAATTTCTTAGATAGCAGCTGTGGAGTACAATATGTAAACAATGGATCATCAAGCAATACATTTGTTGATAAACCATCAAGACTCAGCTTTACAGAACCTATTTATGCCAAAGTGACTCCACCACATTCGAAATGCAATTCTCCAGTGAAAAGTTTAAACGGCAGGCAAGAAATTCATTATGATTCTATAGACACAAAGCCACGTAGACGTTTAAAAAGCTTGGAGTTGCCGTCGGACCAGGACGTTAGCGGCGGCGAAAAACTTGGAATCTCGAGCTTGAGTAACGGCGAGCGCCAGTCGTATGAACAGCACGTAGCCAACCAGGATGGCGGCGAGCTGCATTCCGTACGCACGGACTTTACTGGTTCCTCTATCGACTGTAGAAGGAGTCACAGCGATCGAGATAATTGCTCGGAATCGTCCTCATACCTCACAGATAACGACAGGCCTATATCAAGTTACAGTGATAATTCCACGATACCATCTACAGACACTGAGGATGTGTTGAAAGATTTACCAAACAAATCTAAATTTCATAGGTCTCCACAGAAATATGCAACGTTAAACTTACGGAGGCCGAAATTTATAGATCTAAAACCTGCTACCATGAAAGAAAATATATTTTACGGAAGCTTGCAACGAAATAGAATAGGATATCACTCTGAACCAAATACCCCTATGAATGATGAGCATGTGGGTTTAGATAGTGAGCCCACTATTCTGAGTGAAGTGCAACAGATACCAAGAATGCCGCTGCAAAGTAATAGAAACGGTTTCAAGAGATCTGTGAGCGAAACAAACGGGTTTTCGAAACGACTCAACTATAGGCATTCCTTCAGTGCTGACTTAAGACCACAGAGAAGGCCTCATAAATGCTGCGAGTGTATAACTGGAATTCCAGCAGAAGATTCAGAAAAATCACCCTCGAGGCCACTGTCGAGGACATTAGGAACTCTGTATGAATCACAAGACCCGAAAGTTGGATGCCAAACAATTTTACGTTCCAAGCCACCAGTGCCGTGGTGGGAATTGGCTATCAAAAAGTCCCGCTATAAAAGTTGTCCAATATTAGAAGAGGTGAGTTTTTCCGTTTCTTTTAGCTACTCTATTAATACATTAATTAAATGTCTCGCATTTAACGTATTTCACGTTCGAATATCTTCAATAATTATTTCGTATAATAGGAAGTTAGGAACAAACAACGAAATCAATGTTTATACAAGTGGTGTTTACACTTTTGTCTCGAAGAAAGCCGACGTACTGGTACGTAGGTGCGGTTTTTATTCCCCGATGTTATAATAGATTGCAATGGAAGTACATGCGTATCAAATCGACGCATCAGGTAGGGGAGAATACTAATGAGTGACGTAGCGTGTTCACCTGACATCTCATGGGTAGGGTGTAACGTCCCTTTAAATAGATTAATCAGGGAGGGTCATACCATAATTCAATTTAATTTTTAAAAGACCTATACATTACGGCCTTAATTTCCTTTTGTAATGACTAAGTCATTACAATGTAAATCATGACGTAGACACTTTTCTCCAACTATAAATGAAACCAAGGTATCCACACTTCGATTTGAATCGCTTTCCAATTCGTACTTTCCTTGAGGTTAACAGGTGTTTGAATATAAAAAATCTCGCTCAGAATCGATGTGAACCTTTTGCTATACCACGGCTTATAAATTATAATCGTACAAAAAAACCTTACCTGACTACCGAAGATTGTTCAAAAAGGTGCTCCATTATACTGACTGACGGTCAGGTGTTGACTTAATCGTTCCCCAAATCCCATTCATTGGTCTTATAATAATATTCTTTCCCACGATCCCAAAATAATCTTATCATGTTAGGTCAGATTTTTTAGGGTTTCCCTTTTTCTGCTGAACTTTTACGAATAATACCTAATAGAAAAGGAGCACAAAAGAAGCACTTGTGTCAGTAAAACGTCACTTACTCCGAAACACAGGTGTTATTTAAGGAAATATCAACAGAACTGGTAACTTGTTCATATTCAGTGAACGTAGAGGCAAATAGAGCCGTGAAACCTAAAAAATATATTTGTCAATTCCCATAATATGTTCCTTGTAAATCCTATTTCGTCTACACTACATTTTATATTGCAATGAGAGCGTGGGTGACAGGTGTCCAATGGCGAACCATTCACTAGGAGGGACACCATTGAGCTTAAGCAATAATTACCATGTATGGAAGACTAGAAGTACTTACTTTTAAAATTCCTAATGAAGTTTTATATAACACACCTTCACACGAACTTTTACCGCGGATCTCAAGTTAGAAGAAATTTTGTTTCCTCACTACTAAAGAGAAAAATGGTTGAATACTATTATTTTATTTCTCAAATTGATATGCAGTATAGTTTGAAACTTTTTAATGCAGACATTTAATTCTACTACGCAGTTACCGATTACAACCAATTTAACTTTTACTTTAAATACACAAAATCACCGGCTGTTTTAGGAAGTGAGTGAGTGCTCGCATCAATATTAACGACCATCAATTCTTGCAATAAATAGGTATAGAACCACGTATAAGTACATTGGGATCGAGCGTGAGATAACTATCGTTCCAAACGCCTGCGCGTCGCAACTTCAGATGTCCGAGAAGGTGGTGGCCACTACGACCACGACACACTTTCCTAACGCAACTGCATCCGCTAATGCCATTTCTCTCAGGACTTGTTTTATAGGGTTATTGTTTAAAAACTTGCGCTGTTATTTCAAATCCTAGAATGTATATCTTAACTCAAACTGACATCTCACACTTTCCATGTATTGTTTAAAAAATTATATAAAACGTATGTTTAGCAATTTGCGAACGAAACATATTCATTGTCGTACTTAAATAAATAGTAGCACTGAAAACACATTAATCTTAAACTCTTCCGAACAACTGTACTAACAAGACCTCAAATAAAGCCTTTTTTAATTTTTGACTGTGCGGTCGTTATAGCACCGTTCACATAAATTGACCGCCGACATGCAGCCCAGATATGTCCAAACCGAATAAGGAAGAGTGCACTTGAACAAATAATATCTCTCGACTTGTACCAATCTCTCGTAAAAGACACCAGTGGGATGTAGAGTGGGCCTTAAATATATACGGAGGGACGTGTACGGTGTAGGTAACACCTACTCAATTTGTATTTTGTTATCGGTCGATTGTCCCTGCTCACATGTTTTCCGAGATTATGTTGTTAAATCCCAAAATTACCTTTCCCATACATGTATTGACTCGTCTTAACATTATTGTTAGAGCTATAACTCAGGACGTTTACGAGACAATATTGACGGTAAAATCGCTTCGGTTTATGTTGTTATTCGGAAACGAAAAGTTACGAAACATGTTTCAGATAATTTATTAATCTCTTATTTTCATTGCCTTCCTCTTTTATATTAATATTTTATTATTATTGACCATTGATGTTCAGTTGATATGTTTATTTTTATGTAAAAATATCATGCAAAGTTCACTTCAGAATGGTATTGTTATATCAAAATCATTTTGTGATGCGGAAGGTGAAGAACCTCTTTTGGCACAATATGAAAGAGCTGTAAAAAAAGCTTTAAATAAACAAATTTAGATAGCAACTTAATGAATTTCTTTAGGTTCATGTTGTAACTCTATAATTTTTCTAACAATTACCTGGCATCTGTCTGTAACTTAGAACTTTTAACTGTATGCACCTTCTGTAAACATTCACCTGCGTCTATAAGAAAATAATTTCGATGTCCATTTGCGAAAGCCTCTGCAAGACCGACGGATGCATTAAATATTTCGCAGTAAAAACTCTCGCGGGCACACTCGACATAATTCTTTCCTTACAGAGGACTAGCAACTATTTGATCGTGTCATTAAGTTCTTAAAGCGCGGCTGTTTCCGCAGCTGTTGATTAATAATTAGTTTCCACCTGTCTGATATACTTTTATGGGACCATGATTCTAACAGAAACTTATTGCTTTATTTGAACAAAAGATGTCAACTCATTTGAACAAAGAACATTACCACTGCAATAGTCTGTCTAAATATTTTATATTAACATCGATGTTCCTACACTACACTGATTTATTGTTCATCCGCTGCGAAAACTATATGAAGTAGGCACGACTATCAACCCTACCCTTCTGTGACGCCAAAAATTGACCTGTGGGGTTACTCTTGAAACTAATACCAATTCCAATACTGAATAGACGCCTTAAAACAACGCGTAATTTTAAAATAAATTTACCTACATTACAGTTGCATCAGTTTTAAAGCATGTTGTCTTCATATTAAACCGAACATTTAATAAGTTTTTAGACATTTTGGTATATAAAAGTACGAACTGACATATTTCCAATATCAATCGAGCGGAATAATTTTCAAGAGTAAGATAATATCAATATTAGAATCTTGTTCCAACAACAACATTTATTGTGAGTTTGCTAATATCCGAAAACCAGCAATGCGGATTCCAGTAATGAGCTGGTAAATGATGAATGATAATATATTAGAAATTATCGGTAAAGGCCCCGATGATCGGAGTTTCACGAACCGTAATTGCTGACAATAATGCTTGACTCGTTAACTTCGGCACGCGTTCAAGGTGTCTCGTGAAGAGATCTATCAATAACGCTCGGGCATCGTAATTGGCTAAGCAACATGCATTGCGGCAGGTGTATAGTCCTATTAAAAAGTTATATTTAAATTCAATTTACCTTTATTCCAGTTAAATATACGGAACGGGCAAAAGGAAACAGTCTATAGATTTAATTTCTTTACTAGTTTTTAAGTGTATCCGTAGGTGTGTTTTTGTTTACAGACATATTTCGTTAGGGACTGTGGCCGTTACCCCTGTTTTAATTTCACTGAGTGCGTTCCCGCAACGCAGCAAACAAAGGGTCCCGTGTCCAGCTACACCCACGTCCACTATTACTGTGTTACCGTCCCATAAAGCAATTTATTTCGATGAGTCATTTTTACAGTTCATAAAATGTTTATAACCAATATTTACTACGACGTAACTAAAGTAAAATGTGACGTAAGTAATTATTTTGTCGTCAAGGTGGTACATTTAACCGGTTTCTTGTGACTCGAGAGCAATTGGTGTCATTATCGAGCTAAGGATGTCGAGCTGGATACATAATAATCTCACCCTGCAACTAACCGAAGTTATGGAGAGATCTATGTCGGCTTGTGGTCGCCTCTGATTACAAACTATTTAAAGTGAATAGAAATTACAGTTATGTGGTTCAACTGGATACAGGAAGCTATAACGTATCCCTTAACTAACCATAGGTATCTCTCCCTGTTATTTAGAGACTACTATTTAAACACAAGCAATTGCAATTTTATAGTTATTACAAAGTAAACCTAGATATATTGTACTTGCTGTGTATACTTTATTAAATCGTAAACCTTATTTTGAATGTCAGTTGGCATCGGTAAGATACATTGGGTATTTTTACACGGCACAGCAAAATCTAAGGCTATGAACATATAGTTCACCAATGTGTATATTTTGTTGCAGGCGCACGTGGTGTCTGCTTTTGAACAGAGTCTGTCCAACATGACGCAGCGGCTGCAGCAGCTCACCGCAACCGCCGAGAGAAAGGTTATAAACAAAATTTTCATCGTTAAATCACACATCCTTTAATTTCATTTTATTACTCATTAATACTTTACTAATTCTGTTAGATAATTGAATATCCGCATACAACATATCGGAGTTTAATGTATCAACGAATTCCCATACTTAGCATTATAATACCTATATGTGAACGCCCCAAGCTCAAGCAGTTCTGACGGGGCACACTTAACCGGTTCCAACGGATACAAATTACTTTCTTTTAATTATATGTTTTATTGTTGTTGTACTTACTTCGGATGTGGTCCAATTCTTTTTGTTTGCTTTAGGACTCGGAGTTAACGGAGTTACGTCAAACGATTGAGCTGCTGAGGAAGCAATCAATTCAGGCGGGTCTGACGACAGCCCACATGCAGTCCATGGGTATTCGGGCGGACGGCGTTAATGTCACCGGGCCGGTAAATATGATCCTCTAACAACAAACAAGTACATAGTACCTATCTTATAGCACGATCTCATACATCTCATCTAAGTTTTAAAATAATAAAATTCGTAATCATAGGCTTATAATATTAAACGCTTTTGAAACATTTAGCTGTAGTCTACGTAACGATCTTCTATCTTGTCTAAGCTACAAATAAATAAACGATTCCTTGAATTTGTGATTGCGTTCTAATATTGCAACATCTTCATTTACATTTGTATTCTAATGTTGAAACTTGGTACGTTGACCAATGTCATCTATCAATCACTTGTACATGATACTAGGTATGCGTTGTAATAAGATCAACATCATTAGTATTTAAAAACACACGAAATGCAAATACTTCGTAGAAATAATTCTAGTAGTATCAAAATCGGGACATTCGAGTCCCAATAAGCAGAAGCAAATAAGGCAACGATAGCATTTGCATTAAATTGACCGTCAATAGATCCGTCCCTGTTCTACATTTGAGACGCGCCGAGAATAGACAAGTGACATGACTTACTACCTCCTTAATATTAACTGAAGTACATCGTACTCTATTCAAATTGATACAAGAATACATTACAATTTTATTGTGTTGTGAAACCTAATGATAATTAGAGAGAGTGATAAATACAGCATAGCTTCTAAATGTAAAGGGTTAGTGCAAATGTTTGGCATTCCATTCGTTTATTTAATAACATAGGCGTTTATCAAACATTGCTTAGGCTGCTCATTAAATAATGTTTTGACATGAATACATACATACATACTTAATTATTATTTACAAATATTTTTACTTTACTCATTATATCGTGACACAGTAGATAAATAATAATGTTTCATGCGAAGTCAATGCTATTTCTGTCGAAATCAAAGTTCAGGGACATGTGTCAAGTTAAATACTTTTAAACAGTAACGTAACGTAAAGTCCAAATTATAATCAGTACTTACCAAGACACAAATGGCTGAACATTGACTTGTGCGTGTAGGAGCCAGGCAGTCAAACGCAGTCATCTCCCCAGCGTACTGCGCAGACGGGTAATGGCGCCATCACTCGTCATCTGTCTACTGACAGCGTGTCGAGTATCAACAGCCTCAGTAGCGGCTCGTCGGCACCACACGACAAGAAACACAAGAAGAAGGGATGGGTGAGTAATAACAAGATTAATAGCAATGAGAATTCGTTTCATTAAAATTATTCCATTGAATTTGAACCTTAAGTAAGAGTCAAAAGACTCACATAGGTAACAATTAATGAAGCCTTCATGAGATAGAAACATTCTATTAATCTGTTGACTCGCTAATTACCAGACACAATAGAAATTTACTTGTTATCAAGTACAATTTTGTACTTTCGCGAGTAAACAGATTAAATATTATTTAGTTTCGGTTTATCCCATGATCGGTCATGAGCTCTTGATAAGCCTCTAGCTAAATATACCGGTTGAATTTTTTTTATAATTTCATCTTATAGCTTATTATATCCTAAAGCAACATTTGAAATTATTTGCTCAGTAAATCTTATCACTTCAATAACATTGTCTGTGGCAATGTTAAAGAAATATACGTAAACATTAGTCTTCTTTTACTTACTATTGACATAATACCTAGTTATAAATAGCTGTACAAGTAGCCTACATGTTTTGAGGTAAATATTGATTTCTTGGTATAGTGTTGAAGAAATTTTACATAATCAGAACACAAGTGTTTTATTGAAATAAGATAATGTGATTTCGAAAAAAGCTATGTAGGTACTCACATACGCAATAACTAACTTGTTTTTACTTCAATCGTATACGATCGCTGCCATATTACGTAACTTAGCACATAGCTATTTAATTGTTTAAATATTGAATAATATCATATTTTCAAAGTTATTTTCAATTATTAATTATTTTCAGTTAATTAGTTACAGAAGGTAGATTGAGGAATAATTGATTTGAACTGGGTGATTAATTAAGCAAATTCTTCATAATTTTGGTTCTTCTCCAGAATATAATTATAATGTACATATATTTCAAGATAGATAACTTCTTCAAAGTAAATTAAATTAAGTACCCTACACCAAATCTAAATCACAAAACCAACAGACGCTAACCAAACAAATGTTACACAACAGCTCCGCTCATCATTCACGAAAGCTTTCTCGAGGAACGCCAAGATATCAAAGACAGCGAAGCATTCATCCCTCGGGCAGCTGTCATCGCAAGACAGCTCCTCAGGGTCCCACCACTACGACGACCCGCACACAATCCGCGAGGGAAGCAACGAGAACAGTCTCGAGCATTCGCACGAGACGCTCGACGTTAAGGACAAGCCGTGCCCGGCGGCCAAGACGGAAGACCAGACCAAAGGTTAGACGATATGGGAAATTACTTAGGCAAACAATGGGTGGTTTGAATTAAGTGCAGAGAAAGTTGGGCTGAGACACATTGGACGTTGCAGATAGGAGATGTTTTTACTTTATGTTAATTTACTTTCGGCACGTGTCTATAAGTTGTACGCGTGCAATAAAATCGGTGTCAAAAATATTTGGCATCCTATCTACCATAATTTAGTCAAAGGGTAAAGGAAAACAACGTTTCAGGTTTTCTCTATGGTATCAGGTAAACTCAGACACATGTAGCATCACGTCTGTATTCCTCGAAGGGGTAGGCAGAGGTGTACACAGTTGTACACCCACATTTCACCAAAGCTGTTATTAACTCCCAGGTGGTGAGCCTATTGCCATCAAGCGAGCACAATTCCAAATCCCGGGCTGCTACTGAGAATATTCTAACAGAAAAACTCAATAACACTTTGCCTGACCCGGGAACCCAGGACCTCATGCTTAATAGCAGTCGCATTTGGGATCACTAGACCAACGAGGCAGTTAAAGAAGATTTAAAGACATTAATTGCATATTTCTCCTTCGGTGCTCATATTATTAATAATTATATATCTACGTTGTGTTGAAATATAGGGGCATATATGCCCAAAGACCCATGTATCTTTGACCACCACTTATATTATGAACCAAAACTGATATTAGATTCAATTGTTTACACTTCGTGAGACTAAAGTGGAGTCTTCAAGTGTAAACCAGGTATTCGTGTTTTCTATTTGAAACCACTTCATTTGATTAGTGCAGGCTTATTTAATAGCTTTAGGCGCATCGAAACAACATTTAATTAAGTTAACGTCGTAATTAATAGTTTATTACTGGACGTAGTACGATTTTCACTTTTATTTACAGATAAACCGGATGATGCTGTATTAGTTGATGAGTTGAAGAGGCAGTTACGAGAAAAGGATTTGGTGCTAACAGATATCCGATTAGAGGCTCTCAGCTCAGCGCATCAACTTGAAAGTCTTAAAGACACCGTCATCAAAATGAGGGTAAGAACATTCAGAATTTATTTCCATAGTTGAAAAGCTTTCCACTTAATACACCAATAATAGTTATAAGATGTTATCGTTCATGTGAAACCACCCCGGGGGATAGTTGGTATCCACTTACTTATAATTATTGAGATACCTAAGTATTCATTTGGGGATCGCTAGTAGCCCATTACACAAATTAAACGAGCTATTTAATACTGATTATAGTCAGTTGTGTTCTACAAATGTCCATAAACGTCCCTTCGTATATAATTAAATTCTAACATGTATTGAAACCTTATAATGTTTACGTTTGAAGTTTGACGAATTCGGACTGACGGTAAATAAAGGGTTAGGTATTCATTTTTTTTTAAAGTCGTTTTTCATAATATTTGGGTAACTTTGATACACGGTCTAACTTTGAAGGGAAATATGTACGTACCAAAAATTTTATTGACTTAGGTGTTTTTTTTGCTATACGTTTTAATTTAATTTATTTTAAGCATATATTAACTAAAACATATAATTTATTTACATATTCATATACTTAAACAATGAATAGAATTGTTTTTAAGTTATTGTATACATTTAGGTTTTAAATTAACTTTTTATTATATTTGTATGTAAATTTTCGTTTAATTTATGGATGGCATAACATAGATGGATGGATAGATATAATTCAGTCAATCAAAAGTAACAGAAAATGTAGTTTAAGTTACTTACTCAACATTATTAAATATATCGTAAATCATTAAATGTTTCATGTATTATATTTAGGTACAGTCACCAAAAAAGTAGGTGAACATTTTAAACAACTTCCGATTTTTTTATTTATGAAATATTTGCTGGTATATTTATTTCATGTCAAATTATGATATAGACTATAAGTAGATAGGTCTAGTATTAAAATTGAGAAATGTTTTGTTTCAAATTAAGAAGCATACGTAACCTCCGTCATATTGTGTGTTATTCTATAAATCAAAATAAAACCTATTCCACTTACCAACTGCACTAAGACTTATTATATGAATACGTTGAAATGTCCCCCTCAAACAAAGGTACACTTCCAGAACGAGATGTTAAACCTCAAACAGAACAACGAGCGGTTACAACGGCTAGTGACGTCACGCTCTCTGGCTGGAAGTCAGAGCTCGCTGGGTACTGGAGGTTCTGCAGTTGAAGATCCGAGACGGTTCAGTCTTGCAGATCAAGCAACCATGCATCAGGTAATTATACTGAAGAACTAGGTTATAATATGTCTGCATCGATTAAATTGTATTGTAAACTCGGATATAATTACCTAATATTCATTAAGAGGCCACCGTAAGGGTAGTGATGATAACTGTAATGTTTCCCAATACAGTCAGCATTTAAGAAATTATAAAGCGATGTCTGTATTATTTTTGATTTTGATTAGACCATATTGGAAAATTATCTTGTATTTGATGATTATCTAATAAATGTACACTATTATGATTGTGATTATTACCTATACAAAACTTACCATAATGACATGAATTTTATAATTTCCCTTATTTCACACAGTTGCACACGCAAATGTGTTTCTATAATAATTTTGTAGAGAGTTTTACATTAAGTTCAGCGTAGCGTTTAAAATTGGTAGAAAATGAAAATTTGGTTATTTCTATGCACTTGCTTCCCATATCACACCATCAAAAATGTAGTATTCTTTATTTTATTTATAAAATAGAGTTTACTTATGTAAAGACCCATAAAAAAACTTTGTCAATGGTGGACCAAATTAACATTCATAAACTGTAATTTAATTTAATAAAAGCATTTTAAGCTATAATATATAACAACTTTAAATTCTCTTTACAGGCAACACTAGACATGCATTCACAACCTTTAGATCTAGACTTCAACTGCATGTCGTCGACCCCAACCATGGATTTCTCCAAAAAAGGCTCGCCTAAATCGAGCATGGTCGAGCCCATATACGGCAATAAGGCCGCATGCGAACTAAATGAAAACAGCGAGACGCTATTAGCAGCACTGAATGGCAGTAGTGATTTATTTGCGAACGGACTGAATGCCGCCGAGCGACTGAGCGGTGACTACGACATAAACAGTGTCTTACCACCGCCGAAGACTAGAGAACTAGCGATAGGGGAAAGCTATTCAGACATCGGTAAGTCTAATTTTAAATCGACGCCTTTGTGTTTATTTCAGGATAAAAAAGATTTAATTTAACGACTCATTGTGTTTGTTTACCAGGTGTTGCGGACAGTCAAGGAGATACAACCGACGGAAAAAAGATAGCTATAGCCGTATATTTAGGACAACCGGAGACATTCCAAAGATATTTCGAAGAAGTTCAGGATACGCTCACTGAATCTGAATGCAGATTCTACGCTAAACAATCAGCGAGCTCATACAATAATCATTTTGAGAAACAGTCCAGTTTCGACTCGCCGCGATTGTCGCAAAATCGCAGTCCCGAAACTGAGACGCAAGACTTCACACAAATAAATAAGTCCAACACGAATAGCCTTAAAAGCAATAAATCTACGCACAGTAGTTCGTATAAGAACGTTTATAATAGTGATTCGACAATAAACTGTAATGAATTCACCATAGCTTACACGTATATATCTGGCAAGACGACTTGGCAGAACTTAGATTATATAGTTAGGAAGACTTTTAAAGATTACTTGTCTAGAATAGACTTGGGAACGAATCTCGGTTTGAACACTGATTCGATAACATCGTATCACTTGGGTGAAGCGACGCGGGGCCCTGAAATAGGTTTCCCAGAGCTATTGCCTTGTGGTTATATTATTGGAACTGTCAATACGCTGTACATCTGCTTAGAAGGAGTTGGAAGCTTGGCGTTCGATAGTCTTATACCAAAAAATATTGTATATAGGTAAGCGATCTTCGGAAACTTAACATTTTAATATTAAAGTATACAGAGATAGTATTTAACTTCATTAAACATTCCTTCCAGATATGTTTCACTTCTATCGGAACACCGACGAATAATTTTGTGCGGTCCCAGTGGTACGGGCAAGTCGTATCTGGCGGCAAAACTAGCAGAGTTCTATGTGCAGAAGACACAACGTCGAGGCAATCCTGCCGAAGCCGTCGCTACTTTCAAGTGAGTATTGAGTGATATTTTATATCTTCCGAAAAGATTAACTAATTAATATTGAACTTTGACACAGTCTGCATAATTTCCTTTCAACAACAATTTGTTAAGCTGATAAAGGCCTTATTTATTTTAACTGGTGGCGTATCACGGAATAAAACCATCCACCTTTTTTGCCACGATGATCCACATAATATTCTGTATTTGGATTTTATTTTTACCCTGTAATTAATCCCCTTTCGTCATAGTTTGCCTAATAATGATGATAACCAATGACTATATTCATAATATAAAACGTTTTTATTTATGCAGTGTGGACCGCAAGTCCTGCAACGAATTGCGAGCATATCTGGCTAATATCGCTGAACAATGTGGAGCGGCGGCGGCTGGCGAAGAAGCTGCCTTGCCTTCAGTAGTGATTCTTGACAATCTGCAGCACGCCTCTGCGTTAGGAGACGCCTTCGCTGGACTTCTGCCTCCTGACAACAGAAACATGCCCGTCATTATTGGTGAGTCTGTCTTTTGTCACAAGTACCTACTGAATTATATACTACACATTAGGAGATGCCTTATTTTTTATGATATGTCTATTGAGCACATGAGCTGGACTCTGCCCGTGAGTATGCGAATGCTAGAATATTCACTAATGCGTTGCCGACCTTCTAAAAAGAAATACGCTCTTTTCTTGAAGGCCCCCCATGTCATATCGATTTGGAATACCCGCTGACGGAAGTTCTTTCCAAATTTGGTAGTGCTAAGCGGAAAATGTCATGTATAACGTGCTTTCACTTGACTTGGGCCCTGGAAAAATAATACGGTCGTGAGCACCTCGACCTCGATCGAGATAGCTTAGTGGTCTGAGCACCTGGAGTATTTATCCGGGAGGCGCAGGTTCGAATCCTGCTCACGACTGTATTCTTTTTTCCACAAAATATTATAACTAACCTCCAGTGAAATCCTGCGTTAGGAGGAGTCGCTTCTGAGTAAATAGTCTTTGTTGAAAATAAACCATGCCCACAATAAAATTTTGTATTCAGATGATTATTATCAAATTACCGTATGTAGCAAAAGCAGGTAGGAGTTGAAACATGCCTTTTTAAAACGGCATATGACGGTATCGATTCGATGACATAAGACTAAAGAGAACCGTGAGAAAGAATTGCAATTATAGAATAAGCCTATTTCAATTGGTAAGATTTAGCTCTTATATAGTTATTCCTTTTATGGCACTTTATTGAAAGCCTTTTATGGTATATCTACTCGCGTGTGGAAACCACTACTTAATAAGTAACCTATACACATTCGTATTTGAATAACTGAATATGTAAGTATGTGATTATAACATAACAAATATCTTACGTTGTTTCAGGTACCATGTCCCAAGCTACGTGTAACACCACTAACCTTCAGCTTCATCACAACTTTAGGTGGCTTCTCACTGCAAATCACATGGAACCTGTGAAAGGATTCTTAGCTAGGTAAGTCACCCTTTTGTATAGTTTAGCCTATATGGTTATTTTTCCTACCCTTTAACGTAAACCAGGTTATACCAGGAAATTATTTTCCATGGACTATATAGTATATATATAGTAGAAACGACTACCTAATTATTAAGTACGGGAGGCTGCATTTCAGTGGTAACAAAACCAGTATTAGCTAGCCTTGCATTCTATTGAAACTCCCTACTACGATAGACCAGCTCAAGGTCAAACTGTTGCCACAGACGTGCGGCCTACTGTACCTACGTAAAGATGAAAGAAGAATGTACAAACATCCATTTACCTTATTTCTTTTTGACGAAGATTTTTTGAATCGTACAACTTATCATTATCACCCCAAAGCTGTCCAAGACAAAGGCTTCTTCTCATATAACGAAGGCGCGACCATTGAGGGGATAACACACACATAACAAAATTATTCTCTGTATGGCATGAAACTTATTTCAATTTCCTTTACCAGGTACCTCCGTCGCAAACTCTTCACCCTAGAACTACGGCTGGGTCGTCGCGAGCCCGCATTAGCTGCTGTACTGGAATGGCTGCCAGGAGTATGGTCTACGCTCAACGCCTTCTTAGAAGCACACTCTTCCAGTGACGTCACCGTGGGCCCGAGGCTCTTCCTCGCTTGTCCTATGGACTTGGAGGCTAGTCAGGTAAGAAGAAGACGTGTTTGATATACATTGATAATAGAACTTCGGCTGTTCTGGAATGGCTGCCAGAAGTATGGACTCAACGCCTTTTTAAAAGCACACTCCTTGAGTAACATCATCGTTAGCCTGAGGCTCTTCCTCGTTTGCCCTATGGACTTGCGAGGCAAGTCAGGTAAGAAGGAAATGTGTTTGATATATATTCAATATTATAGAACTGCGGCCGTACTGGAATGGCTACCCTTCTAAAAAGCATCCTTTTCAAATGACGTCACTGTCAACCTGAGACTACCTCACTTGACAAAAATGCATTTAGGTCGTAATTTGGCTGTTCAAAAATTGGTTTAATACACATGCCTGTACAGATCTTGTAACACCAAATACCTGCAAAAGATCTACTTGCAGAAAATCGAAAGTTTTACTCAGACTTCTGAAAGAGAGTGTCCTTCGATCAGCTCGCTTGATCAGGGCTATTGGATTGCTTGGATACTGGCTTTAGGCAATGACCTACAGAAAATAATTTTGTCTGGATATGTAGACTATCCAAGTTGACTTCAATATGATACTTTACTGTAACAGGAAGTTACAGGTATCTTTGTTTTTTCTGAGAATGGTAGATTCTTCCCAGCAAAAATCGTAGTTCTTGGAATTTAATGTACACATTTCTCCTACAGGCATGGTTCGCAGACGTATGGAACTACAGCATAGTGCCATACGCATCGGAGGCCGTCCGCGAAGGCATTGCGTTGTACGGCAGACGACGACATGCCGCAGTCGACCCACTACAACACATCAAGTCTTCGTACCCCTGGAGAGAACCTAATCATTCGCATGTAAGTAGAACAAATAATACGTAGGGTGTGAACGAAAAGAAGCAAAAAAGATTAATGCACCGCTCTTGGCCTAGTACTTTATGGAATGGGATTTCAGGAGGAAGATATAAGCAAAGAAACAAAAATATATTCCCAGAATAAACTTATAATTTTCTTTAAAGAATAGACTATAGTTAGATATTCCCAGAGAAACTTATAATTTTCTTTAAAGAATAGACTATAGCTAGATTGACATAATTTACAGGTACATTTTGCCTAAACTACCGCGAAGAAGTCCTGGATCCGATTCGCAGATCGGAAACAGGTCCATTGTGTTTTTCTCATAAGAAATCTTCAGTAGCGGCCTAGAGCTTGGAATTGTGTCCAGTTTCTGATAAGATGCCAATAGGCTCACCACCTATCACAATGTGGGTGTAACACAATACACCTCTGCTTTACCTTCGGGGAATATAGGCGTGATGCTATGTTATGTTATCTAAACTTTATTGTATTTTACAGACTCTCAGAGCAATAACGGTGGAAGAGATTGGTATTGAAGAATCAAATCAAGATTCCAACTCGAACAACAATCAGGATCCTTTGGTAAAAACCAAGAACATTAATATCGTAACTGACCCGCCTTCATGATGAACTTTATTTATTTCATTTTATTAATTGTTACAGTTGAATATGTTGATGCGGTTGCAAGAAGCAGCAAACTACAGCGGAAACCAAAGTCAGGACTCCGACAACGCAAGCATGGATTCGAATCTCACTCACGACAGCTCCATGGGCAACGAGCTATAATAGCGACACGTCACTGTTTTGTGACGTCATTATCTCATAAGGTTTTATACTACCCGCTGGTATTCTGTGATATTGCTTTTCAACTCTGCGTATTGTAGTTGAAACTTAAAAGTAATACCAGCAGTAATTCCATGCAGTGTATGATTTAAACTGACGTTCCTTACATGTGGATTATATGATATATAAAGCCAAATATTTGCCATATGTACATTATTGATATTTATTATTTACTTATCCTAAGTGTTACTTTAGTTGCGATTCTATAAAATTTCTAGGTTGTTTTTTTTTTAAATATTTTATCGCTTATTTTATTATAATAGCGATATTTATTTTCATTTCGAAAGGATTTTACTCTGCAATATTTGCGTGTACTAGCAAATATCTACAGCTTGAGTATGTAGACCTTTCTGTAAGTTCTGTTTTAGTTTCTTTTTACATACGAGATAAAAAAAAACATTCATAAGTGAATAAGAAATCAATAACAGTGCCTGGAGCGATAATTTTCCATTTTTTTAAGACGTAATTACAATGTTAATACTATTACTGTTTATATGAAGCATTGTGGCTTTTACTATTGTTATATTTTTTCAATGTTAGGATACGAACCGCATTTGTATTACTGAGACATGTATGTAACATATGAAAGTGTAATTTTTATACCATTTTCATATAAAAATTCATGTACCTAATAAAATATTTAAGTGTAAATATGTTTAATATATTTTGTTTTTGTATGCGATTACACTAACCGCTATCTATCGTAATAAACAGCGTTACTTTTGTATAGAAATGCGTAACAACTGTTACAGTGTTCGGTATGGATTGACTCGTGTGCATAAATGAAACGTGATATCTACAATCTATGCTTTACAGAAAATGTGAAATAAAAATTGATTATAAAAATTGTGCAGTGTTTGATTTGATTATCGTAAGGAATTATAGGAGATCTAAAGTAATACAACAAAATATTAAGAGGCATTTTTATTGAAGTACTTAGTTATAGCACAGTTTTATCAAACCTACACCAGAAACAGACATCATAATGGAGCAATTTGGACGGAACCAGTTTTATTTCATTTAGGACTAGAATCTTTATTATTGATTACTAAAAGGAACAATCGCATTTGTTTGGTAAATCCAATATAAATAAGGCACAACCATTTCAACAAAGCAGTATCTGTCACTGACAATTCAATGGTAAAAAGGAATGATTCATTCTTATGTATCAGGAAGCATTGAAAAGTAGTGGTATACAGGATTGTAGGTGTAGCATACTATTTTCTATACCTACTAAATTATCATAAAACTACAAACTATTTTCACCATTAATTGTGATAGTCAACTGAGTGTTTTCAGTCATTACACTAAGTAACAAACAGGAAATATTTACTACACAACTCTACACTTGCACATATAAAACTTATGCAATGTTGTTGTGACAAGGCATATACCTAGGTACATATAAATATTACTGTTGCCTAACTAGAAAGATCTTACTAATACACTAGAAAAAGGGTGAATTATCACATTACAAAATCACCAAAGATGTACAATATAATTAAAATATTATTTGAAACTTGACAGGGCAATGCTCATCATTTTTAAATGCAACTAAGGTCTGTCATTTTTTAATTATTCTATTGAACAAATCAAATATTTCCCAAAATACAATTCATCATCTATATCATTAATTTAAGGCTTCAAATTCAAATTGTACATAACTTTCCAACAGCATTATATCTATTTCTGTCTAGTCATTCTACCAATAGTTTCATTCAACATTTAAGGAACTTATTTTGTATTTAAAATATTGCTATACTCATTAATGCTAGACTTATGAAGACAAGAAGGAATATAATATTAGTGTTTGTATTTCAATCACTATGAATGTCGAGACTCAGATTAGATAAAGAGGGAACAGGAGATTCAGTGAAATCTCCAGAGTCATCACTATGTACTCTGTTCTGTTTGAGATCTTGATTTCCCTTTGAGCGATTGCTTTCAGAAAGCTTTGACTTATTATTTGTGAAACTTATAGAACTTTTTTCACTAATTAAATCTGCAACATCTGAAATTGAAACTGAACTTTGAGAGCTTTGAGAAGTTTGTTGAGGACTTTCTATTGAGGAATTTTTGTTTTGACTTTTTTCTAATTCATCTTGAACAGATTCTGATGACTTTGCCAGTTTTTCTTTGAACTTAGATACTGGTGATGATGAAAAGTCATCCCCATAGCTAAATTCGGCAGTATCCCCATCAGATTTTCCAGAATCTTGAGATTTTTTCTCATTGTTTTCTATAACTTTATTCTCTTGTTTTTTAGGAGATACTTGTGTTGTACTCAAAGTACCAAATTTTGCAACTGATAAATCATTTTGTATATTTGGAACTGATAAAATATTTTTTGTAGTTTGTTCTTTTATATCTGTCTCCATAATTGGCAAGCCTGCCGTATTGAGCATTTTTTCATCTAATGAGTTAAAAGGTTTTAATTCTATATATGAGGTAGAATCACTACTACTATTTTTTAATTCACTCATTAACAAAGAAGTCTCATTTATAGGTCTATTAAAAGTTACTAACTTGCTTTGATTTCTTGCATCAACACAATCACTGGATTTTTGTGCAATATAACTAGTTTTGCCACTACTATTATCCACTTGAAGTATATGATCTCCAGGAATGTATTCTGAACTTGTTTTATCCCTTGCAGAGTCACTAGAGGTATCAGTATCCGAGTTATCCAACTGTAAGCGCAGATGTAGTTTATTTTTTTCATCAGATGAATTATCAGACTGTGAAGTACTTGTAGTACTACTCTGTGAGTCTTCATGAAGTATGTAAGTACAATTTTGTTCATCTCTATAGTTCTTATCATCACATTTTTCATGGTTCGTAAAGTTTGAGTTAGCATTCGGATCATAATATTTTTTCTGATGTGTTTTTACCATACTTTTTATAAGTGTAAGCAGAATGGGTTCCTTCATGTTATCACATTTCGGAAAATTCATCTTCTCAGCTAGTTTCTTCTTTCCTTCGTAATTGTATTCGCTACCCTGACGAGACTCCGACTTGTAAACGAATAACGTGTTTTTCAAACAACAAAATTCTAAAAATTCATGAGCCACTGATAATGCCAGTAGGCCCTCTGGTATTTTAAGGATATTGTCTAAATTCCCATTCTGTTTTAAATTTTCACATTCATCCTCAAAAGCTAAGAAAATATTTGCTCTTAGCAACGCACGGATTTTAGCTAGTGATCCGTTTCTCTCCAAAGCTTCTATAACTAAATCCCGAAGTTCTGTGTCTTCAGCTTGCGCCATGTTATTAATTTAATTTTAAGTTAAAACTTTTAGAAGATAACATGCAAATAAAATACTAATTCTGCAATAGTTTTCCGTGTTTGACTTGATTGTTTTGCTTTTGTGAGAAAGACGCAATTTCGGTGGAAGGAGAGGTCGTCACCAATTCACCATAGGTATTTTTACAATTTATAGTAATGAACTGACAGCAGGACATATATATAATAACAAATGAGTCAAAACAGGCTAACACAAATAAATGCTTTAATTTACTTCATATCTATAGCTGGACCGGGCGTTGTCAATTTGTGATGGTGTGACATTTGACAGATACAAACATCAGTTCAGCGCTAGTATCGTTTTCGTTCGGAAATATTGTAACGTATTTTGAGAAGATTTTTTAGAGAAAATTATTTATGCATTCCAAATAATATCTAGAAATACAAGTAATATTTTCATGTATTTCTTAAAGTTAATACCAACCTATATGTAATGGTAATTTAGGATTTGTATAATCAAGGATTAATCGTGAGTGCATATCTATTCTCTTGATCATTTATTAAATAAATACATAGGTCATTTACAGATAAAAATTAATTGAAATATCATTATTATTACCAAATTCATTTTCTACCTGAAGTATGTTGGTATTAGGTATAATACTAATACTTATATATTATACTTAATACCTAATTAATCCATGAACCAAAAATGTTGTGTGGAGAATTAATATTCAAATAACGCTTTGGTTTATTAATTCTACATAATAATTTAACACTTATCTTCCATAATAATTCCACGGAAAACAAATAGTTTTTTTTGTGAAATTAATTATGTAGTAGTTAATAGGGTACGCGACTTAGTGTACCTACCTAATTATACATAATAATGTTAGGTCTATTAAATAGCTTTTTAATATTTAGTATTAGGAAATTCAAAACTTTACTACTTACTATTTAATTCGTTATTATATTACAAATTTGATTTAACAAACAGTTAGCAGCTATTAAAATTATAATAATTATAGAAAAATAAACATGAAACAATTAATAAAAAAAATAGTAGGTACTTCTAGATGTTTGCTGTTATATCTTTGAGAACGTGCTCGATTACAAGGGGTGAAGGCTTGCGCCGGGAAAATGTAGGAAATTCAGTCAGTCGGGTCGAGCGAGCGTGGGAGGTCGGTACGGTATCCACCTCAAAATTTAACGGCATAATGAAACTTTTAGTCCATTTTCCTACCATATCCTGAGTAAAACATTAGTATAAACTGAAAAATTGTGTTTACATGGTTGTGTTTGGACACCGTGGGCTAAAATTCCCAAAATGGTTGTATAATGTGTTAAAATACTAGTGGCGGGAAACCGTTTTGATATCTCGCTTGACGTGTTGTGTCCTATGTGTACGTAGAGCGAGAGGAGCTGTCTGCCCTAGAGGGCGGCCGACATGCTGGATTCGTGGTGAATCGATATTTTTGGAACGTTGTAGAGCAGAAACCATGAGGTTCGAGGGTCAATAAAGGTACGACAGGTGATAATATTAATAGTTTTCGCTAACCCGACTACACCCAAGTCATTTAGAAAATACATGCTGCGGTAGGCGACGCTATCTGGGTCCCACGTTGGGCTTCAGTATCCCCCCCTCCAGCCGCAGCAGCCGCTCTTCGGTTGTTGAAATGTACAATAATAATTAAGAAAAACTGTGTTTGTCATTAATTAAATTAATCTATATATTTTTTATTTGATTTCAATTTTTATGCAGGTTATATTTGATTAGTAAAAAATATTTCTTTAATTAAGTAAGTTCCTATTAGTTGTGTTAATTACCTATCTACGTTTAATTAATCGTAGCTGAATTTTATTTAAGTAATTACGTAACAGATTTACATATTGTTTGCATTCATGTGTCAATTAGCATTTCAAAACACCGTAACAACTTATTATCTCCGGCAAATCTTTATAAAAATACGTATGCTACCTAACATTGACTAAAATGAAGGAATCATATCTTGGGAAACATAATTGATATAATTTTTCTGTTTAGGTAAGTATGCATGTACTTAGCTTTTTACTAGACTACTTGTTTAAAGTCCAAAATAACTAGTGAGAAATTAGACTGAAAGCCAGCGATAGGCCTTTTGGAGACAGGTGGTGCGTCTAACGGTATACTTGGATACCTATCTAATTACCTACTAATTACACGTTCCATGTATAGCGTCGAAGTCTCAGAAGGCATCCTGAGAGGTCTTTTAGACCTTAACAACAATCGATTTTATACGTTTAAACGTAGGAACCTACAAAAAGTTTCGGAATAGAATTAAACCTATCCTACCAAATCAATGACTCAAAGATTATGTAATATAACTTGTTTTAGGAAAATATAGTTTCAGTTTTAAATTTCTGACAACACCTCGGATGTCAGCTAATTTTCACGCGGTAGCCCGGGATGTCACCCAAAAATCCCGGGAAAACCGAGTGTCGAACTTGGCGCCGTGCTCACACGGGCTCAGGAGGGATTAGGTTGTGCACACCAGTCTCCAGTGGCAAATATCGAACTGACAAAACCAAACATACGTTTGCACATATTCATGTGTGTGGCCATCGTCTTAAATGTCAATAAACATTGGTACCTAACTAAATACTTTTTTTATAATATATATATTTTCTTTCAATTAGGGAAAATATTTTGTGTAATTAATGAAGGTGGTATCTAATAAAATTAATAACGTATTTTATTTTTCATCCGGCATTCGTGCAATCAATCAGAAAGACAGTTAGTCTGTCGACACGAAAAAACTAGCCTTTATTATTACCTATATTTTCAAAACGCATTACCCACTTAACCGCATGTGTCAGACATGCGAAGCGAGGAAACAGAAAGAATATAACTTATAAAAAAAGAACTACGTTTGTCTAAAGACAATCAAAAGTTCTATCTGCAATATATAAATTCGACTCAACTTTTATTTAGGACTTGTAAATCGATGGAGATTATGTTGTCAAAAAGGGATTTCCACGTAGTTAAGAGGCGTTTAAACTTATCGGTTTAGTGATCAAAAGTAGGGCTCCCTAGGCTGAGCTCTTAGAATCTATTTCTAATATTAGGTAGGTACTTCAAGATAGATACTGTATACATTATTTTGCTTTTATATCGGAATTATAGGTAGGTCTGCCTTAAACCAATAAACTCGTGAACGTGAGCTTTTCGAGACTATACTGCAATCGTGGTTATATACTATAATCGTGGTCATTGTATGCATCTTCTTCATGTTTAAGAGACATTTAAGCGCGATCTCATCGTTAGGTAAAGTTTCTAGTCCAATAATTGCAATTATGTTAAGATGGCCTTGTGGTAGCCTCAAGTATTAACCGATTTAGGTTAAGCTGCGCTTGCTGCGGTTGGTCTCTTGATGGATGAACATAGTTTCATATCGAGACCTAACATTTTACCCACTTTTACTGGCTGTGGAGGTAAGATGGGCAGTTCCAAGCAGCTCTCAGTAGCTCTAAGTAAAATACATCCGGTTAGATTGGTGATCGTCCCCAACAATATAGTCGGGAAAAGGCGCGCATTTAGAAAAGATTTTTGAACCGATATCAAAAAGGAGGAGGTTTTCAATGCGATGCGTATTTTTAATATATTTTTTCTAGAAAGCGCTGGATAGCCGAACGGCATTTTGGAGCTGCGTGCTTTATTATCGTGCCGAGTTAAAGGTGTACCAGTACCAAACGCCAACTCATGACAGTCTGCTATCATTTGCTTGTTTGAACTAACTGTAATAATTACCTCATATAATAAAAACGCTCCGGTCATGGGGTCCGAGTAGACTCGCCCTCTGGTTGACACTTCAAGTTTGTTTTTTGTTCAAAGAATCAGCATTTCCATCCAACGTGGTAACGCCACTAGTCTTTTGAGCACCTTTCGAATTATTACTTAGACGCCTGAATTTTTCTTCTTCATAAATAGAATAATATTCATTTTATAGGTTTATAATGTGTAGTTTGTAAATAAGTTTAATTAATAAGTAAGTCATAAAAAGCAAGATGTAGAATAATGTTTATAAATTTAATAAATTTCAAAAGTAACTAAAATATTCAATTTCTTTTAACAAACGCTGTGTCCGTTTTGTGATAGATAACTCCGAGTTGTTAATCTTACTTTGACTAATATGGACACCATCGACAGGATTAGCCGCGACCGCCGTCTACTTAGCCATAAAACTATCTATTGTTTGTTAATATTTGACCAGACAGGCCTTTGGACGGTAATGTTAAACTAAAACGAAAACGACGGTTAAGGTAAAGTTAAATCTTTTCTGTAATTTCAAGAAATACTATGGTATGCAAGTATGGGATAATAATTACTATATTTCAAGTAAAAAAATTAAAAATAATAGACAAGATCGGGGCTTGAATCCGCGACTCTTGACATTCCTTGTCATCACTCTACCAACTGAGATATCTTGTCGTTGTTCGAATCTACTGAATTTGAATGTTCATTGTATTCGTCTTGTATGGACATAATATAAATGTAGGCTTTTCTCAAATTTTTGAGGTCTGCCCCAATTCTAGCCAGATCCGGCTTATTGATTTTACCAGAACGACTGCTTTCTGACCTCCATAACCCAATTACTGTGGGATATCAATGTCTTTAGCAAGTATCCTAGTTTTAAATCGCTGTAAGATGGTCCTAAAATATAAATACTTTACTGTAAGTATAAATAAAACGACTGAACGTCTGAAATGTGAACGCCCAGACCAAACCTAGAACATCGATTTTAAGCTTTAAGCTGAGAAAGAAATTTTGAAATACGACTTAGATGGGGGTAAAAGGGGGGATAAGCCACCAACGCGGCCAAAGTGGTAAGAAAGAGGTAGTTCATGAACAAAATCTTTTTCTTTTCTAAGATGAGATTACGTGAGAAGTCGAATTCACCGAGATACGATTTTTTGCAGGCATAATAGCAACCTAAAACACGTAGACACCTATTGTTGAATGGTCCAGAGTTCCGGTGTGTTGTACTTATTCCATACAAAGGTTTAATTCTGATTTATTTCAATTGTTCAGCTGAAATTGTTCTCATGTCGTGATTTATGCACCGTTTTAAATATTACGCAATCGCACTGTCTTTGCCAGTCGCAACGAGTTTTAGTGCTTTGCTATATAAAATCCTATACTTAGTTATCCACGATCAATTGAAAACAATTTAGGGTCTAAAATGACCTAAAAGACTACCGGTCATACCGGGTGCAACGCATGGGCTTTGTGAATCTCGAAACAATTTAAAGTTTTACTTTTCTTTAAACCTTCTTCTTAATAACGTTTTGTTGATGAACAACCTAGTGTCAGAGTTTAAACTATCCGTAGGTCTCTGACATGCCTTTACACACCATTGAGAACATTATCTAAGTGTGCTAGTTTCTTCACGATGTTGTTGTCTGATAATTAGTTAATAATACGCATATGACATCGACAAGACAGTGGTGCGTGCCTTGAATTCGAATTTGTGACCTCTGACATGTCAGTGCACCGGTCATACTACTAGGCATCAATGCTTTAAACCAGGAAACATTATCAAGATACATGTAAGTAGGTACCAGGAGGGGCTCGTGGCTAAGTATCAGCCGCTCCGATCGTTCGATCGAGGTTAAGCTGCGCTTGCCACGGTGGGTCTGTGGATGGAAACCTTAACAGCTGCTACTAGTCAGAGGCCTGAACTGACACGAATTTGTGTTACCCAGGAACTGGGTTGTCTAGGTCAGGTGGGGTAAAATACTGGTATTAAGCTGCATCCGATTTGACTGGATGCCAACCCCAATGTAATTGGGAAAAAGGCTGGGCAGATATGTAAGTAGATAACAATGGAGAGCTGTACATATCCCACAAGGAGATTAATTGGAAACTACTTTTGGATCGTCGTCTCCTTTCGTGTTGTCAGGAGTCAACCTATTGTAAAAGTTGTTTAAGGCACCCGTACTACGGGTTAGGACTGCTAAAATGCTCGTAGCAGTTGCCCATCTACAGACTGATTGCGCCAAGCGTTGCTTAACCCCAACGCTCATTTACTGACCACACAGATTGTAACAAGGTATGAGTGACTTTAGTGAACTTTTGGATAAACCTGAAGATTGAGGTGGTAAATGGTTTTTAGCCAGACTTTAAAACTCAAAGTGGGTTATCCCGGTATTAGGTTCCTCTCTCTCCTTTTCCAGATGTAATTAGTCGCGTACCGTTGCTCGTCTACGTAGCCAGCACCGTGAACATTAACGCCACAAATACACAAAGTAGTTAAAGAAAACTATTGCCTTCTAACACATATATTGCAATTCATTCTGAACTCAAAAAATTCTCGTCTGATCAAAACCAAGAGTCAAGAGTCCTACGGGCATCCTTGAGTTTATCCTCTACCTAATAACGGCAAGGTTGCCGTTGGACATCGGTCGGAGTCGAGACCCTGACCGACTGATAGTTTTATTAGGAATATGTATACTGCTATTTCTAATTTAGCGGTTATGCAGAACTTTATAGATTTCTAACTGTCTGTGCAGGAAAACATAACATAGCATCATGCCTGTATTCCCTGAGTGGGTAAGCAGAGGTGCACGGTGTATTATTATGTGTTATGAAATAATTTTGAATACGGCCAAGGGTAACAGTACATCTACTGTATTTTATAAGACGTCCTGTTTTTCCGTCATAATGACTGCGGAGACATTTAAATAATTTAGGAAAGAACGGGACTATATACATGGACTTGGTCCATGTTGATTATTTTAAGGGTAAAAGTTATCTATCTAGACGAGTACAAATAAATAAAATTGAAGCGCCTGTTTGTTTAAAGTATTTAAGGTATTTAAAACAAAAAAAAAAAAAAAAATTGTCTGTTTGTTGTGGCTAATCTCCGAAACGGCTAGACCGATTTTGACGGGACTTTTATTGGCAGATAGTTGATGTTGCAAGGAGTAGCTAAGTAACATTTTAATAAAACATATTTAAGATAGTAATATCTTAGGTTTGCGCGATCACTACACATTATAATAAAACAACCGGATAAAAGTTGTTTTATTATAATATTTAAGATTCTACGCGCTGAATATTAGTTTCCAACATCCACACGGACAAAGCTGCGCGCGAAATGTCACAGCTAGTAGGTACATCTATAAATCCTTGACCTCGTACTGTGTCATTTCTTTACTTCTTAAAGTTAAGTAAAGACTATTATTTAAAATCCGATATTTTAAAGGGCGGGTATTCTCATAGATGGTAATTGGTAAGCCAGGCTCATACGGAACGGATACGTCAAAAACCATTTCGGAGTAGCGTCAACGAACTCCAAAATGTCAAATCGCGAACTTCGATCGATCATCGGATCCGAAACAATTCATGGTTGCTTGCAAAACGTCCGTTCCGTCAGTCGAAGCTTCGGTGTTCGGATTTCGGAGTAGCACCCCTGTTTTCTTATTTTTTACAAGAAAATGTCGTAATTCAATTCAGTTCTGATTGAATATCTAAATAATTCTAGTTGTCCGCAATATCGCATTGGGTAACTACTTGTAATTATAGATGTAAGTTATGGTTGAAATATGTAAATAAATAAATAATGACTCCACTATATTAGGTATAGGAGTAAAAAAATATAAAAGTTTTCATCAGTGGTGGTTTTCAATTCCTAAAAATACTTTTTTTTTACCCCACTGCGGCTATTTTCCCAAAATGTTTAGATAAATGGCTGATACGCTACGCTTTTACATTCCGGAGGTATTAGCATACAAATAGTCCGTTATGCCAATTAAGACATAGGAACGTTTTCCGCCACCAATAAACATTTAGATAGAATCACTTTAATTGTCACGAATACATTAGATTCACTATAATAAACATTATGTTAAACAACTGGTAGGTACCTACTTAAACAGACTTTTTTGAATAATTAAACCCTATTTATTCCTCATTTCTACTTTGTAGTACCTACTTATTACATAAATAATCATAGGTACCCATTCCATTAAATAATAAAATAAAAACGGGGAACAGGTATTTATTAGGTGTTAGACCAAAAATATACCTACCGCTTTTTATTTTTATTTTGGAAATTACAATTTCGCTATACCTAAGTTTTGTGAGTTTTCTTTTGCTTAAAAATATGTACCTAGCTGTATCATGGCCATAGCATAGAGAAAACATCTGGGTACGCTATATCGATAATTATCGCTCAT
Organism: Xylocampa areola; assembly: GCA_935421205.1. Taxonomy (NCBI): domain Eukaryota; kingdom Metazoa; phylum Arthropoda; class Insecta; order Lepidoptera; family Noctuidae; genus Xylocampa; species Xylocampa areola. The sequence continues at coordinate 14,523,039 of OW285201.1, forward strand.
TTGAAGTCATCCCAGTTACCTCCACATAGCTTTTACCATCAGTATCAGTCCTCAAGTTACAAGGCTCATAAAACTTAACTATGATAAAGCAAAGTGAAATTTAAGTGCCGGGAAAATTTGAACTAGGTACTTCTCTAGTTCAACATGTAGGTAGATACCGGTACTTGTGTAATAGATGTGGTTATTTACGCTTTTGGCACTTGGGACTTCTGTATTATTAAAGTCTATATTATATTCGGACTACGCGTTGAGGGGCTCGTGGCTAAGTTACAGATAGATCGATCGATGTGGAATGGCGCTTGCATAATTCGGACTGAGGATGGGTGCAATTTTGTTTTGTACAACTTCGTGCCTCAGGGCCCACATTATGCTGTCGATCCGGGTTGTCAAACAAAAATCAATGTCAGTCGTTACGGGTAGTCAGATATCGTGTTACCCAGTAACGGAATTGTTTAAGGCATATAGGCAGTCGCTCTACGTATACCTAATATTCGTATAATGCTGCATTCGGTTAAACTGTGGACGGAACGCAACATAGTGGGGATAATGTTCCGCAGGCAGATGGATAGTTGGACTGATGTTCAAGACATACAGAATCCAATAAACTCCGAAACTTTATTTTTTATTTTTCTAAGAAACATTTTTTTTTGTGGGCTAGGCTTCAACCGAGCAGACGGCTACCCTTATGAATGCCGATTACCGTCGCCCATGGACACCCGCAACCCCAGAGGAGTCACAAGTGCGTTGCCGGCCTTTTAAGGGTTTGGGCCTCCGGTACCCTCACTCACTCGGCGAAACACAACGCAAGCGTTGTTTCACGCCAGTTTTCTGTGAGGCCGTGGTATCACTTCAGGCGACTCGAGCCGAATCATGGCTCTCCCACGGTAGAAACAGAAATTAAGCTGTTGCCTCAGTCACTAGCAGACACAATAGATTTTTATTGTTACAACGTATAGATCTGTACGTTGCTGAGCTGAAAGGATTAGGAATAAATAATATCAACTTGTATAATTATTTATATACAAGCTGTTGATCTATACCGGTGCCATTAATAGAGAAAAATACAAAAAATATGTTTAATCATAAAGTTAAAACTTAAAAAATTCTACGGCTGTATATTTAATATTAAAATTTTCGCTTCGAGGCATCGGCATTTTTCAGAATAAACCCTGAACGGCTATAAGAATAACTTTTTGGTATTGTCAAATAATAACAAATTCATATGCCTATTTTTTTGGAGGTTTTGTACGGGTTGGTTTTTGTCACACTTAGCACACAGGGCGAATTTGTTGTTTACAAAAAAAGCGTTTTTTTTTCTTGTGTCGGGTTTAGTATCAGCAGAATAGTCACATAAAATGGCATGAGTTATATCAACAGCTTGTATATAAAAACTCAAATCCACGAGGAGATGTGCGCAAGGCAACGTGCCTTGCGCACATCTCCTCGTGGTATGCTTGTAATCAATGTAATAAATGTTGATTGTAACATCTTCATACCATGTTTAAGGCAAATAAAGACTAATCTTATCTTATCCTATCTAAAAGATATGTTTTTGAAGAAGGCATATGGACTGGGCTGACGACAACAATATTAAAAAACCAATGACGAAAAGCCAAAATGACCATCAATTCGATGTCAATCGTGATAGCCGATACGCCTGCTGAATGCGATTAGCACACGATCGGAGTGACTAGCTTGAGAAGAGGAACCCTTGGCCAGTAGTGGGATTCTGGAAACTAAATAATTATGAAAGAAAGAAAGAAAAAGTGAAATTAAATAAAAAAAATATAACTAGCACGTTTCACACCTTTTTGTGTACCAAATTATATGTAAGGATTCTGAACTAAATCGGTTCAGGCGTTTAGAAGTTATGGTAGAATAAAGAAACTCCAAATTTACATACCTAAATACATGAACCCTAAAAACATAACACTCCTTTTTTGCGCAGACGTGTAAATACATTTCTTTATGATGTTTATGTTAGAGTGTATCTCTAAGAAATAACTACCTAGATATTTATTAGGTAAAGGTCTTATCTGGATCTGATCTCTAATCTAAACATAGCCGAACTACTTATCTATTTTTATATTCTTGTACTTATTTCGAAAGCAAAAACACCACAACTTAAATATTTAAAACTGGTCGGTGACAACCTGAATTCATTAATTTTGTTTTTATATGTATATGTACCCACACGTAGTTTCAAAGCGCTTTAACGTGTGTTTAGAGAATTTTTCAGATGCTTTGAAATCTCAAATGTTTTTCACATGAATTTAGTAAAACCTTATCAAACGCTATCAAAATTTAATGTAGTTCTACGAATTAATACTGAGTCGCAACTATTTAGGTATGATTACTATTGTATCGTGTTGAAATCACATAATTATTGTGGTTATTTCCCAGTAAATATACATAATAGCCGCCGATTCATATGTTTTCATGTTATTTCTGTGTCATGTACCTAGCATGTAACGTTACAGTGACATGCATGTTTTATTTAATAATCATTAGAAACTTAGGTACCTACTTACACAGATATATATGTATTTATATGACCTACTAAGATTTCTACTAAGAAACTGCCTCATTGGTCTAGTGGTCCCAAGCGTGACTGTAGAGCAGGAGGTCTCGGCTTCGATTCCCGGGTCGGGCAAAGTGTTATAAGTTTTTTTATTAGGAAATTTTCAGTAGCAGCCCGGAGTTTGGAATTGGGGACTTTATAATAGCATCGGTGAAATGTGGGTGTACAATGATGTACACCTCTGCCTACCCCTCCGGGGAATACAGGCGTGATGCTACGTTATGCTACTAAGATTTGATTTTAAATCTGGGTCTACTGTAAAAAGTATTACTATATATTGACAGGAATTAACGCTCATTATATACCTTTGCATCGTTTGACGTTGCCTGCTGGTGACCACGATCAGCGCAACCTGGTCGAAACGTCAAGCGATTCGAAGGTGAAAAATAAAAAAATTGCGCGTTAATTCCTGTTAGTATATGTATAGTAATATCATGCAACGCGATAGATTAAAAGTTAGTGTAAAAAGTGTATTGCACCTCAGTAACACGCAATTTTCACTTAATTTGGGAACTTTTGAGTACTTTCAGCCGCTGATATTAAACAATGCAATTTACTTTTCTGGTCGTCATTGCTCTTCAACTTATTTTTCAAATTCCAACTCTTTCTCGCCCGATATCGATTGGCTTTTAATTGTACTTTCTTCAGTTTGAAGTAGGCAATATCTTTTAACTTATTTTTCAACACACTTGCTCGTAAAGTAGCTCTTATTGCATCGCTTTTAGGTTCATAATGAGGGTTATTATTCAATTTGCTGAGATTTAACATTTTTGTGAATAATAAATACACTGTGTTAGTTAAAATATCACATAAATATTTCAACTCATAAAGTTATAAATTGTTGTCATCAGCATTGATTTGGGTTATAAATAGAAAAATGTTACCTGCGCGCGCATTGATCATAGCACACGTAAAAGAAATCCGCGCGCCATTTTAATAACAAAATATGTATATGCGTTTTTATTTTTTTAAATTAACTTGTGTTGTCCCACATACCCACCCGCGCATATACACACACACGTACACGCACACGCACACGCACACTGACACCAATAGGTTTCCCTCATCTGTTAGGTATTCTCAGTAGCAGCCCGGAGTCCGGAATTGTGCCCGGTTGATAGCAATAGGCTCAGCACCTATTGACTACTTACTACTACTTAACTACTTACATGTGACTTAATCAGCATCGGTGAAATGTGGGTGTACAACTGTGTACACCTCTGCCTACCCCTTCGGCGAATACAGGCGTGATGCTATGTTATGTTTAATATTTACCGTCTCCCTGAAATAAATCTCCAGACCTACTCACTATAATTGTCCATAGACAACAAAATATCTAACCTAAAATCATATATTCAGTGGTGTGTTGAAAATGTTTTCCCATTTCACAATAATAGCAGACTCCATTAACTCTGGCCGCGCTCTGATGGTACCTATGATGCAAGTTATTTGTCGATTGTGACCTAATTTATTTAACAAAAGTTCACAGTTTGCATTAGGTTGATAGTACCTACCTATAGGTATATCGAGTTTCTGTTTCATTGAGTGTACAGTGACGTATGTCATGCTCTTAGATGGGGATTAATTACCATGATCATAATACCAGTACCTACTCTTATATTGTGAGTTTATGACTGTGAGATGTGACAAACAGCCTACAACACCACGACCAACTCAACTGTCTAAATAACTGTAATTAAAAACTTTTTAATGAAATCTAATATCAGATCGTTAGAATAACCTGTTTTAGCCAGTTACAAAGTTTCTTTCGAAATAAATGATCTTGTTAATAACTTTTCAAATTTCCACTGGCCCGTTATTTTCAAGTAGCACACTCGGCTCTTTTACAAAACGACCTATTGAGAATGCTTCCCGCAAAGAATTTGGAGTTGCGTTAATTGCTACCGAACAATATACACGTTTATTGTTGAAAGGCAGCAATCTAACTGAAAGTGTAGTTAGCGAGTAATGAATCGCTCGTTTCTGTATTCACTCTAATTGTCCCTACTGTGATAGATTGTGTTTAGGGGTGATTAGGTCGAATTAAGGCACTTTTGGTGATTATAATTAACAAAACGGACAAAAATAGGTTGCTATTATACTGGGCGGTGCGCGGCCAGTTTCAGGGTTTCACGTCGGCTGGGGCGTTATTCTTGGAGACAATCAATACGAGCGTCTGCATATTTAAATCAGCGGCGAGGTTAACGCCTCCAGTCGCAGGTGTACGATGACTGCGTCACGTCACGTCAATTAACATCCCTGATTGGTTTTCAACCGCAGTGTAACACGTACTTGATACCTACTGAATAAATTTTCAGAAGGATTACAGACGCAATCTCTCGACAGTTGTAGGCACAACAATAAAAACGACAACATACACAAAAGCCGTAGATTTACTACGCCGAGGAAACACCTGAGCATTCAGCATATAAAAACGAAGAAGAAAATGTTATCTCTTTCACAAAAAACACCTACACACGTTGGAATTTACTGATACGGCTTTATATAAGAGCACAATAAAGATTGAAACAATGTGTCCTGCCAGACAAGTTAATGTCTTACTTGTAAATCAATATTGTGGCGGTCGAACAGGGAAATTCCGCCTTGCGTGATGTGAAGATACCTACGTATCTATTAATTTGACCTTTTTTATCATATTTTTTTTTCTATAATACCGATAATTTTTCATTATAATAAAACAACTTTTAACCGGATTAATCGCGGGTTTGTTATTGTTTTTCCTGACGTTTCGAACACTTTGCAGCGTTTGTGGTCGCAGGAGGATAATTTTTCAGTTATCTTCATGAATAATTTGTTGAAAAATGCAAATAAATATCGAAGTACGCTTTCCAAAAATGTGTTCACATATTTATGTGCATTTGTTTTGTAAAAAATAAATAAATTGAATTCATGGTTACATGATTTTGTAAGATGGATTAAAATATCACTACGTATTCTGTTCGTACAGCACTCGCCTCCATTACGGCAAAATAATTTGAATTCGCGTCGGAGCTTTACGGACCTAATCCTGAATAACATAACACGCGATGACGTAAATACGTCAAAAGGGTGAACGAAGGATGTAATGCGAGGTGTTTAGCTCACGGCTGTACACAGCTTCTTATGAATAAATATGCCACGGACTTGCTTGACGCAGAACTTTTGAACATAAAAAGCTGAGTAGCGGTTTACCCGTGTGAAAGCGACGCGGACGTTTGAGTATTGAAATCTAGTTTCCAGTCACGTGTGGATTGAAAAATGGTAGTTGCGCAGTGGATACAGAGGCACCGAGCGCACGAGTGCTCCGCCGCTGGCTGGAGAGTTCGGCCGCATGGATCGTGATATATCTATAATGTCAAAGGTTATTTTATCGATACTCCATGTACACACATGGAGATGGTGGTAATCCATCACGTCTCCGTGTTTGCTCGTATTTTTCATCGGCATATGACTGCACAAGCGAGTTATTGGCTTTCCTGTAGAATCCAATCATCCTGAAGTTAAAGCATTACTAACATAGATCTACTTTTGTAGGTACTTAGACGTTGATAGAGCTTGATATGCTTGGAAGCGGAACTCCGTTATGGGTAAATGAGTTTAAATCGAGATGCTTTTCATATTGGAACTCGATGTATCGAGATAACGAAAGCCTTAACAAGTGCTAAGATAATTAAATTTTCGACCGCCACTTGTTTTGAAGTGCCGTACACATGAAACAGCTGACATAACAAAATCTTTGGAGTCCCGCACTGACCTTTCTGTGTCGCTTAACTTTATGCTTACTTAACTATATTATGGTAGAGGTCGGCCCTATTTGTAGAAGAGGTATAGAATTTGTATACACAAGGATACGGTTATGGCCTTCATGTATTTGTGATGTGGGTAATGAAAACAGTTTATGTCGCTCGTTTAATGAAAGCTGAAGACATTGTTTCCGTGGTGCCTGGAGTCTTGACGATGAATGTGATTTTGCAGTTTATTTAGATTGATGGTTTCCTAGAAGGATCATTATGTTAACTGTCATGTCGTTAGGATGCCAAACTTGCGTCAAGAGTTATTCAAGCCACCCGAAGACCAGCTTAGTAATTACTATTAATTAACAACAACGAGGACCGACGGTTTAATGTGTCTTACGAAGATGGCAACGCTTCATGGAGACGTTCGATACAGATGCTTCCGACGGTAACCGATCCATAGAATGATCGCGCCAAGCGTTGCTTAACCTTGACGACCGTTTACCGGCCAGGGGTTGCAAAAGGTAAATAGAGTAGGTACGTAAAGGCGATAGGTCACCCATTTATCACATGAGACCCAATATCGGCGAATTGTAGGTATACGTCAGCAAACCTTTGCCAAACCCTCAGGGGATAATAGGGGTGATGTACCTTTATTTAAAACCCTTACCCGAGGATAGGTACTAGATTACTTTTTAGTGATTTGAGACGAGATATATTGGCATAAGTTGTCAGTCCCTTGGAAAAACTTATTTATTGCTCACCGCTTGATATTTTTATGCAGTGATTGAAAAGGCTTCTAAAATACCGGTATTTTTGGGTTCTGTTATGAAACTCATATTTGGTTCCGCTTGTTGTTTGTTCTAATGTACCGGTTACATTAGAACAAACAACAAGCGGAACCGGAACCGGTCGAAACCGAGTACCGTGTCGAAAAGTGGAACTTTTATGAGAATCTAAATAAAGAACCAAGCCGAATAACGGAACCGGTTTTCAATCCCTGCTTTTACGTAAGGTTATTAATCACTCAAATTACCTAAATGTAGGTCATATTATAACCATATATTATTATTATTTACAAGGTACAGACCACAAGACCCTTTACAGCTCAGTTTTATAATTCAGCCGCCGAAATTCCTTGGGTTTGTGAATTTTTGTCGGCGGCTTTTCAAATGCCGCATGTAATGATAAAGTACCCAAATTTTTCACTTTAAACGCATTCCCCCTTCAAAGAAGTCGACTGGTAGTCATGTGACAGCAATTAGGTATACATACCTACATAATTATGTAGTAAAATTCAAGGGTAGGTATAGTTTAAATTGTTCAAAGTAACCATAGTCAAAACGGTTTCCGTCACGCCTTGTTAAAACTAATTTAAATTATTTGGTTACACATATATAGCATCAGAGCATAGTATCGGAGTATAGCATCATAGCATAGCATCACTTCTCTATTCCGCGAAGGGATAGGCAGAGGTGCACACAGTTGTACACCCACATTTCACCAATGCTATGATTAAGTCCCATGTAATAGTTGGTGAACCTATTGCCATCTACAACTCCGAGCTGCTACTGAGAATTTCTTATCAGAAAAACTCAATAGCACTTTGCCCAACCCGGGAATGAACCCGAGACCTCATGCTCAGCAGTCGCGCGGTCCACTAGACTAACGAGGCAGTTTCTTATTAGGTGTACAATAATGGTATTCATTGTTTAATAGGCTACGAATATGTTAGTACGATTCAGTAAGGTAAATTAGTAGCTCAATATGTATTATTTATTTATTTATTCTTCATGTACAAAGATGGTACACAAGGTGGACTTAACTGGTGCCATGAGGCATTCTCTTCTAGTCAACCTTTGGGTTAAATAGAGAGGCAAAGAAATGAAGGAGATACAAAACAAATAAAAGAAGATAAAATATACTAAACTCAGATGCTAAAACATATTAAATGTATAGATATTTATATATATAAATAGATGTGTAATAAATACTCAATGATAATAAAGGAATTATGAGAAATATATATGGAATTATCTTGTCTTACAAGCGACATTCAGGACCGCAGCGATTTTAAAAAGTAGGTTAGTATGTATAGATACGTATCTATACTTACTTACTTGAATTCTTTGAATAAAAGGTCTTCTTGAATAATAATTCCTCATCTCAAAGAGTCAATTAGCTAGTAAATTCCTTTACTTAATAGGTATTCAATTATGTAACTTATGAAAGCTCCTGCTAATTTTGAATAATATTAAATATTAGGCAGTACTATAAGTCTATTAAGTACCTAACTACGAGATATCCAACAGTATCCAAAAATGTTCTCTAACTCCGTTTAAGGCTATTACATTGCCTGATGACCTTGAGGATTTGGTCGTTGAACCAGTGTTTTGTTATTTCAACGCCGCCTGGCGATAGAGAACCGTACTTATCTCAAGATTATGAAATAAAACAGACGCGTCGTAATGTCGTCTTCATCTTTGCCTAATTTGTTTAGAAGTATGTAGAGTTATTCTTCAAATAAGATCTCTCTTAACTGCACCTACTTTCTTTTTGATTCTGCTACGCCGTAAAATTAACTGGCATAAAATGCCTATGGCATCAAGTCGGTTTAAAGATCAAATAAATACATTTAAAAATATGCGATCCATCCAACTGTTAACGATGTAAATTACAAATCCGACAAACTTTTTTGACGAAATAACTTCAATTTAGCTTTCAAACTTTATACAAATAAATGTTAACATCATTAATTCATATATGAAACTGAAACACTGTGTCTTCTATGAAGAACATGTGGTTTTCCTAAATAAAGTGGCGTCATGACGTGCAAGGGGTTCGTGGGTATCAATTATACGAGTGTGGCTTTGTTGTGTGAAATTTGGGGATAATAGAGATCAACATAGGAAATCGGATGAAGTTCAAGAGAGATTAACATTACATTATATATGTATTGTTATGCCTATATTCCACGAAGGGGTAGACAGAAATGTCAAATCCTAACCTACATTTCACTGACGTTACTATAAGATCCCATGTACTGGTAGCGAGTTTATAGGCACAGTTCCAAACTCCGGGCTGCAACTGAGAATGTTCTAACTGAAACATCCAATAACACTGCCCAAACTAGAAATTTTACTCTTTTTTTTTCGGGGGAAAACCTCCAAAAGGTGCCCGGTCTTTTTGGACAAGACCGGAATTTTTATCCCACTAAAACCATCCCACTAGTCAACACATTGACCAGCTCCGCAAGGGAATTGAACGCTGGATCCTACGCTCAGCATCCGCGCTTGCAGCCACAAGAATAAGGCGACTAAGACAGTCAACGAGCGGGATTAAACATTTCGCATAACATACCTCACGACATACATATATTTACTAGGTCTAAGTAATTCCGCGATCGCGTGTCTATTGAGAAGGGTGCACGGTGTCGGTGTACAAATAAAACACTTTAGAATTTTCTATTTTTCATACTTTGAATATTCTATTGTGACTCTTTAATATTCATGAGGAAAATACCTTCGTCATGTTTCAAATCACATATTCAGTCCTTTTCCATCCAAAGACATATTTTAAGGGTATCTTTTCATTTGGCCCTTGGTTGCTCTGTATTACTTTTATAATCCTCCGTCGATGATTTTGACAGATCATAGCCTACTAGGGTCGGGTGAAGGACCGTGTGGTTTTTAGTGGGTAGGGGTCCGACACAGTGTCCATAGTCTAATATTTTGGGAGGCTGAGTTGTCCGCCTCTGTAGGAGTGCACCCTTAAAATGAAATCCCTACACGTGGCCCCTGGGTGGTGCAAAGCAGGTAACACAAGTCTGGTGGGAGGCTTCGGCTGCGGCTGGTTATCACCCACCGGACGAAGCCATGCCGTGAAGCGACCTAGTCGTGTTTCGGGATGTAGTCCGGTGCAACCGTTATGGGAGACGGGTTTGGGCAGTTGCATCAACTCCCCAACTGTCGTTCTCCCCAAATCTATCCACTGTACTTGGAGTGACAAGATTTCTTCTGGATATATGTGCTCCATCCTCGGCCACACCATCGCTTAGCATCAGACGAGTTGGTGGCCAAATGTAGATATTTTTTTCATAAAAAACAGTAATGGATTTTCACAAACAAAAAATTATAATGATACCATTGCATTCAGGGGTTCCGTATCCACTTTCGAGGTCGATCGTCGGACCAGCTCTATAGTAAATATAATACATATTGTCATCGAATTTCCAAACTTGTCAAGTTTCAAATATATTTTAGTAGGGTTTTCTTTACAAATATACCGGTCTACTATACAGTCGGGAGTAGGTACCTACTGTTGTACAAACTCATTTCGCCGAAGCTGTTATTAATTCTCATGGTAGTGAGATTTTTGCCATAAACTAGACACGATTTTTAAACTCCGAACTGCTGTGTACAAGCCTATTAGAAATACTCAAAACACTGTGCTCGACCCGGGAATCTAACCCAGGACCTCACGCTGAACAGTCACGCTTGCTACCAATACATCAAGGCAGTAATCATCATCACCCCCCTGCCCTTATCCCAATTTATTTGGGGTCGGCACACCATTTATTCTTCTTCCACACATCTGTATTAGCTACACATTTATACTGCTATAGTAGTAATTAAAATCAGAACTATTTAAAAATATATAAATATCAAAACTACTCCTTTGAACTACATAATTTGAACATACAATTTTAATGCCCATGGCAGCTCACGTGATACGATAAACTGCCTCTCGTGTCGGCTTATTTATATTTCAATTTCAATCAATGTTGTAATCAATCAATCATTTCTCATTCGCGTTCCACGTCCGTTCGTTAACTTCACGTTAAAAGTTCATCAGCTAACAACCGTTTTACTTTGTAGGTGTCTATAGCATTCAGAACGTTAGTTTTTTTTTTTAAAGGGCCCATATCTATTTCTTGCCGTTTCAAGGATGCGTTTAGGTACATATTTTACAAACACACACACCAGGAACAATAACTCTAGATCATATTCATCGATGTCGTCAATTCTCAAATTCAAACACTTCTTATTCTACTCATGAAACGTCAAAATTTTAAAATACTTAGATGTTTGCTATGGAGAAGAATCGGCAAGAAATCCCTAGTTTAGGTTTTGCACTTTCTGTACATATAATATTCATACAAGATCAATATGAGAATAGTGTAATCTTCGATGGAGTTCTCACATTTACAAAATATTGAAGCTATACAAATCTACTGAATCTAGTGGTTTAAAGGGAATAAAATTGGATGAAATTGTTAAAAACATTGTAAAACATCATAAGAATATGATAAATGTAATAGATGTATGTAGAGATGAAATGTAAAAGAGATAAAAATATCTTGTTTCTCCTCTATTTCTATTAATTCTATTTTAATTCATATACTTTAAATTCTAGTATATTTCATGCGGCTTTCAAGGACTGATTATGATCCCTACGTCCGATTTGTAGTACCGAAATTAAGAGAACTGTAACTTGACACCAGTGGGCGTTTTAGCTCGCCCACTAAATGATAATAAAGAAACTCTACTATTATTTAAAATAAACCCTATGTTGTGTTTCTTTCGTTAAAAATGTAGACATGGACTTACGCGTCTCAAGTAATTATTATCTATATTTTTACTTATCTCATAGGTCCAATGTTTTGGTTTAATTCCTTGTAATATCATCATTTAATCTCGTTTAAAAATATAATAAACTACTTAAACAATATACTTATAACTAAAAATAATAATAATTATATTCTTAGTTTCCTCTAATCAAAATAATAATAAAAAACATTATTCATTAAACACAAAGGCACTTTACTTTTACAATCTAATATTTTTTTATTACAAACAAAAGGACTACAGTTAGAATGGATTAATTACACTGCAAAACAGAAGTAATGAGAATCAGAGTAGGCAAATTGAGTCTTCGAACAGACAGAGTTTCTCTTTAACAAGTTAACTCTCCGAAAAGATGCCCCCGAATGAAACGTACAGTGGCTTATATAGGCGTACCCCCCACTACTTGTTATCTCCTCTTCAATGAAATGTCACTTCGCTGCTAACAATATATACTATAGAGCGTCGAAAAATTCATCCGCATCACTATGAACTGGTAACGTGCCCAAAAGGCTGGTAGCATTGCCACGTTGAATGGCAATGCTGATTCTCTGTGCGAAGAATAGACCAGCCTTCAGGTCACGTGAACTGTCGACCAATCGCCTTGCAATCTCTTTATAGAGAAGTCGAGCGCTTGGACCCCACGACCCCAATGTTTCAACCCCAAACGGCTCGAAAATATAATTAGATACCAGTATCTAATATAGTATCTAATTATATTTTCGAGCCGTTTGGGGTTGAAACACTGGGGTCGTGGGGTCCAATCAAAGCGACGAAAATATGACAGTCTGACCAGTAAGACTGTCATATTTACGCCGCTTGAGGTTCTCCGCAGCTGAAACAGCAGCATCAGCACAGGACGCTGAACTAGAAAGATGAGGTGGCACAAGGGTATTGACTTAGGTTGCGTCCCACACCAGAGGCCTACCCAACTTCCATGGCAGTAATGTCATGCTGTCAGGTCTTTTACCATCGTCTCGTGCCAAGCCATTTGGTTCTAATACAGCTGGGACGCCGGAGCTAGCTAAAGCACGACGAAGAATGTCATTAATACAGGCGTGCCGTGATATGCGTCCTGCACTCCTGCTGCAGGATAGGCCATGGTGTCCGAGGCTGTCGACAGCTTGACCACAGTGACAGCAATGCGGAGTACAGCACGGTTACATTAATACAAGTTGTAACTTAAGATCTAAACTTTGTGCCACTGATGTGACAGATCACCAGAAAAGAAGAAAGATAAGCATATTTCGCAAAATTCTAACGACACTTGAACTATTATATTAATTATAGTTTAACGGTTATTACTCACGCGCATATTTCGGGATTGCCCGACTAGTTTCGAACTCGAACGGAGCTCTTATTCATGAGCTGAGCCCGCGGCGATGTCGCGAGTCAAACTGAAACTAGTCGGGCAATCCCAAAGTATGCGCGTGAGTAATAACCGTTAAATTATAATTAATATGAATGTGTCTGTGCACTTGAACTGTTATTTAAACTTTTTAGGTTATTTATATCTCCATTGAAATTCTTATTTTACAAATTGGAGTACTGACTCACCAGTGACCAATTATATAGAACATAATGACAGCATTGGTGAAGTGTGAGTGTGCAACTGTATACACCTCTACCTACCCTTTCAGGGAATACAAGAATGAGCCTATGATACCTAATGTCTCCAATGTTTTGAATATATTTCTCTTAAACATATAAGTACCTATAACGTACAGTTATAACTGGTGCTATTATGGCCTAACATACAAAACTGCCCGATGTCACCACATAGTACTTAGGTAGCCAGTACCTACCCACAGTTACTGGACAGTCATTACGTTATGGTAGGATCTAATTTCATGGGGGCCTAGTTGCCCGCGTCCGTAGGAGTGCTCCCTTACAATGGAATTCCTACACGTGGCCCTGGGTGGTGCAAAACAGGCAACACAACTCTGATGGCAGGTTTCGGCCGCGGCTGATTACCACCCACCGGACGAAGCCATGCCGTGAAGCGACCTAGTCGTATTTCGGAATGTACTCCGGTGCAACCGTTGTGGGAAACTCTACTTAAGAGTGAATAGATTTAATCTGGATATACATGCTCCATCCTCGGCCACACCGTCGCGTACCATCAGGCGCGTTGGTGGCCAAACGTAGAACCACTTTTGATTAAAAAATATATTTCTAGGTTGCTTAGGTTTTACAGGGAAATTATTATGTATCTCTATTATTATACCGACGCGGCAAATCAATAGAATGGGTACTAGAATATTTACAAGATATTCCAGGAATTTATCTTTGTTAACCTTTACAAGAAAGGCAAACAGTATTGTATATCCAATTTTTGGCGAGATTTAATCTCCTTAGTGACCCGAGATTTTAGGAAAATCAGTAATAGATCTTGTTATATCGTAAAAATTACAAAATATGGAACACGAAAATCCCTTTTCTAAAAGATTGAAGGCTGTGCAAGAGTGCCTGTTTATATAAGGTATATAGTATATGGTATATAGTAGGTACGTAATATGTTTAAGCAATCTCATAGCCATTAGAACTTAGTACCAGTTACTCCTGCTTGCTAGTAGATAAGTAGTAAATAAGTAGTTATAAAAGATAATTACCACTAAATATAAACTGTCTTGACTAGTGACAGCAGATATTCTCAGTCTTTGTTTCGAGAGCATATATTCCAAATATTAATGAAAACAATAAAAAATTTAAGGGAAGATGGGAAGAATTGTCTTCAAATTAAAATAACCTGTAGTTTTTGTTAGTGCCCAGATACAAATAGATATGTCACCTTTTTATCACAACTATGTGAAGAAAAGGTGATTAAGGTGACTGAGGGTCTAACCTTATTTGACCGGCGGGCAACGAATATTTCTCTATCTTCAGCCCTTTCTGAGTGCGCACAATTAATTTTCTCGCTCTAGCGAACGATGTTTGTATAACGGACAGCGATGGAGAAAGACAATTTTGTAAGATACGGCAAAAGCATCTTTCCGTCTGCTCTATAACAAAAATTATGATTAATCAATCCGTCTGCCTCATTGGTCTAGTGGTCCCAAGCGCGACTGCTAAGCATGAGGTCCTGGGTTCGATTCCCAGCAATTCCGAGCGGGCATGGTGTTCTTGAGTTTTTCTGTTAGAAATTTCTCAGTAGCAGCCCGGAGTTTAGAACTGTGCCCGGTGAAATGTGGGTGTACAACTATGTACAACTTCTGCCTTCGCCTTCGGAGAACATAGACGTGATGCTGTGTTATATTATGTTTTATCAATTCGTCTAGCCTTCTATATATTATTTTAAACTAAAGTAAAGCTTCTTATATCAGAGGAGATCAAGCAAAACTAAAATATTCCACCGTAATAAAGCAACTTTGTAGTATCTAAGCTTACTTAGCGAGCCAAACCCGCAAACATATAATGTTATAAGAGAGCTGTTAAGCACCTCATCATAGTTGACCTTTTATACTCTGTACCTATAAAGTAATAGGTTGTAGGTATGCAAACTCAACAAACACCTTCGCAGAATGGGCCTAAGTGACACAAGAGACTGCAGATTTTATCGCGAAAAGGATGAAACGTGCATGCACATCCAATGCGAATGTGAGGCGGTACACCTTACAAGAGACCAGCACCTTAGAGGACACACCATCTCGCCAGAAGAGATCAAGTCCCCTAGGGCTGTAGTCAACTTTTTTAGCTAGTTAGGAGTAGGAGACTTTCTGTAATTAACAGAGGTATAATAGATCTTTGCAAGTCGCAGTGACTAAGGGGTCTACAGCCGCTTCCTGTACTCTCAAATACAAGTAGTAGGTAGTTACCCTAGGCACGCTACTTCGCTAAATGGACAAACAGGAGACTTGCCGCGGCTTTCATACAAAAAGCGAATCCGCCAATTTAATAAAATAAAAATTAAGTTACCTTTGTATTCTCAATGCGACATCGCATGCAATATATTTTAAAGAGACTTTGACTTGGAAATGCTTATTAGTTTACAAAATACCAAAAAAAATATTTTAAGATATTATTGATATTTTTTTGTAAACAAACAAATACCGTGTGCCGCACGCGACATAAACAACCCATACAAAACCACCAGAATAATTGGTATAGGGATTCACTTAATATTCTTAGTGCCGTTCGGGGTTCATTCTACAAAACTCGCAAATGTATCGAAGTGAAAAATTTGCTATTATCTCACCGTAGATTTTTTTAAGTAATTTTAAATATGTGTAAGCATATTTTTTATCATTTGCTCTATATATATGACACGGGTATTGTATAAAAAGGACTTTGTTCAAACCATTGCTAAGTAACTTAGCTCAAAACTTAAATACCACCTTAATAGAGCAAGTAGTAGGAGCCCACTTAGCAAACAAAAAGCGCATGCATAAAGTAATAAGTGAGCAGCTAGGCACCTTATCATCGTTAACCCTTTATACCATGTACTCTGTATAAGAAAGAAGAAAAGAAAGAAAGAAAAAATATTTATTTCAGTCTCATAAGCAGGTAATATAGACAACGAAACAAATCATAAAAAACTAAACATTAAAAATATAAAGAACCTGTACGAGACCGAAAAGGGCCCCCTATCTCAGCATAAGCTGCTCCATCGAGATGTAGCAGCGCTGGTTTTCAGATAGGACCGAATAATTTAGGTGAAATCACGGGCAAACCACGGCGTGCGCAAACATGCAATACTTAGATCAAAATTGTGGTAAATACACATAACTAAAAAGATTGATGAAATTTGCATATCACTGGTAAGTTATTTTTTATTTTTATTTTTTTATTTTATTAATACCCACCCATAGTTAAAAAGCTAGTAAGTTTATCTACATCATTTGAGTATACCCATGGCGCTCGCTTACGTATCTCTGCCTTAGTCTCCGCATCACTAATTTGTCTATGACATGACAAATTATGGGAGACTATGGCAACACTAGAAAGGACGCGCAAACGCACTATTAGGCTGCTGTATAACGTAGTAGAGTAGTGGGTAGTTACCCAAGGCGCGCCACTTCACTGAATGGATGGGCAGCATGTTTTGCCGCGGTTTTCATACAACCTGCGGCTTCTAATCCACCTCGCGCTGCACCGCATCGGTTAACGTATCTACCTTGAATTAATTCCAGTTTCTACCTAATTATACTTACACAGAATTTAAATCCGGATTTGTGTACAAATTGTTCAAAGTTAGCTGACGTTGCGCTTTGCTCGGTATACGTATGAAATATTGCATAGTACGTACAGCTCTTTCTTAACAAAACTGAAGTAGATTAGAAATGGCAATATGCCTTTTTATTTTCAAGATGTTGTTCGTGTTTGCTTTGAAATAATGTAATTGGCAATATATAATGTATTCCCTAGGAGCTTTGATATCGATATGATTAGGTTCGACTTCTCCCGAACTGCTGTCTGACCTCTATATAGTAAAAGCTTGCTTCAAATTACTAATATATTAAGTATATTTTTGATAAATATATTCAAATAACTTTCTAGAAAGTCCTACATAATATTGTAATTTACGTGGAACTAACATTAACCTCTTTTTCAATAAGAGCATTTATGTACAGTCATCTGTATTCATACCCGTTGAGACTACACGTGTTGGCACTATAGACCCAATAAAGTGGAATTACCCGCGTCTACGAGGGCACCTGTTATGTGGACACCTGACACCCGACACCGACACCCGAATGTAACAAGGAACTTATGAATATTCTCTGACAACCCAGACTTGTACCACGTAAAGTAAGGTAATGCATCAATATTTTAACACTGAGAATTATTTTAATATGTACACGACTGTACAAAATTCTGTGTTAAGGCTCTCTTACACAGGCGTTGACTTTGCGACACGGCTTTGTGATGTCTATTTCTAGTAAATTTTATATGAAGTCGCGCTTGATGCTCAAATAGCCGCAGCATGTCGCGCTTGTGCGGGAAAGCCTTTACCAACATGTTTTCATAAATAAACTTATACATATTATAATATGATCATCAAACAAGGTTGCCTAATTGCTTAGATGTCGCTAGCTATGTATAGTACGATTTTAATTATGGCACTCGTTAATTGTGATCATGAAAGCAGTTAACTTCGCTAACAAATATGGCAGCCTAGGGTAACCTACATGTCACCGCCAAAGACGTAATCATTAGTGTTTAATTTGTAACAAGGTTGACAATAAATGTTGTGAGGGCTTCGGAAAACATAAATTAACACTTTGTATTTTCAATCAAAACACTTCAAAATATCTTTGATTTTACACCTTTTTCGCAGACGAGTTTGCGAGTTCTTCATATTCTTATACAGGGGCTTGCGTCTGCTACCAGTGCTTCAATTGAGTATAGATAGGATAGTCTACCGATGGAATGATTTTAACCAGTTAAATGTCTTCCAATGACTTTTCCTTGAACCGCCATCCAACTGTAATTTTTGGTGAATAATGTCATTTTGCGGTAGAGATGTCATTGAAGTTTTTGCAGACAATTAATTTAGTCACAATTGTAATGGAGTTTCAATTGTCATGGGGTGGCCTTTAGATGGCAATTAAGTGTTTCATACTAATATACCCAACCTATGGGATTTGATGAGTGAGTTTGTGAGTATCAAAATTTGGTGACTTAGGTATATTGCCTTATCTTTTGATTGTGCGAACGTAGAAGTTGAATTTGCTACACCTCTAAGGACTCCTACCAAAAATTTGAAATTATTATCCACTGTGTACCTTTACCGTTCCTAAAATATGACCTCTTTCAAGATAAAATATTTTCACAAACTGATAGACGCACGAACAGATATCTAAGTAATCCTACTCTAAACGAAGAAAATAATTAAGAGGAATTCAAAATAAAATTATTCGTTTAAAAATATGTAGGTAATCGTACATTTACTTATTACCCTTTGGTCGAACTCTCTGAAGTGGAATTGAACTTACCGATTTAAGCTGTTCCTTCGGACTGCGAACAACGTTTGCCACTCTAATTAAATGCCACTCAATGAAAGCTGGTCCATAACGATCCACACGTTAGTTTTCATACTGTGAATTTATTTTCAAACGTTTACCGTCGACCTAAAGGGTCACCGTGTCCCCATTGGTCTACTCACCGGAACTGCGGCTGCTGATTCCCAAATCTGGCAATTTTATTGAGTTTTTACATACATACATAGGATCACGCCTGTATTCCCTGAAGGGTACACAGTTGTACACCCACACTTCACCAATGCTGTTATTAAGTCCCATGTATTAGGTGGTGAGCCTATTGCCATCAACCGGGCACAATTCCAAACTCTGGGCTGCTACTGAAAATTTCCTAACAGAAAAACTCAATAACACTTTGCCCGACCCGGGAATCGAACCCGAGACCTCCTGCTCAGCAGTCGCGCTTGGGACCACTAGACCAACGAGGCAGTAGGAAATTCTCAGTAACAACCCGGAGTTAAGCACTTAGCGATGTGACATCTTCGTACTTCGGAGAGCTCATAAAGCCGTCGGTCCTGAACTCTCTCGGGTCGTGTCGGATTGCCGTCCCATCGGAGTATGCGAGTGAAGGAAGAGAGGCACCTGAGCTTGCGCATACACTTGTGCACTATAATATCTCTCCCCTGCGTACTTGACTAATCTCCGTAGAGATAGGCCGCCATAACAGAAAAATCGGTTGGGTGAATATTGATATTATCAAGTTTAACAAAAAAAAATGGTTTAAATTTTTTATAAAATACTCTCAAAGGTTTAAAAATATTCTCGATTCTAAAATTTTAGTTTTATATTGGTAACTTAAGTATTACGCAGGCGAAAGTACACAATCGGAAAACTTTATTTTATTGGTGGATTTGGGAAAAGGATTCAACTTTTTATTTATTCAATTCTTTATAAAGGTGAAATGTTGTATTTATTTTGAGTTTTGAAAGTAAAAGCGTGCTTATACGTTTTATTACTGTAGCTTAAAGTAAGCTAAAGGTTAGGTCTACGGACCTACGGATTTAAGATCAGTGGTCCTTTAATTTGACAATTTATAAGTTAATACAAGGAACACTTGTATAGTGGTCGGCACGAGTCGTGAGCATAAACCACTCCTCCACAGTATTTCTTTTGTAGTGTAAATGTGAATATTAATTGAGGTGAATAGATTTATTTGTATTAAAATTGGAGTATAAATTAATTCAAAGCGATATTTAATGCACTAAATATTTATTGTTGCAAGTGTGCAGATTCTTTGAACTGTGCTCACCACTCGTGCCAGTTATAATACCATTGTGTGAAGAAAACGCCAACACATCAAAGATTTGCGGATATTAATATACGTAGATACTTAACATATACCCAAGTACCTGAGAAGCAGGATATAAGTAGAATCGATAAATTTTATTAAATTAGTTCCGACATAAGTTAAGCAATATCAAGTTCTCAGTAGATAAACGGGGGTGATCGAACATTTTTAATAAAAACTTTATAGAGAAGTTGTAAGCTAAGTAGGTACCTATAGTTAATCTTCAAGCGGCCAGGATGCGGTTCGTTACCATTGCTTTTAAGACGTTCAGAATATATGAACTTTATACAACACTAATCCTGTTTTAGTAGATGTTTAAGTATCTAAGTACTTATGCTAAAATACATTCTTAGAATTCTGTTTGTTTACTATAACGTAGGTATATGACAGCCTTTTAATTTCGTTGAAAAAGGCCCTTTCTTAAAATTCTCCATCGCTCCATCAGCAGGAAAATCTACCATTCAGCATTTACATAACGATTCGCTGCTTCATTAGCATAATTTTGAAGTTATGATAAAATTATAATATCGACGAAATTGTCCGGTGGGCCATAAACGAATAATAACGAAAGATAATATTTTATTGCGTATCCCAAGGGAACTCGCCATTGAATCTGGATAACAGAAGTCTATCTCCGTTTCCGTGACGTAAGCTTCCTAAGAGCAAAGTTTTATTGTCATCCGTCGGTCTGGCGCGACGTGATTGAGCACAGAATGAACGTACAAACAGATTTCTTATTTATAAGATATCTAATATTGGTTGTGACACGGCGGTATTTGTCGACCGGTATGAGTCCGTCTAGTTTACAAAACGCCTTCAGTTCAACATTAGCGATTGAGGAAAGAACGTCGAACTGAAATCAATTGAACTCAAACGTCGCGTCGGAGTTTTTGCAAAGTTCAGCAAGAGACGGCAAGTTCATTAGCGAAATCCGACGTTTAATTGAAATGTCACGTAAACTCCGCCGGACTCGGTTTGTATAGGTTCCTTAGTTACCTTGGAAATTCTCAAATCAGTTTTATAACTTCCTTGATTGCTTCCCCACTTAGCTTGTAACCCGCGCTAAGCAATAAAATAAAATTATGATGGATTTTTATGTATTCATGCAACTAAAGTCAGAAATCCAGCTTGCGAAAGTACAGCCCTCCAGAAAATAAATAGTAGGCATGGTATTGGATTCACAACCAGTTCTCTTTTAATACGTATATATATTATGTTCATTTTTGTGTCGGATCTGGCTTATTAACCTCAAAAATATGGTAGGCTTAGGTTCGAAACAATACGGCGAGTCCGCTGATACAAGTTTACAACATTTTAATTAAAATTTGGGGAATTTCAAAGGGTCGCTTAGCGTTGTGACTGGATCACTGGATACCATGGGAGCAACCGTTTAGGGGGGGTAGTACAGGGGGAGGGCAATGGGTGGAACGCGTTAAATTACAATTATTATGTTTACTGCCCCGCTCCATGAGTCGTGACGTGGAAGGGACCACTCCAGAACCGCACGCATTTTTATGGCGGCATGGGTTATAGCTACATTTTTGCGTCGTTGGTCAGTACGACCTAATTCATCTTTCTATTACACATCTACATAATTTTCCCATGAAGCTAATAATTTGGCTCGCATTGTTTGTCATGGTACTTATTATAATGATAATTCGAGTGGTACTGTCTAGACTATTATGATTCTTATTTTTGTATTTCCTAAAGATTTATTGCCTTACTAGCTGCGCTCCGCAGTTTCACTCGCAGATTTCTCTATTTCCGCTAGAACTTTGCAGTTTCCGGGAATCTAAAATAATTTATGTTCTATTCCTACAGTGTCGTCTTTGTTTAAATGGTGAATGCAGTGTGTATCTATCATGGGCATGCTTATCAGTTTTTTTTTATTATTATGTTGTTTTAGAATAGTGTACATGTAGGTTCTGCTATTGCCACTAATAAATAAGGAAATAAATTCCTACCTAACTTTACAACCATTTTTTTCCAAATCGGTTCAGTATTTTAACATAGGTACCCTATTTTATAATATTAGTAGGATGAGACAATATTTATACCTTTGAACGAGCAATTCTTATATATACCTATATATTTATATAATCTAAATCTCGGAAACGGCTCCAACGATTTTCATGAAATTTAGTATGTAGGGGGTTTCGGGGGCGATAAATCGATCTAGCTGGGTAAATTTTTTAGAAAACGTCATTTTACCAAAAAACTTGCCGAGCGAAGCTCGGTCATCCAGGTACTGATTATAAATTGCGCAATTATATATAGCTAAAGCCAAGATACCAGTTGATAGCGATGCGGATGAATTTTTCGACGCTCTATAGTATTATATTTTTATTTTTTAGTTTAAGTATGTTGTTTGTTTAATTAGTTTATATATAAAAGACATTTAAATATCCCAAAAAATACCAATTATGTATCAAGCCAAGATTTAACAAAAATTACGCGTGCAGTAGAGACGGGAACATATGTAGATAAGCAAGCACGTGCTATTGTAAGTAATGTTTATTTAATTTGGTCTACCATTTTATCACTCAGAATAATAATTAATGTCTTAGAATTGTCATGTATTCCCATTGAAGTAAATTATTGTTGCCTGATTAGTACTCATGCGCATTTCTAGGCATCCGCATCTAAAAAAAAGGAACCCTTAGATATAGGATCACTTTGTTGTCCGTCTGTCTGTCAAGACCCTTTAGCTCGTGAACGCGTTAAGGTATCGAGTTAACATTAAATTCATATACTCAAGTTTACAGTCCCTTGAAGCTGCGAAAAAATCAAACTTATAAGTTAAAGTAAAAAAAGATACGGGCGTTTATGCCGAAAAAAACGTATATTTCGACACTCTCAAGTAAATCAAAATTTATAGGGTACTTTCTGTTGACCTAAAACTCTGAAATTAGGCAAATGATATCATCTTCAACTGGATGCTGATACGCAATAGTGTGTCAACCCGCAAAAAGTAAAATTTGGAAATATTGATGTATTCTCATAGTGTGTTACGTATTTAATTATTTATTTCAATATTTCCAAATTTTACTTTTTGTGGGTCGACACACTATTGCGTATCAGCATCCAACTACAAGTACAGGGAAAAATCTGAAAACTATATATTTGTAATTAAATCTTAAAATATAGTTTTTATTTAAAGTACGTAATCAATCATCGAGATTAAGCAACGGTATGAACAATTATTGATTACTAATTATAGTTTAACGGTTATTACTCACGCGCATACTTCGGGATTGCCCGACTAGTTTATATTTTATAATTAATATGAATGTGTCTCACGAAAGTTACTATACAAAAAAAAATTGATTACGTACGAAAAAATATAAAAACGACTCGACCTATTTATAATATGTACCCAAAAATTTGTACAAACCCTCGGCAGGCGAGTCCGACTCGCACTTGTCCAGTTTTTTTCCAGGATTGCCCGACTAGTTTCAAACTGAGTTTGACTCGCGATAGTAGTGGGCTTAGTTCATGACTAAGGGCTCCGGTCGAGTTCAAAACTAGTCAGGCAATTCCGAAAAATGCACGTGAATAATAACCAGTGAACAATAATTGATATGAATGTCTTAAAAAAGTTATAATACAAAAAACCCATTGATGTTTTAATGACAAGTACGTGTAGGTAGGTAAAATTTAAAATTAAAATAACTTTAATTTTCAAAAGAGTTTTAAGACAGTCAGTAGATAAGTACTTTTATGTTACACTTAAAACAAGCTGTGTTACTTACCTACTTAAGTTTAAGCATTCGTACATAAATACCAAACATTTTCAAACGCAGCACGAAAAGTTTGTTCTAAAACTTAGTTAATTAAAACGAGTTTTTGTTACAGCTGAAACAATAACGCTGGCATCCTCAGAGAAACCTCATATTTTTAAAGAAAACTTTTTATTCCGAATGTTGACTTTCATCACAGAATTCAGTGTGGTTGCGGAGGTACTTAAGACTATTCCCTAGAGGCATTGTGGTTTATACCTACAGTAAAACGATCAGTTATTACGTCATGATGCTACAGTTTCATGCAATTACGGTAACTGATACGGCTATCAACGATAATTACATGTAATTAAATAGTAATGAATAAAACAAAGTCGCTTCCCGCTAGCTCCCCTATGTATGCTTAGATCTTTAAAACTACGCAACGGATTTTGATGCGGTTTTTTTTTTAATAGATCAAGTTATTCAACAGGAAGGTTTTAGTATATAATTTGTCAAGTTTTTGTATACATTGGCTAAAATATAATTTTCCAAAAAGGTATCGAAGAAAAATAAGCCATCTGGGAGCTCGCAACGAAAACGCTGCCTAAACCCTTTGAGATATAACAAAATGATGTATGGTGGAATTGTGTATTATAAATAGGTCTACAGAAAAGTCCGAGATGGCATATGTCTATCTCTTAAGGATAACATACTCAATCCATTTTAATACTTAAAAAAATGGGCAATTATAAAGCGGGAACGGGATTAAAATTACAAGATTACTTTGGGCGCGATAACCCTCATCCAAGCCGGCGAAGCTGCGAGAATCAGTAAGTATTAGATAAAAATGTGGCACGTACGCGGTAGGCTCCTTTTAGGAATTGTGTCCAGTAGGTGGCAATACCATTAAATGATGTTACCAGGGAAATGTGTAGTGTACAACAATAGCTACACCTTTGCCTAACCCTTCTGGGAATGTGCGTGATGCTATGCTGGGAATATGCACAAAAAGGAATTTAAGTTTTTAGGCTATGGGAGGTTTGATTTGTTTTAAGATTTAAAGAAATTGTAATATAGTGACTATGGTACACAAAAAAAAAGATAATTCGCATATTGCAGGCGTGTTTTTTTTTTTTTTTCTTTTTAAATTTCGTCCCCGTTGATGTCGGAAACTAACACACAGCCCGAAGAACCCTAATAAAAAAAAAGAAGATAAAAGTAGCCGAATTTACTCCTTTTAAATCATTTGCCGGAATAAATAGACAGAAATATTTTTTTTTTTTTATGGAAAAAGAATACGGTTGCAAGCAGGATTCGAACCTAAGCCATCTTGACTTCTCGATAGGTCGAGATGGCTTAGTGGTCATAGGGCCTGGAATATTTATCCGGGAGGCGCCGGTTCGAACCCTGCTCGCGATCATATTCTTTTTCCACAAAAAATAATTACAACTTTAAAGGTCGCTAAGCATGCGATAATGCTTTTAATAGATTTATTTGTAGACAGAAAGAATACAAAAAATGTTTCAAATTAAGATCTATGATAGCCGTTACGGGTAGTCAGAGGCTTGAAAGTCTGACAACCAGTCATGCCACGAGATATCGTGTTACCCAGAAACTGGGTTGTGTAGGTCAGATAGGCAGTCGCTCCATGTAAAATACTGGTATTAAGCTGCATCCGGTTTGACTGGAAGCTCAATCTAATTGGGAAAAGGCTATGCAGATGAGATGAGAAAGAATACAAAAAATAATAATTTTGTTATAAGTAGGTACTATAAATATTTTCATATGGATTTAGTTAAAAGCTGTTATTTGGCCATTACAAACAGACTTAGTATTTACTACATACAATTTTATTTATGCCACTGAGAATTGCCTAACTGAAAAATAATTAAATTAATCTTGTCACACGATACTAATATCAAAGAGATAGATATTGGATACGATACAATTGGTCTACATTTCGCAATGTCAAAACATTTCACAAAGCAGTACTTACTACCGGTTCTAATTTCCTCGAAATACAAATCAAATATTCCCTCACTAGCTTCGTAGTCCATTAGTCGCGTCAAATAAAGCCGGTGATTATCTAGAAATTTCGAGTTGGGTCACTAAAGCATACACTAAAGCAAAATATGTAGAGTTTTCTAGAATCTAAGTATAGGTATATAGGTATATAAGGTATTTTTGTTGTTTTGATGATCTTTGCAACCAAGTACCAGTAGATTAAAAATTTAGTTTTTTGTTGTATTAAGAAAAATACGTTCGTGAGCAGGGTTCGAAGATGCGCTTCCTGGATAAAAACTGCAGGCGTTTTGATCAACTAAGCCATCTCGACCTCTGCTCACTGCCCCGAATTACATACATACATTTTCTTCTAACTCTAACTGACAGACCAATGAGATAGTTCACACACAGCACCACTCGGCCACCACGATATTTTGACGACATTAAATAACAAAAAAAAGCAATCGCTAAGCCAAGTCAGAGACCTACGGGTGGCTCTAACGACTTCCACGCTTGCTCCTAACATAAAGAAGAAGAAGAAGAAGAACAACGTAAATACTGTAACATACGTGTAGTTTTATCGTCGCGGAACGTGTAGGCAGTATTTTTCAGATTCCTCGCTATCCTCGAACAAGTAGCGGGTTGGACCCAAACAAATGTCACTATAATTCTCGTAGCGCCTGACTGATGCGTTTACCCACACATAAAGTAAATCCTTTCAGTTACCCTAAAGGCTGGGTTATTTTTAAGGTTGTGTGCGTGTCCGTAAATAAATATACAATAGAAATACGGGTAACAGAAATATTTGTAATGTGCGAGACGTGATACATAAACGCAATAACATGAGGTTTATCTTGGTAGTAAAGAAATAGAGTTATTGTTGTATCATATATCTAAGCATTACTCTTTTACAAAACGTTAGGAAGTCAACATTTCCCTTTATATACATACTTAGGTATGTATAGTTACTACGCCATTTTCTCTAGGCATCAAAATTGGATTAACAATACCTACTTTGATCGATCTGTCTAGCCTTTTCCCAACTATATCGTCTAACCGGATGCAACTTAATACCATTATTTTAGATGTAGTGATTGCCTATCTGACCTTTAAAACCCAGTTATTGGGTAACACATTTCGTGGTAACTTGGTAAGACGGGTTGTCACTTCTCAGACTTTCAGGCCTCTGACTACCCGTAACGACTGTCATAGATCTTTATTGGACCACATTGGTTTAACGTGCTCTCTGAAGCACGGGGGATTTTGATGAAACGATGGTCATGCATCCACAGACCGAGTGTGGCAAGCGCAGCTTAACCTCGATTGATCGCTCTGTGCGGCTGTTGCTTAGCCACAATATTTTTCAACTGCGTCGTTGGTGTGGTGGTCCTAAGCGCGGCTGCTGACGGTGAAATTCTGGATTCGATATTTCGGATCGTGTAAAGTGTTATTGAGTTTTTGTGTTAAGAAATTCTCAATAGCAGCAAGGAGTTCGGAATGGTGTCCAGTATATATAGCAAAAGGCTTAATAAAAGCATTAGATCAACTGTGTACACCTCTTTTTTTTTTCAAAAATGGACCTACGTTTGGCCACCAACTTGCCTGATAGTAAGCGACAGTGTGGCCGAGGATGAATGAAGCACGTATATCCAGAATAAATCTATTCTCTCTTAAGCAGAGTGGATAGATTTTGGGGGAATGATAGTTGGGAGTTGATGCAACTGCCTAGACCCGTCTCCCACAACGGTTGCACCGGACTACATCCTGAAACACGACTAGTTCGCATCACGGCATGTCTTCGTCCAGTGGGAGGTAACCAGCCGCGGCCGAAGCCTCACACCTGTGTTGTGTTGCCTGTTTTGTACCACCCAGGTGCCAATTGTAGGGATTCCATTTTAAAGGGTGCACTTATACGGCCGCGGGCAACTCAGCCTCCAAAAATCTCTACTACTTGTTTAAGGAACCGGCAATGCTATGTTATTTTTAAGTTTATGCCTAATATTTTTGCCTTGGTATTAAACTTCTTATCTACCCTCTGCTCGTAAACATTTACGATGTTACTACTACAAAACTAGACACTATTTAAAACCTTGTCTTACTTTGTTTATCATATATTTCCTCGTAAACTTTGCTCTACCCATAGACGTATAATTTTATGGCTTTACTTATACATAATATTACATAAATCCTCGATAATCGGCATCAATAAAGTAAAATTATAAGAACACTCACATTAATTTGTATATTGAGGCGAAAAACAATCAGCCTTCCATAGAAATGTTCATACCTAATCGACATGGCTGACAGATGATTTTATGTCGCGCTTTTGAAATTGGTTTAATTATAAAAGTTTTTCGTATACACGGATACATTGACCCCTCCAAGTATGATTACAGACTTAAGTTACACGTTCTTTATACCAATATATTTGACGGCGCGGTTGACGAAGTGGTTGAGAGACTAGCTGCGGCGTCGCGTGTCGCAGGTTCGATTCTTGCACAGAGCAAATATTTGTAGGATCTACAGATAATTGTTCCGGGTCTGGGTGTGTGTGCATGTGAGATTGTCTGTAAACGCACCCACGATTC
Organism: Xylocampa areola; assembly: GCA_935421205.1. NCBI lineage: Eukaryota > Metazoa > Arthropoda > Insecta > Lepidoptera > Noctuidae > Xylocampa > Xylocampa areola. The sequence continues at coordinate 14,551,560 of OW285201.1, forward strand.
AGGAAGTAATACCTAGTGAGGTTCAACGATTTAAAAAAATAAGTTTAATCATTTACCTGCTACATAGTTATATTTTTTAAATCTATTCATATTACATTTAATGATTTTGTACTCCGCAATATCGATTAATCAAATTCAACATTGTGAGTATAGATATTGTGTTCTGTCGGTCTGTTAATAACAACAGTAATTAAAAAGGTATAATCTATAAAAATATATTAAAATATGTTTCTTTTAATAGGTAAAACTTTACAAAACAACTGTATTTAAATGACCAACAAATAATAAGGCACAAAACAATTAATTTAATTACTAGTTAACCTATAATTTGTTTCCAAACACGAAAGCCCAAAAGTCATATCATTAAATGTACGAGTTTAGTTAAACATTTCTTACCTACATACACGTCATACAGTGGTACAATTACATGTTTATTTTGCCCAAAGTCTAACTATAACATCGTAACTTTAACATCATAAACCCCATCGAAAGTAACAATAGTAGTTAATCCAACCATAACAATACGAAAGGCCACAAAGTTAGAGATGTAGTTGTTGAACACATGACGGTATCCGACGCACCTAGTCCACATGATAAATTGGCAAAGGGAGGATTGCGTGACTGACTCCTAACTACTATAATTTGTTAGCTAACTAGTTGTCTTTACCGACTACTCTAGCATTCCCTTCACTCCCTTCGTGTTGTTTGCTTCACATGACTCCAACTTTCGCCACCCCTACCCTATGACGTCACCCAATGTCGTCAAATTATGACGAAAATACTTTTAGTGGGAACACAGCGATGTCCATTTGTAAGCCTATAATTTTCGATAATTCGGGTCTATTTTTGAACGACTCTATCGAAATACGTAATAATAATGAAGTTAATAATTGGAATGAAATAGTTAAGTCGGTACGGTGAATAATAAATAGGAAAATGTTTTAAACTTTCTATGAACGGACTATTAAAGTTAGAATTATATGGGTAAGGATAACGGAAGTATTTATGTTGACGACGATACGATGGTACTTTAGTTTTGGTCGTAAAATCGACAGAGCGAAACGGATAGTAAATACATGTGCTAAATAACAGTAACTCTGCACGTTATTCACTTAGCACTACTCTTAGTTTATGTGACAGTTGCTTTGTTATGAGAGTTGTTACTCTCTCAGTAATCCACCCTGTTTCTTGATTTATTAAACAGCTCTATGTAAACAACAGACACGAATAACAAGACAATGGTTACATAACTAAGGTCTTTGTGTACCTAGAGAGCTAGATAGATATTACAAATTATTTTAGGTACTTTTTTATCACTTTAATACGTAACTGACCAACGGGTCTAGTGGTCCCAAGCACGACTGCTGAGCATGAGGTCTCGGGTTGGATTTCCGGGTCGGGCAAAGTGTTATTGAGTAATTCTGTTAGAAAATTCTCAGTCGCGGCCGGTGGCCCGGAGTTTGGAATTGTGCCACGTAGATAGCAATAGGCTTACCACCACCACATGGGACTGAGAATTGGTGAAATGTGGGTGTACAACTTTTTACACCTCTGCCTATCCCTTCGGAGAATACAGGCGTGATGTTAATTGTTTTGTAATATTTCTTTCAGATAAACCGGCTCATGTAGTCCAATTCAGTATTTCACATTTACGTTCACCAATAATATTACAAACATTGGAGTCAAAACCACTTGATTAACACAAGCTTTTTGTATGAGTAAACAGTCTTTTTTATTTTAAACATAGATATATTATTTTGTTAATAAAATTGGCAATTGATTTCAGGCATTCTCAATGGCCACTTATAATTTTGTCGAACTGTATAGTGAACTGTAATAATTTATTAATTATTAGTAATAAAATGATTTAGTGGAACTGGGCTGGTCACATTAGGAGCATATCGGATGAGTTGTGGGCAAATCTCACCACTGAGTGGAGCCCACATAACGTGAAACGACGTCGTGGCAGGCCCAGAAGGAGATAACGGGACGAGCTTGACTCCTATTAGAAGTATTGGCCGCAGAAAGCCTTAAATCGAGTGGTAGTGAGGCCTTTGCCCTACAGTGGGAAGATCATGGCTGATAATAATAACAATAAAATGATTTGGAATAGATACTCAGGCATATTTTTTTACCAAATTTATACTACGAACCTGTAATAGCATAGAAAGTCAAAAGCACTTTCTTAAAACCGAACAGCAGAACATTTAAACGAACATTTGCTCACTGCTCTGTTGGTGGATTTCGGGCTATTATCTACTGCATATAAAGGGGCTCGTGGCTAAATAACACCCGCACAGATCGATCGGTCGAGGCTAAGCTGCGCTTGCTGCGGTCGGTCTATGGATGGGTGACCATCATTTCATACCCAGACCCCTCCGTGCCTAGGAGAGCACGTTAAGCCGTCGGTCCCGATTGTCAAATTAAGATCTATGACAGCCGTTACGGGTATTCAGGGGCCTGAAAGTCTGACCAGTCATACCACGACTAACTGGGTTATGGAGGTCAGATAGGCAGTCGCTCCATGTAAAATACTGGTATTAAGCTGCATCCAGTTTGACTGGAAGCCGACCCAAATGTAATTGGGAAAAGGCTAGGCAGATATATATATAGATATCTACAGCATATTTTCCAAAAAATTGAGCGGGTTATGCCTTATCCTCCTTATACAAAGAACAGTGAAAATACAAAGGGGTTGTAAAACTCAATGCCACTGCAACATGTGACGATGCAAGGAGAAAATGAAAACTATTTCCTTTTTAATAGCAAACTTTGCTCTTATAAAACTAGATTGAATGTTCAAGTTATATTTCATAAGAGTTGCAATATGTGACGTCAGCGAATTGAGTGAATTTGAGTGCCACTATACGAATATTTCGCCTCTCATACAGAACTAAACTTTTGTATGTAGAGAATTCATTACATTTTTTACTAGGTATCCCTCTCTCTAATTTTATTATATTTATTGACACAAGTAACTATGGCTCAGAGTTAGTAAAAAAAATTATTACCTTATAGCTATGTTAGTATCCTTACTCTACACACTTAACCTACATACACTGCATGTGATGCGAATCCCTGCTACGAGCCCAGCACCGAGGTGGAAAGCTTGCAGGAACGATTCACACACAAGCAGTTCAGTCTGCTCGCGATACAATGCAAGATAATGTTCGTGCTGCCCGCGAAAGGCGCATCTTTTACGCTGGCACTTTTTTATTCGAAATAACAACATACTTAAATCTATTAACAAAAGCTAAAAAAAAAAACTTTATATGTAACTTGAGTATCAACTTACCTAAAATTGTTCTTAAATCCGCCTATATATATCAATACTGTATATACAATTTTAACAAATAAAGGAAAATATAAGCATTTACTTTACAAAATTTTCCAATTTTGCATCCAATCTGAAGTGCGGTCAATCGAGTAACGGCTCTACCCTAATCTCCGAACCTATATGGAGCCGAACTCCTGATTTGATACCGTACTGAATATTTCCTTTACCTGCTCCTCCATTTTCCACCCTGTGATTAATTTCGTAGCAGGCTTCAAGATAGATCTCTGATAAATGCGTTGCCTGATTCGTGAGGGCTGACTGACGCCATTTTTCGTTGGAAATCATTCTAAGCCCTGTATTAGGAGAGTAGTAGTACTGCGTAAATATGTGGTGTCCTAATATTTACTTAGTTTCATACAGTAGATACTAGTCTAAAGTTACAATATTAAATGGAAAAATAATACGGTCGCGAACAGGATTCGAACCTGCGCCTCCCGGATAAATACTCCAGGCGCTCTGACCACTAAGCCATCTCGAATCAATTCAATCAAATCATCAATTACCGGTCACCTGTTTGCATTCTTTACGACATTGTATTAGCTGCAAAGTTGGTCGTGTCGGTTCGGTCACCTGTATAGGTACTGAATTGATTGCAATGACGTCGCCATAAGACGTGTTAAAATATGGAAGAAGAATTCGCGGTGATGAGCAGAGGTCGAGATGGCTTAGTGGTCAGAGCGCCTGGAGTATTTATCCGGAAGGCGCAGGTTCGAATCCTGTTCGCGACTGTGTTCTTTTTCCATTTAATATTGTAACTTTAGAGTTCGCTAAGCATGCGTTAATGCTTTTCAAAGATTTATCTTGAGATACTAGTCTATTAAGGCAGCCAGGGATACCGTCCATTTTGTTAGGTGATTCCTCTTTAAAATCACAGGCCATTACAGCTTGGAATAAACAGAAAGCAGTGTAGGTAATATTCAAATTCTGAAATTGTGTAAGTACTTAAGTTTTTTTTTTTTTAAACTGATGTACTGAGTAGCTATTTTTAAAATACCTACTAAAATAAATAATACGGTCTTTATAACGTAATAATAACTTTCTAGTTTTCGCAAATCGAAATCAATAAACAATAGGTGTTAGCGCCATCAAGTGTGGTTTATAATTATTGTTAACTAATTAAAATAAAACATCATAAGGCAGGTCTCATTTCTAATTTGCAGACTCTGCTGATAGAATACCAATATGAAGAAAAACATATTTTATTACTTAGTGTAACTTGTAACAGTGGAGTAAGCAATCTGCCACTAAGTTATTGATGTATGTACTACTACGTGGTTTGGAACACTAGCCGCTATAGTCCCCCCTATTCCGTTACCCGTAAAGAAATCAATTTTGTGATTATACGCCTATTATGTTAATCCCATTAATATTTTAAATACGCAAAATTGCATTGCAGTGTCGGGTGTTTGTTAATCAATCACGCTGTTAAGGATTTACGGATTAAGTAGATTAGTAGTAATAATATTAAGTAGTTCTCACTTGTAGGTATTTAGGCATTTATTATTAGGCTTTGACTATTCGTATAATTTTAAAGAAGAAAGAGACATGCTGCACTGATCCCAATTGCAAATGCATGCATTGCGAAGAGTTAGGCAGACGTGTTATTGTACACCCACATTTCACCAATGTTGTTACTAAGTCCCATGTAATAGTTGATGAGTCTATTGCCATCTACCGGGCACAAATCCAAACTCTGGGCTGCTATTTAAAGTTTTCTTACAACATAAACCAATAACGCTTTGTTCGACCTGGGAATCGAAACCAGGTCCTTTTGCTGAGCAGTCGCGCTTGAAATCGCTAGATCAACGAGGCAGTTGACTATTTTTCGGCTCGGGTAAAGGGACCATCCATAAAGTACGTCACACAATAAGGGGGGGGAGGGGGTCGACGAATGGTGACATTGTGTGACAAGGGGTGGGAGGGGTCCTAAGTTTCGTGACGTCACATTTCAAAATCTAATAATCTAAGTTTGATTTGATGTTGATTACATTAAAAAAATATTTTATTGGAAATAAAACTAATTTCGGACCTGATGTTTTAATTTAATAATTTCGATGTGTAAAATTGCAAAATATGTGACGTCACATTAGGGAGGGGGGTCTCACAAGTGTGGTCAACTGTGACATGGACGGGGGAGGGGTCAAAAAATCACGAAATTAGTGTGACGTACTTTATGGATGACCCCAAAGCGTTATTGGGTGTTATTGGTTGGTATTTCCCAGCAGTCTAGGAGTTAGGCTCGCCACATATTACATAGGACTTAATACTGTTAATATTTCTAATTTTATCATTGGTAAAATATGAATTTAAAACTGTGTACACCCCTGTCTACCGCTTCGGAGAATATACACGTGATGGTATGCTATACAAAAAAAAAACTTGAGTAGGTATTTTGATCTAAGTATGAGAGTCAATAAAATCAAAGGTATTTTCTATTTCTAGTTTCAATCATTCTTCTTGGGCGAAAGTCTGACTTGACAGGTTATTCTTGGGACTCCAATTTATATCACTAGTTGGTGCCGGCAGTCGGTAGCGTCTGACATTATCGTGTCGTGTGAGACGTTAAGTAAATTGTCTTCAAATGATGTCGCTTCCTTGAGTAACTCAGATGCAAGATTAAGCTATAATTTATTTATTTATCGATATATACTTTATTGTACACCAAAGGTTTTTTTTAATATATAATGGGTGACCTTATCGCGATATGCGGTTTCTACCAGGCAACCGTTCGTGCAGTCACTTGTATCGAGACTGAATAGATAGTAATGACATCACCAAAAGACTTATTAAAATGTGTAGGAAGAATTCGGGGTAGTGATTAGAAGTCGAGGTGGCTTAGTGGTCAAAGCGCTTGGAATATTTATCAGGGGGACGCAGGTTCGAATCCTGCTCACGATCGTATTTTTCATCCCACGAATAATTTTAACTTTAGAGTTCAGCACGCATGCGTTGGTTGAAAAAATTTAAACGTTTAAAAAACCTTTGGATGGATTTAGTCAGATACCTATTATATTATTAATTTGCCACAAACCTACTTAAAAAAACTCATGACTTTTTCCTTTGATGGATGCACGTGACCGAAGCAAAAGTATGTAAGGATCGTAGCTGGTAACGTTCTATTGTTTCTGGGGATTAGAATTTCAGTTCTTTTTTTAAACGTTACTTTTTCTGAGAATATGCCGCGAGTATACGGCATTATGGAATCGTTTATAGACATAAATCTGTGATTCACATACATCCAGGCCTGGAACATAAGATAGTATAGCACACCTGTATTTTCCAAGGTGGTAGGCAGAAATGTACACAGTTGTGCATTTCAACAGTGCTGTTATTAAGTCCCATGTAGTAGAAAGAAGGAAAGATAGAAAGAAAAAAAGTTGTTCTACACTGAGCTCGACCCGGGAATCATCGAAGACCTCACGCTCAACAGTCGCCCTTGCAACCACTAGACTTATGAGACAGACCTGGAACAATTTCAATCATACAAATGTTTATTCCGTGTGGGAATCGAACCCCCCATCTACGACTACCATGCCGTCTGAACTTAAGTAGTTAAGTACTACAAGTGAAAGTAGACTAATAATTTAACTAAAGTAATTTCAGTTTAAATGTCTAGCATATTGTTCCTTCCTGCTCTTTGCATAAATAATTATGCGATAGCTTTGCGATTTGCATAATTGTTTCGGTACTTGGTATTTAATAATCATGCTTTGATTGAGTTTAAAGATAAGTAGGTACCTAAATTAGATGCTACAGGTAGGTTCATTAACGCTTGCACTTTATTCATCAAAATATAAGTATTTAAGCTTTTTTTCTGTAGAGTGGAAATCTGTTATGGTACTAAAGTGTGTAGAGGATTGTGTGGTTTTTAGTAGGAACTAAAAACCAATCCCCAACCAAATACTCTACACACTTTCACCGGGATCGTAGTTGCATTCACCACCAGACATACGACGTCTATAGACGTCATAAATATAAAATTTCTGTTGACATAAAATATAAATGTCCTTTAAAGTGTTAAGGTCTGTCGAAGGTGTCGACGGACCCCATGACTTATATTTTTCCTGTATCAATTATTACTCTATAGGTATGAAATAACATTTATTATTGGAAAATAACAAATAAATGAAGCCCTTTATTCAGTTACTATGCAATAACACTCGTATTACCAACAGTATCTCACAAAATAAAATATCTAACACGGCTACCGAAAGGAAACACTCGAAATACACTAATAAATAGCACTTGTGATTGTTATGATACAAAAACTAAATAAATAACTATGCCCGTGTAACGTATTACGTACGAATTCACCTATACAGGAAAAGTTGTTTGAACATAACTCTGACGGAAAACTCATAAAAATACTGAAACTTCGAGAACCTATAAAAACTTTCGGCCAATATTTTTGGTACGAAAATATTATTATAGTGTGCAAAGTTTAGGCTTAGTTATGTGTAATGACATTATGTAATTCACTAGTTTGTTAAAGCTAACGTGACGATAAAAACACTGTTATTAATTTTCCTAAGTAGTCAGGTAGATATTGCATACCATTTCCCGCTCACATTATTACATACCATACATTTTCCTTGAACCCTTAACCTATTTAGCCACGTTCATAGTTACACCTATACTTTTGTATCCGTTAGTCGGTACAAAGAATAACGTAAAAAATATGCCAGATATTCAACTTGAAGTAAGCATATTCGTGGATATTGGCAAAGTTTTATTCATTTTCATTGTTTATGTCTAAGTGTCAAAACAGAAATAGCTCTGCGTTGAAACATGAGTAATGTTATGCCGTTGTTCCACGTACAAGGTTGTATCGTTCTATATCCGAAAGAAATATATGCATACATATACAAAATGTATTGTCCAATCTATTATACTCTGTGACATATTTTCATTACACGACTGCCCAAAAAAAGGAATTCTTAGGGTAAATCTTTGAAAAGCATTAACGCATGCTTAGCGAACTCTAAAGTTATTATATTAAATGGAAAAAGAATACGGTCGCGAACAGGATTCGAACCTGCGCCTCCCGGATGAATACTCCAGGCGCTCTGACCACTAAGCAGAGGTCGAGATAGCTTAGTGGTCAGAGCGCCTGGAGTACTCATCCGGGAGGCGCAGGTTCGAATCCTGTTCGCGACCGTATTCTTTTTCTATTTAATATAATAACTTTAGAATTCTTAGGGTTCATGTATGTATGTAAGTATATATGTACCTATGTTTGTGAGTTTCTTTATTCCACGATAACTTCTAAACGCCTGTACCGATATAGATATATGGGGTATCGTTAGAGACCTTACATTGTCCCGGGTAGAATATGCTAATAAGATTTAAAATAATAGTAACATAGTGGTTATGGTACACAAAAACGTATAATTAATTACCATATATATCGAGCTTTTAAAATTTTTGATTAATTTCATCTTGTTTTTCAGCAAAGATTTTTGTATTCTCAATATCAGATGCCAAAATTCTTCATCCGCTCGGCTCGTTTTCGTACCTGCATAATATTATGTGTAAAGCTTAGGTCATTTTTCGTAAGACTTTTTATAATAACAGTTTATATTAAAAATATTTATTTTTATGAATCGTTTGTTAGCTGAACAAGTCGAAAAATCACGTTTAGCAATAATATAATAAAACGCCAAAGGTACTTATATACCTATAGATGCCTACATACTTGGAATATATATATTTCCTGTATAGTGGGTGCGTTTACAGACACATAGTCTCAGATGCACCCACAACCAGACCCGGAACAATTATGTATCATAAAATGATTTGCTCCGTGCAGGAATCGAACCTGTGCCACGGGGGGCTGCAGCCGATCTTTTAAAATCGTTAATCAGTGGAAAAAGTGATTATTACTACAAAAAACGCATAAAATCATAAACCTTAGTAAACAAGTGACAAACGGTGTGAAAACTATAGTGAAATAACAACTTCAACACTCTCAAAACACAAGTTTAAACAATAAACGGACTGCAAAATTTTAAAATTATCTACATCACTGAACTTTGGACTCATTAGTGTACACAAAGAAATTGGCCACCCGCGGCTAAGAAGTAAACATTCAATGCAACGATTGGATACTGCTCGCAATTTTAGAACACAACATTAAGTGTCAGCGTAGCCTTGAGGTTAAGAGCGCCGTGTATTACGCAAGTAGGTGTGAGTTCGGATCTCCACATGAGCATGACAACTACTTTTTGAATTTTTAGTTTTACATTTATTTGTTTTGATACAAGAATATATATGAAATAACATTTTAAACTGCTAAAATACTTCAAGATAAATCTTTGAAAGGCATTAACGCATTAGCGAACTCTGCTAAAGTACAACAAATACTCTGCTAAAATATAACAACATATTCATATTTATGATGCCACTGAAACGAACACCTCCAGTATCACCAGTCATAACATGTAGAAAATCTCCCATCCACCACCAATCTGAGCCGAACATTATTATGTCTGCGGAATCGAGTGAATTGCACATGGATTCAAATATAACCTGCCGTAATAAAAGAAAACGGGATGATCAAGAAAATATACTCAACCTGAATGATTTTAAGGACGAAATATCAAGCATAATTAAAGATCTTAAAAAGGAACAGACCCTGTTTTACTCAAATATTGAATCCACGCTATTAGAAATTAAAGAGCAATATGGCAAATTAAGAGAGCATGTTGAGTTTACAGCAAAAAAATACGATGATATACTACAGAAAATGAAAGAATATGAAGTTGAGAAAAAGGAAAGTCGGGATTACATAAATAAACTTGAAGAAAGAGTAGAGCAGTTGGAAAAACAATCAAAACTAACCAGTTTAGAAATCAAAAACGTCCCCAAATCTGCGAACGAATCTAAATTAGACTTATCTAATGTGGTCAGTAATATCGGTAATGTCCTCGACACCACAATTGTGCAATCCGATATTAAGGACGTATACAGGATTCACTCAAAGAATTCCATGAACAACACTATAATAGTTGATTTCACTACAGTCATAGTCAAATCAAAATTGCTACAATCAGTAAGGACCTTCAACAAAAACAATATAAATAATAAATTAAATACAACACACCTGCACGTCGACGGCCCTAAGGTACCTATTTACATATCCGACAACCTACCTGCAAAAGCTCGAAAGATATTCTTTTTAGCACGAGACTTTGCTGCCCGAAATAAATATAAACATTGCTGGTCAGCATATGGCAAAGTTTACTTGCGCAAGGAAGATGGTGCTCAACGCCTTATAGTAAACTCCGAAAAAGACTTATCCAAGATGGAAGAAATCTGACTACGTAATTTTTATGTCATATCTTCAACGCACTGCATGCCTTTTTATATTTATTTTAGGAATTTTTGTTATCTATTTTCGCAAATGTTTACTTTTTTCTTTAAAACACTTACTCACACATACACATTCAAACAATCATACAACCACAAAGACATACATCATATCCCACCGAACCTACACTATCCATGGGATTTATTGGCAAAATTGGTAAAGACAGATACAAAGAGTGGAAATATTCGTATCATAATAGACCTAATTCCAAATTCTTCACAATTTGGAGAAACACTCATATATGTACAGAAAACGAACCTTTTAATTTGTTCTCCTCGTTTTACAACGTACTTTTCGATAGTTTAAACTTAAATGATTTATTAGACAACCTGGATAACGTTACTTTTTCTAACGTGGTTAAATGTGACCCCGATGCATGTAAAAATTTGCTTCCCCAAACAAACAGATGCTTAACAATTTTATCCCAAAATATTCGTAGTATAAATGCAAATTTTGCTGAGTTTTTAATATTATTGGAGAGAATTACCGTATATTGTGACATTATTGTTCTATCAGAGTGTTGGCTATCCAGAAATCCAGTCGTTCCTATTCTAGATGGATATGTATCTCATAAAACATTGAGCACGTTTAATCAGAATGATGGAGTCATTGTTTATGTTAAAAATACCTTAGCTAATGTAAAGGTTAGAGAACCCGACGTCTCAGAAACTAATTGCCTGATAGTTACGATTGGAACCGATGTGGCCATAATTGCTGTCTACAGGCCATATGCATTTATGGATCTCTCAAAATTCATACAATCTATGGACAATATTCTCTCTAATCTGAAAGCTTTTAGGAACATTATAATGATGGGAGATATAAATATTGATATTGCTAAAAATAATAAAACAGCTTACTCTATGGACTATCTGGACCTCTTAGCACACCATGGACTTTTCACAGGGCATATTTTGCCCACCCATGGGGCCACATGTCTAGACCACGCCAATATTAAAACCTCTTTTTTACCAACAGTTTTAGTACTAGAATCAACTCTCACTGATCATTTCACAGTTATGGTCTCTCTGTCAACCAGTAAAATCAAAACTTTAAAGCCACCATATGTTAAAAAAATAGATGAGGAGAGATTAAGTAAAGATATGTGCAATATAAATTTCGACTCAGTCTATGCTACACAAGATCCCAACTTAGCAACTAAATATTTAATAGAACCTATTCTTCTAGCTTTGTCTAATAACACAAAAACCATATCAATATCTCGTAGACGTAGGCCAATTAAGCCCTGGATTACTCAAGGATTGCTTAAATGTATGCGCCACAGAGATAATTTAAGTAAAATGCTTAAAAAGGATCTCTCAAATGAAGTCCTTATGGTATCCTATAAAAGGTATCGTAATTTTTGCACTAACCTTTTACGAAAAGCCAAAACAGATTTTGAAAGATCTGAGTTTATACACGCAGGCAGAAACACAAAAAAAATATGGAATGTTATTAAAAAGGTCACGAATGTAACTAAAACAAAATCTACAGCTAGCGAACTTTTGGACCAAAAGATTGATAAGCAGCACACTATAAATGATATTAATTCTTATTTTGTTAATGTAGGTAGACAACTAGCTGAAAAAATTCACAGAGCCCCTCAGTCTCTCTTTGAAACAATCTCTCAATCGGAATCTTTTGTATTGCTGGAGACTGATGAGTCTGAAGTGGAACGGATTATACTTTCACTAAAGAGTGATTGTGCGGCAGGTTGGGATGGTATTTCTTCTGGACTTCTTAAACAACATCAAAAACATATTGTTCCTCCGTTGACATATATTTGTAACTTGAGCCTTGATACTGGCATATTTCCGGACCTGTTCAAAAGGGCACTTCTCTATCCGATATTTAAATCTGGGGATCATGATCGTGTCGAAAATTACAGGCCTATTTCCGTCCTACCCGCAATGTCCAAGATACTGGAAAGAATAATTAATGTAAGGCTGATAACATTTTTAGAGCAACGTACACTTTTGTCGAGTAACCAATTTGGATTTAGAAAGAATCTGTCCACTGCCGATGCTGTTCATAAACTAGTTAACCATATAGCTCGGAAATTGGATAACAACCAGAGGTGTGTTGCGATATTCCTCGACCTTGCGAAGGCCTTCGACACGGTCTCGATTCCAATCCTAATATCTAAACTCGAGTCTCTCGGTATAAGAGGAATACAGCTCTCCCTATTTCAAAGCTATCTTACTGACCGAACACAGTGTGTTAGGATTGGGACCTATTCCAGTACTGATTTGCCTCTAACTTTCGGTGTGCCTCAAGGCAGTATTCTTGGCCCGAGTTTATTCTTAATTTATATGAATGACCTTTGTAACCTCAGCCTGGAAAACGGTACAATATTTTCCTATGCGGATGACACAGCGCTAGTATTTACATCGAATACCTGGACAGACACATATCGCTTCGCACAAGACGGTTTCGATACAGTGTGTAAATGGCTGCAAAACCACTTGCTGACTTTAAACATTGCGAAATCGAAAATTATCAATTTCTCGATTCAAAACCCAAATTTGTCACTAACCAGCTCCCTGAATATCTCTGCAAAGTCATCCCAATTCAATAAAGTTGACAATACCACTTATGATAAACTTTGCAATATTGAACGAGTCACATCTGTAAGGTATCTTGGCATAGTAATTGACTGCAACCTTACATTCAAAGAATATATAGTGCACTTATCAAATAGAGTGCGCAAGCTTATTTACGTCTTTAAGCAACTACGTCAGTCAGCAGATTCAAAAGTCATGAAAATGACATATCAAGCGCTTTGCCAATCAATCATAAATTATTGTATCTCTGCATGGGGTGGAGCCGCGAAAACTCATTTTATACAGATCGAACGGGCTCAAAGAGCCGTACTTAAAGTATGCTGCTCTAAACCTCGCCTATATCCCACGGTCAAACTCTATGAATACTGTCAAGTGCTTACAGTTCGGCAATTGTTCATATTGACAACAGCCATGAAACAACACTCCCTTACTAATTACTCACGAGAATCCATCCGCCGCAATCATATTGTTGCCTCAACCACTCCGCTTAGGACTTCCTTCAGTCATAGGTTCTTTATTTTTCTTGGACCCTATCTTTATAATAAATTGCACCAAAGTCTGTCCCTGCATTCATTGAATAAATATAATTATAAAACCACTCTCCAAACTTGGCTTCAAAACCAAACATACACTGCCACAGAAGCACTTATGGATATGCTCATTTAATCCTCTAAAAACTATTACCTATACCTTCAATTATTACCAAATTACTCTCCACTCTCCCACAAACATGCACACGCGCACTCACGCTGTCATACACAAACACACACACGCAATCACGCGCGCACACCTACGCTCTCTCTCTCTCTCTCACACACACACACACACACGCACACACACACACGTACACACACACGCGCACACACACACACACACACACGCACACACACCCACTCGCACACACTCATATCAGCCTATTAGGCAAATTTTTATCTTGTTGTTTTCTATTCCCTAACATTTCATTAAGCTCACTCAAAATCACCTAATTTTAAAACATGTTAGATATATAATGTAGTACATAGCACTAAGCTAATTAAAATTGTATCTTGATAGAGACGGGGACCTGGTGACCTGTAATACAGGTGTTTCCTACCTACGACAGGCACCAGCGATCCACAATCCAAATTGTTATCATTTATTAGCTAATACTTTTGTTTGTAAATGTTTGTCTTTGGTTTGTGGTGAGAATTAAACGTTATTTTATTTTTATTATTATTATCTCTCGACCAGTGCGCATTTTTCCGTGGGATTTTGGACAAAAGTCTGCCGGGTTAGCTAGTTAATTATAAAATCAGAATTAGTACTTTATACGTACATACTCTACTACACAACACACCCAAAACTTCATATAATACACATAAACAAACCTACGCATTAAAAGTCGCGTGTGTTATAATTGTTAAAAAGGAAACTTTCATGGAATGTACGAGAAATGCAAATAAAACAGTGGTCAGTCACACACATAAACAACACAAAAAGCTTAGGGGAAAGGGGTTAACAGTCACTTTGTTTACTTACGAAATAAACGGAAGTTTCCACAAAGACACTATTAGGATTAGTTCTTAAATTCGCTAATAGATGGCATTCATTATTAAGATTTTCCTGCAGTTCATGACAGTGTTAATGTTTTAGAACTAGAGAGGCTGTACACAACCGTACAGGAAGTATTATTGGTTCTTTACGGTATTAACTAATTCATCCCTGATCTAAATAGACATAAGCGTTCATAGCTATTTGTAACCCCTCGTTCATATTAAGCAGTGCTTGGCGAGGTTAATTTGTAGATGGGTTACGGCTAGGAGCATTTTCATCCGAGTGTCTCTTTTTAACCGACTTCCAAAAAGGAGGAGGTTATCAATTCGGTTGTATTTTTTTTTTTTTTTTTTTTTTTTTTTTTTTTTCTTCGCATGGCATGTTGAATCCATCGTACCCGGCTGTAGTTTTGCTCTTGACGGCGTGGCAACCGTACCGTGTGGGTACCGGACGAAGCGAGAAGCGACCTTGTTGTGTTTCGAGATGTAATCCGGTTCAACCGTTGTGGGAGACGGGTCTGGGCAGTTGCATCAACTCCCCAACTATCGGTCTCCCAAAACCTATCCACCCTACTTAGAGTAAATAGATTTTTATTATTTAATATTAGTAGAGTGAATAGAAGAAATGAAATCCCTACACGTGGCCCCTGGGTGGTGCAAAACAGGCAACACAACACTGATGGGAGGCTTTGGCCGCGGCTAGTTACCACCCACTGGACGAAGCCATGTCGTAAAGCGACATAGTCGTGTTTCGAGGTGTAGTCCGGTGCACTACTTAGAGTGAATAGATTTCTTCTAGATCTACGTTTTATAATGTTGTATACTAGGATTTGAATACTTTAATATAATAATTTATATATGCATTTTATGAGAATCAACGAGAACATTGAACATCTATATTATCCTTTTCCCATGAGAAGAATTTAACTCCGGATTGAAAAATCAGATCCTAATTGAGTTGATTCGGGGATAAAGCGGATTAAAAAGTCCGATCCTTATACCTACTGATTATAATTACGAACACCGATTGATAAAAAAGAGCCAATATCCTGCAGATATAATGAAAAAGGTTTCAATTAAACCCTTCGAATTAAAACATTAATAATCCAAGGGGTTGCAATACCTTCCCTACATACGAAACGTACCTACACGTCGTTTAAGCCACGACGAGCAAAAAAATATGGCGCCTAATTATTATGGCGGTTAATAAAACTGGGGCTTCTTTTTTTTTTTTTAAATATACCTGTCTCTGCCACTTAGATATCAATAAAAAGAGATGACAACAGATTTATTTATTACATTTTAGGAATACTGATAAATAAATCTTTCAAACGCATTATCGCATGCGTCCCGAATCCAAAGTTATTAATTTTCGTTTAAAGAGAAACGAGGAAGAAGAAATCAGAGAGCAAAGGTTGGGATGGTTTAGTCGGCAAAGCACCTCCAGTATCTATCTAGGAGGCGCAAGTTCAAATCCTGCCCACGACCCCATTTTCACTCCACGAAAATAACTTTTGACATTTTAATAATTTTTAATACATGTAATTAGATTCACTAGATAAATAGTTGTAGAAGACGAGCCACCCTTGGCGCGTCCAGCCAGTTGATTGATCACTATTGTTATGTCGATGCTGGCTGTGATCAAACCTTTTTGTTAAGATAGAGGCCTACGGGTGGCTCAAACAAATCTCCTCGAAGACACCATACGAATGAATGAAGCTAGGTATCTATGTACATCACGAAAATAAGCCAAGTAGGTACAACATTTTGCATCAGTTTGGACAAAAATAACTGTAGGTACAGTCAGCGATAGAAGTCGATTAACATGCATCGAAACTGCACGAACTATACTGCCGTGCAGGCACTAAAACGCAGTAAGAGGAAAAACGCGGTTTCGAAACAAACCGCGAAAAACATTTTGATACTGTTTTTTCTATATTACTGTAACAACACAGTAGGTATAAAACAATTTATATAGTTTTTTTGTCGTTTGTTTGTATATTTGTTTGTGTTTTAGGGCCTGTCCGGCTGTTTACTATGATATGATGAAATGATGGCTTGCATGATCTGTATTTATTTGATAACAAGATTGTTATGTTTATTATTCCAGATGTAGTAGTAGTGTTGTAGCAGTCAAAGCTAAGCCATTAAAAAAAAATGATTTATTCAGTGACTTTTGTCGCTGACCGTATCTACATACAATATCAATAAACTCATTTATGTGATAACTGATTTTTTGTCCGTTCTTTGCCGTATACTTTTTAATTGCCAGAAACGATGACCTAAAGAGTCTTTTTAACTTTGCTCGATTTTATACATCCTCACTGGTCAGAATGTTGGCTCGCACTTCGGTAACTGCAACGGCACCGGTGCTTACCTGGCTTGTTTACTATGTATTGAGGATTTATTTTTATTAAACACTAGTGACTGCCTGGATTCGCACTGGTTGCACTACTTATTATTACTGAAATAAATATAGCCTATATTACTTCTAGTTAAAGTAGTAGCTTTCTGATGGTGAAAGGTCTAGTTTGTAGATAAGAATGTCAGGCAAATATATTTAATTTTTGTATACTTTTCAGAGCGTGGATGTAGTCGAGTTTTAGTCTTTTTTAACTTATTTTTTATTAAAAGAACAAAGCTTACTTTTTCTACCCTTACGTTTACGTTCTTAGAATTCTAATATTACTTTGTACCTATTAAAATATTTCTTGAGACAACTTCAAAGTTTCGTTGAAACTGAAATTATTTCGAATATCATTCTGTGAAGTCAGATATTAATGAATAATTATATTATTAAAGCCATTAAGGGGACAATCAAGTAATATCCTCAGGCTTTAGAAGTTGGTTAGAAGAACTGGAAATTGTCTTATCCTCGGTGAATGAGTTATTATGAATTCTGTAACTGCCATTGTATACTCAGGACCCTAATCCGCCTTAGAACAAATGATTATTAAGAAAGTTAGACTATCCTACTACCAACTACTTATAATATTATAAATGCGAAGTTTGTGAGGACAAACATCCATTGTTTGTTACTCTTTCACTCAATATATTATAATGGAATCGTTTATTAATAGGTAGTACATACGGTTTGGTATGTAAGGCTAGGTACATAGTTGTGATAGTAAAATAATTTGTGCATCTATTACTGTAAACAAATAAATAGTACAAGACATAGCACTGGATAAAACGAAGTCTTCCGCCGCGTTTCCATGTCGACATACGATTTTTCTGTAACTAAGTACTGAACGGACTCTATTCTGGTTTTCATTCATGAACAGTGTTTCAAGAGGAAAGTCCTAAATCGCCATCTTTCTTAATATGAGTTGCGGTAAATTTAAGTAACTTTCACTAATTTGGAAAAGTGCCGTCGTATAAAAACATTTCTGAACACGTCGATGCAGAATCGATGCAGTCGCCAAATCACCACTGATGCTAAAAGTCGCATGTCGATTAGGGCCCTTACTTTTAATATGTGGAACAGTAAATATGAGGAAAATACTTACTGAATTGTGAGCTACGGCTGTATTCTAAACCTAAACTACAACATTTTACAAGCGTCCTTGAAAAAGCGGGCCCACATGAATAGGCCCCGGTAGTCGGTAGCATTGGACTGCAGAACGAGGTCAAGGCGAATAAAGCCTTCGATTAACGTTTCCTTATTCAAACACGATTTCTTTCACAATCTTGTGCTTGTATTAGTATTTTTAGTGTTTGTGACTTTGTGCGTGGTGACGTCATACCTACGTCTTTTCCTTAGAGTTTTGAAAACAAATCGGTGTTGCGTGCGTTGATGTGCATTATGTTTATGGTTTGTAGTTAAGTTTTCAGCATATGAAATATTATTGTAGATAAACGGAGCTATTTGTTAATGAAAGAAATATGAAAGAAAAATCTTTACATGCACATTCGGAAAAGTATGAAAGCCTTTAAAATAGACTTTTATACATTCACGCCTATTACCCACTGGGGTAGGCAGGGACTATCTATTTCCAATCCCTACGATTCTGACGGACCTTTATAATCCTTCTTGTTATACTTAATCAAAGTTGCAAATGTAAAACGAATGCCATATTCTGACGCCTTACCATAAAATTTACTTAATTTTCATGGCGTGCAAATATAGCATCTATATGTGTGCAGCTGAGCTTCCACTTCATTAATTCCTGAATCGCTGTTTCATCACCTAAGGGAAGATAGGTTAGGCCTATTAATAATATCAGCTATCAATAACCTGACAAGTAGCTACAAAGCCTAATAAATTAATAATGTAGATCATTAGTCTAGTAGTTGCAAGCTTGTCTGCTGAGTGTAAGGTTCTGGGTTCTTTTTCCGAGCCCGGTAAGTGGCAATAGGCTCACTACTTATTAAATGGGACTTAATAAGACCATCGGTGAAATGTAGGTGTCCTACTTTAGACTACTCTGTATAGTACTATGTTTTGTTATGTATGTAATAAAAAAGCCTAAAACAAGCAGTTGCAAATATGTAGGTTACACAAAACATCACAATATATAGACTTTGTATAGTCCATAATTACTTCGATACATGAATCAATATGCAAAGATTGGTTGATAGCGAAAAATCAATATCCGCTTTCGTTCCAAGGTGACAGTGCACAGTTGAACGTTCATCGATTCATGTAAGCAATATTTCATAACGTAAAAAAGCTTTTTTTAAGGTAGAAAATAAATGTAACAGATACAGATAGATGTTTGAAATCCTGCTCACAATCATTTAATTGATGCTTTCCACAAAAAATCTGTTATAATCTATATATATAATAATTAATCGCCGAAATATACCTCTACGCGCATAACTTCCGAACGACTGCAACAAATTCGATAAAAAAAAAATGTGTTCGTTATTGTCAGGACAAAGGTTGTATAACAGATAATTTTAAAATAATCGAACAGAAAGAAAATGGCGGTACGAAGTTCGCCGGGTCAGCTAGTTTGAAATATTATCTATGTTTATTATGGTACGACATTAAATTAACTACAAAATTAGTCATGTGAACTGACACGGTTATGAAGACTTATTCAAATGTGGGAGAAGAATGCGACGCAGTATTTGGCAGGGTGGCTGGACTATATATCCACGAGGCGCAGGTTCAAATCCTGCTCACAACCGTTTATTTTACCACAAAATTTTATAAAATTGAAAATAAATAGCTCCTACACACGCACAAATACATAAGTACTACATACGGTAAATGAACAGTACGTAAGTGCGTGTGTTCCATTTCATCATAAGTACTCAAAAGGACGTCAAATCTCCCGCATAATTAGGCATAATACACACCTTCCGCATATAATTTTGTACCCGCCAAATGCGTATTATGTTCTCGTGCGCGTCATGTGTCTCATTTTCTTAATGACGCGCGTAATAAGCCTATCGAAACCGAGACACTGTAGGTACATCGCATAACTTATTCGTAAAATCGGCATTTTGTATTCCATTGAATTCGTTGGGAGTTACAAAAATATCATGCCTGCATTTCTCGGGGGGGGGGGGGGGGGGGTTGCAAAGGTGTTCACAGTTGCAGACACAGATTACACCAATGCTGTTATTTAGTCCCATGTAATAGGCGGTCAGCCTAATTCCATCTGCCGGGCACAAATCTAAGCTCCGGGCTGCTGACAGAAAACCCCAATAACACTGGGAATCGAACTCAGGACCTCGTGCTCAGTAGTCGCGTATGGAACAAATAGTCCACGAGGTAGGAAATATCCATGCACTAGAAAAATATCTGTAAGAACCAGAGATTACTCAGTTTTTTTTTTTAACATTTTAGGCCAAGATAAATAAATATTACCTAACATGTGCTTTCACTTAGCATTATTCTTGTCACCGTCCCACAACTGACGAACTAAAATTGTTAGGTAGAGACGGAAACATAGCTAAGACAAAGCACGTGCTAAATAATATGTATTTATCCTGCCCTTAGTCTAGTCCTTTTTTTATAAGGTTCTCCCTTGATCAAAAAACTGCCTCATTGGACTAGTGCAGCGCGTTAAGCGCGTAGTATCCATATAGCGAGATAGATGTCGCCACAGTGGGTATATTATTCTACGACACCTCGACTGAGTAAAGGCGTGATATTATATATCATGTATGTAATATAAATGAATAAAAATTCCACCTGAATTCTGATGTCATATTATTATAGCAGTGTTGTGTAACTTTAAAGGTGCAACGGTGCATAAGCCCTGATATATACCAGCTCATCGGCTCTGGACGGTACAGTGGCGACACATTTCTCTCAGTCGGCTTCTACAATATGTAGGTATTATACAATGTTATGTGACAAAACAGCTGGCACGTTCCACGACTTCAATTTAATTCAATTTCCCGTCATCTTATAAATCTCAGCTGAAATGCTACTAAACATTTTAAAACATCTAACAAAACCTTAACCTCTAATATCTCATTTCTGGAACACATTGTTGTAAAAAATGAACCCATATATTAAGTAAAAATAACGTTGCGTCGCACAAAAAATAGAACTGTAAGAATATCCGCAAAAATATTTTAGGGACTGTAATAATGTTCGTGATTATGACAAACAACCCTATTATCATTTTCGTAACCGCTACCCGAGGTTCCTATATCACCGGAATACTCCTAAAGCTTAAGCTTTGCTGGCATTTTTATACTTTCATTCATCTAAAATCGAGATTTTGCTAAGATACGATATTGCTCAAAGGTGGACTAAAAATCGATACGGTTTACCTTTGCCTAACCCTTTTACCCTTTTTTTACAAAAAAAAGGTCAAATGTGGTTTTATCATCACTCTTTATCCCGAGTTGTCGGGTTTGTGGTGTCGGGAGAGCTATCTCGGCATCAAATTGCTTGTGGAGATTTGTTTACTTATTCCGTCGTAGGTCAAAATATGCGAGAATTGTAATTAGACGCATGAACTCACAAATGTTTAGTCCCGAGATAGACAATTTAACTTTATCCTATAAAATTTATTACGAATTCGTAAAATGACCGTTCTTCATCTTGTATTCTTATTGCGAATATTTGAGAACACTCTTAGCATACCCTCGTGTCCCTGGACAGCGTTAAATTTGTAGGATGACCCACTATCAGTTTCCGTGTCTCGAGCGAGTAATTTGAATTTATATGTTCATGATGTTTGTGTAAGCGGTTGTTGTTGTTGAGGGGTGTTTGTGGTTCCTTTACTGAGTGGAAAAGCCCCGGTATCTATTAACACGTTAACGTAATTAAATTATCTGTTTTCTGTTAGTAGAATCACACTTCCGTCGCAACTGTTAGACGAAAGCAAAACCTCATTAGGGAGGCTTTTTGCTAATGTGACAAAACACTAATTAAAAAACTTGTAGTCACGAGAAGTCGCGTGCTAACGTTTTTTATATGCAGACAGAAGCCGCTGGGTGAGTAACAAGTATATTGTTACCCGTTACGCCGCTCAGACGTAAATGTATGAGAATCGAGTGGGCACACGCAAGTAGGTACACTTTTCTAGAAAACATTTTCCTTCCATTAGAATGGAGCAATAGATTTTGCTTTAATTGTTATGGGTCAAAGAATTACGTGTTCACTTATGTTATATACCAGTGTGAATAAAATCTAATGTAGTTTTTTTTGTAGCCTTAGTTTATTGATTTCTTTTGTCTTTTTAACTATACAAACATCGCTGAATTATTATTTAACCTTGTAACAGTCGTCAATCAATCACGATCCTATATACAAATGATAAAATATTACCTTTTTCATATATTTTTAACTTTTGTGCGACATCCGTATGTACTCTTTTTACCTAAGCCGCCTTGCCTGTCTTAAGTCATGTATCTCATATACCAATGTTAAGTAAAATATCTACGTTCAGCTAATTTGTTATTCAGAATACGTCAAAGCCTTACATAACCCTGATCTTTTCAATGTATTAAGATCTCATTGGTGTATATCCTTATAATCTTCTTAGGACTCTGTAAGAGATGTTGCCAATCTTTTCATCATACGCCTATCGATATAATTCTGAATTAATTATTTTTAATTCCCATATCTACCTACTATAGATATAACAAGATTGATCGATACATATTTAAGGGGATGTAACCCAATTATAGTATATAGGTAGTATGGCAGTTTTCCCTCACCTTGGCGTTAACTTGGTTACGTTGCGGAAACTAGTTGGTTACCCACTTCTGTTATCAGAAAACTTTTGGGAAGGTGAGGTTTTGTCTGCTCTTTAGATACTAAGGGCCGTATTTCCACGCCCATAATAAGCTCATAGACGTTTATAATAAATGTTTTGTTAGTTTGTTATTTTGTTTGCGTTCGATTTTTGCTTTAGTTTGACTATTGAATAGATTCAGGTGTAACCTTGCGGCTGTCCATTACAATGGATGCAAACATGACTTCCTGGGCATTATGGAAGTAGCTAAATATTGTATGCATTTATTTGATGTGAGTTCATAGCGGTGGTGATGTTAGGTACTTTTTTTTTATGTGAGCTGTTATGTTCTTAAGGGTCGATTCAATATTACTTACTTGAGTGGGATGCTGAAAAGCAATTTTTCAATTTCTGAGTATGCGCCATTTTGAAGGGGCGGAGCTTTCTAAATGAAATTGATTAACGGCTGAATACTCAAATGGCACCCAATTTGAAGAAGCCTATGCGAGATTTGAAAGATCCCTATAATGTTATTGCGTTCCAATATGTGGCCATTAGTATGTTAGATATTAGCATGCTGCTAAAGTTTTAAGGATGTACATGACTTCGAAAAATCAAATGTGCGTGACATGGATTCGAATTTGCGATCTTTGACTTGCCAGTCCAACGGTATACGTAACGTAATGGTACACTAGACTATCACTAAGGACCTACTTTGCTTAAGTTTGTGTAATTAGAATTAATTAGAATCGTGTTTTCGAAATGTAACATTCCTTTTAATTAGCTAATATATCATAAACGTGTCGACATATACATATATGTATTAAATATAAAGATAGCATCCTGAGATTAAAATTTTAACATCTTACAGGTGCTCGAGTATATTATTACAAAGTGTGCTAGATATAAGATCTTACAAATTCATTATAGGTAGGTACTACCTTTCATAGCTAGGTAAAAAGGTCGCCGAAGCAGGTGCTACGAGAGAGCTGAGTACGCGGGTTTCATTGTGGTCACCACTGTAATATCCCCACAGGCTTTTGTGTCAACAGTAATATTTGAAGGCTTAGGTAATTGTGCAAGAGTTCAAACACTAGAGGCTAGTGGGGCTTGCGTGTAAGTTTTTATCGAAAAGTGGAGTACCTAGTATAGTCCCTAATAAAATGTATAAAAATTGTAAAGGTTCGTCTAGTGCGCAGTAGCGTTTTTTTTGTATGAGTGAGTGTGTTTGACATGTACCTAGATAGTATACGATATTAAGAATACTTTAAGTAATAGCATTTGAAAACAGTTCAGTCTTCTGTATCACTTTCTGTTATTTTCAGTATGACAGTAGGTACGGTCAGCGAAAAAACTCGATGAACACATTTAAAAAAAAAAAAAAATTTGCTCTGGAACTTTTCTGCTAACTGTGTGGAGTACAAAACTTAACAATCTTGATATCAAATAAATTTGGGAAATGCAAATCATTTCATCATATCACAAGAACCAGCAACCCGCAAGTTACTATTACTAGTTGTCGGTGCAGACGTCCGAACTCGGATGTTTGTCGACAACTTGCCGACTCGATAAAAGTTTTAATGTAGGTATTGAATTTTATCGTTATATCAACATTTAATGTCAAATTTAACGTTTGAAATCGACACATGTATCGGCAAAAAGAACCATGGACGCACCGAAGTTCCGATGAAACACGCATCGAATCTTTTGTCGCTGACTATATTGCATTATTTTTGTTTAATTTTCAAAGTAGTTCTTATGGCCATCTGAATTTTGGCCGGCCTCGTTAGTATAGCGGACGCAAACGCTAGTACGACTGCCGAGCTGAGGTCTCGACTTCGATTTCCAAATCGAGCAAAATGTCGGTGCGCGAGTCAGACTTTGAAAAAGTAATGTTAAAACAAATGTTAGCTTACTTTAATAAAAATAAAATATTGCATGCCAAACAGTTTGGGTTTACTAGGGGACGATCGACAGTGGATGCCGGGTCCACTGTGATCCAAGCAGTGTTGGGGGCTTGGGAGGAGGCTCAAGATGCTATAGGAGTGTTTTGTGACCTCTCGAAAGCATTTGACTGCGTGGATCACCGAACGCTCATTATGAAATTAAATTACTATGGAATTCGAGGTAGATCAATGGATTTTTTAAGTTCATACTTGTTGAATCGGAATCAAAGGGTGGCTATTGATAATGTAACTTCAAGGGGTGCAATTGTCAAAACGGGGGTGCCTCAAGGATCAATTCTGGGCCCATTTTTGTTCCTAGTTTATATTAATGATCTTCCCTACCTTATCAAGGATAACATGACAAATATGGTTCTCTTTGCTGATGATACATCCCTTATATTCAAAGTAAATAGAAAGGATAGGGATCAGATAGAACTCAACAATACACTTAATAAAGTATCTAAATGGTTCTCTGCTAATAACCTTCTTCTTAACTCGAATAAGACCAAATGTATTAGGTTCTCCATACCAAGCGTACCCCATATAAATACAAATATAAAACTTGATGGTAGGGTGTTAGATTTGGTTCCCTCAACTGTTTTCTTAGGCGTTTCAGTAGACTCTAAACTGCAATGGGGTTCTCATATAGAGGCACTTGCAGGCAAACTCAGCTCTGCTGCATTCGCTGTTAGGAAAATAAGACAGATGACAGATGTAGCAACAGCTAGACTAGTTTATTTTGCTTATTTCCACAGTATTATGTCCTATGGCATCTTACTGTGGGGTTCGGCTGCTGACGTTGAGACTATCTTTATATTACACAAAAGAGCAGTCCGAGCTATTTATAATCTTGGCTGTCGTGAGTCATTACGTGAATTGTTTAAGGAAATAAATATACTTACTTTGCCATCATTGTACATATTCAGTAATATCATGTACATTCGCAAACATATTGCCGATTATAATAAGAAGAGTGACAACCACAATCTAAACACTCGTAATAAGCACAAGCTTATGGTCCCCGGTTTTAGGCTTAGGAAGACCAGCAAATCATTCATGGGTAACGGTATTCGGTTCTATAATAAGATCCCATCTAATATTACAGATCTTCCAGATGATAAGTTTAAGGTAGTTATCAAACTCATTTTAATATCTAAAGCGTATTATAGTATCACTCACTACATTGAAGATATGGATGTTTGGCGCACGATCCCCTCCTGCACACAGCGACCCACTGGCACTGTCTAATTTATTGCATGAATGGATGTAGCCTGTACAGATTACTTTGGTAATAACTGTTTTTATTATACCTTATTTTGACAACTAGGTATATATATATATATATTATATAAACCTATATATTTAATTTTTCTTCTTGATATTTATGTAAATCTTACATAATAACATGACAATTATTCTAATCTAGTACCTTCTGCTACTAGTTTAAATTTGCGAAAAATTTGGTTTGCTGTATTGTTATTTGACTTAACTGTTTCTTTTTTTTAACAGTTATTTAATGTAATTTTCTTAATAAATATTGTATTATATCTTATAGCTTCACTACTGTTCTGTAAAATGTGAGCATTATGTGGACATTAATGTTAATCGTTACATTAAAGAAGTACTCTCATATAACAGCCTATGACCGGGTATTATGAGTTTGTCATGCTCACTAAAATGTCTTGCTGATGGTGGCGTTGTGTATTGGGTCGTTGAGTTCCCTTCAAAATGGTTGAGTTTAGCGATGCTGATGCGCTCGTCATACTCGTGAACGGGTGCTGTCTGTTGGGACTGGTCAGCTCGTAATAGCTCTGGTTATAATTTTGGCTTTTTATATAATTAAAATTCTGCCTTTTCTTCAACATTAACCTGCATTATTCTCACATTAATAAATTTAAATTGTAAAGAACACATAATTTTAAAAGAGTGTCTATGGAGTTTCTTGCCGGCTCTTCTCCATAAGACCAACTTCTTGGAACCGTGCACCTAGCTTTGACTTTTCTTAAGTGCCTGTAATAGGGCCTATTTGAAATAAAAAATTTGAGTTTGAGTTTTGAGTTTGAGTTTGAGACTCGCACTTGTCCGGTTTTTTAGAATAGAATAGAATATAAATTATTTATTTGCAAGGAATGTAGGTAACAAAATAATGGTGTTAATGGCATAAAACAGTTGAATCCAATACATTCTACCATAATGGCATGCAAATTTAATGAAACATTGAATTAAATAAATCAATCAAAATTATGCTATTCATTAAAAATGACAAATTGTGTAGAGAGTCAATATTTAAATACAATAAAATACAGCTTCAACGGCCCATAAAACTAGCAATGCAGTCATTCATAAAATTAAAAACAAAAATATCCGTCTTAAATAATAATAGTATCATATAGAGTTATCATTCACAAAATCATTTACCGAATAATAGCATTTTTCAGCCAGCAGTATAGTTAATTTATTTTTGAAAATGTGAGTTATTCCATCTTTAATATCATGGGGTACTTTATTGAAGATTACTGGCCCCATGCGCATAATATTCTTTCTTAACAATGTTGTTTTGAAACTACCGGTAGGTATATAAAAGGTTTTTGTACTGAGATCTTATTAATGCTGGCCTTGAATAAAAAATAACGCACACACGCATAAACGTCAAGTTATAATAAAAATACCAATACAGGTATATATACTCCTCCCGACCGTATTTCGGTCACGGGGCCCTACCTCCACGGAGATTAGCCAAGTACGCAGGAGATATTATAGTACACAAGTGTATGCGCAAACACAGGTGCACTTCCTTCACTCTCATATTCCGATGGGCCGGCAATCCGACACGACCGGAGAGAGATCAGGCGCAGGACCGACGGCTTTACGTGCTCTCCGAAGCACGGGGCTGTCACACCACCAACTTCCTGACTCCGAGCTGCTACTGAGAATTTCCCACCAGAAAAACCCAATAACACTTTGCCCGACCCGGAAATCGAACCCAGGACCTCACGCTCAGCAGCCGCGCTTGCGACCACGAGACCAACGAGGCAGATCAATACGGGTAGGTACCATAAACTTGAACAAAAACTTATTTCTAAGGTTTTTGTTAGGTAAAATTTTGCATAACGGTTCAACTTCAAGTTGTTCCAGCATTAACAACTAGTTCAAACTCTTAAGTTTTCGCAAGTCACGAATTGATCTAAAAGTAACAATATTACAAGTGTACGTACTATGAAAGTCAATATTGGAACAAGAATTTCTTGGTAGAGTATTTAAAGGACTCTAAATTAATGAATTATATAGTAGAACATAAGGTTGTATTAACTCCCGCGTTGGTCTAGTGGTCCCAAGCGCGACTACGAATGAGGTCCTGGGTTCGAGCAAAGTGTTATTATGTTTTCCTATTAGGAAATTCTCGATAGCAGCCCGGAGTTTGATATTATGCCTGATAGATGGTACCTCACCGATTACATGTACACCAAATAATTTTCATGTATAAGGTTTTTTTTTAACTTTGCCCCACACTAAGAATTTCTTCCTGTATCGTGGGTGCGTTTACAGACATATAATCTCACATGCACACACACCAGACCCGGAACAATTATCTGTAAATCACACAAATATTTGCTCCGTGCAGGAATCGAACCTGCGACACGCGACGCAGCAGCCGTTCTCTAGACCACAGCGCCAACCGCGCCTTCAAAAAAATATTATACATATTGGCATGTTTGATTTGAGGATTTTGGGAGCTGAGTTGCCTGCGTCCGTAGGAGTGCACTCTTAAAATGAAATCCCTATGCGTGGCCCCTGGGTGGTGCAAAACAGGCAACACAACTATGATGGGAGGCTTCGGCCGCGGCTAGTTACCACCCCCCGGACGAAGCCATGGTGTGAAGCGACCTAGTAGTATTTCGGGATGTAGTCCGGTGCAACCGTTGTGGGAGACGGGTCTGCGCAGTTGCATCAATTCCCCAACTAACGTTCTCTCCAAATCTATCCACTCTACTTATGAGTGAATAAGTTTATTCTGGATCTACGTGCGCCATCCTCGGCCACACCGTCACTTACCATTAGGCGAGGTGTTGGACAAACGTAGATCCATTATTGGATAAAAAAAGAAAAAAAAATGTGTGTCATATCTTAGTTTTGCTTAAAAGTGCCTGACAGTCACAGTAAATTATTCTGCAACCAATCTATATCTTAATCAACCCCATCTGAGACATTTAGGCATATATTTCATTCTAAATATCCATCCGAGCATGTCCATCGGTCTACTACATACCCTACACATACAAGTGATATATAGGATTTCCCTTAATATCCTCGTTTGAATATGTTGCTCCATCGCAATCGCTAAAGACCTATGTCTTACTGAACACCCATTATCGTAAGGTAATGGTTCAATAACATAAATAGGCATGTAGCCTCTCTACAGCCGACAGACATAATAAAGCGCTGCACTACACAATTCAATAAAACAAAAGCACCTATAAATAAGGAATGCGCTTTATAGCAACCATTTAAAACATATTCGCTCGTATAATATCCAGTGTAAAAAGGCACAAAGCAACAGTACCAGCAGACAATGGCAGTAACTTTAAACGCTACTCTAGACTATGTGACCTAAGTATTGTATTGGTGCAGACGTTCCACTTTATGTCGTGTAAGGGAAAGCAATTTCGAAAACTATAAAACTTCGCGTAACTTTGAAACTGTTGTATTTTTGATAACCCTCAACAGCGAAGGGTGGGTCACGATGTCTGCCTCTGTTGGACTTTTCGATTTGAGTTTCTGGGGCGACCTGTATCGATGCCGTATTTAATGGAGGGTACTTGTGAAGTTTCCTATGGTACTCGTACCGCTACGTACTTGCGAAATATTGACTTTATCGATAGTGTAGCACTTAACAGTTTACCAACACTTATAACATTCTGGAGAGCCCGAGGCTCACGTTGTTTTGCCGAAGTCGGCAGTTAATTTTCTCATGTGTAAGACACAACACGACGCTGGGGTATATTGGAGTTTCGGCTTTAATATTGAATATTTACCTTGTACAACGTTATTAACAGAAGATCAATTGCTGATGGAATAAGTGCCTTGGGAATATAAGAATACATTTTCTTTGTTTACGTCTTAGATGTTGAGGCAGCAGCTCATAATAAGTAAGTGGATAAGTATGTGCGCATATTTTGGTGCTGATATAGTACCTAAGTCATTTATTTTCAGCCAGACACCGACATACCTACTGATTGATACCTCAAAAACTAAGTATAGTACAAAACAGTAACTTTAGGAAACTAATCTCAGACAATGGTATATTATTAAAGTCAAGCAAGCCTAAGAGCTTATGTATTACCTTGCCAAATAGACAGGTAACAGGTCTATAAACGTTATGCTTAAACAATATCTTTATAACAAATCTATTCAAACATAAAACTAGTATACTGCTATCATAAAGTTAATTTTAAAACAATTGGTCTGTAAAATTACCATAAGGTTTAGTTGCCGTAACCTACACAAGCCCATGAAGGCCGACCTTCGTGATCAGACTCGGCTGGAATGACTTTCGTTTTCCGCGACCCATTATTATATGTAATATCGCTTTCTTTGGAGCAAACACAAAAAGTTCGCAACAAAAACTGAGCGAAAACAGCCGTTTATATGCTCAGGAATTACGAACAAAAAAGCTTTCGAATTAATACCGCGGGCGTGTTTTTCACGATATCTTTAAGATTGACCTTAAAGCATGGTTCTGAAAATGGACTGGAGTAGGCAGTTAAGGTTCCGTGCCACCAAAACTATTATAGATGACAATGTTTTTATTATTTCATATTTATCTATAGACTATGCATGGCAGTTTATAAGATAAAGCTGGAACGGAGAACATTGTAAAAATCCTTTTTTGTTTCGAAATTTCTTTCTTTATGAAGACTTAACTTTTTATCCATTCAATTATTTGCCATCTGAAAATTTGTCCAGCTAAGTATTACAATTAAAAATATATGATAGACCGAGAGAGTCGAACAGATACATAGTATAAGTATAGTACCGAATAGAATTTAAATCAATGTTAAAACCGAATCTGCACAAATATACTGAAATATCAATTCCCTATTGAAAATGATCAGTTTATAAAACTCGCAACTCATTTAAAGAAAACCTATGATGTACCAACAAACCTACTTATTAATGAAAGATATCGGACGAAGCGGCGATCACAATTTGATTGTAGATACACTGATATTAATTAATCATATTTTTTTTGCTTTAGTGGCTCACTGAGAGTTTTTTCCTACATTAAATTTATCGGGAAAATTATTTTCCTTTTCTAATAAGCTTCTAAAAAGAACAACATTAATAGCGGAAGATAACGTTATTATAACTTTAAAATCATAGTTTAAAAGTTAACTTCCTTTTTTCAAATACGTTATTTTAAACTAATAATATTTTTTTTTTTTTTTATATCCTGCAATGTGGCGAGCTGTTTACAACATTTAGCCACGAGTTTGTTTGATTCATTTGAATCTGAAAAATGTCAGAAGCAAAGAGACATGTCCAATGACATTACTCTTCTTCAGCTCTCAAATCTGTTGGTAAGTTTGGGAATGCTATGTCTTTTCAGTCTTGTAAAATGGAGGCTACCCTCGCCTTCCAAATTCGATGCTAGCCCACTCACGTGTGTGGATAACCTCTTCTGGTATTTTTGGCTGTACAATACTATCTCTTGTTTGATGGTGGTCATGTTAAGGTCCTGTAGAATATATTTGTTGCTGATATACCAAGGGATGTTGAACATCATACGAAGGGTCTTAGTTTGAAAACGTTCTAGTATTTCAATGTTGCTGATACTGGCGGTTCCCCACAACTGGATGCCATAGGTCCATATAGGTTTCATGATAGCTTTGTATATCAACATTTTGCTGCTATCTTTTAGTTGTGATTTCGTCCCTAGTAACCAATACATGTTTCTTAATTTTGTATCCAGCTGTTTTCTTTTACTCCAAATGTGTTTTCGCCATGTTAATCTTCTATCCAAATGCATTCCTAGATATTTTGCGCTTTCTTCTTGAGGAATTGGTTCATCATTCAAAAATACTGGAGGGCATGTTTGTCTACGCAGAGTGAATGTCACATGGGTAGATTTCTTTTGGTTAACTTTAATTCTCCACAGTTTCAACCACTCCTGGATGCCATCCAGGTGTGCTTGTAATTTGTCTGATGCTATGAAAGGATCTTTGTGCACTGATAACAAAGCTGTATCATCAGCATATGTTGCCGTAAGAGTGGTATCCATAATCGGCAAATCTGATGTGTAAATAAGGTACAAAGTTGGACCCAAAATACTCCCCTGTGGGACGCCAGATCCAATTTGACACAGTTTGGAGCATTCTACTCCATGCTTAACTTCAAAACATCTATCAGTTAGATAGGACTGTAATATATGGAAGAAGGAGTGGGGAAGCAGCTTCTTGATTTTGTACAGAAGTCCATGTGCCAAACTTTGTCAAATGCTTGACTGATGTCCAGGAAGACAGCCGAACAGTATTGTTTTCTCTCAATCGTTTGACTAATAGTATTTACCAGACGATGTACTTGTTCGATCGTGCCGTGTCCTTCTCTAAAGCCATATTGGTGATTAGGTAAAATCTCTTCAATATGTGTTCGCATCCTATATAAAATTAGTTTTTCATATATCTTGCCCACTGCAGGTAGAAGACTAATAGGTCTATAAGAGGCAACTTCATGTGGTGGTTTGCCGGGCTTAAGTATCATTATCACTTGCGCAATTTTCCACTGACTTGGAAAGTAAGAAAGGCGCAGGCATGCGTTCAATATTGCCACCAATAGCATGATTCCTTTTTTTGTCACGTGTTTTAGTATCACAGTATCAATCATATCATACCCAGGTGTTTTACCATGTTTTAGGTTTCGGATTTCTCTAATTAGTTCTGTTGGGCTGATACTTTTGAGCGGTAAGCACATTTGGTTTGACGATTTTAAATAATTATGTATTTCGGTGTCGTGAACGGGGTAAACACTATTAGCAGGTTGAAATACAGTATTCAAGTGTTCTGCAAAAGTAGATGCTTTTTCCTGATCTGATCTGGCCCATTCTCCACTGGAGGATTTAATTGGTGGGACAGGATTTTTTGGACAATTGAGCTTCTTGGTAGCCTTCCAGAGAGAATAATCCTTATCCTTGGAAGGCGACAGGTTAGACAAATAAGTTTGGAGGATGTCATTGTTAAAGGTTTTGATGAGTTCTTTGAGTTCTTCCGAGGCTTTATTGAACGCTGCTTTATCACTAGGATATCTACTATTTTGCCATACTTTTCTTAAATAACGACGTTTTAGCACTTTTTCTTTAACTGATTTTGAGTATTCTGTTCGGTTTTGGACAGTTTTATGCGAAAGTGTAGGTGTTGATCTATTTGCTGCAATATGTATAATTTTATTAAACTTTTCTATATTTTCATATAAGTCACTTGTCATTTTTAGTCGGACTTTTAGAGTAATCTCATCATTTAAGATTCTTTGAAAATTATCCCAATTAGTTTTTTTATTGTAAATTCTGAAGAGTGGTGTGACCAACATTATTTTGCTACTATAATCAACAATAACGGGAGTCTGATCCGATGATAAGTCGATACAGGATTTTATGCTCAAATAATTTCGGTTCACATTTTTTGTGACGTAAAAGTCCAGTAAGTCAGGGATTTTAGTTTGGTCAGTTGGCCAGTATGTCGGTTGAGATGGTGATATAAAATCAAGTTTAAGACTGTTAAGCGTTTTAAAGAGCTGTCTGCCTCTTGGCGTTATTAATCTGGAACCCCATAGAGTATGTTTTGAGTTCCAGTCCCCGCCAACTAGGAATTTCGGTCCTAGTGTACTGAAGTATTCTTCAAAATCGTGTGATGTAACTATGTGCCTAGGAGGACAATATATTGCACCGACTACTAAATCTGTTTTTCCATCGATAATCTTAATATTTGTTGCCTGAATTTTTTCTGAGCTGAAGGATTCTAGCTGACAGTGCTTGATGCACTTTTTAATAATTATTGCAGAACCACCTTGACTTCTACCCGATGGGTGATTAGTGGAGTACACTTCATAATCTTTAAAACTTATGTGAGTTTTTGAGGTAAATCTACTTTCTGAAATTAAGGCAATACAAATTTTTTCAGTATTCATAAATACTTCTAATTCTTGACGACGATCCGTCAAGCCGTTGGCATTCCAAGTCACTAGTCTCAGATTATGGACCATTTTTGGAAACGATTTGTGCGATGAGTTGAATCATGCGATCCATCATGTTGTCCATCATTTTATTTAATGTTTCTTGGAATTTCGAGAACATTGTATCTATTATATGCATAATTTTACTATCTTCTGTGTCCACTTCTTTCTTTGTATTCCGGAATGTATCTTTGTTTTTAACTACCTCTGCATATGAGTTATTTCTTTTGGTAAACCTTTGTTCTAAAGAGTTTGTTGCAGTTGTAGTAGTGTGCGTAATAGCATTATTATTGTTTTGTCGTATTACATGGTCTTTGGGTGTAATTTTTAGGATTTTTTCTTTATATTGTTTGTATTTGATGCAGCCTTTGTTCAGCTGGATGTTTTTCTAAACAATTTACACAGGTGGCCTCGGTTTCTGAACTTTTAGAACAAGATATGGTCGAATGATCTTCACCACATTTTACACACCTATAGGGTCTGAAGCATTGGTTCTTTGAATGCCCAAATCTTTGACACCTCTTACATTGTAGGATTTCCTTCTTTTTATATGGAGCTTCAAATGTTACCTTCATATAGTTCAAGTTTTTAATATTAAATATGTCTTTATTGTTTAAATTTGGTTCAAGATCTATGTAGAAGATTGGTAACGGTTCTTTTGTTGATCTATGGAGTATATTTACTATTTGTCTAACTTGGTGTCCTTGCTCTTTTAGTTCGTTTTTAATTGTTTCCTTGTCTTCTGATGAATGCAGTCCTCGTAGTATAACTCTATAGGCCCTCTCACTTTTAAGCTGGTATGTGTAGTGATTAATATTTTTTGCAATAAAGGATTCTCTTATTGTTTTGTTTAAACTAATAATTAAATGGAAATAACAAATTATTTGTAAATTTGATAGTATCAGTAACACGAAAACTGCTCGTTGGATGGATAAAATACAAAAAATAATTTTCAGAAATAATTTTAGTTGATTATCTATTAAAGATAAATCTTTGAAAAGCATTAACGCATGCTTAGCGAACTCTTATCTTATTGGATCCTTATCGTCTAGTAACTTTAAGCCTACCTAGATATAAATAATGGAACTGAATATTTTGTAACGGAAGATTCGGTTCCATATCAACCCAGCGTGTTCATTTGTGCCCGATGAATGACTACAAGCTCGCTCTATGTCTCACGGGACATGCATAATACCGAAATTGCCAAACTAGGCATGACATTCCGCGCTCAAGGGCGACTAGGTAGTTCGTTAATTTGATATTACGCAGAAACGTGTCTACACAAACCCATTTACTTACTTAGGTTTTTACATTTCTTTTCGTAAACGTAATATTATGCTAGTGAAGATAGAAGCCTCGTATACACAATTTTGTTGGAGACATTGTAAGTAATGAGAAGTTCAAAGTAACGAAAACAAATTGCTTAAGGCGCACTTGGAATGAAAGTCTTTGCTGTAGTAGTTAATTCCTTAAGCCTTTACACCGAGCTAAGGATTTGTCTCAAGGTTGAAGTACCTACACAGCGTATAAATATCAACTTAAATTAAACACTTTTTTGAATATGATATTACAAGCCGTCTCCTTCTTCAGCCCCAAAATTATTATTTTGGGAATCATAAAGACCTTTCGGTATTGATTTTACC
The DNA here is from genome assembly GCA_935421205.1 of Xylocampa areola. Classification (NCBI taxonomy): domain Eukaryota; kingdom Metazoa; phylum Arthropoda; class Insecta; order Lepidoptera; family Noctuidae; genus Xylocampa; species Xylocampa areola. The sequence continues at coordinate 14,587,323 of OW285201.1, forward strand.
TAACTTTGTTACTTCGGCGGCGAAGATTCTTAACTATGTAAGAAAGTATAATTAATGACTTCGTGTTACCAAACTTATGATAAGAAAAGATATGTAATTTTGGAACTCATTAGGAAATTACACAAAACATTCTTGCAGCGGCGTGTTGCAAAGTTTGTACGTTAGGAGGATGTACAGCAAAAACTTGAAGGGTCTAAAAATAAAGTTATCTTTGGAGTTTCCGGGTCGAGGATGCTGTCTGACGTCTAAATGGGCAAATAATATCATACTCTTCGTGAATATAGACTCAAAAATCCCATTTGAATGCCCGGCAAGTTGCAGCACATAGCGCCCAGACTATACTGCAATGCTACTTCAACTCAACGAAAATCTCTTTTATACGCTTTCCTAACTTAATTTGAATACAGTGGGAGCTATTTCAGTTTCGTGGTCGGATTTAAAAACGGTTGAAACTAGACGTGGAGGTGAGAAAATAAGCCTGGATCTAAATAAATTACGGAAGCAATCATAAGTTAGGTACTTGTGGGTATGAGTTTGGCTTAAGTAAAGTAACTTATTACTTGTTTTGGGAAGTCATAACTCTCAAGTAATTTGTGATATACTCGTACCTAAGCTTCCGCTGCGAGATAGTAGTTGCATAAAAGCAGACTGCAACGTTATAAATATCGGTTTTCATATTAACTTCTACAAAACGAGTAAACCAATCAGTTTGAATGAGTGTATAAATTGTCCGATGCAAACTATGGAATGAATATTGGAAAATCAGGATCGGTTCGTAAAAAACTGAAATAAAAGCCCATAAACCGCGTAGATTTCCGCGTAGTTAGGTCCTGGGTTCGATTATTGGGTGCTTGTTGGGGTATTAGGTTTTTCGGAAATTCTCAGTAACAGCCCGGGAACCTGAAATCGCGCCCGGTAGATGGCAATAGCCTCACTACCTAATAGGTAAATGGGACTTAATAATGGGAAATGTGGGTGATGAAAGTACACCTCTGTGTCTGCCTAACTCCTCGTAGAAGATTGAACGTGCCTTCGGAAGGACGGAGACGCTCACAAAGATGACTCAACAAACTGATCAATCCCTAACCTTGCTTAACCTGTTCGTTCAGTGACTCGAGATTTCAATCTATGAGCGCCTTCAAATGGTGACAATAGAAATTGAGCTCAAATAGGTCTCGAATGTACGAAGGTGGGTGAGTATTGTCAGAAGTACTGGATGCCAGTTCACTGCTGATTTTATGGATGGTGATGGCTATTGAAACTGATTCAACTATTAAATACTTAATACTCGGTCAATATCAACTGCCTTATTGGTCTAGTGGCCGCATGCGCGGCTGCTGAGCGTGAGGTCATGGGTACGATGCCTGGGTCGGGCAACATTTTATTGGATTTTTCTGTTAAGAAACTCTGCTGGAGTTAGGAAGTATATGGTGTGACACCCCCATGCTTCGGAGATACATAAAGCCGTCGGTCCCGCGCCTGTACTCCGATCGTATCAATACGGTCGCGAGCAGAATTCGAACCTGCGCTTCCCGGATAAACACTCCAGGTGCTTTAACTACTAAGCCACCTCGACCTCTGCTCACCACCGCGAATTCTTCATCCATATTTTAACACGTCTTATGGCGACGTCATTTAATTGTACTTATAGTTCGCTCCTCTAAGTATACAAATTGCTCTAAACGACACAGCACCTGTCGTTGTACTACTATATGTTACAACGACAAACTTTACACGGTTCGATACCAATAATGACAGGACCCATTACATACTGCCAGATAGATTAGATATATACTTAAGCAGGCTTTAAGCATAGATTAGTCAACTACGGTTAAAGGAGAGCGCTCTAGTTTAAGTTAACGCTATTTTAGTCGAGTCTCAGCCATAGAGCCGCTCTTCAAACCTTTAGTGCTAGTCGAAGTGCTCATCCTGAGAATTCCATCGATGATCACTTTGAAGTAACTATCGCTTACTATACATGGTACTTCAGTAAGTTGGGTCAGCATTGACGAAAATGGAAATGGTACTTACCTTAGACAAAATGTCTCATTTCAGTCTTCGATTTTAATTGGAGATAAAAAACTGCTAGATGACCAGATGTATGAACATGGACAAAGCAAAAGGAGTATGTAAGGAATGTAGTATGTGGCATTCTGTAGTTTCTACCTACTAAGGGAAAAAGGCGTGAGATTATGTATGTATGTAAAAAAAACTAAATACACCCATAATTTAACAGACTCATCTAAATTCATTATAATTCTTTTGATATTATTTCATTCAGAAAGGAAAGTCACCTATAACCAATAAATATATACCTAAGTATACAAACCTAGCCAAATGAAATTGAATCCCAGTTGAATGCTGATAACAATTCCAAATCTTAAAAATCAAGAATAACACAATCAGAAGTAGCATATCACCAAATTAGGCTCTTTTATTCACTCACCCCTCACAATTTAAGCAAAATAATAGGCTACAGACTACCTGTCATTCGTTCATTGTTGTATGAACAATAACACGGAAAGAATTCCTTCCTTCATATTCCGACAGGAATTCAAAATGGCGTAACATAACTCGGGCAGACGACGAAGATCCTTCTATTGGTAATGTAGTATCATAATTGTATTTTGGACAACAGGAAAATATTTCACTTGTAATACTAGAACTATTGGAGATAACAATTCTGTTATTGTACGTAGTAATTATTTACCTTGTACTTATTACATATTTTTTGTACAGTCAGAGATAGATCTCGATTAACACGCACCAAAATTGGCACCGACTTTAGTGATAAACAATGTGATCTGCAGGCGCATTCGTTAACTCACTAGACATGGAATTGGTGGTCACTTTGTAGTACATTGCGTCATAAGGTTTATAATCTTATTATACAAGCAACTAACAGACAAAAAAATGTACCAAAATCACCAACAATTCGATGTTAACTGACATTGCCAATGATTTTCTGTATTTTTTGTATTTATATGATTTAGAAAAGGTTTTTATTGCAGTCAAACGTCTAACTGTGAAACTAACCATCTAATGGTTAGTTTCACAGTTAGACGTTTTAGAAATGTGGAATTGTTCAGCAATTTTTGTCGCTGACTGTACCTCGTGGTATTGCGGGATTACAGTATTTATTCATATTTTCTTGGAATCGCTGTGGTCTTATATTATTAATTCAGATTTTTATGTTGCTAAAAATAAGTAGTACCATGTCACGGGCCTTAAACCCGCGACATGGTAAGTATACCTACCATGCCAAGACGATACCTACCTATTTATAAAAAAAAAACATTCTATTGAATAATATAATAGTACATTGCCCCACTTTATAAAACTGAATCTTTTAACTTTACCGTCTATGTATATATATGATATTTGCATCTTTGTGTTCAAAAATATTAACATCTTCCCAAAAGTCAAAGATACTCATAATTTAAACACGCGCCATAAAAATAGATTATATCTTCCACAATCCCGAATCAAAATGCTAAACCATAGTCCATACTATATGGCAATTAAAGTCTACAATAAACTCCCACAACAAATTCAAAAAGAATCCAAATATATTTCATTTATTAAGAAACTAAAATTATTTTTAATGCAAAAATCCTTTTACTCCATTTCCGAATACTTCGATTATAAATAAATAAGTGCCTACCATGTTTAATAAACAAATAAAAATAAACTATATTCACATTATATTTAAAAAATAAATCAATTTTAGTAATAATAAAACAATCTCATTAAACCCCTAATTTAAGTGTAATGTTCTGACAAATACAGATAAAAATTATACTAAATAGTTCTAGCACACTAAAATAACCAACCTTTTCAACTATACCTACTTCTGGTCTCCATCACGATACAATTAAGATTGTTTAGTAAGCAGTGAAATATATAAAATAAAGAACTATTAAATATTTATTTGTAACTACATTTTTCTACACCTAGATATTAGATTTACCTATTTATCATTATTGTATAACTTCATTTAATATGCATGCCCAACAATGTATTGACATTATGTTGCTATACCCTTACTGGGTTTCATGTTGTACCTTAATATAAAATGTAACACCTGTTTCTAACTAACACATGAATGCAATAAATTACTTGAAACTTGAAACTTGAAACATTATAAGTCGCGTGCCCTAATTGTCAACAAGTCAAACATTTAGTGTACTTGTAATATAATATACTATTTCAACACACTTTCTCGTAAAGTGGCTCTTATTGCACAGCTTTTAGGTTCATAACGAGGCTTATTACGCACACGTGCTTTATCTTTACATAACTGCATTTCATTATCGCTTTACATTATCCGAAGTAAGTAGCAACTTTAGGCGAATTAAAACTGATGTACCTAATAATCAAACAATTATTGACTACGCCTGGAAGATTGATTTGGTGTTCATGCGTACCTAACTTATAATATACGGCTTGGCCGCAGCCGAGAGCCTCAAACGTGTGACACTCGTTCCACGTCGCTGACGTCATACAAGCCCACGCCGCATCGGTTTTATTCTTTTATTTACCAGCCGGACTTTATTTGAACTTAGAACGTTTTCTTTTTCCTATGTATTTTTATTCCATTTTAATTAAACATTAATTTGAGACAAAAAAGTTTCTGGCCTACATTAAACATTGGAAAACAAGGGTTGAGATAAAAAGTAACAAAGAAGACCATTACTGCAATTCCGAGAAAAGTAGTGTGCACTCGTTTAGAAATAGAATAGGTATCTCTGTTATTGCTTTTAAATGAAATAGCTATGTACATTTAATAAAAACAGCTCCTTTGTGCATATGCAAGCGAATATGACAAGAAGAACTTGCTCATTCTGTTATATAATAACATAATAGAGTATTAAATCAAAATGTAATATAAAACAGAGAATTTATTTCATCATAATTTAAGGATTTATAAACTGAAAAGCAGTTAGTAACTGAGAATTTTTATATTTTTAACTACGCTTGCGAAGATATTATTCATCCTTGCGTTGAAATTCAGTGAAAGGTTCCATTTCGAAATCATGTATGTCCATCAATATTATTAGATTTGAATAAAAGAACTGAATAAAGTAATGGTTTTACGAGTGTTACTTTTGTGTCAGCATTTGTTCGTTTCTTTTACAACATAATATATCTTATGTATTTTATGGTTCTGCTCAGTCCACTTGTACTTTTTCAGTGTATTTTGCCTTTTATTTTTTGCTTACAAAACAAAGTTGAGACCTCGTTGGAATCCTGTTTGTGTTGTGTCGGAACAAAAGACAAACAAATTGACAAAAAACCGGATAGTGAAGTTTCCGGATTCAGAGAAACTTGTCGATTCCAACTACAATTAAAAATAGGATGGCAGTTTCTGTTGGGTACTTTAAAAAATGGTTAAAGAACTTTATTATAGAAAATAACATAGCTCCACTTACTTGAGATCACTTAAAACATTAAGTAGGCAAATTTTAATAACTTCGACATTCATAGTGATATTGATTTTATGGAGCAACTTGATTTGGTTATCATAGTGTATATTCAACACTAGGTGAGTTAAGTGGTTCTTCAAATAAGTGCAAACTACTAATATCAATTTTCGTTATTACAAAAAGGAGGACACGGTACCACCCACCGCGGCGTGGAAAACGTTCACTTGAAACAGAAGCTTTGACTGATGATACGCTATTGCGGGGAGCTCATAAATCATCCCTGCCAGTCATCTGCTCTTTGATGACGTAGATAACTCGTCACAAGTCTCCTAGCAGGTAAATAACCATGTTTTCACTTCGCCAAATAAACTCAGACTTTTAATTTAAGCCCGCCACAACGTCCAAGTATGTCAATTTCAGCCATACCTTTGTCTGTAATACTGAAGCGAAACCGAAAATTTATTTGCAAGCCCCGACTTTTCGGGTAAAATTGCGGCCAATTGTACCCGGGCTGTGGGCTCCCTTATAATATCGACGGGCTCTCGAAAAGTTAAAGAAACGCAAGAGCCTCTGAATAAATAATGGAGCGGCGCGCCAAAACTTTTACAGATATTGGCTTTGTTTCGCAGCGGACAAATATTAACGGTGGCAGCTGCGACACACGTACTCGTATTTGCCGTAGGACCGCCCCTTCATGCCACGGTGTAAAGGTAATTGTACCAATGTACATTAGGGCACAATTTAGTTTTTAATTTTTGTAATTTTATTACTGTCACTACAATACGTAAAACAAGAGGGGCTCGTGGCTAAGTAACTGCCGCACATTGATTGCTCGAGGTTAAGCTGCGCTTGCCGCGGTCGGTCTGTGGTGGGTGACCATCGTTTCATACCGAGTCCCCTCCGTGCCTCGGAGAGCACGTTAAGCTGTCGGTCCCGGTTGTCAAATTAAGATCTATGATAGCCGTTATGGGTAGTCAGAGGCCTGAAAGTCTGACAACCAGTCATACCACGAGATATCGTGTTACCCAGTAACTGGGTTGTGGAGGTCAGATAGGCAATCGCTCCATGTAAAATACTGGTATTATGCTGCATCCGGTTTGACTGGAAGCCGACCCCAATGTGATTGGGAAAAGGCTAGGCAGATATTACCGACACTACAATCACACAGTGAGAAATAATATACATACCTATTGTTTTATCCCGAAGATTAAAAAAAGCCATCAATACCTGCTGTAATATATTTAAAATTTATTTTATTAGTTTTACACCATAATCATAAGAAAGCCGGAAAAATAAATGCGATTTAAAATATTATTATAATATATTTATATTAATAATATTAAAAAGTGATTTCGCACATCTTTCCTATTTCCCTCGGCGCTACGTTTACAGTAGGTACTTGTGTAACCACTCAATAATTTACTTTCTAGAAAACCTATTCGCAGTGACTACAGTTTCGATTGAAGTGGGCATTATTGATATTGCACTAACGAATACAGGTACGAGTGGTACGTTGCATTCCGCAGGCGATTTAGTCCCGTCGAACCAACGGCCGGCTCTGCTTTAATTTCGTTGCAAGGACGCAATATGTACGTACAACCCGATAAATTGTAGGTACATGGATAGTGTTAAGTCAATTTGAGGATTAATGTTCTGTACAGCAGGAAAAGAGTTTTATTCAACTTGTAATTACATTTATAGTAAGTGCGGGACTTTACGATATTATAGATTTATAGCGCTATAAAACTGTGTGCATTGCTGTTGCGCGATAACAACAAATTGAAGTTCTCAGTCAGTGGAATTGCTGCTTTTGTATGCATAAAGTAAATGGCGTGATGTACTTTTAAATGTATGCATTACCCGGTACATTAGGTACCCGGACTGAAACGAACTGATGATTGGGGTACAACCGTTCCAATTTTTATACGACTGCCTATAAAGGAGTGTTATGATTTCAAGGTTAATTTATTATTATTAATTATTGTAGTTTATTTCAGATTTAAAAGAAATCCATATAATAATTTAAAATTCATCTATTTCAATAATTACATTAAATTGACCGATTACTAAGCGCATAATTTTTTCTGGATTGGGCAATCCGCACGATAAACAATCATCCTCAGGATACCGTTGCTTCTTGTTTCTTCAAGTTTCTTGCGTATGATCGCATGGCAGGCATCTGTTCGCGCCTTTTCAAATATCGCAGACCCACTACAGAAGTGAGGCAGCCGCATCAGCATTCTGAAGATGTTGTTGTATTGGATACACAGAGTGCAGAGAAAACAATTGGCAGTACGCCTTGAAAAGTATAAAACGATTGCAGTACGCATTGAAAAAATTATAACTGTATGTATTATCTGGGAGTTTGTTTATTACATATACCATAACTTCGAAACTGGTTAACCAATTCAGATTTATTCTATTAAAATGTGTAGAGTTCGTAGTAAAGGATAGCAATGTTTTCTTTCTATCTTTATACGAAACTTTATACGAATACAGCGCAAGTGTCTTTCGTTAGCTCTCCACGGTTGTGTTTAAGTTTCCTTTATGTTTCTCGATTATCGGGTCTCTTTATGACTGTAACTTTATGTAATTATAGAGGTTATATCTTAATTGATATCTGTAATGGTTTAGATCAAGTATAATGGGACTTTGACACTAGGATTCAGTGATATAAATAGGGACACCATCAAATTAGCGTATATCTACAGTTTATATACTCGATTAGATAGACCTCAACCTTATTACGGCTCAAATTATTTATTTATTCACAATGTCTCCGTCGTTATCAAACAGGGCTACGATTGACATTATTAATGTGACATATTATTGATGTCACATTGAAACGTACATTTTGTAATAATTGGGTTCAAATTCAGCGTTTGACTTTTTATATATTATTTTGGCATTGGTAAAATGTGGGTGTACAATTGTGTCTACACTTCTGCCTACCCCTTCGGGGAGGCGTGAGAGAGTGAATAGAGGCGATTTTTTTTATTTTCATTTGTTTCAGTTAGACCAAGGGCTAGACCGCATTGCGAAAAATACCACGTGTTATTTATATGGCAATTCTGTAAAACATGGAAGCCTTTAGGCATGCACGCATTGTCGATTGAAAATTCGTATGAATGAAAAAAATTGCTATGAAAAATATTACTTGGTATTTTTCGCAGTGCGGTAAAGCCCTTACGGGCACTTTTCAATTGTCACGTTCCCAATTGTAGATTCCTGTGGAACATTGTAAAAGGACGTCAATATCAAAAGACAGTTTAGCTAAGTTTTGTTATTTTTTGTGATGGTGCTCAGTTGTACACACCCTACGCGTTCCGAGAATGAGGTCGTGATGTTATAAACTTAACATTACCATTGTCCTACGACAACGCAAAAGCCTCTTCTCATACAGACAAGACACGAGCATTGATCACCACGCTAGCTCACTGCGGGTTGGCGATTTCAGATCAGATTAGGTCCAGGTTTCCTGACGATCTTTTCCTTCACCGTATGTCTGTGATGTCTTAAAATAACTAAGAAAGTAAATATGATATTGAAAGTCACATTGGTTCATGCTGCCTCGTTGGTCTAGTGGTCCCAAGCGCGACCGCTGAGCATGAGGTCTCGAGTTCGATCCCGTGCTCGAGCAAATTGTTATTGAGGTTTTCTATTGGAAATTCTCAGTAGTAGCCCGGAGTTTAGAATTGTGTCCTGTAGATGGCAATAGGCTCACCACCGTTGGACTTAATAACAGCATTGGTGAAATGTGGGTATACAAATGTGTACACCTCTGCCTACCCCCTTAGGAAATACAGGCGTGTTGCTGTTTTATGTTAGGTATGTTAGATTTAATTGAGCCAGGAACCAATCGACCACCACGGCTCTTTTTGTCTACTAAATGCATGCATGTGTTTAAACACAAGTTATGCTCAGGCAATTACTCGAAGCCAAGTACTAATTGAGTGTCTGTTTATTATCCGTGGCTTAATTTAATCACCGGGCTAACGTAAGCTTTGTATCAATATCTATGGCGTTGGCCACAGAGTAGGATAAACATTAAACTAATCCGTATCTAATATGCGGTAGTGACAGAAGTATCTTCTTGTCATCCTTATTGTCGATATTAATTCTTGTGGTATATTGTTGTTTACCTACTTACTTATGAGGATAATTCCTTCAAATTTATTATACTTATTATGCGATCACGATATGAATAGGAATGTCAGTTATATCTACCTTTCAATTGTCTCGTGAAAAAAAAATGATTTCCAAAGAAAATTGAAAATATTAATATATTGTATTTCGCGATAAGACCGCCAGTTTTACTATTCTTCTGTCTATGTGTTTTTTTCTCAGTCTTTCCTCTTGGTGTGCAATAAAGTAAACTCTATCTATCTATTACGTATTATAAAATCAGTGTTGAAAAAATATGGCGGAAAGTCCGTCCTATTTTTAGTTTGATGAAATTTTTTTTACTTGAAAGAATAAAGATATATCTATCTACCTACGGGAAAATTACAAAAAGAATTACTTTAAGATATTTAAAAAAAAATCGAATGAATGGAAACCATAAATATATATAGCCAAGCACGTTTACAAAAAATACGATGGTGTTTATGTTTACGTATATTTCGTCTCGAATTTATATACTGCAGTTTGCCGTAAGCACAGCCATTCGGCATTCAGTAAGACCGCTATTCATTCAAATAAAAGTTCTTCTCCAACCTAGCGCCTGGCACAAAGAAACTGGGTGACAGCAATTAAAAAAAAACACGTACCTACAATTTCTACATTAAAGAAATGACAAGTTCTGAATCTATCCAAAGTGACAGACAGTCCTTATGTCAGCATTTCAGAATAAAGAACAAAAATTACAAGTGCGTACTTGATGACGTCAGACAAAGCAAGTGGGCGTTAGATAGTAGTAAGATTGCCGTTGACAGTTGGAACATCACGATTTCTGACAGAACAGCTTCAAGACAACGACAGAACTCAATTAACATGAATAACAGAAACTGAAAGTTTTAGTGCTGTGCTAATCTGAATTGTAGGGTAACTCTTGAGTGTATTCCCCGAATGGGTAGGCAGAAGTGTACACAGTTTTACACCCACATTGCACCAATGCTATTATAAAGTCCCATGTAATAGGTAGTGAGTCTATTGCCGTCAATCGGGCACAAATCTAAACTTCAGGCTGCTACTGAGAATTTCCTAACAGAAAATCCCAATAACACTGCCCGACTTGGGAATTGAACCCAAGACCTCATGCTAAGCAGTCGCGCTCGGGACCACTAGACGAACGAGGAAGTCTTGAAAATAAATTCGCTCTATCGACCTTGGAAAAATGACAAATAGTACTTTTAAATGCCAAAATGTCTTAAAAATAATTAAATAATCGGGATACTAATAAGCAAACAAACTTTAAAATGGAGGAAACTTTATTATAACATTGTTTTAAAGCGATGATTCAATATTGAAATTGGATTGGAATAGGCATGATGACAGATTTTGAAATATCCTTTTATAATGTAGGTACACGTCTACTATATCACAAAAACACATTATTTTAGCAATAAACTAAGTTTCAATCCACATTATTTCATTTTAATCTATCTAATTTGATTTAACCGCGAAAACGCTGCTGGGTGTCATGGCGCCGTTTTGACGTCAGCATATTTGACATAAGTTGAAGCCATAATGTACGGCGATGATTGACATTTGACTGAGGCGTGACGTCATTCGCTGTGATTGACGTTTCAGTTAACATGACCGATTGCAGCATTTTACACTTTTATTTTATTGAAAATCTTATTAATCCTAATGTTTTTAATAAAACTAGGTATTTTTTTAGAATCCTTTGTGCATGTACATTATTTACCTATAAAACCATTTATTCTTTGGTTCTTTAATACTGTCATCATGCCTATTGGTATTAATTTCAAGAGTATCTCCGAAATCCGATCATCGAAGCTTCGACTGACGGATCGGATGTTTTGCTACCATGAAGTATTTCGGATCTGATGATCGAACGAAATTCGCGATTTGACATTTTGGCATTCGTTGACGTTATTCCGAAATGGTTTCTGACGTATCGGTTTCGATGTTTGACAATACTTAGTTCAATCATATTTCACAATAGGTTCATTCAATTGCTTGTTTTTGATTTCAAAGCGACGGCCGAACGTAACTACTAGTCGGATCCGAAGAAACTTGGTGGTAGGGTTTTGTTCGATTTTCGGCGTTATTACGTTTCGGTCCGAACTACCGATGATCGGATTTCGGAGTAGCAGCCCTGGACCTTTTTTATTTTATTCGTGTGGAAATCCTCATGGATGCCCTGCACCTTACGGTGAGGGCTATGTCGGACTCCTACCGACTAAAACCACACGGCCATCTCAGCACATAGAGAAGGAGCACCGTTAACTCTAGTAGATTAAACCAGTGCCCCTTTGTGCCATGCCTTTGACTCCTCCGGGAAAACAGAACAGTTTCCCCAAATCCCTCACAGTGTACGACTACATGTGAGCACGCACACTACAGGGTCACAGCGCCCGCGACCCGAATTGTCCCCCTACCACTGATGGTGGGGATGCGACTTTTCCCTACCTGGGCTGAGCGCGGGAGCTGTTGCCTCTCCGTTGGCGACTACGTCTCCGAGCAGGATCGGCCCTCTCCCGATCCCTCTCTGGAGCATAACTGATTCACAGAAGGAGGCTACGGCCGTCCAAGCCGTCCGCTCTGTCAGCATAGCCGATACGACCGCCGGCAGAGACAAATCTTCTCCAATCTGGTCGACCAGGATTTGCCGCTCAGAATCCCATGCAGGGCATTCCTGGAGCGTATGCTGTGCAGTATCCTGGTCACTTATACAATGGTGGCAATTAGCCGTGGCTTCACGCCTTATCCTATTCAGGTACTCACCGAAGCAACCGTGTCCAGTGAGTACCTGAGCAAGGCGATAGGTGATGCGCTCACCTCTCCCCATCCAGACCTCGAAACACGGCAAGACGGCCGCGACAACTCGCTTGTCTGCATACCGCGGCCCCTGGAGCCGCTCGCACCAACGTTCGAGTGCGCGTCGCCGTTCCTGCCGCCTGAGCACTTCAAACGCCCTAGGTGGCACGCTTGCGCCGTTTTGGCGGAAGGCGCGGACTCGGTCATAGACCTTCGCGTCCATTTCCGCCAAGATGTCCAAGGGCGGGAAGCGCGCCAAGACAGTCGCCGCCTCGAACGATACTGTCCTGTATCCTCGTGCAATCCGGATGGCAACTTTGCGCTGCAGGCTGTTCAATTTGGCTCTGCAGCGCTGAAAGCCTGACAGACGGTGCGACCATACAGGTGCCCCGTAGAGAGCCATAGATCGCACGACACCAGCGTAGAGGCGGCGAACTTCTTCTCGAGGTCCCCCGAGATTGGGTAGTAGTCCATGCAGCGCACCTACCACCCTTTCGATCCGGGGAACGAGGCGGTTGAAGTGCTCTTCGAAACTCCAGCGGCTGTCCAGCGTGAGGCCAAGGTAGTTTCATATACCGGCCTACTTGGACGTGCGCATCACCCACACGAACCGATGAACTGGGTGGTTCCCTGCCACGCTGCCGTTTGTGAAAGCATATTGCCTCGGTTTTGTGAGGCGCTATTTGCAGATCCAGTTCACTGATTTCAGCCACGACTTTTGCCACTCCGAGCTCAGCAAGCCGGATAGTCTCCTCAAAGCTGTCCCCGCTGGTCAGTACTAATGTGTCATCAGCGTAGCAAACAACACTGACACCAGCGGGGAGATTGACACGTAGGACCGCTTCGTACGCTAAGTTCCACAAGAGAGGGCCTAGTACTGACCCTTGTGGAACCCCGCAACTTATTTCCCTACGGTGAATGCACCCATCACTACCCACATAGCGAATGTGCCAGTCATGCAGATAGGCCCCGACAATGCCCTGTAGATAGAGAGGTACTCGATGGTGTACAAGCGCCTCCCTAATAGCATCCCAGGACAGGGAGTTGAAGGCATTGACATCAAGACTTACTGCCAACGCCACTCCTCCCCGGGAGACGGTCTGGGTGCTAATAGTTTCAAATAATCAAATGCTATGATTGTAATAAATGCAGCTGCGGTCCCAGGACCCGATTAAGGTTAGGAAAGGACCGTGTGGTTTTTAGAACTCCGGTATAGCGTCTATGATGGAATTTTCACACGTGGCAAAGAAGTAAGCTAATATGGTGATCAATGCTAGTGCCTTCTCTGTATGAGAAAAGGCCCTTGGGTTGTTTTGCATATGTTATGTACCTATATGATCAATTTAAATTTCAGCCATTTTTGCCAGGCGTCTTCGAATACAATGAACGAATACAAGGAAGCATGAAATTCAATAGATTCGGACAACGACAAGGTAGCTCAGTCAGACACGGAATGTCAAGGGTCGCGGGTTCAAGCCCCGTTCTTGCCTATTATTTCTCAATGTTTCCTTGAAAAATTGTACTTAATTAAAACCATTTCTGCTTACTCAGAAGATACTAACTACTTTAGTTAGACTGATAATTTTTGAGCCGAAACGTTTTTTATATTCCGTTATGTTCAGCAACTTTTGTCACTGACCGCACGACGATTGAAGATTTGCTACAACAAATTTTACTAACAAACTGTCTAGGAAAGCTTTCAGACTTTACCATCTGACCCTGGGTAATGAAAATCTGTTGATAATCACATTAAAATTTCACTTTGTCATTTCGTCTGGCTTACGTTGACTTTGAAGACCTCTGAATATCTCGTTGGAGTGTAATCTGAGGATTCACTCGGGCCACGCCAATTAATTTTGTTGTGAAACAGGATTTACTGATTTAAAAACGGTTGTCTGCGTCTGTTATAATTTATATTTCAATGAATTCACAGACTTAGGTATAAACTATTTCACTTTCTAACAAAAACAATGATAGTAGATAATATAATATATCTACCTACGTCATAAATACTTTCTTATAAGGTTACATGCAAAACCTCAAGATCTTTCAATCTCTTTTAAATTGAGTAAATTCACGTACCATGAGATCAGGAGTAAACGATTGAACAAGCGATCGTCCCAAGGGGTGAGCACGAATCGAGGGATTGTGAATCGCGAATTCACGATTTATACTTACCTATAATTCCGTCGGCGTTTATTCAATTTGTTGAAATTCATATCAATTGTTCATTGATAGATATTAATGGAGACCAAAACTATAATTGTGCTTATTCTCTTTTTTTATTTGACTAGGAGCAAATTATTGGCTGTTGTTGGCTATTTATAAAAAAATAATTTGTCGTAGTTGAATACAAGCATGATGTTACTAACATTTCTTCATAAATTGTTTAATAATTATTATTATTACTTTAAACATAACTAAATTTATTCTTACTTTTATTAATTAAATAAATACCTAACATACCCCAACAAAAATCAATTTAACTAATTTCACACCCGTTAAACTTTTGCCAATAAATCGTTTCTGTCGGTTTAAAATCTAGGTATATCGACATATCAACAAGCAGTGCGGTGTCGAATTTTATAGTTATCGGCGCTCGCAGTCCGGTACAGCCGTACCTACAGGTAACATCACTAATTGGATCCATCGTCGTTATAACTTGATAGCTTCGTATATCACGGAGGATATATCGACAAATTGCACTGCTCTCATAACGTATTGACGAGATATAATACAAGTCGTCATCGCGAAATATAAACAGTAATTAGTCGAAATTGTATTGTTCGCGGGCCGCGCTTAATCAACGGAATTCATTATAATTGAGAATAAAAGAGATCATGCGTGCGATTAAATATGCCGATTGAACTGCAGTGGTGTTTTTAATCACTGCATATGGCACAGCATAGGCCTGTACTCGATGGTGGTATTTTATCTGCAGTGTTTTTGTGTACGCGCGGATCTGCGTCGTTCGTTAGGTTTTCATGCAGGCGCGACTAAATGTATGATATCAATACCTACATACGCCTCAGATATAAAATAATTTAAAGGCTACGCCTTTCAATAATTGAGTTCTTCCTTTTGAAATTAAATGTGTATTTTTAAGGGGAAGAACCGCGTTGCTATTGATAAAGTCGCAAGGGGAACTTAAGACATAAATCTAAATCGACATTCCTTTTCTACAACTCTGATGTAACTTAAAATTAGTTTGAGTTACCAATTTCCTTCTCGAAAGTCAATTTCGTCGAATGATTTGAGTTTAAATTTATAAACTTTATACAATTTTACACAAAGGGACCAAGACAATATCTGACAAGTAGGGAGTTGTAGAACTGAGAGGAAAGTAATTTAAAGTGCATCCGTTGGGTTTACATAACCTGATTGTAATGGGGGCAGGTCGCATCCCATAGGAAGGTGATATAGAATATCTTTCCGATAATCTCCGTGTTAGGAACAAAGCAGCAAAATGGATAATCGATGGAGCCTTATACGTATCTCTACTTTTAAATAATGAGGGGTGAATGTTGCCCGGTAGAAAAATACGACGTAGAATAAAGGGGATTAAAGATATTTATCAGGGTTTACCTACACTTCAGCGATGTTAATACCGGAATTATTTTCGTCAAACAATGAAATGATAGACACCATAATTATGTTCGTACAAACGAAATCTGTGCGTGCCAGTATTCTGTCCATTCTGTCCAAAACATAATAACGAAATTATAAGCAGAAGAGGAACAAGGAGAATTTATTTGCGAACTAATGGACGGGTAATGTAGGTGGATATATAGTGAGCATGTATACTCGTTACATGTGGACGTTAATATGAGCCATGTTAAGCCGAACAAATTCTATGATGTTTTATAACTAAAGAAACATAACATAGTAGAGAAATATCTATCTATATAAATAAATATAATATGCTTCTATAAAAGATCATCATTTGAGAACTGCACGATCGATTTTGTAGATAATTTTTTTGTTGAATTCTTAATAATGAATTCGTAATTGTCAGGACAAGGTCGAAAATTTGGATGGGATTCTTGTATAAAGAGTTGTCTAAAGTATAAATCTAGTATCTTGTATAAAGCTCCAACACATAAGACAGAGTCGCCTGTATTTCCCAAGGGGTCAGGCAGAGTACTTGTAACACACCCACATTTTGCCACTGCTGTTATGGAGTCCTATGGAGTAGACGGCAAGCTTATTGCATTTTGAAGGAATACATCATGAGGAAACCTGGATCTAATAGTCTGCAGTGAACTAGCGTGCTGATGCTCTAGCCTCCTCTGTATGAGAAGAGGCCCTTGCCCTACATTTCGGCACATTAACTCCAAGCTGATAATTTCTTAACGGAGAAATCATACAACAAGACATAAGACTTCCCGCTCAGCAGCCGCACATTCATCCAATAGACCAATATCATGATACATTCCAGCAACTGGGTTGTGAATATCAGATAAGCAGTCGCGAAAATAATGGTATTATGCTGCATTCGGTTAGACTCGGAGAAGCCCAGCGTAGTTAAGAAAAAACTAGGCGGGATATATTTTTCGTGTATTAAGATAAGAATAATAAATTATAAAAGACAAAGAGATCTCTGTCTGAGAGAGTCTGTCTATTTTCTACAGAACGCACACTCACCAAAATGTACCTAACATTTTGGTGAGAGTGCGCAGGAGCTTCATGATTTTTTTCCTCCCTCTTTTACCACAGGACGTGTAGAAGGAAGGCACACTACCACCCGTTCCTCGTGAAAATTCTGAAAATTCGAACGCAGCGATTTGAATCACGTTCATGATACGTACTGCCCGTGAATTGAACTTCCTGCCGTCTTCCATGTGAGAAATACAGTCTAGGCATATTTAAGGCTAAGGTGAATAGAGTTCTTCTGGGTCTACATACTCCATTCTCGGCCACACCTTTGCTTACTACCAAGCGAGTGGGTGGCCAAACGTAGATCCATTGCTATGTTTCATTGTTAATAACAAGATGAAATTAATTTAAAAATTAAAAAGCACGCCTGCCAAGTGTGATATTTTAAATTTTTATGTCGCACCTTTTTGTGTGTAGCCACTATATTACTATTTTTTTAATCTTACTTACCTTTTGTTACTCGGTACAATGTAAGGATTCTAACGATACTCTATATATGTAAATTGGTTCTTGTAATTGTTATTGTACACTATAGAAACTCACAAACATACATACTTACATGCATACATACATGAACCCTAAAACATATCACTACATATTATTAAACAAAGTCCCCCGCCGCGTCTGTCTGTCTGTCTGTTCGCGATAAACTCAAAAACTACTGAACGGATTTCCATGCGGTTTTCACCAATAAACAGAGTGATTCATGAGGAAGGTTCAAGTGTATAATTCGTTAAGCTCTACTACCTGTGCAAAGCTGGACGGGTCGCTAGTCTTTAATAAATACAAACTATTTTTGGGCAGTTGTGAAATAAGGGTTGCTCGGTAGTTTCACGCTTAATAATATGTTAGGTTTTCGCTATGACCACATAAACAACTTTAAACCGGATTAAAACTAACAATACACAGGATTAATCCGGTAAACAATTTTTATATTAATATAATGTATTAAGCTGTTTTTTTTTACTTTAGCTAAGAAGACTTGGCTAAAGTAACGGGCATTTGGGGGGGGCTAGCTATAGATAAATATTTTACGTTGAAAATAACAAAATTGTACCTTGGGTAATGTCGATTTAACTTGCGTCATGTCTTGGCAAACATCACGTCATTTATCATGACAGATTATTGGATGTTTTTGTTAACTACCTACATGAGCTACCTTAATTAAGGTTAATACTATTTATGTAACAATATATCTTTAACCACAATGACCGTACGACCATTTAGTCTACCAAATTAGGCTACGACCTCCTTTTTATCTCCCAAAGAGCTTGCAGGCTTAATTTCGAAAATGTCCTCAAAGAACAATAGCAAACTAGGCCCAATTAATGAATCCTTTCTACCTCTTTTAGGCTTACTTGGGTTTAATTGTTCGTTTAGTAAATACCTAGGACGTTGGTAAGAGATAAATGAGCGGTACGCCAATTATCCTCTAATATATAACTAAAACAACTTTCACAAACTTCCCTATTACCTTATATAGGGGTTCTTAGTTGGAGCTCCCTTAAATAAATTACTTGCCGCAGTAACGTTGCCGCTAAATGACACGTCTCACGTCCATGGAGACATCACGACAGCCCTTAACCATAGCCCCCATAATGTACATAGTGAAACGCTTGGCCTATACATATTATATGTACCCACCGTTTTCTCCAACAAAGTATGCCTATATCTGTAATATAAATCTCCGTACAAAGTTCCCAGCGTTACGTAAAGCTATGATTTATGTGTATGGACACAATGAGCGAGGACATAACCTTTCCTTTAAACTAAGTTATCGATTTCATATATTGTATTTTATATGTAGCTGTGAACGTATCCCTTCCTGGTGCCCATAGGGCCCGAAGCCCCGAACAATGCGGAAACATAAAATAAAAAGCATCGTCACCACTTCACGCCCGCGATATCGGTAATAAAAAGGCCTGAATCTTTATGATAATAAGTCACAAAAGATCGCACTCGGAACGGTCATAAATAAAGTAAGATGACTGACCCTCGAAAATCTTAAGCAGATTATGAATAAGTGGCCATCCAATTTCTCGGGACGGCTTTCTGCTTGCACTAATCAAATCAAGTCAATAACTCGGGACAAAGGAAGCAAGACTACATGATTAGTGGTTGTTCAATCTTATCTCATGCCTAAACTGAACCCAAATATGCGACTTAGCTCACGTCCGATCCCAATAGCCTTCCACCGACGAAATAATAGCAACCTCTTAAACACAACCGCTTTGTTAACTCTGACGCCCCACCAATTTCGTACACTCACTGCGCACGCAATTTCCTACTAAAGTAGGTGTTTACCTACTATAAAGAGAATCGAGAGAAAATTGAATCTGCCTGCAAATATTGTAAGTATTATTACTACTTGGCATCTTAGAAGATTAACTGAGTCAAAACATTTAAATTTAAATCGCGATTCCTGCACCTCTTAATTTAATACAAACATAAAAGATACCGACCACAAGAGTCTGAATAAAGAGATTCCCGGGGTCTTTGTTTTATATTCAAATACAATTTCCTTAATTAGACGCGAAGTATCTCCTGAAAGAATAATGTGAGTTGCCTGAAGCAAGATAAGCTTGGGGCGTGGAGGAGTCGTGCAACAAGGGGAAAGCAACATTTTAATAAATATCATGTAAAAGACCAGCTTAGCGGTAAAACTTCCCGAAATTTGTTAATAGAACATAAGTACCTAGATCCTGTTTGGTACAGAGTTCGCATTTCAGCATTAAATTCTGACAGGCATATTTAATGTCAAGCGCTTAGAGTGACGATTTCGCGAAACTATTTTGCAAGTTACCACAAACAGAACATTTGAACCAAAATGTGATTGGAGCTGTAGTTCAATTAAATGTTGACAAAGGAACAATGTGTTCGCTAGAGCACAAAATTTTCATTTCATGAATCTCGATTATTCACACTCTGGGTCAAAGGGCAAGATGTCGTAACTATCGGCCTCAAGGTTGTATGTTGATATCGACATTATGACTTGCCGACGAAGGCACTACAAGTCCTCGGTTCGCTCCGAAAATAAAAGAAAACCATGAAGTTTATTAAGCTGTAAACTGACCGTAAAAAGAAACATTTAGGTCAATAGGTGCTTACCGCAAAATCCAAGGTACGAATGCTATAAGTACTGTAGACGATACGGTTCTGGTTGAAAACGTGTACACCATCAAGAAAAGTGTTTTTGAAAATATCAGATTAAGTAATATTTATTCTGAAGTAAAATCTCGTAAAAGATATAAATGATGACAATCAAGTGAAGTCTTTTTGATAATAGCTAGAAAGTTTGGACTAATTGAGCTGTAAAGAAAATACTATTACGGGTTTGAAAAAAAAAATTTTTTGTTGGTTTAATTAGAAGTGTTCTAATAGTATCCTAACGTATAGATCCTTGGGCTTCCAAATGTTTTATTATTGTCTCCTAACAACAGTGAGAAATGCTTTAGTTAGGTATGTACTACGTACGCTAGATTATCAATTACTCATATTCATAAACAGAGACGTTTAATTTGGATTGGATTCAGGCACGAAACAAATTAAATATTTAGATGAACTGCTGATAAGATAATTATTTCGGGCTTAGGTAGGTGTATGTTTATGTGATATTCATGTTTGTAAGATCACTCACAATACTGGAGAAATACCTAAAATGGGACAAAGTTTAAAAAAGCCTATTATGTAGTATTTTCCATCATATGACGTTAGCTTTTAGTCTCAGTTAGGTCTGATCGATCACTTTCATGCTTTGGACTAGCGTTGTACGTCACTATTCTGAATGTTAATTAGATGATGGAAGCAGTCCACAATTTATCATCCTCTACGAATCAAGGAGAAATCCTTATTTATATGATTAACGAAGTTAACTATTTAACTTTCTATCCGGATCAATGAGAAATTTTAATATATATAAAACGTTCACCCTTAAAGAGACTTACCGTGGAACGCTCAGATCGTTTGATCCTTGCCGTTGCTTTTCGCCGCGAGTTGAGATACTGATTTTGTTTATTTTTGTTAAAATTTTCGAAAGGTCAACTCTTTTACTGGGTGAAAATTATACAAACGGACATCCTACACTTTAACGTAATGAAATACACCAGTCTATTTAGTATAGAACAGTAGGGTATCATTTAATTTTGGTTACAAGGAAAATGTTCTAGTTATTTATCTAAACGTGGCCGCGTGGGTATACGCCCCCACAGTTTCTATTATTCAGTTACATACATATTATTTTAGCCACAAGAATAAATAAAAGATAGATTGATACAACATTATGTATTCGCTTTCATATTCTGGACAGTTCTTAATATAAGGGTCTTATTCCCTCTGTAGTCCTATTGATGTTGGTGCGGTCGTTTTATAACCCCGTTTGATAAGCTTAGACTAATAAAAAAGACTATAATATTATGAAGAGTTTCAGAAAATATGAGAAAGTTGTATATAGATATAGATGAATTACTGACATTAATCTACTTTCGTAAACGTTATAGAAACTTCTCAACTGGGACGTACTAGACACCCGTGATGGATGTGAAACGAATAGGCTCTTGACTACTCATCGCTCTATCAAAATATCTCGAGGGAGGCTGCGCAGTTGCCCCGAAATATTGCTAAACAGTCGGCCATTCAATATTGCTTGGGTCCTTAATTTTTTGTGGCCTTACTCTTGCGTATGATCGGCGATTTGAACGGTTATACCGACCTTTCGATTTCTATGCTTACTTCACTATGTTTGTGTTTAATGTTACAGTTTCTATCGTTCTAAGCTTAAGACTGCACGAAAAACGAAGTTACCTGATATCTTTTTTTATAATTTTAACGTGAATTTTAATGCTGCCAATGCGTGCATATCTGAAGGGTTTCTTATGTTAAAAAGTTGCGATATATCTCAATATTACTCTGCAGTATTTTTTCATAAAAGCTTTAGCTTAACATTTCTTCTTATATCAACATAAAATCCAATGATTACCAGTTTTCATCACAATATTTTAATTATTGTCAATCGGTTTTATTTAACCACAAATAAATAATTATAAAAACGCTATTGAGTACATGCGGCTTAATTGGAACGAAGTTCCTTATCGCGCGTTTCGAAAGGGGGCTAGACGGAAAAAATTAAGACGAAAAGTTGTAACGACACTTTTTGCCATAGTAAGCTATAGTAAATAGTAAGCTAGTATTGTAAGCCGTGCGGCGTGCGCATGTTTCTCTGACTGTCTCTCTCTCTCTCTCTCTTATAGAAAGCAAGCCAGATCTAATATATAAAATTCTCGTGTCACAGTTTTCGTTGCCATACTCCTCCGAAACGGCTTGACCGATTTTGATGAAATTTTTTGTGCTTATCCGGTATGTATGAGAATCGGCCAACATCTATTTTTCATCCCCCTAAATGTTAGGGGTAGTCCACCCCTAAATTTTTATTTATATGGCAAAACAACGTTTGCCGGGTCAGCTAGTATATATATATCTTTAACTTCGTTCCATCCGGGTGTCCCTTGACACCTCTCAAGTTTTTATTAGAAATAATAAATAGGACAGACCATCAAATCTATATCAAGGAGTCAAGAAACATAAAGTTATGTAGTGAATGTACCTAACATTCACTTTCAAATGACAAACGTACAAATTGGATTGAAAAAAAAAACGGAACTTGATAGATTCTACTTTCTTTTTTATATACCAGGTTATTTACCTTTACCCTTAGTGAATTCGTAATGAAGACTGTTGCCTTTAATAACACTGTACATAAACTCGTTTCTGTGAGAACGTGGTAGATAAATAACTGGGTACGTGAACACCACTTGAGCAGTGCTACATGAGGTTAAAAATTGCAAGTAGAGACTCAACAAGTAGCGACAGATGTTGGCTCTCCTACTACAAAAGTAAGCATCTATCTATATCTCTCTGTTAACATTTACAACCTCCACACGAAATGCTAACAGAAACACTTTATTTGGAGCTTATTTGTTTTACTGAAAGTAAGTATTTTTAATATTTGTTATCTATTCACAAGCCGTTGTCGTCAAAAGCTAATTATTTTAATTATTAAAAGGTACAGTGAAAAAGTGGTAATACATAGATGAAGGGATAGTGGTGTGTCAGAATCATTGCAAGTGGAAATTTATATATGAGGTTTATTTCTGTAAATAGGTCTTTATCAGACACTTTCGCGCCGGTTGTTAACCGGATAGTTTCTACGTACCTGCCCTAATGGAAAATAGCCCTGATTTGTTAGTAGATATATACATAGCCTGTACTAAATCGTCCAACCACTTCAACCAACCAGTCAAAAAAGAAGTATCTATACGTTATAAAAAAATGTAACTGTATTCGTACAGTAACCGTATATCAGTAGGTAAGCGTTTAATGATCATTTTCATGGGCCCATAGATACCTTACAAAATAACATATACCTATATCTAAATAATACAGATTTAACGCTCAGTTTAATAGTATAACTGTCCAGTGAAGGGGCGTCAAGGCATGACAAGGACCCGCTTTGAGTTGAGATCAGACGAGAAAGGGCTTAATCGATCGAGTGCCCAGCCATTAAGGCATGGGTTAAGAGCCAACTTTGCATTGACTCGTTAATGGAGGATACCAAAATATATACAACAAACCGTAGATAAAGTTTATGTAAAATTAATGAGCACTGAAGAGTAACATCCGTAATCGCTGACAGTTTCATTATAATAACATATTAACGACGCCTAAGAGGCTTATGAAAAGTCCCGAACTCTCACATTAACGGGTATTAAACGCAAGGTACTAAACTACGGTCACTAAAACTATGAAACTGTAACAATTTCTTCAATTTACTGTCGAACTTGCCTCGTATGTACCAAATTCTCAGCTTGCAAACGTTGTTTTACGTACAACCTTTGGACATTAGGTGTAGGTATACGAGTATGTCGGCCGAAACTTGTAGCCTACTCTACGTTTCATCTACGCTATAATGTTCAAAGTTGAAATATTTCGTGTATTTCAATGTTGCTATACTCTGCACTAGCACAAAATGGAAAAAGTTTTCAACGAGCGTATCAACTTTAATACATTGAGTGTTAAACGTCGACCACGGAAAGTGACATTCGACAGTTTCATCTATAGTTTATCATCTAAATTGGGGAAGATAGCCAGTTGACTTTATAAAGTGAATGACTGTTACCGCGGTACTTACTATGAAGGCCAGTTTTATTATATCAGTATCGGTTTATCATCCTAACATTTGATTGCAATATACCCTCCTTATAATTATAAATATTATAAGTGAACAGTGATAGCCTAGTTGTTTGACCATTGGACTGGCAAATCAATGGTCGCAAGTTCCAATCCAAGACACGCACAGTAGTGACTTTTTCGAATCAAATGTGTATGAAATTATTGATGAATGAAAAAGTCACTGGTGTGTGTAGGTATCTTAGATTCGAACTTTCGGTGAAGGAAAACATCGTGAAGAAACCTGCACACATAAAAGATGTTCTCGATGGTGTATAAAGCCATTTCAGAGACCTACAGATGGTTTAATGATCTGAAACTAGGTTGTTCATCAACCACACGATAATAAGAATTACAATTACGATAGGTTAGGATATTTGAATGTTTGTTACTCAATCATGCAAAAATAACTGAACGGATTTAGGTGAAATTTGGTATAGAGATAGATTGGACCTTGGAGAAGGTTTACCTTTTGTCTTAAAGACAAAGTTGCACAGTTAGTTTGTTTTAATTGCAATATAAGCTTACCAAAACAATAAATTAAAATTAATTAAGCTCACTTATTAGATAGGTAGATATACTTCATTTATGTGGCTGGCGAGTGATGAAAATTGTGGATGTAGCGATTTATCCTTACGTCGCGTCGTTGAGATAAGTGACAGCCTTCATCAGTGTTGACACGTCTACAAAAAAACGCTCTAAAAGAGATTATAAAGATTAAAAAACTTTAATACGTATTATAGATACGACATTCCTCTGTGTGACATTCCTCTGTGTACTGAGAATTTACGTCACAACCATACCAACAATAGCTTCATGAACAAAATATTAGGAATACGGAACGGAATGGTCTTAACAACATTAGCGTCAGTCCAGTGGCTCCTGTTTCGCTAATGCAGGTGGTAACGCAATCAGTGGCGCCGACACCTCACGGTGTGGCCGAACCCTGCCATGCATACTGATGCCCCATATATCCGCTGAATAGAACTAGCTAATTTAACTCCACAATTTGCCTAATGAAAACGCCGAGTACCGTCTGCCTACAGTATGCTAGCATCCCGCCCTACTGCCTACAAATTTGCTAACCATCAATAAAATTAAATTCCATATTATGTTCCACTTTGAATAACAAATTTTGATATTAATTAATGCTTCGTTTATGTTGTTTTTAGAACCAACTTCAACAGTCAAGTACGTAAGGTTGAATTTACATTTTCCGAAAGATAAGAGATTTTCACAATTAGTTTCGTAGAACTGATTATAAATTCAAAGTTATGAATAGACACGTTGATTGTAAAAGTAACGTTTTTGATTGCAATTTACTTTTCTGTTATAATAAGCTGTTTATTTTTTATTATTTTTGTATATGTCAAGAATCTCCCGATATTAAAAACGATGACAAATGATTATAATATACAATAATAAACAGGTCGTTTAAAAATAATTCGAATAAAAGAAAGGGTCCACTAAAGCGGCAACACCTGCTGCCTGCTAATACGTGTTTCCGTAAAATAATTTCGTGTTGATTTAACCCCGCAAAGTCCATGGGAGTAAGTATGAATGGGTACACAAATGACATAAAACCCTTCCACATAACAATGCGCAGCTAACAAGCATGTAATTCATCCGATCATTTCGTCCGCTTTTAATTTGTAAAGCCTTTAAAATATTAATATGAAGTAGCAAAATACGCAGGCCAATTTAATAAATATGAAATGAGTTGGCGCGTTGTTAAAATTCTTGCAGGCATACAAAAGTTTGTTTATTGCATGTATGCGAAGCGCACCTCTACTACTATATTGCGAGCGTTTACATTGTCCAGTACACCGAAAAAGCAACTAATATTTACAGGTGGAAACAGCTTAAAGTTTAAGTAATTTATTTGTGGCTTGAACACGATAAAAGTAAATTGACTGCCAACTGGCTGATAGTAAGCGTCCATCGTCGACTAAATGAGTCCTTTTATAGAACTCTCAAATCTGATTCATCGACGTTCTCAAACAAAATTAACTTTCGTCAAATAATGAACGTACACATTTATTGCTTGACTTGTTAAAAGGAAAATGAGGATTGTTCAACTTTGACAGACTCTAGCTTATATTAAAATCAGTTCTTTTGTAATGTGTTTCAACATTACAGCTCAATAAATCCACAATTATGTAACGTAATTATAACATACATATTTACATACAGAAATTATTTCAAAACGATGAAGGTATTATTTTATTTGAACTGAAAGCTCGTTACGTCTGTTAACTGGAAACTCCTTCGTTTTAATTATACTTGAACTTAAGCCTTATTAACAATGGAACATCGAATTTGACAGTAGAATGCGAGGTGTTGCGGCAAGACAAATGGTCGGGAGGGTCGATACTTCACGATAAGGGCTTGTGCACATTAAACACTGCGTAGAATACTATTTATTAGTAGTGAGTACTTTTCATCGGTCTAGGTACTATTTTATGGATTGCCTCGTTGTCTAGTACTCGCAAGACGGCTTCTGAATTCTGGTTTTGGCTTCGATTTCCTCGGAGCAGTGTTATTGGGTTTTCTTGTTGAGTAATTCTCAATAGTAGCTCGGAGCTTGGAATTGTGCTCGGACTTAATAACATTATCGGTGAACTGTATACTTCTGTCTACCCCTTCGGAAAATACAGACGTGATGTTATGTTATGCTTGTTTTTTCCTCCTCTGCATCTCACTCCTTTGTGGATGGATGTTAACCTGGTTCCGAGTTTGTTCACGTTTCCCTGAGGCATTAGTTGAATGACTCCTATGTATGTTAAAGATAAATCTTTGAAAAGCATTAACGCATGCTTAGCGCACTCTAAAGTTATTATATTAAATGGAAAAAGAATACGGTCGCGAACAGGATTCGAACCTGCGCCTCCCGGATAAATACTCCAGGCGCTCTGACCACTAAGCAATCTCGACCTCTGCTCACCACCGCGAGTTGTTCATCCATATTTTAACACGTCGTTTTCTATGTATGTATTAAAAAATAATAAATTAATTGTATTCATAAGCCCCTAATATTAAAGTAGCAAATCCGATGGTGACGTTGGTCACAAGGCTTCTTACGAGAAGATCTAATACTTGTAGTTACCTAGTCACCTAATTCACAACAATGACAGGTGACAGCTGCTTGCTATAACCCGGTCCATTGCAGCTTTGTTGTCGAGGAACACACAAGGCTTAACTGTGAGATTGGGATAACAGACGAAGGCCGGTAAGCGTAATGTATATACGCAAGGAGCGGACGATGATAAATGTTTGCACTCCATTGCGCAAATGTCGCAATAAATGCGACCTACCGAAATTGTATCCACTCTTCGTGAACCGCGGTAAACACCCCTTTCCCGCAACCTTAAATATAAATGGGTGCTTGATGATATTTCAAAACTCATTACAATAAATTTGGTTGGTTGAGACATCTTGCGCAGTTGTTCCACTTTAGTTATTTTCCCAGCGGCATACGTTTTGTTTCACATAATAATGTTGTTTTCTTCGGTAGCGCCAACGACCCTTTAATAAAGTCCCTTTGTAAGTTATCCGTTCTGTACATACATTTTTAAGTTAGCGATGCTTGTTAGCAGTCCCAAGCCGACACCTAGAGATAGTAAAGCGGCGCACACAAGTAGATAAAACTAACTACGTACAGGTGTGAGCTCGAGATGTCTTCCACCCTAAGAGTTACCCGTACATGTAGAGGTGAAGGAGGTTACCCCACTCTAATGTAAAGTACACAGACTACACTAGGTTACACAAATATGCGCAAGGGATAAAATTTCCCAGGTTGTGTGTATTTTTCTGGGTAAGGGAAAAGCGAAAGCTCACCTAATTTATACTTGGGGCAAAGTATTTGATCGTTAGAAATGATAAATATTGACAGGTTCTAATTGGAAAGCAATAATAATTCAGTCGAGTTCGCACATAAGCGACGATGGTCCAGTATTTTTTATATTATCGTCACGTTTAACGAACCGATAGAAAAGGTTTTTTGGAAAAAAATATAAGTATTTTTCTTGACACATTATTAGAACCGTAAACGCGGCAACGTCGCGTGCTGTCGTACGTTGATGGAATTCAAAAAATATTCGTATGCAATTCAGTTTGTAGCTTAATGTATGTACGCACATCAGCTCAGCGATACGGTTGGCAAACACACGTAAATGCTGCATATGTCCACTCGAAAAACGAGGTAAATGATGGCGGATCCATTTTGTATGCGCTGTCTCAGCTCATTTCACAGGGGTGGGCAGCCAGATTAAAAAAATAAAACGGACGCATTCATGAAAATGTAAAAAGCGTTTCGTGGAAAACAAATATTTGTGGAAATGTTTAATTGCTTAAAATAAGCGGCAATATTCCGTGTATTCGTATCATTCTAAAACAATGTTTTGTTTCGTGGTTGTTTGTTTAATCGAATGAGAATCACCTCAGTCGCTTTTGTTTATAACTTTACGCGAACTTAGCCAAAATACAGCTAGCGTAATGTGTTCGCGGTTCAGCCGCGTGTGTTGTGATCTTTATTTAATTAAATTATGTTACAGACGGTAATTACGGTGTTTATTTAAGAAAGTAACTTTAATGTTGCAATTGTTTAGGGATTATATAGGTATTTATATGCTTCTGCCGGGGTCGCGATGATTGCTGCAACAAACCTGGGACCTCGGTAAAGATTAGAGTAGGGTACGTGGGGTTTTTAGTCGGTACGAGTCCGGCAAAACGTCCATGATGGGTTTTCCATACTATTGTAAGCCGGTCATGATGCCATCGTCCATAGTGACTAAATCGACTGTCATCATCATGGATTGTTGTGGCGGGACCCCCACTGTCCCCATACCTATCGAACCGGATATTGCGCCGTAAAAGGTGTTGGGGCGAGGCTGAGGATGTTACACAAATAAACGGTACTGCGTCGAGCAGCTGAGGACACAACCTCTGGGCCCGACGTCAGCCTATCCACAGGCCCGGTCACCCGGCCCGCGCTTCAGTCGCACGAGTAGTCATGAGATTGAATCGTGTCCAGTTCATGTGAGAACCTCTCAGCACCAACGATGGGAGCAATAACAATGTGGCTTCGTCTTCGTGTCTGAAAGCTTGTCCATGTCAAGTCAATGGGTGTCAGCTTCGACATATCCTAAGCAAAGGATAAGAAGGAATATGCCTAGTGAGCACATAATAATGTGACTACAAAATAAGCCATTTCTAATTATTGTTGTTGTGTCTTGACATTGTCTGAGAGCTTGTCCCTGTCAAGACAATGGCTGTCAGCTTCGACATACCCTAAGCCCAGCTTGTCTTTGAGATAAGTTCACCACTTAACATCACACGCCCTGTCCCATAACATCCTTAATAATTACAATGTTTAAATATGGATGACGCTTTTAGAGCAATTTAAATATTGAGTTGATTTGACACGCCAACTTTCACGGGCGCGGGCGGCACCCAAAGAGGGTCTACTTAAGACCTATCTTTATCTCATTAATAATGAATTACGGATCCGCTTACCGTCTGCTTTACAAAGAGCGTTTAATAATAAAATACCTTGTCCTTTTAGCGATAAGGACTCGTGAGAGAGACGAAAACGGTACTTTAGCTTAAGAGATCAAAAAGACAATAATTAATATTGCTTTTATATCAGACGGTGGGTATGAGTTGGAAGTACTAAGAATACTAATACATTTTGTATAGCACTAGTTCCTTTAATTCTTGGAACTAAGTCAATTACAGTAGTGGGGCTATTGTTGAAATTGGAATAGTCATAATAAAACAACTTTTAACCGGATTTCTGATTACCAGATTTTCCGTGGTCGCAGGAGTCCTCCTGCGACCACGAACGCTGCAAAGTGTTCGAAACGTCAGGAAAAACAAAAAACCAATAATACACGCGATTAATCCGGTTAAAAGTTGTTTTATTATAATGGGTAGTGATCGCGCAAACCTAAGATATTACTATTGAAATAGTCGTCATCAGTTTTATCGCTAATTGGTACAGCCACCATTGAGGTATAGTTGCTTTCAGAATATTCGGAAAAGTTATAATTTTTTGTAGAATGAGAAATACGTTCGTGAGAAGAATTTGAACCTGCGCCTCCCGTGAAATACCGATATCGGTGAAATATGGATGTATAATAATTATACCACACGTCTTTATACCCTCCGGGGAATACAAACATGATTGTGCATGTGTTAAACCTATATATTCTCTATGGACTGAATAATTGACACATGTTTCACTATGACTGGAAACTACAAACAAATCTATACAGAATTTGACTATGACTGAAATCCAGTAAATCCACACAAATATAGGTGCCTAAGTATATACGACCACGTGTTCGTAAGTGCGGAGTAAGGCGGGAGCGCCAAAGACTACTGATCGTCGGATCTTTACACAAAACCCTCGTTTATTGAATTTTCATGATTCCCTTTCATGCAAGTTCGCCGATTTCGGCCAATCTCGGCTGCCTTTCTAAGTAGGTACTGGTCCTGTTTTATCATAATAAATTAGAGTTTAGGTCAGCCTTAGGCTTTTATAGGTTTCTTTTTTATGTAAAAGAATTTTGATAGGATATCTATATTTTTACTACTATCTTGACTTTAGTAGGTTGACTTTCTTGACTAATAAAACTGTTCTATTCTTATATACAATAAATAGGTAGGAACTATTAATATCTTTTATATAATGAACTAATCATTGCTATTCGATCTTTAGCCAAGAGAAACATATTTTATTTTGGTACAGAACACAAGCAAAATGCTACAGGAAGGAATTGCTATCTAACTGTATGTTTCTTTTTAACTAGTAGGTAATACATTATGAAATAAATATAAAAAAATATTCTAGCCAGTTCGTGATCAATAGCGGCTACAATCTACGGACTCGAAACTGAAACGTAATACTAGTAGTGCTATCGGAAACTCTTTTGTACAAAACCTCCTCGCAACGAGAATAAAGAAAACCGAACAATAGATAATTATACTTTTAAAAATATTGGGCTATTAAGGGTTAAAAATTCGATTGCATATGCAATAAAAACCATATCCTTTAATTAAAAATAGATTGTGATGTGTACCAATCGCATTAGAAAATTAAGACCTCAGAACATTTTCCGTATAAACGCTTAAAATAATAAAAGAAAAGAAAATTCCTTTTCTATATTATGAAAATGGCTAATAAGTTTCAATAACGGCGAAGAATAGGAGATTATTATAATACCTAGTTTGACCATTGACCATAATCTAAATGATATACTTAATTATTTTTTAGTCAACACCTCATATTTGATACATCGGTAGATTAAACTCATTTTTTTTTTAATAATTTGGTTTTAAACGATGCCAATGCATAATCGGTTTTAATTTATCGATATTACAGAAGAAAAAATATGAAAGTATTTGCAAATAACTTTTGCGCCGTTTTTTACCACACAAAAAAACGATCACGACGTGTCACAAAAAACGTCTCACAAAGGTTACACTAAGTCATTAAGATTGATGTCCAAGATTGGTTCTCAGTAAAAAACTTTAACGTTCCATCTCACTAATATCCACCTATATATGAAGATAAATCTATGCCCTAGAGAAGAAAGCGTTTCTAATCTTCCAGAAAGCCTTGACATTGTTTCTAAAAATAGAAAATAATCGTACCTACGCGCTATAAGGTCAAAAGATTTCAGAAAACCACAGCTCGATCACCAAACCACGTGCTTGTTATTAGGCTCCAGAACGTTCTATTATAGGGTTTCCTAACCAAGGATCCGCGGACCCCGTTGTCCGGGGAATGTCCCAAGAGGCCCGCAGGCTGAACAAACAAAAATACAAAAGTCCCTTCTAATTAAAAATATAAGTATACATATTTTGCTTGGTTAGTCCGTGAATATCATTTTTGATCTCCTAGGGATTCACATCCGTCATCGTCAATAAACGAAGATGAGGTTAAGCATCACTTACCACAGTCAGTTTGTATGAGATTGGTGACCACCAGCAATATTCATCTGAGCTTCTCCAGGCTTCTGAGGACACCTTATACCGTCGGCTAGTATAGCAGTTGCTAAGCCAAGTCCTTTGAGGGGCTTAAACTCTAAAACTAGATTGACTCTAAACCAAATGAAACAGACAGAAGAAGAGTTTTGTCGTTAAAAAACGTTGAGAAACGTTGTTCTACAACGTTCAAACACATTTGTGTACATGTTTTGCTCGCTTACATAGCAAGGTGTTGTTTGCGATACTCCCTAAAGAGTTCTTTCGTTTGTCGCGCCAAATTGAATTTCCGTTTCGGTACATTTAGATAAGTGTTGGTATTATTTTGCATTCTGTACTTAAACTTTGAAATAGAGTTCCATTTTGGTGACGACATCGCTATTTCCTGTTCCGAACGTTATTGGTACAGGAAAATGTTTTCGAGGATATTCTTTCTGTAGGTACCTACGTTGTTTTTACGAAGAAAAATACATAATATAGCATCACACCTGCGTTCACTGAGAGGGTAGGCATAGGTGTCTACACAGTTGTAAACCATATTTCACCAATGCTGCTATTTATTCCCCTGTAATAAATAGTGTAGTGGTGATGAACGGCGATACGAAATTGTTACAGAAAAATCCAATAACACATTGCCGGCTCTGAACCCAAGACATCACGCTCGGCAGTCACCCTTGCGACAGTTAGACCGATGAATAGGAAGAAAATTAGGTCTATGAACGTACTCTATCTAGGTAATACGTATTTTTCTCCCAAAGAAATAATAGAATTGCAACTCGCCAATATATACTGTGTGATTCCGGTGGAAAATATGAACAGTGCTAAAGTATCGGTTATATTGTAGGTTGTTAGGCCTCCGCTATAAGTGGTCCCTGTTTCCCTAGTTGACCCTTATAACTTCTACTCGATGATAGCCACCCAATATGTAATATACGTTTTATTTTCTTTCTGAGAACAACTTTCTACCTAAATAATTTCGTAGGTAATTCTCATTTATATTACGGTCGATGAGACAACATCAATTTAGGTTAACTAAAAGGTATATTATGAGAACTACATACAGGTAAACCAGTAATGTAATTTTTGTAAATATTATCACACAAGCAATAACAAAAAATTGCTCCTCCGTGTCATAATATAATTTTTATTCATATAGTAATTATGAACTAAAAAGGAAATGTGTAGGAAATACAGGTGTACAATTAAATTTCAATCTAGATGTGTCCCTATATTTTACTGAATAAAATAAAATCTAGTCAATCCGCTGTCGTCTGCCTATAACATCTAAACTGGTCCAGTGATCAGTTATGGTGAATAAATAATTATATTATTGTATATAATTATAATAGAGTATTTCTTAGAGTATCCGGCAGGCGCAGGTACAAAAACTAGAGTCCGTATTGTTATTTCCACAAAAAAATATTGCTTTCGATTTCGGTACACGTGTGTTAGTTGCATTTGGAAGATTTATCTGAATGAATAAGTTATCGTAATCGTATGAGTGGAGATACTTTGCTTTTATAAAAGCTATCGCTATATAGCAATCTATTTGCAGACATTTATTTCGCAGTCTTACGATAGTCTATATATATAAAAATGAATCCCTATTTCCCTTGGTCACGCCATAACTCGAGAACGACTTCATTAAACTAGATAATTCTTGTTTTCTGTGTTCGTCATTGTCAGTACAAGGTTTCTACATAAGACTTTTTTTATCGTACGTAAAATTTTTAACGGGGCTGGTGAAACCGCGGGGCACAGCCAGTAAGTAATAAATAGTGAAAAAACTAAACTATTTTAAGAGGGACTATATGGACTATGGCTAATAATTGTGCTTCTTCGTTTCTTATTAAACAATGCTGGTATTCTAATAAGAGCTAAAAGAAATACATAAGAAACCTTTTAAATATAATTATGTCTAGCGGCCGTTATACTTTTCTAAAAATATTGTATTATTAGTTGTCTCCTCGGTTTATTTCGCGTTTCGCGTTACCAAACAGCTGTCAAAATTGACTCGAAGCAATTAAGGGCGGTACACCAAGAGTAATTTAAGTAAAACTTTATTGTTTACGTCGCTGGTGGACCCGGCGAGATGTCATTCAACTGGCGATTAATCATTGGCTTTGTCTAAAGATGCAAAAAACAATTCATAAACTGATTATAAACGGAAGATGTCCTAGATAATTCACGTAAAATTTACTGAATAACTTTGTATTACACTGAAAAGTTTGTCGGTCTACAAAATTAAGTTCTTAAAATTTTCCTGTGTCAGCCTTTACAGTTAGGTAATCAATTCACATCTCCCCTTGGACCACACAAAGTGTTCTTACGCATATCTGTGGAGTGTATCCTCATCTATCTTCAACGGTGACCGCCTAAGAATGGACAGGACAAAGAGCTAGCCATTACGACGCGCCTTGAAATTGCAACTTGCTCGACAAAGGACTTTGCTGTCTCATGTCTATTCAATTACAGTAAAGGTCAACAGAAAACATTATGTGTACCTGTCGGAACTGAACGTATACATTATTTATTACAGGTTTCTGAATAGGCTTAGATTTTCTAAAAAGTCTAGTGCGTAGACATAAACCCATATCTACTAATAATAACATATATTCTAAAGAACGTTCCGGGACAACACATTTCAATTAAGCAGATTAATTAAATTCAAAACCACCAAATACCGATACGTACCCAATATTGTCTATGTAGCGCCTATTCAAACACTGAACAGCTACGAGTATTGAGTGACGTTTCCGTGGACGTGAGTTCACTGTGGAACACGATATGTATGACTTTTGGAAATCTTTCAAAGCTCTTTCATAAAACCCGTCAGTTGTCCAGCAGAAAGGGTATTCGATGTGGGCCCGTGAAATCTTTGGAACTAGTTGAAAGGCAAACGTTGCAAAAGCTCTTTTTACCGTCGATCCGCTCGGGTCGTGACGTCCGGTGCGCTCACGGACGCGATTGATTCAGCGACGGATGGTTCAATAATTCAGCAGGATGACCGGGACTGTACACGTCATGTTCCACACGGGAACTGGCCGCGATATTGACAGGGCTGTCAGCCAACTTGACCGAAAATAACAGATAAATAATACAGAAGGGTTGTCAAACGCCGCCGTATTTTATGTTAAAAAGCTCCGTGGGTTTATGAAATGTGGAGATCGTGGCATTTTTCAAATAAACCTTTTTTTTATTCGTGCATGCTTTGTTTATTGTTTTTTAACGTATCTTTTTTGCAAAATTCGCTATTATATTCAGATGTGCATTTTAAAAATATTTGCCGTAACAATCTACAGCATGCACATACATACTTTGCAAGTTAATTATGTTCGATCACACGTTTAACTATTACATACCTAAGATTAGTCATAAACAGGGTTTAATGAAAAATAAAAACGATTTTTAATCGGAGTAGGAAGGACATTACTGGGAAACCTTTTCTTATTGACTCCCAGACCGCAATGAAAATTCTTCAACTATCTTGTTTTTCACTTTTAAGTTCACACATCGCTGATTAAACCGCTTTATAAAAAGAGTGAAAAAAACGATATGTCAAATTATAGACCGATAACACCCCATAAATATTACCAAAAGCAATGCTTAATAGAATTACATAACATAATTATTATCCTAACAAATACAACATAATAAAACCAGAAAAAAATGGGTTCCAAAAAGGAAAATCTACCGCTTTGACCGCCTTTACTCTAGTTCATAGCGTGATTTCTAGCGTTGATAAAAAATACCTACAATGGTTATTTTTTTTATATGTCCAATGCTTTTGATTTTGTGTCCCATAAACTTTTATTGCAAAAACTACAAGACTATAGTATCCGAAGACCTGCACTTATATGGCTGGAATAATATTAATTTAATCGGCAACAGTGTGTAGAAATGTGTAGTATAGATAGAAATTTAACTAAAATACAATGCAGGTCACCTATATAGGATAAATAGTTGTGGAGTACCGCAAGGAACGTGTTAGGACCACTTTTATTTTTGCTTTATGTTAATTATCTCCCCAACATAATCAATTATAAAAGTATCTTATTTGCATATGACATTTCAGTAATTTTGACATTTAATGAATCGACTAATTATGTACGACAAAGTAAAAGTTTCCTCGAAATACAAGGAAACCATTACTAGAGACGAATCCAAGAACAAAATTATATCAAAAAATTACTACACCATGAAATAAATTCATTTCATATAATTTCACACTATAAAATTTTTAAATTATTTTTTTGCTATTTCATTGGTTTTTGTATACCGCAGCGATAATATTGTTCTTTTTTAATTTACTTAAAAAATATTCTTCCAATACCCGAGAAAATACAAGAATTTTAACGATACCACATACATCCAAATCGATTCAGGCATTGAGAGAACACTGCTGACAAACTGGACTGTAGTTTAGCAGGGGATTTGTGTTTCTTTTATAATGTAAAACTTAGATTATATAAAAAAAGAAGTAATGGAGTAATAAAGTAACTGACAAACATACATACATACATACAATATATACATGAACTCTAAAAACATAACTCTTTTTTTGGGTAGTCGTTTAATAACAATAAGTTTGTTTTGATACGTATAACTATTACAGACTATAACTAAAATAAAATTTAAAAAAAACATTTATTTTCTCTATACAAACTTACAAATTAATTAGTACTAATAGCAAAATTACTATATACCAAGTATATAAAATATACATACAGGATATACGATTAATTAGACTAGAAAAAGATAATTAAATTAAATTTTATTAAACATAAATTATATACCTAGTAACTTTTTCTACGTTACCTAATTATAAAATCTGTTAATGAAGTTTCAACCAAAGTTTTGTAGTCTGACGTTTCTAGGTAATACATCTTCCCCATCAACTAAGTATATTTTGACTAATGGTGGGACCGTTTTGCGACGGAGCCGTAATTAGGGAGCCGACCGTTACAAAGATATCATCTGTCATTTATTGGTGGAAAAGTAACGGAACATTTCCGTCACCCGCTATCTTTTTCTAGTCTAATTAATTGTATGTCATGTGTGTATATATATTATCTGTTATAGTTATATGTATCAAAACCAAACTTAATGACATATATGACATTTTTGAGATCACTACGCATTAAGTAGGTACACTACAACAACATTTCACTGGATCAATCATATACATACATAGCATCACGCCTGTATTCCCCGAAGGGGTAGGCAGAGGTGTAATCAGTTGTACACCCACATTTCACCAATGCTGTTTTAGTCCCATGTAATAGGTGGTGAGCCTATTGCCATCAACCGGGCACACTACCAAACTCCGGGCTGATACTAATAATTTTCTAACACTACCCGACCAGGGGATTGAACCGGAGACCTCACGCTCAGCAGTCGCGCTAGTGACCACTAGACCAATGAGGCAGTTCGGATCAATCGCGTATACTTATTATTGATTATCGTTTTTCGTGACGTCTCGAACGCTGAAATGTGGTAAACCTTATTGTATAATAGAGAGGTTCGTTTTCGCATTTCCATAATTTATTTATTTTTAATGTCATATTTTATCCACACGCGTATCAAAAAGATCACTAAACTTTGAGATAAGTACTCTACTTCGAAATTTTAGATCTACTTAATTCATAGGGGCTCGTGGCTAAGTAACAGCCGCACAGATCGATCGATCGAGGTTAAGCTGCGCTTGCCGGAGTCGGTCTGTGGATGGGTGACCATCGTTTCATACCGAGACCCTTCCTGCCTCGGAGAGCACGTTAACCCGTCGGTTCCGGTTGTCAAATTAGGATCTATGACAGCCGTTACGGGTAGTCAGAGGCCTGCAAGTCTGACAACAGTCACACCACGAGATATCGTGTTACCCACGTAAAATACTGGTATAAAGCTGCATCCGGTTTGACTGGAAGCCGACCCCAACGTAATTGGAAAAAGGCAAGGCTTAATTAATTTTAAATTAAGTAGACATAATTAATTTTCAATTAAGCAGTGGTAAATTATTAATTTATACGCCACAATCATGTCTACTCGATCTCTTACACTTACACATTTAGCGATCAATGTAGAAGTCCCTGAAAAGTAAAAGATAAAAAGTTATGACCTTCTTTTATTATTCTGAAGAGCCTGAAGTTTATTGTGTTCAATAAAATATACTTTCTTCACTCAAACCAATTTTTTTGTATAATATCTTTCGTGAGACACATTCATATTAGTTATTGTTCAACGGCTATTACTCACGTGCATTTTTCGGGTTTGCCTGAGCTGCAATGACTAAGGGCTGTGTTCGAATTCGAAAGTATTCGGGCAATCCCGAAAAATGTACGTGAGTAATAACCGTTGAACAATAATTAATAAAAACTAATTTTATAAGAAAATACAAAACCTGCACTGCCTATAATATCAAAACGATTTTTGTAGCAAAAACTGCCTACACGTATGTCTAACTGAAATCCGTAAATTCTTTTTTATTTTTACCACATAAAGCATCCTGCACAAATAAAAAACTTCAGTTGCACTGGGATTGTAAAATCTAGTCGCTGGTCGCGGCTTATCGTTGAATTTATGTTTTTTCGCCTCAATAAAAACGCTCTAAAACATTTCTTTTATCGTATTTATATGAAATACTTCTTCGACACTACAACGTAAGGGCGTATTATGTTACGGTTCGTGTTGCTCTTCAATTTATTATCATGTCCGTTGGTGATATCAAAACGACGGCAGCATAAAGATTCCGGCGCAGGAGACTTAGGGGGGCATTTGGTAACTGCGTTGAGGAATGACGTGAACATAGACCTTCCGGCAGACGAAGAGTATGAAGATCTTCGAGCAGAACTGCTCGCTTACCACACCGCACTCGCTTCAATCACCTCTGGTCGAAGTAAGTAAAGATTTTAAATTTTTCCTCATTTCTCACTTCCTCATTCAATAAATACTTTAATATCAATCTTATTATTTTGACACGCCTAAGTTATAATCTTTATACATGCAAAATAAAATAGTTAAACAAATTAGTAGATATTGTTACCAATTAAGACATGACAATGATTAAAGAGTCA
Source organism: Xylocampa areola (assembly GCA_935421205.1). Classification (NCBI taxonomy): domain Eukaryota; kingdom Metazoa; phylum Arthropoda; class Insecta; order Lepidoptera; family Noctuidae; genus Xylocampa; species Xylocampa areola. The sequence goes on from OW285201.1 coordinate 14,626,630, forward strand.
GACGATACACTATAGTAAAATAATATCTGGAAGCAATAATTACCTCAGAATACTGATGCTTAACTTACTTTATAGCTTCAACATTTATTAGTTCGAAGTAATCAAAGGTGAGGGCTGGATGTTAAATCTAATATAATTCTAGGAACGATCATAAAATCTTTACGCCGTGATATTACCTATTGAACATTTTTCCCAGGATCCATGAAAACCACGCCGTGTTGGCAACTGGGCGGTATCTGCGTGGACCATAAACTTTGCGAGGGTCACCGTTCCCTGACAGAAGTTCCTGGATGCAAAAACAATTTGGAAGTGTGTTGCTTCACGTGGAACAATTACCATGTCCGAGATATGACCGACAAAGGGCTGGATACACTGGCAATGCCTTGGTCTCAGAATAAAGAATTCGGTGGTAAAGGTATAATAGGCCCACACTCTGATGAGAAGAGGAAAAAGAAGAAATCAAAGAAAAAACATGATAAATTGAAACACCACGGTGCACACCATGACAATTCACATCATGAGAATGCACATCATGACAGTTCACATCATGAGAATGCACATCATGACAGTTCACATCATGAGACAAGACATCATGACAGTTCAATCCACGAGAGAGCACATCATGACAGTTCAGTCCACGAGAGAGCACATCATGAGGACATACATCATTCGGATACACATCATGACCATGTACGCCATAAAAAGTTACATCATTACAAACCAGAACCTGAGAATCCACCTCTGGTGGTTATACTAAGAACGAAGAAATAATTCTAACTAGTAAAATGCCTACAAAATATCTATTACCCATGTTTTAATTTCACTTCAATCTGAATTGCAAAAAGTAGTAAATGATTCCAACCAAAACATTGGGTAGCTTATCGGACGTCGTTCCTCATAATTAAAAAGTCAATCGTGTATGTTCTCATTCGTAATTGTTTATTTTTTTATTTTCTCTTAAGCATGTAATCATAAAATCATGTTTCTGTTGGTTGGAGGCTTTATTACGTTAATTGTTTCAAATGTTTTGGGCCAACCACCCCACTCACATCTTGAAGCAAATACAAGGGAACCCGTCGTCAGAAATCGACCACCGCAGTTACCCGACACATTCAAGGACGTGTTCCTTGCAGGATTAAGCGGAAAACCCACACTCGGTTAGTGTGTACACCATAATTCATAATTATACCTGCATAGTTATTGAGAAAATCCCAATGGTGTTTTAGCCAACTAAACACTTGAAAACATCACACGCTGATTATTCACATTCGCCTGAACTATGCTCTTAGATTGCATTGCTACCTGCCTAGTCATTTCCGAACCACGTTGATCACCGGCCAGTTTAATCGAATGCAGCTTATTTTACATAGAGTGACTGTCAATCCGGCCTCCACAACACAGTTGCTGGGGAACACGAAATATAGTGGTAAGACTGGCTGTTAGACTTTCAGATATTTGACTACCTGTAACGATTGTCATGGATCTTCGTTTCACTACCGAGTCCGACAGTTTATCGTGCTGTCTGAGGCACGGAGAGCTCATCACCCACCCATAGACTATGGCAAGTATTGCTTCACGCCAATTAATAGACCCTTACTTTTTTGCTAAAATCTCTAGGATGATACAAAATCGATCACTGCCTAAAATTACTCATATAATTTTCTTGATGTATGTACATAGATTCTCGTAAGGTAGATAAGTCCTTAACGCTGTCATACCCACGTTTCCTGGCATTCTGCGTCTCGAATTACTTATTTATGTCCTTTGGCACAATACACTAACTTCAGCTAAGTTGTTGTTTGTCGAGTTAAGTTAACATTGTTTTAGGTAATATTGCTTTATATTACGACTAGTGCTCGTCGATGTTCAAATAGTTTTGTAGTTACAACTAAGTAAATTTCCTTGATTTAGCTGCTGCATTACATTCTGGTATATTTCTAATCTTCTATAACGCATGCTAACCGTTAATTGGCACACCAACGAACCGCAACACGGACAACACTTTCGTCAGCGTCCATTAGTTTCTTCTGGGTGCAGGTATAAAAGCATGCAGGACAAGATGTAAGATGGACCATCATTTGTACCTCAAAACCACATTCTATCTAAAATCGGATTGTCTCTGATGCTCAACCTGAGCAAGTTTTGGTCATCATTAAAATCTTTGAACTTTTATCACTACTATCTCGCCTTGAGGGACAGCGTGATAAGGGAAAGTTGTGGAGTGAAATAGGATGTAGTGACGAGGATTGAGAAGGGTATGCTAAGATGGTTTGGGCATATAGAAGGGATGGATGAAAGGCGATCGACTAAACTAGTACATGAGGCGAGAGTGGATGGAAGAGTCGGGGCAGGCCGACCTCGACGAAGGTACCGCAATCAAATTGCGGTCGTTCTTAAATAAGGACGGAGCCACCTAAATCGACGAACATGCATGAAGAGGTCAATGAACATAGATAAGCGAAAGAGGTTTGTCAAAATCGTAGCAATTAGAAATCTATAGTCTCTGCCTACCCCAATGGGAAACAGGCGTGATTGTTGTATGTATGTATCATTAGCTTCTCAGTATCGTACTGCCCATGCTAGCTTCTTCAGTCTTAGCAGATGCAACTGCATCTCGCCATGATCTGACAAACATATTAAAAATATTACATAAATCAATAGATAATTTTTTATATAAGTGACTATTTCATATACGTATGACGTAAAACAGGCACTGCTGGAGCGACATGCTGGGCACGCGGCGGCATCTGCGTTGACATCCGACAGTGTCCTGATCTCAAGATGGACGTCGGTGTTGCAGGCTGCGCGTGGGGCTACAAGGTCTGCTGCAAAATCCACAGGCTGGGATCACCCACCGTAGGCGTCCTCAGAAGATACTCCATGCCAGTAATTGGTGACCTGACCGAACTAGGAGGCTCTCTAGAAATTATAGCGTTAAGAAACACGGTGATTCTCTCCAGCTGGCAAGCCAAACAATCCGAGAGTGACGAGATACAGTTAGATGACTTACTCCAAAATTAGTTTATCTACTCATATTTTATTATAAACAAGAGAGTGGGAGGTAATTTGAACTGAGTTTTGTTGACGGTTTTTGCGCGACCACAGGCGCAGTAACCCACACTAATGAAGCACATTTTCTATTCTACGGCTTTCAACTCTGAAAGTGTGTGTTAGAAAAATCAATCTAGCTTCTATTTCGGTAATATAAATAGAACTAAAATTGGCAAACAGCTTGTTTAAAGATCTTCAGTCCTGTATTGATTATTTAAGTGTTTTGCTAACTAAAGGTCAAATACATAAGAGTCTTTGTCTTATTTTTGCAAAACTTATTAAATACTATATAAACTGTAGTTGGCAGAGCAAAATGTAAATAATTTATAAAGTTTTGTGGAAAGAAAAATATTTATTTATTTATTTAAACTTTATGCAACAAAGGTGCAGAGGCGGACACTAAGTCCGCCTCTGCACATGCGTGCCTTAGGCATTCGCTCCCTTACCTTTGGGTGTTGCAGAGATGATAAGGAGTAGATGCAAAGGTTTACCGACAAGAGAAAAAGAAAATAAATCTACATTTATTACTAAACACATATACAATACAAATAAAAGAATAATAAAATATAGTCATGAGCAGGATATGAACCACCACACTTCACCTCTTTCCTTTCCACAAAAATGTATAACTTTAGAGTTCGCCGTGCAGCCATTAATGCATTTATCTGCATAGAATTAATTTTTGTTATTAACTTTCGTGATACACATTCATATTAATTATTGTTTAACGCTTATTACTCACGCGCATTCTTCGGGATTGTCAGACTAGTTTCGTACTCGAATGGAGCCCTTATATATGAGCTGAGCCCGCGGCTACGTCGCGAGTGAAACTGGCGTTGCACCGCATCGCATAGCCATATACCGAGTACATCATAGGCCATAACCGTTAAACAATAATTAATAGAATTCGTTGTCAGAACCACTCACACTCGTTACCGTACTGACACGCCCTTATTTTTACAGTTATTTGTCCAAAACAGTCTGTCTCTAATATCAGCTATACAAATACGAGAGATAACATCACATCAACAAACGACGAATGTGGGCTTTGGCTCGGGTATTTGGCTGGCGCTATTATTAAGCTCCACGTAATGTGTGGGAGTTGAGCCTATTGCCATCCACCGGGCACTATTCCAAGCTCCGGGTCATACTGAGAACTTTCTATCAGGACAACAAAAATTCTGATTTCCGAGTGAACCGAAGAATAAAATCAGCAACAGCACTTGCGATCACTTGACCAATAAGGCAGTTCTATAGAAAAACTTGTAAAAACATGTGCTTATCAAAATGAGGAAGAGTGTCTACCTGATTAACTGTCGGTTAATTATCTTTTCACAGCTAAATAGATCTTGGTGAAATATAGCTCAATACTAACTTGCATTCTGGAGATGTACAGTAGGTGGCACGTTAGTGGTAACAAAACTAGTATAAATAAGCCTTGCATACTACTGGAACTCACTACTACGATAGGCCAGCTCAAGCTCAAAGTGTTACCACGGACATGAGACTGTACATACATACCTAAGCTTCTTTTAAATGAAGGATAAATGCAAAAATTACACGCGATCTAGGTCATGATTGTGGTGTTCTATATCACTGATGGCCAAATACTCAAATGATACTCAATTAGGTAGTAACCCACATCTCATATTCTCACTATCTCTTTTCTTACAACAGTGGTCAGTAAACGACCTTTGAAATGAAGCAGTGTCTGGCGCGATGAGTGTGCGATGGATGACGTCTAGGAGCATACATACCTTAGCGCCTCCGTGCTTTGGAGGGCACGTTTAACCGTCGATCCTAGCAATAATTAAGCAAACAACAAGTCTAACAGCGAGTTGTCCCCTAGCCATGTCTAAGAGGGGGAAGCACGACATAGGTGCATATTTATAATGAAGTAACATTTATTAATATGGATTTTCATTAACAATACCCATTTCATTCAAAGATTTGCATTTGGCTTAAGGCATTTATTTCTCATAAGAATAAAATTATTAATTTAATTGAGAAACACAAGATTACATTATAAATTAAATAAATACCGGGCGCGGTAAATGTTTTATCGTACAGACTAAAAAGTTTTATTTTTTGGCTGTAGGTACACAAAAGCATATCGCACATTGAAAATAAAAATCAATTTGACAGATCAATATGTAATATACGAACGTGTGGTTACTCTTGATACTAATACCAATTCCAATCCAATCCCAATACTAAATAGACGCATAATTTTTAAATTAATTTACCTACATTACAGTTGTCTCAATTTTAAAGCATGTTGTCTTCATATACAATAATTATTTTTTAGAAATGTTTGAATTTAAAAGTACGAACTGACATATTTCCAATGTCAATCGAACTGAATTATTTTCAAGAGTAAGCCCAATGATTTAACATTTGAGTACCTATTATCTGTAAATCTATTAACCATTATTTGAGCAATATACCGCATAGATGCTTAAGTGTTACCAATTCATTAACCATGAAGTGACTATATTAAGCCTACCATTGTTTATTAAAGTGCCTTATTCATGCTCCACCACCACGTTTGCTAGCAATTAGAATATTATATTGCATAACATCTTGAAGCCCTCCATATTACTCGTACATTAATATTACAGAAACTGTTCTCATCAAATTTTGTTTTAATGTATTCTAATTTGAATTCTAAAGACTTGTATTTACAACCTAGTTGGTCTAGTGGTCCCAAACGTGACTGCTGAGCAGTGTCTCTGGTTCGATTCCCGGGTCGGACAAAGTGTTATTAGAATTTTCAACTCTATTTTTTTAATTTTTTGATGGCAATGAGCTCACCACCTATTACATGGGAATTAATTACAGCATCGGTGAAATGTGGGTGCACAACTGTGTAAACCTCTGCCTGCCGCCTCGGGGAATACAGGCGTGATGGTGTGTATGTCTGTATTTACAAAGTTCTGTGTGGGTAAACTGTTTTAGCCTGGCCCCTAGGGTGACTTTCAATATCTACATATTACTTTAAGGTAAACTAAAGTACAGTGCGAATCATTATTTGAAAATGTACGCAGCCATATTGATGTTATTCATCATCAAGAAAATAAATACATTTCGTAGCTTAGAAATCTTAAATAGAATAAAAATGACGAGTTTTTCTGTTAGGAAATTCTCAGTAGCAGCCCGGAGTATGGAATTGTGCCCGGTAGATGGCAATAGGCTCACTACCTATTACATGGGTCTTACTAACAGCATTGGTGAAATATGGGTGTACAACTATGAACACCTCTGCCTACCCTTCGGGGAATACAAGCGTGATGCTACCTGCTTCTATTTTCATTTATTTTAATACATACCTTAAATAAAGGCCATCACAGACGGTGCAGATACTTAATGTAAAGTATCGTACCGCATACCTTACGATATTATCGCTCTAGTAGGGCCTAATAATCGCTATTCATAGAAAACAACGGGTGTGCACAAACGTCGCAGATACGTAATACTTATCTGCCCCTAATTTAAATTTAAGTTTGTAACTCTTGCACAGTTTTAAGTAAATTTCTAAAATTTTTCTATTATCTTGTTACCTAGTATACCTAGATATAATATTTAGATCGAAGTCGCACAATGCTCATTTTTACCAAAACAAGATCACATATCTGAAAACTGAAACAAACACGATTATAATAAAAACATCATCTATGTGTAGAAATAATAATAGAAATAAAGGAAAATTTTACTACAATTAAATATTACATAAGAGGGAATACCTACGTATCTAAACGTGGCGCCATTCGAAGATGACGCTGTGTCAAGGGATCGCGTCAAGAAGATGGGCAGCGATGTCCTCCATTGCGTCCACTTAAACCATCTGACTGGGTTCAGAAATTCCTGTACAAAGCCTACATACAAAACAATTTCCTCTTTGTCGATCTATAACAACTTTATGATAGGTATTTCTTTTGACAGAAGCACGAAATAGTCGACGGTGAAGCCATCTTCAGTATTGACTCACGTATAGTTTTAAACGTTACTTTTCTATAGTGGTAAATATACCTATCCGGGTATAAGTACGTAGGTAGCTAATAAATGATAAATGATTTTATTTCTGAAAATAGATCTTTTAAGATATTTTTAGAAGTCATGTTTATAAGCTAGATGGCGCCAGCGTTTCCTTTCTGACTATTTCTGAGACAAAACGACGAAACAAACTCAGAGGTCGACGTCTCTTTTAAAGTCCAGACATAATAGTACATCTCTATGTGAGTATAACTGTTGGAATATTACAAAATTCCAATCCTCATTATTATTTAATTATCTAATTAAATCACTCTCTATCCATTCGATCACTCATTCATTCGTTCGTTACTTCAAGTTTGACACTTGTATTATTCGACACAAAAAGTGCAGACGTCTTTTCTTTCCTCCTGCGACTATTTGCCAACAGTAACCATGCAGGGATCGTCTGGAATGGCCTTTTGATGAAAGAGCCATAGCAGCTTTGAGGTGTCCTCTCCTGTCTGACGGCAGGTATGCATCAGTCTAAGGGAGCTCAACGACCCGTCACAAGACGATACCATATTAGGAGGACATTTGCGTAGGTCACATAGAATTACTCAAAAACCGCTAGACAGTCTATGAGGTGTATGTTACGATTTCTGTCCCACATCGTACCTACTCACATTTACATTGCAAATAGTATCTATATCCATAACAATATTATCAAAAGATGTTAAAAATAAATGTCAAAAAGAATAATCATTAACCATGATGGGTCGGGGAGGCCACAATAGGCGCTCAAAGCAGGTAGTAGTAGGCTGGAATAAACATGTTGCTGAGGCTCACAGGGAAGCTAAGCAGAAATATTAGTTATGGACGTGCTATGGGAAACCAACCACTAGGTTAGTGTATAAAGGCATGAGTGAGGCTAGGAGTGTTTTCAAGTCAAGTTTAAAGTGGTGTCAAGACCATGAAGACCAACTTAAAATGGATATCCTGGCCTCACACCATGCTAAAAATTATTTTCGTAGTTTCTGGAAACACACAAATAGGTTGAAAACGAGACCGGGAACCCCTGTCAGCGTCAGTGGTATCAGTGGGCCAGAGGATATTGCATTTTTTTTTAAAGAGGCATTCTTTGTTAGAGCTCCTCTAGGACCTTCACGGTCGATGCCCGATGTTACGCCTGGGGTAGAAATAGGGGTTAAATTTAAGTCCCCGGATATTACTCGAACGATTAAATGCATGTCAAGGGATAAGTCCCCTGGCCATGACGGGCTTAGCATCGAGCATCTCCAATATGCTGGCCCTCACTTGGCTAGGGTACTTGCTATGCTGTATATATATGTAGCTTCTGTGTGGGTCATAGTTACATGCCTAATGAGATGATGCGAACAGTGGTTGTGCCGATCGCCAAAAACAAAACTGGTGACCTCGCCAACAGCAATAATTATAGGCCCATTTCCCTTACTACTGTGATTTCGAAGGTTTAAGACGGCAGCATGTTTAATGCACAATTGAATAAAAGAACAACCGTACATGACAACCAGTTCGGTTTCAGGGCTGGGTTGTCAACTGAGACTGCATTGTTACATACTATGTAAAAAGTGAGACGCCTATTTATGCCTGCTTCCTGGACCTATTGATCTGGTTTCCTATGATGTAATATGGACCAAATTAGAGCGGTTGAACTTACCTATAGAACTCATAAACATTTTAAAGTTTTGGTATGGAAATCAGATCAACGCTGTACGGTGGGCTGAGGCTTTTTCTCGTCCATATGGGTTGGAGTGTGGGGTGAGGCAGGGTGGATTGAGCTCACCAACCCTCTTTAACCTTTATGTGAACGAACTAATTGTCGGGCTTAGTAGTACCAGGGTTGGATGTTACATTGACGGTATCTGCGTCAATAATATCAGTTATGCTGACGACATGGTGCTGCTGATGCGTCAATCTGTGGCCTAAGAAAGTTAGTGGCTCATTGTGAAGCATATGCGAGAGTACATGGCCTGGCATATAACACCAAGAAGTCGGAGATCATGGTCTTTTTGGCTGGGGGTAAAAGTCCTGATAAGGTATCACTTGTTTTTCTCAACGGTATGCCTTTGAAGAGAGTCCTGAACGTCAAATATCTTGGTCATATATTGACACCCAACCTGAAAGACGATGAAGACATTGAACGGGAGCGGAGGGCGTTGTCGGTTCGAGAGAACATGCTGGCAGGTTTGCACGTTGCTCACTTTCTTTTAAAATCACGCTCTTTCGAGCCTACTGCACCTCCTATACACGACTACACGTGTAGTCTGTGGGCAAGATATACGCAAACATCATACAGCGCATCATCATGTTCGCAGATGCGCATGTTGATTGGTTCTACACAACCATGAGAAAGAGGTACTCTTCCCTGATGCACAGGGTGTGGGGCAGCTCCAACAGTATCCTAAATATGATGTCGAGTCGCCTAGACTGTACATGTGTGTACATGGGTCGCTGTTGCGCCATCACGCATGGGGTGTCGCAGCGGTGATCAAAAATTGTTGTGTATTTTATTTATTGTATTGTATGTTTAGTATTGTTGTTCTTTGTTTACTGTCAGTGCCTATTAACATAGTTGTAAGTTTTTACTAACCATTTTTGAGTCTTGATACTTGAACTTTTAAAGATTATTATTATTATTATTATTTATTATTAGAAAATAGATTCATTAAAATGTCATTATATAAATAAATTGAACATAAAAAAGCTTTTAATTTATTTTATGGGAGCAGCGCAGTGTGAAGATTTTTCTTTAGTAGGTACGTCAGAATTAATTCCCAACGGGATACGGCTCCAATTAATACCAACACATCGCTTCAAACAACACAATAAAAAACAACAAAAAATACTTCCAATCTCACCCGCAATGTTTACCGGAAAGGTGCAAAAAATCACAATTGTACATACATAACACAAACATTTGGGTAACGGGAGTGAAGCCGCGATACGCGAGCTCTCGAGTTAATAAGGATTCTTGGTTCAAAGATGGGCCGTTAGTTTGAATGTGAAGTGTGCCAAATTAGTTTACCTCGGCCGGGCTGCTTTCAACATTCGTAATGAACACAACTAAGTTTATGTATTCGTACATAAAACCGGCCACAAACTACACTTTGACGTGAAATTGTATGAACTTAGACGTAGACGTAGAATCATAAGGTTCAAGTAAACATTACGGTAAGCGCTGTTATGTGTAAACCATAAGTGTTACTGCTGTGTATTAACATGAACTCAAAGGCCGTGTTAATGAAGAAGATTCTGCCGTAATGTGCCAATTTCAGCTACATTGATTACCCTAAAAGCACATATATGAGGCGCAGGGTATAAATTAATTGCATTAACCTTTCGGCTCAGTAACGTACAGATCTGTACGTTGTAACAATAAAAATCTATTGTGTCTGCTAATGACTGACGCAACAGCTATTGTTTGTTGATCTCCCTCTTATCGTATATTTTATCATGTATGCTCATTCAAAATACGTGGTAACGTAATAAATTATTATATAAATTATTTTCATTGAATAAACATAAACGCATACATTCATCGTTCACAGATCCATGTGGTTCTCGCTGAAAAATAAAAAGAGCACATCCTCTTGTTATTGATAAAAGAGGATGTTCAACGGAACCCTAATAATTACGAACTAAGCACTGATAAATGTAATTTAATTTTTTCAACGTTCTGTAATGTAGTCTGTGATATCATAAGTTGACTAAGAAAGTACAACAGTCTGGCATTGCAAACGTCACATTGGGACATGCGAGATTGAATGCCATGACCTCGATCAACGTGACTGAAATGACACAGACAATCAGTTAATCTAAACGTTCATAGCCGTATATTCTCAACCTCACTATAGAAATTTTATTATCTACATAAAATTCAACACCCTTTTCTTATATTTTATATCATAAAAAATCCAATTAGGTATATAATAAAAATCCCGCGTCCACTTCAAGTGATCAAAAATTACCCACAGCTTCAGTTGATTAAAGTTTTTTACGATCAAAAATATAAGTGAGGTTTATTCGGGTATACTGGCAAAACAATCCTTTTACTTTCTATAATATAATTTGTGAAATACTACAATAATACAACTTTTTCAGTCGAGAAAGTTCATAAATCTCAATACATTAGAGGTTTACATAATCTTACTTACACACTTCATCATTATGGTTCACAATTTAAACACATCAACACGGTCTAGGGATATTTTTAAAAAAGCGAATTACTATCAATAGGTTAATTATTTATATGACATGTATATATTTCAAAGATACGTTATTTAATATTCTACCATTTTCTAGTAATGGTTAAGGTACTTCGATTAAAATTTCAGGATTTTATGGCAAAAAATGAAGCATAGACGGAAACCGTATATGAATTAACTTTTAATTTATGAGTAAAAACTGAAAAAAATAGAAAAAACATTTAATTTGTGTTTATAAACTTGAAGTTAGTAGTCTGAGAAAGCGCCATGATGTTCATAACACATCGGCAACGATTCGGCATGCTCAGAACAAGGTTGTCAATGTCTTGCTGCGGAATATTGTCCCATGTCCTTCTGAGGTGCGCAAAAAGTTGATCTTCTGTAGCCAGATTTTCAGGAACTTCCTTCAGAGCTCTTCTTTGCAGCATATCCCACGCATGCTCAATGGGATTTAGATCTGGCGATTGAGCAGGCCAGTCTAAGGCCCTAACATTGTGTGTATGTAACCAAGCTGCTACCGTTCTCGCCGTGTGTGCCCGGGCATTGTCGTGCATGAGCAGGAAATCTTGCCCCATTTGTGTTCTGTGGGGCAAGATTACGGGCCCCAGCACCTGTTGGACGTATCGTTCTGCCGTCATATTGCCCCGCACCCAAACGAGATCCGTCCGTCCTCCAAGACGAATTCCTGCCCAAACCATAATTGTTCCTCCTTGGTATGGGTGAACTTCCTGAGGGTTCTGAAGACGGCTCCATCGTCTAGGAACTCGCCAAACACGCGTCCTTCGTGAATCTGGATGGAAACCGAACCTGGATTCATCCGTGAACAGCACATTGGACCATTGTTCACGGCCCCAGTCCACGTGGTTCCGAACCCATTCTAATCGTCGTCCACGATTGCCTCTCCGTAAAGGTGGGACCCGGAGTGGTCTACGAGAGCGTAGATTGCTTTCATTCAGTCGCTTTTTTACAGTTTGGTCACTCACAAGCACTTGGTGTTCCACTCGCAGCCTTTGGACCAATTGAGTCGCCGTTGCATTTGGTTGAGCTCGCGCAGTAATTTGCAAAAATCGGTCTTGTCTGGGGGTAGTGATGCGACTTGGCCCCCGGTGCCTCTCCGCTACTTCACCTGTGGCACGATAGCGTGTCCACAATCTTGAATTTACATTTTGGTGGGTCCCTATGGCCTCAGCAACATTACGCTGAACAGACCCAGCTTCCAGCATTCCCACAGCTCGTAACATCTCCGCCCTCGTCAAATGTTGGCGTTGCATGGCTACAATACCTCAATTTTAACTTTATCTTTCGTTTAAAAATGAAAAAAAACTGTAACTAAATGTAATTCGTATTGTTTTCTAAATTTCGCACAAATGAAAATTCCCTCTCCTACACATCAAGACATTTTTATGCCACCGAAACAAAAGAATTTTCAAAAATTTGAATTTGGAATTAGTCTGAGATAAATTACAAACAAATCGGTGTATAAAAGACTCCAATGCGGCCAGTACTTTTCGAGTTATTTAATTGAGTATGAAATATCCCTAGACCGTGTTGATGTGTGTATTTATTTCTCAAAGAATACAAATCACTTGCGAGGAGAAATAAATTACAAAATAAAACTATAAATAAATTATTCACAGATGCGCGGTATTGTAAGACGGTATTTTTAATATATTTAGGCCTGTGTAGGTTCTGAAAAACCTTTGTCCTACCGTTGAATGGGTACGGGCTATGCAATTGAGCAAACATAAGAGACCGTTTACATGCACTATGATATTTTTTTGTAGATATTGTTAATCATAAAATAAAATTTATTTCGTGGCGCCTTTGGAATGTGTTGTTTTAATATATGTTTTAAGCTACGAGTGACTTAGCATCTCGTTAAAGTTTAGGTAATGAATTGTAAATCTATGCCCCTTAATAATTTTTTTTACGTAATTGGTTCTGGGTTTATACGGTTGTATGTTATGTGCACGTCTTAAGCTGCGTGTGTATCATTATTCTCCTCTCATTTACCACGCATATCAATAATGTTATAAAAAAGGCAATGAAGATGGTTGGGTTTATCAAAAGAATAGGCAAAGAGTTTAAGAGCACGTCGTCATTAAAAATACTCTATAACACGTTAGTGCGCAGTGTCGTGGAATACGCTTCTCCCGCCTGGAACCCCACATACGCTGTACACATAGACCGTATAGAGCGCGTTCAAAAAAATTTTACTAGGTTTCTGAGATTTAAAGATCATAAATGTCCTTTTAGAGCTGACTACACACAACGGCTGAGTTACTTTGGACTAGACTTCCTTAAAAATCGGAGAACATTTAACGATCTATCAGCTCTTTATAAAATTGTGAACGGCATATCATCTACTCCGGACCTTCTTCTGAAAGTCAATGTAGACGTTCCTCGACATCGCCACCGCCGGGCCCGTACCATCAAAACGTTTGCAACAAAATCTAGTCGAACAAATCTGGGTCAGCATGCACCACTAAACAGAATGATGTCCCAGTATAATAAAGTTTCCTCAAACAACACCGATATCGACATATTTTTTAACACTTTGCCGCAATTTAAATCTAAAATCATGACGTTGAATATTGATTTGTAATTGGTTGCCTTACCCTAAATTTTACTTATAATTTTAATTAATATTGATTGTTTTTTTATATTAATGTTTAATAACTTTATTAGAATTTTTATGTTTTTTCGTAAATTTGGCTATTTTAATTTTAAAAAATTCAATGAATAATGACATAATATTAATAATAATTTTATCGAGCTATCTCTGTTTTGTCCTATAAATATTTCTACATAAATTGTTATTAATTCTGTATTAGTTATATTCTTTATATCTATTCTGTAGCATGTTAGTATGTAGTTTACTGTAAATGGTGTGCATACCTGTAAGTGACGTATTTACACTGTACATGCATTTTGAAAATTATGTCACTAATCCATTATTGTAAATATGTCGTTGGTTTGCCTTATCAATAAATAAATAAATAAATAAATTATTCTGTCATTTGTCCAATAAATTGTTGGTCAATGGCCAATTGGACAGGCTGGTACGATAATTACACTATACCGGAAACATCGGAGTTCCTCATAAGATCACTAGGGGTGTAAGATATAAAAGTCTCCCTTCTCTTGTCTCCCGTTACCGCCACCCCCACCGAGATGGCGAGAATTACTAAAAGATATTCCCACAACAAAAAAAGGCAAATTAAAGTTAAACTTTTCGCAGGTACCTACGGAATTCACGAACAAGAATTATTCATATTTAATCAACGAACTATTCAAAATATTTTCCCCGCTACCATTTTATTCTGGAATATTAAAGTTCGTCGATTTATTGAATTCTTCATAACCACTTTTTGTTCGATGTCCAATAAAAGAGCCTCAGTAATGTTCGGAATAAATTGAGGGTCGGGATGTTAATTGGCGAAGCATTTAGCTGAATAGCTTGAGGGAGGAAGAGCTCCGGGCGGCGCGTGACGTCACGGCACTGACGCTTCGATCACGTGCACAATTTATAGCTTTAAAAAATCGTTTGCAAACTCTTCCGTTTCCAAACTGCCTGCAATGCCTCTGGGTAAGTACTCCGCTTTAAATGTTTTAGTATCCATGATGGAAGGAATTTCAACAATCGTGCTGAAATTCCAAGAACGAAAATTGCAACGGAGCAATGAATTATTAACGAATTTAATACCAGACTGCGATACCAGTAGTCACCACAATTAATTAACGATAATGAGATTGGTTAAATAGGTACCTTGGGGTGTTTCTGGTTGAAAGACGCTGATAATTGGATGGTTATTATCATTACTTTAATGTTTGTTATAACATTTAAACTGACCTTAGAGCTGACTTTGACGATTAACATAACAGTTTTCTTTTCATTGGGGCAACATTGATTTCTAGGAAAAATTTTGTTCGATAATCAGATTCGAAAAGTATAATAATCGAGATTTCTGGAAATGCGGTTAGGTGCACAATTAGTTTTCGAGTTTGAACAACTTTAACTTAAAACAGCTGAAAATGCTCATTGCGGTCACCCGCCTATAGACTGACCACGCCAACCGTTGCTTACCTCAACGATCGTTTACCGACCAGCTTGTAACGGGCCATACCTAAAATCAATGTGTTATCTGTTCGAATATTAAAATAATAATGGCCGTAATAAATGTCAGTCAAATAAATGCCCGCATATTTGGAGCTGTGCCATAGATGCGTTACTGCGAACAATCCTAGAGGTCATTATCATAATCATCGCGATTGGGAAGCGGATTCTGGGTTGTAGTATGATGTTGTTTGTTCTCCAATTGATCAGACTATTCTCCTGACACCAGTCATTGATTGCCGTACATTCTGTTGTGTGTCTACAGAATTATACTTAAAATGTTGATATTTTGATTACCTGGTAAAATAAACGTATAGTGGACGCAACCACGACTGTTGAGCGTGAGTTCCTGGATTCGAAGATCTCAGCATACAAATTTTTAAAGTTTCCTTTACTTTGTTTTTATATCTGAAAACCTAACGTAGCTGTTCTTATTATTTTTACTACCAACAACCAGCCACATCTTTTTTTGACCGGGCAACCTCCAAAACACTCCCGGTCTTTAGGCAAAACCCAGGCAGTCTGGGATTTTTACCTCACTAAAACTACTCTGGTGGTCACCACGTGGAAAGGAACTCCGGTTCATTTTAAGAATCCAGCTCAGGAACCATCCTAGTGCAATGCCTGCCAGAGCAAATCGCTGGGGCACAATGAAGGGGTCCTCCCTAAGCCTCGCAATGAAAACATCTTGGTGCGATCGGTGACCGACGCGACAAAATTTTTTGGTGTGCGTCATCAGTGTGTGCGTGTGTGTGTAATATTATTTGATATTCTTTGTCAATTTTTTATTTTATCGTTTTTTCATTATTGACTATTTCTGTTTTGTGTTTAATAAATTTTTTTTTTCTTTCAAAGCCAATACCAACGAAACCTATTGCCTTAGTTATACAAGAGCCTCTGAATTTGCATAACAACAGTTGTTTATTGACAACAACAGGGACCAACAGATTATGGCGCCCTCCGAAGCACGAAAAGTATAATGACAAAGCTTAGCAATACTTTCATCTTTGTTGTACCAAAAGTTGAGGACAAAAAAAATATAGTTCGGTGAATTTGTTAGATAATATAACAACGTGCGAACATAATCGTAAAAACAATTTTGGGCCCATTTCCTTATGATAGCTTTACATACTGAGATGCGTAACCCGTGAGTAATTGAAATATGCACGACTTATTTCGGGCTTTGTTCCCACTGCCTACAATTTAAGTTGAAATTTTTCTTCTTCTTCAACATTTCCTATACTAGGAGCTTAAGCATACTCAAAATTGGTATCTATAGTTTTTTTTTCTGCTGGAACCCTTGCCACACATACGTGTGACACATAGGTACATTGTATGCTCATCTGTGATGTTCTTTTTGTATGTTTGAACTTTGTAGAATACATGTGTGTCAAAATAAATGGTATATACTGTGTAAATGCGAAAGTAAGTCGATATGTTGGTTACCTTTTGAATGGCGAATCTCTTTTCAGCGGTCCAGCTGAACCAATATGGGTGAGCTTTTACAGAAAGTTGTACTCACAGTTAAGTTTATAATTTCAGAAAAGTAAGGCCCTAACACACTGATACAAAACAACATGCGTTATTATTTACCTATCATCATCGTCGCCCTGCCCTTATCCCAATTTATTTGGGTTCGACGCATAATGTATTCTTCTTCCATACATACTCTCTACTTGTACTGGCATGATGCTAAAGTTTTGGCTATGTTTTATCCCCGGCCGCCTACCTGACGTCAACCCTCATTGGAAATGCTGTTGTTGGTGGTAACCGCCACCAATACGGTCTTACTTACCCATATTTACCCATAATTAGGCTGCAATAAAATCACAGGTTCTTCACTACTTATTTGATAATAAAGTAACTCTAAAGCCCCATTATCTTTTTTACTTACCTTATAACAAGTTTCCATGAAACATGATAATCGCCGAATCTTTACCCGTGGGCGGCGCCGGCGCTGAGGGAAACAACTCCTATTTCATATTACATCCTTAGGGTTATTAACATTATAATCATTTGACCCTGAAAGAAAATTATTCTCTACCTACTCGTATATCAGGATTATTCCACCCAATTTGTAAGGCGATTGGATGAAAAGGGTTAAAATGTTTGTTTGCCTACTTATTAAAGGTTCTCAAAGCTCTGTAAAGGTCGTACAAAGGTGGACGTTGTAATGAAGTATCGGGTAATAATACTGAGTAATTAGCGTTGTATTGAGGCCGGGTATTGATTGAAACGGCTTCATTATTCATGATATTCTGAAATGGCAGCTAAGCTTCTGTCATTTTAATTACAAAGGGAATTTGTTGGTAGCACGCTATGATATGTTGTTTTATTTTATTAAAAGTATTTCAAGATTGTCAATTGTCAATGATGTACCATAGAATCGGGCCTGTATACTCCAAAAAGTTAGACGGAGGTTTGCACACCTTCTTCTTATCGTGTGGTAGATGAACAACCTAGTGTCAATATTGAAACCACCTGTAGGTCTCTGACATTGCTTTATACACCATCGAGAACATGGTGGTTCGTGACGAAACCAGCACACCTGAGCACATCTCTCAGGTGTGCTGGTTTCGTCACGATGTTTTCCTTCACCATTTTAAACAAGCACACCACCACAACCCAATTACACTTTGACAGGCCTGGAAATCGAACCCAGGACCTCACTTTTAGCACCCGACCGTATTTTTCGTTCCGCATAAAAAATATGACGAGTTCACTACGCATGCTTTAATGCGTTTAAGAAATCTGTTGAGTATAGGCTAGTAACATTCAAGAAAGATATGTTCATTTATATACTTTAATTTAAAGTGATAAATTTATCTCTGGTGGGTACATACGAGTAGTATGCGTTTTCGTCATATTTTTCTAACCAAAAACAATTATGTCGAATTAGTGTGACAATTTGTGGTTAATTTTACTTCCACAAAGATCTAATTGCCCGTAAAGCAGGTGTATCATATTCAAGTTTTGAAATGTTAATACAATTTGTTACGTATGTAAATAATAATATCGGAACTTTGTTACATAGGCATCTTGAAACCAAATTACAGTGTCTGTGATTTATTCGTTATACCGCAGTCAATAAGACTGAGCTGAAATTACACTGAAACATCTACGGGTTGTGTAATAAATTGTTCAATAGGCAGGTTAATTAGACAATTTCTCCAAATGGCACCACGTAAATCGGAATAGCTCAAGTAGGTTCGCAGTTAGGAGCAGAAATGGGGCGCAGGAAACACTCCTCTAGACACAAATGAATTCTGAAAGGCCGTAACTACAGTGGGTTAGTTTGAATAAGTTCACAACTAACAATAACATGTATTACATACATAAGCGGTACGCAGAGATGCAAACTGTTGTACCTACACCCACATTTCACCAATGATGTTATTAAATCCCATGTAATAGGTGATGAGCCTATTGCTATCAACCGGGCAATTCCAAGTTCCAAACTGCAACTGAGAATTTACTAAAAAGGCCAATATTTCCAACCCAGAAATCGAAACCTTGCGCTCAGTAGCAGTCACCCTTGCGAGCACTTAACCGATAAGGCAATTCTACATGTTTTTAATATACGAATTGATCCGCAAGCTGGACTCGAACCGATTTTTTGCATAATTACCTACATCAGTCGCTCTTGCCAACCAGGTGTTTTGCAAAAGCAGAGATCAGATTTTCTTTACCACTAAATATTATTACTTCAGTGTTCCCCTCGCTCTTCCCTGGTGTAGTGGTGGCCGATTAATTACAGGCCCGACTCATTAACCACAGGTACATGCCAGATCTGAACCCAAAATTCAAATCTGGAATGTAAATACCAATGTGAGGTTTTCAATGCTACTTTCTTAATTCTTACCTAAAACCTCACAGACATATGGGAAATGAATAAACAACGCAAGGAGACCTGGACTTGAAGGTCTGAAATCGCCAACCCGCAGTTACCTATCGTGGTGATCAATGCTCGTACGTTCTCTGTATGAGAAGAGGCCATTGCCCTGCAGTGGGACTGTTATGGGCTAGCTATGTAATTTTCCCATTGCATACATGAATGCGTTTCGCGTGTATTTTTACAAACTTGAAACAATTTTTTATACAGATGCAATTTTCGTTACAAATTACGCTTACTTGGAATGGCGTTCTGTTCCTGGCAAACGAAATTACAGTGAGCGGAGGATTGGTTTTTTAGCTTTACGATAGAAGTTTTGAGCGGAAGCTTATATAGGGAGTGAGTGTGGCAGGCCCTCGAAATTCCGTCCACTCGCTTCGTATGCAAATGCGTTGAACAGTACAATACATTTTGCTATTTGCATTCAAGCTAATTGCTTTTCCTTTCGACGCCGCCCGAACAAACGATCGTTTATTTCTTTGTGTTCAAGACACCTTATCGACATTGTTAACTGTTCTACAATGAACTGCACACTGATTTATTTAAATGTGAACCTTTCACAGGTGGTTGGTAAGCGAACTTTGTTTGTGGTTTGAATAATAATATTAATGTATGTTTAAAAGTAATATAATAGAACAATATAGTATAGGTATACAAACTACCCTTATGTACAAACTACAATACAATACCAAGGAAGATACAAGAAAAAAAAAAGAAAAACGTACAATGGGCGGTCTTATCGCTAAAAGCCTACTACATAGGTACTTTTAAAATAAATATTAACTATTTTTATATGAAAAAAACTAATATAGAGCATCGAAATATTCATCCGCATCGCTGTCAATCGGCAATACTGCTGTACCAAAAAGGCTGGCAGTATTACTAGTTTACCACATTGTATTTTGTCCAGGCCTGCCTCTGGGCCACTCGACCGATTGGTCGAGAAGGGATTCCTTTTCTCTCTCTTAACTCGACCAATCCTTGCACCATTTGTTTGTTTATTTTGTAGACAAATGTAAATGTGTTATTTTTTAGGAATCTGTGTAATTATGCCTTTCAGAATTCATGTTTTCTGAGGCCTATTATTTTAATATGATATTCCAATAACAATTAATTAAAATCAATGAAATAGACTTAATTAAAATGTAACTAAATAACTTATCAGCAGCACCCATTCAACCAATTTAAAGCAAACCAACATAGTTTGTAACTAAATTGTTCTATCTTCGTCTGTAAGTTCACAAGAAGTAATTACAGAATACTTGTTTCGAAGATTGTCTCTAATTACATTCTGAAGCAACAATACACCTCACTACGACATGTACACTAAATATTTAACGGTGTTAAGTTCCCCCAAGTTAAATGGATACAATCAAAGTTGTAACATAGCGCGAGATATTCTGTGATGGGTCTTTTCAAACACCATTTGTTATTTATGTCGCAGAGGACTGTTTTCGTAGGGACGGCCAGCGGGGCGGCTACCCTGCCGCTGTCCGTGTGTACCGCTCATTATTATCATCACTCTACAAAGACAGCAATAAAACACGAGAGAACCTCGCATTGTTGGTATCTGACACCCTGACAAATGATTTATAAGCAACTGCCAGAATACGAACGCAAAAGGTAAAATCCTAAATGTGAAATAAGGAAATGTCATAGAATAAAACGTTATAGCCGCTCTGAACTGCTCGTTAGCCTCACAACGTCGTCTCGTTTAACGCTTATTTCCATTCATGATTTACCTTATAAAAGAATAAATGCCCAAAATTGTATCAATTTGCGCGACTTGGACTCGTTTTTTGGTTATAAAAAAGGGCGAAATCTACTATCCATTATCTGCTAAAACCATTTTCATTCAATCGGAATTTTCCTGTTATGAAAAGAATAACAATTGAGTGTTGGGATATTGACATGAACTCAATAACGGGTATCTTATATTTGCGAACATTGAAGTTGTGGATGTCAAGTGTTCTGAAGAGTCTCACGAACTGAAACAAAGTTAGTCTCGTCAAAGTAATCAATTTTGCCGGCACCTGTAACGTGTGGTACAGTCAATTGAATTACGTTGCTGTTACCGGTTCAGTCTCGCCCCTTGAACAACCGCAATTTTGTGGCGCGCGCCTTACGTAGCTAAAGAGTTCACACCACCACCAGTTAATGTTCCAAACCCCTCTTGGACGTAATCGGATCGTAAAGTGAAAATGTTTACGACGCCATCGTTCATAATAAACATTCGCACACATCGCATCACGAACGTTTTAAACAACTAAATGGTAACTTACTATTTTAGTAGGTAGCATTTTTAAACACTAGTATTTGATACTGTAGTTACGCTCAAGTATGAACTACCCTACGGACATTTTAGGGAATTAATAAATCCAATTTACTCTGTTATTACTATTGTTTTTATTGTTAAAAATAATAAAATTATTACTCTCTCGTAAACACGATAATGAAATCCAAAAACATTAAATAAATGTTACTTTAGAGTGTACAGTAGAAAAATCAAATATATTTACTTATTAACAAATGAGGGTAGTTAAGATTATTTTTACGCAGCACAACGTTCATTAACATACGGGCCTTTGCTCGAGACATTAGAACAGATAGACCAGTTTACAACTGAGTAAATATCAAATTCGGTAAGAATATTTGTTTATTATTGAAGTACCTGGATGGTAAAACGACGTTTTCTAAAAATGAAACCTAACTAAATCGATTTATCGCCCCCGAAACCCCCTGCATACTAAATTTCATGAAAATCGTTAGTGCCGTTTCCAAGATTCACATTATATATATATATACAAGAATTGCTCGTTTAAAGGTATATATAGATATTATTAGAACAGGAAATCCTGGTGATATTTCGGCGTAAGTAATAAATACTCTTTTCCCAATAATTAAGCGCATGTTCTAATCGAGGACACAAATGCAATTTTTTATCAGGTTAGAAAGTCAAAGCCATTTTAACATTGATTTTAAACAAATAAATTCAACCAAATTTTATTCAAATCCATACAGCCCTTGAGCGCTAACTGTGTAATAGATATCATAACATCCGAATTTTCACATTCATATTCGTAGTGGAATAGGTACAACCTTTAACCTTACCTACAGTACAATCTTTATTTCGATTTTCCTCGTACAGTTCAGTAAGGAACAATTCTAGTTCATTAATGATTATGAAATCGATTGTATTGGATTCAGTTTATTGGCAAAGTCCCACAAAGGCTCTGTTTAGTCGTGGATAATATAAGAATATCGGGTAAAATCGAATCCAAGAGCGCTTCTGTAGTAACAGATGCATATTTGTAATCGTTTACCTGCATACTTCAATGAAAAAGTGCTTATCTTGTTAATAATCCACAATATGAAAAAGTCAAAACCTGGCGCATGGATAACATTTGGTGTGAAATAGCTAGATAGAAGAAGACCGTATCGGTGGCGGTTACCACGAACAACAGCATTCTCAATGAGGGTTGACGTCAGGTAGGCGGTCCGTCATAAAACATTGCCAAAACTTTACCAGCATGCAATTTCAAAAACAATTAGAAATTGGAAGAGTAATACATGCTACCCGACCCCAATGAAATTAGGATAAGGGCATGGGGATGGTGATGATGAATATGAAAAAGTCACCCAAACCCACAAATATTGCTATGTATCACTTACCGGATGGTTCCTTAAGAAAACCAAATTTCAGAAAGATAACTTTTGTTTCTATAAAGATAAAAAAACAGTGTTTTAACTATGTTCGTAGTTATTTCTCTTGTGTGATATTTTATTTTTTACACGACTGCCTTAATAAGGAGTGTTATGTTTTTAGGGTTCATGTTTGTACCTGAAAGTATGTAAGTATGTATGTTTGAGAGTTTCTTTATTCTACCATAACTTAAAAACGCCCAAACCGATTCAGATATATGAGGTATCATTAGACTAACATATACATACCCTACATTGTCCCGGGTAATATAAGCTAGTAAGATTTAAAAACATTGTTACGTAGTGCCTATGGTACACAGAAAGGAGTAAAATAAAAAATATAATTCTCGCATGGCAGGCGAGCTTTTGAATTTATAATTAATTTCATATTGTTACCAAAGAAGTTTTCTGGTTTTCCTTGATCAATCACTTACATTGTTAAGTAAACATCACATCTCTTAAAGGTTCAATATAACCTTTATTGAATTATATTGTAGGTAAATAATATTCTATACAAATACTTTGGAAGTGTGAATTTAATTTGATTGAATTTCTGTCGCCTGTAAACACTAGTGTCGGGCCTAAATTATGCGACCTCATCAAGGCCTGAATACAAAGCTGCTCAAGTAAGAATTCAACATTGGAATGCTTGGGGTGTTCACCCTTTGTAGGGACCAACGACAAGCCTTATTTACAGTAAAATAAATTCTTTAAAATTTGCAAATGGCGACACTGAGAGGAAAAAATCACCGGCAATTTCACGACATACTATGGCATGCAAGAAACGCTAAAGTTTGTTGTCCCCAACTCGGACAAAAGAATTTCGCCTTTTTATTTTAAAAGTTTAGACAAAGATTTTTCGAGTTTCTAAGTCCAATTTAGTCGCAAATAGGTTTTATACCAAACAAAAACGTTTTATATTCTTTGTAACATTGCATATTTTTGCAGTTAATAGATTCAATTAATCTCAGTCGAGATAAATTAAAATACATTAGGCCCGACAGCTGCCGCCATTGAGAGCCGCCATTGACAGCCGCCGTTACGCTTGACAAAAGAGAAAAAGACATAATTTAACTACGCTCACAAATCATTAAAATTCTTTTGTTTACGCTGCAGTTGAGAATACTAAATTGAGTGTAATTTTATATCTTTGTCGTGACATCGAACAGCTCTATATTTAAGGGGCGTCACACGACTCATGGCAATACAGTACAATGACAAACTGATTGCGTTAGGAGGTGTTTATTTTACGTCCTGATATGTCTATTCAAGATAACGTACGTGTCTATGCATAATGCTTACTAATGAGCAAGGATTGGCATGTAAAATAAAAGCTCTACACTCTTACTATTAATAAATATGAAGGCAAAGTTTTCACTACATTAGGTAGATCAATCCAGACTTAAAGGTCATGTAAGTCGTGCACGCGTAGATATTCGGTGTAGCGAATGAACACGAAACATAAAATATACACGAAGAGCGGTGTCTGTGTATGTGAGCATGCACATTTTACAGTATCAAAACTTTCGGGCACATTCACAATTTAGCTTGCTTTTAAATGGAATGTTTGAACCACGAAATACATTGAAAACGAGACCGCGGAGCTTTAGAAATTCTGCCTCTCGTAGTTCAGTATCGGGAATTTCGACAACCCGCCGATTTACATAGTTTATGTAGAATTATATACATAGCCTTATCCCGTACCCATTTCTAGCCAGAAAATCAGCTCGGTTACAGACCGAGAACCAAATGTAAATGAACCGAGACGAATGCTGTACTCTATAAAAGTAAATGATTTATTTTGAGACTCTCTGCCCCGGACTTTTTTTTTACATTTCCAACATGTTATTACATTTATGGTCCCGTGTCAGCGAAATGTCAATGCAAATGAAAATATGTTGGTACATAAAGTCTGTATGTCGTTATGTTAACGTAAGTAAACTCGTCTCGCAAATATGTGTTAGCAAACCTAATGATGTTCTTTTTTCAAGGAAACATTGAAAAATTATACATAGAAATAACACATAACGACATTAACGGGGCTTGAACCCGGAACCCTTGATATTCCGTCTCTTCCAACTGAGGTATCGTGTCGTTGATCGATACTATTAAATTTCAAGCTTCCTTGAAAAATAGTAATTAATATAAGTGTCGCAGATGGATTGTAGAATCCGCGGTTTTACAAAACTGCTAGTTGATTTACAAAACAGTACTGTTATGAAAAACAGCTGAACGACGTTTAGCGGTTTTACATAATTACTGAACTATAACACGCAGAATTGAATGAACGTTTTGCTTTTATCAATGCAGCGGGTCAACGATCAGAGATTATGTAAAACAGTGTGAAATGAACTGTCAGATTGTTGATTTTAGTTCGATATTTTGTCGCATATGTCAATGTATGTTTTAACAATAATAACCTTACTTTATTTTACTTGTCAATAGCTTTTAATTACGTAAATACTAAACCACTATAATAGTCGATAATATATCGGGATTATGAAAGAAAATAAACGAAATTGATTCATGAGCGAGCGAAGCGAGCTCGGGAGTTCCGTGTATCCCAACACGGACAGGTTAGGTTCAGGACAGGAGGGACAGGTTAGGTCATCCTCTTCGTCTTTAGGTTTTTTCTAACCTTACAGACACAAAAAAAGGAGCTCCGTCGACCCAGCCACGGAAAGTCAGATCAGATACGTCTAAAGGTGGGTATCTGTTTTGTTAAACGTATCGCAATGGCAATCCAGCTGAACGTCGTTCAGCTGTTTTATAAAACAGTACTGTTTTGTAAATCAGCTAGCAGTTTTGTAAAACAGCGGATTCTACAATCCATCTGCGACACTTATATCAATTATTATTTTTCAAGGAAACATTAAAAAATAATAGTAAATCTGTAAATAATTGCTAAATTAATATCGCCAGGCGTCTCTTTATAACAAATACAAGGAAAGGCTTGAAATTTAATAGTATCGAACAACGACACGGTAGCTCAGTTGGAAGAGACGGAATGTCAAGGGTTGCGGGTTCAAGCCCCGTTAATGTCTATTATTTTTCAATGTTTCCTTGAAAAAAGAACATCATTAGGTTTTCAATTCTGCGTTTTATAGTTCAGTAATTATGTAAAACCGCTAAACGTTTTCAGCTGTTTTTCGTAACAGTACTGTTGTAAATCAGCTAGCAGTTTTGTAAAACAGCTGATTCTACAATCCACCTGCGACATAAGCATAACATGTCCATAACAGGTATTAAAAGAAAAACATTACTAATGATGTTCGTTATTAAAATATTATATGTTTCTGTCGGCAGTACTTATTACTATTTTATTTAAATAAATACTGTCGGTATTGTGATTTTTTGTATTAAAAAAGAACTCTGGGACAAAATAGTTAGCTGTTAGCTTTTTAGAATTACAAAATAATTCCTTGGTCGGCTGTACTGTTAGGTTTTCTTTATGGTTTTTGTTTTTTTTTTTGCTGCAGCCTAGAGTTTGTAATTATGCCCTATCTCGCTACCTATAGTATTTAATAGCGGCATAATCTGTAGGTGAATACTATATAATGCTACCTAAACTTATAAAATAACCCTATATAATACAGGCCTTTAAGTAAAGTTTCAGAATATTTTAAAAGAGAACACTTTCAAATTATTTAAAGCGCGAAAATTTTATGCGTAGTATAGAATATTTGTACATCTATTAATAAAGATTACATTACTTTGAAACTTATCAAATGTTAAACATTCTCTATGAGCTGTATAATAATCTACCAGATAACATAGTGAGTACTAAACCCTGGCAATAAAAAAAAACATTAACTAATATATGTTACAAATACTTGTTAAAGTCACAAATTACTTTTGATTCTCAGATAGTGTAAAATAAAATAGCATTTAAGTCATATTATATACTTTCTCAATGTAAGTGAACTGTACACTGTTCTGCTACTGAATCTGCTATGTTGTATCAACTAATGAACAAGATTATATAGGTACTTAGGTATTATAAAGCTCTCAAAATAAAAAGAAAACAATCGCAATGAAAACCGAGGATGGAACGGCCGAATGGTTCCTTTTATGTGATTTCCTTGGGTATTGTGGCAATGGCTGGGCCTGACTGTATTAGCCTCAACCAATCGATGAGGTCTTCAAGCCTGCTCACTGCCTTTCATTGTGTACTTATTAGATTATTCTATTAAGAATCCCTTGAGTAACACATGCTTAGGTAGATGAACTGTTTATTACTTGGCTATTATTTAACGCCCTACTACCTCTTTCGGTAGAATGGTCTTACACGCGACTGCTGAGCGTTAGGTCCTGGGTTTGATTCTCGGAATAAAGTCAAAGTCAAATAATTAATTCCAGTTGGACCATATAAAGGTACTTTTGAAAGTCAAGAAATGCCACGATCTAAAATGTAGATTCCTATCGAGAAGTAGGGGCAAGAAACTCAATGGTTACCCTTTTAAAATTTAATGGTTTTACAATAATTTTGGTACATTTATGAAGATCAAAAGACATTATGTGATAACGATGCAGATATAGTTGTATACGGTCTCCTTCTATCTAGCTATGTCACACTAAATGTTATCCATGCGCCAGGTTCTGATGTTATCCTTCTATCACACTCCACTAACCGGGCTGCATGATAGTATTATGTTATTATTATGAGAAGGGCACGTGGCTAAGATACAGCAGCACAGATCGATCGACGGACGTTAAGCTGCGCTTTTCGCGGTCGGTCTGTGAATGGGTGACCATAATTTCATGCCGAGACCTGTCCCGGCCGCGGAGCGCACATTAAAATATCAGTCCCAGTTGTCAAATGAAGATATATGACAACCGTTATGGGTAGTGAGAAGCCTGAAAGTTTGACAACCAGTCTTCCCTCGAGATATCGTGTTACTTAATAACTGGGTTGTGTAGGTCAGAAAGGCAGTCGTTCCATGTAAAATACTAGTAAAAAGCTGCATCCGATTAGGCTGAAAGTCGACCTTAGCGTGCATACGGAATGTTATGAATACTTTATCTTCGCGCTGGCATTCTCTGGAGAGGTCGGCGAAGTACAATGAGTCGTTCACCCTGAGCTTGTTACTTGGGTTCTTATTACCACGTGAAAGAACGAACCTATTACCATTGCATACATACAGTTTGACGGCGTAGTTGGCACAGTGTTAGAGAGATGGGCTGCTGTGTCACGTGTCGCAGGTTCGATTCACGAGATCTCAGATTTCTGTAGATCATACAAATATTTGTTCCCTGCAAATCTACAAATCTACAGATAATTGTTTCGGGTCTGGGTGTGCATGCATGTGAGATTATGTGTCTATAAACACTCCCACGATACAAGAAGAAATTCCTAATGTGGGGCAACGTTTAAAAAAATGCCTTTTTCTCATTAGAGTAGACAAATAATATCAATTTACATTTGCAATTATTCAAGCACTGGTTTCATTGACCTTTTGTACATATCCGACGGATTAGGTTGGTCCATCACCAATAGGGGAAGCAATTTCAAAACTTGAGCTGTATCTAAAATAATATACGTAAATCGGCAGCCACGCAGCTAATCACGGCTAATAAACCGAAAATTTACGTAAAAGCAACGAATGTTTTAAAATTATGGTGTTTTACTTTCTTAAGCCAAAGTGATCTTAGACATAAACATTCTAAATACAAACGAATAAAAACGTTCAGCCTTTTAATTTTCTTTTTTTTATCGTCATTTTAACCATTATTTTTGAAAGCCTTAATCTTCATACCCACCTAACTTTATCCGTTTTATTTACCGTAAAATGAGAACGTTTTACGCATAACAATTTTTCTTTTTAAACACGGGAAGAAGGTTGCTTCGTGTATTAAAGCTAATAGTGTCCATTAGATACTATACAAACGAAAATATACTCTAATTCAATAGAGTACAGACGAAAATATCTATATTATTATGAATAGCTGTTGTATTTCAAAGGCAATAACGAAAATGAAGAATAGTACTACCAGTGCGAACTATTTATCACAACGAAATGTCTTAACCTCACTCGCTATCACAGTAAATTGAAACCTTTTGACCTCAATTGAAATATTGCTCATAGAAGGAACAAATCTGAAAATACGATTTGAAAAATGATTGCGGCGGCGGACATTCGACTTGCCAGCAAAATATCGAATTTAACGTCGCTCTATTGTCAAAGTTTCATTTACTCGCTAACTGTCGTATCTGAGCGAAAATGCACCGAAAATAGTATTCGAGATGGGCGAAGTTTGTAATAGGATATTGTTTTATTCAGTTTTCATGCGCGTGAGAGTTGCGATGTTCATGTAGGGGAAGTAATATATCATTTGGCTGGATGCGGGCACTCGGGCAGCGAGATGAAGTGGCTGGGTAAATATCTAAATTACAAACTCGACATATCGCCTCGCGCACTCGATACCCGTACTGATTGATCACCGCGTACCTAACTATGTTAACCTCACCCTTAACTTAACTGCCACATTACACAATATATAAACGGGATTTGTTGCCGGAGGTCGTAACATGTTATTACTGAACGGTTTTGCACTATCTCCATTTATTGGCAATATTCGTAATGAAATTCCGTTTTATTGAATATTCATTATTGTAGTAGGTATCAGTATATATCAAGTTGACAAACTTGCGAGGATATGGAGTGAGGTGGTTTTCAAAGATTTTTTCCTAAAGTTGTTAATATTTATTTAAGTTTGAAGATCCAGCATTTTGACAAGTTATTAGTAATATTTTAGTAGGGTTCGTGGCTAAGTAACAGCCACTCAAATCGATCGATAGAGGTTAAGTTGCGCTTGCCGCGGTCGGTCTGTGAATGGGTAACCATCACTTCACATCGAGACCCCTCCGTGCCTCGGAGAGCACGTTAAGCTGGTCATCATCATGTGTCTCCCGATTGTCAAATTAAGATCTATGACAGCCTTTACGAGTAGTCAGAGTCAGAGTCCTGAAAGTCTGACAACCAGTCATACCACAAGATATCTTGTTACCCAGTAACTGGGTTGTGGAGGTCAGATGGGCAGTCACTCCATGTAAAATACTGGTATTAATTTGCATCTCGTTTGACTGGAAGACCCCAAAGTAATTGGGAAAAGGTTAGGTAGATTGATTTATTTGTAATATTTTATGTTTGCGTGCAAATAGAGTTCAGGATAGTTTTGTATCTGAAAGTATTGTCATGCTAAATTACGAAAACTACTTAAAGATACATTTTGCATGCATGAACCACAATAATAGCCTCCCAATGTTTTCAAGATGGTTTGTAAATAACAGCCGACACTTAATTAAGTCCTATGCTTTGCTAAAATCGCCATTTTAATTGAAAACCATTTCCTCTCAATGATTACCACCGTATTACAAGGAATAAGCTACGAATCATTAACTTCTCATTTCATTGCGGCGCGATTACAGAGAGTCGATTATCAGGCTTTTTGTATCCGCCAGCAGAAATTCTTATTGAGCTGGTAAGTAATAATAGGGTCCTATATTCTCGTATGACCGAGTGTTTCTGGTCTATATTGAGACTGGTATCAGTATGGAAGTACAGTGTGACCTAAAATTACTATTTTGGCTACATATTTTTAGAAAGAGAGAAGTAAAATAGTCCATAGAAAATAACGAAAACTAGCTGGCGATCGCAGTTTTAAACACATGTATTTTAGCATCACGCCTGTATTCTCCGAAGGGGTAGGAAGAACTGTACACAGTTACAGTACACACACACTTCACCAATGCTGTTAGGAAGTCCAAGTCCCATGTAATAGGTGGTGAGCCAAATGCCATCTACCGGGCAGAATTCCAAAACTCTGGGCTGCTACTGAGGGTTTCCGAACAGAAAAACTCATTATCACTGCCCGACCTGGGAATCGAACCCAGGACCTCATGCTCAGATTCGTGCGTGGGACCACTAGAACTATGGGGCAGTTTTATCCGCGGAATTATAATTTTCTCGCTGGATGTCCTATTCTAGGATCTGTAACTACATTAATATCAGTTCAGTAGTTTTTGCAGTATTGATTAACAAACATCCAAATTGACAAACATCTAAACTTTATCATGTAGCATACGAGAATTTTGGCATTACGCACATAAGAAAAAAAATATATTTTCGTTTGGTTTATTGGAACCGCGCACAATTTATTCGCAACTCCAATATAGCGAAAGAAAAGAACTTGTTTTTTAAAGTAGCTATACTTCGAAGTCTGCCATTGTGTCTGCTATCGACTAAGTGGTTCTAAAGCTGCGCCAGACGTCAATATCCAACTGAAACTCGCATTATCGAACACCGATATTGACGAATTGCGTCACATTTGAACAATAGAGATTCGGATAACTTTGAAGTCATATTATCGATATTAAAGTGGGGAATGCAGGTAATAATACTTATTATTTATAAGCTAATTGTAACAAAAATTTTATAAAGTTTTTAACCCCAGTCTTTTAACTGTCTCTGAAGCATCCAATGAAATACAAACCAGAATAATACGTAACTAACTTGACAAATAATAATTATTTAATATTTCCCAATTAGACATCACTGCGGCTCCAGACGACCATATTCTGAATATAGACAACCCATTACCCTCATTTTGGTTTCGTAAAAGTCCGGTTTATACGGTTTTTAATGTCCATTTGGACAGTATTCAAACATTTCTACAGCCGAATTAGCTCCTAGCGGTCTGGTGAATTAAGCGCGATGACACGCTCCCAAATATGATTTCAACATCTCGTTTACCGTGGATGAAACGTTTAAGCTGTGAATAGTATCTATCATACGTATTATATAACTAAATGCACTCACAGACACGAAATACCTTGTACTGCTATTGTCTTCAATTAGGTGGTAGTTATAGTACTATTTCGAATAATAATGGTCTCCTTAATAGAAATTCAAATGAAAACACGTAATATTTGTTTGTTACAGGAGAGAGCATGGAAAATGCGAAGAGAGGTGAACAATGACAGCATGTCCCCGCCGCGAGCGATGACCCTGCCGGGCGCCAAGGGTCGCGCAGTGGCCGCGGCGGCGGGGCGCGCCGGCCCGGGCCCCCGTGCATACTCGATGCCATATTTAATAGAAAATTTAACGCTTATTAGGCTATGTCTACAATATCTACGGGTGATATCACATTTATATCAAAACGCCGACGCCTCCCTGCCACGGGTGCGCGTAAACTTTAATTTTTCAAAGCGTCCGCTAGTCAAATTAAAAACTGTTGTGAATAATATGTTTAGTATTCGAACTAGAACAGTGTATTGTGATATTAAAGCATTGTTAGTGAAGACAATAGTGCAATTATTCGTTGTTGCCAAGTGTGTTGTGTGGCGATGGAGGTGTCGCGGCGGAAGCGCGCGGCGAGCGCGGACTCTGCTGGTGCTGTGGCTGAGTGGATGCGGCGGCGGCGGGTACAGCGAGGGCCGACGCGACGGAGACCTGCACATCGGAGGCATCTTTCCCATGGAGGGCGAGGGCGGGTGGCAGGGCGGACAGGCATGCAAGCCCGCCGCCGAACTCGCACTCGCCGATGTCAACGCGCGCTCTGATTTATTGTCTGGCTTCAAATTATACATTCACAGCAACGATAGCAAGGTATATTTGATTCATTAATCATCCATTTACCGAGATAAATTACTTTCATGTGCCAATACGTGTACATTGTGCGCGACTATTTATAAGGTATTTTCAGTTTTCGTTCACGTAGGAAAGCTTCATAAAACTGCAATATCATATTAATTTTATCTAATACTAAATTCAGGATATATAATTTAAATTAACTAAACTTAACTTATTAAACTCAAGTGTATGTAGGCAATAAAACTTTGGCATTGACAAAGTTGTGAAAATGCCAATTATAATTTCAATCGAGTTAATGTGCATAACGTGTCGTCACCTCTCGATCTTCATTCAGAATGTATTACCCAAGTACCACTTGGGTACTTGCACTAACTTAATGGTTACAAAGTTAAAAGCAGCCCAGCTGATTGCGGTCCCTCTAATTAACAAAAAAGGATCGAATTTCTATCTAAAAGCAGAGATGCCATAAATCCAAATGAACTAAAATCATAGGCTTATGATATTGCAACCGAGAGGGTGGAGCTGACGTTCGATTCAATTATTGAGAATTTATGAATGGTTCAGGAAGAAAATTTTATTGGATAGAATTTCCGCGCCGGTTGAAGGTAATTTCCCATTTTATCGATTCATACCTATTCACAGACAAATTGACGATTCCGATCAGTTCGATGTTAATAACGTGGCGATTACTGATAAAAATTGCCGAGGGGAAATGATAACATAATAGGGAAGAATTATTGAGGATAACCTCAAGAGCCATTATAATAGCAAGTGAAGTGGGTTTATTGAGGTCGGGTGTTACATGATGTCGAATAAATTAATATAAGGCATAAAATTTCTCATTATAAGATAGCGATGAGAAAATAATTACTTGGCGCAGAATTTTAGATTATTATACCCCAAATCACCCACCTTTGAAATATACTTTCAAGCTGCCAGACATCTAACGTTTTGATCATAACATATGAATACTTAAAGATGTCATTATTTTATTATTATTTTATCCGATCCTCTTTGCGATGTGAAATAAAAAAGAACATTCCAAATGTTTCTCTTTATTAATGCTTATAAATGGTCTCCACATGCTCCACAAAGTGTACAGTACAGTAGCTCAAAAATTTTGAATTTGGAGCATAATTTTTTCTAGTAATCACGCGATAAAGCAATAGGCTGAATACAAAAATGCTTTAGTCTGGAAATGAATGTCTTAAGAAAAAGGTTAACCAATATGGACGCTATTGATAGAAGTATTTAAATATCTATATAGATTTTTCAAAAAACGTTTTACTTTTGAAGTTATTGTGGTAAGTTCTGTCAATTAATTAAGTACCTTTATAGTTTTCAATTAAAATGTCGAGTGAGAATTCATAAACCTTCATTATTATTGCATCATGTATACATATACCTACATGGATATTGATTGTAACAATTAATACCTATCAAAATATGAATAATTTTACTATTTCTGTGTGCTGCGATAACACTTTACAGGTAGGTTAATGAATATATTATTATATTAAGAATTTGATTTTCTTAAATATAAGTGGATAGAAACCCAATAGTGCAATTCATTATCTTTTATATCCATAGTCCAAACAAATACGAAGACTAAGGACTTGTATTATTATTATAATTAAGAGTAAATGTATTTCTAATAAGTACTAAGTAAAAACTTTTGTAAAATGGGCACACTCCCACAACCTCCCATATTATCGCTAAATATTGCATTTTAATCTTCTAAGTAGCGTATTTATTTTTACTTGAAAAGTTGTTATATTATAACAAGTTATATATTACAGTTATTGAAAAACAGTTACAGCGAAAAATCTACCGTAAAAACTGTTTTACAAATTCACAAACTAACGTCAATTGAAGCTTTTAAACTACGTGCCTGCCTGCTAAACTATTCTATCGCCTATTAATATAAGGCTTCTATTTTAAATGGCAAACCAGCTGAACATCAACCAACGAAAATTGAATAAAAAACATAAGCCTCGAAACAGGGTAAAGCTTTTCACAGGTCTAATTACTTTACTTCCACCAGAACGTATAACAGCACAACATAAATCCAATATATCACGGGGTTACAGGCATATACCTACCTACTTCGTAAGGAAAATCGAATAAGATTAAATGGGTTGGCCTAATTATATTTAAGTAGCCCATCCTTATCTCGTAAACGTGGTCAAGTTAACTAATTAATTAAAAAGTCTTCGTTCTGATTCGCGCACGCGTATGCGCTGGCTTGATTACGGCCAATCGGGGGCCGCTTTAGAATTCAATTAACTCATCGTAACACGTTAAACAATTGCGCAATTCATGAATATGAATGTATATTTCCTTGTGAATTTAGAAGGCACAGTCTATTTATTTTGTTTTGAGTACTTTTAGGGAGGCCCTGAATAGTCCCTTAAAAGGTATGATGTTCACTTTTAAATTACAACCGTAAATAGGAAATATGCTTAGCTTTTAAGTCAATTAACAGTTCTAAAGCAATTTGTGACTTGTTCTTTTATTATTGGAATGAATTTTTAGTAAAATGTTTTCTTAGTGTTATTTGAAACAAACCTAGTTTTTATTCCTGCTAAAAATATTTCATCTGAATTAAAGTACCCTACGCCAATATCACATAGACATTGTAACATGGTAAACGAAAGGTAAACGATAACAATCCTATTCCACACTCAAATTGTAGAAACAACTGAGAGAACTATATAACCAATTTCTCGTTATGTTTGTTATCAAAGTTTGTTAACGAACGTAGACCAACAAATCATTTACGCCCTTCACACCCACTTTAAACTGAGCTGGATATTGTTTGCAAAACAAGGTGCAATTAAACTCATATGTTAAATATGATCGTCAGTGCGAGCCGGGCCTAGGAGCAAGCGTCATGTACAATCTTCTGTACAACCCACCACAAAAGTTACTGCTCCTTGCTGGCTGCTCAACTGTATGCACCACCGTCGCAGAAGCCGCCAAGATGTGGAACCTCATGGTTGTAAGTATATAAAATATTTACTTGTAACACTTTTAAGTCTCATCTAACTTAGAAATCCATTGGGATCACCCCAATCTTCCAACATTTCGACTTTACAAACTCAATTTAAAGCTACGAGTATATAAGTAAGTTATAATTTAGGGTCACTCCTAAAAATAAAGCACTAACAATCTTTTATTCAAACAATTTTATCGTTCTCTAACCCCGACCTTTGGTTGAGAACTTTTCGGAATAGTTATTCTTTTTGACACATGTCCACATTACAGGGATTTCACGAAGTTGGTCCGCCAAGGAGGAGGGACTAAAGTTTTGTTGCGCCAAGTCAAGAGATTATCGAAAAACATTTTAGTAAAAGTAAATTCATTATACAACATTCAGAACAACCAAATCTTCTAAATCAATACATTTTTTTGTTTGCCGCGAAATTTATGTAGACTATAAATGTCACAACATAATAAGTTTTAGTTAGGTTGGAAATATGATTCATGCTTGCTACGAGAGCCTACTTTTTTGATGAAGACAAAGCTTTTGGAAAAGTGCCAAAACATTTGCCTAAAATATTCTTATAGGTATGTAGTAAGCATAGAGTTTAAGATAAGACTTTAAATCAAAACAGACCATCGCTCGAATTACAATATAAGTAAAACAACTGCAACAAGATATTAAAGCCATCCTGAACATAAAATAAAAGAGGGTCAGCTTGAAACATTTTCCTAATGTGTTTTGATTGGTTAATGGTGTTCAAGTGAATCCAAAGGGCCGTTTATGAATATTGGGGTTAGATAGGCGAACAGCGTTTTTATAGGTAATGAGGTTAGTCAAGCTTGGTTTTAGGTATCTGTTCTAGTAAAGTATTCATTAATTAGATTGGCCAACGTTTAAGAAGTTACTAAACAAGTTTATATTGTTACCGAACCGTTGTTCTAAATGAATTTCCCGCTTTAATTAACTGTGTTAACGTTTTATTTGGAACAAAAGCATTGTTCTTTGTACAAAAAGATTTTCAAATAAGCTATCTAATGTTGACAGAAACAATTTTTCAAAACGAATAGGGAAATATACTCTTATATTATTTTGTCACTCCCGTGAGATAAAGAGCGTCGCGATTTCTGTGCGCAAAGCAATTTTGGATGTGTTATGAAATCGGGTATTCACATATTACAATCGTACCGTGACGTAAATACTGTCAAGTTAATAATAAATTTCGATGGAAAGATTGCCATAATTATATTTCATTATCGCTACCCGTAACGGTTAGGGTAATAACTTGATTCTACTATTCTGTGCCATATTATTTAACGATTCTAATATCACTCAATCAATAAATTTAGTCTACAGATTTTCTAGTTGAGCAAAACCTAAGACACATTTAAAAGTAGTAACATTTCAAAAGTTTAGACATGTGAGTATACTTGTTTTGTTTGTTTGTCATAAAATTTAATTATTTCTTAGTTGTGCTACGGTGCTTCATCGCCGGCGCTGTCAGACCGCGCACGCTTTCCAACTCTGTTCCGTACCCACCCATCTGCTACGGTACACAATCCTACGCGAATCAAACTCATGCAGAAATTTGGTTGGTCACGGATTGCCATATTGCAACAAGCAGAAGAAGTCTTTATATCGGTAAGTAAACGAAAATGTTATATTAAGGTAGGTAGATATATACCTAGGTAGTTTTTCCCCATAGAGGAATCGAAACAGTATTATTTAATTCGTCATCTATCATTAAAAATCAATCTCTCTTCTCAAGTATTCTTGTGCAAGCGTAAAGAGGTATAATGAAAGTTTACATAAGAAATAGAAAAGTAATTGTGGCCGCAACGAACCGGGCTGAGTTTGCGTCTCCTCAGCCATGTCTCCCTTGATAAAACGATTCCATTTTATGGGCAAACTTAAATTTATTCTCTCGTTTCGAACCATTTCAACCGCCATAATAGATTTCAATGCTTCGGATATTCTAAAACAAGATAGATGGTACAAAAGGAAAGCAGATTTGCTTCAGCGTCTGTTATTCTCTAATGATATACAAATAAACAGTGTCTTCGTCCGCTACACAATATGTTATCTTTACAATACATTAGCTTGCGATAATTCAACCTGTGGAGCAATGAACACGGTGATAAAACGGAGTGATAGGGACGCGAGTGATTATGTAGGGGCACCATATCGTGTTGGCTGTTTGAAACGCTCGCGTGACTGAAATAGTTTGATCGGCAGTTGTTCGTATCGATATCGAGTGCAGTATGACACGCTAAGCGCTTTGTCTGCCGATTGACAAACGATCTCTGTGATTGGCCTTCAGCTGATCGACGATTTCGATTTCATTGCGTAGGTATCGGGAGACTGGTATCAAATCTAAACAGAGT
Organism: Xylocampa areola; assembly: GCA_935421205.1. NCBI lineage: Eukaryota > Metazoa > Arthropoda > Insecta > Lepidoptera > Noctuidae > Xylocampa > Xylocampa areola. Next base: position 14,664,568 of record OW285201.1, read on the forward strand.
CTGTTTTTTTAGAAGTAGGGAGAAAATTGTGGCATCGAATCAGAGAATAGTTGAAGCAGTACGATTCCAACTATCGATATCTGGTAAATGGAGTATTACTTTGACAATAGGAAAAACCTATTCCAAATAACAATGAACGAGGCCTAGGGTTATATATTGGAAATATTTTTTACTTTATACGTAGCGACCTATCCTTTTTTTACTTCTTTGTTAACAAATATAGGGCAGGGAACCTTCAAGCAAAAAAGTAAATAAAAACAGTCCAATTGTGAACCTTTTTGGAAGCCGGTTAAAAATGTTGTGAATCGACGTTGATAGAATATCAAAGAGGTATATAAATAATTAACATACGCCATTAATCACTAAGACTTCCTGTAACTTTGCTATAGCACGGGAACTAGGCGTGCGCTAACTAACGCCTTCTAAGAGATCCCTAAAAGATGATGAGATGGTGTATAGGTACATACCTACTTTAAGTACGTGTATAATACGAACAACTGTGATTCCTTAGATTTATTTTATTGAGTTATTTTCTTACATAAAAATACAACAATGAAAATTGAAGGTAACTTTTGATCTCTCTGTAAGAAAGAGAAATATGATTTCTATTTTCATTCAAAGCAGCAAGTCACAAACAATATTTATGTACATAAGAGTAACAAGTACTCATTTTACGTCACTCAATATCAAAACCAAAGTTAAATAACATTACGGCATATAAGTCAAAGCTAAAAATAAAAGTCGACCTTTAAAATCCTTACGGCTTTTTAATATCAAATCGTTAACATACATCACGCATTTACACTGCCAATGTAAAGAGTAAATAATCCATACTACTAAACAGGCGTTTAGGATGGCCGGACGTATTAAACCCTCGTGTAACATATATTAACAATGGTTATAAAGAGAAAATAATCGCCCCCGAGTGAGCCAGGACTACAATGCTTCTTGCATGATAAATGGACATATCTGGACATTTTTTACCTCTATGCGACATCCGTCGTCCTATATCGCTGTAGGGCAATTTTAGACACAATATGAAATTCAAAAGGTGAAAATATGAGATACGTAGAGACTACTCTTTATTTTCTGAATCAGCCTCGTATCGGTTCAAATACTTTCATATATGATACGGTATTTATTCAAGGAGTGCGGACGCAGCTAGCACGAATAAACGAGTCCAAGTGAAGTCGACTGAAAGTGTTTTCTGTGAGAGATATATTTATATTGAGAATATTTATGAGTAGCTCTCTATTCTGCACGAGTTTATTTTTATCTGTTTATCCTATCCTCAAGAGCCTTTGTTTGTGTAATAAAACGGTAACATTAAATTGGCCTCGTGTTAAATAATCGTAGTAATAATACCTTTTACGCTCATCTGAACTGTAATCCTGCTGTTCGTCGCTTCTGTGTTTTCATTTGAGTATTACAAGTCAAATTTATATCCATATAAAATGTGCTAAAGCGGTGACTTTATAGGGCATATTTTAAAATTCCAGTACCTACGTTAATTAACTGTAAAGTACTTCAAAAGTTATTTATTGCGTAGACGTTCAGACGTGATTAATATAGGAGTAATATGGTCGTGAACGCGAGCCCTAATCTAAATAAAAGTCCTACCTTTTCCCTTAAGAGATACTTTGCGTTAATACCTCTTTAAAAGAGAAAGAGATGGACATTTAATAAAATACATAGCTGTTCGTATAATAAATCTTTTTAAAGTTCTTTCAGATCACTTAGGGCTGAAAATTTTAACGACTTTGTTCTCTATGAGCATGTGAATATGAAATATTATTAAGTAACGGGAGATTTATGCATTGAGACTGTAAGCGTTTTTGTCAGGTGGAAGCGCGTATTTATATAGCGCACGCAAGCATAACGAAGGGTGTGTATAGTGTATAGTTACCCGCGATGAATGGAGCGAGGCCTTTCACGCTGGTTTCAATGTAATTAGAGCGGCCCCGGTTTTTTCTGCAAAAGTGGGTTTGAAGCGTTCTTGCGCTCCTGTTTTGCTTTAACCGCGGCAAAGAAATATTTTTGCTAGAGTTCACGCACATAAAGACAACTATCGCCCCAAATATTTGTGTAATAAAGGTTTTTTTCATTTTCGTTCGTATTGACGGGGATCGCAGCAAAAACCCTCAAAGATCCAATTTACATACAAACACTTATTACGTAGCCACTTTAGTACTCGGGATTTGAGGAGTTAAGTAAATTCGGTTCAAGTCGAATTTCCCTTTAAATGAGGCTATCGGGTAGGTCTCTGTACATTTGATTTTTCGAACTGGTGATTTATAATCCTACATCTTGCTTACAATATATCACCACAAACCACACAAAACCTACAAACCCAGTGACACGTGGGGTTTTCATTGAAACTTTAATATCCGGAAGACCAACGCTGACGGTGGATTACTCGGATTTACGGAGCTTGATAAAGAGTCGACTAGGTTTTATTGTCCCCATTTTAAACCGTGTTCTGAAATAACTTACTGATCCTCTACCAAGATTACTAAAACGTAATTTCTTACACAGACTGTGGAAGACTTGGAAGCGCACTGTAAGAAGGCAGGCATTGAGATCGTGACCCGGCAATCGTTTCTCTCCGACCCAGCGGACGCGGTGCGCAACCTGAGGCGGCAAGACGCGCGGGTCATCGTAGGGCTATTCTACGTGGTCGCGGCAAGGCGCGTTTTATGTGAAGTATACAAACATCGCCTCTACGGAAAATCCTACGTCTGGTTCTTTATTGGTGAGTACCATTTCACGTCAAGTTAGTAACCAGCATTAATGTAATTGTTTATTATTGTTAGGTTGTGAGGTCAAAGTCGGCTAACACCAGTTTTACTTTTTCGTTGCCAATGTGTGTTTTTCTTAGTTAATATAAGTGTCACCTATAAAGTAAAAGAAAATATCGTGAAGAAAGGTGAAATTAATATCTAAAATCGCTGACCCACAGTGAGCTAGCGTGGTGATCAATATACGTTCCTTCTTTGTATGAGAAAAGGCTGTTGCCCTGCAGTGAGACATAGTTATTATTATAATTTAGATTTGATTTACTGATGTATATTTGTAAAATATGATTGGTATATCAAATAAATAAAATACTTTCAATATCTATAAGAAAACAACTTTTTTCACTCGCTATAATAGATTTAACATTGCGAGATGCTAGTGTTTTAGTTCAGGTTAACTTTCCAGGATTGCTGCAGAAGGCTGCTAACCATTCACAATTTCATCAATATTTAAGAAGCTAAATGTATTTAAAACAAAGTACCTACCGTTAATTTTTAAAATGTGCAATATGTACCTCATAACAAAATATTACGAAAACTGTATAAAATTTGTCTTCTGAACCCTCGAGGGGATTTCAGTTATTTGGAGGCAAAACCGTAAATAACATTACCAAAAAACCCGGTCTCTAGGCACTGACACATAAGCGGAAGATCATCCGTTTTCATGGGAGCACCTACATTCCGCTACATTATTATAATTTCATAAAATGCCTTCGCATACAGTGGGGTGGTGTCGCCGGGTAGCGTGTTGTGACATTAGGACTACATTCCAAAGCCGTCCAATATTTGTAGGCTGTTATGTTATACGTGACTATGAGCCACTTCGACTTCTTAGCGAGATGACGACAAATCAATTCAAATTTTATTAGCCTATAATTCCGTAACGCAATATAAATACCAAGCTAAATAATTAAAGTGAGATAGACTGTAAGTTTAGTCTGACTTCAATTTGATTTGTATTTATTTTAAAATAACTTCTTGTAAGTTCTGCTATACCTAACTTAATTTGAGATTCGATCAAAATAAATTTTAGTTATTAATCAAAGCAACTGTGCAGCTTTATAAAAACTACTACACATAGTTTATGACCCAAAAATTGTTCAGTTCTTAATAATATGGCTCTTCTTAAAATTTACCGATAAAGTATCTCGTGCGCTTAAAGCTAAAATATATTCGACTCTAAGAACTGCAATTTATCAAAACAGATTTTCCAACTTTAAAGTACTGATAAAAAATCTTACAGGCATTCCTATAAATTTCTACATTGTTAGACGTTCTAGAACTGCAATAATTCTTAGCCCCGGAAATGGCTTATGGTGGCCTTCGCACGTCGTGGATTTCCTTGGAGTTTCTTTTTATATGTTAGAGAAGTAATTTTCAAAATGAATTGTAGAACTTTGTTGCCATACAAATCATGAATGTCATACAATAACACATATGGTATGGGAAGACTCTAGTAAGGTATTGTCATCATTTGGTTGAAAAGCGATTAACAAACACCAATACAAATTTCAATATCAAACAATTACTTCAATTCTAACAGAAAAATCAGGCGGTCATTACAATCTATAAAATAGCTTCATAATTACTTGCTCGAGTTCCATGTCACACACGTACTGAAAATGGCACAATATAGTATAAATTTAAATAAAACAGCACATTATTAAAACGAGTGATGGCCGCGTAAAAGTCGTAGACGTTATAAATTGTGAAGCATATTACGAAAGGAATAATATGAGAGTGGCAACGTTTGCTGTCGCGGTTCACGGGATCACGGATACAAGTCATTAAGGCCTCCCCCACATTAGGCGCGCGCGTTCCTCGGGCGTATGAGCGACGCGGCCGCCGCGTGCGCGCTACGTAAGCGTCGCGTGTTGCCGCCGTGTGACGTGTGTGCAGCGAGTGCGCGGCGAGCACGCGGCTCTCGCCTTGGCGTTTAACACCCTTCAGTCGAGTCAGTCACAATTTGGACAGTGCCGTGTTAGCACACGTCGTTGCGTTGCTGTTTTACAATGGACTCAGACGAGGAAACACTACTGTTAGCTTTGCTACTAAAAAGAAATAAGACACGTAATAAAAAGACTAAACGCCTCTGGCAAGATACATTATGGTCTTCTTGTTCACAAGAAAGTGATTACTATATTTTGTATTGCAGACATATAAAGAATAGTGAAAAGCATTTTTATGATTATTTACGAATGCCGAGGGCAACATTCAGTGAACTTTTAGACATAATTGAAAGTGATATTCAGTGCCAAAATTCAAAGTTTAGACTTCCTGTGACACCTGAAGAAAAGCTGGTTATAACAATAAGGTAAGAATGTATGGGAATGTAGAATGAAACACTAGACGAAATTTATCAAAATACACTATATTCAATAATTGACATACTTTATCATGCAAAATTACTTTTGTATTGTCTGAAAATTAAAACGTCTTTATTCGTGTAGTTCAAAAAAGTAACACTTATGAACGTCGTCGTTACATTAGCGCCAAGTACTAAATGCGACATGTAATATTTTTTCTAATTGTCCCCGTAATCATCGCCAAATAGATTGTCATAAATTGATTCTTGTGTTGAATCACTGAGATGCGAATGCGCAGGCGATGTAGTGTTCAAATTTTGCGATGTTGCTAATGTATGGGATGAATTAGAAGACGAATCCATAGACGTAAAATAACCAGGACTACCATAATTACTATTTTGGCCCGAATATTTGGACATCTGCACGTACTTTTTAATAACGCCCATTATTTCCATTTTAGCGTCCATTTTCAAATCTGAGTTTATGGCACTAAAATCATCCAGTAATGACATGAAAAAATTTTTATCTGGATATTTTTCCTCCTTTTTGTTCAGTCTTGTAGTTAAAATTTTGATTAGTTTCTCAGACTTGTCGTCTTCGACACTTTCTTTTCTAGAATACGGACAAGAATCCTGGCTTTCTTTTTGTAATTTTGCCTTCGGTCGAGTATTTGATAATGGGTTAAGAAAAGACAAATAAGGCGCATAAATATAGCCTCTGCCCGTGGTTGCTTCCGACCCACTTTTTGTTTTTTTACTTTTATGTCTTGTGTAACAATCTCTAATGCCTTTCCATTTTTTTTGTAATTTCGCAGCTGAAAAAAATATATAAATTTAATTAATATTTGTTTCTTTCAGGTATTTAGCTACTGGAGCTTCATTCAAAGATTTACAATTTTCCTTCAGAAGAGGATTTTCAACAATAGAAAAGATAGTGCAAACTACTTGTCAAGCTATTATTAAAAACTTATTTAATATTTGCATGCCACCCAGAAAAGCATCAGACTGGAAAACAATTGCAAATAACTTTAATTCGAAAGCAAATTTTCCTAACTGCATAGGTGCCATTGACGGCAAACATATTAGAATGATAAGGCCATGCGATAGCGGTTCCCTTTACTACAATTATAAAAAATATTTTTCAATTAACATATTGGCAGTGTGTAATTCAAATTATGAATACATATATGTAGATGTTGGCTCTTATGGAAAAAGTTCTGACTCAACAATTTTCAGTAATAGCAGTTTTTACAACGAAATACAAGAAAAAGTGTTAGACATTCCCGAACCAGCTCCAATAACAAACACCGGTGCGCCTCTTCCCTTTGTACTAGTAGGCGACGAAGCTTTTCCCTTATCAGGTTATGTGCAACGACCTTACGCTGGCAACAATTTGACACACAAACAAAGAGTATATAACTACAGACTTAGTCGTGCAAGGAGATATATAGAATGCACTTTTGGAATTATGACAGGAAAATGGAGGATTTTGCACAGACCGTTAAATGTTGGACTTGAATTTAGTGAACAAATTATTAAAACTTGTTGCATATTGCATAACTTTGTTAGATCTAGGAAGATTTGCACAGCGGAAATTGACATACCAATAATTTCTGGACTCGATGGCAATCAAAACAATGACTGTGAAGAAACAGAAGGTATACAATTTTCAAGAGGTATGACTGAAAGAAATAAGTTTGCTGATTACTTCGTCTCAGCGGAAGGTTCATTGTCATGGCAAGATAATAAAATTTAAAACTTACCGTCTTCATTTTTTTGCTTTGCAGTTTTCGTTTCAAAATCTTTTATAAATAAAGTGCTGATTTCTTCCCACGCCTTTTTTTTTGCAATACGATCACTATACTCCCGTGTAGTCATGTCCCATATCGCAGGACGATTCTGTATTTCTAGGATAAAGCTTTCGATATTAATTTCACTCGGTGACTCCATTTTTAACGCGTGTCAACACAACACTGTCCACTATGTGACTGACCGAAACAGTAGCGGGCGGCGGGGATAGCGGGCGAAGGGGTAAGAACGCGACTCGAGCGCCGCGTGCGCGCCGCGCGCGCGCCGCTTGCACTCTTCACACACGCCGCAGGGCAGCAAAACGCGACGTTCACGCAGCGCGCTCGCGACGCGCGCGCGGCACCCGCGCTACTCACACGCCCGAGGATCGCGCACGTCTAATGTGGGGTCAGCCTAATGTTGTTTATGAACAAGGATAAAAAAAGACGCTTTCCAGTACCCGTAATACAAAACCGTAAGAAAATGTACAGTCTTTATGGGTATGATAAACTTACCTGTTCAAAAATAACTCCTGTAGCTACGTCTGGGATTCCAAAAACAATTACTTTATTTTAGCTGAGGCTCTAGTTTTATTTTAATTTTGTGCGTACAAAATTACTTAACCTTTCGGCTCAGTAACGTACAGATCTGTACGTTGTAACAATAAAAATCTATTGTGTCTGCTAATGACTGACGCAGCAGCTTAAACATTTTATCTCTCAAGTGCCCAACTTGTCGCAACGAATTTGTGAGTTTTCACTTCGCGGTGTAGTTTTTCTATTTTATAAATGACTCCTTGTGTCTGAGATATTTATTAATGAATTTCCCGGATAAATCCTCCAAGGAGTAACCATAGACTGCGACAGTAATGGAAGTGAGAAAAAATTTTAGACAAAGTGAAGAACAGAAGAGGAACGGTCATGAACGACACTCGAGAGTCTAATAAAATAAGATAAAATGGATATTTCTAAGGAATGACTCCCTTGCTTGGTAGTTTAAAAATGCTTTTGCGTGAATGTAGCATGCGAGTCATTATCCATATCATCATCTGCCTAGCCTATTCCCAATTACATTGGGGTCGGCTTCTAGTCAAACCAGAATACATATAGAAAACCAGATGCAGTTTAATACCAGTATTTTACATGGAGCGACAGTCTATCTGCCTTCCACAATCCAGTTACTGGGTAATACGATATCTCGTGGTATGACTGGATGTCAGACTTTCAGGCCTCTGACTACCCGTAGCGGCTGTCATAGATCTTAATTTTACAACCGGGACCGATGGCTTAACGTGCTCTTCGAGGCACGAAGAGGTCTCGGTGTGAAGTGATGGTGACCCATCCATAGACCGACCGCGGCAAGCGCAGCTTAACCTTGATCGATCGATCTGTGCGGCTGTTACTTAGCCACGAGCCCCTTTAATGAATTATTATCCATATAATGGAACAAATAAACAATATGGCTCCTGGGTATTTAGTGTAGGTAGTAGGTAGAGGTACATGTAATGAAATATTCGCTATTTAATTTTCTGTAAACGATATGAAAAACATAACAGCTGAAGCTAAAAATTTGAATACATAATTTTAATGGTTAATAACAATGTTATACCGTAACATATTAATAAAGCCCGTTGTATAATGAACCTTTAGTAGTTAACATAATAATAGAAGAGAAACAGAACACAGCTTATTAATTCTATGAATATAATATCAATTAGTTGCTAGATAATTAAATTCGAAACAAATTTAATTCCATTTTTATTTTTAATATGGAACGTATGTTAACCGTAAAGAGGATCTTCACTAAATGCTATACTATACTATACTTGAAGTATATCATAGCATAGTTTCTTAGGTATAATTGACTAGCTGTGCCCCGCGGTTTCACCCACGTATAATTTAAATAATTAGCTTAAATTACTCCATAAATAGTCAGCTACCTGCCAGTAAAATCTTATCAGAATCGGTCCAGCCATTTCGAAGATTAGCCGGACAAACAGACGGACAGACAGAAAAGTTTTAAAAACTGTTTTTAGGCGTAAGTATCGTGCAATCGTGCATCGTGTATGAGCTTAAAAAAACTATTATTTTGACATAACAAACAGACACTGTAGTTTTGTTTATTGTTATTGATAGTTAACAACTGTTCTTGGTATAAAAAATATGAAGTGAACTCGTTCTAATAATGTCAGTCAGACTTAAAAGTTTATTTAACAGCCTTTTAAATTCGCTCCCGGTTCTAGTCAATTTATGTTTTAGGTATATAAATTACTAGCTTCTGCCCGCGACTTCGTCTGCGAGGAAATCAGAATAAGGTCCAGCCGGGTTAAAAAGCCTACCCTATGTGTTAATCCAAGTTATAAACTATCTGTGTGCCAAATTTCATCCAAATCCGCACAGCAGATATTGCGTGAAAGAGTAACAAACATTCATACATACAAGCTTTCGCGTTTATAATATTAGTAGGATTCTCACAAGCCCTTGTCCTAGGGGGTGGCAGTTGGTACACACTTTAGCTACCCCCCCGAGCGGCTCGGACACTTGTCCTGTAAAATGTTTTGTTTTTACCTGATTTAAAGGCATTGGCCTTTGAAATCATGGAAACAGAGTCGCAATAAACCCCATTTGTGTATTCATGACTCCACAGAAGCCTCCACCGAACCGCCGTGACGGCTGTTTTGTATGGTGATTGTCTTTTGAATCAATTCTCATTAATTATGTTTCCAATTTAGATACATTTACATTCCTCTCCTGCGCTCACATTGATTCAGTATAATTAGGTATATTCACGCCCATTGGCATCGCCGTACTCACAATAATGACTAGGGCGTGTCTTGGTATGATAATTTGGTTCAACTCTACGTATTTGTGTATATTCGCCGTGAACAGTGGTCCAAATTAGTTCAAGGTGGAACCCTCGAGTCTTGGTAGATAAGTGTATACACTTGTGCGGCTGGGTTATTGGCGTCCTGCCAAAGGTACGTCATCCCAAGTTCGGCAGGTTATCAACGTCCGGTTGGCCTTAATATAAGCTCCGAGAATCTTTTCTCTTCCGCAATAAAAGTTTATTACGGCATAAAATAGGCCACTAAGAGATCACTCCATATAAAAATAATCGACACGTACCCAAGCTAAAATAGATGCGATTCGTGCTTGCAAAATTTTTATGACCTTGATATTGTGGCAATAAATCTCAGGATATTAATATTTAATAAAAATTAAACTAATCTCATCCTTATTTTACAATTATCAGAATTTACTTCTATCCTTTGATCTAATTGAAATCTAAGCGATACGAATAAAATATCGCACTTAATACCCATTAACCAGTAGGTATTGATTACCGAGAAACTCTTATTAGAGATTGCTTTTCAAAGTCCTTTTTATATTAGGTCAGGTTATCTCGCCATGTTATGTATTATTTTTAACCTTGAATAAGTGAATTTTTACAATACTTATTTTATGATAAAAAGAACACTCATAAACTTAGCTACAGAAAAAATGCTATTTTTTTTTTAATATTAACCTTATTTGTCACAAACAAATATAAAACCAGCCTCGAGTAAAAGTTTGAGCAAGTGTAAAAATGTTGAACCAACAAAGCTCTTTTATGAGGTAATTTGAAATGTTAGAAAAAGTATGAAAAAGTTATATTGCTACTCAAAAACATTTAGCATTTGACTTTCATGAAAATATATTATAGCTTCAAGCAATGTGAAGATGACACAGCAAACACATTTGTTCGCATCAGGTTGTACCAACAAACAGGACTAAGGAAATGGATCGAGAAAGGGGATAAATAATGACCGAGGGTGAGCCTCACCGTAAACTAAAAGGAAATTATTTTCCGCTCATTCTTGAATAAATAATTGGCATTATGATAATTTGGTTATTCATATTTTCACACTAAGGGTGATAAATAGAAGCTTTATGCAAAATTGCATTTCAACATGGTAAGCCGTTTCATAATTATATTCTAACACTTAAATAATTATATAATCAGGCTTACTAGAAAAAAACGAAACACATTCTTTTTGAAGTTGACGAACCAAAATAAACCTTTCAAAGGGCCGTTCGCTTCCATATTTTTCTTGAAGATTTGATTTTCTTATTCAACGAGATGTTATTTTATTTGATCATGGTTGAGATTCAGTCTGTCACGTCTTTTCATTATTCCCGTATTTTTGTGAACTTTTCGTGGCCGCTTCAGAGCGAAGAAGATTGAAAACAGGCTTCGAGCGACTCGATTGCTTATCGTTCCGTGCAAGCCGTAAAGGTCAACTTAGTGAAAAGGCCAACAATTTGCTTGTGCTCACTACAAATGAAATGTTGGAAATCTTAAGAGTTCCTATACACATATTCATAGGTTCGATGTTTTTGTTCAACACAAATTGCTGAATCGAGAGTGCCAACCCAAGACCCAACTGTGTATATAACAACCTTTACAATTTTTATTAATAGAATTCGTACTTGACATAAGTTTTAACAAATCCTAACAACAGGATTCCGTGACTGCTAATATTTTTGAAACTTCGAACCTTAAATTAATGAAATATCCCAGCTTAGGTATCTTCTGATCGCCACTGGACAAAAAGGCTTCTTTGTATTCTTAGTAAGTAATTACATTAATGGATTTTATTCCCTAATTGTGGCTGGAACCTTGGATATGCTCTTTAATGAACAAAATTTAGTCCATAAAATGTTATAAAAATGAAATAAAACTACAGAATTTTACGATTTATTCGGTTTACTTGATGTGTCTACTTTCAACGCTTTTTATTCCCTTGCGACGAGTACTGAAAGTACATGAATCTTCTAAGATAATATTTTTAATGAATCATATTGTAGATATACAAAAAATATATTTTTGGCAGGTTGGTATGAAGACAACTGGTTCGAAACTAACTTGGAGAAAGAAGGTATAGACTGCTCACCAGAACAAATGCGAGAGGCCGCTGAAGGCCACTTGACCACGGAGGCTCTCATGTGGAATCAAAACTCCAACCAAACCACCATCTCCGGAATGACTTCAGAAGACTTTCGGTGAGTGATTGTTGGGTGTGTACGTGTGCATGTAAGTAGTTAACTTTTGCGCACACATACAAATTTCGTGACTTCTAAGAAAAATACTGCTGTGACAACATAAATAAAATATTCCATTTATTTATTCTGACAGTCAGATCAGCCAAGAAAGGAAAACAAATCCATTACATCTAAAATATTCCGACAATCTTGTTATTTTTGTAAACGCCAGAATTGTGCGTAACAATGATTTCCTTTGAAACTGTTCTAAATATAGGCAAGGCGACGTTTACGCTTGCAATCCAAATAAACCCAGTTTTACGCGGTATAACATAATATTCTATTCTTTCGTCGACGCCGCGACACTTCGAGTTCTAAATGCCTAGAGATATGCGATATCGCAAATCGCGACGGCACTTTATTGTTATAACTGCGTTAACTTCAGTGGCGCGTTTGGAATATCTTTTGTACTCGTCAAAGATAATAAAATGTGCTTCAATGAACATTAGCATAGTAATTGGCCAAAATGGTAAAAAATATAAACCGTCGAATCTGCGCATAATACGATGTTCTCATACGTTAGGAGCTGCCTTTGTGATGGAATAGAAAAGAGTTCTGATACCAACTACGGCGTAAAAGGCGACCCTTAGAGGTAATGAGGTACGGTGTACGTAGTGCAATTCTTTTCCAGGAAACGTTGCAATTTTCCTCTCGGCTAAAAGTTGACGTTACTCTCAGTTACGATATTATAGGTAGGTACGTATGCTAAAAATACGACATTTTCCAATACCATATAGCAACACACAAAGTATTTCATAAAAGGATAGGCAGAGGTACGCGTTTGTACACCCACTTTTCACCAGTGCCGTTATTAGGTCCCATCTAATAGTGAGATAGTGCGCCGATTGGCATCCTCGGGGCACGATTCCAAATTCCGGGATGCTACTAAGAATTACTTAAGAGAAAAATCCCAATAAAACTTTTGGTTTTATACCCAGTTTTATACCTTATTGGGTTTTATACCCAGGACTCCATTCTCAGCAGCTGCGCTAAGACCACTAGACTAATGAGGCAGCCCAATATCACATCTTTACAAACCCTAATTTTAACAATATATAAGAGTAAACACAGGTGTACACAATTGTACGTACTGCTACTGAGAATTTCCTAACAGAATCCCAATAACACTTTGCCCGACCTGGGAATTCAATCCAAGACAGTCGCGCTTGGGACCACTATGCCAACGAGGCACTCAGTCTTAAATTCCTTTTAACACACAAACTACACGTACCTACACTTGCAGTATTATTAGTTTCTGTTTGGCTAAGAGCTTTAAGCTCGGGGTCGCTAGCTGGTCTAGGATAAGAATAATCCGGTCGGAATTCTCCACAAATCCTCTTATGTAGGCTTTCCTATGCGGCAAGAATTAATGGGCCGAATCGCAAAATAATGTGGCACATTACATTAATTCGAGATTTGTACAATAATATTCATTTATTTTACTTGATATTTCATAGTTGCAACGGTTATAAGCCTCTCATACCCTTTGCTACAGACTTACAATAGTAGAAGAGAGTGACTAAGCCAACATACATCTTCTCAACAAAGCTAAGTACTGTCGGGGCTCTCCGGAGATTTCACAGCAATAAGCTTTTCATCGTACAAGCTAAGCGAACAAATACATGTACACACCGTCAATACAACTGTTACATCTAAGTATTGTGAAACGACTCATATTGTATGCGATTCACACTCAACTGCGCTGAAGTTATTTTATTTTACTTATAAAACATAAACTAGATCATTATTAGTACTTGATTATTAATCCGAAATATTTATGGCAGTGAATCTATAGGTTGATAAATTTGATATGACTTCTTTATCTATGGGTACCAACTTCTAGAGATACTAATATTATAAAGGGGAAAGATTTGTTTGTTTATAATCGATATACACTAAAACCACTGAACCGATTTTATTAAGTATTTCATCTATTTTATCCAGAAGTAACTTAAGCTACTTAATTGTAGGTACTAAGTATTTTAATTGCACCTACCACGTTTCTGTTTCTCCACCATCCTGTGGTTGACTGGTAGAGAATGCCAAAGGCATTATGTCCACCTTTGTATACTTAGTGCAAGAAGAAAAAAAAATGAATAAGTCATTAAAATAAAGATAGAAAATAAATAAATATAAATTAACATTTCAGCCTGAAATTCAATGCGGGCGAAGCCGTTTGTACATGTTAAATGATTTCGAGTTTATAATGTAGGACGTTATAATATACTTATATACATGCAATTACGCCACTCAAACAACCTGCCGATGTGGTATTGCGTAGCGAAGAGTCGTTAACCTCCCTGTAATATAATAGGCCGAGAGTTAGGACAGGACAAGTTAAACCTGCCATAGCTCTTTCTTCAAAAGGCTATTCGAGATACCCTACATGGTAACGCTCAAATAGACTTAAACAATGATATAGTAATATCTTAGGTTTGCGCGATCACTACACATTATAATAAAACAACTTTTACCCGGATTAATCGCGTGTATTATTGGTTTTTTGTTTTTCCTGACGTTTCGAACACTTTGCAGCGTTCGTGGTCGCAGGAGGACTAAGGTGTCAGGTGTCTCAACAGCTTATTTAAAATTATTTCAGTCTACCGTACATATAATTGATAAATTCATAAAATTATTTTTGTCTCTGATACATATTTAAACTAAATCGCGACGGTATTTCCTAAGACTATCCCTGAGAAGAAATACCGAAACAAACTCAGAGGTCACAGTCGTTTTAAATTTAGAGATACAATTTTATCGAATTATAAATCGTATGCATCGGAACACCTTCAAGTTTATAATTCGATAAAATTGCTGAAGTGTGAACAATGATGTCTGGATTTTCCAAGAGACCTTAGCTTCTGAGCTTTTGTCTGATAGAAAAATCGCCGCTTTCTCGATTATAATGGCATGTAAAAGAATTTGGAAAGACTTATACATATACACAAACATTTCCAAAAAATCAAAACAAAAAAAAATCTCCTCGTGTATGAAAGATCAAACGGTCGACCGATTTGGCTGGTTTTTTATTTATTTATGTTCGTAATATCAGAACAATTTTTACTAAAGAATATTTACCGGAGAACTCGGAAATTTGGAAACTCATTTTGTTCATTAGAAAATTGCACCCGTGCAAAGCCGGGGCAGGTCGCTCATTTCAAATAATATTTTAGTTTCAACCTATAAAAACAACATATGAAGTGGAAATATTTTACGTGTGCTAATATGTTTTACTTTAGACTGGTGATTGGTCGCAAGCTGCTGAGCGTAACGTGTTTATGTGAGAGAAATAATAATAAATGTGTTTTCTTTCTTCTAACGGCCTGGGTTCGATTCCCGGGTTGAGCAAGGTATTATTGGGTTTTTCTATTAGAAAATTCTCAGTGGCAGCCCGGAGCTTAGAACTATGCCCGGTGGATGGCAATAGGCTCTCACCAACTTAGAAAATCCTTTGCCTAACCCTTCGGGGATATAGGCGTGATGCTATGTTATATTTATGTTATGCCAATATTTTTCAAGCAAATAGAAATATATTTTATTCACTTCACAGTATAGCTATGTTTAGGAGTTTCATAACTGTTTTAAAACGCAAGCTAGACCGTGAGCCATACAATAAATTCGTGGAATTCCTAAGCTATTTATAGGTCACTGGAACACGTCAACACGTAGGTAATTCTGATGCATTTTAGTGTCGTTCCAATAACGTTTGTTACTGCGGACGACTATTTTTTTTTATCAGTGACGCACCTTAAATTAACAATGAATCATTTTGTTAAAATCTGTATTCATCGATTTTGTGTAAACATAGCATCACACCTGTATTCTCCGAAGGTGTAAGTAGAGGTGTCCACACAGAATAAGTTTCACCAATGCCTTTATCAAGTCTCATAGTGAGCTTATTGTCATCTACCGGACAATTCCAAACTTCAGGCTGCTACTGTGAATTTCCAACAGAAATCCCAATAACTCTGTCCGAGGAATCGAACTTGCCACCACTAGACCAATGATCGGTTTGTAGGTTCTACAAATCAATTAATCTCGTTTCTTTATACGTAACATATAGTCCTGTATTCTTCACATAAGATTGGTAAGTAGATACCAAGTTAATGATAAGGCACAAAAAAACGCTACGTAATCAAACATGATCCCGAATCCTTGCTTTATATTCCTTTAGAAGTAGGCCGTCTGATTTGGTACAACAAAAACAATGTTTTATCTAAACAGATCGCGCCTGAACGAGGCTTTACGGGAGGCTGGCTACGACATCGACGGCGAGAGATATCCGGAGGGATATCAGGAGGCACCCCTGGCCTACGACGCTGTTTGGGCCGTAGCTTTGGGTACGTACTCTTAGTTTTATGTGTAAATATGTTAAAAGGAAACTTTTTAGATATTTTACGGTCTTCTTCGGGCTAATAAAACGGGGTATTGTTTATGTGTCTTTTGTATAGCATTTTATTTGGGTTTTATCCATTATTATAGAAAAATATAGCTTCGTAAATAGACATTTAAAGCTAAAGAATAAACAACACAACTCTGAATCGCTTAATTTGGTAAGAATAAGTTTGAAGGTTATAGAATTACTTTATATCGTCTCTACTGAGCAATAGGGTTATTGACGAAATTTCACAAAAGGCCTAAATTTAAAGAATATGGTAAAGATTAACTAAAAAAATAGTTTGCAATTTTTTGTGTACCTATTGATTAAATAATAGCTGTTTAAAATTCAAATTTTAAAGGTCGTGCCAAAAGGCGCGATAATGACGATCGCCATTTTGTGACGTCATTACGCAACAGAACTATTGTAAACAAAGGAAACTATTTTGTAAATCATAACATTAGTGCGTAGTATACCAATATTTCGAAAATTGAACTGAAATACGGAGAAAGTGGTTGCAACTGGCTTCCGAAATATCAACAAATTCATCGATTTATTTTGTGTCATGTGTCACAGTGACTGCAAATTGACAATCAATCCTCTGAGTAGTGACGTCACGCAATCATTGGTGTTTCGAGTCACGTGACACATAGATTAAAAATTATGAATTTGTTTATCGAATTAAATGTATTTACGAGTTATTATTAATATTTTCAAAAATACCAAAATTTCTAATAAAATACATTCTATCATTATAGCTAAGTTTCATATTTTATTTCCATCAGTGTCAAATATCCTATTGTATTAATTTAATATTTGGTGTCTCCCGTAATTTCATTTTTGCATGTAAAAACAGGTAGAAATTATTTAAACCCGAAATCCTGAATACAAAATCAATACAATTCCCCGTGAATACTTCCACGAAATTTTCAGTTAAGTATAAATATATTATATTATTCACAATATCACTGAAATATCATATTCAGAATTGTGTTTAAATACTGAATGTTATTTGTTAGGTATTTATTTTCTTAACTAAGAGCAAAAAGAGATTAACAGACGTTAAACTCATTTCTAGTTTGAAGTCATAAATTTTAGTAGCCACCTAAAAGTGCTGACTAACTGTTTGTTTATAAAATTGGAATTTGACGTCACTCAATTCGTCCCATCTTGCTCCAATTGTAGACAGTAATGTTCTAACTTTAGTAGTGTTGGCCTTGTTTAAAAATGTCTCCAATATATCTACATACCTATCACATTTGTGCAAAGCACCCTTAGAAAGTTTCAATGTTCGTAATAAAATTGAACAAGCATAGTGCTCGAGGAACACAATAGGTGGCGCACCCGTCACGTTCCATATTACGTGCTAACACAGCGCGGGTACGTGCAGTTTATGGCACACCATAACAATTATTGACAACTTGCAACACTGTTTCTTTGTCTGCTTTAGGTTAAGGCACACACTACACAAAAACGGCTAAATACCTACGAGTCGAACTCGCGCTCTTAGGTTTTCATACCACTAAAATAGTTTACTAATTATATCTAGTTTAACTATAAATTATGCACTGCAATGAGAGCTTTGATCATTATATTAACCGTTCTTAAGACAAAGCAGGGACAAAAATACCATAAAATAATGTTTTATTTACGTTTTGAATTGTTGTTTTATTACTTGCCATAATTTTTAAAAGTCATTGTGTATTACATACTAGAAAATGTTAAAAATAGGCAAAATGGACAACATAGGCATAATAAGAGAATCTTATTAGCACCCTTTTCTATGGTACCCTAAAAACATAGGCTAAAAACTAACTTCTGGTACACAAGGTAGTGAATTAAAACCTATGAGCTAATCAATGATCGTTGATTCTCTGTACGATAAATTTTATTTACCCTGCAGTAAGTTGAAAAAAAAAAGGTAGGTTCGTTCAACAATGTTCTTACTAGTAGCTTTGTACATTACCTTAAATTGTTCAGATTAAAATTATGTTCTTTGATCTCTCTCGGCCTATATGAATATACCTATGTACGCGGTAACTTACGCTTGACCGCCTATATTTTTTAATCATCTACATTTCCGCGTATTGGAATCACGACCGTGAACAAAAGGCCTTTTGAAAGGGATGGGATGTACACCAATACCTATCGCTGCAAAAATATTTCATATATCGGCCCCAAAATATTTCCACTGTATTATTTTACCATCAAGATTGATAAATATTGGTTTGTTGTTTTTATATAATGAAACAGCATAATCATTATGGCAAGTGTATTATTTATACTTGACTAAACGTGGTGACGGGAAAAAAATAAGGGCGTTTTTGCTGACGAACTATTTATAATATTGTCACCAAAAGACGTGTTAAAATGTGAAAGAAGAATTCACGGTAGTGAGCAGAGGTCAAGATGGCTTTGTGGTCAGTGTGCCTGGAGTATTTATCCGGGAGGTGCAGGTTCGAATCCTGCTCGCACCCGTATTCTATTTCCATTTAATATCATAACTTTAGATTTCACTAAGCATGCGTTAATGCTTTTCAAAGATTTATCTTTAACTGTCTTAGTGTGTTTACACCTGGATTCTTCCACAACCATAACATTCTGTCAAGTGATAATCAAACGATAATTCCCCATCTTCATACTGTTAACTGTGACTGCATAAGTTTAAAGCAACAATAATAAATAGCAGTTATCACAGCCGATGAAACTAAGCGCGCTATCGCCACATTGCTTGCTACGTCACGCTACGCGCGTAGCAATTTCTTTCGTAGCGCGACAACACGTAGTAGCGCCTTACCGGCAAGAACAAACACGCTTTGCCGCAACGCAAACTGATGCTCGCAAACACAGAACGCTCGTCTACGCGACTCATAAATTGCCTCGTGCGAACCACACTTGGTAACGAAGTCAAAGCCACAATTCACAGAACTGTCACCAAGGCTCTTTGAGATAATTCCAAATTTATGCGATTATCTACCCAAGCAGTTACCAACAGAAGGTCGACACTTAAGCGCACGGACAATATGTAATCCTCATATACTTGGATGAAAAGATTAACCTATTTGTATTTCCTTAGCTTTCAACAAAACTATGGAGAAATTGGAGAAAAGCGGGCTTAGTCTGAAAAACTTTACGTACACGAACAAGAAAATTGCTGATGACATTTACGAAGCAATTAATTCTACTTCATTTCTCGGAGTCTCGGTAAGTATTGTTTTATCAACCAATCTTAATTACCATCTCTTGTTAACTTTATAAAGAATTCTTTTATAGGTAATTTTGTATTCTTCAAAATGATTTATTCAGACTTACCTACTCAACAGAACAAAATTTGCATCTTTATCTTGATGCATCAAATGAATAAAACTATTCACTAACCTATGTTGTAGGTATAATATTATAAAATTACATTTTATACCCAGTGTTTCTATTCTAGTAACTTTAATTTGTTCCCCATTTAGATAACTAGCTTTTTAATTTAATTCCTACTTTTTGCAAACAGAGGCACCACAATAACACGAGAAAATAAAACAAGCCTTACTGGTGGTTACGTCAATAGCATAAAACCGCTGCAATTAAAGCCATAAAATTTATTTACGACTAGTTTTTGCTCTCAACTTTACTCGTATAGCCCTCGGGATGGGACAAATGTTTATTGCTTCAAGCGGTCTGAGATTCACATAGACAGTAATGTATAACACAAGTTCTTCAATTTTCATTTGAACACTGACTTTTGATATTCAAAACTTAGGATCATTGGGATCTTAAAGATTAAATACTAAACTTAGGTCATAATATAATATTCATATTGATGGCTTCGTGGCTGAATAACAAACCATTAAAGATAAGCTTCGCTTGCCGCAGTTTGCTTGTGGATGGGTGATTATCACCATAATTTCATATTGAGACTCCTCCATGTCTCGGAGAGCACGATAAACCATCGGTCCCGGTGGTCCCATAAAGATCTATCACAACAGTTACGGGGTAGTTAGATGCCTGAAAGTCTGACAATCAGTCTTACCACTAGAATCGGGATAAGGTCATAATAGGCAATCGCTGATTTTCATATATTCAGTTCGCCTGCATCCGATCAAAGTCCCCTAATTGGAAAAAGGCCAGGCAGTGTATTTTTTACACGACTGCCCAAAAAAAGGAGTGTTATGTTTTTAGGGTTCATGTATGTATGTAAGTACGAGTATGTATGTTTGTGAGTTTTTTATTCCACCATAACTTCTAAATGCCGGAACTGATTTTGTTGTATGGAGTATCGTTAAAATCCTTACATTGTCCCGCGTAACATAGGCTAATAAGATTTAAAAAAAATGGCAGGCATGCTTTTAAATTTTTGAATGAATTATGTTTTTAATCCTATTGAATAAACAACTATCTCATACTCGATCCTGGTTGGAAAAAAAATGCTGTCGGTAGAAGGAGAGTAACAAAAACTGCTAAGAAATTTTGATAGGCGTTGGTTCCATGATGACCGCATCTGATATGCTAGAACAATCCTAAGTACCTAATCTAACAACTCTTAAACAAAAAAATTAAGTATAATATTTCAACATCAACAAATAAATACACATAGTCATCATAGTAAAAAACTTAGGTAATAATTGTAATGTAAAAACTAAACTAAGATAATTTTAGAATACAAAAAGATAAACATGTTTATAACATGCTTCTTATGTATTTAATATCATTTGTAGAATGGTGTCTCATGTTATCTCAAAAACCTCAGGGTAATTAAGAGATTATATTTTGCACTGGTTTAAAAAGTAAAGTTAAATTTGTAATGATTACACACCCAGATCATCATCTATTAGATACGTTTACACACAGGAGCTTTGTAACAACAGTGATAGTCTAGTGGTATGAGTGTTGAACTGACAAGTCAGAGGTCGCACGTTAGAATCCAAGGCCTTTTCGAATTACGTGCGAATTTGAAATGAATTATCACTGCGGTAAAGGAAAACATCGTGAGGTAATCAGCACACCTAAGTGAAGTTCGCGATGGTGTGTAAAGCCATGTCAGAGCCTCAGAGGCCTACGGGCAGTTTAAACTCTGACACTAAGTTGATCATCCACCATACGATAAGAAGAAAAAGCGTTGTTGGTTGAAAACAAAGTCAGATCAGTTGAAGATACCTACTAAACACTTAAAATAAAAACCACAAAAACATATTCTAGCTACATTGGTATTAATATTACACATTTGTATAATTTTTCCCACGACTGCCCAAGTTACTTTGGGGTAGGATACCATTCTCTCTAGATGCAGATTATTTAATTACATAACATAACATAGCATCACGCCTGTATTCCCCGAAGGGGTAGGCAGAGGTGTACGCAGTTCCCACTAAGTCCCATGTGTGAGTGGTGGTGAGCCTATTGCCATCAACTGGGCACAATCCCAAACACCGGGCTGCTACTGACAATTTTCTAACAGAAAAACTCAATAACATTTTGCCCGACCCGGGCATCGAACCCGAGACATCATGCTCAGCAGTCGTGCTTAGGAACACTAGACCAACGAGACAGTCTTTCGATGTTTATTTCGATGCAGATTATTACCAGTATTTAACATGGAGTTACTAGCCGGGGTTGCGGTGAATGAAGTCAAGATTCCGGGCCCCTGGGTAAAGATTATAGGACTTAGTCGGTAACAATCCGGCACAACGTCCATGATGACTTTTCCACACAAGGAAACAAAATAGAATTACTAGGCTATCTAACCTCCACAAAAACAACCCAGTTGCTGAGTATTACGATACCCCGTGACACGACAATACAATGGTAATACTCATGGCAAAACATGTGGTTAGACTAATTGTCATACTTTTAGGCACCCATAATGACTGTCATAGAGCTTTGTTTTACAACCGGGACCGACGGTGGTTTAACTCCTCCAAGTATAAATGGGTTTAGATGTGAAATCATAATCGCCTATCCACAGACCAACCGTGGCAAGCGCAGCATATCCTCAGTCAATTTATTTGTGCGGGTATTACTTAGCCACGAGCCCCTCTGCTAGCTTTTCCCCATCCTGAAAGTTATTTCGCCGCAGTTACAGGATATGAAATCATAACTCGTGCATATAACCTCGCCCCATAATTTGATCGTACGTGATGAATTTCGATATTCATATTACACTTTGGCATGAATAGTTTTTACGGTTTTCTAATATGAACAGTGTGGGAGTGTAAGTTGGTTTTGACGATAAAACACAGTCACAGCATCACGCCTGTATTCCCCGAAAGGGGAAGGCGAGGTGTATACAGTTGTACACCCAGATTTCACCGATGCAGTTATTAAATCTCATGTATATTATCCCCATAGGTGGTGAGCCTATTGCCATCACCCGAGCACAGTACAGTTACATTGAAAAACTTATAAACACTGCCTGACCCGGGACCTCCTGCTCAGGTGTCACCCTGACTAGACCAATGAGGCAGTTGTAATAAAACACGCTCGTTGATAATATTCGTTTATTTAGCAATCATAGTTATGAATTTCGTACATTTAAATATGTCACAAGTCAGTCAGACGTTTTTTAGCATATTTGTTATTTTTAACGGCCAATAGACAAGATAGTAAACTACACTAATAATATAGAAACTAACAAGTTTTTGTTGGGTATACATCAGTATCAATGTCGAATATTTGGCTTTGTAAATGAAATTTCATTTCCTGTTAAATTAGTGTCAAAATGTCAAGCAAATACTTTACCTTAATCCCTAAGTTTTGCGACGGGTCTCCTGTGTAGGGTTAATAATAGGGTTAGATTACGATTCCCTACGGCCCATCAAGGAGGCTTTACGTAGACTAGATTAAACATGATCTTAGCTTGGTGGAGGGACCCTGTATGAAATAAAAAAAGACCTTCACCTCGGAGTTTGTTTCGACGTTTCTTCTGAGGCTGAGTGAAAGAGTACCAATTTAATTTTAATTTGTTGAAGTAGTGGCCATCATGTTGCCGTTCGAAAAGCAGTCTTTCTGGAAACAAAGTATTTTATTTTATAAAAAATATCAAGTTCTTGACAAACTTAATAATGTAGTATAATTCTAATTGAATAAGTAGGTTACTCGATAAGTACGACCAGCTATAGAATTCGCAAAATACATCCTAATTTATAAAACGTCGTAGTTCAAAAACTATCGATCTGACTATTCTGAGTACAACAAATTACAATCTTATCAATTAATAAATAGGAAAAAAAAGTATCCTAATATTATCTGTTATTATTCACGTACGAACATTTAACTCATGATATTGTACCTATACGGGTGACCGAACCGTATAGGGACTTAATTTGATAGCAATAACGTCGCCATAAGACGTGTTAAAATATGGAAGAAGAATTCGCGGTGGTGAGCAGAGGTCGAGATGGCTTAGTGGTCAGAGCGCCTGGAGTATTGATCAGGGAGGCGCAGGTTCGAATCCTGTTCGCGACCGTATTCTTTTTCCATTTAATATAATAACTTTATAATTTAAATAATTATGTTTTTTTTCGGCTGGTGTGGATTAGATTATTTTTACACGACTGCCCAAAAAAAAAGGAGTGTTATTACTATCGTGTTAGACTAAAATAGCACGAGCAATTAATTAACCCATTTTGCTTTAATTAATTGCCACTAATATTTTTGAATAATCTACATATTAATTATGGTCAAGTGTTATTTTGGTATCTGCGTAAAACATAATTAAAGGCATGATAATAACATGAAATTTAAAAGTACATATTATTTGTTCTGTAATTAAGATGTTAGTTAATTCATTGTTACGAAAGATGACACTTTATGTAGTAGGTACAATCAGTGACAAATGTCGATTAACACTCACGAAAACTGCACCGACTCTAGTGCATAAAACGATAAATTAATATCAATGTGTCTCACGAAAGTTAATACAAGTATGTTTATTTATATAGGGTTTAGTCGCGTTTTCATCTCAAGGCGACCGCATAGCGTTGACTCAGATCGAGCAGCTGACTTCGAACCACTACGTAAAGCTGGGCTACTATGACACGCAGGCTGACAACTTGACGTGGCTGGAACGCGAGCGGTGGGTCGGTACGTACAATATTGATTTAATTATGGTCCTACATTACTAATACTAAATATCTAACACGCACAGCTATGATACAGAAATCATATTCAATTTATAATTTACGTGGTAATGATTGTCCATTGAATGGCGCATTATTCATCGATATTCAAGGTTATTGACTGCACTATTTTTAAATGTATAAGACTAGCACTTAAAATAGGAAAATACTCTTTATTATTTCTTCTTTAAACTTTATGATGTTGTAGAAAGAGGATACATTTTAAAAGCTTTCAAAAAACTATCTGGAAAACATAAATTTGCAATTTAATTCACACGCTGTCACGTTTATTGCCAAAACTGTACGTATTCGTATCTCGAAACGAATATTTTATGTTAGTGTCATATAAAACCTTTACAACAATTTAACATAATATACAGGCACATAAAAACGAGGGTTTGTAACATTTCAACAGAACAAGTTTCGCACAGCACAACAAAACGAGAAAAGAAATTGTAATTAATTTTTTTATAAAGAATATTGCTTAAGGGCAAGGACTGGGCGGGTACTTCTCAGTACTCATAATAACCAAGCTAATGGTATCGTAAAGTCAAAGCAGCAAAAATTCTTTCGTTAGTGGAACAGGAGAAAAATGCCCGTTAAAAGGAAAAATGGGAGCGATTATAGCGCGTACATTACCTATGTTTCGTTTCCTGTATATAATAGTTTTATGGTTGTTTTACGAGCGTCACACACGTTTTACTGAGCCATGAAATTAATCTGGATTTGGGCAGGTGGAAAGGTGCCTCCCGACCGCACGGTGGTCGTAAACGAGTTACGAACGGTTTCTCTGCCGCTTTTTGCGTGCATGACTGCGCTCTGCATCGCTGGGATCCTTGCCGCCATTGCACTAATTGTCTTCAACATTTTGCACAGACACAGGAGGTAAGAAACCCTATATATCCTGTTTAAAAGCCTTTGTCAACGTCAGGCCCCACCCTCCAGTCACTACTGGATTCGGGTAGTGCATGATATTGACAAGGGTCTTGTAAGACAATCCAATTAATTAACTTTATGCCTGGACCGTGTTGAACGAAAGTGGTTACGCTGCTACGATGTTTCTTTAAACCTCGATAACTAAGTATAACTGCTGGTTAGGTACATGCAGTTTTTCCCTGTTTTGTTAACATATTGGAGTATCTACTCAATTAATAGTACATTATGATGGAAGTGCCCTAAGTTGGTCATCACAGTCAAGGTTGAATTGCTAACAGAGCCTTTAAGCGAGGGTAGCAATGCCCGAGACTTTTTTAACCAAGGGCACGCGTCTCAAACAACGTTTTTCAACACTTTTGCGAGGAAAAAAAGAGTAAACTAAAATTATAAAATTTTATAAAGACATTCAATTAAGAACATTTTGTAATTAAAATGGCGTGCAAATTTCTTTTTCGTACGTCGAATCTATGGTCTATTCGCGTGCAAGGGGAAGGAGGCTCAATGACGAATGCCAAACAGCCTTATAGTAAAAAAAAATAACCCAGAAACAATGCTAATTTGGCCACAGAAACATTTTTTTTATTAATGAAACGTTATATTTTATCTAACGCTGTATGTAGGTAATCACAAAAATGGTAAATTTCAGCAGAGTCAAGTCAATCATTTGCATAAAAAAAAATATTTTTAAATTTTGGCAAATAGTTTTATGTCTATCACGAGTTGTATTCAACACACTTGAAAGGAAATAAAACAATTGATTAATTTGTTAAAATTAGGCGCGGTTTTCTTTTTAGTGCGCCGGGTCTATGGTCTGTGCACGGCTTGACTTGACGAAGTTGCTTGAATTTTAGTTTGACAATCTATGGTTTGACATTAGATGTCAAATCATGATTTATTTATGAATAAAGTGAATATTCTTCCATTAATAACACAAATTAGCTAATGTTAATTTGTTGACTAAAATAAATAATTCGAAGAATCGAAATGTTTATTTGTATTACTTAAATTAGCACACCCACAAAAATGATAAATTTCATACTAAGGAGTTATCCAAACATCAATACTCTTTGCAGAGGTTTATAAGTAAATGTAAAGGTATCACTCTGTTTTTATATTTTTAATTACCGCATTAAAGCGGTAAAAATTATGAAATCTCAATATGAACCTAAAAGCGCTGCAATAAGAGCTACTTTACGAGCAAGTGTGTTGAAAATTTTAATTGAGTAAATAGATAAAAAATAAGAGGTTAAAATTATTTATTTCCTTTTTATTTGGATGTGTTGAATTATAAATAAATAGCTAATATAGTATAAATAATTACTTAAGACTGCCAACACGGTTTTGTGGGACAATGATTCAACTGTAAAAATATATCTACTTAAATGAACTATTGTTAATTTTAAATTTAATAAATCTTTCAGTTATTTTCAACTTTAAAGATCGCTGCGCATATGAAAATACGTTTGAAAGATTGATCTGTATTTTAGTTTTCTTATTTTATTTGGTAATGTGATTAAGATAACCTATGGAGGGGCTCGTGACTAAGTAACAATCGATTAGAGCCACATTACGAGCAATTGTGTTGAAAAGTTATTTTGACTAAGTTAGATAACAGATTCTATTCAGTTTTCATTAAGGAATAGGTACTCCAGGAGCGTCCAGATACAGCTATTATTCTTCGAAGACCTGCAAATCTCAGCTCATTTTTATCGAAAACAAGTGTAGCTAAAATAAAAGCTCTTCTCGGCAGCTTCGCTCGCTGGTCGTTGTTTTACCCGGCGGCAGCAGAATTTTATATACCAAACGAGCAATTTGCGATGAGATGAATGTAAATGATCCGACGCAGTGAACAGTCAAAGGGGAACTCTCGATAGTGTTGCGAACCGCCATCTTTATTTTGTTTTTGTTTATATATTATACTTTTATGAATCATGCCAAGGCTGTTCGATGGAAAAGTAGAACACGATTTTACAAGAGTATAAAATGACACAAGGAAAAGGAACGAGACTACCTTACTGCTTTAACAACAAAATAAACTCGATTTTCCGAATCCGTTGTGCGCTTACTTTGTTTTGGTTTTTATTACGTGAAACCAATGCTGCAGTCGTTAAAGTCTATACATTGGGTCGTAATTTTTGTTCGAGTTAGATATGCTGCAGTATAACATAGAGTATTGTGTGCAGGGTGATTCAGTGGTCGCACCCAGCGTGTAATACGGTGATGTTGTGCGGGTGTTGCATCTGCTTGAGTGCGGCCATCGCGCTGGGCGTGGATGGGCGCTGGGTGATGCCGGCACACTTCTCCGGGCTGTGCGCTGCTCGAGCGTGGCTGCTCGCCACTGGATTTTCCATGGCGTACGGCGCTATGTTCACTAAAGTGTGGCGAGTGCATCGGCACACCACTAAACCGAAAGTGGAAACAAAGGTAATGAACTCGATGATTGGATTTTCCTATGTTGGTTTTGCTGGTAGAATTTTAAGTATCTTGTTTAACAGACGCATCCGAACTGTTACGACTACAGTATATGAGGGCAAAACAATTTTATTTTATTTTTGTACTCTTTATCCTGTCTTGTTTATGTCACTTGTCACATCATGTACATCACATTTCATTTCACGCTTAACCCGAAAAGAATAGGAATACGAAAATCCGAAATAATATTACATTAGAAGGAACTTGAAACAGACATTCGTAACACTGCCGATATTAACGCTACATAAATTACATGTGATGTGACGTAATCGTTTCCAGAACGTTACAGAAGTATTTGGCACATTCATCTAACAGAAGGCAGATACTTTACCGACAGGCATGAATGTGAAAGCAAGTCCTTTTCACCCCAATACACAATATAATGGAAATTAGATCGTCTCATGTCACTTTACATATCGAATGTTTGCGTTTTTTGTTTCCACACTTCATTGCGTCCTCTGAAGTTTTCCTATAGGACTTATTGAGATCACATCCGATGAGGCCCTTGTAACCAAATGAGAAACAAGAGCTTTTCGAGGTATCGGATTTTTGTTTTTTTAAACCTCTCGTACACGCGTCTAGTCGTTTAAATATGAATGTTGTCGACTTCTGATTTCACTTTATTGGAAAAGTTCGCGATTATTTGGCTTTCTGTAAAATAAATGGTTATCATTTACATGAGTTGAACATCAACTCAAAAAGTCTAAGTTTCCACTTCTTTAAGTATAATGGAAGCTATAACTCTGAACATCTGTGAAAACTTTATCTCCTGTTAACAGAAAAAGCGCATCCACGGCTGGAAGCTATACACGATGGTGGGGGGACTCCTAGTGGTGGACGTGGCACTCCTCACAGCGTGGCAGCTCAGGGATCCCCTGCAGCGGCGCGTGGAGATCTTCCCTCTAGAGGCTCCGAGACATCACGATGATGACGTCCACATACGACCCGAGCTGGAACACTGCGAGAGCAAACACAATACAGTGTGGCTTGGTAAGTCAAGCAAATTAACTTATAGGACGTGACAATTCCCGCAGAGAGGCATCTCAGGGACTCTCTGCAGCGGTTTTCCCCTAGAGGGCCCACGTCCATATTACAACTTAACTAATATTATAGTCCTAGACGGGACAATCCCACGTTTACTGCCCAGGAATCCTTTTCAACGGTCTACCATTGCAACACCACGATGATTATTCAACTCTAGCTGAAATATTTGTGACAAACCGCACAAGAACGTGCCAAGTGGAGAGTTCTCGTTTCGGAGGACAAGGCTCATTTTGGATCGCTGAGCCAGAGGAGCTACTTTTTAGTTATCTGGAACACTACAAAAATAAATACTACACTATAGGTCAAAGTTTACTTGTATGCAACGTACAACGGGTTTTTTGTTTTTTATTTTTTTTTCAACGTGGAACACTCCCTAGGAATTTATTCCTGTATCTTGATTGCGTTTACAGATACATAATTTCACATGCACACATATACATACCCAGACTCGTAGCAAATCGTACAAATATTTGCTGCGTGATACGATATCTATAATTAATATTAAATGCCGAATAATAAAATAAACAACGTAAAATCTTCTCAAACAAAAATAAATATAAAATCACTAAAATGCCCAAGCACTAAGTTTTATGTAACATACATATAACCACTCGCACACTTCCTCTAAGCGTGCCGCCACTTGCAGCATTACTTGCTAGACGTGGGACTTACGCCAAAAACGGTTACTACATCTATATGTTTCTCATATAATAATAATAATAATAATAATAATCTTTATTGGAACTAAAAACAGGTTTACAATTAAACTGTGTTCGATAATAGCCACATTAGTTAGGAACTGTGTCGCAGCTATTAACGCCCACCTCCAAGAGGAAGAAGACAGCAGCGTTCCAGATTACATCTAAAATATTACAATATAATTTTATAAATTATGTTTAATTGTGTATGTGTGTGTGTGTGTGTCAGTGTTGTGTGTGTGTTATGTGTGTGTGTGTGTGTTGTGTGTGTGTGTGTGTGTGTGTGTGTGTGTGTGTGTGTGTGTGTGTGTGTGTGTGTGTGTGTGTGTTTGCGCGCGTGTACGGAGGTGTGAAAGGAGAAATATGGATTTACGTTCTTACAAAATGTTCTAGTTCTTCATACGTGAGACCAGACAACCACTGGTCGGTGAGCCTTCTACAATCACGGGAAGAATAAGGATAAATATTAAGTAGCCTATTAACCTTATTGTATATAACGGGGGCAAAAAACGCAAACTGGCGTCGCACTGTTTTAAGTTTGGCTGAGCACAACTGGCAAACTCTATCTGATCTACGTTTACATCTTACAAATTCAGGATCAAAAACCAGTTCAGAATGCTTTCGTAAAATTACATTTAGTACAAAGGAGTGCCTTACTGTGGGTACTTTACACAACGGGTACAATTCGTTGGTTGGAAATCGAATGGGTTTGTGTGCCAGGACTTTAAGAACAGCCCTCTGTGCCCTTTCAAGACGTAGTAGGAGACATTTACCGGCATTGCCCCAAGCCGTCACACAATACGTGATAATGGAGTGAGCGAGTGCAAAGTATACTGTTCTCAGGGTAGGGAAATCAGCAGAATTTCTTAAATTTTTAAAAACAAATATTAATTTTCTTACCCTAGGTACTAAAGCATTGATCTGCTGACTCCATGTCATTGAATCGTCAATCAAAACTCCAAGATACTTAACAACACCCGTTCGCAAGATTTTGGTGCAAGTACAATGAATGTTAGAAACTGAACTACATTTGTGTGCTGTCAAGGTAAGGAGGGAAGGAGGCTGTGATGCCGATCTTGAACTAAATGTAACAAAGCTAGTTTTATCCAAGTTTAAGGTAAGCATGTTCCGCGCAAGCCATCTCATAGTTGCGTGTAGGGCCAACTCTGCATTGACGAGAGTCTCAGTCCAATCACTGCCATGTACAAGTAGAACAGTGTCATCAGCGTACATAATCATTTTGGAATTAGGAAGGGTGAGCCCACAAAGGTCATTGATATATATTAAAAACAGGGTAGGCCCAAGGACACTACCCTGCGGGACTCCGTAATTTAAAAACATTTCCTTGCTGGTGTAATCATCTATTCTTACAATCTGTGAGCGATCCTCCAAATAACTCTTGAATAGCTCTAGTGAAAGTCCTCTTATACCAGTGAGTTCCATCTTCCCCAGCAAAAGAGGGACAGAGACAGTGTCAAAGGCTTTAGAAAGATCTAAAAAGATACCGATTGTCTTGTGCTTACTATTCAAATTTTTAGCTACTGTGTCTAATAAATCCATGACAGCGTCTTCAGTATTTTTGCCAGTCCTAAAACCATACTGATTATTGGCAATAATATTATGTACATTGAGGTAGTTAAGTAGACGCCTGTTTAAGATTTTTTCAAGGAGTTTAGAAAAAATCGTTAATACTGAAATGGGTCTATAGTTATTGACACTGCCCCTGTCTCCACTCTTGAATATTGGGTGAACTAAGGTCCTCTTAAAAACCTTGGGGAAGACTCCAGATGCCAAAACGAGATTAAATACATGACAGATGACCGGAATAAGAATCTTCCTGGCAGCACTAATTAGGGTTGCGGGGATGCCATCCCAGCCTACAGCACTATTCAGTTTAAGACTGATAATGAGTCTCTCGACTTCTTCATAGTCTGTATTAAAAATGGCCATTGAGTTAGGATAGCGACACATCCCACCAGCGCAAAGCAAATCCGCAGATCCATTGCCCACCAAATTGTCAATTTTGGAAGCTAAGTTTGCTCCCACATTTGAGAAGAAACTGTTTACTAAGTCAACTGCACGGGTTGGGTCAGCCGCGATTGACAAGAGCTCACTAGCAGAATTTTTATTTGTATGAATATTGGAGATTAATTTAATAAGGTTCCAGGTAGCCTTTGGATTTTTTCGATGTTTTTCAAATTCAGTCCTTTCATACTGGCGTTTCAATTTCTTCAATAAATTGTTACAAAAATTTCTATATCGGGTATAAATTGTTTTCAAAGTCTCATTACTAAATTCTTTTTTTGTTTTACGGTACAACTTATCTCTATTTCGAATACATCTTAAAAGACCCGGTGTAACCCAAGGTTTAATAATGCGATTTTTACTCGGGATAGTAGAAACAGAACAATTTTTATTAACAATC
This sequence comes from Xylocampa areola, assembly GCA_935421205.1. Lineage (NCBI taxonomy): Eukaryota > Metazoa > Arthropoda > Insecta > Lepidoptera > Noctuidae > Xylocampa > Xylocampa areola. Next base: position 14,696,595 of record OW285201.1, read on the forward strand.
GAAGATACAATATTCACTAAGTTAGATGCAGCAGTGTCAGCGTCACAGCAGTTTAAAACAGAGGAGAAGTCGGTAGATTTAAGCGTATTAACACAAGCGTCTATATCCACACGCCTTGATCGTGCAAAGGATTTAGGAGAGGCAAGACTAATATTGCAGAATGCTAAAATTGGAGCGTGATCAGTAATAAGAGAATCGAGAACTAAAGATATAGATGGTTTGTTAGATTTAATAATCATATGGTCCAGGCAGCTATCATTGCGTGTAGGGAAAAGATAAGCAGGAAGCATAGCATGAGATGCAATGGTGTTTAGGTACATATCAGTATTTGGGTCAGTACAGTTCGGAGCTATGTTTATATTAATATCACCGACTAAAATAATGGTTCTAAAAGTTTTTAATGAATATAGTATTAAATCAAGACTGTAAACAAAGTTTTCAATATTACGATTTGATGGCGATCGGTATACAGCAATAAGTGCTATTTCATTTCGATATTTGAGGACCAGACAATTTGCGTCAGAGAGTGAAGGTTTATCAACAGTGAATTGAAGCTCTCGTTTAGTGTAGACAATTATGCCATCATTCTGACTAGAATGTTCAGAGCAAGAGGTTACAAAACCAGGTATAGGGGGTATATGGGGACATTTACGGAGCCAGCATTCTGACAGGACAATTATATCAAATTGTACCTTAATCCGATGTAAAAGTAAGAGAAGGTTATTGAAGTTTATACTGTTGCCTATACTTCTTATGTTCATATGAAATATTTTAAAACTGTAACTAATATTATATAAATATGATTTAACTTGTTCCGGTGAACATTGGTATGATGTTGACACTGATAACTGCTCTATATCATCAATAATTTTTGCATTATCATCCATGTCCGAGACCAAAAATTAACAGATATTCCATAACCATATATCTCGTCACACATACAATAACACAACGTGTAGGACGCCGAATAAAACATATTCCAATATTATCATAAAGCCAGTAAACTAATAAGAATAAAGGACGGAGCTGTATGAGTATAGTATATAGATGTAGTTTCCGACAAGAACGTTTTATAATAATATAATATTTGATTTTAAAATTGCATAGCTGATGTCACGAACATTTTCTAGGTTATTCTTTTAGTGTAGTAACCATCGTGATAGATTTTTCATCCCTTTCTGCATGAGAAGAGGAAGTTATTTTTCTTTTCTGCAGTTACAGTTTTGTAATCATTTAACGTCTAATCGCATAACTACAATTGATACAGCTTGATCGAATCATCAAGCTGAATAAAATTATATAGAGCGATTAAGTCCCATTTACAGGTAATTTTTTCAAATGGGCGTGGATTGCCAAATCCGGTACCTTAAGGAATAGCTAGCTACAAACACACTAAGGTGGTGAAAAATCAATATTGCTACCCAGGAATCGATCCCGCTGATTTTGAAGACTAAAACACATGATGTTACACATGTATACATCATCCGATAGTGTCGCTATTACTTATAGTTTCGGATTTAGCCATCCACGCCCATTTAAAAAGTTCATTCTGTATATCACAAATAACCTATTATTTTGACTGCCTCTGGCCGCAGTTGCGGCTACCTAGTGTGAGGTCTAGTTTCAGTTCCTGGGTCGGGCGGTGTTATTGGATTTTTCTCTTAATAAATTCTTGGTAACAGCCCAGAGTTTGGAATAACAACCGGTAGATGGCTGCAAGCTCATCATCCATTATATGCGACTTAATAACGGCATTTATTGCAATGTGGGTACACAACAGTATACCTCTGCCTATCCTTCAGAGGAATACAAGCATGATGCTATGCAAGGATGTTTGTATTATGTTATTTTATTTTTTTATCCAAAATGGATATACGTTTGGCCACCAACTCGCCTGCTGGTAAGCGACGGTGTGGCCAAGGATGGATCACGTAGATCCAGAATAAACCTACTCATTCTTAAGTAGAGTGGATAGATTTGGGGCTGCCAGACTCGTCTCCCACAACACGTGGGAGACGAGTCTGGCAGCAACCGTGTTTCGGGATGTAGTCCGGTGCAACCGCTGCTTCACGGCATGGTTTCGTCCGGTGGGTGGTAACCAGCCGCGACCGAAGCTTCCCACCAGAGTTGTGTTGCCTGATTGACACCACCCAGGAGCCACGTGTAGGGATTCCATTTTAAGGGTGCACTCCTACGGACGCGAGCAACTCAGCCCCTAAAATAATGCAGATGTTGAAAATTATCTCTTCACGCTATGGCATGCAAGTGACAATAGCAATTCAAGTCAAATTACGATTAGACAGGTCTTAATATTGTCTACGATCAATACAGAGGGCATTATTGTTAGGGAATGCTACTGGGAGTCTGAACTGTCAACCGTTAATTACATATTCAAGATAACAATACGTATAGATCGGATCTTCCATCAGTATAAGATCAATTGCAGACACTAAGATGAAAATAGGTTCATCGCAAACCCAATACAATTTGGAAATTAAGGCGGAGACCTTTTCTCAGCAGTGGGATGCTACGAGCTTAACAATAACAGTTTTAACTAACATAAAAAACATCAATTCTTTTGAATTACTTTGGTGGTCAGTGAATAAATGTGTCGTCCCCCTAACTAATATGAGAAAGGACTCGTTTAAGATTTCGTATCACCAGGTACACATAAAAGACCCTATACCGCTAATACTGAACACAAATTAAATAAAAATGAACACCTAAAACTGAAACTCTACTATGATAGACCAGCTTAAGGTCAAAGTGTCACCACGAACGTGCAGGCCGCACCGTGGTGACACTTTGACCTTCAGCTGTTTGTACTTGCTATGGTCCTTAAACTATTTAATGAAATCTAATTAAACGTATCTATCTTCATTACATCAAAGTCCTGAATACCGAAGAATTTCTACTTAAACGCCCTTTAGGCCTTTTATATAATTGGATTGCCAACAAAATCTGACTTATTAAGCTTTTTTGTTTCACTCAGGAACAGAAGATTCTGCTTTTTGATAAGTTCGGAGAATATAAGGTAACCTTAATCATAATTAATTAAGTTTATCAAAATTATAGTACAATCAAAGCGGAGTAATATGAGCACAGCAATGAAAACATAGGACTTTCACTTGCATTACGTGACTAGCCAAACTTTTTCATTACAATCCTCTCATTATAAAGGAGGCCTTTTTCTAGGCATATGATTATGAAACCAGCTGTCTCTCCAGTTTAATAAGTAATTATGGATCTTTATCCAACGTCTGAACCGATATACGTCCTGTCAAAATATTGTCCTAAGGTAAATAATTACTCTAAGTATTAAAGTTATTGATAACGATTTTAGCTCTTAAAAATTATGTTTAAGCTTTCAATAATAGTTGCGATCTAGTGAAGTCGAAGAAAGAGAGGTAACCAAAGTAATCGGTACTTTTAACGACGTTTAAAAAACCGAAACTACCAACTAAAATTTAAACAACAATTCAAGATAAATCTTTGAAAAGCATTAACGCATGCTTAGCGAACTCTAAAGCGAACTCTTTTTCCATTTAATATTGTAACTTTAAACAACAATTTTGAATGTAAACTTGTAGTAACATGCGCCACTCTGTTGGTATTGACATCGTCTCTCTTTGAGTCTTCCTCCAACAACGAATACTAGGTTTCATTTTAACGCATCACTAACCTACTCTAAAATATTTCGATACGAGCTATGCGAACAAAAATATCGTTCCCCATAAACACAACATTTCAACTTGAAACTTCTTAAAAATAAATAAAACATCCCTCGCCAGCCTCCACATTTTTTATTTTAAATGCCTACTTAGTACCGGCGGCGTTTAATTTGATACTAACTTTTAATTACAAAATAAACCAACTTAAATCTGCGCCCACCCTTATACAAACAACAATAATTATGAAAGATGAGCTCTAACACGAAGTGATTTAAAGTACCGTAAACAGTAAATTATATAATATAAATCTTTCTTAGTCTACTGCGACTCATTTACGCCGGTAACTTGGAATTTTAAAAGTTTTTCCGAAGTCGTTAATAACAGCTGTTCTCTTTGTTATGTTGTTTTGTGTCACCTTTTGTTTCAAGTACAACCCTTTCAAGGGCCTAGTAGCCATAAATACAACTGTGTGTAAGACAACGGTAGGACTTGTGTTACTGATAATAATAAACCTATTGCTAATTGCAACTCAAAAATATTGTCCATTAAATACAAATTAACGGTAAATGATCAACCCACATTTATAAATTAAGATAATACCATTGATAAACTACTCCCCGTTTCACAAAATACTCCATTTACATTTATATATTTTGTTTTAGGTGTAATGTACGGATACAAGGGTCTAGTGCTGGTGTTCGGTTTATTCCTCGCCTACGAGACGCGGTCGGTGAAGGTGCGCCAGATAAACGACTCGCGATACGTTGGCATGAGCATCTACAACGTGGTGGTGCTGTGCCTCATCACGGCTCCAGTCACGCTGGTCATCGCCAGTCAGCAAGACGCCGCCTTCGCCTTCGTCTCCCTGGCCATCGTGTTTTGCTGTTTCCTCAGCATGGCGCTTATTTTTATTCCCAAGGTAAGTTAAAACTATTTCACTGTATACGAGTATTGTATTAATATTTAATAAGCATCTACACTGACGCACCTTCAGCTTAGTGTCCCAAACCGTGTTCTGCAAAAAAAAATGTGTGGCCTTATAATAAGCAACATAGTGATGGTCGGCTTTGTTATAACATACAGATAATCGCCCGTCAATGGGATGCAAGCTTCGGCTTCGTCTCTTATTTTTTGTTAACTATACAAGAAAATTATTTTTCCATCATGGCGTCTGCTATTTTTAATTTATGGCCAACTTTCAATGTGTTTCAATTCCAACAATAAACGGAAATGGTGGCGTGGCATCTTCACCATTGCCTCCATGAGCAATGTACTACATAAATCACCGTTGTACTTTGTTATAAATGGTGTTTATTCATATTCTGAAGGCGTGTTGAAATGTATCTTAGTACACGTAGCCAAGTACATAGTGGTAATACATTCTATCATCATATTCCGTTGTTCACCGAGCTGTAACAAATTCACTAACAATCGTGTTTAGACAGCCTCAGAGCTTCTGTTGCAGCACTTGCATCAAACACAGATGGAATAATATATGCAAATACAGAATATGACACGAATATACCATTTGCAGTATCACCTGTAATAAAACTACCTACACAAGTAGAATACAATTAAACATTTCTTTATATACAGTTTTATTGTTTTGTAGAAAACTTTCTTGTAAATATTATTTCTATATTAATAGTAGTAATATTAAAAGTATAATTCTGTAAACTGAATTCTCAAAAGGTTCTATTACAATATTCCACTCGAAAAACTATTCACATTACAAAACTTTAATCCCTTGAATAAACCTGCGCTCAGCAGATAAAATGAAACTGGAGTGAACAACAAAAATGGCTTAAAAATCGGAAATCTAAATAAGTCTTCAGAACATTTATTTTATGAGAGAGATAATGGTGCTTATTGACGTAAACAAACATTTCGTCTTGCTATTTGTAAATTGAGAACGCAGATTACGACTAAAAAGGGCGAATTGATTCAGCTGTTAAAATATAAACCAAAATTTCATTTACGGCAGAAGTTGCCCTCCCTTACTGAAATTAATGCCAGCCTACCTTCGAGATATTTTCACACGATTTAACATGATAATCGGTATAATGGAGCGGCAGTTTAAATAGAAAAATGTCTTTGTCGGGTGTTAACGTTGCTGCTAACGGCACTATATTCACATTACGGGGCTACGGCCACGGCAAAATTTATAAAAATATAATGTTGTATCGCCACAAGGCCATTTTCAATTAGAAGTTAAAATTTTAATAGATGCGATTATTTGGTACTAAATCGAAATCTATCTAAAGCGTAATTTATTTCCAAGGCTCAAGAGTAATATGTTGGTTAAGTTGGTACCAACTTATCCAACATATTACTTTGTTATTTTGTCAGCTTAGTTATGTAAAGTCTGTCAAAATAACGCAGTAAATACGTTGGTTACTTTATAGTTAAGTTGTTGCTGCACAGTCGGTCTAAAGTAGCACTCACTACAATATAAATCTGCATGGTTTCCATGATAATAATAGTATAGCCAATTCAAGATATGTCTTTGAAAAAGCATTAACGCATGCTTAGCGAACTCTAAAGTTACAATATTAAATGGAAAAAGAATACGGTCGCGAACAGGATTCGAACCTGCGCCTCCCGGATAGATACTCCAGGCGCTCTGACCACTAAGAGGTCGAGATGGCTTAGTGGTCAGAGCCCCTGGAGTATTTATATATTTAGACCGTATTCTTTTCCATTTAATATTGTAACTTTAGTATAGCCAATGTTAAAAAAAAAACACTGTATGCTATACAAACAAAAACATGTAGTATAATTAAAATATTGAAAATTAACCAACTGGTAGATATACCTTTACCTATCTATACTAGTATGTACTTATGAAAGTGATTACAAACCGATCAACGGAAATACCTTTTCACATAAATACATACATTAGTAGTACTAAAAGCGCAACACACGTACGGATTCATTGCTTAGAAACAATGTATAATAATGCAATAATAATCTTTGCCGTCTGGTCGTTGTACATAATTCATAGCACTTGTTCGATATTGCGATGTAGGGAAATTAGTTATATTGTTTACAAGGAAAAACATCCTTACCAGCTTATATTTAGCTTCAACTTTTTACTCACAGTAATTGAAGACAAAGATACATTAATGAATCATGTTTTTTTCAGTATCTATAACGTTGTTCAATATTACGGGCCTTTGTTATTACTTATACCTAATAGTTAATAACTTTGGGACACATCTCTCCATAAAAGGATCTCATATATACCTATTTGATCCGAATGATCAATTCTAAGCATAATTCTAAAACCTCTACCTCAAATATTCTTTAATCAAATTACCTACTTAACTACAATAATTACTGCTACAACAAATGCTCGTAAATGAATTCCATACAACAGTAAATGTTCATCAAATAACTTTAATATCTTTACACCCAGGTGATCGAGGTGATCCGCCACCCCACGGAGCGCGCGGAGAGTGGCCGAGGCTCCGGCTCGGGTTCCGCTCCCGCTGATGAAGAGCGCTACCGGGAACTAGTCAAAGAAAACGAAGAATTGCAGAAACTCATCGCGCAGGTAAATGATACATTTTTATTGTACGGTGACGGCTTAACACACCTTCGACCAACATCTCTAAGGTGTTCTGGTTTCCTCACGGTGTTTCATTGAGCGGTTTGAGCAAATGATAATTAATTTGTATGACGCACATGACTACGAAAAGTCAGTAGTGGTGGCCTTGGTTTCGACCTGCAGCCCTACACTTGCCAGTCCAACGATAATACGACTAGGCAGCTAGGCTCATTGATATCTATTGTATATTCAAACTTATTTTAACAAGACAACGGTCAACGAGTAGTAACCTGTATGTTTTATACTCATTACCTAAGTTATGTTATACATATATGGTTTCACTTGACGCGCTTCTTATCAGCAACATCCAGTCTGGTTTTTGGGTTTTTGATTTAATTGGCGTTTTGTCTAACCTCCTTTTGATTTGTTTATAACGGTTTAGATAAATCTACAACATAATTTTGGAGACGACACCATCATGTAGTATGTAGTTATAGTTGTCATAGATAACACTGGAGTATTTGAACATTACATTTTACTCCAACTGCCAAAGAGACATAATGAAAAACATCTACGATATGTCTAACCATCGATAATGTAATTATTTTCTCTCGATGTTTTCATCCAGTATAAAATATGTCCAATTCTATAAACCAAATATCACTAGTATCAATCAATTCATTCAGTTAAAACGAACGCTTAACGCTCCATCTCTAGTTACCGTTGCAACATAGTAGCGAGAGTTTATTCCCAAAAATATTCGTGTTTCCCAACCGTTTTGGTCGGAGTGCATTTGCAAACATACATTTATGCATTATGCAGGTATATACCTCCGTTATGTATGACTCGCGTGCAATCATGGGATGGAGTGTTCGCTCTAAATTTACATTCACATAAATAACGTGAGAGTCACCTTGACACGGACGGGAAATAAAACTTTCGTGAAAAGGAAACCCGTCTATCAGTGGGTTTACCTGAGACCGTTGACGGAATTTGATCTTAAATGACAACATTATGCGAACAGATGCGAGATTTTTGGGATGGGGAGAGTATTTAGAGGGTCAGATGGTCAGAATAAAAATACTACTAGCTACAATTATAATCTAACCTTTCGGCCGGTCTGTCTGTGACGTCGGTCAATGCAAACTGGTCGAACGTCAAGCAATTCTGAGATTTTCTATAATATTCGTACCGTGTTATATTTTACGAATTTACAACAAAGAAACCACGATTCTTATTGTTAACGATATTGCACGTTCATTCCGTTGTCTTAATTACGTGAGTCATATCAGATCGTTATAGTTCATGTCTACCCCACAATTTATCTTATCTTTACGTAGATATTTCTGTCGGCTGCTACGCTAGCTTATTTATAAATTATCTCTGTTTTATCATAATTCCATGACTGCTACAATATGTTTTGGTTACTTGCTTAAATTATAGGAACAACTACGTCATAATCTTAATAAATTCTTACTTAATAATTTCACTTCGTAAGTCAATAAGATGTAAATGCAAACGACGGAAACATCTTCTTGTAAATAACTTAAAGAGTTTTACACCCACTCTATCCATAATGGATTACTTTCGCAAACTCATTATTCAAAACGAGAGATTTCTTACTAAGGAAAAGGCTTAATCTTGCCACTTCCTCCAAAAAAAAGGTGTTCATCCCGCTTTATCTCTGGCACCTGAAGGTGTTTCAGTTTCATGTTTAATTCATCTTCTTTGAAGGAGCTGCGACACATCCTTCGTTAAATAAAGCACCCTTCTACTATCCGTATAAATATTCTTATAGTTTTCATAAGTCACCAAGGCGCCCAAAGCTTACATGTTGTTTTGCGAGTCTATGAGTGTGTGCGTAAAGTATGTCTTATGTCCAATAATTTTGACATCTAAAATGAGTAAAATAAATGAAAAAGGCGTTTTCATGAAAGTTGAACATGACACTGGATACATAAGATAATTTCATTAGGTAGTCGACTATAAAGCATAAAAATTAAATTAAACAAAAAAAAAAAACTCATTTAATTCGGGCATAGTATCCCATATAGACACAGTTTTAAAATACATTAGACATAACAATCGATTCAGTTTATAAATAAAGTAGTTCAAGTTCATTACAATAAAACGAATTCAATAAAAAATCATAAAATTGTATAGCATTTTAGTAAGTTAATTGAAAGTAAAACATCCAAAAAGTAATTTTAAATATATATAATAAATCATATTATTATAAATTCAGTATAAGTTCGTTAAAATTATAGTTTATATAGAATACGTTCCTTGCAATAAAATTATAAATAAAATTGAAATGATAAAATTACAATAAAATTAAAATGATTAAATATAAATCCTTGGAAAGCACCAACGCACGCTCAGAGAAATCCAAAGTTATAAAATAATACATATACTTTTTTCATTCAATCTTAAAGTTATAATATATAATATACTTTTGGAAAATAAAGTTGTTAGAAATATCTATTTATACCTATGCAAAAAAATATACTGGTAATTTTTTGTGTGACTGAATAGTTATTGAATGAACCAGTATTCTAATGCGTAAACCTGATAATAATACTAAATTGCGTAACTACTAAGTTAATTAATTATTATAATCAAAATACGTAACTGCGCGGCTAATAATACCATGATATTGAAAACAAGTCAGATTAGTTGAATTATTATCTCATTAATCTCCGATAATGCCAATTAGTTTCAATAGACTGCAAACATAAATTATGTCTATAGTTTTAGATTTAAATAGGGGTTATAGAAATGTATTCACGTATTTGGCATCAAACGGTTACCTAAAATAAAAAATCCTTTGTAAAGAACCATTGACTATACGCACTACTTTCTTAAAGGTTTTATTTTACGAAATTTAGACTATGTATCTTTTACGTAGGCAAACAGTACGAAGTTATTTTCTAAAACGTATTTCTTACGAGGGTAAAGTTGTATAAAAATCTCATATTTTTTTGAAGTTAAGGAAGTCTTTGCTAGTTAGATTCCTAATAACTTAATTTTAGTTTTTTCGTAGAAATATGAAAATCTAAATATTGATTAATTTTGTACCTTGAAATACGTCATATAAAACCCATCGTGAATATAGACATCAAAACTATTTGCTGAATATTTTTGAAATATTAAAATGAAAGAAATTTAATTTCTACAAACTCTTTGCTGAAATTTACCATTTAAGTAATTAGATACAGTCTTGGTTACAGTGTTAGATAAAATATGACGTTTCAGTTAATAAAAAGAATATATTTCTGTAGCCGAATTAGCATTAGGTAATTTCTGTTATCAATAAAAAATAATTAAGTTTATTATATTATAATATTAGGCTGTTAGCAACTTCGTCAATGAGCCTCCTTCCTGCGCGCAAGTAGACCATAACCTCGAAAAAATTAATTTACTCGCCATCTTAATTAAAAAATTTATAGATAGATACTCTTTATTGTTCACCAAAAATAAAACTTAACAACATAAATATTATTTTACAGAAGTGGTACAATAGGCGGTCTTATCGCTAATAGCAATTTCTTACACGAGCCACTTTATCAGCAAGAGTGTTGAAAATCTTTTAATTACTACATAAGAGCAGTTCTAACGCTGCTAATACATAGTTTCAAATGATTTTGTTTATAATGATTAACCAAATTCAAAAAGCCGTGGAAAGAATTGAGGGTTTTGCTTTATAAAAAGAGGAACTTCCAATGTAATTATAAAGAACTGGCAGTGTTAGAACTGTATGTTTTGTAAAGTATTGTTTATGGCTGTCGGTGATGTGAAGCCCAAACATTGCCCTCATTCATCCTTAAATACCACCTCTTCCATATGTGAAGTTACCCCAAAAATTATTATATTAATTAATAAGTAATGCATTTGGAATACAAAGGAGACAAAGAAAGCAATCGATATGTATCAAATGTTTATCGTTCATTGGCCTTTTAATATTCTGCTCAGCCGGGGGCTGGTGTCGTAAGCTAAGGTTTAATATCCTATCAATTTCTATTGCCCACATTATGTAATGGGTCTTTCTTACCTGCTATTGGTATTTGGTATACATACATTTACGTATATTTGAACGCTATGTTGTAGTGTATTTGACGACAATTTATTAATTATCCATCAAAGTAAAGTGCATTTTAGATGTTTAGTGGCAGTTTACATTTTAAATCAACATTGCTCAGGTATGCTGCGCGAACGAAGTCATATTCATATTCTTTATTTGCATACCATAATGTACATAAGATGTTGTAAAGAAACAAGAATCATTATGGACCCTGTAGGGCACAACAAAATTTAGGAGAGAGGAGAACGTATTTTTATTATATTAACATTTATAGACTTCAATTTATGTAATAACACTCAAAATTTAATTTATGAAATTATTATAACGATAATATTATAGTTATAATAATTTCATAAATAAAAGCAAAATGAAATTATTTATTTATTAGAAAATTCCATTAGTAGTATTGTTATTTCTGTACTATTAAATGTGAAAATAATTTAAAATGTCTAATTTTGGATACTTATGATTTTATTTATAGTTAGGTATGTCTATATTATTTTGTACGAGTTATTATTATATTATATTATATAATATAACAAAAACATAAGCATTATATAATTTTTTTAAATTATATAATGCTTATGTTTTTGTTATATTGCACAAAGCTATATGTTATTCATATCGAATGATTTTTATTTACTTATTGGTTATATATTTTTTTGCTGATTTTATTTGTGTATCGTTTATGTAGTCATTGATTGAATAGTATGCTTTGTTTATAAGTATTTGTTTTAATTTGCTTTTAAATTGTATGTCACTAGTTTCGGTTTTTATTGAGTCTAGTAATTTATTAAATATCTTTATGCACATAACATATGGACTGTTGGAGTGCATTGTCATGTGGGAGTTTGGTAGCATTAGTCTGTTCTTATGTCTTAATGTTCGGTCAATCTGAACGTTTCGTAAAAAATTAAATATACCTTCTGACAAATTTACATATTTCTAAAATGTATATACATGGTAGAGTTAGAATTTTATGCTTATTAAATAAAGGTTGGCAACTGTCTGTCTGTTCGATGTTTGCAATTATGCGGATTTTTTTTTTTCTGTAGAATGAAAAGGGTAGGTGCGTCTGTACTATTTCCCCACATGATTATACCGTAGCTAAGCCACGCATATGCGTAGGCATAGTATGTGGTTAGTGCAGTTTTTAAGTCCGTGGTTTTTTTAATTTCTCGGATTGCGTATGTGAATCTTGATATTTTGGATCGTATATTTTTTATGTGGCATTTCCAATTAATGTGTGTATCTAAAGTAAGTCCTAGCAATGTATAGTCGTTTACAACATCTATTTTTATACCGTTGATGGTGAAATTTACTGTTAATGGTGATTTTTGGTAAGGGTAAAAAGTCATGAGTTTGGTTTTCTTATAGTTAATTTGCAGGTTGTGTTCATTCATCCATTTAATAGTTTTGTTAAATATTGTGTGGAGCTGCTCGTTTACATTGGAATCTCTTAGGCATGAGGTAATAAGCGATATGTCATCCGCAAATAACACACAAGGCTCTTCCATGACTTTCGGGAGGTCATTAATGTAAATTAAAAAAAGGAGACATCCGATGATACTACCTTATGGAATCGATGAATTTATAATCTTAGTGTCCGACCTGATGTTTATAATATCTTTTTTGCGTAATCGAAATATTCTATTTCTACGTATTGTTCCCTGTTTTTCAGATATGATGCAAACCATTTGTGTGTGGTTCCGCAGATCCCTATACCGTATAATTTATCTAATAAAATGTTAAATTGTACTTTATCATAAGCTTTCATCATATCTAGCAGTATCCCAACTGCGTATTTTTTATCATTTATTATATCAATAACCTCCTGTATATATTTTTACACGCCGAGCACTGTGGAGCGCTGTTTACGGAAGCCGTTTTGGCCTTCGTCAAATATATGGTATCTTTCACAAAAGTTATATACACTGTCACACATAGATCTCTCGAATATTTTAGGGGCAGTTGGCAAAAGAGCTATTGGTCGATAATTACTAGGGTCTGTTTTTAAATTTTTGTTAAAGATCGGTTTTATTATGGCCTTTTTTTAAAGATCGGGGAATATTCAACTTTCGAAAGATTGGTTTATTAGAACGCAGAATGGTAATGCTAGTTCGTCCGCACATTGTTTAATAAGGGAGGGTGGTAATTCGTCTATTCCATGATTATTTTTACTTTTGAGGTTTTTCATGATTTTATGGGTGTCATGGTATCAAGTCCCGGGCACAACTCTGCCATGCAGGCCATAAAATACAGTAAGGGAAAAAACGAGGTTTCCTGAAGAAACATTTTGATACTGGATTTTCTATATTACTAGTAACATAGAAAAAAACAGTAACAAAATGTTTTTCGCGGACTGTTTGGAAACCGCTTTTTTCTCTTACTGCGTTTTATAGCCTGCACAGCAGAAATAGATATTATATAATGCAAGATGTTTTTGTTTGCAAAGAAGGTTTGCAAAATGTTCGAAGGCAGTAAAGCTCACACTTTTTAATACGTACTGCCAAACATCTTATACTTGCAGCCTAATTATACCAAGAAAGCCTTCAACGCTCTACGTATTCAGTACAATAACGGGTTTAGAATGTTGTTGGGGCTGCCTCGGTTCTGCGGTGCATCAGGAATGTTTGCGGAGGCTAACGTGGATTGTTTTTATACAATAATAAAAAAACGAATAGCCTCTCTGATGCGCCGGGTCCGGGAAAGCTCTAACGGCCATCTGAATACGTTGTTGGAAAGTTTTGAATGTCCAATTGTAAGGCATTGGAATAAACTGCACATGACTTCTAATAATGACAAATTTAATAATAAATATGAACCAAATTGATAATATTTTGAATAAATTTAATGAATAAATAATTAAATAAATTATTAACTTACCGTAAGAAACTACTAACAACATGGATTATTCATATCTCATTAATTAAATGAAATAAAAATAATATCAATTTCTATCAAATTATACCACTATTCTAAACGCTTTGAATGCCACTTTAATTTTAATAACAGTATGGACAACTGCAGCAGTTGCGGAGCAGCCTTACGTGAACATATCAACGTACGGTCAGCGACAAAACATCTAAACTTATTAAATTTCTTAGCTCAAAAACTATCCATCTAACTGACATTATAATCTTGTGATCATTTAAATATAGAAAAAGTAAAAGGCGTTCTCATGAGATCACAAATCTAAGCCCTAAATATGAAAGATGTATTATGATAAAAGAGGCTCCTGCTACAATCATGGTGATTGATTGTGCTAAATACTCTTAAATCTTCATTAACCCATTAAGGGGCGTAGGGAGTAGACGCCTATAGACGTCATACCAATAAAATTTATATTCTGTCTGGTCTATCGCCCGTAAATGTGGATTAAGGAGCTGCTAGCCTGTTGCAACGTCTAGTCAGTACTTAACCGATCGCTGGTTATGCATCGATTGGTGCGGCCGGATAAAAAAACAGTCGCTTTAAGAGACCTACGGGCAGCTTGCACAACTCCGACACACGAATGAATGTTTATTTAATTTTTTAAATGTGCATGATGAGTCCTCACTATATCTTAATTTAGTATCTGCTGCTGTTTTTGAATTTAACTCGAACTCAAAGTAACTATACAACTATAGCATTTAATTCGCTACAGTAAAGTTAAACGTTTTCCAGCAGAATTGTTTACCGTGTTGCACGTTTACTGTTCTTGCATAATAAGTTTAGCGAGTTGCAACATAAAAGTACAGTGCCTTGAAGTCCACAAACTTTTTGAGTCTGTACCTTCTGTTTTATTGTGTAGATACTTAAAGTTTTTATGAGTGTGATCAGAGATGTCAATTAAATTATTAGATAACTTTATAAATTTAGGTACCTACATGAAAAAAGTATCATCATAATTTCATTGACGTTTTTGAATACAGTTGTTAGCGTTATGAGTTGTTGTTCTCTGGATCTTCACAAGCTAACGTCCTTACGCTCTATCCTATACCGTCTTCTTATCCTAGTAATCAGTTGCAATAAGCATAAATAACCATGATAAATAAATAGTAATTGCCATAAAACAAATTCTTATTACAAAAGATGTGAATTCCCTGGCCCCTAAACTAGAGGAAACTGTATCATAAGGGACAGACTGTATCATAGGGACCAGAAAAAACTTAATACACACAAAGGGAACATCGTGTTTACCCCGTCAGAACACCACTGTATATAATGTATTTACAGAAGGAGGAGCGGATTCGGGTGCTGAAACAGAAGCTGACGGAGCGGGAGGCGGCGGCGGCGGGCGTGACGCAAGGTACGGGCGGCGGCGGCGTGCTGGCCGACCTGGCCACCGCCACCTCCGACTATGGCACCTCCACCAACTACACGCGCTCCTCGCGCGCCTCCGTCTCTGACCTTGACTTCTCTGAGAGCTACCTCTAACTGCATCCCCTGACACCTCACCGTGATTTATACCGCTCTCTATAGCTCTCTCAACTTGTTTTATTGAACCAATTCTTATGTTTCAGCCCTCTCACAGCCAAATTCTCCAACGCTACTCGTTTATAAATTGCCCTTCAATCTTGAACTTTCTCTGTGACTTTAAGGCAAAGTGACAATGAGAATGCGAGACTTAGCGGCTACTTTTAATTGAATAGAGTTAGAGAATACGGCTGTAAATATACGAGTAGCATATTATTGTCAAACTTGTACCTGTACCTCTTTTCTTGTGTTCTTATTTTTGATAATCAATAACTATATTAAGGTTTAACCTAAAAACTCGATTTATATAAGCTAAGCACACCCTACCTTCCAATCCCGTAAGAGTTTCATATACTTTAGACATTGATCTTAAAGAATAACTATTAGTTTTTTAAATGGCCTATAAAGTCGGCCTACATATCTGCACGTCTACTGAAAGTAATTACTTGAATCGATTAATTCAATTTCACTGGAAATGGCGCACGTCGGTGAGGGAATACAATCGAATGGCAATGAGATTAGTCAATCACTGGTGGAATCACACTCGACCCTCATTACCCACCGTCTGGGTAGGCCATTAGGCGCTCGGCCGGTGTCTGGCCGAGTTTAATTAATACGCTACGGTTACATGAGGTGCCCCCATACTTGTTGCCCGGTATTCTCTTGCACTACCTACACTACCTAGGTACCTAATAATGCTCACTACAAAAACGTATTTCTGTAAATCCCCAAAAACCCTTTGTGATCGTACTCATTAAATTTGTACTCGTTCTGTTTGATGATGATATTAAAATACATGGACGCTTATCACGAATTACGATAATATTATTTATACATTATTGACTGTGCGATTAATCACTTATCTCGAGACGTTATTACATGCTTGTCAGAACTAAAAATAATAAGCTTCTGTTTTTTTTTATTCCACTTTATCTCCTACCGCTTACAATCTATTAATTATCAATTTATAGTAAAATCTTACTTTAGAGTGTATCGCGAGCGTCATTAAATCATATGACTATATTAATAATAGATATGACGTCACTGTGTCAGTGATTGAGCATTCCAACGCAATGAGCGTGTATTGATGAATTGTTATTGCAAATTAATGTTTATCTTGATAAGCATATTATACCCAAAGTTATGCCCAACATAATGTCCAATCACCGAAATTACAAATTTGTTCGCATATGATATTAAATTTAAATAAATCAGACAAGTTCTTCGTTTTTTAGTTATCAATAAATGCGAACATGTTTGTAACGTGATTACTACTTAACCCTGTATTAGGCCGCTGTCTGTTTGATCTATTTCGATACAATCTAAACTCGTTGCAAATTACGAATAATGTGTTTAAATCTACTCTCTATAAACACTAATAATAAAAAAATCTTCCAGACTTACCAAAAACGAATAAGATTTTGTAAAACTATCTTCAGCTGCGATAGTCCGCCGTCAGTCAGACCGCGGCCTAAGCTATCGACTCTACCTCACACGTATGTAACGATTGCACGTGTCTTTACTCGTACGTCTAAAAACCTATCTACTATTCCTACTAGACTGATTTAGTGGTATTCTTAGCATTATGAGATCTACTCATTAATTGTTTCTACATACTCAATTGTAAGTTACAATTTGTAGATGTTACTCCCTAAAATCCCTTAGGCTATTAGATAATAGTGTTAATTTGTGTCTCTACAGACGAGAACCTATAGCATAAGTATCGCTACAACGACTGTTCTTTATGCATTTTTTAAATATATAAAAAAAACATGATAACTTACACGAAATTCTTCAAATTGACACGTTTCTATTTTATTGGCACAAATATCTAAATAGCTCTAGCATCATATTAACGTTGACAGATTGCATATTTCCTTTATGTAAAAGATATGTTTGGTTTCATAGAGAATAAGTATAATAATGTCCATTTCATATTTTGTTCTCATGTTCGAATTTTATTGCATAATTTAAATGCGTAGCCTTTTGGAATTCATGCAGTCAAATCTCGTTATGACGCACTTTGTAAATTTTATTTTTGATTTATAAATTAACACTGTTTAGTGAAATTGTTAATTAAAATGAAAAGGTTAGACACACGGTAGACTGTAATGGGGAGAAAAAGACCATTTAAAGGAAGATTAAGAGAGCCGAGCTCATGTATACATAGGTATGTTGCGAGCCACGTGTGACCAAGCTCCCAGTAGTTACGTAAGTAGTTTGAAGATGTTGTCCGAGCCCGTAGTTCCCTCGTTGTGTCACCCCCAGAGATGCATGTCGCCCACACTCACTGCACTCCGGACCTCCGGCCCTCGATATTTGGTGCTTGTTTGTGCTTTATAAACGTCCAATTCCTTGTAGCAATATTAAGCACCCAATGTACTAAGATATAACTTTCACGAATATTTTCTACCTTTCCTCCCTTTGGAATACACCCCTATTACACATAATGATTTACACTTAGTACCCCATTGATTTACATTACTGTACCCGAGTTTAATGTGTGAAATTAGGTATTAAATATGTATATTAAGTAGGTAAATGATGTTAGGTGTTGGTAAAGGCTGACTAACGAGATTTCCTTGCATGAATGTTTGATATGGTTGTTTTATTTTATGTAAATTGCGCTTATATTTGTATTTATTTGAATGTATTACGGAGACATTGAGAAAAAGTAAGGTGTAAATATATTCAAATGGCATCATTAAATGAAAAAAGGAAATTTATGTTTATCCATGGTCGATCCAACTTCATTTTTTTTTTGTTTTGGTAAGACACTAGAGATTTATGACGTTTCCAATTCACCTAGAACAATCTTTTCTTCTTTCTTTTCAACCTTACTAAAGTTGTTTCTAGTATTCTAACTCCTGGAAATCTTAGTGCGTAAATTTTAAAAAATGTCGCTTTCTTTGGTTTGCTTAACTTTACATTACAAGCTTATGTACTTACCCGCTAGGTGATGTGTAGATTTGAGAATAATATGGGTAATAGATGTTTAACACTCTATATGTGCAATCTCGTAAATGCAGATTAGAATAGAATGTATTTCCTAGGAGAGCGTACATTACGTATTTATTTGTCAATCCTCTAAGTTTACTTTTAGCAAATAGCCTAATATTACCATACATAAATATTTAATGCTGCGGTTACGAAATAGTACATATAGAGGGAAGATGTATACATTATTAACTAAATGATCTTTTTCTCTCTCGGCAGATGTACAGGACGAACACATCTAATCGCCCGCAAGGCAATCTTCGATAGAAATATTAGATTAATAGCAGAATTTCATGTTGAATAGAAGTCTTATGGCGCCGTAGTATTTCTTTAATATTTATAAGAAATAAAAGTGTTCTTATATTGTTAGTTAACTGGACTAAGTGCATAACGTTCGCGTTGGAGGAATGTTCTACCCGCAGGACTTACTTAGCTAATCAATTACTATCTATAGTACCTCATGGTACAGATTGTTTCATTTTAAGTTATGTAGGTGATTCTACATAGTGTGCACGGTATATGAGATACAAACATAGATGTGAATAAACTTGTTATTAAATAGTTGATTGTAAATGATCGTTGCTCAGTGTATAATAAAATGAAGATAATGTTAAAAATGGAAATGAAATTATATGATCACAGTAATGCCCTCGATATCGAAGACTTTGATGTACCTACCATCTCTCTATAATTTGATATAGATGTTAAACAAAATTAAAATTAAAAATAAACCTAAAAACGTTGCATGTTTCCCTTTAAAATATACTTCTTTATATACGTCTGGATCTAATACCTCTAAAATGTACCTTGTAAATTTTATAAATATATGTTTCAGTCTACAATTCCATTAAAATGTAGCATTATGTTTTACATATCACAATAAAACGTACTTAATGACGAAATCTGAATAGACATTTTTGGAATTTTTAAGTAAGTATTGGATCGATGTAATTTTAATCAAACGGCTCAACTCCAGTGATAATGGATGCCAAAGTCATGTTAGGAACCACACAAAATATATTTACAAAATATGCATTATCAGTTATTGATCTCACCGCCCTAGCTTAATGTGACAGACACGACACATACGTACTTACATACAAACGTGTTTAATAAACTCGCAACTATCATAAAGAGAACTCATTATGCAAACACTAGATATAAGTAACGAATCTCCAAGTATTATTTATTCTAGTCAAATCAATAAAATTAATTCAAGAAAAAATCCGTCATTTGCCATACAGACAATTAGATTATAATACAGTTGTTACAGCACTGCCAAGTCATTAAATGTATATGTAAGTAGACTTATTGAAGAAAGTCTAGAATACTAGTAATAGACCATTTATATTGTCTTTATTTCGAGAGCCTTTGTTCGATATCTATGCAACAGAAAAAATTAAATAATTATACGATACTAATAACGATATTACAGGTTTTCAGTTCGTACATAGGTATCAAGTTGTCCACAATGCAACCCGCTCGTGTACAATGGCTGGTCCCGAATGTCTTTTTGGCGTGAGTTCAAAAACCAGTCCACTTTTATTTCCGCAACTTTAAAAGAAAGATCCATCCAAATAGCATTGCTGTGTCTGAAGTTCGCTATTACTGTGGAAAGATGTTACATAAAAGAAATGTTACTTTATTTATTGTAGAGATATAATATGTTGTTAACATCTTGCACTTACAGATTACTCTGTTTTGAATAAATCTTATGAAGGTATTATATAATTTTCATGATTTATAGTGAATGCATTAATTATTTGTTATACATAAATGTAGATTATGTTTTATTTAACTTCCTCCATATGTCGCGCTCTCTGTTAATTATAATAATAATTATATTTACATCACGCATTCGGCCTTAGAAAGATTTGACTGCATAGAATTTAATGATTTTTGTTACGGGTGTCACCATATTGTTGTCTAACGTTATATATATTGTTTCTTAAATTTTAAATACATTTAGGAAATCGTTGGTATTCTAAATTTTATTACATTTTGAAATGATTACGATACAATATTGTGATCCCTTCAATGTTAGAGGCTTCGCAAACTGCGGGCGTCGGCACTGACGGGATGAGATCGTACAAGTTTATCTAGAATGTTAGTTCTAATGTCAAGTTTATTGTAAGCTTCGTAATAATTAGTAAATTACTTTCCTGTGATCTGTACGTTTGGTTGTATTAAACGTTTCACCCAAATCATCACTGTGTAAATAAAGAGTCATCGAATGATCTGAATGTACAGACACGTTTTATTTGTTAAATAAAGTCCCCTTAAAACTCCCCAGCGCTGAAATAAACGTTATATTTTATGCTACAGGTACCTTTCGATTACAGCAAAATGAAAAACGAGTGATTCTGCAAAACTCTGCGAGTAAAAGCATTTTACTATTTTCGTAACTTTCATAGAAATGAAATCGATAACATGTCCGTAGGCGAATTGAATACCTACGTCTACATTTTGCACGAAAGAATTCGATCTATTCATGTGTCGTAGACATGACCGTCCTACCGATAGAATGAGATTCGATCCTTTATCTTAGAGACAAAAGCTTTTCTCAATAATTATAAGTGCAGTTGACACTCACAAGTTACGAGTAGATATATGTGTGTGCGTGAGAGATAAGATCATATATTGAGTCACTACCAATTTCATACGTATAAACTTAGGTTAAGTTTAAATGTGTTAAAAATTAATGCATTTTTACAAGGGTGCTGCCTAAACAGCTTTGATAGGAACTTTATACATAGTCTTCAGTGCGTGTTGCAATGACTGTACTTTAACTGTAGTATCTACTATTTAATCTAGATCGAAGAGGAGTCCTTTTCTTTCCTGAATAGATATTTATCTATCAATCTACTATGCCTACTATATGATATATCGTACTGGCTCACTGGTAACAAGTCTATTTCTTGAGTAGCAGGTTGCAGGTTCAACTTACCATGTACCAATGATATACTTCGAAGAAAAACACTGAGTAATGAGATGTGGGTAGCATACCACGGAATAAAAACTGTTAAATGGTTGAGATTCTCAAGCATGGAGACCGATTGATTTTATAGAGTCAAATAATAATAACAAATGTGAGCTGTGGACTGCGAGTGACGGACACACGGTGAGTTCACGGAAGCACTTTCCAATATACCCTGCTGATTTTGTGTTTATTATGTAAATTAGAAAATCATAATTGACGCAAATTATTAGTTTTAGATAAACAAAATCTTAAACTATTCCAAATATAAGACTACGAATTTTAAACAGATCGGCCGTAGTTTGGCTACAATTCTAACTTATCCTAACCTATTTTATAGTTGTATCTCTTTAAATTTTCTTTGATTTTTATACGAACGCCCTTGCGCTCTTATTAATCAGCTCATTTTTAATTTTGCAAAACATAAATCAGGCATTACTTCAAAATATTTATAATCTGTGGCAATGTCATTTAATGAAAAATTTTCGTAAACTATTGTAACTTTAAAATATTTTTTCTCGGAAACTATGCATATGCGTAATTTGAGATTTTGTAGAAACTTATATTATGACAAGATCTGCACGTGCAAAAATTGTGATCCTCGTATTCAGAAGGGTATATTGGGAAGCAAAAAAATATATATATAAAATATAAATAAATATATCTATACAGCTGCCCTCCACTGGTCATCATGTTCTTCGAGGCCAACGTGCAGTGCTAACGTGTAGAACGTAAAGAATCTGTGTAAGCTTGTGTACTTCGTTAGCGTTACGCGGAAATTTATTTTAACTAAGGCTAGGTACCTACTGTTTCCAGATACCCTTTTACTTCAAAGATCAAGACCACTCTTCCAAACGCCGACGTACGCCAGACCGTATTATCTGGCATATTGTTTGCAAGACTTCGAATGAACTTTCCGGCTTCAAAAATGATGTCTTAGTAAGACCACAAAATTATAACTACCAAAAAACATAATATAAAGACGCAGCAGGGCGTTGGCTGGTAAGGCTACATTTTTACAAAGGTAAGTATTCGCTAAGCCGTTAAGAAATTAAAAAGAAACACCGTCAAAACAATAAACATTTTCTGAAAACTTTACAAATTAGTTTCTCGTTTTCATTACGGTGATGGTTATTTCTAAGCGTAACGAGAACGAAGTAATTGGTTCCAAAGAGTTGGATTAAACGATGACTGAAGACGAAGTCGGCAGACATCCCACTAAAGTTTTCGACCGTGTTATTAGATTTCCGGACGGAACTAGACGAACTAGGTGTCTCGCTCTCGGTCCGTGGAGTAATAATATTTCGACTCGAGCTGATACTACAACGGAGTCACTTCCCAATTAAAAGGTCCACCTTTTATGGATGGGATGTGACATAAACTGAGTATAAATATCATAGAAACAGAAACAAGCCTATCCAAATAATCAATACTCATAGTCATAAATTAATAATGGTTTCATACGAATACAAATTAAGGGAGCAAATTAGAATTGTGATGTCAATTTTCCAATTCCAACCATAATTGTTATGTAATCATATTAACAAACTGAGTCAGTCAGCCATCTGCTCGTATATTTGACGTTCTATGGACGTATAATATTCTTACGTCTCGTTATTTTGCAATTCAATTTTCGTTTCATTCACCTAATGGACTCAGATATAACCCAGTTATGATATTCTTAAGTGGAATAGATTTTTCTATAATATCGCATTCCATTTGTCATATTATTATCGCTATAGAAATGAAAATCTTTTTAAACGTATCGTTATCACTTTGCCTTTTCAATTAGTCGACGGTAAGCTCTTTTGAGATAACTTTCCTTCTTTCAAATAAAATAACAGTGTGGTGGATGATTTGAATGGAAACTCTATAAAGTGGGACAAAGAAGCAATTGCTGTCTGGAGGGAAAACACAAGTGTAGATGTATTGCACTAACATGTCCCAGCAAATAGGTACTTTATGTGAAGATGTATATCCACGAAACTTTATCCCATGCTTCGTTTGACTATTTAGGTATGGGGAGAAATGTCGTCACCCAAGCTATGCATTGTTAATATGCACAAGTGCTTTGCGGCACACTCCTTTAATAAACAGGATCCTCACAATTATGCAAGTATTCGGAATGAAATAAAAGTTTAAGCATAATCTACATTATCTTGCGTCATTAATAACTTCAAGACTTTAGTGACCTACTACATCAAAATATAAACTGTCAAACAAAACTAAAACTTTACCGACTTAATTGGCGATTTGTGCGACAGAATACACATCAAACAAAACTCGTCAGTCCCGAGTTCGGGCTTTCATTTTGAAGGTGGTAGGGATGAAAAGGTTATTAGTCGCGCGATGTTGCGGTGGGACTCAGATGAGCCTATTCGCCTAAAGTCGACGACAGGCATACGATAGCGAGCTTTCAACTGCCGCATCTGAATTACAAATAAGAGCACTCGAGTCTGCTTCAGCACCCACCATTTGAGGGGAGGCAAGCTTTTTATAATTTTTTCGTAGAGCTAAATGCTAAGTTTAGAAGATATTTCGAAATTGAATTACTCGACGGAGAGTGAAAACATGTCTTAACAAACTTTAGCGTAAAAAATGAGCACTTTTGTCGTAAGGAATAATTAAATACGATGAAAAGTATTTTTATTATTAGACTCCATGGAGTTGTTACCTTAACTTTTTGGAAAATTTTATGAAAGCAAATTAAGAAGCTTTATATCAACGCTGCCTTTAGAGATATGGAATTCATAATTTATTGTACGATATTTACTCTATTGTACGATGAAATTGAGTATCGAAATATGCGTATGTCTACATAAGCTAGCTGTCGGCCGTACATCGAAATTTATATCGTATTACATTACTCCTAAACACGATATTGACTCGACATTAAGCTCGCAATAATGGTATGTCACAATTATTACGCAGTTGAATTATTGTGTTGTTAAAAAACGTTTACTTTATAATGTACAAAAAAAACATATTCGTAAAATTATCAACTGTAGACACAAAGCAAATAAATTGTAAAGTATCCGCTGCCAACTTCGTCAATCATCCAATATTTACAGGAACTGGGAACCAGTCCAATTTTGCATATTAGAAATTGCAGTTAAAATTTAATGTAACGAAAAAGTTAAGGCGTTTCTGGGGGCGACAGCTTGTATAATAATTGGAAGAATTTAAATTTAATCTGTGTAGCCCGGACGGTCTCCTTCTTGTTTTAAAATAAAAAGCAATCCCTTTTTTAAACAACCTATATAAAACATAATATTAGGTATCTCTTATGCTAAAATCAACGTGTTGCTGAAAATCTAACATAACATAGCATCACGCTTGTATTCCCCGAAGGGGTAGGCAGAGGTGTACACAATTGTACACCCACATTTCACCAATGCTGTTATTAAGTCCCATGTAATAAATAGGTGGTGAGCCTATTGCCATCAACCGGGCACATTTCCAAACTCCGGGCTGCTACTGAGAATTTCCTAACAGAAAAACTCAATAACACTTTGCCCGACCCGGGAATCGAACCCGAGACCTCCTGCTCAGCAGTCGCGCTACGGACCACTAAACCAACGAGGCAGTTGCTGAAAATCTAAATATTTTCAAATGCACCAATAAAACATATTTTCGCGATATTATACGACTAGCGTGATAAAATCTCTAGATAAAATATCGTTAT
Organism: Xylocampa areola; assembly: GCA_935421205.1. Classification (NCBI taxonomy): domain Eukaryota; kingdom Metazoa; phylum Arthropoda; class Insecta; order Lepidoptera; family Noctuidae; genus Xylocampa; species Xylocampa areola. The sequence goes on from OW285201.1 coordinate 14,722,014, forward strand.
TTACCTCTTTTAGTTTGACAGAGCGGTGCTAAAGCCAGTCAAAAAGAGCAGCGGATAGTTTCCACACGGAAATTTCATGTTTAATATTCGTACTCTTTACATAAATATGTTCTGCTTTAGTTACATAATATACCAATGTGACATTTTCAATGTTATGTACTTGAGTCTTACACTCGTATTTATAAACAAGTAAGTAGATACTTGATGCTAAGTGATTTCTCAGTGAAGTCATTACTTGATGGTAGAATTAATAAAAAAAACTTATTCTTACTCTATACTTAATGGTGTGACATCAAAATCACTAAGCTGCCGTGGCGATCAATACTCGTACCTTCTTTATATGAGAAGGCCCTTTGCACTGTAGTGTGGAACAGTAAAGGACTGTTCAATCTGTTCATAGTTGTTTTTTACTTATATTTAGCACCGGTCTAACCATCTTTATTTTTCTATCATAATTTATATTTATAATTAAAAGGTACATAATAGTAAAATGGATAAATAACTTGACAAGAAGTATTTCACACAAAATCGATGCAATTAAACCACAGAACCCACAGAGCACTAATTAACGCCCATACTTCAAAACTTTGTGGTAAACATGAATTTAATTATTTTAAGTATTTCATTGATCCAATTACATTCTGGGCACATCCACTCATCTATTTCATATTACACAAACGTGGTGTTACATGACTCTGAACTTCTTGCAATTATGTATGTTGTACACGACTTCTTAGATTTCCAAGTTCCACACGAGCGAAACGGGTAAGTAGGTCACATCCCAAAAAGAAATAGGAGTAACATTCTAATTTCAACCGATTCTGTTCAAATATGTATAGGTTTGGATTGTACTAACAATCGCAGGTGACCCTTCAGTAAGTTTACCTTTGTCAATTGGCCCTGGAATCGTAGGGCACTGTCAACCGTAACAAAGACACTTTTGCTTTACGATCCAGTAAAAAAAACTGCAACCAAAATAATCCTTACGCAACTCTAGATAATGAACAAAAGTTTGATCGGTAGATAGACTAATATCATCACTGCTCCTGGGAACAGTAACTTTATGATATTCATATGGCAGCACTGAAATTTCAAGCGTGAAATTCTCCAAACCAATAAAATAGTTCCAAAGATACCAAACTAACATTTCTCCGTGAATTTTGCCATAATATTAGTATTACACAGTTGAGCGAATACGAAGTTAGCATTATCATGTAGGTTAAAGAGATTGAAGTGTACCAGCTAGATATTAACAAATCGATCAACACTGATATTAAATGTAATAAGAAAATGTGAGATATTTGCTCCATGACCTCTCGCTATCAGCTCCAGACGATAAACAGAAGCTGAGCACAGAATTCAATTTCCAAAGTATAAGCCCACAGCGATGGACACGAATTTTTCGGCGGTGTTTATTTGGGTCAAGCGTCCAAACATATAAGTTATTGTCGTCAATAGCGCTCCAACTATTAAGCAAATAACTCTATAAAGGTTCGATTTATTAATATTCCTTATATATATCTGCCTAGCCTTTTCCCAATTACATTGCGGTCGGCTTCCAGCCAAACCGGATGCAGCTTAATACCAGTGTTTTACATGGAGCGACTGCCTATCTGACCTCCACAACCCAGTAACTGGGTAACACGATATCTCGTGGTATGACTGGTTGTCAGATTTTCAGGCCTCTGACTACCTGTAACGGCTGTCATGGATCTTAATTTGACAACCGGGACCGACGGCTTAACGTGCTCTCCGAGGCACGGAGGGGTCTCGGTATGAAATGATGGTCACCCATCCACAGACCGACCGCGGCAAGCGCAGCTTAACCTCGATCGATCGATCTGTGCGGCTGTTACTTAGCCACGAGCCCCTCCTATTAGTATTCCTTATAGCTTTAGATAATAAAGGGGCTTGTGGCTAAGTAACAGCCGCATAGATCGATCGATCGAGGTCAAGCTGCGCTTGCCGCGGTCGGTCTGTGAATGGGTGACAATCATTTCATACCCAGACCCCTCCGTGCCTTGTAGAGCACGCTAAGCCGTCGGTCCCGGTTTGTCAATATAGATCTATGACAGCCGTTACGGGTAGTTAGAGGCCTGAAAGTCTGACAACCGTCATACCACGAGATATCGTGTTACACAGTAACTGGGTTGTGATGGTCGGATAGGCAGTCGCTCCATGTAAAATACTGGTATTAACCTACATCCGGTTTGATTAGAAGCCGACCCCAATATAATTGGGAAAAGTCTAGGCAGACATATAGTTTTAGATAATAGAATAAGCGTCATATCAAGTTGAATTTTAGTCTTCATTTTTGTGCACGCTTTTTCACTAAATAATCATTTAGTAACATCATCATCATCCCCCTGCCGTTATCTTAGTTTATTTGGGGTTAGCGCGTTCTAATTATTTTTGAAATTGCATGCTGCTAAAGTTTTGGCAATGTTTTATGACCTCATTGGGAATGCTGTTTTTCGTGGTAACCGCTACCGATACGTTATCCTTCTATCTAGCTATGTCACACCAAATGTTATCCATGCGCCTGGCTCTGATGTTATCCTACAATCACACTCCACTAACCGGGCCATAATCATTTAATATATTAGTACAAAAACTTAGTTGAGATTCTGTAATCAAAATAATTCGTTGCTAACCGTTAAGCTGCAAACACACAAAAGTCAAAGTTAAAACTAGTATTCTTTTTTACATAAAATTGACTTAATTGAAAGTCAGGATAAAATATAAACTAACTAAATTTAGTAAAATTTGCCCATCGAGAACTTAGTCACGATGCGACCAACGACAGGTCAAACAAGGCCTGTCAAGCCACTCTAACTGACCATAGTGACCTTTGTCGACAGATTCTTGCAACGAGAACTATAGTCATATCAACTCCAGCACACAATAACTTCCAAAAAGGTCAAATGTTACCACCGAACAACATGAACTTGGTTACAATGGCACGATGCGCCCAACATGTACTTTAGTCATGATATGTCTAGCTAATATAATACAAAACATACTTACAAGTAATCTAATGGTAGCGAGATTAAATTATAAACTATATTAAAACAAATTATTATAAATCCCGATTGTACAGAAAAGATGGAAACAAGATGAAAAAACAGAAACTAAAATCCTTTTCCAAAAATTATGTCTATATATATACCCCTATACATGTACAGTCGAAAAACATGACCCTCTTTCTGGGGCAGTCGTACAAACCCATCGTTATGAGAATAAAATATTTTGTGTTCTCATATCGATGTACAAACCCCACATAATAAATTAAGTTTCGATGTATTAGAAGACGAGACCTTACAGGTATTTCATAAACTTTGCATACAGAAAAACAAAAATGCATCCGCAGTGCCGCGATCAGTAAATAATAAAATTATTTTTAATATACATGCAACGACGCAGCAAATTAATTTAAATATCAAAAACCATAAATAATAATCAAAATCACAGTAAGAATTCATTTTCAATATAAAATCTTCCTATACTAGTTACCACGTAACCAAAAATAAAGAAGTTAAATATACTTTACCAAATCCTACCCATTGATTATTTTCAAGCTGAGGCAACCGTAAATAGGGTCGGACAGGTAGCACCGTAGCACGTACGTAGTCCGGTTTCTGTAAATACGATGTTCATATCCCCGGCTCGTCCGGCGCGGCCCCGGCAACCATAAGTTACTCGTCCGGTTTGGTAGCGCGCCGCATATTTTTGCACCACTCTATATTATTGCATAGGATGAAGTTTTAGCGTAGTATTACGATAAATTTAATATTAGATTAAATTTCCTTTATTGGCTGTAGATGTAAGGCAAATTAAGTGTAATTGAGTTTAATGATAACTTGTAAGTTGTGTCTATTATTTTTGAAGTCTAAGTAGGTACTCAGAATCATCTAGGTAGGTACTCAGAAAATCAGAAAATACCTATAAGTGATTACGTGGTGGTCTCTGACCCGTTATTTTACCAGTAAATACATTCACCGTTTATTTTATATTGTACCTATAACCTCTAAATATAATATAGTCCATGTCCAAAATAATAAACCATACTTATTTCTCATAAGTTAATGAAAAATTCTGCTGTGCTAATTAAGTTCTTGGTTGATATTTTCATATGCATGCATTGAAATTTATTTGAAATTGTATAAATCATAATAGACACCACAATGATAATTATTCTCAAATTATACCACTCCCTCGTTTGAATACAAATTCAGATCTTTTTCTCTCGCCGCCATCACATTTTTACCCAAAAAATTCATGAATCTTCATATTTATTCATCGCGAGAGTCGCAATACGGTGAGGAAATGTTGTCTTTGTTATGCTTAATTCATTATCATACGCAATGACTCGCTTACTTACGGATTCAGACAATGAAGATAATCTATCTTCTCTGGATATTCTGAAATATTTCATCAATCGAACCTCAGTCGTTCAGCTTTTTATTCGAAACAACAATCGACTCTCGCTCCTAGTAATCGAAATGATATTAGTATGAATCAAGTCGATTAACCGAGACCTCCAGCTAATTCGTATTCGTCTGAACATTTAAATTAGATTTGACGCAATCAATGGTTAAGAAAACAATGGAAATAAATGTATCCGAAATAATTGAGATTTTTGAATTATGATGAAATGAAAATGAATAACGCTAATTTAACATTGACTCCTCTCTGATAAATCTTATCATAACATCACGCCTGTATTAATAGGGGGTAGGCAGAGGTATACACTGTTGTACACCCACGTTTAACCAGTGCTATTATTAATTCCCATGTAAAAGGTGAATATTGCCACCGGTAATTACTGGTCACAATTCCAAACTCCGGGCTGCTACTGAGAATTTCCCAACAGAAAAACTCGATAACTCTTTGCCCGACCCGGAAATCAAACCCGAGACCTCGTGCTCAGCAGTCGCGCTTGAGACCACTAGAGCAACGAGGCATTGATGAACCTTATATAATGATGCTTATTTCTTATCCGCATAAATCTCCAAGCTTCCACAAACCGTATTGGCTAATATGAGGTAACGAAATGCAGTGTAGCCTTTTGGCAAGCGGCTACCAGCCTACCGCTGCTATGCACTTTAGGCGAAGGCTTACCTTCTCATAACACGATTACTCTACGTCCGGGTAGATGCAATTTAGGCAATATTCGTGCATCGGCTTGTAGTCCTTTCTTATACATCTTGTTCTTCTGAATTTATCCGACGTTGTAATGTTGCATTTCGTCATACACTTCTTTGTCGTTCGTGAACATATCGTTTTGTCTTTCTCAATTACTTTTCTAACAACCCTTATCCGCCGTCATCTAATATTTCTAGAGAAAGAGACTTCCTGCAAATCATATTTTAACAAAATATTATCATTTTGTTACTATCGTATCTGACATAATGCTTTATTGCTATGAACCCAGTGAAGCCTGAGATATAAAAAGGTATTAACCTTGGTATTAACCAATACGGAAAGGACAAAATGGTAGAAAAATTAAATTAAGGGTATAAAAAATTGCCGACTGCCTATTCTCAGACCTACCATATATGCACAAAAAATGACATAATAATCGTTGAAGCCGTTTCGGAGGAGTTCAATAACAAACGATGTGACACGAGATTTTTATATATTAGATAGATGAGCATTCTGATGACATTTGTTCCAAAGTTCAGTTAATACTACTTCTTACTTTATTCTAACTAGCACTTAATTAAGATACGTATCAGTTCGTGTTAGTTTTCGCGCACTTAGTTCGTTGTTTTTCGAGAACAAAACATTTAATTTTAGATATCTATTCATAGGAAACTTTGTTGGTTCTCACTAACAATGTTAGTTTAATAAGAATAGATAATAAGATTGTAGAACAAAATTAGGTAAAAACTAGAATCTTTAAATGTCTGTTTGCCTTTTGGACTCTGGAAGTCAGAAGACACACAAGAACTCTACATAACATGTCCAGTTTGAAACTACTTAACATGCCAATAGTGTTTAATATTCATAGTTAGCATAGCAAAACATTTAGCTTAACTAAAGTTTATACCTACTTGGGATACTGAACTTCAGACATACTCGATACAATACACACATTTAGTACTGTATTTCATGTATCGCCAAAGAAGAAATTACAAGCGAATGTAGACCTTATAAATATACCCTACATGACTAGTGAAAAAATATTCGCATACTTCAACATCACTATTTGTGAAGGCAGAACTTGAGTCACAACTTCATGTATATTTTACCTTGGCAGGCAGCATGGTTCACATGTAATTTATCATCGACACATATACTAAACTCTCGTGCGAGGCTTCTATGGGGATTTACGGTAGGTATGTTTTATAGGCTTGAAAAGATACCAAATCAACCCCGTAAACGAACAATCCGGGACGAATCACGTCCCTTTTATTGGGTACATACGTCTCTTCTACGAATAAGGGTTATTGTTCTTAAGCATTATCAACATTTCTAGCGATAGCATCGATATCAATTCCTATAGTCGATAATAAAAAGGTATACATTAAACGGCTGCTGACGTCAGGTCCTGCATTCGATTTCCAGCTCGGGTAAAGTGTTTTTCTGTAGGGAAATTTTCAGTAGCGGCCCTAAATTAGGAAGTTCACGGTATGGCGCCGCGTGCTTCGGAGAGCTCGTAAAGCCGTCGGTTCTACGCCTGATCTCTCACCGCTCGTGTCGTATGACTATGAATGTAAAAGAAGAGGGAGTATACACTTGAGCACTAAAATATCTCCTGCGTATTTGACTAATATCCGAGGAGATAGGCCACCGTGACCGAAAATTCAGTCGGGAGATTACTCCTGAACATATTGATAAAAGATTTTTCAAGTGAATAATCTTCACTATATTATTATTGATATTATAGGAACAATTCTAAAAGTATTGAAATTAGACTAATACTTCACAGAATTTGTAGATCGTTAGCTTCGGAAACGAGGGGAGAGGACCTCGATTAGGATTCGAATCGACATTCAACGAAAAATATGGTTCTGAATGATGCCATTCCGAACATGAAAGGGCAAACAAACGACCCAGCTGCCAAACTGATTTTCGTGCGCGAATTTTTAAATCAAAATGTTTTTGTAAATAAATTGAAGTATTTGATTTCCCTTAAATTTTGAAGACTTCCTTATCATTTTCAATAAGTATTTATCTTAAAAGTTATATTATTTATAGAAAGAAAGAAAAATAGGGTAGGTGCGGTACGATGCACAGGTTCTGAACCTTTGCCCCCTGGATGAATACATATTCCAATCACTGCCATCCGTGCATGCCATCTTGTCATCTTACGGTGACGCCCGGTGTATATATTCAGTCACTATATAAGAACTGAATAGGAAAGGAACTTATTTAATACATGACTGTCCAAAATAAAGGAGTGTTATGTTTTTAGGGTTCATGTATCAAGTATGTATCTTTGTGAGTTTCTTTATTCCACCAAAACTTCTAAACGCCTGAACCGATTTAGATGTAGTTAAATGACTAAATGAATCCTTACATTGTCCCGAGTAACATAAGGAATTAACATTGTTTTTTTTAGTAAGCAAGTGATATTATATTTATAATACACAAAAAGCTGTGAAATAAAAAAATACAGATGGCAGGCGTGCTTTATATAAATTTTTATATTAATAATTTCATCTTGCTTTGAAATTGAAATTAATTTCATAAATGCAATCACTACTGATCGAAGTGTGAAAATAAACTTTTTCAGTATATTCTAGTAAATTACTGCACTGTCATAGTGACACACAATCTGTGAACAGTTTCACGAACGATTGCATTTTGCCTCACAATAATACAATTGAGCAATCGAACAGATTCTGTTAATCGGGCTTTTGTCGACTGACTTTGATTATAATTAATGTAGATTGTTGTTTCGCGGGATCATACGTATTTAGCTCTTTAATATATACTTATTAACATGAATTTAGTAATCAATAAGTGGACGAAAATAAGTAGGTTTAGTAAAAAAGCTCTAATTTTCTGAGTCCGTTTGTAAAGGTTTTCGTATTAGGAGACGTAACTACTTATTGTTGTCATTATTTTTTGGACCTAATACGATGTTATCAATTTAGGCTCGCTGGGTATTGTTACCCACCCAACAAAAATTCGAAAGTTGTCTTGTTAAGTCAAAATCTAATAATACCTGTGTAATTAATCTGAGACACCATCATTAAAGTATGACGAGAGGGAAATCGCCGTCATGTATCATATATCTGTTAACAGGCTTAAGTAATTAAACTTATTTTTCTACTAGCTGACTCGCCCCGGCTTGCCACAAACGACGTCGATCTATACATACATACTTGTCTGCCGATTGGAAAGTTAATCAAAATAATCATAGCTATTCAAAAAAAAACTAAAAAAAATATTACAAATTATATTAGGCTGATTGGTCGATGATGAAAGGTTGACCTAACCTTTAAATATTAAAGTTTTTTTTTAACAGTTTCTAAATAAACATATTTTGAACAGTCTCGAAACCCACTGATCCATAGTTAGTTCTTTAAACTATCTGTTATTTAGTAAACCGGAATAAAATTCATTCAGTAGTTACGGAGAAAATCGTACACAGCAAACAGAAACTCGGCAATTATTTTGTTTTATACTAGGTAGAGGTATCCAATTTTTCACAATGCTAATTAGATTTACTCAAATATCAAGGAAGGTAGAAGGCACCCAATATTTAGGGCAAGTTCATTGTCGTAACCACTAAATAAACCTGTGAATGGCTCAACGAGTGGGAATAGCTTTACTTTCTCCTTTATCAGCGGCGACCACCCGCCCTAAACAAATTTGTGCACAATTGGATTTACTCTGCTAAATTAAAGTTGCAAATTATGTTTTTGATGTTGTTTATGGGAAGGAAAATAGTATGAGACGACCTATTGCTCTTATTTTTCTTGATAATTTATTGAATGAACTTAGGCCTGAAGAAGCTACTTTTGTACTTAAGATTGTTACAGAAGTAGAGGAAACGTGGTGACCAATGTTCGGTACTTGTCTTCAAAACAAACGCAATTTGGTACATGTAATTATGCAGATCGAAACGGGGAGTTACTTACGTGATTATCCATACCATAATTAAAATACTGAAAATAGGCTACTTATACTGTCTTTAGAGAATATATAGTATAATACACCTCCAGACCGTATTTAGGTCACGGCGGCGTATCTCCGAGGAGATTAGCCTAGTACGCAGGAGATATTATAGTGCACAAGTGTATGCGCTAACACAGGTGCACTCCCTCTTCCTTCACGACACGATCGAGATATTAGATATCTTTAATTAAAATAAAATAAGTATTTTTCTATTTTTAACACAAATTATTGTTAATTTGGCGACAAAATCTTTTTTTTTTTGTATTAATCGATACCTTTAATTGGCATATCTTATCTAACACACGGTAAGTCTCAACATCTCAGCAAAGAGTTTGTATATATGAAATATCTTTCCTTTAAAAAATATTTTTAAATTTCAGTCATTAGTTTTGATATCTAAAGACAGGCAATACTCACGAATTTCTTATGACGTTTAACAACACAATTGCGAGGGGGAAAAAACGTACGTACTTACGAGTACTTTGTTATTAAAATTGCGCGTGGATTTCTTTTTCGTGCACCGAGACTATGGCCTATGCGCGCGCAGGAAAGGCATTGACGAAATAATCTAATATATAAAATTCTCGTGTCACAGTTTTCGTTGCCATACTCCTCCGAAACGGCTTGACCGATTTTGATGAAATTTTTTGTGCTTATTCGGTATTTATGAGAATCGGCCAACATCTATTTTTCATCCCCCTAAATGTTAGGGGTAGTCCACCCCAATTTTTTTTATTTATATGGCAAAACAACGTTTGCCGGGTCAGCTAGTAAAATATAATAAAGTGATTATTCTCCCATTCATAGCACTTACAAATGAATGTTAATTTGTTGACAAAAATAAATATTTGTAGAATTGACATGTTTATTTGTTAAAATTAGCAGTTACAAAAATGTTAAATCTCATCAAGGAGTTTTTATACGTCAAAACTATTTGCTGAGACTTGAGAAATTTAATGTAACGCTGTTTTTTTTATTACCCCATTAATGCGGTAATATGAAGAAAAATCACGCGTGCGTCATACATCTCATTATGAACCTAAAAACGAGTGTTTATATATATTTTAATTTTTATACTGTCATAATTTACGTCGGGCGCTAAAAGTTAATGTGTACCGTACTATGAACATTAGGTTAAAAAAACTAGGATAAGTAGGCATCTCGTTAAGACTGTAGCTTGTACATAAGTTCCTAAGTGTTCTTAAGCAAGCTTAAGAAATTAGGAAAACTACTGCGCGGTCAGACCCCAAGCGTATAAAGGCTCGCAAAAAAAGGACAACAGTATAAAAGATTTTTAAGTAAATCTCCCGCGTGTGTACTTTATTAAAAAGTCCAACAAATTCGTATTAGCTGTAGGTAACACACGAGGCTCGGGCGGCCTGAATCAGTTATTTAGTATCGCTGTCCAGTCGAAACATTTGAAATATTCAAAGTAAATGCTCGCTGAAGCGCTGAAAGCATGTACGGCACTCAAATGCCGCGGGCTACGACCGACGCTTTTTATAGAAGTCTGCCCCATATTGGTAGAGTGATAACAAGGCTTATATTTTATGCAAGAAGTTACTTTGTTTTATCAGTAATTAAAAAGTTTCGAGTTGTTGAACATAGAAATTATGTAACGCTTCATTTCATTATAATATCATAAGAAAGCCATTGGTGAAGAGTGAGTGCACACTGTGTGTAGCTCTACCTAATCACAAATCATATTATACTACTAACCCTTCAGGGAATGCAGTTATATAAATTTTAGCTGTGCCCCGCGATGTCACCCGCCTTTATTTGAGGGAAAAATCCTACTAAAATATATTTCACCAGCGCCCTCCCCCTCATGACCGCGCCTAGCACATCATAAATGCGCCTGCCTCATTGATTTATTTATTGATAAGGCACCTGAACGACTTACTCACTAAAATCACATATAGTTTTAGGCATAGTGAATTCGTCACTTACAGAAGTGCACAGCACTGTCAGAGAACTTAACAAATTATGTTAGATAACGTTAGTTGAATAATTGACAAGTAACAGTTGGAAAAAAAAATACTATTAAAAATAAAGCTATCATGAGCTGGTCATAAATACAACGTGAAGTAATAATTTTTTACAGAATAGCAAAAAGCAAATCAAAATACAAAAACAAAAGATATAAGGAAATTGAAGTGAATACAATATTAGGTTAATAAGATTATTAGGTGGTTCGTGTCACACAAAGTTCTTGAGACTCCAAGCTGGTTATAAGTTTCGTATGGAATATGAGGAAAGAGTTAGAGAAGATGTCGATGCCATTGGTTCGTGTACCTTATTTTATTATAGTTTCTCATGAGACGGTTCATGGGTGCGGTGCTACCATGGTCGGTACTACTTGCAGTTGTGGCAAAGGTTAAGTATGGTCTCGCGACTAGGTCTCATTGTTTTAGGTCGAGGTACAGCAATATTTAATTCTGCCAAAAGATCAGGAACATTCAGCAAACCGTTAACTATTTTATATCTGTTACGTTTCTCAGGTGTTCAAGAGAACATATATTAAAATGACCGAGCCTTTGTCCATAAGAAGAATCTCGTTTTAGAAGTTCTGACTACTTCTCAAACGAAGATATCTGGTGAAGCTTCTTTGGATACGTTGATCTAGTGGTCCCAAGCGCGACTGCTGAGCATGAAGTCTCGGGTTCAATTCTCGAGTTTATAAATTCCCGACTTTTCCAGTCTTTCTTTCTTATCGTGTGGTTGATGCACAACCGAGTGTCAGAGTTTAAACCACCCGTTAGTCTCTGACATGATTTTTCACACCATCGAGAAAATATCTCAGGTGATCACTTGTCAGTCCAACGGTCATACCACTAGGCTGTCGCATTTCCGGTGAATATTCCAAAAAAATTCATACAAACCTTGTCCTGGCAATTAATACAGCAAAAAAAACCGCCAAATTGTAATAGAAGATCTGTTTAATTAATATTTCTATTGTTTCTGGTATTGGCGAGTAAACAGGTTAAATAATAAGTCTATCTCCAAATACAAATAATTTAATATTTATTTGCGACATATTTACAGCCATATATTGTTTATCGAAGCTTATTTAACCGAACAGAGTCACAAACAAATACAAATAACAAATCATGTGTGTTTGGCCTAATTTTAGTAAAACATCTGTTTATTGTACAAATGAATAATTTGATACGATTCAAAACAAAATTGATATTGCTCGTGTTATTTTACTGAAATGGGAAGCAATCCTTCGAGATTGTGAACAACTTATAATATATATAAGGTAGATACGATCAATCACTATGAAAGCCTCCGTCCACTCTCTATAAACGTACAGTATGTTGTCGTTTCTCTATAAAATACCTACCTGTATCAATCTGAAATCCTATACCTACCTGTATCATCATATTATTAAAAATGTATCCGAGACTGAACACATTTTGCTATATCTGCCTAGCCTTTTCCCTATTACATTTGGCTCGGCTTCCAGTCGGACCGGATGCAGCTTAATACCAGAATTTTACATTGAGTGACTGCTATCTGACCTCAGATTGTCAGACTTATGTCGGACATGCCTCTGACTACCCGTAACGGCTTACATAGAAGATCTATGTAAGCCGTTACGGGTTAATTTGACAACCGACGGACGGTTTAACGTGCTTTACGAGGTACGGAGGGGTCATGGTATGAAATTATGGTCAGCCATCCACAGACCGACAGCAGCAAGCGTAGCTTAACCTCGATCGATCGATCTGATAGGCTGTTACTTCTGCTATACAAAACATCAATTACCACATGGATAAAACAAGATCGCTTGCCAACGGCTCAACCCATTTGGTTAGTTTTATTGTATTCGTAATGTACAGGACAAGGAAAGGACGAAACTATTTTTTTTTTAAATCTTCGTTAATAGTCCGAAATTTATATAGTATTTTTATATGAAAACCACAATAAAAAAAATCTAAAGCGCCTGTGTATAATTTATTTTTATTTAACACCTTTTTGTGTACCATAGCCACCATATTACTATTTTTTTAAATCTTACTAGCATAAGTTACCCGAAGTAATTTAAGGATTCTAAAGATACCCATCTAAATCAGTTCAGGCATTTAAAAGGTACGGTGGAACTCACAAGAAGAAACACACAAACGTACATACATAAACCTTAAAAACATAAGACTCAATTTCTGGGAAGTCGTGTAAAAAATTCATTAATTCTTCATTTGAAAATTGCACCCGTATGAAGTCGGAGTGGGTCGCTAGTATGGACATCAAAATAGTGTTAGTAAGGATGTTTCAACGATGTGCGGGCGAGTGAGAAACTACATATAAATCTTTGAAAAGCAATAACGCATGCTTAACGAACTCTAAAGCTATAATTTTTTGTGGAAAAAGAATACGTTCGCGAGCAGGATTCTAACCTGTGCCTCCCAGATATATAGTCCAGGCACTCTGACCGCTAAGCCATCTCGACTCGAGCGAGAAACTACATCAATTGTTTTTAAAATCGTACTAGTTTTTCCGGCGACTAAGGCTCTGTTGCACCAACCGTAACTGATGTATTACTTTATTATTATGACAGCTTTTTTATGCAAATAACGTTAAAATTAAACAGTAATTTAAGTAGTAGAGTCGGTTGCAATTAAAGTTGATTCAACCCATAAACGTAGTATAGAAAAAGACCAACAAAGCCTAGTATGGGAATGGTATCTCTTACGGAAATATCACATGTTAGAAAGAGAAAGCATATTTAGGTTCAGTCAGCACTATTGGCAGATGTTGTTTTCTCCAGCGTCACTGTCAAAAATCACGCTAACTTATATTTATTTGCTGTATTGTCAGTGAATCCTGTATATTTTATACAGTTTTAAAATTACAAGCAATGCCTACGTGTTGTGTTGGTGACTGCGATGTTTCTTATAAAAATAATCCAGGAAAAGATTCATTTCACAGGTAAATCGTCAACAACAGCATATATTTTTATGGCCATATTTTGGAAAAATCTGTCCTTAGATTTTTTTTTTTGAAAACCAAATCCTATCAGGAAAATAGTGAATTTACTCTATAGTAAAAAACAATGGTCATAAAAGCAATATTGAGTACGTTGTTCTAATATAAAGTTTCATTTCATGTATACAAAATAGTGACTTGTCAGTGTCGACTATTGTGTCGATGAAATTTTAGAACAAAAAGTTCCGATATCAGAATTTATTATTAGTGTAGATCTACCAACTATTTCTGCACAATAATAATTTTTCCAAAATTTTTATTGAGTTACCTAATACTATGAAACCAAAATTTTTGGAAACGTTTCTGTCTGTTTGTCGGTGTGTCTGTCCGAACGTTTATAACATATAAGAAGCTTAGCGTAGCTTAGTGGCCCAGGTTACGTTATAAATATATTTCATCACGCTATTACAGTAGTCCCCAAATGCGGTTCAAATCCGGACCTACTTTGTGCGGACCTTAGTTTAATAATGATCTAACGAACTGCGCTACTATTATTCTTCGCTATTTGATTTGAATTTGAATTTGATTAGACCCCGAATGAAACTAGTTGGTGATTCCTGCGCTATCATCTTTAGGCGGTGAGCACTGAGCCTATATGTGATAGCGTAATGAATATGTTGTTTACATAATTTTTACTACAAATTCAAGAGAATTTCACATTTTTATGATATATTTTTTTATACTAAAAGGATTCCTGTCGATACCCTGGAAAAGGAAAAATGGATGAGACTAATTGATAACAAAAAGAATAAAGATAAAGAAGAAAAAATAATTAAGAAATAAGAAAAGATAATAGGATATTTATACCCTTTTTTTTCGGGGGGAAACTTTCAAAAACGTGCCCGGCCTTTATGGATAAGACCGGGGTGTGTGAGATTCTTACCTCACTCAAACCACCTCGGCGGTCAACATTAGCATATGGAGGGAGGCACTTAATAGACCAGCTCCAGCGCCCCCGCTATGCAGCGCTTATTAAGTCACATCCCTGAAAGGACTGTAAAGGGGTCTCCCCTAAGCCTCGCTGTGCACGATAGGACGTGACCACTATGCCACCGTCATCTCTGGGATCACGATGGGTAAATAGAGTCCCCTCTCTAAACACCCGTGACCCCAAAGGGCAGCCTGTTTTTAATCATACAGGCGGGGTTTCGGCTGTTAGGCACCGAGGCGGTTGCCTCCTAGACGCCTTCTTCTCCGAGAGGGATCGGCCCTCTCACAATCCCGCTCGGCGGCCTCTTTCTGGACGACAGCAGTATCACAACAGGAAGCCATTTCTCTCCAGTTCCCTAAATCTGCCAGCCTAGACCTCACTATTGCCGGCAGAAATAGATCTCGCCCGATACTGGCTCTTAGTATCCGCCGCTCAGTGGTCTAGGCAGGGACACCTCAAACGTGTGCTGCGCTGAGTACAGACCACTTTCGCAATGGTATTAGGATAGGTAGGTAAAAATCATTTAGTCATTCATCATCTCAATCAGTCATACTCTATACACTGCTCAGGGTCCTTAAAAGCTGCTTTCTGAACAAAGTACCTATTACCAATGAAATATAATTATAGTATGAGCGCATGAAATGTTTTTATTAAAATAATGTAATTAATTAATGAAGTGCATTAAATAATACCTACGCTTGTGATTTTAGTTTTATTAACATAATTTGTTTGAATATATTTTCATTTCGTATACCAAGTCTTTACATCTGAAATACTGTTTATCGATAAGCGATATGTGTCAATATTTCCACGTTGTACATCACTATTGCACGCACACATTGACAATTCAAAAACGGTTGCACTTTTTTGAGCTCATGTCCTTCTATGGGGTAGCAAAAATATTCTAATTCTATGATTCAACCTATCCCTATCAAATACCTGACAACGATGCTTTGACGGTGGCGCAGTTGTATTCGCGATTCTCACACGGAACACCTCTCTCATGGGTGTGTGTGTATGTACGACGGTATGTCTTTGTTGTATTGTATTGTGTGAAAAACTGCCCGACCCGGAAATCGAACCCAGGACTGCATGCTCAGCAGCTGCGCTTGCGGCCACTACACTATTGAGGCAGTTCAATATTAAATTAATTGAATTGACCAAAATTTTAAATCGGAGATATAATAATTGCAGCCACATCTATAACACCACTATACGTAGGTATGGCTTTCCCAAATTGGTCAGTTTTTGTTACAAACTTTTTAACAACCTGTAGCAAAGCAAATTGGTTTGTACAAATAAAATTAATGGAAAATACATATACTTTTAGTTAAATTCCAAACGGCTCTATATGAGGATCTCTATTTCCAACTGAAACTTTTTATTTCCTTTTTCAATCACAACAGGATTTTAGATACCTTTGGATGGTTTTCACGATACCCTGGCAAAGGGAAGTGGTATCTGCTGCCCCTTTTCCCACACATAACCAAACATTAATGGCTAAACTTGTTCGCTGCAAATTAGCGATTTCAGAACATAATTCCTAGTATTCCGCCATGATTTATATAGCATTGAGAATTTTACTTCAACACATGCTGCGCTTTGTATTTGGAATCAAATAACAGCATTATCGGTTAATTATTGAACACAATCAAATACAGACTTAACGTGAAAATATCACGCATATATTTCTCAAAAGGTTAGGCAGAGATATGTACCCACATTTCACAGTCTTTATCGAATTCTATGTAAAAGGTTCACAATCAACGACGTAATGACAAACTCCGGCTCGCTACAGAAAACTGCCTATCAAGAAATATCACACTGCTCGACCTGGGGACCAGGACATTACTTACAACAGGACTAAAACAAACAAACAATAAAAATATATGATTATTAATATTTGTGATGAAACGCAAAAGGTTGCCTTCATATCCGCTTTAACATTTCCATATATCGGACGTATTGAATAACTTCAATTCATCTGACTGGGGATTACAGTTTGCAATTACTACCTCAACCGGTATTTGTACGCGTTTGAACCACTATTTTCAGATAATCAAAACTAAAATGGAATACATTGAAATATATCACACCGGACCATTTTCAAAAACCGTCTTCGTTTATAGTATCATACTGATTAATTACCTATCGGAAGTCCATTATAATGGATACAAATAAATACAATATCTAGCTTCTTAAACAATATTAAATACGGAAGCGATGAAAAATTGCAACTACTCGGTGGTGGATACTGCTCGGTCTAACAGCTCCTGATGATGCCCCGTGGAAGAATGAAACACGTGTAGAGTAGGTGGTGGCAGTTGCAATTTTTCATCGCTTGCGTATGAGCATGACAATTGCGGGCGGGCGAGCAGTGGACAGGTAAATAACAACATCCGTGCATTTTTCGGGATTGCCCGACTAGTGCGACGAGAGCGATGTCGCGATTCAAACTGTTTGACTCGCGACATCGCTCCGCAAGTTCAGCACACAAGTTTAAAGTAGTCGGGCAATCGCGACATCGCTCGCTGACGCGAACGCTGGTGAGTAATAAGCGTTGAACTATAATTTAGTTTTACATTAACAAAATTGCGGCTAGATATTTTGCTTACATTAATATTATGTGTCAAAACTTGTCAAGTGGCGAGTACCGATTTTCTCAGGTTGGACAATATTTTCAGTAGGTGTCGAATGATAATGGGGATATATAGATTAACGTGTTCTCAGAGGCATAGTGAAATGTCCATGAGGGATACAGAAATGTCACTCATCGGAAACGATTAGCGCGTTTTACCCTAGAAGTTGGATTAATCTGCGCTGTAACCATTTGCCACGAACTGTATAACACAAATTATTTAACAAGGGCAATATCAATTCTGGCAACACTACAACTCAATTATTGACAACCAGGTACCAACTGAACCCAACCCAGTACGCAATTCTATTACAATGTGAACTCGAGTGGCGGTCATATCGTATATAATACAATATTCCAACACTATTTCGTTAAAATAATTCCAAAACACCAACAGATCCAGTTTCGAAAGTGCACTTAAAAGCTAAAAGCACAATGCTGAAACACTGTAGAAAATAATTCGATATACAGTGATAAAGCGAACCTAACTTGTAATGAGACTTCTGTGTTAGAAGAAAAAACATTGTTCTACTTGAAAAATTCACAACTAAAAGTTAAAAAGCCAATTAAAAGTTGTTTCTATTGTAAAAAGTTTGTAACTCTCTCTACGTTCTTTACTTGATAAATAAACTAAAAAATATGTGAGACTTAGGTATATTTAATTGAATTACTTTTTTGTCGCTTTACTTAACTCAACTTTAATATTTACTTTATTAGATGAAATGTTATTATCATTACCGCAACTGCAATTTTCATTTTCTTAATGAAGTCAGAGCGCTGGGTTTTCACAATCAGCTACGATCTGACGTCATTTGTTTATCTTTAATTTTGGACAATTCTCCATGACAGTACTAGAGATAAAAGAAGTTGCAGATAAAAGGCCCTTTGTTCTTATAAAAGGGTTTCATCGTTGAACATGGTGCGGTTGAAAGGTACTCGCGAATTTTAATAACGAAAGCCATGTCATGTGAACTGACGAGATAATTTAACTAAGAGGGTTAGCTTTGAATTTTCGTATGCTACGATAAAAATACATTTCAACCTTTTGTTTTAAGTATCTAGTTATAAAAAACAGAATGAAAGGTGCTTAGAAATCCTTATGAACCTCAGGACTTCTCCTCTACTCATCCTGATTTGTTACTGTAAACACCCATGCCAGCCAAGACTCAACCACATCTTGGCCGCAGTATTTACCAATTAGTATTTCATTTGACCAAAGAAATAAGTTCCGAGAAATAATAAAATCATGTCAACAACTACTCTTAAGCCATAGGGAATAACCGGCAAGACTTGGAAAATTAAATTTAGACCACAACGTTTGTTCCAGATGCTGTGTAATGGAAAAAAAAAAGCAAACAAAAGAGGAAAAGGTGAAATTACTTTCCAATATCCTGTTAGTGTATTCCCATATGAAAACTGGCTGAATATTTCCTTGCAATACTTTTCATGATATAAAATCGGCGCTCATGAATAAAACAATAATATTGTACCTGTGTGATTTCGAAATTTAAACTTTAATGTATGTTTTAAAAGCTTAGGTGTTAAGTTGGGTCCATATTAACGTAATATATTGCGAATTCTGTGTGTGGACGGTACTACGAGCATTACATGTAACGTTCGCGCTGATCCTACTGTTGTCGGTTCTAGTGCTAATACTAAAGCACTCGCACTGTAGTCGTTTCAACTCGTGTGGACGTATGTTCGTGACGGTTGTGTCGTGTGGACCTTGATAATGTGGACTGATGAACAATCGCTTGAACATATTAATTTTACTTAATATTTTTTAATCGCCACCATTTTATCCGACATTTTCATGGCATCTGTGTGAAACAACTACATTCATTTTGACGTTGAGTTCGTGTGCCGTCCAAACTATTTTTGTTATGATATGTTTATACACAATACATTACATATTATACAAATCTGGACCCGGCTTTACTGTCACACATTTTAATTAATAGGTACGTGTATGAAGTAGTCAGACGTGGTTTTTATTTTTTTTGATTGAATAATTTATTTTTACTCTGAGTATAGATACTCATATATTGTGCACGACTATAAAACCAACACCAGACTATAAAGAAATCTTCGATAGCCGCCAAGAGCCAAAGCACAGGATAACTTGTTTTATCGTTAAACAATTCAATTTGATTCTTGTTACGAGTCTAGCGTGTAAAAGCTATCAAAAGAGAAAATTCCATTTGACGATAGTAACCGTGGACAAAGCCGCGGGCGTGTCTTACGTAGAAAAGCGTACCAACCTACTTCTTATAAAAGCAAAGACATGAGTCTAGGAAAACTTGTAGTTTTTTGCATACAGCCAAAGAAAACACAACATTATTTTTCTACAAAACTGGTTCACGATTCTCAGAGGAAACAAATGCATCCCTCCCTCCATTGACGTAATTTTCCAGAATAAGATTTCTAACATATATTGCGTAGAATCTCGAACTTCTTACAAGTTACGTTATGAAAATATAGCATCAGAGGGGTAACTCTTGAAACGAATAACAATTCCAATCCAATTCCAATATTAAATAGACGTCTTACAACAACGCGTAAATTTAAAATAAATTTACCTACATTACAGTCGCCTCCATTTTAAAGCATGTTGTCTTCATATTATACGGAAACAATTTTTTTTTTAAATTTTGGCCTTTAATAGTACGAACTGACATATTTCCAATGTCAATCGAGCGGAATAATTTTCAAGAGTAAGCCCACAGATCTATCAGTTTAAATAACCATAATAAAGAAAATTATGAGTCATAATACTGTCTTGAAACAGATGAATTCCATCTCGGTTCGCGCCAAAAAGGATTTTATTAACTTCTCATTCGTATGTGTCTGGTTTTTGCGATTTTCTGTTAAGCTACTCGAATGATGTAGCTGTAATAATATTTTTTCATTATTTTTAGTGTTACATGTATACATACATTATGTTACATATATTATGATTTTACTATCAATGTGTTATTTTGAAATGTGGAAATAGTTCACAACAAATTCAACATGGTTTAGGTAGCTACAGATCGTACATACATTACGTACGTACCTACAATCGCGCCTGTTATCCATTGGGGTATGTAGAGACTACCTACTTATCGATTCCCAATAGGGAAATGCATTTTTTTTTTATTCGATTGTATACGTTGGTACATTACCGCGAAAAAATACAACACTTGTAAAAATATGATTATTGGCAAACCTGCAATCAGTTTCGGGCATGTGAAAGCCGCCATCTTGGCGCGCTTTCTCTGACGTCAGAGTTCACATCTTAAAAGATATCTTGTATAGTATGGAGTGTTTAATGAACGAATTATAAATTCCATTGAAGGGATTTTAATTTCTGTTTTTCATAGAAACATTGAAAAAATAATATTTATTTATTTGTTTATTGATATATTCTTTATTGTACACTAAATGGACATATACAGACAGAAAAAATTGGTTTTTAAATTATACAATGGGCGGCCTTATCGCTATCTGTCATTTCTACCAGGCAACCTTTGGATGGATTTAATTTCAACAGTAAGACATATGGGGTTTGTGTGGTGCAAATAAAAGTAGGTACCTACATAAATTTAAACACTAATACTACATATATATCATAGATAATAGACAAGAACGGGGCTTGAACCCGCGACTTTTGACGTTCCGTGTCATCAAATTCAAATTCAAATTCAAATATTTTTATTTCAAATAAACCATATTACAGGCACTTATGAAAAGTCAAAACTAGGTGCACGGTTCCAAGGCGTTGATCTTATGGAGAAGAGCCGGCAAGAAACTCCATAGACACTCTTTTTAAAATAAATTGGTTTAACAATAAATAAGATAATGTGAGAATAATGCAGGTTAATGAGCAGACTAAGAAAGGAAAGTAAACTTATATAGCCTTTTAAAATGATTGCCAAGGCAGTTAGGAGCCGACCAGTCCCGACAGACAGCACCCGTTCACGAGCATGACGCGCACATCAGCCTCGCTTAGCTCAACCATTTTGTAGGGAACTCGACGACCCGATGTACGACGCCACCATCAGCAGGACATTTTAGCGAGCATGACAAACTCGTAATGCCTGACAATAGGCAGTATCTATGTAATATGAGATTAAAACTAACATTAATATCCACATGATGCTCACATTTTACAAAGTTATATATTATGGAAAATTTCATAAAGAAATAATGATGTAAATTTAAAACTAGTAGGTTCGATACTAGCTGTTATACAATCGATATGTAAATTTACATACCCAAGAGTCAAATAAAATAATAATACAATTGGATTATTGTACGTCAATAAAATAAATTGTATAAATTAAAAAAAAATAACAAAAATCAAAAATGTCAAAATAAAGGAAAAAACATAGAAATATTTAAACTGAAAGCAAATAAAATGTCGCCATGATCAAGTAGGCAAGGTGCCAGTGGGTCGCAGTGTGCAGGAAGGAATCGTGAGCCAGGCATCCCTATCTGCCATATAATGATTAGTACTATAGTACGCTTTGGACATTAATATGCGTTTAATAACAATCTTAAACTTGAAATCCGGCAGTTCAGTTATATTAGAGGGGATCTTATTGTAGAACCTAACACTGTTACCCATAAATGACTTGCTTGTCTTTCAAAGCCGAAAGCCAGGTACTATAAGCTTGTGCTTATTGCGCGTATTTAAATTGTGGTAATCACTCTTTTTATTAAATTCGACCATATTTTTACGAATATACATTATGTTACTAAATATGTACAAGGATGGTAAGGTGAGTATATTTATTTTCTTGAATAATTCACGGAGTGACTCACGGCAGCTAAGGTTATAAATAGCTCGGACTGCTCTTTTCTGTAATATAAAAATGGTCTCGATATCAGCAGCTGATCCCCAGAGTAGAATGCCGTAAGACATAATACTATGGAAGTATGCAAAATAGACCAGCCTAGCCGTAGACACATCAGTCATCTGTCTTATTTTCCTAACAGCAAACGCAGCAGAGCTCAGTTTTCCTGCAAGTGCCTCAATATGAGGTCCCCACTGGAGTTTAGAGTCCACTGTGACGCCGAGGAATACAGTTGAAGCAACCAAATCTAGTACTTTACCATCAAGTTTTACATTAGAAACTACATTGGGCACGTTAGGTATAGAGATAATACATTTCGTCTTTTTAGCGTTCAATAGAAGGTTATTGGCAGAAAACCAATTAGATATTTTATTAAGTGTATTATTAGGTTCTACCAGATCCTTGTCCTTTCTATTTACTTTGAATATAAGTGAGGTGTCATCCGCAAAAAGAACTATGTTTGACATTGTGTCCTTTATGACGTATGGAAGGTCATTAATATAAACAAGGAACAAAAAAGGGCCTAAAATCGATCCTTGTGGCACTCCCATTTTAACAAGTGAGCCTGAAGAAGTTACCTTATCAATAGCTACCCTTTGTTCCCGATTTGTCAAATAGGAACACACAAGATCAATAGACCTTCCTCGAATTCCGTAGTGTTTTAATTTTAGAATGAGCGTTTGGTGATCCACGCAGTCAAAGGCTTTAGAGAGGTCACAAAATACTCCTATAGCATCCCCCGCATCTTCCCAGGCCCTTAGTACTGTTTTGATTAGGGTGGACCCAGCGTCCTCTATAGACCGGCCCTTTATAAATCCGAACTGTTTAGAGTGAAGTATACCGTTTTCATTGAAATATTACAACATTTGATTCAACATTATTTTTTCAAAAATTTTACTTAAAGCGTGTAATATAGATATGGGCCTATAATTAGATGCATCGCTCGAGCAACCTGCCTTAAAAATGGGTACGATTTTACTCGATTTCATAAGATCAGGAAATACGCCGTCTGTGACGCAAGTATTAAATATTGATGCTAACATTGGTGCGATCTTAGTTATTATTGATTCGATAGCTTTTATAGACAATCCCCAAAAATCCTCGGTTTTTTTAACAGTTAAAGTTTTAAATGTTTTAAATATATCGTATTGTGAAACGAAACTGAAATTAAAATTTGTGACACAGGAACTAGTATTTTCCTTTAGGAGAGACTCTGCCTTTAATGCAGACGATGCAAGACATTTAGTAGTCACTAAAGGTATATTTGTAAAAAACTGGTCAAAGAAATTAGCGACAACATTTTTATCTGTAACTAGTTGGTCTTCTATTTGTAAATGAATTGCACTGTCCTTATATCTACTATTACCAGTTTCGGTATTAATAATCTTCCAAGTCATTTTTATTTTATTACTTGCATTTTGTATTTGGTCACTAATATACGCAGACTTAGCTTGCAAACAGGCTTTCTTGAAGATTTTCGAGTACTTTCTAACATAATTGTGGAAGTTAATATCAGATGTGTATGACTTTTTGTCATACAGTTCGTACAGGACGTCCCTGCTACGTCTTATACCTTTGGTAGCCCAGGCACTAAACATGAGTTTATTTTTTAACGTTACAGATTTCACTTTGCAAGCTTTTTGAAACTCTGTAAATATAGCATTAAATAGTGTACGATACATATCATTGGGATTGTCATATTGTGGTTTAAAAACAAGTAGGTGGGCTTCTAGATTAAAACCAATTTTTTTTAGACTACATTTACTTAGCGTCCTACACTGTATAACTCTGGAATCTTCGACTATTTTGTGATTTAATTTAACAATCTGATACATGTGATCTGAGCGAATGCCACTAATAAGACTTTTTCCAAGTATTCTAAAGTTTGTCATGATATTATCTATACATGTGGCGGAGGTACTAGTTACTCTAGTTGGCTGAGAAAACATATGTTTTAAGTTAAATGACTTAAACAAAGATATAAAGTTCTGTTTATCTGTGCTATTTGTTAAAATATCAATGTTAAAATCCCCGCAAACCAATATTTTTTTATTTGCTTTTATCTTCCTTAGGGCATCCTCCATCATTATTAAAAACTGCGTGGTACTTGAGGAAGGTGGCCTATAAACACATATAATAACATACTCCTCTGTTTCCGCACACGCGAGCTCACACATTCGTTCAACAGAGAGATCCCGGATATCTAGGCGCTCTTTACATCTAACCATTTCAAACTCCAGAACCATTGCACACTGCGTTTTCAGTTTCAAAAACTTTTTAAACTAAACTATTAAGATGATCTTTTACCATAATTAAAGTTCCACCACCTTCGGCTGAAACTCTCTGGAACGAACTGGCCACTTTAAAACCATTAATACTAAATAACATTCTATCCGCCTTCAGCCACGTTTCTGTTAGGCATATAATATCTACATTATATTTCTCAACAAATAATTCTACATCAAGTATTTTGCCAGAGAAGCGATTAATATTTTGATGAGACAGTATTAGACAACCACTTTGCTTCTCTGTTGTCGAATTTGTCAGTTTAAATTAATTGTGCTAACTACTACAATGTTGTTAGTACTATTACTATATAAAGAGGTAGTTGAAGAAGACTTTGTCATACTACTTATAACTGACTTAATATTATAAGCTAACAATGTAGCTATCTGTCGCTTAAATCTAATAGGCAGGTACACAGTATCTTTAGTCAATTTTAATTTACCAATAAAACTATTGGTGTCAAAAAACATAAATTTGTTACTATAGTGACTTACTAAGAAATGAATATGCTTATTCAGCATATGTATGTAGTCATTTTGCTTATCTGACAAATGGTCAAGATATGGAAAAGCACATAAAGTTATATTGTGACAGTTTAGTGTTAATAGTCGAGCAACACTGTCGGTGATGTCTTTTTTCTTTACATTTAAACAATTACCTATAAATACTGTTAGATCAGTATTGGAATTATAATTACATTTCATAAGTGATGACATTATCTGTTTGAAGGTTGATCCTGGCATACAATGATTAAGGAAAGAATGACCCAGGCTGTTACCTAAAAATTCACAGAAAGACTTGCCCAAGTTATCTGAAAACATGATTGATTGATAACTAACTTTGTTTTTTGGTAGTATAGTCAGTACCTTTTCTATTTGTGTGTTTTGACCTTGAGAGTCAGGTATCACTAAGGAGTTTGAACATGTTTCCTCAACCACAGACGGGTCATCCGTTACCTGAGGTAGGGAACAATTTCCATTAGATTTATTCAAGCAAGTACAGAGATTGTTGTTGAGTGTTATAGGATCCACTCTGTCTGCATTATAATTGCACATATCAACTAACTTATTTGTAGCAAGGATATGTTCATCAATTTGCTTCTGAGAGCTTACATATTTGGTGTAGAGGGATCTTAGTGACCTCTAGTGACTTTATATCACTTTGCAAGCGCTGGGTGTCAATTTCATATATTCTTTTACTATCCTCTAATTTAATTTGACAGTTATTAAGTTTGTTTATTAATGCAACACGGTCTTTCCTTAGTGGTATGGATTTAGAAAAGTTGTGTTGATATTTCATATACTTTTTACATCTTTTAATTATTTTATTAAATTTAATGTACTTTTTAATGTTATTATGGCTCATTTTGTGAACATCTTTTTGGCTGAATATGCTATCTTGTTTTGTGAGATCTGTGGTGACCAAGGAATTTCCTAATAAGAAATCTGAGTTAGAGTTAATTAGTTCATCATATAAATTATGAGTTTTAACAGCCTGTGCACACTCTATTTCCTGCCTTAGATATAACAATTCAGAATTCGCACTAAATAATTCCTCTTCCAAACCTCTAACTTTTCTTAAAGCCCCTTCGTACTCAGAACTACATTGACTAAAGCTGTCAGTCAGTGCCTTGAGTTTGTCCCGTTCCCCGACCACATCCAAGTATTGCTTGTGAATGTCAACAAGTTCCCGTTTCAGGTTTGTGTTCTTGTCAACAATCTTCTGAACTTCTTCTCACTTTCCTCTCTTTCTTGCAGAAGTTGCTGACATTGATCCTTGGAATCAACTCCACCAACTGTCGTGTTGTCGAACCTATTGAATTTTCAATACTCTTTGTATACGTCTTAAGGAGACGCCTGGCGATATTTATCAAGCAATCATTTACAGATTAACTAAAGTTAAGAAGGGATTTTGAAGTTATTATATTGAATGGAAAAAGAATACGGTCGCGAACAGGATTCGAACCTGCGCCTCCCGGATGAATACTCCAGGCGCTCTGACCACTAAGCCATCTCGACCACTGCTCACCACCGAGAATTCTTATTCCATATTTTAACACGTCTTATGCCGACGTTATTGCTATCAATTCAGTCCCTATACGGGTGACCGAACCGACACGACTAATATTGCAGTTAATAAAATGTCGTAAAGAATGCAATTACCTTAATAATTCAAGATAAATCTTTGAAAAGCATCACTCTAGGAGTATTCATCCGGGAGGCGCAGGTTCGAATCCCGTTCGCGACCGTATTCTTTGTGTGTAATGCTTTTAATGCGTGTAATGCTTTGAATACTCCTAGAGTAATCATCCGGGAGGCGCAGGTTCGAATCCTGTTCGCGACCGTATTCTTTTTCCATTTAATATAATAACTATAGAGTTCGCTAAGCATGCGTTAATGCTTTTCAAAGAGTTATCTTGAATGAAGGAATTTTCTTTAAAGAATAACGTTAAAACTATAAAGAACTACAAAACATGATAAACACCAAGTAATAACGTACTCGAGATATTGTCATCGCGCAGAGTGACGCCACGTTTCACTCCAACATAGTAAATAGCGATCGTTTTGACATTTAAAATTTCCCTCGCATGATTCTCACTTTTCAACTTTATTATTTAATAAAAAGGCGAGTTTATTTAAAACACGATTAATTAAAAAAGTTATTGAATAGGTGTCATTCTGCAGCAATAAAGATTTAGGAATAAAAATATTTTATGTAAATTTGAATCACATGCATATTACCTACACAATGTTTTGCTTCATCTATGTTCTATAATTCACAAATCGTAGTTTTTTGTAAGTAATAATAGATATGCTTAATTTTCAACATTAACGTGAAAAATATGATATACACAATTATAACCTAAATACATTGATTAGACTTACATAACGTTATTGTACCGGACGGGCGGTCTATCGAATACTAGAAACGAGCCGCTGACGTCCTGTACCTATAGGTTCGGTTCGACGTATGCTGAAACCTTGTATTTCTTCAGGGACTATGAAGACTATAACACTATCGAGGTCACCGGGAGAATAATTCCATGAAATAAAACACCGACTTGCACTATCACTATAAAGCTTGAGGTTTCTGCTTACTCCATTGAAGATGGCGAGGCTTGAATATATGGTAGTTTTTGAGCTACGAAGAAAATACATGCGCATTTGCTTAAGTACGACGAATCTTTACCGTAACGAGACCCGCAAAAACCTCGCACTATCTATTCTTTATTTACTTAATAAAAACTATATAAAGGCTATATACTTCTAAACTATGACTATATATATAGCTATCTATATACCAATAGATAGGTGCTGACAAGACCTATCTATTGACGTATGTGTCAACCATCTCGCCCTCATACTTGGGCACCCAGCACAGAATACATTTATCAACATACTCATTTTCAAAAATCGGGGTTGTTTTTCTACGTTAATGTGTCTAAACCATAAGGGTTGAAGCTATAAAACAATCAGCACCCCCTAGACGAGTATGCCGGCTACAAATGAAACAACATTCCGAATAGTTTTTATTGCATATAACCATAGTTATGTACATATTAAGATTACAAAATTATGTATGAATTCTCAATAAAATATTTCATCAACATCTTTGTTTACATTCACGCTATGGCTTATGGAACATGGCTGCTACATTTAAAAACATTAAAAATACCTTAATTATTGGCATATGAACACGAATATAAGTGTCTTAATATAAATCTAGGCATCAGAATACAAATCTTAGTGTTTTAATACAAATCTAGACATTCTACAAGCACTAAATTACTATTTAGTATGAATATCACTGTTATTGTCTCTAAATTGTTCTATAATAACGTAATAATTTCACACACGCGAATTTACTGTCTTTCTGGATAATAACGGCACTGATTCTATGTAAACACAGGGCTATCTAAAAACGGGAATAGCAGGGCTGTCGCGAACATCTCTCCCGCCGTGCAGCAGAGCGTTGACCCGGTGTGGAGCGATGCTGCAGATGAGCCGGTGAGCGCACTACTTCGGTAGCGGCACCAACTTCTTGGTCGGACGTCTCAGGATCCCTGCTGCTGTGCGCACGTCGACGGTTCGTATCTGACCGTCGGCGCCTGGATATACGGCGGTCACTCTACCTCGCGGCCATGTATTGCGAGGGAGTTGACCGTCGGCGATGAGGACTGGGTCGCCGACCTCGAAGCGGGGCCCTCTGCCGTGGGGCTCCCGCCGGTACTGCAGCTCGGGTAGGTACTCTCGCACCCACCGGCGCCAGAACATGTCGGCTAGGATTTGTATTCGCCGCCAGTGTTTTCTGCTGTCTATGTCGGACTCGTCGAACTCGCCGAGCGATGGTAGTCGCGCTGAGCCCCCGAATAATATGTGATTCGGGGTGATGGCCTCGTCGTCCTCTGCGTTCACGGAGACATGTGTGAGCGGTCGACTGTTGACTGTGTATTCGACCTCACACATTAATGTTGTCAGGACTTCTTCCTGCGGGTGCTTATCGTGAAGAACCGTATAGAGGGCGGTTTTCACGCATCTCACGAGTCGCTCCCACGCGCCTCCCATGAAGGGCGCTGAAGGAGTGATGAAGCGCCACACGATGCCGCGGCGATTGGCCTCTTGTGACACGGCCTCTCGCATCTCTTTGTCGGCGCCGTGCATGTTGGTCCCGTTGTCGGAGTGTATTTCTGTAGGGCAGCCTCGGCGCGCCGCGAATCTGCGCAACGCTAGTATGGCAGAGTCGGCGCTGAGGTTGGCGGCGACTTCAAGGTGCACCGCTCTGGAACTGAGACATGTAAATAATGCAACATACCGCTTGTGATGCTGTCTTCCCACGGTGACTGAGAGCGGCCCGAAATAATCGAGGCCCGTGTAGGTGAAAGGCCTCTGGTGGTGAGCGAGGCGTGTCTTCGGGTGGTCCCCTGTTGCGGGCTCCGGCGGACGCGCTTTATTTATGCGACACTGTAGACATTCATAAATGACTTTCCTTACTGTGGGTCGCAAGCGCAATATGCAGTAGTGTTGACGCACTTCGTTGATCACTAACTCGGTACCGGCGTGATGTAGGCTTCTGTGAGTCCAATCTATGTATAATTGGGCGATGCGGTGATCGCCGTCTAATATCGGCGGCCTTTTCGTGGTCTCTGGCACCCCTTCTGTTGCTGCTATACGGCTGCGCAGAGTTATCACGCTGTTGTTCAACTCGACGGGTAGCATTCGCAGGCGGCTGTCTATGGCGACACCTTTCCCGCGCCGGAGCTCTTGGAGGTCGGCGCCGAAGGAGTCCCCTTGTACCGCCTTCACGAGGAGGTGCTCGGCGTCGCGGGTGTGTTCCGCTGTGAGAAGCACGAAGTTCCGGGAGCCGGCGCTAGGGTGAGGTGTGGCGCTCCCCGACGTGTTGATCTTCGCCTTCTTCTTCATGCGACGCCAATCTGGATCCTTTTCAGGGTTCTTCTTAGTCCTTTTATATAAGACTTGAGCCTCGGGTTTTCGACACAAGGCTATAAACTGTATAACTCTAGCGGTAGCTCGCAAGAGTCGCTCCCATTTTGAAAATCTAAATGGGTCCGGAATAATTTCTGTAATTTTCGGCGTCCGACACTGTACTGTTACTGTTACTGTTCGCTCCTCCCCTGTCGCCTCTGCTATTTTGAATGTTGATTTTTCTATAGGCCAAGTTGAAGGATGCGCGTACAAAAACGATGGTCCGACGTACCACTCGTGCGCCGAGTTAAAATTTGCGGGCACGTCGCGGGTCGCGGCGTCTGCTATGTTCATTTTCGTAGGCACCCAGCGCCAATCTTCAACTTTACTGTTTTCTTCTATTGCGGCCAGGCGATGCGCGACAAAGGGCTTGTACGTTCGTGACCCTTTTCTGAGCCATGTCAACACTGTTTTACTATCGGTCCAGTATACTGTGGCCTCCGGCTTGACTCGGTGCTCTTCTATTACGGCTGCTGCGACGCGGCTTCCCATTACTGCAGCTTGTAGTTCGAGGCGCGGAATAGACGTGATTTTCAGAGGCGCCACTCTAGCCCTCGCCATGACGAGCGTCACGTTCACTCCTCCGTCTGTAGTGGTAGTGCGCCAATACACCGCTGTCGCGTAGGCTGTCTCGCTAGCGTCTGTGAAGACGTGAACCTGTAGCGAGTCTGCGTCACTGAATCCCGGGTAGCTCCTCGGGATACTAACCGTTTTCAAATTTTCTAGATGCCGAATCCACGACGACCATTGTGCCGATAGATCCGTGCTGAGCTGCTGATCCCAGTCCGTACCGAGCCGCCATGCTTCCTGTAATATCTGTTTGGCTCTAACTGTAACAGGCGACGCTAGGCCGAGAGGGTCGTATAACGACATAACTATTTTCAATGCCTCTCTCTTGGTCGGCGCCTCTTTTCTAATGAGGTCATCAGGGAGCCGAGCGAGCTTTAAATTAAAACTCAACTCGTCTGTACTCGGCTTCCATATTAAACCGAGGATTTTTTCTTCAAATCCTTTACTCGCGAGACTGACTGTTTCTGTTTGACGCTGTCCCGGCTCTAAATTTTCTATAATTTCTGTAGAATTCGAGATCCATTTTCCTATGTTGAATCTCGCCTTTCTGTGTATTTCACGTACCGACTTAGCTATGCGTGTAGCCTCTTCTACTGTTGTGAAACTATCTAGATAGTCATCCATATAATGATTCTCTATGATAGCCGCTACCGCCTCCGGGTACTCTGTACTATACCGCTTCGCGTTCCAATTCTTAGCGAAGATGGCTGTGCAAGGTGAACTTGCGGCGCCGAATATTATCGACGTCATACGGTATTCTTCAGGGGCGCCCTCCCGCCGGTCTCCTCGCCACAGGTAGCGCAGGGCGTCTCTGTCCTCCTGTCTCACTTTCACCTGCATAAACATCTCCGCTATGTCACCGGATACTGCGATGCGGTGACGTCGGAAACGCATCATCACGCCCGGCAGCGACTGTAATAAATCCGGCCCTGTAAGGAGGTAATCATTTAATGACATACCTTTTGATTTCGCTGCTGCGTCGTGAACTATACGGAATTTTTCAGGCTTCATTGGATTGAAGACATCGAAGTGAGGCAGGTACCATGTCCTTCCCGAGTCGCCTATATTGAGAGCTTTTTCTGCATACCCTTTTTGAATAAGGGATTCTATCTGTTCTGTATATCTATCTCTCAAAGCGGGCTTGCGATCGAGTTTTTTCTCTATAGAGACGAGCCTTTTGAAAGCTGTCTCATAACTGTCCGGCATCTGTATATTTTCTGTTTTCCAGAGAAGTGCTGTCTCTATGTGTCCATTTTCTAATTGTCTAATATTTTTCTGTAGGTTGTCTTCAGCTTGCTTCTCCGGGTCTGTATTCGGACGCTGCGGGTTAATCACCAGCGACTCGAGTGCGAAATATTTCTTCAACTGCGCCTCTATATTTTCTGTTTCGGATGACAGCTGATTGACAGAGTGTACGCCGCGGCCTAGCGCTCTAGCGTGCGCGCCGTGCAGCACCCACCCCAGTGTGGTCAGTGATGCGACCGGTTGATGACGCGGGCCTCTTCTGATGACACTTGCGACAAGGAGATGCCAGTTATCCTGACCTATCAACACCCTAGGCGTAGCGGTGTTGTACGTGAGCTTCTCCTCGATTCCTCGCAAGTGTTTGCACTCTGCCAGGTCTCCTTCACTGACTCTCTGCGGCGATAGGTGCAGAGCAGGAACGGTGCGCGCGTATAAAGGCACTTGTTTACCTTCAGCGTTCTTGAGCGTTGCGTTCACTCGTCTCGAATTTGACATCTCTAGCGACGTGTTTCCTATAGCGCGTATCGTGAAAGGGTCCGGCTTACCTTCAGCGCCTATTTGCACAGCGATATCTTCATCTATGAGGGAGATCGTTGATCCGTCGTCGAGTAACGCGAAGGTTGACACCTCTCCCGCCGGTCCGACTATCTGCACAGGAACTATCTTGAGGTAGGCTTGCGACTTCGCACGCAGAGTTGAACTTGCGACTGTCTCTTGTTTCTCTGCGCTCGCTTCTTCAACCTTACCTTTTCTCACGTAGTGCAGTAGCCGGTTGTGAGTGGCGGTGCATCCCTCTACGTCGCACTTCCTCGGCTTGCACGCATGCCCTTGATAGCGTGCGCGCAAGCAGCGGAAGCACAGACCGTGCTTCTTTGCGAGCTCCCATCTTTTATCAGCATCGGCGGCCTGAAACTGTTTACATTCAGAGGCGTAGTGTCCCTCCTTCTCGCATATTCTGCATCGCGAAGCACGAGTGTCAGCAGTAGCACTCTTACCTGTAACGGTGTGCGTTCTCTGTACGATGCGTCGACTCGGCTGGGCCTCAGTGATATTCTCGGCCGGTGCGAACGCGCTGCAAAAGTGTGCGTACTCTGTGACAAAATCGCTAAAGTGACTGAGGTCCGGCATCGAATTATACTTCTCTGTGTATGTCCGGTACCACTGTGCACGCAGAGAGTTCGGCAGCTTCTCTGTCAGCAGACGCAGCAGCTCCGCGTTGATGAGGTAATGCTCCTTCTTTAACGCCTGAAGCGTCACTACGCCGCATCTTACCTTACTCGCAAACGTGCAGATGTCTTTGGGTGCTTCGGTGCACCGAGGCAGAGTCCGCAGCTTGTCCGTCTCCGCCTGAGCGATGGAGTCCGGCCTGCCGAATTGAAGTTCCAACTCCCTCATGATGTCATCAGGTCGCGCGTTACCTATAAATTCTGAACTTACGGTATCCAGTGCCCGTCCTTGAAGGCTCCTCCTGAGTCTCGCTGTATTTTCTATGTTGTTGAAGTATCTCTTCGTGGCGTCGTAGATGGCACGAAACGACAACCACTCTGTATGTGCGCCGTTGAAATTTGGTAAAGTCATGATGACTTTCGAAGCCGCCGGATGGTGCGACGCATACGATGTATCCAGTGGCTTCCTGTCCGCTAATGCGGCTATGGCGGATGTGAGTTCGCTGATGAACGGCTTCAACGAATCACTTCCCTGTTGATGGGCCCCCTTCTGTTGTGAAGGATCTGCATCTTCTTTACTATGTTTGACACGCTGTGTGTCACTATGTTCCCCGCGAACGCCCTCCACGGGGGAGGCGGGGGGTGCAGCCAAGTCGGTGTTTCTCCCGGTGACTGCTTCTATAACCTCGAGGTCTGGCTGTGGTTCCGGGGCCTCTTCCAACCACGAACGCACGTAGTCGGCCTTCGACTGTCCATCTTGATCGTAGTCGTCAGAGTCCGCTTCCTCTTCGGCCTTCTGTAATGCTATCTGTGCTAACTGTAACTGTATTTTCAATAATTCCTCGCGCGCCTTCAACACTTTTCTATTGGAGCGGGTCGTAGTCTCCGATCGGCCGCTGCGCCCCTTGCCTGTCCTCTCCTTCTGTCCCTCCTCTGTTGTACGAGGGGTTGCGCGTGCATATGTCCTATCGGAGGGGCGCAGTGTCCGATCCGAGTTACCTTCCGGTTGGTAAGTTCCTTTTCTATCACTCTGCGCGCCCTGTTTCGCTGAAGACGGCGACGTCCCCCTCGCGGTATGCGGGGGGGGCGGCGGCGGCGGCGGTGGATCGGTGCTGGTCGTCGATGGTGAACGCGGTGGCAGCTCATGTCGGACCGTGGATGTACTCGGGGGACCCGCGTCCACTATCCACGACTCCGGCGCCTTTCCTTTCGATCGCGTAATCGGCATCTTCAGTTTTCAGGAACTAATCTTCAGGTGTTGGTTTCAGTTGGTCGCTATATCCGGCTCGAAGGACCAGCAAATGTACCGGACGGGCGGTCTATCGAATACTAGAAACGAGCCGCTGACGTCCTGTACCTATAGGTTCGGTTCGACGTATGCTGAAACCTTGTATTTCTTCAGGGACTATGAAGACTATAACACTATCGAGGTCACCGGGAGAATAATTCCATGAAATAAAACACCGACTTGCACTATCACTATAAAGCTTGAGGTTTCTGCTTACTCCATTGAAGATGGCGAGGCTTGAATATATGGTAGTTTTTGAGCTACGAAGAAAATACATGCGCATTTGCTTAAGTACGACGAATCTTTACCGTAACGAGACCCGCAAAAACCTCGCACTATCTATTCTTTATTTACTTAATAAAAACTATATAAAGGCTATATACTTCTAAACTATGACTATATATATAGCTATCTATATACCAATAGATAGGTGCTGACAAGACCTATCTATTGACGTATGTGTCAACCATCTCGCCCTCATACTTGGGCACCCAGCACAGAATACATTTATCAACATACTCATTTTCAAAAATCGGGGTTGTTTTTCTACGTTAATGTGTCTAAACCATAAGGGTTGAAGCTATAAAACAATCAGCACCCCCTAGACGAGTATGCCGGCTACAAATGAAACAACATTCCGAATAGTTTTTATTGCATATAACCATAGTTATGTACATATTAAGATTACAAAATTATGTATGAATTCTCAATAAAATATTTCATCAACATCTTTGTTTACATTCACGCTATGGCTTATGGAACATGGCTGCTACATTTAAAAACATTAAAAATACCTTAATTATTGGCATATGAACACGAATATAAGTGTCTTAATATAAATCTAGGCATCAGAATACAAATCTTAGTGTTTTAATACAAATCTAGACATTCTACAAGCACTAAATTACTATTTAGTATGAATATCACTGTTATTGTCTCTAAATTGTTCTATAATAACGTAATAATTTCACACACGCGAATTTACTGTCTTTCTGGATAATAACGGCACTGATTCTATGTAAACACAGGGCTATCTAAAAACGGGAATAGCAGGGCTGTCGCGAACAGTTATTATATGTGAGAATTTCGATCAACGCTAACCATAGTGTGTACGGGAATTTTAAAGAATGTCACGCATTCGTTATGAAAAACAAGAAGAACACACATCACGAAATATTTTTTGTATCTCGAGATGCCCTTTCAATAAACTCGACAGTATCATCATGCAATCAAACACAAACCCAATAATAATAAAAAAACTAGGTACTTACCGACCGGTAACGATTTCATAAAACAAAATTTTACCCAATTCATAATCAAATTTAAAAATATCTAATACATAAGTTTCTTACCTTTCGTTTATATTCCACAAAGCCGGTTTGATTTTCAAATACGATGTACTACAGCAAAGTCAGTCCCGGATGCAAACTGATGAGTATTGAACCCTTTTCACGGTTAGTTTCCGATAGAACTTCTTTATAATAAACGTGATGAGTGACGTTCAACCCACGAGAATATTAACAAGAACCTTGCGACATAATTATAAAATAATAGTAGGTACATAATGATACAAGTGCCCAAGTTGGTCATTACAGTCGAGGTTGAATTGCTAACCGAGCCTTTACGTAAAGGTAGCAAATAGCAATGACCGAGACTTGTTTTGACACTACATCAGGGCACGCGTCTCATACGATGTTTTTCAACACTCTTGGGAGGGAAAAAATAATAAAATAAAATAAAATTACATTTTGCAAAGACTGAATGTCTTTAGACTTTAAACATTTGTAATTAAAATGGCGTGCAAATTTTTTTTCGTACGCCTGGTCTATGGTCTATTCGCGCGCAGGTGGAAGCACAAGGAGGCTCGCTGACGAAGTTGCCAAACAGCCTAATATTAAAATAAAATTAATATTTTTATATTGATAACCCAAATTAATGCTAATTTGGTCATAGAAACATTATTTTTATATTGATTGTAATTCCTATTTTACCTAACACTTTAATCACAAAAATGGTAAATTTCATCACAGTCAGTAGATATGAAAACCCTTTGCTTTAAAACATATTTTTAAATTTCAGCAAATAGTTTTTTCTATAAACACAGGTTTTATTCGACGTATATGTAAGAAAGTACATCAACACACTTCCAAAAAAAAATCAAATGATTAATCCTACTTAATATTATAAACGCGAAAGTTTGTAAGTATGGATGGATGGATGGATGGATGGATGGATGTTTGTTACTCTTTCACGTAAAAACTACTGAATGGATTTTATTGAAACTTTACAATAATATAGCTCATATATAATTATATTTTTAATACATGTTGAGGCCATGTAATGCCTATATTAATTTCTATTTTTCAAAGAAACATTGAAAAAATAATAGACAAGAACGGGGCTTGAACCCGCGACCTTTGACGTTCCGTGTCATCACTCTACCAACTGAGCTACCTTGTCGTGTTCAAACCTATTGAATTTTCAATCCTCTTTGTATACGTCTTAATATTTTTTCAATGTTTCTTTGAAAAATAGAAATTAATATAGGCATTACATGGCCTCAACATGTATTAAAAATATAATTATATATGATTTATAAAGGATTGGGATGTTGTTCGGCGATTTACAACTGTAAAGTGGTAACGCTGAGTTTAGTAAATCTGTAATGATTACTAGATAAATATCACCAGGCGTCTCCTTAAGACGTATACAAAGAGGATTGAAAATTCAATAGGTTTGAACACGACAAGGTAGCTCAGTTGGTAGAGTGATGACACGGAACGTCAAAGGTCGCGGGTTCAAGCCCCGTTCTTGTCTATTATTTTTTCAAAGTTTCTTTGAAAAGTAGAAATTAATAATATAGCTTATAGATCAGAAAAACACATGGGCTACAATTTATAAAGATATTGTGTGAAATGTCCAAAATATGACGTTAAGTGTCAAGTAAGTAGGAAAAAATCTACCATCTGCGAGCTATTCTGGCGTGCGCTGCCTTAAACCCTTTGAGATATAACAAAATGATGTATGGTGGAATTATGTATCTTATATAGGTCTATAGAAAAGTCCGCGATGGCATCGTCTATCTCTTAAGGATAACATACTACATCCATTTTAATACTTAAAAAAATGGGCAATTATGAAGCGGTAATTGGAAAGCGGAACCGGGATCAAAATTTCATGATTACTTTTGGTCGCGATATCCGACATCCACGCGGGCGAAGACGCGGGCATCAGCTAGTTATACATAATTTGTTAAAATGACGTGCGGTATTCTCTTACGTGCGCCGCCGGGTCTATGGTCTATGCGCGCGCAGGTGGAAGTGAGGCACTTGACAAAGTTGCTTGAATTTTAATTTGACAATCTATGGTTTGACATCTAATTAACGTATAATTATAATTTATAATAAAGTGAATATTATTCGATTTTTAACACAAATTAATGCTAATTTGTTGATAAAAAGAAATAATTTGAAGAATCGAAATGTTTTTTTGTCATATTTAAATTAGCACAGTCATAAAAAGTCATTAAGGAGTTTTCAACCATCATAAGTCTTTGCTGAAGTTTAAAAGTAAATGTAACGCTGTCACACTGCTTTTTTTAACAGGCTTTTATGCGCTTCACCTGTAACTGCACTAAAGCGGTAAAAATGAAGAAAAAGCACGCGTGAGCCAATTTACGAGCAAGTGTGTTGAAAAAATATTTATTCCGTTTTTATTTGGATATGTATTGTGTTGAATTAAGATTATATAGCTAACTAGATGACCCGGTGTACTTCGTATCACCTCGAACGTCAAATGTTTTACAGGAACGTAGGTAGAACAGTTTATATGGGCAAATAAAATTGTTGTTTTTACTATCTTCCGCAATGTTTCTACATTTTCTAGTTTTAGCGAGACAAACGAACAACAATTGATTTTCATATATATATATATGTCGCAGATGGATTGTAGAATCCGCTGTTGTACAAAACTGCTAGCTGATTTACAAAACAGTTCTGTTATGAAAAACAGCTGAACGACGTTTAGCGGTTTTACATAATTACTGAACACGCAGAATTGAATGAACGTTTTGCGTTTATCAATGCAGCGGATCAACGATCAGAGATTATGTAAAACAGTGTGAAATGAACTGTCAGATTGTTGATTTTAGTTCGAAATTTTGTCGCATATGGCTCTGTATCTCTTAACAATAATAACCTAACTTTATTTAACTTGTCAATAGCAAAAAAAAAATGAAAATTTTTAATGACGTAAATACTAAACCACTATAGTCGACAATATGTCGGGATTATGAAAGAAAATAAACGAAATTGATCCATGAGCGAGCGAAGCGAGCTAACGAGTTTTTTTGTTTTTAGGAGGTTTTTTCTAACCTTACAGACACAAAAATAGGAGCCCCACTTCGCGGGGCTCCGTCGACCCAGCCACGGAAAGTCAAAGCAGAATACAGTATCGCTTTTTTACTTGAATGGTGACTATCCGTTTAATATACCTATACAATAAACAAACCTGTCCCACTGTAGATATGTCATTCTGCATTACGTCTAAAGGTGGGTAGCAGTTTTGTTAAACGTATCGCAATGGCAATCCAGCTAAACGTTGTTTAGCTGTTTTATAAAACAGTACTGTTTTGTAAAGCAGCTAGAGATTTTGTAAAACAGCGGATTCTACAATCCATCTGCGACATATAGATATAGTATAAATAATTACTTATTGCCAACCCGGTTTTGTGAGACAATGATTCAACTGTAAGAATATACCTACTTACCCCTCCGCTCAGCCACGTACAAATACGTACTTCATAACAATAAAAATGTATTGTGTCTGCTCATTAGCGAGTCAACGGCTAATAAATGTTTCAAAGTTATTTTCAACTTTAAAGTTCGCTGCGCATATGAAAATACGTTTGAAAGATTGATCTGTATTTTATTTTTCTTATTTTATTTGGTAATGTGATTGAGATACCTATGAAGGGGCTCGTGGCTAAGTAATAGCCGTACAGATCGATCGGTCGACGTTAAGCTGCGCTGGCCGCGGTCGATGTGTTGGATGGGTGACCATCATTTCACACCGAGAGTCGTGCCTCGGAGAGCACGGTAAGTAGTCGGTCCCGGTCGTCAAATTAAGATCTATGACAGGGCCGTTATGGGTAGTCAGAGGCCTGAAAGTCTGACAACCGGGCATACCACGAGATATCGTGTTACCCAGTAACTGGGTTGTGGAGATCAGATAGGCAGTCGCTCCATGTAAAATACTGGTATTAACCTGCATCCGGTCTGACTGGAAGCCGACCCCAATATAATTGGGAAAAGGCTAGGCAGATTAATTGTGATAACATTATAACATAACATAGCATCACGCCTGTATTCCCCGAAAGGGTAGGCAGAGGTGTACACAATTGTACACCCACATTTCAGCAATGCTGTTAATAAGTCCCATGAGATGTGTTAATAGGTGATGAGCCAATGAGTATTGATGGTGATTGAGATACCTATATGCCCTTTTCGATCGGACATGGTTTTTTAACATAGGTACGGTACCTACATAACGCTTAGTCGACATACGATTTTTTAATTTATTTAATGCCATATTTCCCAACCTCCATCTGCGAATTAAAATATCAGATTAAATTAAGCAGAATTTCACAATTATTCTGGTAAGATTAAGCTAACTAATCTTATGAAATCTTTAAGCAGTTCAGTCGACCTCAAGG
Source organism: Xylocampa areola (assembly GCA_935421205.1). Classification (NCBI taxonomy): domain Eukaryota; kingdom Metazoa; phylum Arthropoda; class Insecta; order Lepidoptera; family Noctuidae; genus Xylocampa; species Xylocampa areola. The sequence goes on from OW285201.1 coordinate 14,762,293, forward strand.
AACGGGGTGCGTGTAACGCTGTTTCCTTTGTGAGGGGCAGGCCTCGACAGTGACAACCACATCGCATATATACCATACATAAGATTATTTATAAATAGTTTTCTGCAGGCCATTTTCACACCTGTTTCGCTGAAATAATGCAGAATTTGAAATGTAGATATACTCGTATATACGTTTCTGAATTGGAAATGTTGCATTTAAGTACTTAGACTTTGCTCTTAGGGTCCGCTCAGTTTAATAAAAAGTCATTACGAGTAGGTGTCAGCTATATGCCGTCCAAATCCTAACTAATCTTAACCCTATCTAACACAATCCGGGTGAAATTTGGATTGGCATATAGTTAAGTCATAAAAAAGTAATGAACAGACCAATAAGCTCAGTTTCGCATATATAATGCTAGTAGAGATATATGATTCCAGTTTATATATGGTAAGTATTGTCTACTAAGTGATAGCCTAGTGGTTGATCGTTGAACTGGCAAGTCGAAGGTTGCAAGATCGAACCTAAGGCACGACCACTGACTTTTCGTACTCATGTGCGTATTAGAAATTCATTATCTACGTCATATATATCGTAATATACGGGAAATTCTGATGAAACTATCTGAGCGATGATCTCGATGGTACGTAAAGTCATGTCAAAGGCCTACGTGCGGCTTAATATCTGACACTAGGCTGAAATCAGACATTATAGAGTTTCTTGCCGGTTCTTCTCCATAGGAATCGACTTTTTGGAACCGTGCACCTAAATTCTGACATTTCATAAGTCTATATCGTTTATATATGAAATAAAAACTGTTGAGTTTGAAACACAAGATAAGAAGAAGTCGCAGGTAACATCAATGTAAAATATATTTATCACGCTTATTATTTATGACGTTACATATAACCGTAAACCGTGAACAGAGTAAGAGTAATATTCATATCAAATATCCTATTACCTTGCCTTTTCATTTGTTTTCCAAATTACTTACGCACGTAAGTTATCATGCCAATATTCAATTGAAGATTGACAGTAATATTAAACATTTTCCCAATAATACATAATTATTCAGCCTAAGGTTTCTTTTATTTTTAACGTATCTTCTTCTCCATTAGACCAACTTCTTGGAACCGTTAACCTAGCTTCGACTTTTCATAAGTAGATAGATACCAGTAGGTAAGCTGGTCCATTTGAATTTTTTTATTTTTTATTTTAACAATTCCTGTTACCTGAGTTATATATAACCACACCATCTTTAACTAACCTTTACCGGGGACCCTCAAAATTACTTAAAATAACACAAAGACTATCTATGATCGCGATTGCAGGTAAGAGTTCGAATCTAGCAAGCACTTAAACTATTTATTTATTTATATATAATGATATGTTTTTATACATGTTAAGGCCATGTAATGCATATAGCCTATACTATTTTTCAAGGAAACATTGAAAAAAAAATAGACCAGAACGGAGCTTGAACCCGCAATTCTTGAGATTCCGTGTCATCACTCTACCAACTGAACTACCTTGTCGTTGTCCGACTCATTGAATTTCAAGCATCAAGCCGGGTTTTCACAATTCTTGTCCGGGTTGGCAGTTTTTTGAGATGGCCACCCTACTCGTTGCCATCTCAAACTGATAAATACATAAATGTTTTAAAAATATATAAGTATTTACCAGTTCGTAACTATCCCTCACCAGGGATTTACATATAGCAAGGGAACGAGCATAGATCACCCCCAATTTACTATATTATGTCTATTTAGGATCATTGCCCACCTCACGATATTTCCCTTTGCGATAAATTATATTCAATTTTATACGTCAATACTATCATCAGATACCAATCTAAAAAATTTTTCGTTGGAATCAAGAGAGGTGTCAAAAACATAACTGCCATAATAAAAAACGAGTGGATAATAGTAGAATGTAATGACATTTATAGGTATATAGAAATATTTAAACACAAAGAATCACTTCTAATACGACACGTTTGGATTATATTGAAATGCACGTTTCGAATTATAACGTCAAGTGTAAAGAATTCAACCGACAACGCTCGGCTCGCCTCGTCGCGAAAAGAGGATGAAACATCAAAATAAACCCTTCAATATACGACAACACCTGGTAATAAAATATCCTTAAAAGTTATGACTATAGTAGGTATAAAATAAAGCGAGGTACAGAACAAGGGTGTTATAACGCGGCATCGTTCACACAAAATTGAATCATGCACGTTACGTGCGACTCCCTTTATTTGTTCTTTATATTATAACAAACAACGCCCCAATTGATTTTGCTCACAGAATCGCGGCAGCCACGCGATCTATTACTTATATTTATTACCCGGATATTTCTCATATAACATGATAGAGCATAAGGGTGTGTAAGGGTAATATAATTTAAACATAGCATCACGCCTTTATTCCCCGAAGGAGTAGGTAGAGTTGTACAAGGTCATTTTACCAATACTTTTATTAAGTCCCTTGTAATAAGTGGATAGATATTGTCACCTACACAATGGGCACAAATCCAAACTCCGAACTGCTACTCAAATTCCCATAACAGAAAAACATTAACACTTTGCCCGACCTAGGAATCGAACTCAAAACGTCATGCTCAACAGTCGCGCTTGAGACCACTAGACCAGTGGTCGGCAAACCGCGGCTTGCGAGCCGAATGCGGCTTTTTGACTCGTCGGCTGCGGTCTTCCACGAAATGTTTAGTGCAGGCACCGAATATTACTTATTATCTTGCATTGTAAGAGACGAGTAAACATTTTTGAAACGCAAAAAATGGCTCTTTGAATAAATTTCAATTGTATATTGTCTATATTTGGCTCTTTTGGTTGACAACCACTGCACTAGACCAACGAGGCAGTCTGTTGCAGATTTACTGTTGTGTTATCATTTTATCTCGATCATCTAGTAAATGTAAATCTGAAGCTCCGAAATAGCCTAAAATACTCTGCTTAAGCGATAGGCATACAAATAAACTTAATTAATTTGGAAGACCTTATCCGAGTCTAAATCGGAAACAGTAAACGCGTCCCCTATTCGATCTTGTTTGTATTGTAAAGTTTACCCAATTAACTGGAGTAGAAGCCGCAACACTAAGCTCTAAAGGTGGACACCCCGTGCACACAGCCAGACATTCTATTTACAAGGGCAATTCATGGTTGGTTTGGTTTTTATTAGTAACTACGTGTTCAGAAAACGCAAAATAAATCTAAATCAAATTATTCCTGTTAATAGTTTCTAGTCCCGAAAAGGACCTAGATTTTACATGCTGTCATGATTCATAGTCTCGATTTTTTATCAGGATTAATATATCCAATTTTAATGTGGTAAACAATAAATTCACACAAACAACGCATAAATTGTGTTCAAATTAAAGCGAATTTTAATACAATTTGAGTGAAATATAACTTTAGGGCAACCGTTTTTGTTAGTGGCAGGCAAATTTTCATGTTCGTAATTTCTGCTAAAATACGAAATTGTTATAAAATACCGATGGATAAACGCGTCATGTCAAGAACATGACTTGCCGACGCAACATAGGACGCAACATACTTATGTAGGTACGTCGTACATAAATAAGTACAAATGGCAAATTTTTTAACCATGCAGGTGAACTTCGAACATTTTTGCACTATGGAGGTCTTTTGATATTGTAAACTCAATAACATTTTCTGCATGAGACTAAACATGAAGTCCTGGGTTCGATTCACGGGCCAAGCAAAGTTGTTGAGTTTTTCTGGCTAGAAAATTATCTATAGCAGCTAGTTTGTAATTGTACCCGGTACATAGCAATAAGCTCACCACCTATATATTACATGGTTCTTAATAACAGCAGTGTTGAAATGTGAGTGTGCAACTGTGTACCTACATCACTGCCTCCACCTTCGGAGAATACAGGCGAGACCCTATTTATTTACGTTTTTACAAGTCACAATAGCAGATTTTCACACGCACTAGAGGTACTGAACCGGAACAGCTATAAAAAAGTTATTATTGTACATTATCTATTATAGTACCTACACTGCCAACTATGCCACATGGTAACTGACATTCGATTAAGTCAGACGTTTGCCCGCCCCAGGGAATAAAAGAATAATAACTTATTCTCTTTGTAAGAGCTAATCGGAGGATACAAGTGTACTTATTCAATGGATATTTTATTAGCTTTTAGTCCAGTACTTACGAAACACAGAATACCCGTGGGGAAATGCGTAATTTTTGAACAACTGGGTCATAAAAACAATGTAAAAATAGGAAAAAACATAGAAAAGAAATGTTAAGCTTGAAACCAATATCGCTATCACATTGAATACAATAATTAAAACAACAGCATATCCTCTCAAACTATGTTAGGGGTGTTCTTTGGATCTAGTGTACCTAGATGTGGCTTAGTATTTTACATGAAGCGAATGCCCTTTGACCTCAGCAACCCAATTACTGGGGGATACCGATATCCTAAAACTAGACCGTAGTAAGATCAATAGTATTGGGCCGAGTATAAAAGATTAGGGTTAAAGCCTAGATGTTTATAAGGATGGATTCTTTCATCTAATTAAAGTAAGGCATTCTATACACATGACTAATCAAATAAAATACGTTAACTGTAAAGTTACAATATTAAATGGAAAAAGAATACGGTCGCGAACAGGATTCGAACCTGCGCCTCCCGGATAGATACTCCAGGCGCTCTGACCACTAAGCCATCTCGACCTCTGCTCACCACCGCGAATTCTTCTTCCATATTTTAACACGTCTTATGGCGACGTCATTGCAATCAATTCACTACTTACAAGTGACCGAACCGACACGACTAACTTTGCAGTTAATACAATGTCGTAAAGAATGCAATTACCTTAATAATTCAAGATATATATGTCTTTGAAAAAGCATTAACGCATGCTTAGCGAACTCTAAAGTTACAATATTAAATGGAAAAAGAATACGGTCGCGAACAGGAGGTCAAAGACATATCTTGAATTATTAAGGTAATTGCATTCTTTACGACATTGTATTAACTGAAAAGTTAGTCGTGTCGGTTCGGTCACTTGTAAGTACTGAATTGATTGCAATGACGTTGCCATAAGACGTGTTAAAATATGGAAGAAGAATTCGCGGTGGTGAGCAGAGGTCGAGATGGCTTCGTGGTCAGAGCGCCTGGAGTATCTATCCGGGAGGCGCGGGTTCGAATCCTGTTCGCGACCGTATTCTTTTTCCATTTAATATTGTAACTTTAGAGTTCGCTAAGCATGCGTTAATGCTTTTTCAAAGACATATCTTGAATACGTTAACTGTTTTAAGTTTATTGATCATGATCAAGCTGCCCTTACATTAGGATGTCAATTTAGTATCAATTTCCACTGGACCATACAAAAAGACAATTCACGTAAAACCATGTTCCTGTGAGCGTTTTCTACCAAAAAATTTATATTCTTTTGCATACCTACATTTTAGTATACAAAACATAAACCCTACGATAATCAAAGGCGTGAGGAAAATAGTAAAATGTGTTATAAATACCTATAGCTGATGTGCAAAATATATAAAGGTATTAAACGGCTCGGGGCAGCAAGGCTTTATTTTTGGCTCGACTGACGTCATATGCCGCGCCGACCGAGATATTTAGCCGCAAACCACCTCGCTACATTCCACCTACTATATATCTAATGGGTTCTATTTATTTTTTGTGAATATTATCACACTGGTAATAATTAGAAATTCCCTGTGAAGAAAATGTATTGTTTGCTTATATCTATGAACGCATTGCTATCAGTCAGTCTGGACGTACCTACTTAAGTCAATAAAGTTAAGCAGATTATAATTTTATATGATCATTAGATCAGCTGTTCAAATACAGAACTTCTCTAGAAATTTTGTAATTAATAGATTTTAAACAGAAGGTACTTGATTTTTAGGTAAATATTTCAAAACAGCATGACGCATGTATTCCCTACACCCACATTTCACGAATTCTGTTATTAAGTCCCATGTGATAGGTGGTGAACTATTGCCACCTAACAGGCACAATTCCAAACTCCGGGCTGCTATGACGCTGTACAATTGACGTTTTTCTGGCAGCCCCCCTTATACCACAGATTAGTAATCTTACCTTATAGCATCCTTTGCTTTAGCCATGATAAGACAAGGTTACGTCCGTATTTTTTTTTGATCCACGCTTACAAACAAATATTCAAGATTTTATTACAATTATAAGTAAATATAAACATTAAAGGTATGTTAATACAATTAATGAGCATTGCAAGCAATCATTGAGATATCTCATTAAGATCATAATCTTAGATAATAATGATGAAACCCTAAATTTTTTATTGGAATTAATTATCCTTCAAAACATGTTTTACGCTAAAAAATAAAAAACATTCAAATATGAGCCTTTTTTTATATAAGTGGCTTGACGTCATATTTTTCTATTCTAATTTCAAATATTCACACACTCATAGAAACATTATGCAGACTAAATTTGCATTCTAAAAATCATTTAAAAATAATTAAGTTACCACCCACCGCGGTGATAGATCCATCTGCGAAATTAAGATGTGCTCATCAAGCATTCGAGGGGTAGCCAATATTAACACATTGCATTCCCGGAGTACACTTATCGGTATATAGGCAAACAAAATGGTGCCGTTATAGATGCGGCAAGAGAGTATTCCATCAGCAGCATGAAATTATTATGAATTAAGACAGAAAGCAGGAGTGGTGATTATACTCGTATCGGTGCAAATAATTTTTAAGAAATCTTTTACACTCGTCAGTGCCGTGCTGGAGTTTCCCATCACATCCCTGACACTGCACTAATGTAGGTCATTACATGGGCCACCTTCGATCATAAACTATCCTCGTTTTCAGTATTGTGCAATAATTTATTAGTAACTCCGTGAAAAATATAGTTGATATCGATAATCAGCTGCATCTAAGACTGGAATATGATCCCAACTGTTGAGGAAAGAGCAGATGGAGAAGTAGTAAAAAATCTTATATTATGGTATTATTGTTACATGAATCTAGAAACTACTGCATAATAAACATATATTACTGTAAGCAGAATTTTCCGTTGATACTCTCTATATATTAACTATTTCAAATATGCAAAGAGCGCCTTAATTTCCTTAGCTGCACAGTTAGTCTTGGGTGTTGGAAACAAATTGACTGCAAGTACACCTCTGAAAATAATATAATAATCTGTCGTGTTGCCCGCTATAACCTTGTTACGAAGCGGGGCGCGCTCGGATTGCAATTAGTACCGATTCAATTAGTTATCCACTGTTTCTCATTTTACTTTAGGCTGGATAATGAGGGTTTTCGGTGAGGGCCCTCTCCGGTAAACCCTGAGGGTTGTGACTACTCCTGTTTTCCTGATCCCCCTTTTAATTTTCCCGCTGTTCATTCCGCGCCATAAAATTTACTGCGTCAATTGTGGGCCACTCGTTCAACACGTTGCACAAGCTGTTACCATGGAATATCGTGAAATATGAGGGAGCAGTGTTTGTGAAAAAGTTGTTACTACCAGCTCCGTACTACAAAACTTGTTTATTAGATACCCGTTTCCTAAAGTTCCGTTCGTAGGATTGATTTTACTTGAAACTCTCTTCTCAGAGAGCAGCAGAGGGTTTTGGAATCTTCCCGATACATGTTTGTCATGAATCAGCCATGCCTCGTCAAAATAACGTCTTAATTTATATATGTGATGCACGTAAAATATAATAATTTATGTCACGTATTCGAATTTATCACATCATTCTCAAAAACTAGTCATACGGTGAATTTCCTTACTATGGAAAAACACAGTAAAGATTTTGGCATACAACACCCGAAAATTTTGTTAATATCAACTATTGCAGTTTACTCAGAAGGAATAATAAAAACGAACTATTTTCCAGCCAAATGTATCTACCCTTTACTCTTTTTTAAACGTCAACAGTAAGAATCAGAAAATCTCTTTGAGGTTTGAGCCGGAGCCATTTGCAAATTCGTTTTTACTTATCAAATCCCTGATGCAAATGCAGTGAAACAAACTCTGTGATGGCGGCACAAAGTTTGTTGTCCCGGCCGAGATAACTGTGTGCCAAGTTATTTAACTGCACCGACGTTTGATAAAGATATCTCAGCACTAATAATATAAATAGATTTGTCTCTCTTTACCGTGAATTTTAGCTAACATGTTTACGTTTGCACTTCATGGGTATGGTCTTACATTTTTAATCAACTTCCAAAATCAAGGAGTTATTTCATTTCGAAAGAAGCGCAGAAAGCACAGATAAAAAAACGCATTAAAAATGCACAGAAAGCATAATTGCTAATATTTGTTATTTAGTGGTATTGTCCATCACCAATCATAATTAGGACCTATAACAATATGGATAAATACGACGCCTTTTTTGTAAAATCAAGACTAAGAAAAAAAGCGAATAACATACTTAATTTAAGATAAATCTTTGAAAAGCATTAACGCATGCTTAGCGAACTCTAAAGTTATTATATTAAATGGAAAAAGTATACGGTCGCGAACAGGATTCGAACCTGCGCCTCCCGGATGAATACTCCAGGCGCTCTGACCACTAAGCCATCTCGAACTCTGCTCACCACCGCGAATTCTTCTTCCATATTTTAACTCGTCTTATGGCGTCGTTTAACTTTAGAGTTCGCTAAGCATGCGTTAATGCTTTTCAAAGATTTATCTTGAATTATTAAGGTAATTGCATTCTTTACGACATTTTATTAACTGCAAAGTTAGTCGTGTCGGTTCGGTCACCCGTATAGGGACTGAATTGATAGCAATAACGTCGCCATAAGACGTGTTAAAATAAGGATATGGAGACCACACCGGTATTCAACTAAAAAAAAAATTACCAGCCCATAGCTGTCCCAATGCAGGGCAAGGGCCTCTTCTCAAACACGGAAGGGACAAGCTTAATCACCACGCTAGCTCACTGCGGGTTGGCGATTTCAGACTACCAAGTCCAGGTTTCCTCACGATGTTTTCCTTCACCGTATGTCAGTGATGTCTTAGATTAACTAAGAAAGCACATAATTGTGATTCAGGAGGCGGGCCCATAACCACTCGGCCACCACGACTCACTCTACTAAAACAAAATTAAAATAATAAATCAACATAAAACTTATTAAAAATGAGGTAATTCAAGTTTTATGTTGATTTAGTCAAAACTATTATTTTAAAAGATTCAAAAATTTTATGTATTTCGTTCACACAATATAACATTGTGTGAAGATACTACGGAAAAACATATATAATTAGGTATAATTATTTTCTAAATACGCTTAACAAAAATAGGTCGACAACGAAATATCCTCATTGTCTTACTAAATGGGATGGGAATCATTTTGTTTTGATTCACCCATTTTTTTCATTGTTATCTCACCGAACATACTAACTTCCATGATCTTTTGGGCTAATTAATCTCACTGAAAAATAAAAGTGAACCTCTAGCTGGCGGCAAAAAATTAACAATTACTCTTAATACAATTCACATTTTCCTATCTTTTATAATCAACGAAGACAGAATTTCCCCTAGGTGCTAATGAATTGTAATAATATTAATAGATGCCCACTTCGAACCAGTTTTCCCTAGAAAGCATTCTCGTTTAAAAACCAGATGGGGCGGGTACCATCTGGAGCCAAGAGCGCTTTTTACGTAAGTGACGGGGATCTACTTATTCATGTGTTTGCTGAAGACTGCCAGACCATTTTTAATTTTTGATTTTGTAATCAGCACACACAACGTTCATTTTTCATTCCAGGGTTTTAATTAGATAGAGACAATGAAAAACCCTCACGTACTAACCGCGCCCCTCGGGATCACTTTGCATATAATTTAGCAAGAAATTCTTTTTAAAAACATTTTATATGCTTATATTACTGCTTACTAATTCGATTTGTATTTTATTGTGAGCTCAATAATCGCAGAAATATTAGGTACATAATGATGTCCTCAGCTTTCTTAAGTAATGTTAAGATAATGGTTCGTTGCCGTTAATAGACACCTGTCATAGCGAGATAAGAGCCTGATTAATGGCAAATCCAGGTATACCTGTAATCCTCACATTAACTAAGTATTAAGCACCAGTAAAAGTTTGAAATAAGTCGTACTGTAAACATTGATTTTATTCTTATGTTATAATTGTTGATATATAGAATAATACGACCGCGAGCGGGAATTAAACCGGCACCACTTGAATAGATAAGTACTCTCCAAGCTAACGCGACGATCGCTTACTAAGTCGAATTTTTCTTCCAACATTTAATACTGTTATGGTGACGTCATCGTCATCTATTCAGCCTTTACATATTGACTGAACCGACACAACTAACTTTGTAGTAAATTCAATATCATTCAAATACTATTATTAAATGCCTATGTTTCACAAATGTCGATAAAATAATAAAACATTGAAATTCGTAAATGCGATTGCGAAATAATAAAATGTCGCCAATCCGCAATATAAATCAATCGTCTAGTCAAATCGGAAATAGAGCTAGCTAATCCGGAATTAACGATCAAGCAGTAATTTATTATACCTAACTATAGGTCAAGGCAATCAACTATAGGCTTGTAGTTTTTTATGTAGATTCATAGTGAGTTATATAATATGTCGATAGCAAACTGGTTTGCAAAATAAACACGGATTCAATAAAGGTAACAGTTTCTTTACAAATATAAATAATATTATATAGAAGAAAGCGAGGACGGTCTGCATGCGTAAGACGAAGAACCGGGTGTTGTGGCGTAGTTTGGGAGAGGCCTATATCCGGCAGCGAACTGTGATAGGTTGAGTTGATTCAATAATAAATTTGTATCTGTTAGATATATCAAGCATCAGTCTCCTGTCCATATATATTAATGGTCGGTGCACCACGTCTTTTCGGCGAGGGTGATATCATCCTACTTCCTACTAATCCTACTTATATTATAAACGCGAAAGTTTGTATGTATGGATGTTTGTTACTCTTTCACGTAATTGCGTAATTACTACTGTACGGATTTGGATGAAATTTGTCACACTGATAGTTTATAACTTACTTTAATCCCGGCTGGACCTAATTCTGAAGTCCACGCAGACTAAGCCACGGACAGAAGCTAGTGATGTTATTATAAATCCGAACTTGGAACTTTACCAGGTATAATATGATGTAATTCGTGATTATAATATTCGGTTTGGGCTCGGTTGCACCAATATACTAACTATAACCATAACGGACGAGATACATTTTTTTTTTACTTTGTTTTAAGCACATTCGTTCAAAATGCCACAGTAACATGTCGGTTACGGCTAAAGGTACGGTAGTGCAACTGAGTTTTAATTTGACGTATACGTGTACAACCTAGCATGAATGTAATACGTATTTTACGATCGCAATGGGCGGACTTCCATTTGGCTAGGCCTGGGTGCCTCAATACTCGTAAATTCTTCGTAATTAAGCTCACTCTAAGGTCACTGGGTTAATAAGTTTACAATATATGGCCGACTAATGTACATAGACTTAATGAAAGCCTGTTTTTCATGCGTTTAAATTGCGTGTAATGAGTAACAGGGATCTAAATTAATTTAATATTCCGAGGGTGGCGTTTATTGACCATACTTTACCGTGCTAAGAATAAATTACATTTTCAAAGTAATAGAATTTATAATCGTAACTGGACTTGGTAAATAATTGTGTTTTATTTTAGTAAATATTTAAGAACAAAAGTGATTATGTAAGTATAGTAGATGATTTTTTAAAGGTATTAAAGAATGGATATTTTATACGTATGTACAACATACACATGATACTGTAGGTATGTATGTACGACGACTAAGGCTGAATTTGACCAACGAAATGTTTTTTTTTATTAAAATTCTCTGAAGGTCAGTTTAATATCCCTATTCAAATACTCCTCTTTTTTCCTCGCGAATGAAGTCGTTCTTACGTTGGTTAAAATGTAGCCAATCAAGAAAAAACTCAAATTCGTTTAATAAAATAATCAATCTATCCTAGATCTCAATAAACTCCAAGGAAATTGATGGCATGGTATACGTATTAAGTTGTACGCCGTTTAATATTTTTAGCTAATTAATTACACCTCAAGGATAATAATATTGGATTTACTAATTTTATACCAGTCCTGTTATCAGGAAATGTTGCGATCAAGGTTCCCAAAATTCATTAATCAATATCAATGACCTCTTAAGTTTTATACACGTTTTTAAATACAGTGTCATCGAGACAACGTTTTTGTGTTTGCGGATTTTTTATTACAGGAACTAAAATAAAATAATTCATTATAATAAAACAACTTTTAACCGGATTAATCGCGTGTATTATTGGTTTTTTGTTGAGGAGGACAGTCCTCCTGCGACCACGAACGCTGCAAAGTGTTCGAAACGTCAGGAAAAACAAAAAACCAATAATACACGCGATTAATCCGGTTAAAAGTTGTTTTATTATAATGTGTAGTGATCGCGCAAACCTAAAATATTACTAAAATAATTCATGGTAATAAAAGATAGACTGCCCGGTCTACTACTACTACGGTGTACTAATGCATGCAATTTAGGCTGCTGAGTGTGTGATCTTAGGTTCAATTCTCGATTCGGGCAAATTAAAGTTGGAATTGTGCCCGGTATAAGGCAATAGGCTCACCACACACACGTGGGACTTAGTAACAGCATCGGTGAAATGTTAGTGTACAGCATTCCATGCTATGTCTATCTCTTCAGGGAATAGGCGTGATAGTTTGTAGACTAAATAATTTATAGTAGGGTGTACTGGCATCATTTAGTTTATCACGTTTGATAAATACCCTTGCTAAGCCTAACTTATGAGTATGAATAGAGAAAAGAAAAAATAATTGAGAATAGTAACCACAGAGCACGGAATAGAAAAATAAACTATTTATTCTATTTCGTGGTACAAAATTCACGACACATATTAACTGTTAACGGTGTACCAAACTGTCCCTATGGTATTGAAGTTGAGTTTACAAATGTAATGCCATGTGATTCCACTGCGCAATTGATCACTTTCCATAGACTACATAGAAGGCAAACCAAAGGTCATTTGTCAGATATGCAGCTGTTTTGACGTCAGAGCCAGAAATCTACAGAACCAATCATCATCATCAATTGTCAGATATGCAGCTGTTTTGACGTCAGAGCCAGAAATCTACAGAACCAATCATCATCATCAATTGTCAGATATGCAGTTGTTTTGACGTCAGAGCCAGAAATCTACAGAACCAATCATCATCATCAATTGTCAGATATGCAGCTGTTTTGACGTCAGAGCCAGAAATCTACAGAACCAATCATCATCATCAATTGTCAGATATGCAGCTGTTTTGACGTCAGAGCCAGAAATCTACAGAACCAATCATCATCATCAATTGTCAGATATGCAGCTGTTTTCACGTCAGAGCCAGAAATCTACAGAACCTCTAAGTAATAATTGCAGATGTTAGATATGCTCAAGTTATGACTATACTCCAATTGAATGCCAAATTTGAATATGTTTCGCAATACATTATCAGATGAACGTATTCGTAGCTATACTAATCAACTTTGAAATAGGCTTAGTTGACAGGCGCTCTGCCTGAAGTATTTATCCGGGAGACGCAGGTTCAAATCCGCTCACGACCGCATTTTTCATTACACAATAAATATAACTTGGGTTATAAACAGTAACGTATGTCTTTTTCTTTATTTTATCAACACATAGGTACGCAAAAGATTTCCGATAGTGATTTTAGATCCTTAAAACTTTGCATAAATGTCTAAAATTGTGTAGTTGATGGTAGTCGGATTTCACTGCTTGCGTATGTGCATGTATTTGCGGGCGGGCGGGCGGTGCACAGGTAATGCATGACTACCCTCAATATTGTGGAAGTAGCTAAATATTGTATTTATTTGCATCCATTGTAATGGACTTCCGCAAAGTAACGCCTGAATTTATTCAATATCTGACACTAGGTTGTTCATCAACCACGATAAGAAGAAGAAAACTCGCTTAAGGGCCCATGCACAGCTCCAAGTGACGACGTGAGTTGATCATCGAACATCAATCTTAAAGGCTTAGTAAAGGTATTACGAGCCCTAACATTAATAACATTATATACAAAATACATAAGGTTAATAATTTACTTAAACATAACTTCCCTATACATCTTTGAAATATTGTTTTGGTAATGTACTTCTAAGCTAATATCAAACTCCCTTCTTAACATTTTGTTCCTACACCTGTTTACCAACTGCGCCCATGATCTGGAGGCATTAACTTGTTTAATATATTCGTGAACAGACTTACTAATACTTACGCGAGTACGAGCAGACTGATGTTTCCAATATTTTTGTACCAAATTAGTTTTCCGTTCTTCTTATTAGTTTTTGACTTCATGTTGTTCTGATAATCGTGCGGAAGTTGCGGTCTTGTTTTTAGAACACAAGGTTCAAAACTGGTTTACAATATCACTATCATATCCATATGTACCTACTAGCTGACCCGGATTCATAGGATGACCATTTTTTTTACATACATGATACACAACTACTTTATTGCCGATTTCATGGAAGCTATAAATTATTGTGGATATAAAAATACGGTTGTGAGCATGATTCGAACCAGCGCTTCCCAGATAAATACTCCAGGTGCTCTGACCACTAAGCCATCAAGACCTCAAATATGTTAAACCTTATCACCAAGTTTTTAAACATAAACACTCACTCTTTAAAAAGGTGTCACGCTGTTTCTTTTATATAGTATATAAATTAGTCCTCCTGCGACCACGAACGCTGCAAAGTGTTCGAAACGTCACGAAAAAAAAAACCAAAAATACACGCGAGTAATCCGATTAAAAGTTGTTTTATTATAATGTGTAGTGATCGCGCAAACCTAAGCCCGGTTAGTGGTTGCACCAAAACGAGCGGGTGCGACGTAAGAAGCGAGGTCGGGGAATAAAAGAAGTAAGATTGAGGTGTGGAAGTTGGAATATAGGGACGATGACTGGAAGATGAAGGGAATTAGCGGATGTATTCAAAAAGCGAAGGATAAACATAGCATGTTTGCAAGAGACTAAGTGGAAGGGTGCAAAAGCTAGAGAGATAGGCGAAGGATACAAGTTTTACTACTGCGGTAGCGATGGGAAACGAAATGGGGTTGGGATAGTGTTGGATAATAAGTTGAAAGAATGTGTGACGGATATCAAACGAGTGAGTGATAGAGTGATAGCTATAAAAGTGATAATGCAGAGTTTAGTGGTAAATGTAGTCAGTGTGTATGCACCCCAGACGGGTTGCGACGAGAGCGTTAAAGAGAAGTTTTGGGAGGAATTTGATTATGTGATGATGCATATACAAGAGAATGAAGAAGTATATGTAGGTGGTGATTTTAATGGGCACGTGGGAAGTTTGAATGAAGGGTATGAAAGGGTACATGGTGGCTGGGGATATGGAAACCGTAACCCTGATGGTGAGACACTGCTGCAATCTGCCTCTGCCTTTGACCTCGCAATAGCAAACACGTGGTTCAGAAAAAAATCGGAACATCTTATTACATATAAAAGTGGCAATCACGCAACACAGATCGATTACTTTCTTATTAAAAGGAATACCATCAATAGAGTCAAGAACTGCAAAGTTATACCTGGCGAAGATCTGGTCTCACAACACAGGTTGCTGTTAATGGAGTTGAAATTTAGTGTCTCCCTCAGTAGAAACAAAGAACGACCGCCACCTAAAACTAGATAGCGTAGGCTAGAGCAACAGGAGTATGCAAGTATATTTAAGAATCAGGTAGTAGATAAAATGATAGAAATGGAGAGTATGGAAGGAAAATCTGTAAATGAATGTTGGACTGAGATGGCGGATAGTATTAGAGGTATAGCGAAAGAAGTGTGCGGAGAATCGAAAGGGAAAGGCATAATAGAAAAAGATACATGGTGGTGGATTGAAGAAGTACAAAATATACTGAAAGAAAAGAAGATCGCGTTTAAAGAATGGCAGGGTGTGGAAACAGAGAATGAAAGTTTGAAAGAAGAGAGGAAGGCGATTTACATTGAATGCAAGAGAAAAGCAAAAAAGGCGGTAGCAGTTGCCAGGGCTAAGGCACAAGAGAGGTTATATAACTCACTAGATTCTCCTATAGGCCAAAAGGAACTCTACCGGATAACAAAAGAAAGGGAAAAGAGAGCAAGAGATATAACTAGGATGAAATGTATGAAAAATGATACAGGTAAGATTTTGACCGAAGATGATGAAATAAAAGGGCAATGGAAGGCATATTTTGAAAAGCTAATGAATGAGGAGAATGCATGGAATGGTGTGCTAAATGAGGTACAAGTAAACATGGGTCTGGTGAATGAGGTTAGTATAGATGAAGTAAGAAAGGCACTTAAAAGTATGAAAAATGGAAAGGCCATGGGCCCAGATAATATACCAGTGGAAGTATGGAAGTTGTTAGGAGAAGACACACCATACATCCAGTAAGTGGCTGACTTTATTCTTCAATAAGTTGTTGCAGGAAGAAGCGATCCCACAAGAATGGTGCAATAGTTCGCTTGTGCCGATTTTTAAGAATAAAGGTGATGTCCAGGATTGCAACAACTATCGAGGAATAAAGCTTATGTCACACAGTATGAAAATATGGGAGAAAGTGGTAGAGAAAAGGTTGCGAGACGACAGTATGATATCCGAAAATCAGTTTGGGTTTATGCCAGGTCGAGGTACAACTGACGCCATATTTGCACTCCGCCAATTGTGCGAGAAGTACAGACGTGCACATAAGAACTTGCACATGGTGTTCATTGATCTGGAAAAGGCGTATGATAGAGTACCTCGGGATGTGTTGTGGTGGGCTTTGAAAGAGAAAGGCGTGCCTGCGAAGTATGTGGAGTTAATTCGTGCTATGTATAATCAATCCAGTACATATGTCCGGTCAGCTGCTGGCAACACCGACAAGTTCAGTGTGGCTGTAGGCTTGCATCAGGGGTCGGCTTTAAGCCCTTACCTCTTCCTGATGATAATGGACGCTCTGACGTTGGACATACAGGAAGAGGCACCCTGGTGCATGCTGTTTGCCGACGACATTGTTCTTGTCGGTGAAGATGGGCCCCAGACCCAGAGCAGACTTGAGAAATGGCAAAATAATCTGGAGAGTGTTGGTCTAAAAATCAGCAGAACCAAAACAGAGTACATGTTTTGTGATTTTGGCGGTCTCTCCAGTTTTGGTGCTATAGCGCTGGGTGGTGCGCTATTACCAGTCTGCTCCGACTTTCGGTATCTGGGTTCTATCATACAATGCGATGGCGAAATAAACCGGAGCGTCAAGCACAGAATTAACACAGGGTGGATGAAATGGCGGCAGGTCACGGGAACTATTTGTGACCCCCGAATTCCCCTTAAACTTAAGGGGAAAATCTATAAAACAATTATTAGACCTGCTGTCTTGTATGGTTCAGAATGTTGGCCCACGAAGGGAATGAATGAAAGACAACTACATGCAGCTGAGATGAGAATGTTACGAAGGATGTGTGGTGTGACGCGGATGGATAGAATTAGAAATGAATATATAAGAGGAAGTCTGAAAGTGGCACCGGTGACTGAGAAGTTGTGTAGAAATCGTTAAGCATGGTATGGGCATGTGATGCGGAGGGATGAGGGTCATGTGACAAGGAAAGTTTTGAGTAAGAATGTAGATGGCTATAAGAGTAGAGGAAGACCGAGGATGCGATGGATGGATTGTGTTAAAGATGATATGACTAGAAAAGGGGTGACTGACGATATGACAGCTAATAAAGATGTATGGAACAAGAATACATGCTGCGCCGACCCCAAATAGATTGGGATGGGGGCAGTGGGATGATGATGATGATCGCGCAAACCTAAGATATTACTAGTATATAAATGTTTTTATTTTTCGGATTCTAAAAATATTAACATGGGCATTCTTCTCTTATCGCAAAAATACGTCATTAAAATGTTTTTGAGATTGTACATTGTCTTGAGACATTTCATGAACGAAACAATTAAAATTTACGCATGATTTACTACTAACAGATTATTATTCATGAATAGCCAAACCGTTATTGACCCTGTACTGGTCTAGACACGAGCACTTTCACTAGTTAGCGTTATACACGATACGTTGTTCGGGCAATTAGATGGAACAGAAATACTATACCGTCCCGTCACAAACGTAGATAATAGTCGTGCTAATATACCTATATAGGTATATGTCATAACTTGTCTGTTGCGCATTGCCCTCAAAGCGAGAATTTCCATTTGTTTGGGGCATCCCTGTCCCCGCATATAAACTTTTGCAATGTCTAGACATATTCCCACCTAGGGCTGCCAACATTAATTATCGTCACCTTTACATTCCAAAGGTCGAAACATTAGTAATTCCTGTCTAGTACAAACCCACGTCGACTGGAAATTGTTGTAATGTTCAGCTCTTAATGGATAGGACGAAGAAAATGTCTTCTATTTATCTTCTTCTAAAATGTAATTTGTGCCGATAACTTAATTTCACTTGGCCTTTTGTTGGATAACAGTTTCCTATTATAGCATTTGTTAGGGTTCGAGAGAGGGTCCCGCGCGTGACCAAAATATAGGCGCGAGGGAAAAATATCACGGCTTCGTGCTCGTCACAACAATACCATAAATATCACCCATTCGATGTTTACAGTGGTCGCGATTGCTTCACAGTTCAGCTATCGTGCTTCGTGGAACTAAACAATGTATTTTCTACGTTTTCTTTCGCCTTATCATCTAGTTTTATCGTACAAGCGACGGTATTGGATTGAGCGCTTAAAATAATTTCGAGTAACCTTATCAACTATCTTGTAGCTACTGTTCTTAGCTCAAAACGGGAACTTTTAGAGCATTATGTTATGAAATCCAGTGATGCATATATTTTCTCTTATGTGCTAGAGTGGAGTAGGTAGGTACATTTTTAGAATCATGCTATGATCAGCTATGATCAATAAATATTTATATTGCGATTACATCGTTTGTTGACTGCGTGGAAATAAAATAGTAGGCAGCAGAACAAGCTCTGCGTCGACCCAGTTATTTATTCCGTACCTACATTCAATAAGAAACGAACCTATAAAACAGTAGCAGTTTAATTATAGAGTTTTTTTGCCGTGATCTTAACAAATATAACTACGGGTAGTGCTACGAGCTTCCTTCCGTAGCACTTTCCGTAATACTTACTACACTAACTACACGTTGCTACGGGATTCTTTTTAGTTTTTACTCCTAGTAATAGTAGTGCTACGCGTTAGTTATTTTTCTACCCGTCTAATTATATTTTCTGATTCATGTTGTTACGGGTTTTAAGACAGTTTAATCATATTGTTTCAGTGATCTTCGCAGTAGCTTTTAAAAATTGCAGCATAGAAAAGATACTTTCCATAAAAAAATAATTTCACACTCACTGTACAAAGTAGGGAATCTTGTTATCATTTGCATCCTTCACCAAATGTATGTTATACAAATAGATGCGCTTTTATATAAGTTATAGCAGTGGTGCCTTTATACCTAATAGTAGGAAAACTAAAGCACAAACGTCCAATTGTGATAGGAAAAAGTTTTCGAATCTAACTTTTGACCACAGAAGTATATTTTGTCCTTGCACGTAATTGCTAGAACTTTTCCCGGGATGTTTTTTCTGACCCACATTATAAATGATTAAATATAATACATATTTTAATTAAATTACATTGTTTTGTCTTGATTATTGTAATGGATGCAAATAAATACAATATCTACTTTCACAATATTGGGGGTAGTCATACAAATACCTGTGCACCGCCTAACCGCCCGCAAATTATATATGCAACGAGATTACACCACTGACTTTTGTATGGTATTTAAAAATAGTGGAATGTAACCGGAATCTTAAAAAATCATTTGAAAATAGACCGCTCATGCGTAGGCTATATTACATAGTTTACGCCCAACCGTAAGAGCTGTGGATTATGATAAGGATATTATAATTTTGTCAATTATAATATTGTTATTTCAGTAATAAAATATCGAATTGAAATCTCTTTTGTTGCGTCTCTTTTTTACTGTTAGTAAAATTTTGGTTTATTCGGTGCGCTTTTTCTATTAATTTCTATTAATTTGGTAGTGCAGCATTTTTATGCTGCACTACCAAATTAATAGAAATTTACGATTATGTAGGTCTGTAGAAAAAATGCTCATCGACAAGGTGTTATAATATTTATATATTAGCAAATATTACAGGTTCCCAACACGCAATAAAAAAAAAAACTTTTTATAAAAGAATCATTTATTAAAACAAAATTTAAATAAAACAGTAATTGGTGGCTGATGATTTCAATAATCGCTCTTTTTAGTAGTGGTTGGGGGTGGGTACTTCGTGATGTGTTCAACTGTTGGCTGATCTATGACGTCGACGTAACAACAAACTAGATCTCTCTTGTAGCAAATACGAGATATATATAACATTGACCTTTCGATGCATTTGCCCCTTGGTATGCATTCACCTTTTTTCGCGACACACGACGGATCTACAGGAAATATTTAAGATACATTTTATAAATCATTGGGTAGAAACGATTAGAACGGCAGGCAGCATATCAGTGGCAACAAAACCAGTAGAAGCTAGCCGCGCATTCTCTTGAAACTTCCTGCTACGATAGACCAGCTCAAACTGTTCCCACGGACGTGTAGCCTATTTTATAATTCACTCAGAGTTGGTACCCATGGAGGGAGAAACGCAATTCCGAAAAATATTTGCTATATTTGGCGGAGCGCAGGAAAAACACATACAACACAAATTTAAAGGTAAAATGTACAAGGTGCAAAACAATATCGTGTTGCTATGAACTTGCACTTAAGCAAGTACTAAACTCAAAAAAAACAGCACACACTATAAAACGCATCTTTTATAATAAACGTCTTTATGGGCGTATGACCGTGGATTGTGGTAAAGGGGTTCGCCTGCTCTTACAACCTCCTTTGATATTTACTCTGAGACTAAAATAAGTTCACTAAAATAATAAACAATGCGTAGGTACGTACGTATATTGACGGCAAAAAATACTTCTTTCGCCGTATCACTCAAGGAGGTGTATACCATATCTCTGTATGATATAGGATATTTATAATCGGGATCTGCCGATTTTACAGTCACTTGTGGTTCTGCGCGACATAAAAACACAGAAATTACTATTATAAAAAATACAATCATACTTTTGCAAGACGACATAACAAAAACAATTACAGGATTTACAGAAACAATCATGAAAGCATTTCTTAATTAGCTAACTTGGTTATTTAATGCCTTCTCTCATTAAATTGGTCATTAATCGTTTTGTTTCTTTTTAAATGAAAGAATTTCGTTATTCTCCGAAAAAGTGGAGTTATTTTTTGCTATTTATATGAGCCTCTCTGTCATAAAAATAGTGAAATAGGTACTTATTGCGTACCACGAAATGTATGCTTTTGGCGCCCCTAAAGTAGGTTACTTTACCGTAACGTCTGGTTTACGACTAGGCGGCGCGATACATAAAACTTTTATACCCACACTTTGTGACATTAGCTAAGCTTAGAACTAAACTTTGCCTTATTGACTATCAAATCATAGATTACTATCAAACCGTAGGTTTTTTTTTTATCGTCCAAAAAGTGATTATTTTAAATGTGTGTATATACCATAACGCAATTATTTGTATGATCTACAGATATTTTGATTTTCCGGGTCTGGCTATGTTTGCATGCAAAATTATAAGTTTATAAATGCACCCGCGATAAGGGAAAATATTCCAATGGTGGGGTTTCTTTTTCTTAAATAATGGAAAAATTAACCTTAATATCCTTTCGGCTCAGTAACGTACAGATCGATACGTTGTAACAATAAAAATCTATTGTGTCTGCTAATGACTGAGGCAACAGCTTTAAATGGGAATTTTTGTTTAGAAAATTTTAATGTATTTTTATTATTATCCATGTTGGGCACACTTTCTGTGTGGGAATAAAAACTTTTCTTTCATAACTGTATCATACATACATCAAACAATTTTTAATAGGTATGTCATGAAATTCTATATTTAGCTAGAGACTTGAGAGTATCAGAGTACCTGTAGGCTGTAGGCTCTGAAATGGTCTGGGCATGTATAACTCTCAGATGTCTTAGTTTCCTGACGGTGATTGTCTTCACCGTTTTAAACAAGTGTTATTTGTTTTACAATATGCATATGAAAGAAAAGTCAGTTATTTGACTTGCCAATACGCTCATACCGATAGGCCTGACCATCCACCACTACGGAATAAATAAAACAAATTCATAGATTGATATTCATAAAATTTGGAACAACAAATAATAAAATACAAATACAGGTGCCATCATTGCATTACTTATTTTTATAAGTTAAAACGTGGGATTTCAAACATAAAGTTAAATATTTGTTGCCGTCATCATCATCCCCCTGCCCTTATCCCAATTTATTTGGGATCGGCGCAGCATATATTTTGCTAAAGTTTTCGCTATGTTTTATGACCGGCCTCCTGCCTGACGTCAACCCTCATTGGGAATGCTGTTGTTCGTGGTAACCGCCACCGATACGGTCTCCTTCTATCTAGCTATGTCACACCAAATGTTTTTCATGCGCCAGGTTCAGATGTTATTCTACTATATCACTCCACTAATCGGGACTATTTAACTATTTATAAACAGTTACTCGAATCGAAATGCTAGTAAGTATAATTGGTTAATTACAGATTCAACCTTGTATTGATAGGTGTATCCTAGGAAAACAATAACAATTACGCTTAATCCAATAATATCAAATACAGATACTCGATTTCAACTATATGAATGATTCAGTATCAATTTTCTTTTTATATAAAAGCTGATATTAATTATGATTTTATTGTTGCAGAATCTACCTTGTTCAATAAAGTCGTCATGATTAGTTTCTTTATTTCTAATTAGGAGTAACGACAATTGTATCGTATAATACATACATCACGCTTGTATTGAGGAAGAATAGTAAACAGTTGCACACCTACACTTCAACAATGCCGTTATAAATTTATATGCAATACTACTGCCATGTACCAGGTACTAACTACACTACAATTTTAAGCACCGGGCCGCTGAGAATTTCCTAACAGAAAAACTAAATAACACTGAAAACCTCACGCACGCTTGCTATCACTACGTACGTAAATTGCATCTGATGGTGGAATTACGAAATGAAAAGCATCCCAGGTCCCTCCATAGGTATAAAAACAAACGCATTGAGAACATACTCCTGTTGTTAAAAAAATTATAATACTGAGAGAACAATCCCTGAACAATCGGGCTCGTGATCATGTTTGATTCCCTAATGAAACAAACAATATTTTTTATATAATATGTTGGTTCAAACTAGAAATATATCGTGTATAGTGTGTATCTCACAAGATTTATCAGTAGATCGAATACATTTTTTTCTGTGCGGGAATCGAAACCATGACATGTGATACATGATAAATAGGTATGTCGCAGATGGATTGAAGAATCAGCTGTTTTACAAAACTGCTAGCTGATTTACAAAACACAGTACCTACTGTTATGAAAAACAGCTGAACGACGTTTAGCGGTTATACATATTTACTGAACTATAACACGCAGAATCGAATGAACGTTTTGCGTTTATCAATACAGCGGGTCAACGATCAGAGATTATGTAAAACAGTTTGGAATGAACTGCCAGATTGTTGATTTTAAGATAAATCTTTGAAAAGCATTAACGCATGCTTAGCGAACTCTAAAGTTACAATATTAAATGGAAAAAGAATACGGTCGCGAACAGGATTCGAACCTGCGCCTCCCGGATAAATACTCCAGGCGCTCTGACCACTAAGCCATCTCGACCTCTGCTCACCACCGCGAATTCTTCTTTCCATATTTTAACACGTCTTACGGCGACGTCATTGCAATCAATTCAGTACCTATACAGGTGACCGAACCGACACGACCAACTTTGCAGCTAATACAATGTCGTATAGAATGCAATTACCTTAATATTTCAAGATAAATCTTTGAAAAGCATTAACGCATGCTTAGCGAACTGTAAAGTTACAATATTAAATGGAAAAAGAATACGGTCGCGAACAGGATTCGAACCTGCGCCTCCCGGATAAATACTCCAGGCGCTCTGACCACTAAGCCATCTCGACCTCTGCTCACGACCGCGAATTCTTCTTTCCATATTTTAACACGTCTTATGACGTGTTGATTTTACTTCGAAATTTTGTCGCATATGGCTCTGTATGTCTTAACAATAATAACCTAACTTTATTTTACTTGTCAATACCAAAAAAAATGTGAATATTTTGAATGACGTAAATACTAAACCACATAATAGTCGACAATACATCGGGATTATTAAAGAAAATAAACGAAATTGATCCATGAGCGAGCGAAGCAAGCTCGGGAGTTTCGTGTATCCCGACACGGACAGGTTAGGTTCGTGTGTAGGTTTTTTCTGACCTTACAGCGGGGCTCCGACGTCCCAGCCACGGAAAGCCGAATCAGAATACAGTATCTTTTTTTTTATTTGAGTGATGACTACCCATTTAATATACCTATATAATAAACAAACCTGTCCCACAGTAAATATGTCATTTTGCATTACGTCTAAAAGTGGGTAGCTGTTTTGTTAAACGTAACGCAATGGCAATCCAGCTGAACGTCATTCAGCTGTTTTATAAAACAGTACTGTTTTGTAAATCAGCTAGCAGTTTTATTAAACAGCGGATTCTACAATCCATCTGCGACATATACAACAACCGTCCTCTTGTTATTTGGTTAAAAAAATATCGTGTACCATTTTGAGCTATTATCTATACCTATTTATAAGCTATCGCTATTAACAAATAATATAAGCACAATCATGTGGTTTTGTCTTGCCAAGGATAGAACACGCAGGTCAGGTTAAAAAAAAACTACCATTGTTGGTAATTCACTGGCGAAAACTCGTACGAATATATGCGAACTCGAAATCAGCGTCGTAAATAGGCAGCATCGCGTAGGAGTGCGGCATGAGCGACACGATAACATAGTTATCGAGCGATGAGGATATAACGCTGTAAACTGATTTGGTGTAACACGCAGTCAGACCCACTCGGTGGCGAGCCGGCTTGGAGCGCGATTCGCATCAATCTTTTAACGGTTCCGTACATTTTTGGCGATTCTATAGAGTACATGTTGAATTGACAGCTCTATTTAGTTTTAAATTGATACCTTATTCTGATTTCGTACACTGCTACGAAATCAGAAGAAGCTATCAATTTAATACTTTATTTAGTTGATTTCGTAGTAGTGTATTAACATGTCCTTCTCATTATGGTTTTTTAAGAGTCTACTTTAACACATTCACGGCCTGCGAAGCAGACACAATAGTTAAACAATCGCGTATGACTCCATATGGAGTCATTAGACTGTCAAAGTGTTAAAAACTGGATTGTTGAGAAAAATACCTATTATGTTAGGTATTGTTTAGCTAAGAAAATATTCAACTGATTAGTGCAAATTAGATTTACGCTGACGTACGAGAAATTGTGACGTATTGCAACAATTTTTTATTGGCGCTGAAGATCACTCAACTTTAGAACAACTAAAGAAAAAAATAACTAAAGAGACCACCTCTTCGTATGAGTGCCAAAGATAGAATTGAAAAATAACCAGTTTTCCAGATCTACGACAGAAGGCCTAGTTGTAGCTGAATTATTTATTTTCTTAGTTAATGGTTAAAGAAATATTAAAAATAGATCAATAAATCTTTCAGGAACAATTCTATTAAATATTATAGAAACGCTTACTTTATATAAATAGTAAATTGCTTTATATCATATCTACATAATAATAGTAAAATAGCTACTGGACTATAGAAAGTTCATTAACACTTACCCTATAAACGCCGTAGGTACATTTTATTTATCAATGCTTGAAGATTGACAACTGGTCAACCGGTTTATATCAATCATAATAGTGCAATGAATGCCGAACCCACTTATTACTGCAGTGTGTTTTTCTAACGTTTCCGCAGACTCCTAGACATACGAAACATAAATATATAAGATAAAATAATTAAGTCAGTACGGATATTGACGTACAATCGTGCGAGTGTGTGTTCCGTGTAGGTACAGATCTACACAATGTGGTACAAAATATTTATTTTTACGCTGTTATGTGTAACTTATATACTCAAGAAGCTACACGATAGTGGACCTAATAAAATAAAGTTTTATTTTAATTTTTTCATATTCTATTTCTCGACTACGTTAGTGTCAGCTTTGATTTGGCCCTACTTCCTGCTGAGTCCCAAAAATGTGAGAAATGCCAAGTAAGTTAATCAAAATTATACATTTGTTGTATGAAAATACGTTTGTGAGCAGGATTTAAACATGCACATACCAGATAAATACTCCAGGCGATCTGCCAACTGAACTATCCGGACCTCACTATACCGAATTCTTTTTCCACATTTGGTGACGTATACGGCAAGTAAATTGATATATTATTTACATGTATTCAGTAATAAAAAATATCTACATTTTATTGGTATTTTAAATAAAGCGACAAAATTTGTAGTAATTATCAATACACACCAAACAAAATTCAATAAAATATCTGAAATTGATAAAAAAGTTATATCTATCGTTTTTGGAGGTGGATATGCCAGATTTGGTCAAACCGTTTCATTTGAACTACACGTGCAATGGGATATATACCGAAGATCTGGGATATGATGGATAACACGGGCTGGCATGGGAGTTCAAGGATCACTTCAGATAATGTTCTACTGCGAGGTCACCGATAATATGAAGAAAGGGAAAGTCGGCGGCGTGGAAGATTAAATTATGGAATTTGTTAAAAAGTCAATCAGTTCCCGAGACAGAAAATGGATAGCGGGTCGCGGACCAGTGAATAGTCCGCCATTTTGCCTATCTGGACTCATGTGGTTTCTATGAAACAAGACAGACAAGTTTAGAAAATCATTTGAGTATCCTAAACTGTGAGAGTCAAGATGAATCGTGTGTGTTGTCAGAACAGAGACCTAACTTGGTCGGTTTGTGAATAATTGAAAATAATTGAAATTGGATTGTAGCTCGTAGGTACATTGTGGCCCGGTTAGTGGAGTGTGATAGTAGGATAACATCAGAACCTGGGGCATGGATAACATTTAGTGTGACATATGTAGCTAGGTAGAAGGAAACCGTATCGGTGGCGGCTACCACGAACGACAGCATGCCCAATGAGGGTTGACGTCAGGCAGACGGCCGGTTAAACATTGCCAAAACTTAAGCGGCATGCAATTTCAAAAACAATTAGAAAGAAAAGAATAATTCTATTATTTAAGAAAGTGGAAGAATAATTCCATTATTCTTCCACTTTCTTTTACATACTGCGCCGACCCCAAATAAATTGGGATAAGGGCAGGGGGATGATGATATTGATTGAGTAACAAAAAATGTAGACTAGTTTTAACATAGATTATGTATAGATTGATATAATAAAAATATCGGAAACAATTAAATAGCCAGTTTCATAGCCGACTTTTTATCGACGGATTATCTTTTATTATATTATCTGTAATAAGTAAGAAACTATTATGAACTGCTACTTATTTTAATAAAAGCAATAGATTTTATTAAATATAAGAACAATATATTTTTTGTAACGCTTTTATTATTAATGACAATGGCCTCTAATGATTTTATTATATCATCAATATAATAAAATATCAACAGTGTATTAGAAACGGCCTTCTAACATATTAAACTCGTATTTAACAGTAGGTACATTTATAGTAGGATCACATAAATTATTATGTTTAATTAATTCATACAGTTGAGAGATTCGGGGTCAATTCATTGACATTGAATCTTTAAAATCGCATATGTAATGTACATATTTACGTTATAAAACGCAGACCGTGACGGGTAGGTAATAGTTAAAATTATTAGCTGTATAACATAGTAATGTTATTCCAATTTCTATGCTTCTTATCTGATCTTAACAGTCATCGATCAACCAATTATGCATGGCCATAGGCAGAGGGGCTTTGGGTGTTCCATACGTCTTAGCGTACCGCCTTGAGAAACGCCGCGTATAGCCTATCGGGTCGTAGACTGATATGGAACCCGGCAAAGTGCCGCAGAACAATTGGTAGCAGATCGTACAGTTTCATGGGGTCCTACATATACAGGAAATTTTACGTAAAGCTTGATTAAATACAACTAAAAAAGTACAGCTGCTAAAGTAACATGTATAAATGGCTACTCGAGTTAAATTAAGACAGCACAGAAGATTTTTTTTAAGTTATATACGAGATTGGATGTGTAAAGAAAATCACACACAGTGACACCCATACGCGCGCGCACATATTGATATTTGTATCTTTTGTAAATTGTTTCTCAAAATTATCATTGTTGTCTTTTATTGGTGGTAAATAAATAAGTAAATAAATTGAAAAAGACTAGATCCTACAACACAGGGAATTCTAATGTGGAGTCTAGGGGAAAAAAATACGTAGTGTTTTTTTTGAGATACTAATATTATTATTGTTATACATGACACGAGATGAAATTAATTAAGAAATTAAAACTACCATGTGTGATTACCCCATACATCTAAATCTGTTCAGACGTTTAGAACTTATGGTGAAAGAAAAATTTACAAAGAAACTCACAAACACACATACATGAAAACATAATACTCCCTTTTTTGGATCGTCGTGTAAAAATAGGGTAGAACCACTGAAATAAATTCCTAGCTACTGCCTTGCAATCATGTATAATAATGACAAACCCGTAACTTTCTACAGACCCAACTTCACGTTATGTTTTCCTTCACCGTATGACTTTAAGGAACAGATTCATCTTTAAAAAGCATTAAGGCATGCGAACTCTAAATTTTTTTTTTTGTGGAAATTATAATATGGTCGTGAGCAGGATTCGAACCTACGCCTCCCGGATAAATACTGTGGCACGAAAGACGTGAAGTAAGACGAATTATAATGTGGAAGAAGAATTCGGGGTAGTGCGCAGAGGTCAAGATGGCTTATTCTGGGAGGTATAGGTTCGAATCCTGCTCACGAGCGTATTTCTTTCCACAAAAAAAAATTGTTTTAGCTAAGTAAGGTTTATCTGACATTGAAATATTCAATGGTACATGCCATGTTTGAACCCATAAACCGTAGCATAAGAAGCTGACTCGTAACTACTCGGCTACCACGACATCCACATGTAACACATTTTAAATCTAACAAAACTATCACGAAAAAAGGTTTCTAATTAAACTAGAAACTGGAGTCAAAGT
Source organism: Xylocampa areola (assembly GCA_935421205.1). Lineage (NCBI taxonomy): Eukaryota > Metazoa > Arthropoda > Insecta > Lepidoptera > Noctuidae > Xylocampa > Xylocampa areola. The sequence goes on from OW285201.1 coordinate 14,791,648, forward strand.
TGCTAAAACACACAAATGAACTTTTCTTAAGAACTTTAGTTCGATAAATAAACCCAAGTTAAATGCGTCCCCCATAAACGTAGCTAAAGTTTCGGAGTAAAGGCCACTTAGGGAAAGCGTGGGTAGTTTGTGACTTCCCTCATCAGGCCAAACCAATCAATTCCCAAAAGTCACTACTTAGAAAATGCGGACGCTAACATTGGACCGACGCTCAAAGTTATTAAGGTTTTACAAAAAAAAACACAGGCAACTCGGGGATGTAAGATCAACTAATTATCAAATAACTAATTAAATATTTTTTCATCACTCTTGCTCTTATGGTGGCTCTAATTGCACGGCTTTAAGGTTCATAATGAGGCTAAGTAATCACGCGTGCGCTTTTAGCATTTTTACCGCTTTAGCGTCGTAACTCGTAATATAAAAAAAGAATGCGTGACAGTTTTACATTTACTTTTAAACCTCAGCAGAGTTTTGATGTTTGAAAACTCCTTGATGAGATTTAACATTTTTGTGATTGTGCTAATTTAAATATAACAATTAAACATTTCGACTTTTCAAATTATTTCTTTTTATCAACAAATTAACATTAATTTGTGATATAAATGGAAGAATATTTAACACTTTATTTTCTGAGTTCTTTTTATCATTATCATGTTTTCTCGCACGTGTGTTGAAATACGTCGTATAAAACTCGTGAATATAGAAATTAAAAGTATTTGCTAAAAATTTTAGAATAATTAATAGCTAATTTGATGTCTACAAACTCTTTGCTGAAATTTACCATTATTGTATTAAAGGTACAGTCTTGGATACAGTGTTAAATAAAATATGACGTTTCAATAAATAAAATAAAAGTTTCTGTAGCCGAATTAGCATTAGGTCATTTTTGTTATCAATAGAAAAGTATTAAGTAATTTTATTAAATTGTAATTTTAGGCTGTTTAGCAACTTCGTCAGTAAGCCTCTTTCCACCTGTGCGCAAATAGACCATAGACAACCATCTTAATTAAACAATTTATATAGTTGAATGTCTTTACAAAATGTAATTTTATGTTATTTTATTCTTGTTTTCCTCACAAGAGTGTTGAAAAACGTCGTATGAGCCACGTGCCCTAATGGTCAAAACAAATCTCGGTCGATCATTGCTACCTCGCCAAGGCTCGGTTAGCAATTCAACATCTGTAATGACCAACTTAGGCTACTTGTATCGTAATGTACTATTATTTTGCTGCCTGTGACAAAATGGAACAGCGTTGTTCAATCGACGCTATTTATCTTAAGTAGATAGATAGATACGGTTTTTACGTCGCAGGATTAATAGAGATCAACAAATATTTTTTATTTCTAATCACAGTATAAATACAAGCATTATAAACACTTCTTATCACGGTTAATATATGATATAAGTATGCGATACGTTTTTTTCTGTGTCCTCATGAGTCTAGGTGGGCCATCTAATAATAATTATTTATTCATTTATTGTACAATGTACACACAGTTACAGGCTTGGCTTATAACTAATGAATACATGACTCTGTTAGGGCGCAGCAAATTAACTTAAAACTAAAATTAATTACAACATAAACACAATCTAGATTCGTCATGGAAAATAAAATTAAAAGATAGAAAAAACTATTAATGATGTTCAGAACATTTATAACAATACGGTAAAGCCGAAACACACACAGAAACGAAACGTAATTTGATGGGTTGATATGAAAACGTTAAAAAAACATTGTGTTACAGTTTGTTTGATCTTCAGTTAAGTGCTGCGCCATTAGTAAAATTAAAAATACACACCGGTCTACGTATTTTTGTTCGTGGTCATATGAAACCTAGTGCTGGGAAAAGCTCTATTCCTTAATGAACTACAAAAAAAATACAGATAATATAGTTACCTCCATTTTGAGTTAGTAATGGCAACTTGTAAATGAAAGTTTTGAAAATAAATTCCTATAAGCTTAGTGATGGTAAAGTCTGAGTTTGAATAATAAATTGACTGTACTTCTACAAATTAGTGCTAATGTGATCGAAATAACATCAATACGAAAAATGAAGGAGATGCACTCATGAAAGAACTTTTCTATTGAATTTATTAGAGTTGCGGCTTGTTATATTATTTTGGGTAATCTCAAATCGGAGATTGCATTATATTATTAGGGGTTATGATTTCACCGATGAAGATCTTTCATGTTTTTTTTTTCTTTTAGGAAAAGGAATTATAGAAATAGGAATTATAACGAAAATATTCATGTGACAGGCTAAGTACAATCCTAAAATAAATAACATTACAAAATTAGTACATTGGGGTTGCCTGAAAACGTTAAATACCATAGCAAGTTACGTTACTTCATCTACGTACATAAACCGTATTGTGTTCTAGGTACTCGATACCTCTCACATGAAACAGAACATTTTGACGGAAAAGAAATGTCAAATAACTGATGACAAATGTAACAAAATAATAACTTTCTGCGAAACTGAGTATCGCTGTTTTAGATATAGATCTGGGCTATATGAAAAAACTTCCACGAGTGACGATGCCCCTAGTACCTAAAAAGCCGATTTGAGGGAAATACGATCTACCTGTCTGGAATCACAAATTCTTGTGCCAAAATTCATTTTACTTATTTTCAGAAACGCGTGCGTAATATATATTATAGCATGCTTATCTGGTATACTAAGATATTAATTTTCATACACTTACTAGTACTACATTATAAGACATCATAAGACAGTATAAGAGATTTTAATGTCTTGGACATAACATATGCACGTCTATGGCGCGAGAGGCCTTTGATTTCCGTGTAGGATAGTGATACTCGTAATATCCTTTTTTTTAGTAAGTTCTCAGTAGCACCTCCAAGTAGACAAGCTAATACGATTTTATAATGGTTTCAGTGAAATGTGCATGTCCAAAGAGTACCTATACTTCTGCCCAACTCTTCGGGGAATATGAATATTACTTCATGTGTTTTAACATACTGATAATTATTCTTCTTTTATTTATGTTATTTTTTTTTTACTTAAATATGAAAGCATCTATGCATTTCAGAGTGGGAGTTCGATTACTGAAGCATGTAACCAAGTTATATGACTTGGAATGGCATCTACGAAACGGAGAGGTCCTGGCCGAGGACCGTGGAGCCGTCATCATCTCGAATCATCAAAGCTCTCTAGATATATTAGGTATTTACAGTTTTCTTGTCTTGCTAGCATCCATTAAATTACAATTTAGCTCAGTTGGGAGGGGCATGACACGGTACGTCAAGGGTCGTGGGTTCGAGTCCTGCTCGTGTCTATTATTTTTCAACGTTTCCGTAGAAAATAATAATTAACTATATATATATAAGCATTACATGGCCTTGGCCATGGACATGTATAACAAAAAACATTAAAAATGAATTAGTTTTAGTTAAAAGTACACAAGTGTCCTAATTTATTAGTGAATTTCTATTTATGGGACTAATGTATAAGTGATAAGAATAGGGAATATGCATGTGATTCAAATTTGGTTCAAATATTTTTATTCGTAATCTTTATTGCTGTAGAATGACACCTTTTCAATTACTTTTTTATGTAATCGTGTTTTAACTATGAAATATTATAGTTAAAGTGAGAATCATGCGAGGGAAATTTTAAATGTCAAAACGCACACGGTTGGAGTGAAATTTGTCGTCCCTGTCCGCGATGACAATATCTCGAGTATGTTATTACTGGGTGTTTATCAAGTTCTGTCGTTCTTTTTGAATTTCTTTAAAGAAAATCCCGTAAATAAAATGTATAAATCGTTAATTAAACACTCCATACTACACAAGATATTTCTTATGATGGGTACTCTGACGTCAGAGAAAGCGTGTCAAGATGGCGACGTTTCAAACGCCCGAAACTGATTGCATGTTTGTTTCATAATTTTAATACTCTATAATCATATTTTTACAAGTGTTACATTCTCGTATATGTACCAAAGTATATAATCGAATAAAAATATAAACAAATACATGCATATACCCTATTCATTTAACCATAATTTTCGCAGCAGTTTTCGTCTTGCTGATACTATTACCGTTTAATCATTATTTTAATTTAATGTCTTTGATTTATGAATTATTTGACTTTTAAAGGAATATTTTGAAATTTACTAATAAATTTAAACTTGTTACTAAATAATAGAGATGAAATCGACTAATTGTTAGGTTATTGAAAGACTTAATAATTTCACCTTAATTGTTTTAAATTCTTGTCTTCTTGCCTAAATCAAGCCAAATGGACCTAAACGTCCTGGAACCAATGGCATGTCATCATACCTGATAAAAGATAAAGCAGATTTCAGGGCCTAAGGATTAATTTTGTTTTAATTTAATATCGTAATAATCTAAGATAAGGTACCTACTTAATTACAAAGGATACCTAATGAATTCAGCCATAGATTAAATCACAAATTCCTAGAAAATGTATCTTAGTAGGTAGGTACTTACATAAATTTTCACTTCCTCCAATCTCATCTAATACCAATTTCAAAGAGAAATTATTATTCATTAGGTAGGTACCTATATACCTTATTACCTATATATATATATATATACGTAGGTACAAGATATATTTACGTGGTATAATAAATACGTAGGTAAGTTCATTCACCTTTGACGTCACTGATTATGACGAATATACGAAGTTACAAATATTGATATTATCTGCAACGTTATTTATTGCATGTGCCCGGCCATATTGATGTAACTATACTAACATTTATATAAATTCTGATATATTTCCAGGAATGTTCAATATATGGGAAATCATAGACAAATTGGCGGCCATTGCAAAAAAAGAGCTATTTTACATATGGCCGTTCGGTTTGTCAGCATACCTGGCCGGTGTCGTGTTCATAGACCGAAGTAATGCAAGGGGCGCTTACAAACAACTCCAAGTGACCTCTGAGGTCATGGTCAAAAATAAGGTCAGTATGCTAATAGTTTATATGCGAAAGACTGTGATGGATGGATGTTTGTTACTCTTACATGCCATTACTACTAAACTGATTTTGATGAAATTTGGCACACAGATAGTTTATAACCATATGAATTAACACATAGAATACTTTTTATCCGGGCTGGACCCAATGCTGAAGTTCAAGCAAATTAAGTTTCGGAGAAGCTAGTCATACGCGATCGCCATCTTTACGTCATAAAGACGTGGACGCTGCGAGAACTAAAACAATAACGAAAACCCCATCCAAATCGGTTCAGTAGTTTTTGAGAAAACCGGACATACAGAAATACATACATACGGGTCGAAAACCTCCTTTTTTTGAAGTCAGTTAATATGATAGAGAACTCTACTAGAACTCTGCAAGAGAAGATGTATTGCAGAAGAATGCTTGGCATATTGATTGTCTATACTTTAAGATCTATAATCTCTGGTCCAAACTTGCATACTAAAATTCTTTGGCCGCGTTTTGCAAAGCGATTATAGTGCAAGGCAAAATAGCAGATACAAAACGGCGCGGAAGGTCACCAATCAGATAAAGTCTTGTAAAGGTAATGCCTTGCACGAATTCACCAGAATCGCTGTTAATAGACGGAGATATCGAGAGATTTGAATTTGAATTCATGAGGCGAACATAAACTCCTCAATACATGACAACCACGCTAAGAGCGCTACGACGGGGAAAAAATATAAATATACCTAGGTATAGTGGCTTTTCCTTGTGGTCACGATAGCGTAAACTCGGGGATTGAGCAATAAAATTTATCGTGCGGTCCCCCTTAAACATAACACGATTATATAAAGCCTGTTTACTACAAAGAAAAACAACTCTGAAAATCCCATTAAAATCCACAAATTTATGTGATGCAGGAAGAATAAAGGGCTTATCTTAGTTTTTATACGTCTTACCTGGTAGATAAAATTATTAATTATCTACTGATTTACGCACTGTCGCGTTATCTACTAATTATGTATGTAATCAGTTTAGTTATATGATGGCATACGTAATCATTATGAGATTATAAAGTGTCTAATTTGAATTTTAATACATTATGAGTAAGATATCTGCTATTATCTTTTTATCATCGCTTATGTATAAAAACTGGATCTAGGTGGCCTCTAGACTAGTGGTCGCACGTGCAGCTGTCCTGCGTAACTCCTGAGTTCGATTCGGGCAAAGTGTTATTGAGTTTTTCTGTTAGTAAATTCTCAGTAGCTGCTAGGAATTCACAATCCTGCCCGGTTAATATCAATAAGGTCACCACCTATAGCGTGGTAATGAATAGGTGCATCTGTGAATAACGGGTATACACCTCTGCCTAGCCCTTCGGGGATACAAGTGTGATGGTATGTTATGTAGGTAAAAACACTAAAATAAACAAGCCGCCCACAGACCTGACATGTGATGGCACATGGCACCGCTTGAAACTATCAGTAACAAACACCACAACACTATAATAAAAAGGAAACTTATTTCTTATCACTATCGTCATGCTATTTTTGAAATAATAAAAATGACCAACCTGATATATTTAATACCCCGGGAACTAGGTTGCCTGTTGAAAAATGTGACTTTTTCTAACATCACTGACTTACCGAAAAACCCTTGTTTAAAACACCACCAATAATTTTGTACCGTACAGTGGGACACTTCACAGTTGGGTTTTGGTTATGTCATAATTATTCAAGCCACTCGTCATACCCCTTCGACTCTACCGGGATCGAGGGATTTACGTACCCTCCGACGCATCGAGACGATCAAAAAATGTACCTAACAGTCCCATTTACAGACTGCCTGTTGCTTAGCAACCCATTACATGGCACTACTTCTTCTTCTTATCGTATGGTTGATGAACAACCCAGTGTCAGAATTTAAACCATCCGTAGGTTTGACATAGCTTCACACACCATCGAGAACATCTCTCAGGTGTACTGGTTTCCTCACGATGTTTTCCTTCATCGTTCATTAGGCTATCACTGCTAATGGCACCACTATAGACAAGATAAACTTCCCGCTACCGCATCAGAGTGGCGTGAACATTATAACCTCGTACATCGTACTTACTCGTCTCATTTATTAAATAGAGGAAGCTTGCCGGCACGGATAATATTAAACTTATAAATTCAACTTAATGCGCCAGTAACGAACTAGGATATAACGCAGAATTAAAATTGCCTGCGAGGAACAGGGCTTTATTTAAATTGTCTTTTGCTTAAAATGTTGTAGGTACAATATTTTGTGATTGGAAGTTTAGAGTTGCGTTTTAATGTTCTATTAAGTTTTCATCGTATTTTATTTTGATGCTGAATAAATCTGCTGAAAAATATATACCTTCTATATAAATATAGGTATGAAAAATCATCATTTAAGAACTGCTCGAAAGTTTGCCTGTTTCTTTTTTTGTGTTCGGAATTGTCAGGACAAGGTTTCTATGAAAGAAAACTACTTTTTTTTGAAAAAATGGAAATTTCGGAATAAACTGAAAGTGCTCTTATCCCGATTCTTTTTAGGACGGATTTTGGACAGCACAAAGTGTGTCGGTTCAGCTAGTTCTAGAATATTTATATCATATAGTACAGGAGATCCACTCCCGTTCAACGATGTACAAAGATTCATTACGTACGATACGTGGACACACATATCCCTACTGCGATTCATTGTCGTGTTTGACTGCATAAAAGTTGTATTGACGTAAAATTCGGTGTCAAATTGAAAAGATTATTTGGTTGCAAAAATATTTTATTTATATGATTGAATCTGCAAACGGAGTAGGAAAAACTAAACTTCAAAACACTATGTTCTTATGCGACCATCAACGATGCAATCATATCATGCCACGAAATAAATGATGAATAGGTGGAGACCCCAGGCCATCTTTTTTTAAGTCTCATGTGTGTCTCGTGAATTGAAAAAAATATCAATTTTAGTTAAATTCCACTAATTAACCCAGATCTTCGGAAGTATATTCATTATTTAAAAAAATAGAAACAGAAAGATAACAACTACCTAAAAAATCTTAAGAGAATTCAAACCGAAATTTCGCTAGAAGACGATAAAAAAATAATTATACCTACAAGTCAAGGCGCCTTTATGAAAATTGTTTATTAAAGGAATAATTTATTTTTTCAGACTAAGATTTGGTTGTTCCCCGAAGGAACAAGAAACAAAGATTACACAAAGCTACTGGCGTTCAAGAAAGGCGCGTTCAACATAGCGGTGGCCGCTCAAGTGCCGATCATACCCTTGGTGTTTTCACCCTACTACTTCATAAATAAGCAGAAATACATTTTCAATAAAGGTAAGAACCGGCACCACTTCATATATTTTGCTCTGTGATCTGGAAATATTTATATTGACATTATATGAATATTTTCCTGAGATGAATTATTATTATTGACGTTTTACGCAACTCATATTATTGTGCCAATATTCGACATTTTGTGTGTTCGATAAAGCTACGAAAAATTGACATTTAATCCCCTACCTTGTATTATTCACTTATCTAACACGTTCTTATTACGTATCGTGCTCACGTACATTCCATTCTTGGCAATAATAAAAAGGATTGTGCGAGTACAGCCTATCTTGCTTTGCCTGTTCAATCACAAAGGTTAAAATTTCCGGACCCTTCCTCTCCGGACAAAAAGTAGCCTATCTATATTCTAATTTGGAGTTTAATCTTCTGAACGGTGAAAGCTCCATCACAATCCGCGCAAGACTTCTCCTGTGCGACTACAAATCAGAGAAACAATGTACAAAAATATTTTTGTACACTCACAAAAAATATTCTTTTGTAAACAGTATTTTTGTATAAGAATTGAACCCAGTTAGTGTACGTACTTCCACGCGTCACAGACTTTAGTAATACAAAAAAACTGTTGTACATTACTATAGTATAGAAAATTAGTGTCTTATTCTAGATCGCAAGCCATATTTTCTATTTTCATTACTTTAGACACTTTTATTAAATTGGTGCACTTTAAGTAAAGAAACATGAAAAACCTCCTGTACAAAAATCATTAAGCTTATGAAGTCATGCTTGTATAGGTACTTACTTAAGCTGTTCGCTCGCTCATTAGCAGACACAATAGATTTTTATTTTTATTACGTATTTGTAGGTGGGTGAGCCCAAGGGTTAATGGAAAAATTACTTTACTAAACAAAGCGTTAAGGAAATTAGTCAATGCATAACTTAAACATAGACAAATGTCTCGCTAATTATAATCCCATTTTATTTTTTTGTAACCCTTGTTCCTCTGCGACGATTTCAATTTCGAAAGCTTCATCCACAAACTTTAAAAAGATCAACCCAACCACGAAATTTGTAGTACATTTTAACAATCAAAACTATTTCGTATTTACAGGTCATATAGTAATCCAGTGCCTAGAGCCGGTGCCGACAGTCGGTCTTACGATGGAAGACGTGCCGGATCTCATCGAACAGGTCCACCTCAAAATGTCCGTAGTTTATAAGGAATTATCCAAGGAAGTCATCAGTTCCTTACCGGAAGACTACCCCTTTACCCTATTAGGATAGAAACCATGACTGTTTATTATAAGTTCTAGGATTAATATGTTACGAATGTACGTGTAATGAACGTTAAGTTGTAACAGAGGAAAAATATATTTAAGTGAAATTATAATAAATTATATTTTTTAATAAAATTATAAGAATTTTATTAATGCCCATACGTAGGCATCGTCCTATCCCCTGCCGTATGGTTTTTATTCGGTAGGACGCCGGCACAACGTCCATCGTGGATCTACACTCAATAAAAAGGCATCGTCCTGTCCATATAATTATGAGTACTGCAACACGCACCCCGGCTCTGACACGAACAGTGCATCCACTTTACGTGGTCTTCTAGGTACGTTTTTTTACTGTAGGTACTCTTTTCTTTTAATAGGTTGAGCATAATATATACCTACTAGCTGAACCCCGCGGTTTCACCCGCGTATAATTATAATATATTACTAACCAACAAAAGATAAAATAATTTTTAACAAAAAAAAGAACCGACTCCAAAAATCTTTCTGTTAAGTAAAATTGCACTAAAAAGTTATAAAATAATTGCATTATTTATAAATTGACTTTATCAGAATCCTCTAAAATTAAAAAAATATTTTTATATAAATTGTAGTAAGTAAATAATGCAATTATTTTATAACTTTTTAGTGCAATTTTACACAGAAAGATTTTTGGAGTCGGTTCTTTTTTTTGTTAAAAATTATTTTATTTCTTACTTTTTAGTGAATCTTGCGTACCATAACTGATTTATCGGAAGTGAATATGGGTAGACCTACTCAACGCGCTGTCCATATATATCTGTCGCAGGTGGATTGTAGAATCCGCTGTTTTACAAAATCTCTAGCTGCTTTACAAAACAGTATTGTTTTATAAAACAGCTTAACAACGTTCAGCTGGATTGCCATTGCGATACGTTTAACAAAACTGCTACCCACCTTTAGACGTAATGCAGAATGACATATCTACAGTGGGACAGGTTTGTTTATTGTATAGGTATATTAAATGGATAGTCACCATTCAAGTAAAAAAGCGATACTGTATTCTGATTTGACTTTCCGTGGCTGGGTCGACGGAGCCCCGCTTAGCGGGGCTCCTATTTTTGTGTCCGTAAGGTTAGAAAAAACCTAAACACGAAGAGGATGAGCATCCTCTTCGCACCTAACCTGTCCGTGTCGGGATACACGAAACTCCCGAGCTCGCTTCGCTCGCTCATGGATCAATTTAATTTATTTTCTTTCATAATCCCGATATATTGTCGACTATTATAGTGGTTTAGTATTTACGTCATAAAAAATTTTCATATTTTTTTTGCTATTGACAAGTAATATAAAGTTACGTTATTATTGTTAGGACATACAGAGCCGACAAAATTTCGAACTAAAATCAACAATCTGACGGTTAGGCAGTTCATTAGAACTATTCTAGAGGCCGTAAACACCACCGGAAAGTCACAAGAAAGCAAAATACACCATTTCGTTTACTTCGACGACGTATTATTTTTCAGTTATTTTGATTTAAATACCAAACTACTAAACCAATTTTCATAAAATTTAAATGGGACCAATCTGAAAGTAAATCCTTTCAAATAAAAAAATAATTTTCCAAATCGGTTCATAAATGACAGAGTTCTGAGGTAACAAATCCTCCTTTTTGGAAGTCGGTTAAAAATACAACCGAATTGATAACCTCCTCCTTTTTGGAAGTCGGTTAAAAATAATTCACACTTCGTCTCTTCACGCCAACTGTCAGGTCTCATCGGGCGGCCAGGGTCATGCCGTAATGCGTCACATGACTCGTTAGCGCGAGTGCTGTAATCTTTTCATTTTACATTATCTCCTAAACTTTGCATCCAAATAACATGCCGTAAACGGCAAAGTTCATCTTCATAAAATTGTCTTGATGATGGAGTAACTATCTTTCGTAAAGATTAATATGCAATGCCTAATGATAATGCCCATAAATCCTTAAAAATTATCATAAAATTTTTGGTACTGTATACCTTCTTTGGCTTATGTATAAGAGATAGGGATATGCCATCGCGGAAGTTTTTTCAGAACTACTAAGGACCAATATTTTTGTAGAACATTGTATTAACGAATCACTAACCATTACGCCACCTCACGTGGATTAAAACAGTTTGGGAGCGCTTTTTCTTCCGACTTACTTAACAAGATTTAATGATAGTCGAGTAGTGTAGCTTAATATTAGATAACCTATACTATACGCCTCACGAATCTAGCTATCATATACTTAAATAATTTTTCACATCAGACTGGTAGTTCCAGAGATTAGCGCGTTTAAACAAACAAACAAACGAAAAGAATCTTCCGCTTTATAATATAAGTATAGATATATTCGTAACTACACTATTGTAATAAGTAATACACCTGTGCTGTATTGTATGTAGTAAATAAATAAATATTGTTTTCACTTTCAGTGCCAAGAACGCGACTCCGCACAAAATCAGTACCTTTCCTGTAGGGACATTAGGTAGGTACTTCTAAAATTATAAGAGTAGGTATATCCGCTTACAGCTTACCTTAGTTTATACTCGACGCAGTCAACTCCTTTTCATGACAACTAGTGATGTACAGTCAGCGATAAAAGTATCTGAAAATTTATTAAACTATTCAGTCTTAAAACTGTCCAACTAACTGGAGAAGAAACCATTTGAATCTTGTCGTATGAACACATTAATTAGCAAGTCGGTGCAGTTATGGTATGTGTCAATCGATTTATGTATATTTCTTTGAAAAGTCAGTTCACAAATCGCCAGATGAATAGTTTTCTGTTTAGTACAGTCCTAAAATAGCAATTGAAGACTGAGTACTTCGTGTACTACTAGAAAAAGATGTACCTATGTATGATCAGCAACACTAGACAGTATTGATTTCGTATTCTATACAATTTAATTTATAACTAACTTGTAAGTGAGTATATACTAATGTGGACTATAGTGGAGTATTACATAGCTCCACAATAACATTCAAATGAAGGAGAGCGATTAAAAGTACATACATTTTTGAAAAGAGTTCGTATGAAGTAATATTATATGCAACCATAATACTATACTCTAAACCGTAGTTCGGTCACGGTGGCCTATCTCCATGGAGATTAGCCAAGTACGCAGGAGATATAATTGTGCACAAGTTTATGCGCAAACACAGGTGCACTCCCTCTTCCTTCACTCACATAGTCCGATGGGACGGCAATCAGACGCAGGACCGACGGCTTTACGTGCTCTCCGAAGCATGGGGGTGTCACTCCACCAACTTCCTAACCCCGGGCTGTTACTGAGAATTTCCTAAAAGAAAAATCCAATAACCCTTTGCCCGACCTGGGAATCGACCCAGGATCTCACGCTCGACAGCCACGCTTGCAACCACTAGACCAACGAGGCAGTCAAAAGGCCATGTAATCATATGAAACATGAGATTGTATGAAATCCTATCCAAATAGTCGGTTAGAACCTACTTCACAGCGCACACTATCGACTACCATCACTGATAATTTTTTCTCGAAAAATAGACATACACCAAGTTAAACATTAAAATGTAAGAAGCTCGAACTACATGAACAACACAAGAGCTTTTAATAATGTTGCACTAACATGTTTTTAATAATGTTGAAAAGAGTGTTTTTATTTTTATTATGAGGATGCTAATCCCCTGTGGATTAGCCCACACCGTCAGCACTGTTATTGGATATAACGTTCACAATAAAGGGATGATGTTCGAAAATTGCCTATGTGTAACTAAGTACTCCATAGCTGATTGAATTGCACGAAACGATTGAAAAAAATCAAATGAATAAATGTAATAAAAATGAGTCAAAATAAAAATGGATGCATAATATTAATTTGCCGATACTGGAATCGCTCGATTGACATTGGAAATATGTCAGTTCGTATTTTAAATGCCAACAAGTCTAAAAAAATATTATAGATTCGGAATAATATGACCCATAACATGCTTTAAAATTGAGGCAACTGTAATGTAGGTAAATTTATTTTAAAGTTACGCGTTGTTTTAAGGCGTCTATTTAATATTGTAATTGCATTGGAATTGATATTAGTTTCAAGAGTAATCCCACAGTAATGTCCATTTTTTTTTTTGGGGGGGACCTTCAAATAGGCACCCGGCCTTCGGGGATAAGACCGGGGAGTGTGGGATTCTTACCTCACTAAAACTACCCCGGTGGTCACCATCAGCATATGGAAGGGGGGCACTGGGTCCTCTGAACATACCAGCTCCAGTACCAAGGCACATCCGTGGGGAGACTGTAAAGGGGTCTCCCCTAAGCCTCGCTATGCACGGTAGCATGTGACCACTGTGCCACCGTCTTCTCTGGGGTCACATGATAGGTGAACAGAGTCCCCGCTCTATGCATCTGTGACCCCAAAGGCCCGCCTGCTTTATTTAATCATAAAGCCTGGGTTTCGGCTGTTAGGTGCCTAGGCGGTTGCTTCCTCGACGCCTTCTTCTCCGAGCGGGATCAGCCCCCTCACGATCCCGCTCAGCGGCCTCCTTCTGGACCATAACGGTCTCGCAGAAAGAGGCCATTTCCTGCCAGTTCGCTGCGTCTGCCAGCATAGCACTTACTACTGCTGGCAGAGACACGCCCGATTTTGGCCCCTAGTACCCGCCGCTCAGCTGCCCACGCAGGGCACACCTCGACCCACAGTTGTGTCCTAGAGTTGTCTATTTAGCCTATATATTAAGTTGCCGTCTTTATATCCATCATCACAATAACACCATAAAGAATAAATACCTACTTCAAAAAAATTTTAGCTTGCCGGTAGAAATCATGCTACCTTTGTCATTTTAAGGCGAAGTGACAGTGATAGCCATAAATATGGACATTAACTATGAGACACCGCCAAAAATTCCATAAATATCAATGGTCAACTACACGTTAGTATTCAAGAGTTTATCGAGGTAACATTTGAATTAAATTATTTCCGCGTGTGAAACAGAGTCTCGACACCTTTGACTTTGACTTGAACAATAGGAAGGTGGGAAATTATTTAAACATAGGAATTACAAAAACCAGAGACATATCAATTTTAAATAACTTATTTCGATTCTATATTTTGTTTTAGGTTTTTGGTAATGGAATTCTAGAGGCCCATTGATAACTACTTACTAACTATAATTTAGTAAAATCTGAGCTATCGCAGTCTCCTTATCGTACGGTTGATGAACAACCCAATGTCAGAGTTTAAACCGCCCGTAGGCCTCTGACATGGCTTTACATACCATCAAGACACCCTCAGGTGTGCTGGTTTCCTCACGATGTTTTCCTTCACCGTTTTGCTGAAAACGGCGAAGGAAATGTGGTGAGAGATCATTAATTTATACTACGCACATGACTCGAAAAGACAGTGGTGCGTGCCTTGGATTCGAACTTACGACGTTTGACTTGACAGTTCAACAGTCATACCACTAGGCTATCAATACTCAACTATTACAGTTAAAAATATATAGCCATGTGACAGAGATACGGACGGACAGACAGATGCTTGACGCCAGCGAGCATCTAACCATTTGGCACTCTTCGGTTAAGTACAGAACCTTAAAAACAATATTCATAACAACGTATTTTTACTGGCTGGGAGAACTTTTGTTATTGAACAAAGCCACGAAATGAATGAATAAAAATAAAGAAAAACAGAATAATCCGTTCCTATTAAAGACTGAAGCGGTGATTTCAAGATAATTGCGTCCAAAAATAGCTAAAACGACAGCTGGGAAAATGATAAACGTCACTCATTATGAGAACTGAAAGGTTAATTTATCTTTGTGTTATTTTTTGTATCAGAAATTAAACTAAGTTTTAAGAATTAACGAAGTAGGTACCTACAAATACTTTTATGAATTAGCTTATCTACATCTACACTAATATTATAAAGAGGAAAGATTTGTATTTTTGTATGTAACGATTAAACTCAAAATTTACTAGCCCGATTTCAAAAATTCTTCCATCATTAGAATGCTACATTATCCCTGAGTAACATAGGCTATGTTCACCCGTGCGAAGCCGGGACAAACTGCTATATTAGATAAAATAGCAGGTAGTTACAGAGATCTGTACCTATATAGATAGACAGTACTACAGACGAATTACTGCGTCTATTAAAATAATTCTAGATCTAGCTACATGATCATCAATGCCATACATATTAGCATTCTGCAACTGAGTGTAAGTATCAGCAGACGTATTCGCCAACTTGGTTGATAACGAAACAAGGTATCAGTTTTCGTATGATATTTTATTATATTTTTGCTCTTATTACACGAGCTATACGATGCAATTAACCACAAAGTGGCTGTCATTTTGATGACAACTGAGTAAGCGAGTAAGCTAATATTTTATAAGGATGAAATAATTGCAAAGGTTTTTTTTTTCACTCTTTTAAAATGGAGCCTTATTTTAAAAGCAAATACTCTAAGCTATTTTGGGATCTACAAGGTAAAGAAAAAATATCTTAGTATTAAAAATTGTAGTTTACTACTAGAATTAAAATTACTAAAAAAAATAATTTACGCTCAGATACAAAATGCTATGACATTTAATAAAAGGCAGGTCGTGACAAAGGAAACTGTAGAAAGTCGAAATTTAGGTGTCGTACACAATAAATAACTAACACAAATTTACTACGAACTGTTTCTACTCATTCTGCTCCTATTTTGTTCACCAACTTTTGAATAAACTTGTAAATTATATTTTCCTGGAGCTCTATAGGTATTGCCCATATGTTATTGTACAATCACGTAACTACTTACAGGGAAATTTATTTTCTCCTTACCACATTTTTCACGGAAAGATGGAAAACTTTGGATAGTTTGAGTGACAGGCTGATTGATAGGATTTTTATTGACCATTCTTCTTCTTCTGCTTCTTATCTTCACGAACAACCTGCTTAAAGTTTAAACCACCCGTAGTCCTGAAATGTTTCACACTCTGTTTAGACCGTCTAGGGTGGGTTGGTGAAAACCTAGTCTAATAAAGTCGTTAAAAAAAAACAAGTAAAAATAAATCTTTGAAAAGCATTACCGCAAGATTCGAACCTATTTATCCGGGAGGCGCAGGTTCGAATCCTGCTCGCGAACGTATTCTTTTTCCATTTAATATAATAACTTTAAAAAATCAAGTGTAACTTACTTCTCTTTACAACTATCCATTGCCCCCCACTCGTGCTTATGGTGGTAAATAGCCCTTGGCTCCAGTTTATAAGAAGAGAATTTCGTAGCAGTGAGTGTAGGTGGGAGTGAGTTAAGAAAATCTCTATAACACACTGCCTTCACATGCAATTATGCTTTGATCTCCTATTAGTATTAGGTAAGAGAATTTGGTACATGGAGAGTGGGTGGGGCACTGAGTGGTAATTACCTCTCATGAAAACCTTTAAAGAACTCGGGTACAATAACACAAAGGTCATTTTTTATCCCGATATTACGCGTGTGAAGCCGTGGGGCAAAGGTCGGTTTACAAATAAAGTAGAATCCAATACCAGCAAGTACCAAACTAAGCCGTGCGTTAAACTTTAAATAAAAACATTTTTTTTCTAGTCCGTAAATGTGCAAGTGGGGTTTTATTTTAATTAACGAATAACAATTCAGTACGGTTCTTTTTAAATGCTTTTATTGGTGTAGTTTATTACTGCTTTTCAAAGTGATGTCATATCTCATTATTAGCTCTTCTATGTTTTTGTTATAATTAAATATTCTTAGCACGTAGATCGTACGTTCGCTTAAAAAGAAACAATGTGTTTAATTTCCACAAAAAGGCACTTCCGTAGCCCTCAGCGATAACTTGTAATTAATTTGCTCATTATCTAGTTCAATTTTAGGATAAGCATTTCCGTATCTAATGATGCATTAAAAATTCTAAACGAGAAAATTACAACAAGCATTATTGTTTTATATGCTTTTTTATAATATCAAAATATTTCATATTTTAAAATATGACAACAAAGGCCTGTACCTATGTGCAGAGGAATACCTATTTTTTTGTTTTCAGGGGGAAACCTTCAAAATACAACCGGCCTTTGGGGAAAACACCGGGGGGGGGGGGGAGTGAGGGATTTTTGCCTCACTAAAAAAACCATCCCACATACAACATACCGCCGCTAATAAGTAGCGTTGGGATGCGACTTACTACGTGTAACCTATTGAATTGTTTTCACAATTCCAAACTCCAGGACTGCTTAGAGAAAAACTCAATGTCACTGCTCGACCCCGGTATCGAACCCAAAAGTTCAGCAGCCGCGTTTGTGACAATCTAATATGACAGTCATAATACTCCTCCAGACTGTATTTCGGTCACAGCAGCCTATCTCCAAGGAGATTAGCCAAGAGATATTATAGTGCACAAGTGTATGCGCAAACACAGGTGCACTCCCTCTTCTTTTACTCTCATTGTCCGATGAGACGGCAATCCAACAAGACCGTAGAGAGATCTGGCGCGGGACCGACGGCTTTACGTGCTCTCCGAAACACGGGGGTGTCACACCACCACCTTCCTAACTCCGGGCTGCTACTGAGAATTTCCTACCTGAAAACCCCCCAATAACGCTTTACCCGACCTGGTAATCAAACAAAGGTCCTCACGCTCAGCTGCCGCGCTTGCAACCACTAGACCAACGAGGCAGTCAAAAGTTATGACATTCATATTATGCTCAATAATACCTATACCGTGAGAGACACCCGTAAACATAAGACGCAAGATAGATTCAGTTCTTACCAGTTCTTACTCCCGCCCATGGATAATCCGTAGAAATCTAAATTAATGGCACTGGCCTGAATAAAAAACAAAAGATTACTATTAAAACTCCGACCATCTCTGACTGCTTTATCTGACTACACGAAACAAAAAAAAGAGTACTTAAATAATTTTAATAATACAACTGTAATATTTTCGCCTTGATGAAAAACAATAATATACCTAGGCACTTGTAATCTGTTGGCCCGCTAATTGCCAGACACAATAGATTATTATTGTTATGAAGTATATTTGTGTACTTCTCCCGTTAAAAGATTCGGGATAAAAGGTAGCAGTCTTGCTATAAAAATTGACTCTAATCATGAGGGCCCGGATAAATATGTAAATACATATTTTTAATTTCAATGTTTTCGTCCTGTCAATTGTTTTCTACGTAAATCATAATATTTGGTATAAAAAATTTATAACGAATATGCCTATAGGTACATATTTCGGTTAATTTTATTCTTTAAATTTCTTATGATTAACGGTAAAAACATTGTACGTCTATGTTAGGTAAGTTCCTATATAATTGTGCATCACTTACGCGAGTTCCTTATTGCAGTATTTGTGCAGGCCAACTTTGGCCGCCTTGCTCAAACGATGGGATATCATTTGCCAGGAATATAATCTGCCGGGGCTACGGCAAATGCGATCCCGGAATCCCGATAAAGGTGTGGTTTTAGTCGGTTGGTAAGAGTGCGGTATAACGACATGATGGATTTTCACACAAAAAAGGTGTAGATGTAACATAACATAACATAGCATCACGCCTGTATTCCCCGAAGGGGTAGGCAGAGGTGTACACAATTGTACACCCACATTTCACCAATGCTGTTATTAAGTCCCATGTAATAGGTGGTGAGCCTATTGCCATCAACCGGGCACAGTTCCAAACTCCGGGCTGCTACTGAGAATTTCCTAACAGAAAAACTCAATAACACTTTGCCCGACCCGGGGATCGAACCCGAGACCTCCTGTTCAGCAGTCGCGCTTGCGACCACTAGACCAACGAGGCAGTTGGTGTAGATGTAAAGGTACATATTTATCCCGGCTTTACTAATCATGTTAAAACCATGTCTGACTTGACTGTTACATATGTAAGTGCGTGGTTAAACCACGCTTAGCCCCAAACAGCTGTTAACACCGTGTTGTGGTAAGACAGTGTTTATCCGGTTAAAAGGGCAGACCGCAACAACATATTACTAATAGATTGTAAGTAGTTGGAGTCAGTCTTAATTGAGTATAACATGTCCTTTCACCCTTTGTTCTACTTTCACTTTGTTTTTTCTTAGAAATACGTAGACCGTATCTAAACTTTTCGAGTAGGTATGTAACAGTGGCGTGCATTGCATATAGGCAAATAGGCAGTGCCTACCTCAAAAAATTACCTAAATACATACTATATCACAGATTACTGTGCCTAACTCAAAAAAAAACTGTGATATAGGTTATATTTAGGTAATTTTTTGAGGTAGGCATTGCTTATTTGCCTATATGCAATGCACGCCACTGGTATGTAACAAAATTTTAAACTAAGCTAATCAACAGCTTCGACCGTAAATACACTAACCCGTGTAACCTCCATATATCCAAACTTTCAGTAGGACATCTATACAAACATAAAATATATTCAATTCCCATCCAATAACGACGGTCCAACAAAGAACTTACAATTCAAGTGCTCTCCTACGATATTTCGTTTTATATTTATACATGCACAAGACTCTAATCTCGCGAAAGTATAAAATTGTGCTTGATAACAATAACATTTCTATTGCGTCTAGTAATAAGCGAGTCAACTGTCACATTTTAAACAAGAAAAAGGAAAATGCAGGAGGATGAACTTATAATAGACACAGAAACGTAGGAGACATTTGTCAGGAGTGGAAACACACAAAAATACGCAAACTACTACAAAAAGTATAATCCAGTACGAGTACCTACAATTTGAAGCTAGAAACAACATTACATTAAATCCTTGCTTGACGGTCAACGTCAAAATTGCGGGACCATGTCTGTAACGTAATAACATTTGCAAATTTTTCATCAAGTCGTTACTGAATACACAAATATGCCAAATAAATCATTTAATTTACGTCTATTTATCTTATTCTAAAATCATATTATATGTACCTGTTAGTGTTAACTACAATAGAACATTTAAGGCATAAATTTTTCCCATATTAACGTTAACGTGTGAATATAATTATTCTGACAGCGTTTATATTTGCGTATGTATATTGATGGAATTCTTGATAACTATAAATACGTTTTTTAAGATATTACTTTACGTCAAATCTCAGCTCTGCTGCATTTTTATTAGAATTACTGTTTACTTAAGACGTTAAAGCAAGTTATTTAAATTTCTATTGATATAATGTTGTCCAAAATTATTATATCCATAATTGTGATCGCGTTCATAGTTCGATTCAAAAGTGTACGTTTTTGTGAATACAAAAAGTTAAAGTTCCATTTCAAAATGTCTCTTTACTGTTTGTTACTCACATTATCAACAACTATATTATTGCCAATTTTGGTATTAAGACCGAAACAACTTAGCAATGGGGTGTAAGTACTAATAATCATTAATAATTATTCTTAAATAAAATGTCCTATCTTCATTATTATTTTGAGGGTTCCGTACCCTCCCTGACCGTAATTTTTTAAAATTGTATATTTTAGGAAGATTTCAACTAACCACAGTTGTAATTGTCACCTTTTTAGCTAGCACAGAACCATTTATGCGTGAGTCCGCCTTGCACTTAGCCAGTTTTAAAAGTTTGTAATTTTACTAGTCCAAATACTATTATAACATGTAAACTAGGATTCAGGGTACAGAAATTGTAAATTTTTATTTTTGTTGGGTTATTAATGTTAATTGGGTTGTTGCTGTACACGGTGTTTGTTAAAGGAAAAATAAAGCGGAATTACATTGATAAATGGCAAATAGTGTCCCTATTATTCAGACCGCATTTTATTTACATTTCAGGTTACTCTCCAGTGTACTGAAACAGATTATGATATTGTACAGGATAGAATGGCACATTCGCAATGAGGAGATATTAGCGGTAGATCGAGGAGCTGTTATCATATGTAACCATCAATCAGTTTTCGATATAGCAGGTAAGGTATCTACGGTACGTCTTTATTAATGGGTCTTAGGGTTTCAACGATTCATTGATTGATTTAATCAACGATTATCAAATATAATATATAGATTATCAAAGACAAAGGCAAGGGTTCACCAGCGTGGAAAGTGGCCTGTAATGCTGCTTGAAGACCAGAAGAAGCATTCGAGGCAGTTCACTTAATGGATAATTCCTAATCTGTTAAGTCTGTAACCCATGCTCAACTAACACAGGCACACAGACAAACTCGTGGCGTTTCCACGTATATCATATCTCTCTAGTTTTCACCTTTGTCAGACCATAACCTGCAACCCCGGTCTAGGTTATTAGAGAACCGAGTAGTTTTAGTCCATAGGTGTCTTACACAACGCCCATGAAACATTTCCACACACTACAAAAAAAGGGTCCTTGTTTTATGTATAAGTCTCAATAAAGAGTACGAAGAAGTATGTATAGACAAACTAGAGACTACCTCTACTTTGTAAAGATATGTAGAAATTTCACTGGTAAAAGTAGCATATACTTACTTTAATTTATTTCGATTAACAGTTAGTTTCTTGCAGGGTTAAACCATGTCTGGCATGTGGCGCAGAAAATGATAGTAATCGTAAAGAAAGAAATATTGTATACCGGCCCCTTCGGCCTTGCAACATATTTATGTGGATCAATTTTCATTGATAGAAAAAATTCAAAAGAATCTTATAAGAAACTGGAAAAGACGACACAGGTGATTCAAAATAAGGTAGATACCTATAACATGTTTTGTTGAATAGGTACTTTAGTTAGACCATTTTGATCTCGACTAAGTTTAATGAGGCCAAGATAAATGAAGATTACTAAGGTCGTGCTTTAGCTTAGCCATAATCCCGTCTCTATCATGCCCCTGTAGTTTGACAGTCGTGTAACAGTGACAGGAATAATGCTTAACTTAAGCACGTAAATATAAAAAAGTGGCTCTTATTGCACCGCTTTTAGGCTCATAATGAGGCTTTATAATCACGCGTGCTTTTTCTTCATGTGTACCGCTTTAGATGTAATTTTATGTTATTTTATTCTCTTTTTCCTCACAAGAGTGTTGAAAAACGTCGTATGAGCCGCGTTATGGTCAACGAGTCTCGGTCGGTCATTGCTAACCTCTAAATACTATGTATAAAAAAAATTAATTAATACTTTTTTTATTGATAACAATAATTATATAGTGCTAATAATATATTCTCTAGCCAGAAACTTTTTTTTTATTAATTGAAACGTCATATTTTATCTAACACCGTATTTATTTACAAAAATTGAAAATTTCAGCAAAGAGTTTATAGACTTTTTTTCCTCCCAAGAGTGTTGATAAACATCGTATGAGCCACGTGCCGTAATGGTCAACAAGTCTCGGTTCCTCACCCTCACCAAGGCTCGGTTAGCAATTAAAGATAAATCTTTGAATAGTATTAACGCATGCTTAGCGAACTCTAAAGTTATAATATTAAATGGAAAAAGAATACGATTGTATAGGGACTGAATAGATAACAATGACGTCGCCAAAAGACGTGTTAAAATGTGGATAAAGAATTCGCGGTTGTGAGCAGAGGTCGAGATGGCTTAGTGGTCAGAGCACATGGACTATATATCCGGGAGGCGCAGGCTCGGTTAGCAATTCAACCTCGACTGTAATGACCAACTTAGGGCACTTGTATCATAATGTACTATAGTGGCACTATAACATTAGATTAGTACCTACCTATTAGTATCTTAGGTTAGTAATTCCATAACAATTAATAGTTCTTTCATACAAACCGAACGCATTTTTACTTATAGTTTACATGTCTTATTATTTTAGACCAAGATATGGATATACCCAGAAGGCACGAGGAACACAAAATACGATGGGAAGCTGCTACCGTTCAAGAAAGGCGCTTTCAATATAGCTGTAACTGCACAAGTTCCAATCCTACCCGTAGTGTGCTCACCCTACTATTTCATTGATAGGAACAAATATATTTTCAATAAAGGTTTGGATGTACCTACTTTGTCCTTAGTTCTCGTTAGGTAAAGGAATATACAAATACTCGATGAGTTGATAAGGTTCGAAAATAGGCATATTACTTCGATCACTTATAAAAAGCATATTATAATAAACAATTCTAGGTAATAGGTAATTATTATGGATTCAAATAAATTCTACTTCCACAATAATGAGGGTAGCCATTCAACTAGACGGCGCGGTTTGCGCAGTGTTCGGGAGACCGGCTGCTAAGTCGCGTGATGCGAGTTCGATTCCCGCACGGAGCAAATATTTGGATGATCTACAGATAATAAATTGTTCCGGGTTTGGGTGGGTGTGCATGTGAGATTACGGCCATGTCGCGAGTCAAACTTTGAACGTCGAGTTTGACTCGCCACATCGCCGCGGGCTCAGCTCATGAATAAGAGCTCCGTTCGAGTTCGAAACTAGTCGGGCAATCGCGAAGAATGCGCGTGAGTAATAACCGTTAAACTATAATTAATATGAATGTGTCTCACGAAAGTTATTATACAAAAATAGTGAGATTATGTGATTGTAAACGTAACCACGTTACAAGAAGAAATTCCTAGTAGGACGTTTTAAAAAAAAAAACTACGTGTGCATCAAAAGCCCGACCGCAAATAATGCACATACGCAAGCGATATAAAATAACAACTACCGCCAACTACTCTACACATATTTCGCCCCCCACTAGATAAAGAATTCACTTGAGTAACTGTTAATAGTACTCCTCCCGACCGTATTTCGGTCACGGTAGCCTACCTCCACGGAGATTAGCCAAGTACGCAGGAGATATTATAGTGCACAAGTGTATGCGCAAACACAGGTGCACTCCCTCTTCCTTTACTCTCATAGTCCGATGGGACGGCAATCCGACACGACCGTAGAGAGATCAGGCGCAGGACCGACGGTTTTACGTGCTCTACGAAGCACAGGGGTGCCACCAACTTCCTGACTCCGGGCTGCTACTAAAAATTTCCAAACAGGAAAACCCAATAACACTTTGCCCGACCTGGCAATCGAACCCGGGACCTCACGCTCAGCAGTCGCGCTTGCGACCGCTAGACCAACGAGGCAGTCAAGGCCAAATACTTGATCCTTCACCTATTTTGTTCATTAAATTTTAAGCGAGAGATTCAGAGAATACATGCTTATTACTTACTTACCAGGTCACGTCATAATGCAGTGTCTGGAGCCTGTATCAACGACGGGACTAACAATGGATGATGTGCCAGCCCTCGCAGACCAGCTACACCTGACCATGTCGCGTGCCTTCAAACAACTGTCTGAAGAAGTAATACAGAACTCGAAACAAGAATGATGACGAAAAATTACCATGTGCTTATTACACAGTTGATAAATGATCACTGGTTTACATTTTAACAATTTTAATAGCTTGCATGAAGTCCTTATTTTCTCACACTGTTACTTTCTACTAATAAAAAGTAGTATTTAATTATGTTTATCACATCTTCTAACTCTTCGAATAGGAAAGGTACAAAATTGTACTTCATAACGATAAAAATCTATTACGGCCCGGCCACGACTTCTGGCTTTAGCGGCAAGCGGCGGCGTTGTCTGCGAGCGGAGCGCATGCGTTAATGCGTTTGATAGATTTATTTGAAGTTTTTAACTAAGTACTTAAAACAAAGAGCCAAAATTAATAACTATAAGTACATCATTTTTCGATTGTTTGATTAACCAAAGATATCTACATATTTGTCATAACTTTTAAGGAGCTTCTACTTTTTTATCACTAGTAGGACAAACAATCGAAAAATAGTCATTTTCCCAGGGCTAAAACGAAAAGTCTTAACTTTACTGAATAAGTATGGATATAATTAAAATCGCAACAAGGCTCAAAATTAAATTTTATGTTTCACTAATCTATTGATTAACATAAAACAAAATGTTCCTTTTGATACAGTAAAATGGATGAATAGTTAATAACCATTAAATAATAAATAATATAGATTAAAACTCTCACAAGGGCCTCTTTGTGGAGGACCGGGTTTATACCCGAAATTAAACAGAAACTTATTCATAATATTAATTAGTTATCTATCTATTTATTGTACACTTTAAAATCAACACATACCTTTCAAATAGATTTCAAATTATTAGAGAAGTTTCCTCACGATGTTTTACTTCAGTGTATGTCTGAGATCTCTTAGATTAACCTATTGTGTGCCGCATTTCCAAACACAATTAAAATTTAATAGATTAATAACCAAATTACATAGATATGACAATATTACATTGATACATCCAAGATTGAAACCCTGAACCTGTGGTTCAAGAGAAGGGCCCATAGCCGGCCACCATGACATTTTAATATAAGTAGTTTTTTTTTATTCTATTTCAATCTGTCGTTTCTGAATAATTAAGTTTTTACCCAACTATTTATACACATACACATTAAAATGGGTTAAACTTGCGTCATGGTTAAACTTCAATTTAATTACTGCGTAAAATATAAATCGGTGAAAGAAAATATCTGATTCCTACCAACTAACAAAACATCATTAAGGAATCATCGACGTCTCTATCAGTCACCATCACCACTCACCACCATAACTTCCTGTGTTTTTCAATTTTAAAGTGTTCGACTGATCTCTGCTTCAAAGAGAGTTCTAACTTGCTTCTCCTCCTAGCATTTCTTTTTCGATTCTATAAAATCCAGTATTTAACTCTGCCATCTCTCATTATATTTATACACATTATTCATTAATATTAGTATAGGTAACTAATACCCTATTATCCGCAGGCGCGGATCCAGCCCTCAGAATAGGTTGTGGTCACAACCATTCGAAAATTAGTCAAGTGCAAGTTGGACTACGGACTTCTTCGCGATCGATACATTGCATTACTTTCATTGAAGGAGACGTTTATAAATCATGACGCCAAAAGTACACGTGTATTTGTTCGCACATTACTACCTAATTCACAATAAACTAATCTAGTCTCAAATCTAGTGATCGATTTTGAAGAAGATTTTACAGCTTGAAACGTATGATTTTAGATTTAATGAATATACATTTGGTGGTTAGATGGTTTGGTAATATTGAAAGAATGAATGAAAGACGGTTAACAAAAGATATTTAAAAGGTAGGTATAAGTGAAAATGCCGGAAGGGGACGCCCTAGAAGGATAAACATTGATCTTATTAGTGATATCCTGCATAAAGGTAAGGTGCGTAGTACTCGCATGTATACATTTGGGACGCTAACTGTTAATTACTATTTGAAGATGCATCCACACAGATTTTAGGTCTCGATAGCACCACATAATGAAAAGTTAGAGCAAAGAATTCTTAAGATTGAAGTCGGAGGCGTGAATAAGTACCTTAAAATAGGAAAAGCCACAGGACCTGCTTCGATTCCGGTTGAAACCATCAAAGTATCTGGAGAATATAGTGTTGATGGAGAATAGATTTACAATCCTGTGTAACAAATTCTGGCAGACGGGAACTTGACCACAAGAATGGACTTACACCATCTTTATTCCCCTAAAAAAAAGAAATCGCCCGAAAACAGGCTGGCTTTGTAAAAGGAAAAGGTACCCTCGAGGAAATACTAGTAATTCGTCAAATTATAGAGACAGGTCGATAATTTAACAACCCCAACATACATAGCTTATGTCACAAATCAAACGTCGTATGGCTATCCCAAGTTCAGCCATGGATGAGCTAAGATATGAAACAATAGAAATATCAGTAAACCCACAACAACCTGTCTTGGCACAGCATTAGTGTGAGTGTGACCCATATTTTTATACGCTGCCGAGTCATAGGCCGTGAGGGAAAAACAGCTTTCGAAAACCTTTTTTGCCGCCTTTGAAATGTGGTGTTGGATAAGAATAATTGGGATATCGTGAGTCCACGATTCAGAACCAACGTGTCCATTTCACAAGAACTGGACAATGCAGCGCCTGTCTTCCATTGTACAAGCCAGAATACTAACATTCTTCAGGCACGTATCAAGACGTGGAGCTGTTTTAACACTTTCACAGTCTAAAGATGTCAAGTGTGGAATCTCCTTGGAGTAATGTGTTTTTGTGTTTGTGCACAGCACTTAATTTTTGATAATTTTATAAAGGCATCAATCAGCCTATCGACCTGAATTAGGGTTGTGGGCATACCCACCGCGCCCACAATAGTGGATCCACGCCTGATTACCCGGAAGTTTCAATAAACAGATCAAAGACTCCAAATCATTTCTAAGAATAACTATTTAAGCATGATGACAGTGGCGCGATGACCTAGCGTAGTGAGGGCGGCACTTTTAGGGGGCGGCCTAATTTCATTATTAATTATAATCATATCTTGTAGAAATTTGGTCGCACTTACGATTCGGATCGATTGAAATGAGCACGGAATTATTCATTACTTAATCTGTGACGAAACCGGGGAATCCCCTTTTTTCATAAAAAAATACATAGTTCTTGCTCGCTAAAGTCTCGTGGTTCAATTTTGTCAAAACATAGACAAATTTATACGTACATACGTATACATTTGACTATGTTAGCTTAATGCTAACATAGTCAAATGTATACGTATGTACGTATTACACAATTATCTATCTGCTACACTTAAGCAACAAATTGTACAAGATATAATTTAATAAGTTTTAAGAAATCTGAACAAGTATACTTCAATTTTTTTTTTATTCATTTATAATTACTTTGAAATATTCTGCGATACTTATAAATTGAAATACCTAAATAAGGGTCGGCGAAATTTTACTCCGCCCCGCCCCATGGCAGGGGCGAACGTCTTGTAGCGTATTTTTACCAACATGGGTACCTCAGCGCTAAAACTGTCACTTTTACTAAACATCAGAAATCCAAACTTAATATCTGCCAGCGAGGAATCGAATGCAGCATATTGGGCATTAAGCCTACACATTTAAAAGAAACATCACCCAACGCTCCATAACTCAGGTACAGCTAGGTTAAAGTCGCAGTGGGCTGGGCATGTCGATTTTTAATAACCCGCAAAAATAATGCAACTAGACGTCTAATGATGTAGATTGTGGGACGACCAATTTGATGGACAGGTAACTATGAGTAGAAATGGTGCAATGAACAGGGAAGGCCTTGCTCAGCAGTATAAAACCAGGCTAGCAAAAATAAAACTCGCCACGATGGTAAGTACCTATAGGCTACCAAAAAACTTTAAAATATTTTTATTTTAGACATTCGCGAATATAACTTGTTTTGTAACATATTAAATCAAATCAAATAATTTTACGGTGTAGGTATAATAACTTTCGTGAGAGACATACATATTAATTATTGTTCAACGGTTACTTACTAATGAAGAGCCCTTAGTCATGAGCTGAGCAGCCATGTCAGCTCATGACTAAGGGTTCCGTTAGCGTTCGACACTAGTCGGGCAATCCCGAAGAATGCAAGTGAATAATAACCGTTGAACAATAATTGACAATTAATTTATTTTAAATGCAAATTTATTTATTTTTTTACAATTTATTTTATTTCCTCTGCTTTTGAATACTTTTGTAGCCAAGACTTGTAAACAGTGTAATCTCAAATTCTCTAATAATATGTTCCTTTTTTTTTTCATGGCACTCGGCCTTTGGGGATAAGATCGGGGAGTGTGAGATTTTTACCTCACTAAAACCACCCCAGTCGGTCACCATCTGCACATGAAGGGGCCACTGGATCTCTTAAGAGACCAGCTCAGAAACCCCCACGATGCAACGCCTAATAAGGCACATCCCTGGAGAATAATATGTAACTAAACAGAATAAACTGTAACTAATAGTGCTCTTTTATGACAAATCAATGCAGTTTCTGTTTCTTTCTAGCAATCAATGTTTTGAACACAATCTGACGTCAAAACTGTCAAACCAATGCTCAAATACAATAAAAAATCAGCCAGGTCTCTGGAACACTCTCTCGTTAAACAGTGTTTCGTTTCTCATGATTGGTTGCGCGCTTTGTAATTTCTTTCAGTTTTGTGTTTATTTTTGTTTTTAGAAGCTTGAGGGCTTTTGTTCAGTGATATAATTTATGTTTTATTGAAAATGTGGGATAAAATAATCTATATGATAGTGATTATCATAGTAACGTACATTTTGAAACAATTGTTTTCTGAAACACCGAATTTCGTGAAATTCAAATCGAAATTCCTTGTCTTTTATATTTGGACTTCTGTAACGGCAGTGATATTGTTGCCGTTTTTTGTATTTAACCCGAAAAATGTTAAGAATTCTCTGTAAGTATATATACCTTGTATTGTATTTCATGTAATAATCATTATAAACCTACTCAGCGACTTATGTCACCACCTCAGCCCACTAGCCTGTTAGTTGATTCATCAGAAGTAGCTGGGTTTAACCCAAATATGCAATAGTTAACTCTTTAATTTCATTAAAATATTTATTTATTGCAAAGATATTATTTTCAGCTAGCAGCAAGCTTCATAATATAAAAGAATCTATACATTTTGTTTACAGATTTGGATCCCAAATAGTAAAACATGTCACCAAAATAATAGAAGTAAAATGGCTTTTGAGAAATGGGAAAGTATTAGCCGAAGATCGTGGTGCTGTTGTTGTATCAAATCATCAGTCTTCAATAGACATACTGGGTATTTAATTATTCATTTATATTCTTATAAAATTTATCTCCTTCTACTCAGAGTGTTATTCAATAAAATGAGAATATTTCTGAAATTATTACAGTATTCATTTTTGCTTGGAAGACTCAAATCTAACTAGTGTTATTTATTATTGTCTGTATTTCTGACTCAGGTTTCATTAGGTCTATACCAAAATCTGTGGAAATCATAGGCAAGCCTTTGCCCATCAGTGGGTTGATACAGGCTAACAGTAGCAGTAACTTAGTTTTGTTTGCCCTACTAGTAATGTAAAATAATTGGTAGCCGCTGTTATCCCTATGTATTATTGTCCTTCCCATTAATAGTATGACATCATCTAAAGAGCCTAGGGTCAATTGCCAATTATCATGCTAAAAAATCCGTTGTTGACTATTCTTAGATATAATACTCAAACCAATCGCCTTACTTCTATAAGTTTTACAAGTAAAATCAGTGTAAATTAATAATTCTAGTTTGCAAATCACATTTTTTGGTACAGGTAACTAAGAGAGCAATGTACTCAAGGAAATTTTTATCAGTTAGACAATATCTCATAATGCTTAATTAATCATGTTTGTTATCTCTACTACACTGTAAACAATTTATAAAAAAAACAATTGCACTGAGTGTATATGATAAGCCGCTCACACACACCCAATTGCTGTAATAATAAATATAGGAATGGATTATTTTTATTAGTCAATACTGGTAAGTATGTCTATTTAAGGTATATATTTGGTAATGAATTTTAGATGTTATCCGCAAATATAGTTTTTTATAAAATAATATAGGAGTACTTAAAAAAAATAAGAATGAACCAACAATCCTGAGTTTCTTGTGTGAATAATTCCAGGAATATCAATTATTGTTCACCGGTTACTACTCACGTGCATTTTTCGGGAATTTCCCGACTAGTTAAGTTGTAGTTAGTTTGACTCGCGACATAGCCGCGGGCTCAGCTCATGACTAAGGGCTCCGTTCGAGTTCGAAACTAGTCGGGCAATTCCCAAAAAATGCATGTGAATAGTAAACGGTGAACAATAATTGATAAGAATATGTCTCATGAAAGTTATTATACAAAAATTCCAGGAATGTTCAATATTTGGCATGTAGCAGACAAAGTGGCTGCTATTGCAAGAAAAGAAATATTCTATGTATGGCCATTTGGACTGGCTGCATATCTTGCAGGAGTTGTGTTTATTGACAGAAATAACTCAAAAGATGCTTACAAGCAGCTGAAAATTACATCGGAAGTCATGATTAAAAATAAGGTAGCAGATCTTTTTTTAAATATGTGGTTCACATGACTATTTTTACATGTATATTTTATCTAATGAAATCACAGCATTGTGTTTGGTTTGAATGTGTTTATTCATACAAATTCATTAACAGAAGAGGCTATTCAAGCACAATTTGTGATTAATCATGTGTGATTAGTATGAGTTTTAATCACAACCAACTTAGTACTTCAGATTGCTGCTTATCAAGATATACTTCATGCTTAACTTGATCATATGTCAGGCCAGACATATGATCAAGTTAAGCATATAACAGGAAAATGGTATTCAAGAGAAGCTATGGTAAAATAAATTATTAACTGTCCATGTACATTTATCCGGGAGGCGCAGGTTCGAATCCTGTTCGCGACCGTATTCTTTTTCATTTTAATATAATAACTTTACAGTTCGCTAAGCATGCGTTAATGCTTTTCAAAGATTTATATTGAATTGTCCATGTACATTTTATAATTAAAACTTTACACCAAATGCAATCACATTTGTGATAATTGACTGCCTCGTTGGTCTAGCTGTCGCAAGCGCGCCTGTTGAGCGTGAGGTCCTGGGTTCGATTCCCAGATCGGGCAGTGTTATGGGGTTTTCCAGTTAGGGAATTCTCAGTAGCAGCCCAGAGTCAAGAAGTTGGTGGTGTGACACCCCCGTGCTTTGGAGAGCACGTAAAGCCGTCGGTTCTGCGCCTGATCTCTCTCCGATCGTGTCGGATTGCCGTCTCATCGGACTATGAGAGTGAAGAAAGAGGGAGTGCACCTGTGTTTGTGCACTATAATATCTCCTGCGTACTTGGCTAATCTCCGTGGAGATAGGCCGCCGTGACCTAAATACGGCCGAGAGGAGTATATTTATAATTATGAACAATACACCTTCATGATCATTATTAACCACATTTTACAAGCCCAATAATGCTCAGTAAAACCCCAAATTTTAGGATTATTCTAGCAGCCATTAAGTGAACTCACAGGACAGATACCTTTTTCAGCAAACTATAGAGTACATTCACATGGGCTAGGTTTCATTTAGCTGTACTTGGTCAGCGCGTGCTATGCAAGACAGCATTACAATTATATGAATGGAGCCTAATCATGCAAAGATGGCAAAACCACATGTTAAATATTTTTGTTCTCGTTACTTCCAGACAAAGATTTGGTTGTTCCCTGAAGGAACAAGAAACAAAGATTTCACTAAACTGCTGCCATTCAAAAAGGGCGCGTTCAACATCGCGGTTGCTGCCCAAGTGCCAATCATACCTGTTGTGTTCTCGCCCTATTATTTCATTAATAGGAAGAAAAACATTTTTAATAAAGGTATGTTTTTTTATTATATTTATCTCAATATTTCTTGTCTGAATATCACCTTTATTTCTATAGCATTAAGAAGAAAATGCATAATATTTTGTTGTTGTGATAATTATGCTGAGGGTCAAACAATTGTTTCTTTATAAAACAAGTACATATTTTATAATGGCATCCAATTGTAAAGAAAACATGGTGAGGAAACTCATGCTCTAATAATACGGACAAAGTGAAGTAGTTTAACACAGTTAAGGCTGCAGAGCCATTGAACATAACATCGTGAATCATGTTCTGCCGTCACGAAGTGTCGACATTGCGTGATTGCCAATCAAAATCACTAGATAAATGAAAATCACTCTGGATTAAAGACATAGGTACTTTGTGAAGGATCTAAGCATTAGTCTAAATACGAAATAGTTTTTTATCTATACATATAATAAAAATGAAACGGATCGCTGTCTGTACATGGAAGATATATGAGAAAAAATATTATTGGGACCTTTATCAACGCAAATAGCATCCAAAACAATGATTGTTAGAATTTTTGTCTGTTTGCCTGTGCGTTTGTGTACGCTAATCTCAAAAACATCTTATCCGATTTAGATGTGGTCACTAATATTGTGGTAAGCTTCACTTACCATTCAGTGTTTGTTTCATGTCAATCGCTTCATAAATAAAAAAGTTATGCCAATTTAAAGAATCACGTCGAACATTTGTTAATTTACGACATCCACGCTGACGGAGTCACGGGCACAGCTATTATAAGAATAAAATCAGTATTTATTTCCTTATGCTAATAAACTTGTCAGTATTATTATGTCTACAAGGCAAAATGCGTTAAATTTTTAGGCCATGCTGTCATCCAGTGCTTAGAACCAGTCCCAACTGTGGGATTGACTATGGATGATGTACCAGAACTTATAATCAAAGTGCGCAACACTATGGACGCTGCATACAAGGAACTGTCAAAAGAGGTGCTGAGTACTCTGCCACCCAACTACCCTCTCGCGACCGAGGATTGAACTTGCCCCAGTGTTATCATGGGTACCTATTGTTAAATTTATAATCTCTCTATAATTAAGCTTTTAGGTTTTTGTATAATATTAATGCTGGTTCATGAAATGTTTGTACTATATACCTATAGCAAGCATTCCAATCGCAGGAAATATTAATATTTCTGTGATTTTATACTAGACATTTATATCTCTTCTAAATAATCTATTATATTTAAGGCACACTTTTGTGTTATAACAATCGTCTAACAGATAACCACAAGGACTACTTTTTAGATTTCAATTTTAGCAATCTAGTGTAATATGAAAAGACAGTCTGAAGATGAGTCGTACATTTGATAGCAATGGAAGTATTATTTTTATTTGTGTAAAGTATTATTTTTTTATAAATTTATATTAGTTCTATCTTTTCTTATCTATGTTGGCTATTATTAACACTTAAGAAGTGTTGGGCCAAAATATGTCATAATACGTCTTTATACTAGAGATAAATCGAGGCTCAAAACCGTTTAAGAAATTTATATCAATCAAATGCCTATAGTTTAAGAAGCAATCTTAAAACATGAAGTTAATTAGCAATCAGCAGATGATTTAGTTACGACAGGCGTCACTACGCGACAATGATTTATACTTTGTTGATCTTTTACTGTATTCAAACCACACATACGGTTGTAGCTGGTTGTTTCTGCATCAGTGCAGTGAGGAATTTTAATCATTTGTTAGGCAACATTGCACATTAAGTTGACCGAAGCCATTTCAGTATTTGAACAATGTTCTACTAAAGAACTACTTTTTTATTGTTTAGTTAGTTATACTCACGGTAGAATTGTTAAGTTGAGAAATTCTTGTTTTTGAATACTCATCCTGAATATTAAAATGCACAATATGTACATTACTGAATTTTATTGCATCACTAGAAAAAATATAGAAGACATTTTTTATTATATTTTAGTAAAAAAATTGCAATATCTAGATGCAAGAATTTTTATTATAGTTTTGAATACTATCATTTTAAAAAGAAGTATGTATGTTGACGAAGAATTATGGTGCCATCCTGTTTTTCGCAGTGAACAAAGTGAAAGTAGTGAAAATATTTTTAAATAATATATGTGTAGTTTACAAGCAGTCAGTACTTACGCTTCTATACGTTTATTCTGAGGGTTCGTGTGTATTAGTCGAGTAACATTTAATTATCACCTCAATGGTTCACTTAAGTAGGTTTACAGTGCATGAAAAACGAAACTTCATTTAATAATCGATATTTTCTCCTTACTTATTTAGTTTAGGAAAAAAGTGTATTCAACAACTTCATAGTATTTAAAACCAGTATTATTTATTTGAATATCCACATTTATTCTACTTATTATTTAGTTAAGGTATACTCGTATTTAGGAAATGTTCCTCTATCGTATGACTCCGTTAATTTTACTCTCTAGTCATGTTAACGACTAAATGTGAAATTGATTTGTATGCTTTGCATACCTCGGGGATATCGTTTAGCACTTAATATAAATTCTGTGTACGTATTATTACTTTTTAATTCACATCATGAGAGACTTTACAAAAAACAACTTTATAGGGAAACTTTCGCTTTCTAGCCAATTTATTGCTTAACAACATCATTAGGTATACGATGGAAACGTTATTGTAATACTTTTTGCGATTCTTATTTGTTTTACTATTGCTCGTCAGAAAACAAATTTTAAATTGAACCAAAGTTCATAGTTTTTTTCAATAAAATGAATCTTTAAGATTCATGATAAACCTTTGAAGAGTATTAACGCATGCTTAGCGAACTCTAAAGTTATTATATTAAATGGAAAAAGAATACGGTCGCGAACAGGATTCGAACTTGCGCCTCCCGGATAAATACTCCAGGCGCTCTGACCACTAAGCGACACGACCAACTTTGCAGTTAATATATAAGATTAACTGCAAAGTTGGTCGTGTCGGTTCGGTCACCTGTATAGGTACTGAATTGATTGCAATGACGTCGCCATAAGACGTGTTAAAATATGGAAGAAGAATTCGCGGTGGTGAGCAGAGGTCGAGATGGCTTAGTGGTCAGACCGCCTGGAGTATTTATCCGGGAGGCGCAAGTTCGAATCTTTAAGATTCATTATAAAAGTGAATAAAAATACGAAATGTTACCAACAATTTTTTTATAACACTTAGAAAAGTGATATCTAAAATAACTGTGCCATTTAAAATTCTACGATAACCTATCTCTAATTTATGGTATCAAAATTTATAAAAGGTCCATCTTTATACCTATTGCGAAATTTAATTTGTTATTACTTACCACATGCATCTAATTTAATCCGGTACCATCAGGATTATAAAATATTATATCGTTAATCAAGATATTATGTGATAATGAAATTATACCTATTATTTGTTTACGTTAATAATCATAAATGTATGTTATCTTGTTCGGATTCAATATTTATCAATTTATTAAACATAGATGATATGAATCTACATAATTCTAAATCTCTCATAATAATATTTTTATAATAACTTAAAGTAGTGTTTAACTATTATATTTTAAATGTATTATAACTTTGTTTATAATAAGAGCGGTTGTGCTAAAATGAATTAATTGGTTTTGATATTAAGAAGTTATAGTAACCCACCAAAGATTTTAGTTTATGTCGACCCTAAAAACTCTTGCATATTATTATGTAAACGTTCTTGACTAAATTTACATCATGCCATTGCAAAAAAAAACGACTGCCAATTAATTTACAAAATTACCAAAGAAATTGTCGGTTCCTTCGCAACTCAATAAATAAACAGGTACTCAGCAAACCAGTAATATCGATCGGAAGTAAAGAAAGATTAGGCTTGACCCACTTATAATAGAACTTTTGGTCGTATTTTCTTTTTGTCTAATATCTGTGAGAGGAATAGATTAATATTTATATTAAAAATGAAGCACAAGCGCAGCGTCAGAGTCGTAGCAAGTGGATTTCAGTAGTCTCTGTCTACTCCAATGGGAAACCGGCCTAAAATGTGTCAAATATCATTTACGCTAAATAAATATACATTATAGGAAAATGGATGTGTTGTGTGAAAGATTCTTCTTCTTATCGTGTGGTTGATGAACAACCTAGTTTCAGAGTTTAAACCACCCTTAAAAGATGATATGGCTAGTAAAACTGTGTCTACCCATGTGACGGCTGATAGAGATGCATGGAAGAAAAAGACACGATGCACCGACCCCAATCAAATTGGGATCAGGGCAGCTGATGATGATGATGAAATATACAATGATTGTTTGAGCGTTCGAATTATATGGTTTTAGATATTTTAAACATCTAGGCGATACTTTACAATTTAATCTTCTGATTTTTCTCTCCAAGTGTTTACCGTTGCGTATTAGAAATCTGTGAAGTAAGGCATTTGGAAAACAAAACTGCGCTGGTTAAGTTAATTGCACTTACTTCTGTCCGATCGATGCTGGGTACTGATGCCATTATGATTCTAGATCAATACTATAAGCGTATTTTAATTATTTCAAAATAATTCCTTTTAAGTTGTGTCAAAGTGGATGTTTCGTGTTAAATTTAATTAAAAAGTACGGATAAATTACTTATCGGTGGCATTTGATAGCAATTGATTTCGGATTAATGAGCAAGGATACCGCTATATGAGCTGCTATAAGAGGTAAAAAGAGATAAACCCCTGTGCGATGGTTATCATCAATGCCATTCGAAAGTAACTTACTTGCACTGTAAGTATATAAAAAACACCAATGTAAATAAATACTTATTTCAAGAAATGATAATACATTCGATAATTGATAATATAGGCCATAATATTTTACGCACATATACACCATGTTTATGCAGTTTTTAATATATAGGTATTACATAATTATGTATTTATAGATTTAGTGTATTTTATGCATTTCATGACAAAAATAGCTTTTGAAAAGTCAATCACATTCTCATTATTCGTATTTTACCTGTATACAATTAACATCGCAATCAAATAAATACTACATATAAATTGTTTTATTAGGTAGGTACACACGACATCATTTCAAGCTATATATTTTTACTATAACCTGACCTCTCATTGTTTAATATTTTAGTAGAAATTAAACACATTTTAGTATGACCTCGCACTGTATTATAGGTTTTCCGTATGGAAAGCTTTTACAGTGCGAGCTCACACTGGAAATGTGTTACTTGATATGCAGTTGTCGTGTTTACACCCATGAGGTATGAATGTTAAATATCATAGTAGGGTGTTCTAATATATTAGTGCGCCTCTTTTCGCACATAAGTGTAAATAAATATATGATTCGTGACCTGACCACTGATCAAATAGATTTTACTTCACTACTGTTAAATTAAGCATAGTTTTTTCAACTATATCACAGTCAACAATTGTTTGTATCTTATTTTGAATATCGTTATATGGAATCTCAGTCTCTGGTAAAATAAATATCCTCTAACAGACCGCTAGTAATCTTTCAGAGAAATAAACGTAACTCGATTTAATGATGAATACATTACCGACAGTTTTTGCTGATCTTGAGTTGATATTATAGTTAAGTATTTTAAGTTTTAAAAGGCTTTTTGTGGTGATCGATGCTAATCATTAGTGCTAAATCACTTTAGCCGTCGTAAATAAACAGACAAAAAAATTAAGTCAGTGATAGATATATATAGGTACGTACAGTCAGCGCCAGAAGTCGATCAACACGCACCGAAACTATTGTGATATGACGAAATGTAATTTTCTGTATTTATTTGATGAAAGGATTGTTATTTTTCGTAATCCAGATAGTTATAAGATTAGTTTCAGAACTAAAAAGAATGTGTTCAGCGACAATTGTGACTAACCGTACTCGGGCTTGGTTTCCATGATTGCCATTAGAGACTATAGAAAATTCTTAGTTCCTCTAAAGACAGTGCATGTATTAATTAAAGACTTACGTATAGATAGAGAGGTATATACCTAATGCTTTATGATTATTTATAGTATGTTATTGTCTTAGGCCCCAATTAAACTCATTCGAGCTCCACTCCTTTCAAGTCCTTTCTCAAGTAACGTCAGATCGACGCTTATGAAAAGCTCACATAAGATAACAATTTATTATTATAGGGCAAAGAACATCCACTTACTTTGACTTACAATATTTGTCTGTTTGTTTACTGTAGGCTAGGCGGGTAAATTTTTTTATTATGTGATCTTATTATAGTTAGAAATTATTAGTTAAATTTATATTTAAATAATCGACTAGTTAGTAACCAGTAAAAAAAATCAGTTGAAGATCTAGCCGAGCCAAGAGTTATCCAATGGCTGAACAACTGTCTAATAAGAAATAAGTTCTAATATTGACGTGGTGTATTTTTGGTGAATTCTTTCATAAGGCAAAACTACAGTGATCAGATTTAACCAAACAAATATGTACAGAATACTTTATTAATTGGGTACCTAGTTCCCATATTAACCATTATACGTACTGTGCATAAAGTCGTATGCACAACTAACATCATAATAAAATACCTTACCTGAATGAAACATAATGTAATAACGGTGTTTTACTCTTAATTTGACAATAGGTTTACAGCGCGATCGTCAAATTCTCAAAGTGATTTTCTAGTGTTCCAGCTGCACCTGAAGGTCGTACCACAACCTGAGTCTTATATCGTATCCTATATAAAAACATTAAAATCTAATGAAATGCGCGATGGTCACAGGTTGTAAAGGCTAGGTAGCTGCGGTACCTAGTCTTTTCAGTGTATTATCACATCAGTAGAATCGTGATCACATGTACGAGTTGAGTTCGGCGATTGCGCTGGCGTACAAAATCTGACGCGTTAACTGTAAAATTTTATTAACAAGGTTTACTTTACATTCCTACAATTTGATTACTACTAAACTACTCGATGTTCATATTGAGTATTGATGTCGCCAGTTAATATTGACTCATCGGCAAGGATTACTCAAACCTAGGAGAATTTGGCTTTGACTTCTTTAGTACCTGTAGGTACATATTAATTTAAATTAGTCACAGGTACAGATAGCATAAAAATTTGGCTATCATTAAATATTAAGTACACTCTTTCCTGCTAATTGTACCCGTAGATATATTTTTAAACTGTACGTTCTTGCTTTTATGTAATTGACTATAACCTATTATCATTAAGATTTTTTGACAAAACAAAGAAACATCAGTTAAGATACTATACTACCAAAATACTTAATTTATTAAAATAATGCGTTCCTAAATTCCAAAATTGATTAAAATGATCGTGAACCATATTTTTTAAGGTTTACTACTAAATTAGCTACTAAGGTCATTTATCGCGTTTATATCTAATTGTATATCAGTGTACTGTTATCTGTGCAAATATTGTGATGTATCTAAAATACCTACTATTAGTAATTAAAATGTATTTGTGTGAAAATTCTGTAGAAAAAAAAATACGACGATGAAATGTATATTTTTACATATTTTCGTATGTGAAATCTTTTAATAAAAAGAAATCACAGGGTAAATGCATTTTTAATGAAACAAACCTTATCAATTTGTCCATTTTATTATATAAATACACATTTCTATAGAGAACAACAATGTAAACACCATAACTAACTGTCAAATTATATTTTAGTAACTATTTCTTATACGTTTGTTTATCACAGCTCTTTTTTTTCACGTCGATATATAATTTCTAATTA
The DNA here is from genome assembly GCA_935421205.1 of Xylocampa areola. NCBI lineage: Eukaryota > Metazoa > Arthropoda > Insecta > Lepidoptera > Noctuidae > Xylocampa > Xylocampa areola. The sequence goes on from OW285201.1 coordinate 14,831,992, forward strand.
CCTGTAAATGCAACAAAATGATATCACTACAAAATGCATCGGCATCACTCGCAACTACATACTTGGTTGGTCCCCTATGATCGAAATGATGGATTGGATAAGACTCAATGCCACATTACTGATGCTACCCGATATGATTGAACCATATTTAAAGTTGACTTAATGTACCTCATCTAATCAGCCTTAGTGCGTCGGTTGCGCCTCGCAAGCGTTTCCGTAGAGATCTTGGTGAATTCTTCCTGCATGTTGATTTGTGTCTTTTCTATGAGTGTATCAATATCTTCTTTCGCCATACCTTCGGTCTCGATCATAGGCAGAATCGACACGATGAACTCGCCTGTAAATATGCAAAATACCATGATGTTACTAACAAATATATTTGACTGCCTCGTTGGTCTAGTGGTCCCAAGCGCGACTGCTGAACATGAGTTCTCGGGTTCAATTCCCGGGTCGAGCAAATTGTTGAGTTTGTCTGTTAGGAAATTTTAAATAGTAGCCCAGAGTTTGAAATTGTTCCCAGTAGATGGCTTAATGACTTAATTGGACACAAGCGCGACTGCTTAATGACAGCTTCTTGTAATACCCAGGTTGGGTAAAGTTTAATTAGGTTTTTCTGTTAATAAAATCTACTGAAAAGATACAAACGAGTTAGAAGGTACCTATGTTAAGAAATATCCCAAGATGATAGTTTAGAAACCTAGATTGCGTCTATAGGAAGGAAAATATTGGTATTTCCTTATGCGGAATGCCACATAGGTTATCAAAGGAAATCGTTAAAATGATAATATGTACCTATGCGATAAGCCTGAGTAGCTCTCAGGCTCAAAGAACGATAAGGGTAAGGGTAGCGGGTTCGAGTCTCGTTCGTGGCTAATATATTTCAAGGCTTCGTAGAAAAAAAATTATATTCCTAAGTATTACGTGGCCATATTATGTCAAAATAATTATAATAATATACAATAAACGCTTAAACTCGCCTTCTAAAGGTACCTTGCCCGAAGTATGCTCAAGACTCATGTATGACTGCTGCAAACCTGGGTAGAGCAGTGTTAAAAAACAGAAAACTGAATGTTTTCTGTTAAATTTTCAATGGCAGCCCGGAGTTGGGTTGGGCCTGGTAGATGACAATAGGCTCCCCAGAAGCTCAATAATGAAAATGGGGAAATGTGGGTATAATCAGTAGGTACACACCTGCTTTTCCCCTCGGAGAATACAAGCGTGGTGCTATCTTAACTTTTTAAACGCCGACGTCAAGACATTTTTGTTACCTACTTCGTTATAATGTCCATACAATATTTTTCGACAAGGCTAGAACGCCACCTCCTACGATCCTTACATACTTACTCTTTTAGTGTCCACGTTCATACATCTGGTCATACACGAGCGCCGATTGTGAATACTACGCACCTGACCTTTTTGGAGGACATCACCAATATGTTCGGTTCTAGGGCGTCCCCTCCCAACTGTGCCTCTTACATCTAACTTGTAAATACCTATGTTATGTTATGTTGTTCAACATAACCAAATCATCTTATCATGTTCATCCCTACAAGGTAACACGTTACTTTTCAAGTTCACGTCTCTCATTTGACCTACCTGAGCCGAATTTGTGTCGCTTGCTGTCCAAGTAATGGTACTTGGAGATGACGACGGGTTGTATTGGCGCTCCCGCGTCCATGGCCACGTGGAACGCCCCCTTGCGGAACGGCAGCAATCTGTCGCCAGAATGTCGCGTACCCTCAGGGAATAGCAGGAGTTTCCGCTGGGAATTTAAAAAGAAACAATTATTTTTTTATGGAATTTCATCTTGTATATAAATTTCTAATTGATTAAAGAACAATTCTCATAGAAGCAAAGAAATATTACGAGAATAATGACTGCAGTAACTAATCTTATCACGAATTGATGTAGGTACCTATCCCATTCGCTATTAAAATGGCCCAAATTAGATTTTAGTCATACTTCAGTCCCGATTACCTGGAGAGTTTAATCCTCAGTCGTCATAGCAGACCAATTATCCTAATTTTTTATTATGAGTCATCATACTTAATTATGTTCTACTATAGATATATAGATTATATAGTTCAACGTGCATCCCTGGGGTGCCTTTAGCCCCATTACGTCAATATTATTCATTAGAACAAAGTTTGGCGCCTACCCAAATGCTACGTAACATTGTAGTAGCTAGCGCTCTACGCTCGTAGCATGCAGCATCTCTTGAAAAATCAAAATACCTAGGTATGTATTTTTTGTATTTTTCCCCACTAAAACGCTACGTTACATCGTAACATTCATCGCTCTACGTCGTAGCGCTCAGCATGCAGCAACGTGTTTGGGAAAATCAAAAAAAAACTTATAAATACAAATTTAAGTACCTACTTGGTACTTAAATTTGTATTTATAAGTTTTTTTAATCCTTGTATTACAAATTAAATCATAATTCAGTAAGTACTTCCTAATGCAAATTGTGTGCTATCGGAAATTTGAACATGACTACATAAACTGGAGGATGAGTTATAGTGGCTAGATAAGAATATGCTGTACTGTCTAGGTACGAATTGCGCAATGTTTTCACCGTTTTGTTTTAGTAGTATAGTTATGGGTTGATATAGAAAGTTTGAGCAAGTTCAAGTTTTATTACGCCATATTTTTTCATTGCATCGTGCAAGATCAATATTGCACAATATTTTGTAGTCTATATTTAGCCCTTGTCAGACGAGGAGTGCACGTGTATTTACAATCGAAAAAATTGCGGCGAAATCGACAACACTTATAGAAGCAAGACATTGCTCTCGCAAAAACATGACGCTTAAGATCCGAAAATGTTATTACGAATAGCGTGATAATGATTGAGCGTTGTGTGCAAGGGGTTCTATAATCATAATTGCGCCATACAACACTGGACAAAGTTATTGTAGGCGTAGGAGCCATTTATTGATAATAATAAACTAGTAAAAAGCTAAAGCATAAACCAAGATATTCAGCAGTGGGTAATCGTTTATTACTAACTTCATGTGCACCCAAAAAGTTGTAGGTATATTATATATAACCTAATTTGAAACCGATAGCAAATCTAAAAAAAAGATATACCTATTTATCATCTACAATTCTAGAAGGTTATCTTGAGTTCAGTTCTGTTTATAAACAACAACAAGTTTATGCTTGCGAGTTCCTCACAGCTGTTTCAAGGGCGAAGCTTTAATTCCGTATAATATTAAGTAGATAGGTAGATACAGTTACGTAGGTCCCGGTGTCGTTTGACGCATACAATCTGCATTTGCATTGCAATAGGCTGCAGGAGCCACCTTGACATTAAGTCACTGTACCTACTCATTCCTTACCTTTGAGTTTTGACGTAACTCCTCGCAGTAGGTTTAAACATAATTATAATGAAACCATTAATTACTAAAGCAATAATTATATTATTACGCTTTTGAAATTCTGATTGATACAAATACGTAAATATCATTGGGTAAGCAATCTAGAAAACTTGTTAATAATACTATATTAATAGATATAAAATTGTTATACCTACTAACAATTTCTCTATATGCCTAGGTATTTATTTATATAATTCTTTATGCACAAAATAGTACAAAGGCGGTCTTAATGCCATAGGCATTTTCTGCCAGACCACCTTGACGTGATGCAGAGACAAAACATGGTAGATGCACCAGAAGTCATGAAAACTAAGGGAAGTAGGTTAATAAAATTATAAATTAAACATAAACTTATGAGAAAGTTAGATACATAAATAATAAATACATATAAAAACACATTATACATACACAAATCATCATCAATACATATAATAAAAATGTAACGGATCGCTGTCTGTACATAGAAGATATATGAGGAAAAATATTATTGGGACCTTTATCAACGAAAATAGCACCCAAAACACTGATTGTTAGAATTTTTGTCTGTTTGTCTGTGTGTTTGTGCACGCTAATCTCAGAAATGGCTTATCCGATTTCGATATGGTTTTCACTAATATATTTTGGTAAGATTCACTTAACGTTTAGTGTTTGTTTCATGTGAATCGGCTCATAAATAAAAATGTCATGCCAATTTAAAGAATCACGTCGAACGTTTGTTAAATATGAATTTGTGTTCATACACGACATGGTGTTAATTTACGACATCCACGCGGACGGAGTCGCTGGCACAGCTAGTATATATATAAAAATAACAGTTAACGTTGAGAGGAATCTGCACAAATTTTATTAAATAAATATTTCCGTACCTTCACTTTAAAAGAGTGCCGACTGTTCACCATCCTGATTTCAATAGGGAGAGCATTCCAGAATAAGATAGATTGGAAAAAGAAGGTTGAGTGAATAAAGTCAGAGCGATGCGAGGGACATTGAAGGAAACGGTTATTGGTGGAACGAAGATATCGTATGATTCATATACATACTGAAAATGAGAAGTAAGGTAGGGAGAGAAGAGTAATGAAGAAAGAGTAGTTAATGCCCGCATGTGTCTGCGTTGGCGAATAGGAAACCATTTTAGTAACGAACGCTGCGCTGAAACAAGGTCATACCTACTTACGTAGATTGAAGACGAATCGAATGCAGTTATTTAGAAGACGGTCAAGTTTGTTGAGTAGATCTGCATTCGGGTCGAAGTACCACACATCACCATTGTCAATTATAGGGAAAATTCATGTCTGGACAAGCATTGTCTTGGTTTTAAGCGGAAGAAGGTTTCTGAGGCGATAAAGAGTCCGTAGTGTTCCCCCAGTAACTTTTTGGGTAACTCTTGCAACTTGGGTTTGCTAGCGAAGGTATTGTTTCTTATAAGGTATCGTTTGATCGATGAGTTGAAAAACTTTATCTATTAGTAGTTATAGTATTAGTAACAAGTTTTCTAGATTGCTTACGTATTTGTTCCATTATTTCAGACGTAATTTCAACAAAAACAACATTTTACTGACTGCTCGTTATCTACACGGCAAGGTCATGTTTTCCCGGTTCTACTTAGCTACTGAGTTAATTATATTTTGTGAGTTAAAACACGGTAGCTACGACACGAGTAGGTACTTAAACCAACGAGTATTAAAAAACGTCATAATACGGTTAAAAGGAAGCCAAAATAAACAGATTAAGAAACCAAAACACTATCCATAGGATGTGTAATAAGTTATTGAATCAAAGCCGAACAATTCTTAGGGTAGGCAGACATAATTATGTCAATCTATAAATAAATAAATAATAAATATTATGTAATGTGGAGAAAAGAAGAAATGCTAACCCTGTCATCGTAACTGAGTATACATATGTCGCAGATGGATTGTAGAATAAGCTGTTTTACAAAACTGCTAGCTGATTTACAAAACAGTACTGTTATGAAAAACAGCTGAACGACGTTTAGCGGTTTTACATAATTACTGAACGACGAACACGCAGAATTGAATGAACGTTTTGCGTTCATCAATGCAGCGGGTCAACGATCAGAGATTAAGTAAAACAGTGTGAAATGAACTGTCAGATTGTTGATTTTAGTTCGTAATTTTGTCGCGTATGGCTCTGTATGTCTTAACAATAAAAACCTAACTTCTTTTTACCGCAATAGCAAAAAAATATGAAAATTTTAGATTTTGAATGACGTAAATACTAAACCACTATAATAGTCGACAATATATCGGGATTATAAAAATAAACAAACGAAATTTATCTATGAGCGAGCGAAGCGAGCTCGGGAGTTTCGTGTATCCCGACACGGACAGGTTAGGTTCGAAGAGACAGAACAGCCCCCGTCATCCTCTTCGTGTTTAGGTTTTTTCTAACTTACAGACAGGTGAAGGGTGGGCTTTTTTGGGGGCTGTCTTAATTCTTTGACGTTCAAAAAGCGCAAATTTTTAGCCTAATTTGAATAAAGAAATTTTGATTTTGATTTAGACAAAAATAGGAGTCCCGCGGAGCGGGTCTCCGTTGACCCAGCCACAGAAAGTCAAATCAGAATACAGTATCGCTTTTTTACTTGAATGGTGACTATCCACTTAACATACCTATACAATAAACAAACCTGTCCCACAGTAGATATGTCATTCTGCATTACGTCTAAAGATGGGTAGCAGTTTTGTTAAACGTATAGCAATGGCAATCCAGCTGAACGTTGTTCAGCTGTTTTATAAAACAGTACTATTTTGTAAAGCAGCTAGAGATTTTGTGAAACAGCGGATTCTACAATCCATCATTACATACACATACACCATTGTAGAATTGAAATTCGGGAAGAGGCTTAGTAGCAGAGCCGTGATAACGTAAGCAAAAAAAAATGATGACATAGACACGATACATAGGTATGGGATAATATAGCTTTCTATTAGGTAGAAAATGAATTTTCTTAATCGAATCATTACTTAGTTCCAGAGATTAATTACCCCATACATACAAACTCACAGACTTTACTTCTTTATAATACGTAAGTATTAGTAGATGTACTCGTATGATGCCCCAATCATCATAAAATGACGGGCCTAGAATGAAGCTGCAACTGTAATAATATTTTACAATAAGTACTTAGGTAGGTACAATACCTTGCCTACGCATCGCCTTAGAATCTAATAATTTGTTACAAGGTGAGTTAGGGAGACCTGCTAATTATGTAACTCACCGTAATTATCCTAAACAATCAAAATGTGTTTAGTACCTATCCCTAAAACTACATTCGCGTGTATATTTATACGATTTAATCTCGTGAAGTTCGCGTAGCAAAATATTAAATACAAATAATTGACGTTCAAGGTTGATAACGTTAAATTATGATCTTATTGCTTATTGATGTCGACGATTATGAGAGATGACGTTAGTCGAGGTTTACAAAACGTTTACTGGCGTAAACGTTTTGTAAACCGCTTTCACTAACTGAATCTCTACTAACTTTTTCATCTGTTAATGCGGGAGAGAAGTACTCTTAGGAGTTATGATGATCTCCCTTTTATGATGCTACAAAAATTAACATATATAGGTTCTGTAGGTATATAGGTAAGTAACTTTGTCCGACCAGCGTTTCGAATAAAAACATATTATTTTTGCATACGTAATATTCAATTTAGATTATGCTAGCTAAAACAATGACCTCTTGTTTTGAATACATCATTAAACTGAGTCTGCCTTAACATAGGCATTAATATGATTACTTATGTATATAGGCATAGGCATGTCACCTACACTATTGTTTCGACATTTCAACATCGATAAACTTAAAACAAACTACCTACAATTACATTTTACCAACATATCGTTATCCAAGTGATCCATTTAATTTGTTGACTAGGTACTATTTATTCTGCCTATACAAAACCTATCAAAATTCATATTCCTTCAAATAGGAGATACCTGCCGTTGGTCAAATCCAGGATACGAGAAAATAGAAAGGCTAAAACTACTACTTAATAACATTAACATTAGAAGTTTAGAAATGCTAATTTCCTAATTATTCAGTTGTAGGTAGGTACTTAAAGTACGTACGTAATGCATTTACTTCTCATGGGTAGGTAATCGTTTTGTTTTCCGAGTAAAACAAACATGACTCAGCCAAGACTCAGCCATGTAAGTATGTGCATGTAAACAAAAAAACTTCCGATGATATTTTTTCTAACGGTTAAATAATCTATAGGTATACTTATCAATAAATAAACTACGAGTATGTGTCTGTCTTTGCTTTCAAACTAAATACCAAAATTTAAGTTAAAACTACTAATTATTCGAAGCCTGATTACCTTTTTTAGAATTTTTGTCAGTCAATTTTTCTCAAGGAGGCTCTGAAACGACTCCACGTAGATTATTTTATTTTAGGAATTAAAACAGGAATTTCAAATTCGTGTATGTTTCATTTCGCTACCTTGAAGGGTTCCAAATATATGAATATCTAATAATCATTATTAGGTAGGTACCTTATGTGCAACTGCATCGTGTGTCTTTTTATAGCAATCTAATAACTTCAATAGGTATGCACTTACATTTGTACTTTTCTTATAAGCTAGCCCTAAAGCACTCGGGCAGTAGAGGCCTGTTTGTTCAGAAAAAATTATACACATGTATAATTTGTACCGTGTATAATTTTTTCTGAACAAACAGGATATTTACTTAGGAACACAAGTCCAACATTTCCTAAGAAATGTACACATGCATTAATTTTAGCGGGTTGTTACATAAGTAACTATAGCGAGCCCATTCCTGGCGATTAGGTCATACGGTATGACGAAATGCGCCATAAAACAACGCAAGTACAAGGTCTCCTTGTTTGCTGGACCAATAGAGGTAGAGTTCGTATCTACCACGCTGACGTACGTACCGTAGCGTAGCGTAGCACACAAAAGCAGGAAAACGCGTACGTGATGTAACAATGTTGACTAAGAACTTGACTTTGACACTGTTTTGGAAATATTGTAATAGTATATCGATAATAATCAACTCAAGAAAAGCGAAATTTCAATGGCTTTATATGCCATGCTTATGGCCATTGAAATCCCACTTTTCTTGAGTTAGGTAGTAAGTATTTTGTTTTTATTCCCTTTTTATTGATCAATGACCTCAATAATTTGAATTACAGTAAGTTGTATCTATTAAATATTAAAAAATGTTAATATGTAGTTATTTGCATTTTTTTGTAGTTTAGTAGGTAAGGTACCTGTGTCACCGAATCGGCATGTCAATAATTAACCCTATTGTTTAAATAAGTTAAGTAATGCGGTGATGCCCTCCTTTGACAATAATTCGTATTTCCAACTACCTACCTAGTACAAATACATCGTAGTACGAAAGCAACTCTGTAAGTATAGACCCAGATAAAAAAGTTGTAAAATGTTTAGGTAAGTATAGTAAAACATTTATAAGCAACTTTACCTTTTGATTCTTAATAGCATCGACTTGCTTGTTCAGGGCATCGCGTGCAGTCTGGGCGCCTCTGTCTATGAAAACCGTGCCCCACAGCCATGTCGCAGTACCGAAAGGCACGAGATACTGCAGTGATCGCTTGGAAACCACCGTACACCGAGACATGAGCGGCCAGATAATTGCCAGTGCTAAAAACAAAAATATTCTGATCAGTAGGCCTTTTTAAATAAATTAAAATTGAATACCTACGAATAAGGTTGTTAGTGTTTATGAATGAGACATTGAGAAGTAGCTAATTTCGTGCAAGTCCAGTCATTTTGTCGGTAGGTAGGTACCGCAGCTGTTGTAGTCACTTCTTCATTAAGAATAGTTTAGCAAGTTTTTCCTCGGTTTTATTTCTAACATTTATGACAATATGCATTCTGGACTGTTATCATAATGTGCCTTGTTTGATCTGAGAATTTAGTTCAATAGTATAAAATACACGTCATACAGTGCAAGTATCTACGTAGGTACGTCATTATCGTTTCATAATATACTCGCGGAATTGGTCGTAAACATCATTCAGCGTTAGTCATGGCAATATCTTGCAGCCGATTGCCACTTACATAGAAACGATAACAGTTAGAAATGGATTTACACGATAATTTTAAATTAAGTAGGTACTACGCAATTTTTTATAGTAGGTAATAGTATTTACCTATCTAGACGTTTCAAGCAGATACATAAATACTTAATATTGAAGGCAATGATATTATCATTGGTTTTTTCATTATGTAGGGCTCGTATTCCAAATGTGTTTTTTTTTTATTTTGCACATCATGATAAAACGATAACATGTTTTGCTGATATGTACTACAGTCCCTGCAAAGTGATCTCAAGATGTACGTTCACTGAACCAACCATCAGGATTCGTAAATTATTCATACAAACATGTCTTATATAAGAATATTATCTTGTTAAAAGTTACGATGGGGTTGTCATGTCTTTGTAGACAAAAACCCCTAAATCAAAGGAGAATAAAAAAAAAAAAAAAAAACATGTCTTATAACTTTTGCAGGAACTGTCAGATATCTAATTATATGTAGTATGCCTTTGTAATATAATTATTAATAATTTTATGAAAAGAGGGAATTTATAAGTAACTAATAGGTTATGCGACAATCTCTAATGCTTTATTTTATTATGACAACATTTTATCGCTTTATCAGGGATAAACATGGTGGATTAATTAAAGTTCGTAAATTACAAGATAAAACAAGATATTAGGTAACACTATCGAAATGAAAATTATAAGCCTTCAACCGCTCTAACGAAAATTAAAGGCGCATGCGCGGATTTCCATCTACGCATGATTTTCGTTAATTTTCAACCGTAGGAAAAAGGAGATTTTCAGCTCAACGCGTTTATAATTTTTTAATACTTTTGTCTCACACTCAATACAAACGAAAATGTAAGTTGAATTGTCTCATCAAATATATTATTATTAACGAAAAATATATTTAAATAATGGATATAAGTAATGAATTAAAGAACGTATTATGTTTCCAAGAACAATTATAATGTACTAATAAATTATAAATTTCGCAGAGAGGATCACATGTAGTTAGCTAATGCCTACATTATCTATCTACATATGATCACCTCTGCGAAATTTCCACGATTACAAGTTTCCCAAACATGGATACAATGATTGTTACCTTATGACTTGGACTTCTGACATGCCCATGAAATAAGGAGCTACTTTATCAATATTTATAAGAATTTAATTATTAGAATACAGTACCTACGTAGATACCTACTCAATATTTTACTTCGCAATGTTCACCGTATGAACCATATTCCATAAAATTTTGTATACATCTAGAACGTCGATAGGCGCGTGTTGCTGACTGCTGTTTATGTAGGAGAACGACATATCAAACATTTAACGATGTGCCTCTTACCACTAATGTGCATATCACCAGTCAGATACCTAAGTAATGCGCAGATTATCTGGACAAATCAAATAGATACATAATTATCGTGACATAAGACTTCGATAAATTTTTCATCATGGTGACGTACCTAAATATAAACAAGAAAACTGAATAAAATTACAGGAAAATTAATAAAAATAAAATACAATTCTAGATAGAGAAAAAAAAGGCTTATTTGATAGATGCTAAACTAACATAAAAACTCCAGAATACATAAAGATAAAACTGCTTCAAGTTCCGATTGAAAAATAAACCCTTGGCAATCACAAAAGTGACTAAGCATGCTAATTATAAATTATCGAAATATTACATAAGACAAATTCTGTTCAGATTCGATTATCTGTGCAAAGTCGACACTGCTCGGGCAGACTTTGTACCTACTACAGACTTCATTATCCTTCGTATTTTATAGATAAAAATCGAAATTCTAATGTTCTAATACTTTGAATTTCAAAATTGCACAGTAATTTAAATACGTAGGTATGTATTAGTGTAATCTGTGTGTAATGTGGATGTGGATAATAGAATGTTCATGAAACATTACCGTGATTGACCAGCCATTAAAATGATCATAATTATGTAAATTATACCTAGGTTTCTACTTTTAAAAAGTAAAATTGATATAATCAAACAAATTTATGTAAATTTCAAAATTACTTCCAGCTAAGTATTAAATAATGTTTGCGCAAGGTTCGTTTTATTTTTCTGTCTATTGTTTGAAGTTTATAGAAGCGGATTTATTTTTGAAATAAGTCACTAATCGCATTTTGTTTGCCCAAAACTCGTAAATACTGGTTACTGACACTATCGCTTCGCCTACAAGTATCAAAGACTGTCCAAGATTAGGTAACTAGGCTAGGACTTAAAATTGAGTGTTTGGCAGGTAGAGTCATAAACTACTATAATTTTTTTCTGAGTAATTTAAAAAAAAAAACACTTTTGATTTTTCCGGATTTAGAGCTCCAAAATCCTTGTTTTCATCATTCTTGTCCTGGTTGGCAGATTTAAGAGACGGCAACCCTGGTGTTATCCAAATGCAAGCACTCATCGTAGCTCTACATCACAGCTGAAGTGTTTTTCAGTTCATCACAGTTGAGAGGACTCTAGAACTACCATTCGGATAACAAATATTGAGTTGTGGCTGTGTCGTGGACAAGACCGTGTGTTTTAGTATTTGAAGAATTTTATCAGCTAAACGATCTCAAAATGACGGCGCTTCTCTCACCGCCGTGCGCGATGCGTCACTGTCCTCGCTCAATGTAACGATCTGTATTCTGTAATCCGTTTGCTATCGAGTGGTATAATTAAAATTTGGATGTAGATGACAGTTAAGTAGCTGCAACACCAACCCCGATATTGTTATCATCAGTTTTCTGAATTGCCTCCCAACTATGGAAGCAAATTTAAAGACGTATTCACGTCAATAATACTTTTACATCTAATAGCTCAATTCTTGAGGAAGGTTATATCATCGCGACCCTTAGAAGCCGAGCAAGATAAAAAAAAAACGATCAAAACCGCGAGACACAGCTAGTAATCAATAAATATACGTTGACATACCATAGAGATCCAGGCAACTCTGGTGGTTTAATAACACAACAGCTCCTCGGCTATTATCCACATTCTCCAATCCCCGCACTGTCCACCGAAGGCCAAGTAACCTCGCGAAAGCCCTCAAAAACACTGCTGGTATTCTAAGAAACAAAAAATAAAAAAATATATATATTAGATATACCAAAATCTTCTGTCAACAATAATCCAATAATAACCGATGATTAAATTGCTTTACTTTTATGGATGCATATACCATAATTTTGGAAGATTGCAAAGCTATAGCATTATGATTATTATGATTACAATAACCAAATTAAAGAAATAACTTAACAGAGACTGCTATAAGGACTCAGTAGGTCTTAGATAACTATGTATATTTTATCTAACTACATATTTAGGTTAGTACTAGGGATATGAAAATAAACAAATATTATGTAGCTGCGACAGTGAGTATTTCGTACCTAAAGGAATAATACTGAACTATGATAACCAGAAAGAAGTACCTACCTAAGTAATGAGGTCAATAAGAGTATTATCTAATTACCGTGTTTGCCGTGCCTTCTTATTTATTTGTCTGACTAATTGAAATGAACGTTCGCTGCAATATGCATATCACTTCCGGTTTGCGATTGTCTATCATGGATGTAAGTAGGTAAATATAATAATTTACTTAATCATCGCACATAGGTGCAATTCGGTGCATCAAAATTACCTATCGATGTTTTGAATTCTTGCTTTAACCAGTAATTAAACAAGAACAAAAGAAAACAAGTATGTCACCCACCTCATGCAGGCATTTAAAATTCGTATTCATACATATGCTTAAACATACAACCAATGACGTTTTAAATAATAATATCATTGATATAAACATTTACTTATAATCTATGACCGTGTATCATCTCTCTCGCTCTATAACTAACATAAAATCCACTAGGTATGTTAAACATACACAATAAAAAAAACGAATGTCAACATTCTGAACTCGGCTAACCCTGATTACCCAATTACTAATGAGCCAAAGTTTGATTATTTTGCTACTTTCAAGTTTCATGTCACGTCTAAGTATGTAAGTGTGGTGCATTGTTTCAAAATGTCGAGTGTGTTACATCGTAAACTGACACAATGAACAACACGATCACAATAATTATTATCTACGTTCCTTAAATTTTATAGTAGACATTTTACAATTTCTCTATCTTGTTGATGCGCTATCTTATCAAGACATGAATTTTACTATGAGATAGATCCACGCGGATCCACGCGTTGCGCAACTTATCAACACCTTATAGCCAGAACGGTCGTATACGTATCCATCGTAAATAACACGTTACTTCTAAATTTAATTTAAATACATAAAAAAACCATCAAATTTCAAATAAACATTATCTCACGCTTATCGATAAGCTTTGGATAACCTAATGTTCAAAGATAGACTTAATATGAACATTGGCACAAAACAGGGAAGAATGGTGTAAACTGTAAAAGATAGAAGGCTCTAGACTCTGTAATGAGTGTGAGCTGTGAATGATGTTGAATGCTCAGAGGTTCCCAGTTGTGACGTAGGACACTGCTGTGAGATAGGTACGAAATGTTATAATTATTCGACCTAATTACACTTTAACCTGTTATCTTCTCACAACAAATTTATTCCCGTCATAGTATTATCGCGATTAAGTCCCGTAAGAAATTAAATCTTAATGTACTCGAAACATGAAAGTTTAACATTACTTATAATAGGATTGATAGATCAGCATTTGCGTTAATCTGCAGCTACACAGGGACCTCTCAAGAATGGGATAATTTGGTAAATATTCGAACAAACCCCTAACTAGGCCGATACTTGGAAATAATAATGATGCGGTTCCTAGATCTCTCAGAAGCAACTTATATTTTTCATTACATGAGGATATTTCGCTTTAAAGATCGTCTCCATGACGACCAACTAAGTGCCAGTACCCCTGCCAGATTACAAATCCATAAATTCTTTTCAAATGAAAAGTCACTTAAACTGTGGCGTCCTCGATTTTCATACGGTCTATGTGCGTATGAATTCGGGCGCTGTTTTTCACTTTTCGAATACCAAAATTAAGCCATACTTACAATTATAACGTAACTCATAAACATAACACATCGACCAAACATAGGTAATAATCTTATCAGGATTTACTTATTACAGCCTTTTATAACATCTACTGACTTATTGTTTATATTGAGGGTGTATTGCGTATAAAAATGAATGGCACACTTATAAAGAACTTAAATCTCGTTTTCTATTTTTATATGAATTGGCATACATCGAGATTATTCCAGAATGTATGTTAAATTTATTCCACGCTTAGGTATCTACATATGTACTTATCGAGAAATGTCTTTAAATCTAAATAAAATACAATTTAAAATAATTATTGAAGGTAGGTACTTACAACGCATTTCTCGGATCAAATGGTTTGATCAACATAAGGGGTACTGGAGCTGTGGCAAATATCAACGACATTACGACGAATAATGTGAACTGAAAAAGAAAACTTCATATAGGTACATTTTAATTGGTGAAGATGATGTTGAGGATAGGTGGACGGAAAAGACTGTTTGTGGAGCCCCGTGGAGTGCGCACATGTAGAGCTGCTGTAGCACCCATCGCCAGGCTACAGCAATCACACTGCTAAATTCGTTGTTCACTCAGCACACAGATTTACATATCTTTCATGATATCCAATTTGCAAGTTTTTTATTTTTATTCTTATACCTAGTTTTTTTTGTGTTTTAGTTTGAACTAGCTGTGCCAGCGACTCCGTCCGCGTGGATGTCGTAAAAATCAAATGTTCGACGTGATTCTTTAAATTGGCATATTTTTTTAATTTATGAACCGATTGACATGAAACAAACACTAACTGTTAAGTGAAGCTTACCACAATATATTAGTGAAAACCACATCTAAATCGGATAAGCCGTCTGAGATTAGCGTGCACAAACGCACAGACAAACAGACAAGCAGACAAGCAGACAAAATTTTTAACAATCATTGTTTTGGGTGCTATTTGCGTTGATAACGCGGTTTATCAGCATAAAGGATTTTGACAGCGCGGTTGGCGCAGCTTTCGAGAGACCGACTGCTGCGCTGCGTGTCGCAGGTTCGATTCCTGCACGGAGCAAATATTTGTACGATCTATAGATAATTGCTCCGGGTCTGGGTGTGTGTGTGTGCTTGGGAGATTATATGTCTGTATTAAATAACCAGCACATAACTATACTACTACAGGACCAGAGCCTCTTCTCATATAGCGCACAAGCATCGATCACCACGTTGGTGATTTTTTAGTACTAAAAAGTACCTACTTATATGATATTGAAAAATAAACATTGGTACCTACATGCCAGATTTGAATCCATAAATAGTGAGTGCAATATTAACAAACTACTTAGATTACTAATTAGAACCCACAAACTGTGATTCAAGAGGCGGGCTCGAAAGCACTCGGTCACCACGATGATGTTCACTATACTACTACTATCATTTAGATAACTATAATTAAAAAATGTGTGAACATTGTTGAAGTACAGGAATGATCATTATACATATAGTCAAATATAACTAGGTTTACTGATATCAATTATTGTTCACCAGTTACTACTCACGTGCATTTTTCGGGATTGCCCGACTAGTTTTGAACTCACACCGAGCCCTTAGTCATGAGTTGAGCCCGCGGCGATGGCGCGAGTCAAACTCAAACTCAGTTTGACTCGCGACAATCCCGAAAAATGCACGGGAGTAGCAATCGGTGAACAATAATCGATATGAATATGTCTCACGAAATTTATTAATATTATACAAAAATAGGTTTACTGAATAAAGTTTATTTTAAATAATGGTCTGCAACCCTACTAGGCCTGTAACTTCATACAAGTACCTATTTATAAGCTCTACATAATTTTTTCTCAAAGTGAGAGAGATTACGGGGCCTTGTAGGCACTGGGGGTTTTCAGGAGGGTAGTAGAAAGATCAGAGAAATTATTCGAGGCGTTAAGGTAGTCCAGGCGGCAAGGGCAAACGAGTTCTATAGGACTTCGAAATATACTATGGATTCTAATAGAACTCGCCAGGAAGCAACAGCTTTCGTACGCAAACTGCCATTATACACTAAAAATATAAAAGTAATAATAGGCAGATGTGAATTAAATACTTTAATAAAGAACACAAGGCTGACACACAAAAGTCTGATAGTTATATATATAGCATCTGGTGGTTATTTTAATAAACAGAGAATTGTGCGTATAAAGCTTCCTTGCATAGACTTGGGAATTGACAAAACAGTCGTACGGCGTCAAAACGGAAGACCTTGCTGCCCACCATTAACATCGGCGTGTAAGGAGATGACTGTATGTCTGTATGTATGTGATGTATTTTAAAAATATTTCAACAATCGATATTCAATATTTTATTCCTGTCAAGAAGGGAAACGCGAAGGAAAACCTCCTAATGGGACGCCTGTTAATTTTAAAATAAGTAGGTAGGGGAAGTCCGGGAGACTTGCTGAGGTGGGAGAGTTGAACCACCTTTTAAAACTCAACTTAAATTTCGCGCTAATGAAACGACAAGACGGTCATTGGTAAAGCGCGGGAAGCCAATAACCAGCACACCGCCATTTTTACAGTGGCCGGTTTGTTTGGCGCTCAAGATCGGAAAGGTGTTTTTGTTACGGCGGAGTAAATTTTATTAATTTACGTAGTTTTGAGATTGCGGCCGTTTTTATAGAGGTACGTATTGTGTGTTATTACTATTATACTGCCTGACTATTGTAGTTTGACGTGTGCTAAGTGTTTTTCGCTAAAATTGATTTTTCTGCGAATAAAATTTAATGTCGAAGTAGTATATGCGGAAGACTTGCACCATGGCGGGTGCGGGAGATATACTCAGTGGTTCATGTCTCCCTCTATAGTGTTTGTATGAGGATATTTGAAGTTTTATTTTATAGATGTAGAAATTTAAAACTTTTTGACTAAATTTAAAACAATTCCGAAACCATAATACCCGAGTCCTATTTGTAGTTGGTTGTTTTTTTTTAAATGTTTAGTACTATTTTCTCTTACAGGTTAATTGCATGAAAAATGCCTTTTCGATACACGACTTCGATATACCATCCTTCTGAAATAACACGCAAAAGGAAAAACCATACCATGATTGAATTTGAAAACGCTATAGGTACTATCGCCGACTTTTCCACCTGCCCACTTAAAAAAATATTCGTGTAAATCCTGCGCCGGCGACATGTTACGCCCCCTTAAAGTTTTCACCTATTAGGAAAGCGAAACGTAATTAGTTCCAATCTGCTCTGCGCAGCTTAGTGACGCATCACGTGTACTCCCTTTTGTAAATTTTAAGGACGATCTAATTTGACCTTGGCGGGGCTACAGAGCGCTTCTATTTTTTGAGTGCAAGCGAAAATGAACTTAGTGGTGGTCAGGCGGGAGTGTCCGCCATAGTACGTGAGGTAAAGGAGGGTGCATCTTTAAGAAAAACATCTATTAAGTATGGAATCTATAGAAGTAGGTACACTAAGATAATTTACACGAAAGTTACAGAAGATAATTTGAACAAATAAAATATACAAAAATTTTAAAAAAGAAATGTCGGTATAAGGAGTCACAAATATTTACTGCTTCTGAAGAAAAACTCCTAGTTGAATCACCATCATGCAGTAAAATGCATTACGGTCTGACTAGAAAGCAAGCATTGCAATTGGTTTTTTATAAGTTTTGTTTTTTTTTCTTTATAAGAAGAGCAATAACTGTTTCTTTATAATTTAATTTAATTTCGTGATCTATGATTTAAGCTGCAAAATATTTTTATTTTCCCCTTTAAAAAGCAATGTTCAACTCTCCCCAGATCCGGTTTCAAGTGACCCTAAGGGTGGGAAGAGTTAACTCATATCCCATTTTTCATTGAAATATATACAACATATTTCAGTACTATAATATCGAAAAAGTAATTATGCACAAGTAAACGTAAATAAATAAGCTGCTGATTATTATTATAATTGAATCACTAAGCCTCATTTATAAGAAAATACGATACTTTAAACAAAAAGCGGTTCAACTCTCGACTTCCCCTACCTAAGTATGATTATTTAACAATGCTTAATTTTTAACCGACTTCAAAAAGGAGTAGATTCTTTATTCGGTCGGTATATATATATACTTATATCTAATATATTTTATGTATGTTTTATTGATTAGTCCGAGGTTTCTGATCCGATTTCTGTGATACGGTATACTTGTCGTTTGGTTCCATAAAAAATATATTTAGTTCGTCTCAGTAGTTTCTATTTTATGAGCATATCTGCTTACTTGGACGACGTACCTAATTTTCTCAAAACTTTGTATACGGGTTTTCATTTAGGTTGGTCACATTTAATATGTTACCATGGCACCGACTTCAAACCTATCAGTAGGTAACACAAACGAATGTTTTATTAATATTATACGTAGTAGGTTGGGGCAACGAGTGTTTTGGATTAAATCTTTTCTTTTTAGTTCTTTTTTATTTCATATATTTTGTGGGGATTTTGAAGTCGGTCTTTTTGAATTTAGTTTCTTTTTTCCTAAATGAACTTAGAAATATGGTATGATCTAAGTATAGATATTGGATCCTATTTATCCCATCCATAATTATAATAATGCTCGTTTAAAAACAGGTAGATACCGACTTTAATGATAAATATACTGTATATAAATTGAAAAAAAAATGTGCTCTTCCTCAAAGAAAGCAATGGGCGAAATAAGTTTGTCAACCTTAACAGAAAGATACTTTCTTGAAAAAAGGGATAAGATTATGCAAATTGACCTAGATATATCGTCACGTACCTAATTATACCGAATATATAAATCCAGGACAAAGGTAAAACTTCAAAAACTTTGATATCGAAGAATTACACTAAGATTTTCATTCATTAATATCATTAAGCTCGGTCAGTTTAATTACCTAGTTATTAAAGAACAAAAACAATAAAAAATAAATTGTTACCTACCTTTATGTAATATCTGGCAATAGAACTGATTGTGAAGAGTATGATGAGGAGTGCCATCACGCACCCCAAGACAACGTTGAACGCCGACATCTTTGAAACTTCTTGATATTCCTAAAATAAAAGCACACTATTGGAGTTTATGTTTTTCCCGCCATAGATTAAATACAACAAAATATCATTGAGTATTATGCGAATTATATCGGCAGCATTGTGCCACCACGTTGCGATAAAAGACTGAGAGAGAACTGAGCACTTAATTGATAACAAACAGCGATATGGTCATTGCCCACTTCGTAATGACGTAAAAATTGTCCTTATTTTGCATACTGGCACAAATGCGAGAAGCGATACTCGCGATCCTTTGTAGGTCTAAAATACTTATTCATTATTCCGTATCTATGGGGCACGGCGCACAGCCGAAAGTGATTGTTACTCGATTGAACTGGATATTCTCCTTTTAATGTAGTAACTTTTACAATATACTTCCTGAGAAATGATGACAGTTTCCAAATGGAGAGTTACATAAAACGAGAAGTAAGTATTTAGATTTATCAGGCCTATCTGTGGATTGCCTATAAAGTGATACTTTCATTATTTTGGACTAGGTATAAAGGAGACTTAGACCTATTTATATTAAGCACTTTTTTTAGAAAATGTCGTATAAAATGCCAGTGCTATCTAGTTCTAAAATATGTACTTACCTATTTATGGAATTATATAATTTATCAATAAATCAACATTTTGTGACTGTAGCCTGGTTGATAATTTGGTTGTTCAAACGTTAATTAATCGTTCTTATACAATAACGACCTTTAGTAGATATTGAATTATTTAAAAATAAATTAATAAGTACATAGGTACATTAATTATCTTATATCAAGTAGGTACATATACATACCTAGTAACATTATGAGCTGTTAAAGGAACTTAAATTGATTAGTAACTTACTTTAGTATTTGGTAGAATAAACTATTTTTGAAATACCTAATTAATTAGTAAGGTATCTATATAAGTTAATTATCAAGAAAAATAGTAATAAAAAAAAATTGTCGGTCTGTTTAGTCCTGACTTCTTTTTAAGTATCTCTAAGTATTAGTTAGGTACCTAATAACTAACCCGAATTACGAGAACTATTCCTCACAATGTATGTCATTGTTTTCCATTTCAAGGAATAATATTGCAAAGGGCATAACATCCTTCTGCGTTCTAATAACATCATTCCTCCAGAGATCATCAATCCAATCTGAACAACTTAAAACTCTTTACAAGAGCTACAAATCTAGAACCGTAAGGCTAAGTAGTGCTTTGGATTAGCTATACTGGACAAGCTATCGAGGTTTGATTCGCGATTTGATTGAGCGATCAGTTTCAAAGTTTGTTTCAGCTTAACCTCTCATGGATCCGATGATCCGACGCAACCGTGACAATAATGATAATTTGATAAACAACCTATATCTCATTAATATTACGGATGTTTGAATTTAACTTAGTTACGGTTCAAGATAAATCTTTGAAAAGCATTAACGCATGCTTAGCGAACTCTAAAGTTATTATATTAAATGGAAAAAGAATACGGTCGCGAACAGGATTCGAACCTGAGCCTCCCGGATGAATACTCCAGGCGCTCTGACCACTAAGCCATCTCGACCTCTCGAGATCGAGACCGTATTCTTTTTTTAGTTACGGTTTTTTAAACGACTCCCCAAAAAAAGAGTGTTATGTTTTTACGATTCATGTTTTTCATGTTTGTGAGTTTATTCCACCGTAACTTCTAAAAGCCTGAGCCGATTTAAATGTATTTATAGGTATATAGACTTAACCATAAGGGCTATATCACACTAGCGATTTGCAAGCGAGTTCTGTGCGACGCATGGACGCAACGCGCTCGCCGCGAGTTCGCAACTAAAGTGCAACGAAGACGCCGCGGCTGTGCAAGCGTTTTCGACGCCTGTACGCGGCGAGCTGTCTGCGTTTTGGACTGTCAGTTATAACTGGTCCTATAGGATGGATTCCGACGAGGAGTAGTGTTTCTTCGTCGGGCTGTTAGCTTTATTAATTCGAAGACGTAGAAAAAGAAAGGCGTTACGAGTGCGCAATATGTATTTTACTAACAGCTACTTTAATAACAACACGTGAAAAATAAAACACGCCAAATCAAATTTCGGTATAACATATAACTAGGGTTGCCATCCGACGGGTTTCCCCGGATTTTTCCTAGTTTAAAGGGCGTCCAGGGAGCGTCCGGGCGGTGTTTCATTTGTAGTCCGGGTTTGAAGCTGCTGATACATCTACCGAAAATACGCGGCCTAAATTACGACTAAAATGCATATTGTTTATTAATTCTTTATTACTAAATTTAGTTTAAAATTGTAAGAAAATAAATATAATGTTAATTTATAACAATTAAAATTAAAACTATTATTTATATTGTAATATCCTATGGTAATATCAAGTTTTTGCGATCACACACATTTTTAAAACAATTTTTAACCGGATTAGTCGCGTGTATTATTGGTTTTTCCTGACGTTTCGAACACTGCAGCGTTCGTGGTCGTAGGATGATTCCATGACCAGTTCATCCTAAAAAAATTAGGCACACAGTTAGCAACTTAGTAGTGCCTGTCTAAATAATTGTCAGTCACTCGGAAAACCATCACCCCGATGGACTTCAGGCACCGAATAAATAATAGTAGGTACTACGCTTCAGGTTGAGCGTCTCTGCCGTAGACGACAGTTGGGCCACGTGTAGGTAATGATTTATGTTTACACAGTCACTGATATCTCGTGCTGGACATGTTATGTACTTACCCACTCACGTGGCAAAGAATGCATCCCGGGAATTATATACCTACTAATTTATTGCTAATCTCCTATGTATAATAAATAATAGATGTAGCTAGTGTACAAAATAAATGTACCTAGGTAATAACTAAACCACCAAGTTATTGTAGTTGTCCAACTTTCCCAACAATTCTATATATTCATCCAATAAAACATCAAGATGTTTTCCATAGTTAGATACTTGTCAATGTAATAAATTAAGCTGATTGGCAATATTTACAATTAAATTATCATTGCATGTGAGATCCGATAACCCCATTGACCACTATCACGCAGTGATTATACAAGACCACTGATTAACCTTCCGCTGTTCCACATTTTGCGGATGGATAAGTAACTATATCTGACTTAATGAGCTAAAGCTAATAACAATATGTGATGAATCAAGTTATTTTTGAACATAGGTACTATGTAAGTAATGTGTGGCTGGATACTAGTAGGTAATTGCTGCGTTCAATCAAAGTCCGTTGTAAGTAATAAATTCCATGTCCTGCAAGGACTTTGGAACTTATCGCATATAATATAATTTTATTTACACATTGATTTAGCCTACCTGTGCAGATTAACAATGGTGTAACTCGAATTCAGTACGTAATAGAAATAGAGATAGATAGATGTAGATATTATCTTGGAGATAGGTATCATAAGGACAATCAACACCAAAATCTTTGACCATCCTGACTGAGACACTGTTTGCAATGTGTTGAAATTTGCAAGTTTCAGATATACAACGAAAAGGTAAAAAAAGAAGAATGGCAAATAATCCAAGGATGACCTATTGACCCTTCTTATGGTGTGACTGTGTGTCACAAATTCTAAATTCAGCAACTAAACATGAAATTAAATAATGCAAATAAAGTCATTTAATAATATATATATTTTGCATATATTAACTATATCGCAGATGACCTGAATTATTTAGAGTTTATGTAAATATTATAGAAAAGGAAACGATTGCCCTAAAAACTAAAACACTATGTAGATACTTAACTATTTTTTTTTACATCATCAGAAATAGGTACTTTACAGACTACCTATGCGGTCCCTATTGTGGACTTTAATGCGTTATCAACTACAACACTGAATTTCAGGTACCTTTCTTTCAAAAGTAAATACATAGGCGACAAAGGGGGGGCTGAGTGGGACTGGCCCACCCTAGTATACTTCTAGCCCACGCTAGAACATGTTTACGAATAAAAATAACGACATAAATCTAAAAATTTTGCCCGCCCTAGGAAAAACTCGTTGCTACGCATTTCGGTAAATACTTGTAGGTATGAAATTTTCAGTGCGCGAGTCCAACTCGCACTTTGGCCACTACGCAAATTTTGCTGGAATTTAAATAATTATTAACAAAACACCTATTCATTAATTGATGACGTTGATTACCTAGTCAAAAATAAATATGTAATGTAGTTTTATAAATACTTTTACAAAGTGTTAATTTTACAATAGTTAGTATGTTTACTATTTTATCAATACAGTTATTTTTTTTAGCATGGAAAATAGATGTGATCATGAGGAGAGTTTGAACCTGCGCCTCTTGTATATACTGTAATATCGACAGTCACTAGGGACTGAATCAATAACGATAACATCACCATAAAACGTATTAAAATATGGAAGAAGAGTAGGTAGAGTGGTAAACGGTACAGCGAACAGAAGTGGAGATAGCTTAGTTGGCGCCTGGAGTATTTATGGAAGCCCAGGTTCAAATCCTACTCACGACAATAACTTTATTACTACAAAAAATTATAACTTAAGTTACTACCAAATTATAAAAGTATAGCTTGCAGATATCTAGGAATTATAATGTACCTACTGACTTGAAACCTAGGTATTTACAAGTTACCTACCTAAGTACCTACTATTGCACGCATTGCGCATACCTACTTATATCCATACTTAGTGCTAATCACAGAAATAAACAAATGTTTATTATACTTAATTCCTTCTACTATCTTTGGTGGTAACGAACCACCTGCAATTTAAGGCTCATACTTAGAAAAAATATAAAACTTAAAACGCACCTCAATAGGTACTTAGGTATATTGGGTACTAAATCGCCCCATAAAATAAAATATAAACATATTTTTGGTTTGTTTTTACTTACTTTATGACCGCAACTTATGATGTAGTAATTCACAATAACTCCGATTTACGATTAGTTGATATTCACTAGCTACACAGAATTGTATAAATGTGTATTTTTATGTTAGGAATTTAGGGAGCACGATTTGTTCCAAGCCCGGACATTAGACACGCGACCGACTCGCGGCACTTCAACAACAACACTGAACTGACTGACTGACCGAAGGAACTAAGAACTTCGATTTGCTTACAAGTTACAACGGGCAGCTCAATGCATTAATCGAATGATCGCTGTGTATTGAGCTAGGCTAGGCGCCTTATTTAAACGCGCACTTCACTGTCCGCAGCTTAGCGCAGTGGTGATGGGGAACCCCGTATCCTTGCGAGAACATGTCAACGTTTGAGGAGTCATTCTAGTACTACCTACCTAGAGTAATTTACACGTAGGACTTCCATGCTGGTATATATACACAGAAAACCACCGCACATCCATGGTAAAAATTTGTCATTGACTGCACTTTTATGCGGTTTTCGTAATTCAAATGTTTTCAATGACGTGAGGTTGACTGTACCAACTATTCATTATTACTTATTCATCTGCTTCCTCCTGATATGATAACAGCGACTTTACGGCATGTCAGGTTAAAGAATTCTCTGAACGTGTTTCGGAAACAATAAGGCAGAAAGCGAAAGTGAAGGGGTTCGGGTTCTAAACCAGAACGCGGTCAGATAATGAATGAGTAAACATCAGCCGTCTCGATAGTATGCTGCATTCAGCGGAGTCGCTTTAATATTAAATTGCCCGCGTGGATGTGTGAGAATAACATCATGTCGTTTAAATCCACATTCTACACAACGCAACGTCCTCCTATTAATCGTTATAATAAAATAATTAATATAAAAGTGTGTAGTAAATCAAGAGTATATCTGTCGATTCTAAAAATCACTTGTAGGCGCTTAGCAGGGTAACATCACTTGTGAAATAGTTATCAATCAGTTGGAAGAATCAACCGATTTAGATAAAACTTTCACTAGAGCGATAGGTACTAAATTGTCTCATCTTAATTTTGCAGTATCTATCGCACATAATTAATATAAATAATTTAAATAGGGGCCGGGCAAAGCGCGATTTTTACCATGTAAGAAAGAAATAATAATTTAGATTTTCTAATTCCAGTTTTAATTTAAAACAAAAAAATACGAAAGAAAATAGTAATAAAAAGAAATTTGGCGACTTAAAAAAAAGAAATTATCTCAAAATTATGATATAAAAGATATTAGGGGCCTCCAATGTTTTTGAGGTCGGTGCCAGCAAAGCCATTGAATATAAAACCTAATTAATCAAAACCACCGACCTCAAAAAACATTGCAGGCCGCACGGATCTTAAAAAAATACGGACGTAGCGTTGCGTACGATATGTGAGAAGCATGCCTAGTCATCCAATTTCGCTTGTCATACACGAGCTAAACGCATATAAATATTTAAAACTCATCCACTAGGCGCCAGTACACTGGGTGTGTGTGTGCGTAATCCATGCTTCGCTTATGACAAGGCAAGGTTATATTAAATTTCTTTTATATTATAATTTTGAGTTATTTTCTTTTTTTAAAGTCGTTTTTATTTTTTTATTATTGTTAACGGTCAAAGCAACTAAACCAGTGCCAGGATCACGGTAGCGAGATTGACAGATATCGAGTTCGAATCCAGCAAACACTTAAAACTTTAGGTATATTATTTTTTGAACACTCTTGCTCGTAAAGTGTTAATTGTGACTGTGTTAATTTAAATATGACAAATAAACATTTAAATTCTTCTAATTATTTCTATTTATCAACAAATTAGCATTAATTTGTGTTTTATATGGAAGAATATTCACTTTATTTTATTTTTTTATTAAATATGTATATTTAGATGTGAAACCATAGATTGTCAAACTAAAGTTCAAACAATTTCGTCAAGTCATGACTCTCTACTAGCGCGTGCATAGGCCATAGACCCGGCGCACATAAAATAAATTCGCGCGTCATTTGAACAAAATAAGTTTAATCGATTTTATTATCATGTTTTCGTCAATTAAAATTATGGAACTATCGCTTATTCCCATCGGAACATAATAAATGTGCGTTTAAAAAATATGCTGTCACTTTAAAGAAAATAATGAGACTAACAAAAAAAGATCAAAACGACAATTTTAACAAAATTTCGGAGAATAAGTCTAAAGCTACCTGGCAAGTGACAAACAAAAATAATTTTAATAAATCTAAAGATTATATTCAAAAATTAAATTATAGAAATACTATTAATACAAATCCTAAGGAAATTGCAGAGACGTTTAATAATTATTTTGTTGAAACGGGATTAGACATACCTAAGGACATCAGATCAGTAAACTTACCTGAATGTAACTCGTTTTCCATGTTTTTTTATCCGACAAGTGCTGATGATGTTTTTAGCCGTATAAACGAACTAAAAAATAAAAAGAGTACAGGGTACGACGCAATTCCGACCAAAGCTGTGAAGAACGTAGGTGATATAATTTGTTGTTTTCCATTGAGCCATATATTCAATTTATGTTTCGAGAAAGGAGTATTTCCCGCAGGCTTAAAAATTTGTATAGTAAAACCCTTATTTAAAAAGGGTGAAAAAGATCTATTTTCTCTATTTTCGAAAATACTCGAAAAGATTATTTATGATCAACTTTATAACTATTTCGAAGAAAAACATATTTTAATTGATGTGCAAAAAGGCTTCAGAATGGGTAAAAGTATAAATATAGCTATTTATAATTTTTTATCTGTCATAATGACAAATATAGATAAAAGAACACCCGTCTGTGCCATTTACATGGATATGAGTAAGGCGTTCGACTGCGTAAATCATGAGATCCTTTTAAATAAATTAGAGCAATACGGGTTAAGGGGAAATGTGCTTGGTCTCATGAAATCATACTTATCGGATAAAAAACAATCAACGCAGACAGCTAGAGTCAATTTTAATACTCGCCACGAAGAATACTTCATGTCAGATTATAAGAAAGTACTGTGTGGCGTGCCCCAAGGCAGTGTACTTGGGCCGCTGTTATTTTTGTGCTACATAAATGACTTACCTAAGTGTATCTCACATCCTATGGTTCTATATGCAGACGACAGTACTGTCAATCAATCAATATGTTTATTGCTGAACATAGTACATTTAAATTACATTACAAGATGTTGTGTGAATGCGCAGTTCACTATATTCTGCTAATTTAGGCATGCAAAATAGAACACAGAGTGGAACAAATAAAGAAATGAATAAATTCAAAACATGTCAAGATTTTTGTATAATATTTTATAATAAATCGGACCTAGAAAGCACACGCCAAAATGTCAATACTAGGACAACGTATTGCTATCCGACAAATACTCTTTTACTGAATAGTACGTCTTATTTATCAATAGATCCATTACTTGCTTTTTAAAAACATTTATATTTTTATTATTATTTAATATAGGATTCGGTAATTTGTTATATAGCTTAGGTGCCATTCCCAGAAAATTCTTATTATATACTGACTTTTTATGCTGCCTACAACTTATTTTATTTTTATGCCGCGTGCTCTTTAACGTTTCGAATAAATGAAAATTGTTTTTAACAAATAAAACTACTTCGTACACAAAGGGAGCGTCAATAGACGAAGATTCTTAAAAAAAGGTTTACAACTGTCGGTGCTTTGTATACCGCATATCGCCCTCACACACCTCTTTTGAGCTCGAAACACTGTCTCTGTATTTGTGGAGTTACCCCAGTATATAATGCCGTAACATTGCGTCAATGTTGACATAACGTATGCATAATATGCCGTTATCAAAGTTGTCCGATTAACTACCTTTGATAAGTTATATAGAGCATATGAATGCTGATTCAGTCGTTTACATACGCTGTCAGTGTGACTTTTCCAAGACATGTCTCGATCTAAGTCAAGTCCCAAAAATTTTGCTGTTGTGGCTTCTGAAATTATTGTGTCTTCATATTGTATATTAGGTTTTCCGTTATTCGTTCTTTGTTCGAATGTCATTATTTTTGTTTTGTCAAGGTTTATTTTTATATTATTTACTTTCATCCAGCAAATTAGTACCCTAAGGCAGTCATTTATTTCTTTTTCAAGCGTCATATTATTGCTAGCGCTAAAAATTACTGTGCTGTCATCAGCAAATAAAACCATTGGGTGTGGTATTGCCCTGGGCATATCATTAATATATATGAGAAACAACAAAGGACCGAATATGCTCCCTTGAGGAACGCCATAGTTAGTTTGTCTTTGACTAGAGACAAATGTTCGCTGTGTTTTTGAGGTAATACAGACTCTAGAAACCTGTGTGGCCTGTTTTCTACCTGTTAAATAACATTTGAGAAGTTTTAGAACATTCCCCCTGATTCCATGTCTATCTAGCTTTTCTAAAAGTATTGTACGATTCACGTAGTCAAAAGCTTTACTCATATCCATGAATAAAGCAGCTATAGGTTTTCTGTTATCAATATTGGTGATAATTTTTTCATACAATCTATAGATAGCCATATTAATATTTTTATGCTTTCTGAAACCGTGTTGCTCTTCAGCTAAAATATTGGGTTGTTCAAAAAATGAATTTAGAGAATTATATATGACCTTTTCTAGTATTTTGGAGAATATCGGAAGAAGGGCAATAGGCCGATAGTTAGCAGGATCACTTTTGTTGCCTTTTTTATGAAGAGGCCTTATAATAGATAATTTTAGCCTATCTGGAAACAAACCCGATTCTATGCATAAATTAATAATGTGGCTAAGCACTGGTGCGATAATAATTGCTACTGATTTAATTACATTAGTAGTAATATCGTCATACCCCGAAACGTTTGTATTATTTAATGAATTGATTATTTTAACAATGTCAGAAGGAACTGTGGGGATTAAAAACAAGGAATTACAATTCATGTCAAATTTCAATTTAATGCGATTATTAATACTAGGTTTAGATTCAATTTCGTCAATAAAGAAGTTGTTTAAAGTTTGTGCGATGTCCCTGGGTTTAGTAATAGTTTTGCCTATTTTAATTATTTCTATTCCCTCTGCCGGTTTGTTATTTTTACATTTATTTAATAAGGTCATAAGTCTCTCACAAAGGAGGAATATAGTTAAGATAATATTAAGTAATTTATTATTAATTGGGTTTTTGCAATCACTACACATTATAATAAAACAACTTTTAACCAGATTAATTGTGTGTATTATTGGTTTTTGTTTTTCCTGATGTTTCACATAACACTTTGCAGAGTAGCACAGGAGGTCCTCTTGCGACCACGAATAATAATACACGCGATTAATCCGGTTAAAAGTTGTATTATTATAATTATTAATTCAAAGAGTAAAAACAAAATAACATTATTATTATATTAACATATCCATAATCACATAACACAGAAAAGTAATAAACACTATAAATAAGTAAACTACATTGGATGTATACAATTCAGTACAAGATACAATCTCTTCAAAAGCATATAAATAAAACTTAAGTTTTTGCAAGATAGTTCTATGTTTGTATTTGACAAGTGATTTCCAATAATATGTGTAAAGTTGTCAAAACATTTTCTTCTTCATAGCAGTGTATCTCTCAGTATATTCATTATAACCTTCAACAGATACTAACTGTTTTGATTCAAACAAGTTACCATCTAAATTAATGGTATGCATTTTGGAATCTCGAAGTAAACTTGGTCTAATAGAATCCAAACTTAAACAATTTTCTTCCAACCTCAAAATTTTAAGTCTAGGAGCTTGATGCATATCTTCACTGATGATTGATATTTCATTTTGGCTTAAATTTAGCTCTGCTGCATATAGCTCCGACATTCCGTTTGGTATCTCTGTTAACTTGTTGTTAGATAACTCTACCACTTCCAAGTTATGTAGGCCCAACAATTGCGTGGGAAACTCTTTTAGCCTGTTATTGTTTAAATATACTTGTTTCAAATTACTAAGCTTAGCAAAAGACTCTGGCAAGTATGTGACTAAGTTATTAGATATATTCAACATCTCAAGTTTCTTCATATCTCCCAAAGCTTTTGGTATGGTGTCTATTTTGTTAGTGTCCAGGTTCAGTTGTTTCAACATCTTAAATTTACAGATATCATCCGGCAACGATGTCAGTCTGTTTTTTGATAGGTCTAAATTTCTTAAGGTATCACATAAATTTAGAGCTTCTACGGGTATTTCCTTCAGTTTATAATCAGATAATTGCAAAACACCTGTTTTAGACGCAGTATCATAATGTTGTTTAATACCTGAATTGCCCATCACAAATACCACACAATACAACTATGTTGTTCGAAATTTTAAGACAAAGAAATCAAAGAATACATGAGTTGTTGTTGTGACTTTTAGCTATATCCTTTTTTTTTGACTTGTTATCATTTTTTGATGACACATGACATTCATGATTCACTATAATCTGTAAAATACAATGACTAAAGAAATGAAGGACGTGCCCTATTAATCTATATAAACATTACGTTATAGAAATATCATTCGATATGACACAGTAATAGAAAAACTAAATGCATTTCTTTATAACTTATGTGATTCTACTAGTGTAAAAACAGAAAACCTTAATTTGACAGTTTTCTGAAATTGCACGTTATAAATATATCACATATGACCAGCCCACCGGCCGGTTCGCCATTTTAGTTTCTCCTTCTGAGTACTTTTGACTGTGTACATAAAGTGTAATTTGACGTTATCGTGAAACTTATTCCTTTCCCTTGGTATGGCTCTTATCTGGCTAAATCTGCTAAATGTCAAAATGGCCATTACCGTAACGACAGGTTTGGGGCATAGTGGGTTGAACGTGGTAGCCCAGTGCCTTGGCCTCCTTGGTCCCTGGACCTTACGCCACTAGACTTTTATTTGTGGGGTGACGTAAAAAAGTTAGTGTACATACACCGATGAAATTACAAGTGTAGTTCAATTGCCTGCGTGAGTGGGAGTATGCTGGTATTAGGTAGTTTAAAAGACAACAACAGGCAACGTGCCCAGTTATGTATCGCTTGTTATGGTGCACATTTTGATAAATATAGTTTAGAAAAATATATAAGTTCAGTAGTGAACATTCAATACGTCAGTAGTTACAATGACTGTATCTCGCGGTAATAATAACGTACCACGTAATCTAAAAAAATATATATTTGGGAATGGGAGTTTAGAAACCAATAATGAGCTAAAAACACAATCCTAAAACTACATGTCTTATTATGTTCGTTAGGTCTATAACGTTGATTTGTATGCAACCTACCTACTTGTCAGGCGGCGCGCTCTTTGCGCCTTGTGCATAGTATACGAAAATTTCACAGAGAAGCGTCAGCTGTTACGAGACGAATAGTTCGTTGACCACTTGGCTATTATTGTTTTAATTATTTTTATACATTATTTAATTTGTTGCTGTTTAAGTTCCTACAATATGGCCACTGTTGAAAACCACGGCCTGTATTTTGTACCACAGTAATCTAAATATAAAGAAACCAGCAACAAAAATTTGAATTAAGTGCGGCTAGAAACAAAAAACCACAAAAATGATCTGATGATGATAATATAATATTCGCTTCCTAGCCACGAATCTAAAACAACGTAAGCGTGAAAAACATAAATTACCCTGGGCTGCCAAAAAAAACATAGATTTACCCTGTTTATTAGGTAGATCCAGCAAATAATATTTTCATTTTGTACTAAATATGTAAATTTGTCAGTAAATTATTAATAAACAAATAAATAAATATTTTTTATTTCGATAGGTTGTTAACAAAGGTTACAGGTACAGTAATATGATACAATATAATGACCACAAAGTATTATCTCCTGGCTCCCAAACTAGGTTTATAGCCTGTGACTTGGGGACCAGTGATTCCATAACGGTAAGTAAATCAAAAACTGATTACACCAGCAACATGGCTAACATAACAATATTATGAATATGAGTTATACAAAAAGAAGATAGAATATAGTAATTAAAATTTTTGTGAGAGTGAGTGTGAAGGTGTAGTGTGTGGTGTATGTGTGAGTGTGAAAGTTTGTGAGTTTATGTGTGTGATATAGTGGAATGATGGAAGAACTGTCTTAGGCATGTGGAAATAGCAGCTTTTCGGTTTCATGATACGATTTCTCAATCAGCCATTTTTTTACTGTAATTTTGCATTGGTGATAATTTAGACTGTGGATATGGAGAAACTTATTGATTTTATATAATATATAATATATAGTATAACTGAGGTAGGTGAATTGGTGTTGTGCGAAGGTGGTTTTATGTTTAACTGGTGGAAAGACGATATCAGCGCGACGTTTAGTACTGACAGTAAAGGGCAGGCGGTGTTTTCTTAATACACATTGTAACACATATAACCCTCTCACTGACAGGACCCTGCATTCCCTAAAAAGTTCCAATGTAGAATATCTATAGGGCTTGCAGAACATAACTTTGAGAACTGCTCTCTGAGCTCTCTCTAATTTCAGAAAGTATGTTTTACAAGCACCACCCCAAGCTGGCAAACAGTACAGGAGGAGAGACTGACAGAGTGAGTAATAGACCATCATAAGTGTTTCCGAGTCAGCCGAATCACGAAGTTTCTTTAAGATGGAAATGAGTTTGCGCGTCCTGGTGATTAGATTATCTAGGTGACTATACCAGTTTAGATGTTTGTCAATCTGCACGCCCAAGTATCTTATACAAGATGTGGGTGTCAGAGAAGGACAAGTACAGCAGGAAATTCGAGAACAGGTATGAGCTTTAATAGTAGGCGTTATGTTTGGCTGAGTCTTATTACTTAGAGAGAATGAAACAACCTTAGTTTTTTCAGCATTTAGGGTCAACAAATTCCTGTTACACCAATTCATGACAATGTCCAGCGCCATCTGAGCATATTTATCTGTTTCAGTCCAATCATTGCCATGAAAAAGTAGGGCTGTATCATCAGCGTAGGTAAATATGGAGCAGTTTGTTAAAGAAAGTGAACACATATTGTTGATGTAGATGAGGAACAATGTTGAGCTTAGAATGTTTCCTTGTGGGACGCCGTATTCTATTCTAGCTTTATCGCTTATTACCTCATCCAATTGAACATGTTGGAAACAGTTCTCCAGATAGCTAGAAAAAATTTCGAGTGCAGGACCACGAATTCCCATGCGTTCCAGTTTTGATAGAAGTATGGGCGCAGGGACAGTGTCAAAAGCTTTCGAAATATCCAGAAATATACCAAGACAACGCTGCTTCTTATCTATGAATTGAGTCACTTTTTCAGAGAAAGCAATAACTGCATCCTCTGTTGCAATTCCAGCTCTAAAACCATATTGGTTTTCGGAGAGAAGGTTATAAGCATTAAGGTATTTAAGCAAACGGTTGTTCAATATCTTCTCTAGAATCTTCGAGATGGTTGGTAAAACAGATATGGGTCTATAATTTTTGAGACTGCCTCTGTCCCCTCCCTTATGAATAGGGTGGACAAGAGCTGTTTTGAAAGTGTCTGGGAAAACACCGGTGGATATGGCAAGATTTTAGATATGGGTGATATAGGGAATTAGAATTTTGCGCGTTAACTTCAATATGTGTCCAGAGACACCGTCAACTCCAGCTACAGAACTTGATTTCAAATTAATTATAAGTCTCTCTACTTCTGAATTGTCAGTTTCAAGGACACCCATAGAGTTACAAGTTGATTCTAAACTCGGAGATTGAGTTGGCACGATCTGAAATTGTCGTATTTTTGTAGCTAAATCATTGCCCAAATTAACAAAATAATTGTTGACTCTGTTTGCTGATGCACGTACGTCAGGTTCGAGGTGAAGCAGTTCTTTTAGTGGTGTGGGTGTAGATTTGAATTTTATTTGAATGGGTTATGGATTTAATGAGATTCCACGTTGCTTTAGAATTATTTTTCGTTTCATAAATTCTGTCTTCTCGTAATTTATTTTCAATTTCCGTAGTAAGGAATTACAGAAGTTGCGATAGCGAGAGTATGTTACTTTGAGGATAGGATTATCTGCTTGCAGTTTCAAAGTTAGATGCATTTTATCCCTATTTCTAATACAGCGAAGTAAGCCAGGAGTGATCCAGGGCTTGATGTTACGGTTCTTTCGTGAAACTTTGGAGAAGCGAGTGTGTTTGTCAATAATTTGAGTCAATAAAGTTCTTAAGGTGTCAGCTGCTTCATTAACATCATTAGAAAAAAGGATAGGGGAGAAATCGGCACTCTCAATATCTTTCTGGATGTTTGAAAAGTCAACAACTTTAGCAATGCAGGTGGGATTGGGCTTAGGAGCATCCAGTTTGACACTCAAGAATACAGGTAAATGGTCGGTAATAGGTGAGTCTATCACTATGGATGTTCCTGGTTGATTGGTTTTTAGGAGAGTATGATCTAAACAGTTATTTACTCTTGTAGGTGTGCTGGTAGTAAACCATGGGAGGCAGTAAAGGTAAGGTATTCATGCGAATGTCTGTCATTGTTGTTTGGTTTGATATCAATGTTGATATCACCGACTAAGGCAACATGTTGAAATATTGATAGGGGTTTTAAAATGGAATCCAGACTGTTTAAGAAATTATCAATATGGAAGTACGAAGGTGATCTATATAGGGCTAAGATGCCAACATTATTGTCAAATATGCAAAGAAGACAGTTTGCATCAATTATGTCAGGTTCCGAAACGATGCAGTGCAATGAAGATTTAGTATAGATAACTACACCATCATTCAGATTTTTTGTATTTTTTGTGAAATGTACATCATAACCATCCATGGTGGGAATTACAGCAGATCTTAGCCAGCACTCTGTCAATATGATGATATCACAATCAGTTATAAGGAGTTGTCAGAACGCTATAAAATTGTCAACATTTTTGTTTAAACTGCGAATGTTGAGTTGTAGTATGGATAGGTGACATATGTCTTTGGAATTTTAGTTATACATTCGTCTAACGGTAATTTATAAGATTTTGATACTTGGTAGGCATCCAATTCTAATTCAAGGGCATTAATTACGTTAGCCATTGAAAGTAAATAATAAGTTCCAAAGCAAAGGAGAGCACATATTTAACCATACATGGGAAGATGAGGCAACTATAACTGTAACAAGTTCCGTTCCCATATAAAGACGTTCAGTTTCGACGAAAGTATAAATGTCAGTTATACGAATTATGATGTAGGAGTGGATATAAGGTGTTTGGTATGGTGTTGTCGGCGAGGATATGTGAGTGAACGACGAAAGTGTTAGTTTACAGTAGTTTATGGATGGAGATTGAGTGTAGTGAGGGGTATGTGTATGTGAATGATGATTGTAGTGGTAAATAGTTCTTAATACATAAGCAAAACAAATTTTGTTATAAATTTTAGACATGCAGTGAATACAACTTATAATAAGGTAAGAGTAAATTAATATGATATCTATATAAAAAAACAGAAATAAATGGCAGTTTAGTAGTCATAGGTTAGTTTGTCCAAGATCCCGTAGCGTCTGCTCGGATTTGACCAGTATGGGTTTGGCTCCCTCTTCTTTCCGCAACAGTATATTACCATTGGCCGTCCAACAAAATTTATACTCCTTAAGCTTTGCAAAAGCTCGTGCAGCAAAAAATAGTTTTCTTGAGCTGGCTGAGAGATACTCACTAACATAAATCGGTCGATGGTCGCCGAGAACACCTATGTTTTTAGTACTGAGACGTACTCTTTCGGTTGCTTGCTGTTGAAGCTGCGCACCGAGCTTAGCAACAGGTTCTTACTCTCCACCGTGTTAAATTCAGCAACAACCGGCCGGACGGTACCTGGTTTGCCAGGAAGTCGGTAAACGTCACGGATATCGTTGTTTTTTAGAGGCACGTTGAC
The DNA here is from genome assembly GCA_935421205.1 of Xylocampa areola. NCBI lineage: Eukaryota > Metazoa > Arthropoda > Insecta > Lepidoptera > Noctuidae > Xylocampa > Xylocampa areola. Next base: position 14,868,217 of record OW285201.1, read on the forward strand.
GGCAGCACTCACCCGGGCAACAACCGCAGATAAATCCTTAGCAGACTCATTTTCTTTGAGTGGTACATTGCGAATTTCAACGCAAGAAGAACGTGATAATTGTTGCACGTCTTCGATTTTCATCTCAAAATTTTGTATACAGTCTCTGTATATTTGTTTGTCTGTTTGTAATAAATCAATTTGTTTTAACAAGTCGTCATATTGTTTATTGAAGAAAATTACCGTCTTCTCCATCTCAATGTTAGCTTTTTGAATGGCTAAGTTCTGCGATTTAAGCTCGACCACCTCCGAGACTAATTTAGCGAGTGATGAGCTTTGTTCTTGTGAAAACTTTAGGAAATTGGCTTGTTCTTCCGCCTTCGATGTATTGAGCATATCTAAAATTTCCTGCTTGAAGTCCTGCAGTTCGCTACCAGGCGAAAAAGCTTGCCGTGGACGTTTGTAACGTGAGGTGATATTGACACTTTCGTAAGGAATGTTTGTAGTTGCTTGAGGAATGTCGGAATCAAACATTGACTGAACCATGCTACCGATAGACGCGGGAGTAGCCGGAGGAGTTCGCTTCAAGCGAGACATTACGACGTGCCAACCGAAATCCAACCTTAGTCCAGACGAAATAAGTAGCTAGAGGCAACTACAGAGACTCCCGTAGCGGCGCAACGCGTAGTCGATACGCAGACTCGTAGGCGCGTAGCAGTCACGCGGCACGTTGTAGCACACACGATGACGTAAGCGCGTAGCACCGCTTACACACGGACACCGCAAAATCGCCGCTCGATGACTAGTTCAGATGGTTCGGGACGAGAGCGCGCGACTGCCAATGCCACCGACGCCGGTTCAAACCCACTGCGACCGCGAGCAAATCAGGGCATCACAACTTTAGATGATACGAAAACAATATATTTGTTTCACTCTATGACCGCCCATTAGGCGGAGTCCATCCATAAGAACACTTAAGGTGTGAAAGCGAATCAAAAATTGCAAACAACACCCAATCAGATGAGGACGCACAAAGTCAATGAGTTACTGGAGAGCACAGTCACTGTACACGACCGCACTGCGTTGCGACTCGCGATGGAATCGTAATACATGGTATAATTAATTTTGAATAACCGAACAACTCTGAGAAGTGACACTTTTATAAGGGAACCTACACCGAAATCGTAACTATATATATATAATCGTAGCTTCAAACTAAAGTAACAAATAGTTATTAGCTTGGTATTTATTTATTATGTAACAGCTTAATTCGCTTTTTCGGAGTTAGTATAGTAATGAAATTATTTTAAGTATGTTTTAGTATCTCGGGTATTCTTATAATAATGTATTTATTTATAGTAACCGCAATTCGAAAACAACAATTTTCACAGTTATGTTGTTTCCGGGTACCGCATGATCTTTGGTGATTGAACAAAGTTTCATAATAAACCACATACGTTTAAAAAAACCACGTTATTATTCACCAGCAACTTAAAAATAGCCATAGAATATAAACCTATCTAATAATATTAAAAATTTGAAAGTTATTGAATTTATAACCCGTGAAAATGTTAAAATGTGCACTGCACACGGTGCTGACTAATGATGACTTCCAATGTTTCTATCATCTACAATTTGGACCCACTCATCTTTACAAATTGCATCTGATCTGTTAATATTAAAATACACTGATAAACTGCTGGTTATCTGTCATTTTTATTTCCATATTTTATAATACATAATGAAATTATCAAAAAAAAAAAAAACCCTACATTACGGGACATAATACCATTGACATATATATTACTAGCGTAAGGACCCGGCCGACCGCGAAACTAAATGGCACCAACGCGTTGGCCCTAAAATGACAGTTTAGTTTGCCGTTTTAGCCACTTTGTGGCTAGATCTAGCAGATTTTTGACGGTCTTAGCCAAAAAATAATCAATTTTAGCCACCAAAATGAATCAAGCTACTTCTGGCTACTTTTAAGATTATTGAGAGACTACTCCTTTTGTCACTGTTAGAAGTCTACAGACTAATACTTATGCACACGGTACTACTACCACCATACTAAATTAGTTAACTTTAGGCAACACTAGCCGAGGTCCGCGCCGCTCAGGGGATTCCCCGGTGAATGTTTATATTGTTGGGGTAATGATTCGATGGAATGAAAACGTACGTTATTACTATTGTTATTGGACCTAGTTTGTTTTGTATAAAGTCAATTAAAGACATGAACTGAATATTGTTATTGTTGAGCCAACGACTCGCGAGCAGTTGTTTTTTAATGTTCGTAAACTTTATAAGTGAATAGGTTGTGTGAATTATGGACGTTCCGTTAAAGAAAAAGTGCTACACTCAACGTTATAGGGCTGAATGGGAGAATCGCGAAGAATTCAAACAATGGATAAAGCCAATTGCGGACAACCCATCGAAAGCCTTTTGTACGTATTGTCACGTAGAAATCGCTGCTAAAATTTACGATTTGCGTAAACATAGCGAATCCAAAAAACACAATGCAAAATGTGAATTAATTACAAAAAATAAACAAATACAGTTTACTTGTACATCTAGTGATACAAAAAGCAGTCAAAAAGCCGAAGGTCAGCTTGCCTTGTTTATTGCCGAACATACATCCATAACGAACATTGACCACCTCACAGACCTTTGTAAAGAAGTTTTTTGTGATTCAAAGTGGGCTAAAGATATAAAAATGCATAGAACTAAATGTACACAAGTTATAAATCAAGTACTGGCACCACATTTTAGGGAGACTCTTCTTCAAGATATTGGTACACAGAAATATGGCATTATTTTAGATGAGTCTACGGATGTCAGTGTCTCCAAATATCTGGGGATAGTTATACGATATTTTAGCCTGAATATGAATAACATTGTGTCATCATTTCTGTCTCTGGAGCCTATTGAAAGAGCTGATGCGAGAGGTATAGTCACATCTTTAATAAAATGTTTGGGGTCACATAATCTTCCAATACAAAACATGATTGGTATCGGCACCGACAATGCGTCAGTAATGACGGGCCGAAATAACAGTGTAATTGAAATTTTGAAGAGGGAATATAATTTACCAAATTTGATTCTCATTAGATGCATCTGCCACTCCCTGCAACTTGCGGTCAGCCATGCATATGAAAGTAATCTGCCTCGTAACATAGAATTTTTGACAAGAGAGACGTACAACTGGTTCTCCAATTCTCCAAAACGCAGGGACGAATATAAAGCACTGTTTCAAACAATTAATTGCGGGGACGATCCATTAAAAATATTAAAGGTTTGTGACACCCGTTGGTTGTCCATAGAGCCTGCTGTGGTCAGAATATTGGCACAATGGGAAGAGCTAAAACTACATTTTACTTTGGCTAGAGAGAAGTGTTATACAGCGGGATTGCTTTGGGAAATGTACATTGACGAAGGTAGTCGGCTATATCTATGCTTTTTGAAAAGTATTCTTCACGACGTTCAAATTGCAATAAAAGTATTTGAAGGCGAAAATATGGATCCTGTCAAACTATTCGAAACTCTGATGACCTTGTTACGATCTGTCTGCGTTAGAATAATAATACCAGGTGCCGCGACAACAGACAAGGATTTCCTTACAATCAAAGTAGAAGATCATCTAGATCCAGTTGCACACTTGGGACATCTTTTCGAATCTCATGCTAGTAAAAGTAACTTATCTCCACAATTTATTGCCAATGTTAGGAAACGGTGCATTAATTTCAATGTCAAGTTAGTAGAAGAGATTCAACACAGGATACCTTCTAATTACGAGATCCTTGAGAAAGTAATACTCTTAAGTCCAGAAAACACGCTTAAACAAATAAAAGATTCTCATGCACTGGTTGGATTGGCTAGAGAATTCGGATTCGATGACAATATCGTAGATAAAATTATTCAACAGTGGAAAACTATTCATTTCACAGAATGGGAAATTTCAGGAAACAGTGTAAAGTTCTGGGCTCAAGTTTTGAAATATAAGAACGCAGCAGGAGTTAATTCATATCAAGAACTAGCCGACATGGCTATTGCTGTATTGTCTCTTCCTCACTCTAACGCGGAAGTGGAAAGGCTTTTCAGTGTGATGAACACAGTAAAAAATAAACTAAGAAACAGATTGTGTGCATTGACACTTAATTCCATAATTATGATTAGAAACCAACTAAAAATCTTAAAAAAAGGTTGCCATAATTATGTTTTGCCACCCGACGTTATAACCAAAGTCACAAAAACGGTTAAACAAATAAAACAAACTGAAATACCATCTACATCATCATCCATTGACGAAGAGATTACAGAATTTCCAGATGACATTTTAGACTTTCAAATAGATTTTTAATGTTTTAACAGCTATAAACTTTATTGCAATCTGTTTCTAATACATGTCTAAGACTATTAAATTATGTTTTATTAAAACCACTTATCCACATTCCTATTTAATATAAAAAAATACTAACAATAGGATATAGGTAGTAGCAGGGGCGGCCATTGCGACCCTCCGAGCTGGTAGATCTTTGCGAGGCTCTTGTCTTTATGGAATTAGTTTTAATGATGATGCTTGACGAGAAACGCAGTTATAAATAAAAATAAACTAAAATTATAAATAAATAAATTTAAAATTCAAATAAACATTAGTGTTATTAGTATCTAATAATTTTCTATTTGAGTTGATGCGCGAGGCCTCTGCAAGAACGAGGCCCTGGGCGGTTGCCCTGCTCGCCACCCCCAAAGGCTGCCCCTGGGTAGTAGGCCGAAAATACTTTAGCCACTTTAAGCCGATTTTCGAAAGCTGTTTATTTACAAAACTAGCAACTTTTTGCTTTTAATGTAGCCACAAACTAGATTGGCCTTACGGCAACACTGGGGCCAACGCAACTCAGTCGACAGTGGACCGCACGCAGGAGAGAACGAGTGTTTGGTTGTCATAAATATGCCTAGTTGCGTGGTAAGGCTGCAAAAATTACGATACAAAGATTAAAAAGGAACATGGGATATCGTATCATCGATAAATAACCCTACATTACTTCTGTTCCAATTAAATTATTAAATTATCACATTTTAAAGGTATAATTATTTTACTACCGAAGTCCGTAATGGCGGCCATTGTGTGGCCGGCCGCGCGCGAAGTAACGTTGAAAGAACGTCATTTTTTATTTGTTTTATTTTTGTCTTAAGAACTTAGTGTAAGTAATTTTAGAAAGTACCTAATATGTTACTTCTTAATTATTATAACAATATTGTTTACAATTTCAAATAAAGCTGATTGATATTAATTGGTTTTACATACGTTTTTTTGTGACATGTATTATTATCGCAATAAATTATAGTTTAAAAAACTAATATAATCTAACGACACCTCTCAAGCTAACATCCATCAGCCCGTTTAGGCTACAGAGCGTGCCAAAGAAATATACATACATACAACCGGAAAAATTATAACCCTCCTTCTAGCGCAGTCGGGTAAAAACTCAGTTCAGTTTGTGACTGATGTGTGTATAAAAATATTGACCATTATTAAAATGTGATAAAAAATTCATGTACGCACGTACAAGGTTTAGTCTTCGACCTATGAAACCTACGGCTCACGTAGTTTGCATGAGTTTACAGATGGCGCTACTTTTGCTTGTATGAAGAAGTTTTCTGTAAAATGTTTAGATGGGCGTATCCTTTCTTTTGAAATCATTGCATAATACCCTTAAAAAACTGTCAACACCGTCAGTTTGCGCGTCATTTTGGCTCCCAGTTTTCAGCAAAAGAAAATTAAATAAAATTATGAAAGATATTCTATTTATCAAATAAATACGCGTGGTTAGTGATTCCTTGTTTTTTAAGTTAGCTAATTTAGTTTTTACACGATTCCACCAAACAAGACGACCTTTTGTATTTTTTTATTTTCATAACACATGATTGTGTTCGCCGTTCATCAAAATTAAAGCTTCTAAAGTTTAAAAAAAACGCAAAAAAATAAGAAAAACGATTGCAAAAAATCCGCTATATGACGCTAACTACTATTGTATGTATTTATTTAAATACTTATAGCTCAAACTGAAATCTTGTTTTTGTAGTTCTTTGTTCTTTACCAACTACATAGCTAGCGATACTAGAGAGAGCAAAACGAAAGTCAAATGAAACTTTTAAAAAAGCGGTAGCGTACAGTAATGCCAGATCTACTGATTTAGCAGTAGATATACCTGATTTAATAAAAAAAACTTCTGATCTACAGCTTTGATTGTGATTGTTAATATTTAAGAATCTACCTTTACTTTTTTCCAAATCAGATCGGATCATCTAATGATTGCCGTCGTATCGTGTAATCTGTCCACTATAACATGACATTTGTTTATCAAGTTTTGTGTATTCGCGGTATTCTTTATTTGTAGTGTGGTAGGTTAACTAAACCTTAAGACCTCCCCCCCCCAGGGGTTCCGCCTTGTCGTGGTGGGGGGGCTCTAGTAGCCGTGGCTTGGTCACCCACGGTGGAGCTAGAGCAACCCGGGGAGGGCCGCTCTTCTGGGCTTTGCCTGCAAGCCCATGTTGGAGCGGCGTAGGTTGCGGGCCTTATGGGGGGTGCCGCAACTAAGGTAGGCTGCGGTGTCGTATGGGCGCAGCTGAAAGATGGGGGCCGCGGCGGGAGAGGAGTGCCGGTATGCCGATGCGCCGCTCTCCCTACCTTCCGCGGCCTTGACGGGGCGGTGGGGCCGCAGGGGAAGAGGAGTGCCGGTATAGCGAGGCGCCGCTCTCCCTATCCTCTGCGGCCGTCGTGGCAGGCGGCGGGGCCACAGACCTGACCCGTCGCAGGGGACCTTGGGCGTCCGGACACGGGGTCGTCTGGCGCATAACAAAATCAAAATTAAAATTTCTTCATTCAAATTAGGCTAAAAATTAGCGCAAACATTAAGACAGCTCCCAAAAAAGCCCACCCGCTTCCTAATGTTTTAGCTGGAAAGAAGAAGCGGCGCAACAAACTTCCCAGCAAGACGTCTGTCTGTATCAAAATTATTTATAGATTCTATACAAATCTAAAATTGAATTTATATAAAATAATTGTATCTAGTGAGATAAAATATCTTGGGCACAGTTAGCTAGCACGAGCCTATGTAATATGCATGCCAATGCATAAAAATAATAAATGAATCGAGAAACAATGTAAAATTACCGAAAGCGTCCAATCTAAAACTATTTCGTATGAAGGTCGTACCCACTTACTCATGCCAAGAGATAGAAACTGCACATTAACTAGGACCAGCTTGGCTAATTCAATAAATGCATTCTAATAAATTAGGAACTACGATCAGCAAGACGACCAGTCACCACAAGCAGCACCCGTTCACGAGCATAACGCAAAGATCAGCCATCGCCTCCCTCGCCATTTTAGAGGGAAGGTGGTGACCCGATCCATGACGCTACCGCAAGCAATGACGTCAAGGGAGCATGACGAACTCGCTGCCTCTTAGAAGAATAAAAATAAAACCATTACTAAATAGCCGAGGTCACCAGTTAACGGCAATGTGTTTTTAACATATTATTGTCATTACAGATATTACAATAAAATTATTATCATCGATTATGTCATGAAGTTAAACCACTCAAAAATAATATTGTCAATATAAAACCAAATTAAACATTGAAAAATAAAAAATATATAGGATTGTCTTGCAATCAACACAGCGACCAACTACTCTTATCATTTAAATATTCATTAATTGTATAGTATGCCCTCTATAGGTTGTATTTAACTGTAAATTTAAATGCATTGAATGGCATTTCTAATATACAAAGAGGTAGTTTATTATAAAAGCGAATACCGAGCCCCAAAAATGATTCATGCACCTTGTGAAGTCTATGAATAGGTGCGCAAAGTTTGTGCTTGTTCCTTGTGTTGATGTTGTGGACATCACTCTTTTTAACAAATAAATTAATATTTTGCCTAATGTGAATAATGTTGGCAAAAATAAATTGCGAAGCAACAGTAAGGATACTAATGTAACCGCTCTGTCTCCCCGTGTCAGAGCGGCATGAGAGGCATTTCTCCATATAAAAAGAAAAAACTAGAGAGGTGTCAAGGGACACCCGGATGGAACGAAGTTAAAGAGAAAAAAAATAAATAATAAAAAAAAAACAAAAAATATATATATATCTGGCTTGCTTTCTATAAGAGAGAGAGAGAGAGAGAGACAGACAGAGAAACATGCGCACGCCGCACGACTTACAATAGCTTACTATAGCAAAAAGTGTCGTTACAACTTTTCGTCTTAATTTTTTCCGTCTAGCCCCCCTTTCGCAACGCGCGTTAAAAAAAACCTCCATGCACCTCGAGCCATGCGTGCCGTCATCTAATAACTATATTGTAGGTGCAACAGGGATAGCACGCATGTCCCTCCTGTCCTGTCCCTTTATGAATGTGCAGCAAATATTACAAAAAAGCAAAAGTAAATTTTTACATGAATATGTATTTTAAAGCTCAAGTCCATATTACCTCATACGTATGGGTATTAATTTTATAATCTATATATCTACTGATTTTTTCCAATATCTACTACTAAAACTAAATTTTTTCTACTGAATACTCCAGATTTTATATGGCAACACTGCTAGCGTATGAAAATCAGTGTTCCCAACCGTACGTTATTTATGGTTCACATACGATAGATTCGTGCCTACCTACGATGTACGATATAATTATTATTGTCGTATGCAGATTATATGATAATTAACATAATCATCATCATCCCCCTGCCCTTATTCCAATTCGGGTCGGTGCAGTATGTTTTTTTCTTCCATACATCTCTGTCAACCGTCATCTTCGGCTGGATAAATCCTAAATTAATTTTCAATGCACCATAAATTCATAATTTTCATAACGTATTTTAATTGAAAATATTTTATTCCTACCCTCTTAGACAATAACCTTTTTTTTTGTCGCGTTTTTATTTTCCTTTTGCTCACAGCGCTATCTATTAGTTTGTTCAGCGAACCAATGATATCGTTGTTCGATGTCGATTAATCTAAGACTTCACGATCTGTGCGTATTTCGTGTTTGAATGTAGCATGACAGTTATTTTCTTTAATGTATTGAGCTAACGAAAAAATATTGATATCATTTATAATACGAATTATTTATTAAAGTGATTATTTTGAAAAGTACGATAGTTTTCATACTTCATGTTGTGGACACTGATAAAAATCTATTGGTATTTATCGCGGTCTTCTAATATTTATTAATAAAATAATAATTATAATTAAATTTATCAAGGAATTTCAATATTTTTTATGTTATTAAAATATTTGACAAATGCCATTAAATTTTCAACTGGTGTTTTCTAGTTTACATCAATTAATTTAAAAACAAAATACATACAAGAATGGGAATTTCTACCCTATTTTTTGTACTATAGTCATTGACCTGACTATAGTAGACACAAGACAACAGATAACAGAACACAGACAGATTCAAAATATTTCAAAACAGTACTTCCAACATTCAACAATAGTGACGTGCATTGAGGGATTGATATCCGATAGAAGAAATTCGAAAGGTTATTTTGTTTAATAATTTTTATTGATGTTTATTATGAATTTAGCAATTAAAGTGTTTATTTAGGAAAATGGAAGTGTAGTCGAGTTTAGAAATTATTAGTTAACAAGTTTACCCATGATTTTTATGTTAGATTTTGTTACCGCGGGAAAACTGTGAAACGTTTGACTACTATAATGGCCGCAAAAGCGCCAATGCTTTACGTGTTTGTTCGTAGAGTATGAAATTTGAGTCCAAATTATGTTCCTCCAATGCTATAAATGAGATAAAAGAATCATAATTGAGATGGACATCAACGCTGGTAAGTAGCTGATAATTGTTACAAGAAGATATTAGATTATTTTTTCAAATGCTTTGATAAATTGTGATGTTGGCTTTAACTCGTAACTTTTCTTAGCGTGCGCCTTTCTTTAACAACCTTATTTTAATTGTTTGTAGAAAACAATTACACTGAAATCTGTTTCTGAAAAAAATTACACCTCTTATTGAAAACGTATCTGCTAAACTATACGTAGGCACGCACGCACGTCGAGTAATGTAACTGAGAAACGATATATCTAATTGTAAGTAATACAGAAATCTAAACTCACCATAATCTGTGATTCGTGTAAAATTAATAGAGGTAGTTTACAAATGTTGTCATTTTGTATGAATTGTCTCCATAAATATAGAAACAAAGCAAGAAGTTTTTATTTGGACATACAGGTGCCATAAATGCTCACTTACTGGTTTCCAAAATTAATAATTGGAATAAATGCTACTCAGAATTTTAAAGCTTCTGAATGTAGCCTTTTAATACATTTTTTAAAATTGTTTTTATTATATATGAGAAATAATAAATGCATTTTGCATAATATAATTAAATTTACCTAATTGAGATAGACATAATTTTTTGGTTTGCTGTGATATTAGTATAACTCAATTTATGATAATAAGGTTTGTGAGATGTGTTTACCGCTTTAATAAAATGTCTCCGGGTGCAAATTAAATACATATATAGGAATATAAATCACATATAAACAAATTAAGTTTAAAACATATATGTTGCTTTTAATCTACCTCCATTGCCACAAACATTTCCTTTACATTTTATTAAGTTTCTAACTCAATGAGTTTCAATTATAACCATAAATTTTGTGTCACAATTTATACCAGGTTGTCTTCTGATTTGTCATTTAGTACTTTCAAGCTTTCACTGCTTGCATTATTTCAATCACAAATTTAAATAATAGAATGTGATATCTATGCAATTGGTCTGAAAAAATACAGATAGCTAGGTAATGTAAATATCTATTGTACTTATACATGTAAACATATAATATCTCTCTTATTTTTGCTCACCATGTTGGAACTTTATTATAATTAAAGTGTAAGTATTCTCCTATTTCTATAGTAGTACATTGTGATAAATTTAAAATAGTTATTTGCTTTGATTTAGGCATTTAAATTAGTTAATGTTTATTTTATCTTTCAAAACTTTATTTATTACTTATGTTTTCTATAATATAACAATTCTTCTTAGTACTCTCTCCATGCTGTGTTTGTGTTGTAATTTTATATATTTATTGTAATATGATATTGTAGGTAAGTAGATGAAAGTCAAGTCTTTTAACTTAGGCCTGACATCAACATCAATAGATGCAATAACAAAATAAAATCCTTTACACAGTGATGAAATCTTAACAGAACATTATAAAATGAAATAATTACATTTTAAAAAATGGGTTATTATACAGTTGTAACTAACCCTCTGCTGTGCAAAGTATTTTAATATATTATTTTGATCTTTGGAGATGCAGATCTAATGATTGGTTGAATTTAAATACATTTTAGTCTGTAAAATATACTGGAGAACAAAAATTATGAATCAATAATTGGGCACTTTATAGAAGTTCACATCTAAACCTACTACTATTTTATATGACTTAACCACCCATTGTAGTTCTCCTTAGTATAAAATAAATCTGTGTAGGCTTTTCCCAAATATTGGGTTAAACTCCTATTTAACCAGATGTAGCTTTTTACTAGTATTTAACCTTTCGGCTCAGTAACGTACAGATCTGTACGTTGTAACAATAAAAATCTATTGTGTCTGCTAATGACTGAGGCAACAGCTTAATATGGATAACACAATATCTCATGGTTAAACTTCTAGTCAGCCTCAGTCACCTGACTGCAGTTAACAACTGTCATAGATCATCATATGTCAACTAGGACCAACAGTTTACAATCTCACATAACCAGAGACCAACAATGGTCAACTCAGCTTAATACTACCCATAGGCTTCTGACATAGTGTCCCACACCATTGAGAACAGATGTGCTGGTTTTGTCACAATGTTATCCTTCTGTTTTTTAAGCTAATACAAATTTAATTAAATGCTAAAATCCTGCTATCTTGTACTAATATTATGTTGAAGACATTATTTTATCCAATTTATTTGTGCTTTGTCTGTATCATAGTTTACAGTAGGTTATTATGTAAAATAATCATCCTGATGTAACAACAATTATGTGCAAAAAGTGAAAGTAATAAGGAATTAAAGCTAAAAGCTGAAATCCCACATAAGTGAAATTAATCCGAAATATTTATACACATGTGAATCAATAGGTTGTTAAGAGGCTTTGTACAAAAATTTGACAATTAGATTTAGTATTGTATATATGTGTGATGTCTTTATCTTTTCCCAAAATAGATTGGTTCTATATAAATTTTCCTTATTGGATTGGTTCTGTATAATCCTGTATGCTTTTTTAATTTTGTTTGCTTTATGTTCTTATTAAATAATTTTAATGTTATAATTGATAACTACAATAGATTATATTCTAAGTAGTATCGAATTTCGATGAAATAATTGTAAAGCACATACTACAACTTCATTTATTTACTATGTTGATTTGTTTCAAAGAGGTCTCCACACAATTGTCTCTGATCGATGTCCTCCTGAGCGACCTTGACAAAACGATCACACCATGTGCTAGCAAAAAGAATGAGAAAAAAGAAGAAGAAGCACAGGATGCCATGCCAGACTCTACAACCAACACGGAGAAAAATAATGCTAATCCATTCCACGATGGGGATGATGTACTTGTACCTAACAAAGATGGACGATATTATTTAGGTGTGTATTTATTTTTAATGGACTATTACTGATTTTGTCCTAATTTTCAGAGCGTAAGTTTCGGTAAAAGTACTAATGGTTCGTTATTACCACAATCAGGGTATGAATGCTTGCTCGATGATGTTACTTGATATTTTTTATGAATGTTATTGTATCCTGCTTCCTTGATTATCTTTCTATGTTTCCTACCTCTGCTGCAACAATAAACCACAATCTCCGAATATAATATTCATGCAGCGTTTCCATCTAACCAGGAACAATAGTAGAGTTGAGTACCAACAATGACAACGACTCATGCGAAGTGGGTACGGGAGCGGCGCGGTGCCTTGTCAAGTTCGGGGACGGGACGCACGCATGGGCGCCGGTGTCTTCGTTGAAGCTGCTTAGCGCTCCGCCGGCGGACGATGGCCGCATCATGTGTGTTGTATGCAAGCGGCGCGAGGGCCCGGCTGCAAGTCCCGCCACTAACGCGATCATCGCGTGCGACATGTGCGGAAGAGGCTACCATGCAAAGTGTCACTCGCCGCCCGTCGACGCATGGATCAACGGTACGTAATAGGAACTCGTTACGGTTGTAGGCTGAGTGCCGTTGCATAAATATGACGACAATGTAATAACGTAACGCAAATCTGTAAAACTCCCTTTTTTTATGCGAGAGTGTAATTTTAATAATCTCTTTATTATTCACATATTGCTCGGACAAAACAATATTTTTTACAATTATGTGTATTGTAGGACCTATCAAGAAAAAGCACCACTACAAAAAAGTTCGGTTCTTACTTTTCTGCAAGCCCAGCCTATAATTGAGGACCTTTCTCGAGTCCGCTTACAAATTTGAAAACAATATTAAACACTCATTCATGATTTTATAAGTTCTGCAAATTTTACCTCCGCGTTTTTTTTTCTATTTTTATAATAATATCAAATTTATCGTTATTAGTATAATTTTGCCTAGAAAAACACTAATTTTCTTTTTTTTTACCATAACGGTTGTTATTCTAAATTTGAAAATTTGTAACAGGTGCATCATGGCACTGCAAAAGATGCGTGGACCAAAGGTATAGAGTGGCCGCGGCGGAGAACAGGGCGCTCAAGCGATCAGACTTATTTAGATTTAAGGGCGGGCAGCAACGACGACAGCAACAGGAGCTCACTCCACCTTGCGATGTAGGTTTATTACAGTTCCAAAGAAAAAATATTAAAAAATTGCAAATGTTTTTTTTTATGTAACTTAAATTTTCAGACTGCTTCCACGACGTCATCGGCCTCAGTATCCGACGCTGGGAAAGACCAAAATGAAACACACTGCTACTGTGGAGAAAAAAGTGATTGGCTGGCGCAGGTTTGTATCGTTACTGAGTAGATACTTGATATTCGTTGTTAGCTATAAAGATGGCTTTCCATCAAAGACGTGCGAGGAGACGCAGCAGAGCTGTGAAACGGTGTTACTCTTTCCACAAAAGCCGTGCATGGAAATGGAGCAGTGCAAGGATACGTAGTGGAGTTGTAAAATAAACTCTTCTAACTGTGCGTCAAAGCAGCGTACTACCGGATACATTAACGCTCACATTGTACTAAAACCTCGATCTGCTAATCTGAAGGTTAGGAATTACAAACCTATAAAAAAGTATAGCTTGGTAAAATAAAAAACAAAAGAATTGTTTTTTTTTTGTATCAGAAGTGGATCTGTCTTTGCCACCAAGTATATGGTTCAAAACCACAGCTTGTATATGATAAACTTATCCTGCAAATTACATATACGTATTTGTGTCACTACATTCTTATTTATGTTGGGTAGCCTAACTGTTCTCTAATTATAAAGTAAATAATATAAATCTTTAAAAAGTATTAACGCATGAATAGCTAACTTTAAAGTTAATAATATTAAATAGAAAAGAATACGGTCGTGAGCAGGATACAAACCTGCGCCTCCCGGATAAATACTCCAGGCGCCCTGACCACTAACCCATCTCGTCATCGCATCTATCATTGACCATCGCGTGGATGCTATGAAGCACCGAGCCTTATATATGTCGCAGGTAATTTGTATGATTCCGCCATTTAAAAACGTTCGCAGTTGTGTAATATGCCGAAGGGAAAGCGAGCTCGGGAACCCCGTACATCCCGACATGGACAGGCTAGGTTCGAAGGTCCGTCATCCCCTTTGTGTTTAGGTTTTTTGCGACCTTACAAAACCGAAAATAGGAGCCGCGCTTCCGGCATATTACATAACTGCGAGCGTTTTTAAACTGACTACGCCGTATGAAAACGGCGGAATCATACAAATTGCCTGCGACATATACACCAAATAAGTATTACCTATATTTTGTTAACTTTTCAGATGTTACTATGCTGTCGGTGTTCTCGTTGGTTTCACCAAAGATGCGTATCTAGCTTACAATATCCGTTATACGCGGGTGATAAGTAAGTATTACTGTAATTCTATGCACAGGAGTTCATTTATTTTATTTTTATTTATAAGGTCCCACATTGTTAGTAAAGATCCTCCTATGGGTTCTATAGGCTTCTAGGATTAATTTAACACTTTCGCTGTCTGTAAAGGAGAAAATAATTAAACAATCGTCATGTACTGAATACGATACACTGAACTGTTAACCTGTTAAACCATAAACAATTAAATGTCTAAAAACAGGTTAGCCGTTTTCCGGGCAATTTACGGTTTCCTAATGTAATTGTAATATCTAAAAAAAAATGGTTTTTCATTTTATTCGTAGATCAACCCTAGAACTACAAAATCTTAGTTTAGGGTTTCACAAAGAAAACCATTTTTTTTAAATATATATTTAGAAACTTGTGGTTTTCATCACTATCACTACATATTATCAAACAAAGCCTCCTCGTCCGCCGCGTCTGTCTGTTCCCGAGAAACTCAAAAACTACTTTTTCATGCTGTTTTCACCAATGGATAGAGTGGTTCTCGAGGAAGGTTTTAGAATATAATTTGTCAAGTTTTTGTATACATTGGCTAAAATATAATGATATTTGTTGGAGGTGTCGGAAAAAAATAAGCCGCGTGGGAGCTTTCAACGAAAACGCTGCCTAAACCCTTTGAGATATAACAAAATGATGTATGGTGGAATTGTGTATCTTATAGAGGTCTACAGAAAAGTCCGCGATAGCATATGTCTATCTCTTAAGGATAAAATACTATATCCATTTTAATACTTAAAAAATGGGCAATAATTATAAAGCGGTAACTGGAAAGCGGGAACGGGATCAAAATTTCATAATTACTTTTAGTCGCGATAACCGATATCCACGCGGGCGAAGCCGCGGGCATCAGCTAGTATATATGTCGCAGATAGATTGTAGAATCAGCAGAATTTTACAAATCTGCTAGCTGATTTATAAAACAGTACTGTTATGAAAAACAGCTGAACGACGTTAAGCGGATTTACATCATTACTAAGCTATAACACGCAGAATTGTATGAACGTTTTGCGTTTATCAATGCAGCGGGTCAACAATCAGAGATTATGTAAAACAGTGTGAAATGAACTGTCAGATTGTTGATTTTAGTTCGAAATTTTGTCGCGTATGGCTCTGTATGTCTTAACAATAAAAACCTAACTTCTTTTTACCGCAATAGCAAAAAAATATGAAAATTTTAGATTTTGAATGACGTAAATACTAAACCACTATAATAGTCGACAATATATCGGGATTATGAAAGAAAATAAATGAAATTGATCCATGAGCGAGCGAAGCGAGCTCGGGAGTTTCGTGTATCCCGACACGGACAGGTTAGGTTCGAAGAGGATGACGAGGGTGCCCGTGAGCGAGCGTAGCGAGCGAACTACCCCCGTCATCCTCTTCGTGTTTAGGTTTTTTCTGACCGTACAGACTCAAAAATAGGAGACCCGCGAAGCGCGGCTCCGTCGACCCAGCCACGGAAAGTCAAATCAGAATACAATATCTTCTTTTTACTTGAGTGGTGACTATCCATTTAAATACCTATACAATAAACAAACCTGTCCCACTGTAGATATGTCATTCTGCATTACGTCTAAAAGTGGTAGCAGTTTTGTTAAACTTATCGCAATGGCAATCCAGCTAGCTGAACGTTGTTCAGCTGTTTTATAAAAAAATACTGTTTTGTAAATCAGCGGACTCTACTATCAATCTGCGACATGTATATTGTAAATGACATCTTTCAAACTATACACATTGGGAACAATTAAGTAATCAGCAACTATGCTTTGCACATATATTTGTTTAAAGCGACATATCGTTCTCTATGCTTTCTGTCTTTAACCCTAGGACATAAAGCAGCAATTATTTATAAGCTAATTGACTTTTCACGAGCTGAGCGCTATTCGCCTGCCCCGAAAACATGAAACATAATAATTCTCAAAGATTGAGACAAATTTATGACGGTATTGAGACTTTGTTTTGTATTTGACTGATTAGTTCAGCCGGCGGAAGCTTGGATTTCCAATAAATGTGCTTCTTTCAGTTTTGTTATTGCTGGGATTCCCCTTGAGAATGACGTACAAGCATTAAGCATACCATAGAAAGTTTTCAATTTCTGTAATATATCTGATGTTCGGCGAAAAACTAGATTGGACATCATCATATTTCTCCATAATGTTAGCTATATATTCACGTTTTTAGATAGCGTGACATTGATGCCGAGTACCAAGACCACGTAGAGTACACGTGAGGTACAGTCAAGAGCACGTAGAGCTATATACTTTTCACTTTGGATAGGCCCCGTAGACTATGACGCGTAAAACAAATCCGAGATCAGCTATGAGTTTGGCTCTACTAGAGATCTCATAACCTTTTAACAGGGAAAGCATTATGAACTGGGAGTCTTGGCAACTATCTTTACATGAATTGTTTTTGGTGGAATTTCTTTTCTTTTTGACAGGCGCTCTAGATTTAAATATTTTTTCACTCAATTTCTTGAACTTTATCTATTAGTTTTCATAGCCCACTCTCTATTCTATATTTGTATTCAATTATAGTATACAAAAAGTCTATTAGGATAGGCTAAAATCTTTCAAAAACTGTTTCATTTTTCATCATCGATTCAGGTTTGTTGACCACTTTGGGACATATTCCTTTATGTACATACTAGTAAGCCTGGCAGGCGGTGTCCTGCCCTGAACCAGATCGCAGCGCCACCTACCGAGTCCAATTTTGAATCTAAACCATCCAGGTACTCACTTAAACACTTATAAAAAAATATATGGAAATCGATCGAGCCATTTTTGAGTTTATGCAAGGACTAACGCACGGCAATAGAGTTTTATATATATGTCGCAGATGGATGGTAGATTCGGCTGTTTTACAAAACTGCTAGCTGATTTAGAAAACAGTACTGTTATATAAAACAGCTAAACAACTTTCAGCTGGATTGCCATTGCGATACGTTTAACAAATCTGCTACCCAACTTTAGACGTAATGCAGAATAGCATATCTATAGTAGGACAGATATTTTTATTGTATAGGAAAATTAAATGGACAGTCACCACTCAAGCAAAAAGAAAGATACTGTATTCTAATTTGTCTATCCGTGGCTGGGACGACGGAGCCGCGCTTCGCGGGTCTCCTATTTTTGAGTCTGTACGGTCAGAAAAAACCTAAACACGAAGAGGATGACGGGGGTAAATCGCTCGCTACGCTCGCGCACTGGCCCCTGTCATCCTCTTCACACCTACCCTGTCCGTGTCGGGGTACACGAAACTCCGGAGCTCGCTTCGCTCGCTCATGGATCAATTTTTTTATTTTATTTTTTCATAATCCCGATATATTGTCGACTGTTATAGTAGTAGTTAGTAGGTATAGTAGTAGCTTCTGACATAAAAGTAAAATAAAGTTAGGTTATTGTTGTTAAAAGACACACAGATCCATATGCGACAAAATTTCGAACTAAAATCAACAATCTGACAGTTCATTTCACAGTGTTATACATAATATCTGATCGTTGACCCACTGCATTGATAAACGCAAAACGTTCATGCAATTCTGCGTGTTGAACGTTCAGTAATTATGTAATACCGCTAAACGTCGTTCAGCAGTTTTTCATAACAATACTGTTTTGTAAATCAGCTAGCAGTTTTGTAAAACAGCGGATTCTACAATCCATCTACGACATATATACTAGCTGATGCCCGCGGCTTCGCCCGCGTGGATGTCGGTTATCTCGACTAAAAGTAATTATTTTGATCCCGTTCCCGCTTTATAATTGCCCATTTTTTTAAGTATTAATATGGATCTAGTATGTTATCCTTAAGAGATAGACATATGCCTTCGCGGACTTTTCTGTAGACCTATATATGATACACAATTCCACCATGCATTATTTTGTTATATCTCAAAGAGTTTAGGCAGTGTTTTCGTTGAAAGCTCCCAGACCCAGAGCCAATGTATACTAAAACCTTCCTCGAGAACCTGGTTCGATCTGGTCTAGAAATTGTTGAAAACAGCTTGAAAATCGTTACAGTCGTTTTTGAGTTTATCGCGAACAGACAGCAGACGCGGCGGAGGATTTTGTTTTATAATATGTAATGATATATATATAATGCACCCCCATACTAGGGGTTGGAGGGTGAAAACTTCCAATTTCTTATTTTTTCCGTTGTTAATAAGCAAATCCTAGCCTACATACCCAATTTTAGCCTTCTAGAACTCCAGGAAGTGACTATCAGTCAGACTGGTGAATATCAGTCAGTGAGTAAGTCACAAAATCACCATATTTCAGATGCAAATAAATAATTGATACATAGGTGTTTGATAAATCTGCTGAGAACAGCTTATCCTGAAAATGTCAGCTTGCTATTCTATCTAGTATAATGTACAGAAATGCACCCCATATGAGTGGTTGCAATTTCTTAACTTTTCCGTTGTTTATAAGCAAATCCTAGCAGCCTACATACCAAATTAGAGCTTTATCTACAATCAATTACAACGGTGTAACACCAATGACAATAATAAATTTTACATACATAAAAGAGAGCAACTTAAAGTCGTACACAATGTCTTTTACAAAATTCTGAACATAACTGTTTAGGTATTTAGTTAATTGTGTATCAAAGTATCTACGTAAATACAGGAGAATTTGGAATTTGGTACCTCTAGGTGGCCTACTTTTCCATAAAAGCCAATTTGTTAGTGTTGAAATGACAATTTTGTGAAGTTTCATAACGAAGAGACATAACGTATTTGATTTACGGTAGAAATAGCCTAGGCGACCACGACGCGGCTTACGTGCGTACTGGCCGACGCTCGGTGGACCTATAAATTGGCTCCACAAACGGGGCCCGCCACTGTACTTGTAGCTTCATACCTAAAGTGCAGCGTGCGACTGTGTAGCGATCAAGGCTGTTCCTTTACTTGTGAGATTAGGCCATTCCTCTGTAGGGTGAGAATTGAAAGCTGATATTATTATTTCATTCTAGATTGTATATATTTGCGTGTGCTCACTGCAACGGGGGAGCAGAATATCTTCGGCGACTAGAGCTTTGCTGGTTGGACCTGGCGCATCTCGCTCTATATAATCTTACCGCATACAACGCGCCTAATTACTTCGACCTAGATAGTGTCATAATGCCATATATCATGGACAACTGGCATGCACTCCAATTACCCGAGAAGGTTAGATTATAAAACGAAAATATTCTTAAATAGACCAATTATCCTTCAATTCTTAAAATAATCATATCTTCCGCATAGATGTGGCGAACTCCAGTAAAAGAGCGCCGTGAAAGAATCTTAACTGCATTAACATCGTCTCGTAAGCGTTTCAAATGCGGCCGCGAGATGAAGAAGCGCGCCACTATTTGGGGACTGCGCTTGCGTCGTCCACCGCCGCCGCCGATGCAGCTTTCTGCCTTGGAACAGGTCCGAATACTCGTCTGTAATTCATTGCATTAAATAATTAACCTCTAGCTTCCAACGTTACTATGGGATTAATTTAAGTAGTATTTCCTTTTTTTTTTCACAATAAGTATTAAAGTTATATCCAACAGATCAAGAAAGGGGAGCCTTTGAGCGATGAGTTAGTTCGAGAGTACGCACCGCGACTTCGGTTTCTTCCGCGAGCGCCATCGCCGCAAACGCCAGCTGTTGATGACAGGTAAACGCCAGGAAAGTAAGATATCGTAATATAGCATTTTTGTTTATACTAAATTAACATATGTTTGTTTCAGTTCTCAACCTTCTAGCAGTAACGCCGATAAAAGTTCCTATAAAAATCACAACCAACGTATGATTGTTCCAGTCGATGGTCATTGGTTAAACTTGATGATGGGCAAGCGGTTCCATGAAAATCTCAACTCGAACTCTAATTCCGAAAACGATTCTACTAGTTCCTATGAGTCTGTTAAACCTACCGAAATTGACGAACAACCATCACCCTCCATTTGCACCTCTACTGCTAGAAATTCTGATGCCAAAGCTGATAAAATAGAAAAAATATCGGAACTGAACGAAAATACTACAAACGAAGCTAAATCAATTTGTGATGAAAATCCTCCAGTGCCATCTCTTAACACTTCTTTAGTTCCATGTTCTGTAAAGTTAGATAAAATATCCAAAGAGAATATAGTTGATACGAAAGTGAACAATAGTGACGTCACTAACGTCAACATCAACACACACACGACAAGAATAGCTACAATGAACTTAGAAGTATCTAAGTTGTCTACTAAAAACATTATAGAACATTCCAAAATAATGTCCCTGCAGCACATGGATAGTTTGCCGCCTTACACAAGCAACTTTAGCCATGATTTAGAGTCGTCGGGTGACGAATCCTCCAGCAGGGGCACTTTAGACGCTATAATACCACCGCTAAAAGATTTCCAGGGTAAAAATAATCCATTTTTAATGCAGAACTCTTATCCATCTAAGAAACCATTTTCTTCTACGGCAAACATATACAATAAGCAAAATGGAAAGCAAAACCATTACCATTCACGGTTCTCATTACCAGTAAACTTGAATCCGCTGATGGGTCCTCTAGTAAGGCCCTTGAAACGGAAACTTAGTGAGAAGGACATCGTGATCGGACCGAACGGTGAAGTAAAGAGAAGGAAATACAGGAGGCCACGAAAATATCTACAGTCACAGGTACTTATGTACTACTGATCACATCTTCAGTCAATTAATAAGCAAACACGAGAAAAGTTTTTTTTTTTTTCGTGAATTGTGTTTGTCGCTATCTGCTCAATAATTATAAAGGCTGTTGAATTGAATAATACCAAGTATAAACAAAAAAAATATCGTCATTTTTATATTAGAGGGCTGAGTTGCCCGCGTCTTTAAGACTGCACCCTTAAACTGGAATCCCTACACGTGTACGGTACACGGTGGGAAGACCAAAACCACCGCGAACCAAAAACAACCGGTGTAAAACAAGAAAAAAAGGATGATAGATCATAAACCATATTTTTTACCGTCATCCCCTTCCTTCGTGTTAAGGTTTTTTCTGACCTTACAGACACAAAAATAGGAGCTCCGCCTAGCGGGGCTTCGTCGACCCAGCCACGGAAAGACAAATCAGAATACAGTGTCGTTTATTTGAGTGGTAATATACCTATACAAGAAATCTGTCATATTGTAGATATGTCATTCTACATTACGTCTAAACATGGGTGGCAGTTTTGTTAAACGTATCGCAATGTTTTATAAAACGGATCTGTTTTGTAAAACAGCGGATTCTACTATCCAACTGCGACGTAAACACTACGCCAAGAATATTTTTTAAATAATACAAGTAAGGTAAAATACTGGATAGTATTGGCCGATTTTTTTGCTAATATGAGCGTCAGATTCGAAGAACGATATGACTTTATCTACAAAATGCTAACATTTTCATATAGTCAACATAAACATTTCTTCAACATGTTATCATTCATAAGTGGAGTTATAAAAGAAACTAGGTTTATTTTTCAAGGATAAATTAGACACTTAATTTAGTACCCGATAACAGCAAGAGGCGAAGTGGTTTACCTCTTATTTCAAAGTATATTTGCATAAAATAGTAGTTGGGGTAACATTTTTTTTTCTTAATGTTCATTTATTAAAATAAAATGATTCGCTGATATTTCTGTAGAATCACAAATTTCATAATTCCAACTCACTCATTCGTTTCTTCCCCATTCGTATCTTTGTATGTTAATCGTACAGCCGATTTTTAACGTTGTTGCGTGTGAAGTTCGTGAAGTCGCGACCTAGCAAAATAATGGCTTCTAATTTGGATGAAGATTTTATTATTAATATTTTATAACCTTTTCTCGTTTTTAAATGTATGTATAAACTTATAATTTTTTCAGCTGAACAAGTCTTGCCCCCTGCCAGACGACAGCAACAAACCAACCCAAATTTCAAATGAAAACGGTGAAGTCGCTCCACAAAGCGGGGGGCATATCAATAACGTGAAATTTCACGGCAGAAGACTGAGACAGAGACAAGAGAAAAACTATTATGAGAACGCACGACGGAATACGAATAATAATACTAGTAATAATAATAGCGTAAAGAGTTTACAGCTGAGTCCTCACAAAGCTAACAGCACTGCCGCCGAGGTGGACGCGGAGCAGTTGTCGGCGCTGAAGTCGAGCGTGCAGTCGTACTTCCGCGCGGGGCAGACGTGCCGAGTACTGGCGCGGCGGCTGCAGGCCGGCGCGCCCGTCGCCTACCTCATAGAGTGGGATTCTAACGCCTCGTAATGTGTGGCGATCATGAATTTATTTAAATATCTATACATATTATTATTGTAATAATATATAAGTGCTTGTCTGTAGTCTAGTTGTACAGTAAGATCAAGGAATGTGATATATTATTATTCCAATTGGATTTTATGTTTTATTTTAAATAATAGGAACATTATACAATATACTTATTTGGCGGGAAAAGTAAGGTCAATGATTAGCAATATACCTATAGATTAAACCCTATTAAAATTTAAGCTCAAATATTTCAAATCATTCATTTCTAATTTCGCGTGACTGTCGCTGCAGTTGTGGTGAGTACCACATGTCTAAGTTCTAACATAAAAGGGGATTTTTTTAATAGAGCTGTCGTCCTTCCGACAGTAAGTTTGTTAGGGTTTTTTAATTTTCTAGTCCTATTTCTTCGAGAAATGTATGTATTATGAATTCATTGGTACGTCGTGGTCGTGTCATCGTGCTATCCGTCCAAACACGTTTCCTTTCTGGTTATTTTATATTGATTTGATTTTTATAGGAATACGAGTAGAATACACAAGCTTAACTTCAATTTCGAATCAATATGAAGTTTCTATGATCACAGAACAATTTAGATATAAATAAGAGAAAGAGTTATTGATGACATTTATAATTATTAAATGTTGGAAAAATGCAAGAGAAGTTTAAAATTTAAACACGCACACTATTGAATGAAATGAAATGTGACGTGACCGGCCGTGATGAAATAGTATTGCCTACTTGGTTGATCATTAATTTCCCTGACACTAACGTGACATTTACGGAGGCATGACGCAATGATCAAAAATTATGAAGAGGGCATGAAAAAAACAATAATTTGGTGCGCCAAAAATAAACGTATGGCGTAGGCCCCGCCCATTACTTAGTGCTGCCCATGACACTTAATAAATATGAAAACATTTACAGATTATGTACTAACGACACAAATGTAATAAAATAGTAAACATTTATTCGTTTCGCCATAGTTGCCGTCCCAGGGTGATCTGATTCAGGATTGTCCATCCAATTATATCACCTTCATTGGCAGCAGTTGATGTTGTCTTATTATATTGTTCTTGATCAATTTTCTCGTATATCAAAATACGACACGTTTGAAAATCCAACTGCAAATGTAAGTTTGTAATTGTATTTTTTTTTAAAGATGTATCTACGAATTCACGATTTTAAATACCTTCACGCGTTACTGAAAAAAGAGGTCTCAGACAGAGGGTCAACAAAGTAAACGTAAAAGTGTTACTTTTATCCTTTTGAGGAACGTAACACTAAAAAGACTCAATATTCTCTAGCCACAAAGTCTCTACGATATGGGTGTAAGTAATGCAAGTTTCGTAATTTACCTTAGGAAGCCTTGTAGGTATTGCATTGTCTTGAATTCTTATTATATCCATTCTATTAATACAGGACTCTTAAAAATGTAGAGAACATGCAAATGTTTTATTGCGGCTGGTATCAATATTCTCTTCACCACTTATGTCCACTCTAATAAGAACTTCATTTTTGGTAACCTGTGTTAAAAACCGTGTATAAATATATAAACAAACCCAATATAAAGAAATATACCTTTCGAAACTTATTAAAATGATATTCACTGATGACATAACAGTAATAAATATAATTTAATCTAATATTTGGTCGAAATATAATAAGTTACACGATAACGTCAAATGATAAATCTTTGAAAAGAATTAACGCATGCTTAGCTAACTCTAAAGATGGAAAAAGAATACGGTCGTGAGCAGTATTCAAACTTGCGCCTCCCGGTTAAGTACTCCAGGTGCTCTGACCACTAAGCAGGGTGTACAATCTTGGAACAAGTGAGTAGGAAACTGGACAACATAAATCGACAAAATAAAGTAGGTCATTTAAATATACCATTGTCGTATGGCAATCATTCTTTTGCAATTTGGTATTATATCAATATTTTTTGCCTACGTAAATTAATAGATGGCGCTTAATGCTATTTTGCAACAGACTCTCAAATAAGTAAGGAAGTATTTTGTAAAAGTGAACTTGAATTTATTATATATCGGGAATATGCTGGTCGCAACTGGTTTTGCAGTCCCAGTTACTCATTCATAAAATGCACATCAGGGTGTACAATCTTCGAACAAGTGAGTAGGAAACTGGACAATTATAAATCGACAAAATAAAGTAGGTCATTTAAATATACCATTGTCGTATGGCAATCATTCTTTTGTAATTTGGTAGGGTTATATCAATATTTGTTTGCCTTCGTAAATCAATAGATGGCGCTTAATGTTATTTTGCAACAGATATCTCAAATAAGTAAGGAAGTATTTTGTAAAAGTGAACTTGAATTTATTAAATATCGGGAATATGCTGGTCGGAACTGGTTTTGCAGTCCCAGTTACTCATTCATAAAATGCACATCTGAATAACAAGACATTTATGATAACATATTAAAAGAAAATATATCATTAAATAATTTAAAACAATTTATAAAAGTAATAATATTTGTACATATTAGTTTCGACTTCCTGCATTGCAAAATCCATAAAGAAAACTTGATAGATTTAAGATTAATTTGTATCCCGATTTTTTATTCGCCATTATTGCAAAATTTAAATAAAATATTATGCGGAAAGAAGGACTGTGACGATGTTATGGACAGCAATCAATTAAAGGCAAAAAAATGTATTATGTGATTAAAGATAAATCTTTGAAAAGCATTAATTTCATTTCATTATATTCTAAATTATTCATAAGATATGAGCAATAAAAAAATGAACGGAACAAACAAATACATAAATAAAGAAACAACTCATGCTAAGCGAACTCAAAATTTATATTTCTTTGTGGAAAATGTACCTTATTGTGGCTTATATATAAAAGACTAGCGGTCCCATTAGAATCAGTTGAATCACGTATTTTTAAATCTTTGTTGTTTGTAGTTGCTTTCCTAAGTAGATACCTATATCTACCATATCAATGCACCCGTTTCTATATAAACATATGTATACGCATGTCGGAGTCCTATCGTTTACAGTAATAAAAGAGCGGACTGTATAAATATAGAGTAGTTATAATAAAAAACAAAGATAGATCAAACGGCGCCCGATCGTGCTACGTGACCGTCGCGGAAAATCGTCGTAGAGAGGTTGCGCGCCAAAACGGGGAAAAGAGCCGCAGCCGCCGCGTCGCTTCCCACCCCCGCGCACCCTTCAGGCTGCGCGGTAGTCAGCGCGGCCCGCGTTGTCCCGCGCCGTGGCATAATCCGAGCGTAGACAATGCAGTAGTGCATTCGTAAAACTATAGATGGCGTCTGTGTGCCCTGTTTCCTAAATTGAAAGCGAGAGAGGTCTCTATTTCCTATATTATAAAGTACTCTGTGATGCACATCTGAATAACAAGACATTTATGATGACATATTAAAAGCAAATATATCATAAAATAATTTAAAACAATTTATAAAAGTAATAATATTTGTACATATTAGTTTCGACTTCCTGCATTGCCAAATCCATAAAGAAAACTTGATAGATTTAAGATTAATTTGTATCCCGATTTTTTATTCGCCATTATTGCAAAATTTAAATAAAATATTATGCGGAAAGAAGGACTGTGACGATGATAAGGACAGCAATCAATTAAAGGCAAAAAAATGTATTATGTGATTAAAGATAAATCTTTGAAAAGCATTAATTTCATTTCATTATATTCCAAATTATTCATAAGATATGAGCAATAAAAAAATGAACGGAACAATATATTAGAATCGGTTGAATCACGTATTTTTAAATCTTTGTTGTTTGAAGTTGCTTACCTAAGTAGATACCTATATCTACCATATCAATGCACCCGTTTCTATATAAACATATGTATACGCATGTCGGAGTCCTATCGTTTACAGCAATAAAAGAGCGGACTGTATAAATATAGAGTAGTTATAATAAAAAACAAAGTTAGATCAAACGGCGCCCGATCGCGCTACGTGACCGTCGCGGATAATCGTCGTAGAGAGGTTGCGCGCCAAAACGGGGAAAAGAGCCGCAGCCGCCGCGTCGCTTCCCACCCCCGCGCACCCTTCAGGCTGCGCGGTAGTCAGCGCGGCCCGCGTTGTCCCGCGCCGTGGCATAATCCGAGCGTAGACAATGCAGTAGTGCATTCGTAAAACTATAGCTGGCGTCTGTGTGCCCTGTTTCCTAAATTGAAAGCGAGAGAGGTCTCTATTTCCTATATTATAAAGTACTCTGTGATGCACATCTGAATTACAAGACATTTATGATGACATATTAAAAGCAAATATATCATAAAATAATTTAAAACAATTTATAAAAGTAATAATATTTGTACATATTAGTTTCGACTTCCTGCATTGCCAAATCCATAAAGAAAACTTGATAGATTTAAGATTAATTTGTATCCCGATTTTTTATTCGCCATTATTGCATAATTTTAATAAAATATTATGCGGAAAGAAGGACTGTGACGATGATAAGGACAGCAATCAATTAAAGGCAAAAAAATGTATTATGTGATTAAAGATAAATCTTTGAAAAGCATTAATTTCATTTCATTATATTCCAAATTATTCATAAGATATGAGCAATAAAAAAATGAACGGAACAATATATTAGAATCGGTTGAATCACGTATTTTTAAATCTTTGTTGTTTAAAGTTGCTTACCTAAGTAGATACCTATATCTACCATATCAATGCACCCGTTTCTATATAAACATATGTATACGCATGTCGGAGTCCTATCGTTTACAGCAATAAAAGAGCGGACTGTATAAATATAGAGTAGTTATAATAAAAAACAAAGTTAGATCAAACGGCGCCCGATCGCGCTACGTGACCGTCGCGGATAATCGTCGTAGAGAGGTTGCGCGACAAAACGGGGAAAAGAGCCGCAGCCACCGCGTCGCTTCCCACCCCCGCGCACCCTTCAGGCTGCGCAGTAGTCAGCGCGGCCCGCGTTGTCCCGCGCCGTTGCATGATCCGAGCGTTGAAAATGCAGTAGTGCATTCGTAAAACTATAGATGGCGCCTGTGTGCCCCGTTTCCTAAATTGAAAGCGAGAGAGGTCTCTATTTCCTATATTATAAGGTACTCTGTGCCACTAAGCCATCTCGACCTCTGTCAAATGACACTTTATGTACACTAGTAGAATCACATAGGTTAAAAATTCATCAGTATGTTCGAGTAAACGTCATTCGAACATACTGATGAATTTCATCAAATCAAAGGATTACTAATCTCCCCGAATGAATAGTTACTCCAACTAAGGCAGTGTTTTTCAATCTTTGGCAGCCTTATTCGGGGGGTCGCTAGCAAAAATAAAATTTCAGTGAGAACGAGAAATATTAATAATGAAATCATTTTCTATTTGGAGTCTCTTTCTCTTTTTATTTTTAATGTCCACTATTGCCGAGGACATCAGTTCACATAAGTATAAAATGGCGAATGGCACTAAACATTTAAGAGCTTCTCTTGCCAGCTCTGGATATTCATCTTTTCTTTACAACCAAAACACGTCAAAACTTTATGAATAAAATTCAATTTCAGCATGCCGTCAGCAACTAAATCTATAAGATTTTCTTTCATTGTGGTGAGATCAGCCAGTTCTATTGCCTTATCCAAGAAAAATTTTGGAAGCAATTATGCAAGCACTGTATCATGAAAGGAATGTGAGCCCTTATCATAAGCGATTGGTCTGTTGCATTATCTTCAACACTCTTCGGAACACATGGAAAAGACTCAAATATATTGTTTTGCCGAGTTTGACCACAAATTAAGTTTTGAATGAAGTGCTGGCTGCTTTGACTTTATCTTTAGCTGTTACAATATTTTCTTCTCTACCTTAGAGGTTCTTGTTTAAATTATTAAGGAGGCTAAAAAGATCTGCCAGAAATGCTAATTTCAATAGCCAAACAGGGTCAGAAAAATGATTAGCATATTCAGATTTAGCATTTTGTAAGAACATTAACAATTCAGCTTTCAGTTCTAGGACTCTTGTCAATACCTTTCCTTTGGATAGCCACCTGACCTCTATGAATATGAATGCGGTATGGCAATGCCGCAAAGCTAGGCCCGCGCAAATCAAAATAGAGAAAACTATAAACGTAGTCTTTTCAATTAGTAACTTTCTGTCTCTGTATGGCCCAAGGGGGTCACCAGAATTTGTCAACGTATAAGGGGGTCGCGTGTTAAAAATGATTGTAAAACACTGAACTAAGGTATCGCGACCTTGGCTCACTAAATTTATTAGGAAAATCGGTACGACCGCGGAACATTTATGGCACCGTCTATTCTCGGCCCCTGAGCGAGCGAGTCAGAAGATGGACCGAATGTACTGTTACGGGATCGCAGTAACAGCATGCCGTGACCTTTCATCAAAATACGTTCAGCCGTTTTTACGTGATTGAATAACAAATATACTAACTTCCACATTAGTAGGTAGGAAGTAGAATTGTATAGTCCATTTGAAACGCAAATATTCGTTAAAATTTAGAGCACAATCTGTCATAACATGCATCTATCTCTGAAATCAGAATCCGTTATTCCGCACCGCTTGTCACGGCTCACGCCCTGTGCTTGTTATCCGCTTATGTCAATGACTCCCACCTGTTTTGAGTGAATTGCTCTTTATTAGCTCAGCTGTGATTCAATGGAAACATAACCTAGATATTGACCTGTTTGTGCTATTCGGCAATGGATACAATATGAGAGAGATTTGACATTGGTGGAAATAAAATATGAAACTTAGCTATAATGAAAGAAAAATATTTTTTTTAGCAGTTTTGAAAATTATAATAATAGCTTTTAAGTAGATTTAATTTTCTAAACAAAATCATGATTTGTAATCTTTGTCACGTGACTCGAAACACCAATCACTGCGTGATGCCACTACCCAGGTGATTGATTGTCAATTTGCAGTCACTGACAAATCATAACCCAAAATAAATCGATGAAAAGTAAGTTGCAACCACTTTCTTCGTATTTCAGAGCAGTTTTCGAAGTATTGTTACACTGGGGCACTACGCACCAATGAAATATTTACAAAATAAGTTCCTGTGTTTATAATGGTTCTGCTTACTGAGTATTGACGTCACAAAATAGGGACCGTCACTACGCGCCTTTTGGCACATTTAAAACCTATTAATTAACACGTACCTACTCTAGTAGGTACCTGTTAATTAACTATTAACAGGTACCTTCTTTAAATTTAGGCCCTTTGTAAAATTTCGTCTATAACCCTATTGTCCATGCGACGTACTTACTACCTTCTTTAACCAGGACATGAGATAATTGGAATGCTTTGTCTGGAGAATAAAGCCTCGATCTCACCCTGGATAGTAGTTGGTAGTTACTTTCCTATCACTAAAATTAACCGACGGGCAAGGTAGTTTCTGCGTTACGGCAGTTTGTAGAACCACAGCGCCTTGGTTTCTTGAAGTGCTATTGGTAGACCTTCTCTCATTTAAACAATTTCCACCCTGAACATATCAAGACGTATGGTCCCCTCAAAGCAGAATAATGATATGCTCTCTTGCTATACAAGCACACTGCGCGAGTGATATTTTCGACGATTACGGCAAAAAGATCAACATAAATCGGGCCCTAGTCTTCTTCTGCCCGGGAACTCCTTCATGGTTTTTATTACAGCAATTACGTCGTGTTTGTACTTCCTTCATTGATCTTCTTGAGAATTTTAGACCTAGCTATGTTTTGTAGATTTTAGCCATAATAATTTTTATATTCAGCTACAAAAGAGCCGCCTTCAATGGAATAGTTAAAACAATTCATAGAAATCCGATCGCAGCAATCGCAGGTCATTCGCTGTTAGTTATTGAAGAGTTCCATTGTCTATCTCCTAAGATCTTCATCAGTTCTTAATGCGCAGGGCGCTAGATAAGTTTTGTCGTACGCCGAAGCAAGTTAGTACTTGTTTGAGGATAGCTTAATTAACTTCAGTTATTACTATCCGTTGGTACTTATTTGATACGCGTAGGTAATTTTTCTCTCCTAAATGTAAAAAAAAACAACCATT
The DNA here is from genome assembly GCA_935421205.1 of Xylocampa areola. Classification (NCBI taxonomy): domain Eukaryota; kingdom Metazoa; phylum Arthropoda; class Insecta; order Lepidoptera; family Noctuidae; genus Xylocampa; species Xylocampa areola. The sequence continues at coordinate 14,899,604 of OW285201.1, forward strand.
GAGATGGCAGAGTTTACCGGGATAATCCCGCATCTTAGGGTACTGTAATTCACTGTAGTTTTAGCTGCGGCAGCGCTTTACACAAGGCTGTTTCCTAAGACAATAGCTCGGCAGGATATTGATTTATAGACATCATTTATTTATAATTTTGATAATTTTTGCATATAAATAAACAGTACTTAAGTTTATTATCTATATTTCTAATAAAAAATCACCACCTGTTGTGACGATGTAACGTCAAATAGAACGTAGTGATTATATACTCTTTGACGTCAAATCATAAGAACTGTCCAGTACACATAATTTCGCCTCGTGTATCACGCTACAAGCGTCCGCCGCCCGCACCTCTTGCGGTCCCCGTTCTCGTCATACCCCCGCGCCCATATACCCCGCAGGTGAGAACTCAATTAAGCTGTTTTATGTAATTATGATGAATTTGAATAATTAAATCAATTTTGGTCCCATCTCAATAGCCCCTATATGTTCATACATGTTTAATGAATTCGTCTTTGTGTATTCAGAAACGCAGTGATAGTTAACAGAGGTTATATCAATGGCTATTGAGAATATATTCGGCAGATTGCATATAAAATGTCAGCAAAATAAGATAATATCGATCATAATCAGTGAACTCCTTCTAGACACTGTTATATGGCTTAGAGGACCAGACGGAAGGCGGCTGGCGGCTGCTGACTAAATATCGAACAAATTTGCTCGCCACTTTTGGCAGGGGGTCAGGTCAATAACTACATTATCAGTTTTAAAAATACACAAATAAAAAACTAAACATTTAATTGTGTCATTCACGATTAAAATCGTGTACTATCATTGTAACCATACAGGTAAAAGAAAGAAAGATATTTAATTGGGAATCATGTGGCGAGGGGTACGCCCGCTAAAACGACACCAAAACTAATTCCTTCCAATCCCCAGATTATGTAGGATATCCCTCAAGTGATTACCTATTTTAAAACATTTTCAATTCATTTGAATTAGCTTTCTGCACAACACACAATAAATAACTAACTTTATCAAAGCACTCGGTTCAGGGTTTTAATAGAACTAAATACAAATTAACTGATTTTATTGCTTTTAAATTGTATATGTAAAAGGTATAACCTCATAATATTAAAAAGTATCAATTGTAACTTAATTAAACTGACTTCATATATTTACATAAACCTGTTTAGTTTGGTATGTTTAGAAACACTTGTAGTGCTCATCATATAAGCATACACAAAGTGAACCTCATCACATTCAGAAAATAAGTAATCTTTACTATGCCTTGTCAAAAATGTCCAAAGCTGCTCAAATTGGCGAAAATAAAATATAAATAACAATTTAAACAACATATTTACGTTATGGAATGTCAATATATTTTACTTTATCTACATTTTGATTTCGAGTTTGGTAAACGTTTGTAATTAAAACGTTGCTTAATAATATACAATTTTTCGTGTAGCATTGTGGTTATTGGTATAATTTTTTATTTCGTGTTAATATTTGAGAATGCAGAATTTGTAAAAAAAATACTACATGTCACTGGAGTAATCTATCTACAAACATAAAAAGACATATTCCAATGTAAAATAAATATATTTCAAATCAAATGTATGACATTTGATCTGTTTTCCATGACAGACTGATAAAAAATCTACTAACATTAAGCAATATTTATCGAAAATCGAATACGTAACAGAAATTCCATTTACTAATAAATATAAACCCACGCCGTCACTCATTGCACGTTGAATTAAAGCGTCGTTCTAATATTATGGCATAATTTATAATAATTTATTTATGTCTAACTGCTAAGCGCAACAGCGTAACTGCTGTTGTTTACACAAAACATTCAAATAATACAGCGATGCAATGAGAAATGGTGTGAAGCAGCGTAACAGGTTTCATAGTTTATTTGATTGTCTATTCACCAATTACATAAAACATGTTGATTTTCCAATTTTAATCTACCATTCTATCGTCATTAGTAGACACTATAAAACAATTATGGAAGGAAGGAGACGCCTCTAAAACGAAATATAAATATAGACTTACGAATGTAAAGAGAGTTGTTTACCTTTAAGACCTTACATATAAACTTATAATACAAGTTAATGTTAATTAAAATGCAACCCTCTAGTAAAGGTCCATAATATGCGACCACGAAATCAATAATGACGTTACAACAGTTTAAGTATACCTATTCACAGCACTTAACCACATGTTAGTCAACTGTTTCACGCACTAAACGATCACAAACTCACTTCGGTGTCATACTATCACCATAATTATCGATTGCATTGACGTAAAATTAATATTTTTATACTCATATATGTACAATTTGTTACTGTCCTCGTAAAACACATTAAAGTGATTCTTCGAATGCGGCCATCAAGTCACTTTGCATGTTCATGTCTATCTGGCCCGCCATCTGGAACGATTAAAAACAAATTCAGTTCAGTTCAAGCTAACAAAACAGTAACATGTAGGCAGAGTACTCTTTGGCAATTAAAACGATTAATAAAATTAATATTTACAAAATATATTTTTGAGTTTTTAATAACCAGGCGTTCGAGCACGGATCTTTGTCAACCAATTTGTCGAGTCGATACAAGTGTAAATGTATAAAACTTTATCGTTGTATCAAAACTTATGTCAAATTTGACGTTTATAAAATCAACAAATGTCTCGACTAGACATGGGCGTTATTGGTATTTTCTTGACGGTTACATAATATACACACACCGGCAAAATTAGAGGAACAAATGGAGATGCCTTTCATAACTCGCGGGTATTTCGACAAGTGGTGCCGTAATTAGAATGATTGGGCCTTTTTCAAAATAACATTAAGGGTCGTTTCTCTTAGGAAATTGTACCCTCCCAAGTGTTTGTTTACAAATAACGCTTCTGAGTGTTTTTGTTAAGGTAGTTGGTTTATACAGTCAATGGTGGCCCTACCTCATTTTGTTTGTTTTACTTGGAGAGTTAACATTGTATTGCGTACAGAATGAGTGATTTGCGAGCAACTGAATTCGCCAGGACTGTAACAATGATTGAGGAAGATCACACCTACCGTTCAGTCAGTCAAACGTTGAGGGTATCAGTATCCTTGATTGACCGTAATGTGCAACGATACAGACAGACAGGATCTTACGTGCGCAGGCGAGGGCAAGGCAGAAATCGTGCAACCAGTGCCATAGACCACCATTTTATAAGAGTGCAAACTTTGAGAAATCATCGTCGTTATCCCCGTAATCTGTGTCCCCGTGACGGGGACAACAGAACGTCATAAAATTTCCCTATCGTTGTCCCCCTTATACACATACGGGCAACGGGGACAACGGAAGGTTAAGATTTTACGTCTAGTTGTCCAATTAAAAAAATATATGTATTTTATAGCGGGTAATTTACTAAAACTAAAACAAGAGAAATAAAAATGAGACCTTCGCAAAAAACAATGTTATCTGTGCTTTTGTTCCGCGGCTTCATCGCCGCTCGGCGCCGGCGCATCCTTTTCAGTCACGTGTTATATGTTTATTAGGTACTTACTCCGGAAACAAATACGCAATTTAATTACTATATGATTATACACATATAATACTAAATATTTTAACAATAACATTCTATACATATAATAAAATCATAAATTATACATTTTTGTGCCGCAATCACGTACATAAAATCTGCTGGACGGATCTGGTTTTTTTTTTGTTGTGGAATAGTTTATACCCGTAAGTTAAATATAGTGTACTTTTATCCGGTAGTACCCGCGGGAAATAAAACTCACGCAGGCGGAGCCGCGGGCGGAAAGCTAGTATATTACAAAATATACTATTCTTTACATTTTAGGTCATTTTTAATTTCATGTGTATAGCTATTTGGATATTATGTCATTTTAAATGTAGGGCACTAGTATAGGTTTAATATTCTCTCTAATAGGGCACTCTCACTTATAATTTTTACGCAACGGGGACTACGGGCATAGTTTGAAAAGTATATATGACAATAAATTAACGGGGATAGCATACGGGGACAACGGGAAGTTATTTTAATTATTTTATTAATTTCCCTTTGCCTTCTGGGACAACGGGAATACAGGAATTGGTCCTATGAGTGAAGTCGAGTTTTTGCATAAATTTCATTGACGGAAGAGAGAAGATATGGAGATATCGAGGCGAACGTTACCATCAAGCAAATTTTTCCGAAACAACGGTTTGCGGTGGAGGGTCTGTAATGGTGTGGGGTGGTATAAGTTTGACGGCACGCACCGCTCAAGTCATCATTGATGGCGGTTCTGTAACTGCACACAGGTGCATAACTGAGATCTTAGAACCCCATGTTATCCCTTTTGCTCCTTTCAGGCTCAAATTTTGTGTTTATGCATGATAACGCACGCCCCCACACTGCGCGCATAGTGCGGGATTACCTTAATGAGACCGGTATAACGCAGATGGAATGGCCAGTACGATCGCCAGACATGAATCCAATAGAACATGTCTGGGACATGATTGGACGAAGGGTCCGAGAAAGAAATCCAGCCCCTAGAAACGTTGAAGAACTCAAATTGGTCCTGGTTGAAGAATGGGACACTTTGCCTCAGGAGAATGGAGGTGTCATTAGGAGCATGGGTAGACGTATTCAAGCCCTGAGAAAAGCGCGTGAAGGTAACACACGCTAATAATTCTTATATTTTTTGACTTTTATTTATTAAATTTGGCACTTCAATATTGTTTAGTTACGGCCATTTTTATTATTTCTCTGTAAATAAATTCTAAAAACCTCACATTTTGTTGTATTCTTTCGTAAAATAAACACACTCAAACAATAAATACATACATACATACAATCACGCCTGTATCCCATTGGGGTAGGCAGAGACTATCGATTTCCATTTGCTACGATTCTGACACACCTCTTTCGCTTTATCTACGTTCATTAACCTCTTCATACATGCTCGCCGACTTAGGTTGCTCCTACAGATCAGGAGCAACCTAAGTCGGCGAGCCGGCACTTTTATTGAGAACGTCCGCTATTTGATTGGGGTACGTTCGTCGTGGTCGACCTGCCCCGACTCTTCCATCCACTTTCGCCTCATGTACTAGTTTAGTCAATCGCCTTTCATCCATCCTTTCTACATGCCCAAACCACCTTAGCATACCCTTCTCAATCTTTGTCACTACATCCTCTTTCACTCCACAACATTCCCTTATCACATTGTTCCTCACTTTATCTTTTAAAGTTACGCCAGACATACTTCTAAAAGCTCTCATCTCTACTGCAATAATTCTGCTTTCATGTTTCTTCTGCCACACCCAATTTTCACTACCATACATAAGAGTTGGCACTAACACCCCTCCATGAACGGCCAGTCGCGACTTTTTTGACACATTCCGGCTATCCATGAAATTGTGTAATGCCCCATTCACCTGGTTACCAACAGTCACTCTCCTTTCTATGTCCTTCACATGCATCACATCCCTCGTAAACATAGATCCCAGATAAACAAACTTTATCACTTGTTCCACTCTTTGGTCACATATCAATATATTGTATTTGTCATAATTTCGTCCCTTTCAAAAACCATAACTTTCGTCTCACTTACATTTACTTTCATTCCCTTATTCTTAAAACCACCATCCATTAGTGTTACCATCTTTTGTAACTCTTCCTCCGAAGATGCAAGGATAACTTGATCATCGGCATAGAGGAGACATTTGACAAATAACCCATTTATTTCTAAACCGCATTCACTCTCTTTCAAATCCTTAAGACAACTGTCCATGAATAGTTTAAACAACCACGGTGGCGCTACACATCCCTGCCTAACACCCTTATCGATGCTAAACCATTCGGTGTAGGCCCCGTTTATCCTAACAGAAGCACTGGAATCTTCGTAGAGAGATTTCAGTGCCCCAATCAGGCTGTCATTTACCTTATACATGGACAGTGTGGCCCACAGTTCATTCCTCGTCACTCTGTCGTAGGCCTTTTCCAAATCCACGAAAACGCAATAGACTTTTTGGCTTTAGGCCAAGAATTTTTCAGCTATGCATCGTAAGGAAAAGACCTGATCCGTACATCCCATGCCTTTTCTAAATCCTGCTTACACATCCCACATTTTTTCGTCTGTCTCTTTCATTACCCTTTCAATCAAAACTTTAGCATACTATTTGCCGACAACACTGAGAAGGCTTAATGCCTCGGTAATTTTTAAACACATTAAATCTCAAAAAATCATTGCGTTAGGCGAATATCTAACCACGGGATAGTTATGAATATGAGAATTCAGTTTTTCGTTCAGTTCCATATGATTTGGCGTTGTAAAAACAGTTTTCTGTGAGTAGCATATCGATCCGATATGTTGTGTGTAAAACCGTTTTAAGTTACGATGTGATATATCGGACTCATGTCTAGTCTCGACAAAACCATGCTCGCACCACAGAAATGCTTTAACTATTAACAAACAAAATTTAGTTTTTAGACGAGTAAGAATAGATGTCAGTGTTTTTAAGGTTAGAAGCCAATCAAGTGTCAAAGTTGTTCGAGCTGTCCATATATATATCTAACATGGCTTCGCGATTATCTATACAAATAAATAAAATTGAAGTGTCTATTTGTAGTGTCAAACTAAGAGCTTTTTACTAAATGCATATGAAAGTATTTAAGATAAATATTATATTTTTAAATAAACAATTTTTAAAACTTTTGTCACTTTTTGTACTTCTACTTAAAGGATTGGCCACAAGTGGAAGGAGGGAACGAAGCCCTGCAGTGGGATGGTATAAACTAATAATAATAATAAATTGACAGTCTATCTGTTTGTTCCGGCTAATCTCCGAAACAACTGGGCAGATAGCTGATGTTATAAGGAGTAGTTTAGGCTACGTTTATAATAAGATTTCGGCCTGAAATTCCACGTGGGAGACGCTGCGGGCACAGCTAGTTATCAATATTAATAACAACTAGGACTATCAAGTTTAGTCAAAGAATTACTAATTCTATAAATGACATTGTTTATACGGTTGACTCTAAAAATTTCCTATTCTATGAAGGACCAATTCTACAAATGACTTATTTAAGGAAATACTAGCAAAAGGCAAATAATTGACATTCTACTGGGAATAATGGGCATGCACTAGTCACTACAGCAATAATGCGATCAGAGCGCCTGGAGTATTTATCCGAGAGGCGCAGGTTCGAATCCTGCTCACGACCGTGTTCTTTTCCTGAAAAATTATAACTTTATGTATAGAGTAATAAATATACTGACAGCCTCTCGACGACGGCGTTCCTGTTCTCGCTGGCGCAGGCGCTCGCGCTCGGAGGCGGCCGGCTTGTCGGGCGCGGCGGTGGCGGCGGCGGCGGCGGCGGCCGGCGGAGACGCTCGCGCTACGGGCGACACTCGCGGCGACGCCACCTCCGCACTCTCCACCTTGCGCACGCCCTGACCCACCCTGCGAATTAATAATGTAATCCGTTCAAGTTAGGCCAAAAAATAGGGGTTCAAATTCGCATAGAGCTGAAAGAACAATGGCAAGTTCCCTTACTACGTTTTACCTGACATAAATTTGTAGCGTCTATGTTGGAAAAAAATATAAAAACATAGGGCTCCCATTACTTAAACATTATCAATGAGATTTTTTATTCTAGGGACATGAAAAAAAATGATATTAACATTTTTGTATTTTGAGGTTATGAAAATATGTAATTAGGTAATCAACTTAAGATTGACGCACTATATCAAAGAAAAACACTTACAATACGAAATATAATAGCCATCTATAGCGTTATAAAGTCTTAAATAGAATACTAACTGCACCAGCGCAGAAATAGTATTTGTCCCTTATTACTTTATGTGGCTTTATGGGAAGAAATGTGCCTATCCATCTCGTATCAAGCTTCTACGTTTCCGGAATCTATAAAAATCGATCCAGTGGTTTTGCCTTAGAAATGTAAAAAGAACACAAGTAACAGAAAGACGGACAGTTAAATAATATTGTTAGTATGATATGAAATGAGTAGGTATGTTACACGGCCTATCTAGCATATCCTAAGCGGTGAATTAAACAGTTATCAATATTTTTTATTATTTAATTATCCTCTTATTTCAATATAGTCCAGGAACTCTGCCGGTGCCAATATATTATTCTGATGCCTGGTCCATCCAAGATACCACACGAGAGTCATGACGTGTGCGCATCGATCAACTAAACAATTGCAGCAATATTCTACAATGCCTGATCGGTCAGAATTATTATTTTTCTACTTTAATACTGCTTTCGTGATATATGTTTCGATTTTATTCTACCTCTTATCAAATTAGCTTCACCACTGCCTCGTAAGCTATACTCATGGAGGGATCCATTACTTTACTACACACTTCAATCCTATATCCGTCAAGTCCATGGGTATTGCGAGGGTCAATATTAAAGATAGATCGGAAAACCAGGAAATAAACTGCGAAAGCAATGACGACAAGTCAAGCGAAGCTAGCTAGACTAAAAATAAAAACTGCTAAGTTCAATTCAATTCAATTATTCAATATGGCAAGCAGTCATCTATTATGACGACAATTCTGCCAAAGTTATTAGTTTTTTTTTTCTTGTTTATGGCAAAGTTATTAGTTCTACTTCTGTGTAAAAAACACTCAGTATTGTCAAAATTACATTCTCACATAATGTTGCCAGAATATTTTCTGCTAATTACAATTAGTGATGTTTATTATTTAATAAATTAATATTTTATTATTACAATATAGTATTCTTTCAAATCCAACACGTAAATAATAATTATGCGAGACAGTCTGTTGTACAATCAGTCTAGGGAAGGACTTTTCAAAATATTTTAGTTATTATTTTCTACCGCTAAAAGTCTTTTTTTTCTTTAAATGGTAACTCTGGTCATTCAATATATTTTCTTCCACAGATAGTTAACACCGGATATGAATTTAATCAATTAAAAGTTCATTATATAAATAATTTAAACTAAAGTTCCACATGTAAAAGTAATTATGAATAAAAAACACACTAATAATTTGACTAAGTTTTGCATAACCCACATTTCTAGACGCTTCATAAAACACTCAGGTAAAAACTCGCCATTGTTCTTTGGAAAAAAAAGTCCCCATCATCAAAAATATTCGGTGTCAAATTTCGCAATCTCGGTTTATACATCTCAAAAGATACTGGTAGCAAAAGAAATGTGGGTGTACAACTGTTTACGCCTCTGTCTACACCTAAGAATATATTTAATACAAACGAAGGGTTGCAAACCCCACCACCCCCGAAACTCCAAAATGTTTACATGTGTTCCAAGCGTCATAAGGGGCAACCGCTCCCCGAAATAAATGAATGTGGGTAATCGGTCACTAGAATCGTTATGTAATTCGATTTTATATTACATTTGGTGAGAGTGAATTTCTCGACTTTTATTCATAGTTTTAAGCGAATGAATCTTTAAATTCTTAGAATCTTCTAATAAAGTTATTATATTAAATGGAAAAAGAATACGGTCGCGAACAGGATTCGAATCGGCGCCTCCCGGATAAATACTCCAGGCGCTCTGACCAGTAAGCCATCTCGACCTCTGCTCACCACCGCGAATTCTTCTTCCATATTTTAACCATTTTATATAATAACTTTACAGTTCGCTAAGCATGCGTTAATGCTTTTCAAAGATTTATCTTCAATCTTCTAATATATAAAAATCTCGTGCCACAGTGTTTGTTATCGAACTCCTCCGAAACAGTTTGACCGATTTTATTATATTTTTGTGTATATTTAGTAGGTCTGAGAATAAGTTGTAGGCTATTTTTTATACCCCTAGGTGATAAGGGTCTTATGCAGAAAATTTATATTGGAGAACAACGTTTGCAGGGCAGAGCTAGCATATTATAAAAATCGATATTTTGGTTACCGATTTGTATGCGTCACATACCTAGTTAATTAAATTATAGCTCTCAAAAGCGGCTTTTTACAACTCGAAGAGTTTTAATTACATAAATATGAACGAATCTGGAAACATGAATTTTATTTCGTTGTCCACTTTACTTGGAATAAACATTTAATGTAATTTAATTACACAAAGACTTACCTCATTTTTTCCTCGTCCGGTTGTCGCCTTTCTGTTTCTTGTCGTTGTCTTTCTCTCTCAGCTTGTTCCTTTTTTCGCAACTCCTGCTGTTCGATAAGTGCTCTTTGACGATCAATCTTCTCCTTAGCTTGCTTTTTGAACGCCTAAATACAAATAGTATTATATTAAATATTGAACAATAGATTGTATAAATGTATGGTTGTTAAGTAAAGTGTATATCTTGAACACTCATAGCGAAACTCACTTGGAAACTATCCATAACAGGTTTTTGTTTTATTTGGTGATTGGTTCCCATATTTGGTATACTCTGTGGACTTCCAGCCTGCGCAAGAGACGACCACGAGCTAGCATTTTTCAAATTTTGTTCCTGTTTAAGTTTGAAACCTTGTGCAAAGTTTGTGTTTTTAGATTCTTCCATCTTTTTCTCCATTTCATATTTAACTCGATCCGACATATTATTAGAAATCATATTTGGAACTCCCATAAGGTCTTCTATAGGTTTTGGCGTTAATAAAGGTTTTATATCTTCCTTCTTTGCCGCAGGCGTAATTAAGCATGGTGCATTAGGTATATTAAGATGGGATTGAGAAATAACGCTGTGTGGAGCCGGAGGTATAGGGTCAAATATTGACGATACAGGCGGAACACCAGTCATGCCAGCTATGATAGGATTTACATCAGGTCGCAACATTTCGCGTTCATGTTGCATTTTTTCTACATAGCCATTGTGAGGCGGAAGATACATTTCAGTTTTAACCTGTTCTGGCATACGAGCAACCTCCGTCAAACCTCCTAATTGTGCCATTAAGTTTTGATGAGCGGAGTCTGGCATCATTTGAGGTTTAGGTAGAGAAAATTCTTCTTCAAGGCGCATTGACGACTCTGATACTGCGACACTAACATCCATGGGTACATCCGCCTTAAGACTCCGCTCGAGACTAGCCAGAGACCGTTCAATTGGATCGATGTACTGAGACGGATCAACTTTATCCAGACCGTTACGTGGTTCAACTTTTGGTATAGGCTTCTGATCCTCTATATCACGTACAATAGGTGCAATAGAAGAGTCAGGAATAGTGTTAGTAGGCTGCGGCGGAACTGGCGCGGGCACCACGAGCGTGGGGACCGGCGGCGCCGCGGCTTCCTTGAGCTCCACGCTCGGCGGTGGCAGCACTTCCGGCGGCGCCACCGCGGGCTTCACATCCGCGGGCGCCGGGGTCGCCATCTCCACTGCAGCAGTCACGGGAACGGACGCGGCCACGGGATTCGCAACTGACACGATCGGCACGGGTTTCTGCCACAAACGATATACGTTCAAAGTAAATATATACCTACAAACATGGTTACTTTTCATTACTATAAGATCAATACTTACAGCTTGCGGCGGATGTTGATGCTGCTTTTTCGGTTTCTTTTTGGGCGTCCTACTGGGACCCGTTCCTGAAAATAAAAAAGATGTGGAAGAATGCGAGCCATCAGAAAGTAACCTACTACAGCATCAATTATATATAATACTTAACTTGAGACACAGCATCATGATCCAGCAAACACAAATTCTTTCATAAAATAAAAAAGCGAGGAGAAGCCATAATGTGTACATATTTGGTATTATGTTCACTGATACCTCTCTTTCTTGTGTCAAATTATTGGTAAACGTTATTTATAAAGAATCCTCGAGCGTCTGTAATGAAGGATAACTATTACAATACTTGTGACGCGTATTATTTATAGTTCAGATCTCAGGGCAGCCAAATGAAAACCAATATAAGTTACTTAAGAGATTTACTTAAATTGTTATATATTGAAATATATACAAAGTTTATTTCCACTCACTCTTATATCTATAAATTTTTAAGTCATGAGTTGATTAAATCAATCTTACATAAAATATTACACACAGTGTTTATGTTTACATGTCAACTCTCTACAATAACATTACAACAAAATGTTGCATTCAAGTAACTAATTGCACCACATACTATTAGCTTAAAATGAAAGTTACTTCAAATTGGAAAACGGAGGACCCATCAGATTATTCAAAACATTTCTGTGTAGGATTTAAGCATTTATTTTTAAGCATACCTATAAAATAATTTGTTTATAAAATTAATATTTAAATGACTTTACCTAATGAGATTTATCAGTTCTTTTCTAATGGGTCCAAAAATAAAATGTAAATATTACCAAGTCTTGTCAGATAATCTCCATTATGACAATAAAAAAGAACATTGTGTATACAGTAAACTTTTGTTCTCTTCCCTCCTTGTCTCTTTGTGGGCGACAGAAGGGACTTTAGATATATTAATATGTTTACTACATACTAACTTATATTAAAGATCTTTTGAAGCAACCTGCAAATTGTACTTGATAAAAATATATACTATGTAAGTAATGGACTATTGGTTATGATTTTCATTGGGATGTTACTCCACTTATACTCTCTCATTACTCAACAAAATTTTAAATACTAATTGTTCTAGTCTGATTCAATTGAGCTACTCAATCTGAATAATATAATCTAAAATATAACATATAGGTACATATACATAGTGTAAAACTTTCTAAATAAGATGACAATAAAAAGTATACAAGTAAAATGATCAACATTTTACCGAGTCAATCATAAAATGTGATGTTTTTGACAAAAATAACTTATATCAATTAAAAACTGCTTCAACAGGCCTAATAAATAATGTAATGGAATTTATTTATTTAGGCCTATGTTAAACCCAAATTTCAAAACCATGAATTTATAAAAAAAATATATACAAACAGGTGTTCATAGAGAATCATATGAAATACTTTAATTTCAGAACACGGACCAAATAAACGTAACGAAATATTTGCATTAAACCTTGATTAGTGAATGAACCTTGTCATAAAAAATAACTAAAATTACATACGCAATGTAAATCCAATCTTCAAGACAGTGTGTTTACATGCGTATTTCGATACAGAACATAATTATATACAAAGAAGTCATAGAAACACTATTTGTTCAGATTTAGTTGTAGACGTAAAGTTCCGAGTTTCATACAACCAAACATAATTAAAAATCATATTTAACATCACATATTACATACAATGCTCACAATATTGTGTAATATTGTAGTATAAACAAAATTTTGTTGACATTAGCAACCAGTTAGTTATTACTTTAAACAGTTATATTTATACTGATTTTTTCATGTTTGATACACTAAAACTGGCTCACACATCTGAAGCATGCATCCATTATATACATTTCATATTCAGTTTCATAATATATTATTTCTTGTAAATCACAAAGATTGGATTCCTAATATGGATGCTTGTAATCAGTTATAAATTATAACCTTCCGATAATGTATATTATCGAAATATTATAATTTATATGTTTGACATATAATATGCTGGAATAACACTGATATATAAATGAAAAGTAACATAGTTTATGTGTAATCTATTTTACTATTATGAACAAATCCTCGTCAATTATTAACAATGTTTGCAAACAATTTGTGAAGGAAGGAGGCCAGCTTTAGGTATTTTTATGTTTATATAGACAATTTTGATTCACACATAACATCAAATTTTTGAGAGCAAGCATCAAAGTGTATCAAGCATCAAACCAATAAAACATACCTTTTCAATACAATAAATTTTTAACTACAACATGTCACAAAATTACATCCTCCATTGTAACAAATTGAGAACTGTGTCCATCATGGGGCTAATTTTGCTTGCTAAGTTGGTATCCGTCCTTACACAATTGTTTGCAATAGTCCCTATGGCTGCGCTCGACTCGCCAGCTGCTCTCGGAGATCCTCTTCGCTTCGCAACACTGGACGTACCGACACTACTATCTATTCTTGTTCTTATCATAGTTTTCAAGCCTCAATCATTATTATGTGGGTTTAAATTTCACACTCAAAAGCAATTAGTAACCGTGAGATCTGAACTTTCCAATAAAAATCCATAAAAGGAGATCGAAACTTCAAGGATGCAAATTAAATAACATCGCGTTTGAGGACATGATATAGTTAAAAATATTAATGTGAAAAGGTATTTCCTATTGGTTTATGAAAGCAAACCAAATAACATCTTACTCTTACCAGCACCAATAACATAGTATCAGTGAACACCATAGCTGGCTTCTCCTCCTCACTAACAACTGTTTTGTGCCTTTACCAACATTTCTTATATTGCGCAGCAGACTAAAGACTCGTATTATACATTATTGAATCAAACTTCAGGTGGTATCACTCTCCAATATCACAGTAATGAAAAATAATATGTACTCAAAACTACTAACGCAGAACTCACACCCATACTCTCAACAACACAAACAATATGGTACACATTAACAGGATAAGTAAGGATTTTATTATTTCAATATGTGGTGCTAAGGTGAACCTTTTTTGTTAATTTAGCACCTCATAATAAATCCCCGTTCAATTAAACCATTAGCTAACACATCCACACTATGGCTTTCAAATTCAAGAAAAATCTTTGAAAAGCATTAACGCATGCTTAGCGAACTCTAAAGTTATTATATTAAATGGAAAAAGAATACAATAATAGAAGAATAGAAGAATATAATAAGCCATGTCGAGATGGCTTAGTGGTCAGAGCGCCTGGAATATTCATCCGGGAGGCGCAGGTTCGAATCCTGTTTGCGACCGTATTCTTTTTCCATTTAATATAATGGCTTTAAAATTGTTTTCTTTATGTATATTGGCTTATTCAAATTAAACAAAACAGAACATAATATTAACATCATCCCTTGGTTATGATGACCTAATTCAATACTTGACGGATGCACACTCCACACTCATTATAAATAATAAATGAGAAAAAAGAACAACTGCCAAATAGAAATGTTTTTTTGTTAAATCCTCAATAATAAGTTTTAATAAATAAATACTATATAAAGAGCGGCTGGACTGGGCCTTTTGGCCCCCAAGATATAATTTCAGAAAAATAACTCATTCCATAAAATTAAATACCTTACTCTGATGATAACTCATTCTAGCAACTATTCAGTGTCATGCTCTTTTCATTCATTCTGTCACTGTCATCAATTTCAGACTAGAAACATATTTAACCGTTTATGCATTTCGGCATTTCACATCTTTAAGAAAACTCGTGTTTGGTCATATTACTAAAAAATACTGGCAAAGGTAAAAAACTTATAATTCTGTCTTTGAAATGTTTATGAAAAATTGCTAATAACCTATATATATTTATATATCTCAAGCATTTAAACATATCCATACAAGTGAAATATCCATCTTAATTTAAATGCAAGTATCAATAAAATCTATTACTAAAACTGTAATTTACATTGTATGGTACAAATAGGGCACCACTCAAGTGCTATATTTTGTGTCTGTCTGTGAACGAAATGATAGTATTGATTACAAAGTCGTCGGCAATGAGGTCTAACCTGCTTCACTATCACTGCTGTCTGACGAGCTGGTGTCCGTGCTCGACGACGAGTTGGACGAGTCCGAGGAACTCGACGACGAAGACATGCCGCCGCCTAGCGCCTCTTTACAACCCTCTGCCGACAATAAATATGCATTACTAACACAAACAAATACCTACATGGTTAAAGATGATAGGCAGCCTATAAGGACCGGGAAGTCTGGTTTGACCACCTATTTCAGAATGGAGATAATTCACTTTCTTGACATCTATGGGTCGGATCTCCCATAATAGATGTACCAATCTATAAAACTGGTTCAGTGTCTCTAAGATATATTCGATCTTGAAAAATATTTTATATGAACTGCATTTTATTGCTGCTATGCAGTTAAGATTTATGTGTTCATACTATTAATACATAAAATCAACGGTCAAAGCAACCGATTTCTGTTAACACATTAACTAATAAATCAGATGAAGATCGATCAACAAAAAACTTCGAACCTGTTAAAATCACTTCAGTGAATCGTGAACAGTTCCGGGTTCTTGAAGAAATTGTTTGTTAAAATAAGGATTCTAATGTCCTCTTACACAATATTCCTGAGACAATAACGATATAAGTTTGTAGGTACAATTTTCGTATCTAAAAAGATAGTATACAAGTGACCTTTATATTACATATTTCTATAGGGAACATAATTATGCTCTATATATTTTTCCTATAAAATAGTAAACAATAATAAGAAAATGCTAATATATAACCACAATGGAAAATATAAATGTAAAATATTTTGCGATTTTAATTATTACATGCGCTTTTCGAATTTTTCGTAGTGAAACAGCTATCACTATTACCTACAGTTTAATTAATGACGAAATACTGTTTTTATCTACACTAAGTGTAGATTAGTGTAGATAAGAACAGTACTATATTATAAAGTTATATTTTACTTTATATGTTTGCAAGTTTGAAATATTTTTTTCAACTCTCTTGCTCATAAAGTTGCTCTTATTGCACCGCTTTTAGGTTCACAATGAGGCTTCATTTTTAATCACGCGTGCTTTTTCTTATTTTTACCGCTTTAGTGCGGTAATAGAAAAAGAGATTTTCTTTTAAATCTCAGCAAAGAGTTTGGATGATTGAAAACTCCTTGATAAGATTTATTTTTGTGACTGTGCTAATTTAAATATGACAAATAAACATTTCGATTCTTCAAATTATTCCTATTTATCAACTAATTAACATTAATTTGTATTATAAACGTCAAACCATAGATTGTCAAACTTAAGTTCAAGCAACTTCATCAAGTCAAGCCTCTGCTTCTACTCGCGCGTGCATAGATCATAGACCCGGTGCACGAAAACGAAATCCAGGCGTCATTTTAACAAAATAAATTGAATCGGCTTTATTATTAAATTTTCTCGCAAGGGTCTTGAAATACATCGTATAAAACTCGTGAATACAGACATCAAAGTATTTGCTGAAAATTTAAAATATCTAAAGCAAAGAATTTGATGTCTATAAACTCTTTGCTGAAATTTACTATTTTTGTAATTAAATACAGTATTAGTTAAAATGTGACGTTTCAATTAATAAAAAAAAGTTTCTGTAGCCGAATTAGCATTAATGTTATCAATATAAAAGTATTAATTTTATTTTTTTATAATATTAGACTGTTTGGCATCTTCGTTAGTGAGTCTGATGTCTTCCACCTGCGCGCAAATAGATCATAGACTCGGCGTTCGAACTAAAATTCGCTCGCAATCATAATTATAAAATGTATATAGTTGAATGTGTGTGTCTTTGCAAAATGTAATTTTATGTTATTTTATTATTATTTTTCCTCATACGACGCGTGCCCTAATGGTCAACAAGTCTTGGTCGGTCATTGCTACCATACCATTCAACCTCGACTGTTATGACCAACTTAGGGCACTTGTATCACAATGTACTATTCTTCAATAGGAAGCTACATTATCACTGAATAACATAGGCTAATATTTCAATTAAAAAAAAAATGGGATGCCTACGAAAACTTCAATAATGTAACCCAAGATGTTAAAAACCCACACAAGAAGACAATTACGAGTCTGACTCGCCCACCGATGGTTCCGTATAAATTTGTAGGTACATATTAACAGTTTACATAAACAGTTTAGAAATCGAGTGTCGCAGTTTTATCCGAGCTTTTCTCGAAATTCTGTTTCCAAAACCTATAAAGGCTATATTTTTTATGATTTAATTACAAATGTATAGTTTTCAGATTTTCCCTGTTCTTGTAGTATAAGACTATATTACTTGTCAAATTACATAGGTCAACGGAATAGACCTATACATTTTGATTCCCTTGAGAGTTTCGAAATATTCATTTTTTGCGGCATTCAAGGGACTGTAGACCTGGGTATCTGGTTTTAATTTCAACGATACCTGCTTTAGCTTTTTTCACAAATTATATGTATCTAAAAGATACACGTATAATATAATTTACAGTTGACTTTTCACACTCGCTCATTAGTTTCGCGTCAAATAAAAGCTAGCTCGGCGATGCTCTGTTGGTGGTCAGACCACTCACTGAGCGACACTAGCGCGGTACAGGTACACTAGTAAGCTCCCACTTAGCCCAGCGACAAAACTATGTATCTAGTCGCTGCTCCCCAGCTCGTTACCAGTTAGTCTCGCTACTCGCTTATAGCCGGTAGTGGGACCGGTAACTTATTACGTACACCTGTCCCATTTTTTGTCATAAGTAAAAAACAATAGAATGCTAACGACGTAATGTGTTTGGTCGGATCGGAATACAATATATCTCATCCTCTTAGTTCGACAATGTGATAGAATTAATTCGACGCATGATGGTGGCAATTCTAACAACAACTTAATTAAAATTAGAGCATTACTCTTTATACAAACTGTTACTATAACAGCGAAACATGCCAAACGATAGGCGTCCATAAGACTGTACGTTGAATATAAATTCGTAGCAATATAATTACTAAGGCAAATGGCAGTGCTTTTTCTGACAATAATAATTATAACTTGGCTGACCTAATAATAAATAGCCATCAAGATATATAGTAAAAAAAAACGAATGCTTTAGAATCACCAGGATTATAAAGTCCAATATTGGAACTTAAATAAAGACAAAAACAACCCAACATCAATGACAATCAATTCTAGTAGATGATAGTATTCTAGTGTCCATAGCAAATAACAAATCATGTAATAACCGCTTATTTATTCTGGACCAAAAAGCTCAATTTATTCAACAAATAAAAAAATAACTGACCTTTTTTCTGTTGCTGTTTCTTATTTGTTCCTAGTTGCCCAGATACATCTTGCAGTCTTTTTTCTAATTCTTGTTTCTTTTCTGCTATTTGTTCATCCTTGGATTTACCAGATACTTTTCTATCTGTAAATAAACATTAAACAAATATAAGTATTTGAAATTATGTTAATCACACAAGTGTTGGACTATTTCGGTATCACCAACATTATTCGCCCAAAAGGATTAGGAAGGGATAAATATATCAGAACTATTAAGGAAGGTGAAAATAGGAGATCAAATTAGACTACACGGGTATTGTGTTAAAACTTAAATAAATACCAACAAGTTTGTTTATACTTACTTAGTTGTCGCACATATAGTTTACACATAAGCTTAGGTTATATTATACACAGCGTGAATATAGTGAACTAAAGGGTACATAGGAAGAAAGGAAAAGGTAAATAATGTCGGTTTAACTCACAATAAGGCTTACGTGTCTTTTTCCGAAGACATGACGCGACGTAGTTTTCCAGTTCCCGAAGTGTGGATGGTTTTAATGTTTCGAAATCAATTTCAATTTCATCTGGATTAGAGTCTCGTAAAGAGGGTTCTCTACTTTGTATGATGTGGACTACTTTGCCCAATTTGTCACCTGTTTAACAAAAATATTATAAAATAAATCAGTATATCCTAAAATTAATAATTAAGGCATATTCACAGAAATAGGAATAATAATATAAGGAATAAAGTTCAAACCCCGACTGATTTAAGGTCAGCTTAAAAACTAAATATCAACCGAGCAAGTCGATGTATATGTCGCAGATAGATGGAATATATAGATAGAATGCCGCTGTTTTACAAAACAGAACCGTCTTATAAAACGGCTGAACAACGTTCGGCTGGATTGCCATTGCGATACGAAAACTGCTACCCACGTTTGGACATAATGTAGAATGACATATATTATCTACAGTCAGATAGTTTTATTTATTGTGTAGATATATTAAATGGACAGTCCAACACTCAAGTAAAACGAATATACTGTATTCTTAATGGCCATTCCGCGGCTGGGTCGTCCGGGGCTCCTATTTTTGTGTCTGTAAGGTCAAAAACAATCTAAACACGAAGAACCTAACCTGACCGTGTCGGGGTACACGGAACTCTCGAGCTCACTTCGCTCGCTCATGCGTCATTATTATTTATTTTCTTTGGTAATCCCGGTGTCGTATCAATTAGTAAAGTAGTTCAGTATTTATGTCAATCTAAATTTCCATTTTAATTTTTTTAAACAATAATTTTATTAAAGTTAGTAAAATTATTGTTTATGTATTTATTCCAAATTCCAAATACCAAAATATGCATTATTTCAGAGTATCCATTAGCCCCAAACTAGGCTAAGCCTTGGGCACCATGATGCTGATTTCATAATTAACATTCTAAATTTCATTTAGCGAGTTAAAACACACAGAACTATGAGCGGCAAAATTAAGAACTAAAATCTGACGTTTCATTTCACACTGTCATACTTAACCTCTGATAGTTGACTCGGTGCATTGATAAACGCAAAACCTTTATAAGATTCTGCGTGTTATAGTTCAGTAATTATGCAAAACTGCTGAACTTTTTGCAGATGTTTCACATACCAGCACTGTTTTGTAAATCAGCTAGCAGTTTTGTAAAACAGCTGATTCTACAGTCCATCTGCGACATACACACACAAAATAAGATTTTCAATAAAATAAAAGTATAAAATACTGCAAGCGGCAATGTTAAGTGAAACAACAATCACAGCGAAGAAAATCAAGAAAGGAACAAGGTTTTATTAGGGCAAATAGCTCTAATTTGCCCAGAATTGATTTGTTGTTGTTGGGAGAGTTTCCTGCGTCAAGTAAAGACTATTGCTGATCTGAATTTGGAAATGTTAAAACTTCCTCATAGTACATTTTAATAATCTTATTGCTAAGTAATATTTTACTCACACAAGCCTTTTTTATTTATAACTTAGGGCCGATTTCCCCATTTAAACTAAACGCAATCAGTTCAAGCTGAACTCAGTTCACGTGGTTAACTGATTTCAGAGCTTCAGTTTGCATTTCACCAACATAAACTCATAAACGCAGTTCAAGCTGAACTTAGTTTTGACTTCTGAACGCCTAACGTTTAGCTTATCTAAACGCGTTCAAGAGCGGGCTTGTCAAAATGGCGGAATATTCTTCAACACAGTTTAACATAGAATATTGATTTTGTTGTTATTTGAACTAAATAAGATATTTCGCTATTGTATAAAGCCGAAAACTACTTATAATTAAACACGTTCAATAGTCATAATAGAGTTTCCTATAAATATGTCAGCACCAAAAATGCTAAATTTTGAAATATTTATTGTTTACTTATATATTAATAAATATATATTTAGGTAATCACCTAACAAAATCGATTAAATCTATAATTGTGACAACATTTACATTAACTATAAAGTAATATTAGTTTTACTACTTATTACCTATTTCTTAAAACTCCACTAGTAATAATGAATTCGTAACTATATTTGCTGGGATCTCAGAAACGGTGACTCTTAAAAGAAAAAGTGTTAAGATTTATTTATAGATAATTGCATAGTCTACAATTATAGTCTGGTAAAACTTACCGTTTGACTGAACAACGCAAAATACCAATATTTACGAAATTTGACCTTGAATTTTTTTTACAAATGTCGGATTGATGGGGACTTTTCACATTTCTTTTATAATGGTGTTCCGAATATTCGTACAAATTTTCAGCTCTATGCGAATTTTTGTAAACCTTCATGTCTAACATGTTAACCGGGCTAGTTTAAGAAAAAAATATTTGCTATTTGTTATGGATTCATTTATAAACTTACCGATAATTTAAAAAAAAGTTACTTAGAATGACTTCACGGAATTTTCATTGTGATCACCCTAAGCAAGAAATGATTAATCAGTAATACCATAAAACAACTAAAGTAAGTGTAAGCCATGACTGACCAGGCAGCTTGTTGATGTCTAGCGAGAGTTGTCGCTTCTCGTCGTAGGACATGGGCTTGGCCTGGTCCTCGTCGTCGGTGTCGGGGTGCGGCGGCACATGCGGCGGCGGCGCGGCCGTGGGCGTGGAGCTCTTTTTCTTGCCTGGAGCCGCAGCACGCGCACCCGCCTTGCCACCTGCACCACCGCCGCCACCGCGCTTGCTGCCTGTCTTCCCTCTAACGGTGCTAGGTGCTAAAACCATTCATAACTTTTTAATTCTGAGCAATGCATGTTCAACATGACTTCCGCGGTATATATCTTTTAGACCCAAGTTTACCAACAATAAAGACACATCATCGATACATTTATTTGACCACATTCAAATGTCCATATATTTGGTTTTGACGCAGAATGTCCGGTTCGCAATTGTTAGGTACGTGTATGTCCAGTTCCCAAAACCATCAGCGATTCTCGGAATGTCAAGGTTTTTTCAATGGCTTAGGTAATAGTATTTTTGTAAAAAAAAAATACTAATATATTCTATACCTTTATACAGTGATTATAATCTGTAAACGCTTGTATTAAAAAATAACTTTTAATTAATTACAGATTAAAAAAAAAAAAAGTTTCATGGCGTTCATTACATCTATACTTATAATATTACTAATATTATAAAGCTGAAGAGTTTGTTTGTTTGGTTGAACGAGCTAATCTCGATGCCCACTCAGCTATCCACTGGTTCGAAATGAAAAAATATTTTTGTGTTGGTTCATTTATCGAGGAAGGCTATATAACATCACGCTATGACCAATACGAGCGGAGCATCAATGAAAAATGTTGCAAAACCGGGAAAAAAATATTCCTTTTGCGCACGCAGCTCCGTTGCGTGCGCTGCGTAAACGATTAAACTTACGCAAAAATCATGTAGGAAAGACTTGTTTCCCGTTAAAAGTACAAAAAAACGTCCGCGATAGCATGTCTATCTTTTAAGATTGACTCACTATAACCTTTTTTATAGTTATCAAATTGTTTCTAAACTAATGCATTATTTGCGAAGGTGTTTTTACAAAAATGATATTAATCCTTATCCAAATAAATACGTTATTCATTACAAGTATTTAATTTTGAACAAAATTGCCCTTGACATCATTTGATTTCAATGAATATCATAGAAGATATCATAGTTTTAAAATAAAACGATCAAGTACCACGCGCGCATTTATAGCATACCATAACATAGCATCACGCCTGCATTACCCGAAGGGGTAGGCAGAGGTCTGCAGTCTACACAGTCGTACACCCACACTTCACAAATTCTGCTATCTACCACGCACAATTCCAAACTCCGGGCTGCGTCTGAGAATTTTCTAGCAGAAAAACTCTATAAGAGTGCCCGACCCGGGAATCGAACCCAAGACCTCATGCTCAGCAGTCGGGGACTAGACCAACGAGGAAGGCGCATTTATGATGTGCTAGGCGCGGTCATGAGGGGGGAGGGCGCTGGTAGAATATATTTTAGTTTTCTTTCTTCAAATTACCGCGGGTGAAATCGCGGGGCACAGCTATAAACAATAATCACTTTGCATTGTTAAACCTACGTTAAACCGAAAACTTTTCTAAGCTTAATATTTTGACGGTTTACTCATTACTCTTTAGATGTGCATATGACGTTACTTTCTGAATCGTGGTGTTAAGATTTTCCGCGGAATAATGACGGTCGCCAATGTGGGCAAGTATTATTTTGATTTAAAATATTATACAATCACGAAAAATAGGGTCAAAAATGTTTTATTTACTTTAAAACTACATAGCTTAGTCAGTTAGCTCAGTAGCTGCTTTGCATTGGGCTGAGTTAGCTGAGATCTACTACACTAGAGTAAATTTACGACTTCCACGCGTACGGAGTCGCGGGCACAGCTAGTAATCGATAATTCGCCAAATACGCATGAATCGAGCCGATTTCAGCGATATTTTGGAAATAAATTGTATTTAAAAATGCTAAATTGACAATTTTTTAAGTTGACATTGCATTGTTTACGGTCACAGATCAACACCTTGTTTATCTACAAATGACACTACGTGAGATGAAAACTAAGATGAAGAAATATATGATGAAGAGATTACATTTAAGTACATTAATATATACAACCTCACCAGTTCCAGAGTTATTTGATTTGTTAAATGTTTTACCTTTTATTGTTTACACTGAATTCCTTTTTGTAATTTGTTACAATTTGTTTGTGTAATTATTTATATTAATTGCAGATTATAACAGCTACATAGGTAGTGAATATAATCGTACAAAACTTGAACAAAAATACTAGTACCAAAGCCATTGAAAAAAATATGAAATTTTGAGTACCTGAAGTTTTGCAAAATGGAGACAATGCGAATCTGACATCTACGAGTATGAATAGGATTTTTGGAGAAATTGACCCTTTGATATTATGACAGTCTGTGATTCTGACATTTTGCGAATTCGACAAAAATTTCTCGAATATGAATGTTTTTCGACGCTTGTCTTTAAATTCTGCAATCGTAATTTTTTTTGTGTTTCTTTAAAGTAATATTTTTAACCTCCAAATCAATTTTTACATTTATCACATTTATTAAAAATAATCCCAATTACATCTTACAATTAAATAGAGACAATAAAAACACGTCAAATAACTAAGTTAAATTGGATATCCTCTTTTTATTCGCATAATCAATACAAAAGATAATTTTAAAAGTAAGATTTAAATACTCATGTGACCATTTTTTTTACAATGAAAATATTTTTTCTATGATTTCCAAATTATTTGCCATAGAAATATTGCGATTTCTATGGCAAATAATTTGGAAATCATAGAAAAAATATTTTCATTGTAAAAAAAATGGTCACATGAGTATTTAAATCTTACTTTTAAAATTATCTTTTGTATTGATTATGCGAATAAAAAGAGGATATCCAATTTCGAGTCAAAAAGACAACTGTGTGACAGTACCTGCGCGGGTGTTAGGAAATCTAAACTTGTACAATGTACTAAATAGATGTACAAGGCTTGTCTGTAATATTAAATAAAAATAATGGCAAAGGTTTATAATTATAACCTTTACTATCCGGAAAAAGAAAGTTATAAAAAAACTGTTAATTAAAATTATTGTTTTAGTCCTAGACTGAACAAATGATAGTGATAAAACTGTTAACTCTTAAGAAACCCAGAACATATGGTAATCAATGGGTTTCACAGAAGTCTTATTCTTGGGCAGCATATATCTGCCCAAGAATAAGACTTCTGTGAAACCCTAAATCCACTTTAGACTTACTCATAGTAAGTAAATATAAATAATTCTTACCTAAAGTTTCGCCGATATTGTTGGCTTTCGCCGCGTACGCTGCTGCTGCATTTGCTTTAGGTACAGTATTATTCGTAATTTGTTTTTTCTGTTTGTCTTTAATTTTTTTCTTAGCCTTCTTTTTATTATTGGATTCTTCTACTAATTTTCTCATTTTTTCTTGTAGTGCAAGCAATTCTTTTTCTAGAAGCTTAACTTTATTATTTCTTTCCTCTTCTGAATCGTCAGATTCAGAGTCGGACTCGGAGCCCGATTCGGAACTTGACGCTGAGCTTCCCTTATCCATGTGTGGTACTCCTACATGGACGGGTTCGTCGGGAATCTTGGCGTATCTGTAAAACATACTCAAGTAAGTGGTTTTCACTGAATTATATTAAAAATAAAATAATGAAGAATCAAATTAAAGCATACCTCATTTCAAAGACGTCTTGTAATTTTCTAGCCATTGCAACGACGTCGTGGTCTGGTGGATTATATTTATAGCAATTTGTGAATATTAGACGTACATCGGCGGCAAATTCAGCGGCAGTTTTATATGCTCTATTGTCCATCTTTTGCTTCACGGTTCCAAGGTCCATCGGTTTCTTAATAATATCAAAATAATCATGAAGTCCAAGCAATTCAGCATCTACAGGTTTATAAAACGGCCAGGCATAACCCTGTCGAAAAAAATAAGTGTAGCAGAGGATTCATTAAGAATCAGAAATAGAAGAATAATAAGTTATGTCATAAGTAACTTACTGAATGTTTTTTGGAGAACAGTTCCTTTAAAATTTCATTACAACTTTTGAGAGCATCAGAGAGTTTCTCTTTACTCTTAGCTAGTTGAGGCGTCATTACAGAGTGATGAGAAGCGCCCGCCCCACTCGGCGATAAACCACCGATTTTGAAGCCGTCGTCTACTGTCCTGCTAGCCTGGTGAGAGTCAACACAATACAAATTATAAATTCGGCAAAAATAATTAAATCTTGAATATGAATTACTGTGCTTAAATAATTATTTTATAATGTTTTAGGACAGTGTGATTTTAAGTCTGTAGGAGACAGTATCAACGTCCATGATGGATTTTACTCGAAAAAATAAGGAAATCTCTATTCATATTAAAAACGTGTACCTTTTTCTGGCGACCACTTTCTCTCCTCGTAGAAATTTTCGCGGGTTTGGGACCACTCTGCTGATCAATCGTAGGTGTAGTATATCCCCCTTCAAAAGAACTCCCCATGGGCGTAGTCGTATCAGCTTTTCTCTTAACACCCTTTTTCACCTAAAAATATACCCAATATTAGTTACAAATAATAGACAGCACTGTTGGCGTAGTCAAGAGATTGTTTGGTGTTACACTTTAGGTAAGCAATAGTGACTTGAAAATAATATATTTTTTAAATAATAACCTTAGCTGGCTGCGTTTGGGATAGTGTAACCGCCGGTATCGTCGACACGGGCGGTGCTGCCGGCTGAGCTACGTGGAAATTCGACGGTTGCGTCGCGACCTGAGGAGAACACGCGTCATGTCATTGTCGACTCGTGTAGCTCTCGCTGTAAGCTATGAGATAAAAGTATAGAGACCTGCTGCGGCAGGCCGGTGTGCGTCGCGGGCGGTGTGGCGGGCGGCGCGGGCATGGCGGGCGCGCTCGTGGTGGTAGTGTTGGTGGAGCCCACGAGTGCGGGGTGCGGCGCGGCCGGCGCCGGCTTGGCGGCGCGCGGCGCGGTCGGCGCGGCGGTGGCCGGCGCGCCTGCCGCACCCCCCGTGCCGACCACACCCGCACCGCTCCCCGCGCCCGGCGTGCTCGTGCCACGCTTCTTCACGCCACCCTTGCCTCCCTTCGATGGCGCCTCGATCTCTTTCTCCTCCTTGTCCATCTGAGCTATCTACAAAAGATCAATGCTATTTATTAGAAATGTGTCTGCAGATATTACAATTAAATTAACTTTATAAGCTATCTAAATATCTTTTAAGAGTCTCCTACTGTACTAAAAATTTAATTATTATTATTTTTAATATTATAATGGGAGCTATTGGAGGATTAAATCAAACTTCTTGAGTTTAAATTAAAACTTAACATTTTCATTGTAAAGTTACAATATTAAATGGAAAAAGAATACGGTCGCGAACAGGATTCGAACCTGCGCCTCCCGGATAGATACTCCAGGCGCTCTGACCAACTAAGCCATCTCGACCTCTGCTCACCACCGCGAATTCTTCTTCCATATTTTAACACGTCTTATGGCGACGTCATTGCAATCAATTCAGTACTTACAAGTGACCGAACCGACACGACCAACTTTGCAGTTAATACAATGTCGTAAAGAATGCAATTACCTTAATAATTCAAAATCTTGAATTATTAAGGTAATTGCATTCTTGCAATGTCGTAAAGAATGCAATTACCTTAATAATTCAAAATCTTGAATTATTAAGGTAATTGCATTCTTTACGACATTGTATTAACTGCAAAGTTGGTCGTGTCGGTTCGGTCACTTGTAAGTACTGAATTGATTGCAATGACGTCGCCATAAGACGTGTTAAAATATGGAAGAAGAATTCGCGGTGGTGAGCAGAGGTCGAGATGGCTTAGTTGGTCAGAGCGCCTGGAGTATCTATCCGGGAGGCGCAGGTTCGAATCCTGTTCGCGACCGTATTCTTTTTCCATTTAATATTGTAACTTTAGAGTTCGCTAAGCATGCGTTAATGCTTTTTCAAAGACATATCTTGAATTATTAAGGTAATTGCATTCTTTACGACATTGTATTAACTGCAAAGTTGGTCGTGTCGGTTCGGTCACTTGTAAGTACTGAATTGATTGCAATGACGTCGCCATAAGACGTGTTAAAATATGGAAGAAGAATTCGCGGTGGTGAGCAGAGGTCGAGATGGCTTAGTTGGTCAGAGCGCCTGGAGTATCTATCCGGGAGGCGCAGGTTCGAATCCTGTTCGCGACCGTATTCTTTTTTCCATTTAATATTGTAACTTTAGAGTTCGCTAAGCATGCGTTAATGCTTTTTCAAAGACATATCTTGAAGTTTCATTGTATTTTTTTTTTATAAATATTTCATGATTAATATATCTAATAAAGAAATAAACTCTGCAAGTTAACTTTAATGCGTATGTTGTGACTGGGTCTATAAAACAGTTTGCTCAAGCAAGCAAGATCAGGGCTCTTGTCAGAAAATATTTTTTTAGGATTCATAAGGTTTTTAAATACCCTGTTTACTTAGCTATTTTATCCAGTTTCCTCAAATACTTACCCGATTCAGGAATAGTTTCTCCAAAGTTTGTGCCATGACCACTACATCCTCTCCAGGCTTATTGTAAACATAGCAGTTGGTGAACATAGTGTTGAAATCTTGGATACATTCCTGAGCTGAATAGTAATAATTAGACTCGAGCCGCTTCTTTATAGTTCCCAAATCCATGGGTTTCTTAATTATTTTATGATAGTCCTAAAATAATAAAATTTCAAATTATTTTAAGCACAAAATATTTTTTACTGTGAAAATTTCAATTGTTCAGTTTATACTTACAGGCAGATTTAGTTTTTTTGCATCTACTGGTTGGTGGAAAGGCCAAGCAAACTGATGCTTCCATACTGCCTTCATTACATTCTTTTGAAGAAATTGTAGCTGATTTGTTATCCGGCCCTGCCTCCGCGACGGTTCATCAGGAGGAGCGCCATTGACCGGCTCCGCCGTGGGCTATACAATAAGTACATTCTAATATTGTCGTCTACAAACTACAAACATAAAGCTTTTGGCGACCTCATAATCACATCAGAATTTAAATTTAGTCTCCATTTAAGGTAAACATAATTATGAAGATATTTGGACAATATATAAGGTCCTAATTTATTAGGTAATTTCCTTTTAAGGGGTCAATGTGTAAGTGACAAGGATTAATTTAAACCATAATTCAAATTTTTACAACAGTTATATTTTTTTCTTAATGTTCACTGTTCAAGGAGCAGTTTTCATCTTGCTAGTACTATGGTTATGACAAATAATTTGTTATATTCATTTAATTCTTAGCTTAAGTGAATATATTTGACTTATATATTTCCCCTTTCAAAGGAAATTACCTAATAAATTAAAAGGAACAGGTTAATTATTAAAAGGAACAAATATAAAGAAGAAAAAAATATTAACATTTCCACAAATAATACCTGGCCTATAATATGACCTTAATTTTTAACAGCTACTATTATGCTTACCGTGCTGGTGGTAGCGAGAGGATCGACTGCTTGCTGCATTGTGCTGGAGTCAGCAATCTACCTGCCAAAGTGACACCACTACTGTAGTAGTATTACAAATAAAAGTGAAAATAATAAATACCATCCATCAAAGAACTCTCACCTCAATTGTAACGAGAGGCTCATCCAATTTCTGACTAAGAGGCATCAGCTATATCCTCTTATAACACTAAACCATTCTATCATAATAAAAATATGTTGGTGCCTCTGCACCTAGAAGCAGGTCATCCCATTCATAGACAAATAAAAATCCTACCTGAAAGAAATATATTTCAAGTTATATAACTCCCTTCTAGTCAGGACCTCATATTTCTTTTAGGGTTTAGAAACACGCATTAATAAAAAACTGCATATTATTAATTAAAATTAGCACAATTACATATTTTGTTTAACTTTGTCTGGCAAGTTAGAAATAGTTTTATTCACTTAAGCATTAAACACACCAGTTATACATATAAATTAAAAATATTACCTTGCATTTGATTGCAGGGTAGGGAAATATGAATATTGAAGCACCAAAAGGCTCTTATCAACAGGAGGGTCTTCGAATCTGTCAAAAAACAAACATCTATACTTATAATAAAATAATAATGCATAACAATTATTCTATATAGATATACAATGTGTAACAAAAGTCCATGGTCATATTTTGCAGGGTCAAAGTACCCATGTTTACAAACAACTTTTACTGCGGAACCAACTTTGAATGTGCAAATAAAAAATCCACTGCTCCATAGAAATGTTCATATCTACTCGACCAAAATGTATTGAGCAGCTTATTTTTATTTTTTGCACCCACACGGTTGGTTCTATATTAAAAGTTGTTCTATTATAAAATTTGTTCATAATTATGAGTACATTGACCTCCTTAAGTATAACTATGGATTACTGTTACATGCTTTATAGACAACCAGCAGACAATTTCTGTAGTGCACTTGGAATATATTTAATTCTGGCCAGTTTTCCCTGGATCAGGGAGTGTCGACTATGTTCTTACTAACTTTTTTAGATTTATTTTTGTGTCTGATTATTTTGTTTGAACTCACAAATAAATCATACATTCAGAAAATACCTTTCCCGTAAGGCAGTTGGTCTAAAATACATCTTTGAGTATATTGCAAAATCTTAATACTTATTTTTCAAAATATACATATTAATTTCATCATCATTTTTGCTAGGTTATTAGTTGGCAGTTCTTAATAAGGTGATATTTGATTCTCAACAAAATTTACTAATGTCAGTTGGTATTACAATAAAAAGTTATTTATGGTTAATGAAATAATAATGGTTGAATGTTAGAGTAAAATACAGTAATAAACATCCCATCTTGTTAAGCTGTTGCCTCATTCATTAGCAGACACAATAGATTTTTGTTACAATGTATAATTCTGTATGTGGCTGAGCCGAAAGGTTAAACATACTCTTCCATTTATTTTCCATAATATGTTATCTTTTCAGTACCTCTTCTAGTTTATTGTCATATCTGCTCTACCCACCTATTAATAAACTAATAGGTAAAAATTTTATGAGAAAACAATACAGAAAAAACAATATTTACTTTAAAAAGTATTTCTATTATTTATAAAACCCAAAATTTAATATTTAAACTTGTTTTAACTTCACTGACTTGTTACCACTTTCATGTCAACACCGCATCTTTAGATGTTTCATATGGTGATTAGGGTACCTTACATTATTTGATAGGTTATATACCTCTATTTTTATACTTAATATGAGATTATGATAAATTAACACTAATAAAAGGTTGACCATTTAATATGAGACCGAGGTTATTAGCAGACCATAGCAAGTGAACCTTCCTTATACGCAAATCAGACAATATTAGTAGACTTAAATATGATTGTGGTGATTTCAAGGAAAGTATATGGCAGTACATCTGACCTAATTGTCATCAAGTGGTTTTAAAAAACAATGTAACCTTCTCTGAGAACAGCCTTCCCTCATTCCACTATTTTCATGAATCATGAATGTGAAAAAACTTTGACATGCATATCTATACAATTGGAGCTTATGTATCACTACTACCATCCACTACGCTAATGTCGAAATAAGGAAAATTTTACTGGCCAAATGAGTCACCAGCAAGCAGTATAAACATTCTAGAACATTCTTTGAGTCTAGCATTACATTTTATGATGTGCAGGTATCAGGTAGAGGTAGAAACATCAATAAAAAAAAATTACAGATTTAACACGGGTATATATTTGGATAGTATATTCAAAGAATCAAAATATAACGTACAGCTTTCTTAACATCTATTTCATAAGATTAAGATCAGGTACAATAAAATACTACCTATCTATAAAACAATGTTCGATTCTAATACACTAAAACAGGGTCAATATTTTAGTAAATCGTTAACGTGTTGTTCAATATTAGATATGATTTATTATTACCTCAACGCCAGTAACTAAAAATGGGAGAAAATTGCCTTAAAGAGGCCATGAACAAAAATTTTAAGATATTGCTCAATACAAGCAACATGCACACACTACTTTAACAAAAGCAGCCCTATGTAAACAGCAACAAAATAGTGTGAAAAATACATCAAATTAATACCAGTAAAGCTAAAAATTATGAAAAAAGACTTACGAAGAAATATTAACGCCAATATGGCGGATGAACTAAAAATACGATGTTAGAGTAACTTCTTCAAACGCAAAATGTATCGATTTGCTCCAGTCTAACAGTCACTCCACACAAAATACTTAATCATAGTTCTTTAATATTTGTATAAATTCATCGTCCTAATATAACTAAATTCACTGAAATCTATAAACATTAAAGAGTAGCACAACACGACCTCCGAAGACACAACGAACTTCAGACATGGCGGCCAAACAAGACCCAAGAATGACGAGCGTCTCTAGGCATAATAAAAATTTTCATTTTGCACTGGAAAGGAAAATTCTATAAAATCAGCATAAGAAAATGTAGAAAACGAGTGTATTTTAATTTCTCATAAGAATATTTTTCAGGATTCCATTATTATCATAGGATTGATTACGATAGCTCCGTGGTTGAGATTCTTTGTATTTTGCGGATGTATAGAGTAGAGCAGCTAAAAATTAAAGTTGCAAGATATAAAATAAAAACTTCATTTAGAAAATCAGCGACAATCGGCGAGCTAAATTATTAAGAATGTAGCTAGATGTAGTAGTACCATAAATAGTTAATAAAACTTTTTATATTGTATTCATGAAAATTGTTAATATAAAAAAAATACAATATAAAGTTATAAACATTTGTAGCAAAAATATTAAGGAAAATATTTATAATGTGGAAATATCTCAATATACCAATAAAGGATCCAATGTCGAGTTATGTCATGTTTAATTCATAAACTTTATATAATAAAATTACGATATTGTATCTATGATCATAAAAATTAATGTTAATGATATGATATAAAATATTTTAAATTATTGTAATCTGTTGGCTTTCTAATTACCATACACAATAGAGCTTTATTGGTATGAAGCACGGATCTTAAAAAAATACCAACGGAGCGTTGCGTACGACATGTGAGATAGTCATCCAATTTTGCTTTTCATACACGAGCTAAACGCATAAAAATACTTAAAACTCATCCACTCGGTGCCAGTACACGGCGTGTGTGTGTGCGTAATCTATGCTTCCCTTATGACAAGGCAAAGTTACATCCGTATTTTTTTAAGATCCGTGGTTATGAGGTATAATTTTATATTTCTCCCATTCGAAGACATATTTTTGTAATAAAATTGGCGAAAACGGCGTTGCAGTAAACTTAAATTTACCCTCAAAATTAAGGACAGGTACCGTACTGGCAACACCTACTTTCCAAACGAAAGGTATGTAACGGCCACAGACTACTAAGAGAACTAAAGTTGTAACGGTGCCGTTGACATATATCACTAATCTGTGCATTATGCAACCAAGTCCAACATATCCATATATATACTTCATTCGGCTAAATGTACTCCCATACTAATTCCTTCAAGATTTATATTTATCTACGAGGAACCTCGGAGGGCTGGCATACCTGATGTATTACCGGTGGTTAGACATGTGATTAACAGCTTAAAACTTCCAACCTTGCTTCCAACAAACTTTTCGTTGTATTTATTTCAACAATCTGCTTATATTATTTTGCTTATACACATTAGCTTATTTGTTCAAACACATTATTGAACTACATATTTTATGTTACATTGTATTGACTTATATCACAAACAACGAATACATGTTCCTCCGTTGGAAAAAGTCGACTAACTTATTTATTAATTATGCAATAAACAAATCAGACAACTATCTAAATTAAAAAGTATGACTGAGAGTATGAGATTTTAACAATAATGAATTGTAAACATTTTGATAGCATTATCTACACTTCTACACTAATATTATAAAGAAGAAAGATATTTTTGTATGTAATGAATAAACTCGGGCTATTAGTTTTTACTAATAACCCGATTTCAAAAATTCTTCCATCATTAGAATGCTACATTATCCCTGAGTAACATAGGCTATAATTATTACTAGAAAATATTGGGAATCCTTACGAAAACTTCAATAATGTAACCCAAGGTGTAAAAGTTCATAATAAATATGCAAAAAACTACGAATGTACATTTTTAAAAGTTCGCAATCAATTTTCATTTATAACACGCTTTTATTATTAGCTTACCTGTAACTAACTAACTAACTATATATGAAAATCTTGGATTTGACCCACTTCCTGGTTTCCGATTGAGCTGAA
Organism: Xylocampa areola; assembly: GCA_935421205.1. Taxonomy (NCBI): domain Eukaryota; kingdom Metazoa; phylum Arthropoda; class Insecta; order Lepidoptera; family Noctuidae; genus Xylocampa; species Xylocampa areola. The sequence continues at coordinate 14,933,697 of OW285201.1, forward strand.
ATTTTGTATACAAGTTTAGTTTGGATGACAATGCATGGTGAGCTAAGTGACGTCATTCTAAATCCAATATGGCGGACTCCCAAAGATGGCGGATTAGTTATTTATTTTGCACTACCATGATATGGGTATCAAATAAAAGGGTTTGCTGAGAATAATACGAAAAATAAAATGACGTTACTTTAAACCCAACATGGCGGACTCCCAAAGATGGCGGACTAGTAATTTTTATGCAATCGTATGATATGGGTATCAAATCAAAGGGTTTGCTGAGAAGAATACGAAAAATAAAATGACGTTACTCTAAATCCAACATGACGGACTACCAAAGATGGCGGTTTAGTCATTTTTATGCAATCGTATGATATGGGTATCAAATCAAAGGGTTTGCTAACAGGAAAAAAATGATGTCACACTAAATTCAATATGGTGGACGCCCCAAAATGGCGGCAAAACTTTTCTTATCTATATACAGATAAATCTTCGAATAGCATTAAAGCATCCATAGCGAACTCTTAAAGTTACAAACTTTTGTGGAAAAATAATACGGTCGTGAGTAGGATTCGAACCTGCGCCTCCCGGATACATACTCCAGGCACCCTGACCAATAAGCTATCTCGAGATCTGCTCTAAAAATTCACGTTTGAACCATAGACCAATCTAAAAAACCGAAAAAAAATCATAGAATGACCTGATAACCTGTTTCTACATAATTATGATGTACTAAAAAGCCGATTTTTCTTTACTATGAAATAATCATCGTAAAAGACTGAAAAATCTAAAATAAATTATGATTTAATTAACTAAAAAAAGAGTGGGGTGCTTCTTATGATATTTTATAATATGTCTGTCAATAAAATATTTACAACAATTCATAACATCTAGCGCCCCACGACGATAAATTGTTTTTATCACTCTATTTTGATTTTGAATTTATAGAAAATGATTTTATACATTTTAGTTCGACTAGTTACAAAGTCGTGTTTTTTAGGTTATTAATAAACTATTATTTATTTACTTATTTATTTATATATAGGTTAAACCGGTTTTTATAAACTAATTGCATTAACATTCGCTTAAATAGTAATATGTTGGAAAAAAATTGCATTTGACATTAATAAAATTAATAACAAAAAATACAATAATTAAATTTTTCGTTAAACTATCTGACTTTCACAGACACTAAGACTTAACGCACGTTACAATTATAAATTAATCTAACATAGATCACAGTTCGGATTTGCTTCCACAAGGCTATTGAGAAAAGATGAGTCAGAACGCGAAGAATAGGGGATGAGGGCGGGCCAATATTTATTATAGTAGGCGTATGTCATATGTATTTACGAAACCATACGCCGATGCCGTATCCGTAAATACTTGATCAAATACGTCAATTGGATAGCTGCGCCATCTTTCGGATTTAATCTGGCTTTATCACAAATTTTCGATTAGTTTAAAAGTTTACGGACATGACATTATTTTGTGTCCAGGGTGGGAATGGATTATTCGATCCACCCCAACTCTTTAAGAAAGGCCAGCAGGAACTTGATTTTGCCGGTGACCTCTTGGAGAGTTCTTGAGTTACCGAAGTACTTAGCCCTGTAAGTGGTAACCTCAGGGCAGTGAAGCACCACGTAAGCCGCTTTTTCATTCTCCTCAATGCAGGCTTTGCAAAGAGGGCTGTCAATCACACCTATAAAAAAGAGGTGTTTATTAAAATACCCATGGCCCGTGAGAGCCGCTGTGACTGTGCGCAGCTGTTGCTTTGACAGTTGAAGAAGCTGCCTTGTGATACAGCCGTCGATGGTTTGAAGAGCCTCTTTGGCTTGTCTGCACTCACCATGGTTCGTCCAGTATTTGCTGTGTTGGTCCCTAGTGCGTTGTCTTACCAGGGTAAGTAGGTGTCCAAAGGGGAGTGGTACTATGGGTTCTGGACCTATAGGGGCCATACTTGAGCCTCTTCTTACGAGCTGATCCACTGCATCATTGCCTTGGGAGCCGCTATGTCCTTTGATCCATGATATTATTAAAAGTGCCTACCTGATTAAATTTCTGATGGCATTGACGGTTTGGCTGTTCAGGGCTTGAAGGACTGCCTTACTGTCTGAGAGTATGCGGACTGGGTATGGTCCGACTTCTCCGGTCATGACCACAGCTGCTGCCAGAAGGATGCTCATGTATATATCTGGCTATATTTTTCATTTTTAGTTGAAACTTTCACAGTACCTACGCGTTTATTACTATAGCCTCAATTATAGCAAATGTTTATATAAAAATGACAGTAGACACATACAATGTTCTACTATTTTAAATAAACTAATAAAAACTATTAAGTTTTATATGCTATGAAACTGAAGTGTGACTACGAGGGGAGTAACAATAAACTACAAAGTATTTCTCTAAAATAGTAAAATTTAATCTATAGTAACCACAGATCATAATTATAATATTATACTAGGTAGCAACATAGCAAATATATGTCCTGAGATATTCATCGGCTGGGCTCTCTACTAGAACGAGACAGGTATACTACAAAATGAGACACAAAACTATCTCAAGGTCACAAAAACTGTATTCAGTACATGTTTGAGAACTCACTACTGTTTTTATAACTTTCTTGATTTATAATCTTTCAGAACCTTGTTGTTGGTACACTAATCTTAGTCCTGATAATTATTAATCTGTATTGTTTATTCTTTTTTTTATTACTAAACACTTGCTAAACTTTTATAACCACAGATTAGTAATATATGTATCTTTAGATATTTATAACCGTGAACCGCACCTTGGCTTTTCCACTGGTCAAATTTTGTTAATGTTTTTTACGTGTTTTATCCAACCTTGACATTGGCAGAATCATCGTTAACCCGATGGAGCCATAATTAACTAAAATTGGAATTGGAAATCAAAACATTTGAATTTGGTGCCTTAGTATGGAAGCCAGCAGCTGTATCGAGACTACAAACGTATAATGTTCTGTGCTACAAACGTGGCAGCGTTGTCCCGCTATAGCTGACACTTCTCACGAGACTAGTTCATTCTTAATTACATAAATATGAATGAAAGGTAATCTCGAGGGGGAGTCCCTTAGAGATTGCAGTATGGTAGGAAATAAATGTCGATCCCACCAAAAACATTGAATTTAAAAAAATGACTCATACGAACTACGTGACGCCGCGTTTCATAGGTCGAAGACGAAACCTTGTACGTGCGTACATGATTTTTTTTATCACATTTTATTATTAGTCAATATTTTTATACACACATCAATCACGAACTGAACTGAGTTTTTACCCGACTGCGCTAGAAGGTGGGGTTATATGTTTCAAATCAAATCAAATCAAATCAAATCATTTATTCATTTGCGAATATGGGTACAAAAAAGTTCTTAAAAGTACAAATAATAGTATCCATTAGCCATATCCTACCATGAGGCATGCAAATTACAAATACATAGGGACTTATAAAACTATAATTTAAACAATAATGAAAACAAAAGACATTCGAAGCATAATTATATAAGTTTATCTTGTAAATATTCAGCGACGGAGTAATATGCTTTTTTTAGTAACAATGTCTTGATTATGTTTTTAAATAAAATTAAATCATTAATCTCTAAGACTGAGTTTGGTAGATGATTATAAATGCGTGGAGCCATACATAATATACTTTTATTTAGTAGTTTTTCGGGTGTATGTATGTATATTTCTTTGGCATGCTCTGTAGCCTAAACGGGTTGATGGATATTAGCTTTAGAAGTGTCGTTAGATTATATTAGTTTTTTATACTATAATTTATTGCGATAATAATACATGTCACAAAAAACGTATGTAAAACAAATTAATATCAGTCAGATTTATTTGAAATTGTAAACAATATTGTTATAATAATAGGGTATTTGACACTGATGGAAATAAAATATGAAACTTAGCTATAATGATAGAATGTATTTTATTAGAAATTTTGGTATTTTTGAAAATAATAATAATAACTCGTAAATACATTTAATTCGATAAACAAATTCATAATTTTTAATCTATGTGTCACGTGACTCGAAACACCAATGATTGCGTGACGTCACTACTCAGAGGATTGATTGTCAATTTGCAGTCACTGTGACACATGACACAAAATAAATCGATGAATTTGTTGATATTTCGGAAGCCAGTTGCAACCACTTTCTTCGTATTTCAGTTCAATTTTCGAAATATTGGTATACTACGCAATAATGTTATGATTTACAAAATAGTTTCCTTTGTTTACAATAGTTCTGTTGCGTAATGACGTCACAAAATGGCGATCGTCATTATCGCGCCTTTTGGCACGACTTTTAAAATTTGAATTTTATACAGATATTATTTAATCAATAGGTGCACAAAAAATTGCAAAATATTTTTTTTAGTTAATCTATACCATATTCTTTAAATTTAGGCCCTTTGTGAAATTTCGTCAATAACCCTATTAAGTATTAACATATTAGGTACTTACTAAAATTACTTACACCAAGTTCAAGACAAAAATAAAACAAATAAAAAATGACGTTCTTTCAACGTTACATCGCGCGCGGCCGGCCACACAATGGCTGCCATTACGGACTTCGGTAGTAAAATAATTATACCTTTAAAATGTGATAATTTAATCATTTTATTGGAACAGAAGTAATCTAGGGTTATTTATCGATGATACGATATCCCATGTTCCTTTTTAATCTTTGTATCGTAATTTTTGCAGCCATTTACCACGCAACTATTATATAACTATAATATTTATGACAAACAAACACTCGTTCTCTCCTGCGAGCGGTCCATTGTCGACTGCAAAGAGTATATAATCACTACGTTCTAGTCGACTGAGTTAAAAAGTACTCTGTGACTGAGTTGCTTTGGCCCTAAACTGACATTTTAGGGCCAACGCGTTGGTGCCATTTAGTTTCGCGGTCGGCCGGGTCCTTACGCTAGTAATATATATGTCAATGGATTGTATCAATAGTTTTATTTACATTATAATGATATTAACTTGGCAATATAAATCAACTACTATATATGTATTTAATAACTAACTATATAACTAACAAACAAACTAACTGTTTAGTTACAAACTAATTAAATAATAAACTATCTATGTATATAAATTAGTATTTTTAATAACTAACTATTTAAGTATCTAGCTGATCCGGCAAACTTCGTTTCACCGAATATAAATTTTCGCTATTATAAATTTTAGTTTCTATGTGGTTATGTATAGATGCCTGTGTAGTTGTGTTTGTATGGGGTTTCCGGCGGGCGCGCGTGCCATGGCGCTATCTGCTTAATATGGGGTAAGGCAGACGCGTCGGCACGCGCGAACATATTTTTTGTGAGGCGCCCTACGAAGTCCTCCAGGCTCTCAATCCCGAGGTCACGTTGTATGACGTCGTTCCTCACGAGGTGAGGAATTCACCGTTTCTCCGCAGTGCGATACTTTGTTGCACGCGGAGTAATTTGCGGCTCGACTCACTCGCGAGGGCGGGCCATGCCGGGGTGGCGTACGTCAGTAGTGGGCGTATATATGTTTTATACACGCCCAGCTAGACGCGCGTCGGGAGGCGGGACGAGAGCACCGGGTAAAGTAGGGCGCGGGCCGACTTACCTTTGCTGACGGTCTTGAGCACGTGATGTTTCATTGATAGCTGCCGGTTTATGGTGACCCCTAAGTACGTTACCTGGGGTGACCACGCGACCTCGGCTCCGTGCAGTTTTAGGAGTGGCGGCAGCCGGTCAGTACCTATGGCCTGAGTCTTACCTACGTTGACCGACAGGCGCCACTTCGCCAGCCACTCGGAGAGAAGATCAAGGGCGCGCTGCATCTTGACGGCCGCGTACCTCGCATTCATCGAGGTGGTTATGTACGCGGCGTCGTCGGCGTACAGCGCGAGCGTCGAGTCCGGTGTGGTGGGGATGTCGTCGGTGTAACACGAGTAGCATAGCGGCGAGATACAGCTGCCTTGCGGTACACCCACCGCTATCGCGCGGCTACCCGATAAAACACCGTCGACTATCACCCTGAAACTTCTGTGCTGTAGGAAGGAGGAGACCACTTTAACAATACGACGGGGCGTCGTCGTGAGTGAAAGCTTGTATGTGAGGCCGTCGTGCCATACACGGTCGAAGGCCTTCTCCATGTCGAGAAATACTGCGACCGCGAACTCCTTCTTGTTCATACAAGAAGTGAGCAGGTGCAGTACTCTCGACAACTGGAGCGTCGTACTATGCTCCGCCCTAAAACCGAATTGTTCGGGGCGGGGTAGCGTGTGTGGGGTGAGGTGTCGCAAATCAAATCAAATCAAATCATTTTATTTGTGTCAAACATGGGTGATAATATAATGTTACAAAGTATTTTTGATGTTCAATGAATAATTATATAGTCCAACATGTTTTACCTGTAAAGGTGTACAAATGAGTAATCTCCATTAATAATAAAAATAATAAAAGCAATTAAAAATTTAAATTAAAAAATAAATAAAAAGAATAATAATTAAAATGTCAAGAATAGAAATACATCATCATGCATAGGTCATCATAATATAAGGTCAATAAGTCTAGAATGAGTCATCCATGAAGTCTTTTAAATTATAATAACATTTATTAACTAGAATGCTTCTTAGTCTTTTTTTGAACAACAATATATTTAAAGTTTTGAGTTCTGATGGCAATTTATTAAATATTTTAGGACCCATGCAAAAAATACTCTTTCTCATAATCTCTGTCTTCGCCGCATGTAGTCTCAACCTATTGTTATCTCGGCGGTTCCTAGATACTGTGTCAGATAGTCGTGGGAATAATAAAGGATGATTTCTAACAAATAGTGCTACCTCTAGTATATATATGGACGGTAGTGTTAGAATTCTATGTTGTAAAAAATATGGTTTGCAGCTGTCTGTTGTATAAAGTCGGAACATTGATCTTAAGCACCTTTTCTGTGCTTTGAAAACATGTTGGAAGTCAGGTGAGTTAGCCCAAAATATTATTTCATATCTCAACAACGATGCTACCATCCCGTGATATGCTATAATGATAGAATCAGTATTGATAACAGATGCCAGTTTATAAAGTGCATATGCAGAGCTGCTTATCCTTTTGGTCAAGTTATGAATATGCTGTTTCCAGTTAAGTTTTTGGTCAATTGTTAATCCTAGAAATTTAACGTCATGAGTGTGAGTTATTAATTTATTTTCATGGAATATATTAATGTCAGATAAAATACTCGGTCGTTGCGAAAAATGGATAATATTGGTCTTATTTAGATTAATTTTTAAATTGTTTATGTCAAGCCATGTTATAATTGAATTTAGGGAGTCATTTATGTCAGTTTTATATAGTTCTTTATCCTTACATGCGATGGCGACTGTACTATCATCTGCAAAGAGAGACATTGGGTATTTGGTCGCTTTTGGCAAGTCATTTATATAAATAATAAATAATAATGGACCAAGGACAGTACCCTGGAGCACTCCAAAGCTAGAAGTACGCTCATCAGACTTAAAAATTTCTTCCCACTTTGTTTTTACATTTATTCTGGAAATAACCGTAATTTGTTTACGATTGGATAAATATGATTTTCGCAGCAGGAGCTGTTCGAACACCTTGGAGATCGTGGGTAGAAGAGTGATCGGCCGATAGCTCTCGGGCTTCAACACGTTCTTGTGCGCCTTGGGCAGCATGATGACGCGGCCCTCTTTTCAGGTACAGGGGAAAGTACCGGTCCGCATCACACCTGTAAACAGGCGCGCCAACGCTGCTATAGTGCGGAATGGTAAGTGGCGCAGCACTGTGTTTGTGATGCCGTCCGCGCCGGGGGCCTTTCGCAACTTGGTGCGTTTGATTGCGCGTGCTACTGTGCAAGGCGAGAAGCTAATGGGGTCTTCATTGGGGGCTATCGGCGTGGAAAAGTACTCGACAAGGTGCTGCTCGACTGCTGCAACATGCTCGAGTTCCTCGGTAACGTTCGGTTGGAACTGAGGCTCCAAGTGATCGGCGAAGATCTCCGCGCGGCCTGCCGCGGTGTATCTTAACGCCCCGTCGCTGCTACGTAGAGGGCGCACGGGAGCCGGAGTGGATGAGTTGGCGACACAGTCTGTGTCTGGCCGACCAATCACCCTCTATAGCATCGATGTGCGACTCCCAGCTCTCTGCGTTGTGTGCCTCCAACTCGGCCTTAACCTTCTCCGCGAGACGGTTGAGGTCGTATTTGAGGTATGGGCATCGTGTCTTGTGCCACCGCTTGCGTAAGCGTCCCTTGCGCGCAATCAGTGTTCTGATGCGGGGGGTAGGGGAGGGAGCCTCCCCCGTGGTTTTATTGTGACGTCGGTCGCCTTTTCTAAGGTGCCGCGTATGCAAGCGGTGACCTCCACTGCCAGCTCGTCGACGTCCGCGGCGGTGACGATCGGCCGAGTGGGTGTGGTGGCCTCCATCACCTCCGTGAATATGGCCCAGTCCAGTTTCGGACGTGGCGCTGGTGGTGTTGATCGCGTCGCCATACCAGATAAGACGACGAGTACGGGTGAATGATCCGATTGCATCTCGTCGTCTAAAACCTGTTGTGTAACCTGGCAGTGTAATCCATAGTGGATCACTATGTCGAGCACGTCCGGTCGTATATGGTGCGGACGTCGGGGGTCTTTTTGAGGACGGCGTGAAATATGCAGCCGGGCCTTCCTTAGGCGCATTGATGTGGCGCACGTACGACGATCCGTGTCCGCCGGTAGGCCTCTGATGGCCACCTTCATGCTGCGTTCCGCTGGTAGCGACTACGCAAACCATGATAGGCCGCTCTTCTTCTCGAGGTCAGTACCTCTGCACCACCCTGAACTCCTCGTCCGATTCTGGAGAGAATCGGACGCCGTTCTGGTATGGCCGTGCGTTCGGGGGCTGGCCCAACTTCTCACTTAAGGCCCTGAAGTGGGCCGCCCAACCTGGCATCCTCTCGACTACGAGCGGAGGGAAGCGGGATTTTTTCTTTGCGGCCGTTTTGGTAGCGGTCGCATTAGCCGCAGCGGTGGGTGGAGGCGTCTTCCTCTCACCCGATGGAGTGGGCGGGCGGCGCGCCGCCTCGGCGAAGGACAGCGTCTCTGTGCTGCCCTTATTACGCGGATCGTGCGACCGCTGCGGTAACGGCGGCTCCAAGCAGTATCGCTTGGCCGCTTCGTCCGCGGCGGCGTCGTCGTCGTCCGGGCTGCGTTGCCTTCTCTGCGGCCGGGGGTCCAGGGTATATTCATACCCAAACCCCATTGAGTCCATCGGGAACGGAGCGCGATCCGTCCCTGGAGGAGCAGTGCGCGGGCGCGATTGGCAAATATTTAAATCTGAATCGCTTACCTGCCGCTCGGTGAGCGAGCCCCTCGACGCCACCGACAGGTCCGACCCGGCGCGGGAGGAACATGCCGATAGCACCGCGGGGGAGTCCTGCGCGGCGACGCGAGGTGCGCCGGTGAAGCGGGTGTGGTGTGTTGCACGGCGGCGAAGCGGTGGCGCATGAATGCGTCCGGTGAGGGCGTCCTCGGCGCCGGGTTCGCCAGCATGCGGCGGGACGTCGGTGATGCGGCGCGCGCGGCAGGGGCGGCGCGCGTCGGTCGGCTTCGCGGGTGCACTCGCAGTACGCGCGGTCGGCGCGGTTGATCGCGGGGGCACGGGAGCGCGCACGTGAGGTGCGGCGGCGCGTATTGTCGGCGCAGCGGAGCGCGCGGCGGGTGCGGCGGCGCGAACCTGCAATGCGCGGGCGGTGGACCCAGCTGACCCCGGGGCCTGAATAGGTACCGGGCGGAAAGCTGTGAGCCTTATGGGCACTGCGTGCTGGCGGCTCGACGACGGCGTCGGCGACGCGCGCGTATACGCCGACGTCGTCGGAGAGGCGGTGGCGGCCGGTGTCGGTTGCTTCGCGGCGGGCGGTGCACCGGGCAGTGGGTCCCCGAGCGCGGGGAGCGACACTGTCCGGTCCATCGTCGGGCGGTCATGTTTCGGGGATGCGCGGCCCTCGCCCAGAGATGTACGGGCGGTGAGCTTAGGCATTGCGAGTGTACATTCACTGTTACTATTTATGTGTCCTATCACTAATCAGCAGCTTCTGTTATTGGCAACCAGTCGCCTCCTTCACACAACTCGGCTGGGTTCTCCATGGCTGCCATAGCTCAGTCACAGCTAAAATAGCGTTCTGCGGAAGACTGCAACAAAAGGAAAATGAACCATCAATAGAAGACCTAGTCACCTTTCAGATACCGAACAACTATAAAGAGGCCGAGCGACGTCTACGCTCCCTAGAGAAGAGACTGGACAGAGATGAAGATCTCAAACTGAAATATGAAGAGAGGATGGATAATCTGTTTCAGTCAGGCTATGCAGAACGAGCTCCCACCCCAGCACCGGAAGGGAGAACTTGGTATCTACCCCATTTCCCGGTCATCAATCCGGCGAAACCTCACAAGCCACCACGGCTGGTCCATGATGCATCAGTCAAAGCAGCCGGCGTGTGTCTTAATGATATGCTACATTCGGGACCGGACCTACTTCAATCACTTCCAGGAGTCATAATGAGGTTCCGGCAATACGCATACGCGGTCAGCGGGGATATAAAAGAAATGTTCATGCAGGTGAAAATCAGAAAAGAAGACAGAGACGCATTACGATTTCTGTGGAGAGGCAGACGGCGGGAGGGCAAACCGGAGGAATACAGAATGACTTCCGTCATTTTTGGAGCCACTTCATCTCCATGCACAGCGCTATACATCAAGAACAAGAATGCAAGTGAATTTGCAACCGACTACCCGGAAGCCGCAACAGCGATACAAAAGAATCATTACATGGATGATTATCTACAAAGTTTTGCTACTATTCAAGAAGCAAGAGAGATAACAAAAGCAGTGGATCTCATTCACAAAAAGGCGGGCTTCGTACTTAATGGATGGACATCAAATGACATTAGAACTTTAGAAGGATTCAAACCTCTTAGAGAAGACAACACCACTGTGAGCCTGGGAGGCAAAGATACAGAGAAGACGCTGGGACTACTCTGGCACGTGAAAGAAGACTGCATAGGGTTCAACACAAACACTATGAAGATACCTCCAGAGGTAGAAGACAACAGGCGCTCTCCCACGAAAAGAGAAGCCTTGAGCATTATAATTGCACTCTTCGATCCACTGGGGTTGATCTCACCAATCACCACTCCAGCCAAGAGGATATTCCAGGATACCTGGCGCTATAAGACTGACTGGGATGATCCGCTGCCAACAGAATTAGAAGACAGATGGAAGAAATGGATGACGTCACTCAGCGCCATCAAACAGCTGAGGGTACCGAGATGCTACGACTATGGGCAGAGCGCTCCAAGTCAACTACATATCTTCGTCGATGCGAGTGAAGAAGCGTACGCCGCTGCGGTATACTGGAGAACGGAACGCGTAGATGGCAGCGTGCACGTGTCGCTAGCGGCAGCCAAGAGCCGCGTTACACCATTAAAGCCAATCTCAATGCCCAGACTAGAACTCCAAGCAGCCCTATTAGGTGCACGCCTCGCGCAGACCGTGATGGAAGAACATGACTATGTAATACAGAACAAAATCTACTGGAGTGACTCACGCACCGCTCTAGTATGGATCAGGTCAGAGCCGCGAGTCTACAAATCGTTTGTAGCACATCGTCTGGCCGAAATAGAAGAGACCACCAAGAAAAACGAGTGGAGGTGGCTTCCCTCAAAAGATAACGTGGCCGACGATGCAACTAGAGACACCCCAGACAATTTCAACGTCACACACAGATGGTTCCAGGTGCCCTCATTCTTGAAACTACCGGAATCACAATGGCCTAAAGAAGAGAATGTGGTGAAATATAACACAGGTGAAGAAAGAGAGAAGTGCCATGTCAAAATGAGGACAAACAAGATCAAGGTCATCTTCCGAAGATCGAAAGGTTCTCGAAGTGGCTCCGACTCATAAGGGCGACCGCACGTGTCTTGCATTTCGTAGATTTGTGCAAGCCAAACAGGAATACTGTCGCGGCCACAAGAAAACGTACAAAAAAGACCGAAACCAAAGACCCAGATTGGCGAAGCACCAAGAAAACACCACCCGCACTAGTAAAGAAAAACGCGCCTCGCGACATGCACCGCTACCTCGAACTACCCGCTTCGAACATCATAAAGGCGGACCAGCTGTGGATCCGAGCTAGCCAACAAGAGAGCTTCAAGACTGAGATTGAACGAATTAGAAAAGGAAATTCACCCAGCCACAACGATCGCCTGAGTCACCTCAGCGTATACCTCGACGATAAAGGCATCATACGACTGAGAGGGAGAGTGACGGCAGCCCAAGAGATAGCAGAAGACACCTCCAACCCTCCCATATTGGACGGCAAGCAGACATACACGCGGTTGTACATAGCTCACGTCCACGAGAGACTCCATCGCGGCAGCGTGGAAATCGTCGTAAACGAACTAAAGCAACGACTATGGATCTCCAAGATACGACCTGCAGTAAAGAACATAATGAAGAGTTGTTTGCCGTGTCGCATAAGGAAAATGAAACCCGCGAGCTCCCTCACAGGAGACTTGCCACCAGCGCGCCTCGCCCACCATGCCCGTCCCTTCACATTCACAGGACTCGATTACTTCGGCCCTATAGAAGTGACAGTTGCACGTCATCATGAAAAAAGGTACGGAGCCCTTTTCACGTGCATGACCTCAAGAGCGATCCACATCGAAGTGGTATACTCGTTAAGCGCTGATTCTGTTATATCAGCCTTAAGAAGATTTATGGCAAGAAGGGGTTGTCCGAAGGAGTTGTGGAGCGACAACGCAACATGCTTCAAAGCAGCTGATAAAGAACTCGGTGAAGCAGCCCTCGAAGCACTACAACATGAGACTTCGTGCCACCGCATTGTTTGGAAGTATATTCCACCAGCCAGGAACATGGGAACGAATGGTGCGGTCAGTAAAAGAAGCATTGAAAATCACCCTGACCGAAAGATATCCGAGCGACGAAACGCTGATAACGCTAATCACGGAGGTTGAAAACACGGTGAACTCTCGTCCCCTCACCCATGTCTCAGTTGATCCGCTAGAACCCGAGGCCTTGACGCCGAACCACATTCTAATCGGACCCAACCCTCACGTACCAGTACCGGGTCACTTCGAAGAAAAGGACATGACAGCCCGCCAACAATGGAAACGAGCACAGGTCCTAGCAGACGTCTTCTGGAGGAGGTGGGTCAAAGAGTACATGCCCCTACTGCAACACCGGCGGGAGCCAACCAGTACCGGATCCCCACCCAAGATCGGTGACCTTGTCATCATCTGTGACAGCAATCTCCCACGCAACACTTGGTCCCGAGGACGCGTGAGCCGGCTGTATCCAGGCCCAGACGGAGAGGTTCGCGTAATAGACGTCACCACCAGCAGTGGCCACGTCCTGCGGCGCCCCACTCGGAAAATCGTCGTGCTACCAACAGAGTCGCAGCGTGGCGACGGCGGGAGAATGTGCACGACCCCCTAACATCACCTCGGTCATAGGCGCAAGTAGTGACGACCGCAACCCGCCCGATGATCGCTCTCAACCAATCTAAGTACAAGGTTCTCGTACAATTATTAAGATTTTATTTGTTTATGTACACATATAATGATTCTTTTATTGTTTTAGCTTATATACTACTCTATAATGATAAGATTTGTTGATTACAATGTAAAATAGGGAATTAGAACGCTTTATTGTACAGATTGATATAAGCTATAAAGTTACATCGTAAAATAGTACGTAATGATTAGTTAAAACATTATATTTTGTTATTTACTTAACTAAGCTGATTAGGTTTAAGAAAACTTGTATATTTAAACTAAATAAACCATTTTAACATTGTGTTTTCTACGATCTTACCTCTGCGACGCACATTATAAGAATAAATATGTTTGTGACGCGACCGCAGGTTTTTATACTAGGGATGCGGGGGGCGGGGTCATATAAATACGCCCGCGACTTTATCTTCGCGCCACAACGAAATGGGACGTCGCAGAGAGAAGATCGATACGTCATTAGATAGGTCTTAAAAATAACTATAAGAAAATAAGAGACTCGCCAGCTCACGGCATTTGTATTAAATGATACAATAAAAAATATGAAATCGGGGGTGAGGAAATGGTCTGCTGGCCAGCATAAAATTTGAGTATAAATATAGGGCGGGTTTCCGCTGTCGACACAGTTCACCTCCAGCTGTCGGGAAGACAACAACAAGAAAACTAGAAGAGAAAATTTATTTATTTATTTATTTAATACAGCATGGAAGGCTTACAGCTAAATACAATTTTGATAAAAACAGTTTGGGTAACATTGAGCCAATTACAAGCCTTCGCTTATAGGAGATCGCATAGCAATTAATGTCTATGTGAACAAAAATAGGCAATTTTTATTTTTATTTTTAACTCTTATTTAAAGAACTGATGGCTTATGCATCGTCTCGCCGCTGACACACTAGTAACAAATGGATCAAGATCATGCTGCTTACACAAATTGTTAAAGGTTCTACTTGCACGTACAACAAAACTATTTTGCCTATAGTTCGATAAGGAGTTTGGTATCCGTATTGGTGGGTTGAAACGTACCGATTTGCATGGAACGTTAAAGCCAAATTTCGCCAATAGCTCGGAACTGTCGATTTGGCCTGATATAATTTTCGATAGAAATGTATAATCCGCTATCTCTCTACGATTCTGAAGTAGCAATAGATGGTATTTCCTACAGAGCTGGAAGTACTCTCCAGAATCATATGGAATCCGCTGATGGTAATAAAGGTATTTAATAAAACGCTTTTGAACACTTTCAATGCGATCAATATATTTTTGATATCGCGGATTCCATATTTCCGAGGCGTACTCCAGGTGACTACGAACGTACGTGCAGTACAGAATTTTGAGTGTCTTAGCTTTTGTAAAGCACTTGGACAGCCGCATAATGAACCCTAATGATTTAGATGCTTTTTTGACAATGGCATCAATGTGATCATCAAAAATTAGTTTACAGTCATGATGGACTCCCAGGTCACGAATAGTAGTACACCTTGGTAGGGGTTGACCACCCAAGGTGTACGTAGTAGTTAAAATGTCACGTTTTCTGCTATAAGTGATTACTGAACATTTGGACGGATTCAAATCGAGTTTATTTATGCGGCAGTAGTTCTCGAGACGACACAGATCAGACTGAAGAGCATTAGCATCCTCCGGAGACGATATAGTGGCAAATAGTTTCATATCATCAGCAAAGCATAATAGTTTGGATGTTCGCAGGCAGGGTTCGATGTCGTTTACATAGATTATAAATAATAAAGGGCCAATCAAGGAACCTTGAGGAACTCCGCTCGGGACAGAATACCAGCTAGAAATGTAGTTATTGACAACTACAGCTTGCGACCTATTATCTATATAGGAGGAGAACCACCTGAGAAGGTCACCATGAATGCCCATGGCACTTAGCTTCAGGATCAAGGTGTTATGATCAATACGGTCGAAAGCTTTGCTATAATCGGTGTAAACCACATCGACCTGCCCGCCACCGTCCATAGCCTCAGTGATAAAATCGTTAAAGAGGGCCAAATTGCTTACTGTAGAACGGCCTCTCAAAAATCCGTGTTGAAAAGAACTGAACGACTGTGATAAACTAGCATAAAGTTGATTATATATAATTCTTTCAAAAACTTTAGCAATAATGCATAATTTGGATATTGGCCTATAATTGGATATTTCAGTTTTTGACCCTTTTTTATGAATAGGGGTAATTAACGCTGCCTTCCATATTCTGGGAACAACGCACTGGGACAAAGACTTTTGAAATAAAAGCGAGATGGGATAAGAGATAGACGTGGCACAACCAATAAGAAGATTAGAAGATAGGTAATCTGGCCCTGCACCTTTGGATACGTCTAACTTGCTAATTAAGTTGGCAACGTCATCTACTTTCACCTCAATATGACCGATATTAGACGGAGGGTTAGGCAAAGACGTGTTATAAATAACAGTTGAGACAGACTGATTAATATAGGCACGGTTCAAAAAAGTGGAATTAAAGTAGGAGGAGAATGCTTCACAAATAGATTTACCTGTAGAGTGTAAGTTGTTATCATATTGTAAAGTATTGGGAATTGAATTAGAATTGTAACGAGACTTAACGAAAGTCCAAAAGCTTTTTGGATTGTTTCTTATAGACTCTTCGGTAAGTTTAAGATAATTATTATAACATGTCGATTCTAAAGTCTTAACTCTTTCGCGCAAAAGTTTGAAACTTAATTCATCAGATTTATTTCCATAGATTTTGAATTTTTTTAGGTATTTAAATTTTTCTTTAATCAACCTAACGAGGGCCGAATTGTACCATGTAGGATAAGTGCTATTACGGGAGATCTTTTGGGGAATATATTGTTTTTGTAGATTATTAATGGCATTATTAAAGTATTCGATTGCGTCGTCCATCGAACGAGCTGAAAACTCGCGCTCCCAGTTAATCGACGTGATATCATTGTTTAATGACTGAAAGTCACCTTTACTGTAAATAAATCTCTGTCGTGGCGCACAATCTAAAGCCGGTATTTCATATAAATCTGTATTAATTAACAGCGATGGGTGGTAAGGATCAGTCGGCACTAACGAATCTGTGCACTCAGATACACTGAGTTGAATATTTGAAAATACTAAGTCTAATATTTTACCGTAACGATTAGTCACACCATTATATTGCCTAAGTTCAAGCGTACACATTTCATCTGCTAATAGGCACTCGTCGTTAGCGGTGAGATTACTGGGTGTGAAAGCTAAACTATCAGAAGACATCCATATAATTCCACTCATGTTAAGATCACCGAGAACCAAAAACGTATCAGAGACATTATTCATAACACAGTGACTTAATTTATTTAAAAAGTTACTAAGCTGCATTGAAAATGAGGGGCCATTGTTTTGTCTACAGAGATAAATTACACACATATATAAGCTGATGTATTCACGTGAGTTAGGTTTATTAAAACGAAGATGCAGCCAAAGGTCCTCCGCTGAAGAATGAAGAACAGTTTGTGAAGTTGCTGATAAGTCCCTGCGTGTCGCAATCAGCACTCCCCCGCCCCGCGACTGTCCAGTAGATCCATAATCTCGGTCTCGACGCCACACTACATACCGGTTATCAAAAAACTCGGAGTTAGAAATACCATCCATTAGCCACGTCTCAGTTAACACTATAACATGGTACGAATTCAATGAAACCTGCCGATAAAATGTATCTGATTTGGTTCGTAAACCCCGCACGTTTTGATAGAATATAGTAATTTGTTTACTGTTAATGTTAACCATTGATAATAATAACAACATTTGTATTTTTGTCAGTGCAAATTATTAAATAGAAACCAAACACTATAAGATTTACGGTACACTTCAATAAAAATAGCAGACACAAAGGGTATAGAAATAAATATAAATATCTTATACCGGCGCAAAAATAATATTTCTTTAAAAAGGCAAACGTGAGTAAGAGCAAGCAATAGGTCAATGTGCAAGGCAAAATCAGTGTAAGTGCAAGCGAGGTAGATATGTTTTTATGAGTCAGAGGGTTAAAGTAAACAGCGCGATAAGGATTTCTAAAGCGTACACGAGCACAATAGAGAGGTGTGAAGCTCCTTAGCGAGTCAGAGCTGCAAAACATTTTGCAAAAGCCAATAGTTATGACAATTATAAGAATAAACAAAACAAGATTAATAATAAACACAATTATTAAGTGTATATAACAAATTAGATGATTTTGTTTAAATCTAATTCATTTCTAATTATAAAAGTTTTACTGGAAGTGTTTTTGCGAATATGAATTTTACAATGTTTAATCCAAACGAAATCATATTTTTTATCCCTACAAATAATTTTGACCTTATTTAATATTTTTTTGTATTCAACGGTTAAATGGTCGTTAACGTACACGCGATGTGACGTACCCAGGAAGCCAATGTCCGAGGCAGAGAGTTCCTTATCAGCTCGCGCTGCCGCTATGAAATCCTCCTTGACATATCTATTTAGGAAGCTAACAATAATCAATTTCTCCTTGGAATTGTGTATGGGAACCCTGGAGATGTAGTTAATCTGTAATTTCGGAATAATGTAATTGATTTTACGGCCAATGGCATCGACGATGGAAAACAAGTTTTCATCTTGCTTCAGGGGGATTCCTTTAATTTCCACGTTGTTTAACCTGGATCGTTGATCATTTGAGGAAGACTCTGCCTTCATTTTTGATAGCTCAACTTGAAGACAGTTAAATGATTCCTGGAGTTCCTCATACTTTGATGTTTTAGTTTCTACATCAACGAGCCTCTTATTGAACTCCTCTAATTTGTCGCTAGAAGAATCGCACGTAGCTTTTAGCTCCTTTAGCTCATCCTTAATTCCACGCAGGTCCTCAAGTAGAGTAGGCAGGTCCCGTAGTTGGCATTTCATTTCCCGAATTTCATTTAGTATTGTATCTAAGGAAGCTGGTGGCTCTAGGGTAGACACCGCCGCCGCCGGAGAAACTGTTCTGCACTTCAAGCATCTCCACTGGGCTCTTTTTTCGGAATTATATTTTCTCCAACTTGCCTCGGAAATTCCGGCACATGCGAAGTCCAGAAGTCTCTTGCACGTGGCACACTGAACCCCGTCGTTGAAAGAGGCATCACAATTCGCGCACGCCTTCATTATGGTGATAGTATTAATTGTAAACTTTGTTATGAAAATGTTCAAAAGGTTGACGATATCTGACTACGACCGACAAGCGTCTTACGTTAGCGAGTGCTCACACTGTACTGTGAAAAGTCAGCTCTCCATTAGTCCTCGCCGCCGTTTGCCTCCACAAAAATTATTTATTTTGTGTTTTATTTACGGCGTTTGGGCGATCCTGAACACCTTGCAACGTAAGGATACGACCCTCGTGATTCTGTCCGAGCCAGCATGCTTTTCTACAATACAACCATAGAGCCAGCGCGCGGGAGGCAAATCGTCCTCCATGACTAATATAGGTTCTACAGTTTGATGTGCCCATTTGTTCCTTTGGTGAAATTGAACAAGATATTCACTGCACCATTTGCAATAGGCGACTATTCTAGTAAGTTTTCTTAGAGATGTATATTTAGAAATTATGAAATCCTCACTCATTTCTTTTACTACTGTATTGCATGCTATTATTGTCCCTCTCTCCTCTAGATTAGTTTCCTTAATTTCCCTTCTGTTATAATTGATATCTTTATTTTTTAGCCAACTTGATCCTTGTACCCACAAATGTAGGTTTGTACACTCTAAAGGACTCACACCACGCGACGCGCAGTCTGCGGGGTTGTCTTTGGACTGAACGTGCGACCACTGATTAATCACCATAATGGTGAGTATTTCAGAGACTCTGTTCCCGACGAACGTCTTCCAATGGCTTGGGTGGCTGCTCAACCAAGCAAAAACCACCGTTGAGTCAGTCCAGGCATCAATGTTTCTTTGATAGATTTTCAAGGTATCCAAAACTTCGCGAAGAACTTCGTTTTGGTTGTCGTAACTCGCCACCAGATCATCCATATAGTGGCTGTTTTTTATTGCGTCTAATGCACGTGGGTATTCTTGTCCGTGTATGTCCGCATTGTGATTGCGGACATAATGAGCCATATATGGCGAACTGGCTGCGCCGAAAATCATGCTCTTCATCTTGTAGCGGCGCGGAGAATTTGATCGGTCGCTGCCTCTCCACAGGAATTGCTGCGCCGGCTGGTCCTCGGTTCTGATTTTAATGCGTAGGAACATTTCTTGAATGTCCGCGGTGATGGCTATCGCCTTTTCCCTGAAGCGGAATATAATTCCCGGTAGCGATAGCAAAAGATCCGGGCCCTCCAGTAGTTTGTCGTTCAGACTCACGCCGTGACTCCTTGCCGCTGCGTCGAACACCAATCTCTGCTTCCCTGGCTTATTCGGGTGTGGTGTGTAACGTGCCTCCTCCCATATTCTATTATATTAGATGTAATGTTAGTACTAAGTGCAGAATAATATAGACATCGAGCTTGACAACACGTCTTATTATTTTCCCAATAACGCCCTATATTGCATGGCGATTAGTATGTTTTTGGAATTGACACTTGTTACACTTTTTTACATATTCAGCTACGTCTTTCTGAATTCCTGGCCAAAAATAGTATTTTTTTAATATTTTTAACCATTCTTTGGACACCTGCGTGCCCACTAGATGGCAATAAATAGAAATTATTTAATATTATAGTTTTTGACTCAACACTAGTGATAGTTTGTACCTCGCTTAATACAATAAAACGTGGTCCAGACCGTTTTCTTTTAATATTTTTTATTAAATATGATATAAAGTTATTTTGTAATAACGTTTTCGTAATAATTAGCTCTTTTATTTTATTTATTTCACAGAATTGTACCAAATCTTTCAACCGCACACCACATTGCAAAGTGGGGCAAGTACCAGCAGACGTCGCTTGTTTGTTCTGTGCCGTCGCATGGTACTGCATATCCCTTCTCTAGTAGGTAGTTTATCTGAGCGCTATACTGGTCTGCGAAGTCAGGTGAGGCGTCATTTTCTGCTCGATCTTTCGTAATCGGCGAAGTGCTGCGCCGTAGCTCGGTGGCATGGTGACGTCATCGTGTCGCCATGGCAGTCCGACTTCGTAGCCACCGTCTATCTTTTTTGTCGTTCTTTCAACGATGGCCACCGCGCGTTGGTCAGTGTCACTAACGCGTGGCTCTCGTGCGATGCTCAGCGCTTCGATCTTGAAGTGAGCTTTCACTAAGTCATGAAGCCGCTGGTTGTCGTGTTTTCGTCTTTCGCTTTCGTATAGATGTAATAAGTTGTCTTCATTCATGATGACCCTTCGTGGTGCAGTGCCGTGCACTACCCAGCCGAGCTGTGTGCGTGAAGCAGCGGGCTGATTAGGGCCGCCGACTCTGAGTTCTCTTGATACGATACACTCCCAGTGATCTGTCCCCACTAGGAGTCCGGGGCGCGTTGGTTCGTTCTCTTTCCTTGGGAGGTTGCGCAAGTGTTCATCCTCCAGTACAGTGTCTGGAATTGACTGCTGGTGCAGCTTCAGGAGTTTCATGGTTCTCGCCTGAAGCTTATGCGGTGCGCCGTCCTTGTTGATCCCTCTCACTTGCACTGTGACGATCTTGCTGTCTTGTTCTCGTGAAGACATGTTGACGCCGTGGATGTGTAGTGGTTGTGACATCCCTTTTACCCCAATGCTCTCAGCCAGGTGTTCATCAATAAGGGTGATGGTGGCTCCTTCGTCAAAGAGCGCGTGTGTCTGCACCTCTCCCCGTGGACCTGCGATAATCGCGGGGCACATCTTGAGTAGGACTGCCTTCGGGCTGTACGGGTAGTCATGACCGCTTCTCCTTTTGTTGGTTCATCAGACTTATTTTCAGTCGCTGACTTTTCTTCGGGCGACTCTCTTCTTTCTTGATGCAATGTGGCGTGGTGAGGCCGGCGGCACTGATTCACACCGCACGGCTTCGCCTTACACATGATGCGCCTGTGTTTCTTCTGGGCGCACTTAAAGCATATCTTCTGCTCTTTTACTAACTCCCAGCGCTGGTCCACGGTCATTGCCTTATATTTCGGGCACTGTGTCAACACGTGACTCTGCTTGCAGCTGGGGCACCGGTCTTCGTCGTTTTCTTCGACCGTGGCGTACACTGTGTTGGGCTTCCGTTTCAGAGTTATGGCAGGCTTGATTTCTTTCTTCTGGCTTGTCATCGTGGTGCTTGTTGTCGGGGTGTATGTGTATCGCAACGCCCTGTCTGCTTCACGCATCAAGAAATGAGATAACGTGACGATTTCTGGCTCTGTTGTCCCTTCGTTGTCACAGGCGAAGTCGCACCATGGGGATCGGAGATGGGGACTTAATTTTTCTAGTATTTCAATTGTCAGCAAGGGATTGTAGAGGTATCCCCTTCGGTCGATTGTTTTCAGCACGCAGATTGTGTTCTGGATCTTGATTGCGAAGTTATTCAGGTCGCTAGCTGAGGCACTCGGTTTCGGCATCTTCTTCAAGTCTTCCAGTGCTTTGTCTATTATCACTTCCGGTCGGCCAAAGCACTGCTCTAATGTCTTCATGACAGCATCTGGTTCTATGGCCGCATGCAGAAGAGCCGCCACTGCATCTCGTGCTTCTCCTCTGAGGCAACTTCTTAGTCGCTGGAGATTCTCTGCTGGTGACACGTTGTACATGTTAGTCGTGTCGTAGTAGATGCCTTGAATAGTAGCCACTCGCTGACGGTACCGGAGAAAATCGGCAAGTCGGTGTGCCGAAGACGTGGTCTGGCCATCTTCTCTAGGGTTGCAGTCTGTTGGTCAATGCCGTTTCTGGTTCTTGTTGGCGTCAGCGATCTTCTTCTGATTTCAAAGCGTTGCTGCTTCGGATCTTCTTTAGCTTCTGCGTTTCCTCCCCCCTCTCCCCGTGTACTAAGGGGGTTGGTGCGTAGCCACTGATCCACCTTCTGGTGCTGTTGTTCCTCTTGAAGTAGATCTTCATGGATGCTTTCCTGGTCATCTTGAATCACGGAGACCTCGGCAGCCAATCTCTTCTTCACTAGATCTGCTTCTAGCGACAGCTCCTTTCGTCGAATGGCTGCTAGTTTCTCTGCTGCTTCAAGTTCAGCCAGTCGTAGCCGCGTAGTCACGCTTGTGGTCGACCTTACTGATCGCGGCGGCGATCTCACTCGCCGTTGTTCTGACGACGGTCCTGCGGTAGCGAGGTCCGCGGCGGTAGTCGGCCCGACCATACTCGCAACCTGAGGTGATGCCGGTGGGTCAAGAGATAGTCGTCTCAGGCTCTTGTTCAATTCGTTCTGCTTCCCGGCGACGCACTGACACCAACAATTCTCCTTCCCTTCGTTCAAGGGCCTGCCTCTGTTTTTCCAATTCTGCCAAGTCACTTTGACTACGGGTGACGACCATCGCGACGCACAGTAACTTGGTAGATTGTTCGGCGGAGATATGCAGGTAGGTTGTCACCGGTTCGGACTTGCTTCTTCTTCCAAGCCGTGGATTCTTCCTTCGTCGGATCCGGCTCGAAGGACCAGACTGTAGTGGACTTTATAAATGAAAAACGTGGTTTCTTCACAACTTATATGTTTATTTATCTTCCTTAATTATAATTCCTATTTCTTCCAGTTCCTTGTTCTTGCTTTGGATGCCGAGGATCGAATGAATCAACATAACTCGTCGAGATTTCGCTGCGCCCCCGTCAGGAGGCGCGTCAAGCGGGATCGGGGCTTCGCCCCCTGCCCGCGGAGTCTATACCTCGGCCCGTTAAGACGGGCCCGTCATTAAATTGCCTGTAAAGGCGTGGCATTTAAAAACGTAAAACGCCTGTTGTTTACGTTGTGTGTAATTGCTATTTGTATTCAACAGGAGCGCCGCGGAAGTTATAACCGCTTTCTTCACGGCACCTCGGCGGTCTGTCCCCGCCAGGTGAGACCACCGGTGACCCGGTGGAGGCCCAGCGAAGAGTAACCAGCGACAGAGGCGCCGACTTAGGCGCTCCCTGTTGAGGATGCTGACCCCCGTTTGTCGCGCTTCCAGATCGGGCCGGTCACGTTTCAAACAAAGGGCCGTGGTGTGGGTGTGAGCAGTATTGTACCGTGTACCCGTGGGATTCAGCATCGGCGAAGAGCCGTCTCCCCTCGGTATTCCGGGTGAGGGCGTTCCACGCTGGGTGTTTGCAGTTCATGTCGCCGGCGAGCAAGGTAGGCCGCGCCGACTGTAATAAAAGCACCCGCAGCTCTCCATAATCAAGAGGTACGGCGGGCGGCTTGTACACGGCGTAAATGTTAATATCGCTGCCGGCTACATGTAGTTGTATACCCAGCGCGTATAAATTTTTGATTAACGGCGAGGGGAGTTCTTGGTGCACGACTCTCCGCTTTACAAGTACCGCCAGACCACGGTAGGCGGTGCCGCACACAGATTTCTCATCTTTCCTGTAAGTGAGGTATCCCGGAAATTTGATCCTATGACCTGGTCCCAAGAGCGTCTCACTTATGAGCGCCACGTCAATGTTTTGTTCCTTGAGGAGGAGGCGGAGGGGCGCGACCTTATTATGTAGGCCGCGGGCGTTCCAGTGTAGCACCCTCAGCGACTTAGCCATGATAAAGCATTAGTAATGCGGCCAAGCCGTCAAGGATGACAAGCTCCGCGTCCTGTCCCTGTCTGATGGCCTTTATTAGGTCCATCAGTAGTTGGATGGCGCAGGCTGTGAAGCGCCGTTTGCGTTTCTCCGGTGCGGTCGCATGCATAGTAGCGCTCTGCGCGCCTTCGTGCGGCGCGCGGCGCACTTGCTGGCCGTCGGTTGGTGGACGTGTGATAGTGCGCGTCGCGGCCGCCAGGGCGGCGCTCGTGTCCTTCACTTGGGTTTTATTTGTTTTTATGTTTATGCGACCGGCACCGGGAATAGTGTCGGTGACCTGTGCCGTTACCTGCGCCGTGGGAGGGACAAGGTCGGCCTGTGTCGCGGTTGTAGGCGCGGGGGTGGGCAGAGGTTTCTTACTCCGCTTCTTCCCTCCGCGTTTCCTTTTCCTCCGCCTGGAAATGGTATTGGTATGGCCGGCGTGCACTGGTTTGAGCCACAGTGCCCGCCCGCTTGTTTGAAATTTTATAGCGTGGACTCCCTTAAACGGGTGTAGGCAACCCCAGCGTGGTTGCCCGCGCGCCTGTAAGAGGGCGCGCGAGTAGTGTGCGACGGGCTGCCGAGCAGAGAGGTACGTTATAGCCGCGCTCCTGCTGCCACAGAGACAGTTTCACGATTCATCTCTTGTCGCTATCTTGTGTAACATTAGTTTAACCCTTTGTGATATTGTGGTGTACTGTATTGGTTAAGTGATTAAACGTATTTATCCTTAACTTGTGTCATCAATCGACCCTACACCAAGCCGTAGTGCTATAACTGGTGCCCAACGTGGGGCGCCAGTTATAGCACTACGTCTACACAAGATAGCGACAAGAGATGAATCGTGAAACTGTCTCTGTGGCAGCGGGAGCGCGGCTATAACGTGCCCTCTTACAGGCGCGCGGGCAACCACGCTGGGGTTGCCTACACCCGTTTAAGGGAGTCCACGCTATAATTTCCTTTTGGTAGGCCGGGCATTTTATGTTGTTCGCCGGGTGCGGCCCACCGCAATTCACACAGGTCGGAGGGTCCGACCGGGGGCGCGGGCAGTCGCGTGCGGCGTGCTCTTCACCGCACCGTACACACGCAAGCGAGCGGTGGCAGTGATGAGAGCTGTGGCGAAACTTTTGGCAACGATGGCACTGTGCAGGGCCGCGCTTTGCACGCCATGCCTCTATAGTGACGCCGCGCATACACATGAATGTGTTTATATCATAAATGGCGCGGACGTCGGGCGTCTTTTTAAGTACGGTGTGAAAAACGCAGCCGGGTCTCCCCTGGCGCGCGCTAATATGACGCACATACTCGGGCTCATAGCCCAGATCGCGGAGTTCCTCCTCGATATCGTTAGGGTCGGTATCAGCCGGCAGCCCCCTTATGGCTACCTTAAGGCTGCGCTCCGCCGGGAGCGAGTACGCGAACCACGACAGGCCGCTTTCTTTTTCTAGGCCGCACAGGTATTTCTGTACCAGCCTGTATTCTTCTTCTGTGTCCGGTGTAAACCGGACACCGCTCTGGTAAGGGCGAGCGTTAGGCGGCCGTCCCAGTTTCGCGCTAATGGCCCTAAAATGGGCCGCCCATCCCGGTAGTTTTTCAACTACCAGCGGGGGATAGCGCGATTTTTTGCCTGCGTTTTTGGTGGCAGGGGCTGTGGCGGTGGGTGGTGGAGTACGTGGGTGGGGTAGGGTAGGAGGAGTAGGCGAGCGACGTGCCGCTTCGGCGAACGACAACGATGTCGTGCTGCCCTGATCGCGCGGCATACGAGTGCGCTGCGGCAGGGGCGAGTCGGCGCAGTGTCGCTTAGCCTCCTCGGCGGTGACGTCATCGTCATCGGGACTTCGCTGTCTGCGTTGGGCGCGGGCTTCGAGTGAGAACTCGTACCCGAAGCCCAGGGGGTCCGGTGGGGTCGTCAGAATAACTCCGTCTGTGGAGCCGAATCGTGGGTGCGTATCTAACGATACGCTTACCTGATCGGCTGCGGAGCCCCCGGATACCATCGACATGTCCGACCCTGCGCGGGAGGAACAGGCCGAGATCCTGGGTGGTGCCGGCGAGTCAGGCGCGCTCAGTAGCGGCGCAGCTATTCGGGGGCGTATGAACGCCTCGGGTGAGGGCGTCCTAGGTGGAGGCGCCTTGCTAGTTGCCGGTGGCGTTGAGAACGGCAGCGAGCGGGGCGGCACGGATGTGTCGATGCGCGCGGTTGGCGCGGCACGAGTGGCAGGTTTTGTCGCAATCGCGGCGCGCATAGACGGCGCGGGCGTGCGAGCAGGCGCAGTACGCATAAGGGGCGCGGCGGTGCGGATCGGCGGCCCGGCCGAGCGCGCGGCGGGCGCAGCAGTGCGCGCATGCGGTGCGCGGCTGGTGGTGGCGGTGGGCCCCGGGGCCTGTATAGGTACCGGGCGGAAAGCAGTTGGGCGGATAGGCACCGCATGCAATCGCGTCGACGACGACGCCGGCGACGCGCGCGTATACGCCGACGTCGTCGGTGAAACGTTGGCAGTCGGCGCCGGGTTTATCGCGGCGGGCGCTGTACCGGACAGCGGGTCCTCCAGTGTCGGAAGTGACACTGCCCGGTCCATCTTCGGACGGGTCTTGGGTGGTGATGCGGAGTCCTCGCCCAACGAAGTGCGGGCTGAGGGTCTCGGCATGGTAATTGTTTGTAATGGCTACACTATTAGGCGTGGACTTCGCGACCGCTACGGTGTGTCGCCACACCGGGCAGCAGGGGGGCGGTCCCCCTTCCGCACTCCCGGAAGCGCTGATGCACTTTCGTGACCGCCGAAAAGAGAGTCCAAATGGGTCGGACCGAGCGAAAAATACTTACCAAGTAAGGTCATGCACTACGTACACATAAGTGGCCACGGGCGATCCATGAATCAACATGGATTTTCACCCTCCTTTTATAGAGGTCCGCAACCATTGGTAGTGCGTACACGGTACTAAACTATTTGGGCTCGACCAATCAGATCGTTTCAAATTTGCACACGGCACTAAAGTGTCCGTTGTATGGGGAATCTGTTTGGCTCGATATCCATGTTATTACACTCGTAACAATGTTCTAATTATTTTACATCGGTAGTTCTCACTAAGGTCTATCTAAATACACCAAATTATGTTGATAAAACCTATGTTTTACCCTAAAAAATAGAGAAATATCGATTTGGCTCTCGCTACGGTAAAGTTTCGCATTAGTTAAACATATATACAAGTGGCGCCCTCATGCGTCTGGAAGGTAAGTTAATAATTCTTACATATTACAAGTTTGATTATCACTTATATTATTAACTTAAATTAATCTTGCAGGCTCGGCGTCCGCTACAGTGTGCTAATATAATAACGAGAGGTATTGTTGCTTTAGTGTGAGTTTTTATAAGCCTGTGTTACCTCGCCCTTCGCCAAAAGTGGCGAGCAAATTTGTTCGATATTAAGTCAGAAGCCGGCTCCCGTCTGGTCCTCTAAGCCTATTACAGGCAATTTTTTTTTAATTAATTCGACTCCTGTACGTGCTCACGTAAAACGAAACGTTGATAAAGCTAAATTTCGACATTATTTGAATTTTTATTTTCATAATTATAGAAGCAATCAATGAAAAATAATAAAACTAGATGTAGTAATTTATCCCATAATGCTGGCATAACTACATTTTTGTCCAAAGTAAAACATAGCTAAAACGTGCAAAATTTTGACATAATCCGTGGCAATGTTGATGTTATTTAATTAAATATTATCGTAAATTATTATTCTCGAAAACTATGTATTTGCGTGAGTAGTGATTTTGCAGAAACCTATATTATGATAACAACTACACGTGCAAAATTTGTTAACTTCGTATTCAGGAGGCTATATTGAAAAGTTGAGCCTGCAGAGCTAACATGGAATATAGTGAAATTGCTTTTTTTTAATAAATATGTTTTCTATATTTTTTAATATTTCCTGCTATTTTTGATTCATCTTCTGGCAACACTGACGTTGTGTTATAAATTTGACAGTACAGGTCAGGCGACATCGGTTTCTCATTTCATTTGAGATTTTTGTTGAGTTTATAACACCATGAAATAACTTAAAATTTCTATTTGCTATACGTGTTTGTACAGCATTCTGCCTATTAGAGTCAAATTGTTTTTAAAATTGTATATTAGGAAGTGCCCCGTAAACGTTGGTATAGAGTAAGTGTATGCTGTGATAATTATGTAAATGTTACTTCTTTTAAGTTACTTAATAAGTTCACTTACATTAAATAGGAAAACCAACTGTCTTAAATTGTTTTTCTTACATCTAGTTACATGAACGTACCAGTACGAGTTCACTCTGTGAAATTGTTTTATTCACCTTAAAATTTGTTTTTGGTTTTCCAACATAAGTGGTCTCTTTATTATATATTTAAGTAATTCAAAGTTTATTGTCATTTAAAATTCTTATTTACCATTTGCCATTTAACATTTGGTTCAGAACACTTTTTAAAGGTGATCTAGATTTGGTATGCATCTACTTTCACTTTTTAATAACTGTTACCAGCCAGCATACTAAGCCACATCTAAGATCGTGGCTGAGACAATGGCATAGATTGCTTACTTTCTAAAATAATCCTGCATATTCCCCTTTGACTCTTACAAGTTATTCTCATAATTAAGTTTATGCTACTGGTTAAATAGTAGTAGCTTTTACTCATTTATACTCCCAGGGGTGATTCACTTTATTTATGATTATTGTAAACAATGTTTGTAATGCCTGTTATCATACAAGTGATAGATAATGAGTTATTGCAAGGTATCATGTTACAAGTATTAGTTTAAAAGCTTGTATGTACTATTTGTACATGTTAAAGTATATGCATAATAAAATTGGTCTTAAATCTGTTATGAGCTGTGGCTCAGAAATTATCTGTAATATAACAAAACTTGTTTTTGGTTTGTTCTCTTTGCTGTTTTATAAACTGTTCATTGCTTCAGTGGTTGGGTGGTACAGTTTAAAAACATCTTGCAGCTGATTCAACAACACATTTGAACTATTTTATTGTTCCATATATTAAGTATATCTTAACCTTTCGGCTCAGTAACGTACAGATCTGTACGTTGTAACAATAAAAATCTATTGTGTCTGCTAATGACTGACGCAACAGCTTAACTTACAGAAATGGATGGTACAAATCATATGAGTATGGATCATGCAAACCATGAGCATGGTAACATGGAGCACATGGATCATATGGACCATATAATGCCTGATCATGACATGTCTATGAATAATACCTTCCAGGATGATATTATTACAGTAAGTTGTCAACCCTTTGGCTCAGCCACATACAAATATGTACTTCATTACAATAAAATTCTATTGTGTCTGCTAATTACACAGATGCACAGATTAATATCTCACCCATCACTCTGATGAAATTTTGATTGCTTATAACTGTGTCTTTTGTTAATTGTTACATGGTAGTTGTGTTGCCACATGATCAAATATGAATATATTACTGCTTATAATATGTGTATGAAGCAACTTTGCTACATAACAGGTTCAACAATTAGTATGTATCACATGGAAAATTGTTAATATGAATATTCATTTTTTCAGAATGCATTTAACTCCAGTGAAGACAGCCTAGATTACAGATCAGAGATGAGGGCACACACCCACCATGGTCATATTGCAATGGAATCACATAGCCAACATGGAGGTCATGAGGGTGGAGGTCATGAGATGGCTATGACTGTAAACACAAACATTATTTTCCTTCTAACTTTTACCATGTCTAGTTAAAATTCTTAATCTGTGAAAAATTAAAATTAATATTTTAAATTGTTTGCTCTGAAATTTTATTTAATCTTTATTATTTTGTTTATAGTTTCATGGAGGCTATGCAGAAGTTATTCTCTTTTCTTGGTGGAAAGTAACAGATGTTGGAGAATTTATTGGATCATTCTTTGCAGTATTTTTAATGGCTTTATTATATGAAGGGTAAGATGATAATTATTTAAAAACTTGTTTCAATATATACATTGTTAATTATTACACATATTATATGAAGCTGAATTTTGAACAAACCATTTGTGTAAACTTTTTCATTTATCTTCAAGGCCGGTCCGCTCTTTTGGCACAATATTAACTTACTATTGATATAGTATACTATTGTTATGTTTTACCTTAATTATAAAACGTGGCTGATGTACCTGCATAAATTTACTTTTTTTAGGTTAGGCCTCCAGAGAGAGGAACCTCCTCACAATGGGTGCTATGTTGAGAGTACCACTTTCTGTATCAGGGCCCTGATCTAGCTGCTTGATTCTTAAAAGTTATGTTTAAGGCTCTTTGCTATTAGTCTATTAGGTAAAACTACTATAGCTACAATGATTGCAGTGTCCATGTCGACAACCTTATGTGCCAGATCAAGATCATTGATTTATCAGTTTTTGTTTCACGGAGTTTCTCGTCACTAGGGATATTGACAATCATTGTATAGCACTTTAATTTATCTATCATTCCTATATCACATTTATTGTCAAAAATAGTCCTATCACTGATCAATCTCAGCACAATGAGATATGACCATTTTCCAGAATTTGGTCTTCAGCATAGCACTTCAAATAATTATCAAATACTTTTTAATATGGCAATAATTATAAATGATTGAAAACATTGTTTCAGCCTAAAATACTACAGAAAACATCTGTTGTGGAAAACATATACAGGGCTCCAGTATTGTGCAGTATCGCCACCCGATAAAGGTGTTACAAATATATGTACCCCTGATGAGCCTCAAGTAATACAGTTGAGTATAGTGATTTACTAGACTATGTGCTTCTATGTAGACTTTCAAATTATGTTGGAGTCTCCTTCCAATCTAATTGTATGCAACTTAATAACAGTATTATACATGGAGTTGAGCCAAGCAACTGGCAACTAGGTGTTTACAAATATCTCAATGGAACTGCGCACTCGTAGCAACTCGAGTTGCGAATTCCGGTGATTGACAACAGTTTTCAGTTGTTGCAATCGATGACTAAGTTAGTTTCTAATTACCGCAACTAGCAACTGTCGAATTTGTATCGGTTGTGTAAAGTTGCTGGTTTCTCCAAGCGGTAATTGCAATGCGTCGAGCGATTCCACAAACTCCCTCCCTCCCTTTCCCTGCTGCGACGTAATATAATGAGAACAAGTGCTGCTTCTTTGATATCCGTCAACACACTGTAGCGTAGATTGAGCAACTCAGCTACCAAATTTTTATTTCTTATACTATTGGTTGCAGACCCATGGTGTGGGTACTCAACTAGACATCCCCGAAATATGAAGTTTAGGTACCAACCTGATGGGTCTGCGTTTAGCAGTTTCGGAAAAACGAGCTTTCTAAAAGTTGGTCATGGTCTGCAGCCAAAAGCATAAGAAAAAAAATTTGGTCACATAGTCCCTCAGACATCATGAAAAAATTAAGATTCAGTCTACGACCAATACTGCCGGAAATATAAGCTTTTTAAAATTTGGTGATATGGTCATATAGATGTCGCAGATGGATAGTAGAATCCGCTGTTTTACAAAACTGCTAGCTGATTTACAAAACAGTACTGTTTTATAAAACAGCTAACCAATGTTCAGCTGGATTGCCATTGCGATACGTTTAACAAAACTGCTACCCACGTTTAGATGTAATGCAGAATGACATATCTACAGTTGTTGTACATACAGATGTGAGAAGGCCGCGGGAGAGGGTGAGAATGTCGGGGGTAGTTCGCTCGCTACGCTCGCTCACTAGCCTCTGTCATCCTCTTCGAACCTAAACTGTCCGTGTCGGGAAACACGAGACTCCCGATGGATCAATTTAATTTATTTTCTTACATAATCACGATATATTGTGGACTATTATAGTGGTTTAGTATTTATTTACGACATTGAACCTTTTTTTTGCTACTGACTTATAGTAAACTATAATAAAGTAATTGTTTTCATAAGACACACAGAGCCATATGCGACAAAATTTCGAACTAAAATCAACAATCTGACAGTTCATTTCACACTGTTTTACATAATCTGTGATCGTTGACCCGCTGCATTGAAAATAACGCAAAACGTTCATACAATTCTGCGTGTTATAGTTCAGTAAATAAATAAATAAATCCACTTTATTGTACACCAAAAACAGAATACATAGAAACTTATATAATACATAAAATAAAAGTACAATCGGCGGTCTTATCGCAAATAGCGATCTCTTCCAGACAACCATATGGAAGTAGTTCGAGCTTTGAAACACAAGGGGCAGCACACGGTGTACAGATACAACAAAAGGAAAGGAACATAAAACATAACCTGAAAAACATAAATAAATATATAAAATATGTACATGATATTGTACATATGTAGTAAATAGATACATATATACATTTATGTATAAATAAATGTACTATATATATACATATATATAATAGTAAAAATTAAGGAAATGAAGAGAAAACAATTATAGTGAAAGATAGTGCTTATATACAAGATTCTTAAAACTAGGTAATGTCTGTGCCCGTCTTATTGACACCGGCAATGCATTCCACAGTCGTACAGCTTGTATATAAAATGATTTGTCAAGAAATTTCGTGGAATGCATTGGCATTTCTAATTTGAGGATTTCCGAGTAATTCCGAGTATTATGAGGTTTTTCAGTAATTATGTAAAACCGCTAAACGTCATTCAGCTGTTTTTCATAACAGTACTGTTTTGTAAATCAGCTAGTAAAGGTCCCAATAATATTTTTTCTCATATATCATTTTATTATATGTATGTATAGAAGATAGATGATTCTTTAAATTGGCTTAACTTTTTTATTTATGAACCGATTGACATGAAACAAACACTAAATGTTAAGTGAAGCTTACCACAATATATTAGTGATAATATTTTTTCCCAATAATATTTTTTCTCATATATCTTCCATGCACAGATAGCGATCCGTTACATTTTTATTATATATATTATATGTATAGATAAAAAAAAGAAGAGGACCTAGCACGCTGCCCTGTGGCACGCCAAATGCGATTGCTCGATGTTCCGATATACTGTTTTCTTTCTTTTAAGTAAAATTCTATTACAAAATATAAACCAAACAAATTGCACAACCTTTAATTATTACTACATAAACAAATTAAATCATTTGTCATACTCAATAAACACGTAACTACTATAATACATAATTTTATCTATGGTAACTTCGTACTAGCTACTCCGGTAGGCACTCGAATGAATGCCTCTAAATTTCACGAACACTCAAGCAATTTCTTCTTATTCATATACGCTCACACACTATCATAAAATAAACCAACAAAAATTACTTCACCGTTTTACCACGTGTAATATATATCTGCCTAGCCTTTTCCCAATTACATTGGGGTCAGCTTTCAGTCAAACCGGATGCAGCTTAATACCAGTATTTTACATTGAGCGACTGCCTATCTGACTTCCACAACCCAGTAACTGGTTAACACTATATCTCGTGGTATGACTGGTTGTCAGACTTTCAGGCCTCTGACTACCCGTAACGGCTGTCATAGATCTTAATTTGACAACCGGGACCGACGGTTTAACGTGCTCTCCGAGGCACGGAGGGGTCCTGGTATGAAACGATGGTCACCCATCCACAGACCGACCGCGGCAGCTTAACCTCGATTGATGGATCTGTGCGGCTGTTACTTAGCCACGAGCCCCTTACGTTTTACCACGCGTTATAATACTCGCATTTGACATCCGCAATTTAAGGGCTCAGAAGAAATGAAAACAGTGAAAAGACTGATAAAAATATAATATTTCCAAATAAGTTGGGTTTTAAAAACATATCTAAGGTAATTCAGACATGTTGGCAACATTGAATGTTCAGTCTTGTGTAATCTATAACTAAACGCGCGATAAATTTTTACTTATGTGCGATTTAAAACGAAATATTACTTTATTCTGTGATTTGTGAACTAAACTATAAGGAATTGCTGTGAAAATGGATACATTATTGTGCTCGTCTTGTAGTGAACATACAATCTGCTTACAAAAATTACGTTGAAACCATAATCAGTTTTCATTAGTTGACAAAACGAAAATACTTTCATTTATTAGACCAACCCCAAATCTTAGTTTGACTCAAAAAATAGGTATGAACGCTCTTCGATATTTCAACTCAAAATATTAAATTAATTTCTCGTGGCTAACTGTGTGCCGCCATTTAAATGTATTGTTATGTTATCCTTGTCTTTTATTTGCTAATACGAAATGTACATGGTGAATGAATGATTCGGGATTGTTTATATCAGCGTATTTAAACAATTTGATAAATCTAGCTAAGAAACATGACCAATCTGAGAAGCATATTCAGGCATGTATGGCCATGATTTCGTTTGGACTTCCTATCTAAAACCTAAGAACCGAAAGCTCAACCGCGTCGAGTTGTTTTAGCATTTTAGTACTAATAGTTATAGATAAACCCAATCATTCTATAATCGCAGCAATTCCTTTTATAGCATACAATGTCATAGTTATGGTGATACTAACACGCGGGAAGTGAGGTAATTACACAAAACGACACAGCTTTTCTAAAAGCCACTACTCTGATATCGATTAAATGACATGTCTGATGCATTGTATGATGTATCAATATCTACCGTTCGTTTTTGAGATATTTCTGGTGTTAAGCAATTCCAAATCCAATTAACGAGATATCTCCGCTGTGCAGTTACAAAAAGAGATAGAGGAGGTAATTTTATTTTAAATTTCATTATTATTAGGTATTAATAAAATGCTTTTGAGAATATGTCATCTATTGTCCGTTTAGAAAACTAATCGTATCATTTTTCAATGTTGTCATGCTGTTCCCTTAATATTTCACTAGATATCGCTACACGAAAATATAGTTCGCATTCATTGTATAACAGAGGGCGCTCATTTCAATATAGGCTTCACATGTTCCCGAACCTTAAAATAATTGTTTATACATTTGAACTGAGAGCAAGTTCAGTATTTTTTTTATGACGGAATTCACTAAAACTCGCATTTTCTTTCGTAAATATTTTTATTATGTTAAATTATTCAGTACCGCCAGTAACGCCACCGCTTGACATTAGCCACTAGTCTGTTGAGCGACTTGGCAACTTGTTTTATTAAAACTAAATTGCTATCAGGGCTCCAAAACTCTAATCAGATTCGACTTATGCTAATCGAACCGGGCGGTGTAGTGACTGCCTATCTCGTCGAAAATCGAAAATCCTATGCACGCCACTGATTGTAAGACAATAAAGCTTTGTATTATTTTTACTTCGTTATTTATTTTATTGGTAATGGTTTTAACTTCTAAGTCCCTGTCCAAACCATAGACAGTATAACTTCGTGATGAATTGCAGGAAATAAATCCTTCACGAAGGATTTATTTATACAGTATATAACTTATTGCTGTATATATTCCCACAATATAGCCACTGTTCAAAACCATAGCTTGTATATGGGCGCTACTTAAATGCCAAGTTTTATTACAACGCTATCTAGTATCGTGAAACGCAATCCACGATTTATTTCGATGGAAAGGCTTTTTGGCTCAAGCGACATTTTAGTGAAATATGAAAATGTCTGAAGGCTGTAAATTTTTTAAAGCACAGTAACTACACTTGAACCAAATAGCCTTCATAGAATTAGAATATTTTTGCTACCACACAGAAGGACATGGACCTCAAAAAAAAAAAAAAAACGTTCGAATTGAGAAACCTTCTCCTTTTTTGGAAGTCGGTTAAAAAAGTGCTACCGTTTTTGAATTGTCAGTGTGTGCGTGCAATAGTACGTCTTTACAAAAACGTGGAAATATTGGCACATATCAATTATCGATAAACAATATTTCAGATGAAAGATTTGGTATACAAAATGAAAAATCAATCAAATTATGTTAATAAAACTAAAATCACAAGGGTAGGTATTATTGAATGCACAGTGCTTCGTGAGAGACCATTAGATGAGTGTGAAGGGACAAGAGAATATTGTGACTGACGGTATTAAACGCATTGGAAAAATCAACCAAAACTAAGACAGAAACTTTGGTTTCCTCCATACCCGCTTTTATATCGCCAGTCACTTTAAGGAGGGCGGACACGGAGCTATATCCAGGCCTAAACCCAGACTGAAAAGGACTTAAAAGGTTGTTATGGTGAATAAATCGGGAGAATTGCCTATGCACACAGGCTTCTACCACCTTGGATAGGAAGGGGAGGATGGAAGTTGGTCGGAAGTGGTTGGGTTGGAAACCTTTGGAAGGGGAAGAACATAAGCTTTGCGCCACAAAGCAGGGAAGGATCCGGAGTACAAAGAGAAGTGAATAATATGGGTTAAGGGGGGAAGGAGGTGGTCCAGTAATGTTACAATCATTCTGTGACTGATATTGTCACAGCCCACTGCTGTGGATTTAATGGAAAGGATTATCTTTTTGATCTCATCTTCTGCAACTGGAGCAAGGTGAAACAGATCTGTCAGGGCGCGTTAGACTAGATATTGAATTCAGTATCTGCTGTTTAATAAGACTATCCAACGAAGAAGTGGAGAAATGGTGGTTAAGCACGTCTAAGCCAATTGAATTAGGAAGGTCTAAATGTCATGACCTGCCGATACCTAAAGCTCCAAGAAACTTCCAAATATCAGCAGAAGAAGAGGAAGATATATTATCTAGAATATGGCGGCGCTTAACATTGCGTATCATCGAGTTACACCGATTTCTTCAGTTTTGAAGAGTTTCCAATTCTCCTCAACACGATCTTTTTTTACTTGCGAAAAGCACGGTCTTTACGCCTCATCGCCATTAGAACCTTGGCCTTGGGTTTGGGTTTCAGGATATAAGTAAGGAAAATGAGGTCATGGTGAGAAAATCCAGGTGCAACAATTTGACCATGGGAGGAAACAAGGGAAGGAGTGGAGGTAATGATTAAGTCGAGCCAGGTATCCTCAGCCATATGGTTATGGTGAGTGGGTTGGAAAGGAAGAACGTGCAGACTAACTGAACAACTCGCTAGCAGCAGCTATAGCTAGAAGAGGAACAAGATACAATTTTAAAGGAAAAATCGCTGCGAAGGTATATACCAACACCACCCCCTCCCTTGCCAATACGGTAAACGGACTATCCAACACAAAAACATTTTTCAATTCGAACCATGAGTTTCTGAGATTAGCGCGTTCAACCAAACAAACAAACTCTTCAACTTTATAATATTAGTATAGATATTGTGAAGTTATTGATATACATATATGATATTAATTATATCATCTGCATTTTAAAATTATGCATATTTATAGATCAGTAGTTTACTAAATGTCGTTTAATAGTAGGAAAATTAACGTATATTTATTTTTTGTACCTATTTTGCTTGCTTCTTTAACCCAAAGGTTGACTGGCAGAGAATGCCATATGGCATTAAGTCCGCCTTATGTACCATACATAAAAGTATAAATTAATAAATATACCTCGGATGATGATAAAACAAAAATAAGAACTGCTATGTCTAATTAAGTCTAGTAATGTTCGAAAACGTCATTGGCCTTATCAGAAATAATAAATCCATAATATAATTTTCCACTCGTAGCGGTTTGGCCTAGAGGAAGAACGATGTCAAATAACAATTCCTTTTTCTGGTAATCGTTGTCCATAAACGTAGGATAGAAAAAGACCTACAAAGCCTGCTATGGGGATGGAATATCTTACGGAAATATCACATGTTAGAAAGAGAAAGCATATTTAGGTTCGGTCAGTACTATTGGCCTCCTTCCCCCCTTAACCCATATTATTAACTTCTCTTTGTACTCCGGATCCTTCCCTGCTTTGTGGCGCAAAGCTTATGTTCTTCCCCTTCCAAAGGTTTCCAACCCAACCACTTCCGACCAACTTCCATCCTCCCCTTCCTATCCAAGGTGGTAGAAGCCTGTGTGCATAGGCAATTCTCCCGATTTATTCACCATAACAACCTTTTAAGTCCTTTTCAGTCTGGGTTTAGGCCTGGATATAGCTCCGTGTCCGCCCTCCTTAAAGTGACTGGCGATATAAAAGCGGGTATGGAGGAAACCAAAGTTTCTGTCTTAGTTTTGGTTGATTTTTCCAATGCGTTTAATACCGTCAGTCACAATATTCTCTTGTCCCTTCACACCCATCTAATGGTCTCTCACGAAGCACTGGGGTGGTTTTCTTCATACATTCGGGAGCGTCAGCAGTCTGTCCATGTTGAGGAATCTTCGTCGACTTGGCGTGACCTAGTAACTGGCGTCCCACAAGGCGGCATCCTTTCTCCTCTTTTATTTTCCATATTTATTAATTTCATTACTCAAAAACTTCAGTGTGCTTATCATCTTTACGCCGATGACTTGCAGTTATGTTGTCAAGCGGGGGTGGAAAATGTATCTGGGGCGATTAATAAAATCAATGATGATTTGTCGGCTATAAGGGAATGGTCCGACACGTTTGGTTGCAATCAATCCAGATAAGTGTCAAGCCACTATTATAGGTACTCACCGTAGTTAAATAAGCTCAGCTGTTTCACACTTCCTCCAGTCATATTTAACGGACAGATTATCCCGCTTAGTAATAATGTCAAAAACCTTGGTTTGTTCATTGACAACACCCTTAGCTAGCAAACCCAAGTTGCAAGAGTTAGCCAAAAAGTTACAGGAACTCTACGGACTCATTATCGCGTCAGAAACCTTCTTCCGCTTAAAACCAAGACAATGCTTGTCCAGACCTTTATTTTCCCTATAGTAAATATAAAACCCATTTTGTGTGGCCAATACCTCGCCCCGACATTAGTTTTTGAACGATGGTGGCGTTTGAAACCAAAACTAGTCGTCCAATTTCAAAACATACCGCACAACTTGAAGACAATCAATAACCTAAATGGACGAACTGAATAAAAAAATTTTGCTTTGTTTATAAATGGTTTTTGGAAAATGTGTCACCAGCTCCCTCACAACTCAGATATTGTGCTCACTAAATGAACAGAAAGTAGCAATATGTGGTCGCGCATCGCATCGTTCTGGGAGCGTATCCGTTCGTCCTGTAATTTTATCCTGTCCACACTGTCCGAGTACTTGAACAATCCCATTTTTAAATACTAGTTGTTCGTGCATAGCGATGGGAACAAAAAATAGTATTAGTTATAGGATATGAATAGATGATTATTGGGTTTTAATTTATATTTAATTTAATTGTAATACTGTCAAGTTAAATACATCTTATTTTTTTTTTGTATAAATGGGTATTTTGGGATTGTGACATATTTTATTTAATTTTGTTTTTATGATCTCTGTTTATTTCAATTGTGTTTTTGTATGGGTCTATGTGTGACTATGGTGATGTGTGCTACTTCGACCTGAATGCAGATCTACTCAACAAACTTGACCGTCTTCTAAATAACTGCATTCGATTCGTCTTTAATCTAAGTAAGTATGACCATGTGCCAGCGCAGCGTTCGTTGCTAAAATGGTTTCCTATTCGCCAACGCAGACATGCGAGCATTAACTACTCCTTTTTCGTTACTCTTCTCTCCCGATTCTCTTTCTTACCTTACTTCTCATTTTCAGTATGTATGTACAAATGATACGAAATATCTTCGTTCCACCAATAACCGTCTTCTTCAATGTCCTTCGCATCGCTCTGACTTTATTCGCTCAACCTTCTTTGTCCAATCTATCTTATTCTGGAATGCTCTCCCTATTGAAATCAGGATGGCGAACAGTCGGCACTCTTTTAAAGTGAAGGTACGGAAATATTTATATAATATAAAATTAGTGCAGATTCCTCTCAACGTTAACTGTTATATATATGTATGTACGTGTGTGTGTGTGTGTATAATGTGTTTTTATATGTATCTATTATTTATTTATTTAACTCTCTCCTAAGTGTATGTTTAATTTATTATTTTATAATAATCTACTTCCCTTAGTTTTCATGACTTCTGGTGCATCTACCATATTTTGTCTCTGCATCACCTCAAGGTTGTCTGGCAGAAAATGCCTATGGCATTAAGACCGCCTTTGTACTATTTTGTGCATAAAGAATTAAATAAAAAAATAAATATAACCTTTTTTTAACCGACTTCCAAAACGGAGGAGGTTGTCAATTCGGTTGTATTTTTTTTTATGTTTGTTATCTCAGAACTCCGTCGTTTATGAACCGATTTGGAAATTTTGGATATACTTTCAGATTGGTCCCTTTTAAATTTTATGAAAATTGGTTAGGTATTTTGGTAATTAAATCAAAATAACTGAAAAATAATATGTCGTCCTAGTAAACGAAATGGTGTATTTTGCTTTCTTGTGACTTTCCAGTGGTGTTTACGGTCTCTAGAATAGTTCTAATGAACTGCCTATTTTCCAGCTTCATCATCAGATGATGATGATGAAGCCGGAAAATAAGTAATTTTTTTTTGTTAATTTTGATACTTTTTAGTGTAAGCCCGCATTCTCAAACGTCTCTTTTTACACGACTGCCCAAAAAAAGGAGTGTATCTAAGTATGTATGTATGTATGTAAGTATGTTTGTGAGTTTCTTTACCTATTCCACCATAAGTTCTAAATGCCTGAACTGATTTAGATGTATGGGGTATCGTTAGAATCCTTGCATTGTCCCGTGAGTAACTAATATAGGCTAGTCAGATATTAATTAACTTTTTTAATTAATTTCATCTTGTTTTACGCAGTTCACTACTCTCTTCTGAAATAGCCTTAGATCTAGATTTCCTACTTTGATATAGGCGTTTCTCCCCTTCTTTGCTCGTCTCAATTAAATTGCCCTGTCTCATATGGACAGCATTGAGTAGGTCTTGAATATGGGTATATTCACTTCCGATAAATCAGTTATGGAACGCAAGATTCACTAAAAAGTAAGAAATAAAATAATTTTTAACAAAAAAAAGGACCGACTCCAAAAATCTTTCCGTTAAGTAAAAATGCACAAAAAAAAATGCATTATTTACTTACTTCAATTAACATACAATTTTTTTTTTAATTTAGAGTCTTCTCAATAAAACCAATTTATTAGGACAATAATATACATTTATTATTATTTTTGGAGTCCTCAGAGTTCTTTTTTTTGTTAAAAATGAAATGAATGAAAAATGTTATCAATTTGGTTCTAAAATAATGCATTATTTGCGAAGGTGTTTTTATAAATATGATATTAATCCTTATCCAAATAAATACGT
This sequence comes from Xylocampa areola, assembly GCA_935421205.1. Classification (NCBI taxonomy): domain Eukaryota; kingdom Metazoa; phylum Arthropoda; class Insecta; order Lepidoptera; family Noctuidae; genus Xylocampa; species Xylocampa areola. Next base: position 14,975,059 of record OW285201.1, read on the forward strand.
TATTCATCACAAGTATTTAATTTAGAACAAAATTGCTCTTGGCATCATTTGATTTCAACGAATATTTTCGGAGATATCGTAGTATTAAAATAACTCGGCAACAAAATAATGATCAAGTACTACGTGCGCATTTATAACATAACGTAGCATCACGCCTGTTTTCCCCGAAGGGGTTGGAAGGTGTAAAAACTACTTAACGTATTGCTCAGTAGCTGTTTTGCATTGGGCTGAGATGAGTAGCAAGCAACATTTTTAATTATTATGAATAATTTGTGTTCATACACGACATGGTGTTACTTTACGACATCCACGCGGACGGAGTCGCGAGCACAGTAACTAATAAACACAAAGATAACTATTTATATACCTATTTCGGGGAACAAATATGATGTTACTAATTATTAAATTGTCTTCAAGTAAAATTCGCGTACTTGACGTTTAAACGAGAATTTGTTTGGAGCTTTCTTTATATCGAGGGGAACCATGTTCCAGAGCTTAGTTGCTGAAGCAGCGAAGGAATTGGAAATAAAACCTGTGCGGTGAGATGGAATTTGAAGTAGGAGATTTTCAGACGCGCGAAGATTACGGTTATGGGAACTGCCCAAAATTTGAAAAAAGCTTTTAAGATATGCGGGAGTGTCAGAATCGTTTAAGATAGAGAAGAGCATACAAAGAGATCTGATGGATCTTCTTTAACGGATAGGAAGCCATTTTAGCTGAGAACGAAATAAGAAAATGTGATCATACTTCCGAAGCCCTAAGATGAAGCGGATACAGTTGTTAAGTAGTCGATACATTTTGCTGAAAAGTTCTTGAGATAAATAAGAGTAACAAACATCTGCATAGTCAATAATAGGAAGGACAAGGGACTGGACCAGAAGTGACTTAGTGGTGGGAGGGAGAAAATGTTTAAACCTATAGAGAGATCGCAGATTGGCGGCCGCACTCCTACTTACCCGAGCGATCTGTGTGTCCCAATTTATTCTGTCATCAATATACAGCCCTAAATCCTATACGTGATGCGAGAAAGGGATAATCATATTAATAAACTTAATTGGTCCCAAGTACTGCACATTGGAACTTTTCAAGAAGAACGTGCTTCCAACTACGATGGCTTGACACTTGCCAACATTGACCTCAACACCATATTTACTGGACCAGTCTAAAACCATACGCAAATCAGCGTTGAGTCTGTTTATGCAGCTAATCTAAATTGCTGACATGACCTTGAGCGTATAGTTGCAAGTCATCAGCATAAAGATGGTAAGAGCATTTGAGATGTTTAGTTACAGAGTTTATGAATAATGAAAATAAAAGAGGAGAAAGTATATCGCCTTGTGGAACGCCAGTTACCAAGTCATACCAGGAATGAGAAATCCTGACCAGCACGTACAGCTTGCAGGCGACCACGAAGATATGACGAGAACCAACCCCGAGATGAGGTCCCTATTTGTTCGAGAATGGCGAGGAGAATATCATGATCAACGGTATTGAACGCATTGGATAAGTCTATTAGAAGTAACACTGTTAGCATGGAATTCTCCATGCCAGACCGAATGTCTTCTGTTACTTTAAGCAAAGCAGTAGATGTGCTGTGTTGTGGCCGGAAACCAGATTGAAAAGGAGATAAACATATTCTTAAAAACGAAATTAGAAATTTGTTTGTGTACTACTGCTTCTAAAAGTTTAGATTGAAAAGGAAGAATTGAGATGGGTCTGAAATCATTAGCTGCACTGGGATTAGAAGTTTTTGGATGAGGGATGATATAAGCCTTACCCAAAACTAAAGGAAAACCCCCAGTATGCAATGAGAAATTAATGATGTGAGTAAGTATAGGAAGTATACTGGCAATAATTAGGGAAATCATTGTTCTACTTATTCCATCACAGCCCACTGCTTTGGATTTGATAGCGTTGACTTTCAGGATGTCGCCATCAGTCACGGGGGAAAGAAAAAGAGTCTGGAGGTAGAGTTGGCATGGAAGTTATATCATGAATAGAATTGTTTTTAATATCAACTGCAAGTGAATCGGATGTGGAAAAGTGATGATTGAGGTTATTAAGAGATAAACATGAAGGCAAAATATTCGGCGAAGACTGCGTTACGCCCAAAGATTTCAGAAACTTCCATATATGAAGAGTAGAGAACATTCTCGTGAATATGTCGGCGTACTAATAGATGAAAACGATCAATCGCAAATAGCCTAGTAAGCTATTTATTTTATATTTATTATGAATAAAAAATCTCCATAATTGTATTGAAGATGTCAAGGAAGAGCAACACTGATCGTGACGTAGTGCTGGCACATCGGCGGAAGAGAATACCTGGCGTAGCATATTGTAATACCATGGTTTTTACTATAAGAAAATTTTTATTTATGGTTGGTCGGTCGTAAGTCGTCACATTTTTTAATCTATGTTCTATGAAGGTAGGTGCACAATAGTACTGTCCTAGCTTCAACGCTAAGAAGATGCTCGAGGAGGCCGAATTTGTGGCGCCGGCAGGTGGATGACCCGCAGGGAGAAGATGGTCGTACTGAGCAGTAAATGACCACTGGTGGTGAGGAGTGTTAGCTGGGATATGAACCCAGAACTTTGGACCCTGGAATTTATGTCCACCAAATAAATATGCTCTGTTTAATCTTCTCCTGACTGTGACCGCAGCGTAGCAGCGTAAAGCGGATGGTACTACAGCGCTTAAGGGCGAATGTGTGCAACGTCACAGTCAGAATTGGAGTTTATAGAAGAATAAAAGAAAGTGTAGAGCATTGCATAATTATTTAAAATAATATTTGTACTTATGCTTAAAAAGATGTAAAGCAAAAGAAAGGCAAAGTAAAGTGTGACAAAGGTCACAAATGATGCGATGAAAGTGACTTAAGGTCATGTCATTAGCCACTCAGCATGATTTGTAAAATATGAATTTGCCAACACACAATAAAATTAATATACATGTTCGTCCGATATTAATAAAAGTGAGACTACACGATAGGCGACAGAGTCGTTACGACACACGCTTAGCAAAATGGGGTGTACGTGCTCCTCGGCCAGGCAAGGACAATATCGGACTGGCGACCGCGTTGCCGCCGCGTCGTTGTTGGAGCCGCCTACGGGTGCTGCGTTGGCGCATGGAACATTCTGTCGAGTGGGGACGGTCACGTTTTCAATAACATGAGGGAATTGTGTGGCATACAATAGTCAGGACTCGAGCGGACGAATTGGGACCTTATTACACTGATATAAAGTATTATTATTTTCAAGGAACTTTGAAATAAATTGTACAACGTTACATCGGAGTCGGTGCAAGACAAACTTTTGAAAAATTTTAGGAAGTTTCCCAAAATTTGCGAACTATATTTAAAAATTTAAGATAAATCTTTGAAAAGCATTAACGCATGCTTAGCGAACTCTAAGTTTAAAGAAGTTCTTTTTCCATTTAATATAATAACTATATTTAAAAAGTCAAACTTTTGACTCGCGACATTACCGCGGTCTCAGCTCATGAATAAGGGCTCCGTTCGAGTTCAAACTAGTCGGGCAATCCCGAAGAATGCGCGTGAGTAATAATCGTTAAACTATAATCAATATGAATGTGTCTCACGAAAGTTATTATAAAATATATTTAAAAGTACATTACGCTCTATCTACTAAGCCATCCCGACCTCTGCTCCGCTGTACCGCTTCTCCAAATTCTTTTACCCCTTTATTAACTTTTTATGGTGACGTCATCGCCACTTATTCAGGTGCCTTATACAGGTGACTTAACCGACACGACTAACCTTGCAGTTAATTCAATATCGTACAGATACGATTACCTTAACAAATACAGATAAATGTTTCAAACGCATTATCGCATGTGTCACGGACTACAAGGTTCAGATACCTTCGTATAGGGCAATGATTTCAAAAGAAAGGATACGCCCATCTAAACATTTTACAGAAAACTTCTTCATACAAGCAAAAGTAGCGCCATCTGTCATAACTCATACGAACTACGTGACGCCGCGTTTCATAGGTCGAAAACTAAACCTTGTACGTGCGTACATGTTTTTTTTTATCACATTTTATTATTGATCAATATTTTTATACACACATCAATCACGAACTGAACTGAGTTTTTACCCGACTGCGCTAGAAGGCGGGGTTATATGTTTTTCGGGTGTATGTATGTATATTTCTTTGGCATGCTCTGTAGCCTACACGGGTTGATGGATGTTAGCTTTAGAAGTGTCGTTAGATTATATTAGTTTTTTATACTATAATTTATTGCGATAATAATACATGTCACAAAAAAACGTATGTAAAACAAATTAATATCAGTCAGCTTTATTTGAAATTGTAAACAATATTGTTATAATAATTAAGTATTAACATATTAGGTACTTACTAAAATTACTTATACCAAGTTCTTAAGACAAAAATAAAACAAATAAAAAATGACGTTCTTTCAACGTTACTTCGCGCGCGGCCGGCCACACAATGGCCGCCATTACGGACTTCGGTAGTAAAATAATTATACCTTTAAAATGTGATTATTTAATAATTTAATTGGAACAGAAGTAATCTAGGGTTATTTAACGATGATACGATATCCCATGTTCCTTTTTAATCTTTGTATCGTAATTTTTGCAGCCTTTTACCACGCAACTAGGCATATTTATGACAAACAAACACTCGTTCTCTCCTGCGAGCGGTCCACTGTCGACTGAGTTGCGTTGGCCCTAAACTGTCATTTTAGGGCCAACGCATTGGTGTCATTTAGTTTCGCGGTCGGCCGGATCCTTACGCTAGTAATATATATGTCAATGGTATAGGGACTGAATAGATGGCGATCACGTGACCATAAATTAAAAAGGAAAGAATAATTCAGAGTTAATTATAAGCTAAATATCTACTTCAAGCATAATGAGCAACCGTAAGTATGTCGAAAGGACTTAAGACATAACACGCTGATAAGTCTTTCTAATGCGTAAAATTGCTAGGTACTGTGACTTGTTTTTAAACTGTTGGCTCGCTAATTAGCAGCCACAACAGATTTTTATTGTTTGAAGTACGTATTTGTACGTGCCTGAGCCAAAGGGTTAAAAAACTAAAAAGGTAACCATACCTATGAAAACAGTCCTTCCAGGGCGAACCCATTTGCACAGAGGCTCGACGCATTTTGTTTACTTGGCACACATCCCAGCAAACAATTTGGTCATTTAACAAAACACGTTCTTATAAGACAATTAGGTTTATAAAAGTTATATTATTCTTGGTTACACTTCGTCGTGTACTAGTGAATTATACTTCTGAGTTACATAAATTTCCTTTCATATAGAAGTTCTTTCAGATATTTTATATGCCAGTTATGTTTATAGATGTGTATCTATCTAGGGGCGCCCCCTGATCTAGAGCGACGAGACCAGTGTTGTTATCCTAAGATGTTAGCTAATTTAATGTACCTAACGAATTTAAGGATTATTATGGAAGACTCTGCTTCCAATGTACCTTTTAAATTATACTTTTATTTCCATGAATCTTCAATAGTTTAAGATGAAATTTAAATGTGAAAGTTAAATCTATAAAATATTCCAAAAGTACGTATTCTGCGTATTCTTTTGTCGAATAAACGATGGATATATTGATCACGTTATAATAGTAGATATAGTTACACATGAGTAACTTGTATTTTTAACCAACCACTAACAAACATTTTCTTTTTTTTCAAGGCCGGTGCCTCATGTTCTTGATAGAAATGTGTAAGTAATTATAATGGTTAACGCGTTAAGTCTTTACAAATCAACATAAAGTATTAATTGATATCAATGTTTCAATATAATTTCAGACCTACCATGATGAGTACAGCGCACGCGTGGCAGACTGTGCTTCATGGAGTGCAAGTGTTAGTGAGTTATATGTTGATGCTGATATTTATGACTTACAATACATGGTTATGTGCTGCAGTCGTCTTGGGTTCTGCAACTGGCTACTTCCTCTTCGGCTGGCGTGAATCTGTTGTGGTAGACTTTACAGAACATTGTCACTGATACATGCATATTATGATTTATGAACCTGACTAGTATTATTATTTCTTTTTGGTTTTATTCATGTAACCTCGCTATTTGAGCTCAAAATATTTTACAAATATCATGAAGTATTTTATCATGTTTTAAGAGGAAAGCCTTGATATATAAGTACTTTGGGCAACATTTATACCAGTTATTATATATATTTTTAGGATCATATACTAATCTGTATACTTAGGTAATTGTAAAAAATATAAATGCTTTGGACATGAATTTGTTTATTTTTCACTAGCCTTGCCCCCGCATGTAATTATACTTTTCAACATTCTTGCTCGTAAAGTGGCTCTTATACGGTTTGTGAATAGTGCGAGAATTTCAACCTAAGGTACGTGGCCGATAAACCAATTCAAATTGAATTGGGCATGTCTGATTTTTCGTAAGACGAGCTAACGGAAAACCCATTTGGAGATTTTTTGATTATATGCTACATTTTGTTAATTTCCTCTCATAAAAGTAAGAGATTACAAAATAAAAGGCAAAAATAACTAAGAACCTTCATTTGACCTGAAGCAACTTGCAGTGACGTCACATGTTCATATTTTATATAATCTGTGGACAGGTTATTTGTATTTTGTCATTCTTAGTGATGCCAGAGTACTAGAAGGAAATGTTTTCTGGCATTTTTAGTGAAGCTATTTTAACTAAAATCGCATTTCATGATACGAATGTATTTTATTTTTTGAACTAAGATTACTATGTATATTAAACTACAAGTATATCAAAATAGATATATGCCCAAAAACTTAAAAAAACATGCGTTTTATATTAATAAACATCAAAATTTTAATACTAGAGCTGGCAACACTTGTCGGTTTGATGTTTGTGACCTTCATTTGACATTACCAACTGACATGAAGCTGACAACTGTTTGTTTTAGTTCGTTTAGAAACTAGGTGTGTTAAAAATTACTGAACACATTACGTCATATGGGCAAATATTAAAAAAAAATATAATAAATTAATTAATGGTCTAAAAAATAAAATAGCCAAATTAAAGTTACAATATTAAATGGAAAAAGAATACGGTCGCGAACAGGATTCGAACCTGCGCCTCCCGGATAGATACTCCAGGCGCTCTGACCAACTAAGCCATCTCGACCTCTGCTCACCACCGCGAATTCTTCTTCCATATTTTAACACGTCTTATGGCGACGTCATTGCAATCAATTCAGTACTTACAAGTGACCGAACCGACACGACTAACTTTGCAGTTAATACAATGTCGTAAAGAATGCAATTACCTTAATAATTCAAGATATGTCTTTGAAAAAGCATTAACGCATGCTTAGCGAACTCTAAAGTTACAATATTAAATGGAAAAATGGTTCGGTGATGGGTAATGGCCCTTTGACTCACTAATTAGCAGACACAATAGATTTTAATTGTTATGACGTACATAGTTATACGTGCGTGAGCTTACATGATTCTACAATAAATCTGCGACATATACCTAGATAGGGATTTCATGTCCGCTTTTAATTTAATTATCACAAGTAATATTAACAATTTACTGTGTAGCGAAAATGATGTAATTGAGCTACTAGATAAATATCCTGACCTGTGGCGAGATCGGTCGGGTTTATTTAATCAATTTCAAGTTAGTCTACAATTAAAGGAAAAATCTGTTCTCGAAAATAATGGGACACGAGATAAAGACACCAGGGGCCTAATTCTGCTAATTTACCAATGCTTCAGTTGAGTGTCGATAGTGTGTCGATGGAATGATTTTAGTTTATTGGTATTCTGCTAGCTTAATAAGACCGGTGGTCTTCCAATGACTTGCCACTGAAACACCATTCAACTGCCATTGAGTTATTTGCTATTCTGCACTGCAATAGTGTGTCAGTGGAATCTCAATGGCATCAGTATTGGTATTCTACTAACGTTTGACAGCGGTTTGACATTTCTTTCGATGGCCTTTCAATGACCTTTTTGCCATCGAACTACCATCGAACCACAACTGAACAATCATAGCGAATTTACTATGATTGTTGAGTTGTAATCGAAATTGGTTGCCTTTTTTATGATTCTTAATAATAATATTAAAGATATGAAGCCCTTCGAACCTATATTTAGTTAGCTTTAGCCATTGCCAATGATCGTTGATAAAAAATTGCCTCTCTCGGAATTTACCGTGACGAAATTTCCGAAGATTATTTATTCATCTTGGAAATGCGCTGGTTAGGTGTTTGCCTTACCAGTGCAACTAACTCCTTGTGATAAAGCAACGACTGGGAAAGAATATCTCCTCCATGCCCATAGTCATCATAGCCCAAGCAAGCATTAAAGCATAGTCATAGCCCAACTAACAGAGACTTCTCTTAGGTTCCCATTTTTTTCTACATTTATGATATGACACTTATGGCCAGTGCAATGTTAAAAAGAAACTGACGGCGGGACGCCCAATGTTGTCACATAATCGAATATATTTCAGTGTACTAGTTAAACTGAAATAATTCTCTAGGTCCGACTGCCAAAATTTGTCTTATAAACATTTAATTTCGTTATTTGAAAGTCAATATGTTGTTAAATAACAGCCCGACCGATCGATGATAAGCTGCGCTTGCTGTGGTCGGTCTGTGGATGGGTGACCATCATTCCATACCGATTCACCTGCGTGCCTCGGAGAGCATGTTAATCCGTCAGTCTCTGTTTAACAAGTTAAGATCTATGACAGCCGTTACAGGTAGTCCGAGGCCTGAGTCTGACAACCAGTCATAACATGTGATATTGTGTTACTCAGCTCTGAGTTGCGGAGGTCAGATAGGCAGTAACTCCATGTAAAATACTGGTATTAAGCTGCATCCAGTTTTACTGGAAGCCGACCCCAATGTAGTTGGGAAAAGGATAGGCAGAAGAATATGTGGTCAATCCATTTATTGTCATTTAAAATAAACTACAGGGTAATTTGAGTAAGCTTTTAATTAAACGAATTATCTATTACAAGCATTAATTTGTTTAGGAAATAGAAGATCATAGTTTTGTTTACATACAACCATAAACAGAATTGTTATTCTACCATGTACATAAGCAATAGTAATATATGTTATTATAGTGCCAATAATAGTAAAATAGAAACAATTATGCTGTTATTAAATAAATATATGTTCTTTGATCTTGTTATAAATTGTATGTTTCTTAGTTTGAAAGTCAGTTTAGATCCAAAGTGGTGAGTTTGGGGACTGGAGACGAAGAATCCACACCAACCTTGATATTTCAACAGACCACTGGTACTCTGTGGACAGAAATAAATTATACTGTAAATTGTTACACTCCTATTCAATAAATAACCAGAAACTACATGAATTACTTAATAGTTGAAGTATGTAATAGTTAAAGTAGTATTATGTTTCTTTACATAGTACATACAAAATTATTATAAACTTAAATGCTATTGAAATCACATTTAGTTTACATAAATATTTTTCTGTTTGAGAATTAGGAAGTTACTTTAGTACCTAACTCAGATGTAGAACAAGGTTAGCTATTCATCAAAAGCTGTTGTGATTTACACAATTTTGGTTTTAAATGGAATACAATATTTTTTTTAAAAGTTTGCCCTTACCCATGCTCTGCTGTTTTTAGCAGCTTCCAATTTCTGATGATAATACCTAATATTATTGGGCATGACATATCATTCTGTCCAAAGCTATTAAGTAAACTTAAGTGAAGTGACTTTCAACACTGTGTTTGTGACTGTGATATAGACATATCAGCTTATCAGCCCCCTGCTGCTCGTCTATAACAATAAATAAATATATACATCTTTGATTTAATTTTATTAGGTAGCTATGAATTTCTTTTTTGTAACGTATTGTTACAATAAGTTTTCAACGTATAAGTATTTTAAACATTTTACTAAAGGTACGATAATTTTAACGTATTAGGTAAATCATATATTCTTATTTCGGGCATACAGAAGTTTTATTCATTACATTACCTACATTCTAACGTAAATTAGAACTTATTGTTATAATTTGGTAAAACAGTTGCATGGCACTGTACATCTTGACACCAAATAGACCAAGAGCAAGGTTGAATGTTTTCAAAGAAGTTTAAGCCACTCTAACCTAGTAATTTAAAACATAAACACCTGTATCTAATTGAGAATTTATCTCTCTCTGACATTTCTAAGGACATAAGACTGGTAAAAACAAAAATTAGAAGCATAGATATTACACATAATAATAGAAATATTTTTTTCTTGGCAATGTATCGTAAACTTTTCGTTCTAACTCTTGGACTATACCTTAAAATTTGAATTCACTATATCTTCTAAACTAAGACCCGACTAAATCTGTGATTTGGTAATAAATTTCGACTAATTAGTGACTAAATTTGGAAGAAAACAGATCTTCGCTAGGTGTAGTTTTTGAGATTCTGATGTGTATGGAGCGTAAGTAAACAATCGTCCTGACGTATGTTGAGCAAGACCCGCTCGCTTCCAACGCTGTATGTCGCCGTCGGTGGCGGTGCACCACATTCTACTTCACGCATTACTTTTAGTTTTTATTATACCTAAATGTGTATCGTGAATCGTGCATTTCACGTAAAATGCTATTTCTAAGAATCGAAGGAATAACAATTCGATGTCCTATAAAAAGGCAACCATTTTCATTAGAAATAGGGTAAACCAATTTACAAACTATTCTTCGAGGCCAGCCCTTTTGCATGTACTTTATAACTATTTGAATTATAGTATCGCTCTCAGTTGCCTGCGTTATCTCGCGAATCGTAGTGGCGGGCAAAACTTCATCTAAAAACTTCAGCGTATAGTAGTTAGGTATCTACGTCTTCATCGCTCTATTCTTAAAGGCGCGCGTGAAAAGGAATCTACCACTACATTATTATCACCGGATACATATTGCACTACATAATTGTAAGCCGATAACGTAATAGCGTAACTCTGTCTCCTTAGAGCTTTCATACACAGACCAGCTCACTGAGACCGTATAAATACTGATGGAACCTTTTCACACCAAATATAATAGCTGTTGCCTCCTTCTGTATCTGGATGTAGTTGCGCTCGCTGGCTGTGAGCGAACGAGACGCATACGCGAGAGGGCGCCCATGTGGGTCTCCCTCACCTCGCTGTGACAACACGGCTCCGGGACCGGCCGGGCCAGCGTCGACCGTAAGAATTAGCTGCGCCGCGCGCCGTCGCGTCGGGTCGAAATGCGCCAGCACGCGTTCCGAGGCAAGCTCGCGGCACACCGCCATAATAGCTCGTCGCTGCCTCTCGCCCCATTCCCATGATGCATTGCTTCGTAGTAGCTCATGGAGGGGAATTAGTATCGAAGAACCGTTCGGTATAAAATTTCTTTAGTAATTAACGACGCCTAAAAATCTCTTGACTTCAGTGATGTTGGTTGTTTCGGGAGCAGTTAATATGGCCTTGACTTTATCGGGACTGGTCATTAGCCCTGCCTTATTAATCACATAGCCTAAATCAGGGATGCACAAACTTATTAAGACTAGGGGCCACTCGGGCAAATTATGAACTGATGGCGGGCCGCCAGAAGTATAGGTAATTAAAGACAATAAAGAATTGATAATAATGTATTAAAATTTAAAAAGAATTTATTAATTTGAAGCGTGGCACTGCATAGTGCTTACAATCTTTTTTATATTTGGCTCAAATTTACTTGTAGCAACACGTAAAACTGCTTCCAAACTTTCGTTTGCAAGGCGGTTTCGATGTTTTGTTTTATTATTATTTAGTATTGAAAAGGTTTGTTCACATATATAGGTAGAACCAAATAAGCTGGTACATTTCAGAGCGTTTATGCGCAACTCTTTGTACGTATTTTTATCAATGCAGCGGTAAAAGTTCAGCAAGTCTCCTTCGTTGAATTTGTTGCGTAAATCTTGGTCGTTTTGAATGTCGATAATTTCTAACTGCATTGACTCTGGCGCATTTTCAACTGAAATCGTGAAAGGATTGCTGAATATGTCCAACAGAGGTTTCACTTTTTTAAACTCCGAAAATCTGTCTTGAAAAGATTGAATCAAAATATCTAGCTTTTCTACATAACTGAAATTAATCGCAATTTTGTTGAATTTTTCAGCCATTTTCTTATAATTCGGAAAATGATTGTAATTTCCAGAATTCAATTGCGATCTGAAAAGTGTCAGCTTGCATTGAAAGAATGATACATGAGCGTAGAGCTGGGATATCAGTTGATTTTTGCCTTGAAGCCGTGTGTTCAAGACATTCAAATGATTTGTAATGTCAACTAAAAAAGCCAAATCACACAACCAATCAGGATTTTTAAGTTCCGGGACATCCCTTTGCTTTTCCGCCAGAAATATTCCAATTTCTTCTATTAAATTTAGAAATCGTTCCAGTTTCAATCCACGACTTAGCCACCTTACTTCTGTATAATACAGTAAATCTCCATATTCGCTTTCGATGTCATCAAGGAATTGTTTGAATTGCCTGTGATTGAGTCCTCGTGATTTTATGAAATTTACAGTCGAAACTACCACTTTCATGACATTTTGAAATTCAATTTTATTAGAACAGAGGGCTTCTTGGTGTATAATGCAGTGAAACTGCATGAGATCTTCAGCGTTTATGTTTTTTTCTTGTAGATGCTTTTTCAGCAAAGTAACTAGCCCAGAATTGACACTAATCATCGAAGGAGCACAGAGTCAGTCGCAACTCCCGATAATTTTGATAAGTCCAAATCAGTTTTTGAACACTCATCCAAAAGTACATTGAGTATATCAACTCCTCTGGTTTGACTTTTCAATGAACACATTCCTAATAACTCTTCTAAGACTTCAAAATCTTGAGTAACACCTCGTATGAATATGAGAAGTTGAGCTGTGGAACTAATATCAGTGGATTCGTCGAGTGCTAATGAAAAAAATTCAATGATCTTAGTTTTTTCATTTAATTGTTCCGCAATATTACCTGACAAAGACATAATTCGTCTGTTGCGGATTTAGATTAGTATTTAAGGAAAATTAATTAAAATACGTGTTCTTGTAACAGCAGAAAAATCTTTAATAAAAAAGTTAACAAAAAAGTGTGTAGGGTAGAAACTAGGTAAAAACTATGATCTTAAAACTAATAATTATTTGACGCTAGCACGTCACACATTGCCTGTGGTATTCAGTCAGGCATTTTTGCCTGAACATACCCCCAGGCGTTGAAAGCTTGTCTTTCAACTAGAATCTTCAACCTGTGAATTGTCCGGTAGCGGACAAATTTTACTAAAACTTCTTCGTAGTGTGCCGCTTGAAGTTTTGACATCAGCGACTCTTATTATGCCATCCGGGCCTTGGTATACAGCAACAATTCGACCCAATTTCCACTTGAGGGGTGGCAGGTTGTCCTCCTTCAGAAGTACCATGGAATTAAGTTTCAGAGAACCCTTGCATGAGCGCCATTTGGTCCTCACCTGAAGCTCCGTTATGTATTCCTTACTCCATCTAGACCAGAAGTGCTGTCTCAATTGCTCAATACGCTGGAAGCGAGTTAAGGAACTAGTGGAGTGGTCTTCATAATTCGGTGACGGCAACGAAGTCATTGGACGTCCGATCAAAAAATGACCGGGTGTTAATGGCATTAAGTCTTCAGGGTTTGATGACATCGGAGTAAGTGGTCTGGATTTAAGGATGGCCTCAATTTGAACTAGAGTAGTATATAACTCTTCAAAAGTTAGATTACAAAGGCCCAACACTCTGACTAAATGATGTTTAGTTGCCTTGACACCAGACTCCGCAAGGCCAGCAAAATGAGGAGAGTACGCCGGTATAAAGTGAAAAGCAATTCCCTCCTTGGCCATATCCTCAGTTATGGAATTACAATATAATTTAAGAAACCTCGAGAGGTCATTGTAAGCACCAACAAACGAAGTGCCATTATCTGAGTAAACATTAATAGGTTTTCCTCTACGTGTGATAAATCTTCTCAACGTCATGATGAAAGAATTACTAGTTAGATCACCGACTAGTTCAAGGTGGATTGATTTAGTTGTAAAACAAACAAAAATGGCGATATAAACTTTAACTAATTTACAACCACGACCTTGACGAACTGCCGACTGAATGGGACCTGCATAATCTATTCCTATATTTTCAAACGGAAACCCTGCTAGGAGTCGCTGCTGCGGTAAATTGCCCATAGTAGGAGTGACAGTTTCACCCCTCAGTCGGCAACAACGTACACATTTTTGATAGCACATTCGAGCTAAATTACGACCTCGAATGGGCCAGTACGTATCTCTAATAGATGCTAATAGTAGCTGTGGGCCAGCGTGGAATAACCGTTTGTGTTCGTACTCAAACAACAAAACTGCAAACCGATGAGCTGAATGTATAAGTATCGGGTGCTTCTTATCAAACGGTAATTCAGAATTTTGGAGCCGACCTCCAACTCGTATAATATTTTGTTTGTCTAAAAATACCTTAAATTTACACAAAGGGCTTTTTTTAGGTAATTCCTTATTACAAAGCAACAATTTATATTCAATGAACGATTCATTCTGAGAGGTTCGAATGATCACATTTAAAGCCTTTTGCAATTCTTCATTTGTAAAGGGACCAACATTCAGTTTCTTTCTGCATTTTAAATCAATGAAACGCAAAACAAGATATGTCATGCAACAAAAAATTAGGTCCTGACCACCATTGTTTCAAAGATAATAATGCATCAATGTTAATGCCACGAGAAATATGGTCTGCGGGGTTTTGGTCTGTTGGGACATGTCTCCACTCATAACTGCCAGTCTTATCCAAAATTTCTGCAACTCTGTTGCGAACGAAAGGTTGCAGTTTGTTGGGCAACATTTTTAACCATCCTAAAACGACAGTTGAGTCACTCCAAAAGAAAGTGCGCCTTGCACTCACTCTTAACGAGGCAACAACCTTTTCGTATATACGGGCTCCAACTAAAGCGCCACAGAGTTCGAGTCTGGGTACGGTTGTCGGCTTAAGTGGTGAAACTCGACCCTTTGCCAATAATAAACGAACTAAGACTTCTCCTGCGGCATTAACAGACCGAACGTATAGACATGCACCATACGCCCGTTCGGATGCATCACAAAATATGTGAAATTCTAAAAATTCGAATGAATCAATAAGAACTCGACGTGGCATATTGATCTGATTTAATTTTGGCAATTTCAATATTAATTCGGACCATTGCTTGCTAATATCCTGCGGCAGCTGTTCATCCCAAGACAGTTCAAGTAACCATAATTTTTGAAGCAGCATTTTCATCACCATTACAAAAGGACCTAAAAGTCCTAAAGGGTCAAAGATCTGTGAAATTACGGAAAGCATTTCGCGTTTGGTATTATTACCGATGATTGGACGACTAATAGGAAAGCATAGTTGATCAGGTAATGGCTGCCAACCTAGCCCCAGAGTTTTGGTAGACTCAAATCCTCCAATATTCAAATCTAGTGAAGATTGTGGAAAGTCAGATCCAATCACCAACCGCACATCGTTGGACTTCCACTTTCTTAAATTCATTTGCGCTGAAGCAAGAGTGGAAGTGATTTTACGTCGCAAGTCCTTAATTTCACTAATATCATCTCCTCCCGTAAGAAGATCGTCGACATAGAAGTCATGTAATATAACTTCGGCGACTTTTTGGTCAACAGACTCAAAACCTAACTGATTAAGACATCTTGTTGCTAAAAATGGAGCGCTAGCCGTTCCGTAAGTTACCGTATTTAATTGGTAAGATTGTAATGGAGTTGATGGACTGCCACGCCAGACGATTTGCTGTAGGTATCTGTCAACGGGGTGCACAGCTACAGTTCGGTACATTTTCTCAATATCACCGGCAAGAATGTACTTGTGCTGTCTGAAACGAATCAATATTGATAAAAGATCATCCTGTATTGTGGGTCCTGTCATCTGTAAAGTATTAAGTGAAACACCAGTAGTGGTTGGGCTGCTAGCATTAAAAACCACCCTTAACTTTGTGGTGGTGCTACTGTCGCGCATTACACCATGATGAGGTATATAGTGAGCGTGTTGTACATCATTGTCACATTTAGACATATGCCCCAATGACTCATACTCTTGCATGAAGGTTTTATACATCTCGAATAATTGCGGTTTGCCCTTAAATCTACGCTCTAGTGACGTAAAACAATGCTTAGCTCTAGATATAGATTCACCCAATAGATCAGCAGAATGTTTTAATGGAATTCTAACACAGAATTGACCGTTGTTCAAACGTGTGGTATTCTTTACAAAATGCTCTTCACATAATTTTTCCTCTGATGAATAATGTGACGTTCTACAGACGTCTTCAAGTTGCCAAAAGCGGGTGAGCAAATGTTGTATATTTTGATTAAGTTTTTCAAAATCATATGAAATAACTTTTGAAAGGTTACATTTACTTATTGCAGATGGCACATCCCCTATAGTTGTTGGGCCAGAGACAAGCCAACCCAATCTGGTCTCACAAAGAATGGGTTCTCCTGGTCCTATTTTTATTATATGAGATCCTAATAGATCCCAGAAGACATCAGCTCCGAGCAACATGTCTATGGGAGCAGGTGAGTGAAAATTAGGATCCGCTAGACAAATATCTGACGGAATTTTAAATCTTAATGCGTCCACGTGTTTACTAGGAACGTTATCTGTAATGGACGGTAACACAAAACAAGTAATTTTTGTCATAAAGTCATTATTCACCGATTTCATGGACACAACACACATCTTATTTATTTCTAACAAAGAGTTATTAATGCCCATAATTGAGCTGTTAACACAGTGACCAGGCAAACCTAATTTATCATAGAACCCTTCAGTCATTAGGCACGACGTGCTTCCACTGTCTAGAAGAGCACGCGCTATATAACATGTATTATTTTCTCCTACCACTTTTATTGATGCAGTGGAAAGCAAAACGGTACCTTGACTAACGCTCGCAGACAGTGATACACTTGTATTAGTATTAGATGGTGGAGAAACATTTGTATCCTTACTAGTGTCATCACTGCTGACACTATAAATAGCTGAAGTCGTTTTAGACCTTAAATGATCGGCAACATGCACAAGAGTATGATGCTTCCGACGACACACCTTACAGCCTGCTTTTTTGCAGTTATTAGAATAATGTCCGAAAGACAAACAATTAAAACATACCTTATAGTTAGGTAGCACTTGCAGACGTGCTTCATTCGTTAATGCTAAAAATTGAGGACAAGCACTCAGCTTATGGTCACCGTTA
Source organism: Xylocampa areola (assembly GCA_935421205.1). Taxonomy (NCBI): domain Eukaryota; kingdom Metazoa; phylum Arthropoda; class Insecta; order Lepidoptera; family Noctuidae; genus Xylocampa; species Xylocampa areola. The sequence goes on from OW285201.1 coordinate 14,992,329, forward strand.
CATTTTTGACATGATTTAAGTTTAACTGAAACAGAACTTGAGTGAACAGAATTATCGCCAGATACATTTTTATTATTGTTATCCTGTATAACCATTGTCTTGACCTTAACATTTTTAACTGTGGTTGAGTGTCGAGTAATGGAAGAATTTGTCAATTCTAACGTTTCGATTAACTCGGCACGACTTTTAATGAAGGTTAGAAATACCGTAAACGTAATGGTGGAATCCTTATCGAGACGACCTTTGTACTCCTCCCATTCACGGTAAGTTTTACTATCTAACTTGTGTGTGATAATATAAATGAGGAGAGTATCCCATTGATTAACAGGTTCGCCTAGCGACTCCAACGCACGAAGGTTCCTGTTAATCAGGTCGATTAAATTCTTTAAATTTGATGACGACTCTTTATGAATTGTTTCTATGTTAAACAAAGTTGAAACATGATGGTGAATAAGTAAATGTTTGTTGTCGAAGCGATCACAAAGGAGATTCCAAGCTATCAAGTAATTAGTGGCCGAAAACTGAATTGAATTAATTACCACAGCAGCTGATCCTTCTAGGGAGGATCTCAAATAATGAAACTTATTAATATCATTCATCTCATCGTTCGAATGAATGAGACTCACAAACGTGTCGTGAAATTCTAACCAGTCCGTATAAGATCCACTGAATTTTGGTAATTGAATAGTTGGCAGCTTGACAAACTTATGATTACTGGAACGTGAACTAACCTCACTAATGGTTTGATCCTTTTTCCTACAGTCAGCGAGTATTTTTTGCGCTTGAGATAGGGCTTTGTAATAAAGGGACTCAAACTCGCTACGTTCCGTTATCTGAGTATCCACGTTATCAGCACTACACTCAAGCGATAACTGCACCTCGTCGTATTGTTCATACATTGCCTCGAGTCTTTTTAATCGTAATTGTAATTCATTTACCTCGGAAGGACTCAAGATTAAAGGATCCAAATTATTCAAATAATTTGAGAAGACAGTTACCCTTCCCTTGTAACTTGCTCGTTTTCTTATAAGTTCCTTATCATCTGGCATTGCGAAGGCTGATGCAGACAACCTGGAATTTATAATAACAAGTTATAATAACGTCTAAACAATACAGTGAATGCAACCTATAAATACCTATAACTTAAACGCTCAAATATATGCTAATTTTGATATAAATACTGCTTAACACTTAATTTGCAAGTAAACACGTCTACTTATTATATATAACTAGTACCATTCTAAATTGATAGTTCCACAATACAATATTTTTGTATAAAACTTGAACGATTATGTAACCGACTTTGCACCAGATATCTACAGCCTAACAAAGGAATACTAATGCAGTTATATTATAACTACTCTTTGAATGCAGCAAATAAATGGAATGAAAACTAAATGCTAGTCAGATTACAATAATTTTTTAACAATAAAACTATATGATTACTTGTAAAAAGCTAAAATCATTGACAAGTATGTATGTAGTCGTATGGTACTAACCTTCGATAATGGTTTATTTTACACTAAATACTACCTTTATTAGAGTGTTGGGAGTTACTTATCATCAATCATTATAGTAGCACTAGGTAATGTCCTTATTATCCGAAATTCCGAACCACAGAATGTTCCGTAATCTTCCGACAATGATGCAGCAAAATTGTACATTAGCACCCCGCGCCGACTATAGGTAATTCTTGATGTCCAACAACTATTATCCAAATCCTTGATTATTTTAGCTGATCGAAGTAATATTCTTCACATGAGGCTCGATAGGACCACTCTGACACTCTTTGGATAGTCATACGATTCAGTTGAATTTTCTCAAACTTTTTTGCTGCTTCTGGACACATTTTCTTAGCGGCAATTTCTATGCATTCTTTTACAAAATCCCCATCATTGAAGGGGCGACTTCGCTTTGCTATCATCCGAGAAATTTCATAACTAACTTCTGTAGCTGTTTCTGAATCTTGAATGGGTTTTGTAAACATAGCTTGCTGACCAGTAAGCTCCCGTTTTAAAGACAACATTTTTTGCTTTCTTAATTCGCCTGTAAACTTGGTAAAAGTAGGATGTTGCGTTTCATAGATATATATATATATTCATTTTTACATTATATTCCTTTGCAATCGCAACAGAATTCTTGCAAATTAAACAAACGACTTTGTTAAGCGACCATACAAAAAAGTATTTCTCAGTCCAAATTTCTTGAAACTGCCGATTTTCATAATCATAATCATAATCATATTCTTTATTGCAAATCCACAATGTAAAGATAAGATGGTAATATAAATAACATGGTAGCAATCGTGGACCCTGATGGGCACAGCAAATAGTAAATTAGAAGAGAGGAAGGCGTTGTCTATATAGAAATATTTGTTTATGCTCAAGTATTCATATTCCTTTTTAATGTATCTAAGTATGTACTTAGTATTGTTATTATGTTTGTATTTTTAGTAGGTATTTAGATATAAGTATATTTTTTGTATTTTAGTACATTATATTATTAGGTTATCCGTTCTAAATTTTGTATAAATTTATTGTGTTATATTTATATTATTGTATTATTTATATTTGTTGATTATGGTGAATATTTTAGTTTTTTTTTTTTGTTACAGCTGAATATTTAATTGTTCATTTTTTTATATTTAAGTTTACTTTTATATTATGTATTAATTTATTATTTATTATATTTATATTATAGGTAAGTATGTATAGGTTTTAGCAGTAGAAGGTGTTTGTTAATATGATTATATTTGTATAAAATTAATATTTTCATGTTATTTGTTTATCCGTAAGATATTCACTAATCGTGTAGTATGCTTTACTTATTAGTATTTGCTTTAGGGTGTTTAGGACCTTCGTGTCGCTAGGCTCATCTTTTATTTTGTTGGGTAATTTATTGTATATTTTGATGCACATTACATATGGGCTATTTGAGTGTAGTGTCATGTTGGATGTAGGTAGCATAAGCATGTTTTTGTGTCGCAGTGATCTGTTTGTGTGTCGGTCTCCGCGCTTTGTAAAGAAGGTGGAGTACCTTCTAACGAATTTACATATTTCTAGAATATAAATGCATGGCAACGTAAGTATTTTATGTTTTTGGAAATAGGGTTTACAACTGTCTGTTTGTTCAATGTTTGTAAGTATTCGGATTAGTTTTTTTTGTTGTATGAAGAGTGATGGTGCGTCGGTGCTGTTGCCCCACATGATGATGCCGTAGCTGAGTCGGGAGTGAGCGTAAGCGTAATAAGCACTCAATGCAGTTGGTAGGTCTGTGGTTATTTTTAATTCTCGGAAAGCGTAAGTAAATTTGGAAATCTTGGATTTAATGTTTTGGATGTGTGTCTTCCAGTTGATGTGAGTGTCTATTGTAAGTCCGAGAAGCGTGAAATCGTCGACAACATCTATTATTTCATCTTTAACCTTACGTTTTTTACTAGGCCCTGGCTTGTCCATGTTGCGTTCTAATCCTGGCTATGATTAACACAGCACCTAAAAACAATTACAGTACCTACTTAAATTACCCATCCTTTTTTAAATTACCAAAAATAATTGATTAAATATGTAGACGTCGCCGCGCCGCCGGCCGCGGCGCTTCCTCAAGAAAACGAATTTAACCGAGATCGGCACGAACATTACCGACCGCTGTTACCGACGCATGCACGGCGCACCGATAAGCGCACTTAAGAGCGCGCGCGCGAGATTCAAATTACTTTTCGAACATATTTTTTTTGGTTTTATTCTGGAATAGAATTCAATATTTTTCGAATGTATGAGAGTATTATTTTTGCTGTCGGCGGGCCACCAGTATTCGACCGGCGGGCCGCATGCGGCCCGCGGGCCGTGGTCTGTGCATCCCTGGCCTAAATAAAGAACACTTTATTTTAAAAACTCACACTTCCTTTTGAAGACGTAAACCAGCATCGCTTAATCTACCAAAAACTTCCGCTAATCTTTTAAAATGCGTATTTATCGCCGTAAGCTCCTATGATGAACCATCTAAAATAAATTGATTGTATGCATTTTTAAATCATGTTTAGGTACTATAAAACCTCCTCCAATCTTGGCAAAAACTTCCTCAATCTTAGGCAAAGGATATTTTTCAATTACTAGGTCTTTATTGAGAGTAACCGAAAAATTCCCTGCAATTCTAACCTTACCGTTTTTCTTTAACACAGGTACTATCGGAGTGGCCATATTGCGCGTGGTTTATCGACTCCAAAATACCTAAACCTTCTTTCCGCTGTAATTCTTTTTCAACCTTAGCGGCCGTTCAAGAAATACTTAAGCAGATATTTTGCAATTAAAAACCCCTACCTCGCCCTTGTCAGCAAAACTGTAAAAGTAATAATATTTGTACATATTAGTTTCGACTTCCTGCATTGCCAAATTCATAAAGAAAACTTGATAGATTTAAGATTAATTTGTATACCGATTTATAATTCGCCATTATTGCAAAATTTTAATAAAATATGCGGAAAGAAGGACTGTGACGATGATAAGGACAGCAATCAATTAAAGGCAAAAAAATATATTATGTGATTAAAGATAAATCTTTGAAAAGCATTAATTTCATTTCATTATATTCCAAATTATTCATAAGATATGATAATAAAAAAATGAACGGAACAATATATTAGAATCGGTTGAATCACGTATTTTTGATCTTTGTTGTTTGAAGTTGCTTTCCTAAGTAGATACCTATATATACTATATCAATGCTCTCATTTCTATAGAAACATATGTATACGCATGTCGGAGTCCTAACGTTTACAGCAATAAAAGAGCGGACTGTATAAATATAGAGTAGTTATAATAAAAAACAAAGATAGATCAAACGGCGCCCGATCGTGCTACGTGACCGTCGCGGAAAATCGTCGTAGAGAGGTTGCGCGCCAAAACGGGGAAAAGAGCCGCAGCCACCGCGTCGCTTCCCACCCCCGCGCACCATTCAGGCTGCGCGGTAGTCAGCGCGGCCCGCGTCGTCCCGCGCCGTGGCATGATCCGAACGTAGACAATGCAGTAGTGCATTCGTAAAACTATAGATGGCGTCTGTGTGCCCTGTTTCCTAAATTGAAAGCGAGAGAGGTCTCTATTTCCTATATTATAAAGTACTCTGTGGTGCTACGTGACCGTCGCCGAAAATCGTCGTAGAGAGGTTGCGCGCCAAAACGGGGAAAAGAGCCGCAGCCACCGCGTCGCTTCCCACCCCCGCGCACCGCGTTGTCCCGCGCCGTGGCATGATCCGAACGTAGACAATGCAGTAGTGCATTCGTAAAACTATAGATGGCGTTTGTGTGCCCTGTTTCCTAAATTGAAAGCGAGAGAGGTCTCTATTTCCTATATTATAAAGTACTCTGTGTGATTCAATGTCGATTGGATGTCGATGGAATGACAATGGAATAGTAAAGAAACCTCTGATGGTGTTGCTATCCAAAAACTACCATTATTGAGATTAATTTAAATAAATACGGTTATCGTTTTTTTGTCAATATAATCCTTAATAATTTTAAACAAAAAATAAAAACCGCCTTCCAAAATCTACTACACTAAAAAGTATAAAATAATATCAAAATTTGCGTATAATAAAATAATTTTAAAATAACAATATATAATAATAATCTGTTAATTTTGGAGTCGGTGCCTGTACTGGGAGAGGGTTATTGTTTTCCTCTTGTTAGTCACTTATGTTCGTTGTGCTGTGGTTATGTTACCGGCGTTTGTATCTGGTTGTAAACCCCACATACATCAGGCACCGACTCCAAAATTAACAGATTATTATTATATATTGTTATTTTAAAATTATTTTATTATACGCAAATTTTGATATTATTTTATACTTTTTAGTGTAGTAGATTTTGGAAGGCGGTTTTTATTTTTTGTTTAAAATTAATTTATTTTAGTCTTTTTAGTTTTAAGTCTAATATATATATTGTATAGGTCATATATAAGTTTGTATACTTCATAAATAAGTTAATTTAGTAATTTAATAATATGGGTAGGCCTTCGAAAGCCGCTAGGACTTAATAACTGCATCGGTGAAATGTTTGTGTACAACAGTGGACACTTCTGCCTACCCCATCGGGCAATACAGGCATGATGCTATGTATGTATTGAGTGGCATGAACTATACATGAACATGCGATTACAGAAATTGCGAGTGATTTGCTGTGATTTATTGAAGAATTCCATCGTCTAACTTCGAAGATCTTCATCAGATCTTCACTAAATTGAAATAGGACCACCTCTGGGGACTACTCTTTCAAACAAATATATCGACGGACATACATACAAAACAAGGTAGCTACTGTAAAACGTTGAGGAGTTCCCTTGACTGTCCTTCGTCTTCATCATCAGACCCCTAATGACAGTCACAACCCATCTAGGTGTAAAGTTCTCATCAATACAAATTAATCAAGCCCAAACACCAGGTAATTGTTGTAAATCGTTAAAGAGTTCCCTAGATCATCTTTCGGCTCCATCATCAGATCGACTCCAGACCTTCATTAAATAGTAGTGCTTTAAAATACTTAATGAAAAAATTAACAAATGCACGAGTCGCCCCTACGATTTTCGAAGGTTTCCCTCGATTTCTCGGGGATCCATCATCAGATCCTGGTTTCCTTATCATGGTACCACCGTTGGGATATCTTCTTTCCAACAAAAAAAGAATTATCAAAATCGGTTCATAAACGACGAAGTTATCCCCGAACACACATAAAAAAAAAAATAAAAAAAAAAAAAAAATATACGGTCGAATTGAGAAACCTCCTCCTTTTTTGGAAGTCGGTTAAAAAAAAGACTTTGTTAATATTAATAAATGCAGTGTCTATAAAATACGTCGAACGTTATATAAACATATGTATTTTACGTTAAATTAATAATAAAAAACCGCATTTATAGTTAATAAGAGTGTTTTGTCTATGGATTGCATAGACAAGTGACAACACAGAGAATAGTTTTCAAGGATTTGTTTTAATTGTTTTCAGAATTTTTATTTCTATTAGGTAAAATTCATTGGAAATTATTATTTTGTTGTAAGTTAACGACTTCTTAAAATCTCTAGAGTAACGTTTAAATATCATAAGTGAGCTACATGTAAGAAAGATCGGCCGCACTCCACGTACGAGACGTATAAAAGTTTTGCAATAGCAATATGTCAATGCAATAGCAGTAGCATTGTAATGTACTCTAATTTGTACCAAATGAAGAAACAGGACGAAATATAATACACAATATATGCAGCGCGTGGACGTTGTACTTGTGGTACTGAAGCAAGTATATTGTTTTGTAATTTAAATTAATTTCTGAATCGTACGTAAGTCGATAATTTTATTGTGATAGCTATGACCTCATATGAATTATTGTACTATTTTCACTTTCAGGTTCAACATTTATAGTGTTATTTACAAAAATATCGATCAGAGTACCTTTTAAGGATGGAGTTCTCATGTACTTTTATGAAGTGTACACATGGCGGGAGGTTTACAATGGTCAAGTTGGATGAACTCTAACTTAATATTGTTGGTCATTATGCAAAAGTTTATTATTTTGTAGCCAGTTGTCCAGTCTATTTTTGAACGCGTTTATTGACTCGGCAGAAACAACTTCATCAGGTAATCTGTTCCAATTGTGGACCACTCGATTGCTAAGGAAGTATTTGTACGAGATGACTTTATTTTCTCTTTTTTTACGAAAATATTGGGGAGGTCAGGCAAGTTATACTTATGAGTAATGATTTTGTAAGTTCCAATAGGGTCACCACGAAGGCGTCTATGTTCTAGGGTAGTAAGGCGTAGAGTTCCGAGTCTATCCTTGTAGGATTTGCGACGTAGGGCTTTTGGTAACTTGGTTGCACTTCTTTGTACATTTTCTAGTAGATCAATGTCTTTCCAAAAGTATGGGCTCCAGATTTGAAATCCGTATTCCAGTAATGGTCTGACATAGGATTTGTAAATTTTTAGGAAAAGTTCACTTACAAGATATTGGAAAGATCTACGTATTAGGGTTCTTAGATACGAGCGACATGATGTCAACGACTGTCGCCGACTCGAGTTGACGGCAGCCGCCTAGCGTGTCGACGACTGTCGACGGCAGCCGTCGACGTGTGTCGACTGCAGTCGTCGCCGAGCTCGGCGGCTGCAGTCATAACAAATTTATAACTTTAGATATAATTATATTTTATTACTGTAAAAGACCGTATATTGGCTTATCTTAAGTTTTATCAGTAAATCTTAGGATTTACCGACATGATTTGTAAATGTAACGATTTATAAAAAAGGGACGCTTTTTCGGGGTTTTACCATTAGCACAGTAGTGTGATTAACACTGGCTTGGACACCATCAAGGATTTTAATTTTGATAACACAAAAAATTTGTCGCTAAATAGTCGCCAAATATCAGATTTAGTCGGTTACTGTTGCAAAAGTTATAAGGGTTTATAGGTGGCCGATCTAGGGAGCATCTCCCCAGCTTGGCCCAATTTGAATCTCAAAAACTAGGGCACCTAGCGAAGATCTGTTTTCTCCCAAATTTAGTCGCTAATTAGTCGCCAAATATCAGAATTAGTCGATCACTGGTTCAAAAGTTCTAAGGGTTTATAGGTAGACGACCTGGGGAGCATAAACTTGGCCCAATTTGAATCTCAAAAACTAGACTAACTAGACTGGGAGATTGGGGTAGTTCGCCATATACGAGTTCTGTTGTTGATGCCCCGAGGTCTTCTTTCCACGCGCTGCGGATACCCGCACCGCATAGCAGCACCCATGGAAGCGCTTCCGTCCAGGTCGAAGTCGCGTGGCACATGATTGCGGCTTTCAGCTGGCGGTGCAGTCTCTCGACGAGACCGTTAGCTGCGGGGTGGTAAGCAGTGGTTAAGTGATGAGTGGCGCGTGATGTGCTCGGCACAGCCGAACCGGGCAATCCACGTGGTGGTGAGGGCAGCAGCGCATGTCTCTGCGGTGATGTCTTGCAGGGGGTACGCCTCAGGCCAACGTGTTGCTCGGTCGACGATTGTGAGGCAGTACCTGTAGTTAGAGGACAACGGTAAGGGACCAATTAAATCTAAATGAATATGGCGAAAACGTGCCGATGGTGGAATGGAGCTGATTTGTGGCGTGTCACTTTACATTTTTGGCATACTTCACATTCCTTTGCCATCTGTCGATAGTTTTTTCTGATGCTTGGCCAAACAAACCTTTTAGTGACTAACCGAACACTCGTTTTGACCCCAGGGTGACTAAGGTTATGAAGGGAGGAGGAGGACCTGTTTGCGAAAAGACTTAGTGATGAAAGGACGTGGAGTTCCTGTCACATCGCAGAAGACCTCGACGTCTAACTCTCCACACAACTCTCAATTTCTCAGCAGGTCTTGCAGCTCCGGGTCGGTTCGTTGGCCAGTGACTGGTAATCTATGGGAAGTTGAAGTTCATTAATGCGTGAAAGGGTGTCTGCGACCACATTGTCCTTACCGGCTATTTACCTGATGTCAGTCGTAAATTGGCTGATGTAATCGGGTACCTAAATTGCCTGGGGCTACAGTTTGAGCGCTGGGTTGTGAACGCCTAAGTCAAAGGTTTGTGGTCCGTTGTGACTTGGAAGACCCGTGTTTCGACCATAAAGCGAAAGTAACGTATCGCCTCGTAAATAGCCAAAAGCTCACGGTCATAGGGACTATATTTCTGCTGCGAAGGGCTGAGCTTCTTCAAAAAAATGCTAGTGGCTGCCTACTATTCTTGTTTGGTACGCTGTTGTAGTACGGCTCCGATTGCTGTATCTGAAGCATCTGTCAAAATGGTTAACTCAGCGCACGAATCTGGATGTACCAAGAGAGTGGCCTCGTAGAGGTTCTGTTTACAGCTGTTGAAGGCTTCCAGCAGTGTTAATATCATCGTTATAGGATGTGACCCTCTAATTTTTGGACCAGCTAGAAAACTGTTGAGAGGTGCCTGCTTGAATGCTGCTTCTGGAATGAAACGGCGATAAAAAATTTATATTCCCAGGAAACGCCTCAGTTCCTTGACAGTCTTAGGCACGAGGAAATCCTGGATGGCTTGGACTTTTCAGTCAAGAGGCTGAATACCTGCTGCGGAAACTGTATGGCCTTAAAACTTTACTTCTGCTTGACAAAAAATGCACTTGCTGGTGTTTAATAAGACCCCATATTTTGCCAATCTTTCAAACAGCTGTCTGAGTTGTAGCTGGTGCTGTTCGCTGTCCTTGCTGAAAACCAGAATGTCATCTAGGTAGCCATAGCAGAAAGGTAGGTCTCGCAGAACTTCATCTATGAACCTTTGAAACGTTTCTGCGGCGTTTCGTAGTCCGAAGGTCATATATGGGAATTCATACAGCCCAAATGGCGTTGTTATCGCCGTCTTGGGTATATCCTCGCAGAAGACCGGGATCTGGTTGTATGCCTTGACTAAGTCTATGGTTGCAAAGATGTTACTACCTGCCAGCTCGAGAGTAAAGTCCTGCAAGTGCTTGACAGGGTACCTATCAGAGATAGTGCGTGCGTTCAATGACATATAGTCTCTCTTAGTGGACGCCATCCGTCGTTCTTCTTAGGGGCTAGGTGCTGTGGCGAGGACCAAGCGCTTTCCGATGGGCGTGTTGTGCCATTCTGTAGCATGTCCTCAAATTCCTCCTTCGCTACTTTGAGGCGTTGAGGGTCCAAGAGGCGGGACGGCTGGAGACTGGTGGGCCAGGCGTTGTACGTATATGATGCACTGTATTATGTTTGGGGGCTATTGGTTTACCAGCAGGACGGGTGAGGTCAGGAAATTCCATCAGAATACGGTGGTAGTCACTGTCATCACCTATTGTGCGGACAGACGATATGGCTTCAATTGACTTGGCTTGTGGCACCTGAACTGTAAGTGTTGTAATATTATCTATTAGACGCTGGTTTCGGCAGTCAACAATCAGATTATAGTAAGCTAGAAAGTCTACGCCGATTATAGGCTTGGTTACGTTAGCTATTATAAAACGCCAGGGGAATGCGCGACGAAGTCCAAAGTCCAATGTCAGTGGAAGAAAACCATAGGAGGGGATAATTGACCCATTTGCGTTGCAGTCCTTAACCGCCATAAAATATTTTATTTGATCACAATACCACGAGACACAACAGACAAACAACTATAGTTTTAAAGTTACAATATTAAATGGAAAAAGAATACGGTCGCGAACAGGATTCGAACCTGCGCCTCCCAGATAAATACTCCAGGCGCTCTGACCACTAAGCCATCTCGACCTCTGCTCACCACCGCGAATTCTTCTTCCATATTTATTTTCATATTATTTATATTTATATTCTTTATATGTATAGGTACTGAATTAATTGCAATGACGTCGCCATAAGACGTGTTAAAATATGGAAGAAGAATTCGCGGTGGTGAGCAGAGGTCGAGATGGCTTAGTGGTCAGAGCGCCTGGAGTATTTTTTCGGGAGGCGCAGTTCGAATCCTGTTCGCAACCGTATTCTTTTTCCATTTAATATTGTAACTTTAGAGTTCGCTAAGCATGCGTTAATGCTTTTCAAAGATTTATTTTGAACTATAGTTTTAACACAAAAATAAAACGAAGAGAGTTATTAAGTTATTATTCAGTACAATAATGTAAGGAGCGATAATATTATAATTAGAAAGAAAAGACATATCACTAACGAGTCAGATTCCATTGCCATTCGTGAAGTATGTGTCCCATGGCTGAACCAAATGGGTCACCAGCTCAGCTTCATGTCAAGTGCCTGACGCAGGTTTTCATCTGGTGCCCTTGTGCTCCACGGATGTCAGTCAGACTACAAGTGTTGTTCTGTGTATAAGTATAGTAGGTATGTAGGATAGTGGTAGTGTATATGTCGCAGTTGGATTGTAGAATCCGCTGTTTTACAATATCTCCAGCTGCCTTACAAAACAGTACTGTTTTATAAAACAGCTCAACAACGTTCAGCTGGATTGCCATTGCGATACGTTTAACAAAACTGCTACCCACCTTTAGACGTAATGCAGAATGACATATCTACAGTGGGACAGGTTTGTTTATTGTATAGGTATGTTAAATGGATAGTCACCATTCAAGTAAAAAAGAATACAGTATGTATTCTGATTTGACTTTCCGTGGCTGGGTCGACGGCTCCTATTTTTGTGTCTGTAAGGTTAGGAAAAACCTAAACACGAAGAGGATGACCTGTCCGTGTCGGGATACACGAAACTCCCGAGCTCCCTTCGCTCGCTCATGGATCAATTTCGTTTTATTTATTTTCAAAATCCCGATATATTGTCGACTATTATAATGGTTCAAAATTTTCATATCTTTTTTGCTATTGACAAGTAAAATAAAGTTAGGTAATTATTGTTAAGATATACAGAGCCATATGCCACAAAATTTCGAACTAAAATCAACAATATGACAGTTCATTTTGCACTGTTTTACATAATCTCTGATCATTGACCCGCTGCATTGATAAACGCAAAACGTTCATTCAATTCTGCGTGTTATAGTTCAGTAATTCTGTAAAACCGCTAAACGTCGTTCAGCTGTTGTTCATAACAGTACTTACTGTTTTGTAAATCAGCTAGCACTTTTGTAAAACAGCTTATTCTACAATCCATCTGCGACATATATTCTAAATTATTCTTATATTCTTTAATGTACACAAAGTAGTTAATTATATAAACATACATATATACATACATTATATAAAACATTCCAGTTTGTAACGTCATGTACAAAGGCGAGCTTAACTCAACATTGAGTTTTCTACCAGCAAACCTTTGCGTTGTAGAAAAAGTGGTGGTAGGATGAGGGTAACATCTCAGTACAATAATTATAACTTAAAAACACAACATTGAGTTTTCTACAAGCAAACCTTTGCGATGTAGAAAAAGTGGTGGTAGGATGAGGGTAACATCTCAGTACAATAATTATAGCTTAAAAACACTAACAAATCAAGTACAAAACACCTATAAATTTACCATTTTATCGTAAAGCTACATACTTAATACTTAACAATAAATAAATATATACATACATACATAATATATATATTGGGTCGGCACAAAAGTAATGAGACACTCTACAAAACTCTATACATTTCCTTTCTTAAGTTAATTGTTTTCGATAATATTCTAATATGTTGTAGAACATTCTAGGTACTTCTAATGTGAAGGTATATAAAGCCCTCGCGATTGGTTTAGTCAGTTTGAAGAAAAATGCACGTTTTTTTTTTAAATGTATTATCTTTATTTGTATGTTTATATTAAATATACACTGTAAACTGCCCTCTACTCTTAGTTATTCTTTCCATCCAATGGTTGTCTGGAAGAAATTGCTTTTAGCGATAAGACCGCCATTTGTATGGTACAAATGGCGGTCTTGTTTGTTTTATTTTTGTCATATTTAGGTTCTGTTCAGTGTACAATAAAGTATAATCTATCTATCTATAGTAGCAAATAAGGTTTGACACTTTTCGTAATATTCTTGAGGTGAAGAAGAGCCTTGAGTTAATAGCGCCACGTCGTTATAAAGCGAGGTCTCATCGCGTTGATCAGAAAAATCATTAACTAATGAATTACGTATGCCTTCCCAGGTTTCTGGAACACCATTAGTATTAATCAAACGTGCAGCAGGTCCTGTGACCTTATTAAGAATACCATTTAAAAGTTCTAAGTTCGTTAATTCAAGCCCTGGTTCCTTTGAGACATAAGTATGAACTAACATCACATAATTTAATGAATCTAGTACGGACATTCGTATTCCCATCAAAATCGGGAACTACACGCAAAGCTTTATATATATCATCTATTGTTGCCATTTTCCTCGGTGACTCTACAAATTCACTTATATCAATATGCCTTGAATCTAATAAATTAGACCTGGATGGTCTATCTAACCTAGGGGCCTTCGATTGCCTGGGATGGAAAATAACACGCTACGGAATATTTTAATTAACACGCTAAGGATAAAAGGAAGCAACTCAAGATCTATTCTAGAGTACTCATATACACATCGTTGGTCTCTCTGCGGTATCTATGTCTGGATACACCTCCTGGCCGCAGCCATTGTAGATCCGGATACTCGTACGGTGCTTTGATAGCCACCCGGGTGACCCGCGAGTCGTGATTCTACCAATTTACTCTCGTGAACCGCCCCGCGAGTATCCTACCGACTGCGCCAATTACGAAGGCTGTAGCCGGAGGATGCAAAAAAAAACCAATTTAGTTAAACTTAATTTATTAAAGATAGAAATTACAATGCTATTATATTTAAGTTGGATGATACCTGGTCGATGTTTGTACCAAGAAATGAATAATTTTATTGAACGACATATTAAATTTACGTTCCACGTGTAACACAGAAAATTATACTGCGTCGGCGCCTCGTGTAAGTTGGTTGTCGCGATGCGCAATAACGGTGTCAAGTGCAGTCAGCAATCCCCGTATTACATCGACTCGTGACGTGTAGAATCAGCGATCCTAGTGTTACACCGAAGCGTAACACGCGCGTATTTTTACCATAACATTATCACGCCTGTATTCCTCGAAGAGGAAGGCAGAGGTGTACACAGTCGTACACCCACATTTCACCAATGCTGTTATTAAGTCCAATATAATAGGTGGTGAGCCTATTGCCATCTACCATAATTCAAAATCCGGGCTGCTACTGAGAATATTCTAACAGAAAAACTCATTAACACTGTTCGACCCGGGAATCGAACCCGAGACCTCATACTCAGCAGTCGCGCTTGGTATCACTAGACCAATGAATCAGGCGCATTTATGATGTCGTAGGCGGCACCTCATGACGGTGGCGGGGAGGGCGCTGGTGGAATATATTTTATGTAGGTATTTTTGTCAAATTAACGGGGTGAAACCGCGGGGCACAGCTATTATATTATAATTAGCCTAAGTTATTCCGAATAAGGGTTCCACAGGCTGATTGTTAGTTTCCGACATCCACGCGGTCGAAGTTGCGGGCATAGCTAGTATACTAATCTATACTAATAGTTAAAGCTGAAGAGTTTGTTTGTTTGGTTGAACGCGCTAATCTCAGGAACTACTGGTTTGATTAAAAAAAATCTTTTTGGGTAAGAAAGTCCATTTATCGAGGCAGGCTATAGGCTATATAATATCATGCTACGACCAATAGGAGCGGAGCATCAATGAAAAATGTTGCAAAAACGGGAATTTTTTTTTGTTTTTGACAGCTTCCGTTGCGTGCGTTGCGCAAACGGTTAAAGTTGCATAAAAATTATGTATATCTTTTAGGGTTGACTCACTAATACCTTTTTTTTATGGTAATCAAATTTGTTCTAAAATAATGCATTATTTACGAAGGTGTTTATATAAACATGATATTAATCCTTATCCAAATAAATACGTTATTCATCACAAGTATTTAATTTTGAACGAAATTGCCCTTGACATCATTTGATTTCAATGAATATCTTCGGAGATATCGTAGTATTAAAATAACTCGGCAACAAAATAATGATCAAGTACCACGAGCGCATTTATAACTTAATTTATTTATTTATTTATACGTACATGAACAACATTACAGATGGTCATCTAAAGCGTTGTACAGTGCAGATTAAAAAGAAAAAAAAAACTTAAAAGGACGTTATATAAAAAAAAAACAAATAAGAATGAGTAAAAAATAAAGAAATATAAACACATTAAAATTAAAAGAGATGTACACACACATTAAAATAAAAAAGAAACGTAAAAACACATTAAAATAATAAGAATATTTTCAAAAAAATTTCAGGTATAAAAAAATATTTAAATTCAAATTCAAACAGGAGAATAAAAAAAACATCTCATCTCTCATCCATCTTCTCACAAAATCCTAAACATGCACGACACACATCTATCCATCTTCCAGCAAACAAATCGCCCTCCGGTGTTGAAGCCAGAAGACTATTGAGCAAAGATAGTGCACGAAGTAGTGGCGAGTTGGCTCGTGACACTATGCGTGATGGAGGAACAGCTAGCAGCCTGTATGTTCCCGGTCTTCTGCTGTTGTTTAGGCACGAGAGGAACAAACAGCCTGACCAGCTGAGCAACCAATTCAGGGCAATCAGATTCACCCCGAGGACATCGACATGCGATCATGAGCAAAAAGTAATTACGCCTTACTTCAAGAGAGTTAAATTTCAGCATGCCAAGCAAAAATTTGGTAGGGTATAAAAAAGGATAAAATCCGAACAGTTTCTTGAACAAAAATCTAAGGAATGTTGTTTGGACCTTCTCAAGTAGCAAGGCGTAAATACTCTCATAGGGGTTCCAAATTATAGAAGCAGACTCTAGTTTACTTCTGACTAAAGCCATATATACCAACTTAATCGCCAGGGGGTCATCAAATTCACGCACGCTCCGAATAGTGAAACCCAGCGTACGGTAAGAATCGGTGGCGATGGCCACCATATGTTTGTGGAAGGGTAGTTTCGGATCAAATAAAACTCCTAAATCTTTGACGGAGTTAACACAGGCAATCGATTCGGCTCCTAGAAAATATTGCACATGCAGAGGGTTACGTGTTCGACTAAAGGACATAACACTGCATTTAGCCGTGTTGAATAACAGCTTATTTCAATGCTCCATCGTAGCATTGCGTTTATGTCCTTTAGCGTATCGGCCATCTCCTCAATGCCGTAGATCAACTTGAGATCATCAGCGTAAAGTAAACACCTGGCGTATTTGAGAACGTTCTCAAGATCATTAACCATGATTCCGAAAAATAATGGCCCTAAAATGGAACCTTGACTAACACCAGATCTAGTGTGATATGGCTCCGAAATAAAACAACCATACCTAACATATTGTTGGCGGTCCTGCATATAATTCACAAACAATTTGAGCAGCTTCGGTGAGAAGCCGATGATATTAAGCTTGTTCAGTAGCACGTCATTATCTACACGATCAAAAGCTTTTTTGAAATCGAAATATAAAACATCAACTTGTATGCCTTTGTCCAAGTGTTGCGATATCAAATCAAGTAGTGTTAGAAGGTTTGTACTAACAGAGCGGTTTAATCGAAATCCGTGCTGAGAATCGCAAAGAAATGGTTGGGGTGCTCGATGTCAATTGTTGTAAATATTTAATTGAAGTTATTATAAAATATCTTAAGAAGCACCCCACGCTTTTTTACGATAAAATGTTTTATTCATAATCACTCTATTTTGTTTTTGCATTTATAGAAAATTATTTTCTACTTTTTAGTTCGACTAGTTACAAAAGCGTGATTTTTAGAATTTTAAACTATTATTTATTTTTGCTTTTTAGTATAATGCTTTTCGAAAATTTATCTGAATAATACGATTTTGCTCGCCATTTCGGAGCGTCCACCATATTGAATTTAGTGTGACAACAATTTATTTTTCGTGATCTTCTCAGCAAACCCTTTCATTTGATACCCATATCGCGGGTGTGCATAAAAAATGCTTAGTCCGCCATCTTTGGAAGTCCACCATGTTGGATTTAGGGTGACGTCATTTTATTTTTCGTATTCTTCTCAGCAAACCCTTTCATTTGATACCCATATCGCGGGAGTGCATTAAAAATTACTAGTCCGCCATCTTTGGAAGTCCGCCATGTTGGATTTAGAATGACGTCACTTAGCTCACCATGCATTGTCATCCAAACTAAACGTGTAAGCAAAATTTCAGCTCAATCGGAAACCGGGAAGTTGGTTCCAAGATTTTCTTACATAGGTGTTAGTTAGTTACAGGTGAAGCTAATAAAAGCGTGTGAAAAAAAAGGTATGCTGTCGCGGACTCTTCTTTAGAACTTTTAAAGAAGAGCAATTCTATCATACATGATTTTTGCGTAACTTTAACCGTTTACGCAGCGTTCGCAACGGCAGCCCTTAACAGGTTTTTTTTTCGTTTTTGCGACATTTGTTATTGATGCTCCGCTCCTATTGGTCGTAGCGTGATGTTATAAAGCCTATAGCCTTCCTCGATAAATGTATTACCTAAATTTTGAATTCGAACCAGTAGCTCCTGAGATTAGCGGGTTCAACCAAACAGACAAACTCTTCAGCTTTATATTATTAGTATAGATAACCAAAAGTAGCCTCTTTGCAATGGGTTGAGCTGAGTATCAACATTTTTAATTATTATAAATTTGTGTTCATATACGACATGGTGTTAATTTACGACATCCACGCGGACGGAGTTGCGGGCACAGCTAGTAAAATATAAACTTAGATACAAAGTAAGTAGGCATTAATTAATATAGAAATTCACTAAATAGGTGTAGCGAGTAAGCCAGTAACTCGCACAACTCAACGCGGCACGGGATCGACTGTACGATTTTACGTCACATGAGGTGATCTTGGTGCCGTGTGCAAAACAAGTCCTTAGTCCCGCCTACTAAGACTCTGCTATAGGTCGCGGCATGGATCTTGAGCGCTAGGCAAAAAGGGAGGGGATAGTTGCGCAGGTGTACATGCAAGCACACAATTACTAAATTGTTTTACTGGACATAATATTATTTTTCTCTATTACATTGTTTTTATACTTATACGCATAATTTAAAAGATAAGTATGAAAACTAAGTATGCATAGAATCAAAAATCAGATAAGTAATTCATCAAAACCTAGTATGAGTATGTACAAAAATAATATTATCATATAATATTGATAATTTAAACGCTTGGCAGGATTTATTGCTAGCTTCTGTTCTATTTTCAATGCAACGTAAACTAGTAATGGCAATTTTGTTTATTTATAAATTGTTCAGTAGCTTCATTGGTTTGTTTTTTAATCTGTTTTAAATTTTTAACAATCTCTAGGGTCTCTTTCATAATAAAACAGTCCACATCGTACACCATTTTCCTTGTCTGCCTAGTCAACACATTGTTTCCTTTCGGCATCTTGTAAAATACCTACGCTACGAATCACTAACACGTACTTGTATAAGAAAACGAAGTTTTCGTTATTAACTAAAAAAAACGAATTCAAATTAAATTGTAATAAAATATGTAAGTTGAGTGAGCGCAACAGTACTTCACGGGATACGAGACGTATGTCAAACACTTTCACCAATGCGAATGACAACGTCACACTAATTAGCCAATCATAGTGTGATGCATGTATGCACCGCACGCGGCGACCAATTATATTTTTTCACGCCCGTCCCACCCCGCTACTCCCCGCTAATCGGACCTAAATTATAACTTCTGCGCATTCAAGGCCAGCGCTCAAGATCCGTGTCCCTACCTATACCGGCCTAATCACGCCTCCCACAACATGGCGCCGGTGTATCTATCGGGCGATGCACTAATGGGGCAAGATGGCCGCTAATGAGTCTATTGTTCGTACTTAGCGGCCATATTGAAGAGGGTGTTACTCCTGCGCAGAAACGGGCAAGCCCGAATCATTATTATTGTTAATTAGTTTTAAGTATTAGTATAAATAGCTCTGTCGTTCTATGCAATATTGATTACGCTCTAAATCGCTTACGAGTAAAGTCTGTCGCTTCTCATTCCGCATTTTATTCTCTGCCTATACAATACCTAGCACACAATCAGCCTAAGTCTATAAAGTGGTATAAAGGCCTACACCTTGAACCATTTCACCGGTGACCACCGACAGTTACCAATATTTGGAGTCTTGGTTACCTGAAGCTGAGTACGCAACAAACATGGAGAAAAGTTCTGAGGAAAACAAGGACTTCTTTATGGCATACCGTGTTGGAATTAAGACGCCTGCCTCTAACGCTGATGATCCAGTACTATGGTTTGCGCAATTAGAAGGTCAGTTCACTCTCTCCAATATTACCACCGACAACACGAACTTTTATTACGTGCTAGCGCAGTTGGAATCTCAGCATTCAGCAGAAGTACGGGACCTCATAGTCAGCCCACCAGCAACCGGCAAATATAAAAAACTTAAGGCAGAGTTGATAAAGCGGTTGTCGGCACCCCAGGGGAGCAAGATCAAGCAACTGCTCATGCACGAGGAGTTGGGGGACAGAAATGGCACGTTCCCGGTCCAGAGGCAGGTACAACCAAAACCGTTACCGATCTGGATCCCGGCCCAGACACCACCAGTACTGCCATTACCACTATCGATTTGGCGATAATGCGCGAAAGTGCACACAGCCTTGTTCGTATACACCTCTCTGACTACCGACCCCGCTATGCAGCGACCGCGATGTTTTTCCATTCGCTTCGCCCGGCGAGTGACGCGTGATCAGCTGTTACGCGCGGCACGAGTGCGTTTTTTTGGCTAACCTATTGTTTGATTTTTGGGTATTATGACAATTATATGATAAAAATATTAATTGAATTAAGGCAATTCAATTAATATTTTTGTTATTTAGCTTGGATAGGCAATATTACCTGTTATCTCCACTTCTTTTCCATTGTTTACACGGTAATTACGTCTACTTTTACTTGGGATTCTGGTGTATGTGTCTTATGCAAGCAATCGACCACCCCTCTCGAAACCATAAATGCAGTCAGAATTACAACCTATTTGCACTAATTACAACCAAAAAACGAAATTGAAAAACTATCCATATTTACACCTATTTATAACTACTATTTATTATAAACGTATAATTATATTTACAATACATAAACACTACACAGGCTATATACATGTCGCAGATGGATTGTAGAATCCGCTGTTTTACAAAACTGCTAGCTGATTTACAAAACAGTACTGTTTTATAAAACAGCTGAACGACGTTCAGCTGGATTGCCATTGTGATACGTTTAACAAAACAGCTACGCACCTTTAGATGTAATGAAGAATGACATATCTACTGAGGGACAGGTTTGTTTATTGTACAGGTATATTAAATGGATAGTCACCACTCAAGTAAAAAAAAGAAACTGTATTCTGATTTGACTTTCCGTGGGGCTCCTATTTTAATGTCTGTAAGGTTAGAAAAAACCTAAACACGAAGAGGATGACGAACACAAAACTCCCGAGCTGTCTTCGCTCGCTCATGGATCAATTTCGTTTATTTTCTTTCATAATCCCGATATATTGTCGACTATTATAGTGGTTTAGTATTTACGTCATTAAAAATTTTCATCTTTTTTTTTTTGCTATTGACAAGTAAAATAAAGTTAGGTTATTATTGTTAAGACATACAGAGCCATATGCGACAAAATTTCGAACTAAAATCAACAATCTGACAGTTCATTTCACACTGTTTTACATAGTCTCTGATCATTGACCCGTTGCATTGATAAACGCAAAACGTTCATTCAATTCTGCGTGTTATAGTTCAGTAATTATGTAAAACCGCTAAACGTCGTTCAGCTGTTTTTCATAACAGTACTGTTTTGTAAATCAGCTAGCAGTTTTGTAAAACAGCTGATTCTACAATCCATCTGCGACATATATATAATAAATAAATAAGATAAAAATACATATCCATACACAAATAAATGGAATAGTCAACGATATGTTAATAGGAAAAGAAATACGTAGAATTGGAAAATACACAGAAGAGAGCAAACAAAATAAAAATATAAATAAAATATATTTTCCCAATTTAAAGAGGAGGGCCGACGTTTATACCTTGATTTGGCTATGTTTTTCTTTGTCATATATGTGACTATTTCGTCATTCAGCCACGGCGATGGCAGGTGTTTCACTCTTACTGACCGAACAGGAGCGTGGACGTCATACTTTGTGTTTTTACTTGCGAGGGCTTCGTGACCCTTTGGGTTCACGTATTAGATGCATGCGGTCTGACACAATCGAAAAAGCGTTGGAGTTTTTTTTTTTTTTTTATTTATTATTTGTGGCTGTTATGTCACAGGGACCAGAAAAGATCTATTGTGATCGCCACTCTTGCGTTTAAATTAGAGCTCATCCCTAAACCCTGCCGCTGTGATGAACTGCAGGATTTTCCTAGGGGTGAATTCTTTTATTTCATCCGGGCTTAGAATATGTTTCCCTAGATGAGCGTAGCGCTTATGTATTAGCGGTCCACATTCCCCCAAAAGGTGAAGAGGTGTTTCCTCAGCCTCTTTACACCGTCTGCAGGTTTGTGTCTCGCTTAGCCTCAAATTAAACATGTGCTTATTTATGCGGCAGTGTCCAGTTAAGGCTCTTGCCACAACGCGCAAATTGTTCCTATCAGCTCTCGGACGTGGTTTGTGTACCTTTTGTCGTAGGCTTTAATGAGGATTTTGGAGTGAGTCATGCCTGGCGATTCCGTCCAGAGCTGGCTTGCACTGTTAAAACATGAGTCCATGAGGGATTTTTGAGCTAGGCTTTTAGGTATACCACAGAAGGGCTCGGGGCCTTGCTGTGTACCAATTGCTCCTGCTCTTGCTAGCTCATCGGCACGTTCATTTCCAATGATGCACGCATGTCCCGGTACCCACCTCAAAACTACTCTATTCCATTTGCCTAGAGAGTTTAGTCGAGCCATGCAGTCTTCCACTAGTTTTGATGAGACTACGTTTGAATCTAGTGCTAGGAGAGCTGCTTGGCTATCAGAATTAATATATATCGTATGGTTGATGTAGCGCTTTTGCAGGTTGGCTTCCGCACATTCTACAATGGCGTATAACTCTGCCTGGAAGATGGAGGCGTAGTGTCCCAGGTTGACGCTTTTGCTGAACATAGGTCGCTCTCCATATATTCCACAGCCTACTTCCTGTCCAATTTTGGACCCATCGGTGTACCATATTAGGCACCCGGCCTCGAAGGTTAATTGGTTATTGAACCAGTCTTCCCTTGAAGGCATTTCCACAGAGTATTGTTTTTCGAATACATGCCGCAGAAGCATGACGTCTGTTGTCATGCCAAGTAATGGCAATTCCATAGCCGAGTCCTGTAGAGTCCTCAGTTTTTGGGAGAGCCAGTTTGTCCTACCCTGGATGTTTGCCCTAAACATGCTGGCTTTCGCCTCTTTGTGTAAAAATACATGAAGAGGCGGTAGCCCAAGCAGGGCATTCAGTGCTATTCCAGGGCATGTGGACATAGCGCCCGTGGCCATGAGACAGGCAGTCCTTTGCAAACTGTCCAATTTTTTCATAGTGGTCGTTTGATGGATTTTGCTATACCACACGACAGACGCGTATGATATGCTTGGTCGTACTATGGTAGTATACAACCAAAGCGCGATTTTGGGATTTACACCCCAGTTGCTACCCATAAGGCGACCACTGACCCCGAGGGACATTTTAGCTTTACTCAGTACGTTTGCTAAATGTGTGTTCCACGTTAGCTTTTGGTCGATAGTGAAGCCCAAGTATTTAGCTTCAGTGGAAAACGTAATCATTTTACCATTCAGCTTTGGCATCATGAGATTTTCCAAACGCCGTTTTTTGGTAAAAGGTACTAAGACAGTTTTGTCCGCGTTGACAGAAAGGTCATTTTTGGCACACCACTCACTGACGGTGTTAAGACCTTTTTGCATGATCTGTGAGATAGTTGATTGACAGAAGCCCCTTACGACGATAACCAAGTCATCTGCGTAGCCTTGCGCATCGATTCGGAGTTCTGCCAACCTAAATAAGAGCCCATCCACAGCTAGTGTCCACAATAAAGGCGATAAGACTCCACCTTGCGGGCATCCTCTAACTGTGGTTATCTCTATTGTTTCATCATGAAGGGCAATTTTTGCCCCTCTATGACTAAGCATCGACTTTACCCATCTGATGGTAGTCGGGTCGAAATTTTTGCTAGTCAGCCCGTTGACCAGCAATGAGATTGACGAGTTGTCGAAGGCTCCTTCAATGTCGAGGAACGCACATAACGCTAATTCTTTGTCCTCCATAGCCTTTTCCAACCTGTCTATCAGACTTGTGAGGGCAGTTTCGGTTGATTTGCCCTTACAATAGGCGTGTTGGCTGCGGTGGATAGGAGATGCAACTAGAGCTGTATCTCTAATATACCTATCTAGCACCTTCTCCATTGTCTTTAGAAGAAATGAAGTGAGGCTGATTGGTCTGAAAGACTTTGGCTGGCTGTAGTCTTTCCTGCCAGCTTTAGGTATAAAAATGACTTTGACCAAAGTCCATTGTTCTGGTATATATCCCCAGGCCAAGCTTGCCCTGAAGATTTTTATCAGATATGGTATGAGGACGTCCTTTCCCTGTTGTAGTAACACAGGTAATATTCCGTCCTCCCCACATGCTTTATATGGTTTGAAGGAGTCTACGGCCGACTGCACCTGGTTGGTTCTTATGATCCTAGCAGCCCTGCTCCAGTCCTCGTTATGAGGTCTATGGCACACTGGCTTTTGGGATGTATCTCTTCTCAGAGACCCAGGAAAGTGGGTCGCGGCCAGCAACTCTAGCGTCTCCTTTTCATTACTTGTAAAGGAGCCATTTTCCGTTTGAGGAGTCCAATTTCATTAGTCTTGGCTTTTGAGAGCAATTTGTGAAGGCTTGCTGATTGTGGCAGGCTTTTTATCTCCTCACAAAGCTTCCTCCACGAGGCTCTCTTCGCCTTCCTAATCTCTTTGCTATATTCAGATAAGGCTTTCCTGTAGATCTCCCAAGCTTGAGTCTTTTTAGCCTTGTTGAACAGTTTCCTGGTTTTCTCTCTAAGCTTTCTGAGCCTTGAGTTCCACCAGGGTACTTTCCTTACTGAGGTCTTGGTTTTGAGTGGACAACTCGTTTCAAAGGCCATGTGTATGCCTTTTGTTAGAGTGGCCACCGCTATCTCTAGACTCTCAGTTGATTTGATAGTTTTTGGGAAGGATACAAGATTTTGCCTGAGTTGATTTTTAAAATCTGGCCAGTCGGTTGATCTTGGATCCCTATATGTTGTGGTTTGGGTGTCCAAAGCTGCCCTAACCTCAAAAGTTATATGCCTATGATCTGACATTGAGTTTTCGCTACTAACCTGCCATGAGTCTATGTGTCTGGCTAGGTTGTTTGTAGCGATAGTAATATCTAAGACTTCCTGCCTAGCACTCGTTACGAAGGTAGGTATGCAACCTACGTTTAGCGTTGTAAGATGGTTAATAAATAGTAAGAAAGTCAAAAAGTAACTCACCCCTCTTGTTGGTGTCGGTGCTTCCCCAAGAAGTGTGATGGGCATTGGCGTCGCAGCCGATGAGGAGCTCGGCGTTGTGTTGGGCGGCATACCTTACTACCCTCGCCAAGTCCTCTGTCGGGTCGTCTCTCTCTCCGGGCAGATAGGCCGAGCACATTATTACTCTAGCCCCGTTCCACCCTTTGAGGTTGACGAAGGCGGCTACCAAGTCGTCGTTGCAGACTACTATAATCGGCAAAATTTCTACATTATTATTGTATGCTATACAAGCTCTGGGTCTAATACCTGTAGTATTAGTTAAAATCTTATCGGCAGCATTAAGTCCCAGAACCTGAGTATTGGCTACCCAAGGCTCTTGAATTAAGGCGAGGCTCGCCTTGCCTTCAACAAGACAACACTCCATTACCGCGGATGCTGCTGCAGCATGGTGGAGGTTGGCTTGGAGGATCTTCGCCGTTCCTACCTGGGTAGCCCCTAGGAGTTTCCCCTTGGCTTTGACCGCGTCAGCTTGGGACGCGAACGTCCCCGGCTTGTGGCGGTCCGCCAAGCATTCCCTGCTGGACCCTGGGAAACCCCTACCCCTGTCGTCGGCCCGCCTTTGCTCCGAGGCACTGGCTTTGCAGGCACCTTGGTCACGGTAAGTCGTGGCCCTTGCCTTACACCGCCTTGCCTCTCAAAGCCTGATCCCCCCCTCGACGTGCCCTGCTGTGGTTCCACAGGCCTATCCCTGCTCCGAGGCACTGGTTTGGGCGAACCGCCGGGCACAGCAAGCTGCGACCCAGGGATCTCCCCACCTTGCCTCTCAGAGCCTCCTGAAGTGGAAGGCTGTGGTTCCATCGTTGCTCTAGCAGCAACTGGTAAAGGACCAACTTTTGGGGCACTCTTGATCTTAAAAGTGAGTTTTTTAAAACCAAGAATGACCTCAGATTTCATAGCCCGGAGAGACGTCACAGAAGGTTCGTCTAGGAAGAAGGACACAACGTGCCCATTGCCCTCGGCCCTGCTGTGTGCGACTCTCCAAAGCTCCGTGTTTAGTCCTTTATTTTGTATCCCTAGTAGACGGACAGCATCGTTTAACGACTCTGCCTCTGAACTAGGGATAAAGGTTGTCCCTATAGGGGGCTTCGGCAACTCGCTTCCCGGCATAACCGAGAGCGATGCCCCGCCCCAGGGCTTGATATTAGGGACCCTCACAGACAACCACTCAAGGCTGGCCTGGTCCTCGCAGGTCACAAGGATCCACCCTGGTCTATGTGTGAAGCCCGTGAACCTTGGTCCCTTACCTTTATTGGTGATGCTTAGCATCTCCAAGGTAAGGGCACGATGCACCAGCTTCATTTGGTCTTCGCTCATGGGAGTCAGGTTTCTGATTCCCACTCGCGTTTGCTCCACGACCTGCTTGAAGCTGGGCTTAGCTACGGGCTCCTCCATCCGCGGCGTCTTCTTGGCCTGTTCCTTAGGCGACTCCTCCTCTGACCTAGGCCGCTTTTTGGCCTTTGGGTCTGGAGGTACACCTTTTACCGGAATTGCACTCCAAGGCTATACAGCTAATGCGCGGGCCTCTTCGACCTTCACGTTAGCTGCTAATAGCCTTCGGAGCCGCTTCCGAGCTGCACCACAAAGCTTGACTGGTTTTTTAGGGATCTCTTCCATCCTTGAGGCAGAGTCACAAGAGCCTCCTGCCTTAGGTGGACTAGTCTCTACACCCGTCCCAGTACGCGTTATAGTTCCGGAGAGGCTAGTAAGACCTCCTCCATCAACTCAATAGTCTCTCCTAAAAGGGGAGAAAAGGGTTGTTTTTTATTATTTTTTTGTTCTTGCTCCATACAAATCCCACGAGTAGCGAGGGAACTAAAAATGCTTACCGGCAGAGCCCCGCCGGCAAGAGGACAAAAATACTACCCGATTCGTCCAGGTTTCGAGTAGCCACCGTTCAAGACTGAGCACCCCCCCAGCCACGCATCTCTCGGCACGGTACGGATAACACCTTAGCTTGGGTAAATAATAAAAATACATGAATACTTATAAGGCTAAAATAAACATAAATACACCTAGATATGTACAAGACGCCCGGTGTTTTCTGTTACGTCTAATTCTGAATGAATTAGACCAGTCTTTCCCAACGTGGGCGATAACGCCCCCTTGTGGGCGCTGCAGGCCTAAAGGGGGGCGGTAAGAGACCCAGAAAAAAAAGGGGGCATTGTGTAGGGCTTTGGGGTCGATTTATAATTTCATCTACCTAGCTAGGAAGACTCTTAGACACCGACTGAGCTCTCGACTCTCGACTACATCTTGTGAACATCAACTAATATTAATTAAGATATAGCTCAAACTCGGTTCGATATAAAAGACCGCGGGCAATAATGTTTTAACAAGTTTTTGTTAAATAATCCGAATTGTACATTCCTATACCAATCGGCTGGTTCTATAATACTTGTTCTTGCTTGTCGAGTAGGGCATGCAACCCGGTTAACCGGAAACCGAAAAAATCGAATAACCGACAGAATTTGAAAATCGGTTTTTTCTAGTTATAAAGCCGGGTTTTTCGGTGTTTTCGGTTTTTCTCTACGATTTTACTTTATTCTAACTAAAACATGCTCCTTTAATTATAAATACTATAATAAAAATAAATATAATTTTAATATATTATATATCATTTTCATGTGATATTTATAGTTAATACTGTATCTAAGGAAAGTATTATGGAACGCACTTCTGAAGTCAAAGTCAAAGTCAAAGCATTTATTTCAATTAGACCGTTTACAGGCACTTTTGAATTGTCAAAAAAATAAACTAGTTGCCACGTTCCAAAGTGTAGATTCCTGTGGAGAAGAACGGGCAAGAAACTCTACGGTTACTCTTTTTCATCAAACAATTACAATATTTTGGTTACATTGTATTTATAATATAAAAATCATATGTGAGAACAATGTAATATGAAGTCTATAGAGTCTAGTTACAATTCAAAACTTTGCCATGACAGTTTAGAGATGACCAGCCCCAACCAACGGCGCCCGTTCACGAACATGACGCCAGCGTCAGCATCACTAAACTCGACCATATTGTAGGGAATCTAATGACCCAACACAAACGCCACCGTCAGCGGGACATTTGAGTGAGCATGACATACTCTAGCTGCCAGACAATAATCAAATATATTTAATCATGTAGAATATGTAAATGATTACATGGTACTCACATTTACAGTATAATAAAGCTACTGAAGCCATAGGCACGTATAATGGAACGCACATCTTGAGTTGACGTGAACGCGGCCGCCATTTTCTTTGGTTAGTCTCTGTCAAGTAACGCATTGAATTACGCGCGTACGTTACGCGCTTAACTTCGCATTTACTTCTTTTTTTTTAAACTTACATATTTTATTTGATTAAACAGCGAATTTTATATTAAAGGTAAGTTTGTTTATATATATGTTTGTCATTAAATTATAATTCTACGCCTTATATTCAAAGAAAGGAAATAATAACGGCAAAGTTGTTATTGTTGCTTGGTGAAAGATGGTTTAAATTGAAAGATAAGAGAGGCAGGTAGTGAATTACATATTTTTCTCAGAATGGCATTATGTTACCCAGTAGTTTTATACCTAACCTAGGGTAGGTTAGGTATAAAACTACTGGGTAACTACTGGGCTTTACTTTTAAATATATTTGGCCAAGAATGAGGGTTATGCTTTTTGAGTGTATTTTATGTGTGTTTATATTTATAGTAAGACTGCCTCATTGATCCCGCGGCATGAAGCGCACGCGATCGTGAAGTCCCTGGTTAGAATCCCAGATTGAGCAGTGTTATTGGGTTTTTTCACTAGGAAATTCTCAGTAGCATCATGGAAACTGGAAATATGCTCGGTAAACGGTAATAGGCTTCCCCTCTATTACGTGTGACCGAAAAACATTTGTAGCGAAACGTGGCTGTAGTAATTCACCTCTGCCTACCCCTACGGGGATAGAGGCGTGTGATTATATATGTATGTAAAATACATAAATACATAATCATTCCGCCTCACGCTTGTATCCCCGAAGGGGTAGGCACTAGCCACTAGGTGTATTACTACAACTAAATTTCACCAGCTGTTTTAGATCCCATCAAGTGCCATGTAACAGAGGGCGAGCCTATTGCCGCCTATTGGGCACATTTCCTGACTGAACATGAAAGAAAATTAAAATATCTACTATTTTCAGCATTTTTATTTACCTACAAAAGTCAACCCGAAAAAACCGGTTTAGCCGGATTTATTTAAAATAAAAACCGAAAAACTCGGTTCTCCAAAACCACCCGGTTTTTGCATGCCCTATTGTCGAGTACGATTGGGCGTCGAATGAGATAAACGAGTTTATGCACGTTTGTCTTATTCCTGTTGGTGCGTGCTGCTTATGCAATCCTATATAAACGACGTAAATTTATTTTATTTTTATTTGCGGTTTCGCGCATAATAGATAAGCAGTACTTGATTTCAACACTTACGTATTTCTTAAAACAAAACAATGTCGGAAGTAAAAAAGAAGAGACGGCAATACTCTGCGGAATATATTAAATTCGGATTTATTGAAAATCCCTCAAACCCGTCGTCGCCTTTGTGTCTTCTATGTCTAAAAACATTTTCGAATGAAGCAATGAAGCCTTCAAGACTGCAAGATCATTTGAATAAAATGCATCCAGATAAGACAGAAAAGAATGTAGCATATTTTCAAGACCTAGAGAAGAAGCATAATACTCAGCCAAGTGTATCAAAACTATTTTCGGCGGCTGCTAAGCAAGATGACGACGGACTTCGAGCTTTGTACAATATCTCTTTGTTAATTGCTCAAAAAGGCAAACCACACAACATCGGAGAAGAGTTAATTTCGCCAGCAATAAAGGAAGTAATAACTACTGTGCTTCATAAACCGGCCGCAGATATTATCCGAAAAATTCCTTTGAGTAATAATTCTGTGCAAAGACGAATTGATGAAATGGCTGAAAACATTGAAGAATCATTGTGCAATCATCTGAGGACTAGTCAATTCTCAATTCAGCTCGATGAGTCCACTTTACCAACTAATGAAGCGTTGTTGCTATCTTACGTGAGGTTTATTAAAGATGAGAAAATACGTGAAGAACTATTGTTTGCCAGAAATTTGGAGACAGATACAAAAGGCGAAACCATATTCAATACATTGGAAAAGTTTTGTGAAGAGAAAGAGATTCCTTTTAAAAATATTATATCAGTTGCTACGGATGGCGCTCCGGCTATGACAGGGCGCCATAAAGGCTTCATAGCATACTTAAAGAATAAAATTCCAGATGTCCTTGCTATACATTGCGTTATTCATAGACAACATTTGGTTGCTAGAAACTTAAGTGAACGACTATTTCAATCACTGCAATATGTCATCAAAGCAGTCAATAAAATCCGTAGCAGCTCTTTGAATGATAGATTATTTCATCAGCTTTGTGTTACTAATGACGAAGATTTCAACCGTTTGTTGCTTCATACTGAAGTTCGTTGGCTGTCAAGAGGCAATTGTCTGATTCGATTTTACAACCTGTTTGACTCTATGATAGAGTTCTTGGAAACTAAAGATACAGAACTGCGCAACAAGCTCATAACATCAAAGAATGATATAGCTTACATGACAGACCTGTATAAAATGTTCAACGACATGAACCTCCAACTGCAAGGCGATGAACTAAATTTAATTAAAACAAAAAATGTCGTTGCTGCTTTCGCAGCCAAACTGCTTCTGCACAAAAAGAATATGGGTAGACGTGAGTTTCACAATTTTCCGAATTTATCAGTATACTGCAGTAACGACTTGTTTGCCTACTGCCAACATTTGGAAAACCTCCACATTGACTTCACCGAACGATACCAGGACATTTTAAACTTGGAAATACCAGACTGGGTGTTGGATCCGTTTTCAAATGTCAACACAGCAATGTCACCTCAGCTGGAAGAAGAACTTATAGAATTGACAACAAACGAAGAAATAAAAATCAAGTTCAAAAATGGATATCAAGAATTTTGGCTACAAAAACCGATCCCGCAATTGTACCCTGGATTGTGGTCAATTGTTCAACGATTTTTGATAGCATTCCCATCGTCATATTTGTGTGAACGTGGATTTAGTGCTGTGGCAACGCTGCTTACTAAAAAGAGAAATCGTTTGCGTGTTACCGAACGTGGCGACTTGCGGCTGTTTTTGAGTAAATTGGAACCTGATATCAACAAACTTATTGAACAGCATCAGATTCAACCTTCACATTAGTTTTTATATAAGAATTGATTATGTTTTATTTTCAATAAAATATACTCTGTCCGAATACTATAAATTTGCGTTTTAATAATCAGTTATAAGTACTTAGCGGTTTTTAAGTATGTTTAAAAAGGGGGGCGTTAAAAAATAATTTATTCTTAAAGTGGGC
The DNA here is from genome assembly GCA_935421205.1 of Xylocampa areola. NCBI lineage: Eukaryota > Metazoa > Arthropoda > Insecta > Lepidoptera > Noctuidae > Xylocampa > Xylocampa areola. The sequence goes on from OW285201.1 coordinate 15,023,736, forward strand.
AGTAGACAAAAAAAGGCTGGGAACCCCTGATTAGACCAAGAACAGGGCGGCAACCTCGAGAAGGCTATACACCGGACTTGTCTTGAGGATCTACACGACTGTTGCGCTCTCCCCCAAGACCTTGCCCCCTTACCACTTCTGATGGAGGTGGTAAGGTAGGCCTGCGCCTATACTACCAAGCCAAGCGAAGCAAGCATGTCGTTGTGCAACCGCAAAAGCATAGCCGCAAACCCGCCCCAAGCGTTGGAGTTTGTGCATGAGGAAATGAATACCCTCTATTTGCAGCAACGTAATGAACATTTACCAGCTAAGAAACCGCAGCCTCAGTTAACAAATTCTCCTATAAGATCATTCAATTCAGTCATGCCGCCAGCAGCTATACGTATGCAGAGACCATTCAATTTTAATATGCCCAGTCCTTACCGACCAATTAGTATAGGAATGCCACCCCCACCACCGCAACGTCAGCCACAATTAATGTGGAGACCAAGTTCAGCAATTGCAAGGCCCGTCGCGCACACAACAGATGTTCGGTGCTCGACTCTCCAATTACAATCCGCAAAATAGAGCATTCAGGAATCAACCTAAAGGGACAAATTGATACATCAAAACCGATGAGTGGCGTATCTCATTTCGTATCTAAACCAATGCCATTCCGCGGTCATGATTGGTCCAGGCAAGGGAACCCACCGCCTTCTAATTACTTTAAGAGTAGGGAAATGAATTTTAACGAATGCTATGAATATCCATATCAGTATGAACTTTACTACGATGGTGGCTTCGACGAGTGTTAGTGGCATCCATATGCTTATGAACAGCCTGATCTTACTTACTGTGAGCCATACATGTATCAATAGGTAGCATCTTGTCCAGATAATAATCATGTAATCTCTGAGGAGAAACCCGCTGAGAATCAGGTGACTGCTAAACAGGAGAATTTTCAGAAGGATTCGAGTATAAACGGATTAAAATGGAGGTCAACTTACACACACAGCGTCACCTACCTTATGTAGAAATTTCAGATCCGCCATTAAAACTGCTAATTGGCAAATGAATCCTTATTTAGTCCTTAGACTGTAAAGAAATATTATTCATACTTACCGTGGAATTATGATCCTTTCGAGGTGACAAATGTGCATGCTACAAGCCGTAATGATTATTCTATTAACTTACCTTGTTTTCAGGAGTTCAATGATGATGCCGATTTAACGTTTTATATTTACAGGTTTCATGATTTCTTTGACGGTTTGATTGGCTTAGATCTTTTAAATATTTATTTAAAAGATCTAAGCCAATCAATCAAATATTGACCTGTAAAATAATAGATTAGTAACGAAACATGCAGTTAATCCTATAGCAATGTATTATTCACGTAATTGCAACTTATATGAAGATGTAATTCCAGCAAATTTTTCGAAGTTAGTTATTGTCCCAGTTATAATACGAGATGGTGATGCCATAGTTTCTGATCAAGTTATTTCTAATTGTTGCATAAATGAGTGTATTACTAGCGTCAAAAATAACCGTGGCTATTTAGACATTTTTAATCCAACATCAAATGACTTAATTTTTTCCATGGACCAACCTGTTAAAGCTGAGATATTTAATATAGAATTTACTGAACAACCACCTTTAGGTGTGAGTCCAGTAGGTGAGAAACCGGCGGGAGAGGAGGCCACGCCGCGCGGGCGCCGCATCATGGTGCGGCTGACGCGCCGCGCGCTGCGCGACGAGCTGCTTCAGAGCGCGCGAGTGCGGCGGGGAGCCACTACAGCTGACCTCGGAATCTCTGGGCGTCCGCGCCGCTTCTTCATTAATGAAAGGCTCACGAAAACAAATAAGTACTTGTTTTACCGCGTCCGTGAAGCTGGCAGCCGTCTCGGGTGGCGATACACCTGGACGAAGTTCGGGCGTATCCTGGCTAAGCAGAGCGAAGGCAGGCCCACTCACTGCATCCGATCTGAAGGAGACATCGTTCGTGTTTTTGGGTCCGAGTTGTCTATTGACAAAGAGGTGTAAATGCATGACTATTATTTCACTACTATCTGATTTTACTTATATAACCATTCAAAACCTTATTATGTTTTCTTATCTTTGTTTATTTTGGTCATTTGGTGATCTCTGCACGGGGCCTACTCTGTTCCTATTTCAGCATATTGCGGTTAAATTCTATGACACTTCCCGTGCAACTACAAAACATGTTTATTATTTATATACCGTATCCGCTTTAATCACAATACAATATTTTATTTTACTTATTTCACCTATTTATATTTACAATATGATACCTACACTATTTTTTAATACACTACAAATTATATTTAACATTATTCACAACAAACTTATTATATACACTTATATCTTTAAATTCTATGACACTTCCCGTGCAACTACAAAACATGTTTATTATTTATATACCGTATCCGCCTTAATCACAATACAATATTTTATTTTACTTATTTCACCTATTTATATTTACAATATGATACCTACACTATTTTTTAATACACTACAAATTATTTTTAACATTATTCACAACAAACTTATTATATACACTTATATCTTTAAAAATGATTAAAACAAAAAAATTAAAAGTAGGATTATTTAATGCGGGATCATTAGGTACACGCCATGAAGAATTCATCGTGGCCATGGGTAATATTTCAGTAGACATCATGGCTATTAATGAGACCTGGCTCAGGGAGGGACAAGAGGGTCGCGCGCCAGTAGTGCCCGGCTATCGGCTGCGGCACGTGCCGCGCCCGGCCGCCGTGCGCAGCCGCGGGGGCGGCGTAGGGTTCTACGTGCGCAGCGGCGTGCGCGTGCGCGCCGTGCCGCATCCGCTGGCGCCGCAAGTAGAGCAGATGTGGCTGAAACTTAATATTATGTCACAATCAATTATCGTCGGTACAGCATACAGACCGCCATGGCTGGATGTAAACGTCTTTCTAGACGCCATAACGAATTCCCTAACATCTTTTGCTAATACAGACAGAGTCATTTTACTTGGCGATTTCAATATTAATTTAATCAATCAAAATGATAGTAAAACAATACTACTCAAAAATTTTCTAATATATTGTAACTTGAAACAAGTAATTACTGAGCCAACACACTTCACTGATTACAGTGAATCACTAATTGATATTGTATGCACCGACGCTAGAGTGTGTGGGGTCTCAGTGTCGCATGTACCAGAACTGGGCCACCATGCAATTATCTCAGTCGACTTTGATTTCAAAGTTGAGAAGCCTACTCCACATTGGGTTACTTATAGACCAATGAATGACATTCTCATTGATAATTTTAAAATAGATTTAAACTGCTTTAACTGGGAGTATGTTGAAAGCTTACAGGATGTAAACCAGATGGTAGCTTTATTTAATTTATTTATTTTGACTCTAATGGACTTACATGCCCCCTTTAAAAAGGTATTAATTAAGGAAAGATCAAGTCCCTGGATCACAGACACCGTTAAAGAAATGATGAAGTTGCGTGACAAATCTCATATTAAATTTAAATCAACCAAAGATGAAACTCACTTTAAAACCTACAAAGAACTCAAAAGTATTGTTATTGCCGCACTTCACAGTGAAAAGTCTGCTTATTTTAAAACTTATGTTAATAATAATATTAAACAACCCAAGAAGTTATGGAGCCACATTAAGTCTGTCATTAACACATCTACTAAGCCAGTGCAGGGTTTACCTTTCTTCTTACATGACACGGAAAGTTTAAATCAACACTTCTTGGAAGTACCCGGCAGTGGTATGGTTGCTATCTCTGAATTAACTTATTTTGAGTTTAACAGATTTAGTAATTACCATTTTCAACTCAAAACTGTGCAAGAGGACACTGTTCTTAATCTTCTCCGTAGCCTTAAATCAAATGCATTGGGTTGTGACAATATTTCACTGGAGATGTTGATGATGACTCTTCCTCAGTCACTTGCTGCAATCACATCCATCATAAACTATTCAATAGTAACTTCTACATTCCCGGACCTGTGGAAAATGGCTATAGTTAGACCCATACCTAAAGTTCCTAACCCTACTCTAGCCAAGGATCTTCGCCCAATTAGTCTGCTGCCATGCCTTTCTAAGGTTTTGGAGAAGGTAGTTTGCAACCAGCTTAGAGAATATATAGAACAATCTAATATTTTACCTATGGTGCAATCAGGATTTCGCAAAAAACATAGCACAGCTACAGCTTTAATTGATGTGGTGGACAATGTGTTGGACGCCAGAGACCAGGGTATGGTAACTCTGCTGATACTACTCGATTTCTCGCGTGCTTTTGACTCCATAAATGTTTCACTATTGCTCTCTAAGTTGTCATATTATGGATTTCATATTGAGACTGTAAAATGGTTCCATAGTTACCTCAGCAATAGGTTTCAGTCTGTGCAGGTCACTGATGATAGGAGTGGAGATATTTTGTCATCTAGTCCGAGACGGGTGAACAGGGGTGTGCCTCAGGGATCCATCCTTGGACCACTGCTCTTCATCTTATACAGCGCTGACATTGCCAGCTGTCTAGTTAACACCAAGTTCCACCTCTATGCTGATGATTTGCAGCTATACCTCTCCTTCCATCCTGAGAATGCTGCAAATGCTGTAAAAAGTATTAATGAGGACCTTGATAGGATCACAGTTTGGTCAAACAAAAATTCCCTAGTATTAAATCCAAACAAGTCAAAATTTATTATTCTAGGTTCCAGGGAAGCTATAAATAAAACACTGGTTTATAGTCTTGATCTGAGGATTGATGGTTGTCCTATCGAACGGGTCCAGGAAGCCAGAAATCTTGGGGTTGTATTTGATGGGCAGCTACATTTTGAAACCCATATTCTTGAGGCTGTACGAAGCTGTTTTTACCGTCTTAAGCTTCTCTACAGGATTCGTCCCTACATAAGTGTGGATATGCGTATCATGCTTTGTGAGTCACTTGTTTTATCCAAACTGAACTACGCTGACACTGTGTATGGGACCTGTATTCTTGGAAGAACTGAGAGGTTAATTCAAAGAGTCCAAAATGCATGTGCCCGCTTTTGTTTTCATGTCCCACCTCGATCCCACATCACACCATTTTTAAATACCGGCAATTTAATGAAGATGCGAGCACGTCGACAGCTTCACTTGGCCACTTTACTATTTGACATTGTACTAACACAAAAACCCATTTATCTGTACAACAAACTGTCTTGGTCGCGCCACTTCAATAAGCACAACACAAGAGCGTCAGCCTATCTTTTAACCACGCCGAGGCATAGAACAGCAGCCTTTCGTGGAAGTTTCAAGTTTGCTGCTACTCGCTGCTGGAACGACCTGCCACCGCCATTTCGTGCTATGAAAACCGTGCACACTTTTAGAACAAGATATAAACTATATTTAACAAATAAACAAAAAGAAGACGTTTCAACTTACCCATGATCTGCCTACCATTGTGTCACGATGATTTAGCAGCGTAGGTTAGTTTAGCAGCGAACTTGTTTGGATAGCTAACTTTTCGGTAAGAATTGCAGCTGTTATAATAGCACAAAAACTACGAAACTACACTTTACGTCAACACTGTATCGCACTGGCACATTTTGTTGTACAGCTCACAGATTTCAAACTTCGTTTGAAAGTAGGTACCTTTTAAAAATACATATTTACACTAGAAAACAACTTAATCAATACACTTATATTCTATTTACATTATGTTACTATTTGCTTATTTATTTTGAGATGTTGTCGCGATAAGCGCGTTTGCGCGTCCTTTTAGTGTTGCCATGATCTCCCTTAATTTGTCATGTCATAGACAAATTAGCGTTGCGGAGACTAGGGCAGGGACACGTCGCAAACGGCAAACGTTGAACTTATAATGCGACTGATGTTAAATAATTTACATTTATTTATTTATTACTATGTTCATATTTATTTAATAAATTATTGTTAAAATTTTTCATTACATTTGACTATGTAATAGTTTAATTAAATGTATTTATCACAATTTTTCACCTTTTGCATGTTTGCGTACGCCGTGGTTGCCCGTGATTTCACTGTCAATATTCGGTCCTATCCGAAAACCAGCGCTGCTTCATTTCGATGGAGTAGCTTATGCTGAGATAGGGGCCTTTTTTGGTCTCGTGCAGGTCCTTTATTCGTCCTGTATTCTTAATTTTTTTTTTTTTTATGATTTGTGTATTTTCTGTATGTTTAACCTGCTTACGAGGTCAAAATAAATAATTTCTTTCTTTCTTTCTTTCTTTCTTTATCCCGTGTAAATGAAGTTTTATCTCGTTTGCGTACTGACCATCTGAATGAAGAGGAACGACTTAATTTAAAGTCTTTAGTTTCACAATACGCCGATGTATTTTATATAGAAGGGGAACCACTGACTTTTACCAATAAAATAAAACATAGCATACGTACTACAGACGAAGTCCCGGTATATACTTGTGGCGTCGTACAACACTAGCCCGAGCGTGGGCGGCTTTATTAGAAGATTCTTTGGATAGGAATCCTTATTAATTATTTTAAGTGACAACACTTAACACCAGTGCCTTGATTTGATTGTCTGCCATCTCGTTTAAGCAAATTTTGTCTACTACAGAACTCATAAAATAAAACCTCGTGTCCGTATATCCAATTGTTTCCATTTCACACCAAGCAACAAAACCCTCGCCAAATACTAAAACTTATAGATTTCCATTCATACACGTCAGGGGCCTAATTCTGCTAATTTACCAATGCTTCAGTTGAGTGAATGGAATGATTTTAGTTAGACCGGTGGTCTTATTAAGCTAGCAGACTACCAATTAACTAAAATCATTCCATCGACACACTATCGACACTCAACTGAAGCATTGATAAATTAGCAGAATTAAGCCCCAGGAGGTATGCAGTCAAATTGCAAAAATGTTAGAAAAGGGTATCATTAGACCTTCAGCATCTGCTTGGAGCTCACCTATATGGGTAGTTCCAAAGAAAGCCGATGCGTCCGGTCAAGTCAAATGGCGTATAGTTGTAGATTTTAGGAAGATCAATGAAAAAACAATTGATGACAAGTACCCTATCCCCAACATAGCAGATTTTTTAGATAAACTAGGAAACTGTCACTATTTTACAACTTCACCGCTTTCAATCCCTGCCTCTGACTACCCGTAACTGTCATAGATCTTAATTTGACAACCGGAACCGACGGCTTAACGTGCTCTCCGAGGCACGGAGGGGTCTCAGGATGAAATGCAATTTAAAATACTATTAAATCAGCTATACGGAGTAGGAATACGCGGGAAAGCCCATGACTGGTTCGCATCATATTTAAAAGACAGAGAGCAATTAGTTGAAATTGAATATTACAATCAAAAAACAAAAAAAGCACAGCTCATAAGATCTGATGTTAAATGAATACATGCGTCAATTCCCCAGGGAAGTGTTATAGGTTGCCTCCTCTTCCTCATATACATAAACGACCTCCCCAAAACCATAGACGGGTCATGTGTACTTTTGCTGATTATATCTCGATCCTGACCTCATGCCAAACAAATGTTAATTTAAATGAAAAACTTACGATTACTCTTGGAAAAATTATAAACTGGATGAACGACCACAATCTCGAAATAAATTTTACCAAAACCAAATTAATAGCATTTCACCCCTGGCAGAAAAACCAAATAAATATAGATTTTACCTTTAATCAACAAAAATTAGAAACAGTCAACAATTTCACTCTTTTAGGTTTAACAATATACACACATATAAACTGGAAAACACATATACAGACGGTAAAATCAAAAATTTCTAAGTTTTCATATGCTCTCCGTGAAATTAAAAATACTACAAATCTACAAACCGCACTAGTCACATACTACGCGTATATGCCGTATGCTTGGTTTAACTTTGGCATCATCTTATGGGGAAATAGTACAGACGCTCCCTCCCTATTTATACTCCAAAAAAAGCTAATACGTATAATCACCAATATAGAACCCACAGATAGTTGCAAGACTTACTTCCAGAAGCACAAGATTCTGACCTTAGTTAGTGTTTATATTTTAGAATTATGTAAACTAGTTCGCAAATATTCAGATTCTTACAACACACGGGGAGACATACAAACAAAATATACGTTGCGCCATAAAAACAGACTAAATTTGCCCACCTCCCGCCTTAAATTACACTCGTCCGTATTCAATGTCAATAAAGATATATATTAAATTACCAGAAGACATAAAACAACAAAACAAAACCAGTACTTTTTTAAATAAATTAAAGCAATACTTAATTAAAAAAAGCTATTACACAGTACACGAATATCTAACGGATAAATTCAATAATAATACTTAATCACTATTAACAGATATTTAACAAGTCAAATAACAAAAATAAATTATACTAATATACTTAATAATCATACTACACTATTAATAAGCGTTTTATAAAGCGAGTAAACAATTAAACAGTATTAAATATAATTAAATAAATAATACGCGACTAGAAAGACTTGCATATATAATATTAACAGAATAAGTAAAAGAAAGAATACAAAAAGAAAAAAAAAACAAGGAAAATGAATAAAGTGCTCATCCTCTCCCTACTTAATTAAAATTTGCTGTGCCCGACAGGGTCCATGATTGTTTTTATTATTTGTTTATTTACCACCTGTAAGTGTACATTATGGATTGCAATAAACATTTTGATTTGGTTTGATTTGAAATTATGGTCCACAGACCGACCGCGGCAAGCGCAGCTTAACTTGATCGAGATCAATCGAACTGTGCAGCTGTTACTTAGCCACGAGTGTTGTATCCTATATACTTTTTTTTTTTATTTAGGTTTGATTTAAGTGTCATTTTTATGAATAAATCAGTTGTCATCTGAACTCTCTTGTTTCATTACACAACATGGTGGCAGCGGAACAAATATTTTCCATTTAAATATTTAACCAGTTATCGTGGATAATATAAAATAAATTTGTTATGGAACTCGCACAGCCACCGGGAGAATTAAGTTTAGAGGGCAGCTCCGTAGGCCGGGCCGACGCATGGAAGAGGTGAAAGCGGCAGTTTCTACTATTTTTGAAAGCATCGGGGTGCACAAAGAAGAATGTGATGTACAGCAGGTACATCGACGCAGGTTCAGGTCGATGCGGTAGGCCTGCGCGGCGGCGGCGGTCGTGGCGGCTGGCGTGGTCGCAGGCCAGGTCGACGCTTGGGGCGAGGAGCGGGCGGCTCTGCTACTGTTTCCAATGCGGTGCGAAGGCTGGCAGATTCAGGTGAAATAGGACATTGTTTGAGATGCGGAACGCAATGCACTGAGCCTAGCTCATGTCCAGCTATTTTAGTACAATGTTATATATGCGGAAATCATGGGCATTTCGCTAGAATGTGTAAGATAAAACGAGATGTTAAGAAAATGTATGACATAGGAACATGTGAAGAAAGTGATAACAAAGGTTATGATTGTGAGTCATTTTTTATATCAGTTTTAAATAATGTTTCTGAGATTAACTCGTCGTCTGAGGAGTGGTCTGAAATACTCCACGGGGAGTTTGGTTATGAGAAATTTGAATTAAATAAAGGAGCTGACATCAATGTTTTATCATACAAACGTTTTTTATCACTAGGATTCATATCCTAGTGATAAAAAACGTTACGTTAATTAATAGTAATCAACGGGTTAAACTACAGGCTTACAATGGTGATTGTATTCCTATTAAGGGTACCTGTATTTTAAAATGGTGGTATAAGAACATTCCGTATGATTTAAGGTTTGCAATTGCAGCTATGGATTGTCAAAGTGTGCTAGGATTGCAAGCTTGTCTAAATTTAGGATTACTTAAAAGAGTTCATAATATAAATATCTCTTATTATGATGATTTATTTAATGGTTTGGGTTGTTTGCCTGGAGAATATCATATTGTTGTGGATAAAACGGTGATGCCTATGATTTGCCCGCCTCGTAAAGTACCGTTAGGATTACGTGACAGGTTGCAAGAGGAATTTAGTTTTAGTTAGGGGTCATTAGAAAAGTGACTCATCCAACTCTATGGGTGAACTCATTAGTCATTGTAGCTAAGAAAAATGGGCAGTTACGAATATGTTTAGACCCTAGGCCGCTTAATAAAGCTATACGTCGTGCACATTTTCAATTGCCAACAATAAATGAATTAGCTTCTAAGTTGCATGGTGCTAACAATTTTTCAGTTTTAGATGCAAGTTCAGGATTTTGGTCGGTAAAATTAGACAATGCAAGCACAGACCTGTGTACGTTTAGTACACCATTTGGGCGATACCAGTATTTACGATTGCCATTTTGATTAAATTGTGCGCCTGAAGTATTTCATGCAAAAATCAAGCAGCTTCTTGAAGGATTAGAAGGAGTAGATTATTTTATCGACGACGTAATTTGCTGGGGTAAAGATAAAAATGAACATGATGAACGCTTACAGGCACTATTAAATTGGGCCCGGGAAATTAATTTAAAATTCAATAAAGCTAAATGTAGAATATGCGTCGAAGAGGTTATATATTTAGAGGTAGGTAATTATTTAATAAATCTGGCATGAAAATGGATCCGGAAAACATAAGGGCTATTAATGCCATGCCTGAACCAACAGATAGAAAGAGCTTAGAACGTTTTTTGGGGGCTATAAATTATCTTTCCAAGTTCATTAAAAATTATTCTCAAATAATATTTCCACTCACTTGATTATTAAAAAAAGATATTTTATGGAGTTGGGAGGATGGACACAGAAATGCATTTAACAAACTAAAAAGACTAATTTGTAATGCACCAGTTCTGGCATTGTATAGTGTTGGTGATCCTGTTGTGTTGTCAGTGGACGCGAGCAGTGTTGCGTTAGGCGCTGTGCTCATGCAGGGGGGGCGTCCAGTAGAATATACATCTCGTACGCTCACAGATACTCAACAAAGGTACGCTCAAATTGAGAAGGAGATGTTAGGCATTGTATTTGCATGCGAGAAATTCCACCAATATATTTATGGAAAAAATTGTATAATAATTGAAACGGACCATAAACCCTTGGAAAGTATTTTTTAAAAATCCTTAAACGCTGTGCCTGCTCGTTTACTGCGGATGATGTTAAGAGTACAAGGGTATGATTTATCAGTGATTTATAAACCTGGGAAGTTTATGTATATACCTGATACATTGTCGCGGGCGCCTCTACCAGATTTATACAATGACAATATAAGTGAGGCTATATTGTGCCAATTATAAATGGTCATTAACAATATTCCTATGTCTCATAATAAAATAACTCTGGTGAAGCAGCAAACTAGTCGCGATCAAACTTTACAGAGGTTATTACAATACATTAGTCAGGGCTGGCCTAGCTAATTTAAGGTTTGTCATGATTTAAGATATTTTTGGTCTTTAAGAGAGGATCTGTATTGTGAAGATGGTGTTATCTTTAAAAATAAACAGGTTCTGATACCAACTTCTATGCGGTATGATATGTTAAAACTTATTCACGAAGGACACTTAGGTATTGTCCGTTGTAAGAAACGAGCCCGCGAAGTTTTATTTTGGCCAGGTATAACAAATGACATAATTTTTTTTCATAAAAAAATGTAGTGTTTGTCAAGAAAATTCTAATAAGCCAAGTCGAGAACCTATGATTCCTATAGATATACCTGAATTGGCTTGGAATAAGATAGGTACCGATATTTTTGAGTATGGAAAGAAAAAATATTTAATTATAATGATTATTATTCCGGTTTTATAGAGATTGCATACTTGAGAGATATTTCATCAAATTCAGTAATAAATATTATCAAAGAAAATTTTGCACGATATGGGATACCCGATACTATTATCAGTGACAATGGTCCACAAAATTCAGGAAGAGATTTTAAAAGATTTGCTTCTGAGTGGGGTTGTAATCATGTCACTTCATCTCCGTATTATGCTCAATCTAATGGAAAAAGCGAAAGGGCAGTGCAAACTATAAAGAAAATTTTATGAAAATTTTATTTTACTTAAAGAAGTCTATCGATAGTAGATCTGATTTTCATTTAAGTTTGTTAAATTATAGAAATACACCGCGGGAAAATATAAAATCTCCTGCGCAGCTTATGATGGGCAGGAGACTAAATAGTAAACTTCCAATCCATCCTGATTTGCTAAAGCGAGAAAATTTTAACGATGAATTATACAATATTCAAATTTATTAAAGAGACAAGTTAAAAGTAAATCATATTATGACCAACATTGTAAGCCACTACCTGAGCTGAATATTGGTGATGATGTTATAATGTTAGAAAATAAAAATAACCGAATTCGTGGTCGGGTGATAGAAAAGACATCGCTGCCACGCTCATATTTAATAAAAAATAAAAAAGGACTTTTTCGACGTAATCGCCGACATTTGATTAAAACTACGTCCGCAAATGAATTGTCTGATGATGATGACATTTACATTTCGGGAAACGACGAGGAGGATGAGGATTATGGACCTGGACCTAATGATAGTGTAGGCGGGCGTTCTTCACCTCCTCATACCCGAAGCAAGTTTAAATAGAAAGGAAGATGTTATTGTATTGGTTTGTTTCTTTAGTTTGTCACAGAGTACATTGTTTGTTTAGTTTATAGTTTACTTATTTTATTATAGGGGAAGATGTTGTATAAAGGTTATATTTCGATTTGATTTAAGTGTCATTTTTATGAATAAATCAGTTGTCATCTGAACTCTCTTGTTTCATTACACAACAACGAGCCCCTCTTAATATCTTCTAGAGAAATGAAGATGTAAAAATATTATTAAACTACTATAGCCGATGTATCGCAACGCAAGCTTCCCGGCCGCATAGGTCGTGGTAAGGCGCCTGGTCGTTATTCACCGTAGCGTGTTTCCGAACGCTTAGCGCATGCGGCTCACGCTGACCAATAGGAGCGCGCCTGCGTGCGCGATAAAGTCCTATGATTGGCTTGTGTATATACAGCCAGATAGGTATAGGGAGTTTTAGAAACATGGCCTCTTGTAAAAGTTTGTGACTCGTGATTATTAAAGTTTTTACCGTTCAAAATAGCTCTTTATTGAAACCTGACCCACCCCGACTATATCTTGGCGGCCCAACGTGTGTTTTAGTATTAAACAAGGGGTCGGAGTGTTAACGCACGGCTGCGCCCCGCACCTCACCACCGCGGGGAGGATTCCGCCGCCGACCGACGGAGTGAGCGGTCATTCGCGCTCGCCACGACGATTCAACGAGTGTACCTATATTTCAAAATTTCTAGATTAAAAGTAATTTCATTATATATCGTGTCGTCATTTTCATGACCCTCGTTAACAAGATTCGAGCCGGATACGGCTTTGGAAACCGTTTCGAAGACAGCGGAACAAAGAAGTATCGAAATTGACGAGGTTATTCGAGATACCTACATCGAGACACGGATTGCACTACAGCGCGTCGGCTACCGGCGTGATTCATACAAAATACAAATCCAACTACTTACTAGGACAAAATCCAGAAATACTACGAGTATCATTGCTGTGCCTACAACTATAGTTCGAGAAACCAAGATACGGGGTTTGCAGTGTGGTACCTATTTGTGAGTTCGTTCCAATCATTCCTGTTAATTGCGCACTAAATTAATCATTCTTGAATGTCTCCATTTCTTTCACAATATTGTTAACAATCTCCACGTTCATACTTTCATCATCGAGCACGTGGATGAATTTTAACAGTGCCCATCAAAATACTGTAATTTTGTTCTAAAAAACATACGATTTGAATCGTAATTTGGTGTGGTCATTAATATTTTCGAGAAGATTTCCACCTTTTTTTTCAAATTTTACTTAACTTTCATAAATTTTCATCCATCAAACCGACTATTGTTGTCTATTGTTCCTTTACAGGGGTCTTATTTGCTGTATTGTGCCGATTTTTAACAATACAGTGCAATCCATTGTGCATATCTAACGATTTTCTTTCGTACATTCCAGCGAATCCGTGGGTCCAAAGTCCGTGGCGCGTGGCCTACGTGACTTGCGGCAGTCGTGGTGCGGCGAGGCGAACCATTTGCTTTTGCACCTGCCTCCTGCCATTGTACCCCTCTGCTTCGCACTATTTCTGCCAACTGCAACTTGCCTGCAAATTTTAAATTTTAAGTATTGCTCCACATAAGTTTTCACTCCACTCTTTATTTTAATTGTGTGTAACTGTTCATTGCCTTTCAGCTGGACAGTTTGAAATTGATCTCGTTTGCAAGCTTATCATTTGTTCATTTGCACAATGGATCTTAAATCATTAAAGAAAACAAGAGCTAGCTATAAAGCAAAGCTTACCATATTTAAAACATATATAGACACATTTTTGCCTAGTAAAATTCTTAATAAAGTTCAAGCTCTTGAGATAACAGCTCTTTAAATAAAATACTAGATTTATACAATGAGTTTGATACAGTTCAGACTGATATAGAAAGTCTTGTGGAAATTCCAGGTGACGAGCATAAGGAACGGGAGGTTTTCGAAACCAGCTACTTCAGTTGCGTGGCTGCTGCGCAGGAGCTGGTGAGCGCTGCCTCTGCGGAGCAGGATGCCGTGTCGGTGACGGGTTCTAGTAATAACACTGGGCCGTCAGGTGGGCCAAACATTAAATTACCTACTATCAACTTACCAATCTTTTCTGGGCGCTATCAGGAGTGGCTGGAATATCACGACACTTACAAGTCCCTTATACACGACAACACAACAATACCTAAAATTCATAAGTTTCACTATTTACGGAATTCATTAAAGGAAAATGCAGCACTAATTATTAAATTATTGGAATTCTCAGCAGATAATTATGACATCGCGTGGGATTTGCTATGTGATCGATATCACAATGATCGAATTTTAGTCAACAATCACATACAAGCATTATTCAATATACAACCAGTAGTTCAAGAATCTTCAAAGGCCTTAAGAAACACAATGGATTCTGTCAATCGAAACTTAAGGGCTTTAAAAACATTGAATTTACCTACAGAACACTGGGACATTATCATTATACACATGGTGACTAGTAAGTTAGATCCATCTACACTACGTGACTGGGAAAGAGAACGCAACAACATTACGAAATTTCCTACTTTACAAGATTTTAATACCTTTTTAAAAAATCGTGCCGATGTTCTGGAAACTGTGGAAGAATCATCAACACATATAAAACAACAACAAGCACAACGCAGACACAATGATGTTACTCACAACCGTCCTAAGACATTTGTAGTTAACCAAACACAAAAACAAGCACTATTTAAATGCCCTGTGTGTAAGAATAATCATACCATTTATCAATGTATGAAATTCAAATCAATGCCGATCGAGACGCGTATTGAACGAGTTAAACAATTAAATCTATGCACAAACTGCTTGCGTGCAGGACATGACGAACAGCGTTGTAGGCTTAGTTCCTGCAGGCTGTGCACACAGCGTCATAACACTCTGTTACACAATAATAACACTGTTCCCAAGGCGTCAAAGTCATCAGAGGGTTGTGTTGTTTTACCCACCGTGCAAGAACAGAAACAAACAGAATCAAGTAGTGTCACACTCTCATCCATACATCACAGTCAGGTCCTCCTATCCACTGCTATAATTAACATGCAAGATTGTTATGGTCATACACACAAGGTTCGTGCACTACTCGACAATGGAAGCACATCTAGTTTCATCACAGAAACTTTGCGAGCTACATTAGGAATACCTAGTTATTCTACTTCGCTATTAGTACAAGGACTGAACAATCAGTCCTCAAAAATTACAAAAAGATGTGACGTCACAATATCGTCACTCACAAACAGTGGTTATACAACTGACGTCAATTGTTTTGTTGTGCCACATATCACCCAATTGATACCTACTTCACAAATTAATTGCAATTTTTTTTCTATTCCCTCTCGCATCCACCTCGCGGATCCAAGTTTCTTCACGCCGTCTGAGGTACAGATGTTGCTGGGGGCGGACATCTTTTGGGATGTCCTTCTAAATAATCATATTGCCCTGGGAAAAAACAAGCCAACTTTGATTGAAACAACATTAGGGTGGCTCGTCACAGGCTCTTTACAATCATCGAACTCTAAATCTAACACAAATCAATCAAATACAGTCCATTGCCATTTTCTAAACAACAGTGAGCTCGAAGAGAAATTAGACAAGTTTTTCGAACTAGAATTCGTTCCCGCTACTCAACCAATCCATACTAAAGGTAAGAGTGAGTGTGAACAAATTTTTACAAAAACAACAACGCGCCACCCAGATGGCAAATTTATTGTTACCATACCATTAAAGGAATCGCCTGAATCCTTAGGCGATTCTAAACAGCAAGCTCTAATGAGGTTTCAATCATTGGAACGTAAATTTAAGCGCAACCCAGAGTTCAAAGAAAAATACACAAAATTTCTTGACGAATATTTGACTCTAGGTCACATGTCAGAAAACACGACTACACAAAATGATAGTATATCATACTTCATGCCTCATCACGGTGTCTTGCGTGAAGACAGCCTCACTACAAAGTTACGGACCGTCTTTGATTGCTCAGCGGTGACAAGCACGGGCAAATCATTCAATGACATTCAGCATATTGGGCCACCTGTACAGGACGATTTACTTAGCATATTGATTCGATTTCGACAATATAGGTTTGTAGTAACTTCAGATATAGAAAAAATGTATAGACAAATCTATGTAAACAATGGTCAACGATGTTTACAACAAATATTTTGGCGGTCAGATCTCAGTCAGCCAATTAAACAATATAAATTAAACACTGTCACATATGGGACGGCGTCAGCGCCGTATTTAGCAACTAGATGCCTGGTACAGTTGGGCCAAGAATGCACCAATAAAGATGTACGTGAATCAATTTTACACGATTTCTACGTAGATGACTATATATCTGGGCATGATGATGAGAAAACCTTAATACAAATATGCAAAGGCGTCATTCAGACGTTAGAGGGCGCTCATTTTCATTTACGTAAATGGCGATCCAATAAACCGTCTATCCTCGATGATATCATTAATGAAAACAACACAGACGAGTTATTAAACTTAAACAAAGATGATTATGCAAAAACATTAGGTTTACTCTGGGCCTGTAAGAAAGACACATTATTATTTTTAGTAAATAAAAATTCAAATAAGAAAACCACAAACAAACGCACAATTTTATCAACTATTGCTCAAGTGTTTGATCCGCTTGGTTTAATTAATCCTTGCATGTTACAGGCAAAACTTATACTACAAACACTATGGGCTAAGAATATCACATGGGATGACCAGTTACCTGCCGAAGTTGAGTCACAATGGCATGACTTTATTAAATACTTACCAGAAATTACAAAAATTTTAATCCCTCGTAGGGTGTTGTGTGATTCATACGTCAAGGTCGAATTACACGCATTTTCCGATGCCTCCATTAAGGCTTTTTCAGCCTGCATATACGTACGCTCAGTGTCCGACACTGGGAATGTACAAGTACATTTGCTACTTGCAAAGAGCAGAGTAGCGCCACTCAAGCAAAGGCTAACTATGCCTAAGTTGGAGCTTTGCGGCTCCCTTTTAGCCACAAGGTTAATGAAAAAGGTAGTGAATTCATTACGTTTAAAGATCGACTCCAAGTTTTTTTGGTGTGACTCAACTATTGTGCTGGGCTGGATTAAAACATGCAAATTAAAACTAAAACAATTTGTTTACAATAGAATTAATGAGATCACCAACAATTCTGACCCTAATTCATGGAATTACGTCCCCACAGATATGAACCCGGCCGACATAGGTTCACGCGGGTTCAACGCATCACAACTTCAATCTTCACTTTTGTTGTGGGGAGGTCCCCACTTCCTACATCAAACAGCCATGCAGTTGCCCACACAACCACAAAATATTAATATTGCTAGTTTGCCGGAAATTAAACATCAATGTCATTTGTCAACAGATGAGTCATATGGTCACAATATTAACTTTTGCAACAATTTTTCAAATTTTAGTAAATTACAACGTACCATAGCTTACGTAAAAAGATTCATTTCTAACTGTCAGCATACTAGCAATAAAATAGTGGGTCCATTGACTCTCACAGAGCTCAATTCTGCATTGGAAGTGTTATGTAAAAAGGTACAACGTGATTCATATTGTAAACAATACTTACAGTTACTTCACAAACGCCCACTGTCTCCTAAAGACAAACTTCTCAAATTAAACCCATTTATTGACCATGTAGGTATTATACGAGTAGGAGGTAGATTGTCAAACTCGCACTACGACTACAACACAAAGCACCCTATCTTACTCGACGCATCAGATCACATAACCAAAATATTTGCTGCACACTATCACAAAATTCTTTTACATGCTGGACCACAGCTGTTGTTATCAACATTACGTCACAAATACTGGATAGTCAATGGTCGTAATCTTTGTAGAAAAATAACTCGAGACTGCATATCGTGCCTTAGATTTGCAGGTAAGACTTACCAGCCCATCATGGGCAATTTACCTCTACAAAGATTGCAAGCAGACTACCCTTTCAGTAATACTGCTGTGGACTACGCTGGCGCCATCATGATAGCGAACAGAAAGGGTCGTGGCTGTCAGCTAAAGAAGGCATACATTGATGTTTTTGTTTGCCTAGCAGTGAGGGCGGTGCACATAGAACTCGTCACCGATTTGAGTTCTGAAGGCTTCATTGCTGTCTTAAATCGATTTATTGCCCGCAGAGGTAAGCCAGCTATAATCTATTCCGATAACGGACCTAATTTCGTGGGTGCTTGCAACGAAATAGCAAAGTTTCTGAAAAATCAATCTAACGATATTATTTCATACGCTGCAGAAAATGAAATCAGTTTCAAATTTAGTCCAGCCTACAGCCCACATTTTAATGGCGTAGCAGAGGGGTCAGTTAAATCAATTAAAAAACATTTAAATCATGTATTGTCAATGGCTCATCTAGATTACGAAGAGATGAACACTGTGTTGGTTCAAATCGAGGCAATACTAAATTCTAGACCTCTCACCCCAATGTCATCTGATCCATCAGATTTAGTTCCGCTCACGCCAGCGCATTTCTTAATTGGACGTACACTTACCATGCTGCCTGCTCCCCAGGTCGACCAGGCTCCGCTTCATACGCTCTCCAGATATAAAAGGATACAATCTTTAAAAACACATTTTTGGAATCGGTACTACAAGGAGTATGTTTCAGAATTGCAGATCCGAAACAAATGGCGAACAGACAGAGGACAACCACAGCCAGGAGAGATGGTTCTTATCAAAGATGATCGGCTGCCTCCCACCAGATGGCTGCTGGGACGTGTCACCACAGTATACCCAGGCACTGACGGTGTCAACCGGGTGGCAGACGTAGCAACTACCTCAGGAACCTTGCGCAGAGCTTGGAACAGGCTCTGCCCACTCACTACCAACGAAGTTGGACCAGGATGCTGCTCCTGCTCCAAGGGGGCCAGTTTGTTAACGCACGGCTGCGCCCCGCACCTCACCACCGCGGGGGGGATTCCGCCGCCGACCGACGGAGTGAGCGGTCATTCGCGCTCGCCACGACGATTCAACGAGTGTACCTATATTTCAAAATTTCTAGATTAAAACTAATTTCATTATATATCGTGTCGTCATTTTCATGACCCTCGTTAACACGGAGTCTATTTTGTTGTGCGGGTCAAACTTTTCGTGTTCGCGAGTTCGTTAGGTATTGTTCAAGAAAAGTTTTGAACTTTGTGTCGCGACCGACAACTGTGCATTATAGGACTATAACTGCCGTTGTATTGTGATCTATCGCGTAAGATGCCGCGTAGACGCAAGTCGCTCACTGCCGACGACTCTGTTCAGGAGGAACCAGTCGAACAGAATATAACGATGTCACAAGAGGCATTAACCACATTACTGACTACACTACAGCAATCGCAAGCAGAGTTCTGCAACCAGCTCCTGCGCGAGGTTCGCTCGTCGACACCGCATGTCGCGGTCGACGCGAACGCCACATGTACTGCCACGGCCGCCGCCATTACGAAAAACAATTTTTCAAAATGTTCATCGAGGTTTAGCGGAAGCCCAGAGGAATCAGTTGACAATTTTATCTACGCCATCCAAGTCTACAAATCATGTTTAGACATAAGCGACGCGAACGCATTATTGGGTATGTCGATGTTACTTCATTCTTCGGCGGGAACATGGTGGCAAGGCGTGAAAGGCACCACCAAAATATGGGAGGAGGCCATCACGAAACTACGAAGTGCGTATGGTGAACGTCGGCCGCCGTTTTGAATATATGTAGAATTATTTTCTTTGGTTCAAGGTAAAGAAAATACAGACCTTTTTATTGCTAAAGCTCGTGCCTTGTTAGCAAAGCTGCCCCAAGGTGACTTGTGCGAGCGAGTAAAATTAGATATGACGTATGGATTGTTGGACCGTCGCATTCGTAAACGCATAGATAGAGCCTCAGTTTCAACGTTTGACGAATTGCTGATCAAAGAGCGAGCCGTTGAGGACTCTCTCAATGAGTCACGGCAGGATTGTCCAACTCGGAAAGCACCAACGTCATCTTGTCGCGAAGAACGCGCCGCTGCCCCCGCTGCCGCCACCGAGCCAGCGCGAGCTGCCGTCGTCGCCGTGTCTTCGCGTACCGCCGCCGTCGAGTTCAAAGAGTCGAGACTCGGAAGGGAAATCAAAGTCGTTCTGTGTCTACTGCAAACGTAGCGGCCACATTAAGGAAACGTGTGAAAAATTGAAAATCAACAATAACTCTAAAAGTGAGACATTAAGAATTTGGAAAGACATTAAGTGTTACGGTTGTGGTCCCGCGAATGTAATTAGGTCAAAGTGTACGAAGTGTAATAATGCCAATAACGCGCTTAATAACGAACATTCGGCGTTCTTTTCTTTAACTTCGACACGTGAATCTGCGGCGCCCTCTCACAGCATTGAGTCGTGTCGCACGCGGCCCGTGCATAACGACAAACGCTGCGCGAACGACTCGCCGCAGCCGCAAGCGACTTTAACTACCCCGCCGCCGCGAGGTAGCGTGATGTTTGCCGGCGCGGCTAGCGCGCCTGTGTCGCTGAGCGACAATGCATGCCTGTAATGCACTAACTTCGAAATAATAAAATTTTCATTATTTCAAGCTCATTGTATATCCATGAACTTATATAAATGAAAATTATAACATTCAGAAGTTATTTTCATAAAAATATTAAAAGTGAGGATAATGACGCAAAGGATCCAACTCGAAGAATGACCCGCCTACGTCTTCTCACAATGTTCGAGGTAACCCCGCGAATGTCGCTGGGGGTTCTGTTACTCAATTTATTCACTGTAATGTTCCTTATTCAAATAATGTGTCTACTATGGATACTTACTATTCCGATAATAGTGTTCCATAAAGTAAATGTTCGAATAATAATGTTTCTACTATGGATACTTACTATTCAGTTATTAGTGTTCCTTATAGTAAATGTTCAAATAATAATGTTTCTACTATGGATACTGACTATTCAGATAATAGTGTTCCTTATAGTAAATGTTTACGAAACAAAGTTTCTTGTAACGGTACTTGACATATTTGCGTTTCTAAGAATATAATGTCTCAATGTAATTATACGCAAATGAAAATGTGTAATAATAATTGTATTAACTGGCAACACTGAAGAGTCAAGTATTCTTATATTCATTTAATAATTTTAATTGAATTAATATGCAGCAGATAGTAAAAATATCGTAGAAGAACCACTATCTATACTCTAATAATAAACTGAAACTAATTTGGAAACCTTATTTGTAAATATTTTAGAATAAATATGAAAATTAAAACAGAACAAACTTCAAGACTGACATATGTCATAAAAGAAAATATGCAATTTATATATGAATATAGTAATATTATATAATGCTGACTCGAGCCAGACAACGACAGCAGGCACACCCACCACCCCCGGACTCGTCACTCGGCTCCGCCTCGCAGCCGCCGGGCACTCAACAGCGACAGATACCGGCTGCTGCAGTCGCGTCGAGCTCGAGTGACGAGTACTTCTCGCCGCCGACGACAAGGTGAGCAGTATGGAGATGATAGGACTGTTATTGTAAGTAGCCAGTATAATGATATAATGAGGAGTGCACTGGAGGATGCGATTCTTGAATACAGAACCACCGCGCCAGATCTCAGACCGAAACTGCCACGCTTGCCCATGCATAATAAAAATAGAACGCTGGTGTGTACCTTGGATTCGCTGCTCCCCAATTATTTGGAAAGCAGCGAAGACCTCACCGATACGCACTCAATTCTGTATTGCGCGGCTGTTGCAGCATGTCGTGTAGCTAACATCAAGTTCCCAAATAGTGACAACGCTACACGACCAAAATCTGCTGCACCAGCCTGGCAATTCAGGATTCAACGGCGTATCGACGGGGCCAGGGTACTCATCGGCAAATTAATTTCCTTCATGGAGGGCAATACCCGACCGCGAGTGATGCGCTTTGTGAGACGGGCATTCTCAGGGACTGAAATCAGTCCCCCAGAGTATATGTCCTGTGTCACAGAGCGCATCGACTTCCTGAAGCAGAAGGTGTATGCATGGGCGAGCCGCATTCGCAGATTTAAGCGGCGAGCCGACCGGTATACTCAGAATCGCATGTTCCAGAGCGATCAAAGATGGGTTTATAGAGCTTGGGAGCGACCCAACCAAAATGTGGATGATGGGGGTCGACCGGATGATGACGCCACAAATTCATTTTGGCGTGGCATCTGGTCGATGCCCGTCATTCACACAGAGGGTGACTGGATGCGGGATGTCGAGGAAATGTGTGAAGCTATCGAAGAAATGGAGGAATTTGTCATCTTACCCCAAGACGTAGCCATTGCAACGAGCCAAATGACCAACTGGAAATCCCCAGGTCCAGATGGGTTACACAATTTTTGGCTCAAATGGCTACATAGTTCACATGTTTGCTTGGCATCTCAGTTCCAGTCATCTTTAGAGTCTGGGTCACTCCCGCAGTTTTTAACGACTGGAATTACCCATCTGCTCCATAAAACAGGTAGTACAATGGAACCCAAAAATTATAGGCCGCTGATCACTTGCTTACCGACGGTGTATAAGCTTTTTACATCCATTTTGAGAGCAAAAATTAACACTCATATCGAAAATAACTCTATTATGTCTGCCTCTCAAAATGGATGTAGAAATGGGTCCCGTGGTACTAAGGAGCTGCTCCTCATAGACATGACTGTTAGCCAACAAGTCCGCCGCTCTCGGAAAAGTCTGTCGACATGCTGGATAGATTATAAGAAGGCCTACGACTCGGTGCCTCATTCATGGCTCATGAGGGTGCTGGAGCTGTATAAAATTAATACAACTCTACGCACCTTCCTGATGTCATGTATGAGGCAATGGAGGACGGTTCTTCGGTATTCAGGATGTCGGCAGACCCGAGGGAACGGTGAACTGATTCGGATTGAGCGGGGAATATTCCAGGGCGATAGTCTGAGCCCACTTTGGTTTTGTCTAGCCCTCAATCCTCTCAGTACTTTACTGGAGGGTTCAGGGCTGGGTTATCCGTTGCGGAGAGGTGGCCAGGTCTTATCTCACCTCCTCTACATGGATGACTTAAAAATATTTGCCCCCGACAGATTGCAGCTGATGAAGTTGCTGAAAATAACAGAAACCTTCAGTAACTCTATCAGTATGGAATTTGGTGTGGACAAATGTGCAGTCATGCATGTGAGAGGAGGTGCGATGGTGGAATCCGATGGACTCCAACTTTCGGATTCCATACACCTTAGGTCACTATCCGCAAACGATACTTACAAATACCTGGGTATGGCGGAGGGATTGGGCATCAACGTGGCTGACATGAAACAGTCATTTCAGAAGCGCTTCTTTGGCCGCCTGAAGAAAGTACATAATAGTCTTTTATCAGGCGGCAACAAGGTGCGCGCCTTTAACGGCTGGGTTATGCCAGTCCTGATGTATTCCTTCGGCATACTCAAGTGGTCTCAGACTGAACTGGACGCCCTGGACATGAAGGTAAGGACACTGTTAACTGCAAACCGTATGCATCATCCAAGGTCATCCGTAATGAGACTGTACATCCCGCGAAAGTGTGGGGGTCGAGGCTTTTTAAACGCCAAGACTCTACATAATCGCGAGGTGTGCAGCCTCAGGGAGTACTTTCTACATACCAGCACGGACATGCACCGGAATGTAGTTGCAGTGGACAAAAATCTCACCCCACTCTCCTTGGCTAAGGAAAACTGGAGCAAACCTGTTGTACTCAGTACCAATGATCGCAAGGAAGTATGGCAAAGCAAGGAGCTACACGGACGCTTTTATCGGGCACTTTATGGTCCCGACGTAGATTTTTTTGCGTCCGTATCATGGCTGCGGTTTGGTGATCTCTTTGGTGAAACTGAAGGTTTTATCTGTGCAATTATGGACGAAGTTATCATGACGAATAACTACCGGAAATATATTGTAAAAGACGGGACAGTTGACATATGTCGGGCATGTCACTGTCCAGGCGAGTCTATTAGACATATTATTTCTGGATGTTCTCGTCTTGCTAACGGCGAATACTTGCACAGACACAACTTAGTGGCCAAGATTATACACCATCAACTTGCTTTGAAATACAGTCTTGTGGAATCGGAGGTACCGTACTATAGGGTTGTGCCCGACCCAGTTCTCGAAAAAGGTCATGTCACATTATACTGGGATCGATCTATCATCACTGATAGGACTGTTATTGCTAACAAGCCTGACATAGTGGTGATAGATCGATTAGAGCGCCGCGCAATGATTGTGGATATAACTGTCCCTCATGACGAGAACCTCGTGAAAGCTGAAAAAGACAAACAAATAAAATATGTTGATTTAGCTCACGAGGTTGTCGACATGTGGGACGTGGATTCGGCAATCGTTGTGCCGATAGTCGTGACGACCAACGGACTGATAGCGAAAAGTCTTGACCAACACCTTAAGAGACTCTCGTTAGACGGCTGGGTCAAGGGCCTGATACAGAAAGTGGTACTCCTCGACACGGCACGCATTGTGAGGAGGTTCCTCTCTCTGGGGCCCTAACCACCGGTAACTTGGACCCTGTTCCCGATGCCGGCGGTTTGCTATATTTTATATTTTTAAATGTTTTTTTTTTTTTTGTAATTGATATATAGTTAAAAATATAATTTATATGTAATTTAATGAATAAATGGTAGAAATAATTGTACTAAAATGTATGTTGATTCTTCTTGTCACGAGGGGGAGTTTGCGTCGCCGAATATTAACGAAAGTACATTACAGTCCATAAACGTAGGATAGAAAGACCTACAAAGCCTATTAAGGAATGGAATCTCTTACGGAAATATCACATGTTAGAAAGAGAAAGCATATTTAGGTTCAGTCAGCACTATTGGCAGATGTTGTTTTCTCCAGTGTCCTGTAATACTGTATACACACACATCAACACGGTCTAGGGATATTTCATACTCAATTATCATATTTAGCAATATTATGTATATTCGGAAAAATATTGCCCAATTTTATAAAAAGAGTGACCGCCACAATCTAAACACCCGTTACAAAGATAGGCTTCAAGTACCAGGTTTTCGACTTAGTAAGACCAACAAGTCATTTATGGGTAATAGTATTAGGTTCTATAACAAGATTCCTCGTCATATTATTGACTTGCCGGACTTAAAGTTCAAACCGATTGTTAAGCGCGTTTTAATGTCCAGCGCCTATTATAGTATAAATCAGTACATTAATGATACAGATGTATGGCGAACGATTCCTTTCTGCACACTGTGACCCACTGGCACTATTTGACCAGCGCGGACATATACTTACTTTTGTATAATTTCTTTTTTCTTTTTTTAGTCTATTTTCTGACCGAACTGTCTTTTTACAGTTATTTTATATTAATATTTGACATACGTATTTATTACGTTATCATTTGTTATTATTCTAATTACAGATTGTACTCTATATTCTTATATGAGTCTCTAATTAATAAATAAAATAATTCATTGCTTTTCTATAAAATGTGAGCATCATGTGGTTAATAATGTTATATATTACATTAATATATACATTCACCTGCCTATTGCCAGGCATTATGAGTTTGTCATGCTCACTAAAATGTCTTGCTGATGGTGGCGTTGTGTATCGGGTCGTTGAGTTCCCTTCAAAATGGTTGAGTTCAGCGACGCTGATGCGCACGTCATACTCGTGAACGGGTGCTGTCTGTCGGGACTGGTCCGCTCGTAATTGCCTTGGTAATCGTTTTGGCTTTATAAACTTTTACTATTTCAATCATTTGCTTTTGTTTTCCTCTTACATTATTCTACATTATTCTCACATACCATCAATACACCATTGTAATTAAAATTTTATTTAAAAAGAGTGTCTATGGAGTTTCTTGCCGGTTCTTCTCCATAAGATCAACTTTTTTGGAACCGTGCACCTAGCTTTGACGTTTTATAAGTGCCTGTAATTTGGTCTATGTGAAATAAAAAAAAATTGAATTTGAATTAAATAACTCGAAAAGTACTGGCCGCATTGGAATCTCTTATACACCGATTTGTTTGTAATTTATCTCAGACTAATTCCAAATTCAAATTTTTGAAAATTCTTTTGTTTCGGTGGCATAAAAATGTCTTGATGTGTAGGAGAGGGAATTTTCATTTGTGCGAAATTTAGAAAACAATACGAATTACATTTAGTTACAGTTTTTTTTTTTTCATTTTTAAACGAAAGATAAAGTTAAAATTGAGGTATTGTAGCCATGCAACGCCAACATTTGACGAGGGCGGAGATGTTACGAGCTGTGGGAATGCTGGAAGCTGGGTCTGTTCAGCGTAATGTTGCTGAGGCCATAGGGACCCACCAAAATGTAATTTCAAGATTGTGGACACGCTATCGTGCCACAGGTGAAGTAGCGGAGAGGCACCGGGGGCCAAGTCGCATCACTACCCCCAGACAAGACCGATTTTTGCAAATTACTGCGCGAGCTCAACCAAATGCAACGGCGACTCAATTGGTCCAAAGGCTGCGAGTGGAACACCAAGTGCTTGTGAGTGACCAAACTGTAAGAAGGCGACTGCATGAAAGCAATCTACGCTCTCGTAGACCACTCCGGGTCCCACCTTTATGGAGAGGCAATCGTGGACGACGATTAGAATGGGTTCGGAACCACGTGGACTGGGGCCGTGAACAATGGTCCAATGTGCTGTTCACGGATGAATCCAGGTTCGGCTTCCATCCAGATTCACGAAGGACGCGTGTTTGTGAGTTCCTGGACGATGGAGCCGTCTTCAGAACCCTCAGGAAGTTCACCCATACCAAGGAGGAACAATTATGGTTTGGGCAGGAATTCGTCTTGGAGGACGGACGGATCTCGTTTGGGTGCGGGGCAATATGACGGCAGAACGATACGTCCAACAGGTGCTGGGGCCCGTAATCTTGCCCCACAGAACACAAATGGGGCAATATTTCCTGCTCATGCACGACAATGCCCGGGCACACACGGCGAGAACGGTAGCAGCTTGGTTACATACACACAATGTTAGGGCCTTAGACTGGCCTGCTCAATCGCCAGATCTAAATCCCATT
Organism: Xylocampa areola; assembly: GCA_935421205.1. NCBI lineage: Eukaryota > Metazoa > Arthropoda > Insecta > Lepidoptera > Noctuidae > Xylocampa > Xylocampa areola. The sequence goes on from OW285201.1 coordinate 15,051,353, forward strand.
GAGCATGCGTGGGATATGCTGCAAAGAAGAGCTCTGAAGGAAGTTCCTGAAAATCTGGCTACAGAAGATCAACTTTTTGCGCACCTCAGAAGGACATGGGACAATATTCCGCAGCAAGACATTGACAACCTTGTTCTGAGCATGCCGAATCGTTGCCGATGTGTTATGAACATCATGGGCGCTTTCTCAGACTACTAACTTCAAGTTTATAAACACAAATTAAATGTTTTTTCTATTTTTTTCAGTTTTTACTCATAAATTAAAAGTTAATTCATATACGGTTTCCGTCTATGCTTCATTTTTTTTCCATAAAATCTTGAAATTTTAATCGAAGTACCTTAACCATTACTAGAAAATGGTAGAATATTAAATAACGTATCTTTTAAATATATACATGTCATATAAATAATTAACATATTGATAGTAATTCGCTTTTTTAAAAATATCCCCAGACCGTGTTGATGTGTTTATTTTATACAGTTTTACAATTTATAAGCAATGCCTACGTGTTGTGTTGGTCACTGCGATGTTTCTTATAAAAATAATCCAGAAAAAGATTCATTTCACTGGTAAATTGTCAACAACAGCATATATTTTCATGGCCATATTTTAGAAAAATCTGTCTTTAGTTTTTTTTTTTAAAACCAAATCCTATCAAGAAAATAGTGATTTTTCTCTATATTAAAAAACAATGGTCATAAAAGCAATATTGAGTCCGTTGTTTTAATAAAAAAAATCATTTCATGTATATAAAATAGTGACTTGTCAGTGTCGACTATTGTCTCGATGAAATTTTAGAACAAAAAGTTCCGATAACACAATTTATTATTAGTGTAGATCTAACAACTATCTCTGCACATTGATAATTTATCCAAATTATTTTTTGGAAAAATTGTTTTTTTTTCGGAGGGAATCCTTCAAGAACGCCCGGCCTTTATGGATAAGACTGGGGTGTGTGGGATTCTTACCTCACTCAAATCACCTCGGCGGTCACCATCAGCATATGGAGGGTGGCACTTAATAGACCAGCTCCAGCACCCCCGATATGCAGCGCCTATTAAGACACATCCCTGGAGAGACTGTAAAGGGGTCTCCCCTAAGCCTCACGGTGCACGATAGCACGTGACTACTATGCCACCGTCTTCTCTAGGATCACGATGGGTAAATAGAGTCCCCTCTCTAAGCACCCGTGACCCCAAAGGACCGCCTGTCTTAAATCATACTGGCGGGGTTTCGGCTGTCAGGTGCCGAGGCGGTTGCCTCCTAGACGCCTTCTTTTCCGAGAGGGATCAGCTCTCTCACAATCCCCCTCGGCGGCCTCTTTCTGGACGACAGCAGTCTCACAAAAGGAAGCCATTCCTCTCCAGTTCACTTTATCTGCCAGGGTAGCTCTCACTACAGCCGGCAAAGACAGGTCTCGCCCGCTACTGGCTCTTAGTACCCGCCGCTCAGCGGTCTAGGCAGGGCACACCTCAAGCGTGTGCTGCGCTGAGTCCAGAACACCTCCGCAATGGTATTAGGATAGGTAGGTAGAAATCATTCAGTCAATCATCATCTCAATCAGTCACACTAGGTATATACACTGCTCAGGGTCCATAAAAGCTGCTTTCTAACAAAGTACCTATTACCAATGAAATATAATTTTAATGTGAGCGCATGAAATGTTTTTATTATAATAATGTAATTAATTAATTAATTAAGTGCATTTAATAATACCTACGCTTGTGATTTTAGTTTTATTAACATAATGTGATTGAAAATATTTTCATTTTGTATACCAAGTCTTTACATCTGAAATACTGTTTATCGATAATCGATATGTGAGAATATTTCCACGTTGTACATCACTATTGCACGCACAGATTGACAATTCAAAAACGGTTGCACTTTTTTGAGCTCTATTTCCTTCTATGGGGTAGGAAAAATATTCTAATTCTATGTTACAGTCGGTATTTTGCTGTCAATCGTTTATTGACAATTCCGATGTTTCAAAAGTTGCTAACAATTCCCAATTGTCGTGCGGAATTTCCAGTAGTTGTCAACCTTTTTACGGAAATAAAACTTTTCTTCGGCCTGTGTAAAAAAATTGTATTTTAGGTTTAAAGGGTATATTGGTAGCATTGGTAGATTCAGCTGCAAAAAGCTGTGTGGCTGGACATACGCTATACGCTCTTCTAAAGAGTTATAATCATCCTATGTCCTCTCGTATGGAAAATATAAAATTAGCAGATGGCATTACTAGGCCAATGAATGTTTTTACAATCGAGGTCAAGGTCACTCTTGAAGGTAGAACCAGGCTTGTAAGTTTTTTAATTTTTGCGGACGCAAATAACAACGAGACACTTTTAGGAATAGATTTTCTGATAAGTTTTAATATTAGTGTCGATTTTGGGCATTCAAAGTGGCACTTTGCCGATAACAAGGGTAAGCAATTCGATCTTCTATCAGAAAAAGTATCACAGCTACGCGACGTTAATAGCGTGCCTGTTAATAGTATTCTTAGGGACGACGAAGCGTCAAAGCTTAATGATGAGCAGCGCAAAGTAGTTTCCCAGTTCCTTATAAAGAATAAAGACGTCTTTGAGTTGAAGGGCGAGCCGACTACTTTCGCGGAACACATAATAGACACCGGTGAACAAAGTCCTATAGCGGTTCCCCCATATAGGTTAACTCCTGCTAAGAAAGCTGTCATGCAGTCTGAAATAGAAAAGATGTTGGCTGATGACATAATAGAAGAGTGCGAATCAGCATGGGGCTCTCCTGCGTTATTAGTGCCTAAAAAGAACGGTCAAGTTCGTTTTTGCGTAGATTATCGAAAACTTAATGCTATCACAAAAACCGATGTGTACCCGATGCCGCTTATAGATGAGCTAGTGCAATCTACCAAGCGCAATTGCATCATGAGTACATTAGACATGCGAAGTGGATTTTGGAATGTTTCTGTTCGTGAGTGCGACAGGGACAAGACTGCGTTTTTAACACCATTCGGTACATACCGTTTTAAAAGGATGCCGTTTGGGTTGAAAAATGCTCCGTCTACATTCCAACGGTTAATAGATAGGCTGCGCTCTGGCGCCTCACTTAAGAATGTAACTCTTTTAGCCTATCAAGACGATTTGCTAGTAATTTCAGAAGGATTTGACCAGCATATTGCTGATTTACAAGCAGTTTTTGAGAGGTTGCGCATGTTTAATCTTCACGCCAATCGCGAAAAATGTGTTTTCGCGCGCGAAGAAGTTAAATATTTGGGTCATGTCATCACTCAGGATGGGGTTTCACCTGGGGCCTAATTCTGCTAATTTACCAATGCTTCAGTTGAGTGTCGATAGTGTGTCGATGGAATGATTTTAGTTAGACCGGTGGTCTTATTAAGCTAGCAGACTACCAATTAACTAAAATCATTCCATCGACACACTATCGACACTCAACTGAAGCATTGGTAAATTAGCAGAATTAGGCCCCTGATCATGACAAAGTTAGCGCCGTGGCGGACATGAAAGTACCAAGTTCGCTACGTCATCTCAAAACGTTTCTTCGGACCTGTTCGTGGTTCAGGAAATTTATTTTGAATTTTTCTAAAGTCGCTGAACCCTTAACACGTCTTTTGAAGAAAAATCAACCGTGGATCTGCTCGCTCTGAACAAAATCAGGCTTTTCAGGAGCTCAAAAAGCGTCTCACGTCTGCACCCATACTTGTCCAGGCTGATTATAGCAAACCATTTATTTTGCGTACAGACGCTAGCAATTACGCTCTCGGCGCAGTGTTGCTTCAGGGAGAAGGAAAAGACGAACGGCCGATAGAGTACGCGAGCCGCCTTTTAAACCCAGCCGAGCGTGATTATAGCACTACCGAGAGGGAAGCTCTTGCGGTAGTGTGGTCAGTCGAACGTTTCAGAGGATATATCGAGGGTCAATAAATTATCGTTGGTAGTGATCACCAGCCTCTGAAATGGTTGTTGAGTTTGAAGTCGCCGTCAGGTAGATTAGTCCGGTGGGTACTGAAGTTACAGGAGTTTAATATTCAGTATGAGTATACTCCTGGCAGGGCCCATGTTGTCGCCGACACGTTGAGTCGTCCCACCTGCGAGGAAAATAGTAAAGATCAGTGTGGTATATGTTCGGTTGTCGTTGACTTACCCACGAGAAGTCCCACTGATCTGCGAACTGCTCAGTTAGATGACCCGGAACTAGAAAAGATAATTAATGGTCTTGAGAAAAATGATGCAGTGGAGGAAAAACGCTGGTCAGAACGAGGTTACTTGATGCAGCAAGGAGTCCTCTATAGATATAATCCCGATGTCGATGTTGAAGAACCACAGCTTGTTCTTCCATTAAGTTTGCGACTCGACATCTTGAAGGAACGTCATGAAACTCCACTTGCTGGGCATCAAGGTATTATCAGGACCTTGCATAAGCTTTCACAGCGATTTTTCTTCCCGGGAATGAAACGTTATGTCGCCGATTTTATTAAATCTTGTGCGACATGCCAGCGGTACAAATCATCGAATTTAAAACCTTCAGGCCTTTTGCAGACCCCAGTCTTAAATCAAAGGGGAGAGGTCTTGGCGATTGATTTGTTTGGCCCGCTCCTCCTGGAGAGGGGGAGAAATACATTTTGTTAGTAGAGGACACAGCTACTCGGTAGGTCGAGCTTTTTGCTCTCGTTGACGCCACTTCAGAAGCTTGTGCTCGAACTATAATCGAAGAATACTTCCTTAGGTATGGCCTACCGCGCCGGATTGTCTCGGACAATGGAGTACAGTTCGTCTCTTCTGTTATGCAACAGTGCATGTATATTTTGGGGATTAAACAGAATTTGTTACCTTTATATCACCCGGAGGCTAATCCAGCCGAAAGAAAAAACAGGGACCTAAAGGTGCAGCTGGCTCAATTGGTAGACACTGAGCATTCATCATGGCCTAACCACTTACCGTCAGTTCGTTTTGCTATGAATTCGGCTACGTGTCAAACAACAGGAGCCTCACCAGCTTTTCTCACCTTGGCTAGAGAACTTCGTTCACCTGTTGACGTCCATTTTGATATTAGGGCGATCCTAAACAAAGATAATTTTGTTCCCCAGATGACGCCCTATTTAAAGAGATTCTTGGATTCCTTAGTTTCCATTAGGGATAGAGTAGAGAAAGAACAGGACAGACGTAAAGAATTCGCGGATAAGGGTCGTAAACCTGAAGAATTTAATGTCGGAGATCAAGTTTTAGTTAAGTCACACATTTTGAGTAACGCCGCAAAAGGGGTATCGGCTAAGTTTGTACCTAAAAGAGATGGTCCTTATACAGTTGTTAAGAAAACTAGTCCTACTACTTACCTGGGGTCAAAACTCAATGCTCCTGACGAAGTCTTAGGCAGGTTCCACGCATCCCAGCTTACGTCGTTTGTTAATAGAGATGACGCGTCTCCTCTCCCGATTATGCCAAAACGTAACCGAGGTCGGCCTCGTCATATTCAGCCTGTTTCTAACGTTCTTGAGCGGGATCCTGAACGAGGACGTATTCACGAACCCGAGGGGGAGTGTATAGCCGATGTATCGCAACGCAAGCTCCCCGGCCGCATAGGTCACGGTATTCACCGTAGCGTGTTTCCGAACGCTTAGAGCATGCGCCTCACGCTGACCAATAGGAGCGCGCCTGCGTGCGCGTTAAAGTCTTATGATTGGCTTGTGTATATACAGACAGATAGGTATAGGGAGTTTTAGAATCATGGCCTCTAAATAAATTGATCCTTTAACTTGTATATGTCTTTATACATCTAGTATTCACCGATTTCCGTAGGCATTTTTTGCCAAAACAAGATGCCTTTTTAGCTGCGTTTATCATGTTAGACCATTGTGTTGTGACACAGGCAGCTTTATTGTCTATTGTTAATGTTTATGTAAAATATGACGTTTTTTGGTCTGATCATTTTCCTCTTATCGTAGAATGCAATATTAAAAGTCTTCGACCTAAGATTGCTTATGAGTCATCTCAGACTTACAATAACGTGATATGGGGGGACAGAGATCAGTACCAAATAAACAATTATAATGATCATTGTCATAGGTTATTAAGAGATATTGATTTACCTATACAATTGCGTTCATGTTGTGATCATTTTTGTTGTAATTTTAAACATAGAATAAATATAGACAAATTGTACCACAGTATTGTTACCGCCCTGCAGACTTCTGCCTCATTATATAATATACCAAAAAAAACCATTCGTAGGAAACCACCTGTAATTGGTTGGAATACATATGCGGCCAACGCCCACAGGGAGGCCAGGCTTAGGTTTGACTTATGGGTTGCGAATGGCAAACCAGGTTTAGGTAGTGTATATGAAGATATGTGCGTCAGCAAGAAAATATTTAAGTCTAGATTGAAGTGGTGTTTAGATCATAAAGAGCAGTTAAAAATGAACATTATTGCGAATGAACATAGCAATAAAAATTTTCGTAACTTCTGGAAATGCACCAATAAAATAAAGATTAGGCCTGGACTTCCTGTAAGCGTGGAGGGGGTGAACGATCCTAAGCAGATTGCTGATCTTTTTAAGGATCATTTCTTGGTTAGTTCACCTTTAGGGTCCTCGTGTTCGGGGACGCTGGGCACTGAGCCACGTGCTACAAATAGTATAATTTTATTTTTTTCTGCTAAACATGTACGTGAAGCAATTAAGAACATGTCTTCTGGGAAATCTCCCGGTCATGATGGTCTCAGCGTCGAGCATCTCCGACATGCTGGACCCCATTTGCCGCGAGTACTGTCTCTTCTTTATTCGCTGTGCGTGGCTCACTCGTTTTTGCCGGAGGCTATGATGAAGACAATAGTAGTACCCATTGTTAAGAACAAGACTGGTGATGTGGCTGACAAGGCTAACTATCGCCCAATATCTTTGGCCACCATCATAGCCAAAGTGTTTGACAGTCTGTTGAATTCTCAGCTTGACAACTATCTTAACTTACACCATAATCAGTTCGGCTTTAGGCCGGGACTCTCTACGGAAAGTGCAATATTGGGACTTAAACAGACTGTAAAATACTATACAGACAGAAACACACCTATATACGCTTGTTTCCTAGATCTTTCGAAAGCGTTCGACCTGGTTTGCTACGATATTCTATGGACTAAACTGCAGGGGCTGGGGCTTCCGATGGAACTCATAAATATCTTTAAATACTGGTATGCAGGCCAGGTCAACGTTGTACGCTGGGCAGGTGTATATTCGGATCCCTATGTTTTGAAATGTGGTGTTAGACAGGGTGGACTAACCTCACCCACATTGTTTAATATTTATATAGATGGGTTGATAGTTGCGCTCAGCAACCGGCATGTCGGTTGCCATGTAGATAATATATGTGTTAACAACTTCAGCTACGCAGACGACATGGTGTTGCTGAGCGCATCTGTCGGCGGAATTAGGGAGCTGCTTTCTATTTGTGAATCATACGCTAATCTTCACGGCCTTAAATATAACAGTAAAAAGAGCGAATATATGGTCTTTGAGGCCGGTGGTAAAAGACCAGATTCTGTACCACCAATAATTTTAGCCGGGGTTCCTCTCAAGAGAGTTGAACAATTCAAGTACTTAGGCCATGTGCTTGCTACCGATCTCAAAGATGATATAGACATCGAACGCGAGCGTAGGGCGTTGTCCGTGCGAGCGAACATGCTTGCCCGCAGGTTTGCACGTTGTTCACAGGAGGCGAAAGTCACCTTGTTCCGTGCTTATTGCACATCGTTTTATACAAGCGCACTGTGGGCGAGATATACTCAAAAGTCGTATAACGCTTTACGGGTTCAATATAATAACGCTTTCCGGGCGTTGCTGGGGCTGCCTCGATTCTGCAGTGCATCAGGAATGTTCGCGCAAGCTAGAGTGGATTGCTTTTACACTATCATGCGCAAACGATGCGCGTCCTTGCTCTGCAGAGTGCGGGCCAGCCCCAATTGCGTCATGGCTATGATAGCGGGCCGTCTAGATTCTCTATACATGAACCACTGCTTAGCGGTTCACGTTGAAAGAAGTCAGACTAAGCTTAGATTCTAGAAAATTGTAATATCTGTTATGCTGGTTTACTAATATAATAATAGTTCCTACTTACTAACACACTATGGGTTTTGTTACCTGAATAAAGAATTTATATTATTATTATTATTATTATTATTATTATTATTATTATTATTATTACCTCAAGAAAAAGGACAAAAAAAAAAGTTGTTGTGACAGGCATATGCTAGTAATGTTAACCTCGGCCCTATAATTTTAGTTTAATCACTCAAAATGTTTATATTGAAATTATTTTAAAACGAAAAGGTAGACTCTAATTTAACAATAAAATACTTACCTACTTAGTCTAATAAAGAAAATTACTCTCCCGACATATAAAAAAAACTAATCGGCTTAGGCTATTTAATTTGGTGCATAGCATAGGCCGCAGGGCGCAGAAAATTAGTGCCGAACATAGATTATACAGATATAGTGCCGCGCGAGCGCTTGTCTGAGCAAGACTTGTGATAAATTTTTCGACTCGCTCCCGTCGTGCGTATTTCACGTAAGTATCCTACGATTTTGAAATTATAGGTATGTTTGAAACTAACACTCAGCCTGTGGAACCTTAATTCGAAGTAAGTTAGGGTAATTATAAATTAATAAATCGGTCGGCAAAATAAAATACTTGTGATGAATAACATGTTATTAATCCTCATCCAAATAAATAATTTGGATGAGGATTAATATCATGTTCATAAAAACACCTTCGCAAATAATGTATTATTTTAGAACCAACTCGATAACCATAAGAAAGGTTATAGTGAGTCAACCTTAAAAGATAGACATATGGTGCCGCGGACTTTTTTTAAGAACTTTTAAAGAGGAACAATGCTGTGCAACATGATTTTTGCGTAACTTTAACCGTTTACGCAGCGTTCGCAACGGAAGCTCTTAAAAGGAATATTTATTTTCCGTTTTTGCAACATTTTTCATTAATACTCCGCTCCTATTGGTCGTAGCGTGATGTTATATAGCCTATAGCCTTCCGCGATAAATGGACTATCCAACACAAAAATATGTTATCAATTCGAACCAGTAGCTCCTGAGATTAGCGCGTTCAACCAAACAAACAAACAAACTCTTCAGCTTTATAATAGTAGTATAGATATTATATACAATTTTACTGGAAAAAGTTTGCCATCATTTAATTCATATGTGAATAGTCAGATGGCGCAGTGGTTTAAGTGGCCACCTCGCCAACTGCAATCATGCGGCGTAATGCGGGTTCGATGCCCGCACGGAACAAAAGTTAATTCATGCGACCTACAAATAGTACGAAGTCTGGGTGTACTGGTACCTACTTAGTACACACAGATACGCTTGAATTCACACATTAACTAATGAAATAGTAGCGTGTACCACTGCACCAAAAAGAGACGTTACTGCCAAGTTCTCAAAACAGCAAAAATAAAGAAAGATATTACAAACTAAGATCGACCTTCACCCATCAGTTAAATATTAAATTTGATGAGACATATTTTTTATCAATTATAATTTATTATCAAACATGTCTATGATGCCTATCAAAAAGTTTTCATAGCTATTTATAATTGAATTAATTTTTATCCGACTTCCAAAAAGGAGGAGGTTAACAATCAGGTTGTATTTGTTTTTATGTTTGTTGCCTCAGAACTCAGTCATTTATGAACCGTAATATAATAAATATTTTTTTATTTGGAAGGATATACTTTCAGATTGGTCCTATTGAAATTTTATGAAAATTAGTTTGGTAGTTTGGTATTTAAATCATAATAACTGAAAAATAATACGTCGTCCAAGTAAACGAAATGGTGTATTTTGCTTTCTTGTGATTTTCAAGTGATGTCTACGGTCTCTAGAATAGTTCTAATGAACTACCTATTTTCCAGCTTCATCTTCAGATGATGATGATGAAACCGGAATATAAGCACCGGAACTCCGTAATTTTTTTATGCTAACGTGTAGTACAATCATGAAGTAGCGTATTACGAAACTAAGCTGTTGTGCAGTTTTAGGCAGTTGTTGTGTTCATTTGTAAATAGGTTTAATTAAGTATTGTTACATTATCGTAATAATAATGATGGTTAATGTACCTTTATATATACTTTGCAAATTTTAGGAAACTTCCTAAATAATTTTAAAATTTGGCTGGCACCGACTCCAACAATAATAATAATTGTATATTATTGTCCTAATAAATTGATTTAATTCAGAACCCTCTAAATTTAAAAAAATATTTGTATGTAAATTGAAGTTAGTAAATAACGCTTTTCATAACCGAATGAATTTCATCTCAACTGATAGTTAGAATATTTTTGCTAACCCATAGGACATAGAGCTCAAAAAAAGTAACAATTAGCTACTTTTAGTAAAAAATCTGTCAATGTAGCAACTTTTTGTAAATATCTATTTAAAGGTAGCAGTTGGCAACACTGATAGCCAGCCAGCGTTTTTCGCTCGTTTTAAAAATTTAACTATCGTTTTTTTTTTTATGAAATACGGTGTTACTATAAGTACCTGGTTTCCCCGTTTTGTATGTGGCAATGCGCAAATCGCGACTAGTTAATAAATAAAACAAAAAATAAATAAAAAAAGGTGTTTTTTTCAGAAATATCAATGTGGTCTGCATAATGCAATAAGGATTTTTTTAAATTCCTTATAACACTCACGGATCTTAAAAAAATACGGACGTAGCGTTGCGTACGACATGTGAGAAGCATGCCTCGTAATCCAATCTCGCTTGTCATGCACGAGCATAAAGGCATACAAATACTAAAAACTCATCCGCTCGGCTTAAGTACCTACGCTGAGTGTGTGTGTGTGTGTAATTTATGCTACGCTTAAGACAAGGCAAGGTTACATCCGATTTTTTTTCAGATCCGTGATAACACTTTTAAACTTAGTAGATCATTTATATTTACATTTAATATCTTTACTATGCCTGAGATGACAATGTTTTTTAAGATTTGAGCTACTGTTACATTTATAGCTGCAATGGTGACATTGATGTGGCTTCTCATCAGTATGTATTCTTCTGTGGGCTTTCAATGAATTCACAAAGTTAGTCCTAAAGCAACACTGTTCACAAAGATAGGGCTTTTCATTTGTATGCATCCTTTTGTGTTTTATGAGGTTTGAAGATAATTTACAAGAATAACTACATTTAGGATAATTACATAAAAATTGCTGATGTGAAGTTGCTTCGTGTTTTTTATGTTCTTCAATACTGTAACTTCTGAAACACAATGAGTAGGCTATATATAATAATCATCAAGAATATAGATCAGAATTGGTTATAGAATATAATTTTCTAATTATCAATGGCCATTCATTAATTTTCACAAACATTCCAACTCTTTTGCACACATACAAGTGTCTTGTAAATAGTAGACATACTGCCGGGTTGGTAACTTGGTCCAATACTTGCCATATTATGGAATTGACGTCTATTACAAATGATTAGAACAGTGTATGTGTTATATGAAAGACATCTATTTTGATGGCTGAATAGATCAATCCTGGAGCGGTAAGTACATCAACATCTTGGGCAGGTATTTGTTGCAACAGCTGGGTTATTGTCACTTTTATGCTGTTTTGCTCTGTGTACCTATTGGCTATCTCAGTTACGAACCAAATTGATGGACACTTTGAAGTACATTGCGTCGTAAGTTTTTAATATTTTTGCTCATCATAGTCAAGCTATAACACACAACGCAATGTACTACAAAGTGTCCATCAATTCGGTTGGTAACCGAGATAGCGAATAGGTACGCTGTTCCTTGCAAGCTTACCGAACCAAGCTCTACTGTGCAGCGTTTGACCCTCTTTGATGCAGTTCCTCCTCTGATTCCTATAATCCAAAAGCATCTTCCCATTCACCATGCTGAATGAAGAGACCATAGGGTACATCAATACCATTAAAGTTTTCAAGATATACCATATATAGATATTCCAATGTATGGAAAAATAAGACTAAGCAGATAGTATGATATCATTGGAAAATTAATTTACATATTACAACATGCTAATTTGATGGGAATTGAACCAAGTTATCAGTCTCTGCAGAATTTATTTATTTATTCAGGTCTTAGATGTGTCATACTATTTATCTTTTGAATGCCATGGACTTGTTCAGCATTTTCATACCCAACTCAGCACCACAATTTATTTAACACAGAAACAACAAATATTGTATGTACATTGGTACAAAGTATTAAAACCGTGGCACCAGTTGTCCAACAATGTCAGTGGCAGTCAAAACACTAGGTTAAATTCATGTCTTTGAAGTACATGAACAGGGGGCTTTTGACTTCCCACAGAGAGATTGATCGCGGTTAAGCTGTGCTTGCCCCGGTTTGTCTGTTGATGGGTGATTATCATCTCATACTGAGACCCCTCTGTGCCTCAAAGAGCATGTCAAGCAGTTGGTCCTGGTGGTCAATTTAAGATCTGGGACAGCTGTTACGGGCCTGAAAGTCTGACAACCAGTCATACTACGAGATAAAATGTAACCCAGGAACTGGGTTGTGGAGGTCAGATAGGCAGTCGCTACATGTAAAATCGGAATTAAGCTGCATCCGGTTTACTGGGAACTAACCCAAATGTAATTGGGAAAAGGCTAGACAGATAGAATTACATAAAACAAATTGTACCTAAAGGAGCAAGTTTGGCAAATATGGTTGTTAGCTATATCATCCACTAAATCTTGCGGTTGATCATTTTGGCTGGGCAATTCTTTATCAATAATCTTGTCGGTTCTCATTTCGGACAACATCAGGGCTACAACAGATTTGGGTTGTGGACTAAATTTCATAATATTTTCCGTGGCTGGTCTTCCTCTTTTATTTATAACCTTTTCACTCGTTACTGGTGTCGGTTTAGGACATAGTAGCAACGGATTTTTCTCATCCATTGTATAGTTTTATTAAAACCACAACTTCAAAATGTCAAGTAATTATTATAACCACAGATTAGTTAATAGTAGTACTAATTATTGTACATACCTACTACCACAGAGTACTTTTTTATATACCGTATGTAAATCGTCATCATAGGCTAAGGCTCAACAATAAGGCTCAATGTTGCCACATGGATATAATGTAGGTCTAGGGATTCAAGATATATGTCTTTGAAAAAGTATTAACGCATGCTTAGCGAACTCTAAAGTTACAATATTAAATGGAAAAAGAATACGGTCGCGAACAGGATTCGAACCTGCGCCTCCCGGATAGATACTCCAGGAGTATATAATATTGTAACTTTAGGTCTAGGGATGTTCGATGATCATCAATGTTTTAACATCGATATTGAATTAATGAAACATCGGAACATCGATGTCAAAGACACATAATCGGAATACAGCAGCAGCAGCAGAAAGCCAAAACACGTCATTATATTATTTATATTCGGACATATTTTTTATTTAACAGAATCAATTTCTTGATTGTCAACCACTGCAGAACGGCTGGTCACAGAGGAAGAACAACGAAGACCAACAGCGAAAAAAATTGCCTGCCCTCGCAAAGCGAGTTGGATATACCCTCAAAACTAAGTTATTTTCTGAAAAATCCATTGAATGATCTGAAACAAGATCAAATGTAAGTTTGGAACAGTGTCATTGGTTCTACTTATCTAAAGTTGAAAAAACTTGCGATGAGATATTTAAGCACCATTGCGACATCGACGTCATCTGAGCGATTATTTTCTAAGGCTGGCTCAACGCTATATCAATAGCGTAGCAGGTTTACAGTCGATTGACAAGAAATATTAGAACTTATAATGTGTTCCTCCGCCCTGATATCTCCGGTTACTAATTTCTTTGTTTAATAAAACGAATCTGTGATTTTATGGTTGTTTTATTTATTATTATTGATTGATGTTTACAAAAAACATCGATGTTTTGTGTTTGATAAACATCGAGTATCGGTGTTCAGCTATCGATACCATTATGGATGCTAATATCGATGTTTTAGCAACATCGATCATCCCTATGTAGTTCTCTAGATTGCCATCAGAAAGTCCCTAGATGTAAGTGTAACGCTAGTGTAACTCTCCAAATGTCGCTAAATAGAATTTTATTTAAGAAAAATTTAAACAAAAAAACGTCGAAAGATTTAGAAAAGAACTAAAACTCTAACTCATCATCATCATCTGATGAGACCTATGTCCAGCAGTGGACTGCTATAGGTTGATACCTATAGCAGTCCACTGCTGGACATAGGTCTCTCCCCAGACGCGCAACAGAGGCCGGTCTTCGGCTCTAGTCATCCAATTTCTACCAGCTACTTTCCGCAGATCGTAGCTCCATCTTGCCGGGGGGTGTCCTACACTCCGCTTACCTAGACGCGATCTCTACTCCAGTACGCGTTTACTCCAACGGTTGTCGGTTCGTCGGCATACATGGCCAGCCCACTGCCACTTCAGTTTGCTGATCCTGTGAGCTATGTCGACCACCTTGGTTTTCTGTCGGATAATCTCGTTTCGGATTTTATACTTCAGAGTAACTCCGAGCATAGCTTTTTCCATCGCTCGCTGAGCAACTTTTAATCGATGTACCAACTGTACTGTGAGTGTCCACGTTTCGGAAGCGTATGTCATGACAGGAAAGACGCACTGGTTAAAGACTTTCGTCTTAAGACATTGAGGGATAGGCAACGAGAAGACCTGACGAAGCTTTCCAAACGCTGCCCAGCCTAACTGAATTCTCCGGTTTACTTCTTTCTCGCAATTGTGTTTACCTAATCGCAAACTCTGCACATAGTAGATGTACTCCTGCACTACCTCGAGTGGTTCCCCAGTAACAGTGATTGGCTCTCGGGTAATACGATCATTGATCATAATCGTGTTAATGTAGCTCTAGCATCCTCGGTACTGGGTTTGGGACAAGATGCTCGCGAGGCGTATAGCCGGCTATAGAAGTCTTCGATCTCGGCTAAGATATCTGGCCTGGAGACTATGATTTCACCCCTCGAAGATATGAGCTTTGTTAAATGATGTCCAAGTCGCTGCATGAATACTTTGGGTCCGCGATTCTGTTCAATAATTTTCTCAATGTGTAGAGTGTTAGAGCGTCGGAAATCGTATCTTACGTGCTTGGAAATCTGTTTGCTGAGTACCCGATGTTCTGGGAGTGTCGAGGGGTTAATCGGTAGCTCTAATCGTTGTTCCATTAGGTGAAGAGTCTCGTCCGAGTATTTCGTCTTCTTGCCTGTGCGTTTTAGTTTGCAGAATCTTGTACCCTCATCCCTGAGGATTTTCACAACATGTTCGAGGTCCTGTTCCACGTCTTTGGTATTTTCCAAAGCAGCAAATCGATTTTCAAACTCTAACTCAACATCAAATAATATTGTAGAAAGCTTTTCTTCATCTTCATTCTCTTCATCAGTACGGACAGTTTGAGATGTAGAAGGTTGTTGCAATACCGTTGCAATTTTTAAGCCTCTAAATGAATATTTGCCATCTTTGTGGATTTGCGCTATTATTTCATCTGTTAGTTGATAAGTAAAACCATTGTTGTTACGAATTTTTAACTGTTTTCGCATAAACATAATACTAGTTAACGTTGAAACCTTCATTTTATTCCTTAATTTAGTTTTATTAATGCTTATTGTGCTGAAAATTCTCTCTTGAGCATTCGAATGGGGTAACGATAACTTATAGTTATACAAATGTACTCTGTGACGATAACACTGAAAAAGCCAGATCAGACAACTCTTTAAATCTGTTTCCTCCTGATGCATCTTTTTTAAATGTTTTCATAGGTTTTTTTTTTTCCTGAATTACTTAGGACTCAGTCCTCAATAATTAAATAACAATCTAGCCACTTAGGCTAATAAGAAATTTTTATCTCACTTAATTTGCTACGTAATATATGTATATTATAACTAAGAGTAATGTTCATTGCACATTCTTAGAGTCGGATAAGATGAAAACACTTTGTTCGTGTGTTTTATAGTTATAACACTTCACTGATTTAGCTGAATAATTATTCACTAATATTCACTACACTAATTCAAATGGTTTAGTTCTGTTTAGTCTTCGCACAATGTCCGTGTTATCGAGCAGTTGGATTGCCTCGATTTATGTGGTGATGAAGTCTACGTTCGTGCGCTTCAGCAAATTTTTGTATGGTTTGGTTGACGAATTCCATTTTAAGATCGCGATGGAGGTCGTCGTTTCTTATATACCAGGGAGCGTTGACTATATCCCGAAGTACTTTATTTTGGAATCTCTGAATTATTTTAATATTGCTCTGTTTAGTACAGCCCCAAAGTTGAATGCCATATGTCCAAACAGGGACTAGAATTTGCTTATATAACAATAATTTATTTCGTATTGATAGGCAGGACTTCCTCCCCAATAACCAATACATATTTTTATATCGAATGTCTAGTTCCTGCCTTTTCTTTTTGACGTGCGCTTTCCATCGTAACTTTGCGTCAAGTGTTATACCAAGATATTTGGCTGTGTTTGCGTATGGCACTTGTACGCCATTTATAGAAATTGGGTGGTAGTCACACTTTTTGTTGGTGAAGTCAATGTGAATAGATTTGGATTCGTTAAGTTTGATCCTCCATTTTTGTGCCCAATCATGAACTTTGTTCACAGCTACTTGTACCTTTTTTGCTGCTTCTTTATGGCTTGACCCGGTAGCCATGATAGCGGTGTCATCTGCAAAGGTTGCAATAATGTTGTTATCTATCTCTGGTAGATCACATGTGTACAGCAGGTACAGGACTGGGGCAAGCACACTTCCTTGTGGTACACCGGCTTTTATTGGTTTTAGCTCGGAGTAGGCATCCTCTTGTCTGATTCTAAACATTCTATTAGTGATATACGATTCCAAAATATCAGCGAAGTGTTTAGGTAGCATTAGACGGATTTTATATATAAGACCCTGATGCCAAACTTTATCAAAAGCTTGCGCCACATCTAAAAATACGGGGGAGCAGACTTTTCTGTCTTCTAGTGATCTTTCAATAATGTTGGTAATTCTATGTACCTGATCTATTGTGGAGTGATGTTCCCTGAAGCCAAATTGGTGGTTTGGTATCAAATTTCTTTCACTTACAATTGGGTTCAACCGTTTTAATAAAAGTTTTTCAAATAGTTTTGATAGTATGGGTAGCAGAGAGATGGGCCTGTATGAAGTTGCTTCGTGGGGTGGTTTCCCAGGCTTAGCAATCATGATGACTTCGGCAATCTTCCATAACTCGGGCACATATTTTAACATGAATGCAGCATTGATAATTTTAGTAAGTTTAACAATGGCTTTTCGTGGGAGATGTTTGAGAATTTCTCCAGACATAAGATCATATCCTGGACATTTTCTCGAGCTGATGTTATGTAGGATTTCCTTCATAACTTCTTTTGGTGTGACAAGCTTAATGCTTTTATCTTGTAATATGTAGTCACAGTCGAGGTTGATTACTGGACCTTCATTCGGCTGAAAAGTTTCTGCTAAGTGCTGTGTAAATCTCAGCGCTTTTTGGTCATTACTTATGGCCCATTTTCCGTTTCCATCCCTGTTTGGAGGAATTTGTGTAATAGGTCTTTGAAGTTTCTTTGTCACTTTCCAAAGTGAATAGTCCGTAAAGTGGTCACTGGTTAACTGTCTTAGATTCAGAGATTCATCATGAAAAGCTTGAATTTTTCTCTTTAATGTTTTTGTTAAGTTATTAAGTATAGTTTTATCATACGGAAATCTAGTTTGTTGCCATCTTTTTCTTTGTTTTCTCTTCTCAGATAGTAAGTTTATGATATCTTTGGGGTAAGTATGTCCCTTAAATCTTCTTTGTAATTGTGGTGTGTTATTCCATGCACATTGTTGGATATTTACAATAAATTTGTTTACTTCTGAGTCGAGTTGATCTTGTTTTTTAATTGGAGTGTTTAAATCTAATGCATTATTTAAGTCTGTGCTAAAGCTATCCCAGTCGGTGGACTTGTTAGTTAAGCTCAAGTGGTATTCTCTGAGTAAGATTCTGTGGCTTAGTCTTAATATTATCGGAGAGTGGTCCGAGTTCATATTATAGCCTTCCTCTACACAAAGGTAATTTGATGATATATTTTTGTAAATGAAGAAGTCTATAAGGTCTGGTATTTTCTGATGGTCAGTGGGCCAGTAAGTTGGTTTCCCTGAGCTTATATCTTAGAAGTTCAAAGAGGTGAACATATTGTTCTTTTGTTATCATGTGCCTCGGAGGACAATAAATGGCTGCAATGGTGACGTAACATTGTCTTGTTTTTACTGATACCGCCACGGTTTGCATGTTCGGTTCTTCATGTTTACTTTGTTCGAAGTGATAGATGTTATCTTTTATAATAACTGCGCTCCCCCCTCTAGCAGTGTTTTCAGGGTGGACTGAGTTATATACCCTGTATCCTTTGAATTTGATAAAGGATTGTTTGGTAAAATGGGTTTCAGATATCATGCACACATCTATGTTTTCTGTATCAAGGACTGCTTGCAACTCTTGTTGATGTTGGGCAAGTCCGTTGGAATTCCACGCCATTATTTTGAGTGAATTAATCATTGCAGATCTTTCAAAATAACCGCCTTAGTGCTCGATTCTAATTTCTCTAACCTCTTGTCGAAAGATGAAATGCACTTCAAGATTTGATTAAGTTTATCTTCGAAGTTAGTTGACTGTGTATTTTGTTTTGCTACTTGTGCATAAGATACACTTTTGTTCGCGTAAACAGTTTTTACTTTTGACTGTACACTTGCTTTTGATGACTGTTGGTCAGAATGGGTAACGTGAGGAGACTGTTGTGATATTGGTGCAACAGGTTTACCTTTAGGATTTTTGTTCCTGAGTTTTTGTATCTCCTTGGCTACTACACACCCTCTGTAGTTAGCTGGGTGAGGTAGACCACAGTGGACACACTTAGGTTTCTCTTGTGCTGGTTTGTTGCAGTTTGGTGTTAAATGCTTGCCTGTGCATTTGACACATCTTGGCTCTTTTGAGCAGTACTTTTGTGTATGACCATATGCCTGGCATCTCTTGCACTGAGGAATGAGTTTTGAATTTTTGAGTGGGTGTATTTCAACTTTACACCCTAGAATGTGTTTAATGCCGTAGATTTTATTTACATCTTCGTCATTTTTAAACGATAGTATAAACATGTTAAGCGGTTCTTTGTTCTTCCAGCTCAACTTGTTATCTACCTTTTCTATGTAGAATCCTTGTGAGGTTAAGTCATCCTTTATCCGATCGGGCTGGCAGGAAGAAGGCAACCTTTTGACTACCACTCTAATGGGTCTAGTCTGTTTATCCTCGTAGGAATGCCAGTGGTAGTTTTTCTCTGCTAATAGTCTGGAGATTATTCTGTACGAGTCCTCGGTTTTTGCGTTAACCTTAACGCAGTCCCTGTTCATCATTTTAGCAATAAACGTTTCTACCGGTTGCATTTCAGTTAAGATATCATAAAAGTTTTGGTAGTTTTTCACTTGGTCCACCACAATTGGCGGCGGTGGTCGAGGTTTTTTGACTTCGGTCTTCTCTTTTTTATTTTTATATTGTTGGGCGCTAGTACTTGGTTGTTGTGGCGGAGTGAGAGAGGTGTTTAATTTCCTTTTTTTCCTGCTTTTTGCCCTTATCCATTCAGTCTCTTTGGCGAGATCATCCTCGTCCGTGCAGTACTCAATGTATTCATTTTCAGTACGCTGAGAAAATTTTATGCTCCTGTTGGCTTCTACTCCCTCGGGATCATTCTTGTCTCGTTCCTTGGAGTTTTGAAGTTCTAACTGAACGCTTTGAAGTTGCACCTGAAGGCTTTGTATTTGACCTTTCAGGTCATTAACAATAACTTCGAGATTTTGTCTTGCTGTTTTTTCGTTGATATAACAGTCATACAACTGTTTTTCAAGGTCAGTTTTAATTTTAATTTGTTTGGAAGACATAATTGCAAGGTTAGTCAAACTGCACCTTATTAATTATTTAAATTGATCGTTATTCATTTCTTCCGCAATAGTAACTGGGTCATCGCGGTGACCCCGATAGTCCGACGCGCACCGCGGCGACGGTATTGTGCTGCGTCGGCGAATTACTCTTAACGAGAGCAAGCGCGCGCGAACGATACGTCTGTTCTCGATGGAAATCAAACCGAACTGCCAATATTTTCATTGGTGAAAATATTGATTTTTCTTTCGTTATTAGTGAAATGCACCATACCAACATAACGGCGAAGGGACTGCATTCCACCAATAACGAAAGAAAGGGCAAAATGTTCAATAACTTATTATGATAATACTAAAATTGTCTGATCCCTATGTTTTACAGATGTTGTGGAAACAATGGGTGCATTCATAGCAGGTGTACTAGCATTAAAAGACAAATATTTAGTAATAATGTTTATTATCCTAATTCTGTCAATTTTAAACCGATCTAATACTATTACAGCTACTGGGAGAGGTTCTATCAAATAGGGATAATCAGAATTCGAGGCTAGCAACACTCCTTTCAAGGTTATAATTCATGATCAAAATAAACATATCATTTAACACTATCAAAATAGTGTAAAACATTACGATTAGTTTATGTGGAGCACAAGATATTAGCGTGTTCCTTTTTTATATACAAATTTAACTGAAACACTCGTACTTACGAGTGAAAACTAATTCGGCTATTTTCCGCTCACTATCACTTTTCCATTCAAGTTCACTACACCGTACCATTGTTAATGTAATAAAACAGAAGTAGTCACAATTTTTATGCAATAAGATAGCAGTAATTAAATCAGAAAGGATCAAATTAACGAAATATAAACAAACGCATTTAGTGATTTAACAACTCATTTTGTATATTAAAAAGTACTCTGTGCTCATTTTGCTGACCTTGAAAAAACCGGCACGCAATGAGAGATACAAATAGAATATCTCTATCCTTATCTCTCTTTAGTAATATCTCATTAATATTTCTCTTTCTCGTGGGAATGAGAAGGTATTAATTATCCAGCAGTCTATAGTCTCGGATCTACGGACTGCTGTCTCACTGTTTTACTCAATGACCAAAGAAGTACTCCTTCTTTAGCCATGGGTTTTACTGACAAACAGGGTTGCCAATAATAACGTCAATGATAATAACATAGCATCACGCGTGTATTCCCAGAAGGGGTAGACAGAGGTGTACACTGTACACAATTGTACACCCACATTTCACCAATGCTTTTATTAAGTCCCATGTAATAGGAGGTGAGGCTATTGCCAATAACCGGGCACAATTCCAAACTCCGGGCTGCTACTGAGAGTTTCCGAACAGAAAAACTCAATAACACTGCCCGACCCGGGAATCGAACCCGAGACCTCATGCTCAGCACTTGCGCTTGGGGCCTCTAGACCAACGAGGCAGGTCAATACTAATGTATTTAATACCCCAAAAATCCAAGTAAAATTCCCCAAATTTTTCTCAGCGCGGCTATAGCAGAGTCCGCACTGAGCGACGTAACCACCTCCAGATGAACAGCCCATATGGTCATGCAGGTAAAGAGCGCAACCCATCGCTTTTCTCGGTGTCTTCCTACGGTGACCTCTATCGGTCCGAATTAATCGAGGCCCGTATAGGAGAAGGGCCGCGCGTGCTGAGTGAGACGCGCGAGAGGCAGGTTTCCTGTAGAAGGGCTCATGGGCTTCGCCTTTCTTAGCTTGCATTCCGGGCAGTTTCTTATCACGCCTTTCACTGTGGGTCGTATCCGTGTCACCCAGAAGCGTTGTCTTATATCATTCACAATAAGTTCTACCCCGCCGTGAAGCACTTTCTTGTGTACTTGTGCTGACCATCTAACAGGGCGGGGTTCACAATTTCCATGTTCAAATCGGGTGCGGCTACGATTCTTCCCCGTAGACGTATCAGTCCATTTTCCCAGGTAAACGCTTAACGTGGCGAGGCGATCTCTTGAGGAGGGAGCGATGTTGCGCATTATTCGTGTCTTTTCTTCAGTGTAGCTATCATCTTGAACCTTCTTTAGCAACTAGAACTACAAGTAGGTAGCTTGCTTTTAAACAGAAGAACTTTCTATTTTCTGTCTTCTTTGGTATCGCATCTTTGCACTTTGTAGTTTTCTTAGTTTTGTTACTATTCCACGCAGGGTCTTCCTGAGTGTTGCTCTTCGTGCGCTTACGTTTCGCTGTCGCCGTTGTGTGTTTCTTGACGCGACACATGTCTTTGAACTGTAGAACACGTCCTGTTGCGCGAACGAGTACTTGCCATTTGGCAATATTCTCACGGCAGATACGCGTGAGTCCTCTGTTCATTAGTTATGTGACATCTTTCTTCTCCGGTTTTTTCACTCACTGTCCTGATTTCCGCTGGCCATTTGTCTTCTGATTGTCACAGGAACTCAGGTCCATGAAACCAGCGATGCTGTGCGTTGAAGTGATGTCGCACAGTGAGGCAGCGTGAAACGCGAGCCAGCTGTTGCACTGCCCGTTGAAAATAGGCAGTTCCTGTAGATACTTCGGGGCATCTCTCGTCATTCGTACTGCTTGAGTGAGAGCCGCTGCCAGTGAGGTCCACGTTCTGTGGCTGACGCGCAGGCCGGGATCCCTCATGATCTTCCCGGCGCTCACGATCCTTTTCCTTGTGAGCCCCCTGTCCTCGTCCTTTCTGACCTTCCTCTTCAGGCCCTTTTTCTTCTTCTTTCTTTTCTTCTGTTGGAGGGCCCTTTGATTGTTCCTCCAACCACTCTTGAACTCGGCTTGATTGTTCCTCTTCATCATCAGACACAAAGGGTGCTTCTTCATCATCGGTGGCGGCGGCGCGCTGTCTGTCCAACTTCAGTTGAGCGAGCGCAAGTGAGGCGCGTATTTCTTCTAACTTCAGTTCAGCGAGTTTTAATTCCAACAAAAGTCCAACAGTCTTCTTCGATGAGTCTCTGATCGTTGTAACTTGGCGCGCTTCGATTGCTTGAGTGTGTCGTCGGCGCCTTCAACTTGTAACGTCAGTCCTCGCAGTGTTCTCTGTGGACGTAGTGTACTCCGTAGCTGAAGTTTCCTCACTCGTAGTGGTGCCCTCCGATGTGGTTGCAGATTCCTCTTGGCGCGTCGTGCTTGCGGCAATCCACGCCGAGCTCGTACTTCGTGTTGCTACCCCAGTGCTTCTTATACAGCTGGGGCCCTGATTCGGATTTGTAGGGCTTGGACGATTTTCTGACGCGTCCGCAACATTTCCTTACCTTGATCGCGTAACGGGCATTTTTCTTTCTTCGATTGCTTGAAGTCTGTAGAAAAACTTGAAAACCCGCGCTGTATAATCTTCTAAAATATCCGGCGAGCGAAGGACCTAACAATGTGGGGGATAGATTTCCGAGGGTCTTCAAGTACAATAAAACACCGTAATATGATCAGGGAGGCAGCAGGAAGCGAGGCAGAGTAGTTTCCTTTTCCTTAGTTGTTTCTCCTATGAAGCCCGAGTACCGAATAAATGCACCGAAAATGGGTGCTCCTTTTAGACGCTTCTGAAGGTACTTTCTAGAAACTTCCATTGCCTCACCCCCTCTGACTATTTATTTCCATTTATACTGAAATGTCTATATTTACATAGCAATGATATTCACTAACTTGTAAACTAACCCGTTTTACATATTTATGCACATTTGTGAACATCCGACGTCGCCCGCCTGCGAAATAATAGCGTGTTTTCTGGAGCATGCCTAGAACATTATTACGCAGAACATTGTTCCTAATATTTTTTTCCTATCTTAGTTAATGATTATCTTAAGTAATTCACATATAACAACCCTATTCTAGCTTATTTACTTTATAATTTAACCGAAATACATAGGTTTAAACTAATAAAAAACATGAAACATTAATTCACTTAGTTCATCAAAAAATATATTGGACGATTACCGTTTAGGCGGAGTCGTCACTATTTGCGCGACTTTCATTTACAGTTGAGGTCCGTGATTCGGTCGTGCACACAAAGCTTTAACTCATTCTCTTCTATTATTACAAGCTTTTTATTAGTCAACTTATTATATTATAATTGTCTCTAACTTTTTGTTTCAGTCAATATAAAAAATAATTTCCATTCTTGTCTTAGATACGCTATCTTCTTCATACAATGCCTTATTTCCACTTTTTGCTACGTCTCTGGAACAATTTAGAATTTTAGATGTTCTTGTATTGTTCTTTGCCTAAAACAATATTTACGGAATCAATAATATATCCGAAAACAATCGTCAATTTTGATCTTTATAAACATCAATTCCAATTCCAATTCCAATTTTGGATAATTAAGGCTCCATCGGGTTAACGATGATTCTGCCAATGTCAAGGTTGGATAAAACACGTTTTATACAATAACAAAATTTGACCAGTGGGAAAGCCAAGGTACGGTTCACAATAAAAGTTAAGCAATTAGTGTTTTGTTAGTGTTTAGTAATAAAAAAAAGAATAAACAATAGAGATTAATAATTATCAGAACTTAGATTAGTGTACCAACAACAAGGTTCTGAGAAATTAAAAGTTATGTATTTAGATTAAAGGGAATCAATTGAAACCAGAAAAATACGTTTTTAGGTAGGAAAGCAAGAAATTTAAATTCTGATTTTATTTACAGTAAGAAATTTACATAGAATTTTAATAAAAGGAGAACCAACAAGCGTTAGAAGAAAAGGAATATTAATAGGCCTAGGGATATTATTAGGAAGGATATCATAAAGAGGGACAGATATATTGGGACAGAAAAAAAACAAATGTTCTAAGGTGCCCTCATCCATGCCACATTCAATTATAAACATCAAGGATTATAAATAATAGTTTAAAAAACTAAAAAACACGTTTAATGAAGTTATTATAAAATATCAGAAGCACCCCACGGTTTTTTTTCCGTTAAATGTATTTTTTTTATAATGACTATTTTATTTTTTTAATTATCGTCTATATAATAGCTTAGTCGATTATTAACATCACTAGTTTTGGTTCAGTTTTCGTTAAAAAAACTAAAAACTAAAAAGTATTCAGTCAATTTCAGTTATTTCAGTCTGTTGTTGTTCTCTTTCAGTCCTCACAAGTATAACGAGTTTATTTAGAATTTCGTAATGTCGCAACAAGAAATATCATGCGGTTTGGAATACATATCTACTCCAGATTTACAAGCATGTTTAACAGAGGCTTTGCGTTGCAATTACTCTTTTATAGTTTCTCCAATAGTTCACCCACGTTTTCGAAGACCATGCTCAAGTGCCGGTCGGGTTGGGGGTTTTACAAGGTCTGATATGATATTATCACCTCAAGACTGGACGAGCAGGATGGTGGGAAGGTTGTCCCCTTATCTGAACGTAGACTGCAAGTCGCCTAGTGTTCGGCAACGCCATGAAGATTGCTTGAATGAGGAATTGAGTTATTGCCGAGGCCTTGGACTTCCGGCAATCATGCTATCCGTGCATGGTAGAGAAACTAATAATTTGGCTAGAATTGTAAATTCATATTATGAAACCAGGTGAGCACATTTTCCATGCCAACAATATTGTTTTCACAATATTAATTGGATTTCTGGTTATGAGATTAGTTAATTAGAAAGTGGATTATTAATCTTCAGTTCTTTTAGTCTCAGATAAGGATAATAGTCAGATTATTATATTTCAGTCACCATCCATCTTTAATATGGGTCCACCTACCCATGACATGCTCACGAATATTACGAAAAAGTGAAAATGAAACCGGCGATGACTCAATAGTTTGGGATGAGCCTTGGTTATGGTGGTCTAAATTCCATGAAAGAATTGAATGGGACAAGCGAGTTGGTGTAGCTCTGGAAATTTCAGCAGACTTGCCTACAGAAGATGTGATAAAACGTTGGTTGGGAGAACCAGTGAAAGCTATCATTGTACCTACATCTATTTTCCATAACAATAAAAAAGGGTAATGATCTTTAATACATATTTCAAGAGGTTTTCCAGTCCCAATGCTGCTCTTACTCATCTCTTTTTTATAATATTTAGGTATCCAGTGCTGTCTCGGGCCCATCAGCATTTAGTGGTGAGCTTGGTTGAACATGAGGCCCAGGTTATTGTAAGTGGAGCCAAGAGGTCCAATGTGGAATTCTATTTGCAATACCTGTACAGGATTTGGAAAAGGAGACCTTATTTAGGTGATGATCCTATGTTAAGTTATGCTAGAGGGTATGTCATTTTTTGTTTAGTAATCTTTTGCTCTTAGATGCCCATATGTATTAATTGCCTTTAAAACTTTTAAATTATATATGTGTTAATGCATTAAATATTTTTTTATGTAGTTTTTTTTTTATTTTTTAGGTGGGAAGATTACCTTCAGACACCACTTCAACCTCTAGCAGATAACTTAGACACACATACTTACAATGTGTTTGAAAAAGACCCGGTTAAATATGATCAGTACCAGAAAGCTATTGCACAAGCATTGACTGATTTGCAAAAAACACCATCTAAAATGGTAACATATATTTCATTGTACAAAACCTCTTAATGTAATCCATCTATAAAACCACCTTACACCAACAAACTATTCCAGCTTATATAAATTTTATTTTCAGATAAATACAAATATTTCTACAGCAAAGGCAAATGAGATAGGACAGGGAGATCATGCAGGCAAACAAAAGGAAACTATTACAGTTATGGTGTTAGGTGCTGGAAGAGGACCACTGGTCAGGGCTACATTAAATGCTGCAGATATTACAAATAGTAAAGTAAAGGTATGGTATAATGATTTTGGTTATTTTTCAAGTTTTTGTCTCTTGATCTTTGTAAAACTCATTCTTATTCTATGAATAATTTTTTCATGATTTACTTTTTTTGTTTCAGGTAGTGGCAGTTGAAAAGAATCCTTGTGCTGTAGTAGTACTCACAGCACAGGTCCGTGAAGTGTGGCGTGACCGGGATGTTGTTGTAATACCTGGTGACATGCGACAGATAAATCTTTCCCCCAAGGCAGATATTATTGTGTCAGAGTTACTAGGTAAGGCTTATTGTTGAATGACATAACAATGATGCTTCATGTTTATCAGACACTATATTGTTAACAAAAGTCTTAAGTTGCTAATGAAGAGTTTTATAAATTAATCCCACCAAAAACATTTAATGTAAAGATGGTTGTCAAGAGTTCCAAGTTCATACTGCTTTCACTGTTAAAAACTTATGAGATCTCTAGTAGAGCCAAACTCATTGTTGAGCTCGGTTTTGTATTGCGCATCATAGTCTATCTCTACCTATATATAAGTCCTGACTCTACAAACTCTACATCTTGGTTAAAAAATATGGATTGGCTGTTTAATGTTTGTGGAACTATTAAATGACATAACATTTAAGTTCTTAAGTTATTATTATTATAGCTTTTTATATTCCAACACATTTGTCTTCCCTTTGCGATTTAGTATATATATGTGGTCGCCTGCGGGTAATACCCTCCTCCATCTTCTTCCACTGTTTTTTGTTTTTAGCAATATCCATCCAGCTTTTTCCTGCTGCCTCTGCAATATCGTCAACCCATTTTTTTTGCCTTCCTACACGTCTTTTGCCTGTCGGGCCCAGCCATTTAGTTGTGAGATAGGTCCACCTTCTGTCTCTATATCTTGCTACGTGACCTGCCCATACTTTTGGGGATATCTATATTTTTTATTTTTTGAATTCGTGTTCGTTTTATGATGCTTCTTTCCATTGCATTACTTTTGTGGTGTAAACCCTTTCTGTCTTGCGTAGTTTAAATATGGTACGATGCAGGAGTCCAATCTTTTTAATTTTTAGGTTGTAGTTTCTTTTTAAGATTTCCTTCAGCGCACAGAATTTGCTCAGGGTTGTGGGTTAGCTACATATAAATAAGTGTTAAATCAGGGTGCTACTTAGGTTTAAGCCAATGAAGAAGTTCACTGTTGTCTATAAATAATACTACATTTAATCCCTTTTTTTATCTAAAGGTAGTTTTTATTTCAATAAAATGGAAGAAGGCTTTTTGATATATACACAATGATGGATTTTTTTTCTTCAAATCTGTCTCTCGTTAGTGCTAAAATAAAAGGAGCTTAACTTTTTAAGTACCTACGTATGAAGGTACTATTAGTTCATCAGCCACACGGTATATCGCGCACCGAGGGTGCCGTGTAATTAAAATTACTGATGTTAATTAACAATGAAAGCACCATTACTCTAACGACGAAAAGCAAATTCATATTGAAGGACAAACTTAACTTTACAGTTGAAAAAATATTTTTCCGTACATCAATACGACACGTTTGATAACCAACTGCAAATGTAAGTTAGTAATTGTATTTTTTTATGTTTTTATCTATATATTAGCAACTTTCGGATTTATTCCTTTATTTGTGCTGTGAGACCTTGCCCCTTACCATATTTCCAGGTCAACGGTAAGTCTAAGTACCCCATAGGTTTTGATTTACCGGCAGAAGTCAAAGTAGTTTTTATTGCATTGCCTAAGAAACCTGATTTTTTTTATAGTTCCTAGGGACCATAGACCTTTGTTTTTGATATTAAATTCAACTTGATACCTGCACACGTTCTCGAGAAAAAGTATCTTGACGGACAGACAGACGGACAACGAAGTAATCTTAAAAGAGTCGCCGCGTCCTGTGCCTACTTCAAAATTGTGACTTGTCATAAATACTATTTTTAAAGTACATACATACGTATAAAGTAAATAACTAATATAAATTTCCACAAAATAGAAAGTGTAATAGTACTTTCTCAGGGATTAGCAGAAAGGATTCGAACAAGACATTGTAAAACTAAGTATATTGACATGAAACTCATAAACACAATCAGACAAATTCATAAAATGGTAAAACAACAAGAACATATATTTTCACTCGTAAATTTACAAATACGTTGGCGCGTGCGTGGCATGTGTAGGCACTTAGGCAGACTGCCCGGTCTGTCGCGGAATGGGATGTCGGACCCAATGCGTTGGCGAGGGGCGGGGGCGATTGAAGCGAGCCTTAGTTCAGGTTACTTTTCAGGTGTATACTCGATACGGTGTTTGAATTTCTGTAAAGTAAGGGTCCATCGTGCCAATCGCCCGCTTGGTGACATCGCAGAGGTTGGTGGTCACTCTTAATCATAACCTCTGATTCTTCGATGTATCTGCAGAAATTAGTTACGGCGCAAACTACCGCTAAAGCAGAGAAACTTTAGCGGTTGCCATCGTATTGTAATTCTTCTCTGCGTTGTTCAGCATGCAGGTCGCGTACTCGATGGAGCATTCCTCGGGACCCTCCTCCTGCAACAGCAAGGTTTCGAGACAATAACCGTTACTATCTGTCCTGAGTGTGAATGGTATTGTGTGGTCGGCTTGACGTAACATGGGACCGGAAACCAGTAATTGCTTGATGTAGTTGAAGGCGTCTTGTTGCTTCGAGGTCCACATCCACTTGCTGTCCTTTTTGAGTAGATTTGTCAAAGGTCGACATCATTAGGTATGAATCGAAGGAACCAACTAGACATTTGCAAAAAGGTCTTCACGTGTTTCACATTCGTCGGGGGTGGCATGTCGGCGATAGCTGTAGTCTTATCGGGATGTACCTATATCCCATCCCCCAGTACAATCACTTGGCCTAAGAATTTTAAAAACTCGCGAGCGAAACTGCTCTTCTCGCGGTTAACGAGTAGGTTATACATAGCGAGTCTGTCAAACACGGCCTCCAGGTCTTCAAGGTGCTTCGGGAACGATTCTGACAGGACGATAACGTCGTCTAAATATGGCAGCAGGCAGACATTTGCAAATTCTTTGCCAGACTTGAACCGATCCATAAGGCGTTGGAAAGTCACTACGGAGTTAAGCAAACCCATTTGCATCCTTTTGGAACGGAAGCATCCGGCAGATAAATAAAGGCTTTCTTGTCTGAGTCATCGGGTTCTACACGGAGTTGAAACTATCCAGATCGGAGGTTGCAGGTAGTCATAAAACCGGTGTTTTGGCTGCGTGGAGGTCGTTTTCGATCCTCGGAAGCGGGTTATCGGTCGGGCTCGGTGACGGCGTTCAGCTTCCTGCAATCGACACAGAGTCGAACCCCGCCATTCTTCTTTGTCACGAGGACCACGTTAGCCGCCCACGGATAATCTCGCATTCCTCGATTACGTCAGCAACCAACAACTTCTGCAACTGCTTCTCGAGTATCGTCTCCTTATCAGGTGACTTTCGGTAGGGTGGCGAAGCGATGGGCTCTTGGTGCGTCTCAACCTTTGTCGACGGGTAGCAGTCTGTTAGGGCTCCACCATCGCGAAGCGGTCGACTCTCTTCACCAGCAAAAGCGTTAAGTTCGACCCTCTGGTCTGCCGTTAATTTAATACCCTGAGCACCAGGTTGGCTGTTTCTACCTTCATCAGCTCCATCTTGCAGGCGGTAGGTAACTCGAAACTGGTGATAAAAGGATACCAACATCGTAACTCGTCGTTAAAATACCAACTGGTCTGCGCGTTTTTTTAGATATGAGTTAATTTAGAATACACATATGCGTTTGGATTGAGTACTATAACCGTGAATCGAAAAAGAATGGTGGTTAAATTGTCTGTCCTAGATTAATACTGCACCGCTTAATTTTTTTAACAAAATCGGGGTCACAAAGTGAAAATAAACAATGTTTAATTTACTATAAAACTGTATTTTTATTTGCAGGGTCCTGGGGGGACAATGAACTGTCTCCAGAATGCTTAGATGGAGCTGCAGGTCTCTTAAAGCCAGGTGGTATATCAATACCATGTGAATACAGATCTTATGTAGCACCAATTTCTTCGCCACGATTGTGGGCTGCAGCAAGAGCAGCCTCCTCCATTACCCAAACAAATCAAAAAGATAAAAATTTAGAGACCTTGTGGGTTGTTTACATGCAAAATAAACATGACATAGCTGAAACAAAGGTAAGAATATCATGATTATTATTGCTATATTATATTTAGCCCTTATAGTGCCACAGTTGAGCAAAGGCCTCCATCTGATTCTTCCACGCTTTTATATTTTTGTCTGCTTGTCGACGCTGACGCCTTTAACAAAGAGTCAATCTTACTTAAAAGCGTCGAATTCATCTTGCCACCGCTTGCGAGGTCTGCCTCGGAGTCGTCATCCAATTATTGGGGTCCAATCGGTAGTTATTTTTGCCTATAAGTTCCAGCATGCCAATGACATAGCTGGCCCAATTATATTTAAATTTTGCTGCAATTTGACCTGTGCGCTGTTACTTAGCCACGAGCCCCTCCTGACTCCTCTATTGTAAACCTAATACAAACAGAAATAATAATAGAATACGTTTCTATATTTATTATAGTACATGACATGGACTCTGCTATTGTGTAAAAACATTGTCAATGAGGCATTTTTTGAATTTAGCTTTATATTTTGTAAGTGGCGTTTCTCTGAAATATTTGTGTTTTTTATTATATATTCTGCCATGCAGTTTTTTTATAAAGAGTTGTTGACGTACCTGGGAAAACTAGTCTAGTATGATTAATATTTTTTATTTAGACTGGCTATTTCAAATAGATGGCCATGTTTTTTTTACAACCACTGCAGTTTCATATATACATATTTAAACCTATAACGGTCTGTATACAGGTCTGTATCTTTAAATAAGGGCCTGCAGGAGTCTAGTATATTTTAGTTCATCTGGGCTGATGCAGTGAGAAGAATCAACCACTGTTTAACAACTGTTGTAAATTCTATTGCCGAATTTACAAGTATTTATAGGTATTTATGATGCAAAAATATTTTGAGTAAAGGAACTGTATTAATGTATTTTTAGCTTGTTTTCACATTTGAACATCCAGCAAAAGGCTCAAAAAATCATGAAGGTCAAGAGCTAACAGATTACAGAAGGCTGCCTTTGACAGATAATAGAAGATCAGAGATATTAACATGGGAGGTTGAGCAAGATAATGTCATGCATGGATTCGGCGGATATTTTGATTGTACATTATATGGAAAAGAAATGATCAGTATAGTGCCTTCTACACACAGTCCAGGAATGATATCATGGTTTCCAGTTTTCATTCCAATTAAGGTAAGCCAGCTCTGAAAAGTATGCGAGAACATTCTGGCAATATATATCGATGGGTGAAAGGCTAATTGGTTCAAGTGTCTCTAACACTTGTCAATTACTGTACTATAAAGACATTTTATATTACACTAAAATATCTCATGAGCCAAAAAGTTATGGTTTTATTTTTTGCTATTGTTGTCGTATTATAACTGCATGTCCGAAGCACGCATTTACACAAGTACGATGCGCCGTGGTCAATTTTACGATAAAATCGGCAGGGTGCATGCGTGATCTGGCGAACGGAGACAGCATGGCAGTTTTGCCAGCCAGTTCTTATTTGTACACTTGGCTAGTTTTCTAGCTCTTCTTTCCAAGAAAATATAACACTAAACATTTTTACTTCGACATGCACAGTAACTACAACTGTGTCTGACGTTTTAATAACTGGCGTTCTGTGGGAAATCCGATAAAAAGATATCAAAATAGCCTTGATCCATGGAACAAATTATATTATCTGACAAAAATCAATACATGTGTATTTATTGTCATTATTGTTTAGTTTATTAATTCCTTTTTTATTTTTTACAGACACCTCTACGAGTGCATAAAGGTGAAATAATTACAGCCAGATTTTGGCGTTGTTTAGACTCGCGCAGAGTTTGGTATGAATGGATAGTGGAAGTGGGTAACCGCACAACGACTTTGCATAATTCTAATGGGCGAAGTTCAGAAATGTTATTATGATTCATTTTAAACAAATTATTGCGAAGAAAATTTATATATGGCAATAAAATTGCTAACAACTTAATATTGTTTTATTAATTGGAAACTAATATTCAAAAATTACACAACTATTATCATTCACAGTAAAAAGAAATACAATGGTTTTTATAATAATTTTTACTTCTACACAACAGGGAAATGTCAAGAAAATAAATCCATAAAATGACCTCGATATAAATTAACTGCAAACATACATACAATCACGTCTGTTTGCTATTTAGGTAGGCAAAGACTAACTATATCCGCTTACTACGATTTGGACACCTTTTTCGCTTCATCGATGTTAATTAACATCTTCATTAGACATGGGCGTTTTTGGTATTTTCTGTTAACGGTTACATATCCGATATGAAGTTTTCATATCGATATGAAAAACCGTTTTTAGATATCTACAGCAAACGCTGAACGATATTCGCTTCGTCTCGTTTTCACACCCGGGCAGACAGAGATACGGCGAATATCTAACCACGGGATAGATATGAATATTATGAGAAGTTGAGCAAGCTACGTAAACGGATATGTATATGGATAGTTTGTTTTTCGTTTAGCTCGATATGATTTGATCGATATTGTAAAAACGGTTTTATGTGTGTGGCATATCGATACGATATGATATTTGTGTATATCCGTTTTTCGTTACGATATGATATATCGGACTCATGTCTAATCTTCATGCATGCTCGTCGATTTAGATAGCATTCTACATGCTCACACCGTTTTAGCATACCTTTCTCAATTCCTCGTCACTAAATCATCTTTCACTTCACGACGTTCCCTTATCACGCTGTTCCTCTAACCAACCGGGAACTAATAACCTCGTCCCGGTACTTTTGGGACTAAGTAAAATTACAAAATTTAATTTCATAATATTATTAAAATTTAGACTGTTGATATAGCTGTTCTATCTGGGCTTAGAAGATTTTCTTTGGGTAGACTACCCAAGGTAATATTAATTTGAGCAAAATATTGTTCACATATTAATGTCTTTGATTTTTTTACTGTTTATTCTTATAGTGGTAATAGTAAACAAAATGTTGTCTTTTAAATATATATATCCCTTTATTAACAATCTGGTAAAAGTTCCGGGAGTTCCGGTTCATTTATCAGGTAATTCTGAAATTCCCGAGACTTAGTTAAAGCACCAGTCTGCATTCCTTACTTCATACAAACCGGCCGAAACGACGTGCTTCGACATCTCAGTAAACTTCGGTACACAACAGTAGTTTGAATTTACTTTATCGATTTGCTGAAAATAGATTATCTGATTAGCTTAAAAACTTTATCGATCTTTTCATAAATAAAAAAAACCATAAATCTGATTATTATGAATCCATATAAATTGAAAATAGAAGTCTCAAACGAGGAGTGTGTAGGCAGGCTGTTGGATTGTTAGGAGTTCCAAGCCAGAGAGTGTCACGTCGTAAAATCCATATTCTAACACGTCTTTCATCAGAGAGATCAGAGATTATGTAAAACAGTGTGAAGTGACCTGTCAGATTGTTAATTTAAGTTCGAAATTTTGTCTCATAAATATGGCTCTGTGTGTCTTTTAACAACAATAACTTTACTTACTACTTTATTAAGTCAGTAGCAAAAAAAAAAGAATGTTGAATGACGTAAATACTAAACTACCTACTTTAAAATAGTCGACAATATATCGGGATTATGTTAAATCTTCACCTATTAATATGTTTTGTTAGACCATCTACCTACTAAATAACATATTCCAATCTTCATCTGTAGTTTTTGCAATGATTGACCCCGTTGAGTACCAGTATTTTAAATGGAGTTAGACATGCGCAAAATGCGTCAGTGAAAAGAAATGAATGAAGTACCTATATCTTTTCGCTTAACGAAGTAGTCCAGTCATTTAGTTCAGCAAATCAGAACCAGTCCATGAGATGAGATATCAAGCTCGCATAGAGTGATTTAGTTTCGACAAATTATGCACTTAGTTCACTTGTTTATACATAAATCGATTCTCCTTCATACTTTATACAGGCTTAGGACTGTCAACCATAAATATGAATGTAAGCAAAACAGTGTAGATCCGGTAGGTACCTAGTTTCGACTAAGTTTGGTAGGTCGTCATTGTGTGTATTATGCTAGACGAGCAACGACATGACACGAATGTGTATGAGGAAGTGCGCAGACCGCCGAGCGCTGAGCTGTTGACGTATTGCGAGCGTAAAGAAAGACTGAACTAAATGAAGTAGAGACACATTCGAATGACTACTGAATGAGAGGCTTTATTTTGCGAAATGCGAAATGTAGTAGTCCATTTCCTTCAATCGTTCGCGAACTACCCATCTCTAAATTTAATGGAGCGACTACCTATCTGACCTCCTATATACAATAAAACCTTAATATTGTAAATAATTCTAAAAAATAAATAGAACGAAAACTTTAAAAATATATAAGACAAATTTACCTTATATTTCCAAAACTAAATGCCATATCGACTTAAATCTTTCTGTAATATTGTTTTTATGTCAGAACCTGTCATTTAGCACTAAGTACAACGAAAAGTTTGTTGGTTG
Source organism: Xylocampa areola (assembly GCA_935421205.1). Taxonomy (NCBI): domain Eukaryota; kingdom Metazoa; phylum Arthropoda; class Insecta; order Lepidoptera; family Noctuidae; genus Xylocampa; species Xylocampa areola. Next base: position 15,086,664 of record OW285201.1, read on the forward strand.
TTTTATCCTGTTAATCACATTTCTACACAACACTTGAGTATTGTGTAGAAATGTTTGAAACAGTCCATAGTTAGTCATAACTTACTTAATACATAACATTTGAAAAAATTTGTCCCTTCCAGTGATACTTGGGTTAGTATGACCGGAAAGGACATATTTTTTCAAACACTTTTTAAAAAAGAAATAAAATCTAAGTAGAAATAATAAAAAATTTTACTTTAAATATTTGTACTAATATCTTTTAATTATGAGACATTATAACATTTTAATATAGTATTATCAAATACGTAACCTAAGAGACACAATCAGCCCTTGTGTACCATACTGTATCTTTATTTAGTGCTCCATAACTGCACTGAAATATGTACTCTCTAAATTTCTACCATATTTTAATTAAGTGCCCAACAAATGGAGCTTCTAAGTCTCTACATAATAACAACATAACTTAGTAGTAACAATTTATATACAGAATAACAAATTATATTGTAAAAACTATTTCTTTACTAATCTAACAATATTCATTTCCTTGTGGAAGTCGTCAATATCTTGTTCCCATCTTTTTTCAAAGTAAATTCCTGAAAATTATAACAACTTTATAGCAACAAGTAATGCAATCTTTTTAATGTTGTAGAGCATTGTACAGACATATATTAAATCTAAAACTAAATAGGTTGAACATTAATAGTTTATCTGCCACTGATGTCTATAGAAGATGACTTATGCCATCATAAGTGCCATGATTTTATTACTTTGTACCAATGTTAAGGCACTGAGGGCACAAAAATATTGTCCATTGTAAATATAAGTCCATCCTGTTCAAAAAGTTAGTATGAAAAAGTAATAATAAATGGAGATCAATGTTTCTTCTCCTTTTCATAAAAGTTATCTTTTAAAGACATCAGTGGTGCTCAAAAAGTTAAGCATCACACATAACTATTACCTTGCATAAACTTTGCATTATTTCCAGTCCTGATAGCCCAGGGTAGGTAATACTTCAAATACATTTGACGGTGCTTTGGTTTCAGTCTGCCTGCACCCCAGATTCCACCACTAATGCACATAGGTAGCCTAGTTTGAATACCTTCAACCCATTTCACTGTGACCTATAAAAATTTGTAAAAATATAGGTGCAGCATGTGTGACATATACACATTGTTGGGTTTTATGTGGTCTATATGAAAACCAATGCCCTCATATATGTTCAGGGTAAATTTATATTTCCAGAAAATTTAATTTATCTTACTTTTGTGAAGCTCAATATAATTATAGCATTTTTTCATTTTCGTGATTTAATACGTTTTTTTTTTGTTGATATTTGTACAATGAATAAGTCTTTCAGGGTAAGGATAGCCCGTGGACCCCTCCATTGATGGTTCCGATATGTAACCCGATACTGTGTATAATTATTATGATCCTACAGGAATTTTCTTGTTAATATTAGTAGATATGTTTTTGGTCAGTGGGTCATCTTTTTACCTCTCCTAACATTGTTGTTCTCATAAATAGAGTCGCATGCACCAAATCGTGTACTTCTCTATAGCGTTGCATTACATAAGCTAATTCTGGATCATCAATAAATTGAACTGGTAACCGTGAATCAGCTGTAATATTGTTTTCTGTCATAAAATCTGCATAAACGCGACCCAGGGTATTATCCGGCATTTGTGCTAGCTTATCAAAAGAAACTGTTGTAGAATTTAAGCGTGGCTTTTCTCTAAGTATTTTTGTGCCCTCTTCAGTTTCAATTATCTTTTGTCGCATGTATTTTATGGCGCCTTCTCCAGTAACTTCCCCTAGACAGGCGATCATATCACCACGATGTGGATTTAAAAGGGCAATAGCTGCTGAGCCACATGATAATAATGTTTTTTGGAAAGTATTTGTTGCAATGAAGTTTTTCCTCATTTCGTCAATAAAATTGTTGCTTTTAGGTGCAGTGGTACAATATTTTCTTAGAATCACTATATGAGAACGCATTTTTACAAACTATGTTACTTTGTTGAATTTATCAGAACAAACAGAAAACAACAAATGGAGCGATAGATGAATAATTTTGACAAAACTAATATAGGTACACAGATTACTCAGATTATTAATTTATGTATCTTTTTTTTTTATTATTATTGGCTAGTCGCGATTTGCGCATTGCCACACACAAAACAGGTAAATAAAGGATTTGGGTAAATTAAGGATCAGGTTCAATATAATACCAATACTAAATTGTTATATACATATGAACAAGCAATAATAATACATATTAAAGTTTAATATTATTTACAGAAATGTATGTAACTAAATATTTATACAATAAAAAAATATTTGGAGTTGTGATAAAATAGAAGTAGGGAATGGAATGCGCAGAGATAAAACATTGTTTAGGAAGCAAGAGAAAAAGATATGGTTTAAATCGCAAATGTCAGATACACAAGACGTGCAATTAGGGCTATCAATAATATGCAGTTTTGCAAGATGGGCATGCCCCAGCCTCGTCCGTATAAGTACAGACTCCACCTTGCCAAATTTTGCCTTAGCGAACCACGGCTTCACAGGTACAACAGGTTGAATATAAGTAAAATACCGGCCTTTTAATTGACTACTTAATCTCCAAACTTCGTTCCAGGAATCTCGGAGGAACCTCTTCGGTAACGCGACGAGGTCATAGGAGAAATTTTTATATGGAAACATATCCCCGCAGTGTACTGTATCATTAGCAAGACGGTCAGCTAATTCATTACCTTGTATTCCCGCATGAGTAGGCATCCACGCAGGTTGCAAAAAATAACCGTTAGAAGAGGCTTTGAAATAAGAAATTTCTGATTTCAAAAATGACTGGCAGTTGGCAATAGCTTGAAGAACACTTAGTGAGTCCGAAAAGACTATGTTTCGTTTATGTTTTATTAAGTTTACATATTCAACAGCTTTTAGTAAAAACATTCGCCTGTAAAAACAGATGTTTCCGAAGGCAGTTTCAGTTTTTGAACAATATTGTATTGACGGTGATAATCTTCTGGGTGTGTTGAAATCATTGATAAGAGAAGAGAGGTTGGAATAGGCGTATTCCAACCATGAAGCAATTATAAAGAGTAGATGTTCTAAGGGCCTTTTCTAAAGGAACACTGCGTGACGATTTGCGGGGTGAGGGGGGCTGTCAAACGCCGAAAACGCCGCCCACTTCTTCATTCTTCACCTAGCGGTGAATAGGGAAAGCTGAAAGTTACAATATGCAATTCATTCTTACGTAATTCAGCTAAATTACGCTAGATGTCTTTAGTGTCTTTAAACTTTATTAAGAAATAAGTGTTCGCACCGCTAAAAAAGAATTATATTTTAGTCGTGATAGTATTAAAAAAAGTTAATAAAATGACATATGTATTAAATGTTCTGAAATATCATTATCAAAACATCGTAACTTACAGTACGACTCGGCTATTCAAGGATTGCCTTTTCTACACTGTAGATGGCGGTTATTGAATATTATATCATTAGAAAATTTGAAATAATGATAAATCTTAATACGATATTTTTTTGGAAAAATTAGCTTTGTATAGTGTTAAATCTACTCTCATACGTTTGATTATCAATTGAAAAGTATTTTTCTATGACATTTTTAGCTATTTATGTTATATTTAAAGGTTTCGACGTCTGGCGGCAAGTAGAAAAACTATAGAACTAATATTTCACAGATTTTTCTGGAACTTGCCTAATAAATAGTGTCTAAAATTACTTACGAATGAAATGTGATGCTTATCATGGCATCAGAATGTTTATCCGAGTAATTCTTGCAGGATAAAATACAACAGTTCTTTATTTCTCTTAATAATATCGAAGGATATTAAAAAAACCTATGTGATCGTGATCGTCGTATGCACAGGATGTCTGCTGGCAGACTGAGCATGAGTGGGCCACACACACAGTTCTTTGACATCACTTAAAATCACGGTGCACAGTCGCTTAAGCCATGTCCTCTTTATAATTAGTCCATGATTCCAAAACACCCAGAAGATGAATGTTTGGAGGCATCTGTACAAATGAGATGAAAATCTTTATAATGCTCATCAAGAAATATTTTAAAATTTAATCTAACATGAGGGTTCGATTTACGAATAGAGCAAAATTTAATATTAGGTTAAAAATTTTAGACAATCATAACTGATGTTGAACAAAGGAAGTTTGTTAAAACGGTGAGTAGGAGATGATGAAAGGAACTTCTGGTAACTAACAACTAAACATGGGACAGCTTTATGAGACCAATAACTAGAAGAATGTAAATGTTTTGATAATGATTACAGTTTCGGTATGAGAGGATGATTTGTGAATTGAAGAATTCGAAAGAAAAATCTATCAGACAGAAATTGTCTTCTAAGATGCAAGGGAGCTTTTGCACACGCAACTTGCAGTGCGTTATCAGAGGATGCCTTAGACTGAATGTGGTCAAAATTTTGAAAAGCCAGCATATAACCCTGGTTCCAAAAATATTGTATAATAGTCTAAAACGCTTCTTACTAATGCATTATAAAGATTTATCAAGGAGAAAGGATGGGCACCAAACCCAATGACTGAAGAAGAAGTAAAGGACGTGCCCTATTAATCTATATAACCATTACGTTAAAGAAATATCATACGATTCGATACAGTAATAGAAAAACTATATGCATTTATTTTTTCTTTTAGTGATTCTACTAGTGTAAAATGAGAGCCCACCGGCCGGTTCGCTATTTTAGTTCCAATTCCAATTTATGTTTATGGCTCCATCGTTATTCGAGGATTTTGCCAATGTCGAGGTTGAAAATGACACTATGACGGTTTAAAACTGATACAACTATATGACAATAACTGGTAACTATTTGTAGTGATGAAATCAGTTCAGGGGCATGCTGAAACAACACAAAACGTGTATTGCTAGGCAACACAAGACGCCACAAATGTTATTAACGTAAAAAACTATATATAAAGAGAAGTAAACGAGTGTAAAACAAAATTAAAGTATACAAGTAACAGGATATAAGGATACTATATACGAATATTATTAACTCTAATACATGTATATAAGATTTTGATAAAAGGAGAAATAACTAAGGTTAGTAGAAACGTAATATTAATAGGACGGGGAATATCATTGGGAAGGTCATAAAGTTGAGTAGTTAGTTTAGGACAGGAGAAAAATAAATGTTCTAGAGTGCCCTCCTCAAGCCCGCACTCGCATAAAGAGTGGTCTTTCACTCGTATTTTGGCCTAAAAAAACTGGAGTACAAGTAAACCCTAACCTAAGTCGGATAATAACAGATGTGGCCAATTTATTATAAAGATTTATGTTGCTAAACCAACATCTGGTGGGAATTGAAGGTTGAACAGAAGCAAAAAAAAATCCTTTTATACCTGACTAGTCTTCTGCCAAAGACGATTCCAAGCCACTAACATTTGGGGTTTAGCAAGGCAACGCAGATCCCGCGGATAACAAGACTTGTACTTGACACTTCCCAGCTGTATGGCCAATCTAGCAAGAGTGTCAACCTTTTCATTTCCAGTAATCCCAGAATGACTGGGAATCCAGGCTAATACCACCTCAACAGCTAGGCAATGGCACCTATACAGGATTTCTTTAATTTGGAGAATAAGAGAAAAGTTGTGCCGGGATCGAAAAGGGGATTATGCTATATCCTGTAAACAGCTTAAAGAAGAGCGATAGCCTCTCCTGTGTAGATGGAACAAAATGATGAGCAACAGAAATTTAGAATAATTCTATATTTAGGAATCCAAACTACCGCCCCATTGCTGTCCTCTGACAGTTTGGCAGCATCAGTATATATTGACAGCCAATCATACCAATCCTCAGCTAAAATACTATTAAACTTATCATTAGCACCAGGATCATTCTTGGATATACCGAAACTAAACAAGATTTTTGGCCGGAAAATTAAGGAATCAAAACTAACTTCAAATAATGGATTGATGTTACATTGGGCTATAAGTATACGCATATTGAAAAGTTTATTGTAGCTGTTTTCGAGGAAAGGAGAAGTTTTGTGGGACCAGTAAGAAGAAGTAGATACTAAGTTAGACAGGGAACGAAGGAGAGGAATAAGAGGATGACATTTGATTTGGACCACATTGTAGAAAAAACGGTCCGAGAGAAACTGTCTATGTAAATGCAGGTGGGGATCCAAACATTCTACCTGAAGGGCATTAATAGGGGAAAATTACATTGCCCCTGTAATAATACGTAGACATTTGGATTGAATAAGGTCTAATTTGGAAAGGGCTATTTTATTGCAGGGCTCAAGGAGGAAGGTGCAATAGTCAAAATGACTACGAACTATAGAATTATATAATATTTTTTGAGTGAAATGGTGAGAACCCCAACGGACTCCCGAGAGGGCACACAACACGTTAACGCTTTTCTCACACTTTTTAACGATATAATTCAGATGATGTATGCCAGACAATCTAGTATCGAGGACAAGTCCAAGAAACTTAACCCTGGCTACAACTGAAATATGTTCATCATCCACAGTAAAGTTAATACACGGAATACTACGTTTACGCGTAAAGATTATTGCATTACATTTGAGCACTGATAAGCATAGCCCATGATCAGTCAACCACTGGTTGAGGTAATACAGAGCAGTATTCATTCGCAAAGAAGAATCGACAAGAGAAGAAGAACTACAATAAAGGGCAATAACGTCAGCATATTGTGAAATTTTGCAGAAACAATTAACTGAAGTCTCTAAGTCGTGGGTATAAATGTTATAAAGGATAGGACTCTAGACCGAGCCCTGGGGGAGGCCCTTCCAAACTAGACGTGAGGGAGAGAAAGTGCCAAGATGGTGGATGGAAATCGATCGGGACACTAAAAGGGAACAAATGATGTTAACCAACCTCACAGGAATACTCAGCTGTAGCAGTTTTTGCCTGAGCAGTGGAAGTGGGACGTTATCATAAGCTGACGCAATATCCAGACAGACTCCAAGAACACTTTCATTTTTGGAAAAAGCTATACGGACGACGGACATGAAAATACTCAGACTATCTATCGTGCCCATGCCCCTTCGAAATCCGAATTGACTGCTAGGTAAGATGACCTTGTTTTCCAAAATCCATTCAGTCGATTTTTGATAAGGTTTTCCATTACCTTAGCTAGAATAGAAGAAAGAACAATAGGTCTGTAAGAGGCAGTCTCGGGTCTTTATCAGGCTTTAAAATGGGCATAATGATCTGAGATTTCCATGACTCTGGCACTCTGCCAGAAACGAAGAATGAATTAATTAAATTGAGGAAAACATATTTACAGTTAGGAGAAGACTTTCGGATGAAAGAATAAGGAATACCGTCAGCCCCAGGGGCAGAATCTCGAAGGTGTTCAAGAGCACAAGAAAGTTCAGAAAATGAAAATACAGTATCACAACGGTTAGAAGAGGAAGTGGAAGGGGAGTTTAAATAATGGAGACAATCTAAATTGGGAACAAAGGGAGGAGCCAATTTATTAATGAAATCATCCAGCCAAACAGCAGGGTCATTTGACAAAATAACAGGTACGTAATTGTCAGAGACTCTACGGTAAGCTTTTATTTTTTTTCCAAGCAAGTGATACTGGTGATTGAGGAGAAAGCGACTCGCAGAATCTGTGCCAACCAGCGCTTTTCTTCCTTGCCAAAACCTGCAAGTAGAAGCAATACTTTTTTTTAATTTATATAATTGGGCATGGTGAGAGCAGATGAATATCAATTTTCCGCCTCCTTGCGCCTTTGTAGACTCAGTACACTCAGAATCCCACCAAGGTGGGGGGGGAATCTTCAAATCTAACTGGGTGGAAAATTTACTCCAGTCAGCGTGGGGTAGACGGTAATTTAGGAGGTGATGGACTGGAGGAATAGAAGGGTGAGAGTTATGAAAGGATATTAGAATAGGGAAATGGTCATCAGATCCATCATTAAGTACACAAAGATTTATATCATCTAAAAGGCCTAAATAAGAACCTGGATGCAGGGTCATTACAATGTGAACCCCATAAAGAGTGGCGGCAATTAAAATCGCCTAACACCACTGGGCCAGGAATTGAAGAGAGAATAGAAGATAGTTCAGAAAAAAAGCTAGCGTTAGGATAGGGAATGTACGCAGAGACAGTAAAATCATCAAGGGCCTTAATGGCGACAAGATGCAGACCAGGATCATGATGAGGAATAGAGATATGAGTGAAGGTGATAGATCTGCTAACCAATAGGGCACATCCAGCCCGACCATGTCATCCCGAAGACACAAGAACCCAGACATTCTAAAAAAGGAACCAGGCCTAAGCCATGTCTCCGAGATGGCGAAGACTACTGAACTAAATTTGTTCAAAAGGAATGAAATATCATGTTTCTTTTGACGAATGCTTCTACAGTTCCATTGGGATCCTGTGAGACATTTTTGCAAATGACGGTTTCTAGGAGCTGTTGTATAAGGACAATGACATTGTTTGGTAGTGAATCGTTGAATTTGGAAATAATATTAATTAAGGAATAGGTAAGCGATTCTATTAGATAGTCGTTAGGAGTGAGTAAGGGAGTAGTTTCAGGGTAGCTGCCAAGAGCACACCCATTAGGTTGAGAAGACTTTGGAGATCCAAAAATGGACCTATTAGCATTACTAGTAGCTTGATTGTCATAGGTCTTACCTAACTCAGCTTTTGGCCGAGGAGTAAGATAGACAGTTTTCTTGTAGGATGTTTTGCTTGGGGAAGACAATGGAGAGTTGTTAGGAGAAAAGGAAGGAGGAGCAGAAAGAAATGAAGCTTGAGTCAGTTGTGGTTGAGATGTTTGGGATTGTGGAATCTTGGCAGTAGCATCTTAGTAGGAAAGTTTTGTACAGGGAAATCTCGAAGAAGCCTTCGTGTAACTTAAGTTTTCCTGGGACATAATAATTTTAATTGACTTTTGCCGCACATGTTCAGGACATTTTTCATCAGTGGCTTTATGGTTACCGCCTCTGCGTAACAAACAGGTGGCATCTGATTCAGGAACGCTACAGCTATCCCCAGCATATGGGGAATAGGGAGCTCTGTCACACTCATTATAGATGACTTTAGAATCAGTCTCATAACCTAGCTTAGTAAACACCGACTGAATAGAGTCCACGGGAGGCCTATTCTTTTTAGCGTCATTTAGCAAGACTGCTTCTGCAGGGCGTTTTAAATTAGCGCGCACTGGCGATATATCAGTAGAGGCCTGAGAACACTCTGAAATTTCAATATCAGGAGGTAATTCTCCTTCCCCGTCAGGAGGCTTCTCCACACTCATCGTCCTGGACGACCAGAACTTAAATAAACTTATATAGGTCCTAATTTATTAGGTAATTTCCTTTTAAGGGGTCGATGTAGATATAGATGTAGAAGTCATAAGTATTCAAATGCACAAGGAAATAAATTGCCAAAACACACTTTAATTTAATAATAATAAAAAAATATAACGTTCGATTATTGCTCTTAACTGATTATGCTGTCCCCGAGCCGCGCGGAGGTGAATTACCGTGACATGCCCCTCGCGCCCCGCCACCCCGCCACGGTATTTTACTACTGAGTACCTACTTATGTACGGCCTTTTCCCGCGCTACAGCCAACGCACCCGGGCACCCGGGCTGACCGGGGGCTCCAGAGCTAGAAACTACATTATTAGGAAAGGCCACGAAAAAATTCAGAAAACTTACAGACAGTGACGTTGCACGTTTTCATTACGATACATTCTCGAATAAAAAAATTGCGAGTGTTAAAATTTTACACGAAAGCACCTGTAGTTTTAAATTCCCATCACACTCAACACAGAGTACTTTATAATATAGGAAATAGAGACCTCTCTCGCTTTCAATTTAGGAAACAGGGCACACAGACGCCATCTATAGTTTTACGAATGCACTACTGCATTGTCTACGCTCGGATCATGCCACGCCGCGGGACAACGCGGGCTGCGCTGACTACCGCGCAGCCTGAAGAGTGCGCGGGGATGGGAAGCGACGCGGCGGCTGCGGCTCTTTTCCCCGTCTTGGCGCGCAACCTCTCGGTGCCGTTTGATCTATCTTTGTTTTTTATTATAACTACTCTATATTTATATAGTCCGCTCTTTTATAGCTGTAAACGATAGGACTCCGACATGCGTATACATATGTTTATATAGAAACGGGTGCATTGATATGGTAGATATAGGTATCTACTTAGGGTTCAAACAACAAAGATTTAAAAATACGTTACCGATTCTAATATATTGTTTCCTTCATTTTTTATAATTTGGAATATAATGAAATGAAATTAATGCTTTTCAAAGATTTATCTTTAATCACATATTATTTTTTTTGGCTTTAATTGATTGCTGTCCTTAACATCGTCACAGTCATTCTTTCCGCATAATATTTTATTTAAATTTTGCAATAATAACGAATAAAAAATCGGAATACAAATTAATCTTAAATCTATCAAGTTTTCTTTATGGATTTGGCAATGCAGGAAGTCGAAACTAATATGTACAAATATTATTACTTTTATAAATTGTTTTAAATTATTTAATGATATATTTGCTTTTAATATGTCATCATAAATGTCTTGTAATTCGGATGTGCACTTTATGAATGAGTAACTGGGACTGCAAAACCAGTTCCTATCAGCATATTCCCGATATTTAATAAATTCAAGTTCACTTTTACAAAATACTTCCTTACATATTTGAGATATCTGTTTTAAATTAGCATTAAGCGCCATCTATTGATTTACGAAGGCAAAAAATATTGATATAACCCTACAAAATTGCAAAATAATGATTGCCATACGACAATGGTATATTTAAATGACCTACTATATTTTGTCGATTTATAATTGTCCAGTTTCCTACTCACTTGTTCGAAGATTGTACACCCTGACACTCAACCAGGTTTTGGATTAGACTGACAAATAATTGTAATGCTATGCTACATTAACGATTACGTTAAATTGATAGTACCTATGCACTACGTAGGTATTAGCTTGCATTAATGTTATGGTTATAACAATAACTTGGCTTGTTAATTTCCGTTGCAATCAATGTCAAATGCATCTGTTGTAATAATTGTCAAACTCTAAATTTTTAATATGTATTGGAGTCGCTTGTAGTTAGTGACCCAGAGAGTCATGCTCACTAAAATGTCAAAGCCGACGGCGGCAGGTGTATTGGATCGCCCAGTTCCCCAAAATATGGTTGAGCTGGACGGTGCTGATGCAACTGTCATACCCGTGAACGAGTGCTGCCGGCGGTGACAGGTCATCTGGGACCCACCTCTCCAAGCGATTCCAACTCCTATTTTCTGTGTTAATTAAGACTGCACTAACAAAAACATAAGTACACACTTAGTTTATAAGTACTCACATAGTTAATAATTATATTAAAAAAAAAAGTGATGGACTCACATAGCTTAAGACTAGATTAAAGTGATCCCAAGTGGAGACACAAATGTTAACACAAAGCATCTAAATAATAAATAGCAAAAAAAGGCACGGACGCAAAGTCTGTGGACATATTGTATTATTTAAAAAAAAAAAAAAAAAAAAAACAATAACTTGGCGTGTTTAAAAGTTTGAACCACACAAGTACCTACAACGATTTTAATTAATTTAATAATTACCAATAAATTAAAGTATTCACAAAAAAAAACAAGAGTGGAGTGTGTGCAAAAATTTTATAAAATATATTAAATTACCACCCCTACCCGTTAAGGGATTGTCGCCTATCTGTTAACGCTTGTAACGAACAAATTCGTACTCGCGACGTGTCGACGTCAGGCTCCACAAGCGTGCTAACCGTGCGCCCGCCGCCGCCGCTTCACCCCCGCAGCTTCACCCCCGCGAGAAGAGAACACGCTCCATAATTGCCATCCTGCTCGCACAGTGACTGTGCGCCCCGTGACTAATCAACAGCAGTCGGCGCTAACGCCGGCGACAGGACATCGCTGCAAGGAATTAGAAGGTAGAACAAATTTGCGTAAACATTAGCATGTTAAGGCGTACGCCACCCCAATCGCCGGCCACCTCCATTGCTAGCGGTTCGGAGATACCTCATGTAAGAAATCCAACTGTCTCACTTACCGGTTCTACCCCAAATCTTAACAGTCGAGATACAAATGTCACTACTCGCAATAAAAGCAAACGCGAAGACGAAATGGTCGCATTTATGCAAGAAATACTACTGCAATCGGCTACCGCTCAGTCTGAAAATAAATTCAAATCTCTACAGGAATCCATAAATGAAATTATATTACAAAACTCTGAACTGAAAAAATCTCTAGCCTTCGTCACCAAACAATACGATGATATAATAATCAAAATGGATGAAATCAATAAAGACTGAAAAACCGATCAGGCCCACATTAATCAGCTGGAAAATAAAGTCGAGAATTTGGAACGCATATTATGTCTGACAAAAATTTTAATAAGAAACATACCGAAGAAGGAAGGTGAAAACACAGAAGATCTATACAGAGTTGTTTCGGAAACCGCTAAAGTATTGGATGTACCTGTCGTTAGACACGATATCAAGGATATATATCGCATTCATAAAAAAGGCGGTGGATCATCTGTTATAGTTGATTTTTTTTCGGTAACCACAAAGCAAAATATACTGCACAAACTTCGTACATTCAATCGCAACAACGCCTAGGCTAAATTAAACACATCACATGTAAATATAACAGGTGCATTACAACCAATGTTTTTTTTTTCTTTATTTAAAGAGTTTATTCACAGAAGCGAATATGCCACTCCGTTAGGGACACAAAAAAAAGGAATTAACAAATAATGAAAAAAACAAAAATAGAGAAACTATAAGAAGTTCATTCTTAAGACCCATCTTTACTAACTTTAACAATTCAATCGCACCCTTTGATGAAGGATAAGCCAAGACACTATTACAATAACCTATACTATTGCGTGACCAACCATTAGTAACAAACAATCGACGCCTATAACTTTCGTTCCGGACACACTCCATAAGAATATGAACGGCATCCTCTGGAATATTACATAAAGTGCAATTAGGTGAACTAGTTTTTTTCATCAAATGTGCAAACTTATTCAATGGAATATGTCCGGAGCGCAAGCGCATCAATAGGGTCAGGTCCAATCTATTTAATGGGCTGTTGTCTATCCAAGGAAGCTTGTGTGGTTGTGGCTGGATTGTTCTATACCAGATGCCTTTCTCTCTGGATCGCTGATCAAAATATACCTTCCATAAATTAAAACAAGAGTATTTGAGTATAGAAATACAGTCAGTATAAAATGGAAGTATATTAACTTGTATTCCGTCGTAGCTAGCTTCTTTGGCCAAACGGTCTGCTATTTCATTGCCCATGATACCGACATGTGATGGAATCCACTGTAAGATTGCTGATTTTGATTGAGACGTTAACCGAAGCAATGAATTTAATATAGTATAGGCTATCGGTGTACCTCGAAACGTCGAGGTACACCGAGCCAAGTGTTGAAGAGCGCTTTTAGAGTCTGTAAAGTTCACAAACTTATCATAATCCTGACCCAATGATTCTAAGTAGGACAAGGCTTCGGCTAAGGCAAAAAGTTCTAAACACATGATGGAAACGTTAGCTGTTACTTTAAATCTTATACCACATCCTAATTGTTCATCAAAAAAAGCGGCTCCTAAATTATCATCACTTTTGGATCCATCGGTAAATATTTTGTAGAATGAACTAAACTCGTCTAGCGTACGAGAAGATATTAAATTTAATTCCTCAGAGTTATATCCCCGTTTCGCTTTGTCAATAGACGGTATATATCTAATATTACTAGCTAAATTTATGTTCGTAACCCATGTCTCAAAGCAAAACATCTCTAATTTATGCGTGGAGTGTATTGATAAATTTTTGAATTCTTCATGAATTGCAGCAAGAAGAGGTTTTTTCCTATGTGACCAGTAACTATTATTTGCAAGGGAAAGGAGGTCATCCAGTATTAATATAAGTTTAGTGGATTGATAAGATTTAGATTTTAACCAATGTTTACCCGCTAGAAAGCGTCTACGAAACTGTAATGGGGGCAGACAAAGTTCTGATTCCATCACATGTATTGGGGTCGTCTTGATAAATCCACCAATCACCCGCATGGACTGATTTTGTACCTTATCTAATTTATAAAGATGTGACTTAACACTATTATCGTAAATAAAGCTTGCGTAATCTAGCCTGCTTCTAATTATTGAGATGTATAAACGTCTTAGGTGTTTGGGGTGCAATCCCCACCCTGGACCAGCCAAAACTTTGAATAGGTTCAGAAATTTTAAAACTTTGTCATTAATCTCGTTAATGTGCTTAACCCATCTCAAAGAAGAATCGAGCCACAATCCTAAATATTTGACATTATTCACTACTTGTAAATCGTTATTACTAATTTTAATGTTAATATTAAATTGTCTAAGTTGTTTACGGCTTTTAGTGAACAAACAGACTTTGCTTTTGCTGGAGGACACTTCTAGGCCTAGTTCTTCTAATAAAATAGTAAATGTGTCAAGTGCAGATTGTAAATCTGAAGCAGCTTCCCGAATATTATTACTCGTGACAAACAAAACAAAGTCGTCCGCATATTGAAAAACCTCTATGTCATTGCTAAACGTCTTACATATATTTATTGTAGCTACATTAAATAAGAGAGGGGGCAGAGGGTCCCCTTGGGCCAAACCACGACTAGTGTTTCTGAAAATTACATTATTTTCTATAGCTATTTGTAAACGCCTTTCTTTTAAAAAAAGCCATAAATACGTACAAAGTCTTGAACCAACCCCCAGATTATCCAAAATTAACAACAATTCCCTAATGTCAATGTTGTTATAGGCGTTATTAATGTCAATAAAACAGCCGAGTGTAAAATTGTTCTTGGTGAAGCCAATTTGCATTTTTGTCACAAACTCACTTAAGATGTCTACACATGATCGAGATTTACGAAAACCAAACATATAATTTGAAAACATGTCATTCTTTTCCAAAAACCATTCAATCCGTTTATTAATGACTGAATGTAATATTTTGCATAAGCACGACATCAGGGCAATTGGTCTGAGAGCAGATTCTGAATTAGGATTACGTCCAGGTTTTGGAATCGGACAAATGCGCACATCTCGCCACTGTTTAGGTACAAATCCCTGCATCAAAAACATGTTATATAAAGTTACTAAAATTTGTTTGCCGTTATTAGGGAGATTTTTTATCATTGAGAACGATATGTCATCACATCCCGGCGCAGTATCTGACATTTTGATACATTTTTCCATTTCACAAAGAGATATGGGCGCCTCTAAAGCAGAATTACATGATTTAAATTTAGGTTGTTCAACAATAGCATAGTCCGGACATAAATTACACAACAACTGATGTGCGTGATTGTTATGTATAACTACCTTAGGTAATCTATAGCCTTTCACCCATTTCATACGTCGCCACATGTCCCGAGTAGAACAAACCTGATTTAACGAAGAACAAAATTCCTGGAATCCTTTACTTTTTGCTTGTCTAGCGAGCTTCTGAGCATTCGAGATATTTTGTTCAAGAATACGGAGATTATTCGGAGTGGGATTGCGTCTAAAATTTTTCAATGCTAGGCGGCGTTCAGCAATAGCTTTTGACGAATTAATGTTCCAGTATGGCTTTGGCATGAATTTATTGCAGGGGCTTATACTATGTTTTGTGTATGGTATGTGCTTATCAGCCGCACTATTTATTTCTAATAATAAAGAATTATAGCCTTCCTGCAAATCAACCGGTAAAGTGAAGCTCGAAAATCTTTCTTCTAGCATTCTTTTGTACGAAATCCATTCCGCTCTTTTCACGTTTCTTTTCTTCACAAAAATGGTCTGGTTGTTCAATGAAGTTGTTAACTTTATAACAAGATGATCGCTTCCGAGGGTTTCGTTTGTTACATTCCAATGATAATTAATGGAAATATCAGAAGATGCAATTGAAATATCTGGAGTCGACTGTTGTAGGGTCCCGTTGACAGATTTAATTCTCGTAGGGATTCCATCATTTAAGGTGACGTAGTGGAAATTTACCAAAGAATCAAATATTTGACTGTCTCTGCTATCGTTTCTGTATGACCAACTATTGTGATGACCATTCAAGTCTCCTAGTATTAAAGTATTTTTGCTAAACATAGAAAAAAGGGTATCCCAGTCCTCTTGTATCGTGCGAATAGATGGCGGGCAATAAACCGAAATTACATGTTCTAAAGATTCACAGTTAAATACTTTAACATATAAGATCTCAATTCCCGGATTATTTAATCTTATGTCTTGGACCTGAGCCCTGATTGAGCGATGCGTAATTATTGCAACCCCACCATACCCGTCATCTCGGTCTCTACGAAATATGTTATATCCATTAATTCGTAAATGGTATTCAGGATCAAGCCACGTTTCATTCAGTATTGTAATGTGGATTTTTTCTATTGAAAGAAGCTGTTCTAATGTTATTACTTTGTTTTTTAAACTTTGGCAATTCCATTGAATAATATTTAGGCTATGCTTAGGAATTCTAGCCATTGTAATTTGTAAATATTTTTTTAAATAAAGATAATTCAAACTTATCATTGTGTATAAACCATTCGATGCATATTTTAATGGCTTCAAATATTTTATCCATAGTTGTATAGTTCTCTGCATAAATAATTCCTTTAATTTTTTGTAATAGTCTGTAGAAGGTTATGTTTTCTTTACTTTTTCTTGTTTTCTTAGTCGACTTTTCATGTGTTTCTGTCTCTGAAAATTCAGAATTAGACGAATTTTGTAATTCCCAGTCCATTACTTCTTCACTATCTTGCTTCTGTTGCTTTTTTTTCTTAGGTTTCTTCTTTTGAGCTTTATTTTCAATGTTACTTGCATTTGTATATTTCGATGTTAATGGAGTTTTATTAGCTGCAACTGATGCATAAGTGTAAGAAGTAGAAGCGATTTCGTTGTAATAATCAATATTGTCTTGACTAATGTTCGGGTGTTTTTCAGGATTCGGGTATGCTAATGAAGGGAGTTCTTCTCGGGGCGGAGTTGTGTCAGGTACATACATAGTCATCGCTCTTTTATACGTGCAGTTGAAATCTGCCATTATACCTCTAATTTTCTTTTCTTTTACGTAAACGGGACAGAAACGTTTATCAAAGGCCATATGGTTACCCGAACAGTTCGCACATTTAAAGATGGTAGCTTCGCATGACTCGTGATTGCTCCCGCATTTAGGGCAAACAATTTTTTTTCTAGGACACACCTTTTTAAGGTGACCAAATCTCCAGCACTTAGAGCACTGTGTAACCGGAAATATATATGGATCAATTTTAACTCGGACATCGTAAACATAAACATAAGGTGGTAATGACGAACCTTTAAAACACAAACGCACGGCTTCGCTTCAGTATTCCTACGATTGAGGCGTTTGATAGATATTAGTTCGGCTTCACACGAGATGCAGTCCCTGATCTTATCGTCATATAAATCCAATTCCACATTCTTGATAACGCCATACGAGACCCCAACCTCCAATTTTCTTTGAATAAACCAATCTTTCTCTTTTAATTCATGACAATTTATAAGCTTTTCAACATCTGAATCGCTCTCAAATTGTATTAAAATCTTAAATGAATTTAAATATTTGATCCTTAGTATATTTGATATATCATGGGACTTTAGAAGTCGTGCAAATGCAAACTGTTTGGGTAAGGACTCTTTTGATGTTACTGTAACTTCTATTTTCTCTTCAGGTACTCTTGCCTCTATATCACCAAAACTCCGAGCATATCGTTTGCCCGACTTGGACACAACAGTCCACACCTCTGTATCGTCAATTTCTCGACTTCTCTTATTGTTAGGTCTATTCGAATGGTTGCTGATTGTATTCGTTTCATTATTTAACACGTCTGATTGTGTATTATAATCTTCATCCACCGTTAAACATTCATTAGTGATAACAAGTGACGCGTCACTACCTGCCATTGTAATTAGTCATTGGGTCGACTACGCGCAGGTAGCTGGCCGACGGCCGCAACTGACCCACACCGTAGGTACTTCGCACACCGTGTTTATTAGCTAATTTAAAATAGGTACGCGACACAGAGTACGTCTTCGCCACTCGACGTAATGCACGCCACTGAACCAATGTTCATATCAGAGAGCCTGACTATGAAGGCACAAAGATTATTCTATCTGGCAAGGAAATTTGTGAACGAAAATGGCTACAAGTACTGCTGGACTTCTCTCGGAAAAGTATTCATTCGGCAAAAGGAAGGAGATCAATATACACATATTAAAAGCGAAGCTGATCTTAAAACCAAATTATCTCAATGACTATGTAAGGCTTACCTTTTGTTCGACTCTTGTTCCGTTTACGCAATGCTTGCTATATTGATATCAATGTTTTTCTTTCTTTGTAAAACACATATACACAACCAAGCAAAATTTTTAGCTATGCTGACGACACAGTACTCATATTCCATGGAGCGCGATGGGATGAGGCCCGAATGGCTGCGGAGACAGGCTTAAGTAAGGTGATCCACTGGCTGGAAGCTAACTTACTAACCCTCAATATCCAGAAAACATCATTTTTACAATTTTCTTTTGCCAAAATCAGACCTAAAGCTATAAGTCTCAAAGCATACTCATGTGATAATGCCAATTACTCTACACCTTGCTCGTGTCTCCCAATTACACAACAAAAAACAATGAAGTATCTGGGTGTGATACTGGACGAAAGACTTAGTTGGCGCCCCCAAATCGAGCAAACGTCCTCCAGAGTTAGAAAACTCATATGGGCTTTCAAAAAACTACGACAAGTGGACGACTTCCAACTCCTGCGCACTATTTATCAAGCACTGGCACAATCAATCATAAGCTACTGTATCACGGCATGGGGGGGCGCCTGCAAAACCTTCATGATAAGCCTCGAGAGAGCTCAACGATCTCTGTTAAAAGTGATGACCTTCAAGCCATACCAGTTCCCTACAAAAACACTGTACGAAGATTGTCAAGTACTTACAGTGAGACAACTTTACCTTCTCAATCTCATATTGACACAGCACACAATCACACGGTTTAAACAAGGAATCAAACATAAAAGAACCGTCGGTAATTATGTAGACCGTCTCGGCTCGTCGGCAGCGACTATTCCTATCTACATATATGTATAACAAAACTAACAAAATTCTTAACTTCAACCCACAAACTAAAAATAAAAATAAAAAGATACTTAAATCATGGCTTCAAACACTTGATTACGTACAGACGGAAAACTTAATTAAAGAACAGTACTCATGATGACAATAACACACACACAAACACACACATACACACACACACAAACAACTCAACCCATACATATTTACGCTCAGACTCTCACCACACCGCCCCAACCGGTTGACCGAGCGCACCTCCTCAAGGTAGACGCAGAAGTAGAACACAGAGCCTCACTCCCGCTGTTCGAAGACCCCGACGACCCCCTGCCCCCCGTCACTCCCGACGAGGTGCAAGAGGTCATTAAAAATCTCAAACCCCGCAAAGCCCCCGGCATAGACGGCATCACTAACAAAGTCATGAAAATTCTCCCCGCCCCTCTCATTATACTCATGGCCGCCATCTTCAATGGCGCCATGAGTCACAACGTCTTCCCTCAGTCGTGGAAAGAAGCCACCGTCATAGGTATCCCTTAGCCGGGAAAACCACCAAACGAACCCACCAGCTACCGACCGATCAGCCTCCTCAACGTACTCTGTAAAATCTACGAGAAGCTTATTTATAAGCGACTCAAGGACTTTGCCGATGCGAAGAGCCTCATCCCCAACGAACAGTTCGGTTTTCGTACCCAACACTCGTGCGTACAACAGGTCCACCGCATCGTCGAGCACATAAGCGCCGGTTTTCAACGCGGCACGATGACAGGCGCGCTCTTTTTCGACATAGCGAAGGCTTTCGACAAAGTCTGGCACAACGGCTTATTATACAAGCTGTACCAACTCGGCGTGCCCGACCGTCTCGTGCTCATCCTATAGGACTTTCTTTCGAATCGCACTTTCCGCTATCGCATCGAGGGCGCACTATCCACTCCCCACTCTATCCGCGCCGGTGACCCCCAGGGCTCCGTGCTCTCGCCCCTCCTGTTCACGCTGTTCACTAGCGACATTCCCAAAAATAGACAGGCCAAGTTAGCTCTCTTCGCAGACGACACTGCCATTTTTTACTCCGGTATCGTGCGCGACCGTATAGCCAGCACTCTCCAAACTTCCGCCAACGTACTAGGCGCTTGGTTCAGGAAATGAAGAATAGAAGTAAATCCCGATAAGAGTCAAGCCGTACTCTTCGCGAAACGGCGTAGGATCAAACCCCCCGACCCCAAACCGATAACCATGTTCGGCAAGCCGATCCCTTGGGAGGAGCGAGCCAAGTACTTAGGAGTCATCCTAGACAGACACCTGACCTTCGGTGAGCACATAAGGTCGGTGCGCTCGCGCGCCGCCTTCGCTCTGGGTAGGCTTCACTTCATTATGAACGCACGCAGCAGGTTGTCCCTTAAGTGCAAACTGCGCATTTACACCACGTGCATACGCCCCATCATGACCTACGCCTGCGTAGTGTTCCCACACGCGAAATCTCACCGCATCCATAAGATGCAGACCCTCCAGAACCGTGCCTTACGTAAGGCCACGGGAGCCCCCTTCTATGTCCGAAACGAAAACCTCCATCTCGACCTTAAGATTCCCACAATCCAACAATTCATAAAACGCATTTGCAAGCGTTATTTCCTGAAAAGCACCCCAACCCTCTGATCGCGGCTGCCGCCCGATACACCCCCTCCCAGATAAGTAGAATTCGCCGTCCTAGGCATTCACTCTTGTACCCCGATGACGCTGTAACCCTGCTCCAAGAGAGCAGTAGGGCCACCAGCACAGTACACAAATACAGACCGCCGTCATTTCGGCCTCGCCGCCGAGGCCCGTCGCGACGTCCCCGTAATGCACCTAATGCATCACCTCCCCGACCCTTGCTCGTGCCAGCCCGCGTAGCCGCTGAGCCTGTAGCTTTAAATTCGTCCCATAATAATAATTATGATGATTCTAGTTCGATCCAGCCAGTCCCTTGCTGTCCTCCCTCAAGCGACGCCCTAAGCCGAGGCTCGTACCCCGCAGGGGGTGCCCTTAGCGTTGTCGCTTTAGATTTAAGTTAGTCGTATGCCCCTGGCTGGAGGCCTTAACAATAGTTTATTATTAGGGCATCAACAGGAAAGTCCGGTTAAGCAGTCAACAACCTCCTAGGTTGACCTGCGAGATGGCATTATCAAAAAAAAAAAAAAAAAAAAAACACCACACCGCTCAGACCACTCAGACCACAAAAGAGCAAGCATCTCATTAAATTTTTTTTTCTCTTTCTCTCTTTACTTTTACCTATAGTTAACCATTTCGTACTTAGATTTTACTGCATATAAAGTGTTGTTCCAAAACGGATGAAGACACTGGCTCCTGTAACACAGGTCTCACCTAGCTCAGGAGCCAGGGCTTCCAATATAATTGTACCTCATTTTTATGCCAATAAAACATTCTATCACATTCTATCTATCATCAGTCCAAAGCCCGGTTTACGGTGATGAAAATTTCGAATCACAGATGTTTTCGTGTAAAATTATTACATTTAGTGATCCTGCAACCTTTTTATTAGTTAAGCTGTCATAAAGGATAGGTATACAACGTCACTGTCTGTTGGTTTTCTGAATTTTGTTGTGGCCTTCTTTTATCTAGTAATTACCTACTATCGTGTGCCCTGGCTGCCCGGTGCGTTAGCTGTTAGCTCGGGAAAAGGTCGTGCTATCTACTCGGTAGGTAGTGATAGCCTAGAGGTATGACCGTTGGATTGAGAAGTCAAAGGTCGCAAGTTCGAATCTAAGACCACTGTCTTTTCGAAGTCATGTGCGTATTATAAACTCATTATCACTTGCTTTTAACGGTGAAGGAAAACATCGTGAGGAAATCAGTATACCTGAGGGATGTTCTCGATTGTGTGTAAATCCATGTCAGTGACCTACGGGTGGTTTAACCTCTGACACTAAGCTGTTCAGCAACCACACGCTGAGAGAAGTAGGTAGTAACAGTTGACGCGACGAGTCGGGGCGGCGGCGGGGCGCGCGTTTGCAGGGGTGGGGGTGCATGTCGGCACCTCCGCGCGGCTCGGGGACAGCATAATCAGTAAAGAGCAATAATCGAACGTTATAATTCTTTATTATTATTAATTTAAGGTGTGTTTTGGCAATTTATTTTCTTGTGCATTTGAAGACTTATACATCGACCCCTTAAAAGGAAATTACCTAATAAATTAGGACCTTATATACTAACCTTATACCCAACACCAGACACCACAAAACAGTTTTACAAGACTAAAAACATGTTTCGTGATTATAATTTTAAGGTAAGCAACGTGTCAAGACCAAATCCCGAAAAAAAAAAACTATTTTAGTTTATCTTTCTGAGTACTTTGACAGTGTACATAAAGTGTCATTTGGCGTTATCGTGAAACTTAATATTACAATTTTCTTTGCTTATAACACCATGAGTGCTGAGAATTTAACCTTCATATATTTCGACTAAATTTTAGATTCAGTTAATATTTATTATTGTTATATGAATACCATTACAGTGAATACAATTTTAATATGTTTCGAAAGGTATATTTCTCTATTCTGAGTTTGTATAATATGTTTACAGGCTAATTTAGTGTTGTACTTCTGATTTAAACAACTTAGTATATTGTTAATCGTTTTTATTACATCGATCGAATCGATTAATCGTTATCATAAGGAAGGTGACCCTTATGATAACGATTAATCTTATGTGTCCAATAAGATTAATCGTTATCATAAGGGTCACCTTCCTTATGATAACGATTAATCGATTCGATCGATGTAATAAAAACGATTAACAATATACTAACTGTCATGGGCAGCACTAGGTAATGGGCGGGGCCTACGCCATTTTAGTTTCTATTTTAGCGCACCAAATTATTAGACAAGGGTGTTTTTGGTATTTTCTGTAAACGGTTACATATCCGATATGAAGTTTTCATATCGATATGAAAAACCGTTTTTAGATATCGATATGGAGAGTTTTTAGATATCAACAGCAAACGCTGAACGATATTCGCTCCGTCTCGTTTTCACACCCGGTAACGTCATCAGTTGGACAGAGAGTTGGCGAATATCTAACCACGACATAGATATGAATATGAGAAGTTGAGTAAGCTACGTAAACGGATATGGATAGTTCGTTTTCGTTTATTTCGATATGATTTGATCGATATTGTAAAAACGGTTATCTGTGTGTGGCATATCGATACGATACGATATATGTGTATATAAGTTTTTAGTTACGATATGATATAGCGGACTCATGTCTACAAATTATTGTTTAGTTCTTGTCCTCTACCTTTGGTCATAGGTCTAAAACGACTCCTAGAAGTATTTGATAAGACACTGGTGGCAACACTAAATTTAATTTCTAACTTCATTGAGATATGTACTAGTAATCAGTTTATACAAATGTACTCTGTGGTACGAATACTGTGTAAACTAGAGGTGGGAAATGTGTATCATTTTTGCGATTGGAACATTTGCATCTCGATCACTGAAATGTTCCGAAACACTGATATGTTTCATTTGGTTCATTTGGATCATCGACTCAAAACTTATAAAATACAGAAATTTTAAGTTTTTTATGTCGCATCGCGGGAAACCTACTAAGTTATGAGTGTGAGATACCTACGTATCATTTTATATCTCTTTCCCGTTTGTTAAAACTGTATTATGTTTGCCACTCACTCTGAATCTGAATCAGTGAGCGAAGTAAGTACCGACTTGCTCGCGCTCTCGAGTGAGGCATTTCACGGAGTAAAGAGCAATGTAATGTTTTAGTTCCAAATGATACGTTTAGAAGATTGTTACTGAGCCAATCTTTTGGAACACCTAAATGTTTCGGATCAGTGAGTCATATCAGTAAAGAGTTACACATGCCTAGTGTAAACCAATACATCTGTGAATTTGAGTAATTTAATTGTAAGGTTAAGTTTATTCGTGCATGCATATTTTAGTAATAATATTTACAAATTGGATGGTAAATAAAATAAACTTAACAATAATTGTTAGGTAAGTTAAATGTCTCGAAAATGTTTTTCTTTCTGACCTATGAAATTAGAATTTCTATGTTGATACTTGGGTGGTCCCAAGTATCAACATAGAAATTCTAATTATTCAATCAATTACTTCATAGCAGCCTCTAGTTATTTTAGTTCATATGAAGTGTGTAACTGGTGCCAATCATATGGCTAGCAGATCCACTGGTTGAATATTACTCATGCTCATATTTTACTTGTGTGTTCAACCCAATTTTGTTTTCAGTTTTTCATTAACCTATCTACAATGACGCAACAGAAGAAAATACCAATAAAAAAAATCAGAGATGATCTTAATAAAGAATTTATATTTCTGAAAAATGTGTTTTCAGTAATGTCTTTACCGCTGCAAATGAAAGGTTAGTAGTTTTTTCAATGGATTTTAATTATCAGTTAATTGAAGTAACATGCTAATAATTATAACTTCAAACTGTATAATTTTTTTATCATAATCAAAATCATTGTAGGTGAAAATGATGATAACATGGATATTGAAATAATTAATGAGAATCAGAAGATAAATGAAGATATTGAAATGCCAAAGCGAGCACGCAATATAGCAGAACTTGAAGAAAAGCTAGAAAAAATCAAATCACAACATAAGTTCAGTTTTAAAAATAAATTGCAGAAGAAAAGCTTGAGTAGTAAATTGAACAAGAAAATTAAGAAAACAGAGAGAGTAAATAAAACAAAAGTTAAACCTGTAGTGGATGCACCTTTTGCAGAAATGTTACAGTCCCACTCAAAACAGAAACCAAAAGTAAATACTCATAAACAAGTTTTTAACAACGAAGGAAAACTGGTTTTCTCCAAATTTGACTTTGCCAATGTTGGTAAGAAAGGTAAGTTATTATAATTAAATATTTCTCCAATGCTCTGTCATTTATTTAACTTTCTTTATGGAAATCTTGACCAAAATCTAGTTAATAAAGATTTAATTAGTAGGGTACTAGCAACCCAGGGCCGCAACCATAGGCTTCACGTGGTTAGAACTAATATATACAGCCGGATGACTTCTGGTGATTGGATGGAGGCAGTCATGGGACTAGGTTTTAGTCAATATTTATGGCTGTATGAAAATACATTGAACACTTATGTACTACAGCATGGACAGCAACTTTGTATCCCGACCCAGCCAATTTAATAAAATAATGAGCCATAAGCAGTATGTAGAATAACAGATATACACCTGATAAATATGTACTAATGTTAAGATCAAATAAATAAATATGTGACAAATTCAGATGACCATCAGCAACATCTAGTCTACCCTCACGTATCTGCCTCTTCAGGTTGCGTACCTCAAACACAAATACTTTATTTGCAGTAAATAGGGTATTTTACATAGGTGACCTATTTAACTATTGTGAATAGCTTGCAAATTTATAAGCAAAACTCTTAGTCACAATAACTCTTTTTTTTTGTGGCAATCAATTCTTTGACAGCTATTCAGCCAGTGTTATGTTGTAACTTCCAACAATGTGACTTCCGTCAAACTTTGTGGTAGGTAGGTATCAATATGTTAGTGTTGCTGTAAAGATGGGACAATTAGTTTGTTAGTGAACAAAGTTTTTTTTTGTTTATTTCTAAATATATTATTTATATATATATTAATCGAGCAACGTAACAAATAGCGTACATAAATATATACACACCTAAAGTTATTATATTAAATGGAAAAATAATACGGTCGTGGCCAGGATTCAAACTGGAGTATTTATCTGGGAGGTGCACTCCCAGATAAATACTCCAGGCATTTTGACCACTAAACCATCCCAACCTCTGCTCACCACCGCAAATTCTTCATCAATATTTTAACACGTCTTTTGGCAACGTCATTGCTATCCATTCAGTCCCTATACAGGTGACTGAACCGTCACGACTAACTTTGCAGTTAATTCAATGTAGTAAAGATGTAATTACCTTAACAATTAAAGATAAATCTTTGAAAAGCATTAACGCATGCTTAGCTTTCTGTTTCCATTTAATATATTAACTTTAGAGTTAGCTATTTATTTAAAAAAAAACAATAACATTAATTGTTTAATTTTTAAATCAAATTTAACGTTTAGCATAAGTTTAGCATATATTGTCACAATTATATTAATATACCTACCTACAGTTTCAACACGACAAAGTTGCTCAGTTGGTAGAGTGATGACCCGGAACGTCAAAGGTCTCGGGTTCAAACGCAGTTCTTGTCTATAATTTTTTCAATGTTTCTTTGAAAAATAGTAATTAATATAGGCATCACATAGCCTCAACATGTATAAAAAAATATAATTATATATGATTTTTAAAGGATTGGGATGTTGTTCGGTGATTTACAACTGCAAAGTGGTAACACTGAGTTTAGTAGATCTGTAAATGATTATACTATAGATAAATATCGCCAGCCGTCTCCTAAAGACGAATACAAAGAAGATTGAAAAATTCAATGGATTTGAACATGAGAAGGTAGCTGAGTTGGTAGAGTGATGACCCGGAACGTCAAAGGTCGCGGGTTCAAACCCCGTTCTCGTCTATTATTTTTTCAATGTTTCTTTGAAAAATAGAATAAAAGGTATTTTCTAAGAGTCATTTTTTTTGTGCACTTTGAAATTTACTCAATGGGAGTTGCTTTATTGATTCAGGTATCTTATTGCATACTGTTATACACATAATATAGCTGTTATTTTGTAGCTTAATAGTATTAGGAACAAATATCCACTACCAATCTGTTAGGATTTCGGATTATTGTTTGTTTACTGATATCCTTAGCTTGCTATATATAGCTGTGTTCTGTTTAACAAATTTTCCTATTTCCATTACACATAAACAAGCTAATGGTAATATTTTTAATAATTTGAAATAGGGACGACAAGATGTATCCAGAGCAATACCGATTATAGATTGTATACATAGTTTTTGAGCTAAAAATACTTTATTTATGTTTGTTCCATTTCCCCAAAGTAGCATTCCATATCTGAGCACTGTTTATACTGCCATATGCAAAATAAGCTATTACAAAAGTATTTCTATTTGCCACTTGTGTTAATTTGTATAGGACAAATGAAAAGCAATTTATTTTATTACAAACCTTCTTAATTTGATCTTTCCAATTAAGTTTAGATTCAAATTTATCAATTAGTCCTAAAAAAGTAACTGAACTATAATTTTGTTAAAAAGCACCAACGTAATTAATATCAATTTTATTGTTCTAAAAATTATTAAAATTTAGTAAATTTGTCATATATAAATAAATTTTTAGATTAATAATATTTAACCATTTTATAACTAATGTCAGAGTTTCAGTTATGTCAAGTTTATGTCTTTCTAATGTCAAATGTTTATTCGTAGTCAGAATTAATGAAACATTGCCAACAAATAATATTGTTTTCACATGTCTAGGAACAAGCCTGTAGTGTACTTTTTATCCATAACACTCCTAAGAATTTCATTAACCAAGTTAAAAGCAGCATCACTCATAGTTTTTTTTTCTGAATACCATATTGATTTTGTTTAATTATATTATTTTATTATTATTATCAGACTTTCTCAGGCAGGCAGTCTAGACGACTGTTAAGTGCCTGTATCCGGCTATTCCCTGCAAATTTTTATTCTTGCAGTAGAGTACATGCTTGTTGAGTCTGTTCTTGAATATGGTTATATTTTGGGCTGAGATTATGTCTTCTTGCTACTCGATTGCTCAGGAAATGTTTGTGAGTGTTGTTATGTGAGAAGCTGCTGCGTAGTTTGTGGTGGTGGCCTCATAGGTAGTCATTTTCATTAGGTATAAATATTTTATGGAATTCCTGAAGGTCGTAATGTCCATTTAAGATTTTATACGACTCAATTAGATCTCCACGGTCTCTGCGATCCATTAGCGTTGTGAGCTTCCAAAATTCGAAGAGTTCCTCATATGGCCATCATTTTAGTAGACGTGGTATTTTAGTAAAGCTGCGCTGGACCTTCCTAAAAGTTCAATGTATTAAAAAAAGTCGGGGTTCCAGATTTGAAAGGCGTATTCTAGGATTGGTCTCATAAAGGTTGAAGCATCATTTCTGGTGACAGGACCCCAAAAGCCTTCTTAACGAGATATATTAGACTTTTAGCTATCTTAGATATCGATGTTATATGTTCTGCATATTGAAAATCCTCTGTAATTTTCACCCCCCAGTCTGTTTGCATTTTGACTTCCCTCAGTTCCGCATCTCCCAAATTATAAGTCAGTCGGGGATTGCGACTGCCTATGTGCAAGACTGAGCACTTCGAGACATTAAGATTTATGAGCCACTAGTTTCTGCCCGCGACTTCGTCTGCGTGGACTTCAAAAGTGTGTCCAGCCATACTTTTATCCCAAAAGTACCCTATGTGTTAATGGAGGTTATAAACTATCTGTCTGCCAAATTTCATCCAAATCCATACAGTAGTTATTTCGTGAAAGAATAACAAACATCCATACATACAGACTTTCGCGTTTATAATATTAGTAGGCTTTTTTTATTTAGGTCATTTTTGTATCATCGGCAAAGATGCTGGATTTACACTGTAGGAAATGGGGGAGATCAAAGGTGTATATAATATACAAAACTGGGCCCAATACTGAGCCCTGCGGCACACCACTGCATATTTCTCAGTTGTCTGACATGGTTTCACCCACTCTCACTTAGAGGGTTCTTTGTCGTAACAATGCCTCAATCCAAGTTAATGAATTTCTTCGTATTCCCACAAATTCAAATTTTTGAAGGAGCCTATTCGTAGGAACTTTGTCAAAGGCTTTTTCGTAGTCAAGGTAGATAATGTCGATAGGTTCTTTCTCGTTTAAGCTGACGTTTGGGCTGACGTCGGGCCCAGGGGTTGATTCCCTACCTGCTCGGCAGATATGTCGACGCTTTACCCTTTATTTGCATTACACCATCAGCCTCGCCCTAACACCTTTTCCGGCGCAATATCCGATTCGATAGGTGGCGGTATGGGGACGGTGGGGGTCCCGCCACAACAATCCATGATGATTTACAGTCGTTTAGTCACTATGGACGCAGGCATATTAGATTGGCTTACAAGTGTTTAATCAAGTTAAATTCAGTGGAGCGATGTGGGCAAAAACCATGTTGCTGTTCAGTTATAACTCGGTGGTAGCTGAAGAAATTTCTGATATGATTAACTATACTTTTTCTATAGCTTTGCACATCACGCTGGTTGGGCTTATAGGCCTGTAGTTTGATGATTGTAGTTAACTTCCTTTTTCGAATATTGCGGTCACTGTTTCTGTTTTCCAAAAATTGGTAGTGTTCAAGTCTCATATGATGTCTGCATTTTGGTTGCTAGGTATTCAGTGAGGTCAAATTTCTGCAATATTGCTACAGGAATGCCATCTGGTCCAGGCGAAGAATCTATTTTCATTTCTTTTATAATTCGTCGGATTTTGTCTTGAGTGAACAGTATTTGTTCAATGGAGTCCTCCACTCGGATTAGTGGGTCTAAAAAGGCAACTGGTTCAGCGACTCTTCTTGATAAAACTTTTGAACTGATCTGCAAACACCTTAGCAATTTCGTGTGTTTGTGTCACTGTTCGGCCTTCACTATTGAGCAGTGCAGTTGTAATGCTAACTTTGGATGTAATTTGCTGCCTAATATAGGAGTAAATGTTTTTGGGTCCAGCGCGCAGTACAGCCTGTTCATATGTAATACGGGCTGCTCTGTTATGGTTTATCAGTTTGTTGTTTAATTTTCTGTAATACTTGTAGTGTTCGTCAAGCCGGTCAACGGTAGGTATCTGTTCCATAGCGCCAGTTTATGGTTTATGAGTTTTTTGGTGTCGTTTGATATCCACGGCTTATTTGTGGTATTATGACTAGTTCTCGTTCGCGGTACGTATAAGTTGATTGCTTCTCTGAGTGCATTGAGAAGGATCTCAAATTGGCTTTTTATAGTTAAGTTTTTTTTTAGATTGAGACAGCTATTGTAAGGGATTAAAGTAAGTATAACATTGGTATTGCTAAGAAGTTCAAGCCATTTCAATATGTCGAATTGAATTTCGCATGGGTTTACGTCATTGGTCCCTCCTGCTATAATTACGTAGTCATCTTTCGATAACGTAGACAATTCACATCTGAATCAATTTAATACATCTTGTAGCTTTGCTCCTGATTTCAACACTAGGTAATCAGCTCCAACCAGAGTTTGTAGAATTTTCTGTACTATTCGTCCTTGCTGATCTGCCATGATTAGTATTTTCTTTTGTCTTTTTGATGCCCGAAGTCCTGAGTCCTTGGTTTCTTTTTGTATCACTCAATGTATTGGAAGTTTTTGTTTGTATGTTGTTTTCTGTGTTGCTCTCCGAATTGTTGGCTAAGACATGTAGTTGTATTAAATCTGGTGTCTTTTCTTGAAGTTATTTATGCGAGAAGAGAGTTTTGGAGTGCTGTTTGTGCTGTAACGTTTAGACAACAGAATCAGAAATAGAATTTTTATTTGTTGACAACGTTTTGTTCTTTCTCGAAATTGGTGTACGAATAATATTTTCTGCAGATCGACTTTTTTGTAGACTTAAATTACTTTCATTTATTTGTCCAAATCTTGTTTTAAGGGAAGTATTTTAATAATTTAGATTTTCAATTTCTTTAGTTGCATTATTTAACGAACAAATAACGAAACTTAAACAAGAATTACCTTGTTTAAGTTTCGTTATTTGTTCGTGTAATTCCCTTGTATCTTGGGTATCAATATATAAAGAGTTTGGAAGACTCAGTATCAGATTGGAAGACACAATACTGAGTGTCTGTAGTCTTATTCATTTAAGGTGGGATAAATTATTATTTTTTATTATTCAAGAAGATATAAGACGTTCTTAAATGCTTACTTGATTTGTGGCAATGTGATATTAAGTATTTGTAAGAAGAAATATATTGTAAAAACATTAAAAAAATATTTCATTCGTCTCTAGGTTCGATCCTGAGGTCAGTTAGTCACAGGGTGCGATCGCTCCTTTGCGTCAACAGAACAGTTGAAACTTATGTTGAAATAGCTCTTACTGTACAGAATGAGTATTAATGCGGCTTAGTAGTACTAATAAGTCGTAGGGATGAGGTCAATAACCTTCCTTTCGCTCATCAATGTCAACACCATTTAACACAAGCAACCATTTGAATAAAATGGTTTTTTGTTTTATATTTTGCTAATATTGCACTGGTTTTAAGTCCTTTCACTAATTTTTATGTTAAATTACATTACTTGTTGTGAAGCGTTTGTTGGCAAAGTCGGCATGTGTTTTTCAGACTTCTTCAATTATCATCGTTCAGCCAATTTACACAGTACCTTAATGAATTATACATCTGATTTAAACAATCTTCTTCATGGATCACTTTGTCTATTGGTCAATGAAAATCCGTTCAGTAGTTTTGAGTTTATCGCGGTTAGACCGACAGGGTACGACAGGTGGCGGGGGGGGCTTTTTTTATACATAAAATATTTCTAAGTGATTCAGTTGGGGTATGATTTCACTTGATTAATCTTTTTTTTTTATTGTTCACAGAACGAATCAAAGTTGAGAGAGATCCTAAAAGAATTTTAGAAAATCTTAAACATCAAGAGGACAAGTTCCGGCAACTAGAAGAAAAAGAGGACACTGATAAAGTAAAAGAAATTAAAGAAAAAATTGCATGGAAAACTGTGCTGCAGAAAGCTGAAGGACAGAAAGTTAAAGATGACCCTATATTACTAAAGAAATCCATAAAGAAAATGGTAAGAATGTTATAATGGTACTTAAACAGAGTATAGACCAACATTATAATAATTGTATCAATCATAGTTACGAAACTCAATTCCTTCTTACTTGTCCTATTACACTTTGTGCTGGATTTTACCAATATAAGTATAATAATTATATCCCTGGGATAAGTAAATTTTGACAGGTAATGTAACAATCTTGGTTGGTTCTTTGATACTTGTTTCCCACTCAGGTAAAATTTTTATTTAAATATATAAAATTTTGATCCAATAAAATGAATACAAATAAATAAAATTGAAGTGTCTGTTTGTTATGTTAAAATAATAGTTTTTTTAAGCTCATACAGGTATTTGCACTATACTATGCCTAAGGATCAGTTTTTCAACTTTTTTCTGTCTGTTCCGGCTAATCTTCGAAACGGATGAATATTTTACTGACAGGTTGATTATATAAGTTGTAACTTAGGCTAATTATAACATAATTATACGCGGGTGAAACCGCGGGGCACAGCTAGTTTTATATATTTTGATTTTTGTCTTCTCCCATACAAAAACATAATGTCCATGATGGTAGTAGTGTATTTTCATAAAAGAATAAAAGTGACAGCACATAAATCAACTTCAATATTTTTCTATTACTTTCTAGGATCAAAAGAAAAAACAGAGTAAGAAACAGTGGGAAACTAGAATACAGAATGTTGAACAAAAGAAGGACGAGAGACAAAAGAAGAGGACGGAAAATATTGCCAAGAAAAAGAAAGAGAAAAAATCTAAAATTATTAAAACATCAGTAAAAAGAGGACGTGTTGTGATATGATTTTTTTTTTGTTTTTTTTTACATTCTTTTATTTTCAAGCCTAATTAATTAAAATTACAGACTTGAATACTAGAAATAAAAAAGGGTCAAAGTTGCCAAAAATCTTGTTTCGTTTTTATTCCAGTATCATGTAGTATGTTGCTTCGCTAATAACCAGCCGCCTAGCTCTACTCGTCTAGGAGTTCCAGTAGCAGCCACTGAAGTACACCTTCAAGTCATTCCAGCAATACCTTGGATAAAATCTCATCATAACTAACAAAACGAGCCTAAACTCCGCACACCTAGCTTTATTCGTCTAGATTAGAAAAATATTTCCTTGACCAGTTTGTTCGTACTAAATGCGGAAAGTATCGAGATTGGTAGTGTCAAATCTTTTGTATCCGTACAGCGATCTTTTTCAAAACGAGCTGCTGCTTGCAAGAGATACAGGTGACCGAACCGACACGACTAACTTTGCAGTTAATACAATGTCGTAAAGAATGCAATTACCTTAATAATTCAAGATAAATCTTTGAAAAGCATTAACGCATGCTTAGCGAACTCTAAAGTTACAATACATTTAATATTATTATTTATTATAATGCTTTTCAAAGATTTATCTAGTATGCAATTACCTTAATAATTCAAGATTTATTAAATTTTTAAATTAAATTAAAGTGTACGTCTTTTAATTTAATAAGGTTTAGGGGATTAAATTTTTTATAAATGTAGCTACTTAAGATATGTCTTTGAAAAAGCATTAACGCATGCTAAGCGAACTCTAAAGTTACAATATTAAATGGAAAAAGAATACGGTCGCGAACAGGTTTCGTAAGCCACACACAGGAGGTCGAGATGGCTTAGTTGGTCAGAGCGCCTGGAGTATCTATCCGGGAGGCGCAGGTTCGAAACCTGTTCGCGACCGTATTCTTTTTCCATTTAATATTGTAACTTTGTAGCTACTTAGCTGTTGCACACGTGTAAATATAAAAAAAAGTGTATATTTGCACGCCATATTGTGTGGAAGTATATGTGAACATTTATTTATTTTTAACCGACTTCCAAAAAGGAGGAGGTTATCAATTCGGTTGTATTTTTTTTTTATGAACCGATTTGGGAAATTATTTTTTTATTTGTAAGGATTTACTTTCAGATTGGTCCCATTAAAATTTTATGAAAATTGGTTTGGTAGTTTGGTATTTAAATCAAAATAACTGAAAAATAATACGTCGTCCAAGTAAACGAAATGGTGTATTTTGCTTTCTTGTGACTTTCCGGTAGTGTTTACGGTCTCTAGAATAGTTCTAATGAACTGCCTATTTTCCAGCTTCATCATCAGATGATGACGATGATGATGAAACCGGAAGATTGCCCAAAAAACGGAGTGTATCTAATTATATATGTATGTAAGTATGTTTGTGAGTTTCTCTATTCCACCATAACTTCTAAATGAACTGATTTCGATATATGGGGTATCGTTAGAATCCTTACACTGTCCCGTGAGTAGCATGCGTTAGTCAGATTTTAATTTAATTTTTTAATCAATTTCATTTTGTTTTACGCAGTTCATTACTCTCTTTTGAAATCGCCTCAGATCTAGATTTCCTACTTTGATATAAGCGTTTCTCCCCTTCTTTGCTCGTCTCAATTAAATGGATCATACCCATATGGACAGCGCGTTGAGTAGGTCTACCCATATTCACTTCCGATAAATCAGTTATGGAACGCAAGATTCACTAAAAAGTAAGAAAAAATAATTTTTAACAAAAAAAGAACCGACTCCAAAAATCTCTTTGAAAGGTAAAAATGCACTAAAAAGTATTAAAATGATTGCATTATTTACTTACTAGGTACAATTTATATAAAAATATTTTTTTACTTTTAGAGGATTCTGAATAAAATCAATTTATTAGGACAATAATATACAATTAATATTATTTTTGGAGTCGGTGGCACTAAAGGATAATAAACGTGTAAGTACATTCATGAAGTAGCTTAATACGTTCGCTTTAGGCAGTTGTTGTGTTCATTTGTAAATAGGTTCAATTAGGTATAATACATTATCGTAATAATAATGATGGTTAATGTACCTTTAAATATACTTTGCAAATTTTAGGAAACTTCCTACATATTTTTAAAGTTTGGCTGGCACCGACTCCAAAAATAATAATAATTGTATATTATTGTCCTAATAAATTGATTTTACTCAAATCCGCTAAAATAAAAAAATAATTTTTTTTATATAAATTGTAGTAAGTAAATATGCATTTTTACTTAACAGAGAGATTTTTGGAGTCGGTTCTATTTTTTGTTAAAAAATATTTTTAATACCTGTGTTTGCACCACCAGCTTCTTACAAATAAAAATACTGAATACTGCAAGAGGGAGTTTGTTTGCGCATACACTTGTACTATAATATCTCCTGCGTACTTGGCTAATCTCCATGGAGATAGGCCGCCGTGACCGGAAGAACTGGAAAGTTTAAAGGTGCTTACTTTTAGTACCGCTCTCTGGGCGCGTTCTAGCTTTAACAAGTTTCTCTTACATACACCACCCCAGGAGGAAATACAATAAGTCAAAAGAGATTGGCATAAGGCATAGTAAACTATTTTCAATATCTTAGAGTCTGCGGCGTGTCTGAGATGTTTAAAAATGTTGATAAGTTTCCGAATTCGTCCTGTCAATAGTTCAATGTTCGGTATAAAGCTTAATCTTTCATCCATGATCACACCTAGATATTTGATAGTTCGTAGCGGCATTTCGTAGTTTGGAACAGTTGCAAGTGGAACTTGTTGTGTGATTATGCGCGATAATGGAAAATAGTCTTTTATCCAATTCCTTTGGTGTTTTAATAAGTACTTAATACTACTTATTTCGTTTTATCCACATTAAGTGACAAGGTATTAGTAGATAACCATTTTGTTGTTTTGTTAAAGCCTTTGTGCTGCGTTAAAGAGTTGCTCCCAGTCGTGCCCCGTGAAAATGAGTGCCGTGTCATCTGCAAATGCCAATGGTTAGTTTACCGTTAGTTAGATCCAACTCACAAATATCATTAACGTATAGTAGAAAGAGTGTGGGTCCAAGGATGCACCCCTGCGGAACTCTGTATTCCACGGAAAGACTATTACTTGTATGTTCACCGATTTTAACGCATTTAGTTTGATTAGTGTCAGGTAACTTGGGGTCAGGTCCAATTGCTTATCCCTGACTCCGATATTATCATTTGCTCAACCTCTTGCTTAACGGGAGCTTGCAGTATTTGGTATCGAGTTATTGTCAGATGATTTTGCTAACTTCTCCGCTAGTTCATTTCCAATGTTTTAATGTTTAGTAAAGCATAAGCGGACAACTTAGGTTTTACAGTATGCGTAACTTCTCTTATAATATTCCGCATTGATTTGGGATTAGACTGGCTAGCTTTTATTAGTTTGTCTCGCTCATATTGTTTTTATAGGTTTAAAATAAATACCCTTGGAACTCAACTTCAAGGCTCTGGTCAATGAATTAACAAAATATTCAGGGGCTACATTTGTGTTTGGAAAATCATAAACATATGAAAATTCCATAATTTTAAGGAGACTTTCTAGCATAGTCAGTTTTTGTTTTAGTCATTACTAGGTTTTCTACTCTAACTAATCAATAATAATGGTTGTGTTCAAGATAAATCTTTGAAAAACATTAACGCATGCTTAGCGAACTCTAAAGTTACAATATTAAATGTATTTTTTTGACATAAAATACCTTATTATGGCGTATGTATAAGATTTAGGCATATGGCTTCACGGACTTTTTTAGATGTACAAAAGAGCGATATTTTTGGAGAACATTATATTTACGTAGGTATCACTAACTATTACACCAGTGCACGCGGAGAAAGCAGTTCGGCAGCGCTTTTTCTTCCGACTTGCTTAACAATAATTTTTAACAAAAAAAAGAACCGACTCCAAAAATCTTTCTGTGTAAAATTGCACTAAAAAGTTATAAAATAATTGCATTATTTACTTACTACAATTTATAAAAAAATATTTTTTTAATTTTAGAGGATTCTGAATAAATCAATTTATTAGGACAATAACATACAAATATTATTATTTTTGGAGTCGGTGCCAGACAAACTTTAAAAATATTTAGGAAGTTTCCTAAAGTTTGCAAAGTATATTTAAAGGTACATTAACCATCATTATTTTTACGACAATGTATATACCTAATTGAACCTATTTACAAATGAACACAACAACTTCCTAAAGCGAACGTAATACGCTACTTCATGAATGTACTTACACGTTTATTATCCTTTACTGGCACCGACTCCAAAAATAATAATATTTGTATGTTATTGTCCTAATAAATTGATTTATTCAGAATCCTCTAAAATTAAAAAAATATTTTTTTATAAATTGTAGTAAGTAAATAATGCAATTATTTTATAACTTTTTAGTGCAATTTTACACAGAAAGATTTTTGGAGTCGGTTCTTTTTTTTGTTAAAAATTATTTTATTTCTTACTTTTTAGTGAATCTTGCGTACCATAACTGATTTATCGGAAGTGAATATGGGTAGACCTACTCAACGCGCTGTCCATATATATCTGTCGCAGATGGATTGTAGAATCCGCTGTTTTACAAAATCTCTAGCTGCTTTACAAAACAGTACTGTTTTATAAAACAGCTTAACAACGTTCAGCTGGATTGCCATTGCGATACGTTTAACAAAACTGCTACCCACCTTTAGACGTAATGCAGAATGACATATCTACAGTGGGACAGGTTTGTTTATTGTTTAGGTATATCAAATGGATAGTCACCATTCAAGTAAAAAAGCGTACTCTGATTTACTTTACTGTATTCTGATTTGACTTTCCGTGGCTGGGTCGACGGAGCCCCGCTTAGCGGGGCTCCTATTTTTGTGTCCGTAAGGTTAGAAAAAACCTAAACACGAAGAGGATGACGGGGGCTGTTCGCTCGCTACGCTCGCTCACGGGCCCCCGTCATCCTCTTCGAACCTAACCTGTCCGTGTCGGGATACACGAAACTCCCGAGCTCGCTTCGCTCGCTCATGGATCAATTTAATTTATTTTCTTTCATAATCCCGATATATTGTCGACTATTATAGTGGTTTAGTATTTACGTCATAAAAATTTTTCATAATTTTTTTGCTATTGACAAGTAAAATAAAGTTAGGTTATTATTGTTAGGACATACAGAGCCGACAAAATTTCGAACTAAAATCAACAATCTGACAGTTAGGCAGTTCATTAGAACTATTCTAGAGACCGTAAACACCACCGGAAAGTCACAAGAAAGCAAAATACACCATTTCGTTTACTTCGACGACGTATTATTTTTCAGTTATTTTGATTTAAATACCAAACAACTGAACCAATTTTCATAAAAATTAAATGGGACCAATCTGAAAGTAAATCCTTTCAAATAAAAAAATAATTTTCCAAATCGGTTCATAAATGACGGAGTTCTGAGGTAACAAACATAAAAAAAAAAAAAAAAAAAAAAATACAACCGAATTGATAACCTCCTCCTTTTTGGAAGTCGGTTAAAAATACCCCACACCACCAACAACATTTAAGGATAGCTGAGAGATGTAGCCGAATGTTATATAGCCTATACTCACGAACCACTCCTCACGAAGTCACGAACCTGGCTATCATATACAAAAATATTTTTTCAAATGCGATTGTTAGTTCCAGAGATTAGCGCATTAAAACACACAAACAGTCAAAAATACTCTTCCGCCCTATAATATAGTATAGATACCATGTGTAGTATGAAGTGTACAAAATTACACACAGTGGTTGTGGTTATATTATTCTCTTCAGCTTTTTTTCAGCTTTTTCAGCTTCGCCCGTGATCTAGATGACATCCTTAGACAAGGAAGTAGATTAGTAGAGGTTGAGATATCTATAATATTTATGAGATGATAGAAGAAATGAAAGCGGCATGTAAGGCAGAGCGAGGGATTTATAATTTTTCATTGCACTGCGATGCGCGGTCTAGTACGGTCGCATTTGCGCTGCTCACTGTGAACGAATATTTATTCGCGATTTGCGCGGCCGTAGCCGCTGCCCGATTTTCGTTGCTAACAGTTCATAGCGAACGAGCTGCTGGCATTTATCAAGCATGCCATCGACTACATGGACGAGGTCAGCATCTTGCAGATCTGCAAGACCGCCTTCAAGGAGGATGAGATAAGCAGTGCCAAGTTGCTGCTTTTCCAGACGCTCGGCAAAGTAGGCCAGATGCCGTCCCGCTCTAGGGATGGTACAGAGAAGAGTCTCCAGGACATCGTCACCCTGATGAAGGAGACCGACCCGGATGACGTGCCCGCTTTTGTGGTGAAGGACCTGCATAAGCTGCCGCCCATCACATTCGATCACATCGACGTCACCAGGCTGCAGAAGGATATAACAACCCTGAAAACGAGCCTGGCCGAGGTGCAATCCAAGCTGGAGGTGTCAAATAACACCATTAGTGAACTACGTGCCGAATTTGTGTTATTGCGCAACGTTGTTTCGGCAAGTAGGTCACCTGACGTCACTAATGTGAACGCACGTCGCGGAGCGCAAAACGCATCCATCGGCAGTTTTGAGTCGGCGAGCTCAACAACGTCACCAACATTCGAAATTGCATGCGTTGCATCGCGTTCCGTCGTCGTCCCTGCCTCGACTCCGGTAGAGGAAACAACACGTGTAGGTACGTCGACCCCTAAACGAGCCTACGCAGCTATTGTCGCTGCTAACCAACCTGCTGAGTCGCAAAACTTGCAGACAAGGCGAGCGGTAAAATCAATGGGGGGTAAACAGAGCTGTCCTAAATTGTTGGATAATAAGGATTTGAAACAGCGGGGTCCAGAAAAAGACACGTGCGATAAGGATGGCTTCATCAAGGTGGAGAAGAAGAAGAAGAAGCCTCCTTCTCGGAACCAGTGCGGTACCGCGCTCGCAGGACCCAACATGCTTCTGCGTCCAGCAGTACCTACAACGCAGCTGTACGTGTCCCGCCTACATTACTCCACGAAGGTCGAGGAGATCGTGGAGTATGTCCGAGTGAAGACCAACTGCAGTTTGGGGGTGGATCAGTTGGAGTCGCGCCACAACACAAATTTTAAATCGTTCGTGGTGCGAGTTCCGACTCAGCATCTTGAGACCTTCCTCAAACAAGAGTTTTGACCGAAGGGTGTCATTTACCGACGTTTTCGCGACCGGCTACGCAACACCAGTCAACGAAACACGATGCCGTCACTTCGTGTGCAGTAGTTATAAAATACACAAAAAATAAACAATTTATAAATACACTAATACATATTATTATTACAATAAAACTTTATTGTAACAATAAAACTTTATTTATAACTACTGCACACGAAGTACACAAAAATAAACAATTTATAAATACACTAATATATTAGTGTATTTAAAAATTGTTTATTTTTTGTGTATTTTATTTTATAGGCCAAAGTTGCCTGAAATAAAGGATATATTATTATTATTATAAACCGAAACCCAAATCTGCAGTTACCAACCTAGAGATGGTTCTAGCTAGGTCCTACACCTATTCCTAGTCTTTAAAAATACGTGATCCAAATACCTGTTACACTTAGTCTCAATTACTTAACGACTATGGTACGCGTACCTACTTAGTCCCTACAGACTTACTAATTACACCTTTATTTATAAAATGATCCCTAGCAACACTACTTCCTTTTGCAGTTATTGATATATGAGGGCGTAAATGTGCCTGTTATTATGCAACATGATCTTCCCGGAAAACTTTTATTCTTATTTGAAATCCATAAAATTATTGTCCATCTCTATTACTTGACAAGAGGTTTTACCGATTTGATTATTACTTCTTAACATTCACCCAAAATGTAATTTCATTGACATATCTAAAGAACTGACTAGCTCTGAGTCTGGAGCGTTACTCAGGCCTATGCTTAACAATAGGATAGTTATGGCTACGGTAATAGACTGGAACTAAAACGTTATAGGCAAAAAGTAAAAATAAAAACTTGGGTATCTAAGTGTCAAATAATGGTAAGCAAGCACTGTCAGCGACACATTTCTGAGAGGAGTTCTTCGTTTAAGCGGACTGGGGCAACTCCTAAACAGATATGGCGTTACCCCGGTCGAACTAACAAGATAAAACCTTTATCTACGACCATTTTCAAATAATAAACGCTCTAACAGAAAGGAAATGTCATTTATTCGTGATAATTAGTAACTGTATGTACTCTATTTTTTTCAAATTGCGTTGCTCGTCTAAGCTCTACATTCGGGTACACAATAAATAAATTGAACAAAGGTACTGTTTTTTTTTTCACAATAGCCTCTTAGAAAACATGACAAGTGTAAAAAATTCAAATTTGGCTTATTTTAGGTAATACGCAATGGAAGGCTTATTCAGAAAATAATGCGTTCGTATCGTAATTCACATTACACTGTTTTACAGTCTACTTCACTAATCAAATAGATGAATTATTCTATGTACCTAACTAAATTCATATGAACACATTTTTTCTTAAATCTAGGTGCATTAAAAGTTACACACCATGCTAAATAACTACAAAGACAAAATATTAGGTACCTAATGGTATATTTTCTGTTTAATATCAATCCAATCAAATGGCAGAATCAGTCACAAAGTTGTCGGTAAATATGACATTAATTAATATTGTGGTCTAGATTCAAATAACTATAAACTTTAAAACGTCAAAGTCATCGTTGTAATGTTGTGTACAGATATTCATGAATGATAAGTATGCTAAAATATTGTATTTATAAGTAAGTATTTCCAAGTAAATGGGACCGTAAAGTATTTGGGTAGGCCTAAATCAAATCAAGAGCATGTTTTTGTTCAGTTTAGAGATATTTATAATGCCATTAAAGACGATATAATATAACTTTATGAATCCTATATGCATGAATACCTTACGCAACTGATGACAAAATATACGGTTTCAACCCGAAATTATATTGATCAAAATGTATTAATTATATTTATTATATATATATATATATTAGAAGTGCATGCTAACTACAGGCTGGTCGCATGAATTTGTTTTAAATGCGTAGTGTCTTAGTGGTTCCATAGTTCAGACGTTTCAACCGAAGAACCTACTTTACGATCCACCTTTAACTTCATGTAACTTTTGAAAACTACTAAATCCAGGATAAGGGCAACCAATTCGGTTTATTTACTACTAAATAGAGGTATCCGCGTTTCGATACGAAATTTGGCACCTCAATCCATACGGATATTTTTTATATACTTTTTACTGGCAGAAAACAATCACTCCTTTCCTCTTGCTCCCGAAGTAGTTTGGGGCGTCTATTAGAATAGGTACATTATAGGGGCATTGCACACAGGCGTGAAACTATTTTTGTAGGTTTTCCGTCATTTTATGAAATTTAATTAGGCTTTTGTTCAATATAAATTCAAGTTTGTACACAATATAAAAGTATTTTTAATGATGCTGT
The DNA here is from genome assembly GCA_935421205.1 of Xylocampa areola. Classification (NCBI taxonomy): domain Eukaryota; kingdom Metazoa; phylum Arthropoda; class Insecta; order Lepidoptera; family Noctuidae; genus Xylocampa; species Xylocampa areola. Next base: position 15,128,848 of record OW285201.1, read on the forward strand.
GCTTCGTGCAAGAACAGCTGGATCGTTTAAAGCTCTAACAAAAACACAGCATCAATTTTATTTTATTACTTGTAAATATGCAAGATTTAAGAAATTCTACCTGACTGTCACGAAATCCAGAAGCTGGGTAATGCTTTTGCGTGTATTTCTAGTAAATATATATTTACCTATACAGATATAAGCATTAGTAATGATGTTTTGGAAATCTGGGTACCGAATTCGAAGTATTATTTTCAATCATAAAAGACGTAGTGGCGGTGTTTTACCAAAGACCGATGGTTACTGTAATGGAATACGCAATATTATTGTCATTATCCGCCCACTCGCACTTAAGTTCAGTACCCAATGTTAAGTGGTTTCTACACTAAACTTATGAATATTTCATAATAAAATATATTCTTAACATTACATTTTCTTACAGGTCAATAACGAGAAAGTTGACAACTTTGTGGCGTTTTGATGCTTATTTTGAGCTGTAACATGGTTCTTCTAAAAATTCTGTAATGGGAACTTGGTTTACCATTACTATGGTTTATACCAATTATAACAATAATATTAACATGTTCTCTGGATAATGTTATGTACTTTCGTTTAATTTATTGATCAGTGCAGCTCAAAATATCATCGTTCATTTAATTTTACTGAGAATAACCGCTCAACTACAGAACACATTTTCGGTTATATACACCGACTTTCTATCTTTGAAACTGACCATCCTTTACGCTTACGACGGCTACATTTATATATAGCGACGCTACTCGAGAAGCAGAGCGAAATCATTTACAATTACAGTATTCTTATTATTATTTGACAAATAACTCCTCAATTAAGGAAGCAATGGCGATAATACTTAGCACATTTGATTTCAAAGCACATCTAAATACGGTTAATATTACAATATCTTAAAAAATATATCTAGTTACTGAAAATTAGATACCATAGTAAAATAGGGGCACATGTTTATTTAATGTGAAGTATTATTTGCCTCAGACCCCATTGTTACGTCAAATTAAGTGTTACATTGCTTCTCGAGTAGGGATATGGTTACAACAACCAATAAAATTAATAATATAAATAGAAATGTTAAACCTAGAACATAATTATACAATTATTCAACCAAAACGCCATTATAAAGTCACCAGTTAAGTAACTAATATATAATATTATGTATTATCTTTATAAAACGAATTTGGTATTATAAACCCAATTTTTTTTTCGGTGGCGTGCAATAGCGAGATTCCATTATGGAACCTACATAGGTGTTCAAATTCTTCAAAATATAAACTAACGTAACTTAGCTATAAAGATATTAAAAAATAAACTAAGCTATTAGTATTAAAAACAACTGTAAATAGCAACAACTGATTATGAATAAAAAGCCTCCAAATAGAAGTACTCTTCCTTCCACATAACATGAACAAAATAAATAAAATTAGAAGATATAAAAAAATATAAGTATATAAGATAAAATTTGAGAATATAGTAATAATTCCTATGACATATTAGCATAAGGCTTATTCGCTTTAGATATTATAGCCTCGAATCTTAGAATTAGCATGTGTGTACACATATTGTGTTTAAATATTTAATAAAACATTACACTTAAGTATATAATTTTATAAATTGCAGCAATAATTTTTCAGTGTATAACACTTCAAGAATAAATATTATGGGTACGGAGAACACAACAAATACTTCCAATAACCATAACATGCACAAGGCTTTGCCAATGGTACATTGCACTTCACCAAGTTTAACTTATCCTACAGGTGCAACAACATGAAACTAATGTAATGTCCCACAGCTAGGTGTATAAAAGTTGTCTTTAAAAATATTCGAAATACATGCATAAATATGTATACGAAACTACACACATATTTCTATTTAATAATATGTCTTTGGAGAATAAAGTACATCAGAGCACTGGAAAATATAAAATGCTCCTCATACGTCTCCACTGACTGTTACAACATACAACTTAGGTACATTATCTAGAACTAAATTAATATGTTCTAAAAATTATAAAAATAACATACTCTTATAACTTCTTCAAAATAGAAAAATAAAAATTGTTTTATGTTTGTAATACTGCACATTCACATTTACTCTAAATCAGTCAAAGCAATGTTATAGAAAAGATATCAAACAATAAAAATATATCCAATAAACGTACAATAATTGTTGCATGTATGATCTGGTTTTATATCACTGTTCACATTAAACAGCTGTTTTATTTTTAGTTAAAATAATTAAAGGTGGATATAACAATTTCAGCACATTCAAATATATTCAACCTCCCTTCTGAAAATATATGAGAACATGTTCAAATGGCTATGTTACTTAGTCTAACTGTATTAACCTACTAACTAAAGCCTAAATTTAAATGGTAATAATAAAGCAAGTCATGAGGCGGGATATTTGCATCAGTCTTGTGAAATTCTCAATTGTGAAAATTATTACTGTCATTTATTTATCTATTTGGTAATCTTGTAAAAAAGAAACGGTTTAATTTATCTGTATTAATTAGTTACTTTGTATTTATATTAAGCCATTGCGGCATATGTCATCAGTTTAGCTCTGATTTCAAAGAGGAAAGAGTGGCATCAAGCACTCTGCCAGTTGCATATCCAGGTATGTTCAGGTAGGCCGGTTTGTCATGTTCACATATTCCTGGCTGGGTGCAACAGCGGCCCATAGCCGGGCCAACAGTATGCGGGCCTCCATGACTGCCACTTGCTTCTGATGTTGTCCCTTGACAAATCATTTTATGATTTGTAAATTGCTCCAATGAACGAAGCTGTTCCCCACAGTTGTCACACTTCAATTCCCTAGCATGTACTTTCTTGTGGCTATTCAGTGATCTTGAATTATCAAAAACTTTGGTGCACATGTCACAATATTTCAATATTTTTTCTCCAGTGCACACTACCTTGTGATTATTAAGTCTGTCTAATGACATATAGCGTTTATTATTGCACAAATCACACTTGAATTGTTTCTGGGGTACACGGCCTGTGTGGACTTGCATGTGTTTACGTAAATTGCTCTTATCTTTAATATATTTGGAGCACACTGAACACTTGTTGACATCTTTCCGTGTATGATTTGCATCTAAATGTCGGCGTAAATGTGATTTCTTGTGAAATGGTTCCAAACATATCTGACATCTGAATGGTTTTTGTGCAGGGTGTACTCCTGTTAAATGTGTGTTGAATTCTAAAATAGTGGGGTAGCTCTTTCTGCAATGGGGGCAATGGAAAAGTTTGCGACATATTCCCCCACTTGAGTCACAAAATGGGTCAGAGCAGTCATCACAAAACGAATCCAACCCAACTGGTGGTGTTACTGTCTCTGCTTGAAACTGTTCCAAGTCAGTTTGTAATGGATCCCTGTCTGGAGTGCCAGCACCGGGAGGCTCCTGTTTCACTTTAGTCTGATCACTGTGTTCTGAATAGTCGTCCTGTGAGGGCAGATTCCGAGAGGTGCTGGCCAGCATCCACCAAGGGTTGTAGTGCCATGCCCCCAGACCTGAGTGTACCGTCTGTTCTTTGATGTCACTTGTTTTTGTTTGTGTTTCAGCATTAGAGAACCCAGGAAAACTTGGTAACTCTTGATTTTTTGATCGTGATGATTCAAATAGGCTGTGTTGAGATATCAAGTTTTCATAGTCACTTGAATCCAACTTTCTTTCATTTCTGTCGCCTTGATCTCTTTTAGACATTATTTTAGAACAATTTCTGGAAACGAAATTTGTATATCAATAACAATTTCATTTTGGAGAAAATGTATGTGTAAACTGCAACATCATGAAACGTAAACAAACAACGCAATTACGCGCCCAAGTAAACACAAGCACAACTATTTTAATCTAAGCACTTCATGAATCTAAACTAACTATTTAAATCAAATATAAAATATAAAACATTTTTGTTGACTAAATGAAACATTTTATTATAATTAATATTGAGAATAAATAAACAAGGGAAACAGATACTCCTTGTTGTGTATATAAATCATTATTTTGGACGTATTTTCCATGGAGAAAAAGTATTTATTGAACTCGGTAGTGTAACACAAAGTTAATAAGCAATAATATGATAGTTATAATACATACTTTACTAAGCCTTTCCATAAAATTCTCAATATTCTCATAAAACTATTTTTATAGAACATCGGCCATTTTGTTTGATTAGTTTATAATTTTTTTATTGTCTGGTTGAAAGCTTGGTAACACAGGCTTTTAAGTTGACAGGTTGAAGGTTGACAGTACTGGAAAGTAAAATTGGGAACCAGTGTTGTTCCTGATACGGCAATTGCCGTCAGCCGTAATATACGGCATTCAGCCATTCTAAACATTAAAAATACGGTAAATGTTAGCCAATGTTGTCATTATCCTTGAAGGACAGTACAGGAGTAGTTATAGCGGGCATACCCCTCTCGCCACTGGTATACGAAACCCAATCGTACCTGTTTATAAAAACTAGTTGAACGCCATTTTGACACATAACGTGTAATATTGTCATTTGGAACAAAGCTCCCGGGCAAATCACCCAATGATGCCTCTACTTACAGACCCATAGCTATCGTCGGTTCTCTGTAAAATTGCTGAACATTTGGTCAAAATTAGCTTAGAATGGTTTATAGAAAATAATAATCTATTATCTTAAAGTCAATATGGATTTAGTAGAGGTAGAAGTGCTATGGAGGGGCTCGTGGCTAAGTAACAGCCGCACAGATCGATCGATCGAGGTTAAGCTGCGCTTGCCGTGGTCGGTCTGTGGATGGGTGACCATCATTTCATACCTCCGTGCCTCGGAGAGTATATATCTTATATCGTCGGTCCCGGTTGTCAAATTAAGATTTATGAAAGCCGTTACGGGTAGTCAGAGGGCTCCATGTAAAATACTGATATTATGATGCATCTGGTTTGACTGGAATGTTGAATGTTGAATGTTATTGGGAAAAGGCTAGGCAGATATAGAAGTGCTATGGATTGTATTAGTATACTAATAACTGATATTAGGAATTCATTTACCTCAAATGAATGGGTGGCTGCAGCATTCTTAGATATTACTTCGGCATATGATAACGTCATTTTAGACGTACTAATAAGACAACTTATATTTAGAAAATCCAATATAAATTCAGACATTTATGGCAGGGACTCCCACAAGGCTCCGTTCTAAGCCCTTTATTATATAATACTAGATGACCCGGTGTACTTCGTATCACCTCGAACGTCAAATGTTTGACAGCAAAGTAGGTAGAACAGTTTATATGGGCAAAAGTAATTGTTGTTTTTACTATCTTCCTTGCAATTTTTCTACATTTTCTCACCGTTTAAACCTTCCCTGGACTACGACAAACATTTCAAAACCAAAATCAGTTACATCGGCCCAGTCGTTCTCGAGTTTTAGCGAGACAAACGAACAGCAATTGATTTTTATATATATAGATTTGTACATATGACTTAGAACACTACCTTGATAACTAACAATATTAAAATTATACAGCACGCAGATGACTTACTATTATACCACTCTAATCGATCAATAGATAAAGATTTCAACTTACTATCTACTTCTTTATTATTTCTTAAAAATTTGTTAGATAATAACGGTTTACAGTTATCTCCTTCCAAAAGTACTGTAGTCCTTTTCCCTAGAATGAGATTACCTCCCCCAGTTTTAATTAACTACGCAATTTAAATTATAATAGCATAATTCCCGTTTATTCTCACATTAATTATTCAATTCAATTATTACACTATTACATTCACTCATATACACATATCTGAAATCACACTCATCACAAAATTAGTACATTCACATTTGATTCTGCTTTAATTTTACAACGGATACATTTTGTTTTTTTCTTTCTCTTTTTAAATATAATTACAGTTTTCCTTCTTTTCTATTCTCATAGTCTGGTAAAATTATGAATTTACCTACTTAACCCTAACCGAGGGGCACTAGTGACCTGTAACACAGGTTATATTTAAAAACCTTCATCAGGCGCCAGTTTCTCACATAGGTGAAATTTAAGAAATTGTCTACATATTTAATTATAAGACCTTGACCTATTGTGAAGAGAAAATAAATATATTTATTATTAATATTTCCAGTACCTTAAAACACATTTAAAAAAAAAAAACAAAAATACATAATTTAAAAATATAAAATATAGTAGGCCACCGGCATCGGGAACAGGGTCCAAGCTATCGGTGGCTCCAGAGAAAGGAACCTCCTCACAATGCGTGCCGTATCGAGGAGTACTGCTTTCTGTATCAGGCCCTTGATCCAGCCGCCTAGCGAGAGCCTTTTTAGGTGTTGATCAAGGCTCTTCGCTATTAGTCCATTAGTGGAAACGACTATCGGTACAACGATTGCAGAGTCCACATTCCACATGTCGACAACCTCGTGCGCCAGATCAAAATATTTGATTTGTTTATCTTTCTCCGCTTTCACGAGGTTCTCGTTATGAGGAATAGTTTCAACAATCATTGTGCGGCGCTCGAATCGATATATCACCACTATATCAGGCTTATTGGCAACAATAGTCTTATCAGTAATGATAGATCGATCCCAGTACAATGTGATATGACCATTTTCAAGAACTGGGTCGGGTGCATTTTGGTCGGGTGTATACCTATAGTATGGCACCGTACACTCCACAAGGTTGTAGTGCAAAGCAAGTTGTTGGTGGATAATCCTGGCCACTAGATTATGCCTGTGCAAGTACTCCCCGTTAGCAAGACGAGAACAACCGGAGATGATGTGTCTAAGGGATTCACCGGGGCGATGACATGCCCGACATATGTCAACCGTCCCATCCTTTAGAATATACCTCCGGTAGTTGTTCGTCATAATAACTTCGTCCATAATTGCACAGACAAACCCTTCAGTTTCCCCAAAGAGATCACCGAAACGTAGTCAGGATACCGACGCGAGGAAATCTACATCAGGTCCATGAAGGGCCCGAAAAAATCGACTATTCTCCATTGATCCATACATGACTTCAAGAAAGTGCGTAGAGTTGTATTAATTTTATACAACTCCAGCACCCTCAAGAGCCACGCATGGGGCACGGAGTCGTAGGCCTTCTTATAGTCTATCCAGCATGTTGACATATTTTTGCGAGTACGTCGAACCTGTTGGCTTATGGTCATATCAATGAGGAGTAGCTCCTTGGTACCCTTCCTACATCCATTCTGAGAGGCAGACATGAACGAGTTATTTTCAATATGATTATAAATTTTTGCTCTCAAAATGGACGTAAGAAGTTTATAGACCGTTGGCAAACAAGTAATCGGCTTATAGTTTTTGGGTTCCGCGGTATCCTGGTCTTAAGGAGCAGGTAGGTAAGCCCTGTTGTTAGAAATTGAGGTAGCGATCCCGATTCAACGGCATGTTGGAATTGGGATACCAAGCGAGCGTGAGAACTGCGTAGCCATTTGATCCAAAAGTTGTGCAGTCCGTCTGGTCCCGGTGATTTCCAGTTTGGCAACGGACGAACTGCACTGGCTACGTCTTGGGGGTCGATGTTGATGTCCCCCATTTCCTCTAGTGGTTCGCACGCTTGCTCAACCACCCTCATCCAAGCACCCTCGTTGTGAACGACGGTCATCACCCAAATGTTGCGCCAAAACGAAGTCAAAATCTGGTGGATGTCCGTCATTCACATTTTGATCAGGTCGCTCCCAATTTCTGTAGACCCACCTTTAATCGCACTGGAACATGCGATTCTGGGTATAGCGATCCACTCGCCGTTTATACTTACGGATACGGCTTACCCAAGCATAAACTTTCTGCTTCAGAAAGCCGATACGCTCAGTGTTATTATTATTATTATTAAATATTTAGGTGTTATTTTAGACAATAAATTGTCAGGTGTTCGACATTTGGACTTCGTTGTTGGGAAGTGCGAACGTCTCCTTAATATTATATATTGTCTTGCTGGTGTTTGGTGGGGCGCCCATCCTTTCTCCTTCAAATTAATTTATAATGCATTATTCAGAAGTGTAATGGGTTACGGAGTATTTTTACTAGAGCCCTATTCAATCAAAAGCTTTAAGAATAATTACAGGAACAATGAAGTCGAGTCCTATTAATGCAGAGCAGGTTAAATGTGGGGAACCCCCCCTTACACCTACGGAGACAGTGTTTATCTGAGTTCTCCAGTTTTCAAACTACCACATAATTTCATCTTTAAAATTTCTCTCCGATCATGTTGATACTTCTAGCTTCTAGCTAATGAATTCATAAAAGTCTTCCAAGTTTAGTTTACATTTATCGAAAAAATGTAACCCTTCAAACTCCCACCCTACGTTCGTTGGTTCACCCTATTTTGTTCAAATTATGAATCTTTAGTGTTAATTTCGGATATTATTCTAAGCAAGGGGCATACCCTTGATAACAGTGATCAAAATGCTAATGTTACTTTTAATCCCATTGGCGCGATTGGCATCATATCTAAACAGACGCTTCAAAAATTTTTAGTATCACTTGCGTTGGGGTTGGAATGTTACACAAGCAATATAACATTGTTCAAAAGATAAAATCCCCTGTAGATATCAGCTTTCACGGGAGAATATTACGGAATTTTAAAGGCAGTTGAACATATCATCCTAATGAATTAAGGAAAACTGTTATTTTCTCCGATGCTCGTAGTGCTTTAGAGTCTCTGGTCAAATTTCCTTTCAGAAATCATAGTAATTTTCCTTTGATTATAGACATTAGAAAAATGCTATGTGCATTAAAAGATTTGAGAGTATCTTTCGCATAGATTTCAGGACATGTTGGTATCAGAGGAAATGAAAGAGCTGACCATCTGGCAAGGAGTCACTCTGTGAATTATTCAAGAAAATAAATATACTCACCTTACCATCCATAAACATATTTAGTAACATAAATGTATTCGTAAAAATATGGTCGAATTTAGTAAAAAGAGTGATTACCACAATTTAAATACTCGTAATAAGCACAAGCTTATAGTACAAGATATTATATTCTAAGACAAGCAAATAATTTATGGGTAACAGTGTTAGTTTCTACAATAAGATCCCCTCTAATATAACTGAACTGCCGGATTTCAAGTTTAACGCCCAGTTTCTGAAAGGCTGGTCAAAACATTGGTCAACTAACTCAACGGTTAACATAACAGCGCTGTCAAAACAATTTCAGTTTCTGAAACGTTGTTTAGAGAATAATTTACTAATCTATGATCATTTTGATTTGACATTCAGATTGTTTTGATTTCTGGTCACATTGTTTAAACTGACTAATATATCATTCAATAGTTCATTCTAAACTGTCAAAAGAAATATCAGCTGTCATCGTTGACACATATTTCCGCGAATTTTGAAATTGCTTAGGTTTCAATATTGAAGATTTTCGGATTTTACTTTTTATTAAACGCATATTAATGTCCAAAGCGTACTAAAGTACTAATCATTATATGGACGATAGGGATGCCTGGCTCACGATTCCTTCCTGCACACTGCGACCCACTGGCACCTTGCCTACTTGATTGTGGCGACATTTAGTTTGCTTTCAGCTTAAATGTTTCTAGGTTTTTTTCCTTTATTTTGACATTTTTGTTTTTTTTTTTAATTTATACAATTTATTTTATTGACATACAATTAAATGTATCGTATTATATCGATTATATTGGGTATGTAAATTTACATATCGATTATATAACAGCTAGTATCGAACCTACTAGTTTTAAATTTACATTATTATTTCTTTATGAAATTATCCATAATATAACTTTGTAAAATGTGAGCATCATGTGGATATTAATGTTAGTTTTAATCTCATATTACATACATACTGCCTATTGTCAGGCATTACGAGTTTGTCATGCTCGCTAAAATGTCCTGCTGATGGTGGCGTCGTACATCGGGTCGTCGAGTTCCCTACAAAATGGTTGAGCTAAGCGAGGCTGATGTGCGCGTCATGCTCGTGAACGGGTGCTGTCTGTCGGGACTGGTCGGCTCCTAGCTGCCTTGGCAATCATTTTAAAAGGCTATATAAGTTTACTTTCCTTTCTTAGTCTGCTCATTAACCTGCATTATTCTCACATTATCTTATTTATTGTTAAACCAATTTATTTTAAAAAGAGTGTCTATGGAGTTTCTTGCCGGCTCTTCTCCATAAGATCAACGCCTTGGAACCGTGCATCTAGTTTTGACTTTTCATAAGTGCCTGTAATATGGTTTATTTGAAATAAAAATATTTGAATTTGAATTTGAATTTGGAGCGCGATAGAGAGTGGTGATCTATTCCTTTTTTAAAACTTTTGTCATGACCTGTCTGCTTTACCTAGTATTCATCTTCAGAAATCCTGGAATGTTGCTTGGTCAGCCAGTGGACAGGTCAAGGGTAGAAACTCAACCAGTCATACCAAATAAACCATGGTTCTTTAAAGCAAAGTTTAGCAAGGTGGTGACAACCGTATTAATTCGCATGAGGCTTGGACATGTTTGCTCTCCGGCCCACCTTGCTAAACTTCATATGGTTAATAGTGCTGCTTGTGAATGTGGAGCAGACGTGGGAGATTTGAATAATATTATTCTTAATTGTCCATTGTATGACCATTCATTACTGTATAATAACCTAGTTTCTATTGACTTTCCTCTTCCTACTTCTGTTAATATTTTACTATGTAGTAATAATTTATTAGCATTTAAGTGTATATCTTTATTTGTTATCACTAATAATATTAAAATTTAGATTGTAATATTGTAATGTCATTCTTGTTTAATTTGTTATTACATTATTTGTAGATATTTATTGTTCTATTGAATTTCTTATAAGAATCTACTTTACTGATCCAAAATTCATCCTAATTAGTATAATTTTGTAACACAGTTTTGTAATTTATTTTGTTCCCTAACTTTTAAACTTGTCTTGGCAAAATGGCTTTGGCTTCAATTGCCATAAGAAAGGAAAAAAAAACAACTTTATTGTACTCTCTGGATGAAAGAGTTTAGGCGGGAAAATGTAAAGTGCACGTTGTCGATTTTATATTGTTTTCCAAAACTTGTGTTTCTCCGAAGTATAATGTGTAATTATGGTGGATAATTAACCATTATGTGTTCATGAAGGTGTGCGAGTGTGGGCAAATTGTATACAATTGAAAATCATGACTTTTTGTGTTCACTCCTAAACTCCATCGAAGACTCAGTAAAATTTCCACCGTTTTACTGGGGCAATAAAACTGCAATAACTTTTTATACTTGATTAAAACAAGAAGGAAGTAACTGAAGACGAGGCTTTGGCCTTACTTTTATCCAAGAACACTGAAGACGAGGCGGTATGGTCTAAGACCTTAGCCGGCCCGATTAGGGCGAAGGAAAAAAAAAAAAAAAAAAAAACTCTCTGGATGAGAGTTTAGGCGGGAAAATGTAAAGTGCACGTAGGTAGTCGGTTTTATATTGTTTTCCAAAACTTGTGTTTCTCCGAAGTTTAATGTGTAATTATGGTGGATAATTAACCATTAAGTGTTCATGAAGGTGTGCGAGTGTGGGCAAATTATATAAAATTGAAAATCATGACTTTTTGTGTTCACTCCTAAATTCCATCGAAGACTCGGTAAAATTTCCACCGTTTTACTAGGGCAACGCGCGCAACAACTTTTAATACTTGATTAAACAAGAAGGATATAACTGAAGACGAGGCTTTGGCCTTACTTTTATTCAAGAACACTGAAGACAAGGCGGTATGGTCCATGACCTTAGCCTGCCCGATTAGGGCGAAGAAAAAAAAAAAAAACTCTCTGGATGACACTGAAGTCGAGGCGGTATGGTCCAAGACTTTAGCCTGCCCGATTAGGGCGAAGGAAAAAAAAAAACTCTGGATTAGGGACATGGTATCGAATAGAAAGTATCCATACTGTACTCGTGAGTAGTATCGAAAAGAAAGTATCGTAGTCGTAAAAGTATCGTAACAAAACTACTCGTTACTTCAAGTATTGAGTATTTTTCTTAGGGCATAATACGCACACGACACGAAATATCTACACGCACGTCATGACATGGCGTCAATGTCAGTTAGTTACGTCAGTTCGGCTTCTGTAGAAAAAAACACATAATATTATAATAATATAACAAAATGGTACCTACCAAAATATTACACAGTAATAAAAGAAACTATTGTGTATTCACAATTCAAAAAATGTATTGCTCATAAAAAAGTGAAATGTGCTATATTTAAATTTTGCTAATTTATTCGATACGATACCTGCCAAAAACAACTCATTGAGTAAAATTAGTGAACACAAAGTATTGGTATCGAAAGGAAAAGTACTCGATACAGCGATACTACAAAGTATCGATACTTTTTTCGTGTCCCTACTCTCGATTAGATTTCGTCAAATTCGTTAATTTCGTGTTAATAAATAAAAAAATTGATAATCCAAATGAATAAAATAACTTCTGGTAATTTATTTCTCTTAAATATATAACATAGATAAAAAAAAACTGTTTCTATAAAATGGCATGGTTGGGATCGACTGTACTATTGAATATTTTTTGGAAACCTTCTGTTAACATCGTGAGGTTAGTATCATGTTATAGCATCTTTTTATTTAGTTCAGTTTACAAGTACAACGATTAATTATTTTTCAGAACACGATATCATGCCGATAAACAGCGTCTCATTAGAAGATACGGATTTGAAGAAAAGATCTGGAGTGGTGGGTTACTACCTAGGACATTAGGGAAACCTCTACCTATACCTGAGTACAGGTAAACCATTGATTTAAATAGTTATAAGGTTAGTTTAACAAACAAGTTATTGAAGAATACAATTGTAGTATAGATACCTGAAATAAATAATAGCATTGTAAAAATTTTGTGGCACTATTTCTAAGTACCCCAAAAAATAAATTAGGTTTATAAATGAATTGGGACCTTAGAATCAGCTCTTATGTATTAATTGATGTAGGTGCGGTTGACACAGTGGTCGAGGGCTGGCTGCTGTGCTGCATGTAGCATGTTCGATTCCCACACAGAGTAAATATTTGTATGATCTACAGATAATTGTTACAGGTCTGTGTGTGAGATTATGTGTTTGTAAAGGCACCCACAACACAGTAAGAAATTCCCAGTGAGGGGCAACATTGCATAAAAAATATTTATCATGCACAAAATGTTTTATAATTTTAGGCCTGCCAATGCTTGGACAGAGCGCAAAGCTCTATTTGGTCAAAATGACTACATTGATATACTTGGATCAGGAGAACTTCACCCAGTTAAAACTCTGTACACTGTCCCATCTTGGATAAGAGGTGTGAATGGCAATGAATATCAAGTGAGTACATGCTTTTTTGATTTTGATTTAAATTTGAAATATTGATTCAATGAAGATCTATATCAGCTACTATGGTTAGTCAGATGCCAGAAAGTCTGACAACCAGTGTAACCATCAGATATTGTTGCAGAGGTCAGACAGGCAGTCTTTTGTACTGGTATTAATCTGCATCCAATTAGACTGGACCATTGTAGTTGGGAAAAGATTAGGCAGCTATAATAAGCACAATTTACCTTTTGGCTCAGCCAGATACAGAATTATATGTTGTAACAATAAAAATCTATTGTGTCTGCTGTTGAGCGAGGCAACAGCTTAATATTATGCCCTAAAGGTAAAGTGTTATACCTTACCTTGAGATCTTCATAGGACAACTGGTGCCTATGGTTTAATGTGTTTTCCGAGGCATGGAGAGCTCTCAATCTGCAATAATGGTTATACCCATTTACAGACTGACCACAGCAAGCGCAGCTTAACCATGACTGATCAGTCTGTGCAGTTGTTACTTGGGCACAAGCTCCTCTGAGATATCAATAGTGCTCAAGTACAGAATTTAAAATACTCCAATTAATTTGATGGTCCATCTAGTTTAATTATTTAAAAATATATTATGTTTAGCTCTCACATTGAGGAGAATAATTCTCTGATTAAAGTTAAAGAGTCCGGTCCTAATATCTGATATAATTCGCGGTGGTGAGCAGAGGTCGAGATGGCTTAGTGATCAGAGTGCCTGGAGTATTTATCCGGGAGGCGCTGGTTCGAATCCTGTTTGCGACCGTATTCTTTTTCCATTTAATATAATAACTTTAGAGTTTGCTATGCATGCGTTAATGATTTTCAAAGATTTATCTTGAATCTATAACTGCATTATTGAATTTTTGAAAATCAATCTTTCTAGCAAAGAAACGAATCTAGTATTTGGAAGAAAATAACACAATTTTTACATCATCATGTTGCTAAGGGGGATCAAATTCTGGGAAGTAATTATATACAACCAACAAAAGCAAAATGCAGAATTTTAATAAAATGTTTAATATGTTCATGCAATGTCTTTGATCATTACCCATATATGTTGTTTGAAATTATGCTCTGCAGTGCCGTCAGCTTCACAATTTGCAAAAAATAAACTAATAAAAAAAGTAAAAAAAGAATCTCCTTACTTATTATTATATTTATGTTACAGATACTTCTGAGAAAAAGAAAAATGTGGGCCAATACTGGTTCCCGTCAAACAAGACCAACCAAGTGGAAGGATTTAGAGAAGAGAATATCCTTCTTGTATAGGAAGCTAAACAGGAAAACAAAAACTGGACCATCTCCAGATTAAATAAGTTGCTTTCGTTTAATGAGTAGTTTAAATATTGTAATAAAAGTTAAAGTAATTTAAGATTATCTTTTTGTTTTTTATAGAAAATAGGTATAAAGCAGCCAGACACGAAGACACTATTCCCTCATGAATATGAAAGTACAGTACACTAACTATTAATGTAAGAACATAAGAGTAGATATCGCCAAGTGACTTTCGTGTCCTTCAGCCGCAGCGATAAAAAGTCGTTGGAATCGTATGATCGTATACAATCCAGCAAAGATTGAATATTCTAAAAAAATAATTAGCCATTTTAAAAGTTACTTTTAAAATGGCTAATTATATTTTTAGTAAAGGAAGTAGTTGCGCAAAGGCTAATTTCGTTCAGGATTATGATGATGGGGTAATATGACAATTACAATGAATCACGAACATAAACACAAAGTTAATTAGAAACATGTAATTATTTACATATTGTTTGGATACAATTGTTCTAGTGTAAACATACTTTGGTTACTGTGAGTTTACTGTTACTTATTTATCTATCTATGTGTCTAAATATTGCACATGAAAATAAATTGTGTCATTCTTATGTTTACTGCTGGGCGGATGCACGGGAGTCAGGATGTTTTACCAACATACGCGTAGACTCTGCACCATAAATACATACATGTAGTCCCGCGGAAAATAGAAAGAACTTAATGGATTTTAGCAATCGTTGCGAGGAATTGCAACAATGACTCGTTACGTGCGGAAATCAAACCCACGACACGCTAAGCAGCAGCCGATCTTTCTACCACTGCGCCAACGGTACCGTAAAAAATATTAGGTTGCATATAGTTACAATTGATATTCCTGGTTTATTGGCGTTCTGTAAAATAACGTCTGCCGGACTATATTAAGTGGCGTAATTTTTACAGTGAACACTTTTAATTATTTGGCATAACTATATGAATCGCTTAAATGACTACCAGACTTTAGCCCATATTTAATTAATAACTAGAAGCGATATATGTTTATTTGGTACTTTGACTTGACTAGACCATCATTCAGACAATTTGTTAAACGTTTTATAGCTTTGGGTCACAGGTAGCATACACAGGTGGCATAAATATGTGAAGTCCAAACCATGTGTTTTTCGCTAGAATTCTTAAATTTTAGTTTATAGATATCTCCCAGTCTTCTTTTATGAGGTCTGCTGCTTTCTCCGCGATCATAACGACGGCGGCGTGCGTGTGCGCAGCCGGTATGCGCGGCATGATGGAGGCGTCAGCAACTCGCAGTCCTTGGACACCATAAACCTGTAGCCTTGGTGAAACTACGCCGCTAGGGTCTCCTGCAGGAGCCATCTTGCATGTTCCAACCTGTAAGGAGTTAGAGCTTCAATAAACAAACATTCTTCAAACTCTATTAGACACTAGTGTACCTATAGGTACAAGATCTTTACCAGTGCCATATTTGTAGAACAAATGATAAATACTTATTCTACGGTTATTTAATAGCCAAATTTTCATTTCGAAACATTAGTAAGTTGTTCAGAATAAACACTGAATGTCTTAGAATAAAATGTTAGGCACGGATCTTAAAAAAATACGGACGTAGCGTTGCGTACGACACGTGAGAAGCTGCCTAGTCATCCAATTTGGCTTGTCATACACGAGCTAAATGCTTACAAATACTTAAAGCTCATCCACTCGGCGCCAGTAGGCTGCGTGCGTCTGTATGTAATCTATGCTTCGCTTATGACAGGGCAAGGTTGCATCCATGATCCATTTCAGATTCATGGTTGTTAGCATTGTCAAAGGACGGCGAATTTTTTTGATGGTTTTACACGAGTTGGTTATGATATCGCACAGCATATCGGAGTATTTATACAAAAAAAAAAGTATTAGGTGCCTAACACATTTTTTATTGATTCGGGTTCAGTATTATTGGTATAGTCACCTCCATAAATATGGCACGGGTACACTACAGAGCAACAGCTTTTGAAGGGGGGTATAATGGTGAATGATAAACTTAATTAAAAATGGCCAATGAGAGTACGCTGTCTTGTTTGTAGGCTTACAGGACCTGACAGGAGATTGCTTCTGACTAGATATAGAGCTTTGCTCGCCACTTGGGGTGGAGGGGGGGGGGGAGATAACACACAAGCACAAAAGGGGTCTCCCTTCCCTTCCTCTCCAAAAAATTTCTCGCTTAATTTCATTTGCCAAATTATTACTTAGCAAAAAATCTATTCACATTTTTTTTTAACGCAAACCTTATGTTTGGGAAATGAACGTTTAAACTATAACTTGTTTACCAACTAGTACTTTTTTTATTTTTTATTTAGTCAGATATTTCAGTTGGAATAACAGTTTTTACAACAATCTCTTTTTTCTATTAATGCCAGTCGTTTCTGGCACTCGCCGGCCGCTACCGCGGCACCGCTCGCTTCGCTCCCTCGGCTCGTGCGTCACACAGGCCACAGTTTTAACCTAACCTAACTTAAAATCATTTCACCAAACGTTTATTGTCTGAAGATTGTTTGCTGTAATAAATCATTTGATTAAAGACCAAATGCCATAATGACATTATACATGGTAATATTTTGCCAAGTAAAAATTTGACCAAATAAAAATATGCGTACTAAAATCATTCGAAATATTGCAATGGTATAAAAAAAGGTTGCTCAAACTTGTTTAGGTAATGAAATTTTGCTTTTCGGCAAAACGGCAGGATCCCGCACAAAAGAACTTGCACTAAAGCAGCAATCGCTCTCGTTATTACATTAACAGTATTAACACTCATAAATAAACCAATCACAAATAGTTATAACTTTAGAGTTCACAAATAGTTACCTATAAAATTGAGTCACACATACACAAATAAAATCGTTGTAACCCTTTGTAATTAGTCCATGTTGTAACCATACAGGCAAAACGTAAAGTTATTTGGTTGAGAATCATATTTAGCAAGTGGTGAGAGGGGTACGCCCGCTAAAACAACTCCAGTACTCAGTAGAAATTCCTTTAAGTTTGTATTTATTTGAATCGGAAATCTTACAATGGATATAAATAAGTAATTATTTATCTTTATCTGACTCTTTGGCCTAGTGCCCGCAAGCGAGGCGGTTGAGTCGCGAGAATCGAACTCTGGACCTCACGGGTCCTGAGTTCGATTCCCAGGATGGGCAGTGTTATTGAGTCTTTCCGTGTTAGGAAATTCTCAGTAGCAGCTCGGAGTTTGGGGTTGTGTCCAGTTGATGGAAACTATTTATTACTTTATTACATGGGAATTAATAACTGCATCGGTGAATGTGGTGTACAACACTAGTCCAATGCCTTACTTACACTCCTCTGGTTCGTTTCACTTACTTGATGGTCCAATGTGATGGAGGTCTGCATAATGGCACACTCCCAGTACTCATCCGAGTCGAATAACAAAGACTCGCAGCCAGGAAACGGCGTCGTATGTAATTTAGTACCATAACGTTGAAAGGCTTTGGTTTCAATTACTTTCTCTGCCTGCAAATAAAAAGATGACCATTTTGTTTTTTATTTTAATCAAAGGCTATACCCATTAGGACCGTATATTATAGGAATTATTTGTATTTTATCTAGATTTTCCGCGGCTCAAGTATAAAAATGAGTCAATTGCATTTTGTGATTGAATCTCCAAGAATTTACTGCAGACGAGTAGGTATCTAGTACATTCAGGGTCAAATTCACCAAAATAATTTTCACCCTAACCTTTTATATATAATTTCTTGACCGTAACTAACAGGCAAGGTCTCATTTTGACAGACTGTTAAAGGTATGTTGGTGCAACCGAGCCTTAGTGTTTATTTAGGAAACAATTATCAGGGTAAAAGGTGTCTTTTTTTTTTATGTTATAGGGGCAAACGAGCAGACGGCTCGCCTGATGGTAAGCGATTGGACACCCGCAACACCAGAGGAGTCACAAGTGCGTTGCCGGCCTTTTAAAAAGGAGTACGCTTTTTTCTTGAAGGTTTGAAGGTCGTATTGGTCCGGAAATACCCCAGGCGACAGTTCATTCCACAGTTTTGTTGTGCGTGGCAGAAAGTTTCTAGAGAAACGCACAGTTGTGGACTGCCAACCATCTAAATGATGGGGATGGAACTGCTGTCGCGTAAAACGATGGCGGAAAGAGGCGGCAGGGATCAGTCCGAACAATTCCTCGGAGCACTCCGTATAGGCGATAGAAGATGCATAGCGAGGCCACATCTCTACGCAGTGCCAAGGGGTCTAGCCGGTTTGAAATATCTTGGCAGTCGACGATTCGAATCGCTCTCCGTTGGATGCGGTCCAGAGGGAGAAGCTGGTACTGGGGTGCCCCTGCCCAAAGATGAGAGCAGTATTCCATGTGGGGCCGGACCTGCGCCTCATAAAGTAGTAGGCGGTGGGCCGGAGTGAAATACCGTCTCGATCTATTGAGTACACCAAGCTTCTTGGAGGCTAGCCTAGTCTTACCCTCTAAATGGCCGCGGAACTGGACTTCGGTCGATATGTCGACACCAAGTATTCCAATATTGGCTGTGGCAGTTAATGGGGTGCTCTCAAAACGAGGAAAAACGACGAATGGCAGTTTTTTAGCGGTGAATACGCAAACTTGGGTCTTTGTGGGATTAAATTGGACCAAATTAAGTCTACCCCAATTTGTAACTTTCTCCAAAGAGGTCTCAATTTCAGACACAAGTTTGTTTCGGCTCTCGATGACGTTTTCCCGAGAAATATTAGCGCGACCGGTATAGAAAGCATCGCCTGTGCTGTCATCCGCATAACAATGAGTGCCGCTGATTTGCAACATGTCATTGATATGGAGGAGGAACAGAGTAGGCGATAGCACACAGCCATGAAGGACACCAGCATTTACAAACATGGAGTCGGAGCATTCACCGTCAACTACGACCTTTATGCTTCTGTCTGCAAGAAAGCTGGTGACCCATTGGCATAATTTCTCGGGAAGCCCATAGGAAGGGAGCTTCGAAAGAAGCGCTTTGTGCCAGACCCGATCGAAGGCCTTCGCTATGTCCAAACTGACCGCCAGGGCTTCCCCCTTAGTCTCAATCGCCTGTGCCCAACGATGTGTCAGGTATACTAGAAGATCACCAGCCGACCGGCCTTTACGAAAACCGTACTGCTGGTCATCAAGCAGCTGATGATCCTCTAAATAACGAGCTACTAACGGAGCTGGCAGTTGATAATGGACTCCATTATCTTCGAGAAAAGGGAGGTTATGGCTATCGGCCTATAGTTGGACGGATTTGAGCGATCGCCTTTTTTAGGGATCGGGTGGACTAATGCTGTCTTCCATGATGTCGGGACTATGCCAGAATAGTAAGAGAGCCGAAAAAGACGTGTTAAAACTGGTGCCAACTCTGGAGCGCACATCTTCAACACAATAGGAGGGATTCCATCAGGCCCAATCGCCTTATGGATATCGAGGGATAGAAGTGCTAAACGCACTGCGCGTTGGTGGACCCGGATATCCGGCATAGAGCCCTCGAACCCCGATATGGTAGGCGGCTCTTGTCCCCCGTCATCCAAGGTCGAGTTGGACGCAAAGAGTTTGCCCAGAAGATCGGCTTTCTCCTTTGTGTCGTGGGCCAACGAATTATTTCCTATGTGTAGAGGTGGAAAGGATGGCTTACAGAAATTTCCCTCGATAGCTTTGGCAAGAGACCAGAACGCACGAGTTCCCGAAGGAAGGCGCTCAAGCCTCTCGCCAATTCTGCCGATGTGCTTAGACTTCGCCCTTGCAATTTCTCTTTTGAAGGACCTGGAGGCAAAGTATACTCCTTTTTCAATGCGCTGGTATTTTCATCCCGTGCCACCACTGCATCAGCCCAGGCTTGGTAAGCTTCCTGCTTCCTGCAAGAAGCCTTTTTGGAAGATGGACCAAACCAAGGCCTAAATTTGCCACTAATGGGAACCACAGAGGATGGAATGAAAAGCTCCATACCCTGTAGCACCACATCAGCGACAGAATCAGCAGCGGTTTTGGGATCATCCGGTGAGAAGCATATTTGTCTCCAGGGGTAGGACGCAAAGAAGGACCGCATCCCATCCCAATCTGCTGACTTGTAGTGCCACACACGGCGGCTGCGTGCAACTCGCGATCGCGGCGAGCACGTGACAGGCACAGTACTCTGGACAAGTGGGGCGCCTACGGTTACGTGGTAGCCGTGCGGATGAGAAGTCAGCAGAAGGTCCAACAGTGAAGGCTTCTGGCTCTCCACATCTGGTATTCGTGTGGGCGTGGTAACCAGTTGTGTCAGGCCATATGCCAGAGCGAAGTCGTGAACAGATCTCCCCGTATGATCGGTCTTACTGGAACAGAGCCAGTCGGCATGGTGGGCGTTAAAATCGCCAAGCAAAATGATCTCTGCTGACGGGATCTGCTGCTGCACAAAGTTCAAAGCCATTTGGATGTGCTCAATCAGTCGGTCAGTTTCGGTATCACCGCTATGGGACCTATAAAGGCAAGCATAGACGCGGGGATGGTCGTCACTATCTATACGGAGCCATAAGGTGGAGAGGTCCCTACCTTCAAGATTCCCGAGGTGACGAGAACTGATATCGTCTCTGACATACACGCACACTCCGGCTTTGGACAAAAAGGAGTGTTCAAGTCCGTACCCAGGGTAGGTAAGGTAGGATGTGTCCACTGAAGACGATATCTGCGTCTCGGTCAGGAAGAGCAAGGCTGGCTTTACTGTCTCTAGATGGTGATGAACAGCATTAAGGTTAGTATGTAATCCCCTGATGTTGCAGAAGTCCACGGCTAGCGTGGCAGGGGGTGCCAAGGTATTTCTGCTCTTGCAACGGGCGTTTGTGAGCGCAGTTTTGCCCCCCCCCAGAATACGAGGGGCGGCCTGGGCGTACAAGTTCAGGTGCGTTGTGTCCTGAACGCGGACGTCCAGAGAGGGATTCTCCAACGCTAGCGCAGTCGGTACCCTTCTGGGGTAGCAAACGATTTTTCAACTGCGCCATCATAGGGGGGGTTGGGGGTTTGGGCCTCCGGTACCCTCACTCACTCGGCGAAACACAACGCAACAGTTGTTTCACGCCGGTTTTCTGTCAGGCCGTGGTATCATTCCGGTCGAGCCGGCCCATTCGTGCCGAAGCATGGCTCTCCCACGGTAAGCATGTTTTATTTGGTTATACTATAGGAAACTACTATACTTCTAATAACTAATACCTTTAAGTTTTACTAACGCTATTTTACTTAACATTTTTCATCAATAAAATTAGGTTCAGATACAGTGTATGTAGTAGATATCTATACATTTTCTTACCATACGAACACCTTCGATCATAGTTCGCAAATCATTAAGATCAGCGAAATAGTTTAAATGGATTTTGGGATGGTCGGCAAAGTTCGGGCTACGTAACATCAACCGGCCTACGCTGTTCGGTCGGATTAACACCGGGTTCAAGGAAAAAGTGCGCTGTCTTACACTATAGGGAAGTGAACTGTACATTTTCCAGTACCACTCGTCTGTCACTCCTGAAACAACAAAGTGAAGTTATTACATAATTAAAAGTTGAAGTTGTTGTCCTGCAATCGGAAAAGGTTATTTTCCAGATCACTGATAGTCGTCAACTTTCATAATGTCTTTTTATTAAAGTTTTAATGGAATGAACTAAGCTCTGTACCTACTTTACTACTTGGAAATATTGTGGGTTCGTGTTCAACAAATAAGTACTTCAATATTTTTTTTTTAAATATGGTTTCCTTTTTCTTCCTAGTAAAGTGTCGATTTTCACACCTGACCCTGGACTATTTCATAAGAAGTTTGTCGAACTTTAAACTTACCAAGTAAAGACCGCAGTATTCCAAGAGCATCACCGGCCAGGGACCCCGCTCCCATGACGAGCTCGATGTCAGGTCTGGTATTGTCGTGGTCATAGGAGTACTTTGTGTGTACGAAGGCAAGACCAGCAGCGCCACCAGGCAGGGTGAGCGGACCTCGGCTTGACATATATGCTGCTGCTACTAATGGCGACGCAGCAGACAGCTATTTGGATAAAGATTAATTTTGTGGTATTTTATTATTGTTTATTTTATTTTATTTACATTTTAATGCCAGCAATAAATCTTTAAGAGAAATGTTGAATTTATTATTTCGTCTGGCGCAGTTAATAAAAATTTAAAGATACCATAGTAGGTACTTAGTTACCCTAACTATTACATAATGAAAGACTTGATATGAGAAAAAAAACATATAGATATGTATATCTAACTGTAGGTAGCAATTACCTATTAGGCGCCTGTGACTTATTTTTGAATGGAATCTGTTGTCTGTGGACGCCTTTCGCAGCAAGGAAGGTTAATAAATGAATTAGTTAGAATTTTGACTGAGCAGATTTTTTTTCTATGGGCAATGCTGAACTCTTGGTTATTTGAGTCGCAGTTACTTAGTTTTGCAAGGTTTTTCTAAATCAGTTAAGAGAGTTTCAAAACAATAGTTGGTATAATAATGCTTAAGTTTTAAATAGGCTTAGCCAATGTGTTCTACTTATTTAGTGATAGGAGGCACGTAGAAGTAATTTACATTTAAACAAGAGTTAATTTGTTCATTAACAACTGTAGTCTGTATCTAGTAGTAGTGTACTGTAACATAACAAATAAGTCAAAAACATTACCCTCCTTCTAAGATAGTTGCGTAAAATCAGAATGGATTCAATGGTACTAAATTTTATTCAATATTTTCAGCGTAGAAACGCTTGATTATAGTTAATCCTTTGTTAAAATGGTTTTTATCCAAAGATGTTTCATTCGCCGTTCAGTGTAATATTTTTAAATTGTAAATGATGAAGGTATAAGTATTATTTAAAAAGTCGCAAATGTAGGTACTCAGGCTGCCTTACCAGCAGACCGTCGCTTGATTTTCAAAGCTTGGCTTAAATCGAGGTTAAGTTTTTTACTTAGGTACTAGTTGAAGCCAGAGATGAAAGCCAAGGATGCGAGCTAGGGATGCGCGATTAGTGTAGCTGTAGTAAATACGGAGCACATTTGAGTAGACGTCCCTACTACATAGTAACCTCGTGCCACAAAGTTAGGTACCTCGTGCAAATCTTCATAGCTCTTACCGGCTCAGCTATACCTCTTAGATTTGGTAGCACGTACTAAGTAATGTTTATTTATCTTGGCATCGTTTCGTAGCTTAGCATTAGCCTCGCTCACCGCTTAGCTATCACGCACATCTCTGGTGGAAGGCTACCTGTCTTCGAATATCAGTTACCCGCGTTGATTTTGGATGTTGTTTTTATTATTAATATATTACGTACTGATATATTTTTAATATGAAAATCGTTTCTATATAATATTAGCGCTATTGTACGTGCCAGCTTTGTTCTCCCTGCATGTTAGCAGTTGAGTGTAGGTACCTAGTACTTGGCCAACTTATAAGAATAATTTCAGATGGGGGAATAGGTCCGCCTACCTTTTTAGCTTTTGATTTCTGTGTAATTAGTAGATTTATGTCTAATTTTATGTGATTAATACTTACGTCATTCATCGTCATTCCAGTTCGGTTAACAATGAACGCGTTGCCAGAAAACGTGACATGGTCTTGAAGATTGTATCCAACAGGCAGGTTGACGTGGGTATGTACACCGACTTCGTGTAAATGCTCCTTTGGACCTACTCCTGACACCATTAGCAGCTGTGCGGAGCCTATAGTGCCTGCAGATGATACCACTTCACGACGAGCTCGTACTTTTATACTGTAACAAATACAAGAGGGGTATCTATAATCAATAAATAGCTCTATAATCTTTTGTAGGAATTTTTGGCAAGCTAATTTGACTCAGCAAAATGTAATAAGAATCGTATTAGGTACCTGATATTCCGCTTCATAAATTCTACCCCGGTGGCTGTCTTAGTATGCGAATCTATTAAAATTTTTGAAACAGTTGACAATTTTGTAACTTTTAAATTAGGTCTGAAGCGAATTGGTTCCAAAAACGCTTTCGAGGAACTACATCTTCTGCCATTCCTCATTGTAGCCTGTGGTTTAGAGAACCCGATAATTTTTTCTCCATTTGGATCTCTCCATTTGTATCCGAGTTCCTCACCAGCTTTTTTAAATGGATTTTCAAGGGGTGATCGGTACGGAGAATATTCAATATCCAAATATCCACCTTTACCGTGGTATGAAGAATTTCGTAACTCTTTAATACCTATGTTTTCTGATTTCTTGAAATACGGTAATATTTCATCGTAGCTCCAACCTTCATTACCCATTCTAGCCCAGTCGTTGTAATCTTCTGGATGTCCTCGTTGATAGATTAAAAAGTTGAGCACACTGCTTCCGCCAAGCACTCTGCCTCGGGGCAAGAAGCACACTTTTCCTCTTAAATCTTTGCATGCTCTCGGCTCTGGCATTGAATTGTAACCCCAATTCATCGGCGTGAGGGAAAGGAATGCAGCAAATATTGGGATATCTGAAAAGAAATTTTCGTTTCCTCCAGATTCTATAAGTAAAACTTTCCATTGTGGCACTTCACTTAAGCGATTAGCAAGCACGCAACCAGCTGATCCGGCTCCTATGATTATGAAATCGAATTCTTCTTGGTATTCTGGTGTATAGTCTGGTATAAAGCCTTCTCTGGGGTTTCGAGGAAGGGGTCGAAATAAGTCAGTCCAGTAGTCTAGAAATCTTCGACTGTCAAATGCTTTGACTGCAGCGATGTAAAGTAGGAAGATATACCATCGCATGATGTGTCCTTATATTTTTCATTCCTGAAACAAATGTTAGTGGTCAGTTAATGCTTAATAAACTTTGTTTACACATTCAAGATAAATCTTTGAAAAGCATTATCGCATGCTTAGCGAACCCTAAAGTTATTATATTAAATGGAAAAAGAATACGGTCGCAAACAGGATTCGAACCTGTGCCTCCCGGATAATATATAAGAAATACTCCAGGCGCTCTGACCACTAAGCCATCTCGACCTCTGCTCACCACCGCGAATTCTTCTTCCATATTTTAACACGTCTTTTTGGCGACGTCATTGCTATCAATCAATTCAATCCCTATACAGGTGACCGACACACGTGTTGTTTACACACTTACGAGGAAAATAATTAAATGATTTGTTATTATAATGGTGAGCAGCTTTCTTTTTTCATGCGCCGAGTCTATGGTTTATGCACAGATGGGAGGCACTGACGACATGATCTAATAAAATGGCTTTAAAATTAAGCAAATATTTTTTCTATTCATACCATGGCTAAATTAATGTTAATATGGCGAAAAAAAAAAATACAGATAAATCTTTCAAACGCATGCGTAGCGAACTCTAAAGTTATAAATTTTAGTTCGCCCCACGTATAATTTATACTCCAGGGAGGTGCAGGTTCGAAACCTGCTCACGACCGTTTATTTCTTTCTACAAAAAATGATTACTTTAAAAATAAATGTATTTTAACTAACACAGTGTACCTATTTAATTACAAAAAAGTTAGATCTCAACAAAGAGTTTTTAGACATCAAAATTCTGACACTTTCACATTTCAAAATAAATGTAAAGGTGGTACGCTGCCTATTTTGAACCTAAAACGGGGCACGACGAAGGGGATTAACGAGCAAGTTTGTTGAAAAATATATTGTTTTAATAAGTAATGTATGTGTTCCGGTTCTCCAATTTCGTTTCGGTTTCAAAATAAATCTGTAGTATGACTCTTTTATCTTTAATATATCAATCTATATTCTCTTGACATTCGATGGTTACAACTTACGTTGAGATATTTGAAGGTTACCATTTATCGTTCAGTAGGCCTAAAGTACTATTATAGAATACAAATGACCATCTCCACTCTCAATGACATCATAGCGAATCAATCAGTCCCATTCTACAAGCTGTTGAACTTTACCCATGCTATATTTACCTATAGAGCCAATGATAAAAAAAACATAAGGGTGTTATTCAGAATAAACCCTAAACGGCTCTAAAAATAAGTTGTTGGCAAAGGACGGCGAATTTCTATGCCTTAAAAGTTATAAATTTTTGTAGAGAGAAAAATACGATCGTGAGCAGGATTCGAACCTGCGACTCCCGAATGAATACTCCAGCCGCTCTGACCACTAAGCCATCTCGACCTCTATTCACTACCTCGAATTCTTCTTCCACATTTTTAATACGTCTTTTAGTGACGTCATTGCCATAGTCCCTATACAGGTAACTGAACCGACTAACTTTACAGTTAATACAATGTAAATTGTATTTATAAAATGTATTATGTATCGTGAAATTAATTTGTATGAAAAGAAATCTTTGAAAAGCATTAACGCATGCTTAGCGAACTTCGATTCGAACTTTTATTCTTTTTCTATTTAATATAATAACCTAATTTGTATGATTTATAGAAGAACATTCTCTTAATTATATTTTAATATTTAGCAACTTTGTCAATGTCTCTTCTTCCATTTGCACGCGCATAGTGCCATAGACACGGTAACTAAGTATATTGAATTACTCCCTTGCAAGTGTGTTGAAAAACGCGTGAGCTTTGGTCTTACACTCTCGGCTCTGGATTACGCTGTGTACTGGCCAACTTAGCTTACTTGAATCTTATTGTACTATTATGTAGCAACAGCTATAGCTGAAGCCGTGATAGTATCAGTTACATTAAAGAAGTAATGACTATACTGGGCTATACAAGTATACACCATGTTAAAATGTGGTTAAAATTATTATTTTGATTCCATCTATAACCATGACCTTTCCATTTTGCCTGGAGGATTATTTGCAAATTAACTTGTTGTATTAATGGCTATGACCACAATTCAACTGCATAACGTGTGCCGTAACCCAAATTGCAAATGAGGTTGGTTGACCATCACCCAATACCTACGCGAAGGATTAAATCATTGTCAGTCACGCCAGCGTAATGGGCCACATCCGATGGTACTACGGCTCTTTGAAATTTCGGTCAAAATTGTGTGCGAAACGTTTATTTAGCAATCATTATAATTTGTAGATAAAATGCGTGATGCGTGGAAAACAAAATCAACCTTTGTGATTTTATTTCACGGTTATCGATTTAATTATTTATTCTGTGACCCAATTCTTGTGCCGCCTTGTTTTGATTGTCATTTCGTAACAAGTTAGCAACTAAACTCGCGACAACCTAAAAAGTCCGATTGTACGTTTCTCATTCTACCTTTGTATGAACTTCTACGTAAGAAATTGAAAAATCTAATTCATAATCCTAAATAATTACTATGTTACCCATCACAGATCTTAAAGAAATACTAATAGGTGTCTTTGTTGTCGTAGCCCGATTCCAAATGTCAAACCATTTGTGCAAATACTTGTTTATTTGTGATTTTTTTATGTAGGTACTTATACCTGCTTAAACATAGTCACAGTATCGTTCCTAAAAGCAAAACACTTGTTTATTGAACTTGCTGCATTCTATGGTTACTGGGGAATTAATCTTACATGGAAAGGTATTGTATAGATATAATGGAAACTGTGAAGTGTTTACACTATCTCTAGATTTATGTGTTGTTGCAAGTGTGTTATTGTTTCTTTATTTCGTTCTGAATAGTTCATCGACTTGTTCTACACAATATTAGTAGGGAATACGAAATGGCAGGTGCGTTAGGAACTACCTCATCAGGTCACGTACTCACTACGCTACGTGGGAGGAATTAAGATCAATTAAACGTGTATTTACGAGTAGGTAATATTTATACCTGCTAATAGCAATCCCAATATCAGGTGGCAGTTGCTATAGGTACGCAATATTTAAAAAAAACAGAGGAAGAGCGTGTCCGACCATTTATAAAATAAATAACTTTAATACTTCGCGATTCTACTGAAAGACCGTAATTAAAAAAAAAACTGATTTATTGACTATGGTTTGGTGGAGAACTTGATGAGATAATTTTGACCTAGATGTACAAATTATAAGCATCGCATTTTTTAAAATCCTAGTATTATAAATTCGAAAGTTTGTTAGTCTTTTACACAACAACTACTGAACGGATTAGGATGAAATTTTGTACACGGATAGCTTGTAATCTGGTTTATATTATGAGAGATTTGCTTAAAACTTGACATGGGTTTCCAGGTTCAATTCTTGCATGGAACAAGTATTTGTAAGGTTTAGCAATACCGGCGACTCTTAATGATTAAAACCACAAAATGATGACTCCAAAAAGATTTACCAGTGTTCCGGGTGTATGCACCGTAACTTCGGCAGGAATTATTTTTATGGCCTGGATGCTCGTGCCTGTGGTATTTATTAAATGTATGGTCGTCGCTGAAAATCAGTGCTGTTGGGGGCTCTTGAGAATGCCAGTACCTTATATTTGTTTTGTCTTTTTCCCAATTTTTGTTTATACCTACATTTATTTTATGTGTCCTATTTTTTGTTAGAAGAATAAATTATTTTTCTTTCTTTCTTTCTTCTTCTATGGAAGCGCATTCGGAATCAGGATAAAATCGGTAGCGGGGCAAAGCTTTTATAATAAAAATAAAATAAAATTACCTATTCCAAACTCAGCATTAAGATCTTTGAATGGCTTAATCCCTGTATGCCACAGTTCCGCTGCCTACTGAAGACACACTGTCTATTTTCATGTTCAGTCGAAAATATAATTTTCTTGGCCAACTTGCTTTGAGACTTAAGTTGGTGTTAACAGCAGTGCACTTATACGTAGGTATGTGTGCTAGCAGTGTCCGTACTGTCCGTGCAGTGTGCACTGCGCATTGCGTGCCACTGTGCCTATGCAAATAGCCTGCCTAGTCAATAGCTAAACAAATATTTGTCAACCTATTGTAAAATATATCTATAACAGGAATAATGAAAATCAATGTAGGTACTTATGACTTACCGAACGCAGAGCTTAGAAGAGAATGTGTTAGGGGATGGACTGTTACCTGAGATATAGGTTGTTACCAAGTTACAGACAGATAGAAACAGCTCCTTTGTATTAACACTTATTTGGTTGCTACTTAATTAACGTTATTTATTTTCAAGTTCCTAAACAAATTAAAGATAACACACACCACATTTTAAAAAAAGAAACAGACTGAGCTACTGGTCGAAAAGTGCTATTATTCTATTAATAGTATTAACGACTTCATTGTGATAATTCATTGTGACATGATTGAAAAAGTATTTTAGTATTGTAATGTAGTGGTTATGATAATTCTTCTCCTTTAATCAAACAATCAATCTTGACATTTTATCATTTTAAATTTTGATTAATAATCTATTTAATTTAATGTTTCAAGTGAATTATAATTAATTGAATGAGATTTGTAATAATTATGTTTTATTTCAACGTTTATAACTAATTTTAATTCTTTAGCGGTTTAATGTTCATAATATTTTATAATGTAAAAATAACCTTATATTTGCGTGCTAATATGGTAGAATTTACCTTTATCTATGTTACCTACATTCATTGCAAATAAACTATTTCTATTATTATTATATGGACAACCGACATTTTTAATTTTCGGAAAAATAAATATTTATGTGTTCTCACGGTTGTAAAGAATATGAATTATTATTTAAAGTTCATTATATTATATTAAAAATAAAATAAAAAAGTCTAAATAAGTTGAATGTTGGTTTTATAGCATCACACCATCGGTTTTATAACACGGTAATAAATCACTTTTTCTTCTGTGATAATGGATACTTTGGTGTTAACGACAATCCATATCCCTTATCCTTTATGTGCTAAATGATTTATGAATGTCAAAAGCGAAGGGCTTCTGCGAGGATTTTATTCAGAATTATTCGTAAAAAATATAAAATCAGTTTTTTATTTGGGAACGATATACCTACATTATAACAGTGCAGAAGCATGAAGTTCTAGAATTTGTGAATAAAAAATCAATCAATAAAATGAAATACAGCGGTTGACCTCAGTTAATAAAAAATTTAAGTCCAGTCTCCATAAATAGTTAAATGGAATAAGATTATCATATAAATCAATGTTATTGTAAAACGATTCACGTAATCTAGGACCTTAATGATGTGTAGTCCTTGGTAGGTAGCCGAGTGATGACACTATCTGTAGGCTGGACACGGCGATAGTCTTTAGCAACAAGTCAACAACCTATAATATTATATGCCTACGTATTGTATTAACATAAACATTTATTCAGTGATCTCTCAAAGAGCGGTGTATCTAAGGTAGAGCCGCACGTGTGCACATAAGGAAATTCAAAAGCTATTATTACATGTGATTGCCTGTACATATATACCTACTATAGGCAATTATTTCTTTATACATATTACATACATTTCGAATGTACATAAAACCACATTCGGGATTTTGTGGACGAGCCTATTCTGGTGAATAGTAGATTTTGATTCCTGATGTTGTCCACAGTTTAACGTGTAAAAAGTATTGAGAAATATTAACTAAATGCTTCCGCTTTGCAAATTTGACACAGAACTTTATAAGCCTTTTTGAATTGTAGTACTTCTCCTAATTAATATTAACTTATGGGGATCAAAATAATTATAGATACGACTCTATTTTTCTACTTACAAGGTAGAAAACTGCTATTATACAAAGGAGCCTAGAATTTAAAACAGGATCGATGAGCTACTGAAAAATTCATAATGTGTAAATAAATTATTATTCATCATCAACATACCCCTGCCCTTATCATAATTTAATTGGGGTCTGCGTAGCATACCTTTATCTTCCACAGCTCTGTCAGCCGTCATCTCGGTAGTCGCTCCTTTTCTAGCCATATCAGCCAAACCAATTATTATTATCAGTTATAAATTGCAGCAATCTTTGTAAATACCATACAATAAATATTAAGTAAATAGTATTATGAGTTGTTAATAATTTAGGCTGTGGTGCTAAGATATTAGTTTTTATTCTGAGGGCTGTGGTCATCCATTGCGCACAGCATTAAATTGTGCATATTGTTTATATATTAGGTATATACTTAGGTACTCTTTGTTTCTTTGGTTTATATTTTTCAACCTATTCACCTAGATATGATATGTTCTTGTAAGACCTGTAGGTTACTAAAGTTAGCAAACTCGTAAAGCTATATATATTTACGGAAAGATTAATGCTGTCGTCAGCATTTGAATCTGCATAGAAATAGTCCAGATTCGGTCACCCTATAGAAGCCAAATAGATGACATCGACGTCACCAAATAGATACGTGTGGAAGAAATTTCGGAATGGTGAGCAGAGATTGAGCAGTGTCAGATTAGATGGCAGAGCGCCTAGAGTATAGACCTGGGGCGCAGCTTCTAATCTTGCTCACAACCTTATTTTTCTTTCCACAAAAATGTATAATTTTTAAATACCTATTACAATGATACCCATTAGATTTGAGTTACTATTACAATGAACCAATAACTAGTTGAATCAATCTGCCTAGCATTTTTCCAATTATATTGGGGTCGGCTTGCAGTCAAACGAGATGCAGCTTATACCAGTATTTTACATGGAGCAACTGCCTATCTGATATCGTGTAACACGATATCTCGTGGCATGACTGGTTGTCAGACTTTCAGGCCATTGACTACCCGTAATGGCTGTGATAGATCTTAAAATGACAACCAGGACCGGCAGTTTAACGTGCTCTCTGAGCCATGGAAGGGTCTCGGTATTAAATGATGGTCACCCATCTATAGACCGACCGCAGCAAGCGCAGCTTAATCTCGATCGATCGATCTGTGCGGCTGTTACTTAGCCACGGGCCTCTCCAAGAACCGGTAACTAGTTACAACACTATAATATATGATTACAGTGGTAATCTTTAACTGTACTCGTTATGGGTGCGCATGACTTTAGCCGATACTATCAAATTTTACGTCTATACTCGGAATCTTGCTTAACTTGCGCACGAACTCCCGAAGAGGCAGCGTTACATATTTCATAAGATCTTTCTCAACAGTAAAAAGGGGTGTGCCACATTAATTTCGTGACGATATTCACAAAGGTTCCACCTACCGTGGTAATTTCAGTAAAATATGTTAAATGCGCTTTATAGGAATTTTCATAAAAACTTGATGAAACATGGACAAGGATGTAAAATGTACAAAACTTGTTTGTATGAGTAATTTCTCCTATCTAGCAAATTAGTATTGTAGAAACCAGCACGACTCGAGGCATGATCAAACATAAACATATCTAAACACCTTCTGAAAATTGTCATCAAAACATTTTAGTGTGTCAATATAGGCATATAATTTTATTGAAAAAGTGTAACATCGTAATTAAGGTAATATTATGTTTATGTGGGAGCTACATCCGCCAACAAACTGCCATGCAGTTTGGCTGAGAGTATAAAGATAAAGAGTATAAATTAAGATTGTTTTTTTGAATAAACACTTTTCTTTTTCTTTCTTCTTTCTATATTGTCCCATTCCAGGGCAAAGGCATTCTTTTCTTTTCCTTAAATTTTAAATAACAATTATTCAATATTCCTCTACTGTTGTTGGTGCTAAAACAATTGCACTAAAGCGCATCGCTGTACCTGCTATTATTTATTTTTCTTTTGTAGAGATCTTTAGGAACATCTAATTGAAAAAAATTGGTGAATCTTTTGAAGGAGTGCCTGCATATTTCCGAATATTCAAAAATCCGGCAATACGGTATTTATAATATTTTATTTAATACTGATTTGGTTTCCTTAATAAAAAAGAAGAGAACTTCAAATTATTGTATAAAGTTTCAAAAATAGTTTAAGTAGGTAATCCTACCATCCATCATCCTATTACGTCTTTCATACTCTGCATAAAACGAAGTTGTCAAAAAACATTAAAGACATGTATCCCTGTAAGTGTTATGAAATGTACCTACCGATTTGGTTGTGATTTACAAAATGAGTAGCTTATACGATTCGATTCGAGAGGACTGACGCAATACTAGTCTAGCACTCGGAAAACTTTGCAGACATTACTCAAATTTCATTGAGGCAGACTTGATTGACTTGATTACCTACATACTGGGTATATACTACAAATACTAACGTAAAAGTGAACTTTGACTTACTTTGGTTTTCATATTATTTCGTGGATATTTTTAATTATCTGTAATTTTATCCCCTGCCAATAAGAGCTTAGGAAACGATTAACCACGTTGATTTGCCAATATACCCGAGTGCTTTCGGCCTACACAGAGAAATTGTGTACATGTAATTTTGTAGTTTGGCCCACGTGAGGTAAAACTAAAGATTTTCAAAACTGTTAATAGCAACCGTAAAGTCTTAGCAAAATTTCTGGCTCCTTTTTTCCTTATTGCAGACGAAACATGTTGCCCTCTTGTGTTTCTCTTGAAAACAAGAAGTACTAAGAAACGAGGCTTATCTTGTGCGACATAATTGTCTGGTACGTCAGTCAAATGGTTCACGTGACAGAGCTTGGGAGCTTAAAACGGAAATCGTGGTCTCGAATCGCGGCGACAGACGAAACAAGTAAAACTGATTTTAAGCCGCGCCCCTTTAAAATCATCTGACGTTAAGTAGTTATGTGGGTCAAGTTGAAATATTTGTTATTTTTTTTAATGCAGAATCAAATATGTAAATGATAAAGACTAACTAAGACATTATATACGAGTAAGTGCATAGGTATGTCTGGTATTTCTACTGTATGTAGGGAGGTACAAAATTATATGAAAATTACGCATGTATGTTCGTCAAACGGGTTTTTTTTGTTGCAAAATAGTGGCCGGTAGTTTATTTAGAAACTGGAAGTCAAATGCCCCGTGGTTTTGTAAAGGTCCAGTTAAGGATAACACAACATTGCACTCAATTCTAACGTAACTCAGGTCGACCTTGTACTCAGACAGAGAATGGTCCATAAACCAAACTATGGGAAGAATGTGCGTAACGACGGTCTCCAGAAGGCATCTGTTACATCAGAGGTCATCTCATTAATATTCATGTTGTTTGCATATCTGGTTTGTTTTTAATCGCCACGTATTAATAAAATATATACGATGGTATAAATTCAGTAATGTTTTTGTTTACTAATTGATTAGTTTATTTCTCCTGGCATTTTATGTGATTTTGTAATAGGTACTTAATTCATTTATCGAGTCGAGGAAAACAATGTCGCAAGGATATATATCTGATAGGATCATATTGCACAGGTTTTTAACAAAATATATTTGTAGAATACACATTTATAATAATGACCTACATCTAAACAATTTAATCTTAGATGTCTAGGCTGTCATCGTTAACTAGCGGCTACAGGGGCTATGATGGCATCGTGCCAGACTGAAGCGGCATCGCGAAAAACTACAACACTAAAGTCTATGTCCGAATAATTACACAAAAAGTGGAAGCTGGAAAATCTTAAGGAAAGTTTGCTGTGCTATATGGTTGTGTATACTGTTTGAACTACATACCTACATGTAATGTATTACACAAGTGTTTAGACTCGTACGGGAAACTGCACGTCACCAATCAATTAGCTGGCTGGTACTACTTTGTGCAATTTATTAACACAAATCCTATTTACGTCTATGCACACATATTAACTAAGTAAAGTGTTATTTACATATAATATAAAATAAATTATATAAAAAATGTTTATGTTTGCACAATGAAGTTTTAAATTCTAAAATTTTGTTAAACTATCTTGTGGAATTGTTGGTAATGTAATCTTTAATACATAAAATTAATTGATACAAGGCCTAAGTTGCGGTAACATCCACTGGCCAAAATATATTCCATATTTTGTAATCATGCTCGTAAAGGCTCCTAAAACATTTCCCATAATTATGTTTGTATCGTATAGATATTCTTTATATACGTCTGTACTAACATAGAAGCGAGCTGTGCCTGTTGAATGACCTACAACCTACACTGACCTTTGTCGCCGCCCTTTATACAATATTTAGCATTTCAAGATATTTTCTGTTTCACTGTTCGTCTTTGGTCTTAAATATTTAACCGTGCGAGAGTGTAATCTAAAGGAGTGCGTGCCTTCTCTAAGGAATGCTTATGTGACATGTTGACATCCACCACGATGTTGTTGATACGTGTAGAGTAAACCAGAAGACATTGTTATGAGGATATTGCGGGGACTTTTATTCGTTCCTCTCGTAACACACGCGAATGATAAAAGAGACAGGTATTTAAATATCCAATCGACGCTTTGTGGTTCTTTTAATGTAAGCATATTAAACGTATATTGGAAAACAAATACTATACTCTGTGGGTGTGGTGGGTATGAGCTGAAGTCGGGACTCTGGATGGAATTGTCGATGGTAAACGTTGATACTGGAATTGTCGCCGAAAATGGGAAAAAATCTTTTGGTAGGCTCGTAGGTTGGGTGACGTTATCTGGATAGCTGGAACGGTATGAGTAAGACTAGAATAATTTTAACGTGAAGTAACGGAAGAGAAGCTTTACGAACCGCCTGAAATGATGATGATAAGACACTGTACTTTTAGACGATGGGGATTACCATAAAATACCTAGTAATAACATAGAGGTATCGATACAGTAATATACTGTAAGTGTGGCAGTCGGAGCTCTCGCTGTCTAAATTAAAAGCCTGATACAGATGAATGATGATGAAGGCCGTGGTTATGAACACAGCACTTATCATGAGGAGGTTCCTCACTCTGGATCCTTAACCAACGTAAAACCAACTTATATAATATTTTTAAGAATATGTACAATACAATTATAATGACGAACGATGAATAATGAAGATTAATATTTTAATTGCATAATCGGATTCCTCAGGCTTTCGATACCTACGTTTAGGCAACAAGATTTCAAACGTTTACAAAAATTGTAACGCAAAAACTCCGAGAGGCGTGACACGTAACTCTAATTGATATCAAATGTCATAAGACTTCCGGTTATACGAATTGGATGTTTAGCACCAAGTTCTTGCAGCAAGCCTTTGGTGTGTTATTTATATTAACGTTTTACATACATAACCTAACCTTACAGAAAAACTCAATAACACTTTTCCCGACTCGGGAATCGAACCCGGTACCTCATGCTCAGCAGTCGCGCTTGGGACCACTAGAATCAGTCAGTCAATAGGCAATCATAAGCTATCATATATTATTCACAACTTCACTTTAACTTGTGTGTTACTCAGTTACATTTCAAAGGTGGATGAGTGGATATTGTCGGAAATCGGCAATAACTGTTTCAGATCCATCAGGACGTCTGCCGGATGAGATGATACTGAATTTTTAAACTTTCAGCGGCCAATGTAGCGATTCATACTGTCTTAATTTATTTGGTATCTGCAGAACTTGTAATTTTTTGGGCTCTTATTATTATATGATTTAATGCTGTTTAGGAGTTATTTTATCAATTAAATTAATAATACTTATTTTATTTTCATATAGATATCTACGTTACTTTCATCGATATTTTATGTTAATGAAATTTAAGAAGAAAACATTTAAAAATGATACAAATAATCAATGATATGAAAAGAATACTCACCACATTCAACAAGTCCAACATCAACACTTCATTCATGAAAACTTGAATACGAAATCACAACACTGACACCGTAGCAGAGTCCACATTATCTAAGTTAACGAGCACATCTGTTAATAGTGTGTAATAGTGGGTTGGCATGATCATATATGAATGGTATCGGATGCGACACGCACGCGCACCGCTACTACGAATACGACCCGAGCTATAGACCTGTGCGCACGCAACAGCACGCAATTTAAACCGCTGTCCGTCGACATTCAGCCTTGCTACTGGACCCAGTAGGCTTGCCTACAAAACATCGATCGATATATTTTGCCAAACTGATGTTGCCATTGAAGTTCAAGTTCGGCTTGCGGCATCATAAATTCGAGCGTGGAATTTTGTGCAAATTGTTTTAAGTGGTCAGTCATGCCTTCGAAACTTGAAAGTTGCGTAGGTTTTATCCATGACGATTTGAATAATAAATCAAATATATTTTCAAAACTGCGCCAATTACGTTTCCCAAAATAAACTAGCACTACTTACTCAGATTTTTTCGGTAGAGAACTTAATTTCCTAACCTTCCTCCTACCACACAGGTACTCTCCAACTACCAGCAGCTGCAATGTACTCATTCTACTGGCTCGATAGACGATCTCATCTCCCGACGACGGGTAGCACGCAAACACTTGCGCAGGGATTTGAGGAAGGTACTGTATTAACTGTATTGTGAATTTGTGAGACTGTGAAAACTATTTAGGACAACCATAGATTAAAAACATGAAAACAATTCTGAATCCCACTGTAATCGGCCAAAGCAATTAATTAATCTCAAACAATTAAATATACGTTAGAAAAACAATAACAATTTAACGGTTAATTTAATTTTCACTTGAGCAGTTAAACTTTGTTGAGGAACTTTTGCCTGAGTTTGACAAAAGTTGGTCAAGTAACTGCTCTGGGCAAGAATAAAGTTCGACCTATCATTGATTTCAAAGTTTCCCCCACTCCCGTTAAATAAATCATGAACAGAACTTACTAATCGTAGTTTAAATTATTTCTCAAGTCGTTAACTACAGATATCGTTGGGAACTGATAAATAGGTGCTGAATGGGCGCTATTTACCGACTTCAAAAAGGGAGAGATTTTTTTTTATGTTCGATGTTATTATGTTTCTTATTTATTTCTGATCAGAGTATAAATTATTTCTTTACTTAAGATATTTAAATGGGTTAGGTTTGAAAATTTCTTCGTCATCCTTACTTGCCGCGGATTTAAGTGATTGGATAAAATACTGAAATGTATTTTTTTGGTGTTAATAACCTATATAATAATAGACGATCACTTAGAAAGGCGCCAAGGTTTGATTATTAAAAAAAGTTCCCTATCACTTAGTATGCCAATACTGCTCCAAAAAATTGATCCGTTGATCGTATAGGTTTTAATTGATATAAAAATAGGTCGATACATATTTTTTTTCATGAATGGAAATCCATTGTAGATGCCTACCGAGTAAAAGCACACTGTCCTCCACTACGAACCTGTACCGGGGGTCCAGGATCGTAGCTAAATAGACCATTAATTATCCAGGAGGAGCAGTTTCGAAAGAAAAAATTATAACTTTAGAGTTCACGACGCATGCGTTAATGTGTTTGAAAGATTTATCTGTAATTTATTTTATTTTAAAGAAGAAGCCTTCTACTACAGACTAATAACAAAATATAAAAATAATATAATATAGGAAAAAATTGCTGATTACAAGCCTCCATTTATAAGACAAATGTCGACTAAAGAAAAGAAAAGAAGGAAAAAGAAGAAGATACATACGATGTAGTTAGTTTTTATCCAAAAATTACTTTGCTATGAGTCGTCTAACGGTCGCCACACTGGTGCAGAACAAATCAACTTCTAGGTCCATAGGCAGTCTATTAAAGCTTAGTGCAATTCTTATTGAAAAAACATTCCGTCTATAATTAGTCAAAGTGAAAGGTACACTTAACAGTGGCCGTTGACAAAATCCCATGATATTCGTGCGTAATGATAAATTAGCAATGAGTTCGGGAGAGTCGATGTGGCCATTTGCGATACCCATCAGTACACTTATGTCGCCAATAAGTCGTCTTGTCTCCAGAGGTAGGGAGTGATACCTTTTGCAGCGGTGCTCATAGTCAACTGAGTATCGCTGTGCCCTTTATTCTAAATAGTGAAGAAATTTTCTTTGGACACCCTCAATACGAGCCTTATAGGTCTCATACTGCGGGTTCCAAACCTGAGAGCGTATTATAATGGACCATTATGCATGAGGGTACAGTTGGCGCAGTGGTTGACCACTGTCAGTAGAAGCTGCTATTTCGCGTATAGCGTGTTTGATTCCCGCACGGAGCAAATATTTGTATAATCTACAGATAATACCCGGAACACTCCAGGTCTGGGTGTCAACTGCCTCGCTTGCTAGTCCAGCTAGTGGTCCCAAGCGCGGCTGCTGAGCATGAGGTCTCGGGTTCGATTACAAGGTTTGGTAAAGTGATATTGAGTTTTTATGTTAGAAAATGCTCAGTAGTAGCCCGGAGTTTGGAATTGTGCCCGTAGATGGCAATAGGCTCACCACCTATTACAGGGACATTTTTTTTGGGATATTGCAAATACGTACCATCAATTATTATTTTTGACCATATATATCTATATATCTATATCTGCCTAGCCTTTTCCCAATTACATTGGGGTCGGCTTCCAGTCAAACCGGATGCAGCTTAATACCAGTATTTTACATGGAGCGACTGCCTATCTGACCTCTACAACCCAGTTACTGGGTAACACGATATCTCGTGGTATGACTGGTTGTCAGACTTTCAGGCCTCTGACTACCCGTAACGGCTGTCATAGATCTTAATTTGACAACCGGGACCAACGGCTTAACGTGTTCTCCGAGACACGGAGGGGTCTCGGTATGATATGATGGTCACCCATCCACAGACCAACCGCGGCAAGCGCAGCTTAACCTCGATCGATCGATCTGTGCGGCTGTTACTTAGCCACTAGCCCCTCATAGTAA
Source organism: Xylocampa areola (assembly GCA_935421205.1). Lineage (NCBI taxonomy): Eukaryota > Metazoa > Arthropoda > Insecta > Lepidoptera > Noctuidae > Xylocampa > Xylocampa areola. The sequence continues at coordinate 15,168,941 of OW285201.1, forward strand.
CTAAATTAATTAATATTATTGTGATTGGATAACGATAACCCGTACCGACTGATACCAAACATAAGACAAAGTTTGTACTGAGTCTGTATGAAGGGATTCTAGAACTTGATTTTTGTTTGGTAAATTAAACCCAAAGATTAGATATGTGTCTGTAAACCTTGGAAGAATGTCCTCCAAGCTGAAAACGCACCGACGATACAAGAAAAAATCCTAGTGTGGGACAACGTTCTATTCAAAAACAGAGATACCCACTTTCCTCACTGTAGATACTTTGACTCACTTACTTTTGTATCGACCTAAATCGGTGTCACGGGTCAACTGGCGCGGTTTCTATTTCCTCTAGAGAGTTCCAAAAGATATGCCGCCATTTGTCTATATAGTTAGCGGGTCGCCTTACCACTAACATATCGCATCGCTTACTTGTTACGAGGCCTCTTTATCACGCGCACCAATAAATAAGGAAGGCAATATCTTCTTCTTATCGCGTGGTTGATGAACACATGCTTTTACACACCATCGAGAACATCTCTCAGGTCTGCGTCACGGTCTTTTAATTCTACTACGCACATGATTACGACTAGTCAGTGGTGCGTACCTTGGGCTTGAACTTGCGAATTGGATCTAGACTATCGCTGATTGGAAAGAAACATTTGAGCTTTATAACATTTGAATGGTAAATCCTTAGCCTTTTTTGTGAAAAGCCTCATTTATTATATCTTCATGATGACGTTTAAGGCAAAATCCTTTTTTAGTGTTATTGAGCTTTACGTTTATATGTCAGTCTCTTATTATGTAAACTGTAACGACTCAACAAAAATATTATCTAAATTTCCGAATTATCCGGAGAATTATCCAAAAAAAAACTTGCAATACTTCTTTACAAGCCTTGTCCTGACAATTACGAATACAACAAACAAAAACAAATTGGTCGAGCCTTTCTCAACTAATGATCGCGCAAGCGGGAATGGATTTTTACTCATAAAGAAGATTACCTTATTTATTAGTCAGGTATAGTCTTTCATATATAAACTTCTTGTGAATGAAGATGATTTTGTCGTGTTAAAGATTTCGGGCACAACGAGTACATTCTATGACTTATTATTATGGTGGTTGACAGCTTCGATGTATGCTCTATCATGTTAACTACTATACTAGTCCAATTACGATGTGGCGAAGGTTTGGTTGCATGCATGTAAATACAATACAAACGGTTATATACTCATAATGCTGGTTGTGTAACGTAGTAGCAGTAACCTTTAAATACTTTCCTTCTATTACTACATACTTTCAATGTTAACCTCTATTTATATAACTGGTTTAATAGAAGAATGGGGTAAGTTTTAAGTGATACCTAAAGTCATAATACTATATAGGTGTCGTTAACGTAGTCCTAGCCAACCGTATTATTATTACACAAAACAATCGATTAACTAAAAAGGTATTGAAAATGTCGACAGGCCTATATCTATTAAAAATAGATTAGTACTGATCACATGGTGCTGACTTAATTTGATTGAGCTGACATAACTTTGACGTATAGATAGGTAAGCGTCCTTCTTACTATTTTATGTGAAGAGTGCTAAACAATAATACTTACATGAGTAACACAACAAAAAATATTGCCAGGTCATTCTGATACGGGAAATCATTTAATTATAATAAACATACTAACATCTTGTGTAACACAGACCTTCGGATTACTTTGAATTGGTATGAGAAATAATAGCTGATCAAGGTAACTTAGTTAGGCCTATTAATGTAATGTATATTTAATTTATGTATGGAGTTCATGGGTGTGCCGTGAAATATTTGGATATCTTAGATGCTATAAAAGCGTCAGGCTACAATAAAGTTGATCGGATGCTGCTTGCTGCCCGCATTGGTAATCGATAGATGGTGCCCTATACGGGTTTGCAATTATTTTTCCAGAACTCGCTAATTTCTACGAAATTTTAGGGCTGGACAGTAACTGGGCGTACATAATATCGGCAAATTTGTTTAATTTTTACTTATTTTGTGATGCCATCTAATTTTGAGTCATGTTTAGGGGAGAGCAAATAATTAATATAGAATAGGTACCTACTTAAATATTATTTATGCTTAACTTGAACTATGTAACAGCTGTATTGGGTTGGTCAAAGTCAAAGTCAAATCATTGTTTATCGGTTAGAAAATTCTGTAGCAGCCCGAAGTTGGAATTATGCCCAGTAGATGGCAATAGGCTCACCATCTATTACATGACACTTAGTAAAGGTATTAATGAGAGCTGGTGTATAAATACACCTCTGCCTACCCTATAGGCGTAATAACAGTTAAGAATTTAAGTTAATGGTAAATTTTTTATTTAAATAACTAATTACTTATATACCATTGAAAAAATAATGATAATGAAGCCCCACTTTTACGATCTAATGATATTATACAACATTATTTTGAAATTCGATCTACACATTGGAAGTCGATTTTAGAAATTATCTGGTCAAGGCTACATCGGTAATATCTATGTATGTTTAAAAGTCTCGCTATTGTTAATTTTCATTTAAAAACTATTTCGAAATATAAAACTAGGTCTAGACTTCTAGAGGTTAAAACTGTTCAGGTTTTGTGTCGTTAAGTGGGTCATTGAATACATTAAACATATTAGACGTCGTGATTAGATGCATTAAAATTGCAAAATTGGTCGATACAAAAATCACGAGCCTATTTTCGAAAAGGCGATGTGAGTCTAATAAACATCGTGAAGAAAGGTCTGTGAGCTAGTCCGGTAATCAATGTTCTTCCTTCTCTTTGTTAAGAATGGTCACTTGTCCAGTACTTGACGACGGCGTTCTGCTGGGAGTAGAGTACTGAAAAGCCTTTTTTGATTTTATAAAAAAACAAGATGAAACGAATTAAAAAATTATGAAGGTCGCCTGTATTTTCTTTTAATTTTATGTGGCCAGGGGACAATGTAAGGATTCTAATGATACCCCAAACATCGAAATCGGTTCAGGCATTGAGATGTTATGGTGGAATAAAGAAACTCACAAACATACATACATACGTGAACCCTAAAAACATAACACTCCTTTTTTTTGGGCAGTCGTGTAATTAAGACAATTTTATTTATTGATGTCTCGTTTTTCGATACTTTAGAAAATTCAGTATACCTAACTTGAAAACCGTAAGATATTGTGAAACAAAATGTTTTGGTAGTTGTTGACCCAAACTATTACTGCCCGCAGTATGTCGAAGGTAGGTGTACTATTTACTGGACGTTCTGTATAAGAGTTCCTTGCCCTACAGTGGGATCGTAACGAGATGGTTGTTTTATAGCAGAAGCTTAGTAAGTAGTACATTAGTAGCTTTATTGCGCTTACTCCTTGTGAGATATAAATAAATGCAATAAAACATTTAATTAGTGTGGTGGTCGATATTGAAATATACATTAATAACAACATAACATAGCATCACGCCTGTATTTCCCGAAGACTTAGGCAGAAGTGTATATAGTGTTACTAAGTCCCATGTAATAGGTGGTGAGCCTATTGCCATCTACCGGGACTAATTCCAAACTCCGGGCTGCTATGGAGAATTTCCTAATAGAAAAACCCAGTAACACTTTGCCCGACCTGGGGATCGAACCCAGAACCTCACGCACAGCAGCCGCGCTTGCGACCGCTAGACCAACAAGGCAGTCATGGCATATTAATGAAAATTAATGAAACGAGAAAACCAGAACAGAAACATAATTTATTCGTGTATTAATTAATAAGCAAGTACCTACATTCGTTTCAATTGTTTCATATATTAATTCATACAGGTACAAAGGATGGATATTTTGTAGCTCAATTACTATATTTTGGGTTACCAACATTTGCAATTAACCCTTTCTTTTCTACACATGAAATTTTCCAAAAGAGGAAATATTACAGAGCCTGCTTACTTGTTGGAGGAATATAAAAGTATGATTTTTAGTCAAATGTAAACAGTTCTGGTGGGTTAATGCGTGGATTAATTTTACTACTAAAAAAGGCTTGACATTATTCACACGAATAATCAGAATTTGACTAGGAAACCGTTCCTAGTAGTACCTAAAGTTCGATACGTATATCAGTTATGTATACATAACTGATATACGTCTGCTGCTGTAAGAGAGGCAGAGAAAGGGCTAAGATCGTAAGCGAATCGCTTTTAACCTTTTTATTCAAAAACGTGTCACATTTTTAGGGTGTCCCAGTTTTCGCATATTGTAATTGTAATTTTAATGAGATGACAACTCTTTCGTTGCCGATCAGTATCAAATTTTTACTGCATTGGAGAATAAACGAAATGCAAAGTACATGTTTTGTTATTTATTTATCAAATATTCTACCCAGTTTTATTTACAATCGCTACAAAGCTGAAACTACAATTAAAAAATTCGGTTTACGATTCATTAATATTTTACACAAAATGTAAATCGTGCACGTCGTATTTAATTATTTAAAATGTAACATTTATTTTAAACACCGTTGGCTGAATTCACAATTGGTCTCATTATACTTATGCGTCTACTGATCCTCTTGATAATTCTCTCAACTTTAGTGCTAAACTATTATATTTGTGTAATGGTTCTAATCATCATGCTTGGCTTTTACCTAGCTTCAACATTTTCGTTTAAGTAACGAATAACATTAATTATATTATGTCGACCTACTTCTCCTAGGTAATCATATAATTCTGTCTTAAATTCATTGTCCTATGTACACCGTTATGTAAGATCTCTAAAATTTTATGTGATATTGTGCTTTGCACAATTGTACTCAAAAAAGCTCCCTAAGTAGCTTTGTGCAATTTAAATTAGTGCACAATAATATTTACAGTGACTAAATGGTAAGTACATTATGTAAAATTGTACAATATCATACCGAATCTGTCATTTACAAAAGGTTATCAATCATAATTTCATCAATAAAATTTAAATTTTTATGGACTTGCACCAAAAATCAAACGCTACTATTTAACTTTATTTTCTAGTTAGTTAAAAATGAAAAACTATCCGGAGTGTAACAAAACTGATTACCTACATAAACGTTATGTGTATTTCATTGGCGTATTTATAAATCAATAATAGTTATGTAACAAACAATAACGAATAGAGCAAGATTTACAACACTAGGTAAACATTCCAAAATGACTTTAACAAATTGTTTTTCGTGATTTTCGAAATGGAAATTAAATTCGTAAACGAATTTAAGCTCAATAGGGCTTTTTGGGGCATTCAGGCTCGGCATTAGTTCGTGATAATTAATTGATGGTAATAACCTAAGTAGGCCTTTTCAAGTCTAAGGTTTCGTTCAACGATTACTTCAATATTTTGCCGGCATTTTCTGCGAAGCCCGGCTATTCTTATTTGTACGCGGCCTATAATATAATATTATATACTCATTCAATGATTATACAATTGGCTGGGCTGATGTGCGCACTGCCAGTTTAGCTTGCTTTAAAATGATACTACACATTATAGTGCACACTTTGTTGTATCCACGTATTGTAAGAGAAATCGACTCGCAAAACACAGAGTTAATATTCAGAAACACGTAGATAATGAATCCTGAAGGAATCGATAACAGTCGGATTTCCTTTTCAATATCCATTTACAAATTTAGAAATCGATTAATTGTTCTTGGTTTTAAACACATTACATTCCAGACGCCATTCTTGAATAGTAGGCTGATAGTGATCACTCGTTTACTAATTTAGAATCTAAGTGGAATGTCCAGGAAAAGTTTCATGCGCTCGCCGATGTCGACAATTGAGCGCTCGTCCAGTTGCTAGCTGTCCTCGCCAGCGGTTTCGTCATCATCGGGGTCGTCTTCGTCGAGTGGTTGGCTTGTGAGTGCAGCCCAGAGGGGCGAGCGGGCCCCGAGCTGCACCGAGCCCCGTCGCTAGCTGTCCCGGTTACACACCGCCGCCGCCGCTGCCGTGCCCATCGCACCCACAGCCCCGAACAATATCGTGCCTACCTCGCGGTCTGGTGTGATCTCCACCTAAAATATAAGAAGTTATTAGGACGAAGAAATCGTCCCCTTTCTTTCTCTCTTCCCGTTCTATAATGTGTCACAAGTTGTACATTCAAAGAGAATGTTTCACTTCAATAGACGTGTTGAAGGTTGAAGTATGAATTTAAATCAATTACTCAAGGATTAACGTCATTTATTCTCTTGGCCTTATCCCAATTTATTTGGGGCTATCAGCCGTCATATCAGCAGCACCTTTCTAGCCATATCATCTTTAACACAAACCACCCATCGATTCTTCGGTCTTGCCCTACTCTTATTTCACATTCATACTCAAAACTTTTCTTGTCACATGATCCTCATCCATAACGATCTCAGTCACTGGTGCGACTTCCAGACTTCCTCTTAAATACTCATTTCTAATTCTATGCTTCCGTGTCACACCATACACGTCAACGTCATTTACATCATACCATTAAAAAATGAAATGAAATGTATTCAGAAAATAAGCAGTGGTAATAAATAACATAATATTTGTATCACAGTCATGCTTCATCGGCTTATTTCAGATCACGATGAACCGCAGTAATAAAACACATTTTATTTGCTCTAAGCTTTAGTATCTAATCTTATTGCCCCCAGATTCGGTTATAGTGTTGCAACATGGCGACATAAATATGTATTAAGTAGACCAAAATGTCGTGGTGACTTGGAGGTTACGGACCTGCTTCTTGACGAACGGATTAGGGGTTCTAACCTGACATACACACAAAGCGTCTTTTTTTAATATAAGGACTATGACACGAACATTCTCTCATGTACGCTAGCTCAGTAATTTGTCATAACAAATACAGTACCTTTTTAACCAAAAAGCCCATCAGTGGGACAATTACGGGTTGGTTATGTAGATATAGATAGTAAGTTGTGGTACCTGTGAGAGCGTGGTTTGTTCAGGGTCGGATCGTTCTTCAAGCACTGTGTCCAGTTCAAGCGTGGGTGGTGGACGTGGTGATCGGATCAGGCTCACGGCCCGAGGCTTCGTCTTCACCGGAGACATCTTCACCACCGACAGTTCCCCACGGTCTAACTCACAGTTGCGACGTCTTGCACGCTCTCTGAAAATATTATTTGTGATAAAATGGAAAACTTAAAGGTGCTACTGGAGTGTTTAATATGTACAGGTGAAATTCAAAATTGTAGTCGAACTTTAAAGGTCAACAAATGAAACTTAATAACTTTCCCTGAGAAACATTGGTCATCAGACGAGAAAAAGATATTGGCTTCCCATACAAGAATCTTACTTTTTTACGGTTTTTGCATGGTAAGTATTTATTTTTCTCGGACCCTTATTCTCTTGGAAAAGTTTCTGTTCAGTTTAATTGGTAATTAGACCACTCATTTAGATTATGTTATAGAACTTATTCTTTCATTGAAACTCGGTGGAGGCGACATCTTTTTTGTTATAATATTTTTCTATAAATTATACTAGGAAAACACAAAAGGCTGCAGTCTACTTCAGTGGTTCATGTATCGCAATAGATTCAAAGATGCTTATACTTGTATCGAGAGCTTTTATACGACGAATTAATGAGATTCTTGCTTCGTAGAGTGCGTCAGCAATACTTTCAATGAGGTACTTAGGTACTTAGCTAAGCTTAAGGATGTGATCATTTGCGCTCGGTAAAAAGAGTTTGTGAAGTGTACTTTACATATTTTTTTGTTGTACTATTCCTATACCTATCATAGTCCCGTTCAGATTGCATGTTCCTTAAAAAATACCTTAGGAAAATTTTAAGTTGGTTTATTTATTTATGGCAATACATATTTTTATATCGAATCTACTCTGTGTGTGCGTGTAACAGAAACTCGAAGTTATACTTGAATGGCGTATGAGGTGCTTTATAAACAATAATTGGGCATAGGTTTTGGAACCGAACCCCTAAAAGTAGTTGAGTAAACCGCAGTGATAGTTGTCACCAAACCATTAAGACATAGCCCTAAAATTAGATAGGAGGTACATTTATTATTTAATTTTCTTCTTTGTATTAAATATTTTTACTTTGTATTATATAATTTCTATGGCTGTTCGTCTGTACTTTATATTCATATAGTTGTATAGGTATAATATATATTAAATACCTTTCATTCCCCGTAAAGGTAACTATTACAACAATTCGCCCTATTCCAGTATTGTGCGATAAAATATTCACTTTATTATTCTGCATTGCGCAGAATTGCTTTAAATAATCTGTAGGAACATTGAAGCTGAATTTAACAACAGCCTTATACGGTCTCAGTAGAATCAATCATCATTATCACGCACATTACATGTAACTGCTCCCTTGCGGAACGCTTCTGGGGTATTAGTGTTACGCCAGCCGGGAAGGCGACATCATTTAGCAAAATCATGCACACCCTTCCATAATATAAGAATACACGTTTAAATTTGGCTCTATTTGCAGAGCTTATCTCTGTGAGCCGATAAAATAAGTATGTGTAGAGGAGGACCTGAATCAAGTAGCTCGTGAAAAGGTTCTGCGATGTCCTAAACCAACGAATTTAACCTAAATCAAACGAGCGGTCTCTGAAGGGTTTATCGTGAAGAACATTACGTTATCGGACCGGCAGATTGTACGAGTTCCTTAATGGTTCAGTGAATGGTTCCAGATTTCATTAGGTCCTTGTTATTACCAACATGCTCTTAACTCACCTCGCCAGTTTGGCCCTCCTCCTCAAACAGCATATAACGGTGAGTGCCAACAATGGAAAGCCGAATATGCACGATACAATCGGCACTACTATCGATTCCGGTGTCACTGGAACAATGAGAAAATACGTTTTTAGTTTTATTGGTCTCGGCAATTTCCTGTCAACACAGGGACACGAAAACCGTGGCCCATATACATGTACCAGATACCTATAAACAACAGGACCCAATGAGTTTCAACAATGAACAGAGTTGAAGGCAATAAAAACAAGGCGTGTCGTTTGCTATTTGTGTTTGTGTTAAATTCAACATATTATTTATGTTTTATCCACAGGTGTGTGTAAACATGCACCTAGGCTGCGGTAAACGTAACTTTTTGTTTAATTACACAGTACGTAGGTACTGTTGGGTTTGTATTCGGAAATTCAATTTACATAAAGACATTCGTATTTGTATGTGCTGAACTGTGTACTGTACTGTATTTAGCTGCTTCTTTATATATAGTAATCTCAATCCTCATGTAAATGAGAGCGGAGTGAAATGGAGCCTAGAGATAAGATTTTTTCTGAATACTTTGTTGAAGCTAAGTAAGTTTTGTGATAGTGAGCAACTGCGAGCTAGCCAATGATGTATGTACGCGTACAACAAATATGCTGCATTGTGAAAAAAAAAATGTAAGTACCTATTGTGTCAACAATCGCAATAGACCTATAATGCAGTTGCACACTTTAATATGATGTAGTCTCTATAGATACTATACCACTTATAATATGTAGAATAGGGCTTTAGACGTGATTTTTCTCAGTAAAAAGAAATAATTAAATTTTTCCTATAACATAAAGTCGGAGATTTAGTTTAATTGATTAATAATCCGTTATCACGCACTTGTCCATACAATGGTTGCCTGTAAGATATTGCTATTAGCGATGAGACCGCCTATTGAACCATTTTTGTTATTATAATATTCATTTTGTCGAGTTCTTGTTTTTGGTGTGCAATAAACAATACTCTATCTATCTAATTGATTAAAGTGAGGCGTTTCTATTATTCTTCCCATAATAATTCGTTTATCAAGAACGGCTGATCAATACTCCTGTATACATACATATCGTATCTTGAACCTGCAAGCTAAGAACAAGTGAAGATTGTTTCGTTATGTGTAAATCGATAAATTAATTCTTTGATAAGCTTAATTAATCTGCTTAGTTTATTTTGGCGTAACCAAAGCAACAATCATGAGACAGAAACAAATTTCAACTGTAAGTTATAATTGAACTAAACAAGTAATCAGTCCATATCATCTTCATTGAATGTCATATTTTAATCCAACACCTAAATAAAATTTCAAGGAAAAGGGGCAATTTTATTCTGCTTTCATCGTCGTCGTCGAGCTAAAATATTCTCTTATTATCTAGAGTCAGTGGGGCGACAGGGCTTAGTTTACAACGTGTGTAGGTACTTATGACGCCGGAAGCTCGGCGTATGCAGTTAAGTGCGCAGCCCTGTCGCCGATAAACGAGGATAATATCCAACAAGACACCAGCTGTTTGTAACTTTGTACTAGTATCGTAGACCGATAGCAAAGTTATATAAATACAACCGCATGTGTATTGTGAGAGTGTGTACGGTGCTTTTAGGCAGTCATACGGTTGTGCAAAATATCCGACTAGACGCAATTAAGTCCACAGAATGGGTAACTTATTTCGCAAAGCAAAATATTACGTTACACTTTAAAAATAAATAAATCTGGTTCTGATATCCGGTAATATTAACTTATGCAGCCTTAAATGAAGAATATTTCATGAAAACGAAACTTAGCTCCCCCTTCCATCCTAATTACTTTTTTATTTTTTTCACTTCTCACCAAAAACGACCCGGTCGGCATAATGACGTTGGCGGCACAAACTGCCGCCCCAGTTCGTGATAATAATCAGGCAAATTTTAAGCCCACAGAACATTATTTTGTAATAAAGGTGATTGAATATAGCAATGTAACGGGCTTAATAAACACCGAATGGCTCACCATATCTGGCTTACATTACCTAATTACCTGAAAAACGTTAATTAAGCATCACTTTAAATTATAATTAGTATTTTTTAATAACCTTATACAGGGATACCTACATCAGGCTTTATTGATTTTGCATTACGATCTCGTCATGTATATAGTATCGTCCTCCTTGTCGTATCCGACAATGGCGACCTTGGCTTTATATTTATTGTGCGCCCGAATGTGACTTGCAAAGCCAAATTTGGTTTTAAAGGTTTTGTTGCAGGGCACACAGTGCAACTGACTGCTGGCGTTGTAGGAGTAGTTATAGAAAGGCTTCGGACGGGTCTTTTTATTAAGGCGCTTGGCATCCAGGTCCGCTAACCGATGATCTTCATAAGTATTCACAGCCTTATAAACAGAGCTGCGCCAGTCTGGTCTCTGTTGCGCTAGTTCTTCCCAACCCTTGCATGGAATGTTGCATGCGGTGAGATGGCGCTTCAGAACGTCCTTGTACCGCAGAAACGGGCCTCCTGGAGTGCGTTTTCCCTCTTTTAATTGCGAGTAGAATACGGTTTAAGGCAATCTACTGTCATCCATGCGTACAAGGTGTCCGCACCATCTTAATTGATTCTTTATGAGTAGGGACTCTATGCCACTAAGATTAGACCGTTTTAGAACGTCGGTGTTTTGTACTCGGTCTTGCCACTTAATACGAAGTATTGACCTTAAGCAGTTCAAATGAAAAGTGTCCAGGCGCCTTATATCGCCTCTGTAGAGACACCATGTTTCAGAAGCGTATAACAATATCGGCAGGATAATTGCCTTATACACAGCAATTTTAGTATGTAGCCGAAGATCATGCAAGTCCCACACTCTTTTACGAAGTAATCCAAAAGATGCCGCTGCTTTTGCAATACGTGAGGATATTTCAGTTTCAAGGCGATTGTCGTCTTGAATGAGGCTACCGAGATACCGGAAAGATGTTACTCCCTCGAGTGTATTACCGCCCAAAGATATCGGCGTCAAGTCTGGTGTGGTGCCGCGTGCAGGTTGTTTTAGCACTTGGGTCTTTGATACACTTATGATAAGACCGAATCTTTTACATGACTCATTGAGGCGGTCAAGAAACAGTTGCAAGCTGCTGACATCATTAGCGATCAGGCAGACGTCGTCAGCGTACAGCGCCTCCACGATAGAGAGCTCCTGTACCGATTTTTTTGCCCTGAAACGACTTAGATCGAATACACTCCTATCTGTCCTGACGCTCAGGCAGATCTGTCCAGTCGCATTACCATACGAGTCTCTCAGTACAGAGGTGAAGTAAATGGCAAAAAGAGTCGGAGCCATTATACAGCCTTGTTTGACGCCACTGGTCACCGAGAATTGGTCTGTGAAGTCATTTTCGTGCTGCACTCTGGCCATCATACCATCATGAAATTGCCGAACTAAGTTTATGAACTTCTCAGGACATCCAGCCTTTGCAAGAACAATCCACAGAGCAGATCTCGGCACGTGGTCGAACGCTTTCTCCAAGTCAACAAAACACATGTTCAGACTGTTTGACAATGAAGATAGCATCGACCGCGCCTCTACCCGGACGGAACTCACACTGGGTCTCGGGCAAGATGCGCTCAGCGAGTTCTCCAAGCTGACGGTTTATAATGTGGGCCAGTATCTTACCAGCCGCACTGAGTAAAGTGATTCCTCTATATGATCCACAGTCCGAGGAGTCACCCTTTCCTTTATAAAGTTTACAGATAGTGGCGTCCTTCCACGCCTGAGGAATTTCACCACTATGCCAAGCTCGCAGCACGAGCTGAAACAGTTCACTTTGAACTCTAGGGCCTCCATATTTATAAAGTTCAGCTGGTAGACTATCGGAGCCTGCAGCTTTACCATTTTTGAGGTGATTAGCAGCCGCAAGAAACTCCGCAAAAGATGGATGATTATCAAGCTCTGAAGACAAAGCTAGAGATGGAAAGGACTTGATGTAAGTGATATTAGCACTATGGCCGGGTGGGTTAAGCACCTCGTGGAAGTGTTCAGCCCAGCGGCCAAGCACTTCATCATGATCAGTCAGTCGTTTGGATTTATTGCGTGAGAAAATAGGGGAAATCTTTTTATATCGGGGACCAAAACTTGTTCTAAGGGATTGAAAGAAGAGGCCTGTTTGCTTGATGTTAGCGAGGTGTTCCAACTCTAACGCTTTCTTTGTCCACCAGCGATCTTTCAGATCGCGAATTTTAGACTTGAGCAGATTGTTATTAGTCTTATGTTGGGAATTGCCTGAGGAGTTTTTCATGAGACGCCTTGACTCTTTAACGAGTGCTATGATTTCAGCATCAGAATCGTCAAACCAGTCCTGATTTTTTTGTCTGGCTGACCGACTACTCGTTGGGCTACGTCGTGAACTGATTGCGCTAGCGAAAGCCAGTGCTCATCTATTGTGCCCTCTGTGTTCACAAATGTTGTGCTGAACTCAGAGTCAAGATCTTCCTGAAGTTTTGTCGAGTTCGTTAATCTTGCAAAGGCCAGAGGTGATGCGATCGGATTGCGTCAGAAACTCTAAGTGTAAAAATTATAGTAGCACCGCAAAATATGATATTAAATATTTACATATGTCGGCGATTGCATCGATAATCGATAATTTACACATCTAATTAGCGACCTAGTCTAATCAGACGTATGTAACTGCTATTAACTTTTATCACAGTTCAACAGATTCCGTTAAACATAGAAGTTACACGATTAAGCTGCTGCAAATTACCCATTTAATCACTCTTGTAGTCTGTCATTAGACAGGCTAACAACTACAGTTCAACTTGAGATGTTCTTGGTATCTACTATCTACGTTAGATTTTATATGTATGTATACTTAGATAACGTAATTAATCGGTAGGTAATTTGTAGCTTAGGGACCAATTCATCGAGTTAACGCTCCTGGTGTGATAATTAGATAACTGTAATGTGTTCAAAGGTAAACCATCGTTATGCTTTCACTAGGGACATCTTATGTAACGTCATCATTTTGGTGTGATTCTGTTAAAATGATTTCTGTACAGAGCTTTAAAACGGAAATTCTAAACTGTGAAATATATTGCATCAAGTGCCCATTTCAGGGGATTTTCATCCAATAATATTAAAATAATACCTATTAATATAAAGTGAGAATATTAGATACAATTTACAGTCATTAAGTTAAGTTCGAGAATGTGTTCGAGAATTATTTATTTATCCTGAAGGTCGGATTGGGCCCGTCTATATGACATCTGATCCTTTCTCGCAGTGTGCCCAAATATGTAAAGCTGTCGATTTCGGCGTACGTGACAGTATAACGGTCGAGTTAAAGTGTACAAAAACCCTTGAGGTGTGCCCAAAAAGTTGAAAGGTCGTGAAAATATAACGAACCAATTCACCCGGAGCCAAGTCCATGTATTGGCCTTGTATTATCGGGTATTTTTATGGATAGGTAATGTCTATATATTGTTATAAACAGATTACTAAATAATAACTTACATGAATATCTTTAAAAATCAGATAACTACATGTAACCTAAGCCATCAAATTAGTTTGAGGTCATAGTTGAACGGGTGGAGTCATTAAATGTTTGTCAAAACATTATGGGGAAGCTTTAAAGCCTCCAACATAAATCGGCTTATAATAACGTATTGGTGTTTAATCTTACCCGTGGGATATATAATGATGGGCGTCGGCCTCTTGTTGTTGGCGCTGGGCTTGGGCACGGGTGCCCCCACATTGCTGGGTGTGGAGGCAGTGGTTGGGGCTGGCGTGCTGTTGCCAAACCGCTCTAGCAATCGCAGGGGCGCTGACGTCGTTGCTCGCGTCATCCTCACTCCTCATCCTATGTATTGAATCGTTAATAAATTCTACGTATTTAATCTTTCCCAAGACAGGCGTACATATATACATACATGCAATCACGCCCTCTGGGGTAGGCAGAAACTATGGATTTTAACAGACTTATATTTATTATAAAATATTGTTACACTTTCACAAACAGGACTGAATTAATAAAAATAGTTTCATAAAGTCAGCTAGAACAGCTGCTAATTTAGAGTTCCATTTGAGATCGAAATTAAAGCGAGACTCAAAAAAACATGCACGAAAGTAAAATAGTAAACAATAAATAGTGCGATTAACCGTGTACACCAGCTGATTAAACTCAAGTTGTAACTTTGTTAGTCATTTGGTGCTAATGAATCAGCAATACCTGGAGTTAGGGACAAATACGACGTCTTCACTCATCAATTCAACATCATGTCCTTATCCCAATTAATTTGGGGTCGGCGCAACATGTCTTCTTCTTCCATACATCTCTATCAGCAGTCATATCGACAGTCACTCCTTTTCTTGCCATATAATCTTTAACACAATCCATTCATTGCTTCCTCGGTCTTTCTCTACTCTTATAGCTATCTATATTCATACTCAAAACTTTGTACGTCACATGATACTCATCCCTCCGCATCACATGCATTAAGTTTACCACCAATTTAGTCAGAATTACTTTAATATTTTAAGCATCGGCTATATTTTTGGTATCTAGCAGAATTTAGTTTATCAAAATAGACATCTTAGCCCTGTAAATTGTTGTTTAAAACCTTTATATTTAATAATAATCTTCTTGCCAGTTCAAAACCCGCTTTTCCAATAAAAAGGTGGAAGTGTTGCCGCGATATAAAAAGACGGTTGAGTTTCGCTGGAGCAGACACTTAACGTGTTCTTAACAATAATAGCTCCTAGCAACTTCGATATTCATTTGTATTTCTTGGTCCAATTTATTTGTAACACGTAGGTAGGTACATGATATTGTTATACGCGTATGTAGATTTGTAACTTCCATATAATGTAATAAGAGCATTGTCAAATTATTTAAAATACATTTTGGCTGGAGTTCCCCAACAACTTAACAGACATTCAGGGCAAAATGATTTGTTTTACACGAAGTTTTTGTATGAGTAAACAGCAGTTTTTAACCCTATGCGTAATATATATTTATTGTTACATCATTTATAAACATACGTCTATGATATACCTTTTCTTTAAAGTAAAGTTATTAAATTAATAACTGTTGGAATTATTGCAAAAGAAACACATGGTTAAAAAAGGACCTATATTTTAAATGAATAAAAGCAAAAAAAACAAGCAATATCTTTCACTCGGAGCAATCTTGACATAAACTCCCGCGATGCTACATGCACATGTGACGTTTACAGGAGGTCCAAATAAACCCAGTCACACGTTTAGAAATTTTAAGTTTTCTGAGTAGATTTTCAGGGTTTGCTGGAACATTTAGCACAATATCACCTAAAATGGCATCAATGTTCCTTTTTAGGCATCGCCTCAAAGTAGTTATTTAATTATTTTCCGTCGACGACGTAACCATGGTTCTATCAGTGTTGGTGATGCAAATGCTCGCCCTATGAGAGTCGTTTCGTGAGTATATTTGTTCTGCAAAACTAAGCTCGCTTTGTTCTAGGAAGGTATTGAGATGCACGTTTTTGGATCTGTTTCGAACTGCAAGTTATCAGTATTCAATCACATGAGGGTATGTGTGAAATACCTGTTTATGAATCTAGGGATGACATTTATGCGCGGAGGAGTGCTTATTTATAACAACGACATCACGTCGTTTTTATAGTACAAATGCAGAGTTATGTACATTTTATATTTATTGGTTTTGCATTTTTAGAAATATCCCTACCATGTCATAAAAATCTTTGAATAAAATAAAGATTTCTTTATATTGTCAGCTCTCCTGAATTATTTGGCAAAGTGTTGAGTATAGATACACTCCAGGGAATAAATGTCGAACCGATATTATAATTCCAATTATATTTTCGTCTTTGCGGCCCAAGTTTGCCTTTAACTTGATGAGCGTCAATCAATTCTATTTTAAATTCAAATATTGAATCAGAATCATCAATTTGAATTCGTTATTATTGTTGTATGCGGAATCTCTGTTGAGTGGTTTGCGAAAAATATTTGTTACTCGTTGGCATTTGGGAATAATAACGACTCTTGTTATTATACAGAGTTTAATTTTAATTACTGGCTGCATTAATTCTAGTCCCACCTATCAGGACGCTGATTATTTTGAAGCGCAATCCATTAATTTTGTTTTCCGTAGTTATTTATTAAATTTTCATATTATTGTCTGGATTTAAGAACGAATATAAAGTCACCAAACAACTGTTGGAGTCATTGCAATCTAGAATATTGAATATTATTTTTTCTTGTAATAACATTATTTTTTATTGGATATGGGGTAATCGAGCAGAGGGCACGCCTGGTGGTAAGCGATTACCGCCGCCTATGCACACCCGCAACCCCAGAAAGTCACAAGTGCGTTGCCGGTCTTTTAAAGGGTTTGGGCCTCCGGTACCCTCACTCACTCGGCGAAACACAACGCAAGCGTCGTTTCACGCCGGTTTTCTGTGAGGCCGTGGTATTACTCCGGTCGAGTCGGCCCATTCATGCCGAAGCATGGCTCTTCCACGGTAATAACATGGAACTTAAGCTCTTAGTAGAGCACGAATAAGTGCTGTTCAAGTTCAATCATCGAAGGTTTAGAGTGAGGATCTTGTTCAATTCATTACATTTATCATAATATGATATAGAATTCTGCTCATCGCAATTAAATTATTCACAAAAACCTGTTTGTAGCTTCTACTTTCGGAAATGGTGATGTTTGGGTCGAGTCTTAAGGTAAAGGCACCTAATTCTCGTATTTTTCAAGCTATTTACAAGTTCCTTTTATTAAAAAAATACACTATGAATAAATAATTGATCTATTCGTATTTTATGAACAAAGGAGTGCTTTAGTTTGAGTAGATTTTAAAATAATCGGTAATTTGACGCTGGCAGCCGTCTCGAGTTCAGGATTCATACATTTCGGACCCTGTGCACGTGACTTCTACGTTTTACTAAATAGTGTTTTAAATGCTAATTTCTACTATGTGAGTTTTTTTTCATGTTGTAATATTAGAAGGGTTTATATATATACATTTATTGTATATTTTTTATCTAAAACACTTGACATTTGAGTATTTTCTTCACAAATTAAGGAGAAATTAGCTTTTTAAAATACCGCGGCATTAGGTCCTAAATATTTTAGGTGGTACCTAATTACCGATGTATACCACGGAAATGCAATTTCATAGACGTTATCATTTTTATAAATTTTGAAGGCAGTTTTATGATTACGAACCAAATATTTTAGTTCTGATTACTTAAATAACCCGTAAATATATAAATCTATTTTCGAGGTACATTATGACGTCGCATTTACTAAATATAGTGCTACAAAGATTGTCAGTTTAGGTACTTTTGTAATTCGTTGCATGGACAAGCTAAGTACAGAAAATTAAGTTATTTAAGTGTTCCGATATAATCGTGAGAGGGTTTATAAATTTTTCTAAAGATATCGCAATTGGACATTAGTTTATATATATAATATTAAAAATTCTTACACTTTTTATTACTCGGAATTGAAAAATATTATTTAGTATTTTATAATATTATTAACGCTATTCCTTCAGTCGAGATGGCTTAGTGGTCAGAGCGCCTGGAATATTCATCCGGGAGGCGCAGGTTCGAATCCTGTTCGCGACCGTATTCTTTTTCCATTTAATATAATAACTTTAGAGTTCGCTAAGCATGCGTTAATGCTTTTCAAAGATTTATCTTGAATGTTAGTATATTTCAAAAATAAGATAAGTAACATGTCCGATAAAAATAGCCAGTTCTACAGAATGGTATTTTAAATTCTTAATTTTTAATGTCCTTCTGAGTTTTGGTGAACATACAGCGGAATTAGGTGCCTTTACCTTATTTGTGAAAATGTCAGTCGTGATAGTCTCAGTATCAGCTTTATTGACATGTTATTATGACATTGTCATTAATATCATGACATTAAATTTGATTCTACTCTGTCTGTGGTAGCTGATATGTCTCAACAGAGAGTAACTAAACTATTTTGCACACCAAAAAATATAATTGGATTTTCGTCTTTTCAATATTTATCTTATAAGGTACAGCTTTTGTTTGATTTACTCGTATCATAATAAGGTTGGCGGGCCTACATCGCGCAACAATACCAGTCGTGTTTTAGACAGCCCTGCCTAAGGTTAATGATTAAATTATGTGAAGGGAAAATAGATTGTTACCGTATCGTATTATGCATAATTATATTGTAATAGAGAAATGCGAGAAACATAATTAATAATTAATGTATTTGAAAGCAAGAGATAGGTCATTAAATTTGTAGTCTTGTGTAACTGAAACCGAAAATAAGCGTAGTCAAGGAAATGACGTGTCTTTGTTTCTATGTTCTTAAAAAGTCACAGAGTAACATATATCAGTTGAAATTGTTCTCGAATGTGCTTGCCTGTAAAGTATCACTTGAATATGCCTTTGTACGAATACTAGTGAGGCCATATGAGACTTTGAAACGTAGTGAAAGTGAAATGTAGGTTGTAACTAGACGTCTATTGAAAAACTTTCACAGTTTTCTTCACAAGATTAATTGGTTTCAAACGTGAAAGTTTGTTGGTTATGATTTATGGCGAAATCTATTTGTAGAATTTGTATTGATTTCTAGGTTGTGGGTTCAAACCTGTCTTGCACCAATTTGACTTTTTCAATTTCATATTAGAATCACAGAAATGAGGGGCTCGTGGCTAAGTAACAGCCGCACAGATCGATCGATCGAGGTTAAGCTGCGCTTGCCGCGGTCGGTCTGTAGATGGGTGACCATCATTTCATACCGAGACTCCTCCATGTCTCGGAGAGCACGTTAAGCCGTCAGTCCCGGTTGTTAAATTAAGATCTACGACAGCCGTTACGGGTAGTCAGAGGCCCAGAAGTCTGACAACTAGTCAGACCACGAGATATCGTATTACCCAGTAATTGGTTTGTCAAGGTCATCTGACCTGACTTACAGGTATTAAGCTGCATCCGGTTTGACTGGAAGCCTACCCTAATGTAATTGGGAAAAGGCTAGGCAAATATATATTAGAATCACAGAGATACGATGAAAAAAAAACATCGTGACTTGGACTTAATGGACTAAAATACGCCAATCAGTTATCAGCTATCGTGATGATCGATGCTCGTTCCTTTTCCACATGGGAAGAGTTCTCAGGTAGGTTTCTACTATTTACTAACTGACTTATTTAACAATAATGTTTACTGAGGTTTTGCGCTATGTACATACATACCTACCTAGTTCTCTGATAAGCACTCCTATAGTTTAGGTGGGTATAATATGAAAATTTTAATTATATTAATGAGTACCATGTCTGTTATCAATAATCCTTTTGGGTATCATTTGTATGTTATTATTGTACTTTATAGCCTTTAATATACTTAAATTGCTTGAAGTAATTGACCTTATAAACAAACTGCTTATTAATTTATGTACATTCTGAAGACTGTCTTTCTACATGTTATAGTTTAAAGCTAATGATAAATTGATAAATTAATTTATTAATTGATTGATTCATTTATAGTACAACTTTCTTTGATAGTTAGCGAGTACTACTAAAATAGATGTTTTCGTTGGTGTGTAAAGCCATCGCTTTTTATGGATGGTTTAAATTTATTTTGGGTTGTTCATCAACCACACGATTAAGATTACTGAATAGTGAAGTACTAGTTTTATATTCTCCAATTAAAACCTCGGAAACAGTAATTAAAGATCGATTCGATCGATCGATTTCTGTCAGTCGCATACCTACAGAGTATTAAATTATAATAACATTAAGGTCAATAGAGTTTTTAGTAATGTATGTATATTAGCTCAATCTAATTAAGTCAAACCTAGCAGTTCTGATCTAATGCGTTTATTCATGAAAATCATTATAATGATTATTATTTAAATAATAAAAGCATGGGAACATCTCAGCAGCATAAGTCCTAAAATAGGATATTGTTTGTGGTATGAGATTAATTGACAAACTGTATGTTTATAGTCTGTTGTCATGAGATTAAGAGAAGAATTTTGGTTTCGTCTTGGTTATTAGACTGATTAGTTCAATATTCAAATACGTCTGTTTAAAAACCCCCAGTTATGTATAGGACTACAGAGAAATCTGAAGCTATTAAAGATGGTGGTTATAAGGTGGTGCTTGTTATGCATGTTATTTACGTTCACACGGTATAGTCGGTTCCATTCTAGGCCCAGGAAAGAGATAAAAAAAAGTTGGGTGAAATTTTTCTTATCTCTATAATCAGTATGGACAAATCTGACTATATTATCTGACTACTAGCGCTTGATTTAGATTTTTCCACACTGATCTATCTCCATGGATCACCTTGTACTTATAGTTTAAATTTCCATTTTCATATAATTACTAAAAATCATCATCACTTCTCTACCCTTATCCCTATTTATTTGGGGTCGGCGCAGCATGTATTCTTCTTCCATACATATCTATTAGCAGACATATCGTCAGTCACTCCTTTTCTAGCTTTCATCTTTAACACAATTCATCCATCGCTTCCTCGGTCTTCCTCTACTCATATAGCCATCTACATTCATACTCTAAACTTTCCTAGTCACATGACCCTCATCCCTCCGCATCACATGCCCATATCATGCTAAATAATAAATAATTACTAATAAGTATCTACATAATTTAATTTAGGTAAAATGTCGCTTACGCTTTACAAAAAGCCTGCTAGCTTTGCATTTAAGGCGATTGCTTTCGAACATTGGAATTTTATGGAAACACAAATTAGGTTACGAAGCGGAGAGGGGGAGATTTATAAATAGAATCAAAATGTGGAACAGTTTTGTTATTGGTAACTTACGCTCGGTGAAGTCGGTGGCATTAATATAACTTTAACCTTATCCGATGCGTTAAATTATTATGTTGACAGCTTTTCTATGTAAATTCTGTCAAAATGACACAGTAACATATGGGTTACGGTTAAAGTTTGGGTGATGCAATTGAGCCATAAAAAACAAAAGCTAGGTTAGTATGTATTTAAAATTAGTTTCCGGTTATAAATCTTAAAATGTAGCCCGAAATGATTAATTCTAAGATATTAATGTAACAACCAATTTTCAATTCCAAACAATTATTTGTTCGGGCAGACGTTAACAGTGTAATTAATTTTATTAATTGCGACTATTTGATAATGAAAACTTATTTCGAAGTGAGATCGACCTTAGCAAGGACAGTTCGACCATTAGGTTAAATTAAGCAACGTAAATTTAAATCAATTTCTCTTGATTTCAGGCAACCCCATTAAGGCCCGGCAGCTACTGTTCCAAACCCTTTAATGTTCTACTTTCTTGATGAGTAGAAATGGAATCTTAGAGTCTCCTATTTTCAGTTCATTTTGTTTATAGTGTGACTTCGCCTAGGTTACTAAAATCATACACCTCTTGTATCTACGGCTGTTATGTATTTCAATATAAATATTTTCACGTTCTACTAATAATTTTGGTTTTCGTGATCACTAAATATTACAATAAAATCACTTTTGACCGGGTTAACAAAAGTATTTGTTTAATTTTCCTAACGTTTGGAACACTTTCTATAGATCCGGTAATAGTTATTTTATTGTTTTTTTACATACTTTTTGTTTAAAGCACTTAGTTAAGTCTGTATGTAGGAAAACTCTAAAATGATTTCCCAAAATAATATTTCAGCGGAAACTCCTAATTAGTTGCTTCCATGAAAATTCTCGTCACATATTAATCTAACCGAAATAGCGTAGAGCTGGATGCAGCCACGTAATTTAAAAGCTGTTATATTCCGAACCGAGTGAGCTGGTACACATGTGATTCTGCACTCACCGATGCAGCGCGCCGTTATGCACTCATCGAAGTCATCCTAGCAACATACATCGCGATCACTTTAAAACTTAATGGAAAACCTTATGAATTTCCTATATTGAATTCATAAACATGTGTTATTATGTTTCGTATACGGTTTACGCGAAGTGTTTTCGGGAGCGTGTGACGTGCGACCGTCCCGTAGCTCTCCCGCCGCTGGACTGGAACCCGACCCCGACTAAAACCGAAACATTAGGGAGTCGGTGCATTCGTCCGACGACCCGATTCGCGGCACTTCAGTAACGCCGATACCAGACAATCCCTTTAGAATCAAACAAAACTTACCGAACGGAAACTCATCGGCTGAATTAATAAAAGCTTTGTCCGGAAGGGTTGGACGTTCATTAAGTAAGTGGGTTGATTAAACGGTTTATTTTGTTGTTGACTGTACATTTGCAGGGGTCAATAATGAGTTACTAAATTATTTTATTGATGAGTACAACAACAAAAGCGTTTTCCTTTATTCCAGACGATTAATGACGTACTGTCTGAGAAACAGGGTTTCTAATGGCTAAATAAACCGATGCGAGAGCTACATGTCCTACCACAAGCCTAATGACAGACTTTTGTAGTGGTGAGCAAAGCGAGGACGTGATCTACCCGATTTTACGCGGAGTTACACCTTTTTTTTACTGACCGTGAGAAATTTAGTTTTCTTAGCCTGAACAACCAAGGGCATTCTAACTTGGCTTCTGGTATATTAGACCATCTTGCACTAACATCGTTTATGGCAATTTCTAATTTCGATCTCTACGTAATAATTCATTACTTTTGAGTGCCAGTTATAAAATAAATGTAGCACGTAATTCATCTGTCTTCTTCCAAACAGCAATCTATTTAATTGACGAAGTTGAGTATTTAACCATTATTCGCAGTACAAGAGAGGATAATTCGCTTTAATATTTCAGTCGGGTTTCATTTTTGACGGGCCATTAAGGCAGTTTTTCTTTTCTGTCTTAAGATTAGATGCGCACAACAAATAGAAACATAATGTATTTTTCCGCCAATTGACTAACAGAGTTTTGCTAATGACAGGGTTCAGTAAGCTCTTTAAGTCGTTTTGTAGTTATCTTTTGTAAGTCTTAGTTGCACTTACTTTAGTCTCCACAGACTTGCTACTTTTAGCATCGGCGATCAGGGATTTGTCCGGCTGTATCAATGCTGAATCTCGTTTTGGCATGTCTGCGTTCGGTTGTGTTTCAGTCACTGCAAGCTCGATAGCTTCCGAGAGCGACTCAAATCCTCGGTCTCCAATTCATTAAATTTGCAAATAGTAGGTCTGCGAAGGCTTTTAAAGAGAACCAGAAATTGACATGTCTTTTCTTAGGGAATCTGTTCTAATAATAATTCTATTAATTCAGTTATATGCAGGTAGATAATGACTAAGCCTAAGTTTAACTTATATAAATAAATTACTGCTAATTAGATTAGTGCTTAGAAAACCTATAGCGAATTAAGTAAAAGAATTCGTTTAATATAAGCAATTATGACAACTTATGGGCTTGTTAATTACCTCTATAATTCACCAGCACCCGGCTCCAAGCCTTTACTTAATTAGAGTCATATCTTTATTTTTAAATGTAAATTTAAGTTTTTAATGCAAAATTTCTCTAACGGCTTAATTTTCATTCACTTTCAAGGCTTTAGGTGTCTGAAAAGAATTACATTTGAACATTTAACAGTAATTAATCTATTTGCCGTCTTTATTACTGGCTTACTTAGGGTGTAAGTGTGGCTGCCTGACTGGAGGCGCTGTATTCAACTGCTATGGACAGCTTTATCAAGTTTTTCTGTTCTAGTGTGATTTTGGCATTGCGCCTACTACATTACAATAAACTGATTCTCAATTAAGTACATGGGACTGTGGCCGAACGACATTGTTATAATAATTTAACATACAAAGTTGAGTTTGATATAAGGACTGTTAACACCAATCAATATTCGAACCATCTGTCCGATGTCTTTCGTGTGCGCTATAAGACGGGCTCATATTTCTTGATACGATGCCGGTACACCCCCTAGGGATAAAAGTCTGAGAAGACTTTTATACCTCGTGCATGACGTGAACAAACTGTTAAAGAAAAAGGTGAATATTATTCATATTGAGGCACAAAGAAAATCTGTTAAATGTGTCTACTAGTATAATATACCACCTTTATCTTTTTACAGGGTGACTGGTACAGAAAGCACACACTTATCTACTTTTGTTCTAAAGAGTCTATTGAATGTATATTTTTTAAGATTGTGTGCATTCATTATAAACAAAATGTGTGTAAAGTCTGTTGTCATCTCTTTCCACTGACATTTCAGTGCCAGCAATCTGCCTAGCGTTTCCTAACTACGTTGGGTTAGCTTCCAGTCTAACTGGATGCAGCTTAATACTATTATTTTACATGATGCGACTACCTTTCCTGCACGACCAGTTACTGGGTAATACGATATCTCGTGGTAAGACAAGTCGTCTGATTTTCTGGAGTCTAACTACCTGTACCAGCAGTCCTAGATCTTCATTTGATAAACCAGGCGTCCAAGCACGGATCTTTTCGACGACTCAATAAAAGTTTTGATGTATTGAATTTTATCGTTTTATGAACACTTTATGTCAAATTTGATGTTAAAAAGAAAAAACATCACAAAAAATCTACACATGTCGACAAAAAGAACCATGCTCGCACCGCAGGATCGACGGATTACGTGCTCTCCGACGCAGACGAAGGAGTCTCGATATGAAATGATGGTCAACCATCAACACACCCATCGCAAAATTGATAAACATCATCATTGTTATCCTGCAACCATGAACGCTGCAGCGTTCGAAATTTCATGAAAAACAAAAACCAATAATACACTCGATTAACACGCTTATACAGCTTATCGAATTTGGACATAAATTGGTGAATAGGTTATGACCTAGATTCAAACCACAAAATGCATTAAAACTTTATGGTCAGCTGCTGATCTGACATTAAATAGACGACTGACTGGTTTTCATCCAACAATAGGCTCCCCAATTCATGTTGGTGGGTAACCCATAACGATCGAATGAGGCATAAATCACATTGAATGGCATCTGGAGGTAGAACATATGCTTGTTTCCTCATATAAACCATTATAGAGCTCGCAACAGATTCTTGAATATTCCTAGCTAAATAGGACGATAGCCAAGTTTCTTCGAAGCTGATTCTTAGTTAATTGTCAGAAGAACGCTATAGCCCTATTGTTGGGAACGTCTTGAATGTCTGTAGACATTTAACTGAAAACATTGATTTTCAATACCAATGCGACTACGAGTTAAAATTGAACAGCTATTGCTTGTTTTATGTAAGCTTTAACATTACCTAAAGTTTCTCATTGAAGACTTATTTTTAATTAAAAACCGTTCAGATGTTTGTTCAAGGAGTAAAATATAAAAAATTGGTGATTAGCTGGCAAAACATTAGTCAAAATTCCTTTTGTAAATGTATCATACGGTGGCATGTTTATAAGATCATGCCTTCAAAGAATGTTGCACACGGTACGTAATATTCGCAGCGATACGCTTTCAGTCGAAAACTATTCCGGTCACCAGCTTCGAAGAACTTAAAATTAAAATATCTAGCTTTAGATGTTCGTAGTTTTGCAATGAAGAACAAAATAGGATAACGAAAAGTATCTACTCGTATTTACACGTTCTAAAATAAAACAGGCGAGAGGAAAAGTTTGTAAATTAAAAATGTACGATAACATGTTTTACATGCTATGAAACGTCCAACCAGAATTATCATAACAGCGTAGCAGTTATTTTTTATCACAGTTTGTGTTTTTAAAGCTTTCATGGCGTCAGTGGGTTTTAATTGGATTCTCATGCTTTCAAAACTGGAATTCGATATAAATCGTAATAACTCTGAGAACAGCAAGGAAAGTATTTGTTAAATTCCATGACCCGGTAAAGTGGCGGGTAAGTTGGTCAATAATAACGGCGTTAAACTTGTCAGATTCGATGACGTGTGAATCGACCCTTCCACATCACTGACTTCACGCAGCTGTAGCCACAAGAACTTAAAGTGACGGTTTTAACTTCAGCCACGGTTCACTTGGAAATTTATTCTGAAAATTGTTACAGCTCTTTACAGTTTAAAAGTATTTTTTCAAGTAATTGTTTTCATTATTCCCAGACAGCGCCAGAGGCTTATTGTCTTTATTCTGTACAAAAACCACTGTTTTGAATTTTTATGCTAAACAGATTCATTATAGTACCCAAATATTATGATTTGTAAGAAATACTTATAGAAATATTGTGTAATAAAAATAAGGAACATTATTGTAAATCTACGAATGCAAATTTAATTCAATCTATATTCATAGACAGCCTAATGAGGTAGTCTATTATCGTTTACGATATTACGTGACGTGTACTCGTTGTAAAATAAATGTACTCGTATATCCCTAGCCTTTTTTATTATTATTTTCTAGTGTGGAAAATCCATCATGGACGTTGTGCCGGATTCCTACAGACTAAAAAGTACACCGGTCTTAGTCCAACCTATACCGGGGTCCCGGGATCGCGACTCTATTCACCGCAACCCCGGCAGGTGTATGAATCCCAGCTTGGAATGGGAATATAGGGTTGCGTTTGGTAAAAATTTTATACAAACAAACACATGTAGTTAGAATATAATAAAACATTAGTACAGAACCACACGTATTCATTCTGATCGCAATAACACAATGTCTTTAGTCTTTACTAACAAGAGTTATATTTATTGTTCGTAACATGTCGCGAAGCGTGCGACCGAAGCGCAAGAAATATCCGAAGAAATGTTTGGGACGTTACGCGTGACTCGGACAA
The DNA here is from genome assembly GCA_935421205.1 of Xylocampa areola. Lineage (NCBI taxonomy): Eukaryota > Metazoa > Arthropoda > Insecta > Lepidoptera > Noctuidae > Xylocampa > Xylocampa areola. Next base: position 15,196,319 of record OW285201.1, read on the forward strand.
AAGGATTTATTAGATTTGTTCTGAGTCCCCCACGACACGAATGATGGACGCCCTACGGATACCCAATTGGGGCTACATATATAGTTTTAAATGTTTTGTATACGTCTTACCGGAGGTTTTTAAGGTGTGTCCCTTACTCCTAACCGCGAGCATTCTTTAACACCCAACACGCATTGGCTTACGAAGTTTGAGAAATTCGTTCACAACCAAGAAGTTCCCTTCGTTGAGGACATTGCCGATGCTTCTGGTACATTTGCTCGTGAACGAAGTTTCAAAGTCTTAAAGTGAATGCTCGCGGTACACCTTTAGGGCCCAAATAGGTATTCTAGAGAAAAGCTTATTTTCCCTCTTATAATCTTGCTTATCTAATCATAATGCAGGGCCCCTTTTTGTCTGCAAAGACCGTAAAAGAAACAGGCGTATTGTTTGGTTATGAATACCGTTATTTTTTAATTTATATTTTATAGGTTGAAAATATAGAGCCATTAAAAGGTATTGTCTACTTCAAAAAGATAATTATAAAAATACAGACCAATTTACGTAGAAACAAACAAACGGATGTAGGTATTATTTAATTAAATGAATCAAGTTGAAGTCTATTATAATGACTGATTTTAGAAATACAATCCAAATTGCTATAACTTTGAAACAGTTAGTGGCTTCCATAATTTCCTAAACATTAAATTACTCGGTAACTTAGTAATGTCTCTCCATACACAGGCTTAAACTTAGTTGCACACATATTTGTACCGTGCTGTTCAGAGAATTTGCATACCATCCAAGTACTTACCATCTTAAATCACGCATGTGAGACTGTGAAGAAGTGTGGACTTAGTGTGATAATCTTTTGTATTTAGATCTTAGATTTTCGCGACTACTACGCATTATGATTTCAAATAATCATCAGTGGTCATCCTGCGACTACGAAACGTCAGGAAACTTGTTAAAAACGTCAGAAAATACAAAAATAAATAATATTTGCCTTTACATATTTGTGTAGTGCAAAAAGATTATATAAGTTATACACACGATTAATTTGGTTTAAAATTCTTTTGTCGTATGTAGATATTCTAATTATTTTTATCTGAAAAAAGTATGATTACAGTAGATTTTCCACGGTTGACATCTATTACAATAATTGGCTTACATACCTAATTAAATAATGATACACTTCGGGTTGGTTAGCGTCAAGCAAAATACTAAAGTTGTCCTATTAAAACGTAGTTTATAAAAGCCTCAGTATCTTTACGTTTTGAAGAATAAAATTAAGTTACTTTCAGAGGCATATTTTTATTAAAGAGCTCAGAAAAGCTAGAAGACTTCAAAGAAGAAACTTTTTTTTGTATATATTTAACGCATTGGGAATTTTGCGAAACAATATTTCATGAACTTTTATGAAGTGGAAACTCTCCAACGTTCCCATCTTTTTCTTTGAGCGTGTTATCTGGATTTTCATTTTATTATAAGTAATTCAGTATAATATATTTTTTTGGAAACCGTAACAGTTCCAATCAATTTTATTTTTAAGCGATGTCCCTTAGCGAAAGATAGGAAATGTATGTTACATTTTACACTTTTAGTTTACATATAAAGTTAGAGTAACTGAAAGGGAACTGCAGTACTGGGATGCAGATTACTTACTTAAAGCCAGGAGTAAAGGAAAATAGTCTGTTATATAAAAAAAAACTGCAACTGTACTGTCCTCTGCGTACGTTAATATTCCTTTCCATGTAAGTATAACAATGGCCAGAAAAAGCTTATGAGCCCGCGTCCCATTCATCGAGTCAGAGTAGTCGTGTTATCCCTTAGCCCTATAGTTCCATCTATTCTTCCTTTGTATATATGTATTTCTGTTTCCCGGAAATATTAGCTCTGAAAAACTGCAAACCACGGATTCAAAATAATCCGAAACTGAAGCTGTCCACCATGATTTATCTAAATCTGTTATAGCGTTAAATTGAGTATCAAAGTTTTTTATTAGTGATAGACGGTGTCAAATACTTACCAGTAGATTACGCAAGTGCGCCTACTAAACGTGAGTGTTATTGGTTTGTTCTGATAGAAAATACTCGGTTTGGAGTTTGAATTTGTGTTCGTTTCTATGACCATTCATTTTTCATTTGTAAAGAAGACGCGTTGACGATAATTTAAAAGAGTATGCTTAGATGGTATGGTCATAATTAGAGAACGAATGAAAGACGCTTAACCAAAGTTATTTACAGGGCAGGTGTAAGTGGAAATGCCGGAAGGGGACGCCCTAGAAGGATATACACTGACCTTATTAGTGATATCCTCTAAAAAGGTAAGGTGCGTAGTTCTCGCATGCGGTGCTCATGTAAGACCAGATGTATGAACGTAGACAAAGCAAAAGGCATGTAAGGATCGTAGTAGGAGGCGTTCTGTAGTTTTTGCTTACTCGCATGGTGGAAAGGCGTGAGTTTATGTATGTATGTATGTATGTTGATGGTCATCAAATACTTACCTTTTTATATGGTCATATGCTCACAACCACACATGTAATATTATAAATACTAGTATAATGCGCATGCGGTTTAATCTCGTTATTCCACAAGTAGTTGCTGGTACAAGAGCGTGACTTTCATTATGTTTCCGAGTGTTCACATTTCGACACGCATTGTTTTCGAGTTTTCTTCGAAACATAACCACATAATTGTTGTCTGTAATGTCATCGTCTAATATTGTGCAAGCTGGCGACATGCCAGTCTGTGCATTACTGAAAGTATTAGGAGTCGGACGGTCATTTTACTATAGCCAATCCTACCGGATGATTCCCGTATTCCTAAGGGAAATCAGGGGTTTCGCAATACCAAGTTAATGTCAGTGTAATGTTACGTGTTACTTCTCAGTGCCCATCTGCCTAATCACATTTCCCTTTAACCACAAAAGCTCAAAAGTTTTCACTGCAAAATACATGTGCTCACGTCATATTTACATAGTAACTGCAATATTTCCTGAAACTTCCACCATTACATTACCAGTATTACCGGCGCATTTGTTATATTCACAAAACAAACTGTCCAATATATACATGCATACCTGTTAAATGCCAAGATGGCGCGTGAAAAATGCTTTTAATGGTACTGATTCAGCCGCCCCTACACGGAGAGGGCGGTACCTCTTTTCAATTAATTCCATCGCCAAACCTATTATTTGTAAGGTAAGCGATTTACGAGATTAGGTAATCAATATTATCATGTAGATTAAAATTCGACTGATTTGTGACATTAAAAATAATGTCATATATATACCTATATTATAAAATTTCATGATCGCAAAAGCAGATTAAATCCTTTGTTATGGTCAATTACCATTACCCTGCCGGACAGACAGATTACTGATATCTAACAGTATGACGATATTTCATAAACTGATCAGATCCGACCGACCCAATTAACCTAAGGGGCCAAGTCATCCTACTACGAAATATATAGGTGTTTTATTCGCCTATAACTTATTTCTGCTGTTTGTTTTGTTGGTGCTAAATGTAAAAATGGCGTCCGTAATAAATTAGAATTCAATTAGGAAAGTACAATTGAAAGACTCTCTTTGTGGTAGGTTACATGGCTCGGTGTGACAATCTTATTGATGAGTTCCAGCTGTTGGACGATTTAAACCACGCGTATATTTTTCTCTTTTGGCTTTTATTGGTTCCGTTGGCTACAACGTCCCAAGAGGAACGTGCAGTGGCATTTCGCCAACACAAGGTGGGCAGGTGGTCGACATTCTGCAGATTTGTAGATTATGGATGTCTGTCGTCGAGTGAAGCCGACCATCGTGCGTCGTTTACATTTTGCCTTTGTTGACGGTAAAGTGCGATACTCATGTATTATAGTCAGTTCGTAATCACCAATGTATGTATACCTAAGATTACCTATTTCCATGTATACGACATGTCCGTACAAGGTATTAATACTGTTTTTTTTTTCATAATATTAGATTCAAGATATGTCTTTGAAAAAGCATTAACGCTTGCTAAGCGAACTCTAAAGTTACAATATTAAATGGTAACCAGGAGAAATTAAAATACAGTAAATTAAACAATATAAATTTATCAACAAAAAAATATTCGCATCGATGTAAAATCAAGCTATTTTAGGGGGTTCAAGAGAAAAGTGATTGCGGGATTATCGTGGCTTGTCATAAGAAGTGTTGTCCCTCTAGGGACGGGACGGGACGGTGTTCGGGCTCTGGGTAATGATGCGTTGCGGAGCGCTATTACGATGGCCCGACAATGGATGGTGAACAATGAACGTCTACCCTCTATTGCATGACTACATCGTCCATCTTGTACAGCAAGCTGCATATAGGTAAGTATATTATACAGTATTTGCATATTCAGACGGATTTGTGGAAAATGTGCTTGTTTAATAATATATGTTTGTGACAGATAATAAAAAATAAAACTTAGAAATATGTACAATGCGATCTCAAGATACATAATACAAAACAAAAGAAAAAAAACAATAAGCAGTTTATTTTTAAACAATACATTAATTTTTTTAGGTTTGCTTCTGAGCTTGCTACTTCGTAAAGACGAAGACGAGGCCTGCCTGTTTTACCAAGTCTGTATTATGGTGCGACCGATATCTTGTTTGGGGGAGGTGTCATTTCCAAAATGAACGACTTTTAGTACCTACATATGAAGCATACGTATTCTAAATTCGGAGCTGGAACTTGACATAGCGTAGTGAATATAAAAGCTGATGTAGCAATACAAATACAATACAGTAACTGTAGCAATATTTTTATATCATGGAAGTTTATATGCTTTTGAATTGGCGAGACAATTAAATTATATCGTTTTAAATATTATTAACGTTCGTTCCACGAGAAGTATGCAGCTTTATATTTCTTAAAATTTTAAGCTTTTCAGGTAGGCATCTATTCAATGGCAATCACAGGCATACATGGGACGTAATAACAACATTGATGAAATGTGGTTTTACAGCTGTGTACTAGGTACTTTGCGTACCCCTTATTCGTTATTAAACAGTTTACTAATAGTAAATCAAAACTGATTTAACTTTTTTGAATACTAAGCGCATTCTTTATTCTTAGCTTCATTATTGGTTATGCAACAATCTTGAATTCTTCATTTACCAACAATACTTGAGGAAAAGTATCGATATTTCTAAACGAGTATGACAACGAAATCGAGATCTAAAACGGATTTCTCAATCGAATCCGTACTAGAATACCACAGTAGGTGACGCGTTTCGTCAGTACAGTCCAATCAATCAATGTTTGCATATCCTAAATGAACTGGTACTCAATTAACACGGCCGCAGCGAACCTGGACGTGGAAAACTAATACAGAATAGTGATGTGTTAATGGCTATCTTAAACCTATTAGATTATTTTTGTATACGTAGAGGTGTTATTGGGCAAATTTATAGAAAACAATATACAAAAAAGTGTAGAAAAAGTTCTTTCTCTTCTTTGTTTAGGATGCGAAGAGAAAATTAGACTAGAGTTAACGAGTAGACTCGGGAAAAAGAAGAGTTATTGATGACAACACTATATGTATATACCTATAGAAATAATGTTTTTGTAGGTAACGATAATCTGCTATCTCGACGAGGCATTAATTTTATGGTACCTATACGAAAACGCAGATCTCGTAGGCGCGTATTTTTGTAGATAATACAATCAGCTTTTAGCAACGCATACAGCAACATATCCATGTGCATCGCAGTCGTAGTCGCGTTATCTCTGTCTCTCGTCTGCGGTAGACGTCTACGAAACATCTTATTATATGTATTATAGGAATTTCAGAAACACGTCTCGCTAACTCTTGAGGGAAAATAGATGCCTACGCAAGTTTAAAGTCTGGCTAAATGTTCTACAAGAATGGCTAACTTGCGTACGTGCGGTCATGATGGAGAAATGTGACGTCATTTAGCTTGCTTATGCTTCTATTTTATAAGGCATTTCCTATCAATACTTTGCTCACATACCTACCTATTAAAAGTGTCAAATACTTCAAAGTTTGCTTTCGCGTTGCTGAAATTGTGTTCTATATTTTTTTTGTGTTTTTTAACTACAAATCCGTTCTATTTTAGTACATGAAACGGTTATTGGCCAAGCAGGTGGCCGAATAATAAATATTTTAAATATTAAAACACTTACACCTGTTGATCGCTAACTTCTGTATTGGCAAAGGTCAAAATACACACACAAACGTTTAATAGCGTTCCCTTTAACCCATTTTACTGACAGCCTTTCATATATTCCGATAACAACTTGTAAGTCCAACAGTAAAAGTACCATAATAACGTTCCATATAACTATTTGCTGTCAAAAATAACTTCTGAAGGGGTTAGAGGCTATCAATACAAAATATATACTTTCGTCGACGTTGTGAACCTGACACTTATCGATGTTCATTTTTATTTCCCCTTTTCCTCTTTTGTACGACTTGAAACGAATTTCGTGTTTATTCACAACACTATTTTTTGTATTCGTATTGAATGAAATGTTTTAGCAGAATATAATTTAGTAGTATATCGACTGTGATTTAGATTTTACATACCTTCTACATGTAAAACAGTTTTATTAGTCTTGACGCTTGCTTGCCACTAGTTTGTGAGAGATAGGCTCGGTAGCACCAACATGATAATAAACGCAGTGGCGTGCCTAGGGTTTCAAAATAAGGCAAGCCCAATAAAATTTTAACCGATTTCAAAAAAAGAAATTTCACTTTTGGACTGAGTATGTAGGTACCTACGTATGTATCATCGCAATTTTCTCATACCCTACTGGTTAGGTACAATAAATTAAAAGTGAATTCATCCGTCTTCTTCTCGGCCCCGGTTTGTCACTTTCCTGATGCTGCATATGCTTTTCTAAAACGACATCGTATTTTGAAATTAACGAGACCAGTTCTAAAAAATTGCCTTTATTTAATGAAGTTTTGGACTCATCATGTCGTCTTAAAGGAAGTTCCTGTTGTGCTAAATGACAAACAATATCGACTAATCATTATAACCAGATGTATTCGGAATCTTCATTCAAAAAAAATATGCAGCACCAGCAATACAACTTATTAGTGTGCGAACAGCCAACAATCAAACTAGTTTTATACACTGATCTATTAAATTTTCGTTTATGCGATTTACTAGTCTGAGAAATACACAGATTAGGCGTCGGTTTTAATGAAGAAATTAACTGTTTTTTCTGCGCAAAGTTTAAAGATTTTACCTTATCTTCGCCAATCAAAACTTGAACGCATTTTAAATCCTCACAAGGTACAATTACCTCAATTGTAAGTCACCAAAACAATTGTATCACTAAGAAAATCTAAGAAAACACACAAAAAACTTTAACAACAAAACTTTTCCCACTCAAGCAAATGAAACTGAAGTGAGTTGCACTCGGGTGTCAGGAACTATTTACGCAGAGTTGCAGTGTTGTCATTTAGGCAAAAAAAAGTCGCCAGGTATATGAAAAATCTAGCTAAATGTCGCAATAGGGTATTTTACACTGATGGAAATAAAATATGAAACTTAGCTATAATGATAGAATGTATTTTATTTGACTCTTTGGTATTTTTGAAAATAATATTAATAACTCGTAAATACATTTAATTCGATAAACAAATTCATAATTTTTAATCTATGTGTCACGTGACTCGAAACTATTAATTATTTTAAAAAGTCGCTAGGTTTTATTGTTGCTAAATCTTAAAAAAGTCTCCAAACTCGTTAAAAATCTCCAAGATCTCACAACGTCGCTAAAACGGCAACACTGCAGAGTTGGTAAGGTGTGCATACGCGTGCAACTTCATAGGCATGCACGGCTTAAATCTTCCATACTGATCGATTTGTAGACGCACAAGGTATATACTCGTTATACGGCACATCGCTATAAGTGCGAAAGAGACAGAGATAGTATTTGAAAGCCCCGTAAAAGCCCGTACGTGTAAGCGAGATAGCTATATGTAGATGCTGCAACTGCGAAACTCGAACAATCGCGATGTGTAGTAGTGTGGCATAGGTAGATACTTTGTGTTATTTTGATAAGAATTAAGCGCGCGAACTTTTAAATTGTTCGGGTTTGATATTGATTCTCTATCGAGCATTTTAGTAAGGCAAGCCGGGCTTTTGGGCTTATATGAAGGTACCGCCACTGAATAAACGCATTATATATCCATCTCTAACATAACTGTAACCATAACCGGCGGACGTGTTACTTTATTATTTTGACAACTTTTCTAATTATTTATTTTTAAAAATTACACTGTAGCATGGTGGTTATGGTTAAAGTTATGTTGGTGCAATTGAGCTTTAGTAGAAATGTTTAATCCCACTAAAAACATTTCATGTAAAGATAGTTGCCAAGACTCCAAACTGCCAAGTTCATTATGCTTTCCCTGTTAAAAAGTTATGAGATCTCTAGTAGAGGCAAACTCATAGCTGATCTCGGATTTGTATTACGCGTCATTGTCTACAGGGCCTATCTAAAGTATATAGCTCTACGTGCTCTTGACTATACTTCATTTATCACAATGAATAACAAATAAGTCTACCTATAATCAATGACTCTACAAACTCTACATCTTGGTAAATAAATATGGCTATGATCTAGCATTATCCAGACTGACCCTATGACGGTCTGAAAATACGACGAAGCGTTTCCAGAAAAGGTAGTCCAGATAGCAAGGAAATCGTGTTGAATACAATCCTATTATTCATATCCAATTATTGGGGGACATTTTCGATACATTTTGAGGGTGTCGTTGGCAGCAGGCTCAGATCTGGTTTCGGGTGGTTTGCAGAGTTAAAAAGATACAAAAGTATTTTTTTAAACTTATACATTATAACTTATATATAAAGAACTTTCAAAATATTCTTAGTATTTTAATAGGAATCCCTTGAGATGACGCGACTCATGCGTTCTCCTTCACTAGTTGAAGATAGCTTAGATTAGATATTTCCCTTTCTCTCCATCCTTTAATTTTGCCTCTCAATTAAATTTGCTTACTTTTATTATAACACTTTAATGCTACTATTTTGACATAAACTACAAAAAAGTACGTTGATCTAAAGTACCTAAATTATAACATGTAGTCGGAGCTATATTTTACGGCCGACATTCGTTACCTACATCCTATATGCCTTCGACTGGGTGTTATAAGTTTTGGAAACGGATATTCAATTCTCTTTTTTCATTTTCATTCCCACTGTTCAATGCAGGCGGGTATTTTGTTAGCTTCGACTATTCCAATACCTATAGTTAAAAAAAAAATATTATAACGAGTAACAACTAAAAGATAACGCCCAGAATGATTGCGTCTGGTGTCGTCACCTGCGATTATTAAATATAATATAATTGAATGAAAATTAGATTAACAATGGTACTTTACATTTAGCAAACCTGACTGATAACGACTTTCGCACAAAAAAGGAAAATGTTAATTTCGTGTTGATAATAAAGTAATCACTTAATCATGTAGTTATTATCAATGTGCTAAGGATGACTGCATCCATGCGTAATACATAATAAAAGTATAAAACAAATACTTATTTATATATTACGCAACACAAAATTTAAATTATTACGCCACATATACTCGGACTCCCTCCAGGTGCAGAAGCATTTAAACTCTCTCCAACCGGTAAGATCGCGAAGCCGGGATCATCACTATCGGACGTGTTAACGAGTCTCAGGGGACGACACTCCTCGGACTCCGGGTAATACAGTTTGGTGTAATGGTTCTCAATCAAACTAATACTGTATGATTTCGACGGTAGCCAACTTGAACAAAGCATCGTTAGGCGCGTCGGTCACTTGAAAGCAAGCGACGTCGGAGCAGCGTCGGGGCGGGGTCGCGGTGGCGTCGAGGTATGACCTATGTATAGAGTCGAGGCGTGGGTGACTGTGCTTCATTTGCACATTCTAGTTCATACAACATGTCGTCGTTAGAAGATGAAGATGTACTTGCACTTGTACAAGTAATTAATAAAAGCCATGGGATATACGTGCTCCCCCCTATCTTGCTCAAATACTGTGCTGACGAACTAACCTTACCATTTTACATTTTAATAAACAAATATCTTTCGAAGAAGACGTCGTCCCAGATCAAATAAAGCAAGCTTGAATAAAACCAACACACAAAAAAAAAACTTGAGAGGTGTCAAGGGACACCCGGATGGAACGAAGTTAAAGAGAAAAAAAATATATAAAATATATATATATATATATATATATATATCTGGCTTGCTTTCTATAAGAGAGAGAGAGAGACAGACAGAGAAACATGCGCACGCCGCACGGCTTACAATAGCTTACTATAGCAAAAAGTGTCGTTACAACTTTTCGACTTAATTTTTTCCGTATAGCCCCCTTTCGCAACGCGCGATAAGGAACTTCGTTCCAAAAATCAAAGACTGCTCCAAACAACTATCGCTCCATAGCTCTGCTACCAAAAACATCAAAGATTTTTGAATCAGCAATGTGTGATCGAATAGACTCTTTTTGTGAAAAGTATCAAATATTCGACGACTGTCAAAACGGGTTCCGTAGAAATAAATCCACAACCTTATCTGTGTATAAATACATTCAAGAAGCCTTGAATATAATAAACGACAAGCAATATGCCATAGGAATATTGCTTGATATGACCAAAGCCTACGACAAAGTGCAATTTGATATATTGTTACAAAAACTATATGCAATCGGTATAAGCGGGAAAGCTCATCAATGGCTAACATCATATTTGACGGGCAGACAACAAGTAGTGGAAATAGAATATCACAACCAAAGAACTGGTACAATAGAAAGAATCCGTTCCCACAGGATAGATATGAAAGCCTCCATCCCCCAAGGTAGTGTGATAGGATGTTTACTATTCCTAATTTATATGAACGAACTTCCATGAACCATCGAAGGACAATGTGTTTTGTTTGCTGATGACTTTTCCTTACTTGTTTCTTGTAAAACTAACCAAAATCCAAATGAACGCCAAAACTCTAAACTTACAAAAATAGGAGACTGGATGAAGGACCACAACCTATAAATATTTTTTTCAACACTAAATTAATATGTTTTTCAAGATAAATCTTTGAAAAGCATTAACGCATGCTTAGCGAACTCTAAAGTTATTATATTAATTGGAAAAAGAATACGGTCGCGAACAGGATTCGAACCTGCGCCTCCCGGATGAATACTCCAGGCGCTCTGACCACTAAGCCATCTCGACCTCTGCTCACCACCGCGAGTTCTTCTTCCATATTTTAATACGTCTTATGGCGACGTTATTGCAATCAATTCAGTCCCTATACTGGTGACCGAACCGACACGACTAACTTTGCAGTTAATATATATAATAATATGTTTTTATCCTCATCAAAAGTCACCAATACAAATAAATTTTAATTTTGAAGGACACAAACTAGAGGTTGTGAACGAATTTACCTTGCTCGGACTAACTATTGACACACATATAAATTGGAAACAACATTTAAACAAAGTGAGAACGAAACTATCAAGGTTTTCCTACGAAAACTCGAAATAAAAAAGACCACAGACCTACCAACTGCACTTGTTACCTACTATGCCTACGCCTATTCCTGGTTGACATATGGCGTTATCTTATGGGGTAATAGTACAGACGCACCCACAATATTCACCCTACAAAAGAAATTAATTAGGATTCTAGTCAATATTGAAGAAACAGACACTTGTAAACCCCACTTTGAAAAACTTTAAATCTTAACCTTGCCGAGTATTTATATTTACGAAATAGGCAAATTCGTCAGAAAATACCCCAAATTTTATACAAAGACTGAAAACAAAACCAAGTTTACACTTAGGCACAAAAATAGATTGTATCTGCCAACATCTCGACTCACAATGCGTTCTTGAAGTCCCTTGGTGATGTCTATAAAAATATATAATAAATTACCAAACACGATAATAAACGAAGTTAAATATAATAGTTTCCTGAAAAAATTCAAACTCTTTCAACTAAGAAAAAGCTACTACAGTGAAATAGAATACTTAAAGATAAATTATAATTAGGCATAAAAACATATTATATTAAAATAAAATGTTATACGAATAAAATGAAATAATCAATCAATCAAATAATAATAATATCATTACTTATTGTTACTTACAATTATATAATATTTTAACTATCTATCTAATAAAAAATTGGAGAAATAATATATATTGTGCAATGACAAAATTACATGGAATGAATAAAAACCTCAATATAGTACTAACTTAAAAATAATAATTAATATTTTATACAATAATATTTCATTCAGGTGATATTGCTTATATTGTGTAAAAGGAGAAGAGAGGAAAAACGCTACTTGTTTTTCCTCTCTCCTAAAAAAATATGCAGTGCCCGACAGGGTCCATAATTGTATCTATAGATTTTTTTTAAGCCTACCATCTGTACAACATTATGGAAAGCAATAAACATTTGAATTTGAATAATTAATTTAAATAGAACTAAGATTTTAGGATATTCATATTTGAAACCCATTTTTGAAATGAGAAAATAGCTTCGGAAACAGGAGCTTAAGTGTCTATTAATTTAATAGACACTTAAGCTGCTTTTTCCAATATAAAACTCCTTTTTTTTTTGGTAACATTGAAGTAACTGGTATTTAACTTTCATTATTTTACGAGTCAAAAATGTTTTATGTGACGTCCACTAGATAACCAAATTTAAAAAAATATGGTCGTGTTGTTACGGGCCCGCCTTTTGAGCCACAGCAGAGGTTGTAGATTCAATATACACACCAATGTGACATATGTATGTATGATACATTGTCATATGTACTTGTACTTCCTTAGTTAATCTAATATATCAAAGACATACAGTGAACGAAAACATTGTGCGAAAATCTAAACTATTTTGAATTCGCGAACCTGCAGTGAGCTAGTGTGTTGATCAAAACTCTCGCTTTATGAGCAGAGGCCCTTACGCCCTACAATGGGACCGTTATGGGTTGGTTCTGTTACGTAAACAGTAATAATTTGACAGAACTATTATTTCTTACACGAATTATTGAAAAAAAATAAACTACAATTCTAAAACGTATTTCTGAACCGAATCCTTACTAGGAATCCACACTAGGTGACGCGCTTCGTCAGTACAGTTCAATCAATCAATGTTTGCATATCCTAAATGAAACGGCACTCAATTAACATGGCCGCAGCGAACATGGACGTAGAACACTAATACCGAGTAGAATTCTAAAACCTTAGAATCATATAATGTGTTTGTGTAGCTACTAGATCGATAGATTTATAATAGTTAGAGAATTTTGTTAGGGTAATTTTAATTAAAATATTTTAAAGTCAGTTAGCCGGTTTTCAGCGCGTCCCCCCCTTATAGCCAGTTGCAACCATGTCGCGGTGTTTTTATAACAGAAAGAAAAGTAGACCGTGCACTCAATACAAGGCAACGTTATGTAATGACCATTTTATTATGTTTGTATTTGTATTTGTATTTGTTTAACAATAACGTTGCCGCTCACTAAGAATTTCTTCATGTATTGTGGGTGCATTTACAGACAATAATCACACATGCACACACACTCAGACGCGGAACATCTGAAGAACACACAAATATTTGCTCCGTGCAGGAATCGAACCTGCGACCACTGCGCCCTCCGCGCCGTCTCCTCGACCATTGTTTAAATTTCACTATATTCAAGCTTAATTCCAAGCTATACTACCCATATCACAGCCCATGCATAGATATTACTAATAATAAATAAAATAAAATAACTTTTTTAATAAAATAACTTTTATTACAGACAAAACTTAGTACATATTACAATAATAACTTAGGCTATAGTAAGTTTTTAAGCAGATATATTAAGCTTCTGTAGCCGAACTAGGCAAAGCCTGTACTTCGACTATCAGTGCCCAACCCCCAGTAATTCAGTAAAGTTAGCCTTTTTAGCACAAATTTGGAGTGTACTGTGTACTATTTTTAGATTAATCTTATACAATATATTTAAATAAAATATTTTAAAATAATTGTCTTTTTAATAAGATCTAGGAATAAATTTGACTTTGCCGCCATTTTTGGGTGATAGGATTACGCTGTAAGGGTCGGTCTCCAATGTGTTTGGCCCGTCAGGCGCAAATCTGTATTTGTTGACCATCTGAGCGATCGCGATTCGAATTTGTAGCATTCCGTAGCGTTTACCTGAAAAACAAAACATATATTAAATCTGTCTAGCTTTTTTTCATCTACGACTACTCTTAGTCTTACCGGATGCAGCTCAATATCAGTATTTTACACGGAGCGATTGCCTATCTGACCTCCACTACTCTGTTACAGAATAACACGATATCTCTCGTAACTGGTTGTTAGACTTTCAGTCATCTGACCACCCGTAAAGGGTGCCATAGATCTTATTTTGATAGCCGGGACCGACGATTGAACGTGTACCCCGACGTACCGAGGGGCCGCGATATGAAAATGATGGTCATGCTTGAGGAAGATCTGTGCGGCTGTTAGTTATCAAAGAAATCCTCTCACGAGAAAGAATAAAAGTATAACAGGCAATAAGAGAGGATACATTTTATCCTCATAGATGGTATCTATAGGATTCTTACCGTTTAAAACCATACCGGGTCCATTAAAACCTTTACCTGGATTTCGGGATAGACAGTTGCATTCCCCACAACCACAGAAATTATACCTACTCATTAATTAAGTCACAGCATTTATTTAGTGCTCAAATGCATCGACATATTGTAGGTACAATTTGTGGTATGCTCATCTTATTTTTATTTATCGACAATTATAGCTTAAAGTAATTTTACAATGCTTTTGTCTATTCAAGCTTTAGTTATACCAAGTCCCCTGCTATTTAGCAATTGCGTTGGCTTCACATTATCGCAACGGCAAAAGCTTACGAACGAGGCCCAGGGGCAACAGTGTAGTGTATTCATAATATAATAGCAAACGTTATTGTGCTTAAAATTTCTAGACTCTCGTTCTAACCACGCTAATTTTAACGTAGTTATTTAAGGTTACATGTTGTAGTTGAAGCCACGGGTTATTTGAATAGCGTTCTTTTTAGACAAAGTTTAGTTCATCTTAAATCACAAAACATACAAGTGTAGAAATTGTGTAGCATGGTATGGGCATGTGATGCGGAGGGATGAGGGTCATGTGACAAGGAAAGTTTTGAGTATGAATGTGGAAGATGGCTATAAGAGTAGAGAAAGACCGAGGAAGCGATGGATGGATTGTGTTAAAGATGATATGGCTAGAAAAGGAGTGACTGCCGATATGACAGCTAATAAAGATGTATGGAATAAGAAGACATGCTGCGCCGACCCAAATAAATTGGGATAAGGACAGGGCAATGATGATGATGCTGACATACCTATGCAGAACCTTGGCCCTTCACCGAACGGCAAGTATTTGAAGTCATGATTGTCATTGTCAGAGGCGCCCAGGAACCTCTCGGGTCGCCACTTCTTGGGTTCTGGGTAGTACTCGTCATTGTAGTGTATCGCTAACACGTTTACGTACACCGGGGTGCCGACCTCGATCGTCACGTCTTCGGTCAACTTGTATGTTTTGTTGCACTTTCGATCCAAATGTGGCACTGGAGGATATTTCCTTAATGTTTCTGGAAGATGCAATTAATTTATCAATTAATTAATTTGATTACAGAATGGCAATATTATTGTTGTACTTTAAACTATGTACGACTAAATGCAGTTCTAGTTGGAAATAGCTTTAGTTGAAATAGCTTTGAACGAAGTCTGTTTAAAAGTAGCTCATTGATCATCTGCTGTCTTACTACGATTTCTTCCCGTAGTTTCAAGTATTATTACACATCTGCTCAAAAAAAGGATTGTCGTGTTTTCAGGGTTCATGTACTCGTATGTATATAATATGTTTGTGAGTTTCTTTATTCCACCATAACTTCTAAATGACTGGACCGATTCAGATGTATGGGCCATCGTTAGAATTCTTATACATATAATACCGGGTAACATAATAGACTAGTACCACATAAAAAAAAAAATTGTGGATACGATACCCACAAAGGAGTAGAATAAAAAAAACACACAAGGCAGGTGATCGTAATTTTTTGAATTAATTTCATCTTATTTACTTTCTAGTATTTCGCTATAGTGCTATTTAGAGATACGCACCGTGCATACATGCAGTGAGATATTTGAGGTTCAATAAATCGTCGTACTCCAAAACTTCTTTTCCGCTGGCTTTTAACGCTTCGCTGACTTCCTCATAAAGTTTTTCCTGAACGAAAATGTCGTCTTTGTATTACACAGTAAATATTTGTATGAAACTGTAGCAAGGTTTCCTTGTGTTACGGAAATGTGACATCTTCTGTTTACTAGCTTTGTTAAGAGAAAGGGCTTGTAAAATAATCGCTAATAATAAATAAAAACACAATAAAACCTTGTTGATAGATAGGAGCCATTATGTAAATGCATGGCGTTGTTTCTAACCCTTGATAGCTTGACAAGCGGTAACCGTCCACAATGATTGGTGACACGTTGCTATAATTTGTGGGTGACGTTAATATCCTCCTGTTACTTAAGACAGAACATAGATTCTGCATATACTTAGTTCTCGGTACTAAAATGTAATTATCATACGAATTTGCTTTTTCAGGACAAATTAAAATTCTTGTTACGATGTACAATGTTTGTTCCTCTCTCACGCAATAACTACAGAACGTGTAGGGATAAAATTTGGCACAAATATAGTTTATAGTCTGTAATAACATACGTATGGGGTACTTTTTATCCCGGCTGGACCTAATTCTGAAGTCCACGTGGACGAAAAAGAAGCTATTTATTTTCATGTATGAGAAGAGAATTATTAATCATAATCTCTTGACATACTTAAAATAGAAATAAGTATGTGAAAGCATGTAATACAATTTTATAGTAACAACAAAGTGCCCTCTGCTTCGTCAAAATTGTATTACTTTAACGAAATTGACGCGAGGGATGTCGCTTTCGTAAGCAAGTAAGCAATGATTTTGCTGACTGAATAAAGCTCGTACCGTCTCTGTATGAAAACAGGTTTTTGCCCTGCAGTGGGACAGTTATAAGATGGATTATATTTATGTAGTATATAATATAGCTGCTGCGCCCGACTACGTCTGCGTGACAAAAGGTAGCCTATGTCCTTCTCCAAAGTCAAATCTATCTCCTTGCCAAATTTCATTACGATCAGTTCAGCCGTTTAGTCGTGAAAAGGTAACAAACAAACTGAGTTACTTTCACATTTATTATATTAGTATGTTGTACCTGTTCTTCAGGGTGGTGTGCAAGCTCATGGAGCATGTATGATAAAGTAGTGGAAGAGGTTTCAATTGAACCCAGTATGAACACAGCCGCTTGCGCAAGCATCAAATTATCAGCCAATTCTGAAAGATAATGGAACCAAATTTCAGTACAAATGGACACGGATATTTTTCGTAGTAATTAGAGCTATTATATAATTCATCATCATCCCCCTGCCCTTATCCCAATTTATTTGGGGTCGGCGCAGCGTGTAATCTTCTTCCGTACATACTCTCTACTTGTACTGGAATGCTGCTAAAGTTTTGGCTATGTTTTATGACCGGCCGCCTGCCTGACGTCAACCCTCATTGGGAACGCTGTTGTTTGTAGTAACCGCCACCAAAACCTTCTATCTATGTCTTACCTTATGTAGCTATGTCATACTAAATGTTATCCTTGCGCCAGGCAGGTTCCGATGTTAGCCTACTATCACACTCCACTAACCAGGTCACAATATACAAGCTACATTGCACAATTATTTACATACCTATTAATTATTATATAAGTACCTAAGTATTATTTAATATCGATTAGATCTTTAACGATTATCGATAAATTTTACATTTTTTTATCGTTCTTTAGGGATTTAGTCATTGACTTATCTTTTGTCACACAACTTATACTTGATACCTACACCTTAATTCTGCCTCGTTGGTGTAGTTATTGACTACTCTCTAGTCTCTAGTCTAGTAGTCTCTAGACTCTAGTGGTTGCAAGCGCACCGGCTGGGGGTGAGGCCGTGGGTCGGGAAAAGTGGTATTGGGTTTTTTGTTAAGAAGTTCTTAGTAGTAACATCAAGCTTGTGCCCAGTAGATGGCAATAGGCTCGCCACCACATGGGACTTAATAACTGCATCAGTGTTTTTCTGTTAGGAAATTCTCAGTAGCAGCCCGGAGCTGGGAATTGTGCTCGGTAGATTGCAATAGGCTCACGACCTAAGTATTACATGGGACTTAATAACACCATTGGTAAAATGTGGGTGTACAATAGTGTACACCCACATTTTACCAAGGTGTAGGCAGATACTCGTTCGGGGAATGCGCGTGATGCTATGTTATGCTTATGTTCTGTAACATTGATCAGAGTTAACTTAGTGAAGGATTGTCAGATATATCGTAGAATATTCCCGAAGGTAAACTTACGTGTGTCCGAACCAGCGGGTAGTTTCAAGTTTGCCTTTAACTTTAACAAATGATTGATGAGATCTCTTTCGCTACTCTTGCCAGTTTTCTGACGTTCGTCAGCAATTTCCCAGAATAACTTCTTTATGTAATCTGTTGCAGGCTGTGAGAATAATTTCAATCTGAAACACAGGGTATACATCCTTTTTATAGTTATTTTCTTATGTCGTCGTGGTGGCCGAGTGGTTACGGGCCCGCCTCCTGAGCAACAGGTAGTGGGTTCCATCCTGGCATGTATCAATGTGACTTTTTCAATGTCATATGTACTTTCTTAGTTAATCTCAAGACATTTCTGACATACGGTGAAGGAAAACATCGTGAGAAAACCAGGACTTTTGGTAGAGTAATAGCCAACCCGCAGTGAGCTAGCTTGGTGATTAAGCTCGTGCCTTCTCTGTATGACAAGAGGCCCTTGCCCTGCAGTGGGACAGTTATGGGCTAGTCATTTCATTGTTTGAAAAACCATCATGGACTTTATGTTGGTTTTCCATTTTATACTTTGTTTAAATGAATGTATTTTACTAAAATGTAAAAACCTATATTAACCTTAAAAAAAAACTTTAGATACTAATGAAGTAAGACTTTATTGTGTCACAAATACCTTAATAATTCAGCTACTGCGGGCACGAAGAAGACCATGGTAAACTCGAACCCCCTCCAGAAGGTCCACTTGACCATGTGGCCCGTGATGAACCAGAGTGGCGAGTTCAGCTCTTTCAAGGCACTCACTCGGAGGCCGAATACTGTGTATGCCACCGTGTCGGATGTGTACATAGAAAACAGTTTCTGTGAACACAAAATTTCACAAAAGGTTGTTAAAACCTGGCAAAATTCAGTAAGTATTGCATTATAAAATTGCGAGTGTTTTATGCAATATGGGTGCAGGTTTCATAAGGTATAACATATTAGTGTCAATCCATAACAAATCATTAAAACATACATTATTTAGGGAAGCATTTCATATCTCAAATGTACCTATTTTTTAAACCAGTTTTAAAAGGACAGATACTAATTACACCCACTTATATATACACGCTTTTCTTAATATTATTTTCTAGAAATAAGAACATTTTTTTTTATTAAAGAACCGACGGGCAGTTCTGTGAAACATTTTCTTATAGGTCCCTCGACTGCGATAAAAATTCGCCACCTAACTTCTTTTTCACTTTATAGTTCTCAAAGTTTTTAAATTCATGCCCCAGCTACTTTTTTTTAAATCTCATAGCCTTTGTTGCCCGGGAAAATGCAAGGATTCTAACGATACCCTATACCTCTAAATCAGTCCAGGCATTTAGATGTTATGCTGGAATAAAGAAACTCACAAACATACAAACATACTTACATACATGAACTCTAAAAACATAACACTCCTTTTTGGGCAGTCGTGTAATAATAATACGTGAAAATAAAATGGGCTAAGAGAATGAAAGTGTACGAGTATTCAATATGAGCGAGCGATGTTCTGTAACTGACCAGACGGCAGACATCGATCTCCAATATCATTTCCTTTTCAGCTGGTTGCCGTGGATACGTCTTGAGTCAATTGTATTTCATTATAATGAGGGTTCCTGTGTTTATATTTTTATTTTTGTTATGGTGTCGAAACGATAATGAGATTCGTTAGTCGCTTTAATTGTGCTAAGTACTTTATAAAAACAAAATTAAATCAATGAAATAAAGCCCATATGTCCGCTGATTGGCTGGCTAGCGGCGTCACATAGTTGAAAGATTGTTGACCCCGACAAAAAAATTGTCTATGTTCCATTCGATTACCTCTTACGATTATATTGGTAAAGTTTCGCCAGCAAATTGTTAAATACTAAGTTAGTTGTGTCATTTTGTTAGGTACTTAGTTAGTTGTGTCGGTTCAGTCACCTATACCTTTAGGGACAGAATAGATACGCTGTATAGTGACGCTGACGTCAACATAAAATGTACAAGAAGAATTCGGGGTAGTGAACAGAGGTCGAGATGGCTTAGTTGGTAGAGCACCTGGAGTATTTATCCGGAAGGCTCAGGTTCGAATGTTGCTCACAACCGTATTTTTCTTGTCACTAAAATTTATAACTTAATTTTTAAAATTATTATTACAATTTGTCCTTAAACCTCATTTAAATTTCATTACCTTAAGATCAACAGGCTCATTATTATCAATATAATCTTTTTGTATTCTGTGCACGAGTTCGGTGGAGTTTATGTTCATAAGTTCGGTGATACCTTTGAGGCGCATACTGGTGAAAATAGGTGAAATCTCGTTCCTCATTAGCATCCACATTGGACTCTAGAACAAAAATATATAATATGAAAAAAAAAAACAATGAAAAGCCAGTATGGTAAATTTTTATTCAGTAGCCCCGCCCCTTTTCATAATGGCGCTTATGCAGAACTTGTTAATTTCATACATTGCAGTATCTCAAGTCATATCAGGTTAGGTTTAGGATAAGCTTTGTTTATTATTACAGGCCTGAAACTGGAATTTGACAAATTGGCTCAGTTTTTAAAGAAAAGATGACATTATTTTGCATATCAAAAATAATGTATTTAATGTATCTGTTCATTAAATCAAACAGGTGCACGATTGGCAGGCACTGTATGTGGGTAAGGTCATAAAAAAATGTACTATTTGAAAGTTCTGAGGTGAGCCCATGTTTGATTGTGAATACCATGCGCTAACAAACAGTATGATAATATTATTATTTAATAATATATTGATAATCAAGCTTAGATTATTGTATAAATAACCAGAATATTCAAGAGGTCTAAACATAAAAAATAAAAAATATTTTTAAATCAACAAAATAAAAGCTGCATACAAAAATTAATTTGTCTCCTATAACTTAGAGGACGAAAAAAATGCAAAAATAATAATAGTATAGTATTATGGTTTTAAATTTGTAGTTTACTGTTAAAGCAATAAAGATGCCGTATGATAATGTATAAATTATTGCAATAAGACAATGCTAGTGGAAAAAATACCTGTTCTAATTTGTGTCTCCAAAAGTTATCCAGTGTGTTATTCCGATTCGATATGGGGTATATTTTTAAGTTTCCAACAGTAGACAACATTATTTAGCTAATTTTGATGTGGCAACACCGTAGTCTTACTGTCAAATGTCAGTTTTGACATATTTTTTTCATTTGTGGTTGCAACCGTAAACCATTGCAAATTTCATAATTTAGTGCACAAATTTCGGGCAGTTTATCTGTGAATTCTAAGTGGTAAGTACGAAGATATTGTTCACTAAGTTCCTGATTCGAAATTTATAGTAAATGTCCAGTGTATGTCAAGTTTTATTAAAGAAATCGCGCATGATTTGTGACCGGTGTGCATCGTTGAGGTTTTAATTTTCGAGTGTGTTTGTTCCAGTTCGTTATGTGTGTTAAGTTGTGTGTTATGTCACACACTGGAATGCTATAAAGGAAACTGTTCACTTAACTTAACCGACTGCGGCCAAATAAAAAAGAGTAATGTTATTCCGACGTACCTAGATACGAGTGGAGTCTTATACTATTTTGATTTATTATTACTAGTAGTCATTCAGTAGTCGAACTAGGTCCGTTTTTTAGCTTTTTGCAATACTTCATATAAACTCAATTATACCATGCGCGCATTATTCTTTAAAAGGGTCCGTAAGTGTTTTATTATTTTTATTTATTACAGATGCCTACTCAAGCCGAAAGGCAAAAACAATATAGAGAACGTTTGAAACGAGAAAATCCTGAAAAATATGAAGCGATTAAAAAGAAAAATGCAGAAAGGACAAACAGAAATAGAGAAAGGATCAGTGATTGTCAATCTGAGAAAGAACTACAAGAGATGCGAAAAAAATGGAGAGAGGATAAAATAAAGGAAAAAAACAAGAAATCTAATAATATTGAAGATGAAAACAAAAATGCTCAAAAAAGGATTAATAGAGTCAATTACAGATTAAAAAAGGAAAACGTAGAGTTAAAAGCTAAAGTACTATCAGTAACTAAGGATATGAAAAAATATAGAAAAAAAATCAACAGAATGCAGCGTAAAAACCAAGACTTGCTGAAATATATTGAACAATTAAGAAAAGAAAATAATACAACGCAACATACAGGCGATACAGTTTCTCAAGAAAATGTCGAAATGACTCCTTGTAAAAAAGCGGATAGTTTTATTAACCAAAACTTACCAAACATTTCTACAGAAGAAAAACAAAAAGTTAAA
Organism: Xylocampa areola; assembly: GCA_935421205.1. Taxonomy (NCBI): domain Eukaryota; kingdom Metazoa; phylum Arthropoda; class Insecta; order Lepidoptera; family Noctuidae; genus Xylocampa; species Xylocampa areola. The sequence goes on from OW285201.1 coordinate 15,219,032, forward strand.
AAACAACTTCTGGAGCATAATGTTTTAGTAGATTCTTTAAAACAGTGTTACAAAACCACACGAAATAATTATTCTAAACGTGTTATTAAGAGTGTAGTAGATGGTTCTATCGTTGAGAAGTACAAAATGAAGGGTAAAATATAAAGTTATTTAGGATTGAAAGGTAAAATACGTTACATACAAGTGAAGAAAAAGAATTATGCTCTACTAAATCAACTTAATCAATTTTTCGAAAGGGATGATGTAAGTCGGGCCACAGCAGGCAAAAAAGAATTTAAAACGTTACATAAAGACAAAAGACAGAGAAGGTATTTATTGGACACTTTAGACAATCTCTTCAGGAAATATAAATCTGAAGGAGGGAAAGGTAAATTGACGACATTTAAAAAATACAGACCATTCTACATTTTACCACCTAAAGTTGATAGGCGAGAAACATGCGCTTGCATAAAGCATGAAAATATACTTATGAAAATGAAAGTTCTAAAATCCTTGGGTTTGATCAAAAGTCAGTCTCTTGATGAAATACTTTCCTTAATTTTATGTAATCCAAAATCAAAAGATTGCTCCTATGGAGAATGTTCTACTTGTGAAAAGAAGTCATTAGAACTCAAGTTAAATGAGACAAATCTAGAAGATACTGTAAAATGGAAAGAATGGTTGATGCAAACACATGAATATACCGATAAAGTAAATAGTAAAGAAAGAAAAACTACGAAAAAAATTATGAAAACTGAAAACACTGGACTACTGAAAGATTTAGTTGAAGGTTTTACCCAAGAATTGTCTAAGTTTAAAAAACACGCGTACAACATTCATCATCAGTATATTGAACACCAGCGGTGTATTAAAAATTTAGATAATAACACAGTATCAATACACATCGATTTCTCCGAAAATTATACTGCCAAACTGAACACAGAAATTCAAGCAATGCATTTTGGTGCATCTCGAAATCAGATTACCCTCCATACTGGTTTAATCTATAGTAATCGTGATCCTCTTCCATTCTGTTCTATCTCTGCCAACAATTATCATGGTCCAGAAGCTATTTGGGAACATTTAAAACCAGTTTTGAATTATATTAGAGATCAGTATCCCACCGTCGATACAGTCCATTTTTTTTCCGACGGCCCTACATGCCAGTATAGGCAAAAAACGAATTTTTATTTGTTTGCAAAATACACTACAATGTATGGCTTCAGAGCTACGTGGAACTTTTTTGAAGCATCCCATGGTAAGGGTGCTGCCGACGGAATAGGCGGTACCATCAAAAGAAAAATGGATTCCTTAGTAGCTTACGGATCTGATATTACGAACGCTGAATCAGCATTTGAGCTGTTGAAGAAATCGGGGATTCAAATAAAACTATTCTACATCCCTGAGGATTCCATTCAAATACAAACAATGGACTTAATACCTGTACCAGGGACCATGACATTACATCAGATAATTAACATGAATTCAGAAAACACAATATCATATCGCAGCTTAAGCTGTTTTTGTTCACAAACAGGAACTAAACCAGGTTTTTGTGACTGCTTAGATTTGCAACTAGCTACATTGACAAAACAAGAGACAGACACAAAACGTGTGATTACAAAATCTAAAAAACCAACAATAAAAATTCTGGCTGATATCAAAAATACGTTGGAAAACAAAGCATTCTTTGATTTGCATAAGTTTGGCCCATTTTCGCTTACAACTGTTAAACCAGACTCTAAACTATTTAAAGAAAACCAATCTCAGACTAACGCTGTTGCATGTGAAGATATTTACAAAAACCCGATCGCATCGTGTTCCAGAACATGTACTAAACAAAAAAAGTGCATTAAGCCGAAAAAGAAATTATTTGTTAGACCAGTTGCACGTAAGCCAAAAAAATCAAAAAATAATTATGATAGTAGCACAGATACAGATATTGATGAACAATATTCCCTGCATAATTCTTCAGAAGACGAGTGTTTTATTTCTGATAGTGACAAAGAACAGACTGATGAAGACAATGGCAATGTAACAAGTGCAAAATCAATGGAGTTAAAAAAGATCGGTTTCAATGATGATGTAAGGATGCCACAAAAACAAGAAAATATTAATAAAATATCAAATATAAGTACGGATAATGATTTGAACATAGACCATGACCAAAGAACAAATGAAAAAGATAATAATGTTAAGGATATGACTTATGATGATGATAATAATTCTATGGAATTACAAACAAATGACAGTGTGCTAGTAAGGTACTTCCAAAGGAACTCCTGGAAATATTATGTTGGTTTCGTAGAAAACATAAATATTACGGATCAGGAAACTTACTTCACAGTACTCTTTTTAAAAACACAAAAAAAGCCACGGCTCCATTTCGTTGTTACAAAAAAAATAGATCGAGACATCGTCACGGCAGAATCAATAGTAAAAAAAATTGTATTGACACAAAATATTGAAAAACCCAAGGAGTATTTAATTAACGATGACAATTACGTTTTCTTCGATATTTGAATAATATGTTATGAAAAGAGGTTGATTTTTAAACTAGACAATAATTTTACAAGCGTATTAGTATTTTTGATTGTTAGTATTGTTATACTATTTTATGAGGGTCGTCTCCCTTTGTCATATTTTTCACTCGCACAGAACCGTATTAAAGAATGTTTTAAATGATAACAAGCATTTTTTTAATGTAATTAATTGGCAAACTATAAATAAGTAACTAAAAATACAATTTTATTGTGGCATTTAGTACATTTATATGCTTTTTTGGGCTAGTAAAATCATCAAATGACTCAGCATACGCTGAGTTTATTAGATAACACATTAAAAAATTTTTTTGAAGTCAATCATTTTAAAATCAATATTATTTTATAGTTGCCTATGGATTACATTAAAAAAAACGCATTCTAAAACTAAAATTTCTTGATAAATTCGGCTCTAAATGCGAGTAGTGTCAAATGAGATAGCCCTTATAATTAATTATAAAAAGAAAACGTAAAACAAAACTCCGTGATATGTGGTAATAATTACAGTACCTGTACTAATTTTTGATTTTGTAATGATTGATTATAAACACATAATTATTTAACTTGGTAATGTTTTTTTATTAAGAGTACCTACTTTAATTAGTACCTACTCTTTTTTATCGTAAGTTGTAAGCACATTATTTTGTTAAAGGCTTTATTTCTATTGTGTTTTGTTATTTTGAAACCTGCAAGCTGTAGTCTGTGATAATTGAATTTTAATTTCTTGAAAATAAATAATTCATAATATTTGAAATGGATTTTACTTCCTAGTGAACATTGACCTTTACATTATTCCAGTGTGTTAATGTGTTATCGTGTGTTATATTTTCCAGTGCGTTATATTACATTTTTTGACGACCTTACCCATGTATGTTCAACCTGCATTCCCAGGAAAGCTTTTTGAAGGCGCGTAGTTTTAGTCGATATGAGGGAAGCGGATTACCAGACAAGGCGAGAAGTAAAAAAGAGAAGGATTACAAATTAATTTCAATAGTACATACCTTGATTGAAAACAAGTTCAGTGAGCCAAATGGATCGTCATCGACGCTCGAGTAAATGTATCTGTCTTGAAAACTGTCACTGTTTTTCACTAATATTTTCTTCGCCATTTCCTTCGAATGTATCATAAGGCAAGGTTTCCATAACAAAAATATACCAAAATAATCGCACTTGTACTTCTTGCCGAAGTCATAGAACACGTCCGTGAAGCTCCGTCTCATGAGAAAAGAAAGATTTCCGACAAACATCGTTGGCTCCTCGTAAGGAACGCCACGACTTTTCCAATACCCATAATTACTTCGGGAATAAAAATAGAATATAGTTAAACAAGATATTATAAAAACAAGTAACAACTGAAAGATAACGCCCAGCATGATAGCGTCCGGTGTCGTCGCCTGCCAGAATTAAAATATCATTAATATTAACGATGGCACTTTACATAAGCAAATCTGACTGATAACGTATTGGTAAAAAAAAAAGTAAAATGATAATTTCGTGTTGATAATAAAGTAATAACTTCATCATTTAGTTATTATCAATGCGCTAAGGATGATTGCATCCATACGTAATACATAATAAAAGTATAAAATAAATACTTATTAAAATATTACGCAACACAAAGTTAAAGTTCTTACGTTCTTACTTGGCAAGGATCTCTCCCTCAAGTTGCAATAGCATTTAAGGCGATTAGTTACGCCAACTGCATATCTTTGGAGGCTTACTTCTCCTAAACGGATGAACCAAATGCTTCCAAAAGGCGTTCCACTCGTAAAGTTTTTTGAAATAACGTGCGTCGCAATAACGTCATTCGAATCTTCATATCACTCCCGCCAGAAACACCCACAACTGTTAATTGTCAAATAATTGCATTAAATTAGGAGGTAACTATAGTATCCAATAAAATTATCCACCAGCAATTTGCTCTGAAATACATTGTGGACTCTGAAGCGCCATAATTTTTCACACCATGTTAGCATACAGTTCAATTTATTTTTTATGAAAGAACATGTTTCTTTCTTCCGACGTAATTCTTAAAAAAATATTTAATCATATCACACTTTATCGATTTAGTGTCACTAACATGACTATTGTATTGTATATGTCAGTGACACTAGATCGATTGATAAAGTGTGATATGATTAAATTATTTTTAAAAAGTACGTCGGTAGAAAGAAATATGCTTATAATAAAAAAAAAATATGAAATGTGTACTAACACGGTATGTAAAATTATGGCACTTCAGAGTCCACAATGTATTTCAGAGCAAGTTGCTGGTGGATAATTTTATAGACCACTATAAAAAAAAGTAAAAAAGATATAAAGTCAAACCAGTCAAAACATTTTCATTTTGTATTTGAAGAGCAATAAAAAAACAAGTACATATTACTGTACTTGTACATATACACCTTAGTGCCAAATTCTAATGCCAAAACACAAATGAGAACGTGTTTTAAAATATACATACAGCATACAATAATTTTGCTTACATTCGGTTGAGTTGCAAAAGTTCGAGTAGGCAGATTAATTAGGTCACTAATAACTAACACGCCGCCTGTCACTCAATAATGTTTGATATCAGGTAAGTGCGCGGGGAAGTGGAGCGAGACGTATGGTTTTTGCCAATATTCCGCCCAGATGCTAAATTTTATTTAAGCCTCTATTCACCTTAAACTCTTTCCAACCGGTAGGATCACGAAGCCTGGATTATCACTATCGGACCTGTTAGCTAGTCTCAGGGGACGACACTCCTCGGACTCCGGGTAATAAAGCTTGGTGTACATGGTATAGCCTATGTGTAGAGTCGAGGCACGGGCGGCTGTGCTTCATTTGCACATTCTGGATCATACAACATGTCGTCGTCAGAAGATGAAGACGTACTTGCACTTGTACAAGTAATTAATTGAAATAGAACTAAGATTTTGGTATATTCATATTTGAAACCCATTTTTTTACGAGTCAAAAATGTTTTATGTAACGTCCACTAGATAAGCAAATTTAACAAAATATTATCGTGTTATTACGGGCCCGCCTCTTGACCCACAGCAGAGGTTGTAGGTTCAAATCTGGCATATACACACCAATGTGATATATGTATGTATGACATATACACTACTACGACATATGTACTTGTACTTCCTTAGTTAATCAAAGACATACAGTGAAGGAAAACATCGTGCGAAAATCTAGACTTGGTTTGAATTCGCGAACCTGCAGTGAGCTAGTGTGTTGATCAAAGCTCATGCCTTCGCTGTATGAGCAGAGGCCCTTGCGCCTTACAATGGGACCGTTATGGGTTGGATAAGTTACGTTAACAGTAATAATTTGCCAGAACAATTATTTTCTAAAAGATATATTGAAAGAAATTACTACAAATCGTAATCGTAATCGTAAATAAAAACGTATCTCTGAACCGAATCCTTACTAGGATTCCACACTAGGTGACGCACTTCGTCAGTACAGTTCAATCAATCAATGTTTGCATATCCTAAATGAAACGGCACTCAATTAACACGGCCGCAGCGAATAGCGCAGTATTAGTTTTCTACGTCCATGACGTAGAAAACTAATACCGAGTAAAATCTAAAACCTTAGAATCATATAATGTTTGTGTATAATAGATAGAGTTTTGTTAGGGTAATTTTAAGTTTAGTAAAATATTTAATAAGCCAGTTAGCCGGATTTCAGCGAGTCCCTCCATAGGCTTCTTGTGCACTGTAGCGGGGCGAGGCTACGGAGCGGAGCGAGGGAGTAATGCGGAGCGGAGTTGCGGACTGTGTTTTTTCATACGCGGAGGTAGGCCGCGAGCACGCAACGAGTCATTCGAGCTACCGGCGGCGGGCGATTGGTTTAGTTCCCTGCCCCGCCCGCGCTCGTTTCTCCTCCCCGCTTCCCCGCTCCGCTTCCCCGCTTCTCTTCCTCACTCTGCGTCCTCGCTCCGCTTCCCAGTTTTGTATGAATTTTTAAACTAATTCGTAACTTCGGAGCTGAGATTTTATGCAATTCTATTGGTGGATTTTTATCTCGCTCACCGCTCCGCAGTCTCGCCCCGCTCCGGTGGAAAGGCAGCCTTATAGCCAGTTGCAACCATGTCGCAGTGTTTTTATAATGGAAAGAAAAGTAGACCGTGCACTCAATACAAGGCAACGTTATGTAATGACCATTTTATTATGTTTGTATTTTTTATTTATATTGGGTCGGCACAAAAGTAGTGAGACACTCTACAAAACTCTATACATTTCCTTTCTTAAGTTAATTGTTTTCGATAATATTCTTATATGTTGTAGAACATTCTAGGTACTTCTAATGTGAGGGTATATAAAGTCGCGATTGGTTTAGTCAGTTTGAAGAAAAATGGACGAGCGACAAGTTCGAACACTATACTTATACGAGTACTTGTTATGCCACAGTGCGCGGGCTGCGGCTGACAATATCAACACTGCATTGGGCGCTGGAAGTACTAGCCATGCCACGGTGGCCAGATGGTTTGACCGTTTTGAATCAGGAGACAGGAGCCTTGAAAGTCAGTCACGCTCAGGACGACCACCTGCATTCAATGATGACGATTTACGCCGCGAACTGGAGTCGAATCCGGATGCTACCACTCGTGAATTAGCGGAAGCACTTAACTGCAGTCACCACGCTGTGGAATACCATCTGCATAAGCTAGGGTATCGAAAAGTTTTGGCTCGATGGGTACCGCACATCCTTACCGACGCCAGTCGTGCAGTCCGTGTCACCATCTGTCAATCACTTTTGCTGCGACCCCGACGTAAAGAGTTTTTGTCTGATCTGGTTACGAGAGATGAATCATGGATTTATTATGAGAACGATACACGTCGTACTTTTTGGCTGCCTCGAGACACCAACTCAACCGAAGCTGAGTCAAAAGAACCGCTTAAAAGTTCTGCTTTGCTGTTTCTGGGACGCGCAAGGCATGCTGTTTCATGAACTATTAACACAATGAAACTGTAGACGCTAACAAATATTCAACCCAGCTCACCGAACTATCTTCTGCTATCAAGAAAAAACGACGAAGACGAGGCAATGTAATTTTACTACATGATAACGCTCGACCTCACGTCGCATCTACCGTTTGCCAACAGCTGCAGAACTTGGGCTGGGAGACGATACCCCACCCACCTTACTCTCCAGACCTCGCACCATCAGACTATCATTTGTTTAGAGCCCTGAAACAACATTTGCGGGGTAAACAATTTAATGATTTCCATGATGTACAGGCGGAGTTGAATACATGCAACTTGTACTGGAATGCTGCTAAAGTTTTGACTATGTTTTATAACCGGCCGCCTGTCTGACCCATCAACCCTCATTGGGAATGCGGTTGTTGGTGGTAATGGCCACCAATTCTGTCTCCTTCTATCAAGCTATGTCATACCAAATGTTATCCATGCGCCAGGCAGCTTCTGGTGTTATCCTACTATCACACTCCACTAATCAGGCCACAATTTAGCGAGCTACATAGCACAATTATTCACATATTCATTATTAGGTATATAAGTACCTAGGTATTATTTAATACCGATTAGATCTTTATCGATTATCGATAGATTTGACTTTTTTAAATTGTTCGTTAACGTTTTACACATTGACTTATCTTTTGTCACACAGCTTATACTGGATACCTACACCTTCATTCTGTGTCGTTGGTGTAGTCAATAGACTCTAGTGGTCGCAAGCGCACTGGCTGAGGCTGAGGTCGTGGATCGGGAAAAGTGTTATTGGGTTTTTATGTTGCGAAATTCTTAGAAGTAGCTTCCAGGTTGCGCCCGGTAGATGGCAATAGTCTCATCACCTATTACATGCGACTTAATAACTGCCATGCAACTGATGCCATGAGTTATATTAAACCTTAATTTGCAATAAGCAAGAGAAATATTGAGAGAGAGAGAGTGATATCATAATATCTATTTTTATTAATTCAAATCCAATAGATATGGTGTGTCACTTCACACACGTAAAAAGGTTTGTCTATCCTATATAATTGATATCCCTGCATTCATCGTGCCGAATCCCCTGTTCTGTAACATTGATCAGAGTAAACTTAGTGAAGAATTTTCAGGCATATCGTACATTATTCCCGAAGGTAAACTTACGTGTGTCCGAACCGGCGGGTAGTTTCAAGTTTGCCTTTAACTTCAACAAATGATTGATGAGATCTCTTTCGCTACTCTTGCCAGTTCTCTGACGTTCATCAGCAATTTCCCAGAATAACTTCTTTATGTAATCTGTTGCAGGCTGTGAGAAAAATTTCAATCTGAAACAAAGGGTACACATCCTTGTTATAGTTACATATTTTCTTATGTATTGTGTGAAAAGCCATCGAGGACTTTGTGTTGGTTTTCCATTTAATATACGTAGTTTAAATTAATATATTTTACTTATTAAGAAGTATATTAATTAACCTTAAAAAAACTTTACTAATGAAGTAAGACTTCGTTTTGTTACAAATACCTTAATAATTCAGCTACTGCTGTATTTGTAACTTTGGGCACGAAGAAGACCATGGTAAACTCGAATCCCCTCCAGAAGGTCCACTTGACCATGTGGCGCGTGATGAACCAGAGTGGCGAGGTCAGCTCCTTCAAGCAACTCACTCGGAGGCCGAACACTGTGTATGCCACCGTGTCGGATGTGTACATAGAAAACAGTTTCTGTGAACACAAAATTTCACAAAAAGTTGTTAAAACGTGGCAAAATTCAGCAGGTATTCCATTATAAAATTGCGAGTGTTTTATGCAATAAGGGTGCAGGTTTCATAAGGTATAACATAATTATTAGTGTGAATCCATAACATCTCAAATACTAAATATCTCAAATGATTTTTTTACATAACATAATATAACATAACATTTTAAAAACACCAGTTTAAAAAAGACAGTTCCTAATTACGTGCACTTATATACACTCTATTTTAATATTATTTTCTAGAAATAAGAACTTGTTATTTTTTTATTAAAATACAGACCGACAGTACTGTGAAACATTTTCTTATAGGTCCCCCGACTGCGATGAAAATTCTTCACCTAACTTGTGTAGCGCGCAATGCGAGGGTTAGTAGCATGTGGCTGCGTAGCATGCGGCGCTGCCGCACGGTTAAGTAGGCATCGTACGACACCGCGCAGGCGCGGTGCGCTCGCGGCACCTCGGGCGTCTCCATGGACTGGCGTCTCTAACGGCCCTCGGGCTCGCTTGCGAGTCGCGCGCTTACGCAACACGAGTACACATCCGTGTTACCGTTCTTTCCGCGGCTCTCGCTCGCTCCGCGAAATCGATCAGTGTCCAATATATTATGTACTTTATATTTAAGGATAAGGACGATTGTAATTTTACTATCAATAGACTGATTTCTGCATATGAGAACGCCTATTTATTTTCGTTGAATCCCTAATATCCAACATATACTTGTTTTTGACTAAAGTTGTTTTTAAATTAAATATTTTTAATTTCATATTTTTTTGTTCCCCGGTTCTATGTTACCCGGGAAAATGCAAGGATTCTAAGGATACCCCATACATCTAAATCAGTTCAGGTATTTACCAGTTATGGTGGAATAAATGAACTCACAAACATACATGCTTATATACATAAAACTCTAAAAACATAACACTCCTTTTTTGGGCAGTTATGTAATAATAATACGTGAAAATAAAATGGGCTAAGAGAATGAAAGTGTACGAGTATTCAATATGAGCGAGCGATGTTCTGTAACTGACCAGACGGCAGACATCGATCTCCAATATCATTTCCTTTTCAGCTGGTTGCCGTGGATACGTCTCGAGTCAATAGTATTTCATTATAATGAGGGTTCCTGTGTTTATATTTTTATTTTTGTTATAGTGTTGAAACGATAATGAGATTCCTTAGTAGCTTTAATTGTGCTAGGTACTTTAAAAAAACAAAATTAAATCTACGATATTACACCCATATGTCAACCAATCGGCTGGCTAGCGGCGTCACATGGTTTAAAGGTCGTTGACCCCGACAAAAAACATTGTACATGTTCCATTCGATTACCTATTACGATTATTTTGGTAAAGTTTCGTCAACAAATTGTTATGTACTAAGTTAGTTGTGGCAAATTGTTAAGTACTAAGTTTGTTGTGTCGGTTCAGTCACCTGTACCTATAGGGACAGAATAGATAGTGGTGACGCTAACGTCACCATAAAACGTATTTAGAAGAAGAATTCGGGGTAGTGAGCAGAGGTCGAGATGGCTTAGTTGGTAGAGCGCTTGGAGTATTTATCCGGAAGGCTCGAATGTTGCTCATGACCGTATTTTTCTTTTCTATTTGTCCTTAAACCTCATTTAAATTTAATTACCTTAAGATCAACAGGCTCATTATTATCAATATAATCTTTTTGTATTCTGTGCACGAGTTCGGTGGAGTTTATGTTCATAAGTTCGGTGATACCTTTGAGGCGCATACTGGTGAAAATAGGTGAAATCTCGTTCCACATTAGCATCCACATTGGACTCTAGAACAAAAATAATTATCTTCCTAAATAATAAAAAATATTAATGTTGGCCATCGAAATTAGTGTGTGCGAACAACAAGAGACTTTTTATAGGTACGTAGGAAGGTATTCTTCGTACCTAACGAAGAATATCTCCCCGTGTACATACTGATTACGGAGATTTTACATGCACTTGTAACATTAAATTAGGATTAGATACTGCCGTCGGCTGATTTTAATAAAGAAGCGCTAAGAATAATAATAAAAGCAAAAGTTTAATTAATTAATTTAATATTAATAATTATTTAGCAGCAAGCGAGTATTAAATTATAATCATCCAGGAATATGTAAATGAATTAATGTTTTTTTCGGATTCGAGGTAAACAAAGGTAGGTAATAGTTACGTTACTGTACATTTATAAGGTCTTCTGGTAAGCTCGTACTTATTCATGTTACAAATTTTGTGGTTTGTTCTAATAATAATATAATATAATCTTAAACTTTAGCTTTTTTTAATTTCAATAGTACGTACCTTGATCGAAAACAAGTTCAGTGAGCTTAATGGATCGTCATCGACGCGCGAGTAACTGTATCTGTCTTGGAAACTGTCACTGTCTTTCACTTATATTTTCTTCGCCATTTCCTTCGAATGTATCATAAGGTAAGGTTTCCATAACATAAATATACCAAAGTAATCACACTTGTACTTCTTGCTCAAGTCATAGAACACGTCCGTGAAGCTCCGTCTCATGAGGAAAGAAAGATTTCCGACAAACATCGTTGGCTCCTCGTAAGGAACACCTCGACTTTTCCAATACCCATAATTACTTCGGCAATAAAAATAGAATATAGTTAAACAAGATATTATAAAAACAAGTAACAACTGAAAGATAACGCCCAGCATGATGGCGTCAGGTGTGGTCGCCTACTTGAACTAAAATATCGTTAAGCTACTTGACATTTATCTACGATGACTGATATCTACTATTAGTGTGCAAAATAGTGAAATGATAATTCCGTGTTGATAATAAAGTACCAATCACTTCATTAAGTAGTTATTATCATAGTGCTAAGGACTACTACATACTTGCGTTCCCATAAATGTTTTTGCATCGTCATGGTAGAGTTGTGCTTTGAACACAAATGAGAAACTGTTGTTGCATTTATGGTTGAATCTTTCGAAGCGTTGTGCCATGGTTATTAATCAGCAGATAAAAGTCATCAATGTTTATATTCGTGTGTTCTCTTTCATATGGGGACATATACCTAAAGTCAAAAAGTTTCTAGGTAACTTAGTTGTGAAACGAAAAGTCAAGAAAAAATATGGCAAAGTGGTGCACTGGCACCTGTGCGGTAGCCCTAATAATTTATCTCTCGTAATGCTGATATTCAATATCCGTCGATATCGATGTATAACTTCGTCGGAGGTAGCCAGCGACTGTAACTTTGTATCGATGTGTGCAAAAGTCCTAAAACGGACAATAAAATATAATTTAAGATTGTAGTTTATAGTCACTAATTAGCTAATTACATACACAATATTCAAATACAGCGTACCGAATCAAATATCCCTATTCTGATTAACCGAGATGGTATTTAATCTGGGCTGGATACACTATCTCAAGATAAGTTTCTAAACAAGTTGCGATATCCGTATTGTATTTGAGGAGAAACATAAAAAGATTTATTTATTAGATAAGAATAAGAAAAACTATCCAACGCACCCAAAACCATTTTCACACAGTGCCAAACAATAGTTTATGGCCATCTATCAACAACAATAGTATCTGACCAGGAGCGCGCGCAATAATAATATAATATTAATAACAATCTGCAACGAATTCAGTTTTGGCAAAAATGTCAAATATTGCTAGGGCACCAACACCAGCGTGTTACAGGATTATCACATTATATACACAACTATACGCATCCCGAATTCATTCGCAACTGATTGGTTGCAAATGGTTGCTGTATTAAACAGGAAGTGTCAAAATCTTAGAGGACCATCAAATGTGAAATTGAAAAATGACATTAACTTTTCAATGTTTTTGTAAATATGTTTTGTATGCAATTTTAATTCTTATGTTAGTATACCAGTAACTAGGTATATTATACTCGTATGTTCGGTGACAATAGCGATGCGGATATAAGTGCTAGTCAACCTTCAACATCGCTGGACATCCTGGTGCGATGTCCTCATTGTTCCCAAGCACGATTTTTTAAAGGTAAGCGGGGTCTTAATGTGCATTTTGGGAAGGTACATGTGGTGTCTGTGTTATAATGATAAGTGGCGGGTAGGCCGCAAATAAACAGTTGGTTCGTTGACTTGGTTTTTCATTAGTTAGCTCCCGAAAAATATTCCTTAAACACTACTGTACACAAATCCCAAAGTGTACCATGTTACCCCGCAGCATGTCCACCTATTTCATCAGAACCTGACACTCCCGTTTCATATCCGTTTTGGCAAACGATATCAAAATTGAAAAACTCTGTTCTTGTTTTAAAACGGATTCCCCGGGGCGTTAGGCGTTTAGTTGCACAACACCTAGCGCAATGCGTTCGCCTTGCCACCCGGGAGAACTTGCAACGGGCTTGGAAACAATTACTCACCTTCACATACAGGATTATTCATGTGAATAAGCATTTGGCTACCAAAAAGACACTAACTACCCAAATTAAAGAAAACTGTAACATTTCGACCCAATGTTTTCATTCAAAATTCGCAGAACAGATATACTCTTCTTCCAAAGGTGTATCTCACCATGTCTGACCATGAATCAAAGTTAAGCGAAGGTGATATAAGAGGTGCAGCCAGGATTCTTTTTAGTAGCGATGTTGTAGCACCATGTTCTCCAGAGACACTCTCAGCCCTGGAGAGTAAACATCCTGTACCAGCGAATAACCTTTCCTTTCCCCTTTCCCTCTGACTCGGAATCTAACACCCTCTTTCTTACAGCTCGGCAGTTGGTCGCTGTCATATGCTCCTTCCCAAGCGGTTGCAGGTGGCCTTGACGGCTTAACTCCACAAAATCTAAAGGACCTCACAGCTCCAAGCGGCGGTGAACCTGGAGAGACACTTTTGAAGGAGCTTACGGCACTGACCAATATAATGCTCTCCGGCAATGTGAACGAAGCCGTCATTGATATCTTGTACGGGGCCAATCTATGTGCCCTGCGCAAGAAGGATGGCGGCATTCGTCCCATTGCTGTTGGAACCACATATCGTCGTATGGCAGCCAAAATTTGCTATAAGTACTACAACGAAACTATTTCGGAAATATTCCAGCCCCTCCAGTTAGGTTTTGGATCAAAGGGGGGCTGTGAAGCTGTCGTACACGCCCTATCCATGTATCTAAATTCTGGAAAAGGTGAAGTTATCTTAAAGGTTGACATTAAGAATGCTTTTAATTCCGTAAACCGGGCGACCTTGTTGGCAGAGGCTCAAAAAGAAGTACCTTAAATTTACAGTTTCTTGTGGCAATGTTATAGATATGCGCCAAAATTACTCTATAGAGACAACTTGTTAGAATCCGCCGTTGGCTGTCAACAAGGTCCCTTGGGCCAGTGATTTTTAGCTTAGCCATCCTTCCAATAATTAAAAAATTAAATTCTAAATTTAACGTTTGGTATTTGCATGACGGAACCCTAGGAGGTAATATTGATTGTGTTCAGAAAGATATTAACCTTTTTGAATCACAATTTCAACGTATTGGTCTAGATCTCAACCCATCTAAATGTAGAATTTACATACCTGACAGTACCGACGGACAGACAATCGTTGATAAATTTAAGTCCATAGCCTTACAAATTAATTTAATTCATAGAAATTCCCTACTACTTAGGGTCACAGATTTTAGAAGATTCTTTTTCAACTTTCATTGACGTAAAAATACATAATTTTTGTATGTACTCCGTTCCTCACCGTTATGGAAGCATGCACAACTTCCAGAAAAAAAAAACAGAAATACTTTAACTTCTATTCTAAATGTGGCTTTGGACAACCGAGCCTGTATACAAGCTACCCTTCTAATACGTCTGGGTGGTCTCGGCGTCCGCAAAATTTTAAGTATAAGCTTACCAGCATTCCTATCCTCGGTCCACAGTACTGAAAAATTTACTAGGAATATCTTCTACACTAGTTAATTTTGAGGTACCTTATATGGCTGAGGCTATGAATGCTTGGAAAATTGCCTGCCCAAATTCGGACCTGCCCGTCAACCTATTCTCTTAAAGACAGCGGGACGAGCCGCTCTGCAGTGACACGGAATGAACTTATCAATACGTCAATGACTACTGCTGAGCGTGCACGCTTACTGGGTGTGGGTGAATAGGAGTCAGGCTTGTGGCTTCATGCACTTCCGTCATCTAACATAGGTACTATGTTAGATGACACTACTTTCCGCGTCGCTACGTGCCTACGTTAGAGAGCTCCGTGCTGTGCTCCGAATTGCTGTCACTGCGTTCACCGCAGTCGCTGTCGACAGTCTCGGACACCACGGCCTGTCCTGCAGCAGGAGTGCAGGCCGCATATCACGGCACGCTAATATTAATGACACTATTCGTCTTGCTCTTACTACCGCCGGCGTTCCAGCCATAATAGAACTAAATGGCTTGGCACGTGACGATGGTAACCAGACAGCATGTCGTTACTGCCGTGGAAGATGGGTAGGCCTCTGGTATGGGACGCAACATGCGTCTATACCCCATTGCGCCATCCCATATACAAAGAATTAGTATTGCTATTCAACGTGGCAATGCTGCCAGCCTTTTGGGTATACTCGCAGTTGACATCGACGCGGATGAATTTTTCGATGCTCTCGTATAGTTTCAATTTAGATAATACATCGGTTTTCATGTTTTAGTTTTAACAATAGTTAGTTTGGATAATCGTTTTTTTTTTATTATTATTAAAATATTTTCGTTTTTATTTGAATTAATGTAAAACTTTGAATACAAATAAAATTACCTACCTTAATTAAAATAACTGATTATTGAGAAAATTGTATACAAAATTATTTTTAGTATACATATATAATTTTGCAAAGCACTACTCGTATGTTGGGATGCAAACCCTCGTCAAAACTGTTGTCTCATCTGTCTATGGTTGCATAATAAACTCTCAGAACGCGTTGTGGCATTAATGATCACAATTCATTTCAGTTAAGTGTCCACGGAAACACTTGAGTGCACCTTTTGTGTTTGATTTTTATACTAGGCGTTGTGGTTGATTTTCTTTTGCATTTTATCATTTAACTGTACTTGTAGGTATAGGTATACCTTTTATCTCGTCTTGCTATTTTGTAGGTACTTACGAACGTGATCATGAAAGGTTGAGCTAAGTTTTATCTTTTGTGCGCAGTATACCTAAGTGATAAAAGAACTTAATCGTATTTTACTCATAGATGTATCTGAAAAATAAAAAATAAATAAAAAAATATAATGCTCCGTGGCATACACATTTAATTAAAAGGGCACGATACGCGCATGCATTAATATTTGACTATAATCGAAGTTGTATACACACCCTTAGCTGATATCTGCGTCTGTACGGTTATCTCAACTCCGCTTATCAAATGCACCGGAAAAATTTTAGTACTTATAGAATATCCACAGAAAATGTAGCTACGTACTGTGTACTTATGTCACCATCATTATCTATTATCTCAACTCTGATAATAATAAGCACAGTAATCTTCACCTTGATTATAAATAGCATAAAAAACGTAGCGTAGGTATTATGCGAATATACATTTTAAAATGGTTACGGCATTTATATTTATTCTGTCCTAATGCAGTAACATTAATCCTTTTAAACGGCAGGATCGTGAAGCCGAGGTTATCGCTATCGGACGTGGTGACGAGTCTCCCGGGACGACACTCCACGGACTCTGGCGAATACGGCTCAGAGTAGGTATCTTTACAGCGGCTGCTACCTTAGTCTCTGAAATTTTTCATAAAAACATCAGTAAAGGTCATGCAGTCATATTGTATTGTAGTAGATAACTTTACCAGAGTAATCTTTAGAACTAACAGAATGCTATATCCAATGTTTATTCGATCGGGGTTAACGAACTTTTAACCAATGTGAGAACTCTAGGCGGTCGATTTGTGTCTTAATATTGTGTCTAATTTGAAATATTTTAAGTGAACAGCACCTCAGTATAAATTGTTACGTAGTATATTTTGTTAATTTTTTTCCCAATATTGTTACACAAATCAGCTGATGGACCGCTTCATGGGTGGTATCGTCACATGGCTGAAAGTTCAGTAACCTGGATTATAGAATTATCGATGTTATGCATTCTTTTTACTAATTATTAAGCTGCCAGCTAATTTAATTTAACGTTATATCAAGTCAGTATATTGTATTCAATAAAATATTTCCCATTGTGTTCAGCACCGCACCGGTGGCAGCTGTGAAAAGCTTTTCGAGAATAAAACAAAAAATGCAGGTATACAATAGTTCAAAATGTTGGCTGAAATGTTAAATACTTAACCAGTTTGTATTGTGCTAAAGGTACGAGAAAATAATAAAAGAGCGATTAATTAAATAATTTAATGTATGTTACAACGTACGGATGTGTACGGAAGACATTACTATGAACAGCTATGCCGCTTAAATGTCAGATAATCCCATGCCGTAAACACACTGCAATCATGAGTAATGACTGTTTGTATCATGGCATATACTTACATAGTTACTTAGATATGCATACCATACATAGCATCACACATGTATTCTCAGAAAGGGAAGGTAATATAAAAATAGTAAGTATACATAGTCGTAGGTACAAAAACAATTGACTAATGCCGTTTCCCAATATTGTTGTATGCTATTCTCAGGGTATGTGATTTGTTGGATAGTGGCCTGACCGAGAAGGAAATTCCCATGTTCGCAGAAATATAGTTACTATTAATGCGATACTATTAAATATAGTTAAACACTAGTACCATACACCACACACACTACCACTCACAAATACACGACATACACAAACAGAAACACACATTACACCTCACAACACGTTAATCTTATTGCAGTCGCTTAGTTACCACTGTTCGTTGTCTTAAATTATTTATTATTATATTTTTATCTTTAGATTTTTCATGTTCTGTTTTAAATTAATTCTGCATGTATCTTTTTAATTGGATTATTGTATACTTAAGTGCGTATATACGTGTGTATGTAAACTTGAATTTGAGAGAGCCTTGACTTCCATAGTACAAGCGTAACTTAGTTTGGAAGTCAAAAGTTCCAATTTGTGTAACACTGTACTATGCAATAAATGTTTTTTTTTTATTTAATAATATAGCTACCATATATTATCGTATCTACATTCATGAATGTTTAAGGAAAGGCAGTGGCGTGCATCGCATATAGGCAAATAGGCAGTGCCTACCTCAAAAAAATACTAAATAATTATATATTTTTTATTATTATATTTTTTGAGGTAGGCACTGCCTATTTGCCTATATGCAATGCACGCCACTGAGGAAAGGAATATAACGGAGTGTTATGCAATATTCATGACCTGGTAAATTGGGTTAACCAGGTGAACAAGCTGGTAGAGGCAGGTGTCGGATTAAAAAATATAGGTATTTTTCTTTTATACCTTCATCATCCCCCTGCCCTTATCCCAATTTATTTGGGGTCGGCGCAGCATACCTATATCTGGCATGCTGCTAAAGTTTTGGCTATGTTTTATGACCGGCTGCCTGCCTGACATCAAACCTCTTTGCTTTTATACCTTATCAACAAGATTTAGAACTGAACTAAAGATTAGCGTTCACGTGATGCCTATATTTTTATCAAACCAATAGTTATCGATATATCATATTCATTCAATCGTTTGACAAAGATTATTTTGAATAATTATGTTTTTAATCGTCATATATTATACCTAACCTCCTTATCTTAATCACTCTTAGTGTTTCGTAACATCGCAGTTATCCATTGAAACGTGTTATGATTAATTTTCTATTATTTTTTCCAATAAGTGTATCTTGCATTTTGTATCAAAATATCAGTGTAATCTAATTATAATAGGTATATGTAACCTGGTAAATTGTTTTTGTGATAAATAATCGAGCCCTTAGATGCCTCATTCGTCTAATGGTCGCCAGCGTGGCTGCTGACCGTATGGTCCTAGGAGTAAAAGGGTTCCGTTTTTCTTTTGGGGTATGGAACCCTAAAAATGTAGTTGATTGGATCGCGAGTACCTATGACGTGATAAGTATTATGATACTTGCAATGATAAATAGATAAAATCTTAAATGCAGCCGTATTACAAAGATATAATTGCATGTTTTATTGAAATCTATAGGTACCTAATTTACCTATATCAAATAATGCCCCATAATACTAGCTTATGTTCCAGTCAAACTGTGGTAAGAAATAAGTAATATGAACTATAGGCGTAAATAACCTGTTCCAAAAAGAGTCCCTAAGTGTCAACTTAAAAGGACCGACAATGTGACGGACAGTAAGAAAGTCAGCAGATGACTGGCCACATTATAAAATTAGACCACTTAAATAAATTATACTACTTTTCGACTTCAAGCCTATGATTAGCGTAAAACTGCCAAACACTGAACCAAGTGGTATTCGCTCGTATCGGAGGCCCAAACTTATTTTGAGTCACTCAGCCAACGAAGTAAATTAGTAAGCAATTTTACTTAATACTTACATTAATTGACTTAATCGAAGAGGCTATGTAATGTGAGCATCAAGAGCCAACTATTTCCTAGCGATTTGATATAGTAGTACCTACAAAATTAATTTCTTAACTCGTTTTATCAAATAAATTTTGTTATTTTGTTTTCATATTAATTTTTAAATAGTAACTATATACAATATCTTAACACTATTAATAGAGGGGTTCGGGACTGATACTCCTTAATACAGGCTATTTATAGTCAGCTAGGAGAGCAGCACTTCACCCACCTGATGTGAAATGTACCTAAATCTTACCTACATACTTGTACTACATACTTTGTAATGCGAATGTTACATGTACATACATACTATATTTATAATTAAAGCATTATTATACAAAATTAATTGGATTTAGTTTTTTTTTTTTTTGCCGGATGGGATCCTCAAAAGCCGTCTACATGTCCGGCTGAAGATGGATATCTGGCATCCCTAGACATATAGACCGGTCCATTATTATCTCTGTAGATACTCATTTGTACCTACATCAAATAGCCCACATTAACTTTGAACAATAAAGGAATGCTAATAAGCCACACAAAGACATACCCGACCTACATTGTAATGATGTCTGTTGTTCTTACAACAATATTTGCATTACAAATAATCCTAATTTTCTCTTTTATCATTTTGAAATACGGCATTTTTATATTGTCTCATATTTTCAGTATACAACTAAGTATGTAGATTTGTCGCTGTTGTCCGAATAATAAGTTCCGATTTGAAATACATAAAAAGTATTGCACCAAAGTTAAGAAAAGCTTTTACGTTGTTGTATTAGAGAATATTTGATTTTTACGTCATACTTTATTTTCTATTAAAAAGAATCATAGCCAGAAAAGATTTCATTTGCATTCTATCTCTGCTAGCATCTCTGTTAGTGTATCATAATAAATATTCAATATTTCTCTATAAGTCCATTTTAGCAGTAAATAAGGCTACCAAAGATATTTAGACAAAGGAAATTCTAGCCATATTTATGTTTACTATAATGAAATATGAAATAACATTGTAGGTAGCCGATTATCTTGTTTCAGAAATAACAGTTCTTTATAGCTAGCATAAATTACAAAAGAAACACTCTACAACGAAGAAGGTATTCTCAGTGGGAAAATAGCGTGTGAGAATGGCTATACAAACGCGTAAAGTCTAATAGCTGTTGCACATAATGGTCAACATATGTGCATTTCAGCAGTACATAATACAAACACGTATGTATTACTAACAGTTAACTAACGTGCATTGCTGTTATCGGCAATATGTGGACAAAATACGGCATTGAATTTATAAAATGATAAGATTATATACTGCAGGAATAGATACGAGAAAGGTAAATCGCGTTCTTGTAAATATTGCATTTTAACCCAATACGGAAACGAGTTATACTTTATTTAAGAGGAAAATACATCCGTTTGTTTGGTTATTTCGGAAAAACATCACATTATTTTAATTAAAGTATGCATATACATAATTTTCTTTTCATTTGATGTATGTACAATAAAGAGTATAAATAAATAAATCTATGAAATTGCAAACTTAACCATATTTTATTTTTACTGCTTAAAATTGTTTCTTACTACATTTGACCAGGAGGCCTTTGTACCCATAACAAAAATGTATTATTATTATTACAAACTGCATCGAGGTCTTATATTTTGAAAGACTTGGACGAAATTACTTATACTAAAATTACTCGTGAGCTCTTCACTCTTCAGATTCCCGTTTACTGCAAAATACTAACATTTCTTAAGTCACGTTTTCTGTCGTATTCCCGTAAAAAAATCCCGATTAGTATGGGATAAAAGTGCTAAGTCACGTACGAGCCGTGACAAAAGGCTCTGCGCTCTTCATTATATTAACGAAGCACTGGAAATACTTATAAATAATTTAAAAGTAAAAATAAAAAACTGTTGAATTGTGTACCTCCTACTGAAGTTGATTAATGATTAATTAAAAAAAAACAATTCAACGAAGTAAGAATAAAACCGGACAAGTGCGAGTTCGTCTTGTCCACCGAGGGTTCCGTACAAATATTTAGATACATATTATAAATAGTTCGATCGAGTCTCGCAGTTTTTCCGAGTTTTTCCCGAAATTCAGTTTCCAAAACCTATAAAGACTTTTTTTTTTAATATATATGTATTTAATTTCTAATGTATAGTTTCAGATTTTTCACTGTACTTGTAGTATAAGACGACGTTCTATGTCAACGGAAAGTACCTTATAAATTTTGATTCCCTTGAGGGTGTCGGAATATACGTTTCTTGCGGCTTAAACGGCCGTATAATTTTTTACGTTAACTTAGAAGTTTGATTTTTTCACAGCTTCAAGGAACTGTAGACTTGAGTATATGATTTCAATTACAACTCGATACCTCCATGCGTTCCCGAGATAAAGGGTCTTGACAGCCAGACGGACAACACAGTGATCCTATAAGGGTTCCGTTTTTTCCTTTTGAAACGGAATCAAATATGCATTTACACATCTACCACATGCCTACCATACTGTAGTATGACTGTGTGTATAATTTGTATAGTGAAAACAGTGCGTGGAAAACAAACTTCATTCCGTAGATATTTTGAGCGTAACATTATTATATAACATGGATTAGGTTGAATAAGCGTTCAAATATTATTTCCAACCAATTGTTTTCGTGTTTAATTTTATCATTAGATCTTTGTTTAATATAATTATCGTGTGATTGCTGGTTATATTTATTGAGTACATGTTATGCGAACATGTTAATTTTAAATAAGCCTATGTGGTACATTTAACTCCGATTGGTAGATTTTTGACATGTTTATTTGAGCTCCCAGACTTTTCTGCGTCCCAAATAGCCTGAAAGCTGACGTTTGGGCGACTTTCGACAACTAAACAGT
This sequence comes from Xylocampa areola, assembly GCA_935421205.1. Classification (NCBI taxonomy): domain Eukaryota; kingdom Metazoa; phylum Arthropoda; class Insecta; order Lepidoptera; family Noctuidae; genus Xylocampa; species Xylocampa areola. The sequence goes on from OW285201.1 coordinate 15,241,618, forward strand.
AAAAAGTCATAATAGCAACATATTAAATGTCACAGAATCCATAAATGAGTGAATTGGATCGACATGGCAGGAAATTAAAGTGCTGAGTCTGGTAACAACACACGGTCTGATTGAATTACAAGTGGCAGTGGCTGGCTGGCTACCGTCCACGTAGACACTGCTCCAATGACATTTTCAATGTGCTTCGGTCGAAATTCACGTGTTTTCATCCCGCATGAATGAATTCAGGACATGTGAGACATTTTATACGATGAATTTCAAGTCATGTGAGAAATGAAATTTCTACTGGTAATATAACATGACACGTGAGAAAAAAGGTTTTACTGAAAGATCAAAATTTGCGATGGAAATTACTTGGGCAACTCTCATATATTCCGTTGAATTGAAATGAAAAAACACTTCGCGTGTTTATGAGCAGCATTTGCTTGTGTGACTTGGAAAGTAAAACGTTTTATTCCCGCTAATAAACAGGATGAAGTAGGCGAAAGACTAACAAAAGGATTTTACTGAGCCACTAGAGTTCTATTTGAGATCGGCCTCAATGAAAATGCAATTACTCACTGGCAGAATCTCGCAAAGGAAGTTATGTCCTGAAGTGGCAAATTAAAAACAGACGGGCCTACTGAAGAACAGTTACGTAAGTTAATCCTTTACAGTTGTGGATTCTGCTTAGCTAGAAAATGAAATATCAGGCCTGTTTTGGCTGTGGTACATACCAACCCCATTTTACGGTTGAAGAGGCGCGCCGACGTCGCTACGTGTTTATCGTCGAACAAACTTCATAAGGTTTTATTTCCGACTATTTTTAGATTGTCATTTTCTTGACAATTGAACTGTGTTATACTGAAGCAGTTTTTCTTGTATTTTCTTTTTCGCTCAATTTCTTTCAATTTGCATTATGCGCTACTCAATATTACAATTCCGACTGTGAAGGTAAACCTTGGAATTGTTATATTGAGTACTGTAAAATATCACCAGGGACTTAACTTTATATCAAATTTTTTATCAAAAAAGGGACGAAATTTAATAGTATTGAATAACGACAAGGTAGCTCAGTCAAGAAGAGTGATGACACGTAATGTCAAGGGTCGCGATATCAAGCCCCGTTCGTATCTATTATTTTTCAATATCTGTACCTATTTGCAACCTCTATATATAGACGTGAAACTAAATCAATTACGGAAGCCAATCGAGTCGTATGCGGTCAGTCTTTGTTCTCCAAGAAACCGAGGTGTAGAGCGGAGACCGAAAGTTGATGAAGGAAATAGCTTAGAACAAAACACATTACACAGGGTGTAAACGAGTTCGTGTAATTTCCTTACTCCTCGTGGTTCTAATAATGATAAAGTTTTACACTGCAGGGGTTTTAACAATTTTTATCATTAGTAGCACATGTGATCACGCACCCGGGCGAGAGTCGTAAAGGGCGCAAGCTGACCATTATATATCTTGATACCGCTACATATCATTTTATAATTTTTACATATACTTATTAAACCACATTGCTTTACCTGCTACAGTTTAAAAAATAACAATGTCCATTGGTTAATTAAAAAATCATAGGTATTATTATCAAATACGCTTCCGAGTACTGCTTTTAGCTTTGTCATACCGCTCGCACAGTTGCAATGCTTGCGCATTCAGCCAATTCAGCTTATTTGAAACAAACAATTAAATTGATGTTCCGACAAAATTACATAATTACATCTCGTTATTTTGGTTATATATTTGGGCTATATTATTGGGGTGGGGGGTGAAGGAGGCGTAGGCTGATTTTTGCACCCTGACACCAAATATGCTTAAGACGGCGCTGCATTTATGTGTAGGTATGTCCAATATGTAGATATTATGCCTTTTAATTTTTGATAAGGTTTTGTTTTTTAACTTGGATAAAGTTTACGTTACGAAACGCTAACGTTACAAATAGTTTTTTTTTGTGTGCTCAGAATGCACCTAATCTTCAATAGCATCTTTTCCAATTTGTGACGAACGAATACCAACCTTGTGATGAAAATATGATAATTAATACAATTTATAATAAGCACGACTAAGTGGTTCCTTCAAATAAGCATACGCATAGAAGAATTAGTCGTACATAAGCTACTTAATTTCCTACAAACTGCTCACAATACGACACTACGTTTATCCGATTCACGATTCTACTGAGCAACACTAAAAGCGCGTTTGCACAAAGCTATTTTCTGGAACCGATGGGGCGAGAAGATAAGATCATACAATCCACACAGCTCGAATAGCTGTATTCAAGTACTGAGTTCTTTTCAAACCGATTTTATGTAAATACTGTAGAATTTCTATCGTGAATGTGATGCTCTCCTAGTGCAGACAGCAATGTCAGTAGCTTAAAAATTAGATTAAACATTTTCCATTACAATATTTGATTATTTATGACTAGTGGACTCAGCAAACGTTCTACTGCCCTGAACACGATTGCAGCTCCAATTAGTGCAGCACTCACTCAAATACAAACTAAAATTGGGGGCTGAGTTGCGTACTTCCGTTGGAGTGTACCCTTAAAATGGAATCCCTACTGGCCCCTGGGTGGCAACACAACTCTGGTAGGAGGCCTTGTCCGTGGCTGGTTACCACCCACCAGACGAAGCCATGCCGTGAAGCGACCTAGTCGTGTTATGGGATGTAAGCGTTATGGGAGACCGGTCTGGGCAGTTGCATCAACTCCCCAACCCTTTCTATCCACTCTCCTTAGAGAGATTTTTTCTGGACCTAAGTGCTCCATCCTCAGCCGTACCATCGCTTACTATCAGGCGAGTTGATAGCCAAACATAGATCCATTATTCATAAAATAAAAATTCTTGAAAATAAGTCGAGCCATTTTTGAGATTTTGCGAAACTAATGCATGGCAATTGATTTATATATATAGATATATAGATAGAAAAAAAAACAAACATCTTGTATATATGTCTTTATATCACACAATCCGTGTTCCGCCTAGCAGGACGAAACGACCAAATTTTAGGCGGCAGTTTTAATTTGCCGTACGCACGAGAATCAGCACGAAATTCCATGGTGACGCTGTAAAACCTTATGAAAATTGTTTTAAAATTTGTGTAAATATATATATATATTGCTGACTGTACGTATCATTAGTCGTGCGATAGTTTTACTTGAGTAAAGTTTTCTAGTCAAGAGCCTCGTGTATGCTAACTGAATATGTATTCACATGCTGAGTGCTTCCCTGTGTATACGGATATGCTAACAGTATTAAAAAATATCTTGGTCGTCTGTTTGGTTTATGAGTCATTTCTACGCTAGGGAAGTATTTGAAACTTAATAAATAAACAAAACTTTAATACATATGTATGTGTAGATTGGGTATTTGTAACTGTTGGGCGGCTTTTAATGAGTTTAGAGTTTATCAGCAAGAACTTTGTTATAAACATAATTCTTTTTTGCCTAGCAAAGCCGATTTTTTATGTCTGTATTATGTACTTTTCTATTCAGCTTTTGCGTATCAATATGTTTTGATTTTATTGAATTGAACATGTTCTAAATTATTTTTGTGAAAAACCAAACGCTACAGCTATTTTCAGATTTCATTATTTTCAGTGATCTCTATCTAGGGTGATGCAGAGATAATGTGATAGGTGCATTAATCTGTTGACTCGCTAATTACCAGGCAGAATAGAAATATTATTTCATCAAGTAATATATAAATAATGAATCAATCTGAATCCGCGTCATGTTCACTGAGAATCTACTATGTATAATAAGTAGGGTTTCTCTCTGGTTTTCCCTGAATTTCTGGGGAGATTATTCTGTAAAAAAAATTTAACTGATTAATATGTGAGGGCAAAATGTTGTAGCTATTAAATAGTTCTCGTTTCGAGTAGATGAGGAGCCAACAAATCTCGTGTGACATCAATAGAGTTGTTCTAAGTCCTCGAATTAGAGTCTAATACTAGGGAGTTCAACAACTCTACTAGTGTAGAAGAATAAGAGTGTAAGCCAAAGGAGAGGTCTAATAATTAAACATCTCCTTTGGGACAGCCAGTGATACTAATTAAAAACACCCGAGACGGCGGTTTAACACTCCCTCCAAAGAACGGAGACGCTCAGATGAAAATGCTACCCATCTACCGACTGACCATGTCAAGCAGTGCTTAATCTCAACGATCGTTCATGCACCAACGTTAAACTGTTGTTTGATGTTGTTGTTGTGAAAAAACATTAGGATCGTTCCTAACAACTCGAACACAAAAGGTACAACAATTTGTATAATGTCTCTTTCATTATATTTGTCGTCTTAATTAGGTATATTTTTCGGCTTGCGTTTCACCACCACCTCACCTGATGCTGCTCAGCAGAAACTTGTTCACTCGGGAACCACTACTAATTTTAGATAAGTCCTGCAATAATAAACAATTAAATAGTGTTAATCTTGGAGACAATTCGCTCAATAAAAAGCATTTTATTTTCTCTTCTGGTGTTTTCTTAGTTAAAACTTTTAATGACCTTATTGAAACTATGTAGTATAGTACCAACTGGGTATTCATTTCGCTACTAAAGCCACGAGTATTTACACACTCCCTAATTAAAAGTTTGCGCGCTGTATTTTTATGGTAGCAATATTATTATTTTTACTACGGCCCTGTATGGTTGTTTACTTATTAAAATTATACAGGCTCTCAGGCTAAAACAAAAGTACGTTAAAATTCTTCAACCCGTATCCACCCTGCTGGGTTTAGTTCTTCTCCATATCACGCCACTCTTTACGTGCTTAGGCTTTACTCATCCAGTTTCTTGCTAGTCGTATCTTGCCATTGCACTCATCCCATCCAGTGACTCAAGTCTTAAGTCCTCCACGTGCGAGGCCCGCCCTCGTGCAGTTTTACATCTCCACTCTGGTACACTCCGATGCCATCTGTTGTCTGGTCTACGGCAATTGGCCAGTCCATTTCAACTGATTTCTTGTTTTTTTCACGTTAGGATTTTTTTCTTTATTATGTCAGTTAGTGATACAGATATTTTAAGCTTCCAAATTAACATTAAACCTGTTCTTCATAGAATTTACAAAACTTTATTAATCTAAATAATATATAATTAATCTAATAAAGTTTTGGAACCAAAAAGAACATGACAGACGTAAAAATGGCTTAAGTTCATGTTATTTACATCGAATGGGTTTGAAACTCAAGACTCGCCAGACTGAAAACTAAAATTCGTTGGGCTAATGCCGCTTAAAAAGTAGCACAATGAAAAGGATAGAAATATATTAAGGCTTATAGTTTCGGGTGAGCGAGACTGATAACTATGCCTAACTTTAATGCCAAGCTATCAATTTGACGTAGTGAATAGACTGGAGCTATTAAATATAATGCGTTCTTTTGGATGTTTATTTTTTATAAAAAACCTCTGCATTTATAGAATGTTTACCAGAGTTTCAGCTTATGGTCAGGATGAAACACAGGCAGAAGAAGACCTACACGAAGTTTTCTTTAATAAGAATAGAAGGAAAAAGTAGTCGCGACAAAGTAGAGAGGACAAGAGTAGCTCTTAAATTAAAGAAGAAAAAATAATTGCTCTCTTTCTTCTTTATTTAGGTCATTTTCCTTACATGTTTCCTGATTTACAAAATTAAAATAACAGGAATCGGTCTGCTCGGGAAACCTTTTTATATGCAATTGTATTAAGATAAGACGCTTCCATTAGTTTGTTGGCTATTTAGCGTACCGGCGGCAAGCGGTGCGGTAGTGTTACCTTGAATAGATTGAACATACTAAACACCGATATTTATATCATGAGAAGCACTTGTTAAAAGGGTAATGTTTAAATCAAAACTACTTAGTGTATTTGCCCACTTAACTCAATAAACATCATTCCTATTGCTTTTCGTATTTATCGTAAGAAATTGTGCTTTACTTGTTTGACAAGAAACGTGAACCTTTCCAAACAACAAATTGTTAAACTCAGTCTTTGTGATGCATTTATCTGCTAGTAGCGACAGAAATTCGTTTTACAAAGAATGCAAAAATACGTTACTACGATAGGAACACTTTTCAAAAGGCGAGCAGTTCAGTTAAAACTGCATATATCAACGTCAGAAGTGGAAAGAATCGCGGAATGGTTTAGTAAGTAGGTCACGTGCTCACTGACGTCTGACCACTACAGTAATATGCCAATTTCTCACTTAATTGACTAGTGAGCCTGCAGGCTAGTGATAAAGAGCTTAATTTGTCGTTCATCGACACGGCAAAACAATTAGCTCGAGTATTTTATTACTGCAATATACATAACACACACTACTACTAATGATTGCTAAATATCTCTCCGTAGGGAAATTGTGTGTCGTCTTTATTTTAAGTCTACACGTTAAAGGAAATTGAAAGTTCGCCCCGAGTTTTTTAATAATATCTTCAAGCCAACGGTTGTAAGTTAAGATTCAGACTGAAAAAGAGGAAATTGGCATTCCTTGAACAAAAGAATTTATCTGTTTAATCGTGAGCTAAATGCTTATGTTGTAATTACATAAACATCAAACATAGCTACAACAGTAATGGTGTTTCTGTTTGGCTAAGATTATGTCAGTGGATAATGGCATCTGTCATACATCATATAGGACATACAGTTGAAGAAGCAGAATTATACCATCCCACCTAAACAATATTTCTTTTGAAACTGGTCTTCACTTAAGTTTAAACAAACTCGCTACAAACATTATGTCGGTGACAGGTAAACAGTAAACTATCAACTGACAATGAAATTTTTAATTGAAAATGTTAAATATACAACAAGCTAATTTAAACCTAGAATAATTAATTATTAAAATGCACATGCGTAATTACAGTAACGAGTGCCGAGATACAAGGTACTTCTTATTAATTAAACTTAATTTTAGGGGCTTAATGTGCAAGTGTTAAGGATTCATTTAAATCATAATTACAAATTCTATTAAGATTTCTTTATATAAATGTTCGCCGTTCGAGGAACAGGTTTCGTCTCGGCATTTAATATATCTACAGTTTTTTTTTTTTTTTTTTTTTATTTGTTTTATGGGTTTTGTCGCTTAGCGACCATATCACCCAAGATATTATTTATAAATTAGCACCTTAGATAAATATTTGATGGTGCTAATGCTACATAACTATTTTTATTGGTGGCTTCAGGTGGGTCCAGATTTGATTGTCTCGACTGTACGAAGGTATGTTTCAGTAAGTGCTGAGATCGTTTGCGCGATAGTTGGTTGTGTTCGTGCACAATATCCTTCAAGCTATATGGATGTCGTGTTCAATTCGGAACGGCTTACTACAGATAATCCGTCCCGAATGCTGTAGTGCATGTATGGAGATAGTGGCACGCTTTTACCCAGCTATTGTCTATTCAATTTTCCTACGAGTGCTGCGCGGAAATCACTTCTGGCTATTGTTTCTGCTATATCTGATAGGATTGGTTGTAATGATACTAGGGGTTGTGAATTGTGGCATGTAGAGCTAATGGAAGAATATATAGAATATTCATTGCCTTAGTCTAGTGTTTTTTAGATTGGAATTGATTTCTTAAATAGAGTTGATTCACACACTACACCAGGACCAGAAGACATAAACTGTGGTACTAAGAAAATCTTTTTTCATATGTTAGGTATATTCTATTGGTAACTGCAAGAATAAATCTTGCAACAGAATCAAATCCAATAACACTCGCCTCGCTTGCGACCACTAGGACAATGAGGGGGTATAAAATTATTAGATTAATTAAAATTATAGTATGTTTTAAATATCGCAAGAACTGGATCTTTTATTAAACCTAGTACCTACAAATTGTAGACGGTTTGACGTCACAAAAAATTACCAAATGCTTATCTGCAGATATTCTTACCAGACAATATGTTATATTTTAGAAATATATACCGGCCGTGGTCACGGGCAGACAGTCTGCCCCGGTGCAATTCGGTCGAAACGTCGGGAAACAAGAAAGGTATCGTAAAAGCCTTTAATAAAATATCGCGATATAGACCCGATTTATATATTTCTAAAGTGTGTACAAATCGCGAAAGTTTAAAATCAATTAATATGTTATATATAGCGAATAACTAAAACTCTTACACAATATTTTTTATTCTATTAACCTACCATTTAAGCGAAACAATATGAGTTGTTCTCGAGTAGAGAAAGTGATTTAGATAAGGTCCGCCGATGGGAAATTTGATTTATAGGGTCCAATGGAGCGTTAAATATATACGGTATTGGCTCCAGAAGGATCGTAGCGATGGATGACGAGGGGGGCGTACCCTCAAGTAGCCCCCGGGTGATTCCAATGACCCACTTCATTTTTCATGAGATGTAGGCTTTTATATTAACGGAAATGTGTTGTGTGTATAAGTATTATGGTTTGGTATGTTAACGGGTTCAGAAAGCTGTATATTTGATAATATATTACGTACTCGGAATCTGCCCCAGCTTCGCACGGGTAGTAATACTTATTATTACTGAAATGTAACTTCTGGACAAGGTAGTTTTCTAATGGTGAAAGGATTATTAAAATCGATTGGTAATTTCAGAGTTAATCGATTACAAACAAAAAATCTTTCCTATTTTTAATATTATAAGTATGGTAGATATGGATAAAGATAAAGGTATATTTGTAAATAGATTTGTTTGTCAATTTGTAATGGAATAGACATGTTAGGTGGCGTGTTTATACAAATATTTTACAAATTCCGCCAAGATATAATCAACATAAAGCTCGCCTCGTTGGCTTAGTGGTCGACAAACGCGGCTACTGAGAACGAGGTCCTTAATTCGATTCCAAGGTCTGGTCTGGTTTATAGCAATATCAGCCCGGACTTTGGAATTATGCAACGGGGCACAATTCTAAAGGTTGGGTTGGTAATAGGCCCACCACCTATTCCATGGCACATCAGTAAAATGTGTTTATACAATAATAGGTACCTCTGCCGAACCCTACGGGAAATACGTATTTGAAATGCTTATGGGGGCATTATCTTTACATGTACTTACTTTAAAACTTGAGACCCTTTGTGTTCTTTAACAAACAACGCAAAGAAGACGCGGCGTAGGTCAGAAGACTTTAAAATGACATTCCTTTGTTGTTTACGTCTTCAAAGGCAAAGACTTTATAATGTAAGGGCACAAAGCTGACTGCTTACGGAGGTAAAAGTAATTTTACTTATAAAAAGTCATCTTAAAATGAGCAGTACGGAAGCTAGAGCTTATAGAAATTTTAAAATTATTTTTCCAGTCAGACTTATTATACTACTAGCCTATGCTCGCGACTCCGTCCGTGTAGATGTCGGATAATAAAATTATGTCATTTATATAGAAGAACACAATGTCGTGATCGCTCCAGCGCAGCGTGGCAATTGCACAATTGCAACACGCAATAGCAATATTTCAATTTGCCAAACAGCCCGTATTCTTTAAAAACAAGCAAAAATTCTATAACTCAACTCATATGATCGACTGAAATTGGTGTGAGGAATTTAAAAATTAAAATATCAAATTGACATCTACGTCATCACCTTATCCTACTACTAATATTATAAATGCGAAAGTTTGTGGGGATGGATGGATGGATGGATGTTTGTGACTCTTTCACGCAATAACTACTGAACGGATTTATATGAAATTTCGCACACAAATAGCTTATATCCTGGAATAACACAAAGGATACCTACTATTATCCCGCAGACAAAGTCGCGGGCAGAAGCTAGTATTTTAATAAAGTTTAAAATTAACTGAGAGCCTATATAACAAAGGTTTCCTGAGATACAAAATGTTACCTAGTTCAAGAGACAGAGTGCTCCTTTGTATTTACACTGAATTGGTTGCTAATAAACTTTTATTATGTTTAAATAACTAGCTTGGTCATCAGAGCATAGGACTTTTCCGATACAGAACCGCTATTTGTGTAGGTACCTCAACGGGACTTCAGTGGCAACACTAGAACTACAAAAACCGTCCTTACTGCTGCGACATAAAAGCGCTGCGAATGTCAAAATGTTACCATGGACCTGCGGTTTACAGTTTCTATTAGGCAAGTTAGTTTCTATTAAAGAACTCGTTTAAAAGTTTAAGTAAATAAGGTAATAAGTCAACCTCACCAAGTCACTACCTAGGGACGGCCGTGGGCAAGGGTTGCCGTATATAAGCACGTGCAGGATCCTAAGCTAACAATTGATCAGTTCCTACTCAATTATCAAAAACCTGCAGAAAGCCCTTTCATTAACTAAAGTTTCGTGAAACATACACTGCCCTTGGGATCAAAACAGTTTGCTGAACTAACTTGTTCACTTTACGTTACATTCAAACTGGGGTCTGCCTGCGTCTCCGTCCTTTTAATTTTTTCTGAGGTAATGACCGCAAGCGCAGCTGCTAAGCGTGAGGTTTTGTGTTCAATTCCCGGTTCGAAAAATCTGGTTTGTTTTTTTTTATCATTTCTTCGTTGATGGTGATTAGCCCATCACCTATTGCATGGAACTTAATAACGAATGAAATGTGTGTGTTCTGTTGTAGGTACACCTCTGCTTAACTATTTGGGGTATATAGGCGTGATGCTATGTATGCTTTGTAATAAGCAGCTTATGTTCACCTCCGGAAGCAATCAATCATTGTGCCCGTCAAAATCAGTTCAGCGGTTTTCTTCTTCTTATCGTGTGGTTGATGAACTACATAACGGCAGAGTATAAAGCACCCGTCGGCCTCTGAAATGGGTTTACACACCATCGAGATTTTATTTTTTCTCAGGTGTGCTGGTTTCCTGACAATGTTTTCGTTTATAGTGATAAATAATTTCTAATACGCACATGACTTCGAAAATTTAATGCATGCCAAACATATTTATTTCTGTGATGCGTGCCATGGCTTCTTACTTGTGACCTTTGAATTCCCAGTCATTGGTCATACTGGCTATCACTGCTCTTAGGTTCAGTGGTTAATCTGTTGGCTCGTGAATTACCAGAGACAATAGAAATATATTGATATGAAGCCGTTAAAATAGAAGAGAAATAGACAAACAAACTTTTGCATTTAAAATATTATTATTGATGAGTAGACCAGCTTTACCTCAGAGATAACAATGAACATCGTTATAGAGTTTAAAAAATACGGACGATTGAGCAGTAATAAAACGGTCTCAAACTAGTCTGAACATATCGAAGATTATCCAGTAGTGAAGTTCCTCTGTAATGCGTTGATTAAGCTCAGACTTTTCTTTGTTTACCAATTATTAAATGTTTAAAAGATTAATGAAATTCAATTCGTCACGAATCTATATAATTTTTTGTATATATTTAAAGTCACTAGAGGGGCTCGTGGCTAAGTAACAGCCGCATAGATCGATCGATCGAGGTTAAGCTGCGCTTGCCGCGGTGGGCCTGTGGATGGGTGACCATCACTTCATACCGAGACCCCTCCGTGCCTCGGAGAGCACCGCGTGCTTCGGAGAACGTGTGCCTATGTTCAAGATTTATAAATAAGAAGAAAAGCAAAATGTATTTCATGAATATTTGAAAAGTTTTTGAAATATTATGACACCTAGTCGTTGAGTTATAGGTTACTTAACTAAAGTGATATTAATGTTATTTAGTTGTTTTTCTCAGCCTAAAAGTCTTGAGAGACCTTAGATATTAAGGTTTTATGAGTGACGTGACGCCTAAAATAAACGATTTCAAGTTCTTGGGACGCCAAATAGAATTATATTTTTATGCACCAACCATATATAAAAATGACAAACATTTTTGAGTATGTCGAGGTAATTTTTTCAACTTTTCTTGTGTTGTACAAAAATGGCTTTATCAAAATTGATCACATTTTCGCGGTACTTACCACGGACCTAAAAAGTACATGAGCGAGGCCCTCTCGTTCAATCTCATTACCTGTCCTTTAAGTATTATCAATGTCGCAGATGGATAGTAGAATCCGCTGTTTTACAAAATTGCTAGCTGATTTACAAAACAGTACTGTTTTATAAAACAGCTAAACAACGTTCTGCTGGATTGCCATTGCGATACGTTTAACAAAACTGCTACCCACGTTTAGACGTAATGCAGAATGACATATATACAGTGGGATAGATTTGTTTATGGTATATGTATATTAAATGTATTATTAAACCACTCAAGTAGATTAATTTTAAACAAAAAATGAAAACCGCCTTCAAAAATCTACTACACTAAAAAGTTTAAAATAATATCAAAATTTGCTTATAATAAAATCATTTTAAAAGAACAATATATAATAATAATCTGTTAATTTTGGAGTCGGTGCCTGTACTGAGAGAGGGTTATTGTTTTCCTCTTGTTAGTCACTTATGTTCGTTGTGCTGTGGTTATGTTACCGGCCTTTGTATCTGGTTGTAAACCCAATATACATCAGGCACCGACTCCAAAATTAACAGATTATTATTATATATTGTTCTTTTAAAATGATTTTATTATAAGCAAATTTTGATATTATTTTAAACTTTTTAGTGTAGTAGATTTTTGAAGGCGGTTTTCATTTTTTGTTTAAAATTAATTTATTTTAGTCTTTTTAGTTTTAAGTGTAATATATATATATATATATTGTATAGGTCATATATAAGTTTGTATACTTCATAAATTAATTAATTTAGTAATTTAATAATATCGGTAGGCTTTCGAAAACCGCTAGGACTTAATTACTGCATCGGTGAAATGTTTGTGTACAACATTGGAAACTTCTGCCTACCCCATCGGGCAATACAGGCATGATGCTATGCATGTATTGAGTGGCATGAACTATACATGAACATGCGATTACAGCAATTGAGAGTGATTTGCTGTAATTCATTGAAGAGTTCCATTGTCTAACTTCGAAGGTCTTCATCGGATCTTTACTAAATTTAAATGGGACCACCTCTGGGGACTACTCTTTCAAACAAAGATATCGACGGACATACATAACAAAACATGGTAGCTACTGTAAAACGTTGAGGAGTTCCCTTGACTGTCCTTCGTCTTCATCATCAGACCCCTAATGACAGTCACAACCCATCTAGGTGTAAAGTTCTCATCAATACAAATTAATCAAGCCCAAACACCAGGTTATTGCTGTAAATCTTTAAAGAGTTCCCTCGACTGTCTTTCAGCTCCATCATCAGATCGACTCCACACCTTCATTAAATAGTAGTGCTTTAAAATACTTAATGAAAAAATTAACAAATGCACTTGTCGCCCCTATAATTTTCGAAGGTTTCCTCGATATCTCGGGGATCCATCATCAGATCCTGGTTTCCTTATCATGGTACCACCGTTGAGATATCTTCTTTCCAACAAAAAAATAATTATCAAAATCGGTTCATAAACGACGAAGTTATCCACGAACACACATAAAAAAAAAAAAAAAAAAAAAAAAAAAAATATATACGGTCGAATTGAGAAACCTCCTCCTTTATTGAAGTCGGTTAAAAAAAGATACTGTATTCTAATATGCCTTTCTGTGGCTGGGACGACGGAGATTTTTGTGTCTGTAAGGTGTCTGTAATATCTTAGGTTTTCGCGATCACTACACATTATAATAAAACAACTTTTAACTGGATCAATAGCATACATTATTAGTTTTAGTTTTTCCTGACGTTTCGAACACTTTGCAGCGTTCGTGGTCGCAGGAGTCCCCATGCGATTAATCCGGTTAAAAGAAAACCTGGCATTCCTGAAAATCATGTTTTCTACAGTCCTATTGCATTGGATTAATTGTACCTGAGTTGTGAATGTTAGCTATCATATTTATATTATATATTTACGTAATACTTTTTTTCCCTTTCAGACATATATTTATATGGTGAGTAGGTTAATTTTATTCTTGAATGTCAGCGAAAGAGATGCGTCAGAAAGGTGAAAATCGAGTCTCGGTCTACCTCAATGGGAAACAAGCGCGATTGTATGTATGTAAGTAAACTTTGTATTGCAAGGCCAAGGTTTGGAGAAGGAATCAAGATTGGTGTAACACTGAAGCGGTAGGTATATTGGTCCAATATCCGCTATAGTTTCGTAAAAGTAGTGCTAAGTTTTGCATAAGCTAGCATATCTAAACAGAATGCTGTGAAAGTTGTAAATATTCTTGTATGCTAAGTTTAAACTTGGGTTATAATGAGGTATCATTTCTTTGCAGTAACCGTAAAACGTAGAAATATAAAATATGTAAAATTTCTTGGTCTTCTTTCGTATGGTTCGCAGTAAAACTAGGGCTTAAACCATTGGTTGGCATGCAAGTTAGCTTAATGACTGAAATTCATTAATAATAGCTGGAAACAAAGGTTTAACGTGCCCTCCCAAGCACGGAGACGCTCTGATGAAAGTGCTCATAGCGGTTACCAATCTAGAATAACAGCGACAAGTATCGTTTTATAATACAACATAGCAACACGCCTGTATTCCCCGAGGAGGTAGGCTGAGATGTAGGTACACAGTTGTACACAAACATTTCACGAATGTTGTTATTAAGTCCCATGTAGAAGGTCGAGAGCCTATTGCTATCTACCGGGCACAATTCCCAACTCCGGGCTGCGACTGAGAATTTCCTAACAGAAAAACTTAATAACACCGACCTGGGAATCGTACCCGAGACCTCATGCTTAGCAGTCGCCCTTTGTCCACAAGACCAGCGAGGCAGTATTCCTTTATTTCTGGTTGTAACTGGTTAAGAGCGCCTCTAGCTTTCTGATGAAAAGAGAATTAATCTCGCTATTTACTATTCAACCGGCTTCGTAGAAGACAGTTTCATTTGCCAAAATGTAGGCCATTTTAAACTATAAAATGTTGGTTGGTGATGTTAAACGTGTCTTGAATGAATAAAACAATAATTGGACGATTCTTTTCTTTTTACTGTCTTTGACTTCTGAATTATTAGCATTTAATAAAAATGTATCGTCCCTACACAGGAATTTGCCTTCAGGTTTCATTATATTGAAATTCATTAAACAATATTAAAAAAAGTCCTTAATTATTTTCCTATTTTGAAAAGGGAAACATTTGGCTTAACATGTTCGCTAATAATACATATTGGACTTGCTACTCTTACCTAAAATTTTGTTTTAATTTATTATTCATGATCCGTGCCTTGGGGAGCACGTTAAGCCGTCGGTCCCGGTTGTCAAATTAAGATCTATGACAGCCGTTACGTTTATCAGAGGCCTGAAAGTTTGACAACGTGGTATGACCCACGAGATATCGTGTTACCCAGTAACTGGGTTGTGGAGGTCAGATAGGCAGTCGCTCCATGTAAAATACTGGTATTAAGCTGCATCCGGTTTGACTGGAAGCTGACTCCAATATTATTGGGAAAAGGCTTGGCAGATTCATGATCCGCTAAAATAGCTGATGGATTTTAGGATTTATCAGATCAATTTTTTTATTACCTACCTTCTTTCATTTGACTGAAATTTGGATTTTTAGGTTATTTCAGGATAGGTAAAAGGATAGCTAGTGTTATCTGTCCATGATTTTAGTAATTATATACAGCGTTAAAAAAGAAAACTCCTAAGTTTTTAATATTCAATATCCCAATGTTATCATATCGAATAATTCAATAAGTCGAGATTGAGACGTCTTGACAGAATTTCTAAAAAACGTTGTCATTCGTGAATGTCTATGAAAAAATATTTCATGATAGAAAAATTGGTTCTTAAAGGATTTACTTGCTTAATTACATTTCATCTCTTTATTTTCAAGTTCTTAAATTTTCCTACAAGTACTCTAGATACCAGGTCCATTGAAACATAAATATTTCAACTTGACGCTTATGAATTATGGGCTGATACTCATAATTAAAACAGAAAATAAAATATTGTGTTTCTCCCGCAATATATTAAATATTATGCTTAAAGAAACATTAAAATGATTTATCGCGTATTCTGAAACTGCGTTGCCTTGTCATGTAATATGAATTTCTTTCGCAAATTAGTAGCGAATAACTGTCATTGCGCGTCGACCTTTATAGCGAAAAGAAATGGCTTTTGTATTTTTTTGTATTTTTTATAACATTTAGATTTAGACTGCACAACACGACGGTGACTGTCGACACCGTCATCATCATCACCCCCCTGCTCTTATCCCAATTTATTTGGGGTCTTCGCAGTATGTATTCTTCTTCCATACATACTCTCTACTTGTACTGGAATGCTGCTAAAGTTTTGGCTATGTTTTATGACCGGCCGCCTGCCTGACGTCAAACCTCATTGGGAATGCTGTTGTTGGTGGTAACCGCCACCAATATATTCTATCTTTGTCTTACCTTATGTAGCTATGTCATACCAAATGTTTAATACTGTCGACACCGTCGAAAGACCTTATTCTCCCAGGGTTGCGGTGATTGCAGTTAAGATCCGGGTTCTCCGGTAAAGGTTAGTGGAGGACTGTGTGGTTTTAATCGGTAGGGGTTCGGCACGAAATCCATGAAGGATTTTCACGCTCCATCCACTGTACACCTCACATCTTATCGATGTTTTTATAAGTCTTATTGACATTTACTGAACAAATTTTAAACTCCGTGCTGCTACTGAGAATTTCCTAACAGAAAAACCCATTATCACTGTCCAGCACAACCTCAGCTCCGCTCAGCTCCGCTCAGCTATTATTATATATTATCTATTATTTTTCTAAAGTTATTATATTAAATGGATAAAGAATACGGTCGCGAACAGGATTCGAACCTGCGCCTCCCGCATCTGGGAGGCGCAGTTTCGAATCCTGTTCGCTAAGCATGCGTTAATGCTTTCCAAAGATTTATCTAGTATTATTTTTCTTTTTCTTAAAAATAATCTATACCAACGAGGTCACGAACGCGTTATTGGGGTATAAATCTGTTACCCAACTAGGTACGTAGCACAAATAAGTGGAACAGTTGTGGTGTTCGACAGTGCTACCAAATGGTCTGGAAAGGCGTATTACACATTACCAAGAGATAAAGTTGGTCTATATTAATCCCACAAATACAATCTATGAAGCTTTTGTTATTCCTTGTTAGTATCTTTAATTCCTTTTGTTTTCTTTGAAACTTTGTTATTAAAGTGGCTGAATGTGAGTTAGAAAGTTAATGCTTAGCCACGGACCTTAAAAAAATAAAGACGGAGCGTTGCGTACCTACGACATGTGAGAAGCATGCCTAGTCATACAATTTCGCTTGTCATACACGAGCTAAACGCATACAAATACTTAAAACTCATCCACTCGGCGCCAGTACATGTACTGCATGTTTGTGTGCGTAATCTATGCTTCGCTTATGGCAAGGCAAGGTTACATCCGTATTTTTTTCAGATCCGTGTGCTTAGCTATGTTTTTGTTTATTTTTTTGATTAGTCTATTGGCTCGTTAAATTACCAGACACAATAGATTTTTGTTATGAAGTATAAGTTTCTACTTCTCCCATTTGAAGAGTTACGATAAGCTAATTTATGTATATTTTATATATAATTTTTTGTTTAATGGTATGTTGTATTATATTTATATTAGTATTCTGCTGATCTTTAGATTGTTCAAAGGAAATATTATGGCTGTGGAAGATAAAGAAGAACTGCAACTGAATACCTTAGATTAATCAAAATTCAATACCGAAGAACCCGTAACACAATAGGTACCTACTAACCCTAAAAAAGGGATTTTAATCTTACTATTACCCGTATGAAAGAAGTGTACAACCCGCAGAAAACTCTGAAACCTTCTATGATTAGAGTAAATATCTCGAATAACGAACAAGTTTGGTAAATGCTGGGAGAAGCAACAAACCTTACCGATTTACGATACTACCCCCAAAGAAGGAAATTCTGGATTCCGAATTGAATTCATGCGTCTAATAAAAAATAAGTGTTACATTTTTTTTTTATGAAATAGAGGGCTACCGAGCAGACGGCTCGCCTGATGGTAAGCGATTACCGCCACCCATGGACAACGCAACCGCAGAGGAGTCGCAAGTGCGTTGCCGTCCTTTTAAAGGGTTTGGGCCTCCGGTACCCTCACTCACTCGGCGAAACACAACGCAAGCGTTGTTTCACGCCGGATTTCTGTGAGGCCGTGGTATCAATCCGGTCGAGCCGACCCATTCGTGCCGAAGCATGGCTCTCCCACGGTGGTAACATATCATGATAGAGCACAATCGCCTACACGTCCGTGATAAATTTTGAGCTTGATCTGCGTACCTATTCGCTATCTCGGTTGCCAACCGAATTGATGGACACTTTGTAGTACATTGCGTACTTTGTACTACAAAGTGTCCATCAATTCGGTTGGCAACCGAGATAGCGAATAGGTACGCAGGCCTTTCGTTGTTGGAGAATTTCAATAATATGCGAAGTTAAACCTTATTCTGGTTTTGTTACGTGCAGCTTACGGTATACTTACGTACAAAAATAATAAAGTCAACTAAGCATTTTATTAAGTTAGCTTAGTTAAGTTTTAAGATCAGTCTGATCAACATTCATCAACCTGCCTCATCGGTCTAGTGGTCCCAAGCGCGACTGCTGAGGTCTCGGATTCGATTCCCGGGTCGGGTAAAGTGTTATAGAGTTTTTCTGTTAGGAAATTCTCAGTAGCAGGCCGGAGTTTGGAATTGTGCCCGGGTGATGGCAATAGGCTCACCACCATCACATGGGACTTAATAACAGCATTGGTGAAATGTTGGTGTACAACTGTGTACACCTCTGCCTACCCCTTCGGGAAATACAGGCGTGATGCTATGTTATGTTAAGTAACAAACATCATTTTTTTTTTTCTCATATCGATGCCAACGTTGCACTAACTAAACGGCTGTCCAAAATAGACTTAGAAAATGTTTCTCTACATTCTCGGTTTAAGGGCATGGTTTATTTCATAGATAATTATTTAATAGATGTTGCATCTAACATCTTATCTATGAAAATAGTTATTCCAAGATTGAAAAATCTACAATTTTTATCTTGAATTTACAGTAAAGGAAAAGGTATTCTATTTTCTTTCTAGTTAGTTATTTTATGACTGAGATAAATGATTATCTAAGTATCTAGTAGACAGGTGATCTGTCTCGTAATTTGAAAACTTTGGAACTACCCGATGCGGCTGTAGCTACCTACTTCCAACTTAAAGGAGGGTATGCGCAAAAAGTTTTCTCGTAAGGAAGAGTAGGTAGTGTGTAAAAGTCTTAATTCACACTGACGGTACTTGCATACCTGAAGCGTGAAAACCCAGCTTTATCTATAAAGATAATTCACAGGAACATGATTGAAAATTTATAAAAAAAAAAACAAGACTCTTGCTCGTAAAGTGGCTCTTAATGCACCGTTTTTAGGTTCTCAATGAGGCTTATTAATCACGCGTGCTTTTTCTTCATTTTTACCGCTTTAGTGCGTTAATAAAAAAGAAAACAGCGTGACACTTGATAGCTTTAGATTTACTTTTAAATCTCAGCAAACAGTTTTGATTATTGAAAACTCCTTGATGAGATTTAACATTTTTGTGACTGTGCTAAGTTAAATATGACAAATAAACATTTCGATTCTTCAAATTATTTCCTATTTATCAACAAATTAATATCAATTTGTGTTATAAATGGAAGAATATTCACTTTATTTTAAATTATTATAAAATATATTTAGATATCAAACCATAGATTATCAAACTAAAGTTCAAGCAACTTCATCAAGTCAAGCCTCTGCTTCTACTCGCGCGTGCATAGACCATAGCCCGGTGCACGAAAAATAAATCCGGGCATATTTTTAATAAATTTATTCGTTTTTATTATTAAGTTTCCTCGCAAGTGGCATAATCATCATCATCATCATTTGTTTGTGTTTTGAAATATATCATAAAAACTTGTGAATATAGACATCAAAAGTAATTTGATGTCTAAAAATTCTTTGCTGAAATTTACCATTTTTGTAATTAAATACAGCGTTAGATAAAATATGACGCTTCAATTAATGAATAAAAAGAGTCTGTAGCCGAATTAGCATTAATTATTGTTATCAATAAAGAAAGCATTCATTTTATTTTTTTACAATATTATCTGTTTGTCATCTTTGCGCAAATAGAACAGTGTCGGCGTTCGACAAAAAAATTCGCTCGCCATCTTATATACAAAATGTATATAATTAGTTGAATGTGTTGGCAAAATGTTAATTATTAATGTTATTTCATTCTTTTTGTTCCTCACAAGAGTGTTGAAAAACGTCGTATGATCCGCGTGCCCTAATGGTCAACAAGTCTCGGTCACCTCGACTGTAATGACCAATTTAGGGCACTTGTATCATAATGTATTATTAAAAGTTATTTTTATAAAATTAGAAATATAAAAACCGTAAGTTATTGGTATTTTTATATGCGTATATAATTATTTTCAGCTCACGTCTAACTTAACATAATCGATGAAAGTTTGCAAATTTTCACAGACTACAAACTTTTTGATATGATAATAAAATAAAATATAACTGTTATGAAAACAACCCAAAGTTACAAAGAATTGATATTTTTTCTTTATAAAGCTATTGAAGAGGTTCACGAGAGTTTCACGATCAGGGTACATTACAGGTAAATGAATAAAATATGGAGATACAAACTGTATATGGAAATAAAAAATATCATAAATTACAGATTCTTTTTTAAACTTATGTTAGTAACTAATCAAGAAATATCTTTCTAAAATCCATCTTTTTTAAATCCAGTCTCGGATCATCCCTTTTCACCCATTCCTGGCTATCTTGTGCCCGGCTTATCCGGTCATATCCGCCGTGGATCCCAAAAAGGCCCCTATTATGATGATGATGATCGCTGACGCAGGTAAATTCTACAAAAAGTAATGACCATTCCAGCATAGTTTTGACAAAGAATGCACTACTCAAATGTCATTTAAATGATGATAGTTCGGAATTTTAAAAACACTCCACCACAGAAACTGTATCTAAAATATTATGGGCCGTGAACTTCGCCGTTATCATATAAACTGACGTTTTTAGGACGCTTCATAAACCTGTTCCTGTCACTTAAATTTCAATGGAGAGAGATGGCAACAGACTTCAGAAACATTAAAGTTAGAAGGCTTTTTAAGCACGATGATGAAGGTAAATTAACGCCAAAAGTTACTTCTAGTAAGTACTCGGTGGTCAGAATCGAGCATCCACCTTTGATCCGTTATGTTGGGATCCTTTAGTCGATTTTTTCATTTAATTAAGGCAATTTGGTGGTCCAATTAAGTTGGAGTTAACATGGTGTCAGCTATGAGGCCCACGTCAAGCTTACCAACTATTTCGCCTCTGTTCAATTGCGACGAAATGCCCGTCGCTTTCAATTTCTTATTTTAAAAGTTGAATTTTTTAGAGAAACTGTTTTCTTAAAATTGGGAATTAAGACTTCATATTATTAACATTAACTATGCAGTGGACGGCTTTACTGAATTTCTTCAAAATGTAATTAAAAACCATACTAACTATATTACTCTGCGCAGCGCTGACGTCATAGCGAAGCCATGGATTACTAAGAGTTTATTAAAATACATTAGACGCAGAGATGCCTTACACATCAAGGCTAATAAGAAAGAAAATCGTGACAATCCGGCAATCCAACTTGAATATAAAAAGTATAGGAATCAATGTAACAATATATTAAGTTCCCTTAAACTTGATTATGAACGCAATCGTTTAAATAACACTGAAGGCAACCCTAAAAAACTGTGGTCAGAAATTAAGAGCATATGCAATATCTCTAATCGTAAAGCAGAGAAATCTAAGCTTATGTCTGGTGACGGTAATCTGCTGAATAAGCTAAATAATTTTAATACTTACTTTTCTACAGTCGAGCAAAAGCTCGCTGCTAGTACTCTCACAAACCTAAATGTCAGCGAAGACCAATTAGCTAATAGTTATTGTAAGTCAAATAAATTGCCCAGTATTCCCCACTCCTTTTTCTTTGCACCTACAGACGAATCAGAAATTTGCAATATTATTAAAAACTTAAAAACATCATCTGCTTCTGGTGTCGATGGATTAAGTAACATATTCTTTAAAAGAGCAATAAAATCACTTATAAAATCTATCACATTCTTGTGCAACCTTAGTCTATCGACTAATCGTGTTCCAGACAATATGAAGGCGGCAAATGTCTGTCCTATATACAAGAGTGGTGATGAGCTGGATCCAGCTAACTATAGGCCAATTTCCCTGATGACGACTCTTTCCAAAATTTTGGAAAAAGTGGTCAACAAAGGACTTCTGGCCTATTTGGAGAAGCATAAACTACTGTCAGACAATCAATACGGTTTCAGAGCTGCGAGATCGACGGAGGATGCTGTTACAAATGCTGTGGACTATATCACACAAAATCTAGATGAAGGCAAAGCTTGTATTGGCGTCTTTCTCGATCTCGCTAAAGCCTTTGACACAGTGTCTCGGAAAATACTTATTGAAAAACTTTTGGCTCTAGGCATACGAGGTGGACCATTGGAATGGTTTCGGTCATACCTCAGTGACAGGAAACAAAGGGTGGTTGTGGGAAGCTGTTGTAGTGACATCTCCGAGGTGCATTATGGTGTGCCCCAAGGAAGCGTCCTAGGTCCTACGCTCTTTATTATATATATTAATGACCTGTGCTCGCTTTTGATTCCTACAGCAAAAATTTTCACCTACGCTGATGACACTGCGATTGCTTTCCACGGCGACTCTTGGTCTGAAGCTAAAGGCAGGACTGAGACTGGTTTGAGGGTTGTTGCTGATTGGTTAAGTAATAACCTCTTGACCTTAAACGTTGCGAAGACCAAAGCTATTTGCTTTAGTGTCTCCGAGCGAACGGCTCCTGGTGTCTCAGTTACCATCGGACTGCATTCATTCTTGGATCGCGCCAATTGTGTCTGCCCAATAGTCGAGAACACACGTTATATTATATACTTAGGTGTCCACTTGGACAGCCACTTGACGTGGTCCGGATATATAGATAGTCTGACTATGAGAGTCAGAAAACTTTTGTATGTGTTTAAACGATTGGCCAAAGTAACAACAGACAAAATTATCAAAACTATATACTATGCACTTTTTCAATCTATACTCGAATATTGTATTATATCATGGGGTTCGGCTGCAAAAGTAAATCTACTTAAAGCAGAAAGAACACAGCGTGCGTTGTTGAAATGCGCATATAGCCGACCTTATAGATACCCTACTGATCTCTTATATCAAGAGACTCTAGTACTTAGGGTAAGGCAGCTGTACATTCTGTCCGTCGCGCTGCGCTTTCATAAAAATAGGAGACGATTTGAGCGCGTCATGGCTGTATTGATAAGGCGCTTTCATAAAAATAGCCTTATCAATACAGCCATGACGCGCTCAAATCGTCTCCTAAAGTGGCATACGGTTAAATGCAACAAGTCATTTGGTCGAAAGTCTTTTCTTTTTATGGGACCTTTTATATATAGAAGGCTAGAAACCAAACTAAAAATTGCTACGCTGTTAAGAAAGACATCCAAGAAGAAAATTATGGCTTGGTTATTGACCCTGGATTATTCTAGCACTGAGGCATTACTCAATATTCCACAATAGATCACCGCATCTTTATTAACTCTTACACTACAAACATACACACACACACACACACACACACACACACACACACACACTCACACACACATTTACTCAAACACACACAGGCACACGCACACGCACACGCACACGTACACACACACACACACACCTTTTTATTATCAGTATATTTGGAGTTGTTTAGATGAACTTTTTTATTTTTATTTTATTTTATTTTATTTTTTTCACTCATTTTGTTTGCTTTCGTTACATTCATAATCTTTATTATCTATGTGGACTGAAAGAGACTGGGCCCCACGACACAGGGAATCCTAGTGTGGGGTCCAGGGCCATACAAAAATGTAATGTAAACAATTTTTGTTCTATAAAGATTTTTTTTTTTTTTTTTTATTTTATTATAAGAATTTATGGAAATATTTTTTATTGTGTATTCATAAAATATCGGTATTTTATAACGAACTCTTTGGGATATCTTATGTCTCAGGGGCCAATTCTTCCAAATAAGAAGTGAATATTGTACTTGTGTGTTGGTATTGTTACTTGAACGTAACGCAAGCTAGTTTTTATTTAGGCCACACCCAATAAAAAAATACAAGAAAGAAGTAAATTAAAAAGGAATGAAACTTTTAAATTATAGTTTGTAAGAAAAACTACAAATTACCAGCCATTAGTTCTAAAGAAAAAATTATAAACATTTTTTATGGCTATCCATAAATTTATTGTGAACGTAACGGCCAGTTGTTTTGAATTAGAAGGATGCTTTGAATGATACATAACATAATTTGATACTTTTCTTCTTTAATTTATTACGTTAAAAGTATTTAATGGCTGCCGATGATGCCGGTAATAGGTATATAAACATCAAATCTAGGCAAGACTGTTTAGAAAATAAAGTGTTAGTTTTTTGTTTTCAGGTACCTACATATTTATTAAATCAGTTATATTGTTGAGTTATTAGGTAGAGTTTTCTGATATTATAAGACCCAAAGTTACGTAACAAGATGCGTTAACGCGTAACGTCCTTTTTTCTATTTATTTTATATATTCCTACTACCACGATCTATTCACTTCTTTCTATTTTGACTATCGAATTCTACTTTATCTATTCGCTCGACGCCTATAAGTCGTCGGCACGAATTCTGGAGCAAGGCTTATCGATTCTAATATTCGGCTCGAGTGCCTCCGAATTGGCGAACAGATTCAGTGGCTGCGGTCTTCGTGTGAAACAGGCATTAATTATTTAACTTCTATTGCCTCCGTTCATACGTCACAGAGGAATTTACAGTTGACGTGTACACGTTGAGCTTATTGCAGGTATAATATAGGGAATTGTAAATAACTTATGTACCTATGTACAAAGACTTGTCAGTTTTGGGTAAGGATGTAATTTAGAAGGCAAAGTTTATCCATATTAAATGTTGTGTTGTAACCCCATGATTCTTCACTGTCAGCAGACAAGAACGGAGTGCTGGGGTAGACAGAGATGTCTAGAGTAATCAGGCTCGATCTCTTGTTGCCTCTTTTAAAATTCTCTTCATGCTTTGCAACCCTTAACATAAACATCTTGCGTTCAGAATTAAGGGTCGTTGTATGTAGTTTGTTTATCTTGCTTTAGATGCTAACGCCGTGTTAACTTAATGTTATATCAGCAAAAGGACTGTGTTTAGGTTTAGGCACAATTTTAGCATTTCGTAAGTAGTATATAATTGTTACAAATAAGACAAAGGTCTGTAAGAAGATTTCCATTTTATACTTATATTTAATACAAAAACGTGCAATATATATACATCTAAATTTCTGTGTTCTACTAAGTACAGCTTTTTTGAAGTCGATACTTTTTTCAGGTCGACAAGAAATAATGACAAAGGTGACAATAATAGAACCGTACAAAGGTGTCCTTCGTCAAGAGTGTTTTCCAAAAGTATTCCGATCAAACGAACCGATGTTGTTTGACGTGAACTCCTCAACTAATTTTAGCGCGGCTGAGGTCTGTGAGCCGTCGGTGCGCGGAGCGAAGGGGAGGGGGCCACGTGACGAAGGACCATCAGATAAACGCCTCAATGGCCAGCTCCCCGGTGCCTTCCTGCCTGTTTACACCGCTAGTGTTTGCACAGTGGGCGTGTAGGGCATTATCGTTAGTGTAAGCTAAATTTAGACGTCCATTAACGCGCCTGTTTTGCCACAGGGCGGCAGTGAGACAGGACTGAACGAGAAAAAAGAGACGATATCAAGTTTTCATCATATTGCACAAAAGGTCGTTGAGATGTTTAAAGTAACATCAGTGTGAAATTATTTAAATATTTAGTTTATCCTTATATTATAACTCGTAATAAACGCACGCAAGATCTTCATTTATCTGTATGCGGGGCCAATCATACGAACGACAGGAAAAAAGCTAAAATTGACATCTTCCTTTACGTTAAATGTAAAGTCTAACTCGCCATCCATAAGATAAAAAATATATAATTATATAGTATCGTAAAAAATACACAAATAAATGCACTTAGTCTAAATACAGAAAAGCCATAATAACTTTACTACTCGTAACGAATGAACTCGTTTAAAAAACGAAGGACGAATTTATTGTTCTAATAACATTGCTTTGCATGGTCGCTAACCACTTTTTTCCCTTGCCCCAGTTCGGTGGAATATTGGCCACTTGAACAGCCATAAAATATAAAAAAATAACCCTGATGAGAACCATAAAAGAGAGGCACCTCCAGGAATATAAATAACACCCAGAATAATATGAATTTTTTAAAAGTAACTTCGGAAAACTACGTGTTATAGGAAAATACTACTGGGACTCTACCGATGAGAAATGAAATTTGTGAAAATATAAAAATAATATTTTTATCGTAAGCCTTATAAGTCCCAGTCGTAAAGTAACCGAAGGTCGTCTTATCCATTTAGAGAAAACGTCAACATCAAATGTCTTTAATATAATCCCTTCTTATTTTGGACCCTCAATTCTTGAAAGTATGTATATGCAGCTAAAACTCAATACAATAATTATGGCCATCAATCTTTTAAATCCAATAACTCCCCATCGTGATGAAAAAATAATTTATTATTGGAAAATGATCCCTTAAACGAAGAGAGTACGAATTTTCCATTTTCATCACAGGCTATTCCCCCTTGAAAAACGGGGAGTGGATGAGATTTAGCGAATTTGAAACTTTTGCTCATTACCATTTCAGTGTACTAACGTAGCCTAGTAGGAGGTCGCATTTATCGTGTTGTTAGTATTAAGGTTGAGGTCTTTCATTGTGCAGGAATATGGGCCCGTCCCAAGTTAAAGCAAATGTCACTTTACAGCAAAATCTTTGTTCAGAGTCGCAGTCAGGGCCGCAATTTTCAGATGGGTCGATGATACTTCATGTTTTGTATGCAGAATACCTTTAGCGTACAGTTCAGTTTTTTTTTAAATAGATAATTGGTTTGCCCACGATAAAGAGTGGCTTAAAACAAATAAATCTTATCGATTGGTTGCACAGGGAAATTCATTCTAACTCGTTTTCATAAAAAAAAAAATGTCTTTATAATATTATGTTTATAATTGAGGAGGTTGTGTTTTCGTCTCGTATCTTATTGAATTGTCGTCGCCTAGTTGTAACAGGTACGTGACTTCTCGACGCACCAATTTATAGGCCTAAATTGACACCTTCATGCGTTGTTAACTGATAAATGCAGATATATCCATCGTAATTCTAGGTACCTAATACTTATGTATTCAATAACGAAAAGTACTAACGGTACCTAAGCCTCATAAGGGTAAAAATAATACTTTCATACTAGAAATATTTACCTTTTTGGTTATTTTGGTGAGTAAGGCACACATGAAAGCCAAATGATTCCTTTGCCTCGAGCAAGGGTCAAAATTGTGCGTCCGAATATTACGCGGTGGCGAGAGATGAATGGCGATGTTTAAGCGTTAGATGTAGCCCTATATTATGATCATAAGTTATCTTTTATTATTTTAACATTTACGGGAAATTGGTTCTATTTTTTGTCCAATTTTTATTTCATGCAAATTACTGTTTTAAATATGGTTATACTGTAGTATTAAAATGTCCCATTATAAGGAAATATGAACAAGATATTGGACCGTATTTTGACGAGTGTGATGGTACTTAAAATATTTTTTACGTGTTTATTTTTTTTGTAAGTAATAAGTATGTTGGTAAATACAAAACATAAGCCGTGTATTCTTAACCTTTCGCTGGACTCATTTTCTGGTTGAGATCTTCGTATCATAGGACCTAAAAGATATCTCTTCCCTAGACTAATAAATTCAAGACCTAACAAAGGATTTAGATAGAAATCGATTAAATTACATTTTAATGACCACAAGAAATTTCATCTCAATACATATTTTATAAATAGCTTTAATTACAGCAAAAAAGAAATTGAGAAGATTTAGTCCGGGGCTGTTCTTCGGCGCCCCATGCTGGTGGATGCACCGACGGTCCTAATGAAACGACCAGCCTTCATTAACGGAACAAAAATGCTTTTAATTAACGTTCAGGGGATCATGGCAGTTTTGCAACGGAAGAGCAAAGCAATTAGCAGAATCTTGAAGAAAACCACGGTCACACTGTCCTCGTGCCTTTATAAAAAGCTCATTTCACATAATATTTTTAAACCTTTCACAATAGAGATTCTTTGTCCTTTGGGTCTTATTGTTGAAACTGTAGCTTTTGTAGTCCAATTGCAGAATACAATAAGCTTTTTTGCAAAACAATGTGGTTGACAGATTCATTTTAAATACCGACGAGGAACAGAACAAAATTGTTTTCTATTATTGCTTAGTGTAAATGTAAATTTTACCAGTTATGAATGCAAAAATATAAACATAGCAGTCATGTAAAATAGACACGCGATTAATCCAATTAAAAGTTGGCTTATTCATACACGCGACTATTTCGATAAAATAATATTTTATTAAAATGTGTAGTGATCGCGCAAACCTTAGATATTACGACATACGAGCTCATCAAGTCAAAGTCAAAGGTTTTTATTTCATATAAACCATACAAAGGCACTTATGAATAGTCAGAATTTAGGTACACGGTTTCAAAAAGTCTTTACCTATGGAGGAGAACCGGCAAAAACTCTATGGTTACTCTTTTAAAGTTTATATCTTTTATAATTTCTGTAAATACAATTTTGGGCGGGATGTAAGAGCATGATATAATACCGTAATCTTGGATACAGTCACTAATATAAAAAATAATTAAATAAGCCTTAATAATGTAAAAAAAGTATATAATAATTTTATGTAAAAATAATATATGAAATTAATTATCTGTATTACCCGAAGGGTTAGTTAGAAGTATATACTGAGAATTAGACTACTTAGACCAAAGAGGCGGAGTTATGCGAATTAAAATTATACCAAAAAAACAATATATATAAAAATTAATCCCCATTTCCCTTGGTCAGGCCATAACTTGACTGCACCAAATTGGATAATTATTTTTTTGTTGTGTTCCTTTCCATTGTGAGGACAAGGTTTTTACATAAGGTTTTTTTAATCTTACGGAAAAGTATTTAACAGGGTGGATGAAACCGCGGGGTACAGCTAGTTTAACCTAAAAGATAATTATGTCAACATGAACTATATGCCAAAAAACAATTATCGCAAAGAAATATTACACCAAAAAATGGCAAAGTATAGTAATTTCTTAGGTTTGCGCGATCACTACTACATTATATTAAAACAACTTTTAACCGGATTAATCGCGTTTATTATCGGTTTTTTGTTTTTCCTGACGTTTCGAACACTTTGCAGCGTTCGTGGTTCGTGGTTGCAGTCCTCCTGCATCATACACGCCTCCTAATGCACGCGATTAATCCGGTTAAAAGTTATTTTATTACAATGCCAAAGTATATTAGGAAAAGAAACATTATACGAAAAAAAGGGATCCCAAATAACACAAGTAGGTAAATAAATACTTACCGGAATAACTTAAGAAGTTGTATGATACTACAAAACAAAATTTAAACAAGTAAAAAGTCGAGAGTTCGCAAACTTAGTCAGATAATGTATTCCCGGAGTCCCTCGCGGGCTTAATAATGTGTGCCCACAAGGGGCACAGTTAATGCCCATGAATTTAAGCATAACGTGCAAATTCAGTAATAATATTAATAAATTCAGTATATTCCAATCCCTTAAGTTGATTAGGTAGGTATGTTCTAAGTATGTACCCATGAGGGCAGTGGTTGACCTCAAAGAGCAGTTTCGCGATTCAGTACTCTTTAGATATTCTGAGACTGTGTGATAAATAAATCATCAAGATAAATCTTTGAAAAGCATTAACGCATGCTTAGCGAACTCTAAAGTTACAATATTAAATGGAAAAAGAATACGGTCGCCAACAGGATTCGAACCGGCGCCTCCCGGATAAATACTCCAGGCGCTCTGACCACTAAGCCATCTCGACCTCTGCTCACCACCGCACCTCAGCATAAGCAATTAAACGTGGAATTTATTTGGAGTTATTGTTTATTGAAGTGCCTTATTCCTGGCAATCTCTTGATATTTTTGTCCTCCTAGATTTTATGTAGCGAATATAGATTCTCGAGAGCACCCCGAGTTTGGAATGGGCTTTAATAAATGTGGGTGGGCAAAAGTACTCCTCTGTCTAACCCTGAGGTGTTACAGGCGTGATACTGTTTATGTTATGTTATTTAAACACACAACCAAACTTCCTTCTAACAGACACGCAAAAATCCAACGAGATATTTAATCTATCCATTTTCTTGAATAGATTCAGGCATTACCTCTCGGAAGTCCATTACAATGGATGCAAATAAATATAATATCCGGTTGCTCCTACAATATTAAGGGTTGTCATGCACCGCTCGCCCGCACGCAAGTAAGTATATGCACATACGCAAGCGATAAAAAATTGCAACTACAACCAACTACTCTACACGTGTGTCTCCCCGTCACGGCGCATCATAAGGACCGTGTAGTGTCCACCGCCGACTCGATTGGTATTTGCTTGCACAGGTAATTGCATGACTACCTTCAATATTGTAGAGCCAGCTAGATATTGTATTTATTTTATTTGCATCCAATCTATATTCGCTACATAAAATCTAGGAGGACAAAAATATCAAGAGATTGCCAGGATAAGGCACTTCAATAAACAATAACTCCAAATAAATTCCACGTTTAAGTTAGGCTCTTAATTGCATATCGCCATTTCAATAATACAAGTGGGCAACTGAACTCAGATTGAGGGAAAATGTTATTCCGTAAATAGGTACCCGCTGGGACTTATAATTTCCAAAAACTCGATGTACTCAATTGAGATTAGGCGGGCAACACTGTAAGTGTTCTTGAGGGGTAATATTTTTATCTTTTAATAATGCTTCTTGCATCTTTATGTTAATTTTATTGCAAAACTTTTATTTTATTCTGTTGTTTGCGAAGAAAATATGTGCAATGTGGAACTTAAATGGGATATCGCATACCTACTTCAATTTGCTTTATTTTTATAATCTTGATATGACAAAGCAAGTCAAGTAAGTCAGTTTCAAGTGATCTTTCTTTTTGACACTTCACGTAAAATATATACTTATGTGTGTGTGTGTCAAACGCATGGTAGTGTATGTAATGTTTTTTTTCGTATTTCAAATTAGTGTATTTCTAAAGCATATTATATAAAGATATACTTTTCATATGTTACACACTTTTTCTCCATATAAACTTTGACTGTGCCAAATTCCATACTCCTTAAAAAGGGATACAAAGATTTTGCTTCACGTTTAATACAATGATATATTCTATTCCTCTTGTTCTTTTGTGTGGTCACAAATCAACTTAATATCGGATTCAAGCCGCCAGTAGACCTCTAATTTTGATTAGCGATAGCCGAGACCGACGGTTTAACGTACACTCCGAAACACGGATGAGTTCAGATGGAAATGCTTCTAGCCCTATCTTAAAACCGATCGCGCCAAGCGTTGCTTAACCTCAGCGATAGTTTACCGATCACAGATGCAACAGGCTATGAGTGACTCCTACATTCTAGTGATTTACAAAGACATAATTATCATCCCCTGCCCTTATCCCCAATTTATTTAGGGTCGGCGCAGCATATATTCTTCTTCCATACATGTCTATCGGCCGTCATATTGACAGTCACTCTTTTTATTCATCTTTAACATAATCCATCCATCGCTTCCTCGGTCTTCACCTACTCTTATAGCCAACTATTCATACTCAAAACTTTCCTCGTCACATGATTCTCCCATCCCTCCGCATCACATGCTCATACCATACTACATGCTAGTGATTGACGAAGACATTTAACTAAAATTTGGTGATTTAATTATGTTATTATGTGCTTCGGAGATTACGTGAAGCTGTCGGTACTGCGCCTGATCTACTTCCAGTCGTGTCGGATTGCCGTCCCATCGGACTATGAGAAGCACCTGTGTTTATACATACACTTGTGCACTATAATATCCCCTGCGTACTTAGCTAATCTCCGGGGAGATGGGCCGCCGTGACCGAAATACGGTTGATGGTATATTATATGTATTAAGTTGACTCGTCTACCGTTCAACATCAACTCCTATTGTTCATGTAGATTAAACAAATGAATGGATATTATGAGCCAACTGCATCTGCTTTATTGGATGCACAATAAAAACCTTTTTCGTCCAACAAAGTTGAGCTCGTAGTGTTGTCGGTCTAAGTCGAAAGTTTTTGTTAGTCATTTGTACAAAAATTTACTTTATTTGTATACTGCACTGCATCCACCATCTTGCACCTGGCTGCTAGGCAACTGGTTAATATTTTCTACAAAAATATTCTACTGCTTTCTCACTATTATCCCCTGATTCATATCTTAACTAAATATGACATGAATGACGTGCATTTAGTACAAATTAAGAAAGCTTTATTGTTTGTTATAAATAAAATATTGAGGCGTCCATACATAATTTAAGGTGTTTTTTTTCTTTTGTTATATAAAACGTTTCCCTATTCTAGGAATTTATTCCTGCACTGGATGCGTTTAAAGACATATAATTTCACATACACACACATCCAGACCCGGAACAATTATATGTAGATCATACAAATATTTGCTCCGTGCGGGTATCGAACACGTGACACGCGACGCAGCAGCCGGTCTCTCGATCACAGCGCCAACCGGGCCGTCGATATGTCTTTTTATTCATGGCTATGGCGACGCTTAAGCCTAAAGCAGGAGGTAGCTACGACGGATCGATCGCACGACTTTTCTGTCGCATAACACTCCCAGTATCGCGCACAAAAGCTCACGTACCTAATCTCGGTCCCTATTCGCTGATTTCGCTTAGAATTTTTCCCGTTTATTCTTATGCGATTTGCTTTTACAGGCCATTAGTTTTATTCGTTGGCTGTACTGTAATGTTTTTGAAATAAATGTGAGGTTTAGAGTAAAAAAATCGCTTAAATGCAGGTTATAAAAGTTTATTGCGTTTCAAGTCGATATTGCGTCGTTTCCAAGATTCCTTGTTCGGCTTAAGAAGTTACATTTAAAAACGCTTTATTTTCAATTTCATCTTTATTTCGTCGTAAAATCATTTCAATAGCTGAAATCGAAGTTTATGCTGCACGTGTAGCGATGACGTCCCATTCAGTTGTTCAATGTGTACAAAGTCAGACAGTTAATAAGCCTAAGTGCTTTGACGACACTTAAAGACTTACTTTGCTGTTTAGATGAAAAGTAAATATAAGTACTATGTGTCTAAGGACTTATCATATAAATCCAGGGACTATGGAAATAATAATATTCTTTTTCCTTTCAATTTACTTAAAACAGCTTGTGATCTTGGCATATTTATTATTGCGATTTATTTAAATATAGAATAAAAAAAAAAACAATTTAAAACAGGTATGCGTTAGGTATTACAAAACACAAATTAATTAAATACTTAATGCTTTATTAAAAAACTTGCTATTTACAATATGTAACGTCGAGTCGGAGTATTTTTTTTTTGATAATTATATTTACAATAAATTTTTCAGTTGGTATAATTACTGAGGTTGGTGAAATAAAAGAAAAAAAAAGATCTAATAAAACTAACAGATTACTAAGTTGCCTAAAAAAATATAAAGCATTACATTAAAATGTATATAATGTTATCAAGGACCTCTAAATATTCTATGAAATATCACAATATGTTAAAAATATATTATCATAAAAATAAACCTACACGCTAAACTTTCCTTGCTAACGTTTGATAAGAAATACATAAAATAAAATCATTGTACTACCTTACCAATGAAAGCAAAGTTTATAATGGACCTACTTGTACACTACCGTCAAATAAGGACTAACTGAAAATAAATCACTTTAGGTACTTATTGGAGGTAGAAAATATTTAATAAGTCCTCGAAATTATATTAAACACAACATTGTATCATTTAATTCTAACTAAAATATTAACGTATACAATCATACGTTATTTTAATTTATCAATTGGCAGTAGGTATACCTATAATCTCGAAAAAATAATAATTGAAAGGGTATCCTCTACGCTTTACTGCTAATGTGATTGTTTTCCAGCTTAATTATAGGGTGTCTGTACGAAAAACATTAATCTTAAATGTAGTACCTATCTTGTAGAAGTACTTAAGCCAATTAATGTGTATTCAGTAGCGTCTGTCACGTTCTTACAACAAAAAACATTATCTGGAGTAATATAGAACGTGCGGTCTGAGGTGTCCAACGAGAACCTAGTTATTATACAAAGAGAACTGAATTTATGTACGTGGCGGATGAGATAACGTACCTACGCTAACATGATTGATTCATTGCATGTAGGCGCGGTTACCGAGTGTAATCATAATAAATTATCATATTCTGGGGCGACAAGGAATATTCAGCAATTGGAGAAATCACTTTACTGATTTATGTACCTGTAGGTACGTGGGTAGCATGACGTGTTTTATGGTTGTCGATGCTAAACGATTCCACTCATTGTTGGCATATTTATAGAAACAAGCCATCTGTGTCAAATACAGATTTTCGTGATAAATATATTGCATACAAAGTTGAACACATATTTTGCCCTATTTGAATGTGAAAGAAAAAGAAAAATTCTTTATTAACGTCTAATTTCAACATTTCAAATATTTAATCAGATTCACGTGCGTTCCCTAAACGCAAAACGCAGAGATCGTCAACCCCGTGCAGGCAGACAATTTTAATAACAGTCTCGGTCAGTTGCCTAAATCTAAGTACTCTCACAAGTAGGTGTACAACTTTGAAACTGGGTCAGTGAACTTGTGCTGACTCGCATATGTGACATGTCTCTATTATAAAGATAAAGCAGTAGAACATTACCCCGTTGAAATAGTTTTAGAACGAACGATATCATTGGAAATGCCCGTCAGACCAACTATTTCACCCGACAGTTAAAGGATATGAACTCACATTGGTAGCTATTAAAGTCTTTATTGGTAACTTTTAAGTTCTTATCTTTCTTGGGTTCTATAATTAATCCTAAATAAAGCTTCGATAGAGCGCACTCAATTGGATGAGGTTTGTATCAAGAGAGATGGGAAATAAAATCTTCAAGTGAACCGGATACCGGATTTCCACACAAATATTTTTGTTAGCGATATTATCTGAACATTAATGGAAATGCAAAGCCCATATTAATTTAATCAAACATTGTTCGAAGGTGTCGTTTATAATTAATTGAAAACCGGATCCAATGCTGATGACGCGAACATTTTGACAGTTAATCTCAGTCGCCATGTTGCGAGAGGATTAATACGGACCTACATTCGATTTATATGATTTACAATATCAGTGAGTGCGCGCTTAACAAATATCGCTAGTGATCAACACGTTTATTTTCCCGTGTTAATGCTACGGCCGCGCGTTTTCTCTGGTAGTTCAGGGGTTCTTCTTACTCCTTGGTGGGCCATTGATGACCTTCAAGAGTCTGACGGCAGGCGCCTCGAACGCCAGCGATATGGCGAACGAAGCCAAGAATGCCATGACTGCGTACCCGGCGTATATTGCGAGCTGTTAACAAAAATTTACAGTTAGCATCAGATTTAGAGGTTTCGGGAAAAATAATTCTACCAATATAATTAAATATTTCTTTTGACTGTACTGTCTCTTTACGAAAAAAGCTATGCCAGTTTGGCTCCGTTTTTGCGTGTTTATGGACATAAATCTCTTGCCATATTGACGTCTTTTCCGTAACTTAAACAGACCAGACTTGTATTTTGTATAGAATACGAATAGTTAGCATATAAGGTACGAAGTATTTATTTCGTCCCTCAATCCACGTTACACAAGTTCCAATCACTCATCAATAGCGTCATCAATTTTCCTTTCTACTTATTTTCATTTTAGGAAAATGCCAACACATGATGTCGATCCCAGATGGGTGGCAAAATATTAGAGTATGAAAAATTAAAAAGCTTTTTTCGACGTCATAATAGTGAATTAACTTCAAAAAAGACGAACTGAATGCTTTATTCATAAATGGTCTAAATTCAAAAGGATAAAGGAATTATTATTATATTTTGAGCGTGTTTGAAATTCAATGTTTCGGATTGTTACTGGCATTTCTGGGAACTTTGATTGAATGTTTTTGGTATAACTGTAAAAAATCTAAAAAATTATAAATATCATAGAGAGAAATTATAAGAATAAACATTCATTATCTTTGTTATTTATAGTGATCGTGAAAAACATTAGATACTATGACGTAATTCAGTTTTTATTATTACATGATTATGCTTTTACGGGACTATAATATTAAAACATATAATTGAAGTGTACTTTGTTGTTACTTTTTGGAGACAATTTAAGTTCAAAATGGTAGAAATGATATTGTTTATCATATATAATGATATTTTTTAAACATGTTGAGGCCATGTAATGCCTATATTAACAAAAAAAAAAACAAGGAAACATTGTAAAAATAATAGACAAGAACGTGGCTTAAAACCGCGACCCTTGACATTACGTGTCATCACACTACCAACTGAGTTACCTTGTCGTGTTAAAATCTATTGAATTTTCAATTCTCCTTGAATTCATCTTAAAGAGACGCCTGGCGATATTTATCTAGCAATCATTTACAGATCTACTAAACTCAGCGTTACTACTTTGCAGTTGTAAATCGCCGAATAACATCCCAATCCTTTATAAATCCCGTTCTTGTCTATTATGTTTTCAATGTTTCCTTGAAGAATACTAACGATATTGTTTATTCTGTAAATAGGTGTTTTCAAACTCTTTTTTACATGTCACCATGATCTAGTAAGCGGCCATTTCCCGTCTAACCATCTCTGTGAAAAACTGTCGAAACAAACTCCTCTGAGCTTGGGCTCCTTTCAAGTCCATACATCATTACAGAAGCCTTTGTGAGCGTAACCCTGTAGAGTAAATGTATGATCTTTTAAAGAGACCCATGGCAGTTTCGAGTTGAACTGTCCTAACTGACGGCACAAATGTGTCAGCCATCGTGTAGCTCGACGCTCAACGACCTGTCGCAAGGCGATACCAGATCGGCCGGACATTTGCGTAGGCCACATAAAATACTCCAAACCGCCAGATTTTACAAATTTGGATAGCAATAAATAAATATACAATAGTTGTTTACTACAACTATTGTATATTTATTTATTGCTATCCAAATTTGTACAGGTCGTTGAGCGTCGAGCTCAACGTCCTTGTAGTATCTATATAGGTAGTAGTGCGAAGTGGCTACTCATATCATTTATGTATGTGTGTGTATGTTGAAGGCGTAATTACACGCAAAACTGAATAGTTAAATAATGTTCGATTTGTCCTTAAATAAAGCAGAAGTATTGAATACTGAATTGATAGCAATGACGTCGCCATAAGACGTGTTAAAATATGTAAGAAGAATTCGCGGTGGTGAGCAGAGGTCGAGATGGCTTAGTGGTCAGAGCGCCTGGAGTATATATCCGGGAGGCGCAGGTTCGAATCCTGTTCGCGACCGTATTCTTTTTCCATTTAATATAATAACTTTAGAGTTCACTAAGCATGCGTTAATGCTTTTCAAAGATTTATCCAGAAGCATTGATTTGAAAAGTTTCAAAAGCATCGAGTGAGCTACCCGAGCCGAATTTGAGTTAACCAGCACAGGTCTAAAAGCTAACCCGTAAAACTTTAAACTCCACCTAGCTTCATACCTGCACCCAAGTGTTATTTGCCAAAAGCATTTTAGCTGATTGTATGTCGGGACGGTAAAAGTTAAATTCAGGTTATGGTTTGAGTGCTATTCATAATTCAACATATAGAGCTACAAAGTTTTATGTTCAATCTTGGGTGAGCACTGTATAAGGATGTAGGTCCCCCCTTGACCTTTAACTAGAACAGAGAAGTTTACGTCGAACTATGAGTACTTCTCTGACTTGAAGTCTTGAAGACTTGAAGCAACGTGTTATAAATATTTTGCTAGCAGACCGCTAAACCTTCAGAAGATAAATGTGTTTCCCTTATTTTTGCTCCCTTTTTTTGCGTTGATCTCTCGCTTCTTGTCAGGGTGCCGCTTACTACCAGTATTTTACTTGAAGCCACTGCCTGAGCTCCACAATCCAGTTATAGGCTAACACGAGATTCTGTGGTAAGACTGGTCGTCAGACTTTCAAGAATTTACTAAATTTACTTGTGCTTTCCGTAGTCTGAATTAGTCTCAATGTCAACAGTTGGGCAAAACAAGCCGCGGCAAGCGCAGCTTAGCCTCGATCGATTGATCTGTGGCTATTAATTAACCACGAGCCCCTCCAGAGCAAACGAGGTTATAAAGTTGACGGGATGAATTATCACCTCAACTTTATTCCTGGTTTTAGCACTTTTAACTTAATTACCTACGCGACATTTTACCCCTCATGTTTGATTAACGGCCGCCGCCAAAAATATTTCGTGGTCTAAACATGTTTATGTGCAAAACATCCATTAACAAAGTTTAATGGTACGCTTTGCTTGGCATTTACTGGGTATGTTGGTAAAGTTCTATTTAGGAGCACGGCAATGTTCTATTACGCGCAATACTTGCTCTAGAAACATCACAGTGCACTTTGAAATGTTGTTCTTATGTGTTGAGTTATGGCGCCACTGTACTTTGGAGTGCATTACTGTCAATTTGCAAATGCAAAGCTCCATTAAAATTAACAAGAATAACGCTTGCAGGGGATGAAAATTTCGTAAAAGCCTTTAACACTCTTAAATGTTACAGTATTACTTAAAGGTCTTCATTGCATCAAAGGAGATATTTCTTCGGTAATTGCACACTTACTCAAAAAAATTGAGAAAAATCCACGAAACTAAAATTTTTTTTTTTTTTTTGATGTATTCATTACTAGCTTAAAAATATTTTTTGTATTGTTTTGGCAAACCTAAAACGGACTCAAGTAGTTGAGCCATAGAATAAATAGTCAAAAATCTATAAATAAGCTGGCGCTGTCAGTTGTTTTCGGTAACTTTTAGTTCGATTTTAATATTATATTTGTAAACAAAGTAAGTAATAGTATGTCGTATCAAAAGGCCAAAGTGAATGCAGAGGATAGAGAGTGATAGCCGTTACTGCATTGACTCTTGTCAAGCTTTTAAATTGAAGAAAAAGAAAGTAATAATAAGTTTTTGTAATTTTCACCTATTTTTGAGTATAGTGTACAAGGATTTCGCCAATATTCCGTACATTTTGAAACATCTCCTCTCAGCCAATTTTCATTATACAAGATAATTGTATCTCTGAAATATGTTTGTCAAGATAATATTAACTCTGAAATACGTGTAGGACTGTAGGTATATGACACACGTTTTGACATTCCTGCGGCGATAAAACACGGTTATAACATGGCCTGAATTACGTTTTAAATGAAATGAATTCGTTATTGCTTCCTCATGTCGGTTATATAAAATGGGATATGGAAGGACACGCAAGCAAACGCAGATTTAACAGAATGTTATGTCATCACATCACTCTTGAGTTTAATCGAAATAATCTTCGAGTCTTTTTTTATCCAATGCACATCATTATAAGATTATAAGTACATATAGGTACTTATAATCTCACATCATCGGATTACATTGATACCTAATAAGATCGAGATCGAGACCGACTCTACATATAAGACATAATGCGTATATGAAAAGCTGCAAATTCAAATCTACACATACACACACACACACTGTAGTCATACACATGAGTACATTGACATACACCTTGATATACAAGATATTCGAAGTATCAACATTACTGTAAAGCAATATTTAATTTCGCAAACTGTAGGTACTACTCATAATTTTCCTTCGTCGCTATTATTTTCTTACGCTTCGTTATATTCGGATGTTTCCTTACGTAAAAATCTGGGGGCACGGTGCCCCTCTATCCCATCGTATTGGGGGTGCAAATCTGTACATAGTAAGATAGAATAGAAAGCTGAAATTTTCAGTATAATAATTATGTCCTCAACAGACTTATCAAACACACTATGCCATACTCAAGAGCACGTAGAGCTATATACTTTGCACTTTGGATAGGCCCCGTAGACTATGACGATCAATACAAATCCAAGCTCAGCTATAGTTTTGGTTCTACTAGAGATATATATAACTTATTAACAGTGAAATCATTATGAACATGGGTCTTGGCAACCAATTTTGCATGTAAAGTTATTGTATTATTTTTTCGCCTGATGGTAAGAGTTACCGCCACCCATGGACACCCGCAATCCCAGAGGAGTCGCAAGTGCGTTGCCGGCCTTTTAAAGGATTTGGGCCTCGGTATCCTCACTCACTTGGCGAACCACAACGCAAGCGTTGTTTCACGACGGTTTTCTGTGAGGCCGCGGTATCACTCCGGTCGAGCCGGCCCATTCGTGCCGAAGCATGGCTCTCCCACGGTAATATGGGATACATATTCCGTGTAACATTTTATTGTATTACATTCGAGTAGATACCTACTTATATAAGTAGGTATCTACTCGAATGTTAGTAGTTACCTTGATAGGTTTATCCACTTTCCAAGATATTCGATACGAAAATTGCTTTCAAGTATCAATTAGGAAGTGTCGGGACACGACTAACTAAGTAGTTAACAACTAGATAAGTATAGGTACGTTGACATCAACGAAGAAGAAAGTGGCAAAGAAAGGCTCCAGTTTCTTGGTGAGTATGAACAAAATAATGTCCATTATCAACCTGCCATTCCCTTGTCATGAAAGAATGTCGCACTGTACAATGTATCAAAGGCATTTTTTATAAAATTCAAGGGCCGCCCTTCATGTGCCAAGTTATGAATGGGTGCCTGGGGGAACAAATCTGTGTCGCGAAGTGTACTCAGCTATACAAGTGTATTGCAGCTTTTAGACCATACTTTACGACACGTTTTATGTCAGAAGGCGACAGTAATGAAATGTTTATTTCTCATTTGCTTATAGTTTTCGGTCGTGTATATTTTACCGACCGTTGTCTCCAGATGAGAGATTAATGTCGGCAATAAGAGACGGTTGCAGTTTAATCTGTTGGATCCCGAATTCCTTTGTGGGACACGGTATTTATCTAACCCGTCGTCTGTAGTTGCGGGTATTAGCCAAATTATTGGAAGTTGCATATCGAACTGGTTTGGAATTTAAGCAAGTTTTCATTTAACGTTTTCACGTTTACGTGAAAAATTATTTGTGCGAAATTATCGTGCGAAATTATTTATTTAACTATTCCTTTTTTCTTTGTGAAATCATCTGACAAAAATATTTTCGTATGTGGAGTTTGTATGCGATTTGTTGCCTGTCCTCTAGATATTGGATACACGCTCTTTCTCGTTATTGACATTTTATTTAACAGATCGCTCATGGAAATAGTCCAAAGATATACTTTTTTCTATATCAACTTGTTTTACTCGTTTTGGAGGCCAAGACTCACTACGAGTTTTATTTTCCTTACGAAAATTCCCGATGTTAAAATCTAGGCCGCAAACTATTTTTTTACAAAGTTTCATCCAAATTCATGAATCATCTATACGTATTAGTATGATATTGTAAATTTATGTATTTGTAGCCAAGGCACATATCATGCCCGTCTAGCAGTTAAATATTGTTTAATATTTAAGAAAAATTAAGCTGAACAAAATAGTGTTCTTTACCATTAATCCCCCCGACAAAAACAGAGGGGTGTTATAAGTATAACGTGTGTATCTGTTTTTGCCATCTTAGATCCCAAACGGGTGGATTGTTTTTTTTGCTTGGACGGTGGCTTGATTGAGATTGTTCTTTACTATGATTCAAGAAAATCTATTCAGTCAGATCATCGACTCTTTTCTAGTTGAAGGGGTGTGAGCCACTTCCACATGTTTGTTCGATTCGAAATTTGGTAGGTATTAAGTTACTTGATGCTATTGCAAGATCATGTTAAAGTTGACCCGATGCTG
The DNA here is from genome assembly GCA_935421205.1 of Xylocampa areola. Classification (NCBI taxonomy): domain Eukaryota; kingdom Metazoa; phylum Arthropoda; class Insecta; order Lepidoptera; family Noctuidae; genus Xylocampa; species Xylocampa areola. The sequence goes on from OW285201.1 coordinate 15,283,553, forward strand.
CAGTATACCCAACTTCTCGCTTAGGCTTTAGTTTTGTATATAACTTTTTTAATTTATGTTATTACATAAAATAACTCTCTCAGTTGCGTAGAGTAATAAACTCATAGGAAAACATACGTAACTAACTCAAGATCTGCATGAAGAGGTTAATAAAATAAATGAAGCGAGAGGTGTTTGAAAGAAAGAAAGAAAGAAAATGTTTATTTGACACAGTTAGTAAGGACACAAAATAATATAGCTATTCAGAAGACAATAGGAACGATTGTTTGGCGGTCATTGTCATTGTTTCAGAAACGTAGCAAGTGGTAATCGATAGTCTCAGCCTACCCCAATAGGAAACAAACGCTATTGTATATATGTAGATAGCAAGTATAAAAAAATGAACTAGTGAAACAACTTGAATGAGAAACCTGGAATAGACACTATTTGTTTTCAATAAAACACAATAGGGGTAGAAAACTGAGGAAAATTGGATGCCAATGGTATATTGTTCGATCCGTGGAGTTGAAAAGTTGCAGTATTGTGTTGTATGGCATCATGTGTTCAGCGGTGGCACAAAGTGAACAACTTAGTAGCAAAACGAAATAAATGTACTGAGTGTATTGTTATAAAGTGGGACAGTCAAGGACAATATAAATGTGTGTACGGCAGCAAATTGACACGTGTACCTACAGGGTGGAAACGTTTTGTGTTACTCTACCAAAACCTAAATTTCTTCATTTAAATTAGACAAAACAATTACGCTTTTTGAACGTTAAACATTAGACAGTCCCCGAAAAAGCCCACTCTTCACCTAGTGTTTTATTTAGCTGGAAAGAAGCGGCGCAACAAATTCCCCAGCAACACGTGTGTATCAGGAATATTTATGGATTTTATACGAATGAAACTAGAGTTTATATAATTTTTTAACTATTCAGTTTAAGCTGCAATGTATAAGGTACATGTTGCCACGCAATGATATAATATAGTACTCGAGCAACAATATGAAATTATCAAAAGCAGCCTCTATTATTGTTATTCAGGGGTAAAAGCTTCACTTTATAGCACGCGTGCCTACGATTTGCGATTTATATTGCGTATTTTGATTAAGTTGGAGTTTACATAAAAAATATCGTTACTATAATTATTGCCGTCTAAGACTGAAAACATAGTTACGTTTGTACATTTGATATTTAACTCATTATTACAATTACAACATTTAAACTCACATTGGCAACCAAATGCTATTTTACGCAATACTGCTGAACGGATTTGGGTGAAATTTGGAACACAGATAGTTTATAATTGGATTAACCTGGATTATTAATACATAGTTCTTAGGTTTCCGCGATCACTACACATTATAATAAAACAACTTTTAACCGGATTAACCGCGTGTATTATTGTTTTTTGTTTTTCCTGACTATTCCTCCTCCTCCTGTGACCACGAACACTGCAGTGTTCGAAACGTCAGGAAAATAAAAACCTATAATACACCCGATTAATCCGGTTAAAAGTTATTTTATAATAATAATACCTACATACTTTTTACTATTATCCCAATAATAAAAAGTATTAAAAAGAAGTCCACGCAGACGAAATCGCAGGCAGAAGTTAGTACATCATAATATTGTCAGTTTGATTTTTAGAAAACTAATTTGTTTACTCACATATTCTAAAAATCATTTCCTGACGCCACCCTGTATTTGCTAAATAGGGTGAAAGCAAGGGAGTGGCTAATGAGTCACCTGCGCTCCCCTTAATGGGCAGGTATCACATTATACCATTCTTTAATCTACTGCTAAATATAGACTGTTGCAATTTATAATTTGGGGCAGGATGTTATTACTCCCATGTGTGGGTGACTAGAGTATACCGTGGCTTTTGGAATACCTACACACATGCATATTTTTGCACGCTTCGTTGATTACTGTGTAGTTTTCATAAAGGTGATGAGACGGGATTTAATGATTGTTTTATGCCTTTACTTAACACTGACTAATATTCCAGTGGCTAAGCAGCTCAACATTATTACTATACTATTGTTATAAAAGGCCCATAAATAATAAATATTACGAAAATATATTGTCATGACCACAGATCAAAATTACACGTGGGCACTTATTTCTAGTTTACTTCAATTAAAAGCTTGTAGGAACAACTGAGACATGATTTGACAGAAAGCATCGATACTGACGATGGATAATAATATTTTTCTGTACATATTATGTTCCTCATGATCTAGGCAGCAGACTACATAGATACTAAACTTGCATGGGAGTTGACCTATAAAATTATATAAATTTTTATCTGATGAATGTAGACTGCCAATGTGCGCACTTACCTAGGTATCCCGCTCAGATACCTATGAATAAGCAAAGGACTAAATACCGAACCAAAATCGGTGGTCTACGGGAGTCTAACACTTACCACAGTAGAATTCTGCATATGGTAAGGTCCATCGAGCAGGAAGGAGGTGTACATCATGATAGTGGGGTGCACCAGGTAGGCGCAGTACGTCAGCCGGCTGAGCGGCAATAGCCCTCGGTAGGACAGCGCGGAGTTCACCAGGCCCCCGTAGCCGCTGCAGCAGGAGATCGCCACCCACGCTACTGCTACGCCCCAGGCTGGTGGACATAACATTATTATAGTATTATTTATTACTATTACGCAAGTTAGACAATTCTTCATTTTTCCATCATATGAAATCATACCTGATTTGCATAAATACCTAGTTTGTTTAGAGAAAAAACAATAGGAACAGACGACAGTCAACAACAAAAAAAAAACGTGTTTTGGAGATTTCTTTTTGATTTCTCCAAACAACTAAGAAGAGGATTAGGGAACTACATAAAATTTTCTACTGAATTGATTTATGACTTTATATGACTTCACAAGCTCCCTTAATAGTATAATAGTCGTAAGCGCGGTTACTGAGTTGAGCGTTAAGTCCTGTGATCGAGCAAAGTGTTATTTGGTTTTTCTGTAGGTATAGGAAATTCTTCTCAGCCCGTATGTTTGAATAGGTAGATGGCAAGACTCACCGACCCATATTAAACTTAATAACTGCATTGGATAAATATGGCACTGCAATAGTATACCTACTTCTAGTTATCCCCTCAGAGATACAGGCGTGATGCTGTTATGTTATGTCGTTTTTTCGTATTTCCTTCGTTATCTTCCCTTAGTGTATATGTATGAGCGAGATGGAAGCATCCGGGCGAGCTTTATGGGGTCCCCAAACCTTCGATGAAGCTTATCATTGATACAAGATTAAGGCGCTTTACTTTTAGTGTGAGGTTTGTTAGCCTTTGACTACGACTTTTATCAACTGTTCCCTTTTTTAATACTACCCATATCTGATAATAAATTCTTATGTTAGTATCCGAAAATCTTTTAAATTGGGACTTTAGATACGAGAGAAGATTCTGTGGCAATGTTTAGTAGAGCGATAGCGTGAGCACTCCTTGTGAAGCTAATCGTTTTTAGATAGGTACTTTGCACACGAATGGCTCAATTCTTGAGGAGAATTATAAAAGTCTAGAAATTCACTAGTTCGGGAATTTCTTGTTTGCTGTATTAAGCTAAATTTATATATGAATTCTTTCTTATTCAGGTACTGGTAGACTATATAGATTCGATCCGTTCGAGTTGGAAACTAGTCGGGCAGTTCCGAAGAATGCACGAGAGTAATAACAGTTATCAATAATTAACATTATATAGAGACTGGAAAATATCCAGCCTTGGATTTTAGAAGCGATAACTTTAAGATTACATCTTCAATACTCTTCCAACGTTCAATGTCCTACTTCACGACTTTCCAATTAAACAATGGCATTCCATACTAATAACGTACCTGTATGTCCAACACTTATGTAGAAGGCGGTAGGCCACACCTCGAAGTAGCCGTTTACCATGCTGAAGATGAGGCTGCCAATGATGGCTAGCGACGCCGGCCAGCCTAGCGCCACCAACCAGTACGGAATCCTCAGCTGACATCTCGTCTTGTGTAAGTACCAACCCACAACCATTCCTGAAAAGATTAATGGGAGTTGGATTCCAATATCAGAGAAGAAGATTCTGGTGTGTGGATACCAGAGTTATTTCTATTCATAAAAATGACTTTCTCTAAGTGTACGTTTCTGAAGTATACCTGTCACTGTCACTTACATATCAATGCAAGAGATGACAAGATATAAGACATTCTAGCTATCAGACGTCACAATTATGAATAGAAGGTTAGATTCGCAATCCGATTAATTCAAAGGTTTAACCATTCAAAGTTCATTTAGAGGAGAAACAGACACGTTCGATATATTCGATTGTAATTAGTCAATACATTGAACATTCAATACAAGGTTGTTTGTTTGGAATACTAAATAAAGTACTTCAAAGATACACAATAATACATGTTAATATTTGTAAATTGGAGACCCAAGGAGATTACAATCGGAAGCTATACAAAATTGGTTTGAACAAGTATCCACGCGTGTATTGTATATTAAATGAGCTGAATAAATTCCACTGACGAGAGGATAGCAGGGTGACATGGAGTCGTAATTCCTCCCGGTAATAAAACACTAATACATTTTTCAACAACTTCGGTCCCAGTCGGGAGTCAATTCAAGTCTTTGCGTCAGGCTGACTTGTGCTACGCTTGTTATTTCTGCACCTTTTTCACTTTTGCTTAACTTTCAAGATTCCCCAAGTAATTTTGAATTTAGATAAGTAGTTGCACTTGAATAAAACTATGTTGTCAATTTTCAACAGAATATTACTGGGAAGTTTAAGGACAAAATACAATAAATAAACAATTTGCATAATTGAATGGCTGAACGGCAAAATATTTAAACATTTGCTAGAGAATAGACAATGCCGAAATAGAAAGGAAGTTAGTTCCCATGCAAATTGCGCGAGATAGGGGGACTCTATTGATAATACTCAATGTTCATATAGGGTGTAGTAGTGTGTAACAGGCGAAGCGGACAAAATTATCGGGTTTTTCAAGCACACATTTACACTTTCGTCGGACTCCTTTATGAGCTTCACTGACCAACGGAAGGAAACCAAAACACAGTGACCGTATAGCTTTTTGGTAGGATCGATAAAATCTCAGTAAAAGGCCCATTTTCGGGGATTACGCAAGGATCCGAGTTCGGAAGGGCTACACAATCAGTGGCGCGTCGAGCATTCCACGCGATCTCGATATGGGCACGGCTTGTATCGACCCAAATAATTTTAACAGAGCTTTTTTTTTATACAAGCTGTGTCATTTCAACCTGTTTAAATATTCGAATTTCAATTTCACCAGCATTGTTTTTTGAAGCGAAACAATTGCGTTGAAACACATAGCATTTCACAAATAATCCTCTGCCAAACGTACTTACATATTAATTCTGAAGAATGTAAATATCATAAAAATGAAAGTTGTTCTGTATGTTACTCAATTAATATTAAAAGCATATTCACGATAGAATTACGATATGTATATTTAATGATAGTTTAAATATATTTTTATTTTTATTTGCGCAAGCGAACTCGACCTCGACATTTTTTACGACTCACACCTACTTTCATAATAATACTAAAAACAGGTTTATGCGAAACCAACAATTGCAACATGTAATTTTGCTAGGAATTGCTATTGACCTAGTGCACTTAATTTTATATGTATATATTCAACTAAGCGGTCATCATATTGGTATATTGATTAACCATCAGGTAAATACATAATTCGTGTTAATTTGTCAATGAAAACTAAACTAGGTAATTTAAATCCTCAAATATATATTTGCTTTAATTACTATAAATATTGAAAAAAAAAAAAGTTGATCTCTAGATTTCTGGTATGGGAAGACCTTAAGCAACAAGATCTTTTACGAATAATATGAAGCATGACTCACGAATCACGAATATATTTAAAATAAGGAATAGCCAGTCATCTCATTCTGTACGCTCTCCATAATTTATCAAAGTTGAAATCACTTTGGGGGGTGATTCGATTTAAGCAGCTGAAACAGGCTGAAAGCTTCGCCGATACAGTTATAATTAAAACCAGTAGTATAACTTGACACAGTGCTCAACATGCGTAACTTTGTTGAGGTTTCGTAGACTCAGTCAATTAGTAATTTATTCTTAGAGTAACAATAATCATCCATCACAGGCTATTCGTTATTTGGAACAAGTTTCATGAAGATTGACGAGCAAAAAGTAATTTATTTCAAGAAATAACTCCTAACTTATATAGGAGAATACTTCTGTATATTGGATTAGAAGTTATGTTCGTGGTATTAAAATGTTTATCCTCTTACCAACTAAATAGGGTCCGATCCTCGACCAGGGCTTATCGTACAGCGGGTCGAACATTTCGAAGGGTTCCTGTATACGCGCCTTGTATTGATGCCACACCGATATGTAGATGGTGGTCGTCCATGAACTCACCAGTAACAACCCCAGGGTAATCATCGCGGACTTTGGATGCCTGTAAACATGTAAATATTAAAATAAAAATATACATCTCAACATAGAAGGAGAACAACAAACAAACAAAGGTAATAATATAAATGTACAATATGTAAACTTGGCTAAGAAAAGTGGGTAGCTCGTTGAGTAAAGTGAATTACATTTTGGAAGCTGGATACCATTTCAAGAATTCTACAAACGAATTCATAACATAAATCGGCTTAATAGTTCCTCGGACAACTTGTTGGAACTGGGTAAACAAACTTTTCCACTTTAACAAAAGAGAATCCAAGAAAAAAAGGTACAGAGAATTTTGACACTTTACACCAGGAAATGGATCCAATTTGTTGTTCAGAGTAAATCTACACAGCTTAATTTTCTTTATTCAATATTTTTCACTTTAAGTTGAAACACAAATTCAAACTGCACACTTACTTCACAGATATCAGTAGTAGAATAATTCCAACGACGTAGAACTGTGTGTCATTGGCCATGTACCACGACCAGACCATGCACATCTCCCGTTGAGGGTACAAATTATTAATATAGAGCAAATTACGCCACCAGTACTTGTCACATGTTATGTGATCAAAGATCGCCGGCTCAAAGACTGACCGATCATGGGAATATCTAAGAGCAATCTCATTTAGACCAATGACGAAGCCGTATGCTGGGGTAAGTCTCACCACACGATACGAGACCAAAACGAAGAAAGACTTGACCATCGCAAATAATTCTGCTAGAGAATAAGCGCTGGTCTTCGGTTTGTCTAATAGATCCTCCTTGAATGATTGCTGGCTGATCACAGAGATGGAAAGTGCAGAATTACTGAAGCCATTGAGATTCTTATTGATGTCCTGTTTGTCTTGCTGTTCAGCTTTCTTGGCCTTTTTGTCTTCTGTTCTTAAGAATAGAACTGTAACAAGTATACCACTGTAACAAATGAGAATTGGTTAATAAAAGTAAAGTCATTAATCACCTAATAATGATGTGGTCGTAAGGGTCGGTCTCTTCTTCTAATAAACTAATAGTCAACGTTGATCAAGCCTGATACTTTATCTCAACGGAACATACGTATAAAGTATTTTTGGTACTGGTATCTTGTCATATGATATTGATACGCAATTCTTTACGAAAAGCCGCATAATTGCTAAAAATAAAATATCACACAGAGAATTCAGGCTAATTCGGTTCCGTTTATCAGAATGTTGAGCGTTGACTAGTGCAATAGAGCTGCATCCTCTTTTATCGGATCCACTTTAAATAGCTAATAAAAATAACTTATCTACTTCATTACACTGTGCACGTGAACCACATTAACTTGATTTACGTCCGTCTTATACACGTAAGATATTACTCTTGTGCACCCGGTGTTAGCAGGGTTGTCAAAACCAAAATGAGGAAAAATCTACTGGAACCGCCCAAATAAATTGGACGCTATTGTTGTAACAGTCGTATTACGGTTACATGTGTCTTGATCCTGGTTTTGCGATAAATATTAAACGGGCAAGTTCGACGGAGTCCTGGGTAATTTTGTGCTTTGTGCATCTGTTCTTACTAGCTTGTTGCCTGTCTTTGCTAATAATTAGAATTGTTACACCCTCATTCCTCATCCCCCTGCCCTTACCGAAATTTATTTGGGATCAGACGTCATCTCATTAGTCACTCCCTTTCTAGCCATATCACACAATCTATCCATCCTTACCTCGGTCTTTGTCTGTTCTTATAGCCATCCACATTTATACTTAAAACTTTCATCGTCACATGATCCATATTTCTCCTCATCATATATCCATACCATGACAAACGTTGCACATAAATTACAAATTACTTATACATCTTTGTACCGTTTTCCTTTACAAAACTGAATGAATGAAACTATAAGTTTCGTAGTTCCTATTTTTGTACAGAACCCTAAAAATAAAGCTGTGTTGACACCGTGTCACTATTCTATTCCCTTTGTTCTTTAACGTCCACCAAAAAAGTAATAAAAATTGCCATGCCGGGCACATGTCAATTTATACGGACACGCTACAAAAAGGTCAGATATGTTCGTATAAATAAAACGACAACCCTGATACACCTACACACCTATGCACAGATCAAAAAACTGTTTATAACCTAAAATTAAATAGATTCATGCCTGTATCACCGAATGGTTAGGCAAAGGTGTACCCATATTTCAATGATGCACTTTTTAAGTCCCGGGTCATCCATCAACTGGATATCATTCAAGACTCCGAGTTGTTACTAACAATTTGATACCAGAAAAATCTAATAACACTTAGTCCGATATATAAATCGAACCCGGCATTATATAAGGCAGTCAATCAGCTACAGTTTTATAAGAGTCAAAATCGATGGCCGCCACTTTTCACTGACCGAAAATCCATATCTTTGTAATATACATTGGCAGAGACAATTCCAGTCCATTCAAACGTAATTGGATTTGACGGTCAAACAGTCTGATGGATATCAAAGTGGATAAGGGTACCATTGCCACGGTCTGAGATGAAAGCTAAGCTAATCAATAATCAAATATTCATTTGTAGTTAATCGTTAATGAAATGTTCGTGAAGCGGAAAGGCGGAGGCAATCGTAGACCGTTGAAGCCGAAATAAGATTATTAGGTACTTATTTAACGTAGTTGTATGGGAGGAGGGATTTGCAGTTTGAGAAGAGACTTGTAGTACATATTACATTTCTGGGTTTCACACCTAGAACCGTGCCCACGGGACCCTATTACTAAACCTACGCTGTTTATATGTCTGTCAAAGCTGGGTCCGTAATAGGCAACCAATAGATTTTTTCACAAAAGATGTGTTCTCTAATACCAAGTAATAAATAAAAACCGTATTTTGTGTGGTAGTTGTGCATTATTAATTAAAAAATACATTAAAACGAGGTTTTTGAACCATAGGTATTTTGTAGGTTTTAGCGGTGCGGAAACGTAATTGCGCGAATCCAATTCATAGGTACTTTGCCTGTTTTTTAGAGTTAGAAACAGGCTATTGATTTTAGAGATTAATACCTACATTCGACGAGAATCTACGAGGGTTGTGGAGTTGCCCAATTTTCTTACTAATATTATGAACAATGTGAAATTGAGTTTCTGTTTCTTTCGAGACTTCACAAGTTCTGAATCAAATTTTATGGAAAGTAGGAACTGCGGTCAGTTGAAAACCGAAAGGTATGAAATACTTTTCGTGCCGGAAAATGAAAAACTTTTTATGCGGGCGGAGCTGCGGAAAAAGCTGCTAGTATACATAATTAATATTCTTCTGCTGCTCTACTAGGTACAACTCTTTTTGAATATTATAAAGTATAGTAATATCTTAGGTTTGCGCGATCACCACACATTATAATAAAACAACTTTTAACCGGATTAATCACGTGTATAGGTTTTTTGTTTTTCCTGACGTTTATAAAGTAAACCGTATTATAAAGTAAACGCCAATCGAGATTAGAGTTTGCCTAAGCATGCATTTTCAAAGATTTATCCTTAAACACCAATCATTTCGTATTTGATATTTGCAATATTAAATACAAAATGAGTTGTTTGTTTACTTTCTGGTTCGTAAAAAATATTTTGCAACTGTGCTACAAGTTTCACTACCTATCTGAATTAATAACGGATATTCTTTGATTTTCAAATTATTAGAATATTAAATTTCATCATCTCTGTCCTTATCCCAAATTAATAGGGCTCGGCGCAGAATGTCCTTTTTTTCCCTCTGTCAACCGTCATCTTGGTAGACTTTCATTTTTTAGCCATACCCTCTTTTATATAAACCATCCATCGCTTCCTCAGTCTTCCTCCCTCCTCTCGTATAGCCATCGACATTCATACTCAAAACTTTACTCGTCACATGATCCTCATGTGGAGGACCACATCATATGTCCATGCTACTATATAAATACACCCATTATTAGATACCTACTTTTTAAATAATCATGTCATATTTACAAGATTACTTAAATAAATTACGAACACTTCAACAATCATCTTATATGATCTGATAACAAAGAAGATTCTCGTTGTTTCCTCGCCGTCAACTAGTCAGAATAACATCTGCAACGTAGAAACTATTATAAAACATATCTACCTGATAACGAAGAAGGTGTCGACGCAGTACGACGCGTTCCCCACCGACTGGTACCAGAAATTGCGCTCGATGATCACGCGCATGGTCTTGTTGTCAGCCACGTAGAATATTGTCAGGTATGTGTGCACCATTATCACCCAGATCACCGACATGAACCTGTAAGTATAGAAAGAATGAGGTTTCTTGCAATAAAAAAACAATTAGAAAGATTGTCTTCTGATTTACAAAATATTACTTCCACACTTTCCCCACACTTTGTTTTTCCATTTAACGTAATTTGACAACAAATCAAAAAGTCCTCCTCCTCTAAAACATTAATTTAGATATTGGCTACCATTAATCTATTCCGTGAAGAAAATTCGTTTTGTATCTCAAAAACGAAGCTTCAATTAATCTCAGATATAAATTCGATACAAATAAAACAGCTTCTGGCAAATAGGTAACTCACAGTTAATTGATTACAAACAAACAAATACTGAATTGCTTTCTGGGAGGGATTGATTTCTCATGTAACCAAATAGATTTAGATGAAAGTTGAAGACTACTTTAATTGCTTAATATTTAGGCAAGTTTGCTATGTGCTTCATCTGCTTAATAACAGCCGAAGGCTCTAAATAAAATAGGAACTCTAATATTTACTATTAAACCGGAACTAATTTGTAAAGTTAAATTAACAGCCCTGGAATAACGCCGAGAGCTTTATTAAAACTATCGATCGGATACCTAACAGAATGGGAAATAAAGCCTTTATGTGATAGTGGAGTTAAAATTTATATGGATACAACCAATATCCAATATGGTACTGATTTACCTAGAAAAACCAATCATAAGCCCGTAAAAATAAACATGGAACACGGTCCAATCTCCAATCAGGTTTTAGTGCAAATACTTTAGATCAACGGGCACTTTGTACAAGTTTATTCAGGACCGATTGAGATAGGCAGCGGACACACTGACGTAAAACAAAATGATTGGGATTGTAGATTCGAATCGTATACTTACATAAGTTGATAGGGGATGAAAAAAGTTCGGTAATAAAAGAAACGTACCTCATTCCGTGAAGACATGTCAAGGCGCCGTCGTTCGGAGGGTCCGTGCTGAGGATCGTACGGCCGTTCGACAGGATAGAGAAAGATAACAGCACCTCCGACCATACACCTGCATACAGAAAATACCAACTTTGAATTGAAATAGAGATAAGTTTCTCTAAAGGATTCCGACTTGAAAGTTCTTTTAGAAAGTCTTTTTGAAACAAAGAAATTGCTTCGATTCTTATTTCCGATTTACTGAGCTGTCTATTTTACTTTACTGGTATTTCTTCTAAGAAATAAACAATAGCTCGCAACTGTAATTGGATAACATACAATGTTATTATTACAAACCATTCTATTAAATAAATCTGAAAAAGAAGTACCTGTTGAATTAGCAGATTGGAAATATCTTTGGCCGTATTGCTTCTCAATTTGAAAAGTTTTTTGCTTTAAAGTTCTAAGTTAGGTACGGTCATTCGAATTAATAAAATCTCTGATGTCAAAAACTATCCGTCTAACTGTCTCATACACATTATAATCTTTTCATCATATAAATATAGAAAAAGTAAAAATTCGTCTCATCAGATCACAATAATCAGCAATAGTGCAATTTTGATGCGTGTCAATCGTGTTCCGTCGCTGACTTTACTGCTATGTAACGTAAATCTAGCTATACCATACCCAACGAGTCGGCTTACCAAAGATTTCAGTCTAATGATAGTCATTGAGGAGTTGTCTCGGGGGAATGGCCGTCACCGTCAGCTTACTGTCTGTTAACTTCGATAAGTCAATTAGGCTCAGACGGATAGGCACAACATTAATATTATCTAACTTCATTCGCATTACGAAATTCAATTAAAATTTCATAGAATCTCTCGCATACTGCTTTCCAAGTAAGTGATAATTTAATGTACCTAACGTTAGTTGTGTTGTGAACTGCCATATTCCCAATTCACGGAAATTATTTCTGTTTATCTGGAAAGCGATAACAACCGTTTCGTCTTTTATGCCTTAGGGAACTGAATTCATTACTTCGTATCTAGATTTGATCAACGGAATGAACACGTATAGGGTGGTAATTAGAGATGGGGTAGCCAGTACCGCTTCTTCATCTGTTGTAGTTACTGGAACTGTTGGAATACGTTTTCATATTAGTGCAGATGAAAACTAACCAAAGTTAAGAACCTCTTTTAATTTAACTTAAGATTTCATCTGCAGTCGCAATATTTGGATTTTTTAAATGTAATTTGGTAGATTCACCAAATAAATCGATAGGTCTAACGGATAGATACGACATACTGTGTCAGTACAGTAAAGTGTAAACACTGTCAAGGACCAACTGTGATTAAACTACTTATCCTTCCATCTCCATTAGGTAGATACTACCTATTTATGGCATTATTTTAGGATATCCAGGAAACTACCTTTCGGCCCACCTACACAAATAGCGATATACATATAAGTATGGTATAAATGCGAAATACAAAACCCATTGTTGAGATTTGAGTGCTGCCCATAAAGTTATACCCTCATCCATTGTAGGACTTGACCTTACGGCTTCCAATTCAACCAAACTTCTTAATTGTTAGCTTGTGAACGAAGTTTATTTTGGGAGCTACATATAAATAGGCAGATTTTTGTTTACGAACGAAAGAGAATTTCTTTAGATCCTAAATATTTTTCTTTGTAATTTAGTAATTTGATCTGGTCTTCCGATAACTTTCTTTATAAAAGCTTTTTTGTAACTCGAATATTCTTTCATTTGTCTCAATGAAAACGGATACATTTTGGAGTCCCTACATTGTCATTGTCAGACCTTTCTTTATTTATAGTTTTTTAAAGATCCGTATATTTTTATTTTAACCAAAATAAATCATATAATTGGATTATGCCATGCTATCCAAGTGTTTAGATTATGAATAATTTTGTCTTCTCACGAACAAGCTTTTTGTTACATATTAATAATTTTAGGTTCCTAAACTAAATGAACATAGTATAAACCAAAATGCTCCGCTGTGTCCGTCTGTCTATCTGTCTGTGCACGTTTTGTTCCGCAACTTCTAAACAGATTTTATATTGTAAAAATGTCTTTCAAGAGGAACACATTTGAGAAGATCTGTGGATATTAGTCATCTATCTAGAAATCCTAAGTATAGTATTGAAGTGGGGAGCAGTCATCTAGTTTTAGATAAACCTATATACATATGTATATTTAGTATCTGTGTGTCGATACCACGCTCCCACATTCACATAACACACATAAAGTACTCACCACAAGTTTCCCGTCGAAGGTCTCGATCCCCATTGTCTGCGCTCACTGGCTTCCCATCGACTGCCACATTGTTATGAGCCTGCAAATATAGTTACGTCACTACTGTTCATTGGCCATAAACAATGGGAGGGCATCCAACCTCATTCTCATGCTCACTCGTTAGGGGACTATGAGATAACCAATAATATAGATAGGACTTGTAAAACTGTTTAGTTTACTTCCTATAACCATATTTTACATTTAAGTACTTTTGTTAGTAATTTCTTGTTAAGGTAAGCAAATGTATAATTATACTTAACGGTAACGGATAACTGTGTATTATTTATTTTACGTTCCGCAACATTAGTTACTATAGAGTTCGTTAAGCATGCGTTAATGCGTTTAAATATTTATCTGTGACGGTGTATATTTCTTTTATTTTAATATTGTCAAACCATCTACCACCGTGATTAATTTTACTGAATAAAAAAATAACCTAAAGATATTTTTTCTGTTAAATTTAAAATATTCCAGTAAAATTCTGTCCGGATGTCAGCAAAATAAACGAACTCTAATCGCGACATTAATTTATCGTATTTCCCTTTTTTATCTAAAGTTGTTCGCGATGAGCTCTCGCCCAATTCCGTAACCATAATGCTAATAATCAAATTCATGGTTAAAAAAATACGCACGTAAGCGTTAACCTAGGCGAAGCCCACAAATGGCCGCCCACTATAATAATGCGTGTCATGTGTGTGTGCTTACGTGCGCTACAATCGGTAGTTCTGTTGCCAATTGTTAGACGTTGATGTATTTGTGTGCGCATATTGGCAACCGAAATTGTAGGACCTAGTACATACCCCACACATTTTCTGTGCAACAATACGTCCGTATTTTTTTACGTGGCTATATTATATTTCATTATAATAGTAAGGGCCTCGGAAGACTATAATACGTTTGAGAATCAAGATGTTAAAATATGAAAGTTAAGATAAATCTTTGAAAAGCATTAACGCATGCTTAGAGAACTCTAGAGTTACAATATTAAATGGAAAAAGAATACGGTCGCGAACAGGATTCGATCCGGGAGGCGCAGGTTCGAATCCTGTTCGCGACCGTATTCTTTTTCCATTTAATATTGTAACTTTATATGAAAGTTATTTTAATTTCATATAAACTGACCTTTTTTCTACGAAAGAACAATGAGTACAATAGGTCCTCATATCCTATTAATACTTTTTTGCCCGAATACAACAATAGCCCACAAAAATAATAGGGTATCAAATAAATTGACTTTTAATTGAAATATTAAATCCGACTCCGTTAAAAATACGATGCGAATAAAAAAGTTCACAAAACATTGAAAATTACAAAAGGTCCGTTCACCCGTTCCGATGTTACGATGGCTGGCGGCCTAGTTAACCGGGTCGATGATTTTCAACGCCACAGACATACATATTTGTATGATTGATATAAGTAACCTATGTGTATTATTATTTGGATTTGATTTAGCTGGATCTAATGTACGGTCAAGCTTTTTTTGACAATAGCATGACGAAAATATGTATATACTTAATGTTTTAAATGTATTAACGCATACGTAGCAAATTCTACTGTTGTCATGTTTTGTGGAAACTAAATAGATGATGATGACGTCACACTAAGAAGTATTAACGTAAAGGATTCGGAAGAGTGAGCAGAGGTTGGGATAGCTTAGTTGGCTGAGCACCTAGCGCAAGTATTACTGTACACGGCCGTATTTTTCTTTCTACTAATATGTATAACTTCATTAGCAGGATGTTTATACCTGGGAATTGAATTGGTTGCTGCCGCCGATTTAATCGGGCCAATTCCACTAATGTCATAATTTTTATCCGAGGAAACGAAGACACATCTGTCAGAAATTGATATTTATCTCTTGGATAATGATAGACAACGTTGGTAAAATTCTTAAGTAAGTTATTTTAAAATTAAGCACCCAATAAGGATGAATATAAAGTCCCAGTGGCACTCCCATCCTTTTCATTATAATGAAAATTCTTTGTGAAAGAGAAAGGTTCCACCTTCGTAAAAATTCAATCATTTTCTAGATTTTAATATTTGAGTGGGTAGCCAACTTTTGGGTTTTAATAATGAATGTCCTTTACTCTTTCGTGGACCACAATTCCCAGCCCACTCATGTTTGTATTTCGGCTTATATCAAATTAATTTGTATGGAACCATCGAAAGTTGCTGAAAAACAGCGCGTTTTTGTCTGTTGGGAAAAGAGTGACGTTGTTCCACGTTGTGCACAATCCACGGTTCAATTATCTTTAAACACACCTATGAGATTTGGGATATTTTTGTTCTTTATTGTAGCAACCGAGTTGATTGACCAGATGGAAGGGTCATCGCTATCACAGATATTAACATAGAAACTCCATGTTGAGTTTAGGTGCTAAAATCGGGACCTTATTGAGTGTTGTAACTAAGCATCCAAATTTAGTCAGGTCTAGATTTCTAGAGAAAATATTAATCAGCTTTTTACAATTTTGATATGAAACCGATTGATATTTCTATAAACAGATTTAAACACTGATATCTCAGTAGATTCACCATTCGGTAAAGGTAAAGTCACAGGTTTGAATCCAAGGCACGCAACACTGTCTTTTCCTAATCATATCGAGCTTTTGGGTAAAAGATACAGCGACTAAGAAACTCTTGCTGTTAAGAAAAAGACGGATATTATAAACGAAAGTACCAACAGGTTGTTTATGGTTGGCGTCGTTGGCTAGTTCGAGGTCGCGGGACTCCTTCTCCAGCCGGTACTTGCGCTCCAAATACCCCTCATAGAGAGACGCAAAGACCATCAGGATTCCCACCAGCGCCATCACAGTTCTGTAATTAGAAATCGTAATTAGGCAAAATGTGCTGACTGTCCCTTACAGCTGACTTTACAAACTCTGGTCCGGTAGACCGGGTAGGTATAGATAAGGTGACAGGCAGTAGTCTTTTCATGTCCTCTATACTTCGCAGACCACGTTAAACTGTCTAAGCCAATTTGAGGCCTACCGATGACAGGATAAACTGTGACACCAAATTGGCTAATAGCCTCACGAGAGAAGAAGAAGAATGATCCTCCGGACTTTTCACAATACTAAAATATGAATGATGACTAGAAAGATGAGAAGCACGTAAAGTTTATGATGTTGCTCGATACATAAAAATGGCGACATTATTCGACAACGATACCCTAAAAAGGAATATCTCAGCGTATTGCTCCTAGTAAAAGCAATTAATTCAGCGATATTTCTGTAATAAATTGGTTTAACAATATGAATGTAGTTAAGGATGAATTGCAATATGAAAATAGCCATTAGTTGATAGCGGCAAAACTTTAACGTGATTTAAAATTGAACAGCTTCCAAGCTCTTGTTATCATGCAAGCACGGCGACGACCAGAGAGGCTCTAACAAGACTCTTGGCACACGTTCAGAGTCTTGTTTAACAACTGTTATTTTGGCAAACTAGCACTTCAGCAATACCTAGTTTGGCTTTTAGTGTTAAAAACGGCCAGATACTTAGCATTTACATTGGAAATATAAAATCCGAAGGCTGTGTTTATTCTTAGCTCATATTTTGCAGCTTACTGTCTGTCCGCTTACGCTGATCAGAGCAGTGCGTCATTCAATGAGCGGATGACCGCTAAGCGAAAAGAATCTAACTCTAATATAGTTAGCTGCAAATTGTAAGCCTTGTGTGAAATTAGCTTATCTGTATGAGTGCAGAGTAAAGAAGCTCTAATTGCTAGCTTTGTTACCATTCCAGGATCCAGCTCTGAAATTATTTTTAAATCCCGCATGCTAATGGTCTCCGCGTTTTTATAAGAAGCAATTTAATTCTAGTGTCTTTTGGTTTTTGTTTATGGAAATATGGATGAAATATGTGACCACACATACGTTATTATATAGTGTCCATAGGTAATAATGAAGTAACCCAAAATATGTTAGTAATATTATTGACATGTGAAAGTCGTACGAAAATCAGAAGAAAGGGATTATTGCGAAAGTCCTAATTAGTGATGGAATAAAGCTGAATATTTATAAAATATTTTACTTATACGATTCACAAATTATAGGGTTTTTGACAATTTTATGTGAATGGAAAGAGATGACGACAGATATCTAAGACCCCCGCAGTCTTGCCATTTTTAGTATCAGCGATTAGTGACTTAAGCTTTTTGGAAACCCAATACATCGATTGTACACTGAAATGAGATGAGTGATTACCGCGAACGAACATAATGAGTTGCCGAAACTCGATGCAACATCGATCACGGCTGCATTAGGTAGTCTGCGGGAGCACTTAGCTTTCAGACATTTAGTAGATACGTTTATGCATAAGGGCCTTACAAAGTAAATTTATTTTCTTAATCATCGTAAAAATACGAGTTAGTTTTAGTACAAATAAAATCTTGAGTGCTGATTGGCTAGCCTTAGTGTTGATTTATAGTTTCACAGAGTTACATAAATGAGTATATACCAGTATATTACAGTTCCATGTCTTTCTAATTTGAGATAACTAGGATTGATAAATAATTTTGAAGGCCTCAGTTATCTTTTGAAATAAATCCTGGAATATATTATAAAATAGGTTTACAAAATGTAAAATGATATACGTTAAAATATAATATAATTACTACGTGACGAACTTAGGTAGAGCAATCTCAATATTTAGTTTGCAACCAAATAATGGAAAGCAAAACAATCACAAAACTCTGGAATTATATTTGGCAACAACGAGAGACGAATAGAGTGGTGCTGTCAGTTTGGATTCGGCAATCAGCTTAGCCGTCAGTTCGAAAGATTCATACCTAGTAGCTAAACCATGGATGTAGGAAGTATATCAAGCCAAACGGTGGTCTCGATTTTTGAAAAGTGACCGTTACTCTCGTTGATTTGTAACTGGAATCTATGCAATTATCCCGAAAATAGCCAGGATGAAAGCAAAATGTTCTTAGGTTTCCCAAATATTTAAAACTATGCAGTCATCCTAGGATTTTCGTAATGATTCACTTCTTATTTTGCTGCAATATGGATGACACGTTGCGGTTATGAAATAAACTTTGCATTTCTAATTAATTAATTATTTTAATATCAAATGCGTCCACGTGAAAAAAGTTAATAACTACATAATAGCATACAATTATTTAAGATGCTGTTAAATAATTGTATGCATGTTTTGGCTGCATTCATTAGTATACGGCCATGACATGCCTAATTATTATATTTTGATTGCACACATGTTTATTCGTAACTAAGTTATATTACACTTAAGTTCATAGTCATGTTATTGTAATATCCATAATTTGAATAATTATTTAACCTCTTAAGATTAAGAACAGTTCGCTTCGTAGCAGAAAACGGCTTTTTATTTCAAAATTAACTAAGATATCAAGAAATGGTTGGTACCTTCTTGTTATAACAAGGTTTCTCACGACAAGTCAGCCGACCTTTTCCCTTTTTCTTAATTACAATTTGTATATTTAATGAAGAGTCATGAAAAAAATTAAGCGGGGTGTTATGTTTTAATTTTCATTTAAATATCAAATTGATAGTCATTTTTTAGCATTAAAAATGTCCTCGTTGTTATAGATCATCGTTGGTAGGTGTGATAATCTACTTACGGTATTTCAACGATTATTATAATGAGATGAATAAATTCGATAGTGACGTTGACGTATATTAGAAATACTTAGATGAATAAGTAAATATAAGATGTTTACAGTCAGTCAAGAAAGTCATGAAAATAAGATTTCGGGAACTAGTACTTTTGCACTTAAGTTTAACTGTTGTAACTTTAAGTACTTTGATAGTAATTTAGTCTTGCCAGTACAAGCTAAAATACTTGTTCTCAAAATATTATTTTCGTGACTTTCTGGACAGACTGTAGTTTTTATCTTAGTTAATTGGTATACACGCGAAAGTACAAAATAGTACGTCTCACAATAATATTTCTAATGTGTCTGGTATAGGCAAGTGAACAGGTATTGTCAGTAACTATAACAGCTGCTTTTACAAATACAATTTTTAAATTTTGCTTCATAATATTTCTGGTACAAAAACCTGGTCTCAGATTAGTCAAGAGGGATACTTATATTCAACATTCTACTCTGGCCAAAATATGTGAAGCAAATCTAAAAGTTGTCGCAAAACGTGAACATGAGCAAGCGCGCTCTGAAATAAATGAGAAATAGTTTGACAAGCTGCGCAAATTTCATAACTGTGACAAACTTCAGCGTTTCAAAATAATTAACTGAAGTCAACGGACATTGAATTCACGCCATAGTTGTTCGCTTCACTTCTTCAACTTAGTACGAAACCCTCACATTTAAACACAAATTGTTTAGGAAAATAGCCGAAAATGCGGACAAATTCTTGGGTTTTCATGTCAAGCACAACAACTCAGCAATAGATAAACAAAGCCTAATCTGTCCTCAAGGCAAGCAACGATCAAAATACCTGCATCAAGTACTTACATCTTTTGAAGTGTGATAATCATCATTATTTAAAGCACAAAGGACCTTGCAATGTTCACGTTTATTATTCATGTGCAATTCACTCATCCCTTTGGAATTAAGCATTTCGAACTGAGCCCTTTTATTCATTAATTTTTTATGTTATCGTAAGAGCTTATCAAACGGACGCACAGCTGACTTTGACGTTTTAAGATTAATTGTCACTCCTATAAAGGAAAATATCGTGAAGTAAAAAGCACACCTGAGACATGTCATGATGGTGTGTAAAGCCACGTCAACAGACTACGGGTATTTAAACTCTGACACTAGTTGGTTTATCAACCACATAAGAAGAACAACCAACAATAACTATCTTCCTACCTGATGGGGCAGGCAAAGGTGTAAACAGTTGTAGACCCACATTTCACCAATGTTGATATTAAGTCCCATGTGAGAGTGAGCTTATTGACATCTAACGGGCAGAATTCCAAACTCCAGGCTGCTACTGAGAATTTCCTAACAGAAAAACCCAATAACACTCTGCCGGACCTGGGAATCGAGTTCAGAACCTCGTGCTCAGCAGTCGCGCTTGGGACCACTACACCAACGAGGTAATTACTTAGAGGCAAACGTTAAAATACATAAAAATATTCTCCTATGTATAGCACACAGAAATAAGAAAGAATGTACAGCACATATAACACATACTGTCGGTCACATATTTATTGTGGCTCGGGTCAGGCCAGCTATTATTGGCCACACTAAATCCGTCCGGAGGCACTTGATTTTGTCTTTACGACGACTTTCTGATCGAAATGGTTCAGATTGTTAATGGTTAACAGCTTTATTGGTGCCAGAGGGTAGGCACTTTAATCAATTGATTTATTGGATTGTATAAAAAGTATCTACCACCTTCATGTCATACTTACTAAATGCATACCAAATAAAAGCAAATAAGGATGTAATTTACTTATGTCACAAGTGAGATGTTTATTATTGATAAAGGGCCTAAAAGGGAGGAGACTTATGCCATTCAGTTGTAAAATATGATAATGATTATCATTTGCGTCACGTAGTCAGCATACTAAATTAACTTTTGGATATGAAGGCTCGATTGCACCAACTTAGCTTTAACCGTAACCAACGTGTTACCGTGACTTTTTCACAGAATTTGCGTTGAAGAGCTGTCAAAATAATAAAGTAACACGCCGGTATTGGTTTAGGTTATGTTGGTGCAACCGAGCCTTATTCACGTCGTTATCTGTTCAGGGATGTATAGAGTCTATACATCCCCGAACAGATAACGACGTGCTATACTATAGACGACGATCTAGTTGTTAGAGGTGTGGCGTGTATTGTAGTTGACTCACTCAGCCTACAAAAAGCCTGCCTTCCAGCAAGGTCCCATCAGGTCCCACGAGAATCTCTAGGCCTAAGTTAGTTATGCCAGACCCAGTTAGGTTAAAAAAACTTGACCTTTTTTTACCCCTGATATGTTGACCAACGACCTACGTTAATAATTTAAATTAAAATAAAATTTTCAATAGTACCCAAGTATCTGCATCTTAGGGTCCTTGAACAGGTCATAGTCTCCAGGCACTGGTCGCACATTGAGGGTGTCGAAGGACGCGTGGAGTCCAGCGGCCGACGCCTGCGCAGCCGCGGCGTCCTCAGCGGATTTCAACAATGTGGTGATTGCGCTTGCGTCACACAACGCGGGCACGCATAACCCGACCAGCATCGATCTGCTCTGCATTTGGAAAAAGACTTCATTAGCATGGTATAGGATAAGGTAACTCAGTTTCTATTAAGGTTATGATACTGAGGCTATACTAGGAAAATACGATTAATTGGCTTTCCAGGCTAGGACACAGGCAAAGGATGACATTTAGACTAAACGTAATTATCAGCAACGATGCTCGATCAGCCTTGAAAGATGTAATCCATTACAACATCATTAAAGGCCGATTTATCAATCATCAGACATTTTTTTATCAGTAGAATAAACTAAACCCACGATTGAAAAATCAGCCCTGAGTCAAAATGACAGTTTTTTTTTTGTTTCTTGCTTTTATTTGTTATTGTATTGGAACCACCTGCTTCACACACCTACATATTGATCTGTATGTGACGCCGGTGGTTCCAGTCGACATTTGACAAGAAAAGCATTATATAATACATAACCATTAACTGAAAGAGGATCATTTGTAAAACATCTGTCAGTGACAGTGTAAGCTAATAGTATGAACATTCAATATAAACAATCGCTAAATATAATTTAATTGTTAGGTATATGTTGTGCAAGTGATGATATTGCTCAAACGACTTTGTTTTTCTTCCAACCTGCGTTATAAAAATGGCAATCAACATAAAGGTCAGTCAAGGAAACGGAGGCCTGGGTCATCAATTATAAAAAATATGACAGCGCGCGTTTGAAAGGTTATCCATCATTATCCTGGCAACACATTGGATCCAACAAAACAAGCCAACGCTGGCTCTGGTTCAAACATTGGCCAGATTGAGTGGACATTATTTCATTGGTAATATCTTAGGATTTCGCGACCACTACACATTATAATAAAACAACTTTTAACCGGATTAATCGCGTGTGCTATTGGTTTTTGTTTTTCCTGACATTTCACTTTGCAGCGTTCGTGGTCGCAGGATGACTAAAAAGTTGTTTTATTATAATTATTTCATTGATCTCAATAATAGCTGTATTCTAAAACGATACACTGGAAAAAATCCTGTGTAAAAACCCCATACCTGCATCGAAATTGTATTAGAAGCAGCAGATTGCATTTAGAAGTTATGGTGGAATAAAGAAACCCACAAATATACATACATTTATACATGAAACCTAATAAAAACATAACACTACTTTTTTTGGGCAGTAGCGTAAAAATATGAATCAATTGGCTTAATGTTTGAACGAACGTTAGTGTTCCAGTGTTGCTCAATGCACCATTCATTACGCGAGCAGATAATTATCACCGGGTGACCTTTGCGTAATACTTGTTCATCGATAATTGAATTTTGGTCACTGTGACAGCTAGTCTCACGATTTATAAACGTTAAAATTGTGTTTGAGTCAGTTTCTGTCCCTGTTTATCGAACAAAGATCGAAGCACCAAAATTTTTTTAGGGCCTAATTAAATCCATCCAATGTTTGAACCAAAGCTGGTGTACCAGTATTGCTCAATGCACCATTCATTAAACGAGCAGATATCACTGGGTGACCTTTGCGTAAGCTTGGTCTTCGTAATTGAACGTCAGTCAACGTGACGAATGCTCGCACACGATGTATCGGTGTCGGAACAGCCGACACATGGAGGTTCCCACCGCTTTTCTTAGCCTTCAACGCATTACGTAGGTACGTACGTACACAAATAAACGTAAGGGAATTGTTTTTAAGAAGTGCGAGTTTTTAAACTATGTTTTGTAAAAAAATCTAACATTCAAAGTTTTATTTTATCTTTTTCCTTTTGCTTTCTCTTTAATCTTTAGAAATATGATGTCTACTTGCATTTGGTATCTAGTTTTGTTAATACTTAAGCGGCAAATATACGAAATTAACAACTAAACATGTAGTATGTATTTATAGTATTTATCAGCATGCATTTTTAATAACCTACATTTTGTTCGCCTAGCACGTGATTAAATAAAATGACCCCTTCAGTCCCAGTGTCAAAATTACATAGTGTAGACTATAATTCCTGGTCATTATCACTCATTAGCCACTATGTTTTGACATTATGTGGTCGCTAAAGCGGTATGCGTCAAACTTCAAATTGCAGTTGATAATAATTATATTTTCACTCCCGTTGTCTAATATGATTGCCCAAAAATAGAGTTTCGTGAAAATTAACTTTTTTACCCTTGTGCATTTATATATTATTTAGAACAAAATCCAAGACACATTATCTACAATCTTCTCCTTTCGCAATATTAGTAGGGATACGTTACGTGTCCAAGTTCGATATCTCGTTAATAAATGTTGATTCATCCGCACCGCTCGTGACCCCAAGGGATGAAAACTTTCTGACCATCATTAATCTATGTTGAGTATATTATTTTCTTATTTACGAGTATTGCTTTTAGGGCTATTGCTTATGCTTTGGTACTTGCAGTAAAAAAATGGGGTATATTAAATATTATATCCTGATAAGTTTTGAAATCCATTCGAATTAATACTAAATATAGTAATTAGTAATTAATTCAAATGCATTTACAAAACTTATCAGGCGGTTATAGATAGAGATGTATTTCGCACGATAGTTGGGGTTTCATTTTTAGGTATATGAGAAATTTTGTCTGCTAATACTTACATAAACTACAGGGATAGGCAGATTTCGACTTCCTACAATTCTAACATATCTTTCACTTCATCTATGTTCATTAGCCTAATCATGCATGCTCGTCTATTTAGGTTGTTCTTGACCTGTTCTTTTTTTAATACGTCAGCAATTTGATTGCGGTACCTACTTATCACGCTGTTCCTCACTCACTCTTTCAAAGTTACTCATCATTTACTTCTGAAAGCACTCATCTCTACTGTATCGATGCTACTTACATGTTCCTTCTACCAAACCCAACCACATAATTATTATCTGCATTACGATTAAAAATAATATAAGACGATTTAATTTCTTACGCTTTGCTACTTAAAACATTTTTTTTTGACTATACCCAATTTACCCGATAATCCTATAGGCAATTATATCATTGGTTTTTATTAAAACTCGAACCTTCCTACGTTAGTACGTTATCGATAGTAGTTTAAGTTAACGTTTATTACGGTCATATGAATTCATATCATGGCTTTAAGGGCCGTTAACTACATTTACGGGAAGCGAAAATAGGATCAAGGCAAATGGTTTTGGGAAAATCTTCCCACAATACCATTGGGCAGTCGCTTCGTTACTTTATATCTACCACGGAAATATACGGGAAAAAATTTTTCATACACGGATCAAGAAAAGTATTAGGTTTTTAAGTTAACACTCTTTTTAAATTGGTTTCGTTACCCTCGCAGTCAAAAATTAAACAGTTTTTGTATAACAACTTTCGTAAGACACATTCGTATTAATCGTTCAACGGTTATTACTCACTTGCATTCTTCGGGATTGCCCGACTGGAACTAAGGGCTCCGTTCGAGTTTGAAACTAATCAGGTTCAACGCTCAACGGTTTATTCATTACCCGATTATTTACTAATTACCCGAGACATACTTTACGGCTCCATTGACACTTTATTGTTAGAACTTAGGACATATTGATGTTCTCAAATGAAGGTGCAAGTTGACCCAAAAACAATTTAATGTTCATAGTTTATTAGTCGCTAGATTACCTATTTAGAACACTATCAAAAAGCAAGCGCTGCTTCGCCCAATTCATTATGCATCGGAGCAGTATGTCCTTTTCTTCCAAATTCTCTATTAGCCGTTATCTCAGTAATCACATCCTTTCTAGCCATAATATTTTTCACAAAATCCATCCATCGTTTTCTTGGTATTCCTCTAATATTTAACTTTCCTCGTTACATGATCCTCATTCCTCAACATCACATAGGAACCAATACAATGACAAATAATTTCCTCTCAACTTCTCAATCGCTGGCGTCACTTTCAGAGTCCACCTTACGTACTTATTACCAAAGTAAAAAGAAAATCATTTCTTCCTTAAATACTCATTCCTAAAGAAATTCGCTCATTCCTTAGCATGCGATCCGTGAAGGTTGAATAGTAGCAACCTATTTGGAGCAGAGCATTTATTAGAAACTAGTATATTTTCAGGCAACACTACGGGGAATATAGGTACCACGGTACCAACATAACAAATTAAGTTGACTCTATGGTCAAGGAACTTTCCCCGCGAGGTAGTAAAACTTTTATATTAAACTTCCCTGACATAAGGGTGAATTAGGCACACACTACACGGCCTGAGGCAAGTTGTTTTGTGTTATTTATCTTTTGTGCTTACACCGTAATATTCAGGAATTTTGTGTGTGTTTAGTGGTTGTAAATAGTTTGTGTTTCCTTATTTTTTTTGACTTATAAGTTGTTGTTTTTGGCCATGTAAGCTTATATAAGAGTAAATGACCCACCTACCTAACATTTGTTTAAAATAAATGGACATAGTATTTTTGCTAATTCTTTTGGAGCATTCATTTACATAGTTAGCCTCTAGAGGTCAAATAAAATCATGCAATCGGAATGAATACTCATCATTAAAATATGCTTAGTCATCCAGGGAAAGTTTGAACTTCACGCAAAACGCATCTTCCATCAAAGAGAAAGCAAAAATACTATTTGCTTCTAACAGCAATCGGTTTTAATCGTTAGAAACTATTTAGGTACATAAAAACTAACTTTTAATAAGAAATCTCGTATATCTTTTTTACCGCTTTAAGGTATATTTAAATAAAGGAATTAGGTAGATGAAATACTATATGTTTTAAAAATCTGTAATCTGACTAATCTAAAGACATTTTTGTAGACTTTTAGCTCTTTCTGGGTGACATTGCGCAAATCTGAATACATTATGGTCAGTCAGCTTATGTATCTTGTATCTACCAGTATTTTACATGAAGCGCTGCTCCTATCTGACCACCACAAAAAAGATATATTGTGGTAAGACTGGTTTTCAGACTTTCAGGCATCTGACTACCCGTAACGTTATTCGGGTGGCACAGGTTCGATTACTGCTCACAACCGTATTTTTTTGCATTTGGAATATTTTACGATACCAATACTTTGCATGAAAATTAAATTTTGACTCGCTACATCGCCGCGGGCTCAGCACATGATTAACCCTTTGGCTCAGCCACGTACAAATACGTACTTCACTATAAAAATCTATTGTATCTGCTAATTAGCGAGCCAACAGATTAAGGGCTCCGTTCGAGTTCGAAACTAGTCGGGCAATCCCGAACATTGCGCGTGAGTAATAACCGTTAAACAAAAATTAATATGAACATTCAAATCCTTAAAAACTATATTACCTGTGGCAGATGGTCATTATCCACGGTAAGGTTGATCTTGGCGACGTAGAAGGTGGCGCGAAAGGGCGGCGTCTGCGCATAGTACTCGGCGAGCTGCAGGTCCCGGCACGCAATCTGCGAGCCCAGCCAGTACTCGTTCCCGAACAACACGTTAGGGGTGTACTGGCCAGACGCGTCGAATACTGGAAATTGGAGAACATAAGTTAGTAAATATTCACATTACAGATAAAGTTTAACTTCAAACTACTACATACTTAGTACGATTCATTTTAATTTATACTCGACCTGAAAATCATTATTAAATATAGGTACCCACTCTAATTATTACCTATATCTTATAGCAATAAGGCCTACGTCACAATTTTTTTTTATTTTTTTTTTAAACGGTGCCCCACACTAGGATTTACTTCCTGTATCGTGGGTGCGTTTACAGACATATAATCTCACAAGCACAAACACACCCAGACCCGGAGCAATTATCTATAGATCGTACAAATATTTGCTCCGTGCAGTAATCGAACCTGCGACACGCAGCGCAGCAGTCGGTCTCTCAACCACTGCGCCAACCGCGCTGTCGCAATATTTTAACAATGTCTGTAGGTATATTGATTTTAAGATCCTTTACAATCAATTAAATTCAACTTTATTTGCAAGCTTTTATATTGCTCACAAGAATTTCATGGTCACGTGATCGATATTAGTCTTAAGTTTTTTTTTTTTAAGAAACTTCCTTAAGAAGCCTTCTTTGGAATGGTGTAAACAATATGTACATACGATTGCAGCAAACGCGGGTCATTTGCTGTTAGTTATTGAAGAAATCCATTGTCTATCACCGAAGATCTACATCAGATCCTAACATATTATATACAAAAACCTTTCCTGAACAATATATATAACCAAAACCCAATCACAATCGAATCAGTAGTTTTTGAGAAACTCGCGGACATAAAAACGTACATACATATGGGTCGAATTCAAACCTAATTATTTGAAGTCGGTTAAAAAGAAAAAATGCTTCCACTACCTCAAGGCAGAGTTGCTACGAATATAAACTGAGGTCTATAAACGTAACCAGCAAGGAATGGGGACATTGCCCAGCTTTTCTACAGAAAATCTTTAAAAATTTACCTCCGTAACAATTTTACATAAGTTGCAACGGAACCTTAGCGTTAAATAATTCACAACACGAAAATGTTTTCTCTGGTAAACTGGTTAAGCTACGTTAACGGCCCAGGCTTGCAAAGACAGGCTATCTAAATTTTACTTTGTCTGCTCCCTGAGGAAATGCGCTGTGTAACTATGCAAGCTAGAATACAAAATGTCCTTTATCATATCACAGGACCTTAAGTAACTATAAACCTATCAAATGTTATCTAAATCAGTTCACAAAAATTTATAACTTTAGAGTTCGCTGTTTATGCGTTAATGATTTTCAAAAGATTTATCTGTAAATCTGTTGAGTTCAGGTTTTGCATGACTGATAAAAAAACATACAAACACTCATATTTATTTAAGATTGAACTGATGAACGCTGACGAAAGTGCTGCCCATATGACGGAATACTGGGCTAACACAATATGAATCGTGCCACCAATACTATATAGAAGAAGAAGTATAATTTAATAAAAATATTCAAAATACATAAAAAACTTTAGAGAATACTAAATTACATATTGAATACTTGTGAATTCAGAAGAATTCCGGCCGAGTAAACCAAGTATTTCTTAAATATTTTAAGAATAAATTTATTATTTACATAAATCTAGTACCGTAAGAGAATCCACGAAAGAAAGTCTCTGAATATAATAAAACGTCTCTTTGGTTCAAATTATACTAAATTCTCCTTCATCACGGCATAAGCTTACAGTAAAGAGACAGTTCAAATTAAGCTAAAGCAAAGAGGGAGCTAATACAAATTTGATAATTTGAAACGACCAGAATCCCAACGACAGCAATTATGCTGACATAATAATGGCACAGGTCTCAGAATGAAAATTACCTTCATTTATATATCAACAAACAGGGGAATGATAATTCAATTCTATGAACGAACAGTTTAATTTCTTAAAATAAAAGACGGCGTTTATTCCCATATCATAATTAAAGTAATCACAGATAATTTAGTCATTCTACAAAATAGGTATTACAATTCTATTTCCATTTAATATTGTAAGTTTAGAGTTCGCTAAGCATGCGTTAATGCTTTCAAAGATTTATCTTTAATTGTTAAGGTAATTGCGTTTTTACTACATTGTATTAACTGCAAAGTTAGTCGTGTCGGTTCGGTCACCTGTATAGGGACTGAATAGATAGCAATGACGTCGCCAAAAGAAAGTGTTAAAATATGGATGAAGAATTCGCGGTGGTGAGCAGAGGTCGAGATAGCTTAGTGGTTCTGACTCTCAGGCGCTCTGGCGCCTGGAGTATTTATCCGGGAGGCGCAGGTGCGAATCCTGCTCGCGACCGTATTCGTTTTCCATTTAATACAATAACTTTAGAGTTCGCAAAGCATGCGTTGATGCTTATCAAAGATTTATCTTTAATTAGGTCGTGTATCGTGTACAAATTTTATGATAAAATACATATTCAAGTGAGAAAATCTCGATACGCATTCAGTAAGAAATGTGATTAAATCTCGGATACAACGCTAAGGTTAGTGAAAGCCATTCTAGCAGATTGCCCATCACTATAAATTCTTGTATGCCGTGACAAAATGTCCTGTAACACTCGACGTTACAGGAAAATATTAACAAATAAAATTCTTTCATCTTCAATAAATTTAGATCAACATTCCTTGTTGTCTTTTATTTCCGAGTTTTGTGATTTCTCGTATCTTTTTATATACATAGTTAATTAATAAAAAAATAAACGTAATGCTAAGTGATGTCTTCATACAAAACCACGTCTATCTTATCGAAGTCCGTACGGTGTAGTTCGCTTTAATACCAAGAATTAGACGAAGAAGATCGTTTCATAAATCCTTAATTCAGCCATTAACAGGGTGACCCCGACGTTTAAAAATATTACTCTCTTTGCTTTCTCTTTTATTTGTACCCTCAAAGATTATTCATGAACCAAGTTAAGTGTAGTTGAGCTTTTATGGCAAATAATAGCTTTAAGCTTGTTTTTACTATCTTTAACTTCTTAATTGATAACCGACAAGTAAGAGTCAAGCTGTAAATAAACTAATTAAGAACTTTGTCTCCGATAAACGTGATTCAATATAATTATATAAATCTGTTTACAGTCTCGATGGGATTACGGAAGTTTCCGTGGACGGCCGGACGGATACGGGCGATGCGGCGCGTGATCTCGAGATCCCGCCGATGTGAACTGCAGCACCATCCCACTGATTTATAGCCTTCAGACTTATTAATTCAGTGATATACTACACTCTCTAGATGAGACCCCGCAGGAGCCACTATCTATTTTCTATGTCGTAAGTGTTATTATAACCCCCTGTGGTGTAAGCGCGTTTGTAAAGAAGTTTTGAGATGCACTCAATTTTTACCAGACTTTAAAAGGTAGAAAGCGCGCTCTCAATAAATGTTGCATACGGCTCCTTTCAAAAGCGGCTTCAACATTATTTTGTGCAATTTATGAAGCGGAACCTATGATTTCAGCTTTATATTAGTTTACTTCGAAAGCACACCGGCGGCAGCTGTTGCAACGGTCCAAAATTTCGTTTCTATTACAGCTTTTACGGTGGCGGAAACTACAAATGTAACCCAGGTGGCTATAAAGGAGAACGTTAAACAAGATTCGTACAGCAACCATAAAACATCAGTTCAGATATTAAATCATGTAAAGCCTATTCCGAATGACATTTTTATCTGTGAATACGGATGAAAACCAATGTTCTTAGCGGGACATTTGAATAAATGTAGCCCTCTTTGTGATAAATTTGCCGTTGGAGGGTCATTGTTATAATGTAGAGCTAAAGTCAGAGTAACTCTATTACCTGTTTGTTTTATGTAGTTTCTTGTGTTAGCTATGACACTGCTTAGTAACAAAAAGTTTATGACGTATGTTTTCAGTTGTTTTAGTTGTTATGCATATTAATAGCAACGGCTATTAATAAGTTAAAATGTTTGAATTTCAGGTTTAGACTGCTTTAAGGCAATTGTTTGCAAAAGCATAGCCTCTCTGATGCGTCACGTGCGGGACAGCACCAGCAGCCTCCTAAACACAATAGTATACTTAAAGGGTCGATTATCCAATGGTGCGACACTGGAGCACCATAGATATACTTAAAGGATCCAGGCCGATTATGTAGATATAAGGTAGAAAATTGACTAACATAGTTTTAAGTCCATACTAACAATATGTATAGTCGACCATACAATTGCTTTACCACCCTAATGCTGAATTTCGTTTGCACATCATAATATGACAAGGTCTATTTTCGCTTACAAGATCAAAGTGTCAGTCAGATACTGTCAACCTTATTGACATTTAAATTTACTGGAAGTTTTTGTGAAATATGGTAAAGCAATTTCGTGGTCGACTATACATGTACTTTGTGTGTGTCTAACTGAAATAAAAGTTATATTATTATATCGAATTGATCCACAGAAACCATCTTTAAATCCGTGAGTGTCATTAAGAGTTTCGCCAGAAACGATACTGTAAATGAATACCACTTCCAAGTGGTTTTGTGGTATTAATTTAATAAAGAGAACCTCTTGCGACACTTAGTGATTACAAAACTTTAGGTAACTCAACAACCGCTTAAATTGAACTACAATTACTTCGAACTTCAAATTGATTAATTACATAAAGTGGTCTATTCATTGCAACATATGTACATTTAGTATGAAGTACTCCAATATTGATTACTTTGTAAGTTGATATCAAACTTTGAACTAAGATATCTGTGGGTTGACACACAAAACCACAAAACTCGTAACACCCGGTGAAGCATTCACTACGAGTAAAGCCGGATCTACATATACTACTATATCAAATCTTATGAACACAGTAATGTAATATCTGGATCAAGCTACACACTGTACATAGTCTATTTGCTTTGTCTTTGGAGTTAATTGAGAATCTAACACGGCTATAAATAGATCATTTTGTATCTGAATTACATTTAATCAAAGCCTAACTCTCTCTGGTATTTAAAACGTAAAAAGGTACGTGAATAAACTGTTTGAATTACTTCGTGCTCCATTTGAATATCGTTTATAACAAATCGAATTCGTGTAGCGATCATTACGTAAGGTAAAAAATACAACCATTTTCTATATCAGAAACAAAATAAATGGAAGATGAAATGGAAACGAATATCTCGAAAGAGTGTTTTGGACTTTTTGGAATAGCCGAATGACAGAAAGAAAGATGGCTGCGAGCTATACGAAAGGGTTCCGTTTGAACCTTTGAGCAACAAGGTTCTAAAGGCGTGAATTTTACGTTTGTAGTAGAATCTCCTTTTGTGTGAATTCTTAAATTACCGCAGGTCCCTTTTGCGGTCGTCTTTGTATAAGGTCCATCTGGCAGGCCAGGGCAGACCTTAAAAACGCGTATACATTTGTCTCATAAAAAGGTCACATGTTACATATTTTAGGAACCCTTGTCAATGTCGGTTACATTCAATTTAAAGGAAAAACGGGGAAAATATGGTATTTAAGTGTTGTGTACATTTGTTTCCCAAGCTTGTAATTAAGCTGCGGTTGTGATTGCGTCGTCGACCGTCACCGTCACCGTCACCGTGGCGGAGCGCGGCTGACGCACGCGGCGTGTCGTATGCACCCGCAGTCACGGTCGGACAACGTCCCACTTTGCGGTCAATTCTGCACTTGCTTGAATATTTTTCTCTTGCTTATTACATAAGTAACGAAACATCTTACGATGAGTCGCTGATGATATTGATTATTTACTTGAATTCAGGGCGATTTCCATTTAAAATTGCGATGTGGCTCTATAAACACATCCTATAAATCATAACACATTTATAGCAACACGATCCACTAGATTCATTAAAAATACACCAGTGGGTATGACACTGTGGAGCTTTCTAAAAGCTTTTCGGTTTTCCACATGCAATCAAACCAAAAATACGGATAAGCGAGTCCGATAGAGTGGAACATGGCTAGGCAAGTTGAGTAGTATAGTTTGAATTAAATTGTGATGTTACTAAAATTAAATATAATGATTTCAGTTCTTCTTGCACATTTAATATGTATTATAGATGAGAAGCTAAGAAAAGCTAAACATATTATTTACATAACAAACAGAAGTTTTTTTTTTACCGGTAAGCTTTAGTATTTCTACACTTTAGTTAAATTAATATCCTAAAATAAAACACCCAGTCTAAGGCTATAATTCAAAAGGACACTACATTATTATTTTTGTACACATTTTCTGGAAACTTAAGACACTTGAATTTGTTACATTAATTGTGTTTATTTATAACTTCGTGGGATTTTCCTTTTATAAAAATATTTCGTGAGTTGACAAATCGGTGCAAGATACGGTTCGTTCCTAAACAAATATTTTAAAGGGCTCTCGGCTTCGTATATTTGTAATGGGATGAAAGTGAGTGAGGTGGGACTTAGGTACCTACAGACGTTAGAAAAAATAGGGAGTATTATACGCATCTACGGAGCTTTTGTATAATTTGAAATGATTTTACTTTTAGTAGCTAGGTAATAAAGTCGAGAATACATTATACCTATTAATATAATTTTCGTAATGTGTTAAAATTTCAAAAATGCTATATCTGTGTGATAATATTTACAAAAAAAAATACGGCTATGGTACGTAGCTATTTTTTTTCGGCTGTGTACTTTCGAACTTCTTTATTCAAATTCATTCCTTTTATTTCAAACAAATTTGTAAGTTTTTTTATAGCAAGTGAACTTATATGTTCTTTTGGGAAATAATTCCTTTAAATCACCTTTCAATATAATAAGCAACCTCTAAATATTTATAATTCAAACTATGACCACACTTTACAAAACAAAGCTTTATTACTGGAAATTTATAGCTGGAATGTGTGACAAATGCATAGGCAGCTCTCATTGCAAATTCTAATATTTTCATGACGTATTAGATGCGTTAATGAGTCATAAAAATTATATAATTTAAATACAAAATATGTAGTAATATTATAATTCTGTAGACACAATCATTCAAAGAAAGAAAGAAAGCTCATGAGTTTTCCTTCCGTTAATATCAGTAGATATTCACTGGCACCTAACAAATTCAACATAAAAAAACAGCAAATAATTTAATAAGTCTTTGTCAGGCTAACAAACACGACTGGGTCCATCCGTTCCACTTGCAGGCTGCCATTAAACATTTCATTACAAAGGATTGACGTGCACGTTGGGAAATATTGGGCAAATTCCTGTTAATTGACCGATTGGCTTACACCATTCAGTCGCTGCGTGGTTGCTGTGTTGCAACTGGCAACACAGATTGCAATGCGTGTTGATGTTCGTGTCAACATCTTTACAATAACGAGTAGTGGTATTGCTCAGTTCTGGTGGTACCATTTTGAGATGAACACAATAGCCTGTTCCCCAACAGGTTATTGTGTTTACCATTACTCGTGTGGTTTATACGTATATAGCAGTTAGAGGAACGGGTATAATGTATGTGGAAGACGGTACCTAATCGCATAGGGTGTTAAATTGAGTTAAGTATACAATTCTAGCACGTAGGTCCATAACAATGAAACGCTCTCATGTAAAACCTCTCCTGTTTATTTTCTATATAATATGTTGAGGTACTGATAAAAAAAATATTACTCAGTACAAAAGCATCCGAAAGTATTTCGAGATTTTTTTTAAACATTTGATTTATATTATAATAAAACAACTTTTAACCGGATTAATCGCGTGTATTATTGGTTTTTTTTTTGTTTTTCCTGACGTTTCGAACACTTTGCAGCGTTCGTGGTCGCAGGAGGACTAAGGACTACTACAAAAAAAAAAACAATAATACACGCGATTAATCCGGTTAAAAGTTGTTTTATTATAATGTGTAGTGATCGCGCAAACCTAAGATATTACTATTTGATTTATATATTTAATAAACAAAAAGTCAAAAAAAACAGTCATAAGTAAAACAATGTTACTTTTACTTATTACTGTGTTTTTACTCTCTAAATGGCGTTATGGACTAAGGCCGTTCTTAATGATTAAATTTATTAATGATTAATTAGTACCTACGTCCTTTATTGTCAGGTATATATCATGAATGTCTACCGAACTCTTAGCGTCTAAAATAGTTCTCCACCAACCGATACAGAGGCTCCTAAATCGCCAAGTGTGCACCTATTTGTCTGTCAAAAACGCGAGGTTATGAAGACATGATTAAGTGAATTGTATTCTTTTTTTAAAAGGAATAAATGTCTTAAACGTAATAAGTTAAAAAAAAAGGTCTTTTTAGGAGTTTTGGAATACTGTCAATGTCGGTAACAGAACAAATAATTTTTATATTAATGTCAGTCAAGGTTTCAACTAGTTCCGGGTTCTGACCAAAACGTTACGTAATTAGTTTATTAAAGCTCCTTATAATTGTTTAGCCTAGTAAAAAATACATCAATAATAACGATGGAATAAGCAGCTTAGTGTTACAGGTGTACGCTACCAAAAATCTCCTGTGAAGTTATAATTTTTAATTACCTATAGAAAAATAAAATACAAGTGACTGAACTGACACTACTAACAGTCGGAGCAGAAGTAACCTAAGCCATCTGCTTAGGTGGCAGAGCGCCTGGAGTATTTATCCGAGAGGCGCAAGTTCAAATCCTAATCACGACCGTATTTTTCTTTCCCTAAGAATATGTTATCGCAACGCATGCCTCGTTGGTCTAGTGGTCCCAAGCTTGACTACTGAGCATAAGGTCTCGGATTCGATTCCCGGGTCGGGAAATTTAAATGAATTCTCGGGTTGCTAGCCCGGAGTTTGGAATTGTGTCCGGTAGCTGGCAATAGGCTCACTACCTCTTACAAGGGACTTAATAACTGCATCGGTGAAATGTGGGTGTATAAAAGTTTCCAGTCTCAGCCTACTCCTTCCGGCAATACAGGCGTGTGGTTATGTGTTATGTTATGCAACACATGCGATAATGCGTTTGAAAGATTTATCTGTAACTTTAAAAAGCACAATTTCGAAACCATACTCCTTTTGACGAAACTTTTTGGCAAGCCACAGCCAAACCACTTAACTACGGCAATAATGTTTTTAATGGAACAATGTTGACCAGCCCGCACGCGACATGATCAAATTATAGTGGCTTGTAACCCCATTACTCGACATAACCTATACTCAGAGTTCAATCGGTGTTGTCATCCTAATTATACATTGCGTTAACAAACGCTTTCATTGAGCATAATTGACTGCTATCTATTAATACCATAAACGGATTAAATGAGGGGCGATAAGATTAATAGGTAGTGTACTCGACCTTATAAGAACCATGATTAGTATCTGGAAGGCATTTAGGTGGGTGGCAAACTGCATATTACTAATCTGTGCAGTGCCGGATTAGCAAGAGTCAGCATTTCAGCAATTGCTGTGGGCAAAAACAATCTATCAAATAAGTTAAGGTATGTTATAACATCCGCTATCCTAAATGTAGTAAGTAGTTATTGTAAAAGTGAGAGCTAGCCACGTGGCCACACCATATAGAAGAACCGATGAGCCCTCGATTTTTTGTAGTGTTGCAGGTTGACAACACAACAAAAAATCGAGGGCCTCTTGTTCACACTTTCTACAGGCACCGTGCGTGCTTTATACAGCACTGAATCTGTGAACTGCAATGGAGTGTAACCTTGGTATCCTTAGAGCGTATCATCGTCCATCAATTTGTCATTAAATTAAAAGTGCATGAAAATTTAATTGATTTTGAATAAAATTTTCATGCTCGGTAAGTCAGTATTGAAGTGCAAAAAGGCCAGGTTGCATGTCAGCCAGGTTGCTTCATACTCATTAACTTAGTAGTTACTGTATTCATAACGGTATAATGATACCTCCGTTTTTTGGACGTTAACATTTCAGTTCTACGTAATGTGAAATTTCTTGACCAAATCACGGATCTTACCTAATTTCGTAATAAATAACAGTCTCAATTTTCCTCATATAACAGACTATTAATTTCATAACATAAGTACTAATAACAGTTACGGTTACTTTCCTCGAAGTGGTTAGCAGAGTATTATCGTATACACAACTAGCGACTCGCCCCGGTTTCGCACGGGTATAAATACTCGTAAATTGGAAAAAAGAGTGAAGTTATATTTATACGTAAGCCATGTAAATTTATTTTTCAGCAAATTCGTTACAAAAAAACTTAATTAGGCTTTATCTAATATATAACAATCACACGAGATTTTTCACAGTGTCCGTTATCGAACACCTCCGAAACAATATTTTGACCGATTTTTATGTTTTTTTTGTGTATATTCATATATTTATTTGGTAGGTCTGAGAATAGGTTTTAGGCTATTTTTATACCCCTAGGTGATAAGGATGACCCTGTCAGGAAAATTTGTATGGCAGAAAAACGTTTGCGGGCCACAGCTAGTTACATATATCATTTATCTAAACACTGGTGAAAACCGCATCAAAATCCGTTGCGTGGTTAGGGGGGAGTTAGCGAATAAACAGACAGACAAACGCGGAAAGCGACTTTGTTTTATACTATGTAGAGATACCACTACTTATCGATAACGTACAGCTTTCGGCATTGGTTCTCGAGCGTCGGAATTAAGTGAATGCAGCTCCAATTCCGAACTATAAACTTTTGTTACTGAAAAAGCAATTACAGGTTTGATCGACATGAAAATAAAAATGTCTGAACTGAACCACTTTCAAATAGAAACGGCTAAATTGGAGAAGGATAAGTCATATCAGCTATCTGATAATGTCTAATCTAAAATGTTGGTCTAGTGGTACCAAACGCGACTGCTGAGTTTGAGGTCTCAGTTTCGATTTCCGGATGTTATTGAGATTTTATGTTAGAAAATTTTCAGTAGCAGCCCGGAGGTTAGAATTGTGCTCGTTTGATACCAATAGGTTCTCGATCCATTACATAGGACAACAGGATTGGTGAAATGGTGTGTACAACTGTGGCAACCTCTGCCTATCCCTTCGGGAAATACAGGCGTATGTGAAACTACGTAAAATGTAAAAAAACAACACTATCATCTCA
This sequence comes from Xylocampa areola, assembly GCA_935421205.1. Taxonomy (NCBI): domain Eukaryota; kingdom Metazoa; phylum Arthropoda; class Insecta; order Lepidoptera; family Noctuidae; genus Xylocampa; species Xylocampa areola. The sequence goes on from OW285201.1 coordinate 15,322,047, forward strand.
TTTGAAATGCGAACAAGATGAAATTAATGTACAAAAATAAAATCACGCCTGTTTTTGTTTTTTTACTATCCTATTTTACTTGGGACAATGTAACGATTCTAACGACCCCATACATCTAAATCGGTTCAGGCATTTAGAAGTTATGATGGAATAATGAAACTCACAGACATACATACATACTTACAAAAAAGAACCCTATAAAACATAACACTCCTTTTTTGGGCAATCGCGTAAAAATAACAATACTGTACGATAATCATCGACATCCATATATATTCAATAACTCTATAAATAAGCGGTTGATGGAATAAGATTTACTCAGATTATATCACCGCAACCGTATCTTGTTTACCAAGAGCCGCCGATACGCCGCAGAGTGCGTGTGAGTGAAATGAATCGCTTACTTTCACGGGTTACTTATGAAATTCGCGATTTACACGTTATGAGGCGATTTGCGCAAGAGTCCGCCTCGGTGCGGCCGCAGCGCAGCGCTGTCGGCTGCGCGTGCGTACCTTACGTCACAAGCCGGTGCGCACGTTTCGTCACTTGCTAAGGTTCGTCTCTATAATAAAGAATAATTCTTTGACTTTTAATTAAACTGTTATGTAAGATTACTATGCCTACCATGTATAATTTATTTCCAAAATATGAAAGTCATATAATACGCTCTAGTTGCGTTTTCTAATCCACTTTAATATTTGGGACTATTAAGTTAACAATGACCGTATTACACACATTCATGACATTATGATATTATGTGAAATTAAACTGGTGTGTAATCTATTTATCAACTATTAGTTACATAGATGGTTTTGTTGGTTAGGGCATCACCTAACCAACAGAGATCGTGCCATCGCACGATCTCCATATCCGATATTTGCGTCACAGTGAGACTTTAGGCTGGTATATTTCAACATAATACGTATAAATATGTAAAGCATGTCTATGTATATGCCATATTTGTCAATCTAGATTTGATTATTCGTTAAAATTATATCGATTGTTCGTGAAGCAAGCAACCGGTAATTACGACACACAACAACTTGAACGGTGAACCAAAAGCATTCGTAAGTTACCACTGAATATAATACTTGAATGTGGCTAACAGGAAACCAATAAGCTATTTACACATAACCAGCCTAAAACTGGTAAGTACCTTTATCTTTACCTGTACCAGTACCTTTATCCTTATATATATAGGATCCAGGTTTCCTCAGGATGTTTTTCTGCACCGTACAGTCTGTGATGTATTTTCACTAATTGGAAATGACATTTAGTGACATTGGTAATTTAGTAAATGCCAGGTGCCGCTTTACCGAAAACCTTTGGCTTAAGCGACGGAACTTTATCCACTCGGTCACCACGACATTTACAGCAAAAAAAATCGAGAAATTAATGATTTACTTAGCAATGTTTCACTTGCATTTTGGATACATCGACAAACATTTTCACACTAAAACACAGACAACTATCGATGAACTTTTGTAGGATATATTAAAGTTCTTTTGATTTAACTCGTGTGGGAATAGTACAGGCGATCCATCGATATAAAAGAAATTGTGTCTTACGCGTCCCATAATGTAGAAGCTTATCGCTCAGCCGCTATGTCAATGAAACATTAAAAATATTGCCTGATACTGGAATCACCGAGATGATTAACAGACAAAAGCGAAATAACATATTTCCCTTATATTATAAGTAAAAGATGAACAAAGCCGTAGTATAATTAATGTATGTCGTATGATCTACTTAAACAAAGGCAGATTAATTTAATGTTTGCTACTATCTACTTGGACCATTTGTTCGTACGGGAACATGCTCGCGACTCGTACTGCAGAAGCCAATCTCACCGCTACTGTGCTAATTGAATCGTCATAATTGCCAGCTTTTAGAATACAAACATTTACCAGGTACAGACATGAGAAATGCCAAAATCAGAGCAAAATTGTATACGAATTTAGCTGGCAATAAGAGATAAAGCCGAGACAGCGAGTGAAGGCATTAACGAACTATACGGTAGGCAAACAAAGAGGTGAGAGATAGAACAGTTTTCATTATTCAGGCATTACTCATGACTTGTTCCTATTGTAACTCGTATATAGACGAGTTTTTTTTTAATCCCAACTGGACCCTTTGGCCGTCAACTCAATAGATGGCAAGCGATGGTATGACCGAAGATTAATTAATTAATTCTGAGTGGATTTGTCGGTAATTATTTTTAACAGACTTCAAAAAGAAGGAGTTAGTTATCGTATGGTTGTTGAGCAACCTAGTGTCAGAGATTAAACCACCATTAGGCCTCTAACATGGCCTTACACACCATCGAGAACAACTCCCGAGTGTGCTTGTTCACAATATTTGCTTCTTAAATAATCTTTATTTATACGCACGTGATCATCGAAAGGTCAGTTGTTGTGAGATATGAATTGTTCAACGATAATACCACTAGGCTATCAATGGTTGTCATCATAATATATCGTATCAAATCATCATCATCATTCGCAGCTTCTTCCCTTTACGACACTCATCCCTGTTTTGTGCCAATCTTGTGATAAGCCTTTCAAACTACATCGACCCCAACCAATAGCCTACATGTAAGTAAATACAGTGCTTTGTTGTCAAGTTATATACCTAAAGATATGTATAACAGATGTTTGCTACTTAATTATCATTCTTGTAACGATGAATATTGAAAACAAAATGTTTTTTAAAGATATTCAAACAACTTAATTACCAAGCTTCTATTTATAACATTTTGAAAGAGTATCCCTTTAACGAAATACCTCACTTTATAAAACTCTTTTGGAATCTTAAGAATCTCTTTCTTATTAAGAAATATTTCTAAAAGGGTAAAACAGGCAATTCATAGAAATATTTTAGGGTTTTTATATTTAAACTAAAATAATTCTGCCTGTCAGAATGGTTGCTACCAATTCACTACCTGGACCGATTTACATGACATTTTTAAATCCATTATGTCTTACTGCAGGCCAAAGTAGACCGCTTCTCATATGGGCACGACCATTGATAAGTCCAGATTTACTTATAATGTTTGTCCTCGCTGTTTTCTATGTGTTTATTATGATGTCTTAGAATAATAAAGAAAGAAAGTATAAACTATGAAAAAGCCACCGTCGCTAACGAGTTTGAACCCATTTCTTTATATACCTATATAATGTTATATTCACGGGATCCATGTGGAAGAAACCTGGTGGCGAATCAAGTTGAGGCGTCGGAGAGATGCAGGGGCACGCCGCGCCGCGCCGCGCCTCGTCTCACAAACATGATCATCTCAACGAAATATGCGCTAACTAAGTCGCCTATAAGTATATTTTCATTCATAAACTGGAAAGGTAACTAAACTAGTTGGCGTTATGTAACTAAAGCGCTAAAAAGAGAGTGCTACACAATAATTTTAGAAACGCATTTTCACCAAAACGTTGATTAGGACGTTATTGACTTTGATTTGGTAATATTTACAAAGATCATACATATTGATAATTATGTACTTTTACGGATATCAACGTGGAACAGGAAACGAAAGGCTATATCAATGAATTTTTGGTTTCACAATATCTATACAAATTACAATAAATATTTAACAAAGACGTAAGATTACTAAATGGAAAGGCATTTAGTTAATTGTTATTCAGAACAGCATATCTACATGTATAATATAATATTTGTAAAGTAAATATACGAGTAGACTTAGCAATTCCCTCTTATTGCTTATTGGCAATAGTTTAAATATTGACGTATTATTTTGTTTGACTTAAAGTGGTTAGGCCAGCGTGAAATTAGAAAGGGCATGACGGATCTATAGATTCGGATTCGGTTGTATTAAATTTAAAACTGTGTTTAAAAGTCAATGACGAAATGAATAAGAGATCGTGCTAACTGTAAAGTATGAACTGAATCTCAGTCAGTCGCTTCAGATTGTTCAGCAAGTTTGTATATTTTCAAGGTCGACTGACCAATTGATAGTGCTCCAAAAGACAGAAACATGAATATATTTTTTGTGCATATTTTATCTTCAATATATAATTTAGGATGATAATGTTCTCTATCTGATTTCGGCTCTAGTGACTACTTTCATTGGCTTCCTGTTATAGCGGTTGAGAGATTCAGTATTCTGCTCTCTCGAGTCTTCTTGTGAGTGCAACGCGGAAACATTAGAGCCCTAAATTGTATAGTAGTAGCTATAGGTGATGCAGATCACGAATAAAAAAGAGTGGCGAAGCGCATACTTTTTCGGAACTCCAGGAAGGAAAGCCGAAACGTGTTTTTTTTTCTTTCTAATATTCATCGATACCAATATAATAAATGCGAAGTAACTCTGTTTGTTTGTTCGTTACCTTTTCACGACTAAACTGCTGAACGGATGGTGATGAAATTTGGCAAGGGGAGAGATTATATCTTGGGGAAGGATATAAAAAAAAAAAAAAATTTCTTGTGGCTTCGCACTTTATTATATGGCGCCACACTTTTTGTGCTTGCCAGTGTCAAGTATTCAGAATAATCAAGTATTAAAAGTTGTTGTGCGCGTTGCCCCAGTAAAACGGTGGAAATTTTACTGAGTCTTCGATGGAGTTTAGGAGTGAACACAAAAAGTCAAGATTTAAAATTTTATATAATTTGCCCACACTCGCACATCTTCATGAACACTTAATGGTTAATTATCCACCATAATTACACATTAAACTTCGGAGAAACACAAGTTTTGGAAAACAATACATAACCGACAACGTGCACTTTACATTTTCCCGCCTAAACTCCCCTAGACTACCTTTAGTCGCGCAGAAGAAGTCGCTGGCACCAGCTACTTGGAACATAATTTGTTACACCCCTTTAAGCGATGAATACCAGAGATCCTGTGGCATAGATAAAATTAGGATATTTGGGGTCATAAAGGCCAGCCTTAAAAATAATGAACCACCTATTTCAAAAGTAAAATATTACGACTAAGTATTCAATCAGGTTATAAATGTTAGAAGGGAATTCCAAAATGGCGTCACATAATAATGCAATTCTAATCTCTCACTTCAGGACAATCAGTGGAGGAATGTGAAGTTAGTACCGAACAAATAACTTTCGCTGTCTGCGCAAAGATAAAGGTTATTTACAGTACTTGTTTGGTACCAGTGACTTTTTAAAGTTCTATTATGGTTAACTCACGCCTTTGTAAATGAAAAGTTAGAGTAACTTTAAATGTTTTCGTTTTGTTTAGCAATGTTTGCGCGGTTGGGTGGACCTGCTGTAAAGGATCAGTGGGCTTACTCTTGAAAATAATTCTGCTCGATTGAAATTGGCAATGTCAGTTCGTACTTTTAAATGCCAAAATGTCTAAAAAATTATAATAGATTCGGGATAATATGAAGAGAACATGCTTTAAAATTGAGGCATGTAGGTGATGATGTAAGTAAATTAATTATAAAATTACGCGCTGTTTTAAGGCACCTATTTAATATTGCAATTGGATTGGAATTGGTATTCGTTTCAAGAGTAACCCCACAGGTGTGGATTCCTGTAATATATAACGTCTGCCGTTCGATTTCGTTTCAACAGAAGATTTCCGAGATAACTGAATGACTGTTAACATACATAGGTACATATAATCACGCCTGTTTCCCATTGGGGTAGGCAGGCATCTACTTCCTGTTAAGATTTGGTACTAACACCCCCCAAAGAACTGCCTTTTTTGGTCTAGTGGTCCCAAACGTGACTGCTGAGCGGTCTTGGGTTCAATTCCCAGGTCGGGCAAAGGATTATTAAGTTTTCTGTAAGGAAATTCTCAGTAGTAGCCCGGAGTTTGGAATTGTGCCCGGTGGATGGCAATAGGCTCGCCACCTACTACATGGGACTTAATACCAGCATTGGTGAAATATGGGTGAAAAATTGTGTACACCTCTGCCTACTCCTCTGGCGAATACAGGCGTGATGCTATGATGTTGATAATGAGCGCAAAACCGCGCCTTTTTAGACACATTTCGGCTATCCATGAAATTGTGTAGCGCCCCATTCACCTGGTTACCAGCAATCACTGTCCTTTCTATGTTCTTCACATGCATCCCATCAAAAAGTTGGCCTAATCGTAGCTGTATCGGTGTGCGTTGGTAAAATAAGATATGGACGATCTACTTCAATAGAATTGTCATTGAAACAAATTAAATGAATAAAAAAACGTTATATAACATTAATGGACTTACAAACGGTAATTATTTTTTTTAATTTTCTTTTCTTTTCTTATGTGTCATATACTGTAGAAAAGGTGGTTACCGTAAAAGTCGTTTTAATAATCTGTGTACACTTGAGTCAGAATAATACTTTAGTTCATTCGCAACCGTTATTAAAAAGATGTTTGTTTCGTGCGGTACTTAATTTGAAATATTATACATAGTAACGATAAGTGTTTTGTATATATGATTATTAGTTATGTTACTATTTTATTTACTATTAGTCTGTAGTTTTTTTTTTATATTATTAGTCTTTTGGATTTGATGTGTAATGTTATGATTCACAATTTGCGGTAAAGTTACCTAAAGCTAGGTATATAAACTCATTAAGTCCAGCCAATGTAAGAATAACAATATCTATGTGATAAATTTGAATTTTAGACAAGTAATATATTGAAAGGCCAATAAAAATTATCGTACGTTGGTTTGGAAATTCAATGTTTCTTACAAATAAAAAAAATACGCTTTGCATTATTTACCGAAATTGCGTTCAACATTACTTAGAAAAATAATACAAATAGCTCAATGTTAAAGTAAATGAGAATATAAACCAGCTGGCCGTTGTTTACTGTTCTAAGTTACGTCGTATTTCGCACAAAGAGGCGTAAATTAAAAAACTAATCTTCTTTTAAAGTTAAGTGTCTCTCGGAGCTCGTAGGTAAATAATTGCAAAATAAAGGTGGCTAGGCCGAGCCGCGACTGGAAGGGTTACGACACGAGCACGACACGACACGACAAAGGTCGACGGTAAATAAATTACACCAAGCCACCATCGGGACGATGTCGGCAGAAGCCGCAGAACTTTAAACACAGAAGTTTAGGTCGAAACAACGATGAAACGACCGCGATGCTGCGAGCTTAGGTGTACTTATGCAATAGTATATCAACTAAGAAGGAAAATAGGTCAAGAACACCTCCTTTAAAGCCTCTCAGACGTATTGGTCGTTTTGAGGGTGTACACTTATTGGCACCAACCGAGACATTTTAACCCTTCCACTCTGGTTGACCTTCAAATTTAAGGGCTGTGACTGGCTAGTCGTTTAGAACAGATGATTTTAGACGACTGCTTTAACAAATATATATAATGTTAAGTAAAGTTTCACTTTGCTAACTGTTTCAAGTGTCACTTCAGCGTCTTCGAGTGCATGAACAAAGCTTGACTTGAGTGCTTTAACGAACGTAACGTAAACGTTTGCGAAATGAAGAGGCCAGTGAAGGCGATACGTAAATTACAACAACTTACAGCAGTTCTCGTCACGTCTTATGAACAGTAGGGTCACTCTTGAAAATAATTTTAATAGCAATCCAATTCCCATGCAAACTGTTCTTAATCTTATAATACTTGTAAATTTCCCTATGTCATCAGTCATCTCAGTTTTTAACACCTTCAGAATCCTGACATAATCACGTCTTGTCTCCTTTATTTAGTGGTCGCGGCTGCTAAGCGTGATGTTTTGGGTTCAATTTCCGGATCGAGCAATGAGTTATTGAGTTTTTCTGTTAGATGATTCGCAGTAGCAGCCCGGAGTTTAGGATTGTGGCCAGTTAGTGGCAGTAAACTACTCTTATTATACTATAGGACATAATAACTGTATCGGTTAAATTTGGGTGTACAACAGTAGGTAAGTACTTCTCTGTCTAACCATTTGAGATTATAGGCGGATCTGGATCGAACCGAACTGGATCTACGTGCTCCATTCCCGGCCTCACCGTCGCTTACCAGGAGAGTTAGTAGACAAATGTAGATGCATTTTTGTTCAAAAAACATCTATCTTATATTGAACTGACATAATTCCAATGTCAATATAGCGGTTCTGTTTTCAAACATGTCACAAAGTGGTACTTCTGAAATAAAACATTGAATGATGTACAAATAGTTCAGTAGAATGTCCACACAAATAATGGCGGCACAATAAACAGACAACAAAACGAATCTATGAGAACGTGTGTTATTGTGAGTTTGCGAGATAATTTAACTTTGTAGTACTTTGTACTCGAATAATGTCTAACCATGTATTACTATGCAATGTAACTATGTATTGTTTGTTATTTAAATTTAAATACAAACTGAACATTTCTATTTGATTTTATGTTGGTGTTCTGTTGTTAACTTTACTGTGAAAGTAGTTAGTATGTTTGTTCCACTATGAAATTCCTTAGATTAAAGGATGTTTTGTCCTAAAATGCTTAAGCATAAATGATCGGATCGGGTTTTAATATCTTATACGTAATTATATTGAATCATCTTATTATACAGACATAGTAACTGTCTCATTAATCTAGAAGTCATAAGTGCGGCGGCAAAGCGTGATGCCTGGGTTCATTTTTCGGGTCAAGCAGAGTTAAGTTTTCTTTATTTTGTGATCCTCCTGGGTAGAACCGGTAGATACCACACGGGATATACCTACCTAATAACGGGATTGGTAAAATTTGGGAATAGGTACTTCGAACTATATATAGGTGCCTCTATTTACCACTTTAGAGAATATAGGTGCGATGCTATTGTGTCGGATAATATAGTCTTATCGTACGATGCAATTAACTACTACTAGGGCATCAGGTAGATACAATACCTACCTATAATATGTAACCGCCGCTCCGTCTTAATAGGTACCTAACATAAGTTCAGCGATAGTTTTCAAACGACAATTCGCATTTAGGCACCATAATTATGTAATATTGAAACTGGTTATTACATACGCTTCTATTCTCTGAAAGATATGGCTCAGGTGGCAAAACATTTCGTAACATTTCCCCTAAACCGGGAATAGAACCTAGGAACTCACCGATAGTAGTTGCACTTGCGTCTACTAGACTAATGATTTACCTCTGAAAAAAAAATCTAACACATGATGTGTTAGTTTATGAAACTAACACATCATAACTGGTTCAGTGAAATGAAATGAAATTGTTTGTTCTGTAAATAGGTCTTGTCAAACTCATTTACTTATCACTATGATCTAGAAGGCACCAGCGTTTCTTAACTGACTAACCCTGAGAAGAAACGCTGAAATAAACTCAAAGGTCAAGGTCTCTTTTAAAGTCCAGACATCATTATACATCCCTATGTGAACGCAACCATGTAGGGTATCTGGAATGGCCTTTTAGCAACCCTACATTAAGTGTTCAAAGCACGGCACTAGTGTTGTAATCAAAACGTCCGACCCGAGTAAACACAGATTGATGCGGCTCACCCTTAATCCAATTCATTAGGTTCGAATCACAACAACAACTCATCACTTTCCTTATTCCGGTTACAACGATAAAATAGCCGTGTCATGGCGGCAAGATGAGCGAAGCGGTTAATAGCTGGGTAATTATTTTCTTAGTATAATGGTCCGCTGTAATGAATTTTAAAATAGGCTGTGTAAACAGATGTTAAAGAGAGTAGCGAAGGTGGTAATTTTTAGGCGTAATTCTTTCACTGCCTTTAGATATTTATATAATTACTTCTTCTTCTTATTAGGTATCGTACGGATTGTAGGCCTTATATGTTATTATAGCCGGGTTAGTGGAGTGTGATCTTAGGACAACATTAGAACCTGGCGCATGGATAACCTTTGGTGTGACATAGCTAGATAGAAGGAGACCTTATTGGTGGCAGTTACCACCAACAACAGCATTCCCAAAGAGGGTTGACGTCAGGCAGGCGGCTGGTCATAAAACATAGCCAAAACTTTAGCAGCATGCCAGATACAAGTATGCTGCGCCGACCCCAAATAAATTGGGATAAGGGCTGGGGGATGATGATGACTTCTTCCTCTTATTATATGGTTGATGAATGACCTAGTGCTGACAATAGCCAGCAAGCCATGTCAGAAGCCAAATAATACGCCCGTAACTCAAGCTAGTGGTGCGTGCCTTAGATTCGTTCTTGAGGCCTTTGACTTGCCAGTTCAACCGTCATACCACTAAGCTATCATCATAAATTGTTATACTTATACAATGTAACAAAACTATCAAAAGGTATTGAGCATTTTTCCGGAGGCTTAAAAGGGCTGATCTACATATTTTGCATGATAACAATGGGCTTTATTTATGCGACATACTTTTCATACAATAATGCCACCCAGCCGCCCTTTTACCTACCCTTTTAAAAATCCTTTTACTCAATACGTCTTCGTTAACCTGTTCACGGGTTTATAAAAGGTTCATCTTCAGGAACGAGGGCTTATTTCCCTAAGTTTCCGAAGAACCTCGCTTCGTTGTCAATACAACCTGTCTCTAAAAAGCAAAGTTTCAGGTGGGCTTGAGAAAACTTTACAATAAGTCGACTGCCTTGATTTATGGACTCGAATGTTTGGGAAACCGTTCCGGGCTATTTTCAACGAAACAAAATTATCATATTCGTTTCTTACGAACAAACAAAACTGGAAAGGCTTCATAAATCTTTCAAATGTTCGTTAACGTTTCCCTTTGCTTGTGTTTTTTTTCTAATTGTGAAGTATTTGTTTGGGGTAATATAACAAAGAAATGGGGCCATTGCATTAATATTTATAGTATTGGCTTTTTATCCTCATAAGAAAAGACATTTTATTAACTTGTTACCGCTTCTGGGAATGGAAAAGTCAAACAAACTCCTATGGCTTGTGGGACTGTGATTTATTAAATAAATAATAAGTCGATAGGTTTATGTCATCCGCACAAATTATTTTTAATTAATACCGATCTGGTAAAATACTAGCAAATCAAATCATATCAATATAAAACACCAATTTAATTTGTTCCTTTTTAACGTTGATACCCAAAACCCGATACCGATTGTAGAATAATGCAAAATACAGACAAAATTTAATTCTCCTCAGTCCTCACTATACATTGTACAACAGCACACAAACAAGCCTGTTTGAATAAATGAGATGTTAGCGAGATTGTTCACAGAAACCACACAATAAGCATTATTTCGAGATAGCCGTCCGTGGCCGTACATTTGTAAGTGCGGACGCGGACGGGCGCGCAGTATCACCTCGCCTATTCATTTGTCGGAGCACACTCATTTAGCTTCATTTACCCCGGCCCACTTCCCTGAAATCTTTCCCGCTATATTTAATGTGACGCAATAGATTTACCCCCTTTCCCAGGTTTGTTTTATAAATATAAACTTGCGTATAGTCTGGAGAAGCAGATGGTGGCTGTAGATTTAGGACATTTTTGTAATTTGGTTGCATTATGGTTTTACAAAGTTGATGGTCATGTCATTTAACTAAAGAATAGCTCATTCCAATTTTAATTGATACTTATATTCTATTTAATACCTAGATGAGACATATGTGACTAAGAGAGTAATGCATATGAAGGTAGATGGATGGAAAGGAAGAGGGAGACCGAAGAAAAGATGGATAGATTGTGTGAGGGATGATATGAATGAAAAGGGAGTAAACGATAACCTGACGACTGATAGAAGAGAAAATGGAAGAGAATAACATATTGCGCCGACCCCAAATAACTTGGTACCAGAGCAGGAAGAAGAAGAAGATTATAAATGTGAAAGTTTGTGAGGATGCATGGATGTTTGTTATTACTACGGATTTGAATAAAATTTGGCACACAAACAGCCTACATAAGATACTTTTTATCCCGGCTGAACCCAATCCTAAAGTCAAGCAGATCAAGTTACGGGTGGAAACTATTATTAAATATATATGTGTTGTTATATTTTCTTTAAGTACCTACTTAAATAAATTAGTTCTATAGTTTATGTTTGTTGAAAGAAAAAAACGGTCGCTGGAAGGCCGAGGATTTGAACCTGCGCGTCCCGGATAAATACTCCAGGCGCTGGTCGGTCGGTCCACAAAAATCTGTAACTTTAGTATTCGCTACGCGTGCGTTAACGCGTTTCGAAATAAAATCTTTAAAGAGAAGATCTGTTTAAATTGGATGCGTCTCACCTCAATCAGTCAATTTATATCTGCTCTTGTATATATATAAAAAGTTTATAGTTATATGATCTTAAGATCGTTAATCATAATATCTTGAGGTTGACAGAAATAATGATAGCCGAGGCATGGTTCTGCAGATAGCGCTAGATTTACACGTTGTTTACAACCCTATTATAGTGACGGAGTGATGGACGCAGCCCTCGAGACGTTAACCTTCCACTTGTAGATATACCTACGTACAGCAAGAGAGAGGCCAATGTACTACTGGATTTTTGAAGATGTTAACTCTATTGTTAATATAGGTAGGTATTGTGCCTCTAAAAAAAAATACATTTACAGAATATACAATTTCATTTCAACGAGTCTTGGTTCTTTTCTTTTAATAAAGTATCAGTAGCAGCTCAGAATTTGAATCCATTGGGACACTTATTATTCAATTAAGTTATGAAAAAAGTAAAAGAATATATCAAGTGCATTGTTCTGACTTTTGAAGAAGTCATTAAAAGAAATGAAAGAAAGTAATAAACCCGGTTTTGGTACAGGTGTACTTTTAATCAACCTCCATTTTATTTAATTATTTATTAATGCTTTATGCACTATTTACATTGTACAGAGGCGGACTTAATGCTAAAAGCATTTTCTACCAGTCAACCTTAGGGTTATGCAGAGATAACGTGGCGGGTGCATTATAATACTTTTAAATAAAGACACAAATTAAAGCAATAGATATCCTTCTATATTGCTTTAATTAGTATGGATAGCAAGATATTATTTAATATATATATGTACTTATACTACATAAATAAATTGAAATAGGTATATATATACCTATATAAGTTTAATGCTTTTATATAATATATATATGTAATATGTTAGATGATACAGGAGTAAAGTAAATAACGCACAATTTGATTTATCTAAAAATAGAAATGTTTAATGTTATTATAAAATCAAAACATTCAAATAATGAGATCAAATATTTACACATGTGAATTATGAATGCTAACCTAAAAATAGAAAAATCGACAATTAAAGGTTTTTTACTTCCAATATTTTAGTAGGTCGACAATGTATTACTTTACTTAGTTAAACTAGCAATTTTATGAAATACTTCTTTTCCTTATTACTATTAAACAATGAGAGATAAATCACTTTACGAATAAGCTTAAATTCTCTGTCTCGAGTGTGTCGTCTGTCACTCATTCGTCGTGTGTCACGTCATACTTGTTAGGCGGCGTACACATACTCGTATATTGGGCCACGTACACAACATGCAGTATACAAAGCTTACATCTCCCCCCCTCAAAAGAGCAAATTAGCTGGGGTTAATTTGAGTAATCAAACTGGGGAATGAGCTTTGTCACATGGTACAATCCCAGGGACTTTTTATTCTTTCCAGTGTTGATTCTACATAGTGAATCTGATATCATTTCTTCGATCTCAAAAGGACCAATTCTAATTTCATCCATTTTAGATCTATTTAACTTATTACAGTCCATTATGTAAACCATATCACCTTTCTGAAATTTGTAATCTATTCTATTTTTGTCAAAAATGGCCTTGTTCAATTCATGTGATTTTTTTGATCTGAGAAATGCTGTATATCGGTCTTTTTCCAGTTCTCCGGGTTCCATTTGTTTTTTTTTTAGGTGCTTTGGTAGTACATCGGTTGGTTCTCCACTTAACAGATATAAAGGCGAATAACCTGTCACTGTGTGGTTTGTTGAGTTGTAGGCTTTCACACAATCCATTGCCACGGTTGTCCAAGCTGTTCTTTTTTCTTTGCTATTCAAGGCACATCTAATCCTATTTACCAGCGTCTGGTTCAACCTCTCATTATGACCGTTTGAAAAAGGAGCATCCACTGCTGTAAAAATTAAATTAACAGAGTGGTCCTTTAAATATTTTTTAAACTCTTTTGAATTCAGAGCTGGATATTGATCGGAGAGCAATATGTCAACTTCATTGTCCTTGATCACTTGATCTACCAGTTTTATAAAGTCCTTAGTCAGTTGTGTCTTTGAGCATGAAATGTAAGCATAACGTGTGAAATGATCCATTAACAAGTGTAGATACTTTTTTGAAGACCTGTTGCCACCAAATCCTCCTACTGTGTCTATGGACATGATTTGGAAAGGTTTTTCTGCCGGTCCTAATTGTGACATGAGTCCATAATTTCTATTTAATCGTGATTTGTTTTTTATACAAACTTCACATTGACGGCATATCAACTTTATATTATCCAGTAGGTTTGGTGCTGTGTAGAATGGTCTTATTTTTGACTCGATCTGATTTATTCCTACATGACAGAAATGCTCATGCACCTTTTTTATTAATATCTTACTGTAGTCTTCGGACAAAACAATTTTTTTTTTCTTGTTGTTCCATTTGTAATATATACCATTTTCTCTAATAAAACTATGTTTGTTCTTTATGTTTGAATTTTTGTTCTGGTCCTCCAATATTTCCTCAATCCTTACAATATTTACTGTTTTTAAGTTATCTTCTTCGTTTTCGTGGCTTTCATACACAGGATTTCTGCTTAAGCAGTCCGCTTCTGTATTGTCTCTACCTGGGTTGTATTTTATTACAAGGTCGTATTGTGATAGGTAATGAGTCATGTCTCCCAGTTCATCATCTGTTCTGTTTTTTATATTTAAATTCTCTAGCGGCTTGTGGTCCGTATAAATTGTGAATGAGTTTCCGATTAGCCAGTGTTGCCAAAATTTTAAACTTTCTTTTATGGCTAAGCATTCTAAAAATATGGCTTTCTTCTTTTTTTGTGATTCATTCAACTTCTTTGAGAAGTACGCCACTGGTTTGATTTCTCCACATTTCTGTGTTTGTTTTAGTATTGCACCAATTCCTTTTATACTTGCATCAGTGTATATAAAAGTTGGCGCCTCTCGGTCAAAAATAGCCAGAACTGGGGCAGAGCATAAATTATTTTTTATTGTTTGGAAAGCTTTTTCACAATCAGGTGACCAATCGAAATTGACGTTTTTTCTAAGTAAATTGTGTATAGGGTCAAGAGTTATTGTAGCATTAGGAATATATTTATTATAAAAATTTACTTTACCTAGAAATTGTCTTATTTGTTTCTTGTTTTGTGGTGCTGGAAATTCTGCTATAGATCTTAGGTTATCTTTCAAAGGTGTGATTGTATTACCTTTTACTATATGTCCCAAGAATTTTACAGACTGTGCTGCAAATTTACATTTTGTTAATTTCAGACGGAATCCTTCTTCAGCAATTGCATCCAGCAGTCTTGATAAATGGTCCATATGTTCATTAAAATTATTCGAAAACACCATAATATCATCAATGAAGTTCACCACAAACTTTGACAGGTTGTGTTTTCTTATTATATTAGTCATGATTCTTTGGAAAATTGCCGGAGATGTTTTTAGTCCAAAAGGAAGGCAAGTCCATTGATAATGACCTTCCTGTGTAACAAAGCCTGTCTTTTCTCTGTCGCTGATCCTCAATGGTATAGACCAGAAAGCAGAATTAATGTCGAGAGTAGTAAAATACTTACAGTTTATCGTTTTTACTATTAGATCTTCTATTAGATGAAATGGCTGTGGCTGTGGGATAATAATCTTATTAAGATCTCTAAAGTCGATACATAATCTTGACTTTTTTCCTTCATCCCGTTTGAATGCCAATGTTACTGGTGCCGCAAATGGGCTATAAGATTCTTCAATTAATTCATTCTTTAGTAATTGTCCAATTTGCTTCTCGATTTCTTCTTTATCATCTAAGGAGCATCTATATGGTCTTTTTGAGCAATATTTCTCTACTTGTAGGTCTATAAACGCTTCATAGTTTTTCACTTGGCCTACATCGTATTTATCTTTGGCAAATATGTGTTTATAATCATTTAATAATGCACTAATTTTCATTCTTTGGTCATGTTCCAAGTAAGTAGTATCTATATCAAATTTATTCACATCTATGCCCTCATTGAAATTTATTTCATAATTAAATATTTCTGACTTAAACTCTCTGGTTTCAACTTCTTGATTACTATATTTTTTGTCTTCAGTGGGGCTGATATATTGATTTGCACTTGGGTTGGCATTTTCCTGAAGTTGGATATTTAAATTCCCATCATGGGTCAACCCAAACCGCTTAATTGTATCCAGTCCCAAAAGCAAATCATGATTGAAGTGTTTATCATTGCAAATAAATGCATTTATTTCCTTTTCAATATTTAGTATTTTTCCATTTAATCTTATTAAACCTGTTGTTTTTCCCCCACCACCAATTGTGTTGAATTTATTTTCAAAGTAATTTTTCTTTGAATTTGTTACTTTTATTAATTTGTAATTTATTAAGGTTATATTTGACCCAGGGTCATAAATACCTGTGCATTTCAGTGTGTCATTCAGTATAACCTCAACTTCTATTAGTGGGGGGATATTTAGTTTTTTGTATCTTGAAATTGATCAATCTCCAACATCAAGTTTTTGCAGTGTTTTACACTGTCATTACTGTTCTTGTCTTCTTTGAACCAGCACAAATCTTCGGGGTGAAATCTGTTTTTCTTTCCCATCTTGTAACATATTTGACAAGGTGTTTTTTTTTTATATTCCACTTCTGATTTAGTGGAGCTTTTCTTCTCAGTAAAATGTTTTTGTACATTTTTATTCTGATTTTCATGCATCCGTAGGGCACTAAACAGAAGAGTTGGGTCTGTCACCTCTTGTCTATCTAGTTTACTTGTAATATAAGTTGGCAATCCTGCGACAATTAAGTCAGTAAGAGTTCTGGTATCTATGTCACTATTATATTCTAGTAACAATCTCTGCTTTTTTAATGCATATTCCAGCAGAGAGCCATTTAAATGTTTGAAACTCAGTGCATACATTACAGAGGACCAACTTTTATCTGCAAACGTGTTTAGAAAACTCACTTGCCATATTTTCCACAGCGAGTTTAAACTGTGTTTAATTAACATAGACTCATACCAGTCACTTTCTGAGTCATTCAAAAATAATCTCAAAGCACTAATTTTTTCTGTATCACCATTTAAATCAAATCTTGCACATTCACTTTCAAAACTTTGCAACCATTGTTTGGCATTAGTGATCTTGTTATCAAACTTCTTTAAAACAAATTTTTCATTTAATTTGCTTAAATTGTTACGTTTATCTTTGTTGACATTGGATTTATCACTTAATTTCTCTAAAATTTCCAATAATTTTCCATCTGTAATAGATTGGCTTGTGACTTGAGTCATTTCTTGTAATAAATAATCATTAAACACCATATTTCCAGCATCATCTTCATATAATGCTAAAACATCACTTGGCACAGACATCCACACCTTTCTATTATGACCTCTTCTCTGTAAAGTTTTTTTTATTTTCAAAAATTCTGGTAACTTTATCAATTGAAGGTGGTATTTCGCTGTTTGGAAACATGGCGGTATGAGATATGTTATTCCATCCTCTTTCGTTATTGATTTTATAATTATGATGTTATTCTTCGGATCTTCATCTGCTGCCAGTTCAACTTCAAATTGTAATCTTGTCATGATCTGCTATTATCCGATCAAACTCTGACAATTGTCGATTTGTAATATGTTAGATGATACAGGAGTAAAGTAAATAACGCACAATTTGATTTATCTAAAAATAGAAATGTTTAATGTTATTATAAAATCAAAACATTCAAATAATGAGATCAAATATTTACACATGTGAATTATGAATGCTAACCTAAAAATAGAAAAATCGACAATTAAAGGTTTTTTACTTCCAATATTTTAGTAGGTCGACAATGTATTACTTTACTTAGTTAAACTAGCAATTTCATGAAATACTTCTTTTCCTTATTACTATTAAACAATGAGAGATAAATCACTTTACGAATAAGCTTAAATTCTCTGTCTCGAGTGTGTCGTCTGTCACTCATTCGTCGTGTGTCACGTCATACTTGTTAGGCGGCGTACACATACTCGTATATTGGGCCACGTACACAACATGCAGTATACAAAGCTTACATATATATATTAAATAAAAGCATTAAACTTAATGATGAGACGATTCTGCCCATTTTCTCTAAAGATATTTGCGAGCTTTGATTTTAAAAGAATAGCGCCATTGGAGTATACATATTTATTTTACTGATGATCAGCACAATTCCAAACTTCAAGCTGCTACTGTGATTTTCTTAACGGAAAAACTCAATAATTATTTTCCGACTTAGGAATCAAACCCAGGACTTTATACCCAACGACCGCGCCTGCGTCCTTTAGACAAAAATGAGGTAGTGGTAATTTTTTTCATAATTGTAATCCGTTTGGCTATAGATACCAGATTAGAAAGTTGAAAGAGAGCACAGAGGTTTTTAACTGAAGTGAAAAAAAAAGATGTTAGCGCACAAATAAAAGACAAGCTATTACGTAATAAATGCAATGAATGAATGGATTCCAAGGATTATCTGTGAATGATTGACAGTCGATTAACATCCTTTGTGATTGACATCTCTACATTTTCCGCGAGCGGATTCGAATCGTTAAAGCTTTACAATTCAATCATATTAACCAAAGTTATTAAAAAACAAGATAAAATGAAGTATAGATTTTGGTAGATTTTCAATTAAAATATTCCAGCATTGTCTTTAGTAAATAAAATATTTTGTAACAAATAGAAATTACATGACTATTTGTAATGTTAATATAACTAACCTCGCTATAGGTAAATGGTGAATATGTTACGCCATTCATATTGACAGTAAAGCTGTTAAAAACCTCAATGGCCCATTCATTCGGTATTCTGCGTTCACAATTGAATTGAATTCGAAATTAAATCTACGACTACTTGAACAGGTGCCGACCAAAATCCATATGGCGTCTATTACGTTTCCATGGTAAATCCTCCTCGAACCAAAAATAACACGACGGAACAATATTGGGAAATACATATGTGATTTTTCCGCAATATGTATAGTCATAGGAATATGTTTTCTTAGTCATATAGAGAAAATTACAGAATATAAAACATTGACTTTGAATAGTCAGTTCGACAATTTTTTATTAAAATCCCAACTTATCATCTTACGAATGCCTCGTTGGTCTGGCCCCCAAGCGCGATTGCTGAGCTCGAGGTCCCAAATTCAATTCCTGGGTCGGGCGGTGTCATTGAGGTTTTCTGTTAGGAGGTTCTCAGTAGCAGCCCGGAGTTTGGATTTGTGCCCGGTAGATGGCAATAGGCTCACTATCTGTTAAATGTGGTTGTCAAGTGTGTACACCTCTGCCTACACCTTCGGGAAATACAGGCGTGATTCTATGTATGTATCTATGTATGTGTTATCTCACCAGTTTTATTGGATAGAAAAGTACCTATGACGTCACCATATGACGTTTTATGTGCTGGAGGAAAGATTCGGTCTGCGAGCGATAGTCGGTATAATTTAGTTGGCACTTGGCTGAGCAATTGAAGTACCTAACATAGCATCACGCCTGTATTCCCAGAGGGCGAAGGCAGAGGTAAACACATTTATACAGTAACATTGAACCAATGCTGTTCATTAATCACATGGTGTATGATAGGTGATGTGGGTGTGAAGGGTGAAAGGGTGGTGAGTCTATTGCCAATAACCGGGCAGAATTCCAAACTCCGGGCTTTTAATAAGAATTTCGTACCATAAATCCCAGTAAAACTTCGGGAATCGAACCCAGGACCACACGCTCAGTAGTCTTCCTTGCGACAACTAGACTCATGAAACGGTTGCTAGTGTACCGATGAATGGTAAACAAGTCCCAAACCCACTCGCAGTCATATTAAAAAGCGAACATTAATAACTCTACTTTCTATGATAATATTCTAACTTTATCTTAACTTCAGAATCTTATAAAAAATACTCTAAGTAAAGTGCTTCAGGCCAATCTTTAAATTAAAAGGCCCTCGGAATTAAATCGTTCGCCTCGCTTGCGTTTGACAATACAATTAAAGTACACATCTGTTTGCTCTGTAGGTAATTGTTTTTCTATACTGGTATTACTTTACTTGAGCCTCGTAAATATAAACCTAGGCAATAGATGAGTAGCAATAATATATAACGGAATTTTATTAGTCTCACATACCAAATCAATACTGAACATATGGGGCGTGAAATTGAAAATGAAAGTGCTTTGCAGATAATGATTTAAATCTAAAAATTCTATATACATATATCCTTGACCCTAGATTCTACTCTTCAGACTTTCTTAATCAATCAATCAATACCTTTATTTCTCTTCCACTAATAGATCTTAGTTGCTAAAATTATATACAGGTGCTCTTTATAAGTTTAAGATAGTTAGCAAATTTATATAAAGCAGATTGGAACCTAATAACCGAAGCCTGTATTTTAGGACATCGCTTTCATAATATAAGTATGACCTTTTAACGTTTACGGAGACTTCGTTCTTGGAATTTGATAGTATCTGCACAAGCGGATGGTGCTGCTCAACCGTCGGATAAAATCATAAAATTACCTCTTACAACACATACAGGAAGAACATATTATTCCTGCCATACAATGATGAAATGATCAACACTTCAATGAACAGACAGCCTGTTCGGATACAAAAAAATATCGGTGCTAAGTAAAACATTTCCGTCGTGATTATTAATATTCCAAAAACAATGATGAATCATTCGGTCAGAGGCAAAGTTTGTTTGCTCTATTACCGTCCAGATGATATAAAATATGAATGGAAACAGTCCAGAATCCATCAGATGTGAAACTATAGTGGCGTGATAAATGATCTTCGAATCAAACAGTGGCCGTGACGAAAAGATATCATTCTCATTTCGCTCACGTACGTGGTACGGGTGAAGATTCAAGAGCTCCGACGATATTTACGACTTACGAAGGGCGACTGGAAATGGCAGACAAAATTATCTCACAGCTTACGGAAATAATATATTGAGCAGTGGAAAATGAAAAGTTCTTCACACTCGGTTATTGAACTCCATTGAACTGGTGATGTGTAAGTATTTTGTCGTTCGGCGATAAATAAAACGTTCCCATAAAAAAATCCATAAACATCCGCTGGCTGTTTAATATTAATACAATTTTAGATGTATTCAGAATACATTTATGCATGATTGTTGAGTATAAACGGACAGTAATGATCGGATGTGATGCGAATAAAAACACCGCGCTTGCGCTGCGATACGGACCATTGTTTTCATGAAATATTTTTCTTTTAGTACATTGAAATTGGCTTTTATTTTTAATTCTTTGTAGTATTCGATTGTCTATACAGTAAACAGCGGAATATTTCCTTGAAAAAGTTCTTATCGTGAGCTTAAAACTGGCCTCAATAAAATAAGCTTATCCCCTATTACTTTCGGATTTAGGACTGTCATTAGCAAATTTTGGCTGCGTTAAGGGATTACAGGGATTATGGTGATGATATACAATAAAGAGAGAATCTAATTTATATCCGGATTGTTTCTTAAGAATTTATTTCGGCTTTGGAAATACTTTGTGAGCAAGGACGAAAATATATGAATGCAATTTCGAAATTGGGATGTTTAATGTTAAATATGAAACTACTTGCGAGGTATGCACGACCTACTTGAGAGCACGCCTACGGCGGGAGTCCTACCGCGCTTGCCAGCTGCTTTCTTTACAACTATTATCTGGCAGTTATGTAACTAAGTACGGAGCCGCAACTCGCAAGAATACCGCATCCATTAAAAATCAGACAAGCGAAACCGTTTACGTTGATAGTGAACTTTCTTCTATACTTTGTAACTGAGATTATAATCTAATGAAATTATGTTTAACCAATATCTGTTAAGGTTATTACGTCACGGTTTTGAACACCGAAAACCTCAATATGAACGCTTGGATGCAGGAAAATGGACGAGATTTTATGAAAACAATCCGCATAACTAGTTGAATTTAGGCCAGTGGTTTTAATATTCGGTTGACTTACTTTTCGAAGCCCACACTTGTCCATCGTTCAGGGCTGTTAGGTAGACCCTCAGATCTGCCTCACATTTCTGGGGTAAGGATAAATTGCCATTGGTGATGTAGTTCATCCAGTTGTGGTGGTCTAGCAGAGACTTCATCCAAGCCATTCGGGAGGCCCCACCCGACACATTCGTAGAGTTCACATTGGCACCCACAACACTCACTAGCACTAATAATGTCGCGATGAACATCGTCCTTACTTCGAATGTTTTTGCGCACATTATGAAGATATCACACAAGCATTCACAACACTGTTACTTGATATATTAATCACTTATTCACCATACTGCAATACCTGAAACAAAAATAACTAAATAAATTAAACTGTTCAACCAAGTGAAAATTTCATTCAAAAATATTCGCGTTAATTGTGTTCAGCACTGGGAAATGAAAAGTATTTTTAAATTGTATTATCCCGTGCAATACTGGTGCACATATTAATTGCATAGTTAAATTAATAACTACCTGCTTCCACTCTACCTAAATTTCTTCTGTACTTTCTGCAAAACTAAGCAAGGCCGGGGACTGCCACGACCGACTGTGTACAATTTTCTTAATAATACTACCAAGAGATTCTGGTTTACACTAATGAATAGTGTTTCATGAATAAGGTGTATAATTTGTAGACAATTTTTAAGTAATTTGTAGATGTTCGAATAACTTTATCGAAGTCGGCCAAAGCAGATGTCGTCTTACAAAGCTTGTTTCTAAACTTTCTGAACACGTCATTCGAAGATGGGCCAGGTCTGCCAGTGCAATTTATAAGTATTTATCAAAAGCTTTGATTAACTTATTTTTCATGCAATATTTTAGCAGCTTTACAAAAATATATGATGCAAAGAAAAATATTATATATTGATGAAAAAGTAAACTACACAAATAGCTGCTGCGGCTCTCTGACTTCAGTATATTTCTTTTAAGTGGAATTTTGACTATTTCATGTAATTTCAAGATTCGTAATTCTGTGAAGGAAAATATCGCGACGAAACCAACACATCTAAGAGTTGTTCTCTGTAGTGAATAAAACCATATCAGAGACTTACGGGCGCATACACTTGACATTTTTTTTTTCATTAACAATACGTTACGTAAATATTTTATTTCAAAATATTGCTTTGAAAGCAAAATAAATACATATATGAATACAATTTTTTTATTTATTTTGCAATAGGTATTATATGTAGGTAAGTATTACGTAAAAAACGCTTACTTCATAATTTTTAGTCAAAAATACAAATGGAGCTTTCATCACTGTAGGTTTTAAACGAATAATTTATAACAATGGTTTCAGGGACCAAGAATTTTCATCCATTAAAACTGGCAAGCGAGACCATAGAGCGGGGCTCTGGGTTGTGAGGCAAGTGCAAAAAAAAATAGCTATTTAAAATAAGAAAGCCACAGTGTTTGTCCAACCTCTGTGGAGTAACAAGGAGTGTTCGTTAATAATGTCGGTAAAGGAACACCAAAAAATATTTGCTACTTTCTTGCGAACTCTCAAAGAACGCCGTGCCGTGAATAGCACAATGAAAACTCCGGAGTTGAAGATAAGAAAAATATTGGTATTTACGTTATCTCTTATAAAAATGAGACTGATGCCAGTCCAACAATACCTATATAAAAACATTATGAAGATATCAGACTTTTTTTTTAAATGACTAAAGCAGGACCCATTTGTTGTACGAATATGTATTGCAAAATTTGTTTCGCGACGAAACCACTACCTCGTTGATCTAGTGGTTCCATGCGTGACTGCTGAGTACGAGGCCCTGGGTTCGATTCCCAGTTCAGGCAAAGTGGTATTAGGTTATTCTTTTAGAAAATTCTCAGTAGCAGTCCGATATTTGAATTTGTGCCCGGTAGATGGCAATAGGCTCACCAATTACTACATGGGACTTAGTAACAGCATTGGTGAAATGTGGTTGTGCAACCGAATACACCTTTAAGCTTACCCCTTCGGAAAATACAGGCGTGATGTGCTAGGCGCGAAATTAAAATTCTCGTGGACAGGAAAATTTAGTTACCTGGGCTAACATTCCTAAATATTTAGACGTTTGGTGTTACTGTTGTACAAATAATTATAATTATATAAAAAAATAAAAATATTAAGGGCTTAAATAAACATTACAAACATGAGTTCCCTAACCCCTAAATTAGGTATATCCCTGTGGCTTAAATCACATACTTTATTTAAGCCTCTAAGAAAAGAAGGATGGTAAACAGATAATGTTACAAGAAAAGTATAAAAAAAGAAGTTTTTTATAATATCGTCCCTTTTTTGTAAATGTACCTATATACATACAAATCTAATTCTGATTGAACTAACCGTCATATAACGGCATAATAGGTTTATTTATCTTTTGATTCGTAATTTAAATGTATAGCAACAATCAGCTCTAACGGTTCAAGACCGTAGCTACCGTAAAACAGAATTTTCTGGCGCAGGCATTTGTATAGCAATTTGGACCCTTTGTTAGATTTCCCTCCATGTGGAAAATGAGTCCAAAATTAATGTATTATACCCCACGAGACGTACCTACACAGCCAAGGGCGGTTTCTAAGCAACTCGACTTAACATGGCATTTCCAGCTTCTGAATTTGCCCTAATTACATGTAATACGTGAAGCTTCATATTACTTAAGTAGCGAGGGATAGTTGCAATTAGCAATGGTGACAGCCTAAACAAAACTAATTTATTTAGGATACAACAATTAATATACACATGTTACGTAGGTTGGAAGATACAAAATTACGTATATTTTATGAATGCCGTTTATTGCTTTATTTTCCTGTCAGAATTGCCTTTCCAGCAAAAATGTTATAAAGCCAGGGGTCGAACAAACAGGGAAGGACAATGGGTTTGGAACAATCGCAGTGTGTTGATTAACAGCACAAAAGCTCTACAAACCGAAGGCAATTAGAGTCTATTGAATATGCTTTTTTGCATAAACATGGTTTCTGCGGCGAATACGTACCTAATTGTGATTCAAGAGGACAACACGATCCTACAACAAATAATTTACAAACAATTTTGCTTCCTAAGTATGGATTATTGTGACTTAAAAATGTAGATACTTTTCAGAATTTCGGTTTACGTAATCTTATACATTTGTAGTTTTCTCTCAATAGGCTATTACTATATAGTAAGTATATATAGTAAGGATTCTATTCTATACTTTCACGGTGCTATCTTCCGCAACTTAATAGCCAAAAATGTATACAGTTTCAAGTATTCTACACTCTCTACAGCGTTTGTTGACTCTCCAAGTTTATAGATTATAAACCTGTCACTGCATGTCACCGTTGATCATATACCTGTCGCCTTATATAGTCTTACGACTGTCACAAACGAGCGATACTGCCGACGGCTGCAGTCAAGCATCGTCGATGTCACTCGGTTGCCGTCAGAAAATGCCGCTCGTCTATAAGAGTCCTGAGTCTCTCCTGCCAAGGTGCGACTTCGATAACGCACATCAATTAGTGACTCTGTAACATACTAAAACTCAAGAATTCAATACAAGTCGTGAGCAGTGTGTAGGAACCATCGCGGGATTATATACTTTAAATAGTTATCGTCATGTCGTGTCGCAAGTTTGCGTCGAGCCTCTTTGAGGGAGCTTTAACCCAATACTTTGTTGTTAAGGAGTTCGCACGTAACTGGTTAAAGCTCAAAGCTTTGCAAGTCGTAAAGAGAATGAACTAGGTGTATAGTAAATTCTACTTAACTTAAATAATGAATTTCTTAGAGATGTGTAATAAGGTTGTAACTTCATCTTATTGTACCGAATTTTTAGGGATCTATTTACAAGAACCATAACTGCATCGACTGTAGTACTGATTATTGTGCATAACATACATATTATCACGCCTATATTCCCCAAAGGAGTAAGCAGACGTATACCTACACAGTTGTATACCCACATTTCAAAGCTGTTATTAAGTTCCATGTAGTACTAATAATACTCCTCCCAACGGTATTTCGGTCACGGCGGCCTATCTTCATGGAGATAAGCCAAGTACGCGGGAGATATTATAGTGCACAAGTGTATGCGTCAACACAGGTGCACAGGGAGTGCACCTGTGTTTACGCATACACTCTAATATTCCAATGGGACGGCAATCCGACACGACCGGAGAGAGATCAGGCGCAGAACTGACGGCTTTTCGTGCTCTCCGAAACACAGGGGTGTCACACCACCAACTTCCTGACTCCGGACTGCTACTAAGAATTTCCTAACAGGAAAATCCAATAACGCTTTGCCCGACCTGGGAATCGAACCCAAGACCTGACGCTCCGCAGCAGCGCGATCACTAGACCAACGAGTAATTCCGTTGTAAGAAAGGGATAATTAATTTATAATAAGCATATGAAATCGAAAAGGCAGTGGTGCGTGCCGTGGATGAAAGCTCTACGATCGCGGGAGCTCGTTAAAGGACCTTTAGATTTTAGTTAGTAAGCACAGAGCCTGTGACATATTTACCAGACGCAAAAAAAAAATACTATTTGCATTTTCTGTATTCCGAATTAACAATTACGTAATTTTTTGTAATCCATTATAATAGATGATAAAGTTACAATATTAAATGGAAAAAGAATACGGTCGCGAACAGGATTCGAACCTGCGCCTCCCGGATAAATACTCCAGGCGCTCTGACCACTAAGCCATCTCGACCTCTGAGAGGAATCCTGTTCGCGACCGTATTCTTTTTCCATTTAATATTGTAACTTTAGAGTTCGCTAAGCATGCGTTAATGCTTTTCAAAGATTTATCTTGAATAGATGATAGTTTCAGAGCTCAGGTATAATGAAAATTTGGTTGTGTTCACTGATTTTTGTCGAAGACTGTACCTATTAAATAGCTTCTAATTCTAAATCAATCTGTTGTAAGTAACACTTCGGTAAGCATGGCTTCACATTTACTATTTGTGCTCGCGTTTTAATACTCATTAGTTTATGCAATTCAATTGTGTAAGTAGTACAAACTGTAAACACTGTTTTCCTAAGTTATAAGTTATCAATCAACATCATGAAAAAATTACCAGCGAGTGAAGAGAATGTAAAGTTAAAATTGTAAACCCCGCTCGTCGCGGTCGCATTTTCCAGTTTATTTTTCAAATTCGTTGTATTAAAAAAACACAAGGATTTTTCTCATATTCGTAGGTGCTTTTATAGACTTAAATCTCACATGCACACACATACTCGGCGCATAACGCATCGCTGTCTGTACATGCATCCATATATGAGAAAAAATATTATTGGGATCTTTATCAACGCAAATAGCACCCAAAACAATTATTGTTAGATTTTTTTTTTGTTTTTCTGTTTGTCTGTGCGTTTGTGCACGCTAATCTCAGAAACGGCTTATCCGATTTAGATGTGGTTTTCACGACTATATTGTGGTAAGCTTCACTTGACATTTAGTGTTTGTTTCATGTCAATCGGTTCAAAAATTATGCCAATTTAAAGAATCACGTCAAACATTTGTTAATTATGAATTTGTGTTCATACAAGACGTGGTGTTAATTTACGATATCCACGCGGACGGAGTTGCAGGCACAGCTAGTATTAAATATAATTGTTCCGTGTGACGATCGAACTCGTGACACTGAAACCGACCTCTCGGCCACTTCACCAAGCGTGTCGTCAAATAACAACTAATCACATTGGTCCATGATTTTATTATCATTCAATGCCTATACCAGCGAGCATCAACCACATCTAAGTATGTAAGATTAAAATTTTCAATTGTTATTTATTTATATATATTTATTTGTTATTTATCTTTGTAACTTGAAAAGTTTCATAAAGTTTAAATAAATAAATATCCAGTTTTATTTAGACCGTTTATTTTTTAACTTTATAACAACGACTTATTATGTCTATGATATACTACATTACATTTGTAAGAAAAAAAATCTGTAAACTTATAATATTCATTACAACTGAACGAAAGAAACACAGTATAATTGAAACCCACAAGAGCCACGAAACGAAAATTTTAAATTAA
This sequence comes from Xylocampa areola, assembly GCA_935421205.1. NCBI lineage: Eukaryota > Metazoa > Arthropoda > Insecta > Lepidoptera > Noctuidae > Xylocampa > Xylocampa areola. The sequence continues at coordinate 15,350,145 of OW285201.1, forward strand.
AATCTCGCTCCTCAGAATTTATAAGCAACCTTCCTACAGTATTGGATGTAGCTAGGCATTATTAAACAGCTCATGTAAGGAAATTTATGGATATGAAAGAAGAGAAAGGTGTCTTAATAAACCGTTTGTTACCTTACAATTAAATGAATATATCAAATACGATCTCTCATAACGACAACCTCGTGAATGCAAAGAAAGATAAACAAATCAAATATCTGGCGCACGAGGGTGTTGACATGTGGGCCGTAGCCACCCCCCCCCCCCCCCTCATTGTATCGATAGTCTTTTCAGCTAATGTATTAATAATGAAGAGCCTAAAGATCTCGCTAAGGGGCTGGACCAAGAGCCTGATGCAGAAAGCGGTACTCATCGATACGGCACTCACTGTGACGAGATTCCTTTTTCGCTGGAGCCCTACCAATAGCTATAAACAACCATTATGTTTTATTCTAGCCACCTCTTTTCGATGCTGATGGCTTCCTATTTTTTATATTTATGGAGTATACTAAATATATGTAATTAAAATATATATTTAAAAAAAAAAAATACATGTAGATACATGTAAATAAATGTTACTGGAAATAAATCTCGTATCTGACCATGGCCTACTATTTACACCAAGCAAACTGACAGGTACTCTTTCATTTCATCGTAATAACAACCAGTAAGAAGCCGTAGTAAGTAATACGTAACTACTTAGTTACATAAATGTACATAATAGAGGTGCGTAGGTATGTAGGTACTATCGCTAATTCATTTAAACTGTGAGAACAGAATAATTTTGTGGTCATTGGAATGATTGTGGCTTGTTGAAACTGCGTGTTTCTGATGCATGGATGACCCAGATAGCTGGATGCTATCCGCTTCAGAAGTGGAACTGTGATCGAACTGTCTGTGGTAGTCGGCAGTCGGTGCCCGTCACCACAACATATGCACCACAATTGAATAATGCTCTGATTCCATTATGGCCGGAATGTATGCGAGCCAATTGCAGATTTTGCATATTGATCGTTCCCGATTCGATATTTCCATTTTTAACTCTATTTCAAGCTACAACTAAGAATGTTACATACAGGTAGGCACATTATATAGTATTTTTTATTCCGGATATTATGTCAGAGTTAACCAGTGCGGAAGAATCTACTTACCTGATTTATCTGAAGTAGTTTTGTCTCTCCCCAAATTTGAGACAATTCAAACTTTGAATTGAATGGCGAGTAACTGACAAAGTTACGTCTAGTTTCGTCAATTTGAGAAGTTTTTAAGGAAATAACAAGCCTCTCTCGCAATTTGTTTCCGCTCGAGAACCTCTCCATAATAGAGGTGTAAACATTGTTTGCTTATGTGATAATAGATAGATATTTTATCTAAGAGGAAAATGTATTTGGGCTTTCATTATCTACACAATACTGTTGGGACGTGGCCATGCTGGGCCAAGTGATACAAAAAGCCGTAGAAAATGGACCATCCTCAGCGAGCCATTTAACAAACGACTCTGACAGATAGCACGTCCTCGGACACGCCTACCGTTCTTACAACAAATCTAAGTGTGGTACTTACGCCGACACTATCAGCAAAACACACTATTTCTTCTCTAATAGATGTAGCCATTGTGAGATTATAGGCCCAATGAAAAAAAAACTTAGATACTCATGCATTATGTTAAAAACCTAGATGTCTAAAGTCGTTTTAAAATTAAATTAAAATTATCGGGGCTAGTTTGTTTTCCTGTTCCACTGATCGATTCATAATTGACAACCAATTAAATCTTTTTGTTGACAACTTATCGATTGACAATCGATTATGTACCTACGGCTGGCCGTCAATTGTTCATTTATTATGAGCGAAGTACTAATAATTTCAAATATCGAATGTTACGTCACAACCGAAGCTCGTGTTTCGCATGACTTTCATTGTTGTTTCGAACAACATTAATAAATCAATCATAAGCCCGCAACGTTCTGCCGCCGAGTTATGTTTAGATAAGAATAGCTTTTGTTTGAAATAATGAATTGAATTTTTGAAAAGCTAATGGGATATTGGCGTATCCCTCTGACAGTTTTTCCAGCGGGAATTATTTTTTATTGATTAGTCAATATCATCAATCTAGCTTATGAGCTAGGCTTATTGAGATTGACTTCCAGTGCAAACAAATATGGCAATATAAGTACCAGTATTAGGATTGATTATTATGGTATGTCCATAGGTGACACGTATAAGACTTTATCCTACCTAATTTGATGAGTATAATCTCCGAAATTATGTTACACTTTTGAATGCTATCGTCTATTAGGCATTACAATACTCAAAAATTCAACATTCATTTAGGTATAATGCACCCGGAATTTAAATTGAGTGACTGACACCTTAGTCCTCCTGCGACCACGAACGCTGCAAAGTGTTCGAAACATCAGGAAAACAAAAAACAAATAAGACACGCGATTAATCCGGTTGTTTTATTTCAACTGAAAAACGTCAATTTCCTACAAAAAAAAAGAAAGCTTAAATATCTACAAATATTTCAACCGCAAAAGAAGCAGATGATTAAATAGATACATACATACATAAGAACAACAATCATAATCCTGCCGGTACCAAAAAGGGTCCAAAAAGGTCTTGTACAACAACAAGGTTCGACGTGACTGATATATAAAACAGTGGAAGGTCTCATCTCATTACAGAATAACTGACTAGGTACGTGGATAAAGCAGTGAGGCGCTAAATCCACAATCGATTACGTACATAACTACAAGAAGTAACATATTAAGTAGGTAACGTGTGTAATCAATTTTACGCATCTCTCAACTACTCGTAAGCTTAGAAAATATCATGATATATATACTTATTACAAATCTTTCCATACCTCATTTGTCAGGACAAAATCGCCGAATTCCGACAAGACCCCGCATAGATAGTGTTGGTACTTAAATATCTTTACCTCCATCTCTTTTTTATATTTGGGAACCCATCATGGGCATTGTGCCAGACGCCTACCGACAATAAAGTGAATGTATGCTTGTTAATTTATATGTATTATATATATATTCCCCCCCTTAAGGGCACCAGATGAAAACCAGCGTCAGGCACTTGTGCTTGACATGAAGCTGATCTGGTGACCCATTTGGTTCAGCCAGAACAAAAAACATGATAGGGGCACACCCTACCAGGTTTTTCCTAACACCACCCGGCCTTTGTTTGACTGGTAGAGAATTCCTAAGGCATTAAGTCTTAGGCCTAGTCTTGTATCTTCAGTGCAGAAAGAATAATTACTAAAGATTTGAAATTATTACAAGATCAGCTTATTATCGTGTATCAAACTATATCTTTCTGATATGAGTTTTACATCAACCAAAAGCCACCACACAGATTTTCGTGGTGAAATAAACATTCATATTAAGTCCATTAATCGACAAATAATAATAAAATATCTTTGATACAAAAAAGGTCATACAACAGCTGATCTAACTGAATTAAATGTAATTAAACATTATCGAGATATATTAAAAGATAAAGTTAGCGACAGTCCTTATGCTATTAAAAATTTATCTCAATATATGATATTGAAGTGTCAAGAGATCTGAAATAAGTGTAAAGAAGCGGATGCGCACCACATCAGCTTAGTGTTGTTATTATAAATCAAGCCATATTTACAAGGGGTGCATAAAAAAGTGTTCCTTCTATTACAAGAAGATACTTCAGTAAGAAATAGTGCATGCCACCATGTTTCTGTCTTCTACGCGAATCTAGTATGCCATCACAGGAATCTGCGACTTATGCAAATTGCGTTTTGAATTCCGCATGTTATTGCGGTTTCGGGGCTCCCAGCTAAGCTGGAGTTCATGTTCATATTACATGGGCTTCTGCTGTACTTGACGATAGTTAGATGCCTTAAAGAATATTTGGTAGCAAGTATATAAGTCAGTGAGAACGTCGATTTGTTGATTGTTGCCGCTTAAGCCATACTTAGGCGTTGAGTCCCCATATCTCTCATATCACAATGTATACCTACTTTCTATAACAAAACTCTAGAAGTTCATAGGATAGTTTAAAAAAGAATTAACTTGTGTGTTTATACAGCCATTTGGGTAAGCTCGCTGGAGTTTGCGATGACTGTTAGTTGAGAAGGTAAATATTATTAGGTTAAAGTTAAACTGTAATGTTAGTAGTGGGAAGCTTTGTTCCCCCGGGACGTACCAAAGGTAAAGTCCCCCGGAAAACTCGGGATCGATTTCAAAATTCAGCCGTGGGGTTTCTGTCAGTAGCAATCGAAGGTACTATACTAGCGAAGAAGGCATGTCTTTAGAAAAAATAATGGATATATCTGCCTAGCCTTTTCCCAATAACATTGGGGTCGGCTTCCAGTCAAACCGGATGCAGCTTAATACCAGTATTTTACATGGAGCGACTGCCTATCTGACCTCCACAACCCTGTAACTGGGTAACACGATATCTCGTGGTATGACTGGTTGTCAGACTTTCAGGCCTCTGACTACCCGTAACGGCTGTCATAGATCTTAATTTGACAACCGGGACCGACGGCTTAACGTGCTCTCCAAGGCACGGAGGGGTCACCCATCCACAGACCGACCACGGCAAGCGCAGCTTCACCTCGATCGATCGATCTGTGCGACTGCTACTTAGCCACGAGCCCCTCCCGAGAAAAAATAATGGATAAGGTTATGTAAAAATCAGGTTTGTAGCCTAACTGCTTGAAGAAAACCTTTCTAAGTTTACCTGTACCGACTTAAGCAGGATAAAAAAGTTTGCTATCAATCCCCGATCAGAAAGGAAAATATTTTTATATCCAACAAGGCTTTTAACACGTACTGAACTTAGTGGAAATTATGCCGAAATCCAACAAGTTTCGAGTTTACGTTGAACTTAATGACTGACGTGGTTAGAAACTTTGTTATTCCTTGTTTGTTTTGGTACAAGCCAAATCTCACATATTTATAGCTTACACTAATGGATAAAGGATCAACTAGTCAGCAATATTGGTAGAGGGCTGTCTAGTGTGTAATAGAAAACACGAACTCTCTCTCTCTCTCTTTTATCGTGTGGTTGATAAACAATTATCCTAGTGTCAGAATTTAATTCAACCGTAGGCTTAAATAACCGAAAAAAATTTGCCAGATATTCTACGTTTGTATTCTTCGAAGGGTCGGCAGAGGTGTACACAGTTGTACATATCTTATTTAAACAGACTCTTTCAGAATCATATCAAATTCTAAATTCTAACATAATTTATTAGAAACATTAACAAATGAGAATACAGTCCTTTTAATTATGGAAGCATGAAAGCAATGTTCAAAGGATTTCACGAGCTGAACTGAAGAACTGGCATTCTATGATACCACTCGTATATACATCACATATTTTTTTTATAATCGTAATAACTTTATAGATGTTATGCTAAGTAACTGAAAAAAAAATTACAACCATAAAAAACATTAAAAACAAATACATAAATTCACCAATTGCGAAACGGTTGTAGTAGGTACTCCATTAAAATGTGAATCAATACAAAACAATGTTAATTGTTGCCATATCTACATTAGCCAAAATTCTCTGAGAATTCTAAAGCGAACTGCGTCAGATTTTGAGAGAATTTTATTTCTGATGTTACTTGCATGAGTGGGGGTGGAAAAAAGGTTCTGTATAAGCACAAAATTTTTATTTTACCTAATTAAATTTACTGATGTTTTTCTTTGCATCTACACAAAGAAAACGTAACCAATAAAAGTGACTGGTTATTGATATCGTGTTATTGACAAATCATTTTGATCTTTGATATTGGTGACGTCCTCCAAAAGGTCGATTGCGTAGTATTCGAAACCGGCGCGCGTGTATGACCAGGTGTATGAAAGTGGACAACAGAAGTAGTATGTAACGATTAAAGCAGGTTAGTAGCAAACGCGTGAGTTTATGTAGGTAAGCATGGAACTCTGACCTTTATCATCTCTAGGGTTAACATCTTCATGGTACGTATAGTTTGACCAGAAGTGCTGTACCGCTCTGTAGGAGATTCCGTGGCAGGAGGCGGGTACAGTAGCCCGTTAGTAGCTGAGACTGGCACAACGACATCTTGTGTCTTTTCTAACGGACTATATAAGTCAAACGGTCAAGAGATAAACATAGCAACAGAAAACAGAGTGCAGTGAACGGCACAGCACCTGTGGTCAAACTATATATTTTTTTTATGTAAGCCAGGTAAGTACTTACCAAAAAAATTATGACAACGTCTCAATACTGTGTTCTCACGAAACTCATTTAAGCCAACAAGTTTTCAGTAACTACATTACGAAATTATTATATAAGTAGGTAAATTACTAATAATTATTTTCACATTCTTTTACATGTTAGATAACTGCAAGTGACGCTTGAATATAAAAACGTAAGTAGGTTCCATCACCTTGTTAAATAAAAACAGCTTAAAGTACATTATAATTATTACTTGAACTTAATAATAAAAAGTCGTTACAACTGGGAACATAATATAAACTTCATATAACGTCACATTTAAAACCTATTAGAATAATAGTCAGGGGTGTAGCTACCGCCGTATAAGCCTTATCAATGATACGGGGCCCCTAACCCACAATGGCCCCAAATCCTTTATGATTAGGTGAAAAATCGTAAAATTTTATAAAAGGGGGCACGAGTAATTTAATTTTGATACAGGGCCCCTTAAGCGCTAACCCCACTAAGTATAGTAGAGTCTATTGGCATCAAATGGTCACAATTTCAAACTCCGGGTTGCTACTCACAATTTCCTATCGGACAAACCCAATAACACCGCCCGGGAATAGACCCCAGGAACTTACGGTCAGCTGCCGCGCTTTACCTCCTAGACTAGCGAAGCAGTTTAGGCAGACACATATATAACCAGCCCATTACTGTCCCACTGCAGGGCCTCTTCTTATACAGAGAAGGCACGAGCATTGATCACCACTAGCTCACTGTGGGTTGGCGATTTCAGACTATTCCACAAATCCAGGTTTCCTCACGATGTTTTCTTTCACCGTGTGTATGTGATGTCTTAGATTAACTGAGAAAGTACATATGATATTGAAAAAATCGCATTGGCACATACCAGATTTGAACCCACAACCTGTGGCTCAAGCGGCGGGCCCGTAACCACTCGGTCACCACAACACAGGCAGACACAAGGCCAACAAAGTTAATTTTCATATACTATGTCAACGAGATTTATGAACTGCCTTTATGAAAAGTAATAAAACAAGCCCCGTCTCAAAGCTGAATAATAATATGTTTGTAATAATTAAGGATATTAAACCAGTGTTAATCTACGGAACCCAGACGGGCTTAAACTCAACTTAGCCGGATAAATGAATGTTTCATGAAGGTTCCTGAAATTCTAGGGTTGCTCATGGACGGTATTTTATCTCTGTCCAACGATCGGATAATACTTTAATTTACATAGGCCATTTAAAAGATGGTCGAATTTAACATTGAATCTATATAAATCTTCTATATAAAAAAAAACGCTGAAATGTTTGTACGCGCTTAAGTTCCGAACGACTGCACCAAATTGTTTTTGTCAAGACAAGGTTTGTATAATAGAAAATATAAAAAAAAACGATCAGAAAAAAATTGCGGTACGAAGTTCGCTGGGTCAGCTAGTACAAAACTAAATGAAGATTATACGTTGATTGGTTTTTAGGAAAAATAAAAGTTTAGAAGGAATGCCTTTAAACTTTTAAATCAGATTTAATTTTAGATCAGGATGCTGAGGCTCACGTCGATGATTTTTGAGCCGTTTGGGGTTGAAACACTCGGGTCCTGGGGTCCGAGCGCTCGCATTCTGTATAAAGAGATCGCAAGGCGATTGGTCGACACTTCACGTGACTCAAGGGCTGGTCTGTACCGTCTCTATTTCGCACAAAGAATAAGCATTGCAATTCAACGTGGCAATGCTGCCAGCCTTTTGGGTACACTCCCAGTTGACAGCGACGCGGACGAATTTCGATGCCCTCCTCTAGTTTTAATTTAGTTTTTATTTTCATTGTATTAGTAGTATTAGTTTTAAAGGCTTAGATTATATATTGATCTATAATATAAAAATTAATCACTGAATATGTATAAGCGTAAATCTCGAGAGCACCTGAACCTATTTGGCTTTTTTATATATATAAACCATCTGTGAAAAAATATCTAAACGATTGTGAAAACCGCATCAAAATCCGTTGCGCTATTTAGGCGGAGCGAGTGGATAAACAGACAGACACACAGACGCGAAAAGCGACTTTGTTTAATACTATGTAGACATTATTCTATTCTCCTAAAAATTTATGAAAAGTCAGTGAGTACAGCTCGACCGATTTGCCTTTTTCTTTGTTATGTTCGTAACTGTCAAGTTTGTATGAAACAACTATGAAAAGAACATCCAACGGAAAACTCGGAAAACTGGATGGTATTTTTGTATGAATTGCACCTGTGGGAAGCCGGGGCGGGTCGTTAGTCTATTTAAAAAATATTCAAAAGTCGGTTAAAAAATAGAAACAGTTGCCAGAAAAGTAGAAAAAAAATATTTGCACAACCTATATTTATTTATTTTATTTATTTAACTCTTTATTGTACACCTAGGAAAACAACAACATAGGACATGATAATTTAAAAGAAGTACAATGGGCGGCCTTATCGCACTCGGCGATTTCTTCCAGGCAACCTTTGGATGGATAGATGCGACATAATCTGGAAACGAGGCAGTATGTGGTGTACAAATACTTAATACACACGATTATATACTATAAATACTTATGTATTATACTTTTTTCTGTGGGATTTTGGACAGCATAACGTCTTTCGAGCATACCACTAGGTTATCACTGCTTATCTACTTGAAACCAAGTATTTTTACCTCGTACCTTTTCATTTTCAATAAAAGAGCTTACATATATTTAAGTATATAATCTTTAAAGAGTTTAATGTATTGATGAAGGAATATACAATGGATTAAATACACATATATTTGAAATAACACATTAACATTGTTGTTGGTCTAACCCTACTAATCCGTCTCAGCGAGCCCCACGCTTAGCGGATAATTTCTTGTCCAGTTTTCGCTTTGTCAATTTCAGGGATTTATGTTGACGATCTCTGCGTGTGTTTTGCTTTGAAACTCGAATTAACACAATGCTTTCACTATGATGTAACAATATTATGTTTGAGGGTTAGAATACTGGCAGATAATCGATTTACTTAATACTGATTTCTCTATTGAATACTGATATAATATATTTGATAGATTTACTGCCGTCGAAAAATCTTCATAGATTTTGAATTTGACTTTCCACAATTTCCTTAGGTCAAAGATATGCTTAAATATTAATATCCCGTCGGTCATCCACAGCCCAATGAATTTGTAATAACAGCATCGCACCAATACCGTCAGACTTCTTAATCAAAGACTGACCACAGTTTAATCTAACAAATCTTTTGACCCAAGCTGTTGATGCGGGCCACTGTACTATTTTCAACATTTAGACAAGATACGTAAACATTACTTACTTAGTATTAGCACATGCTTTGGCTTAATCTCCGTCTAACACTGCAAGTTTGACAATTGTGGGACAGTGACGTCAATTCTAATGTAGCAAACTAAACTAAATTTAGAACATCCCTGTCTTTTACTAAGAGCAAGATGCGACGAATCAAGAGATGTCAAATTCGAATTTAGCCACGTCAAATTAAAATCTCCGAACGTTTTTAGTAAGCACAGTTTTAGGTTAGCCACTAAAATTAGATACTTTAACCGAAAACTATATGGACATTTTAGGTTCATTAAATTTGAATTTGACGACATTCCGTCCCGCTCTTATACGTATTTACGGTTAGTAAAATACAGCAATGCATTAATTTTTTTTTAGTTTGCTACATTAGAATTGACGCCATTGACAGGAATAATGCTAAGCTAAAGCACGTGTTAAGTAAAGTTTATTTATTTTGGCCCTACTTTGCATAAACTGGTAGGCCCTCCCTTTCTATTTCAGGCCAGGAACGTCTTTGTGAATAATATATAACACGTTTACTCAAATACCGTATCTTTGTGAATGTCTAAACACTTGTGAACACGGAATTTTCATGGAACTGTAACCACAGTTCCCGGGTTTCTAATACTATGCCGCAGGTATGTGATATTTAAAAGTACATGTAGATAATATTATTAACACAATAATAAGAACGCCTAAGTTCAACGTGTTAATTTCTATGGTTACGAACGGATTATATTAATATATGACTAATGCTTTCTGAAATACGCACAAAGCCTAGACGAAGCATGCGTCTAAATAGAGTCGGTAGATAGCTATCTGCCTCGTTGTTCTCGTGGTCCCGAGCGTGACGGCTGAGTCTGAGGTCTCGGATTCGATTCCCGGGTCGGGCAAAGTGACATCGAGTCTTTCTGTTAGGAAATGCTCAGTAGCAGCCCGAAGTTTGAAATTGTGACCGGTACCACCGGTCCTGGTCAGTCAGTCAGAATTCCGATGCCATCTACCTATAACATGGGACTTGACAACAGCATTGGTGAAATTTGGGTGTACGACTGTGTACACCTCTGCCTACACCATTTAAAAATATGGGTGAGTTGCTGTGTATATATGTAGATAGCTATAAGTTTTACGATATAATGACAACATGTCACTGAAATAATAAATTGTGAAATTACGAAGCAAAAGAAGTAACCACTTCAGTATCGTCGCAGTTGGGCATCGGCGATGTGTAGTTTCTGCCTTTCTCTATGGGAAAAGGCGTGATTTCATGTATGTATAAATATACGTAAGTTTCATTAGTAATACACTTTCGTACTTATTAATTAATTTATTGATTTTCTAATCACATTACAGGTCTAAAGAATTTTAAGAACCGGTCCTAAACGTGTTATCTTCATCACTATATACTATATATGTAAATCCCTCACTTTCCACTCTTCCAGTATTCTTCAAGCATTCTCTTATATTTCGTAATAATGTTTATAATTCTCTATACCATAAACAGTTTCCCCAATTTCGAACGAATAGAAAATTTATCGAGGGTATTCTAAGAATAAATATTGTTGCTACAATTTGTAGCAAGTTTTCATCGTGTCGAGGGTCTAGAACCAGCATCCGTACCCATAGGTCCTTGCTTTCGTTACCAGATTTGTTCCAGAGCTCTTTAGCCAAGGAGACTGGGGTCAGCTCTTTGTCCACTGCAACTACATCCCAATGCATGCTAGTTGAAGGCATTCCGACATGAAAAAATAAGACCTTGAGGCTACACACTTGGCGCTTATAAAGAATGTTTCGCTTTCTTATACCTAATAAAAGATGCATCCGGACCGCAATCATTCTAAAAGCCGGTTCTACAAATTTTTAAATCAAAAATATAATGCTTACTGATTTTGGTTTGAAATCGTAAAACATTACAAAAGTGTTAGTAAAGTCAAATGTTACATCAAGCTCAAATTCCACCAACCCTCAAAATTTGCTTCAATATATTTTATCATATCACCTCAGAAAAAGGGTGAACAGTCTATTTTTAGCTTTATACGGTAATACGTTATGCGAAAGCATGTATCCTCCCTAAGTGCTAAAACGTAGTACTCATCACAGAAGGTACAAATACTTCACGTATTCGCAGGTAGAGCCGCTTTTAATTAAAGCAACCTGCCACGTTTACGTATAAGCCTACGCAAGTTTTGATACCAACAATGTAGATAAACAAATGGAATTCGCAGTCGACCAAACACAGATGTTCACACATAATAACGAGTTATGGACTAGCTGACCCGCTCCGGTATCGCACAAAACGTAATCTTTGTAGATAGATGACTGTATTATAGCCTACTTCGTGAATGTTTAGTAAAAAATTTGGTCCATATATTGTATACCTACCTACTAATCTACCTTAAAACACTTTGTGCATTAGTGAAAACCCAAATAAAATCTGTTCATTAGTTCCGGGGAAAATCATGCACAGACTGGGAAGGGTAGAAAGACGCAGTGGATTACTTTGTTTTATAATAGGTGCTGTTTTCCTCTGTGGCTTTTGTAGTTTTATTTGACATATGCAAATCAATAGATACTATGAATGAGATAAATAATTAATAAATAGTACAAACACTAAGTACCTGTAATAATTGTCTATTATTGTTTTTATACAGAAAAAAATAAACATCGGCTTACAGGAACGAGCATCGGTTAGGTATTACTACGCTTTCTCTATATAACTACATAAGTTAATTGCTTGCTTTCGGATAGCTACTCAATAATATTAGATAAACAGACACTCCAACATATTAACGTCCATATTTTAATTAATTGGACACTATAATATTGCTGCAAAATTAGTAGAGCTGCAAGAAGTGCTATCGTCATTGTCGATTTTGCAATGACAGTTCGCTTTCTAAAGCCGTCGATGGCACCTTTTCATTTGTACAAGGTCATGTGGAACTTATCTAACAAACATTCATATTCTCACTCGATTGAGCACGGAGAATTGCCGCTATGGACAACCACGGTTTAGGCAAATTTATGCCTATAGAAAAGTTTAGTAAGCACTCATTAAGTTGGTTATTTGTAGCCTCATCTTTGCCAACGACTTTACTTTCTTAGCCTTTTTTTTTTAAAGAAACTTCAGATTAATTTGTAAAGGAACCACCTGTTCTTTTTCTGTTTTAACCATAGACTACATCTAATTTTCATTAGATTCGTTTGTGGATTGATGATGAACTCTTCGCAAGTACCTCAATTTTGTCTACTAATCTAGTCTAGGAATAAAGCAAGTAAACTATTCACATAAATTATAATAGGTAGGTATTACTCTTGTATAGGATTAGCACTCTACCGTAACAAGTTTGTTTACGCATACACACATATTATATAAGCAATACGTGTACACGTTAGCCACTACAATTAATCATGTACTTAATTAATAATCCGCTTCATAATCATCGAATATACCTCCCTAAGGTAGACGTATTTTAACTCAAACTAAAATATTCTGTATAATATTTAAACCGAGGCGAAGTTGTTAATGGTGTTGTAAGCTCATAAGCAAGGTATTACTGCTCCAGAAAGAGTAATGAAAAAACTGAACGATTATTAAAATGCGAGTTGTTTTATGTGGAGGATATTAAAAGGAGACTATTAAACCAAAAAAATTGCTAGTAAAGAAAGAAATAGGAGTCGTAAAATGGAAAAATAGGCTCACTGTTTTGTAATTTCTATTGTTGCTATTTATTCTGAACAACGTTACATGAATGCCTATGACGTCACAGCTCGTTACAGTCTGTCTAGCCGGCTACTAGTTTTATTACAAAAAGGTTGATCGCCGGAGATATTTCCTTACCCTCTTTAAGTATGTAGAATTTGGAGACACACATAAATATCTCGGCTAATGTATCTAGTTTTGTACAACATACGTTCTTCTATGTATGTAACATAAGTTTAGAACCTTTTAGCTGTTTATTGTTCTGACGAAAACGTTTTAGTTTTTCTACTGTTTCGTGTGTGACATCGGAAAAGGGATCAGTTAAAAAGTTTTATTAGTTTGTAAGTGTATAGGTACTTGAGGAAAGGACATTGTTCGAGCATATAACACTCCTCTATTCGATAATACTGTACATAACTAGAGCCTGATTCTGTAATCTTAGACTTCTTATAGCAACCGAAGTGTTAGTGATTTAATGGCGAAGATATCGATTTCGCGGCTGTGAAGCGTTGGTCAGGAAATTAACGATAACGTCAGCTAAAGCGATCAGCGTTCTTCAGCAGCTGTTCATTTTACCTATAAAGTCATAGTTTCCATTATAGATCATTACTTTTATCGCATTTAAGAACAAACTCTAATTTATGATGACGCAACTCAAATTTCGTGCACTTAGATACATAAAATCGTTGTTAATGAACGAACCATATATAAATCATTTAAAAGTTTTAGTTCAACCTCGATAGATGGCGTTGGCGTCGAAATAGATCGCGGTATGGTTTCGTTACCGATGTTTAATATCGTCATTAACATTTATTGCAATATAAGCCAGCTTAGATCAGAACAAAATAGTGGTATTATTTCTATCCCTATTCCTGTTCACAATTAGTTCAAAGTTACCAGCTTGGTGGCTAAACATTGGTCCATCGACCCTGGATATCAGACCCAGATCAGTCTGAGTTTTTTGAGTTAGCGGTGCCAGCTTTGGACCGCACCCCAACGTACTCGCAGTGGATCGCTGCGGCTAAAGTACTGGGCACCCGCATCGGCAACGACAGCTTTGTCCAGCAAGGTGGACGAGCTCGGCAGCAGCGGGATCAGCAGTTCAACGTGACGCCAGAGGGCGCCACTAGTAGTACATCACCAGTTCAACTCTGGTGTATTTGATTGCGTCATATACACCAAGCAACAACCTCGTCTAGCTGGGCGGGCGGAAAATGAAGTTCATTGAGTCACCACAAGAGGGCGCTACCAGTTCAACCTTTTGGTTTGTGTGACTGAAGTGTAATCGTGAGTACAATTTAATATAATACATAGTAGCAGTGACAATTATCAATTAACATATTATTGCCAAGCAGTTTTTATCTTTATTTTAAGGAAGATTACAACTTAGAAGAATTTCGAAGTATTTATGGACTTAGAAAATTTTATGAACTATCAGTAAAGACTTTAAAATTGTGCATGTTAGTTTAAGGACTTAGAATAATATTTGTATAAAACGGGGGAACGGGGAACCTATGCCCGATTTTTACCGGAGTATATGTTTGTTAAAACACTTGTAAAATTTTTAGTAGTGGTCAAGACTTAGAAAACTTTTATGCATTTTTGTTCCGAAACAAAAACTTGTGATTTTAATTTAAGTTTTTACAATATCGATTTGTGGACATTTGTTTTGGGAACTCAAATCTATTTATTTCACTTGTTTATTTATTGTGTAATCGATTTTTATACACTGTTTTATAATAACTAAACATATTTTTTGCTCGTTCATATTTACATTTTATTTGTTATTGTTTGTTGTTTATGATGGAAGGCCAAATTAATATATTGAAAAATTTACAAGATGTAATAAATAAGGCGTTAATTAATTTTAAAAAGAGTCCAAAAGATAGGATTACTATTGAATACATAGAAGCAAGACTTGAATTGTTAGAACAAGATTGGTCCTCATTTAAGGAAACCAAATCTCAACTTTATGGACGATTTAAGTTGGAGGACATAGGAAAAAAGGTTGATGATATATACGACACAACCGAGGAGACGTACATAACATGCAAATGCTTATTAAAATCAACACTTAATAAAATTAATGTAATAACACAAGTACCACAAAATAGTGAATCACCAATTAATTCTTCTAAGTCATCCAGCTTATTCGTTAAGTTGCCCAAAATCACGATACCGCCGTTTTCCGGTAAATACGGAGAATGGACAACTTTTCGAGATCTTTTTACTTCTCTCGTTCATAATAATAGCTCTTTAAATAACGTGCAAAAACTGCACTATCTCAAAAGTCACGTCACTGGTGAAGCCGAACAGTTGATTAGGCACACACCAATCACAGACGCAAACTACAGCCAATGTTGGGCTCAATTAGAAAGTCGTTATGCTAATAAAAGGTATTTAACGAATTGTATTTTAAAAAGATTGTTTGGTCAAAAACGCTTGCATGTAGAATCAGCTACCTCATTGAAGGAGTTATTAGATACAACCACGGATTGTTTAAGTGCACTTAAAAATTTGGATATCGATGTGAGAACATGGGACATTATTATTATCCATATAGTAACGTTTAAATTTGATAATGAAACGCGGAAACAGTGGGAGTTAAGCATTTCCAACGATTCTAGCAACAAGTTGCCCACCTTTGATCAATTTAGAAAATTTATTGAAAGTCGTTTCCGCGCCTTAGAATGTATAGAACCGAGGAAGGCTGTGGCACATATGGTCAGTAATAGCTCACATACTCATAGCTCAAAAGCAATGTTAGCTACTAAATCATCTAATATGCGATGCGAATGCTGCTCTGAATCTCATAAGCTCTGTTTCTGTAAGCAATTTGCTAAACAGTCCTTAGAAAACAGACGCGATTTTGTAGCAAAAAACAAAATCTGTTTCAATTGCTTAGGTAGTAATCATACAGTTTATGATTGTAAAAAGCAGACCTCCTGTAGAGTTTGCAAAAAGCGCCATCACTCCTTGCTGCATCCAACCGCAGAGCCAGAGTTTAAAGGCAAAGATGCTTCACCAAAGCCTGCTATCGATAGCACTAGTGCTTCAACTAGTGATAATCCGATAGTAGCGTGCTTATCTACAGGCAAAGTCCCCAAGCCCAGACAGGTTTTATTAGCCACTGCGCTAATAAAAGCCGAGTCAAAGATGGGTGGATTTCAGACGATCCGAGCCTTGCTTGATCAAGGCTCACAGGCTTGCTTCATTACAGAGGCCACAGTCCAGTTTCTTAGCTTAAAGAAAATCCCAGTTCAAGGCTTCATTTCAGGTTTAGGAGATGACAGATCAACCATTGCTAAGTACATGGTACATCTGACAATTAAGTCAACAGTTGATCTTGATTTTCAATTACCAATAAATGCCTATGTTTTAAGAAAGATAACATCATACTTACCGGAGCAAAGTGTAAACACATCTTCACTGGATTGGATTCACATCAACGGTCTATGTCTAGCAGATCCTCAGTTCAACACACCCAATAAAATAGATATCTTATTGGGTGCAGATGCTTACTGTTACATCTTGAAGGAAGGGATAGTAAAGAGTCCATCGGGTACTCTGATCGCACAGAGCACCACTTTAGGGTGGGTCCTTTCAGGTGTAGTCACAGAAGGTAGGGAGAGGTCAAAGCATCACGTAAAAAATATAAGTGTACATTGTGCCCAATTCAGCGAAGATCATATGTTAAAAAGGTTTTGGGAGATAGAAGAACAGACTAGTACAAAGAGAATACTCAGTCCCGAAGAAGTAAAATGCGAAGAGTTCTATAACAGAACGATTAAGAGAGATAATAAAGGCAGATACATTGTGAGATTACCGTTCCGAGACGAAAATCCTACTTGTAAGGGCGGAGGTTCGCGTGTAATAGCTGAAACAAGGTTTAAATCATTAGAAAAAAGATTAAATCAGAACACATGTTTAAAGAAAAAATATATGGAGGTAATAAACGAATACTTACAGTTAGGGCACATGAAATCTGTAAAGGAACATGACAGTAAAAAGTTTGAAGCAGTTTACTTACCACACCACGCGGTAATAAGAGATGACAAGACTACGACAAAGGTTCGTGTTGTGTTCAATGCCTCTGAAAAGAACCAAAATGGAATATCATTAAATGACACGCTAATGATTGGCCCAACGCTGCAAGCAGACTTACGACATACTGTTCTGAAATGGAGAATTCACTCGATTGGCATTGTGTCGGACATAATCAAAATGTACCGTCAGGTCAGAATAGCTGACGAAGATGCTGTGTTCCAACGCATACTCTGGCGAGATAATCCCGAAGAGTCGATTCAAGATTATGAATTGGTAACAGTAACCTTCGGAACAGCATCTGCACCTTACCAAGCAGTTAGATCGCTCCATCAAGTTGCATATGATGAAGGCGATATTTACCCACTTGCAGCAGACAGAGTTTTAAATAGTTTTTACATGGATGATTTGATGACAGGGTCACATTGCGTCGAAGAAGGTGTAGAAATCTGTAAACAAATGATACAATTATTAGATAAAGGTGGATTCACGTTGCAAAAATGGAACAGTAATAATCAGGAATTGTTAGATAAGATAAATGCATGGTTGGGGAATGAAGGAACAGAGCAAACAGGTCAAACAAATATAAAAAAGGAGGACATAATTAATAAGGAGAAAGAAGACATGATAGTAAAGGAAAGGGAAATATGGAATAAAGACATAGAAATTAAAGAAGATAGTACTGTGAAAATTTTGGGTCTTACCTGGAACCGCCACGAAGATACGTTTCAATACTTGGTAAACCTTCCACCGCTGAAGACTGCACCTGTAAACAAAAGATCAATACTATCCGACATAGCTCGTTTGTTTGACCCATTAGGATGGTTAGCTCCCAGTGTGGTCCTAGCAAAGATGTTCATTCAGAAATTATGGCTAACAGGTGTTAGTTGGGATGAGGAGTTAACCGCCGAACTAGTTACAGAATGGAGTAGTTACCGCGGAGAGTGGTCATTACTTACCAATGTTCGGATCCCTCGCTGGTTTGGTACAGGGCCCACTGATGATCTGGAGTTACATGGTTTTAGTGATGCCTCCAAGGCCGCATACTCAGCCGTAGTCTATCTGAGGATAATTGACGTCACCGGCAAAATCCATGTTGCGTTGGTGGTTGCAAAAACCAGAGTTTCTCCCATCAAGCAAATAAGCATTCCTCGATTGGAATTGTGTGGCGCAGTGCTCTTGTCAAAGCTTTTGACAGAGGCAGCAGAAGTCCTAAACATTTCAAAGGAAAAGATCAAAGCATGGACCGATTCCACAGTGGTGCTATCATGGCTTAATAGTCACCCCAGTAGGTGGAAAACGTTTGTGGCGAATAGAACCTCTGAAATACTGGGCACAACGAGTTCATCTCAATGGTTCCACGTCGCAACCAAAGAGAACCCAGCAGATTGCGCTTCAAGGGGTATGCTACCCAGCTCATTAATCAATCATAAATTGTGGTTTGCGGGACCTTCCTTTCTTAAAAACAAAATAATTGAGTACAAAAAGCCAAAGGATTTAAATATAGATCTAGAACAAACAATAAAGGCACACACCGTTTTAGTAACGGAACATGTAGTATTCGATAATTATTCATCTTTACGTAGATTAGTTAGAGTAATAGCATATTGTAGACGATTTTTGAAAAGGGAAACTAACAAAACTAAATATTTAAAAAATCATGAGTTAGAAGAAGCATTAGAGAGCTGTATAAAGAAGGCGCAAAGAGACATATTTACAATAGAATATACACAATTAAAAGAAGAAGGTCATTTAACACTAAAATCGAGCAAATTAAAACCACTCTGCCCGTTTCTCGATGCAAAGGGCTTAATGAGAATTCGGGGTAGACTTGAAAGGTCAGAACTGAAGGAAGGAATCAAGCATCCGATAGTCTTACCACATTCAAGTCATCTGACTTACTTAATAATTGCAGATGCGCATGAGAAAACTCTGCATGGAGGGCCTCAGCTGATGACAAACTTTTTAAGATCAGCCTATTGGATAATAGGTGCTAGAAGTCTGGTTCAACAATATGTTCGTAAATGTGTAATATGTGCCAGACAAAAAGCGAATACTAGAAACCAACTTATGGGTTCCCTTCCATCAGCTCGATGTACTCCAGCGAGACCATTTTTACATAGTGGAGTGGACTATGCTGGACCCATAAGTATCAGAACAACAAAAGGACGTGGGTACCGATCGTACAAAGGGTACATCTGTTTGTTTGTGTGCATGTCTACGCGCGCTCTGCACTTAGAGGTCGCCAGTGACATGAGCACACAAGCATTTTTAGCCGCTTTTCGACGATTTGTGTCGCGGCGAGGTCACTGTGCTAAACTGTGGAGTGACAACGGCACCAATTTTGTAGGTGCCTCCAGAGAATTGCAGCAGTTGGCGGCTATTCAGCCATCAATTGCAGAACACCTTGAGGCAAACAATACTGAGTGGCATTTTATCCCGCCGCATGCTCCCAATTTCGGTGGTCTATGGGAAGCGGGAATAAAATCCACAAAATTTCATTTAAAGCGGGTTATTGGGGATGCTACGCTCACTTACGAGGAAATTACCACACTCCTCAACCAAGTGGAAGCATGTTTAAATTCGCGACCAATCAGCGTTATTAACTGTACTGATCCTGATGAACCCCTACCTCTAACTCCTGGACATTTTCTAATCGGAGAACCTATAGTCAATGTTCCGGACCAGAATTATGAAACGTCAAATGTAAGTTATTTAACTCGGTGGCAATTTGTGCAAAGGACACTGCAGTCGTTTTGGAAAAGATGGTCCCAGGAATATTTGTCGAACCTGATGAACAGGTACAAATGGTCATCCCAAGTACCAGAGCCCAATATAGGGGACGTAGTTTTAATTAAAGAGGACGACTTACCTCCAAGTCGTTGGTTGTTAGGTCGCGTCATAGACAAACACCCGGGTCACGATAATATAACCCGTGTCGTCACATTGCGTACCAAGTCATCCACAATTAAGAGACCAACTTCTAAGCTATGTATTTTACCAATAGCTACCTGAATTATTTAAAGGTTTTATACCCAGTTTTACATAATTATTTATTGCAGATCAATTGTTTACCTTTTTAGTTTTAAGATCAAATGTTATCTTTACAAGTTGTTTTACATGTTTTTATTTTTAACACTTTTATGGTTTACTTTACATTATATACACTGTTGTAACAATTTTAACGATATATTATACTGAGTTTTACAAATTGTTTTAGATCACAGCCCTTTTGAGTTATGTTGAGCTATTGAAGATTATTTATTAAGTTGCTTTTTGTAGTTTTAAGGTGAACTTATGAACTATTCTTGTTTGAAGTTCACGAAATTATTTTACTATTTATTAAGATTATTGTTATTTACATCGTAAAATGTAATAATAAGTACTTTGAGAAGGACATTTCGCCACTAAATGTCCTTGGTGGGCGGTATGTTAATGAACGAACCATATATAAATCATTTAAAAGTTTTAGTTCAACCTCGATAGATGGCGTTGGCGTCGAAATAGATCGCGGTATGGTTTCGTTACCGATGTTTAATATCGTCATTAACATTTATTGCAATATAAGCCAGCTTAGATCAGAACAAAATAGTGGTATTATTTCTATCCCTATTCCTGTTCACAATTAGTTCAAAGTTACCAGCTTGGTGGCTAAACAATCGTAAACATGGTTGGCTATCTCCATCATCATCAATATACCTTCTGCTCTTATCCCAGTTTATGTCAGGTTAACACTTTTTCATAACACTTCATCTTTCTTTCGTTACATCTCTATCAGTCGTCACCTCAGTATAGAGACAAAACTTTCAAACCAAATTATCTTTCACACAATCCATCCATCATCCATTATTTTTTTAGTGTATCCATATCTCTACAAATTTCTTATTAAATTTCTAAAAAGCTTTTAATTTCTGAAGAGCTACTCTTCTCTCGTAAGTAGCTTAGGGTCAAGATGCTTCTCTTAGCTAGCTTTAAAATGCATAAATTATAAACAAATTACAGTCGAGTTACAGCAAACGCGTGTGCGCGAACCCGCACGGTCTCGCGAGTCGCGTGTTCTGTCTACATAATATTATTACGATACGTATGTATGGTGTGAACGAGGGGTGATCGTTAACCTACTTACACGGTTATATGCAGTCATTACTCTCTTACGCCACAAAAAATAACGTGATTAATACCAAGCAAGTATACCTACTTAGTATCAAGAATAGGTGTATATACGTTCTAGCTAGAGAACTAGAGAGTTCTAGACAAAGCCAAAAAACATACGAGGGTTTGTTTATCATTAGAAAACAGTGAAAGTACGCAAAGCACTTGCGGAACGCGATGACGAGCCATTTTGGAAATAAGACGATTACTCCGGATCGTTTGCTCTCCTCGGAACGGCCATCCGACACGGATTATTAATCTGGCTAGGAAAATACTGCGCACTTGGATGGACCATTATTTTATAAGGTTGAGTTACAGTTTAGAATATTGTGGAGCGCAGCATGTCCGCGGACTTCTTGCATTTCATAAGTTTGAGTTGATGTTGATTGTAATGTACGCGTGTCGTTTTAGACGCTCATAGCCAGTTGCAATCTCTGATCAGTCTGATCGCTAGGAGCATTTCAGTCCGAGCGTCTCCGTGGAGGCGAAGGCTGCTATTAATGTACAACAGTCGCTAGCTTAGAGGCCTACGGGCGGCTTGAACAACGCTTGACGTTAGGATAGCCCCTAACTACACGAAAGATTTCTTCAGGGTTGGCCAATCTCCCAGTGGATTTGAACAGATTCGAATTTGGGCCTTGGAATCGAAGTAGCGACCTTTGACTTGCCAGTCCAATGGTTATCTCACTAGGCTATCACTGCTGCTAATTTTACTGCGCTTTCAATCTGCCTAGCCTTTTCCCAATTTCATTGGGGTCGGCTTCCAGTCAAACCGGATGCAGCTTAATACCAGTATTTTACATGGAGTGTATACTTAGTAACTGGATTGTGGAGATCAGATCTCCACAATCCAGTTACTAAGTAACACGATATCTCGTGGTATGACTGGTTGTCAGACTTTCAGGCCTACGACCACCCGTAACGGCTGTCATAGATCCTAATTTGACGTGCTCTCCGAGACATTGTGGGGTCTCGGTATGAAATGATGGTCATCGATCCAAAGACCGACCGCGTCAAGCCCAGCTTAACCTCGATCGATCTATATGTGCGGCTCCGCTTTTTATTGCACTATCTCGATTTTAAAAAGCTTTATCGTAATCAAAAACTGAATCCAAACTTCCAATCAATGTTTTCTTAACTCAAATCATGCAATTTAAACCTTAATCTGGATTTTAATTTTCTTTGTAATCAATCCTATATAGGTTAGTTCTTAATCAAATTGTTCAATCTTCATAGCTTTTAAATATAATTACTGAAAGTTTAGTCTGGATAATAGTATAGTGTAAACTACTCTTAGCTTAGACGAATTGATCTAAAGTGACCTTAACTTCAATAAAAAAAAAACTTTTTTAAATGACCTTTATAATATTATGTAAAGGTTACAAAAACGGAACGTATCTGTTTTTTTAGTTTTTTTTTGATTTATGGTAATAATAACATTTTACTCGTACTCGACTTCGATACTAATAAAATTCATCTTTGAATTAACCATGCAGTTGAGCAATCCGTGTACCTACCTCTATTTTATGACCTCCGTAGTATCTAAAGCAACATCGATGTATTTTCAGAGCAAACCGTCATGAATTCCAACTCGAACGAAGAAAAATAAAGGGACTGCGGCGAAAAAATACAAAACTGTAAAATAGAAAATATACTCGTGAAGGTTGCAAAGGGTAAGCGGGTCTGCTAAATATTGCACGAAGTAACCCAGAGTTCAGCTCAGATGGGAAAAAAAAGTAAATTGTGCAGATTTCCCCAGGTAAGTATGAATTTATCATCGCCTCGAATGAAAAGTTAAAAGGAATCAAAGCGAAATTATACATATTGCTTTAGGCAACAACGAAGATTTTTCAGCTACGTTTGTGATTTGAGAGAAGACTCTGACGCAAATTCAGTAATACAATATATTCACGTATTTAAATACAATACTTCAGCACTTTTGCGGTTCTTGTAGAGAGCTTCGTGCCCATTATGTACATAAAGTTAAGACATAATTATTATTCACACTCATACATTAGTAAGCAGCTTCCAAAGCAGCCTTTAGTTTATCTTATCCATTTCCAAGAGAAGATAAGTTAATAAAATCCGTTGTACTTTTATTATACTATCCCAGCATTGAGTTCCTCGTGGGCGGAGTTGCTGAATAGTGTGTTAAGTTGCGATCAGTCGGTGGCTACATAATGGGCGTGATTCATTGCCGGTCCCGGACCATCGCCGCCAAATGGGGTCAATCGCTCACACAAAAACCGATCCTCACCCTCCCGATACTAAATGACTACGGTCAAAGGAAACTTGAATTGCACAATTAACTGAGTGTTGAGCCTTTAACGACGTCGACAGTCACGCTATAGCCACCGTGGAATATGTTATACACTTACATAAAGGTGTGCACACGCCTTGTTAGTGACATAAATGTTGTGACGCAACATTACATCTTTGTCGGAGGAGCAAAACTAACAAACGGTGAAAGTTCAGAGTCGTCGAGCCCGCGACGGCGATCTCTTATTTACTTATAGAGATGACTCCTGTTTTCGAAGTTTTATCGGTTATTCAAATGTCTATATTTGCTAGAAGCAGCAACACCACGCATCCTATATTGCGAAGGGTATAAGGCTATAACGGAATATGTACGATGATTTTCCACTTTCATCGTGTTTGTGTATCGTATGAAATGGAGCGGCAACATAGGACTGGTTCTTTTTGTTCCACTTTACGCAAGTGGTCGATGCAATAATATTGCCTGAATTCCGCGGCGATGATTAAATCGGTTATGATAAACACAACCTATTTTTTAACAACGTGTGTATTACAATAAATTGAATGCCGAAATAATGCGAATGAAATGTGAATAAGCACTTAATGATTGCGAAACGCGTTTATGGCTTTTTGTTTATAGCTGCAGCTGTAGTTAATGTGACGGTTCGCTTTGTTTACGGATGTGGGGGGCGATTCATGGCTGTCATTTTATTCTCGAACTTCCTATCATGGTTTACCTTAACGTTTTTATTTGCTTTGGGAGTTACTGAGTTTCTGAGCCATAATTTTTATTTATTTTCTGACAAACTGGGAACCTGTGGATTATGCCACAGGTTCCCAGTTTGTCATACCCATGTATATCCTAGGTTATATCAATATTCCCAAAAATATATGATAATCAAATCAAAACTTATAATATCTTAGATGGAAGTGGAACCTACCTTTCCATAGAATGATTCAGATTTATCATAGGTAATCTCCAAAACTTTTCACTGTGGTTGTATTTTGCGCGTAATGTTTCGCTGCCGAATTAAGATGGATAACGTTTGTGAACATTGATTAATTGAAATTGTGAATTGGTTTTAGAGAAAACAAAGACTTATCTCTTATTTTGTTGGCTGAGTGGCAGAGACCATTATTGGATGCCAATAATTAGGTTAAGTGATTATTTTTCTTTAGTGAGTAAAACTAAAAGTGTTTCTTGTCTAATTTAATTTAGCTGAGTATAGAGGCGGTTGGTAGTGCTGTCGCACCTAGAGTGTTTGTGGTACTTAACTGAACAGTAAACGTCGCCATTACACTAACTTGTTTGGTTACTGTTACTGTCGGTTGTTGGCTTGAGGGTCTGCAGCTTGGGTTCTCCAGCCATTAGGCACTAAAGCTTAATGAGTTTTACGACAATTGTGATTACTATACACCGATGGACCAATTATTTTGCAATACTAGCGTTTTGGTGTCATAAGGAAAGGCACGAGGTACGAGTGCCAACCGGCTCTTTGATCTATTGGTCTCAAGCGCGACTGCGGAGCACGAGGTCCCAGGTTCGATTCCCAGGTCGGGCAGTGTTATTGAGTTTTCTGTTAGGAGTAACAGGCGGAGTTTGGTATTGTGCCCGATAGAAGGAAATAGAATCACCACCATATTTGACTTAATAATAACAACATTGTTGAAATATGGGTGTACACCTTTGCGTACCCCTTCGGGGAATACAGGCGTGATGCTATGTTGTTTATTACAAGTACAACGTGTATCAGGTAATTTGCAGTTCCCAGTTTTGTTCTACGATGAAGGAAAACTGGCTTCTTTTCGTTAGAAATCAGTCACACTTGTCGAACCATCACATTTTATAAAGTGAGCTTTGCTTGGCTAAAAATAAGGAAGATTTTACTTTTATCCCGATCTTACTAAAATTTCTAGAGGTATACGGGTCACTGTTACTAGGCGACCCGTAGATATACTCTAGAAATTTTAGTGTAAGCCAACTTTTAAGTAAGTAGGACGCTACCATGTTCCAACGTCTATTGTCATGTAGAGCCTTAGGTCCTTGGAAAACGGGACAACACATTATACAGCCCGCCCTACTTTTCTCTAAAATGGGAAGTTTACATTTTGTTTTATTACCGTTGTTGCTATTACTGTAGACATGTAGGTACCTAGCTACGCATCTATTAAATAATAGGGGTGAAGCAATAATATTCTCCACATTTCCCAATAAAATAATAAAATATACGAACCTTGAATTTGGTGGCTTTATATCCCGTAAAATATTTTCTATTATTTTTATGTGATCACTATAATTTTCACTGTCTCTGCGATACTTTGAGTATTGTTGTTTTAAAATTTTGCCGATGCGCAGACGCGCGACGGTTGCTCAGCGGTGAGCGGAGAGGGTCGAGCGCGTGCTGCGCAAGAGTCGACGGTCGTGCGGACACTGCGCCGCCATCGACCAACACCCGCCGACCGGTATGAAAGTGTGTTACATCAAATTAATATCACTTACATCGAATTGCCTTAACATTTACCACCTATTATGTCAACTCGCAGCTTAACGCGTAAACAGATCTTTTGTTCTAGTCAAAACATCTCATCGATCTTATAATTCCCGTCATCTCAGAATAAATGACATCGTCGAGAACCACCCTCTATTTACAATTAAATTAATTGAACACTGAAGTTTCATTAAATGGAAGCGAGTGAGGCTCGAATAACAAAGAACCGCGGTGATGACGCCAGCGCCCAATATTTAGGGGCCTGACAAATTACGCGCCCTTAGTATTCACCGCCGAGAGGAAAGTCGCATTACTACTCGTATATTACAAGGAACATGCCGCCGGCATCGGTGCCGCCCAACGCATAAATAGCAACCCTTCACTGATGTCATTCCTTTCTGGGAACGGAACACAAGTTTTCTTTACGAAATATTGCAAATACAAGTAGGTAACCTCGATAAAAGTTTGGATTTGTCAATCAAAAGGACCCGAATTCTTTTACTGGGTCTTGAATTAATATTATGTCGAAAGACCCTAACTGATGCCAGAATGTTTGCGTTGCAGAGCGGTCGAATCGCTACAGAATATTCAATGAATTCGGCAGTACTCCGGATATTCGGTATGCGCTTTTAATATTCTATTCTACCTCATGTTTTCGAGCTGATTTACGATGAGATTTGGCTCCTCTGTTTACGTAGAGTACACAATACGCGGTAGGCATTAAGCATTTCCCTCTGTTTTGGTTTGTGGGAGTATGGCGGGTGGTAATCCTCTATAATACGAATTTGCCATGAGCGCGGTACGTATCCCCAGGTGTGACCTTTTCTCTGAAGGGGAAGCTAATCCGCTGCAGAACCTGCTGGCTTCCCGCCAAAACGTGGTTAGATTTAATGTGATATAGTTTTACATGGGACTGCCAAATATTTTAGGTTTTGTCTAAAGTATGAAATAAACAAAAAAAGTTGTTACTTAAATAAATTAAAAACGATAACTTCTTGGTTAGTTTAAGTTTCTATTGACCTGTATTGACCAACTAAATTGCTTACTTTGATACTGATTCAATAAGGCTATCGAAATATTTAAGCGATACGTTACAAATACAGAATTTAACATTAATTAGTGAAACTTAATTAGAGCTAAATGAAATTGAATTTCAGGCCGTGTAGTTATCAGCTATGCGTAATTAACATATTAAATTGTACGTGGTTGACATGTTTTACATTAATATTTCATGTTTCTGAAAAACAATTTTGAGCGTTGGTAGGTACCAACAAGAATACCTAGACATATCGATCAAACGTCACGTCAAAAACAACATCTGGCTGGTATTATTTGTGTAAGTATATCATTTCTATCCGTCACATATTTCTACTTATAGTCTTTTTATGTCACTTATGTAAGTAATGAAAAAAAAAAACACACATGTACCATATGAGTACAAGGCTTTCAAAGCATACCTACAATTTCCCACGCAGATATACCTACATAGAAAAAGATTTCAAATGGCGTCCGTACGTACCTAATACCCGCTTATAGTCCGAATCACCGTTATTTTTTTGTAAATCTTAGATAAAATATACTCATAAGATTTTGACAAAGCTATATTTTATGTGGGGTAATAGCAAACCATCTCAGGAAAACACACGCGAATGCTTCTCATTACCAAGAGGTGCGAATATTGAGTAGCTATTGTTTCGAGTCTGTAAGCATTTTTTATTTAACGCAGACTAGACAAGACATTCTTGTACACCGTATGAGCTATTTAGGGGCAATGAGTGAGTCATAAAAAAGAATATTGTAATTGTAATTTACCTGAATTAATTTATAAATTTTCGGTGTACAATAAAGAAAGAAAGAAATAAATAAATATATATTTAAAAAGAGTTAGGTAGTCTACATTTCACTAATGCAATTATTAAGTCGTAGTAGGCGGTGCAGGTGACAGGTGAACTGAGCAGAATTCGAATTCCCGGGCTTCTACTGAGAATGAATTATGATTTTGATTTGATTTGATTTGAATGTTCTACCAAAATTAAAAACTTTTTTATTTTTATTTGAAGAGCTTTGTCTTTTACCGACCATATCGGCTAAAAAAATGAAGTACCTAACACTTTACCTGACCCGGGAATCGCACCTAGGCCTCATGCTCAGCAGCCACACTTACCCACTAGACGTTGGCAGTCTACAAGTCAAGTCAATGCAAAAGATTCTCTATAAAGAACCCAGAATTTCCCTCACAGGGCGTAAAGATATATGTAATAAACTTTGATTTGTCAATTTATCGCAACATACGATGTGTAGGTAATGTTGGGTGGCTGTTAATGGAACTTTCACTGTAAGCTATAAAATGGCACACACACAATGTAATTCAATGTTTTATAGCCGTTAACCATTTCAAAATAATTAGGACTTTAATTGAATTTAACATACTACTCTAAAGTATGTAGAGTAGGTAACTGTTTCGTAAAATATGGCAATTCCGAGGAATATGTTAAACGATATTATTTATCATTTAAGATTGTTGAAATAACGATATTTCATGCAATGTTTTGAATTCAATTAAATAATTTGTTCTGAATGCGAGAATGTGTCTACCTTTTTTTTGTTTTCGGGGAAATCTTCAAAAGGCACCCGGCCTTTGGGAATACGACCGGAGAGTCTGGGGTTTTACCTCACTTAAACCAACCCGGTGGTCACCATCATCACGTGGAGAGGAGCTCCGGGTCCTCCAAGGAGACCAGCTCCGGAAACCCCCTGTGCAACGCCTGTTTAGACACATCCCTGGGCAGACTGGGTTCTCACTGGGCACGGCATCACGTGACTGTTGTGCCACCGTCTTCCCTGAGATCACTTTATGGGCGGACAGAGACCCCACTCTAAGCGCCCGGGATCCCAAGATGTCTGTTTACCTGCGTTTAAATAAATAAATTTTAGATTACTTAACCTAGATAACATTTCAATACAAAAGTTCAATACAAAGTTCAATACAAAGGCAAACAAAGCCAAAAAAGGACAAGTTAGGTAGGTAACTCTTATAGCAAAAATACATAACTGAATTGAACACTAATGATACTTAGTCAATAAAGGACTAGTAAAGGTCTAGTAAAATAGTCCCTCTTTAGACGGGGGGATCGTGGCTAAAGAACAGCCGCACAGATCCTTCGATCGAGGTTAAGCTGCGCTTGCCGCGGTCGGTCTGTGGATGGGTGACCATAATTACATACAGAGACCCTTCCGTGCTTCAGAGAGCACGTTAAGACGTCCCGGTTGTCAAATTAAGAACTTTGACAGCCGCTATGGGTAGTCAGAGACCTGAAAGTTTGACAACCAGTCATGCCACGAGATATTATGTTACACAAGAACTGGGTTGTGGAGGTGGAGGTCAGATATGTAAAATACTGGTATTAAGCTGCATTCGGTTGGACTGGAAGCCGACCCCAATTTAATTGGGAAAAGGCTAGGCAGATAGATTAAATAGTAAGGCTTTACAGGCTTAGTAGTCTTGTCTTACTACTCGTACCTAATACAGATAAATCGTTCAAATTGTTACTTAATGTTATACATTTTTAGGAAAATATTGTTATGTTTTCCTACTTAATCTTATTGTTATGAATAGCATATGACTCCGAGTACGGGCCCATCGAAATAACTCAGTTGTAATGTGGCCATCAGTTTTCCGGGATTTAGTCCTCATTTAGCATTCACCAGGAATGTTGCGGACTTACAGTTTGTTTGAGTTGTAATCCAATTATTTACCTCCGTTAATGAAACTCCTTAATATTCCGCAGTGTTTCGTCCATCAAAATCTTCAATCTTTACGTGACCATGATTAGAATATTTGTCTTTGGCTGTAATTTATTTGGGAATTATTTGAAACAAATAAATTGGAAAACTTTCGTTTATTCTGTACGTATCTCCTTTTCGGGTTAGTGCTAGTTCGTGGTTATTAATTTCCTCTCATGTAGGTAGGTATACATTATGATCATGAAAGGAATGGTGAACTTAAGTCTAATTCACTTAATACAGACGAAATTTATAACTGTTTCGATATTTATGTACCTATTGTGTTATTTCAAGCAAAACAAACGCGCATGCACATATTACCTACTTAATTTAAAATAGTTGCGTTAAACCGACGGATATGAATAATGATGCACATGCAACAAAGGAAACACCATACCTTGTGACATGTCAATGATACTATACACTCATGGTCATCGATGAGATTAGGCATTGCTAATTCCTGTGGTTTTACGATGGTCGCGGTTTTATCGGTAATTAATCTTACTTCATCCTGCGGTTTTGCGTATAATGTTTAGTAGTATTTCCCAATCCACCGTGGGAATTCACTGCGGTGCAGTTGCAGATGCACAATTGCCATTTACAGCTACACTGAGTACTTTATGGTTGAATCAGCGGCCGGGGGGCTCGTGGCTAAGTAACAGCCACACAGATCGATCGGTCGAGGTTAAGCTGCGCTTGTGTCGTTCAGTCTGTGGATGGCTGACCATTATTTAATACCGAGACCCCTGCGTACCTCGGAGAGCATGTTAAGCCGTTGGTCCCGGTTGTCAAATTAAGATCTGTGATAGCCGGTATGGGTAGTCAGAGGCCTGAAAGTCTGACAACCAGTCATACCACGAGATATAGTGTTACCTAGTAACTGGGTTGTGGAGGTCAGATAGGCAGTCGCTCCATGTAAAATAGTAGGGTTTTCGTTATTTGTAAAATGCAATAGGTAATTGGAACATCTCGGACAAAATTCCGAATACCGAACAATTTGAGCAAACCGCAGTAAACGATGCATTGTCTAACCAAGGAGTTATCTTCTCGGTTGTAGGTTGTAGTCACCCGATGTTGTGTGTTTACGACTAACATTTCTCTTGTTCACGTAGTAAGAGCGGGGGCACACGATGCGTTGCGGCGGCGGTACGGCGCCGGAGCGGTGTCGCTGCGTCGTCTTACATAGAAATATCTGTGGCATGTCACACGATGCGCTCCGTCGCCGCACCGGACTTGCAACCACCAAGACGAGGCGGGGAGGGGTGAATGCGTTGCGACGTCGGAGCGGCACCGCTCAGTTGTTTTGCGTCACAAGGAAGGACACACGCTCGCTCGTTTCGAATTTTTTCTAAGTATTTTTGTTTATTGTGATTGAGGTTTTAAAAAATTAGTGCCAACCTAGATGTTATTGATATAGACTACCTAATTACATTAGTCCAAGAACGGGAAAACCTTTGGGATAAGTCCAATGAAGACTTTAAAAATAAAACAATGAAAATAAAAGCATGGGAGCAAATTGCCAAAATTTTATTTCCAGACTATGATAATTTTGCTCCTGATATAAAGAACCAGATAGGTAAGTAATTATTTAATGTTTTTATGATGATCAAATCTTCTGTAACTGCCATTGTAGCGACCCTCTGTTGCTCATAAAATAGCTTGCAAATTCATCTCTAATGACATTTGCTGCTGTCATCTCTTCATCTTGAGGTTGTAATGAGTGAAATTCATCATCAGTTATTGCCAATTTATCCTTTTGCCGAAAACCATCCCGATCTGCGACAAAATTGTGTAGGACACAACATGCCTTCACAATGTCAGTAGCAAAATTATAGGACACGTCTATCGGTCTGTGAAAAATGCGCCATTTATTCGCCATAATCCCAAAAGCGCATTCGACATATCTTCTGGCTCTGCTGAGACGATAATTGTAAATCTTTTGTTTAACATTGAGATTGTTACCTCCATATGGACGCATAATGTGGTTGCTCAATCCAAAAGCTTCGTCACCCACAAATACATACGGGGTTCGTCTATTGGAACCACACAGTGGCTGGGGATCAGGCAATGGTAGGTCATTGTTAATGAGTTTCTCATATAGTTTTGAATTTTGAAAAACAGTTGAATCGCATTCTTTACCGTATGCGCCAATGTCAATAAAAATAAATTTGTAGTTTGAGTCCACAACAGCTAAAAGGACTATTGAGAAAAAGGCTTTGTAATTAAAAAAAAGCGAGCCACTATTAGCAGGATTACGCATGCGAATATGCTTCCCATCGAGGGCACCGATGCAGTGAGGAAAATTCGCCCTTAAATCGAAACTAGATGCAATATTTTTGAGTCTTTCTGTTGTTAGTTCGGGAATGTTGTCTTGAAGAATATTTTTCCATATAGCACGACAAACTCTCCTAATCATATATCTAATCGTAGATTTTCCCCGTTTGAATTTGTACTCCAAATCTTGTAGTGAATTTCCACTTCCTAGATACCTGTAACAAAAACGTTTATTTAAATAATAAAATCTCATGTAATCTTAATGTTAATATTTTATTTTTAGGTAATGATATAGTGAAGAAATGGAGAAGTGTCAAAGATAACTTCTATAAATATTTAAAAAAGTTAAAAGAAGCTTCTAAATCTGGCTCAGCCGCTAAAAAACTGAAAAAATATCATTTTTACAATCAACTTTTATTTTTAACAAAAGTGGCACAAAATGAGACAGACAGTAGCTTAGACGTAGCTGGAGAAACCAACACCGATTCTACAAGTGATATTGCACCGGAGTCTTCGCGTTATGTTCCTATCACCCGCAAAAGAACAATGCAAGCTGATGATTTCGAAAAGGAAGCATTAAAAGCCCTTAAGGAGCCCGAAGATCGCCACTTGTCATTTTTTAAGGGTATTTTGCCATCAATTCAAGATTTCACAGACCTTCAAACTCTCACCTTCCAAAGCAAGGTGTTACAAATTATCACTGAAATGCGGTATGGCTCAATGTCCCAACAATCATCATCATTTAGGTTTGAACAAACGTCTCAACAGCCTTCATCACACGGGTATCATACAAGAAGTTACAGAAGTACATACACTCCAACAGACTTGAGCTCAGATTATAATTTATTGACATCTCCAGGTGAAACATCTCAAGACAGCGTAGAGTACGATTTTGCAAATTTGTAATTAAGATTTATCAAGATTACTATTAAGAAGATTAATAAGATTGATTATGATTATTAACATTTCCTTTTTTGATCGTTTTGAAAATTAAAAAGTATTATTATTCAAAAAAATAAATTTTCATTACTTACCTCAAAGTGATGCCCAGCATTTCTATTGGCTCCACTGGATTCCTCATGTTAGTGTACTGTTTCCGTATATGTGGTTCTAAAGATTTCAATAAACATTCGAAACTTAACACACTCATTCGAAAGAAATTGTAAAACTTCTTTTCGTCCAACAGAAACTCTTTATATTCTTGGAGAAAAAACTGTCCATCACTGTTCCTTAGTGCAATAAAAGGACAGATCCAGTATCGTCGTACGCTTCTACGTCGATTTCGGCGGTGGCGTAATAGTAGGGCCAACAATAGACGTCTTTTACGATCCATTTTCATTAACAGACTGTCCAACGGTGCTACGGCGCCGCTGCGACATAACAACGTTACGGCGCCGCACCGCTCGTGTGCCCACTGACACGGTGAAATCTTTGCGGTGCGGCGCCGCAACGCATCGTGTGCCCCCGCTCTAAGTAGGTAGGTACTGCAATGAGAACCAGTCGGAGTGGTTCTACAGATGGAAGGGTTACATAATACGTTACTTCAACTAACAAGCGTCCGTGGAACGTGTTCACTTTTTACTAATCAGTCATCGGTTGGTTAAATATTTGATAAGCTATTCCGTGGAAGATGATGTAAATTAAATGTCGTGGATATTCTGAAAACATAGTTTTTTTGATTAGGTACCTACATGACATTGTTTCCTTAATTAACTAGTTCAACAATAAATAAGTAGGTAAGTATCAAAAGAATAAATTTATCTTAACCAAAATGGCACAATTCAAAAGATATCTGCGATATTTCTCTCCCAGGAGGACAGGATAACTATTATACAATATCACAGACTACTACAGCCGTAGCAGGAAAACCATTTAAATATTTGCACAATCCCGACCTCGGGATGGTGTAGCCGCAGTTCCCGCAAAACTCGTTTAACTCAGGACTTATAGTGTTCCAGTTATGAAGTAAAACTCGCTGAAACTGTTGTACATCGACCGGTAGGCACGAATATACGCGAAGGAAGGTGCTAACCAGGCGTCAATGAATGTTTAATGCGTGTAACTACCTGATGGTTAGCGAATTCAATTATGCAATGATTGCGTGGCGAGACACGGAAGGCGGTGCACTCGGCCAATAGAGCAGCGAACGCAATGTAAGCACCTTGCGTCTCATGAACAAACGCGATGAGGGAAATCATTTTTTTATTTAAGTAGCCTAATAAACATTCAACGTTAACTTATTGCATCAAATATGCTCCGTCGTGTCAATAGTCACGCTCACCGTTTGTAAATGTTGCCGAGGAACAGTCGCTACAATCTACAATCGTGTAGTGAAATTTGCCTACAGTGAAACTTGTCATCAGTCACGTTCACCTCGCTTTCCAAAAACGTGAGGATATTATAGTGCAAAATCCAAGATAGGCGTCGACGGTGACGCTGCATATTTTTATCATATCCTACCTATTTAGTAGGTATGTGCAAAAGCTGGTTTGTCCATAAGTATCGTGCAAGGCGCAAACTTCAACGTAATTAGTGCGGACGTAATTACAGCTCTGAAAATCACTGTCATGTTTTTTTTCGTATCGTCTTCAGCATCGTGATCAGCCTATATCAGTCGTCGACTGCCTCGTTGGTCTAGTGGTCGCAAGCGTGGCTGTTGAGCTTGAGGTCCTGGGTTCGATTCCCAGGTCGGACAAAGTGTTATAGGGGTATTTCTGTTAGGAAATTGTCAGCCCGGAGTTAGGAAGTTGGTGGTGTGACATCCCCGTGCTTCGGAGAGTACGTAAAGCCGTCGGTCTTGCGCTTGATCTCTCTCCGGTCGTGTCGGATTGCCATCCCATCTCACTATGAGAGTGAAGGAAGAGGGAGTGCAACTGTGCTGTTTGAGCATACGCTTGTGCACCATAATATCTCCCGTATACTTGGCTAATCTCCTCGGAGATAGGCCGCCGTGACCGAAATACGGTCTGGAGTGGTGTTTTTTTTTTTAGAGCAGTCCACTGTAGGCTTCTCCATGTACTAGCTCGGTCTTCGGATTTTGCCACCCAGCCCCTAATGTTTTCTTACACGATATTGTGAGCAAACGATATGCGTGTCACCTGGTGAAAAACGATTAACGCAATGAACATCCGCAAGCTCAGGGGAATTAATGAAGCGTTGCCAAACTTATATGTAGTAATATCTGGCCTAATTTCCATAATTAGATCAATGGCTATTTTATGGTGAAACCGTAGAATAAACTAATCAACATAGTGGTAATAAATTCACTTTTCTGCACAGAAAAATTGCCGTGTTACAATTGACCCGTTTACAAGCACCCAGGATAACACAAATACTTAATTGAAAAGGGTTTATTTAAATTAAAGTTAAATCTTTTTTTGAAAAGCTTTAACGTATGCTTAACGAACTCTAAAGTTATTATATTAAAATGGAAATAGAATTCGGTCGCGAGCAGGATTCGGACCTGCGCCTCCCAGATAAATACTCCAGGCGCTCTGACCACTAAGCCATCTCGACCTTATCTCGGGTTATTTACTCTTAGAAAAAAAATTACATAGTGCTGTTGCGGCTTCTGTAGGCACCACCCTTACAATGGTAGTGTTGTAGTCCTCTCACATAGGTTACTTATAACAAGAGACAGTCATGGTCATAACTGACAACGCCATCTGTCAGGTTGTAAAGAAATTGTACTGACAATGTAAATACAACCTTACACGTGCTTACACTGTTCCAAGCGCTGCTGCTGTGAAAATGGTCATCCCTAAAATGGTGCCACAAGCGCACCTACCAGGTACTCTGCCTTATAACATTAAGAGATGATCTTCTGCCGACTGAAAATGCTCAAAATACGAAACACCAAAATTTGTGTTCGCAACCTTAATACCTACGCAAGATAGCAAGCTTTCGTCTACTTGAACACTTTTCTATACGTAAATTGCTTACATTTATTTTTATTTTTCAAAAAAATGTTACTCATGAACGGGTCTCGAACCCACGACCATTGTCATGCTGTGACATAGCTCTCCCACTATTGCAGGAGTAGTCCTGCATTCGTATCTAATATTTTTGAATGTTCTTAAACTAATCATACAGATAAATCTTTCAAACGCATTAACGCATGCGGAGCGACATCTAAAGTTATAAATTAGTGAAAATAATATGGTCGTGATCAAGATTCAGACCTGCACCTACAGGATAAATACTCCAGCGCACTGACCATTGAATACTTTGCATTGAATCCGGGATAATGAGCAAAGGTCGAGATGGCTTAGTGGTCAGAGCGCCTGGAGTATTTACACAGGAGGAGCAGGATCGAATCATTCTCACGACCGTATTTTTATTTCCACAAAATGTATAACTTTAAAGTAAGTATACCTATCCTTGAGACACGAAAAGGCTGCTCGCTACTGTTCAAAGCTTTGTGCAGGGCCCCGACGACCCCTGCCATCTTCAAGAGAAAATAAACATAACACTCATTGAAACCATTGTCGTTCACATATAATTATAGTAGTATAATACTAAGCCCATTACCTTATAGAGCCATCAGTGCGTTGAACCAATAAGCATTAAGGTTGTATGGTGTAAGGCCCTGCTAGGTCACAGCTCCGATTAGAAAGGAACTTAGCGCGGTTCTTGCACCATCGCATGACAAAACTTCTTCATATGCACTTAGATGTAGGTACTACATGCCAGGGCTTTTGTGTTTCTTCCTTAAACATTCATTGACTTTTTAGCGATTTCAATATCATTTTTTTTGGTTCTTCTTTCGCCTACCGATCAGTTTATGAACCAAAAAACCTAGAACGCTTTTTACTTTACATATTTACCGCGTCTGTATTCTGTACGGAAAAGTTTCTTTAAACAGAGGTTTCATGAAATAGAATAAGCCTGAGAATCAATTTTTTTTCGAAACATTTTGCCACCAATTCACCTGGATGGTAAGCGACGGTGTGGCCGAGGATGGAGCACGTAGATCGAGAAGAAATCTATTCACTCTAAGTAGAGAGGATAGATTTGGGGAGAACGACAGTTGGGGAGATGATGCAACTGCCTAGACCCGTCTCTCACAACGGTTGCCCCGGACTAGGAAAACGAGTAGGTCGCTTCACGGCATAGCTTCGTCCGGTGGGTGGTAACCAGCCGCGGCCGAAGCTTCCCACCAAAATTGTGTTGCCTGTTTTGCACCACCCAGGGGCCACGTGTAGGGATTCCAGTTTAAGGGTGCACTCCTACGGACGCGGGCAACTAAACTAGAATAATATATACTTAAAAAATACCTGAATGTAATGGAATTAATGCGGATAGTTTCATTTTAAAGTCAACATCTAAAGCTAACTTTGCAACTTTCGTAAAGTACTACTACATATGGGGTACAACCAGAAAGAAATTAAAGATCTTTTTAATTGTCGCATAATTTTATATTTGTAGAAAAATTGTATGCATCACTCTCATACATCATCTCATCTAAATATAAATACATGAACTATATATACGTTCCGCAAACAGCGTATATTCAGAAAATAACATCGGCTAATCGTGACTTTTAGCTAGCTTTATTAGATAATATCCTATATAAAATTCAATTAAAGTAAGTATTATACAATACATCGCGTGTGATAGTTGACACAGGAATCCATATTACATGTTATTCATAAATCATTATAATATGTCGATAGCATTTGAAGTTAAGTCTAAGTTTACATATTTTACACATTTCATAACACCTACACTTTATCTATTTTTGCTATAATTTCAAATACTCAATGGCAAATAACATAAAAGCAAGATTACAACTATCATAAGTACGAAATATAAACTTATTACGTAAACAGCTGGCACAATGAAGATCTAGATGAGTTACACCACATTATAATTAACATTACGCTATTACGGTATAGTTCATACATGAAAATATGTATGTCATATAACCAACAATATACACAATAAATAAGATCATGGAATGTTTCCGTTTTTGTTCAATGGTGGCCTACGCCAGGCTAACAATCGGAATAGAAAGAACACGATAAAAAAATAATGCGAACATTTCGATACGATAAATTATAGCAAAAATACTTGTTACTATATAGGCCACAAAACATTTCAAGGTATGCGCGTGAGTGCGTGCGCGGCATTTGGCGGCCGCGCGGGGAAGCTCCGCTCCACGCGGCCTCTCGCACCGTCAGCTTGCCGTTGCAAGCTCGCTTGTGTGACGTCACATCTAGAACGAACAATCACATTAAATTGTTGTCGTAACTAAGCCATAATTAAAATTTATATTATAATCACAATGTCGCAAAGATCCCGTCGAAGACATCTAATATGACATCAATTTGCGTAATAAAACTTTAATTTTCAAGTGCAAGATGATTGACGTGACGACCATCACGTATTTTTTTGTTATCTAGCATCTTGGAAGTGATATATGGTCTGTCTAGCCATTTGCCGTTTTTCACTAATATCAAATATCGATCCGCTGTATAGAGAAGGGATCACTAACACAGATACACACTAATCTTACACTCAACACGTACTTGTGCACTGGGATGTGGTGAACACGGTATGATATCAAAAGTCCGGTATAGATTACTTAGGAACAGTTATAACATGATATAGATGTTATAAGCGTAACTGTTGACCTTACTACATAATTACATGTATAGACAATACAAACATAAAGTAAAGTGTATTACCGGCTAGTGCGTGTTCGCTTCAGCGTAGAGAGTAGTGGCAATGTACGTGGTGGGCACGAAGCCTTCTTCGCGCGTGTGGTGGCGACGGACCCGAGTCCAGCCGTCGCCTGCATCCGTCTCTAGCACCAGCAGCCGCTCGCCACACTCCATCTTCATTGTGGAACCGCTGCCGATTCCTGAAAAAAAGTTGGATGTCAGAGAAATGCAGAATGTGCTGGTAACACTGCATTACAAATTTGGAAAAAAAATTAGTCCCCCTAATATGACCAATGTTCGCTGACGTCAACTATAGACGTACCTATTGAATGTGGTGGAAAAATATGGCACAACGAGCGGTGATCGCAATAGCTAGGTTGGCAAGGGCGATCCGTGTTCTTAACCAAGAGAGATCCAGTTCCACTTGCAGTTCTTTTTTTTTACCAGAATTATAACTGAAGTCTCGACACGCGAGGCAGTAGCCGGTCTCTCGACCACTGCGCCGACCGCACCGTCGAAATATAAAAATATATTAGGTTAATGATATCAGAGCATATGTTTAATTCCAAACCATTATTCTAAATGAGCATAATTAAACATGGGATTTTTCATAATATGTCGCTTGATAGGAATAATTATCACGTTATGTTGTTACTATAGAAGACAGACGCCGCAACAATTAGATACCTCATTTACGACAGACAAGTCATGGTGATCTTTTCTTTTTGGTCCAATTGGCAACAAGAAACATTAGCATTTCATCAGAATTATGAAACATAAAATGTATACTACAATTCGGTCAGAACGACGAACATGCAGGGTGCAAATATAAACGGCAATAGTGTCAGCTAGACGCAAATAAGAGCCGCTATTTTGAATCACATTGTTTGTTTTCACATTATTGACCGACTTATGACATTGTTTTTTTATATGATTATATTTTTTATATTTATTCAGTTAACTCACCTTCAAAAGCGTACAACGCCTTGCAGTACCCAACAGGCTGCAAATCAGGCTCGCAGTAGTAATAGTCAAAGTCGGACTCGTGGTCATTGTCATGGTCGTTGTCTATGTGGTCATCTCCGTTGGCATGTTCGTGGTGCTGTGTTGCCAGCTCGCCGCCCAAGCCGGACTCGGGCGAGCCGCCAGCCGCGCGGGCGCCGGGCCCGGCAGTGCCAGTACCCGTACTCACTGAAGATTCTGACGCTGACCGTGATAAAGACTCGCTGTTTGATCCGATACTGAAAATAAATTGGATATCATTGATTTACGCTGAATTTTTTTGTGGATACCTGTATTTTAATTAATGGCCTGTATAAATGGCTAAGATAAACAGTGGTACAGTTGAAAGTTCGTAATGCTCTCTGAGAAAGATTGACGGTCCCTGCTCTGGATAATGTATATTGATATTGATTATTAGTTATCCAGCGATACTAAATCTCTCTCATTTATATTGAAAAATTATTAGTGACATTGCATTAAAGATTCTTTAAAGATCCTTAATGTATAGATCTGAAAATCAAGTCTATCCTAATAAACTTATAAGATCCAATTTGTTGAACAGACCATTAATTTCAATTGTCATGAAGTTAAATTTACTGTACAACAAATTATTTGGCTTTCTATGTAATTGACATTGTACTTTTTAATAGACTAATCGAGATTTGAGTATAACTATTTATAGAAACGGGGAAATTGATAGTAAACACTGTACTTTATGACAGACTGATGAAATTATTCAGCAGATTTACTAGTTGTATATGTACCTTGTAGCCTGTGTGGGTGCCTGTCCGTTAGTCCTGGCAGTCGGGTGTAGAGGCGGCGCGCCCACCTGACTGTTGGCCTCCGCCAGTAACTCCTCGAACTTGTTCAACTGAGCGCGAAGCTTCTTCAGTTTATCGCAACACTCGTTTAACTGACCTATCAGAAAAATATGGTATAACTTTCATCTGTTTATGCAATAATTTCAAGTGACAATATTCCTTTACCAAGTGGACAGATAATTGTGGAAATATATCACAGTAAAATCTAAAAAGCATGGCCAGAAAGAAGAACAAAAAACTGATAAAAGTTTTTGATTAGGATTAATAAACAATATGGTTTGAAATTACTAATATATTCTGTATTACAATCGTTACATATTAATTATTAAAGCATGTAAACCCATATGCTTGAATAATTAATATGTAACCATAATTTAATTGAGTATTTTAATTCTCGAAACAAAACAAGTGAAAAATTCAAGCATCCGGTAAATTTATCGAATTTAGGTATTTATTAACCCGATAATTATAAAAAGCTTGCAATTTTCCTTAACCGATAAATATAATGAAAAACTACCTTCTACAGTCATGGGATCTCCGAGAGCAGGGCTTGTTTCGTAGACTCCTTTCATTTTCATGAGGCCTTCCATAGCCGCTTGCTCTTGAGCAACCTGTAAATATATTGTATGTTTTTTATTAGCTCAAAACCTAGATAGAAATTGGGGATTTATTTTTTATTTTGGGTTTTTATAGGAATCCTTCACAGTTTGCCCAAGATGTTTTCCTTCACCGTATGTCTGTGATATCTTCGATTAGGTAAATAATTTACATAACATTGAAAAAAAAAATTGCTATATTTTATAAAAATGCTTTTTATTATGCTTTCGTTATAAACGAGAACTAGTTTAAATCTGTACGAACCAGGGCTTGGGTTAATGGAAGCAATAGATATTGTAAAGTATGTGTAATATTCTCTGTGGGCAATGCAGTTAAATTGTTTGAGGAGACTGGCTACTGCGCCAGGGCAGATTTTTTTTTCGTCTGTCTAAGTATGCTCTCAGAATAAGGCTTCCAAGCTGGCTGTAACGTTGTCGAAACAAATAGCAAAGATTTTGCTCGAAAAACTAAATTCCCAACACAGTGGTTTAATAATTTAGTAATTTTTAAATGCACATAACTGGCCTAAATAAAAAATGTACCGCAATAGAGGGCTGACTTGAATTTCGTATATAGTTCTATAGCATTCTCTTCTATTAAAAACGGTACTTCGTATCTTTGCCATCATTGCAAAACTGAAAGTGCCCTCTGCCGCCCGCAATATTATTTAAAAATTCAAAATTCAAAATCATATTTATTCAATTTAGACCATTTGAAATGGCAGTTTTTGAACGTCATACATTGCAATAAGACAGTCCCCTAAAACGCCCACCCTTCACTTT
The DNA here is from genome assembly GCA_935421205.1 of Xylocampa areola. NCBI lineage: Eukaryota > Metazoa > Arthropoda > Insecta > Lepidoptera > Noctuidae > Xylocampa > Xylocampa areola. The sequence goes on from OW285201.1 coordinate 15,392,222, forward strand.
TGTTCCATGTTGTCGTAAAACACTTTATTAATTAATCAAAGTAAAACAGGAAAACCTACATTGCAACTGCAAGTGACTCAGGGAAACAAGTAATATTTGTATTATCACTTTCCTCTTTGGTAGCAGCAGCAGCAATCATTCAATGTAGGTACTCGTATTCTCCGTTTATAAATACTCGGCTTTTATATTATCGCATATGGGAGGCACTTTATTCTTGTTTCTTATTTCTATTTTTTGAAAAAGGTAATTTACCACAGGAACTTAACCTTATAGGCAATGAATGGATATTTGTTAAACTTTCACGCAAGGCCGTAGCCAGGAATAGCTTTGGGGGGGGTCCACCTTCAAGAATTGTTGGGGGGGGGGGTTGGTCCCCAAGTTTCCCTCTAACCTCCTGCCTCAAATCCTTAACGTACATATTATTGATTCTGTGCAATTACGATTTTATACGTTTATTTTTAAACTACCTGACCCATCCCACCGATATATGCATTATAGAACAAGACATTTAAGTATTAATTACAAAAACCTTCTCCGAAAGACACTATTAGAACGACGATTCGAATAAAATCATTCAGCGGTATCGGAGACTATCGCTTTCAGGGTGACTCTGGCCGAGATACCTACATTGCGTACTAGTAACAAATTGATGATATGGTGACCAAGCGCTCATATGCTCATTAAACAGTACATGTGATCTAAAATAAACAGGACGATTGTCTGGCAACTTTACAATTCATAAAGTTAAAGGAGAAAACATTTATGTATAATGTTCAAAGACGATACCAATCTTATCCAAACGCGGTCAGATTGTGGAACTCGCTTCCTGCTAACATAAGTAACTTGCAGTCTATCTCCGTATTTTAAAAAAAAGTTAAAGAGCACTACCTCTCCGCCTAACTGGTATTTTAGTATATAGATATTTATGTATTCATTGTATTAGTGTAATTATATACATTTTTTTTTTTGTAACCATTAATTCTAGTTTCCTCATCTTACTCACTGTCTCTACAGGGATTTTTAAAACATTGATCCTTTTACAGGTCTGCTAATAGAAATTTCTATTGAAATAAGCAATACCTTTGTGCTAAATAGCTTAGAGAGTATAAATTAAAAACTGTTGTGTGTACATAAATCGTAAATAAATAAACATTCCGCGACGAAAGTTTATGCACGACATCACGTTTGTAACGTGTACCGTGTACCGTGTACGTGACCATACCGGTCCAATTAAATATACTTTACCCTGTGTTATCTCGTTTGTGAGTAACGTATGTATGTAGGTTCACACCACAGCTTTTGACCTTGGTCCTCATACTTCCGAGGTTACAAAGTAATATTGCCTTAATAACCGAGCTTTACGAATTAGTAATTGTGGTATTTTATGAAAGAATAATATACACAGATATTTGTTGGTATCCGCTTTCATCGCAACATCGCAGAACCCTTAAATATGACTCTTCCAGTAGACTGCTTAATCTATTATTGTACGGTATTCAACTAGCCCATTGAAACCAGACAAAATATAACACCAAAGAAAAAAAATGCGACCTCCCATTACACAGCAAACCTAGGTGTTTGATTGTTCAACCATAAGGAAGCGTCTGACTTGGTTCAACCATTGTTATTTATTGACAACGTTTGATTAACGTATCCAACAAAGCACATAGAACAGAATATGAATACGTGCCTAGCGGTTACGACAGAGACATTTAAAAACGGGTCCAACGGACGACTCGTCACACATTGTTAAAAAGTATCTTTTAAAGATTACGTAGTGTATGAACAATCTAAGATATAAACTGACCTGTTTACTCAACTCCATCACCTTTGCTTGAAGTTTCTTTTTCTTCTGGTTCGGTGGCAAGTCTGAATAATCCTCCTTTCCATCCATAGACATGTTATTCTGCAATGCAAATACACTGTTATATTTTCTATCATTTCCTCTTTGTCCAGTGCAATTTGCAACCATACACCACGAATTTGCTAGCTCCACTTGCACTATAAAAATACCACCCTGTTTTGCTGTATAAATAATATCTAAACAATTGGTTTGGATACGTTCTTACATTAGTTGACATAGCATTACGAATATGCTTCCAAATAAACATGCTTCAATACCAATCTACTGTCACTTAGAAATCACTGAATAAACAGTATTATGAGTAGAAAAATCAATAACGCACTATATCACTCCATCACAACAAAAAGCCAACTGTCCTCCTCTATTCACGGTAAATGGGTATAAAATAAGTGACCTTAATTTATGTAACCACTTAATTACGTATTAGGTAACATCAAACCTATTAGAATATAAATGTAAATAAATACTTAGTCACAACATCTATAAATAAACAAACAATTATGCGGGTGCGCTGAAAAAATGCCAGCCGTGCAAGCATGTAAGTTAGAAGAAGCGGTACAAACCAACCAACAGTGTATTGTAGAGATAGTTTATTGGTCAGATGCACATAAAGAACAAACCTCAATACTAATTCTTTTAAGTCACATCACATGCTATTTAGAAGGACTTGTCAGAAACATCACTTAAACATTAATCAACCACGAGCGAGTTACTGTTTTGTATAAATATATCCATACACTCACGCCCATCTCCCATTGGAGTAGGCAGAGACTATAAATATGTGTCTAAAACATATTGGGCAAAATCATACAGTTCTGATTTTGGTATAAGATCGACCACAGGAAATTTACACCACATCTAGTTAATAGAGTCATAACTATAGCTCGGGACGAGTTAAATGTGTCTTAAGGAACACGCCAACGCTTCAAATCTAACACCCAAACAAAGCCAAAAAAAAAACAACCTCTCAACGAAAACATACGAACATCCGAGCATCGTTATAATAACATACAAAGGTACAATAGACCAATAAACACTCTCACACACACATCACCGAATGCATCACGACTCACGACTTACACGTCACGGTGGACTGACCTTAATCGAGTTGCAGGCCTCGACAATCTTCTGTGGCAAGCGTTAGATGGCCGCGCGAGGTAGGAAGGCAAACAAACAATATTAACATAAGGGTATACACGAGGTGCCGCCGCACCAAGCGATAGTAGAAGTTAGAAGTAGATCACGCAACATAAAATAAACGGTGGAGAGCGAAACGTGTGTCATAGGTATTTAGCTAACGTTATTGTATGACTTGTATAGTGGAATTACATAAATAGTTTCTGTAATCCCGGGTTTTTTCCTTTTTACAGTACGCTGTAATTTCCTCTTCAAAATATTTCAATATAATATTTGGTAATACATATTAAGCATTGCAACGGTAATTTAAGTTCTTGTATAATTGATTTATAAGGTTATTATTATGGAAACTCAGGCAGAGGCCACGCACATTTCGAGTCATAAAATAACGTTTATCTATAACATGAAATAAAGTTCAGGTAAAAAAAAGAAAGTATAAGTATTGTCATAAACATTGTGTAAGACGGTGTTACTCGTATTGCTTAATGTTTTATCAAAAGAACAGAAGCTAGTGACTCATGCTTATGACTTACATCCCCACCACCTTGGGACAACTTACTTTTTCCACATGACATGACACCGGCCGCAGACACCCAAAATATCAATTGGTTGTTATTTGTACCCATGTTAGGTAGGGATCGAACAGGGATTGAAAGATAAAAATAAATTAGTACCTCCAACTTACACATAATAAAAAAATAAAAACTGGCGTTTAGTCATTGTTTTCAGTTATCCTCGTTCAATTGATTTGATTACATATACGATTCATGACTAAACGCCAGCTGTGTAAATAAAGTAAAAATTTAATAACATTAAATTATATAACATCAAATCGTATGGTACAAATAAAGTAAATATAATAAAGTTCCATACCATGCATATTACTTTGATAAATATTTAAAATTCATGACATTAAAGCTGATATGAAGCCCATACATAATTTCAAGCACACAGCCCCATAACCTTATAATATGCTGCCAATATAAATACGACGCACAAAATATTTGAGTATGTACTTGTACGTTATCAATTACCGCTGTAACATAATAAAATAATAATAATTCTATCTAACTGCCTACATCATGAAGCCAGCACCAAGTAGCACATATGCGGTACATTATTATTATACAACGAAACAGATGAATAACTTAATATAAAAATAGACGAACCGTTATAAGAACAATGCTGCCTTCATGAAAATAGATGATACAATATAGAACTAACCATTAGCTACAACTACAATGTACCTTCACTGAATCAATCCATTGATATCAAAATCAAATAACCCAAGCACCTTTTTGTCCTTGTCACGCGTATAGAGTTATCAATCTGTTCATCTCACCTTATTGGAGCTGAAGATGGATAGTAGGCCTCCTCTCTTCTTGATCTTATTCCCGGAGACGGTTCCCCTGGCTGCGGTGAGATGATTGTGTGTATGGTGGTGGGTATTTGCTGTGTCCGTAGTGTCGGCACCTGATGCCGTCTCGAATGTAAAATCTTCGGGAGGCACGAAGCCCGACTTATACCTGTCTATCACTAATTTTGTGTCCTGCAAATATTTACAGTTTAAAGTAATAATATATATTATATTATGCTATTAAAAGAAGTAAAGACAGAGCCAACGAGAAATTGGCACTACTTTTTAGGTCACTCAGTCGTTACATCACGATAGGCTATAAAACTGTCTATTCAAAACTACTTTAACCCATTTCCATAGAGTTATATGACTCTTATGAAATTACTATTATACAGATTATAAACTAATCTTTAATTCTCATGTGAGCATGGCATTTGTCTTTCTTTAATGGGAACGTCACGATATGCAATATAAAAGTTATTATTAGTCTACAGACAATTGATCAACAAACCATACAATATGTGACACTAATTCTAATGTTATGTAAACTCGAAAGATGTTCACGATCAGTAAACAACATATACAATATTCATTACACGTGTCGGGTATATACACACATCAACACGGTCTAGGGATATTTCATACTCAATTAAATAACTCGAAAAGTACTTTGGAATCTTTTATACACCGATTTGTTTGTAATTTATCTCAGACTAATTCCAAATTCAAATTTTTGAAAATTCTTTTGTTTCGGTGGCATAAAAATGTCTTGATGTGTAGGAGAGGGAATTTTCATTTATGCGAAATTTAGAAAACAATACGAATTACATTTAGTTACAGTTTTTTTTTATTTTTAAACGAAATATAAAGTTAAAATTGAGGTATTGTAGCCATGCAACGCCAACATTTGACGAGGGCGGAGATGTTACGAGCTGTGGGAATGCTGGAAGCTGGGTCTGTTCAGCGTAATGTTGCTGAGGCCATAGGGACCCACCAAAATGTAATTTCAAGATTGTGGACACGCTATCGTGCCACAGGTGAAGTAGCGGAGAGGCACCGGGGGCCAAGTCGCATCACTACCCCCACAAGACCGATTTTTGCAAATTACTGCGCGAGCTCAACCAAATGCAACGGCGACTCAATTGGTCCAAAGGCTGCGAGTGGAACACCAAGTGCTTGTGAGTGACCAAACTGTAAGAAGGCGACTGCATGAAAGCAATCTACGCTCTCGTAGACCACTCCGGGTCCCACCTTTACGGAGAGGCAATCGTGGACGACGATTAGAATGGGTTCGGAACCACGTGGACTGGGGCCGTGAACAATGGTCCAATGTGCTGGTCACGGATGAATCCAGGTTCGGCTTCCATCCAGATTCACGAAGGACGCGTGTTTGGCGAGTTACTGGACGATGGAGCCGTCTTCAGAACCCTCAGGAAGTTCACCCATACCAAGGAGGAACAATTATGGTTTGGGCAGGAATTCGTCTTGGAGTACGGACGGATCTCGTTTGGGTGCGGGGCAATATGACGGCAGAACGATACGTCCAACAGGTGCTGGGGCCCGTAATCTTGCCCCACAGAACACAAATGGGGCAAGATTTCCTGCTCATGCACGACAATGCCCGGGCACACACGGCGAGAACGGTAGCAGCTTGGTTACATACACACAATGTTAGGGCCTTAGACTGGCCTGCTCAATCGCCAGATCTAAATCCCATTGAGCATGCGTGGGATATGCTGCAAAGAAGAGCTCTGAAGGAAGTTCCTGAAAATCTGGCTACAGAAGATCAACTTTTTGCGCACCTCAGAAGGACATGGGACAATATTCCGCAGCTAGACATTGACAACCTTGTTCTGAGCATGCCGAATCGTTGCCGATGTGTTATGAACATCATAGGCGCTTTCTCAGACTACTAACTTCAAGTTTATAAACACAAATTAAATGATTTTTCTATTTTTTTCAGTTTTTACTCATAAATTAAAAGTTAATTCATATACGGTTTCCGTCTATGCTTCATTTTTTTTCCATAAAATCCTGAAATTTTAATCGAAGTACCTTAACCATTACTAGAAAATGGTAGAATATTAAATAACGTATCTTTTAAATATATACATGTCATATAAATAATTAACATATTGATAGTAATTCGCTTTTTTAAAAATATCCCTAGACCGTGTTGATGTGTTTAGTATAAGTGGATAATTGCTATTAGAATAACAATATACCTACGAGTACGTTGCTTATTTTAAAGTACAATGTAGTTATCTTGAAGCTCAGACAAAACTATCTGAATGAATCACTACTTTACGTTATATAATTTATAAAATACAATTTTATTCATAACTGCGTATATCCTCGATAAAATTCTAAAACACGTATTAAAATGCGCAATAATATTATTTATCTTTGTAAATCATTGCAGTTGTGTAAATAAAACACCATCTAAAATGTAAGCTCAAATGACGAGAATAACTTTGGTTTCCTATTTCCGCGCATGTCTTTAGATAATGGGCACTCTGTATTATTGTCCAGTTTCTTAGAAACTACTAATATAGGGAAAGTATCCTTTCATATTGCGGTAATAAGACCTGTTTTCATAATCTAACATAGATCAATAAATCTATATTTTGAGTGTAAAACATTATAGACGCATATTAAATTGGTTGTATTAATTCCTGCAAGTTAATCATTGGTTAAACAAATAGTGGCAAGCTTACCTCTTTTTCATTAATACTATTAGCCGCAGTCTCCATACCATCTAGGCACTGCATGATTATAGGAAACACCTTCCTTTCCACGTCCACTGAACTTAACATGAAGTTCTTTATATTTTTTATCCGTTTCTCATCTAAGTCCTGCAAACATGCAAATTACTTGTTAAAAGAATAAACGTGTTTCTGTATAAATTTATACGAAAATAGTAGTCGTGTTTTATGCATGTCTCTCCCATTTGACCTAGTTGGCGTTCGGCCAGAATGCACCATACAAAGTGGTTGCACTATTGGGCGCAACATTTCCCTGAATTTCTTAAAATTCACACGTTGACTCATGTTTACGTCGCGGAGAAAGTTACGACTCATAGTTCATAGAATATTCCATAATAACACCGGTCACTTGTAATTGAGCCCATACATAAGAAACATCGAAGTTTCCTATTAATCATCTCGTTAAAGTGACATGAATAATAATTGAATAATCTTGACAGACGCAATTAAATAAGACAAATAATGTATTTGTGAAATTGAAGAAAAAAGTGATTAATTGTAGATAAGTTGGGCTTATTATATTTAAATAAATGTATATAATAATATATATAATATGGTTGGTGTCAGTACATCATTAGGAACGTAATTTATTACTTGGGTCGTCGGTCGCGTTGCGTTTCTACTCATATTATTTTAGGATACACGATAGATGTCGCAGATTCTGTCCCGACGGCATTTTGTCACTCGAAACCAAGTTAAGATATCCGAAATTTTAAAGCGCTCTTTGGTGTGATTAATGTTGTTTTTATTCAAACCTAAAAGCGTTATGGTTATTCATGGTGTTGATAATAAGAAACTAATTTTAAACAAATTACATAATTTTTAAGATAAAAAATATGTTCCGACTTATTAATTAATGGTTAATAAGCTTGGTTATATTCCGAGCAATTATTATGATAACCTTTGACTATAACAAATAAGACAGACACTCATTATAATTTAGATCATGTCACTGACCGAAAAAAAGTGGAGAAAAACAAGGAAGGCAAATATTAATATTAATAAATCAAGAGTAACTGCAAATCACATTGTAACGCGAGACAAGGATTTTCCTTCGCGTTCTTTTATAACATTTTAATCCCTATTATCGTCTACTTATTTCATAATATTAGTGAACAAAATATTGTAGTACTTAATAAAGATCTACTAATTATATATTTTCCCCGTACTGAATAAATGTAAGTGAGAGGGAGAATTGTAGCTTAATGATATTTGATGACATGGTGAATAAAAAACCTAAATTGATACAATTGATAAATTGTGTGTAAGATGATTTGGCTATTAATGGAGTGACTACTAAGATGAAGGCTTACACCCCAGAGTTATAACCACCCATAGGTCTCTGATAAGGTTATACACACCATCGAAAATATAAATGATGAAAAGTTGCGCGGCGACCCTACATAAAATGGTATAAGAGCAATAGAATGATGGTAAATAAATAACTAATTAGTGAAATGAACAAACCTGTAGCTGTTTGAAGACGTGCGGCAGTCGCTGCTCATAGTGCTGCCGCTGAGCTTCGTTTGTTTTGCGCAACTGGTCCATGTACTCCTGCTTCGCGTCTTCGCACGCTTGACTTCGGAGTTTCATGTTCGCTTTCTGTTTCTCCACCTCCGCTCGACTGTAATGCAATATATATAGGATCAAAGCAGATGGATTGATTCAACGTAAAGCATTTTTTGAGAATATACTAGGCATCAAAATATTAATTGCAAATAGAGTTTCCAATCAATCCTTTTCATATTAGTACTACCGTAACCCGTAATAGACCCGCTCATGATACACATGAATGTTGTTTTTTATGAAGATCATCAAGGAAGATAGAATATCTTCTTATATGGTTAACTATCTGACCGTAACGATAACCGGCAGCGGTTATGGCTAGAGGGTTTTACCCATCTCAAATATCAAGCGAGTGAAGTCACCATGGTAGATAAACATAAAAGATTTTAAATTTTTAAATTTTGATGAAGTCTTGACAAAAAATTTGGTTCAATACTACTTCAAAAAGCTAAATGTCTAGCCTTATTCATCCCCCATACGGTTCACCCTAGCCATTGTACTGGATTAGGTATTGAACATATGCCAACTCATTATTTATGAGGTCAAGAATATATTTTCTTGCTGCCAACTTACGCACACGCAAACAAGACATTCATAGTATTGACTCTCATAAAGAAAGAAATGTAAAGAACCGCAAAACGAATTCAGATTAAAACAAAATCAATGTTGCCATTGAAATAACACAGCATTAAAATTCGATTACCACGGCGTTTAGAATTCGCTGTACACTTTACGCACTGTTTAATCAGCTGTATATTTTCTGGGTCAAGACAGCATTATCGGTGGAACAGTATATTAGATAATCACCTCAGATTAAGGTCGGCGTCTGCCTTTTGGAAGGTCTCTAGTGCTCGCTCCGATTCCCTGGCCGCTCGCTCGTACGATCTCCTCGCTCGCTCCAGAGAACCTATCGATGAGTTCAACACACCCATTTGTTTTGCGCCTTCGTTTAAATGTTGCTGGAATTAAAACAATATTGAAAATAAATAACCAAACCTATACCAGGAAGGTAACTGATCAGAGTTATTTGTATCCCGAGATTCGAATTTGAATTATATGCGATGCGTTGTACGTCACGTTTATTTTTAGAATCCCTGCGTTAAGGCAAAAGTACTGGCCATACCCCAGTATGGTGAAGTCTCAGAAATAAGTTAAACGTAAGGCACGAAATAAAATTTTCGACGGTAAACAGATTGTAACATTGAAGAATTTGAAAGTTAAAGTTGTTAAAGTTAAATACAAGTCTACTTCAAAAAAAAAAAATAGAGCAGTGATAACATCAGGTAATATTTAAAACATAGAAAAAGAAGACGGCGTGACGGTTTCCGTTGACATATCCCGAATAAAAACAAACATGTGGTTTTTCTGTTAAACGCTGCATTTTTTATCATACTTGTAGCATACGTGTTAATATTATTTTTCCTTATAAAACAAAGTTATTATTAATCGAAAATATCTGTACGGCTTACGTATGTGACTACTTTGTAACAATTTATGTTGCGGTAGTAATTAACAGCAGAATAAAAATGTTCATATACTTAAATTAACTTTTGAATGACCGGCTTAAGCTGACTAATTAAATCTAATGAATAACTTTCTCACCTTTCTTTCTTCTCGCAACTCTTTGGCGAGTAGATGCAACTCTCGTACTACATTTGACTGTAGGTTTTCCGCGACTACTTCCCGTTGTCCCGCGAAATCGTTTAACTCTTGAAGTAAATGTTTAAAAGCTTTACATGCCGTATACCTGAAAATGAATAGTGATGAGTCTGATCAGTTAATGGCTAAAAAACGTAGGTAGTCTTTTGGGGGGTTAGGGTTTGAAGAAACAGTTGATATCCAATCCTATCCCGCAGCACCAACTGCCTGAGCAGTCACACTACTGAACTCGTCGCTCACTCAGCACATTCATTTTGATTTATTTTGTGATAAACCTTTCCTTATTTGGCAATGTATATATTTATATTTAAGAAAGTTAGTTTAAAAAATGTATTGTTAAATTATATGATTGTTAATATGAGATGTAAGTGGTTTTTTTTTATATTTAACTGTTAAATTATATTTTAAATAAATAAATATCTTTGACGGTATATTAAACGTATATTTAACGCCTACGACTGCATAACACTAATGCAGGATTTCCCATTTGGATAGATAGGACTTTATTTCTCGACTGAATGAATGAACATAGATTTAGACATACTAGTTACCGTTGTGCACAAATATTGTGCAACGATATTATATTCACATAAATTCTGAGTAAGCGGGACCAAACATACTGGCGTAAAAATGCTTGACTATACGATTGGCGTGCCAAATTCAGTTTTCTGATAAACTGCCATAACCGAAGACGAAATATAACATGTCTAACTACACACTTCAACTTATACCGTTAAGAATATTTATCTTGTTTTGGTATTATAATGTTAACATAAGCGATGAATCAATGCGGCGTCGTCCTTGGGAAAAACAGCAGGCATGCGGAAAGGAAATGCATGATTCATATATTTATGCCCTATTTCGCATACATCTCAATGAAAATACTCACTGGTATTCATCTTCTTCTTTTCTTTTTGGTTGATAGTTTTTGACAAGCCTCCTGTAAAAGATATAAAATCATTTCATTTTATCAACAACATCAAGTCACACGGGTAATTTCTACATAATTATGCCGAAGACGCACTCAGTAGAAACTATTTTGTATGTCAGTTTTGGACGTATTTCGTACTCAGCATAATCTATTAGCAACTTGCCCTTATGAAATAAAAGGGTACAGTCATACTGCATTTAGGTAACACAACCAAAACCACCACAAACCAACTTGACAAGAGGTCATATCATGCTCTAACGGGACAGATCTGTTACCACTGTTGGCAAATCATTACGGCTAATAAGCCTGACATTGTGATCATCAATCGGTCGGCGCATCGTCCAATTTTTATCAACGTCACCTCCAGATGTCAAATTCAGGATAGCAAGAAAAATTAAAGTAGAGATGAGAACTTGAAGAAATATGTGTGGAATAACTTTGAAAGATACGAGTGAGGAACAGCGTAATAAAATAATGTTGTGGAGAGAAAGAGAATATAGTAGTTTGAGAAAAATATTCTAAGATGGTTTGGGCATGAAGAAAGAATGGATGAAAGGCGATTGACAAAACTAGTATATGAGGTGAGTGTGAATGGAAGAGTCGAGGCAGGCCGACCTTGACGAAGGTACCGCAATCTAAAGGACAGATCAATCTAAACTGACGAGCTTGCATGTAGTAGTTAATGAACATATAGTTGAAGCGAAAGAAGTGTAATAAATAGATTTAGGCGTCAGTTTGCGGAAGTCCATTACCATGGATGCAAATAAATACAATATCCAGCTACTTCCACAATATTGAGGGTAGTCATGCATTACCTGTGCACCGCCCGCCCGCCCGCAAATATATGCACATACACAAGCGGTGAAAATAGGCATGATGACAGTATTAAAGAATAAATGGTTTTAGAGGTCAATATAGGCACAAAGGATTCTAAAAAACTATTAACTGGGTGGTAAGCGACTTTTTTTTAAATATAAGAGGTCTAGTAGACTGAAATGTCAAAGACCAATATACCCAAAATATTCATAAAGAAACGCTATGATGGTATCGTTGCATATACGCGATATTTATCGTAATTTAAAAGATAGCATACACATTAACGTTATTATCCGATAGCAGAATTTATAGCACTGTATCTATGAAGATTAAAGACCACTTATAACAGTTTCTCTCTAATTTAAGACATTAGTTATTTACAAGTAATACCCAATACTAAAATATGTATACTTTTGCGTTTATAGATTGTTCAAAACGTATTATGAGTTCATTCACCTGAGTTTTCCTGCATATTCTAATTCAATAGCACATCGCTCCTTAACGAAGTTTCCATATTTGTCTAAAAAATCAATTCCTTTATGTGTATGGGCGGCTAAGTTATCATACTGATCCTGTGAACAAAGAGAAACAATATTTATATCAATTTTATAGCTTACAGTTTAGTCATAGTTTTTACTTATATTATGTTTTATTTTAAAAGTAGAGTTCAGCAAAACAATGGAACACCTAATCATTATAAAAGCTAGAGGAAACGGGTGGCGATAGTCGGCCATCCCAGCGGGAAACTGGCGAGTAATATCGATAACTGCTGTTGTTTAAATATATCAGAAGGACTCACAATAGGCTATTCATACTCATGTTTCGTTTATAATAATTGTTAGTTAAGCTAAGATAAGATGTAAAAGGCCTTCCCTTTCCCACCGAGGGTGATGAGGCAAACGCACGCGACCGCCCTTCCCATCCGCCCTTGACTTTCAGCGACCTGTACACTGGGTGCAACGACACTAATCTCACTTTTAAAACCTCCATTTAAAAGCTCATTCCTGCACATCTCATTAATATTGCATTTAGACTAGTAAACATTATTGCTCCACTGAAATATTTAAACGCTCGAACAAATAACGGACGTGATAATATTTGGCGTCTAATAGCATTAATTGAATGCGTAGCGACACTACTCAACTGCAATGAGCGGTTTGTAGCCACGCATAATATGAAATGTGAATAGAATATTTTTAGACATGACACTGTCTCGCAAATATTTATATTCAAAAAAGTTCTAAAGCACCAACGTGGAATGGAGACGGTTAAGTATTTCAGTCCCGTATGGAGAGGGCAAACAGTCTGAATAGTTGATGGATTAATAAAAGCAAAGTGGAACAATAAAGAAATAATAGACGAGGCAGAATCTATTGTGCGTTACTTAAACTCAAAGACTTAATGGATATAAATTAATGTATTACATAAAACTAATGTAAAAAACCAAAAGCTCCTTTTATAATAACACAAAATGAACAACCAAATACATTTCTACGTAGGCAATATGTCACACCTGAAGCTTCTTCGATTTCTTCCATTTATCATAAAATACAAATGAAAACAATGTGTTTCTGGCATTCTTATCCTAACGGCATCAAGCTATACGGCTGTGAGCTGCGTCTAAGCCTCCAATGTACATGGCTTCGAAGCAAAGCATTGACAAAGGTGTTTCTTTAACAACAATATACGGTCTATAGACCCAAAAAAGTACCGTTGCATTTAAAAGCCTGTCATTCGCGTTTTACCTTTGAAATATTAAATTAAAAGTCAACCATGAATGGACGATCATTCGCCACAAATTACGTATTAAATTAAAAAGATATCTTGTGATACTCATGAACTTGACTTGCAGAAAGGGGGACTTGTCTACTATCGAGTGAAAATGATTGTGTATTTTATCAATAATTATCAATGTCACTTTACAGTTAAAAAATATATGTATGTCGTGCATAATGGAGTCGGCAAAAAAATACAATGGCTTGTGCAGAGAATAGTGTGGTGGGTCCGTTCGTTAACCCTGATGCTGAAGCGACATCGCACAAGTCCGCGAGGCAGTGTGAGAGTGGCTCGACTGGATGTGGGGGAACCTGATTTGTGACGACTCAGATACGTTTGACGTACGTTTAGTGCGAAATGCACACAGTACCATGTGCAATTACTTGGCTGTAACTGGAGTTAATTTACCTAATTAGAGATACGCGTAGGTAGTGCAGAATGCATGTTTGTGCTGATATGCTAATTTAAAAGACAACTTACAACCAACATTTAAGAATATCAAAATAGTAAGTTTAAAATCAGACTTACATTTTATAATCTTAAATGTATTCAACATGAGGCAGGAAAGCAGTTAATGGATAAGATTAATTTAAATACAAGGTCACCTAGTCTTTTCAATCGTATAAATGCGTGAACCAGATAGCAAGTGACAAATTATAGAAAATCGTTGCGCCTTCACATGAGTGTGTTCAAAAAGACGGTAGGTGGGCGTTACTTGGGCTGAGGAATGCGCACACGCAATGTTCAGACCATGATCGCAATCATCAGTATGCGGAGCACACCCGGCGCGGTTACCGACACGTGTTCTCCTCGCTACCTTGGCTAATTACTACGATTCAAATTCATATTTGACAATAGATACGTGACAATTTGCCATTTGTGTTGTGTAATGTTTTATGGTACAGGCGTCATTATCGACATTAAGTACCTACACATGAGCACAATAATTAGAATATGACACATTCTTGCAAGAAAAAATATTATTCAAAGAGTCAAGATTATACTGGAATCTTCAAAGTAACTTGTACCTTATGAATACATAAGACCCATTTTATAAGCTAACTGAAACGGGTCCTCTATATTTAACCTGTCTCCTCCACATTCATATTCATGGCGATATTTTCTGATCTAACAAACTCGGTGTGTCAAGCAAACTGACGAAGGGATTTAAATTTAACGTCTTGGCGTACTAAAATAAACTTGTTTAAAAGTTATTGTAAATTCCCATGTGTGTCATATTTGGCAGTTGAGTCGGGCGTGTCAGTGAACCTGTCACAGTGTTCGTGCATAACTGTGGCATACCGGGTCATAGCCAACCCGTCGTCAAGACGCGATAATTGGCACGTCTCTTCACACGATAACCAAATATTGTCATAGCTACATAATATCAACAATAACGTCTAGCGGACCAATTTGAACTGTATTCGTTACTGATTACTAAATTTAAAAATTAAATAACTAACTACTAACTAACTAAATTTAAAAATTCAACATGACTACAATTTCTTTTTAAATTTTAACGATTTTAAGAAATAGCACTTCAATAAATTATATAAATTACCTAAGACGATTTTATCATATTATAGAATATTAAAGAGCTATCGCCTAATCAGCTTGTGTTGTGGACTACTTTGCGAAAACCGGTTGTAACATTTTCTGCGTGAATTTAATTATCTCTTAATAATAAAGCTATATAGTTAGTGTCAAACGTTATATTGTTAACAATATAATTACAATACTAACGGGCATGGCAATTGACCTTGCGTTCTAGGTATCTGAACGTCTCACCTGAATGCCAATGTCACACACACCACGACAAGTGTATCGTATAACACGAATGATTTACGAGATTTTATCTCGTATATCTTATACCTACTTATATAGTTAAAGGTTCGAATATTGTATGTACATATATATATTATGCATCATAATATATGTTATTGATGTAGGGAATCACTGCTCGTAATGTTTCTCATGCATTTTGCACAATATTAACTTCCGGTATGTCTCGAACTCATCAACATTTATTGGAACTGTGGACGGCGGACTCACACCGGAACCGTCTGGGTCGACAAAACCGATTTGTTTGATCGAATGGACGGCCGGTGATGAGTCACTGAAGAAACGCCCTGACCGTGTCCTTTGCTGATTAGCACTGATTAGTCATCGTTTGTTAATCAGACAACAATACCCGCACGACTCTAGATAAGATTACGTGACATTTATGGATACAACAATAAATATAGCACATTCCTCAACACCAATTGTTCGAAAAACAATCGGTGAATATTTCTCTCCACAAAGATGAAGCGTTCTCACCAGACACTGATTTAGCAATAACGACTGCTTCACTGTTAGTGTTGCAGGATATTCCTAATGGTGATTCACAGTTAGAATTCGTGGCATTTTTGTACTTTCATTGCGCCTTTCGAATTAATAAAGCGTTGATCAATCAATAATACGTCCAACAGGCTGACTTGCAGTATTTATAGTATCTACATCTTAATTTTTTGTTTCTTTACCTTATGTTCACTCTCTGTATACAAAATACTGACAACTTTATTGGATATAAATTTTAAGCACTGTTACCTGTAAGTAACTTTGTTCATTGTTATATTACTTAATGCCGTCTGTTTTCCTAAATTAAATTAATAAATTCTGTGTAATATTTTATTTAATACGGAATTCACTATTGTTGCCTCATACATTAGGAAAATATATATTTACAGCACATGAAACCTATTACTTAGTTGTACTGGTTATATGTACACTGTAACAGATCAATTGTATATAATTTTACATATTGTAAATCGGGTGGTGATTGTGTAGATTTATTTTGAATATAACAGACAAACAATCAACTTTCTAACACAAACGCTTTAATTTGTTACTAAAATAGACATACGCACGAAAGGCTTAATAAATAAATCTTCCACTATATTCATTCAATGAATCTTAGTTATTTCGCACTACGTGTTCTTTATAGTGATTGGAAATATGGAATGTCCATTTCGTGTGCTTTATGCTTTTCTTTTCCGTCATTCAACTGACGCGCTGCGCTGCGAATTATGATATTATTCTTCATCACTATCCCTGCCAGTAATTTAAAGACATTACGAGTTCAGCAGGCAATGGGTGCCGCTAGTGCGGGTCTTTGACATCCTGGTTAAAAAATCCTTAAAGCGAGACTGGGCTGCTATATAAAATTTTGGAAACAGTCGGCAGACCCTAAGGCCATTTAAACAATAGTATGCAGCCAAAATTTAAAAAAACATGCGATAGTAGCAGAATCTGGTTCCTTATTTTATGTCGTGGATGTTTTGGTTGGAGCTGAGGATAAGCATAAGCCAGAGAGTGTGATAAATTGATTAATTTAAATGGTACAGTTTTTATTGTGCGTTTATAGTAGCGCAATAAATGACGAAACAATTTGCCGGAACAATAGCCGGGAATGATCTAATTATTATGAACGTCACACAGTAAACACGGTGATACCTCTAACACCATGGTTGGATCATATTGTCAGCTTAGGTATTGTAAACCAGCGGTTAGTAAGCCAGAAATACCAGGATATTTTCCTACTGTTATCAAAGTTTTTGGTCTTTGAGATTGAAGGTTTAATTCTTTCCTTCAAACTCAAAGACCTAATAAAAATTATAACAGTAGGAAAATATCCTGACATTTCTGGCTTACTAATACTGTAATTTCATGAACCTCCTAATTGAATATCATGGTTATCGTCAACAAGGGGTACCACCAACATTAAGAGCATTAGAATCACCAACGCCACGTGTCGCATTCATGATTTAAATAACTGCTTACCATATAGAAATGGACCCCCCCAGTTGCACAAGTAACAAGCGGCCCTTTGATACACCCACAGCATGCAGGTTCTGCTCTCACTTTATGTAATTGAAGTAGACTTACATAACGAGCCACTACAGGTGACATAATTTATATACATAATACTACCAAATGCTACCCGACCCACCCTACTTACACTTTCCAATACCAGTTCTGAGTTCGGCGGCTTTGGTATAATTAATCAAGAATTCAAGATGGAAGACATAAACAAATAAGTCATATGTTGTAACAACAATTTGGACGTTTATGTCCGATATTAATACGTTCAGGCTATTTATCTTCATAGTCTGGTAACTAACAACATTCACTAATCCGTATTTAACGTTGACATAGAGTTCATAAACCTCTTAACTAGACACAGATACATTAAGTATGCCAACCTAAATGATAATTGCTATTTTATCTCAGTGATGTTCCTTAAAAAGTAATTTGTTGTTGTAATGTGTTGGGTGTTCCTAATATAGCCGATGACGTAGTTTAGCACTACGCTGTCTGCGGTTTAATCAATAATAATAATGAGTGTATAGAAATCAACTATGTCCGAGACATCAATCAAATAATTTGAACATGAAGCATTTTAGAAGCCATTGAATTTATTTTTGGTGTAGTTTACAGCAGTGATTTAAAATTTTTGCTATAATCTTAATCCTTCAACGGTACAAAGATAGCTGACATATCAATAATGCATTACAAGATAAACATAAAATGATAATATTAACTCTACCGTTTCATTCACCATTATCCGCCGTGTCGTGTCAGCAAGACGAAACTTAGAAGGGTGAAATTACAATAAAACTTGGTTACTTCCTTTCAAAACGTTTCACATTTCATTTGCAGTCTAAATTCGGTTCGGTGGAAGCGAGGTCGAATCGAACGAATACTATATTAGTAGGTGTGAGTCACGATTGATTACGTCATGGGGTGTCGGGGAGCGCACCCCGCCTGCGTCACCCTGCGTGACTCAATGTCGCGCCCCCGACCATTCGCCTTGAGCCAGACAACCGCTCAGACACAAATAAATATAAATTGATACCAAAATAGTACGCTACTTTGTCCTTTATCCAAAATACCAATGTTAGACAGTTATAAGCAAAAATTATACTCTATTAGATACCAACATGTTTATGTTCGTCAGAGGGTTCGTCGTCTGATTTCAGTAACGTAACGTTATCTCATACTTTCGGCCGATTTCCGGCGTTATCAATCTAGGTTAGAAAGATCTTATTTTTATTTATTTATTTTTACTCTCTGATAAGCATGATAATACGAAACATGGTTACTAAGTTAAAGTAATACTTAAAATATAGGTTGTATAGAAAATTGAGAGCTTGTCGGTGTGTAAAACATTTCTAAAAATGAAATGAAATGTTTGATTTTACTCTTAATTTTACAGCAAAGCATTATGCATTATAATTAATATTCTAAATATGGGAGAGATTTCCTTTCATGAATGTACATTTCCCATAAAAAATGCAAGCCGCGTTCTAAAATACTTCAACGTACGTAACAATTTCACTTTCATCTTCACAAACAAAATATAAATGTCTTACACAATAACACACCGAACAAACTGGTGTATCTTTCAATAAAAAATGAGTTTATTGACAAAAAGATTGCGCTGATCTTAAAAATTCTTACAATACAGGCTTCGATTTAAAATTTTGTTTCAGTATTCCAACATATTGCTACCAATTCAGGGTAAGGTTTGCACACACATACGTTAGTTAATTAAATTTGAAAGCAGTTATTTCGCCAGTAAAGCTGTAAAGGCCTACATAATCAAAACTTCATGTACAAACTGTTTAGGACGATAATTTTAAGAGCAAAGATTAAACGTGTGTTCAGAAAAGAACTGTACAGGTACTTACATGATTTCTTAAGGACTTTGATAAAACTTTGAAAATAAATTCACAAATCCTTACCTACCTGTTTCGAATAAAAACCACGACAGTCAATGCTAAACCTTGCAAAAGACTAAACAATACGTGCCATCATTACAGTGGAGCCAGCACCTTCATTATTTAAATCAAATCCAACGAGCACGTACAATCTTTTATGGCCGTAACTTTTGGTACTTTCTACACTACACTGTTTTTGTTGTCCGCATGTTTATGCAATCCAAAATTCCGTAAAAAAAAACGATTGGAATATTAATGTTAATATGTAGAAATAGTTCATAGTCAAAAGGCAATATTGTGATAGTAATTAACATTCCAAATCCTTCACTATATCTACATGTACTAATAGAAGATAACCATACTGATCGATAGAGAAAAGAATCGGGCTTAAACTTACTTGTATAAACAAATTGGTTTTGGGTGCTTGCAAAGAGCGTTTCATAATAAAAACTCAAGCGAATGCATGCTGACTATGTGTGTATAAGGGACCCAGCTCTGGTGGGTAAAAGTGGTGGAAAGCAACTCTCGCGCCGGTAGAAAGCAACGCGAGGACAACGTTTCTCATTAATAACGATGATACACAAATTTCATATTTTCACACTACACTTCAAGCTAATACACATGGTATCAGAAATAATAACTAAATACGGCAAAAAGCGAATAAACGAGTATTAATAATACGTACCTATATCGTTCACGGTGCATGCACGGACAAGGCCTTCATAATAAAACAGTTAAGTTGTGAAAGTCGCACACGAGATCTGCGAGGTGCAACGACTTGAACCAAAACTGTGCCAAACATAGCCGTTCCATTACATAAGGCCCCGGTCGATTTGTTACAAAATCAATACCCACTAAAACTAATAATTACCATATTACAAGTTCGGTTATCAGTAGGTTACAAACAATCTTTTGTTCTTACGTTATGTTAAAGTCGACGAAACAAATAGTTAAAATACATTATTTATGTGTCATTATACGATATCCTATCTTCAGTACTCATTCAAATCTTCATTGGTTAGATGACTTCGAATTAAATACATCATTACGAAACTATTCAATACGAAATTAGTTATATTCTGCCTCAGAATATAAACCTTTTGCGTTATAGTCTGAGTATTTTGGGATTCTTTACACTTTGTCTCATATATTGTAGCTAAAGTGTCCAAATATTGTAGTAAACTAGTAACTTAAGTCAGGTGACTGGAAAGAGACATAGATTGTATATACTTACAATAATTGTTAGCATTCTACTGTTAGTAAAACTATTTAATAAAAGTAGTTTCGAAATAATCCTTGTCTACAGTTCTGTAGTCTGCTGTCTGACCACAAGCGGTCCCGCATAAAGTTGGAGAATTGCAGTTTCGCCAGACTGAGCGAAAAACGATTGAAAAAGTTTGTCAGCCGAACAGCCCTTTAGCAGCCGCAATATGCAACTGTCAATTGTGGCGTCCAATACTTGCATTTAAATCTGCGTCTTTTTTATAATACAAATAGAATCATGATCATCCAATAGATCAAAAACCCATAATAGATTTTAGTAACATGGTACTGTTACTGAAATGTTTTATGGATTCATCCAGGATGTCGCTATTGGAAATAACCAGTTCTCATAAGCCACGCATAAAGGTATCTTTCTCGACATTTTGATGATTACACGTTTGCAGTGCGCTGCGATACGCCCAGTTACAGTAGAGAAGTACGTGGGAAGGCGGACGAAGACAGCCCGCGGGCGCATTGTGCAGCCCTGGATACTAAAAAAGTTTTTGTCATTCTATTGCTCATTGTTGAAACACAAAGGGCTTGTTTCCTGCTATTAAATTTATACTCTGCACATTACAATAGCATGTGTAGAGCTGGTGTCATTATATATTCTGATATAATACAAAATTATGATATGCAAGGACGCCATAACTCCGATCAAGGATGCTTAAGTGGAACTGTTAGACTAGATTTGAGAGAAAGTCTGTTCAATTAAAGTAAACAGTCGGGAGTGTCGGCTGCCATAAATTTAAGTAAGAATTTCGAACTAAATTATTTTAAAATCATTATAAGAAACGAGATTTATTTTCAAAATTTAATGGATTTTTCGAAATGCTTTCGAGAACTGGTTTCATCATTTGATTATACTGATATGTACCATTTATCGAGGCTATCATGAGATTGGACGAATCAAGTGGATATCGTAATATTATGTTAACTGAAATACGATCGTCCCTACAAGAGGGATGCATTATTGGATTAGCGGCCCTAAGATTGTGTACCCCTTCGTTTAAGGGAGAACGAAACTTGACTGTTTTCGAAATGTGTAGGTATTGATTATTTCGGAGAATACTTGTCACAAGCACTTGTATTCAGATTCCTACAATCAAGTGGTCAAATTCCAAAACCACTTTAATGGTAGGTTAAACAATTTAAATATTTCAGTCCGTTACGTACTTGCGTTAGTTTGTTTATAATTCTCCCTTGTGTCAATAAGCTGTGTTCCCGAAATTAGCCCCTCCGTCATTTGTGGTAGCTTATTGGTAGTTCTTAGAATAATATACGTACAGAACAGGCGTAGAATGTGGTTCAGCACGAGCCATTGTGAGACACGCGTGTTTCCGCTTTCTCGTGAAAAAATGCGCATTGTTGGAAAGTAAACGTAAGCATATACGACGAGGATTTCAAGAAATTAAAGCATAAACATTTTATTCCACTTAATATATTATAAAAGTTGATGGCTTCTTGGGTAAGTGTATTTAATATAAACAACCAGTCACGTAGGTTTAATTAATTTTCAACATCATACCTATATTGATGGCTTGATACCTATCCGACTGATATTGTTAGGATGTTTTTCCTCCACCGGGTCATAATGGCTTACCACGTTTGGATGAAACATTCTGAACAGTGTGTTTGATTGGTTTTGCTTTTATATTATGTTCGGAAAATACAAAACTTTTAATGTGGAGGAGGAGACGCGGCAACAGCAAGTAAAATATTTATAACGTGCGTGACATATTTCGTTATTTCTTTATATACATATAAATATTGCTAAGTGAGAGACCTTAAGGTCTGAAAACGTCATAAAGCGAGAAATGAATGGAACCAAGATTGTGTCTTTGGCTATAGTGTATGAGGGTACGCGTTAGACTGGCGCCGCACGGCCGCTCGTCCACAAGAAAGGACTGTTCTTGACTTTTCAATGTGAGGAGTGCAATTACACTAACGTATTTACCCCGACCGCCCGCTGCTGATCAACTCAGATCAACTATGGCCACAGTTTCTAGCAATACGCATTCGTATGTTGACAATGCATTACCTATTAAAATTGTTTAACATACAATTGTACTTACAAATTAACAATTTGACTCATCGGTAAACCTTTACCTTAATTAGCTCAATGTTCCTTGATATGAGTTGACGTTGACACATACATCATATCGTGTTTTTATATTGAGTTTCCTAATTCATCGTCACTACTAGTATGTAGGTCATGTGTGATAATTAAATAAATTACCTAGATTATCATGACTTTGAGATTTGTTTACAATCATGCGTTTGCATACAAAACGCACCATATAAATTAAAATTAGGCTTACAAAGGTTGTGTGCAGCAGATGTGCATAATTTCACAGTAGAGCGGTCGCAGGAGCGGTCAGAGGGGTCGACTAACCACAGCAGGTGTAATGGCATCGTCCGGACATGTTGCTAGGCCTCGTCAGTTTGCACTGGGACCAATATACATTTTTAAATAATACGTTTTTAAACTATGCTGTCTATGCATATTTTTTTATAGGTCATAAGTTCTAAGTTTCTAACGAAAAAGACACACCACTGACCTTTCGTAATCATAATGCGAATTCAAAATTAATTACCAGTTCCTAAAACAGTGAAGGAAAACATCTTGAGTGCACCCAAATTTTCTCTAGGGCGTGTAAAGCCACGTTACAGGCTTACGTCCCCGTAGGCCTCATAAAGGAAGGAGGACAATTCTCATATATTTCAAAACTAGGTTATGTTAGACCAAAAATGTTTAGATCTATCTTCACAAACTTAATAGAACTAAATCTTTCTCATTGGGATTATCTTTAAGATTAGGTCGGTTTTTATGTGCATTTACGAAACACTTCTTTACATTGTCCAAATGGCTCCCATATGACGTCAGCATTTGCCGAAAACTCGCCCGCGCAGCTATTTCGGTTCCAGAGGCGCCCGTATTACGATGACTGAACTGGCAAAAACGCTAGGAATTTCAAGTGGCCAAAATAGAGGGATTAATGAACAATCGATTCTAAAAGTACACAAAATTTGTAAACATGCCTCATAAAGATCTACCTCTATCGAAACTGATGACGCTTCAAACATGTGATTTATTGTTCCTGTATTGTCTATTCAAAGTCACTTCTATAAATTTCCCACGAGACAACATTAAGCTGATTATCCCATGAATTAAAATTAAACCACACGCATTAGCAGAGATCGAACTAAACAAAGCGTCTTTGATATCAAAATAAACACTTATTGATAATAAAACATGTACATCGCAATTCCCATGTTGATTTAGTGGAATTTTATTTAATGTGAACAGAGCGTGCGTTATAAATAAAATGTAGGATACTAAATGAAATCAACCCGGAAGAATATACAACAGATCGGATGAGCAAGAGTGCGTTAACCCAAACGATGGACGCTCACAATAATATGGACTAAATGTGTAACACACAGGTTCCCTCGCCACTGAAAGATACTGGAGTAAACAAAGCAATTTAAAAAAAGCTTAAAATATATAAAACCAAATAAACCTGCAGCACATTATTCATACATTTATAGTTTATATTGCTAAAAACTCTATTTAATGATAAAAGTTGAGTATTCAATTTCAAATATTAGAAAAACCTGTCATAAATCACAATATTAGTTCATCTAACATAGTTCGTGTAACATATGGTTGGGAAGGGCTTCCGATCGTGGTGCATTTTAAGCACGTGTCATGCACTAACACACATGACAACATTGTACAAAAAACAACCGACATATGTTTGAAGAAATTCGAGTTAAGTGTTTAATTTGTGTTAAATAGGTTCTTTGCGGCATGATCGTGAATCACAAAGAAGGCCCAAGTTTTAATCATCATTACATTTCAATGTGGAAAAGTTTTCAATGTACAATATAGGTACATCGATCGATGCAATACCCATTCATTCGTACGGCTGAATCATGAAACAGTACATGAGAGCATGTAACGAACGAGTGACGCATTCAATCCTTTTCAACCTGCTTATAGAGAGAACTAGTGTTACCTATACTGCTATGGCATTGCATTGAAGGCTATGTAAACAAGATATTATGAAGTGAAACAAGCAACACAACAAATACTACAGTTTGGTATGAACAAAACATATTTGGTGTTAGAAAACCTAAAATAACAGAGTAAAATCGGTTTCTTATCTGACGTAGATTCCTTTCACAATTGAACCTTGAAAATACTGTTGGTAAGCAGCTGCGCGGATAGCCGTTGAGTTGAGCCGGCAACATCGTGCGAAGGCAAATTCTCACGCGGAATGCGCGCAATCATAACCTTACGGGGAATTCACATACTCGCCAACACTATTGTTCACAAGAGCAGGGGAACTTTTCTATGATGTATTCCTTAATGACATCGTTTTCCTTGATACAGAAAATTTCAAGAAAGACGTAGAAGAACATATTTCCAATTTGTTACGCCAATAACTCTATTAGTATCATCTTTCTTGGCAAGACTACTTCAAAGTATTACAAAGACACTACTAGACAATTTTCTCATCAATCCTCAATATTCCTTCCTTAGTAATATCTTAGGTTTGCGCGATCACTACACATTAGAATAAAACACGTTTCGAACACTTTGCAGCGTTCGTGGTCGCAGGAGGACTAAGGTGTCAGGTGTCTCAACAGTTTATTTAAAATTATTTCAGTCTACCGTACATATAATTGATAAAATTCATAAAATTATTTTTGTCTCTGATACATACTTAAAACTAAATCGCGACGGTATTTCCTAAGACTATCCCTGAGAAGAAATACCGAATACGAACGCTGCAAAGTGTTCGAAACGTCAGGAAAAACAAAAAACCAATAATACACGCGATTAATCCGGTTAAAAGTTGTTTTATTATAATTCCTTCCTTAATCCAACTTAGTAGGATATCTGCCTACACGTTATTATAATATAGCCGTTGAACTATAACACGCTATAGAGTGAATGGGTTCTAAGTAACCGTGATGGGAACAACAACAAAGTCTAAAGTCACGTTCACCTGTACTAAGGAATGTGAATGCATGAACCAAACACGGTGAAGATACTAAAGCTCGATATTATTGGCATATTGACACAGCTCAGTTGTCTTTGCGTTATGCTGGAACCTTTCACTCAAACATAAAAGGTGACGTAAGTATTCGTACAGCAAATCTTCGATTGCGGTAGGTAATGATGAAAACAATTTTCTAGAAAAATCGAAGTTAACAATGCGTGGCCAGTAAATTAAGGTAAGTAGTTAATCTCGGTTTGATATCACGGCCGAGACTGCAATCATAAATATGAGAATTTCTAGGAAAGCGAGTCAGGTGTGACGATTGTTGTGGAGGTGGAGCGCGACACATCACCCACTTGCGCGAGGGAGGTCCGGTCCGCCGCACCTCCACCTCGACACTTTCGCTCACTATCATCACCTGTTATATCAGATGTTTATTAAACAGCGCATAGACTATGCAAATTATTATTTTAATGTAATGAATAACGTCTCCTTTGTGTCCACTTTTATTCAATTTCAAAATTATAATCGAAAACTTATATCTCAAAACAGTAGATCATGTTGATTAATTTCAAGACTGCCATATAGCAAAATTACAAACTAAAACTTAGTAATATAAACCGTCGCCACATGACTAGAACATCTAGTACGCAACATGACGCTGGAAAAGATCGACGCACTCAAAGGCATTCGTTATAACGATAATATCTTTATAGCAGCCGGTGTTGCGAATACGAATAAGAATGAACTGCCACAACTATCATACTTGTGCCTTGCTGCCGCGGAATATTCTGTTATGACCAATACGTATCATGACCTATTTGCTAATGCCTCAGGAAGTATGCAAATTGACCAGGACAAAAGAGGCATGGAAAGAATATTATTATTATTACAGCGTCAACTGTAGAAACGATATGTAAGTAACGTCAATAATGATGTGCATTTTAGACTTTACAACTGCAACACGCTTGACTAAGCCAAACCGGTCTATCTTTAACCTCTTGCAGCATCCTAGATAATATAGAGATATACACGAGCGAAAGAGCACCTAATGCAACGTATGATGACCTAATCGCACATAACTATTGAATTGACAAAAAATACTACGCCACGTTGCTGATTCACAAATAACTTTTTATCTAATCAAACAAAATGTGGTTTATCTTTTGTGGATTCTCACGATCGACAAATTGATATTGAAATACTGATCGTTTCCTTGGCCGTGCTATGTTTAATATTTAAGTAAACATTTGGTAATACTAAACATATTTGACTGATAAGAGATAAAAGATGTTTATTTATCCTTGAGTACCTACGTCGTCTGGCTTGAACTCGAGTTCACGCAGTCATCATAATGTTCGTCCCTATTCAGTCAGGCATCGGCACCGGCTGAATTGAAGCAACAGGAAATCGATCTAATGCCAGAGGCTAATGGCTATGTAAACACGAGTAATGGGCGGTGGACGGGCCCCTCGTATCCAGTTACGTTCGAAAACGTATTTTTTGTAGGTAGATAATTCGATTTTGATAGGAATGATTATTTTTCTTAATATCAGTTGATTAATAACTAAAATACAAAATAAAGAGACAAAAAGACAAATGATATCAATATAAAACGGATAAATGTACAATATAATTTATTATTATTTAAGACGAAAAAAACTCTGAAGATACGAACATAGTATTCAAGGATATCAGCAGCTGGTAGAACTGTATTAAATAAATATCTAACTATCAATGTTGATCGACATTGATTACTCAAAAATTACGTAAATGATGATAATTTATAAGTGAATCGTTAGCTGGTAAAGGAAGAACCTGCAATAAATTGCGTAACAATCACCTCTTAGCCTGAAACCAAAACAAACGCTACTTAGCACGTTTATGCAGATTCTAATTGGAAGCGTGAAACGAAGTCTGCAACTCTACTGGTGAGATCGCTTCCGCAGTTTTTCATTGTGATCGCATTCGTCCTTCAGTTTTATTTATTTTAGTATAACTAGATGAAAATTGAAATAAAATTGGTCGTTTATTTATGTTAGGATTACTTGAGCTCGTAATTCACGACACCTGCAAGTGAATAACCTCGAACTTG
Source organism: Xylocampa areola (assembly GCA_935421205.1). Lineage (NCBI taxonomy): Eukaryota > Metazoa > Arthropoda > Insecta > Lepidoptera > Noctuidae > Xylocampa > Xylocampa areola. Next base: position 15,420,225 of record OW285201.1, read on the forward strand.
AACGTAGAAACAGTTGCTATATGTAAACACAAGCGCGGTGTAGCACTAGCAGATGAAACTCTTATTGACGAAAGGTGCGGCTCGAGGCATGCGTTGACTAGCACGTGCCAAGCGGAGAAATCCTGCTGTTCGAATACGATCCATACTGACACACACATGTGCAGGATGCCTATTTCTATTCTACACTACGTACAACCGACAAGCCATAATTTGTATCCACTTATTAAAACGCTTTTATTATTTATAATATAATAAACTCTTAACGCAGCTGTGTTCTACATTACGGTACATAGCATTTTCTACACTGAAACACATTTATTTAGATTTCCGAAGAAGCTGACGATTATCAGCAAATATTCAGTATGAAGTACGAATTCATATGGATCAAAGTAGATATCCAGTGCATCGAAGGCAGGAAAGCAAAACGATCTGTCTTACGAGATGACAGGATTGCAACGTAGATAACCCGAAGCAATATTAACTAGTACGATTAACCCAACTCGTTAGTTCACGTGTTTCAAACTTCCTGCTTCAAGCTTACTGTGGCATGCGTCACTAACGGTTTTGTAAAAACTGCTTTTCTTTACTGCGCAACGGCAACATTCCGTTAACTTAAAAATAATGGGATAATTCCTTACCATGCAAGTACGCTTGATACTGAAACACCAAATTATGGTTTCCTCTATTTCAATATCATTAAAAGAAACACTCAAGGTACCAAATCTCAAGGGGACACCATAAACGGGACCAGTTCACAGACACTGTTCGTTTCGCTGTTGATTTCGCTGTTTCGGTTTTGATAATCATCGATTGCTATGACTGTGTAACAGACATTGACCTTCAATTATAACTGGTGAAATATTCGCGTGAGAAATTAATTTGCCACCAATTGCTACTGAAGTATAAAATGACTTAATGTAAAATGTTATAACTAGTAATTATAGTAAAATAATGAGGAATCAGCATAACGATATGAGAAATAGGTATAAGTTTACTTAAATCCAAAGAATATTATTTAGGGATTTTATTAAATTGTGGTTATAACGAAGAAACATTACGACAAAAGCAATTTAATCATTACTTTAAACCGCAATGACCGACTTAAACTACGTCAGTCGTTCACAATGTACGTAAGTATGTAGAGGGAATTCTCTTTAGATGACATTGTTTAGGCTTCATTGAAATCAAAACAAGACTGAAACAATTTAACCCATCAAATGAACGCATTCATTAATTGTTATTCATTCGGCAAATTCGTATAAATGACATCACTAGCCATATTTATAAAAAGCAGAACTTTCACGTAGTTATTCGGTACTTATTATATATGTATTTGTGCTGACATTATGTAATCAATATTAAAATATAATCCGTTCAATCTTAATATTTCAATTCTAAACGATCACGAACGACCACCTGTATCATATGTTTTATGAAATCTAAAAACACTTCCTAATCCACTTTATAAAATAAATGATTGCGTGTGAGTGCACAAAAGTTTCGGAACCGCTTTTAGCGAGCGAGCGCGCGCGCACCGGATCAACTGTAATTGCTCCATCGCCTTCTAATTGCTTCAGCGCTTCACATCCATCAGACCTCATGCGGAGCTTACATTGTTTTCTCATGGTCTTACTAACAAGCTGGTTTTTGATTCGTACGTTATTTTCTTCTCTTTCTGTGGGAATATTTTGGACTTCGCGTGTGTCCCTTGCGTAATGAACAAAACTTTCAATACATTCGTCAAGTATAGTCTTTACTTCAATTGCGCCACACGTTATTGCTTTTTATACGTCATCAACAACAACAATGCAATACTATGTAACTTAATGTCTAAGTGTCTAATAGTTTGAATAGGTCGTGACATTTACGACTGACTTTATGAGTGAGGACGATGTTCCAAGCTTGACAATATCGTCCCGACGTACCTAGAACGTCAAAGATTATCTCAACCGATACCTTTGGATACACTTTCTCGTAATGTGCAAATTCCATGTTTTAACTTTCGCGAAGTATTTAACGGTCCTTAAACACCAGTTGGTTACTATGTAAAAGGAATGACGTAATATTTGATCAAAATTTATATTAATGTGGCTCAATTCTACAGTCAAATAAAATGTCAATTTAAATGTCCCTATTTCATAATGATAACTAACCTTAGATGCCATCCCATATTTAAACTGCAACTATAGATATTTAATGGTATGTCATTGGAAGGGTAAGCGGCTTCATAGCTAAGTTTACCAATACACTATTAAACATATTAAAATGCGTATTAATGTAATATCCATATTGAAAGGGGCAAAGGACGGTAGTAGCGAGGAAGGATTCAAACATATGAGATCTCAAAAATAACACAAATTCGCAAGATGCTAAAACAACTTGACGTTCGTTGGGTGTGTCAACATTAAATTATTAGTAACCTTATAGCGTTGTCGATAGAATTGTTTTTTGCTTGACTTTATTCACGTTATACATAGCCATTATTTGGCGCGGTCCTGCTTATTCTGGTCGAACCGGTTCTACGCCTGGCTGTGCGACTGGACCTGCTACCACTCGCCAAATGACTCGCGCGCGCGCCTACGTCGTCGTCGCAAATATTTTATGGCAGCGCGTACTCAAACGGATCACGAACTAAAGTAGGTACTTAATCCTTAGCTGATTAACAAATTCTGCTAAAACAAAAAAGACCTTCAAATGTCACGATGAACTACGTAATAGAATCGCGCAGGTGTGGCAGCCATCAAGATTATTGAGGGCAGGGCCTAAAGGTCACACCTAAATGTAATTCGAACCTGATCCAATTATACCGGCTCGCATTCTTCTAAGTAAAACTTGCATTCCTAAAACTTTTTATTTATAGTCTTTATTAGTTCACTAGGTATTTGACGTTCAGCAAAGTTAAAATTTTCAATGAAACGAAATGTACCAAAAAATATTTAGGTACACCTACTACACACTCTATTTTAAAACAGATCACTTCTATAAAACTTTTATAGCAGTTTTCATCTGTTCTAACGAATCAAACAAATTGGTGGGATTTTAACGGTTTCACTTTCAGCATTTTTTTACGACTGTTATTATATTTGAGAATCTAAGGTTATTTTATGAGTGATATAAAATATTAATACGTATTTTTATTAGCTAGTTTAGTTTGTAGCCCGGCTAGTTTGTTTAACAGATTAACAGGTAAGTATAGAACCCAAGCGAAATAAAAATAGGTAAATGTTATTTATGGCAAGATGTATTATTCTCAAGGAGCTCTACTGCTAAATTACAAAATTGTCTAACTAAATCAAAAATTGTTGCAAATCGGCATCCTACTGTTTATTTAAAACAATGCGCTACACTTTGTCGTCCGTAGTAAACAATACAAAACATTTTGATGATGAGATCATCGTCCAGCGAAGAACCCATAATAGGCACGCTCATTTTTCGTTTCGGCCAGCCCACAATCGTATGTTGAGTATTTAAACAGCGACAATCTAGATTTTGCCGAGAAGAAAAATGTTTTTTTTCCTGTTAATAGCCCTAATATGAGAAGCTGGACGTTTTGTAATATACCTGTTTGGTCTGTCATACCTACTGTTTTAATAATAACGTATGGAAATGAAGGACGTGTGAAAAGAGGAGAGGAACCGTTTTAGGACCTTAATTTTTATGTATTGATAGCCACATGTTTCACAAGACATGTTGCCCAATACAAATAGTAAGTAAATAAACCAATCATAGTAGAATCAACTACTTAACATTAATTAAACACATAAAACATATTGTAAAGTATGTTTTAATATTAACCGTTTTGAATTTCAGTTTTGATCAGTCTTTTATTAGGATTGCTATTTATAAGATTTACATCTCATTCCCTCCTCTCCTTGTGGGCTTGCCGCATTGTCGCTTTCCCTGTTTGGAGAAGAGACTATTGGACCTAGATAAAGATACTCATACACAAACACAGCTTCCAATTTGGCACATCTCATCAAAAATTGGTCTTTGACATGTTTATTAAGACCAAACTTCGACGCTTGGCCTGATGGTGAAACTTGGTTGCTGGAGAAGAAAACGGACAATATCGTCGTTAATACATACCGACATTTACATTTGGGAAATAATAGATGCTGACAAACTGTAGTGAGTGGAAGGAAACTGACAAAAACAACTAATATTTTCCTTGCAAAATAGTTATCCTTTTCTAAAATAATATTGAGCAAAAACTTAGCTGTGGCAGTCCAACTCGTTCGTCGTTTGAAGTTCAAGTAACAAGTCTACAGATAACTTTAAACGATTTCCGGATGATAGACAGTTTTATAATAAAAAGTCTGTCTTGACATCCTGAATTGAAATCTGTATTCCAATAATAAACAAACAATTATCCTTACAATAACCTCATTTTAACCTGCCTAATAGTAATGTTAAACGTCTATTTAGAGTTCAGTTTTTTATTACAACCCAGTGCCCTAGTAACTACGAGTCAATAGAAGCCAATCAAACGCAGCGTCTCTACCGACAACGTAATGACAAGAAATTAAGTGAGCTTAAAACCTACATACTCATAAAATAATTAAATGTTTTAAAGACACTTTCGCAATAAAATAGATATTCTAAACTACAATTACTATCAAAAATAACTGTACATAATACTTGATATATGTAGATTTGCTTCATCATCGGTCATAAAAGTAGGCAGTTCTACAAAGATGATAGCTTAAAGTAATCAGTGTAACTGTATGAGCACCTCAAATTCGAAGGGCACGTTCTGATTGACGTCCGATACCTTTTTATCTGATAAGTAATTGATTGAGATAACCCTGCGGCCACTAGCGTACTGCACCAAGCATGCATCTGCACCATCTGTACATTCATGACTTGCTAGTAGTTAAAACGAACAGATTGCTTAACAACTTAGTACTTATATAATACGTAATACTTGTAGTTGTTATAGTCAATAACGCTTTGCATTACGTTTTAATGGCACAAGTTAGACCTCTTTCGAGATACTGCGGCACATACCTGCATACAAATAACGAGATTAGCGTTTTCAGAAAGTGCAACTTCTATCAGTAGATTACATAACATGTCTAAAAGAAAATGCATATATTATTGGCAAAGATATCCAAAACTCGAAAGTTGTAGAGAGCGTATGATTGAAATTGAATACGTGACCGGCCCAGTAAGTAAATAGACGATACCAAACAGAAATATTGATTTTGTCGGAACACAAGCCTGGACCGAGGTTCAGGCATGGTTGTCAGGTGGTTCGTTTCACGCGGACGGCGCGCGGCGGTGAGGCGGATTGCTCAATCACTTTCAGGAGTTTAATGTATGTTCGCTGCTTTATACTCCCAGCTCATCGATTCTTCGATAGTACTGAACACATCTTATTCCGTCTTTTTCCCTAGAATCCATCGACGTTATGAGATACTTATATTTGTTGAGTCTGACTGTGGCCGCTATCCAGGTCGCGTTACAAAACGCTTAGCGAACTAGTTCAGGGACGGCGGCGCTGTAATTGAATTGTACATAGATACTTGCTGCATTAATATAAATTGGACGCTATTTTACTAACGTTTTTGGTCAACCATTGCTTTCCAAAAACATTTTCCTAAAGTTTATAGTACTCAAAAATATTAATATGGAAATATTTATGTAAAACATTCGGAACTTTCTCTCAAAGTAGAGCTAAGAGCTAAAAGAATATTATAATAAGTTTTTACTTACTAATTAATGAACGCCAACCTTGCAAGGTGGTCCGCTTTTTTATTTGTTGTTAAAATGTTACTTTCGGAAATAAAATTATTGTTTAGCCGATCTTTTTACATCAAGCGTCCATCTACATAATGATAGGTAGGTGCAACGAATGGACCATTTCACAACTAGGCAGCAAGTCGAGCGGAATGCGGGCCGCCACCGGCCTTGCAGCTTGCCAACACTGACCACTCTCGCACACTATAGATCTAAATAGATATCCTATCAGCGACACAGTGTTGCTGTACGCGTACAGAGTGCGATGACCCTAATGTCAATCCTCGCTATTCATTAGCGTACCAAATAGACGGTCGGTTTAATCATTAAAAACCTAACCGACAAACTAGACCTAAAGATATTCTCAAAATGGTTCGCGAACGCGAATTATACATAATTTATTATCTAGGCTGAACAAGATGTTCCTTTTACATTCGAGTTTAGCAAGATTCCAAATTTCAAATTCAACATTTGTTAGAATATGTATCCAAATTGCTGTTTTTTTATGGGCTCAAAGCTTTAGAGTCATATCTAAAATGTCGTCTATTAGTGACTTTTCATTAATTGCAAGTGTGATATTAGACAAAATTGTCTTCAATTAACAAGGTGTATGTCAATAAAACAATTGAGAGGAATTTTAAGATTTTTTGTTTGTGCTCATTTTAATGGATGACTTGAGTCTTGCAAGTATCTATAGACATGTACATGTAAATTAGCACACAATATACTGGCCAGCCACAACATGTTTCAATCACTACCCATTGTTTACATGAAGGATTGAGGACAAAGAATAAAATAAAGTTTAATAACTGTACCTTATGAGAAGTATTCAATAGTTATGTTTTTGTTTTAATGTCAACACTAATTTCTTAGGTTGTTCAACTAGTAAAAAATGGCTTTCTGAACAGTTATAAATATCCGTTTGCATTCATTAGTATTCAGATTCCTGTGTTCGTCTTATAACAATCTATATTACAAAAGATAATTATGCTTATTTACTACACTAATGCTAATTGATACCTAATTAATTATCATTCTGAATATGACACATCACATTATATGATATCATTTCACTTCCGAACTCTGACCCGATTATGGAAATGGAATATATATAAGTTCATAAAGGTTTGTATTTAAAAAAAAATATGTCACTAAAATCAAAGGAGCTCACCCTCCTGCGACCACGAACGCTGCAAAGTGTTCGGAACGTCAGGAAAAACAAAAAACCAATAATACACACGATTAATCCGGTTAAAAGTTGTTTTATTACAAAGGAGCTCAAATAAACTAATGTATGAAAACTGTTGTTGATACAGTGTGATTCAAAATGAAGTTCATTGTTTTTTCCACTAGTATCCATATACAAAAATTAATGGAATTTTTAAGACTGATTGGTTGCATGAATCATAGTAAGTAATTAAGCAAATTCATTAGAAAATTAATATGTATGTAAGTAATTACCCAAATGAATATTATTACTTGGGAATTATTAGATAAGGTATTAGATAATGTTTTGATTGTTAATTATAGGTCTTTAATAATATTACTATAATTACTTGGGTATTTGTGTAGCTAGTCAACTTAGAAATTAATTAATCTGCATTAATAATAAAATCATAAAAGATAGTAGGGAGGTTTCTTTTTTAATATATTGGAAATCAATATTAAATTTCTCACTAAAATTTCAATGATGGTTGGTAATAAATTTTGATGCAGTATAATATAATATTAATTCTTGTATTATCAGTTAATAACACCTTTTGAATACTAGTGAACTGAAATGCCAGAATAATAACAAGATATTTCTAGTTCAGGATTGAGAAATTATAAATTATTTATTGCACTATAAATACATTTATAGCAAATTATGATTTGAACACATCTTATTATTACTAATGTTTATAGAGTTTTCATACTAAAACTGTCCGAGGATTTCAGTGGAAATATTTAGCCTTCCTGCAGTTTCCTCTGATCTCTGATGGTTAAATAATGCAGGCAGTCTTTAATTAACATTTGAGAATATATATATATATAATAATAATAAATAATAATAATAAATAAATATTCCACAACTATCACACAACGCCGTCTAGTCTCAAGCTAAGCAGAGCTTGTGTTATGAGTACTAGACAACTGATAAACATACTTATATATTTCTAAATGCATACATATTATAAATAAATTACACCCAGACACAGAACAAATGATCGTGCTCATCACACAAACATTTGTCCTGAGTGGGAATCGAACCCACGACCTCCGGCCTAGCAGTCAGGGCTACTAACCACTAGACCAACAGGACAGTCGATATATGTTCCTAATTGACATAATAATTATTACAGATAAATCTTTAGTCATCATTTTTTGCGGAATAATTATTTTTTCGTTTTTTAAGCTTTCACCGGTGACATGGTAGCTAAGCGGCAAAACCCATAAAAACAAAAAATAATTATTTAAACCCACAACAGCACACCAATCAATAATGGTAAAATATGTAATCTCCTTTAAGTGGAATACATTGTTAATGCAAATGCAAAAATAAAAATAAACCAGCCCATAACTGTCCCACTGCAGGGTAAGGGCCTCTCCACATACAGAGAAGGAAATAATGCAAATATTACAGAAAAAATACATTAAGCTGTTGCCTCGCTCATTAGCCGACACAATAGATTTTTATTGTTACAACATATAATTCTGTACATTGCTGAGCCGAAAGGTTAAGGAACATCACTATAGTAATTTGATAATTTAAAAAATACCATGCTCAGTTTTGTGTGCATTTTCTTATGAATTGTTTTTATTATTTTTGAACCGAAATTGTATTTCTAACATTTAAAGCATTTGGTAATGCAGAAACTGAAGCAGGAAACATGAACATATTATAATTCTAATTCAAGTGTTGGAAATGAATAAAGGTGCTAATATTTTTTTCAATTTAAAAATCAGTATCATGTAGGTAATATAACTTTCATGAAAATATTACTTCAATAGTCTACAGTTAAAGTAATATTACCAATATAAAGAATATTATATGCTCACTTCTAGAAAGTTTGTGTGAAAACTACCAAACATGATTGAATATTTATTAAAAAACGTTAGATAAGTATCTTCAGTTTCTTTCGCATTTATTAACGTAACAGTAGTCTAAAAGCTGACTTAAATATAATTTACGTCTTTAATTTATGATAATTTTATTTTGAACTCAAAGAAACTATCATTAACTTTCTACTTCCGAAGATCTTTAAAAAAAACATTATGATGTACGTGAGCAATGTAGGAACATCTGCAATGAACGCGTCAATAAATAACAGTGTGTTTCGGTATATATTCTACATACGTTTACTCGTAACAACAGCAGCTATACAATTTACAATTTGCTGAACAACCGACACGGAATCATAACGTCGTAGTCACTTACCCAAAGCTCAATACCCCAATTCATTTTCACGGCAATATAATCCACACTTACACAAAAAAACACATTGAAGCTTCACTAAAACACTACAATTGTTAACAATTAAAATTACGAAAATATTTCCACTAATTTATTGTTTTTTATCACTACCACCATTTCAAAACACATTCTTCTGAAATAAACATGGCTGACTGACATGACATTTCGAAACACTGGCTACATTGCACTGATCGAGTGACGGACGGAAGTTAGAAGAAAAAAGGTGGTTTTTCGCAGTTTGTCTATGGTATATGTTGCCAGCTTTTATAGACTTCCAATTGTTTGAGGTAAATAAAACTACAGTATGCACTTACATTCAGAAGATTTTTATAGGCTGACATTAAGAAACAAATATTTTAATATGCCTTTGTGAATTAGCACTTCGTGGTTGCAATAAAGATCCGTCAGATCCACGACGAACAAGGGCTGTGCGTCGGATTTCCTAAAATGATAAATACAGATTTTAGCCGAAATAATATTAATTAAATATATTATACATTTGTATTTAATGAAATAAATACTTTGACAGGTTCCAAAATGCCATGATGACTGGATCTTCGAGATGTTGGCGGACCTGTGATTGATGAATCTCGTGAAGAGGGCAGCGGACTCTGTAATATAAATCAAGCCAGTGCTATTACCACAATACATAGAAAAATAAATAAAGCAGTTTACTAATCGTTTTACCTTAAATGCCGGTATAAAGCCAAAGTCAGATGGTAATGGCTGCGTGAAAATGCTGTGCATTCCTTCTTCTGATGCTACGGAGACTATAGAAGGTCGAGCCGAGAGCTGCTGCGCCAGTAAAAGTGGGTCTGTGTCTGATAAAAACACTTCTTTGTAGAAAATATATTTTATGTTATGTCGGAAACGATAGGAACTCAGAACATAGTGTTATATACCAAGAGAGTATAAAAACAAATTATGGTATATTATTTTACACTAACTTACCAATGTTCATTCCCTTAGCAACTCTGCTTGCTTGTACAAGCTTTCCCGCACTTCTTCGAAACCTTATGCCTTTCTCAGCTTCTCTTCTCAATCTTTGAGCAGCAGCAGCTGATTCTGCTATAGCTTTGGCCATTGACCCCATTCCAGATCTTTTCAAATTTAAATCTACTATGTAGCTGAGACACATTGCATTAGACAGAGTATAATCACTGGGCTAAAATATAAACATATTATGCTCCTAAATTGGATAAACAGGTAGGTATATGGTTGACTTTGTAAAGTTATACATTTTTGCGGAAAGAAAAATTCCTGCTCACGACGTACAGCAGGAATAGTGACCGGAGCTTGGGATGGCTTAGTGGGCAGGGCGCCTGGACTATTTATCCGGGAGGCGCAGGATTTGAAATCCTGCTCAGGACCGTATTTTTCCTTCTTCAAAAAAATATAGGTTTAGAGTTCACTACGCATGGCATTAGAAAGATTTTTCTGTACTAATTTGTATTTTTATAAAATATCATCTATACAAGATAAATCTTTGAAAAGCATTAACGCATGCTTAGCGAACTCTAAAGTTGTTATATTAAATGGAAAAGAATACGGTCGCGAACAGGATTCGAAACTGCACCTCCCGGATAAATACTCCAGGCGCTCTGACCACTAAGCCATCTCGACCTCTGCTCACCACCGCGAATTCTTCTTCCATATTTTGACACGTGTTATGGCGACGTTATTGCTATAAATTCAGTCCCTATACGGGTGACCGCGGTGGTGAGCAGAGGTCGAGATGGCTTAGTGGTCAGAGCGCCTATGACCGTATTCTTTTTCCATTTAATATAATAACTTTATTATCTACACATTATAATTATAAAGCAGAGTGTTCTTTGTTTGTTTGTTTATTTAGACGGCTAATCTCTGGAACTACTAGTTGGATTTAAAAAATATATTTCTATAAGATAGTCAGATTCATGAGAAATACTATAAGCTATCTAGTATTCGGCTACACCTCTCAGTTAGCCTTAAATATTGATTTTTATTAAGTAAGTCGGAAGAAAATGCGGTGACGAACCATTTTACCCGCGTCCGCTGGCGTAATGATTAGTGATAGGTACGAGTACGTAACTATAATGTTCTACATAAATATCTGTATTTAGTACATCTATAATAAAGTCCGCAATACAACATGCCTATCTCTTATACATAAACCACAAGAAAGAGGTATTATGTGCCAAAAGAATATTGAAAATTAAAAAGTGATTTATGAGCCTTAGGCATGGCATATTAATCCTTATGAATAAAATTTACTTCATCATCAAGACAATTTTATGAAGATAAACTTTGCCCATTATAGCATGTTATTTGGAGGAATAGTTTGGGAGATAATATAAAATTAAAACAATTCAATGCCCGCGCGAACGAGCTGAGTGACGCAAAACTCCGCTTGACGAGAATGACGAGCTGAACTGTGAATTATTTTATATTTGTTGGTTAGTTCCAAGTAGGTAATTAAAACTTAATTATATGAGGGTGAAACTGCGGGGCAAAGCCAGTAACTAATAAAAGTCAAACATACAGAGCCGATATCATTAACACTTATATCCAGTGATCGTAAAGGAGTTTTAACCAATCCAATTGCCCGTGCAAGAAGATCTCCACATGTTGGAGGATTTTCCGCACTCGTGGTTGACCATACGCCTGCCGGTGGCTTCAGTAAAGGACCAGGTGTTATTCCACATCCCGATATATTTAAGCTGTAAAATACAAGCAAATTATATTTCAAAATAATGGTATTAACAAGAACAGTAGTACAAACCTCTCTCTATATATCTTTTTCCCAACTAGGCCCACCCCAACGACCTAACCGGACGCAGCTTTATGAGTATGTTACATGCAGTGACTGCCTATTTGACCACGCACAACGCAGACTGAGAACACGATATATCATGGTAAAAGACTAGTTGTCAGACATTCAGGCATATGACTGCCCGCAGCGACCTATCGTGCTCTCCAACGTTGGAAGAACTTCGATATGAAATTATGGTCATCCACAGTACAACCGCGGCAAAAACCCGAATGATCCATCTGTGCAGCTGTTAATTAGGCACGAGCCTCAGTAGTACAATCAATAGTCAACAGCAATATGAACCACTGGGCCAAATTGATTTGATTAAATATACATCATATAATAATAAAAAAACTAGAATAAATTATACCTAATAAGATTGCACCCTCTTGCAATAGATACAGCTACATGCGCTATACCTTCAGAACCAAGTTTAGTGTTAAGTCTTAAGTCTAGTGAGCGCACTCCACATCCAGAATGATTAAGTGCATGGGCAATACATTCAACTCCAGCGGGACCTATAAAAAAGAATAAAGACCTATAAAAAATCTTCTTCGTATAACAGATCATTGACACAAACATCTTCTTTGATCTGTTTTAACAGAATTAATAATTTTCTATTTGCGACACCGTTTTGTATTTCATTCTCAAATAGTGACTTGATTCCGGTAGCCCGAAATCAGTCATGCCATTTATGGAATACATATTTTATAAAACATTATTTTTAATATAAACTAAACCGGAATGTGAATTTGATCAGAATAAGTAGCAGAATCGATTGTAATAATTCTTACACCATGTTATATTTTGTCCAAATAATATTAGTAAGTACAGTTCGCGTTGGACACAATACTCGGGTTTCCAGCTCCCCGTGCGTGTAACTTTGTGAGTTTTCATAATACATTTCTCAAATTTTGATACAGGTTCTGTAGATCAAAATATGTACCCATGTTTTGGATTGGTTATATACTAAAAATAATGGTGTTTAATATTTTTCAGCTCATATTAACATAACATAGCACCGCGCCTGTATTCCTTGAAGGGGTAGGCAGAGGTCTACATAGTTGTAGATCCACATTTCACCAATGCTGTTTACGATTTTCGGGCTGCTATTGAGAATTTCTTAATAAAAAAATACAATGACACTTTGCCTGACCCGGGAATCAAACCCTGGACCTCATGCTCAGCAGTCACGTTTGGAACCACTAGACCAACGAGGCAGTATGAGTAGGTAGCTCAGTGCAGCATTGTATTGTAATGTCAACTATAAATTCAGCGGTCCTAGATGTAGTATACCGAACACGTTATCCGCCAATGTGAGAGTCCTTAAAGCGTCACGTCTCATTATAAACTTTCCAATTGAAGAAGCACCATCATCTCCAATTTTACAATGACTGAAATCCAAAACTTCTAATTTTAAATTATCTGATAGTCCGCGAAGTACGTATTTAACACGTTGACAATTCATATCACTTCTTGTAATTCTGTGAAAAATCACAAAATAATGTATTATTGGCCAGGTCTGCCATTGCCAAACAAACATGTTAGCCAGACTATTTCACTTTTAGATTAGCAGCATAAAACGAAAGTACCAGATTATTACCTTAAATTTCTTAGTTGTACACACTTTTCTAAGCCACGCGACAAATTTTTGGCATCGTTATTTGTAAATTGAAATTGATCAGTACGATATTCAACACCAATAGACCGCAGTTGATATGTAAGATGTAGTTCTACTAAGTTTGTTAAACTACCCAAAGCTGCGTGTAGAGATATATGATCTGAAACAATTGACCTTGATTACGATATTAACCAATATTAAACTTTAATCTCACGGTAAGTTCCATCAACTTCTGTATCTATTAAGGCAATGGACGTATGCTTAAATAGCTTTTTAATAATTCAAACAGCAGTCATATTTTAAATTTGTTCTTATATTTATTTAACACAGATTTCTCTGAATTTTAAATCATACCTCTAGATATGACTTCATTATTTTTTGATTGCTGCTTATTTCCATTTTGCCGTTGATTTGTGACTAAATGTGCTAATTCTGGGGAAGCCATTCTCTGTACTGGAATATCAGTTGGAATCAAGCTGCGGATTGACAATTTTTGGATGTACGGACCACAAAGCTTCACCAGCGTGTTCACCTAAATAAATGAAACATAAAATAAATAAGCCTACGCCTATTCGTCGGTATGTTTAAACTACAGATAGACATCTGTTGGTAATCTTTTAAAACGCATTAGGTACGAATTGCAATATTCACAGATAAATACAATAAAAAATTAAAGTTCTTACCAAGGGGGTTCTGAAAATTTAAAAGCGATATGATCAAGTTTTTTTTTATAAACCATCGTGAAGACTGTATTATCTACAATCGTCTTTGGTTTGTATTGTGGTGCATAACTTATAGTTAAACAATAAATACAAGGAAATATATCATTGTTTTTTTTTTTTTTAATTAATGTATTACTAACGGAATCGGAAACGCACTGGCCTTACGTTATCATCACTTTGTACGGTGTAAAATATTACAATAAAATTCCTTCTGACTTATTACATCTAAATGAGAAGAAATTTAAAACCTATATAAACCGCACATTATCTAAGCAAACATACTTTACATAAGGGGATTACATTGATGATAAAAATGCTTGGCTAACTGCTGGTCCTGCTCCACAAGCACTTTCACTAACGAATCCAATATTACAAGCAATATCACGTCAATGTTTTACTTTCTCTTTGTATGTACTGTTTATTTTTATCGTCATTTTTAATTTTGGTAAGCGATTTTAATTTTTTTTTCTGCATAGTTAAAACTAATATAATTAAATTTGAAATACGTTTTGTTTAATTGTTTTATTGTTATACTATACACGTGAGTGCAGTGTTACCATTTACATGAATATATATATTTGATTATTGTCTGGCAGCTAGAGTATGTCATACTCACTCAAATGTCCCGCTGATGGTGGCGTTTGTGTTAGGTCATTAGATTCCCTACAACATGTTTGATTTTAGTTATGCTGACGCTAGTGTCATGTTCGTGAATGGGCGCAGTCAGTTGGGGCTGGTCATCTCTAAACTGTCATGGCCAAGTTTTGATTTGTAACTAGACTTAATATAGACACACACACATTCACACACACACACATTGCATTATTCTCACATATTTTTTTATAATGTAAATGTAATATTGTAACTGTTTGATGAAAAAAAGTAACCGTGGAACTTTGTGCTCGTTCTTCTCCATAGGAATCCACACTTTAGAACGTGGCAATTCGTTTTTGACAATTCAAAACTGCCTCTAAATGGTATAATTGAATTAATTGCTTTGACTTTGACTTTGTTACAAGCTCCGCAAAGTATTAAGCAAAAAAACAACAGTTTTTTTTATGGAAGGTAAAATACGCTGGTGGGCTGGATTGGAACCTGGGCTAGATAAATACTCCAGGAATTCTTCAACTAAGTCATCCCAATTGATTTGACAGGCGCATGATCAAAATCTGATCACAACCGTATTTTTCTATCCATATAAATAACCAGCCCATAACTGTCCCACTGCAGGGCAAAGGCCTCTTCTCAGACAGAGAAGGCACGAGCTTAATCACTACGCTAGCTCACTGCGGATTGGCGATTTCAGACTACCTTGGTAGTCTGAAATCGGTACAGGTTTCCTCACGATGTTTTCCTTCACCGTATGTCTTTAATGTCTTAGATTAACTAAGAAAGTACATATGACATTGAAGAAGTCACATTGGTAACCCACAACCTGTGCCTCAGGAGGCGGGCTTGTAATCACTCGTCTATCAGGACTTTCGAGCCATAAAAAATATAACTTAAGTTCGCTACGCATGCGAAAAAAATATTCATTTGACCTTTTCAGGGTCATATTGTCTTGGATTCATGTTTTCTAAAATATCGGCGAAGTGCTGTTCCATAAAGACATTAATCCATTTTTTATCCTCAGCCAAAATCGGTGTATCGGAAAATTTCGAGTGGTAGCATCTCTTCCAAAATATATCACTTTTAATATTGTCAACTAAAATCTGAAGCGGAACATCTGTATCGAGGATTTGCAAGAATAGTTCCCGATCTTTGGCAATCAAATCTTCCAGTTTGGGGTAGCCTGCAATATAAAATGGTTATTGTAATTTTTTTTGTTCTAATCAGATTTTGAAAACATGTACGGTCAATTGACAATATCTACTTTTACGGGGGGCTGATAAGCTAACTTACATAACGAATTTGAGCAAGTGAGAGTTTATTGCTTGCAAGCGCAGATGCTGAGCGCGGCATCCAGAATTCGATTCCCGAGTTTGGCCAAGGGTCCTAGAAAGCGTAAGTTAAAGCCGCCCGGGGCGGAGGAAATTCCATCTTTAAGTATCGTAGAACATTTCAAAATAATAACATGTGAATAAAAAAAAACAGAAAATTATTGAAATTTATTTATTTAATACGTTATGCATAAAACAAAAGTTGTACAAAGGCGGACTTAATGCTTTCTTTCAGCCAACTTTAGGGTGACGTAGAGAAAAAAGTGGTAGGTGCAATATTCATATGTGAAAAAATGCAATTCTAGGGAAGGTACACAATATTTTAATAATATTATATATTAAAATACTATATAAATAACTAAAGGAATGTAAAGATAAATAAATAAATCGAACATACTATATAAGTATATAAAGTTAAGTAAATACCTTGGTAAATACTATATAAATAAATAAAGTGAAGTTAAAGTGGAGCTTACAATGAATTAGCCAATATTTGTGAAAGTGTTCACGCAATTTTATAATATAAGACCAACGACTAGTAGCCATCCTGATCTCCAAGGAGAGTGCGTTCCAGAAAAGAATACATAGTACAAAAAAAAATAGGAGTGCATAAAATCAGAGCGATGAGACATCACTGTAGGAGACGATTATTTGAAGAGCGAAGACTTTTAGGTAGAAGATTAAGGTAAGAACATATATACTGGAAATGAGTAGAAAGATAAGAGGGAGAGTTAGGGGAATCAAGAAGAGAGAATAAAGTGGTTAATGCCCTCAGCACTCTACGTTGCCGAATAGGTAACCATTTAAAGACGGAATCGATATGCGGGCACATGATCATATTTACAAAGGTTGAAAAGGAATCGAATGCAATTATTCAGAGGTGCGGTTGAATTTGTTGATGTAGATCAGCATTCAGGTCATAGTAATACATCACCTTAATATAACCATCGGAAATATTAAGGACTGTACAAGCATTGCCGTTGTATTAGAAGGCAGTAAGTTTTTTAACCTATAGATTTATAGAGTGACCTCAGCGTTCTAGTAACTTCCTCGCTAACGCTTGCGACTTGTGTTTGCCAGCTAATTGCGGCATCGATGTTAATGCCGAGAACTTTAGCATTAGAGCTAAGGGGAACGGAGATTAGAGGGATTAACTGACACACCGAAACGATCGGACCAATTTTTGATTACATCCAGGTCATAGTTAAGTTTGTTGGTTGCCTCAGATATAATATCAACCCTCGCATGACAGTACAATTGCAAGTCATCGGCATTCAGATGATACGAACACTGAAGTTTGGGAGTTATGAAATTTATAAACAAAACAGAGAACAGAAGAGGACATAATTTACCAACTTGTGAAGCGCCAGTTCCTAGACCAAGCCAACTAGGCGAAGAGTCACTTAAATGAACCGACTACTGGCGTTCCCGAATGTAGGAGGAAAACCATTCTAACGTCTCGTCAGAAACCATGAGATATGAAAGAATAGATAACAGTATATCCTGACTGGTGGTATTAAAAGCATTGGAAAAGTCTAGTTAGACCAGTAGCGTGACTTTAGTATCCTCTATATCTGCCCTTATATCGCTAGTCAATTTAAGGAGAGCAGAAACGGTGCTGTGGCTAGGTCTAAATCCTGATTGAAGGGGACTAATTAAGGTGTTTCGAGGGATGAAGTACGAAAATTGCTTAAAAACACAAGCCTCCAGCACTTTGGATAGGAAAGACAGGTTGGAAGTTAGACGAAAGGGTCTGTTGGGAGGAATAGGATTAGGAATCTTAGGTAAGGGGAGAACATAGGCTTTACGCAATAAAGAAAGGAAGATACAATGAAATGAATATAAGATGAAATGAGAGATTACGGTAAATGATGATCTAGGATTGTGATAATCATACATAATAGAGAGGATAATATTTTTAATCTCTGACGGGTTGACTGGAGAGAAATGAAAGGGGTCAATATTTGGACGGGTTAGACCAGCTATATAATTAAGAGTTTGATATTTGGTTAGGCTCTCCACAGTAGAGCAGGTGGTGACGGTAAAGGTCGCCTAAACCAATTGTCCTGCGGAGGTCTAATTGACGCGGTTTACCAATACCTAGAGTTCCAAGGAATTTCCAGATTTCAGCAGAAGAAGAAGAAGTGATTTTGGTTACACTATATATTTGTCATACAATTCTGTTTTTTATAAAAAAAAACTTGTATAAATTGTAACTTGTGTGTAGCAGATGCTAACATAGTCAAATGTATACGTACACAAACAATAAGAATTTTCAACAAATTTCAATCACGACACGTAGGTACAACGAGCAAGAAGTATTTTATATTGCAAAAATTAAGAAAGGGAATTCCCCGGTTTAGTCACAGATTAAGTTATTAAAAATTCCGTACTCATTTAATATATACGAATCGTAGGTGCAACAAAAATGATTCAAATTTGTACAAGATATTATTATTATTTATAGTGACATTTTGCCACCCTCTAATAGTGCCATCCTTGCTTAATATTTCTAAGTAACAGCCTGGGGTTTGGAAAAGTACCCGGCTGAAGGCAATAAGGTCACCATCTACATAGGACTTATTAATGACACGTGTGTAATGGAGGTGTACAATCCTGCCTAACTCTTCGGGCGATCTAGTTACATAATAAGATATTTTAAAATGTATACATAAAAAAAATCTGCCTAGCCTTATCCCAATTACATTGGAGTTGGCTTCCAGTCAAACCGTATGCAGCTTAATACCAGTATTTTACATGGAGCGACTGCCTACCTGACCTCCACAACCCAGTTACTGGGTAATACGATATCTCGTGGTATGACTGGTTGTCAGACTTCTGGGCCTCTGACTACCCGTAGCGGCTGTCATAGATCTTAATTTAACAACCAGGACTGACGGCTTAACGTGCTCTCCGAGACATGGAGGAGTCTCGGTATGAAATGATGGTCAGCCATCCACAGACCGACCGCGGCAAGCGCCGCTTAACCTCAATCGATCGATCTGTGCAGCTGTTACTTAGCCACGAACTCCTCTTAAAATGTATACATGAATAAATGTTAAATTTGTAATATAATCCTGATTAATATTATGAGTAATTTACATAAAATTACACACAATACTCAATTTTGGCTATGTAACTTTAAAATAAATATAGTTGATAGACTGAATTGTTTCTTTGGATATACTTTTTACCTATTGATTGCGACATGTATTTAGTTGTCATAGACATAAAATGTTATTTACATACCCATCCAATTTCCAGCAAGCTTCTCAATACAAATAGAAACAAGTGGCTTTGGTATGTTAGAATCCCAATCAAATACTTCTGATTTTATTTTCCTTTTTGGTTCTAAATTTCCAGTTTGCTTATAAGCTAAATAGGTGCTGTATTTAACACTTTCCGGAAACTTCATAGTTATAGTTAATAATGAATTGTTTCGACTTATTACTGGTAAAAAAGTATATACTTTTATGAGCTAATATTTATTATATGATGTTTGTAAGCAATCTGTAATCCCAAGTTTTATAAACAACGCAACCATAGTAACAATCTGTTTGTATGCTCAATATTTTTACATTAGAAGGCGCGTATTTTTAAATATTTTATTGTTAGTAGGTACGTAGGTACCTATCGTATTGATACACCGGAAGTGCTGTTACATTCATAGACAAAATAAAAATGTGAAGTTATTAAGCTATTTTTGCAACACTGCACGTAATCTCCCCACATATGGACATGATTTAAAGATATTTTATAAAATAAAAAATTCTTGCTTTTTAATTTTCATTCCATAATTTAATTATTATTATATTAGTCTAAGTAAACTATTGAAAGAAAAACTCTTGAATTTTGTTTTGATTATGTTAACTATAAAAGATGGAAATTACAAATGAGTGACTGAGTGACAGGGTGACAGCCATATGAATGATTTGACAGCAAATGATGAAATGAAAATGACGTTATTGTTGACGTTTATGGAACGACTGAGAAGTTGGTTTTGCTATCACCTAAATACATAATACTTATTTTGATTTCATTATTGCGAGGAAAGAAGAGATTAGAGATTTAAAATTAATAATAGTTTACATAGTAACCTACCTTGAACTTTATTCGGTGACGATGGATAAACACAATAGTTCCGAACTATTAAATTCTGATTTTTCGCTATCAAAGAATGCCAGTTCCGACTCATTGGACTCCGACTCAAAATCCAGTTCATTGAATTCTAAACACGGACAAGACTCCGTAAGTTTCCTAAAAGGCTTAATTTATTCTTATTGAATTTTATAACAACCGCTTCCCTGCTTCCTGTAATTTAGTTTAAGCTTGCGATTAGTCACTGCTGTGCGTTTCCATTAATTGGAGTAGGTATAGTTTCTTGGTGTATCCTGAGTGTTGCAATGAGCAGAAATAGAACTATTCATATTTGCTTGTTCATTAACTGTATCCACAATCATAGGCAACGTGAACTATCCAAGGCTGGTATCACGTAAAACTTCTGTTTCAAGGAGTATTAATTTATTAACCTATTTATTTCAATACAATTAAGTTTTCACAATTTTCAGCCTCACGTATTGGGAGATATCCATCTTCTTGATGGTGAGAAAGTGATGAGTGTGGCAAGAGATGTGACATACTTATGTCCATACAGTGGTCCTTCCCGAGGAGTGCTCAAAGTGACTAATTATCAGCTGCATTTTAGACCTACAGATACTGCTGCATTGCAGAGCACTCTTAGTGTGCCTCTTGGTGTTGTAAGTTGTTCTGTTTCATTATTTTGTTACTTTTACTAAACATATCAAAGGAGTACAGTTGTACAGCTACATTTCACTGACACAGTTGTTTAGCACCATGTGATAGTGTGGTAAGCTTATTGCCATCAATGGAGATGTGAGAGTATTTCCTAGACACTTAAATCCGTTTAATGTGGCAAAATTCACCGTTGTGTAGGGATATCATTTAGCCAAGTTATGAAAATATGTATGCAAAATCCAGATCAACTTTTGCTGGTATTAGACTTAAAAAAAACTCATTATAATACCAAAATTATAATTAACAAAACAATATAACAAGTTATATTGTTCGGATGAGTATACCAAGCTGTGTCTTGTACTCAACCCACAAGGCATGGGTTCTAATCCAGCTTGTGGTCATATTTTTTTGTAATTTGTTATTTATCTTCCTTAAATATAATGGTATGTGTAAAAGAAATTGTATCATTTTATTTATTACCTTTGGGAAGCCATGAATTAATAAATTACTTTATGCAGGTATCTCGTATTGAGAAAGTTGGTGGAGCTTCATCAAAAGGAGAAAACTCTTATGGCATTGAAATATTTTGCAAGGTACATACAACAATTTTTAAATCTTATCAGACTCATGTTTTCTTACAGTTCACCTTTAATCATGATACTTAACTGTTTCAGGATATGAGAAACTTGCGATTTGCTCATAAACAAGAGAATCACTCCCGGCGTGGAATATTTGAGAAGTTGCAGCAATTAGCCTTTCCATTATCGCACAGACTTCCATTGTTTGCATTTAGCTATTCAGAAAGCTTTCCAGAAGATGGGTGGCATGTGTATGAACCAATTGCAGAGCTTAGGCGAATGGTAAGTTTGTAATTATTGTTGTCATCTCTCTTTCTAATTTCAAAGAACACACAAATTTTGAGATTTATGATAACTATAAAATAAATATTAAAACTGAATTTTAACAAAACAACTAGACTTTGTTTTTAGGTTATGATAAAGTATATTTATTTGTGGATTGGAGATCACTAGAGTAATAGAGCATGGATACAAGGAACAATGCGAACAGAGCTTGAACCCACTCCAGGTTCAAGCTCTGTTCGCGTCGTCGTATTTTTCTATCTACCAAAACATATTTTAACTTGTGTTAAAAATATTTGTATAGTAGCTTTCGTGAGGCATATTCATATCAGTTATTTTTCACCGGTTACTACTCACGTACATTCTTCGGATTTGCCCAACTAGTTTCGAAGTCGAACGGGGTCCTTAGTCATGAGCTGAGTCCGCGGCAATGTTGCGAGTCACCCGACGAATATACGTGAGTAGTAACTGGTGAACAATAACCAATGTGTTAAAATATGTTGTTAAAATAGTTTTTTTTTTTAGTTTTTTACCTTACCTGTGTAATCCCTCTGTAGGGCAAAGATCTATCTCCCCATGCCTCTGCTTTCTAGGCCTACCTCTGCGACATACCCCCTCCACAGACACCCTCTGCAGGCTAAAAATATATTAGAATTGAATTTTAAATATGCAAAAATTTTCTCTTACACACATAACCCTCTACATTCAAGCCTTTTTACCACCAGGGTGTTAATAACGACATGTGGCGTATCACCCGGATCAACGACAAATATGAAGTGTGTGACAGTTACCCTTCAGTCTGGGCTGTGCCAGCGGCCGCTAATGACGATTTGCTGCGCGCCGTTGCCTCCTTCAGATCAAGAGGGAGGATACCGGTGCTAGCATGGATACATCCTAGTTCACAGGCTACCATAACCAGGTGCAGCCAGCCATTGGTTGGGGTGAGTACAGTTTAACACCAATTTGGGCTTTACTAGCAGCCACTAACGACAACAACCTTTTTGCTTATGAAATATAAAATTATAAAACTGTTATGAAAAAGAAAAAAGAGTCAGGTGTAGTGAAATGGAAAATTCACAGTATGTATTAACTTCTTAGTAATAATTTATGGGTCTTCTTCTTATTGTGTGGTTGATGAACAACCTAGTGTCAGAGTTTAAACCACCCGTAGGTCTCTGACATGGCTTTACACACCATCGAGAATATCTCTCAGGTGTGCTGGTTTCCTCACGATGTTTTCCTTCACCGTTATAAGCAAGTGATAATTTATAATACGCACATGACTTCGAAAAGTCCGTGGTGCGTGCCTTGGATTAGAACTTGCGACCTTTGACTTGTCAGTCCAACGGTCATACCACTAGGCTATAACTGCCGTCAATTATTATTTTTAATTTATTTAATTTATGGGTGAATCAATTATAGTTAGGTACATCACTTAAAATAATGGGTACCGTTTAGCACCCCTAGCTAGTAGGTTTTGTTGTCTTTATAAATATCAACCGTTATACAATAAGCCCATTTTACGTTAAATATTTTGGGAGACTTAAAAACTGTTTAAGTCACACTTTAATAAGCAGTACTTATTTCTTTTTATTCTCAACGTTGTGGGTCCAATTAGTGTATAACTATAAATATTTGAGTGCCTTGGAAATACTTCTGACTAGCTTTTCCCTGCAGCTCCGGCTGAATTTATATCAATAATCGAAATAAAAATATATATTGTAGTTTAGCTATAACACGGAGATTCATCAATCCAAAATCAATCAATTCCAATCAACTTTTATAACGCTCACAGCATAGGAGTGGAACTCTCTACCTGCGTCTGTGTTTCCAACCGCATTCAACCCTATTCTCTTAAAAGTTAAAGTGAACAGGCTTCTTCTGGGTAAGCTCACTCCATCGCCGACTTTGTCTCTATCACCTCTGACCTAGAATAGAGTCAGAAGCAAACCCCTAAAACATGGATATCCATGTTGGACACGGAATATATAAGGTCCTAATTTATTAGGTAATTTTCTTAGAAATGGGTAATATAAAGTCAAATACATTCACTTAAGCTAAGAATTAAATGGATATAACAAATTATTTGTCATTAACATAGTACTAGCAAGACGAAAACTGCTCCTTGAACAGCGAACATTATGAATTTTTTTAATCGTTTTACAAATTTTATTTATAGCTTAAACGAATCCTTGTCACTTACAAATTGACCCCTTAAAAGGAAATTACCTAATAAATTAGGACCTTATATATCTATCCGTGTCCATACATCCCTCCATCCTAGCAAACATTCGCATTTATATATTAGTAAGATGTTGCGTGTTGAAGGATGTTTTTGGTTGCCTCATCGCAGCTCCCCATGGCGTGCGCACTGGTGGGTGGGTGTGTTTGACATCATTATGTACGGACCTGTATCCATTTTGGTATTTGAACGTACAGTATTATAAGTAGTTCTGTACAACATTGGTTGTTCTTAACAGTATAGAAAGCCTAATTTACTCTTACTCTGTTTTCGCATTAGGTGTTTAATTAATACTAAACTACCTACCAATCATTCCTTGTTATGTGAATTTCTGATTCAAGTCTGACATTCTAAGATTTACGCATGTTTCAGTTCTAATAATCAGAAAGGGGATTTTACCAAGTTCTTGATGGGTAACATTTAGTCATATAATGAGTAATCATAGACAATTGATAGTTATTCTATGTAGTACAAGAAAGTTAGCAATGTTCTAACCACATTATGACTAAGGGAATCAATTCTAGGTCAGTGATGATTTACTTAAAACTGATCGTGTTTTGTCTCGAATGACATTGTGACTCATCGAATCGGATGTTTCATAACATCTTTGATCACGAAATATCATTGATCTTACATCACACCCCAGAAAAAGCTTCCGGTTCGATTTTTGATTTTGCGTTATTACTGTGTAGGTTGTAAATGAAAACAAAAACTAGGAATGATGGATTAAAATTGTTTGAAAACACCTCAATGATTCGCTTATGAATTTTTCCTTAATGCTCACGACACATGTGAAATGAATTACGTCACGCCGCATGCACTAATTCCGATAAAGATAGGAATTTGGGGTGTTGTATTCGTGACCACAAATGGTCAATTTAACCTTATAATTATGCTCCCGTCTCATCTTGCACTTACAGTTTGAAAATGGTGTAATAGTGACAGGAATAATGCTATGCCAAAACACATGCTAACTAATTTATATTTAGCTTTGATTAAGGCTAAGAAACACGTCACTAGATGACGTGGGCAGGATATTATTAGATAGGTATAAAGATTTTTATACAATATCTAATAATCATC
Organism: Xylocampa areola; assembly: GCA_935421205.1. Classification (NCBI taxonomy): domain Eukaryota; kingdom Metazoa; phylum Arthropoda; class Insecta; order Lepidoptera; family Noctuidae; genus Xylocampa; species Xylocampa areola. Next base: position 15,445,432 of record OW285201.1, read on the forward strand.
ATAACAAAGAAACCCTGCCCACGTCATCTAGTGACGTCATCGCCATCTATTTAGTCCCTATCAGGGATGTTATGGAGTTCCGTAACCGTAACTGAAACTATCGGATATCCGAAATAAAAATATATCGGAAATCGTAACCGAATCTGATATATAAATTTCGAATCATTTCGGACTAAACTAAATGAGACACGTAATGACAGAAACTGCGTGTGGCAACTTCTATGATTGTAAAACCAAATAATATCCTCCAGTAAAAAAATTCTTTACCTGTAGGTATTTTCCTTTTAAAATTCCATAAAAATCTAAGATCCGCATCTGAAAGTATCGGATAATCCGTAATAGTCTCATATCCGCAACCGTATCTGAGACCGGTATAATATTATTCATATATTCGTATCCAGAACTATAACAAAAATATAAATATAATAAATGTTAGCCTTAAAGTAGCGTCCCAACCAGTCCCAACTAAGGCCCTATAACACAGAATAAATTATAATAGTACGGTCAACGGCACGTCAGCGGTATCAATTGAACTACAAAAACCGTCCTTATTGTGCGAGCTACGCGCGGTTGACTGTCTGTAAGTACTATCTATAAGTGTCGTGGTGGCCGAGTGGTTACGGGCCCGCTTCTTGATCAACAAGTTGTGGTTTCAAATCTAGTACCAATGTGACTTTTTCAGTGTCATATGTACTTTCTGATTTATTCTAAGACGTCACAGACATACGATGAAAATATTGTGAGGAAATCTGGTCCTAATGGTGTGAAATCGCCAACCCGCAGTGAGCTAGCGTGGTTATCAATGCTCATGGTTTCCCTGTATGAGAAGAAGCCCTTGCCCTGTAGTCCGACAGTTATGGGCTGGTCATGTTTTGTATATACTATTCCTATAATTAATCTCGTTTTTGTAGGTGAGTGGTAAACGTAGTCGCGAAGATGAGCGCTACATACAACTCATAATGGATGCTAACGCTCAGGCACATAAGCTATTCATTATGGACGCCAGGCCTACTGCTAATGCTGTCGCCAACAAAGCTAAAGGAGGAGGGTGAGTACACCACTAAAGACTTAGGGGGGATAAAAATAATTTACTATTATCAAGTTGGAATAAGGTGCGTTTCCGGTGCTAGTATTTTCTCGTAATCACTAGAGCAAACCTCTTTCGTTTCGAATAAAAACCTCTTTGCGTCCTTTGTCGTGGATGTGGTCGTGAGCAGGATTTGAACCTGCAACTCCGGGATAAATACTTCAGGCTCTGCAAATTAAATCGTTCCGACCTCTGCTCACTTCGAATTCTTCTCCCACATTTTAAATGTCTTGTAGTGACGTCATCACCTTCTATTGAGTCCCTATCAGGAATGTGATGGAGTTCCGTAACCGTAACTGAAACTATCGGATATCCTAAATAAAAATATATCCGAAATCGTAACCAAACCTATATAAAAATTTCGAATAATTTCATATATGATGGGGGAGCACCTAATGAGACACGTAATGATAGAAACGTCGTTTTTTTTCTGTGATTATTTCATGTACGTATAAAATCTAATATCTAACTAACCAATAACTAATAAGTAACTGAAACTATCGGAAATAATACGTCTATCGCAACGTGTCTCATTTAGACTTCGCCCCCATCCGAAGTTCGTTACATAGCTCTAAAACATCCCTGATTATAACTTTAAGATTTTGAAAAATGTATCTGCATCAGTAACTCTTAATTAACAGTTTTTACTAAGTTTTATCAAACAAATTTACATTCATTATCCAAAAACATCTTTTATATTATATTAATAACAATTTGATCGTTACAGCTATGAGTCAGAGGACGCGTATCAGAACGCCGACCTTGTGTTCCTAGACATACACAATATCCACGTGATGAGAGAGAGTCTGCGGAAACTCAAGGAGTTATGCTTTCCGCAAATAGACCAGACTAGGTGAGTGACCGAGGATGTTTAGATTATTAAGAGGATATTGTGTTAATATTAATTTTCATTGTAATTTTCTTATAATATTTTGGGTTACCTTGCTTTTGTTTTCTTGTCTTGAAATGGACTATGATTAATTTCGTGCAGACTCAGACATAGATTAATTATTCCGGTATTTTGAAAAAATACATATAATACATATAGTATTTTTTGTATAGTGAAGATTGATTTATTGGGATCTTGTGGGCATAATGAGCCAGCACAGACTTGCTTGCTACTTTTAGCATCGGCGATAAGTGATTTGGCAACTCCATCAATGCTGCATCCCTTTTAGCGATTTGACGTTCAGTCGTTGTATGTAATTTCCGGAAGGTGAATGTTGATCGAAGATACTAAAATGAAGTCTATGGAGGCTCTATAATGCGTATTATTTATTTGATGATTCGTTTGCGACTCAATCACACAAAAACGGATTTGATGAAATTTGGTTTAGACATAGATTGGACTTTGGAGAAAGGCATAGGCTACCTCTTATCGTGCAGATGAAGTCGCGGGTATCAGCTTGTGTGAAATTATTTATCAACTAAAGAGTTTTTATATTTTTAGATGGTTCAGTGGCATTGAAGCTACTTGCTGGCTGAAACACATCAAATGTATATTAGCGGGAGCCGTCCGTATTGTTGACAAGGTAATTTTGTTCACTATTAATAACATTGCATTTATATCAAACAATGATCATAGTTATGGAATATTTTATTAAAATGTACCCTATGTTTATTATGTAACTTAGGGATGTGTTGTGTTTACGGTAAATAATCAAGTTTCAATCGAAAGTGCACCTTAACTATATTGGTATAAGGTTGATTTTTCCAAGTGCTCCCATTATATTGAACATTTGAAATGCCTCCATATTTCAAACAAAGCGTCGTTCATACTCAGGTGGAGAACCACAAGACTTCAGTGCTGGTCCACTGTTCGGATGGATGGGACCGCACGGCTCAGCTTACAGCATTGGCGATGTTAATGCTTGACCCCTATTATAGAACGCTCAGGGGCTTCGAAGTCCTCATAGAAAAGGAGTGGCTTTCGTTCGGTCATAAGTTCCAGTTGGTAAGTGTTCTTTTGAATTCTTAGAATAATCCGTTCAATAGTTATGAAAGAACTTTTGCACAGATACAAAACTGTAGGCAGTTGGGGTCGTTAAGATACGCCTTTTTTCAAGGCGATGCGACAGCTATAGTTCTGCAAGCAAAGCAGAATCCATGTATTCACGATGCAGCATCTACATTATTGTCGATGCAGATGCGATGTAGAATCAATTCAGATTCGGTGCAGAATCGATTTGACCTTTCCACGTGAGCTGGTCCTTGCATAAACTACATTTGTGTATCTTATTTATCTGTCTTACAGCGTATCGGCCATGGCGACGAGCGTCATTCAGACGCGGACCGTTCACCCGTCTTTGTACAATGGGTGGACTGCGTGTGGCAACTCCAGCAGCAGTTCCCCACAGCTTTCGAATTCACAGAGAGGCTGCTCATCACTATTGTGGACCATCTGTATTCGTGTAGATTTGGCACCTTCCTGTTCAATACTGAGAGAGAACGGGCAAAGGAAGGTTGGTGAAGTAATAAGAATTTAATTTGCTTTTAACACGAACATACGCTAGTAAGATTTTCCATAAATTAATATAGTGGCTATGGAACACAAAAAGGCGTGAAATAAAAAATACATATGGCAGGCGTGCTTTTTAATTTATTAATTAATTTCGTCTTGTTAACCGATGTATATAATATTCATAGAAAAAAAAATATTTTTTTTCAACACTTTCAGTTGTCGCTTAGTTGTAGATTATTTTGTATTGATATTGGTATAACTGAGATACTGAGTTCACAACTTCATTTGCGAGTTCCCATTAGCTTTTTGGTGAATATTGTGATTGTGATCATCCCAAGATGTATGTGAATTTCACTGTAGCATTTTTTGGTATATTTATTACACCTATAGCAAAATCTACTCGATGTATTTTCGTCCTTTAAGTACTAGTATGTATAGTCGACCATAAAATTTTACCACTCTAATGCTTTACCACTCTAATGCTGAATTTCGTTTGCAAATCATAATAAGACAAGCTCTATTTTCGCTTACAAGATCAAAGTGTCAGTCAGATACTGTCAACCTTACTGACATTTTAATTTACTGGAAGTTTTTGTCAAATATGTTAAAACAATTTCGTGGTTGACTATACATACTATGTTCTATAGTGCAACCTTTTTTCACAGAAGTAAAAACCAAATCGGTATCCCTATGGTCGTACATAAACAGTCGTCAGGACTTGTACCTAAACCCTCTATACTGGGGTCCGTCGTCGTTCGGCGCCAGTTCTCCGCCGTCGCTGTACTCGCGGCCGCAAGTTGTACTGGTGCCGGTCGCATCGCTCCGGGTCATCAAGTTGTGGAAGGCGTTGTACTGCCGGTGGAACCCTACTATGAGGCAGCAGGTTAGTAGTACTAAAAAAAATTAAGATTTGTGTAAAATACAGGACGAGGCTGAGGCGCTGTCTAGCCAAGTGATTGTTAAGGTTAAGCAACGTTTGGCAAGGTCATTCTGTGGATGGGTGAGCACTAGAAAAAAAAATTCATATGTGTGTCTCTGTACTTCGGAAGGCACCCTTATCCATTGGTACTGTCTGAAAAGGCTAGGCTAATCGATTGCCGGTTCTACGTTTCTAATTTAATGCCACTACTCGATCCTTAGCTTCTTTTATTCAACTCGTCCCAGCACCATCTATCACAGACCTGGAACAACTACCATACCAGGTTTGGCTTCTAACCGAATGAACCGAAGAAGACATTACGATTAGTCGACTAGTACGTAGTAAATACTGATTGCAAATATATACGTTATTATAGACCAAGAATATTCAGTTAAATATTTCAACGGCCAGAACAGGGTTAGGACATACTAATTAACTATCTGTGCCCCTGTGTATAATGATTAAGTTTGAACTGTATTAAAGAGACAAGATTTTTTTCCAGCAACAGATATTTTTTCAGATGTCCAGATCCTACTTGCTCAGATTAATATTATATTAAACTTTTTACTTACAGGACCCAATATACCAAAGGACTCGCGAGCTAGTAGCTCTAAGAGCACAACTGGAAGCGGCCGCAGCGGCCGCAGCCGGAGACCACGCGGCAAGGCAACATAGACTGGGACTTACTCCTCCCAGGGTCGCCAGCCCACATCACGTATGAAACGAGGACTTGTACTTCTACGACAGCCATCTGTCTGTCTAAAGAAGTATGTTTCTACTATACTACATGTTTGTGTATGGACTTTATAACTTAGTGTACTTTTAACTTTGTTGGTGAAGTGACTCACACTGAGTTCCTGTCTCCAGCCTCAGTTGTCCAGAGTCATATGCTGAAACTACAAATGAAAAGAGGACTTATACATTTACGACTGAAGAAATATGTATCTACATTTTTGTGTAAAGAATATATGAAGTAGTGTGCTTTTAACTCAGTTGGTGAAGTTAATTACACTGAGTGACTTTCTCGAGTCTCAGTTGTCCAGAGTCGTATGACAAAACCACCAATGAAACGAGGACTTGTACTTCTATGACTGAAGAAGTATGTATCTACATTTTTGTGTATGGACTATATAACGTAGTGTGCTTTTAACTCAGTTGGTAAAGTTACTTACACTGAATGACTGTCTCAAGCCTCAGTTATCCAGAATCGTATGCCTAAATTGTTGATATTATCTATAGTAATTATTATTTTCTAAGGAAAACATTGAAAAATAATAGACAGGAGCAGGACTCGAACCAGCGACCCTTGTCGCACCGTGTCAAGGCTCTCCCAGCTGAGCTATCGTGACATGCTAGCATCCATAAAATTTCATGTCCCCTTTTTGTCATAAGGAGACGCCTGGCGATTTCTGTATGGCAATCATTTAAGATTACTAAAACACCTGTTTTCTTTAGAAAATAATAATTAAGATAGGCATTACATGTTCTTAACATGTATAAAAAAACATTTGAAATTATCTATAGTATTGATCTCTTTTAGTGAATATACTATCGATAATATTGAATAAAAACTAACAGTATTATCAATAGATTTGTACTATCGAGTATAGTATCAATATCAGTTGTCTAGAGTCATATGCCCGCATCATGTATGACACGAGGACGTGTACTTCTACGAGGGTGGTTTATAATGCTGAACTACCTCAGTCTCTGCTGCTCCATATTAGCATATATTTTTTTGGGTTTCATACCAAGCTGGTGTACTATTACTGGAGCCTTATGGCCTACACTGTCTGCAATAAAGTTCTCTTTCACAGAATATGGGTTATTAAGAATTCTCTCATGGTAAATAATATTTTAAAAATAAAAATGCCAAGAAAGCAAAAAAAAAAATGCATATTTTTTAAAATCTTTTGTCTGCTCTATAATCTTATATATGCATAAAATAGTAAAATAACAAATGACAAAAACAAGGTTAATAGTTTCTTTGATACTGATGTGTGTTACAAACACAAATCTTACATGCCCTAAACGCCCAGATTCGGTTAACCTGCATACATGTCATGTTATTTAAGGGACACAGACATTTGTTTATCACTCAGCTACTGTGCCAGTCCACACATCAATCGCAAACAAATAATTATAAAATAAACATAATTGTATTAAAACAGTGCGAAATACGAGTCACTATCGTATTTTTCTAATGCTAAAGAGTTATATTATCTCCTACGAACTCTACCATTTTAAATCCGGTTACTTCTCGAATCAGCAAGTATCCGTAAATGTAAATATTATTATATCTTAATATATAAATAGCTTGGGTTTGTGATCAGAATTTACGTTTCATGACTAGGATTATTTTATTGTAAAAAAATACGAATTTTAATATTTTTATTCGGACAATAAAACTTGATTTTAGGGCTCCAAATAATGCCAATATTTTAGTTTGTCCATTAAAAAGATTTTTACATTAAACTTCATATAATTTTAAAAACATTTTAGTACCTTTTAGTGATATCCTCCAAAAAGGTAAGGTGCGTAGTACTTGCAACCGGCGTGCTTTATCGATGTATGAACGTTGACGAAGCAAAAGGCGTAAGTATGTAAGGATCGTAGCAGGAGGCATTCTGTAGTGTCTGCCAACCCCATGGGAAAAAGGCGTGAGTTTATATATGCATGTATGTAGTTAAGTGATGAAAAATCTATACTTTTATGTTGATGCAACATTATCAAACATTTATTTTTTAATGTAGGTGATATATGTATGTTTATGATGTCTGTGTATCAGATATTTTAATGTTTAAAGTATTATTATAATAATTGTATATCTTTTATATCTAATATGGATTTTCTTATTTTATCAAACAATCTTCTATTCTTGTGATGCTGTGACTGTATTTTTGGCGTGACTGGCAAATAAAAGATGCGATTCCAATAATATTAAAAGGCATTATAAAAATATTAAAAGGTCGCATAAAATATATAAAGAGAAAAGTTGTAGACACACCTTAAAGTGGAGCATTTAAAATGTTTACATAATATATTTCACACAGGTTCGTGAAATATAAAATGATCATTGATTTATTATAATATCTAGTTTATATACAGCCGTATTTTTAGCATTAATTAGCGAATAAGATTTATAAATATTGACATAGTTATCAGTGTTTATAATAAAGCTGTTATATATAATTATATGTTTGTAGACATATGCCTTCTAACTGATGTAACACACTTAGTTGTTGTCTTCATATTAGGCTTTTTAATAGAGATTTTTCAGAGATATAAAAATGAGCATTATCCATGTAATATAGTTAAATTGTAGACTGTATCTACAACAACTACAGTAAATGTAATAATTGTATATATAATTTTTCTTAAATAAATGTTTATTAAAGTGATTACGCTATTTAAATTATTTATTCGTTTTCGTTTAAGCATGACGCGAGTTCACATCCATTTAGAGTTTAAAATGAACATCAATATAAAGCAAACAAAACAGTCATCTTGATAAACCAATCGAAATAACAGCTTGAACTTTGACTGATAACTGAGAAGATAGGTTGTAACTGGTTATCAAAACTATTCATTATGTTAATCATTCTCAAATGGACTGTGTGTAAGCCAACATCTGCTATTGTATTACCCGTTTAGTATTAAAAATGTTCAAATTAGTTAAGGATGGGAACATTAGGAACAAAGCGGCGAATTACTTGAAACAATTCAGAAATGAGAAGAGGTTACTTTCTACGAAACAGGAGGTTGTATCTTCCGCTGACGTTGTGATTATAGGTAAGATTTAAAAAAAATTGTTAATATATATAGGCAACAGCATATTCTCATACACATATATGTGAATTTTGGAGTCTTATAACATAATTATGTGAACCTAAAACATATTTTAGGTCCAAATTAGTACAGATCTGTTATTGGGACTTGAAATAACATTTTTCAATTTAATTTACATATTATTTTTAATTGACAGCGCGGTTGGCGCAATGGTCGAGAGACCGACTGCTGCGCTGCGTGTCGCAGGTTCGATTCCTGCACGGAGCAAATATTGTATGTACGATCTATAGATAATTGCTCCGGGTCTGGGTGTGTTTGTGTATTTATGAGATTATATGTCTGTAAACGCACCCACGCTATAGGAAGAAATTCCTAGTGTGTTTTTTTTAAATAAAAAAATAATAATTATGGTGTAAAGCTTGTTACGTGTTGCTGAGGTGACAAACGATGATGAAGATAAATTTAGATGAACCTAATCCTAAATGGAGTGTAGATAGCCTGGCGATAGATGGACAAGAAACGGCTGAAAGAACAAAGCGGATAATGTTTTCTATTTAAATGTTTTTAGGAGGTGGCATCGCAGGATGCAACACATTATATCAACTCACTAAAAGAGGGGTGAATGCTGTTCTTCTGGAAAGAGCTAAGTTGACAAGCGGGACAACATGGCACACAGCCGGTAAAGTATTCATACGATTTGGCCAAAGCCGAATATTTAAAAGAGATACTGCCTAAGAATCTGCCTCATCGGTATATTAGCTAATATAGTTTTTCTGTTAGGATTTTTTCAATAGGATATTCTTTTTGGAATTATGCTTGTCCAGCAGATGGCAATAGTCTCACCTGTGATGTAATAGCGGTGAAATGTGTGTCTATAAAAAGTAAACCTCTACCTAACCCTGCGGGGAATATAGGCGTGATGCTATATTAAAAGATGCTATATCTTCAGACGTTTTTAAACTATGTAGGTATGTTTAAAAATTGTTATCTCAAAGCAGTTATTTGCGACGTTTTAAATACCAAAACATCGTTAATCATTATACTTCTAAGTATGTACTAACAACATGACAATGTCTTAACTAGCTGTGTAGTCACAGGATCATTAATTAGAGCGTAATCCTTTCGCTGTAGTCAGCGAAAGGATTACGCTCTAATTAATGATCCTGTCTCTTGTAGAGAAACAAAATAAAATTACTGTAGCCATGAAACTAGTAACGATGGAGTCAGTTACCACTTTTTTTTTATCATAAGTGTATCTTCATTTGGCCACCAACTCGCCTGATGCTAAGCGACGGTGTAGCCTGGAGGATGGAGCACGTACCTATATCCAGAAAAGTACATAAAGTGGATTCGCTTCACGGCATGGCGTCGTTCGGTGGGTGATAACCAGCCGCAGCCGAAGCCTCCCACCAGAGTTGTGTTGCCTGTTTTGCACCACCCAGGGGCCACGTGTAGGGATTCCATATTAAGGGTGCACTCCTACGGACGCGGGCAACTCAGCCCCCCACTTTCTCGTATACTAGTGCATATTATACACGGCCTTCACACAGTTTCGTCTTACATTAGATTTTTCATACGTCACCTAACGCTACCTAATATTTGATAGGTTCTGTATAGAAAAGTTATCTGAAGAGGGAATATTAACCAACATTTTGATGATTTTGTAGGCCTAGTGTGGTCGCTAAGACCTTGCGACTTAGAAGTCAAACTGTTGCAAGACTCGAGGAAAGTGTACAGTTCCTTAGAGGAAGAAACTGGTGACTATGCCGGGTGGACCAACAACGGTGGCATGTTTATATCGCGGAGCACAGTAAGTAGTCTCTCGCATTTCTAGATTGTTTGTTATATCGCTCTCTCTCTCCCATGTCATCATGGTCATGATCATGGTTCCTGTGTAACATTAGTACTATTGCTTACAACTTCCTTCTTCTATAGGTGCGAACACAAGAATACTTGAGGCTACATACATTAGGGAAGGCTTTAGGTGTTCCTAGTGAAGTTCTGGATCCTCATGGGGCTCAGAAAAAGTTCCCTCTTCTGGACCCGTCAGTATTCAAAATGGCGCTGTTCGCCTCTGAGGATGGTACCATAGACCCTTCGATGGCGTGCAATGCTCTTGTAAAGGTGGCTTTGAAAAATGGAGGGAAAGTAAGTGCTGATTATTCCTGGTTTAGTTATGACGTGTTTTGTTTAAGTTTTTTAAACATAGCTTAAACATTAACTAAAAGGTAACGCCTCTCGTTTAGTAACCATTAGAACTGAAAAGTATCCACTTGTCCAACTAAACGTAGACATATCAGATACCTCTGGTCCGTGCCTCTAGTTTGATGTGGTAGAAGTTGATCTGCGTGAGATTCAAGCCAATAATTGGCGCAAGACCGTGAAACTTATTAATGTTTTATTTCTTCATTGTGTTTTAATAAGGGTATTGACTTTTATATAAGTCTCATTAACATCTGCATAGTACAGATTGTTGTTTATCAAAAAGCGAAAGTTTCATGTCAATCCGATAACCTACCTAGAAGCGTATAACGTTATCATGCCAGTAATTACTATAATATAATAATAAGCATAAACATTTATAACTTTCTCCTTTATAATATAAATATAAACAGAGGATTACTCTCATAGGTGTACGAAGAATGTCCAGTTTTGGACATCCATTACACGCATAATCAGCTCGGAAATAAGGAAGTCACTGCAGTCCACACTGACAGAGGTGTCATCAAGACGAAGTGCGTCGTCAACTGTGGAGGTACTTATATTGATATATTCTTAGACTCTGGAGCTAAAAGTAGTGTCTTGCCCGTCCTGCACCGATTTCCAAATTAATGTTTAAGCTGGGGATAAAATACGGCGAATGGGGTGAAAATACAGTTATCTTAGCCGCCCGAGTCCTGAGTTCTAAGCAGTTGTTAGTGTTGGCTTTAAAATGCTCTCTGCGTAAATCTAACCAAATAATATTTCAATATTTGTGTGTCTTAAACTGTACATGTTTTGATGACGATGCGACCTCGATCGGGCGCGCATCATTGTACTTAACAAATTGAACGTTTTAATATTTAGTACGTTAACATACACGAACCGAACAACATGAGAGGAAAGAATCGTCAACAGTTTTATTTATAATCCATATTGGTGTTAAACAACTATGTGATCTTTTCCCTCCGCACTCAAACTTACTTCAACATAACATCTCATGAATGAGCACACACCTCGTTCAATTTTTTTATGGTTTACTAGGTACATCATAACCTCAATTTCATAAAAAAAATCGCTTGATTAATGCAGACTGTGCATTCAAATCTTTCCTCTTTTAAGTCATGGATTGAAACATGGCGAATCTATGTATTGTATGAATGTTAACGCCGTATGTGCATTTAACTGTCCATGTACTTAAATTTTTATCTCCTATAGGTGCATGGGGCCCTCGTGTTGCCAGATTCGCTGGTGTGCCCAGTCTACCCTTAATTCCATTCAAACACGCCTACGTAGTTTGTGACGCAACACCTGAAATTCGCGACTGTCCCAACATTAGAGACCATGACGTGGACCTGTACATCAAGATACAGGGAGAGTCGTGCCATGTAGGAGGATATGAGAAAAACCCGCATATGCTTGATCAGGTAAAATATTTCTTGGTATCTTCGTCGTCATTACATATGAAAAACAGCTCATCCATTTTTTGAAATTTCTGATTTGTTTTAAACCGAAACTGACTCGATAATCAGAAGATGATCGCGTGGTAAAGTCGTGAATCCATAAATCTTGATAATTAATAACGGTGTTGGAATAGGACAATCCTAAAAAATTGGTGGTGGTATTTACTGAAATAATGTCATTCCTAATTCTATCCTTCATTCAAACCAGCGCACGAGTTGAAACTCAATTGTGTGTGCAACATAAACAAAATTAATTAATGTTGAGATAATTACAGTTATACTCATGACAGTGTGATAACTATTATCTCATCATAACGTCGGGGATAGTTCAATGCCGCATAAATAGCAATTGTAAATACTCACCTTGAATTGAAAATGGAAACTTAAAGCTATAATACATTAATAGCCTCAAATGTAGTAGATAACATTTATGTGGCCGATTCCTAAAGAAGTATCTTTTAAGATAAATCTTTGAAAAGCATTAACGCATGCTTAGCGAACTCTAAATTCAGTCCTTAAACAAGTGACCGAAACACTCACTTCTCGGTCGATCGGTCACTTGTATAAGGACTGAATTGATAGCAATGACGTCGCCATAAGACGTGTTAAAATATGGAAGAAGAATTCGCGGTGGTGAGCAGAGGTCGAGATGGCTTAGTGGTCAGAACGCCTGGAGTATTCATCCGAGAGGCGCAGGTTCGAATCCTGTTCGCGACCGTATTCTTTTTCCATTTAATATAATAACTTTCAAGTATCTTTTATATAAAGTATCCAAATTAAAGATATAGATGATTCAAAATCTTTTATTAAGATTGTTTTTTTTTTTATTGAGGGGCTCGTGGCTAAGTAACAGCCGCACAGATCGATCGATCGAGGTTAGCTGTACTTGCCGCGGTCGGTCTGTGGATGGGTGACCATCATTTCATACCGAGACCCCTCCGTGCTTCAGAGCACGATAAGCCGTTGGTCCCGGTTGACAAATTAAGATCTATGACAGCCGTTACGGGTAGTCAGAGGCCTGAAAGTCTGACAACCAGTCATACCACGAGAGATCGTGTTACCCAGTAACTGGGTTGTGGAGGTCAGATAGGCAGTCGCTCCATATAAAATACTGGTATTATGCTGCATCCGGTTTGACTAGAAGCCGACCCCAATGTAATTGGGAAAGGCTAGGCAGAGAGATGATTGTTTTTATTCTTGTCATGTAACCTTTCATGTGTCAAAGGAAATTAAGCCGTATTTACAATTGTTACTTACTATCCGGGACGATATTATTAGTGGGTACTTCAAAACTGCTTTTTCTGGTCAACATTGTTATAACGTTACCAACGACGAGGTAAGGGAGACCGATTCTACGCAGAATATTGTATATATTGCAGTTCCCATTATATAGGAAGTTAACGTTTTTTTAAAAGCATATACTTAAACTTCTAATATCACCTTTCCTTCACTTCTAGGTGCCAGACAACCTTCAATTCCATCTATACGAGTTAGATTGGGATGTATTCGGCATTCACATGAGCAGCGCTTCGTCACTATGTCCCAAGCTGGGTTCAGTGGGCATCAAGAGTACGGTTTGCGGGCCGGAATCTTTCACTCCTGATCATAAGCCATTACTGGGAGAAGATCCTAATGTGTTTGGTGAGTTACTTTATATCTGTTTTGTGTTGTGGACTGTACTTGGCTTGCATAGAAGGAAGTTACTGTGTGGCGTTGGATTGGGAGTGCTTTGAATTTATTAGTTCATGGTTTTTATATAATAACTTTCGTGAGATATATTCATATCAATTATCGTTAAACTTAGTTTGACATGCGACAGCGCCACGGCTCAGCACTTGACTAAGGGCTCCGTTCGACTTCGAGTCGGGCAATCCCGAATAATGCCCATGAGTGAGTGAACAATAATAGATTAGTAACTGGTAATTAAAAATAATAATGTAGTATGTATATTATAGAACAGTTATCATTATAAACCTTAAGCCTAAAAGAGATTACGGGTACTCAGGTGTATTTAAAAAAAAACCTAGTAATGTATGGGTAGCCAGCAATGCACTTGCAACTTGTCTGGGGTTGCGGGTGTCAATGGGCGGCGGTAATCGCTTACCATCAGGCGATCCGTCTGCTCGGTAGCCCCCTATCACATAAATAAAAAACATGCACAATAAATGTTACAATGTAACGTGTATGTTTTAAACCAAATATTTTCAAGGGTAAATTGCAAATGAATATAGATATGATAAAATACGTCTAAACAAATGTAGGTTATCTGGTCAACGCACTTATACACTTATGTATCGATTTGCCTACGACATCCGCGATATATTGAACTGACGCAATAAACTGATTAAACCATTCTGCACATGGAAGAGAATTTTAGGTACCAAGATCAAACTAATAGAAAAATTTTAAAGCACGACCGCTATTTTTTTAAATCTTACTAACCTAAGTTATACGGATAATGTAAGGATTTTAACGATACCCCATACTTCAGAATCGGTTCAGGCATTTAGAAGTTACGGTGAAATAAATAAAGTCAACATACATACATTCTTACATACATGAACCCCAAAAACCTAAAACTGCTTTTTTGGGCAATCGTGAAAAAACACTAACTACCTAGGCGCCACTAGGAGTTGATATTATGCTATTTGTATCCTATCTAACTATATTTTTTAAATGTTGTCTCGCATTTGGGAATGTTTCCTGCATTGTGGGTGCCTTTACAGACACATACCTACCTAGGTAGGTCCTCCACAAATTATGACAGCGCGGTTTTCGCAGTAGTCCAGAGACTGGCTGTGAAAAGAAACTATAAAATTCTTATTCTTCTCAAAGATTAGCTTACCCAATGAAGATAAAAGATAAGCGATCAACAAGTTATACCAATTGTAAAGTATAGCTTTAGTGTGACTTCCAACAGACTGAAAGGACACTATTTAGTCCATAATCCTTGTTTCTAATTTTGTTAATGAACACTAAATATAGGTAACATATTATAAATTGTGCTCGAAAGAACTCCACTGTTTCACATATCAATTGAATCAGTGTAATTAATTTTAAAAAAAAACCTGTATACAATACTTGCGACTTGTTACTTATATTTTTCTGTTTATGGCATTGTTTAAGAACTGTGATAAGTCACATTATTATGAATAGGGTATCCCCTCACGATCTACTTCCGTTTATGGTGTACCCAGTTAGTACAGCTGTCATTACATATTGAATGTGTTGTTCAGGTCTATATCACAACTGCGGTTACAACTCGGCTGGTATGATGTTCTCCGCGGGATGCGCCATACAAATGGCAGAATGGATTCTCACTGGAAGGTAAATACGACTGCGGGTGTTTATATACCCACGTTGCGAGCAGCTTTTTATCGATACATTTGTCGATTTTAGCAGTCAAATTGGACATAATTTGATAAAACGATAAATCTTAATACAAAAAAAAAAATTATCGACTCGTAAGTTTGTCGAAAAAGATCCGTACTTGGATACCAGATAACGTTACACCACAAGGCTATAACTGCTTGTTAGTATAGATTAATCTCTTTCCGATTTGGTAAAAACAATTACTTATAATCATTATAATATTTATTATACAAAAATTCAAACAAAGTCAGAACATACAAATGTTTGTTCTGAAACAGTCTTCCGCCGGTCAACCCTAATAATAAAATGCAGACGTTATAAATAATTTTCTTCTTCGTCTAAACAAGTAAGAAAAATGTTTTGAAATCAATAATTACATTATTACAGAGGTCGTATTATAACTGTCCACTGACACATACCCGGTACTCACTTTTACAATAAAATTAGCAGAGCGCAAGCGCAATCTGGCGAGAGCGCAGCAACAGCGTCCTATATCACTCAGTTCTTTACATTCTATTTCGCTCGCTCAAGCGCCGAGAACAGTCGGTGTCATATGTTTCGCGATCTTGTTGACTTTCCTAAACAAATTTAAAAATTTCAGCCTGAGAAACATTCTATACAACTTGCGCGACCATTTAGAATGACTAAGTTCAGACATGCACAGTTAAATTACAACAACTGTAGTATGTTTTGAATTCTAATAGTTTCATCAGCTCAGCATGAAATAACATCATCAGGTTATCGGCGTTATGTCTTTTGCACAAACCTCGTCGTATTGATGTCCAGTTTACATTTATGTGATTCATTACTTAATAGCAATTATAATAGCTTGGCAACTAAGTTTATCTAGTTCAATAGAAGTTGTGTCAATACTGTAACATACTTCGGATGATGTAAACACTGTAAATTAGATAAATATGTAGTCTAAGGTTAATAATTACAAGGGCAAAATTGTATTATTGTTGAGGGATCGATCGATCAGAAAAGTATACCAATATTAAATTTTTCGTCACTTATGAAATTCTTGAGATTTTTATCTACAGCAGCATTTAAAGACTGGTAGCAGGTCAACTGACTTGGGCAGTCCAGTAACATAAATTATGCCTCTTATAACATGTTCACATTCGAATCCAGTCTTTTCACTGTTCTAGAAGATGTCTCGTCATTGGGTTGGAGTAGTAGAAACTGGAGAGTAGCCATGAAAACTACGCCGGTAACTTCAATATTTAACCCTTTCACTATCCAATGAACCACACAGCGATTGTTTAACTATTGTGTCGGCATCGTGGACAGGGAACGTGTTAAGTGTTCGCAAGTCACTTCAATTAATCAATCTGCCTAGCCTTTTCCGGGCTAAGTTGGATCGGTTTCCAGTCTAATCGGGTGCAGTTTAATACCAGTATATTACATGGAACGATTGCCTATCTGACTAGTACTGGGTACAACCCAATTACTGGGTAACACGACATCTCGTGGTAAGACAAGTTGGCGGACTTTAAGGCGTTTAACTACCGTAACGACTGTCATAGATATTCATTTCACAAACCGAGAACGGTTTGAAATGCTCACCGAGGCACAGAGCACAGTTGGTATGTTATTTTACATAAAATAATGCCTAAAAACAAATAACCATTATACAACATACACAGAGACACATAAAACATTGTAAAGTTTTTTTTGACAGTTGTTCTGGTAAGCATATTCACAATTTGATGAACAATGACAAACATGTCCCCAGGCCCGTTATATTAAGGTACCTATTCACTTCCGGGCAAATGTCACCATAAGAGGTATAAATGTGGATGAAATTCGGAATAGAACAGAGGGCGGGATGGCTTAGTTAGCAGAGCGCCTGGAGTATTCACCCGGGGGCAGTTCGAAATCTTGTTCACAAACTTTTATTTTTTGTACAAAAGTTTATTACTTTATACATACATGTCTCCAGGCCCCGTTACAACATGTTCACGTTCGATATCCGCCGGTTCACACCTGGGCAGATGTCCCGCCCGCACTGGGTGCGCGAGAGTAGCCACGAGGCCTACGCTCGTAACTATAACATAGTGTTCCCTCACGATGAACACTTGGCTGGAAGAGATGCCAGTCATGACGCCTTACATCAGGAACTGGTGGAGGATGGAGCTGTGATGCAGGCTAGGGCCGGATGGGAAAGACCGGGTTTCTTCATACCAGGAGAGAAGGTATGGTGGATCAATACTAAACGTTGTGGTTTTTAGAAACCCCTTCATTTTACAGCATGTTTAGTAAGATGTGGTCGACTGAGGAGTAGATTCAGTAGCAAATTAGCAGCACAAAAGAGTTTGGTCAAAAAAATATAAGTGTTATGCCTAGAAGTTTAATGTGTTTTTATTTGTTTGACAATTAAACGTCCGACCTTTAAATTATTCTTCTTGGGGTTGCCTACTAGAAGCATAAAGTTATATGTTTTTTCTGTCTGTTTGACTTTTTGCCATTGGGCCCAAGCAGCATGGCGATGCATATGTAGCGACATCTACCGCACTGCAAGATAACTATGCGCACATTAAGATTACAGCACGAATCCTTCATCGCGCAAGCAATGTTTAATAAACTTGCATATACTTATACAGACGCCTGACTAAAACCGTTGGGTGGAGGCAATATCACCCGACTGGTTGAAGGATACTCCCTTTTCAATCGAACACCTCATTTCTCCATTCAGAACGCTATTTAACACATTAGTTTACTAAATTTGTCTAGTATTACAGTGGTATACGTTTTGTTTATTATACAGATAAGAGTCCAGCAGTACGACTGGGGTGGCACTCACTCCGACTATCCTAGGAATATGGACCAGCGCTATGAAGAAATCCTTAAAGGAGACCACACGTTTGACTTTTCTAAGCACCATAAAATCGTAAGTCATATGTTAAAAACGGACGCGATGCTTTCAGTCGAAAGTGCACTTTAATAACATTGATATAATATTGATTTTAACCAAATGCTCCAATTATTAAACAATGCACACAGATCGGTGAAGAAGCCCTAGCATGTCGCAACGCAGCGGCTCTGTTCAACATGTCGTATTACGGGAAGTTCTACCTGACGGGTCCCGATGCGCAACGCACTGCCGACCTCGCCTTCACTGCTGACCTCTCCAAGCTTAACGATAGGTAAGTAATATTGCCCTCATAAGCATTGAATCTGATCCAGCCAGTGACGCTACAAGCTGAGATCCGTACCCCACAGAGGGTTCCGCTTTCTTCATAAGTTGAATGCCCTAGCTGGGGTCTGGATTTTCTTAAGGCAACCAAAGACAAGCACGGTTAAGCAGTCGACAACTTCCTAGGTTCGTGCTGTCTGCGAGATGCTGTACGCAAAAAGCCTGGGCAAATCAAATGATCCTTTAAATACTTTTTACACGACTACCCAATAAAACGAGTTTTGGGGTTCTTATCTTTGTGAGTTTCTTTATTCCACATAACTTCGAAATGCCTGAACTGATTGAGATGATGGGGTATCGTTGGAACCCTTGCATTTTCCCGGGTAACATACGCTAGTAAGATTAAAAAACGTAATATAGTAGCTGTGGTACACGAAAAATATGAAATAAAAACAATTTATAAAAAAATTATAAAGCACGCCTGCCATGGGTGAACTAAAAAGTGAAAAAAAAAAACATCGCAGGCGGGGTCCTGAGGTATAAGAACATTGTAAACACAGTTGCGCTCCCTCGTCCTTCACTCTCATTGTACGATGGGACGGCAATCCGACACGACCGGAGAGAGATCAGGTGCTGGACGAAGGCTTTACGTGCTAAAAACGTGAAAATTAAGATATATATATTTTTATATTATATACAGCATATATATACATAATATAAAAATATATACCTTAATTTCCATCTGTCCCTGAAATACTGTATATTGTATATAAACACATAGATAAACTTATAATTAGTTATTTAAAGCAGTATTTGAACCTGTGCCCCCTGGATAAGTAGAGAGCGCCTTTGGAGTATTCATCATCAAAGAATTTTACGCATACATAACCGCGTTGGAAGATTTATCTATAGTCACATAGATATTGCACGATTACCCAGATGTTTTAGAATAATCCCAATATTTATGTAAGTAAGTCCCAGCTCTTTATTTACGTGTCTCGAATACAAAAAACCCAAAAACCTGTGTCAAAATGTAATTTAAGAAAGTTTGTCTTTTCAGAGTCATCTACTCTTTGTTGTTGAACGACAAAGGAGGCGTGGAAGCCGACGTGACCGTCAGTATACTTGACGGTGGCAGTGGGCAGTTACACGAACCGATATTCAAGGTATTTGATAGCATTAATATTCATTCTTTAATGTTTTACCGTGTTTATGTAGTGCTCAACGAATCAACGTTAATCGCTCACATTATTGATTTATGTTTTTCCTGACGTTTCGAACACTATAGCATTCGTGGACGCAGGATGACTGAATTGCCCTTAAAGTTCGTGCTATCTCGAGTGCACGTGCACAAGACTTAACAGTTATTTAAAGTTCGGCCCTAACCTTTCTAAGTTATAAAAACAGATAGACTATGAAGAAACAGAAAACTGTCATATGCCTGAACAAAAATTCCAGTGAACCCCGAATTCCCCTTAAACTTAAGGGGAAAATTTATAAAACAATTATTAGGCCTGCTGTCTCCTATGGTTCAGAATGTTGGCCCACGAAGGGAATGAATGAAAGACAACTGAAATGAGAATGTTAAGGGGTATGTGTGGTGTGACGCGGTTGGATAGAATTGGAAATGAGTAGATAAGAGGAAGTCTGATAGTGGCACCGGTGACTGAGAAGTTGTGTAGCATGCATGCATGTGATGCGGAGGGATGAGGGTCATTTGACGACGAAAGTTTTGAGTATGAATATAGATGGCTATCAGAGTAGAGGACGGTCTTCCTCTACTCTTATTCGAAGCGATGGATTGATTGTGTTAAAGATGATACGGCTAGAAAAGGAGTGATTGACGATATGACAGCTAATAGAGATGTATGGAATAAGAATACATGTTATGTCGACCCCAAACAAATAGGGGTAAGGGCAGGGGGATGATGTTGATGATGATAATGCCCGAACAAAATTGGACTAAGTTTCTTTTTGTGAAGTTAGATTTTACTTTGTATTTATTAAAGTGGCTTCTGCTATCTACTTTTGTGTTAAAGTCAACCTGGATACAAAATATTGTTTCCGAAATAACGACATGATTCGTTCACCAGGGTCGCGGTTACTACGTAGTCACAAGTGGCTTCAGTGCAAATCATACACTGGCCCACCTTAGACGCATCATTCAGACCCACAAGTTAAGGGCAACCATCACTGATGTCACCAAACAGTTGTGCATCCTCAGTGTACAAGGACCAGACAGGTAAGAATTTAAAAAAGAAACATTCATTTTCAAACCAATGGTAAGTTAACTAAAATTCTTGCTAAGAAAGAAAGACACTGGACTCATTAGTTACAAATTTCCATAAAAAAAAATGCCATTGGTCGCGGTCGAAGGCGTGTTCACAGCTGTTTTAAATGGGTATCCAACTCAGCATATTATCCCACCCCGCTAGTATTCCGTCGGATCCCTTTCGTGACAGTCGGGTGCCGAGCAAACCAAGACAAATTATGTTCGTTCATAACGATGTGATACGTAGAGAGTCATATTTAAAAAAAACGTCCCGCACCGGCTTCGTAAGGGTAATGCAATTTATACAAAATACCATCCAAATGTACGTTCCAGTGGATTTTCCAAAAAAAACTCTCATACATACCTTGTCCTAACAATTACGAATAAAATTAAAATAAATACTGCCAAATCGCTCGAGTCGTTCTTAAGTGAATAATATAAATAATGAATGAATAATGATAATCTTTTATTGATGCGGCAATTGATTTATATTTATTTACGATGGATGAAACATTCAGACATAAGTTGAGGCCATCACCACTGACACGACTGATAGATAAGTTGGGCAGTCTACCAGGCCCACACAGGGAAGAAAGAGAACTATTGTGTGTGAGAAATGGTCAAAACCATATACTGTTTTACACCACTTAAAAAAAAGCAACTGCCTTGTTGGTCTAGTGGTCCCAAATGCGACTGCTGAGCATAAGGTCCTGGGTTCGATTCTCGGGTCGGGCAGTGTTATTGAATTTTTCTGTTAAAATATTCTCAGTAGCAGCCCGGAGTTTGGGATTGTGCCCGATAGATGACAATAGGCTCACCACCTATTACATGGGACTTGATAACAGCATTGGTGAAATGTGGGTGTACAACTGTGTACACCTCTGCCTACCCCTTCGGGGAATACAGGCGTGATGCTATGTATGTAAAAAAAAAATGCCTCACTTGTAGCAAAAATTCACAAAGTACAGGAAGAGGTTCACTGTTCACCCACATTTTACTGATGCCATAATTTAATCCCAGTTTATACGCCTAGAAATATCCCCATGGTCCCCATGGTCCCATGTTATAGGCATCCTATAGATTAAGCGCCTATCGAACTTTGGTCTAACATGAATTGCTTAATAGTTAAACCCGACCCGGGACTCAATTTGAGGGCTTCTCACTCAGCAGCCGCGCTTACTTCCAATTAACAAATAAGGCAGTTAAAACCCGAGAAAATTAAACACGACTTAATTTCCAGCCAACGTATCCTGCAACGTTATACAGACGCTGGTCTCTCCAACGACGCCTTCCCAGTGAACACTCATCGCAGTATTCATGTGTCCAAGGAAGACAAACGATACAGGTGTAGGGCCCTAAGGGTCACTTGGTCAGGAGAACTGGGCTGGGAACTTCACGTGCCGTCCGCTCATGCGATACCAGTGTATAAAGCTTTGAGCCGTGCTAAAGGACTGAGAAATGCTGGCTGGAGAGCTTTGACATCGTTGAGTGCTGAGAAAGGTAATATCGTCATGATAATACTGCGCAACTGACTGAATTATTACAAGAAGTTAATTTAGCCTATAGTTTGAAAAAATAAAATAGTTGAGGCTACTTCATATTTTCAAACTATAGGATAGTACAGAAAAGTTTAAGTGGCGGGCTCCTAAAGAATCAGTTCATTAAGGTATATGTGTTTTCATTAACAGG
This sequence comes from Xylocampa areola, assembly GCA_935421205.1. Lineage (NCBI taxonomy): Eukaryota > Metazoa > Arthropoda > Insecta > Lepidoptera > Noctuidae > Xylocampa > Xylocampa areola. Next base: position 15,467,822 of record OW285201.1, read on the forward strand.
TTATCATTTATGGAACTCCGATTTGAGGGCAGATGACAATCCGATAGAAGCGGGTCTCGGCTTCACGTGCAGAAAGGATGGTGAATACATCGGTAACGAATACGTTACTAAGGCAAGGGCTAACGGAGTGACCAAGAAATACGCGTATTTCACGCTCAATGATAAGGTTTGTTTTTATGTCTGTATAAATTAAAGGTATGATCATTAATATTCTATAGGAGTTGAATAAAACAATAATTTGGGTTAGCTCACATCAATAAGGAACGCAACACGACGAGGCGCGCACTTTTTAAGAGAGCGATACAATATAGAACTTTATTGAATACACAGAAAGGTATCTACGCATTTCAGTGAGAAAATTCGTATGCGCCCCGCAATTCGCAAACAGCTAGCCTCCTCAAGCATCATCACTTCGCGTCTACGTGTGAACTGACCCATGGCGGAATATTTATTGTTAATAATTAGATATTAATTTATATTAGTGGCAGTAGTAGTTGTATACTAGTAGCTAAAACAAGTGTCCTTATGACTCCTTATTCAAAAACGGTCAACGACTATAATATTCTCTTATTTTAACTTTGTCTATGAATAAAATATAAACCCCCTATATTCATTATTATTGCAGGTTGCTCTCTTTGGACAAGAAGCTATATTTAGAAACGGTGAACCCGTAGGCTATCTTAGACGTGGAGATTACGCCTTCTATTTAGACAAACCAATCGGTATCGGTTATATAACTAATAAAGGCGTAGAAGTTACAAAGGACTTCTTGAAGGGTGGCGACTATGAGATCGAAGTGATGGGACAGAGATACAAAGCGACTCTTCACTTCAGGTCTCCCTTCGATCCTAATGGCCAAAGGTTACTCGGCAATTACGGAAATCAAGGCATGGATGAAAACACTCATGAGCCGCATGCTGGACAAAATGAAAGAGCAGGCGGTAGTGAATAATATTTATAAATACTGTTATGATCTCAATAAATACCTAACAACCCACCTACATTTGTTTTCTATCCCATACCTAAAGAATAATTAAAGATGCTGTTGAAGTGGATTTGCGTAGCAACTATGGGAATGAAAATGGGCTATATATAATATATCTATCTACTATATATATCTACCTCCAACGAATTAGATTTCGCAGAAAAGCTATTTTCCTTTGCTTGTTAAAGGGTGCCATTCCTACTCGGATTTATATATGTCAAGAAAGAGCCCTTTGTTCAAGACAAGACATTATTCATTTCATGAATAAACGAAACTGCGAGAACTTGGACTATGTGCAAACAAATGGAAACATTGAATATTGAACAAGGTCGTATTTTGAGCTCCAAAATTCTTTTCTTGTAAGTTATGACATCATAACATAACATAGCATCACGCCTGTATTCCCCGAAGGGGTAGGCAGAGGTGTACACAGTTGCACACCCACATTTCACCAATGCTGCTAATAAGTCCCATGTAATAGGTGGTGAGCCTATTGCCATCTACCGGGCACAATTCCAAACTCCGGGCTGCTACTAAGAATTTTCTAATCGAAAAACTCAATAACACTGCCCGATCCGGGAATCGAATCCGAAACCTCACGCTCAGCAGTCGCGCTTGGGACCACTAGACCAACGAGGCAGTCAAGTTTCAGTTATGTATGTATGCAATTGGAATTGCGTGAAAAGGATCTCACAAATTGTCAACAACTGATAAACTGTCAGCTGTCACAATTGATAATTTCAATCGAGGAGAAAAAAAAACCTCCATTCAACACAAGGTCAGTGCTGCCATTGCTGCGGTAATTGCCGTGTTCTATTGCAATTTTGGCTAATAGGTACTAAAAATCTACGGCCTACATCTTCATTGACGAAGCAAAATCTACGACAATTTTCTTGATATCCTTTAATGGTGGGATTTTTATTACTTTATAGAATGATTTCAATTTAATATCGGGTCACTAGAAAAAAGTACATAAGGAATAATTACATAAAAATCATTCCCAATGAAGCTATTTTCGCAATTCATGAACGCAAAGTAGGTATGAACAAGCAATAAGCGAAGTATAAATATTAGCCTTTTCATGCTACGGCAATTGAAATTCCATGTTTCATACAAAAATGCCAATTTCGCTTACCAAACACGGCAATTGAAAATTTGCTCTGGCAACACTGCAATAAGTTCAACAACAATACACTTTCACACCATGATATGGATTAAAACGATATAAAATAAACTGATAGAGTAAATTTTAAGAAAGTTTGCACTGTTTCGTTGTAAATATAAGAACCGTGGACTATATTAATTTAGTACCTACTAAAATATAATAACAGGTCATGTCTGTTACCCTGCATACTGACGTGGGGGACATAAAAGTGGAGCTATTTTGTGAGCAATGTCCAAAAGCTTGTGAGAATTTTCTAGCTTTATGTGCGAGTAATTATTACAACGGCTGTTTATTTCATAGAAATATAAAGGTAAACCAACAATAATTAATATAGAGTAATGCAACCATTAATATTATTAGCCCATTTTGTCCTAGTATTGGGCAAAGCCAATCCTTATTCAGTAGGATTATGGATGGCTAGAAACTAATGTGATTTTATTAAAATGTTTTTCAGGGTTTTATAGTACAGACTGGTGATCCAACAGGCACCGGTAAAGGCGGCACAAGCATATGGGGAAGGAAATTTGAAGATGAATTTAAGGAAGAGTTGAAGGTATTTAAGTGTTCACTTTAGAGAAAATTTTATCTCAAATTTTTTTCTGCTTCCTAATCCTGGATTATCATAATTTAATTTCACAAATATAACATTTTTACAGCACAATGCAAGAGGCATGTTGAGTATGGCAAATAATGGGCCCAATTCTAATGGTAGCCAATTTTTCTTCACATATGGGGAACAACCACACCTAGATCTAAAATATACACTATTTGGCAGGTAAGATCTTATAAAATACTATTTCATTTTATGCAGATGAATCCTTAATGAGATATTAAAATTAACTATTACCAACTAAACCAACAATTTTGTGTTTCAGGGTCATAGACGGATTTGAAGCACTTGATGATTTAGAAAAAATGGCAGTCAACCCGAAAACTTTCAGACCTCTAACAGATGCCAAAATAACATCAGTTACAATACATGCAAATCCATTAGCTGGTTAATATTATTTTTAATAAATATAATTAAAATTCTAACTTTTTTTTTTTAAAGTCCACTCTTTCTGCTCAATCGAACTTTCAGGTGAATAACCAAGCATGAAATATATTGTAACAAAGAATACAAGTACTTCAGTCTATTGTTACTAGTAAAAACATCTCTGTAGGCTTGAAAATTAGTCCATTCAATTGAGATTGCAAATTTGTCAGTTTATAGTTTATACATTCTACTATATTACTGTACTCTGTGGTTTATACTCTCCATACAGTTTTCTACCCAGTCATAACTGGGACTTGAAGATGACTGATACATATAGTTGAATCGTAAACGTGAACAATTTGCATACATTTTTGAAAAATCCTTTTGAGTACTCTGCCTACCCAACAATATGAAAGAAGAATAGAGTAGAAATATGCAAGATAGGGCAATATAATATGTAACATGTACAAGTTAAAGTGAAAAAGACATGCTGCACCATTTCCAATTTTTCAATTAGGAAAAGGGCAAGTGGATGATGATGACAATTGTATAAGGTATGCAACAAAACAATTGGATGTAGTGGACAACATTTATTGGAGACAAATATTTACATACCTATATTTGCATATTACTGAATAATTGCAATTACATAGTATGTACAAATTGAAATAAAACATTAACATTGATTCTTTCAGTTTAATATTTTTTAAATAAAATATTACTGTTTGTGCATTTCTGAAGCTTTAAAACTGGAATAACTGCTATTATAGTTCATTTTTATACAAAATCCAAAGTGAACGGTGAAAATAACTATAATGTATATTTAAGATACCAAGAAAAGTAAAGAAATAATTTTAGTGATATTCATATAAATGCAAGACTCCCAAGTGTTAAGTAAACCTAAGTTGACTAAGAATTTGGGCACCATGAGCCCAAATTCATGCTTTAAATACAATTGTTTTGTAGGAACATTGTTCTTATAGCCTTAAAGCGACTGTAACTGGTTTTGGATCATTATGAAAATGTTTGCTTTGTTAGTCATCCAAGGCCATTATTTGGTTGCATTAGGAAAAGTTTAGTGAAATTCAAAGAATGCAATACATCAGGATTAAATAGTACATAATATGCACTAACTAAACAGTAATTACTAGTTGCAATATAAGATGGCAAAATAAATAGCTAGCAAAAGTTTAGTTTTTATGACTGTTTAACTACTTAATTGAGAGGTTTGACATTTATATTAGTCAAATGACACTTTTATAAGCCGTTATGATTACCATCATACAGTGCTGCTATTAATTATTTAACTTAAACATAATATTATATCTACAGTTATCACTTTTGATAGGGACAGTATTTGTGCAACCTTATTACATAAGTCACGATTTTAATACATATATAACTACATAATTTAGATAGAAAATAATCTAGGAGTAACATAGGTACAGCTTTTTTACCATCTTTGGATAAATTTACAATATCTTGCCCATAAATATGTGGCAGTTTTAAGTGTCAGCTTACATAATTTCAGATCTACTAAAACCTACAATTATTTAATCACTTCTACACTAGATGAAAAAGGTCTCATAAAAAAATTCAGGTCAATATAAGAATTATTATGGAACATGTACTGTTGTGTTACATGAACACTATTCTCTAAGATACTACATTTGTAATACTGTCTCTATCTAATCAATACAAGACTTTCTTCTTATAACAATGATACAAACAAAATAAAAACAAAATTTTTGGTAAAATAATTCCTCAATATGAGAAGGTCATAATATATTAAACATTTAATGATACAAATGGTTTTAGTCTATCTTTCAGGTGAATAAATGGTTTATAATTGCAGAAATCATATTAATGTGGTGGGCGGGACTGAAACCTCACATTATCACAAACACATTTCTGCTACATAGTATCTAATCACTAATGTAGAAAATCACCACCTCTCCTTTCAATCCAGTATATATACCTATCTATTAAGTACTAAACAAGTGAACAATAAATTACACTGTGGCGCCATGGACTATTCTGACATGTTTTTGATGATAAGTTCAAATTCTCAAGTTTCTAGGTCATAAAAATTATCATCTAAATTAAAATCTGGATCCTCTTCTTTCTTTATTTCAGATTCAGCTATCTTATCATCAAAATTTTCTGTAAAGTGTGATTTTATGTGTGCAACTAGATCAGGTTTCTTTTCAAAGGTGGCACCACATTCTATGCAAGGCATATTGACAACCAGGCATTCATGAGTTTCCTCATGTTTATCAAGTTTGTCCTTTTTAGTAAACTTTTTATCACATTGATTACATGAAAATGGTTTCATACCAGAATGCAAAGCTGCATGACGGTCCAACTCTCTTTTTCGAGGGAACTTTTTAAAACAAATTTTGCATTGAAAGACCCTAGATCCTATATGGGCAATAGACACATGTGTTTTGTAAGAATCTAATGAGCTGAACCTTTTAGGGCATTGGTGACATTTAATATTTTTTGGTCTGTTCTTATTTGCTGCAGCTTTTTGTTTTGGTGGGGAACTGTGTGCTGGTTTGCTTGAAGAAGAGGTATTTTTCTGGACTTTCATAAAACTGCTCTCGCCAGAAATATGATCTGGGACTCTGGGTAGATCATAATCAGTATTAGAATCTGGATGGAGCTGAGTAGGAGAAGTCATAAGATTGCTAAAAGGGTTTACATTTACTACCATATCATGAGAGTCATGCTCATTATCATAATCATTTGTCTTGTCTGGGCTCATGGGACCATGTCGCACTTCATGCTTGATTAGTTTATCTCTCCTACCAAATGTTAAAGGGCATTTCCGACAAGCAAAAGGTTTCATACCTGAATGAACAAGCACATGACGTTGTAAATCCCCTTTTGCTACAAAGCTTCTTGGACAGAGTGGACATACATGAGGTTTGTGTCCAGCATGAATTCTGAGATGTTTGCTTAAGTTTGTGTTACGCGAAAAGCTTTTTAAGCAATATTGACATTGATATGGCCGTATGCCAGTATGGACAATAGAGTGTTTTCTTAAATCAGAGCGTCTCCCAAAACATTTATCGCATTCTGGACAGTGGTAGGGTTTATCATTGCCATGTACTTGTTTAGTATGCTGCACATATTGACTTCGCTCAGCAAAGACTAGACTACACTCGACACATTTAAACGGTAAATTAGGATCATGATATTTGTGTTCATGATCCTTACATTTCTCTTGAGAAACAAAAGCTTGATCACAGAATTGACACATAAACACATTTTTAAAAAATGACTCTGGCGTTGGTTCTCCATCTGGGGTATTATCTCTTTCAATAACTTCTGGTTCAACTGGCTCCATATTTTCAGACTCTTCAGATGAGTCATAGTCAAGACTTGGATCTACTACCATCACAACACTATCTTCAACTATATAATCTTCAGGTTTTGGTTTTGGTCCATCTTGAGAACCATAGTTATAACTACTTAGTTCTGAAGAATTTGAGTTATCCAGTTCATTTACCCTGCTTGTTATCTGTCTCAGCCTGGTTTCATTTTGTAAGCATTGGTGTTTGAATTTTGAACACTTATCCACTTTGAACAGACATCTGTAGCAGACCCTACTAGGCAGTCCATCATTAGGATCAATCTGTAAAATTAATATTTTTATATTAGTAAGGTGTGTAATCTGATGATGGCTACTTGATGAAAAATATATCAAAAACGAGCTAGTATTGTACCTGCAAGTCAAAACATTCTGCTAGTTTTGAGGTTAAAGCAATATTCGTTTCATCGTCTGGCGCAGCTGCGAATATTGATGTCGTGAATGTACTCTTGTTCAGACACAGTCGACACAACGTGTGGAAATTGGCGATAATATAGGAATCTTCCATTTTGTGCACAACTCGACATCGAACTATAGAAATACTTGAGGTACCACATATGACAGGATATCGACTTTATATTGTTTTATTATTTTAAAATTCACTTTAGGAACGCAGTCATTGTAAAAAAAATGAATGAGGCTCAGTTCAGAGGCAACGGCCGTGAGTCGCGACTACGCAACCGCTCGATCCGAAGGGGCAACTGGGGCGATGTCCGTCAGGGCTGCGCTAACTGAATGTCTCGTGGTACTCGCAGTCTGTTCCGTCATCATTTTATATGCACTTATTTCTAGACACTCCGCCTGTTAGATGATATTTTTTTACACTTAAATATTATGAATACCTAATCGTTAACATTCTTCTAAAGTACAAATATAAATTTTTTAATTTGAATCGTATGTATGTTGATTACAAAAGCGCGCTTTTTTGGCAGTAAAAATAAATCTTTTTCTTTTGAAGTAGGAAATTCTCATCTTTTAGTTGTGATTGGTCGTTTGTGTACTACAGCCGTATGAGCCAATCACAGTATTTTAAAATTTCAAGTATTTTCTCGTAAGAAAAGCCCACTTTGGTACTGCCAGGTAAAAAAAAAGTTAGGTTTTAGTTTTTTTTACGTTTAAGTAACACATACAAATAAAATATTTATATCTACTTTTTTTTAGCTACGAATTTTATTTAAAATATAAGAAAATATGCTCTTATCAATGCTCAGTCAGAGGTACTTTAGGGTTACTCTTAAAAATAAATCCACTCGACTGAAATTAAAAATTCAATTACTAACTGGCCCATAATCCTTATATTATAAATATTTATTATTCTGAGAGCTGACCCATTGTGCTGTACCATGGAAAAAAGCCCTTAGTTTTCCTTGCCAATTAAGTATGTGGGCAGTAGGTACATATCTTGTTACAATTACTAACACAACCAAAAAATAAAACAGCCATCGGTCGAGTCGTTCTCAAATGATAATCTTTCATACATGCAGCCAAAATCTCTACACACAGTAGATAAAATAAGTGTCTTCTCGCGTCTGTCTGTGCCTCTGTACGCTTAGATCTTCTAAACTACGCAACGAGTTTTGACTATCATTCAGATAATTTCTTCCGGATGGTTTAAATGCACGTTAAATTTAACGAAAATATGAAAAGGCAATGGTATTATAAATATTATAGTCAATGTTACGTTAAGAAACGTAGAATTTTGGACGCTGTCATTGTTAACGCTGACTTACGAGATTTCCTTGATGTGCTACGGAATTCGGTATCTTATAAATATCTACAAAAAAATCCGCGATGGCCATATGTCTATATATAAGCGATTGCGTTTTGAGTATCTTTAGGTAAGTAGTTATATATTGAACCGATTTTTGAGACCTTTTGATAATAATAGCTACAGCTACTTGAAATGGATCTCAGGGTGTAATTCTTTGGCTGGACTGTTCACTATCTGGAATGAAAGCAGCAAAAGTAGGGTTGTCACAGATCTTATAATACTATGCGTGTCTATTATCTGCGAAAGAGAACCCATTCCAGCTGGCTCCTACCTTTCGATATGTATCCATACCAATAACTGACCATCTTGAGCTTCTGGGCGTTACTCTGAACCTCAATTTTGGTTCCAATATTGAGTCCAAAGCTCAATTGGTTGCTAAAAAGCTGGGTATCCTCTCGAAGGTGTTGTGGTACTTCACGTCGGAACAGTTGCTTTTATTGTACAAAGCACAAGTTCGTTCATGTATCGAATACTGCTCGCACCTTTGGGACGGCTCAGCCAAATATCAGCTTGTGAGGCATTAGAGTCCATTGAGAAGCGTGCCAAGAGGCTCATCAGCAACGATTCCCTTGTTCAGACTAAGCTCCAAAGTCTAGATCATCGGCGCAAAGTTGCTATTAGTCGATCGGTATTTTATCGGCTACATTTCGGAGAGTGTGCTTCAGATTTGCATGATTTAATTCCTGCCTGCCCTTTTTTCTATCGGACGGCCAGAAGCACGAAACGGCGCCATCAGTTCATGATTGATATACCAAAAACCCGAACGAAACGCTTTGATTCCACGTTCATTATAAGAACCGTGAAACAGTGGAATGCGTTGCCGGAGTGGGTCTTTCCCGAAAAAAGTTATACTAGTCCCTTGTATAATAAAAAACAAATAATATGCTTGTTATTTTTATTCAACATTTATCTTGTTATATTGTGTTGTTTGATAATATTTTTATTAAGTGGAGTATGTAACCGCACAATCTGTGACGTTGTCTTCATCGATGCATGCCTGTGACGCCTGATCGAAAGACAAGCCAGGCCCACAGCTCAAAAGCCGAGGACGTTCGTGTTGACACGCTACGTACTGATGACATTGGTTACCGTACCTTAAAAAAAAGAAAACAAATTTGCATTAAGTCTAAGGGGTTAAAGTAGGGGATAAAGTTTGTATGAAACTTCTAAATTTTTCTAATCTCCGAAACGGCTGAACTGATTTTGACGGGGCTGGCCACTGGCAGAGAGCTGATGTTAAAAGGAGTAACTTGGGCTACTTTAAATTTAGAAAACAAATTATGGTTGGTTACGCAGACGAAGTCGCGGGCATCAGCTACTTTTGTATAATAATAGTTACTAGTCTAGAGAAGAAGGTACCTTAAAAGAATACCTACCACTACCAAAGAGATCTGCGGTTCTAGTTTGAAGTGTTTGTATGGATGAATTTGAATATCATATACAGAGAGAGAGGCCCAGACCATTGACCCTCTATAAACATTTAATATGCTAATTAACGAGTAGGTACCTTTAATTAATGTAGGTACAACCTTTAAAGATTTTACTTGGTGTACCTACTATAAAAGAGAACAAATTATTGTTACCTGTAATTCTCGATAAGGTCAGGATTATCTTCAGGGGGCGCTGGACAAGTGATGTCCTTAAACGCTGAGGGTAGAAGACGTTAAATTACCAATTAAGTATGTGGTAAAAAAAAAACTTTAGAGTTCGCTAAGCATGCGTTAATGCTTGTCAAAGATTTATCTTTAATTGTTAAGATAATTGCATCTTTACGACGTTGTATTAACTGCAAAGTTAGTCGTGTCGGTTCGATCACATGTATAGGGACTGAATAGATAGCAATGACGTCGCCAAAAAGACGTGTTAAAGATATGGTTGAAGAATTCGCGGTGGTGAGCAGAGGCCGAGATGGCTTAGTGGTCAGAGCGCCTGGAGTATTTATACGGGAAGCGCAGGTTCGACTCCTGTTCGCGACCGTATTCTTTTTCCATTTAATATTGTAACTTTAGAGTTCACTAAGCATGCGTTAATGCTTTACAAAGATTTAACTTTAAAAAAAACTGCTTAGTGTTATTACTACTTGGTCAAACTTACCGGCTGGATTACATTGTGGTACATTGGCTGGCCAGTCACAGGTGCTTGTTTGAGGGTTAAAAGCCAGGCCCATTGGGCAATCCATAATGGTTGGGTAACCTTCTTGGCACATGATAAACTTACTGCAGTCGCCGTCTTTCATCGAGAAGAAACCGTATTGATTTGGGCAAACACTTGTAGCTTCTGGTGTCTCTAAAAATATAATAAAATTGATTAGTAAAACTCAGTAATTATGCAGGCTAGTGCCGCAGTGCTACACGTAAGCTGCCTTCAAAGGTATAATAATTATCATGATCTCTTTTACATAACAACATTATCACACCTGTTTTCCCCGAAGGGAAGGCAGAGGTGTACACAGTTATACCCCACATTTCACTAAAGCTGTTATTATGTCCCATGTAATAGGTGGTGAGCCTATTGCCATCTACCGGGCAGAATTCCAAATTCAGGGCTGCTACCGAGAATTTCCTAACAAAATACTCAAATGCTCTCTTTTATCCATGGCTTTACTAATGACTCTACATATTATTAATATGACATTTTGTGTTACGATGTATATAACTAACAATATTATTTAAATACGTACGTTCTTTGGCGCCTGCCTTACATTTTACTTCTGCGGGATAAGCGCATGGGTAATCGAAGCGTTTGGCAGCTGGATTGAAGTGAAGACCATCGGGGCACGTGTATTTTTTTGCTATATTTTGCTGCAACGGAATAAGTGCACATATTAGAAAAGGACTTTAAAAATAATGTTATAAGATTTGATATTATATGAAGTATCTACCTTGCACTCAATGTAAGTGTCACATTCATTTTGAACAGAGTAGTAACCATCTCCTTCTTTACACTGGAAGTCAGATTGCAATGTTCCAGGTGCCTTGGTTACCGCTGGGGTCGGCTGTTTCGTGACAACGACCGATGGTGCTCGTGTGGCTACAGTTGGCGGACTATATGTTGGGAATGTTGGAGGCGGTGTATATATTGGATATGTCGTAGGCGGGTTATAGGGGTGCCGGCCAAAAGCTGGTTGTCGAATTGGCTTTGGCTTAGGTAGAAGGGGTGGCAGAGGGCCTGGTTGAGGAAGCGAATTAAGAGGTTCACTTGGAGCTTTATAGACAGGTAGCTGCGTAAAAGTAATTGGCTTCCATTCCTTCGCCAATTCGGCGATTGGCTTGGGTTCCGGGGCCGCTTCAAGTTTTGGGGTTAGTTCAGGTTGCGGGGCCACCTCAGGCTGCGAGGTTGGCAGGGGTTGAGGAACTGCCTGTACGGTTGGTTGAAGTTGTGCGATTTGCTCAGGTGCTGGGACGGGCGTTGACATTTGTTTGGACTCGGATTGCTGATCAAGTTCCGGCTGTGGGACCGCTTCGGGCTGTGGGATCGCTTCGGTCTGCGGGATCGCTTCGAGCTGTGGGATAGGTCCGGGCTGTGGGACCATTTCTGGCTGTGGAGCCCCTTCAGGCAGTTGGGCCGCATCGGGCTGTGGGGCCGCTTCAGGCTGTGGGACCACTTCGGGCTGTGGAGCCTCTCCGGGCTGTGGGGCCGCTTGGGACTGCGGGACAGCTTCGGGATTTGTGACCGGTCCAGGCTGTTGGGCCGCTTCGGGCTGTGGGGCCACTTCAGGCTGTGGGACCACTTCGGGCTGTGGGGCCGCTCTGGGTGGTGGGGCAGCTCCAGGTTGTGGGACCGCTTCGGGCTGTAAGGCTGGTAAAGGTTCTGAGACCCCTTCGGGCTGTGGTACCGACCCAGGCTGTGGGATAGCTTCGGGCTGTGGGACCGCCCCAGGCTCTTGGGCCGATCCGGGCTGTGGGACCACTTCGGGCTGTGGGGCCGCTCCAGGCTGTGGCGAAGCTTCGCGCTGTGAGACTGCTCCAGGCTGTGGGGCCGCTTGGGACTGTGGGGCCGCGTCGGGCTGTGGGGTCGCTTCGGGTTGTGGGGCCACTTCTGGTTGTGGGGCCGTTTCGGGTTGTGGGGCCGCTTCGGGCTGTGGGGCCGCTTCGGGCTGTGGGGCCGCTTCGGGCTGTGGGGCCGCTTCGGGCTGTGGGGCCGCTTCGGGCTGTGGGGCCGGACCAGGCTGTGCGGCCGCGTCGGGCTGTGGGGCCACTTCAGGCTGTGGGATTGCTTGGGGCTGTAAGCCGGGATTTGGTTGTGCAACAGGTTCTCGTTCGTGCGATATAGGCAAAGGTGTAGGTTCATTCTCAGGTTCAGGATTGACAGATTCAGAACTGACTGGCTGTGCAACGTATGGTTCTGGTGTAACCACTATAAGTGGTTCGGCAGATATAGGTGCTGCAGTTGGTAACGATAGAGGTCTGATTGGGAGCGGGCGCAAAGATGGCCTATATGGAGTTCTAGCAGAGTTGTAGTATGGATCATATGATGGAACAGCTGGTGCAACAGGGGCGGGAGGAGCAGGAGTCGGTGAGGGAGACACCGGGGCAGACGAGGTAACGGGCGGCACAGGGGCAGCTGTTGCAGGTGGTTCAGTCATTGGAAATGGTCTCCCCGGTAAAGGAACAAGTCTCTGGCCATAAATCGGCTGCGGCCTTTGCACCCGAACATTTGAAGTTCCATAGTATCCGATTCCTCTATTTGACTGTGCCACTGCCACTGTAATATAAGAATAAATCACACACGTATATAAGTATAAGAATAATAGCCAAGTACGTAGGAGATATTAAAGTGTACAAGTGTATCCACAAACACAGGTGCACTCCCTCTTCCTTCACTCTCATATTCCGATGGGACGGCAATCCGTCACGACCGGATGAGATTAGGCGCAGGACCGACGGCTTTACGTGCTCTTCGAAGCACGGGGGTGTCACACCAACTTCTTGACTCCGGGCTGCTACTGAGAATTTATTAACAGAAAATTCCAATAATACTTTGCCCGACCTGGGAATCGAACCCAGGACCTCACGATCAGCAGCTGCGCTTGCGACCACTAGACCAACGAGGCAGTCGTATATATATAGTATAAGAATAATAAAGTACACAAGAGGAAAGTAAATGGAAAGGAATACCCAGCTACTCACCAGCCACTACCACTGGTAGGATTAATAGTATATTTCTCCTTAACATGTTGTCTTCAGATGTGTTCCTTAAGTGACAGTCTGCATCTCACTGTAACTTTTTAAAATTTCTTTTATATATCATTGGAATGAAATGCAACAGTTATCGAAATTATTATGAATCTATTTTAAATATAGTTGGTAATTATTAATTGATTTATAATTATGAAGTTTGAAAGTTGTGGTTGATAGTTCGAAGAATGTTGTTTCTAATATAATTATACAATCGTGTTGTGATAACAATTAAAAAAAGTGTACCTAAATAGTTGAGCACATCTTTTTATAGGAATAAATAGATTCTTAATTAAACAGATGTAGGTAATTCATGACTTCAAGTTTTTTGAAAGCTGACAAGTATGTCTAAGTGGGACAGTATTATGATTTGATGAATACCTCGTAGGTCTATTGGTCGCAAGCGCGGCTGCTGAGCGTGAGGTCGTGGGTTCGATTCCCAGGTCGGGCAAAGTGTTATTGGGTTGTTCTGTTAAGAAATTCTCAGTAGTAGCTCGGAGTCAGGAAGTTGGTGGTTCGACACCCCCGTGCTTCGGAGGGCACGTAAAGCCGTCGGTCCTGCGCCCGATCTCTTTTCGGTCGTGTCGAATTGCCGTCCCATCGGAATATGAGAGTGAAGGAAGAGGGAGTGCACCTGTGTTTGCGCATACACTTGTGTACTATAATATCTCCTGCGTACTTGGCTGATCTCCGTGGAGATAGGCCGCCGTGACCGAAATACGGTCGGGAGGAGTATTATTATTATTTGATAATTTGGTAACAAAAATACATGAGGATAGTTTGTTTAACGATTATCCTATCCTACTAATAATATATTATTATACATGCGAGAGTTATTGAGAATGGATGGATGTTTGTTACTCTTTCACGCAGTAACTACTGAACAGATTATGAAATTTCGCACGTGCATAGATAGTTTATAACCTGGATTAACACATAGGGGGTACTTACTTTTTATACCGACTCTACCCAATCCAGAAGTCCACGCAGAGGAAGTCGCGAGCAGAAGCTAGTCAATTTGGTCCCTTTTCTTTTGTTGTATTTTTTTCTGTTTTGCAATAACTATTTTAAATAAATCACGGAGGTATTTTTCCTTATCGTATGGTTGATTAACCTAGAATCAGAGTTTAAAGCGCCGCTCCACCACCATATTTGGGGTCGGCGTAATGATTTTCTCTTCTATTTTCCTCTGTCAGACGTCATCGGGTACAACGGTTACCGTTAAAATACTTTTTAATTCTCATCATCCCTCACACAATCCATCCATCTTTTCTTTTTCCCTCCAGCCATCTACTCTCTTAGTCACGTGTGCTGATTTGATTTCATCCCTCCTCATCACGTGCTCAATGAAAACGATTTCTCAGGTAGCTAATATCTAGTCATAATTATCGCGGATGACATAATGGTACACGTAAAGATTCCAGCACGGATTGCAATGGTGCGCCTAGAAATCTCTAAAAATAAGATTTGTTTAGTTTGTTCAAATGTAGAAAGTGTGATCTTCTTTCAGAAAGTAGGCATAGACAAACATTATTCTCATTCCATTCATACATTCGATATTTGATTCTTTACGGACTGTTTTTTAGCTCCACACCATATTAAAGTACTTAGTTAAATAGCATACTAATAAGGTATCTAATATATCCGCGCCAAATGAAGAATGCTAATAATGAAAAGCTCAAAAATATGACAACCAGTAGCAGTGCGTAAAGATAAATAAGGATATATATCCTACAGGCACTACTTATACGTAATGATCGAGGTCGAAAGATGCTGTTAAGCAGGACACTTGACTAGATGTGAGGTGAGGCCAGGTGAAGTAGATACCTGACGGAATGGCGACTAAAACAATGCACAAACAGTGTAGGTAAGATGGCTCGGTGACACAAAACGGCTGCATGATGTAAATGTAAGAATGCTTATGGCAGTGGGTTGTCAAATGTTGTAGCTTACAGAAAAATATTGCAGGTAACTTTAGTGCACTTATCGTGTCAATAGGATTTGGAGCATCGCACCTGATCCGCATCCCACACATGCGCATCAGTTCCGGATGCGTCGGGACTGTACGTGTTGTCTAGTAGTTGCTCTGACGTTCACCTTAAATTAAATAGTATGATGGACTTTCATGGAATAACAATCAGTCCGATCTAGGAATATTAGATGTTATTTGTTTTATCAGGAAAAATCAAAAGTGAGATTGATACGAACGGGACTACACTTGGAGAACCATGATATTGCCATTATAATCACAGTTATGTAGTAAATGGTCCAAACCTGCTGAGGTATCGTGTCGGTTGCCCGCACTGAGCCACCGGGCGATATCTTTTAGCAATCTTCACAATTACTAACTCCATGTCAACTTTGCATAATTATAAACTTAGGTAATGTTAAGTTATTATATTGCTATCTATTCAGCGGTGTCAGTCACCTGTATAGGGACTGAATAGATAGCAATGACTTCGCCAAAAGACGCGTTAATATATGGATTAAGAATTCGCGGTGGTGAGTAGAGGTTGAGATGGCTTAGTGGTCAGAGCGCCTGGAGTATCTATCCAGGAGGCGCAGTTTCGAATCCTGCTCACGACAGTATTCTTTTTCTATTTAATATAATAACTTTAGAGTTCGCTAAGCATGCGTCCATGCTTTTCAAAGATTTGTCTTTAATTAGGTAATGTTATTTTTTATATAACTAATATTTTAATTATTTTTAATTAAATTTCTAGAAGTCCACACTTGATGTCATAAATTATCTTCAGACCTTCTGCCTACAGCGCACAGTGGATCGTCCCAATACAAGAGGTTGGACATAGAATCAAAAATTTAAAAAGTATTTAATTTAAAAAAAACTACATATACAGTTGCATTCCTCTATTGAAGAACAACAAATTTTTTTACTAGAAACTACCATTTAGTTACTAACAATTATATTACTATAAGACTTAAACTATATTTTCTTATTATCATGATCTCATTGTCGTCATCTTCTTCAATGTCACTACATTTACTGTCCGAAACTGCTCTAACTATTGTATCAGTTGAAATGTCAATGAGCTCCAATTCACTCCGCAAGGAGGTACTGGTAGTCCTTACTTAATGGCTTATTATCCCTTTTGTTATATTGCAACAAAAGCGTTAATAAGTCATTAAAGTACTCATTAGTCATTAAAGTACTCAATAATGCACCTGTTATTTAGGAAACGGCTTAGTGATGATTAATTCTCAGTAATAAGTATACCAAATGTACATTAATTCCATAAATAATACATTATCAAAGATAGTTACTATAGGCAAAATATCTCGGAAGGGGCACTCTGGGGGCACCATGTGTGCTTAAAGAAAATGTGGCATAAATTAGGTAAATAACAGTAATGAAAACCGCAAATCGAAACAAGGAGGGAATCATGAGATACAGACATTTTTGTGTTCGTTTCCATACAAAAATAACAGATTTCATTTGCTCCTAAAGTGCTGGTCAAATAAAAAAGCGTAGTAAAAATTTTTGTTGTTCTTCAATAGAGGAATGCAACTGTACCTATATTTAGTTTTTTTAAATTAAATACTTAATAAATTTTCGATTCTATGTCCAGCCTCTTGTATGGGGACGATCCACTGTGCAGCGGCGCGATTGAGGAATTGACTTTCAGCAATAGCGTTCATTTTCATTCAATCGTCGTCATCTTAGTAATCGAGGAAGTGGTATAGGATTTTACTTTTTAAAGCATACAGTCCAACGTATGGCAATACATGTTGTGTTGCCATTGTAAGTCAGTTGCGCAATTGCCCCGCAGTTATAAGAAAATGTTAATGTTTATAGCAATTAAGTTTCACGTAAATCTTTCAAAAGCTATAACGCATGCGTGGCGAAGTCTAAAGCTAAAAAATTTTGTGGAAAGAAAAATACGGTCGTGAACAGGATTCGAACATGCGCCTCCCGGATAAATAATCCAGGCGCCCTGAGCACTAAGCCATCTCGACCTCTGCTCACTACCCCGAATTCTTCATCCACATTTTAATACGTCTTTTTGGTGACGTCGGTACACTTGTCGGTATACAAATTGTATATTACATACTTAAAATGTAATTTAATATGTTGTGGTATAAATAAATATAAATTTGAATTGAATTGACTTCACGTCTTTCACATTTTAGTACGACATTTTGGTGACGGTCATATCAGCTGAACAACCTAAATATAGGTTCCCTTTACACATAAACATGAATCTACCACAAATAAAATGGTCCAAATGGATTCCAATTATAAGAATGTACCTAGTTTGCCTAGTAGCTAGAGTTACCAGGTGAAGTACTTTATCAGATACAAGATTTTTTTTGATAAAAAATCACAAGATTTCTACAGCAACGGGATTATGTCACTACCTATAAGATGGCAACAAGTTATCGAATAAAAGGGCACATATATATAATTAAACGTAGTCAAACTTTGAAAAAAGAATGTGTTGAGTTTAATATTGATCGAGATCATCTAGTCGTACTGAAATACGAAGAAACTTTTTTCCCCGATCTACACTGGCCTGCAAAACTAAGTACTACACTTCTAAAATTTCAATTTATTAAATTGGATTGCTTTTGTTTAAAAGCAGGCTTAAAGCTTTTGTCAGCCATTTCTTAAAATAAGGTTTTCGACTACGAAGTTTTTATATACAAAATTAAGCTCTTTTTCGAGTCCTTTTTATTTCAAAAGTATACATAGTTTCGAAATAAAAATAATATCTTGTGTACTCAAAAAGTTATTCAAATTTAAAAGTGTGATACTTAGTTTTGCAGGCCAGTTTATTATGTAATTTTTTATTTTATTCAGAAGTTTGATCAAGTTTCAATTTTAGATAAATTTTTAGATTATTTAATACAGTAGGATTGGGGGAAATAAAGCAGAAGAAATTTATTATATATATTTATTTAAAATAATTGAAAAATACATAGGAATTGCGGCTTTATTAATTAAAGCTGTAATATTACTGAGGTTTGGCAGTCTCGCCACAGTTGACCATGTCTGCTTCTATGCAACGGCCTGAAGCGGAGTCGAAGGCCAAGCCAGCGTCGCACGACAGAAGCCGAGCGTGGCCCTGCTCGCAGGAGAAGAAGTAGAAGCAGTTGCCAGGGTACCTGAAAATAGAGGACCATTGTCAGAATGGCAATACACGTCGTTGTCATTGGTTAAATATGTACAAACGACCGGATACGTCTGTATGATTGTGTTACAGAGTTCTTTCAAGATTGACTGTATATTTACTTGTAGTTGAAGATGCGGTCGATAGGTTTGCCGTTGGCATCAGTAGGGGCTGCTGGGCAGGTGAATCCAAGGAAGACTGAAATAAAATCAATTACTTTTAGTAACATTTCGTTGGAATAATTCAAAAGCACAACAGCAGCAATAGCAATAAAATAATTTATACATCCCATAATTAAGCAAAATAGCAATATTGTTCAATGTATAGGTAATACATACTGTCAGCATTGCAAGAAGAGACCTTGTCAGGCCAGTCGCAGCGACCGGTATCGGGATTGAAGGCGAGACCAGTGGGGCAGACCATCTCAATAGCCTTGCCGGCGACGCACATACGGTATTGGCCGCAGTTGTCGGGGCTGGCGACGGGCGACTTGAAGTAACCGTATTGGTGAGGGCAGTCAGCAGTTGGTTGGGCTGGCTCTGGTGAAAAGAAAATAAAACGATTATATTAAGTGTCTTGCTGTTCAAGTAGCTGTTGGTTGCTAAAAGCCAAGCATTATAAATAAATAAGGTACAGCAAATGGTTTGATAATTCAACAGTTTTACTTACGGACTGCACCGCGGCCCTTGCAGGGCACGTCCATAGGGTATGAGCAGGGGTAGGCGGGCCACTCGGCATCAGGGTTGTAGTGGAGACCATCGGGGCAAGACATATCAGTAGCGATAAATTCCTAAAAAAAAGATTCGAGTAGAATATTATATTTTAGTATTGAGCCTCGTGGCAATAATTATGTTTTTGAAGTTCACAGATCTATTGGCATTCGTTATAATGCAGATCATATAAAGGAGTTATTTCATACCATTGCGTCCAATCAGGACGGGGTAATTACAATTATTTGTATAAAGTTCTATAAATTTTAGTATAATTTACGGATTCAAGTAAGAATTTACTTACAGTGCACTCTACGTAGGAGTCGCAGCTAGCATCCACCTTGTAGTAAGCATTTCTCTTCGTGCAGACAGCGTTCTTAGCGTCAGGCGCAACACTTGACGACGACTGCGCGTTGCCTGTAACATGGACATAAAATTATAATTATAATAAAATTTATTCTAATTTAGTTTCCCTTTATTGCAGGTCAGAAATAATAAAGTACCTACCTATTTTATTTGTTATGCAAAAGGTATAGGACCTTTTATTACAATTGTAATCATAAATTTACTTAGTTATGTACTTAGATTGAATGAGCGCTGAAATACTTATTAGTGAAAATATAGATGGATTACGCAACAACATATTTATTGTTAACATTAAATATAAATGTGTTAAGTTTTTTTTTTATTAGCTAACATAATCACTGTCTAAGGCTAAGGTAATAACTGGTTTTTTTTTGTTACTTACAGACAGCTACCAACACGACGGCGAAACACAAGTAAGAAAACATTTTGCTTCTTCAAGTTCTTTCCCTGATGACAAAGTCCCGAATGATGCCCTGACACTGCTCCATTTACTTTTTATACTAAAATGTGTCATCAAAATTAGTTTACCTCCCATTAATGATAAAGATTGTGCACCACTGCGGTCTAAACGTAATTAATGCGATGGTGATTAAGAACACGTTATAGGTTTCGATGTTTCTATTTCAATATTGCAACAATACATTCTTTAAAAACATTGTGACAAGTAGAATGTTGAGGAATTTTCCTCATCTTGCTGTGACATAGAGGCCTCCCACATGGCGGTATCCTTTATCCTCTTTTATTTTCTATATTTATTATTCTCAATACCAACTCAAAAACTTCAGTGTGCTTATTCATAACGCAGTCATACTATCAAGTAGGGGTGGAAAATGTGTCTGAGGCGATAAATAAAATCAATTAAGATTTGATGGCCATAAAATAATGGTTCGAAATGTTTGGGATTGACTAAAACCCAGACAAGAAGAGCCATTATTATAGGAAGTCAACGTAGTGTTTGTAAGCTTAACTCTGTCACACTTCCTTCAGTCTTATTAGACGGACGGGTCATTCTATTCAACACCTATGTCAAGATTTTGGTTTGTATATCGACAACAACCTTAGCTGGTGAAGCCGTATTGCAAGCGTTAGCCAAAACAACAAATTTACCTGAATGCAAATCTACTCAACAAACTTGACCATCATCTAAATAGCCTTCGTTGCTAAAATGGTTACATATTCGCCAATGCAGACACATGCAGGCATTAACTATTCTCTTTTTTTACCTTACTTTTCACTTACAGTATGTACGAAACATACGAAATATCTTCGTTAAACAAATAATCGCCTCCTTCAATATCCCTCGCACCACTCTGACTTCATTCACTCTTATTGTGGAATGCTCTCCCTGTCAAATTAGGATGGTGAACTCGGCACTCCTTTGTAGTGAAGGTATGAAATTATTACAATCAAACATTGGCAGGTTCCTCATAACTTTAATTTATTTTTATATTATAAATATGTATGTGATATGAAGAATTGTTTATAAATACATTAATTTTAAATCTCACTCTGAGCCAATCTGAGAAACTCCTATTATTTATTAATTGTGGTTCGCTCTTTTGTGAATCATCGACAGTAATCCGGAGCGGGCTATTAGTTTTAGTTTTTCTAGGACATGCTCCTTTCGTTAATTTACGTAGCCCTCGAACTTTCAGCTTCATGTCTTCAGTTCAGACCATATTCTTAGTTTAGTCACTAGGATAAATTGCCTCAGAACTAAAGGTGTTTGAACGAACAAAGCTGTTGAACCCCTTCTTTATTATATCTACAAATTGCTCCAGAATTCTCTACTTGATCTTCGTTAGATTATACGCTAGATTTCGTTCTTCGATCTGAGGTTTAAATGAAGTAGCAAGTTGAAGTCAAGCTTATATGGTTGAACCCCATCTAGTTCTGAATCTCCGGAGTTGAGATCATCTTAGATATGTTAATTTTTTATTTAATTAATTTTAATTAGCGTCGATACAATTAAATGCTTTTGCATTTTTGAATGTAGTAAGTTCACTGTGAGATTGTATACTCCTCTAGGGGGTTGAAATTCTTGCTTGTCATATGGGTCTGGTTATGGGCCATCTTGTAGCCCCACAAAAGCATAGCTTCCTTACACACCATCTGAAATATTTGTTATTTGGTTAATAAAATAATTACATTTTTTTTAAACGACTGCATCAATATATATAGTGTTTAATTTTTTTAGACTTCAAATTTGTATGTACGTTTGTGAGTTTTTTTGTTCCACCATAACTACTAAATGCCTGAACCGATTTAGATTTATGGGGTATCGTTAGAATCCTAGCACTTTCTCGGGTAATGTGAGCTAGTAAGATTTATTAAAAGTAATGTACTAGCTGTGGTACACAAAAAGTATGAAAGAAAAATAATAATAATAAAAAAATATTAAATAAAAAGAATGCCTGCGATGTGTGAACTACATACATAGTATCACACCTGTATTCCCCAAAGGGGTAGGTAGAGGTGTAGACTGTTGTATACCCACATTTCACCATTGCTGTTCTTAAGTCCCATGTAGTAAGTGGTGAGCCTATTGCCATCTACCGGACAAAATTCCAAACTCCGGGCTGTTTGATTTGTATTTTATTAATAAAAATAAATAAAATTGAAGTCATATATATTGATATTTTTGCCATGTATATATAAAATATTAATTACTATTTTCCAAGGACACATTGATAATTAATAGACACGATCGGGGCTTGAACCCGCGACCCTTGATATTCCGTGTCATCACTCTACCAACTGAGCTACCGTGTCTATCTATTTTTCAATGTTTCGTTGATAAATACTAATTAAGATTGAAGTGTCAGTTCGTTTTTTTTTTAACTCATCCTGTTATTTACACGATACATATGCCTAGAAATCAGTTTTTAAAACATTTTAAAAACAGTTTTTAAAATGTTTGTCTGTCTGTCTGTTTGTGTAATCTTCGAAACGGCTGGACCGATTCTGATAAGACTTTACTAGCAGGTAGCTGACTATGTAAGGAGTAACTTAGACTAATAGGCTAATTATAATATAATTATATGAGGGTCAAAACGCGGGGCATGTATAATCTACGGACTCATAAACGACGAAATTTTCTATGCTCGCTATGTCTCATTAATAATTATAAATATTGTGCATGTGAGTGTTAGGTAACCTTTTGATTTTGGTAGGTCTGGCAGCTGCCCTAGCTACTTATTACTAGATTTCTTAACCTAACCTAAATCTTAACCTTTCTAATGAATTCTAAATCTTAACCTTTCTAATGAAATTTTTGCTTTGTTTTTTGCATAATATACCTCTTTCAATCTTTGCTTTCTTTTTTGTTTTTACCTTTTGTTAAACTTACTTTGACGGATATTATGCATTGTTTTATATAACTTCTTTAGCTTCAACATTTTGTAAATGTGAGAACGCCGTAAACTTGTCAAATGCGCTATTCATTTAATAAGGCTTATGTAATTATCTTTTATATTAGTGACTGCATCCAAGATTACGTTGATTTTATATCCAGCCCAAAATTGTATCTACAGAAATTGTAAAAGATATACAGTTTAAAAGAGTAACCATGGAGTTTCTTGCCGGTTCTTCTCCATAGGAAGCGACTTTTTGGAACCGTGCACGTAAATTCTGACTTTTCATAAGTGCCTTTGTATGGTTTATATGAAATAAAAACCTTTGACTTTGACTTTGACTGACAATGTAGTTGTAGTAGAACGGTCCTCATACATGCGTATTAACCGTGAACGCTTGCCGTCAGTTGGGCCTTGTAATTTTCAGGTAGTGGGTTGATGCGGCGATATCAACATATCGTTGGCCTAATTAACAGAATTCGTAAAGCCGCATGGGCAAATGTTACAGAAGGAAGAAAAAAAAATTTATTTTCTTTTGTAATACAGTGGTTAAAACTAGTATATATTATTTTATCAAATGAAAATGTGCTCGGTGCAGTTATAGACATACTTATATAATTACAACAGACCTGTATCTCGTCAACATGATTGAAGTCCAGAACATTCTTCCATCTGAAAGGCACATCACGGGACACGCGGTAGGTGGAACTAATGCTCCTCACATTCTTTTTCGTATGCATCTTAAGGAAATAATGTACTGATTGCGTGGCACTAAGCCTTAGGAACTTTAGAATTCGATGTGTAGTAATATTGGGCTGCAGTGCCAATTCTTCAAAGCGTAAGACCCTGCAATTTAAACAATTAATATAAGATCATTATAACTATATACAGAAATAAATATAAGTAGGTATATCAGTCATACTACTTCAATATTCTTTTCAGAAGCCACATCACGCCCTTCCTGAATCAAAACCAAATACTAAAAATGAAAGCCGACAAAGACGTAAGCTTCATTTGGCATGCCTACTATTTGTCGTTGATAACTCTCACTCACCCCCGTATCTATATAACAAATTAGCGTGGACAAGCAGAAACAATAACCAAGAGGGAAGAGTATGTTCCCAGCAGCTTTCCATCCCAAAGCATAGAACGGCAGCGTTCCGGAGCAGTTTTCATTACGCTTCTACTAAATCTTGGAACAACATTCCTCCTCTAATTATAAATCGCAAAAGTTGCTAAACATTTAAAAGAAAACTAAAAGAGCATTTACTCAATTATCAATAAGAGTTTGAGAATGTTTGGGGTAGGTAATATGTCCGTCATCTGAGTGCGTATTGATAAAATTAAAATTTAATTGATAATTTAATTGAAATGGTAATTTAATTTCAATTGATATTTTGATATTTTAATTGAAATGGTAATTTATTATAATTTAAATTTATATGGTATGATATATATTTATATTTGATTGATATTTACATTCTAAATTTAACGTGTGGTATTTAGACGACGGGACCCTAGGAGGCGATGTAGAAACAGTCCTACAGGATTTAAATTTTAAAACAAAAGTTCTACCCTATTGCCTTGGATTAAACCCAACAAAATATGAATTATACCTATCTGACAGACAACTGACTTTATCAAAAGTTAACGCAGTAATTTAGCCCCACACATACAAACAATAGATACAAATTCCCTCCAACTCCTAGGATCTCCAATTTTAGACAATCTCCTCCAATTTTTGAATCTTTTATTGATGAAAAAATACAACTTTTTGGAACAACTTTTAAAATTAATTTTCATTCGGCTTTTACTATCATTCGATATTGTTGTTTTGGTCCCAAATTAACATATAATTTACGGTCTTCCTATTTGCGGAAGGATCCTCAACTTTTGGAAAATTTCGATAAAATTATACGGAAGACCTCAATTTTGAACGTGGCCTTGGACGAACGTGCTTGGCTACAAGCTACACTTCCCATCCGGTAGGAGTCTTGACTGCATTACCCGATATCACCAGACCTCGGCAAAAACTTTAGGCGCTTGGTTCAGGAAATGGAGGTTCGAGGTCAATCCAGACAAGAGCGCCGCCGTTCTCTTTTCGAGAACGGGCGCTGGGGAATTTTGTTCTCCAGCTTCGACCTATTATAATGTTTGGCAAGCCAATCCCTTGCGAACTGCAAGTCAAATACCTGGGTGTGATTCTAGATCACAAACTGTACTTCCGTCCGCATATTCAGACGGTACGCAAGCGCGCGGCGTTCACTGTCAGCCGTATTTTCCATGACAAATGCACGCAGTAAATTGTCACTTAACCTTAAGATTAGGCTTTACACTACGTGCATTAGACCCATTATGACGTATGCTAGCGTCGTGTTCACACAACGTAACGTTACAAAATCCATAGGATGCAAACCCTGCAACATCGATTCCTACGTAAAGCGACAGGCAGTCACAGGCACCTCGACCTCTGAGTGCCCACCATTAGGCAATTCATGAAAACGGCATCGAATAGATAGTTCGAATCTGCCCCTAATCATCCGAATCCCTTAATTGTCTCTTCCGCCGATTACAGGCTGTCCCAGATCAACAAAATCCGCCGACTACGTAACGCTCTTCTCAGACCCGATGATAGGATCACTACAGCTCAAGAATCCAACAAATTCACAAGCACAACCCGACATGCTCGACCACCTCGTTATAGACCTGACCGGCGAGGTCCGCGTCCGTTGCGAAATGTCTCATCATGTCCGCCCCGACCCTTGCTCGAGCCGGCCCGCGCAGAGCCAGTAGCTTTAAACTCGTCCCTTAATAATAAGGAAACTGGTATGATCCAGCTAGTCCCTAGGTGTCAGGGGCGGACCGAGAGTTTGTAGGGCTCTGGGCTTATACTACTGGAACATAAACGATGAACCGGACTCCGACCGACTAAAAACCACACGGTTAATAAATAATGTTGTCCATTATCTGCAATGGGGTCTGGGGGCTTTTAATACCCACGGGGCCCCGGGCTGCAGCCCAAAAAGCCCTTATATAGATCCGCTCCTGCTAGGTGTCACCCCAGCAAAGCCCTTAGCCGAGGCTTGTGTCCCGCAGGGGACGCACTTAGTGCTGTTGCGTAGTTTGTAGTATGTCCGGTTATGCAGACAAAACCTCTCTGGGTTTCTGCAAGAAGACATAAAAAAAAACCGTGCGTAATAACAATACCTAAGCCTGAGTAAGAACCTAAAACTGGTGCAATAAAAGCCACATTACGAGCGAGTCCGTTGAAGAATACGTTTCAATTGTCATGTTCGTAATAACCATTTAGTTCAACATTATTACAAACAAGTTTTAATTAAAAGTTGAATATTATATAATGGTTTTGATAAAGAAACACTTAAAAAGTATTTCTTATCAAAACCATTACAAAATTATGATATTTTTAGTTCCTACTTACCGAAAATTCATCTATAATTCTTAATTTTTTAATAATAATGCAAACTAATGCTTTAAACCAAAAATATATAGAATTTAATCAGTTATCGTTCTGCAGGAACTTTAATAAAACTTAGTAGTTATTAATAGTTATAGTAGAAGATACTACTCATACAGTACCTATACATTCTAAAGTTTAGATTGTTGAATAACTTACATAAGTCTATCAGGATATTGCTGCAGTATTCTGCCTGCTGCCACATAATCACTGATCATGTCAGCACAAAGTAGGGAGGGCTCCCAGCAATCTGGGGAAGGCTGGCAGAAATCACAATGTTGTCTAGATGGTATCACACCACGTGGGTCACGTATCAATAGTATCACTTTCACATTTAATCTTAAATTTCAACGGTTATTAGGAATTACGTATGTGAGTATTTTACAAAAAAAAAGCTTTTTTTATACTACAATTACAGGTTTACGTGGTCCAAATTATTTTAAATATAAGTTATATAAGAATATTTTAAATAAGATAGGTACTATTTTCTTATTTGAAAGGACCATTTATATTGTAAAAAACTGGCTGGTTACTAAATTTTTAAAAAAATCTTACTCCTTATCCTCCAACAATTCTTGGATGAGCCACAATCGTAGTCTTACAACCTTCATTATATGAAAGGGAAACAGCTTACAGAACCGTGATGTGAACTCAGGGTCAAAACACAGTTTCTTTTTATATTTACAATGCTCCCATAGTCTGGTGTTAGGGCTAAACTGATACATGTTTTTATTTCCAAACGAAAAATAATCATCCATACCATCATAATTACATTTTAACATATCTTTGATATTGCTCATAGCTAGATTAGACTCCGGTGGCCCCCTTATTTGTATAATTCCAAATTTAAGTAGAGGTTCATAATGATAGTAAGTGCCTGGAATCGCATTTATTATTCCACCAAGGAATTTCGTTCCTGATCTCCATGTTGAT
The DNA here is from genome assembly GCA_935421205.1 of Xylocampa areola. Taxonomy (NCBI): domain Eukaryota; kingdom Metazoa; phylum Arthropoda; class Insecta; order Lepidoptera; family Noctuidae; genus Xylocampa; species Xylocampa areola. The sequence goes on from OW285201.1 coordinate 15,495,238, forward strand.
ACTATTAAACTTTGCAGGGGCTTTCCTCCTGATTCCATAACTAAATCTTTTAAAACATTAACACCAGATATTGAAAAGTCATATTTAGAAAGTTTTCCTTTGATGTTTGTTCGTGTTATACTTAATACTTTTTCAACGTATTTACTAGTGTAGGAGCTTTTGATGGGCGTACGGTGACCTGCATCATACCGACTTACAGAAAGAACTAGGAGAACACTTAGACCGCATGCGAAGCATAGTATTGAGTAAAAGTTAAATCCTCGCCACATTATGAAATACCAGGGCTTACTCTTGAAAATAATTCAATTCTCAATCCGATTCTAATTTTAATACAATATCAATAGATAATGCCTACTCTTGACACTCAATGTGGCGACATTAGATTTAGAGATGGGTAGTTCGCGAACGATTGAAGGAAATGGACTACTTCATTTCACAAAATAAATATATCTCTCATTCAGTAGTCATTCGAATGTGTCTTTACTTCATTTAGTTCATTTGTAGTTCAGTCTTTCTTTACGCTCGCGATACGTCAACTGCTTAGCGCTCGGCGGCCAGCGCATTTCCACATACACATTCGTGTCATGTCGTGGCTCGTCCAGCTTAATACACACAATGATGACCTACCAAACTTAGTCGAAACTAGGTACCAGATCTGCACTTTTTTGCTTACATTCTTATTTATGGTTGACAGTCCTAAGCCTGATAAAGTATGAAGGAGTATCGATTTATGTATAAAAAAGTGAACTAAGTGTAGTGCATAATTTGTCATAACTAAATCACTCTATGCGAGTTTCATATCTCATCTCATGGAATCGTTCTGATCTGCTGAACTAAATGAAGTACTGAACAAAATGACTGGACTACTTCGTTGAGCGAAAAGATATACTTCAATCATTTCTTTTCACTGACACATTTTGCGCATGTCTAATTAGATTGGAATTGGGATCGGATTTGAAATTGTCTAACAAATTGTTCGTTACGCGTGAAGTAAGCAACAGAGTTCTGACAATAGTGTTGACGTTCGGGTACTAACTACATGATTAGTCGATTTTGATAAAAGTAATACAAAATTTAAGCAAAAATAAATCTTCTTTTTGAATAGTTTGTATTTAAAACATACAGTTGACGAATTAAGTAATACACTTAGTTTATTTTGAAAACAATATAATATAAAAATACTGGTTAGAAGCATCACGATATTTGCCAAAAAACTTCCACATGACAATGAAGTGAAAGATCGCGTCATAAATCATCGAGACTTGAGAGATTCGCGGACTATTTTGAAATTAATAAAAATATATATAATTATTCTTATATTCTTTCAAGGTATGTAAGTTTAATTGTATTCAATTAATCTGTATGCATTTTAGCTCCATTTTGTTAAAGGTTAATTTAAAACTTTGTCTTTTAGATATACAATGACGAACCGTGCCACATATGCACAAATAGAAGCGTTAGTGGATTTTCTTGAACAAAACATAGAAATTGCCAAGGGTTTGACGAGGTCATGTCAAGGCAAACTAGACACCAAAAATAAATGGACACTCATCGCTACCCATTTGAATTCTTTGGGTGGCGCCAGTAAAAATGGAAAAGGCTGGGCAAAGGTATGTCCATGTATTATATTTATTAATTAGAAATATTCATTAAAAGTAATAATACATGCGTGGCTTCTTGTAGTACTGGGCTGAGAAGAAATGTGTCCTAAAGAAGCTGTGCTCAAATCAAGCGTCATCATTTAGACAGACTGGCGGTGGCAATGTTAACAATCTACCCTCATTGTCAGCCATTGAAATGAGGATGGTGGCAGTGCTGGCACTACCATAGATCCGTTTCCTCAATTATTGGTAATTATTACGTCTAAATACTAAGGCATACCTAATTTTAGTCAGCTTTTAACGGGTCTCTTATCTCTTTTCTTTTTAAGTTATTCAAAAGCCTTGTTAAAAATACTGCCTTTAAAATATATTATTTTCATAACAGGACTTACAGGTTTCCGAAGAAAATATTACGCAAGTAATGGACTTCGTCGAGCCCACACCAAATGATGACCAACACCATCAACCATCAAGTTAGTATTATCTCTTTCTTTCTTTCTTAAGTAGATTGTATCCATAGTTCCACAATCCACTATACTTACCTACTACTATTTTATTCGTACAAAAGTGTGGCTTTCTGTAACCTTTTCATCTCTCATTTTACGGCTTAGGGATTTGCTTGTTGGGTAACAAACTAGCACAAAAGGACTTACACTAAAGCAACAATAGCTCTCGTCATTACATTAACGCTATTAACACACATAAAAAATACTAAACACGAACATAAAATTGTGTCACACACGATTAAAATCGTCGCCAGCTAAAACTACTCCAATTCTAATTCCTTCAAGTTTTAGATCGATACGCTACATCGATATGATGAAATATGGCACAGCGATAGTTTGAATTCTGGGGTCTGAAATTCTTTCATAATTTTTCTTTCTTCAGCATCAAGGTCCGCTGCTGATAGCTGCCCACGTCACCGCCGGTCAGACAGAAATTATGCTGATGCAAATATGGAGAGGCTGGCCGAAATTGAAGCTAGGCGGGTCGAAGGAGAGACGATGACAGCGGAAGCCCTAAAGGACGCATCAGAGCATTTCGGCAAATGTGTCGATCAAAAGCAATTACCGAAGGTGCCAACACTATAGCTGCTGCGTTGCTTGAGATCGCAAATAAAATGCCACCACCGCCATAAGCCAAAAACTGATTATTATTGTCTTTTAATATATTAAATTAAATTTTATTTTACTGTAAAAAAAGACTGCCCTTTCATTACTAACTAATATATTAATTATATTAACATACATAATATATAAAAATACAAATATTGTAACACATAACACAACATAGCATCACGCCTGTATTCCCCGAAGGGGTAGGCAAAGGTGTACACAGTTGTACACCCACATTTCACCATTGCTGTAATTAAGTCCCATGTAATAGGTGGTGAGCCTATTGCCATCAATCGGGCACAATTCCAAACTCCGGGCTCCTACTGAGAATTTTCCTAACAGAAAAACTCAATAACACCTTGCCCGACCCGGGAATCGAACCCGGGACCTCCTGCTCAGCAGTCACGCCTGAGCTTTTCGCATAAAAATTTAATAATTCTCCGAATTACGCACAATATGTTTGTATCAAAATTATCCACACTGGTTTTGTACCTTTTACGTGATGCTCGCACAAATAAACGACAAACAGACATACAGAAAATATGACAAAAAAATCTAAAATGGTGAAAATGCGTGGTGTTGGCTTCCATTTACCACCACGACATATTTTTTTTGAAATCTCTTTAGTGTACGGAAACTCCATCTCTACAGATTTATTATATTATGTATAAAACAACCCACGGATCTGAAAAAAATACGGATGTAACATAATAAAAGCTAAAGCATAGATTACGCACACACATACGCAGCATAATGGCGCCGAGTGGATGAGTTTTAAGTACTTGTATGCGTTTAGCTCGTGTAAGTAAAGCGAAAGAGTATAAACACAACAGACAAAATTAATTTCTTGTTATTCATAGTAGTTGTACAATATTAGCTCGACGGGCAATACCCTTACGTAACTCCTCTGTTTGCGTTCTGCTAGCAGCAGCAGCAGGTACATCCCCCCCAGAGGTTCCGCCTTGTCGTGGTAGGGGGGCTCTAGTAGCCGTGTCTTGGTCACCCACGGTGAAGCTAGAGGAACCCGGGGAGGGCCGCTCCTATGGGCTTTGCCTGCAAGCCCATGTTGGAGCGGCGTAGGTTGCGGGCCTTATGGGGGGTGCCGCAACTGAGGTGGGCCGCGGTGTCGTATGGGCGGCACCGCAGCTGAAAGATGGCCGCGGCGGGAGAGGAGTGCCGGTATGCCGATGCGGAGCTCTCCCTACCTTCCGCGGCCTTGACGGGGCCGCCACCGTTAGATGGCAGTCGCGGTGGGGCCGCAGGGGAAGAGGAGTGCCGGTATAGCGAGGCGCCGCTCTCCCTATCCTCTGCGGCCATAGTGGCAGGCGGCCGTAGTGGCAGGCGGCGGGCCCACAGACCTGACCCGTCGCAGGGGACCTTGGGCGTCCGGACACGGGGTCGTCTGGCGCCCATTGCACATGGTCTCCATGGTGGTAGCGGCACGCCATCCGTGTGGTGTGTCGTGAGAGGGAGACCGGCAACGGACGGCTGCGGGCGGGTTCGCGATTTTGTGCGAGAGCGTTCCCGCGTCCTACCCTCAAGCAGCTGAGGAGTTTTAGTGGGTTCGAGTCCCATATAACCGCTCTGTCTCCCCGTGTCAGAGCGGTATGTGAGGGCATTTCTCCACATAAAAAAAAAGCAGCAGGTACATTCGATTCTAAAATCGTATCGAACGAAACATCTCTATGTATTGGAAGAATATCCATGTCATCTAGACTTTCTTTATTGCACATATTATGCAAGACACAACATGCATTAATATTTTTTGCTGCCACGTCTGGGTGATAATGTAATACATGATGTCCTAATAAACATCGCCACCTATTTTTGATGACACCAACACGCTCTACGGTGTTACGAGCAGTGCAGTGTAACTTGGTGTAGTACTCTTCAGGAGACCCAACTGCCGCATCAACTTTCAAGAGTATATAGAGCTCGTTAAACATAGATTTTGAGATGCGATAGTTGGCATTCATCTCCCTCCGGCATTTTAAAGGCCTTTGTTGTGTACCGCATCACACGCCTCTTATTATTTCTCTCTCTTAAGTCCTTTCTACGAGCTTGCCGGAGAACAAAATATGCCAATGCCAGTCTAGCCATATTTATTATTATTATTTACACATTAGAACCCATCAATAAGGATAAAGTTACTGTTTTGTTATTGTATAACTGTCAATGTCTTTTTGATTTTTATATAATTCTAATGCAATATTGAGCTGCTAAAAAAGCGTCAAGAGTACCGATTTCATTCATAACGAATTTACACAATATAATTCCAATGTGGTATAGTTCAACTAATATCCGCTCAATATTAAAACAATATGTCGCTAGTATCACATTCACGAGTACGAAATCTTACAAAATGACATAAATTCAATTCCAATCGATTGGAATTATTTTCAAGAGTAAGCCAGAGCTACCAAAAACTCACTATAATCTTTTGTTCTATATGATCCCACTTAAATTAACTACTATAATAATAATTATCTACTATAATTCCATATTTTTCAAAATTAAACAACTAAAACATAGCACGATAGCGATACCTAAATATACGACTTACAATTGCCTTTGCTATGCCACTAGTAAACGAACTATGTATGTACACGTACGTATTGGTGTGTATCGTTAATTTAACAAATCGCGTCTATCCGAACTAAGATTTTACATGAAGTACATGTTATTGTTATTTACATATCCGAAAATGCTGATTGTAAATACGAATATTTCATGACAACGATGTAGGTCTGTAAATAACATTCTTTTTAAAATAAGTGCACTTCTGTGCCAATAGATGATGAGATGGATTTTGGACATAAAATCAATAATATTATAAACAAAGTCCTCCGCCACGTCTGTCTGTCGCTCTGTTCGCGATCAACTCAAAAACGAATGCACCGATTTTCATCCTGTTTTCACCAATGGATAGAGTGGTTCTCGAGAAATGTTTTAGTATATAATTTGTCAAGTTTTTGTACACCAACACGACGGCGAAACACGAGTAAGAAAACATTTTGCTTCTTCTAGTCCTTGACTTGATGACAAAGTCCCGAATGATGCCCTAACATTTTTTTTTGTGTAGGGCATCTCGCATCGTCATCCTAGTAGGTTGTCGACTGCTCAAACGGGCTTTCCTGTGGTTGTCTTAATAATTTTAAGGCCCCCAGCCAAGGCATTCAATTTATAAACTAAGCGACAACACGCTAAGAGGAAGTACCCTGTAGGGTACGAGCGTCGGCTTAGAGCGTCGCTGGTGGGAGGATGGAGGGGGATTTAAATCATTAGTATATTTAAGGGACTAATTTAAAGCTACAGGCTCAGCGGCGCGGGCTGGCCCGAGCAAGGGCCCGACCCTTGTGGACAACTACGAAGAAATCGCGATGGGCCTCGACGGCGAGGCCGAAATGACGGCGGTCTATTTTGTGTACTGTGCTGGTGGCCCTACTTCTTTCTTGGAGGAGGGTTATAGCGTAGTCGGGATAAGAGAGTGAATGCCTAGGTCGGCAAATCCTGCTGATCAGTGAGCGGGTAGACTGGGTAGCTGCCACGACTAGTTGGGGCGTTGGTTGGTGTACTTTTCAGCAGAGTCGAAATAACGCTTAGAGATGCGTTTAATGGTTAATGGGATTTTGAGGTCGAGGTGGAGGTTCTCGTTGCGAACATAGAACGGGGCTCACGTGGCCTTTCGCAAGAAACGGTTCTGAAGGGTCTGCATTCTATGGAGACGGCATGATTTTGTATGTCATGATGGGGCGTATGCACGTGGTGTAAATGCGCAATTTGCACTTGAGGGACAACTTGCTGCGTGCATTCAGGATAAAATGAAGCCTACCTTAAGCGAACGCAGTACGCGAACGTACCGTACTTATCTGCTCACCGAAGGTAAGATGTTTGTCTGGAATAATACCTATATTTGGCTTGCACTTCCCAAGGGATCGGCTTGCCGAACATGGTAATATCCAACACTGCTCTTATTATTTTTTATACTAAAATGTGTAATCAAAATTTGTTATTCTCTCATTAGTGATCAAGATTGTGCACCACTGCGGTCTAAATGTAATTAATGCGATGGTGATTAAGAACATGTTTAGGTTTAGATTTTTCTATTTCAATATTGCAACAATAAATTCTTTAAAAATTGCATCGTTATGTAAATTATAACACAAGTAGAATGTTGAGGAATCCTCCTCAACTTGCTGTGACATAGAGGCATCCCATAAGGCGGTATCCTTTCTCCTCTTTTATTTTCTATATTTATTATTCTGCTGTGCTTATTCTTAACGCAGTCATACTATCAAGCGAGGTGAAAAATGTGTCTGAGGCGATTAATAAAATAAATTAAGATTTGACAGCCATAAAGTAATGGTTCGAAACGTTTGGGGTTGACTACAACCCAGACAAGAAGTTGCATTATTATAGGAAGTCAACGTAGTGTTTGTAAGCTTAACTCTGTCATACTTCCTTCAGTCTTATTGGACGGACGGGTCATTCTATTCAATACCTATGTCAAAATCTTGGCGTGTACATCTTTCTGGTGAATCCTTGCTGGTGAAGTTTTATTCCAAGCGTTAGCCAATGCAACAAGTTTACTTGAACGCAGGTCTACTCAACAAACTTGACCATCTTCTAAATATCGTTCGTTGCTAAAATGTTTACCTATTCGCCAATGCTGATGCATTAACTATTCTATTTCTACTCTTCTTACCTTACTTTTCACTTACTGTATGTACGAAACATACCAAATATCTTCGTTACACAAATAATCGTCTCCTTCAATATTCTCGCACCGCTCCGACTTCATTTACCCTATCTTTTTTGTCCAATCTATATGATTGTGGAATGCTCTCTCTGTCGAAATTAGGATGGTGAACAGTTGGCACTCCTTTGTAGTGAAGATATGAAAATATTTTAATCAAACATTGGTGGGTTCCTCATAACTTTAATTTATTTTTATATTGTATTATACATAATTGTATGTGATGTGAAGATTTGTTTATAAATACATTTATTTTAAATCTCACTCTGAGCCACTCTGAGAAACTTATTTGTTATTCGTGGTTCGCTCTTTTATGTCAGCAGTTTGTTTCATGCTCCTTTTGTTATTTTACGTAGTCCTCGAACTTTCAGCTTCATGTCTTCAGAGAAATCAAGTTTTTAGACCATATTTGTAGTTTAGTCACTGGTCTTTGAGTTATCATTAAGATAAATTGCCTCAGAACTAAAGGTGTTTGAACGAACAAAGCTGTTGAACCCCTTCTTTATTATATCTACAAATTGCTCCAGAATTCTCTACTTGTTCTTCGTTAGATTATACGCCGATTCTTCGGTCTGAGGTTTAAAGGAAGTGTTAGCTTAAATGGTTGAACCCCATCAAGTTCTGAATCTCCGGAGTTGAGATCGTCTTAGATATGTTAATTTTTTATTTAATTAATTTTATTTTTGCATTTTTGAATGTAACAAGTTCACTGTGAGATTGTATAATCCTCTAGGGGGTTGAAATTCTTGCTTGTCATATGGGTCTGGTTATCGGCCATCTTGTAGCCCCACAAAAACATGGCTTCCTTACACACCATCTGAAATTATTGTTATTTGGTTAATAAATATTTTTTTGTTTAATCTACTGCCCAATAATTGGATTTTAATGTTTTTAGACTTCAAATTTGTATGTACGTTTGTGAGATTTGTTATTCCACAATAAGTTCTAAATGCCTGTACCGAATTAGATTTATGGAGTATCGTTAGAATCCTTGCATTTTCCGGGGTAACGTGAGCTAGTAAGATTTAAAAAAAGTAATGTACTAGCTGTGGTACACAAAAAGAATGATAAAAATAATTAATAAAAATACATATAAAAAGAATGCCTGCGAATGTGAACTACATACATAGTATCACACCTGTATTCCCCAAAGGGGTGGTAGATGTGTAGACTGTTGTATACCCACATTTCACCATTGCTGTTCTTAAGTCCCATGTAGTAAGTGGTGAGCCTATTGCCATCTACCGGACAAAATTCCGAACTCCGGGCTGATATTGAGAATTTCTAAAAAATCATAACACTGCCCGTGCTGGGAATCGAACCCTGGACCCCATGTATATGTCGCAGATGGATTGTAGAATCCGGTGTTTTACAAAACTGCTAGCTGATTTACAAAACAGTACTGTTTTATAAAACAGCTGAATGACGTTCAGCTGTATTGCCTTTGCGATACGTTTAACAAAACAGCTACCCACCTTTAGACGTAATGCAGAATGACATATCTACTGTGGGTTCGTTTGTTTATTGTATAGGTATATTAAATGGATAGACACCACTCAAGTAAAAAAAAGATACTGTATTCTGTTAAGACTTTCCTGGCTGGGTCGACGGACTTCTATTTTTGTGTTTGTAAGGTTAGAAAAAACCTACACACGAAGAGGATGACGAACCTAACCTAACACTCTTCGAACCTAACCTGTCCGTGTCGGGATACACGAAACTCCGGAGCTCGCTTCGCTCGCTCATGGATCAATTTCCTTTATTTGCTTTCATAATTCAGATATATTGTCGACTATTATAGTGGTTTAGTATTTACGTAATTAAAAATTTTCATCTTTTTTTTGCTATTGACAAGTAAAACATTTAACAGGTTACTATGTTTAAGACATACAGAGACATATGCGACAAAATTTCGAACTAAAATCAACAATCTGACAGTTCATTTCACACTGTTTTACATAATCTCTGATCGTTGACCCGCTGCATTGATAAACGCAAAACGTTCATTCAATTCTGCGTGTTATAGTTCAGTAATTATGTAAAACCGCTAAACGTCGTTCAGCTGTTTTTCATAACAGTACTGTTTTGTAAATCAGCTAGCAGTTTTGCAAAACAGCTGATTCTACAATCCATCTGCGACATATATATCATATATGGTATAGTGACCAACGAGGCAGTTTGTGTGAATTAAAAAGGAAAAACCAAGCCAGGTGAAGAATTATTATCAATACAATCAATACATCAATACAAATAAATATTGAAGTGACTGTAATGTCAAATAATAGTTTTTTAAGCTCATACAGTTAAATACACGATACATATGCCTAAAAATCTGGTTTTAAAATGTTTGTCTGTCTGTCTGTTTGTTCCAGCCAAAGACCAATAAAATGCTCGCTGGTTCCGGCTAATCTTCGAAACGGCTGGACCGATTCTTATAAGATTTTACTAGCAGGTAGCTGATTATATATGGAGTAACTTATGCTAATTATAATATAATTATACGCGGGACAGAGTCAGTTTTTTAATAAAATGTGATAATTGAAATGTATAATATACGGACTTATAAACGACGAAATTTTCTATGCTCGCTATGTCTCATTATTAATTATAAATATTGTTCATGTGAGTGCATAACACCCACATGAGTGTTAGGTAACCTTTTGATTTTGATGGGTCTGGCAGCTGCCCTAGCTACTTATTACTAGATTTCTTACAATGTGGTTGTAGTAGAACGGTCCTCATACATGCGTCTTAACCGTGAACGGACGCCATCAGTTGGGTCTTGTAATTTTCAGGTAGTGGGTTGGCCTAATTAACAGAGTCCGTAACGCCACATGGGCAAATGTTACAGAAGGGAGAAAATATTATTTTATTTTGTAATAAAAATGGTTAAACCATTGATGTTATATTATATATTCAAATGAAAAATTTCTTGTATAATCGATTTATTTTTATGGATAAGAAATGATTCTACTAGAAAATAGATTTGATTTTAAAACTTTTGCAAGTTAGCCTCAAACTCGTTCACCGCAAACTTCAAATTCAATTTGTGCATTAATTTATGTTGATTCTCAGTAACTGCAGTTGTAGACATACTTATATAATTACAACAGACCTGTATCTCATCAACATAATTGAAGTCCAGAACATTCTGCCATCTGAAAGGCACATCACGGGAGACGCGGTAGGTGGAACTAACATCGGCCACATCCACATTCGTATGCAACTTCAGGAAATCATCTACTGATTGCGTGGCACTAAGCCTTAGGAACTTTAGAATTCGATATGTAGTAATATTGGGCTGCAGTGCCAATTCTTCATAGCGTAACACCCTGCAATTTTATCAATTAATGAAAGAAGGGTAATACACGCGATTAATCCGGATAAAACTTGTTTTATTATAAGGATATATCTATATACAATAATAATTATAAATAGGTATATCACTAATGCTTGACACAGGGAATTACATTTTACAATCTTTATCATGGCTTCTTTAACCGTGCCATTGCCCCAGGGGCGTCACGAGGCGATCCACATAGACTGCCTGTCTGTGTCGACACGACCGAGTCAAGTAAGCACCAACCATAAAAATTGAGTTTTGTTGATAACTTGTTACTAGGCTACAACTAAACACTGGTACTTTTTGGTCACAGCGGTCGCAAAGGATCCGTAAAAAAATGGCTAACTCCCAAGGGCGTCGCAGTAAAAATAAGTTTGGGAAGTTAGGTAGGTAATATTCTCGTGATAAATTATAAAAGCTATATATTTTTAGTTAGTTAACGAAAAGAGGAATCAATACTGTATTGTAGGATACCAGAATATTAATACCTAATAAAAATGCGAAAGTTTGATTTTCACGCAATATCTACTGAAAGGATTTTAATGAAACTTTACAGTAATATAAGTTATACATCAGAATAACACATAGGCTATAATTTAAAAAGATGTTCTGTAAGTTTATGAGTAATGAAATATAAGGTCGTGAGCAGGATTTGAACCTGCGCCTCCCGGATAAATAATCCAGATAATACTCTGTTGTGTGAATTAGCAAAACATTACGTTAAGTGACAAGTAAAGTCGGAAAAAATCCTGCTATCTGCGAGCTATCTTGGCGTGCGCTGCGTTAACCGTTAGAGTTACATGAAGATAATGTAGGTATGGTGCGATTGTATTTCATAATGTATAAGTTCAAAAGAAAAAGCCCGTGTCTGCTTAAAATATGTCTACCTGTTATGTAGAAGAGATTATGACTATAATGGCTAAAAAAAACTATTTGTTGAAAGGAGATGCGGGAGAGGAATCAAGCACGCACCCCGCAGAATCTCATTCCCCACTCAAAAATACCTCCGATCTTAATTTTTCTGGTGGTGCCTCAAAGGCCCTTTTGGAAGTCGACGATAGGTCGGATGAAATAATTATTACGGGACTCCGCAACAATTGTGCTATGGGATGGGATGGAATTCCAGCAACTTTGTTCTTATTATTTAATATAATTGTCCATCTTATTGTAATGGAATGCAATAAAGAATTGAGTATTGAAATAAATACCTTCTCTGACGCATGTTATTAATTTGTGCTTCACGCATGGTACCTTCCCTAGGGTATTTAAACGAGCTGTTGTGCACTCAATGTAAAAGAGTGGGGACAAAGATAGTGTCACGAACTACAGACCGTTCTCAGTCCTAACCACCATATCCAAAGTCATAGAGAAAGCGCTCAACACTCGTCTAATTAACCTTTTAAATAAAAACAATATACTTGTACATAGTCCGCTTGGATTTAGACGAGGTACCTAGGTCGACAGAAGATGCGAGACTGTGAGACTGTTATAGATATGATAGATCATGTGAGCAGGACACTGGACTCTAGCAAAAAGTTTATACTCCAGGCGCTCTGACCGCTAAGCCATCTCGACCTCTGCTCACCACCGCGAATTCTACTTCCACATTTTAATATGTCTTTTGGCGAGGTCATTGCTATCTATTCAGTATATCCTATACAGGTGACCGAACCGACACAACTAACTTTGCATTGTTACGAAAAATTACCCCCTTTTAGCTGAGATCTGTTCCGATTTGCAATTATTTGAATACCCATACAATTTCTGAACGTCCCCTTTGAAAACGCAATTTTTTAGATGTTTATGTAAAGTAAAAAGCATGCGTGCGTAATAAGACTGAGTAAGAACCTAAAAGTGGTGCAATAAAAGCCACATTACGAGCGAATCCATTGAAAAATACCTTTCAATATTTATGTTCCACATTATTCTCACCAGTTTTAATTAACAGTTGAATACTAGATAAAGAAATACTTACTTACAAAGTATTTCTTTATCAAAACCATTACAAAATAATTATATTTTTAGTACCTACTTTCCGATAATTCACCTATAGCTCGTATTTTTTTAATAATTATGCAAACTAATGCTATAACCCAAAAATATATAAAATTTCATCAGAAATCGCTCAGCAGAAACTTTTATAAAACTAAATATTAATATAATTTAAATGGAAAAAGAATACGGTCGTGAGCACGATTCAAACCTGAGCCTCCCGGATAAATACTCCAGGCGCTCTGACCACTAAGCCATTTCGACCTCTGCCCACAATCGTGAATTCTTCTTTCACAGTTTAACACGTCTACACGGATTAGCATGCGTTAATGCTTTTCAAAGATTTATCTGTATGTAGTATTAATAGTTATAGTAGAACTCATACAGCATAATAAATTCTAAAATTTCGATTGTTGAATAACTTACATAAGTCTATTAGGATATTGCTGCAGTATTCTGCCTGCTGCCACATAGTCACTCATCATGTCAGCACAAAGTAGGGAGGGCTCCCAGCAATCTGGGGAAGGCTGGCAAAAATGACGATGATGCCTAGATTGCATCACACCACGAGGGTCACGGATCAATAGTATCACTTTCACATTAAACCTTAAATTTCAACGGTTATTAGAAATATGTATGTGGTTGTTTTATAAAAAAACTTTTTTTTAGCCTAGAACTTTACGTGGTCCAAATTATTTAAATTCTATAGATTATATAAGAATATTTTAAATAAGGTAGGTACTGTTTTCTTACATGAAAGGACAATTTTACAATTTTTATTGCAAAAAACAGGCATGATATTAAAAATATAAACAAATCTTACTCCTTATCTTCCAACAATTCCTGGATGAGCCACAATCTTAATCTTACAACCTTCATTGTATGAAAAGGAAACAGCTTGCATAACCGTGATGTGAACTCAGGGTCAAAACACAGTTTCTTATTATATTGACAATGGTCCCATAGTCTGGTGTTATGCCTAAACTGATACATGTTTTTACTTCCAAATGAAAAGTAATCATCCATACCATCATAATTACATTTTAACATATCTTTGATAGTGCTCATGGCTTGATCAGACTCCGGTGGCCCCCTTATTTGTATAATTTCATATTTAAGTAGAGGTTCATAATGATAGTAAGTGCATGGAATCGCAGTTATTATTTCACCAAGGAAAGTGGTTCCTGATCTCCATGTTGATACTATTAAACTTTGTAGGGGCTTTCCCCCTGATTCCATAACTAAATCTTTTAAAACATGAACACCAGATAGTTTAAAGTCATATTTAGAGAGATTTCTTTTGATGTGTGTTCGTGTTTTAATTAATACTTTTTCAACGTATTTACTGGTGTAGGACCTTTTGATGGCCGTACGGTGACCTGCATCATACCGACTTACAGAAAGAACTAGGAGAAAACTTAGACCGCATGCGAAGCATAGTATTGAGTAAATGTTGACTCCTAGAAACATAGCGCAAAAATACTTCGTAAAATAATATATACAACACATTTATATAATACGAGACCTACCAAAAATACTCACTATGATTTTTTATTGTATTTGATCGCATTTAAGTTACTATAATTCCATATTTTTCAAAATTAAACACAAAGACATAGCATGGGTAGCGTTAAGTAAATATAGGACTAACGAATGCCATTACTAAGCCACTAGTAAACGAACAATGTACACGTACTTATAGGTGCGTATCGTTTAACAAATCGCGTTTAACTGAACTAAGAGTTTACATGAAGTACATACCTACATATCCGACAATGCAGCTTGACAATACGGATATTTTATGAAAACGATGTAAATAACACTCCTTTTAAAACAGTGCACTTCTGTGCCAATCTTGTTATATATAAACATCTCGTGTCACAGTGTCTTTTAACGAACGCCTCCGAAACGGCTTAACCGATTTTTACGAATTTTTTGTGTATATTTGGTAGGTCGTAGGCTATTTTTTATACCCCTACGTGATTAGGGTGTCGCTATCCAGAATATTCATATTGGCAGAACAATGCTTGTGCTTCAGCTAGTAACTTATATTAGGTATTTTTATTATCTAAATACTAACTTCAAGTAGGCGAAAGGATCAATAATGAACAAAATCTTGTGGACACTACTATGATTTTGGATTAAAAACAAAATTTCTTTAGATTCAAAGCTGCAGTGGGGTGCACATTACCAAGTTTTTGAATACATTCAGCTCCGCAGCCTACGCACTCTATACTTCAAAATTAACTGATGTTGAAACTGCCAGATTAGTATATTTTAGTTATATTCATAGTGTAATGTCATACGGCATTTTGTTGTGGTAAAATGCTGTCGACATTCAAACTATCTATGTGTTGCAGAAAAGAGCTATTCGATCAATTTAGGACTTTAGTTGTAGGCCCTCGCCCAAACTACGGGATAAAAAAAAAAGTGTATTGATGATCGCATCTCAATATATTGGTGAGATTTTGATCGACATTAGGCAGAATATTCATTTACTCTTTAAGAATAGCTACATAGTCATAGTCTAAATACGAGGAACAACAATAAACGTGGGTGATATGGTCGCTGAGCGACAAATACCTACAAAAAAAGAAAATGCAAGGATGCTACCATCAACTAGGCCCCACAAAAACAGTACCCCCCTTATACAGATAAATCTTTGAAAAGTATTAACGCATGCTTAGAGAACCTTAAAGTTATAATTTTTTCTGGCCAAAGAATACGGTCGCGAGCAGGATTCGAACCTGCGCCTCCCGGATAAATACTCCAGGCCCTCTGACCACTAAGCCATCTCGACCTCTGCTCATCACTGCGAATTCTTCGTCCACATTTTAATACGTCTTTTGGTGACGTCATTGCTATCTATTCAGTCCCTATACAGTACCTACCTTATTCGTTTGTGTCAAACTTCTAAACTTCTGCAACAAAATCCCATACATTAATTCAAGATTTAAGCCTCGATAAATTGCTGACGCAGGAGTTCTGGTGCGGCTGCTGCCAACCCTAGCGGGCCCGATACCTTCCACCGAAGTAATTATTGTATTAACTTAATCTTGTAATTACTTTTCCGCTTTGCAGACTAAGATTTTTCTTGATAGGTGCATATAAATATACGTAGCGGTAGATATAATCGAAGAAATGGAAATTAAATGAAATGGGTTAACGATTCATGAAATTATGAATCGTTAACCCTAATTTTGCATGCATTTATCTCATAGGTACGTAGCAAAGTTTTAAGCAAGACATTTTTGTGATAGCTTACGATCGTAATTACCATCCATAAACAATGTATTAAACTCTACCTGTCAACTACTAATTTTTTTTTTTTAATATAGACTACTATTTTTCGATTCAGCGTATATTTGTCTTTTTTTCGAAATGATCTTTCTTAGAATGGTTTTTCTCAAAATATCCTATTCTCTAAATGTCCTTCTCTGAAAATGTGCCTTTCTCAATATCTCCTTTTCTCAAATTGTACGACTTGCCAATTTACAATCTTTCCAATAAACATTGTGAAATGCACGTCTAGCTTTGAACGCCACTTTGAACTGTAGCTTAATCAGTCACATTCAGATTCATTACTTTCAAACAAAACAAAATTCATTCTTATTAGTATCATCAGGAATTTGGACATCTCCGCTTCATAATCATCTCCTCCTTGTATAGTCAGTAGTTTTATATTTTATGTTGTGGTGGCAAGTCCCTACAATAAATACTTTAGGTGCTAATGATACACGTTACGTAATCACTCACATTTTATATTTTATTATACAAAAAGAAAATACAAATAATAATATAATGTCTGCTGCCGCCGATTGCAGCTGAGCGTCGTTGAAGACTGCAGTTGAGCAGACGAAGTACCGACGACGCTCAACTTTATTAAAATAGATGAAAGATTTTTTTCAAATATTGTTTAAATCGATGGTAGCAGATATTTTAGGGTCAGTTTTACTTCCTACTACGTTTTTATAGATACATATTTACAACTTCCACTTTCAATTCAGCTTCCGCTATACCTCTTTTGCTATTGCCATCCCCTATGTAGTGTAGGAAAAGACTGTGCACATACTGATATTATTTGTATTCAAATACAACCAGTCTTGTATCCTGTATTAATTAACTATCCGTGTTTGTGCGATCATTTTACTGTGTAATAATTAAGAGAACTTCTCTTAAAATTAGGCTGCTTTTATCATTAAATTACAATTAGGAATGAAAGATTGATCCAATTAATAACAATATTATAGAATTAGTACCTACTAACGTTATTTATATAATTACAGTATATATGTTTGATTAAGGCACATCACTAGACAAATAAAAACGATTGGTGCTGTTCGTAGAATAGTATATTCGAACCGCACCAATAGTGGTGCTCTTCGGTATAGTACGGTAGGAGTAAAACTTAAAAAAGAACATCATATAAAAGTAAAAATTAAAAACAAAAATACACAAGTAAAAACATATTTGCATAATCCATGACAGCACATAGACACTGCGGTAACTCAGAAAATTAATAGACTAGAACTAATTTTGAAACAGACTAGGTGTTCCAAATACGGCTTGGCATCAAAGATCAAGTATGATGCAGAGGGTATTGCGAGGTTATTTGTGGTAACATTCGTTCGAATTAGTACCGCCTCTTGTTGGTTGTTTTGGAGTTGAATTCTAATTCTTTGGCTAGAAGCTGTTCGGCCTCCTCCCGGGCTCGGGCGGCTTCGGTCCTGAGTTCTACGGGACAGGCGGCTACTTGGTCAGCTGCGACACAGGTGTTTGTCAACTCGTCGTAGGCGGTGTTGCTGCCGCAGAACAGTACGCGTGGTTTCAATCCAATGCAGAGGAAGTATTTCTGGCAGTTGCTTTCGGCTCTGGAAAAAAAAAATTGTTAGTTTTACCATGTTCTATTTAATCCAGTACTTATGGACTATGTGACACGAATATGGGATTAACATTCTCTAACCTACAAGCGGACCTGGTAGGCAGAAATTTTCTGGACTCCGACTATAGTTCTACCTGCCGGGTCTAACCAAAGCCAAGAACCACGCCGCTGACACCGTAGGTACGAAAAAAATGACATTTAAGGCGCGTCGCCATCATGATTACTGAGTCCGCGGGCGCAAACGCGGCACGCCGCATCTATGTTTTCTTTATAAACAAATGCCCCTAAGCTCACATACAAGAGCAGCGGCACGGGCGGGTGGCATGTAGCGCGCCCCTACTGCATCTCGACAGCGCCGGCGCCACCGCCGCCATATTTTAATTTCGAAAATGGGTTTCAAATATGAATAAACCCAAAATCTTCGCTCGATTTAAATTAATCACTTGTACAAGTACGCCTTCATCTTCTGACGACGACATGTTGGGTAAACTTAAATGTGCAAATGAAGTACAACCGCCCGCGCCTCGACTCTACACATAGGCTATACCACAACAACACCGCCGCCCCGACCCCGCCCCGACGCTGCCGCGACATCGCCTCGTGTTTAGGACGAGAAGTATTATTACAAACAGGCGAATAGCGGGATTTTATATAAAGATGTATTGAGTTTTTCTGTTAGGAATTTGTCAGTAGCAGCCCGGAGTTTGGAATTGTGCCCGGTTGATGGCAATAGGCTCACCACCTATTACATGGGACTTAATAACAGCATTGGTGAAATGTGGGTGTACAATTGTGTACACCTCTGCCTACCCCTTCGGGGAATACAGGCGTGATGCTATGTTATGATGCTATGTATTGTTGTATAATAGCTTGCATAGTGGGCATATCTCATGAATTTTGGTATATATTTATATTGACTAAGAAATCTGTATTCTAAAACACCTTATGTTTTCAAACAATCAATTATCCAATGACTCAATTCAGTTGTTATGTAATTTAAATAACATCAAATTAATATTAATTATAATTTTGTTTTTGTGGGGTCCGAGTGCACGACTGCTGCACAAAGAAATTTCGCGGAGACTGGTCGACACTTCGCGTGGCCAGAAGGTTGACTTATATCTCGGTCAGAGAAAAATCATTGCCGTACAACGGGGCAATCCTGCCAGTCTTCTGGGCACTTTTCTAGAAGACAGCGACGCGGAGGAATACTTTGACGCATGAGTAAATTTTCTTATTTTACAGAAATATAATTTGATTAATTTATTGTTCACTGTTCACTGTTCACTATGTTTCACTTCGAGTTTACACGACTAGTTTCAAATCGTAGGGAGCCCTTAGTTATAATATGAAGATGCCTCACGAAAGCTTATGCAAATATAATATAATTATTTTATATTTATTAATAAAATAAAAAAACAATTTAGGAGGCGCACGTTCAAATCCTGGTCACGGCGGCGTGTGTTTTGTTATAGAGGTAAAGATATTGGGCAGAGAAATTTTCTAATAAAAAACCCGCATTACAAACCAGAACCCAACCATTTGATAAGAAACAAAGATAACTACATCTACAGCTTTCAGTTTCACATTAACCTTGCACTTCATTAAAGCTGACGGAAGACATTTTTGCATTATAAAGCCAAAATATATTAATATCACGGTCAAGGAATAAATTAAGACTATTCAATATTTGACATTGCTGCGCCGAGGTCGGATTCTAGGAAGAGTATTATCTGCATCATCTCCCAGACCAGAAATAAAACAAGAATTTTATATGAAGATCTACAAAAACTGGTATGACAAGAATGTATAATGTAGGCACTATATTATCATACATCATAGGAGGACGCGCTAGCAAACCGCTGGTATTTCTAATAACGAGGTTATATAAGCAAGGTCACCGCTCATCTGCTGACATTTAAGCATGGGCTGACACCGACTGACCGGTCGCCTATTAAGTAACCTGTTCTGGGTATTTCAAGCTCTATCACTTTAGTAATAATGGCTTTTGTACATATATTATTACGGACTTATGTAATGCCTTCTTACCTGTAAAATCTGAAGCCTGCAGGTGGGCCGAGCTCTCTCGATTCTGGAACTTCAGGGCAACGGAACCCGAGGAAAGCTGAAAAATTTATCAAATCATTAGGTTATACTGAAAGCGAAACAGGTGTATTAGAATTGTATCAAGTGAAAATTGATAGTTTCGGGTCTCTAACTACTCCAACGGAAAACAGGCGTGTTTGTTTGCATATATGAAAGTGACGGTCATTTTAGTTGTCGGATTCTTAGTCAATAGTCTAAGACCTTCCCTAATAATTGTCATAATTTACACACAGCTTTCATATGTGTTAAATTCTTTCATAACACGAGCTGTGTGTCATAACATGTTAATGTGCGTTAAGACATCTGCTCTGACTGTACCAATAGAAAGGGATATAGATGAACTATTAGAAACAATATAATTTTTTTTTTTAAGAAATTATATAAGACCATCAAACTTCTCGTTACCATGAACGCGGATTTGATTAGAAATGCAAATGAGCAAATGATCAATTTCATATGAAGATAAACTAAAGTTATTATATTAAATGGAAAAAGAATACGGTCGCGAACAGGATTCGAACCTGCGCCTCCCGGATGAATACTCCAGGCGCTCTGACCACTAAGCCATCTCGACCTCTGCTCACCAGCTCTGGTCAGAGCGCCTGGAGTATTCATCCGGGAGGCGCATGTTCGAATCTTGTTCGCGACCGTATTCTTTTTCCATTTAATATAATAACTTTAGAGTTCGCTAAGCATGCGTTAATGCTTTTCAAAGATTTATCTTGAAGATAAACTAGTTTCTGAAAGAGTAAAACAGTGAAGGTCAGGTTCGTACCTTCGGCATCACAATCTTCGACCTCATCGGGCCATTCGCAGCGGTAGGAGGCAGAGCTCCAGGCGAGACCCTCGGGGCACGTGAAATCGTAGCCTACTCCGTTGACACAGTTCCTGAAGTAGCTGCAGTTGCGGGAGTCTCCGAGCTTGTAGTAACCAAACTGGTGCTCGCACTGTTCAGTTGGCTGAGCAGGCTCTAGAATAATATAAATTAAAAATTTGATTTGAGAGCAAAGTATCTACAACAAAAATTTTAAAAGTGTATGTTTGAAAAATAATGATGGCTGTCTTCCAGAGAAATATTCCTTATTCATCACATTCCCCATTGGTTTACACTTTTATTATTATACATAAACCGACGCTTTAATATGCTCTCCGACACACGGAAGGGTTGATATGAAATGAACTACCATACATAGATCAACTGAGGCAAGCGCAGATTAACTTCAATTGATTGAATAGTCATATGATGAATTCTAAATTAGTCACGAGCCCTTTTATTCTTATTGATGTGGAAGCAAATTGGTTCTGATATATATCTGAATGATTGTGCAAACCTGCCAAGAAAATAATTAATAAATTGAAATTATGATCAAGAGGTCAAAGGTAACATTCGAAATCCTAATACTTTTCGTAGCTAATGTCGTTAATGCATTACCGGTTGTAGAATCGTCGGAGAATGTCAAAATTATAAATCATGATCTAATAAGTAATAACTTTTTGAAAGTTATTTTAAGTATTGTTTAAAGTAATGTTAAATGAAAGGTATATTTAGAATTCGGTTAAAGTTGTTGGGGAATGGTTGCGCAAGTCTTTTTCCTTGACACTTTTCATAAACTCTGGTGTAATGGTATATTTTATTTCTTTTTCGCTTGCCCTTTTGAATGCACATTTTTTTTACTTGTATTGTATAGCTAATAAAAACCTTTAGCTAATTCTTTATAAGCGTCTTGATAAATGCCTTCCTCTGTCTACAAGTGTTCACTTAATTTATGTAACATGCAATAAATATTCCAACTTCGTACATTATATCAGAAAATAGAATCGAGTCTAAAATATTTCTACGTACATCTAAAATCAGGATGAGCAAGGTGGTAAGACGAATAAGATTATGTTGTTGGATAAAATGGTAAGCGATACTCAAGCTTTATGTTTCGGCGAATAATGATTTGCAATTTTACTTCATTGTTACGTCTACTGGGAAGAATCCAAGAAGTTCAGTATGAGTTTGGGGTATTCTAACGAATTAACCCAATGTAAAAATTGCATGGAGAAGATTATTGATGAGTTAAAAAATAAAATAGGGTAAAGGAAGACGGAATGCACGACATTTTTTCCAATCGGCCGCACAGGTTGCTTGGCGGCCCGAAAAACGCAATCTTAAGTTGAGTACCTAGTTACTATTAGTTAAGTAAGATAAATAATTCTACTCACGCAACGCAGATCGCTCAAGACAGGTTACTTCGTTGGGGTACTGGCACGGGTATGTGGTGAACTTCACGTCAGGGTTGTACCGCAGACCATCAGGGCACAGCTTCTCTTCGGATGTTCCATTCTACACAAAAAACAAAAATGGATTTCAGCATTGCATAGAAGATGATTTTCTTCTTGTTATAAGGTATATATTAAAACGCACATGTATCGCCACATCTGCCCGTAACCTTTTTGCGCCATAATTCATTTAATTCAGTAAGCTGAGGTGGATGGAACTGATAGTTGATTGCAGTATCCTATTAATATTATAGATGTGAAATTGCGATGTTTGTTACTCTCTCACGCAATAACTACGAAACGGATTTGGATGATATTTGACATACAGATAGTTAATAACATCGGTTAACACAAGTCGCGGGCAGAAGCTAGTGTTATTATAAGTGCGGTAATGCTGATGTCCATTCTCTTGACCTAATAAAAGGCACCAAGCAGTGCTAAGTTGTTATGACTAGATGTGTAATGTCATGGGTCAAATGAGCGTCATAGTCTTCGCTGGTAAAATGCGTCACTTGTGCATTTCTAAGTAGTTAAGTCTCAATAAGACGTCAGTACATTAACATAGTAATTTTATTGATATTTTCATAACCAAATCAGGCGGAGTAGATCCCTGACGGAAGGGTGAGTGAGAGTAGTTACTTGGAGTGTAGAAGACCAATGGTACTGTGCGTCGACGATATAGTCAGGGTTGTAGGAAAGTTCTGGACTGGCGCAAAACAGGGATGGATGGCGTAGATGGGAGGAGACGTATGCCCTGTGAATCATGATGATAATGACTAAGCCAGTCACAGCAATGATTAAAAAGAAACTTCCAAAAAGTTTTATGCAAATGAGGATATAAGTATAAATAATATCAAAAAAGATTATCTTGAAACACTGCTTTATGTACTGTTGCGTTTCATGACTATTTCCCATAAATTTAAAAAT
Organism: Xylocampa areola; assembly: GCA_935421205.1. Lineage (NCBI taxonomy): Eukaryota > Metazoa > Arthropoda > Insecta > Lepidoptera > Noctuidae > Xylocampa > Xylocampa areola. The sequence goes on from OW285201.1 coordinate 15,518,225, forward strand.
TTATTTTGATTTAGCAGTTACTTTTTAAATGAAACATTACTATCACAGTGGAGTTGACAAAATCGAAAGTATTTTATTTAAAACATTGTATTCTCGCCCATAAAATTCACAATATCCGTGTAGTAACACTTAATAATAGTCTACGAGTTCTCACATCACATTCACATCACGTTTAGCAAATAACGCGAAGTTTATTACCAGATTCAGTGATTATTAAGCGAATTATTCATGAGCGGAGACGCATGATTACACACAAAAGAATGGAACTTATGTCGGTGCGTGTAGGACTCATGTATTCACGACCTATTTTAAAAGTAAGATCAAGAGACTATATCAACGTATTATTAATACTTTCCCACATACGTGATTGTAGTTTTACAATATGCATAAGGGATGTATTCATATGAAAATTGATGTGTCTTGGATCAAAAATCACTTGAAGGATGGTTATGTACTGTGAGCTGTGTGTCCTTTGAGATGATTGATTCACTAATTTTAGATTGATTGGCTCATGTCACACGCATTTTTTTTGTTAGGTGTCCATAGTAAAATTGTCTCATTTTTAGCATTGAATAGATGTTGCCATGATGGTATTTTTTTTTTAGTTTATCTCTTAATCAGGTAGAAATAAAAACGATTGATTACGATCACCATAGCGTAACTGTATAAGTCATAATTTCGACTATATATAAAAAAATAGGCTACCTTATATACGAATATCTATCTCTATACCAAAATCATCAAAATTGGTTCAGCGGTTTCGACGCGAAAACGAACAGGCAGACAGAGTGATGTTCGCATTTATTATGTTAATTTGGATAATGTAGCTAATATCTTAAAAAGGTAACTTACAACGCATTCGACGTATCTGTCGCAGCTTCCTGGCACTGGGTACCGTTCGTTCTGTTCCTTGCATGGTCCGGCCGAGTTCTTGGGCGCCTCCTGGTATTGCTGAGTCTGCTGGATCTGTTGTTTCTGATTTCTGGAGTTACCGCCGTAATTTCCAAATTGAGCGACCGCTGTTGAGGAATTACCATGTGAATGTTGGTGCAGAAGAGAATAGTAAAGAATTTTTGGGCCGTTTTTTTTTTGTTTTGTAGATTATGTGAAATAGGAAAACTTAAAGATCTAGAATACTTAAGCTACGCTAGATTTTAATTAGCGTTAGATAACGTTATAGGTAGGATAACAAACTTTCATAACTCAAATTTTCTGTCCATTACTGGTCGAAAATTCAAAAGCCCTTAGATATTAAATACCTAATTTGACGTTAAATCTAGTCTTTAAAGTCTATCAACGAGTAACTACGAGGTTAAAAATTACGTTATATAAGAGAAGGTTATAATAGTTGAATTGGATAAGAATATTATTTATGAATAAATATATCACCATGACTTATTGTCTTAATATTAAGATATGCCAGTTACACTTATTTTGTGTGGAGCTGGAGAGTAAATAAAAATACAATATGACTATGAAGTCTTAGCAGAGATTATCCACGCCACTTATGTTTTAAACAGTCTGACAATTGAGATATAATAGCTATGAGATATATACATATATATAGACATGTTCTTAGACGTTAAATATATGCTTTTTTAAAAGTATTCAATTTGCATATAATTTGGGGTTTAAGTTTTATTTTGAAAGATATTGGTAGGTATCAAAAAAAGGTCAAAATAAAGCACTGACCTTACCACTAGTTACATAGTTAGTCACATCCAGATTGGTTTCGCAGATTAAAATGCGAAAGCGAAACGTGCGCTGGCACACCATCACATAAGCATAATATGTCAGGTCTTACATCATTCGCGAAATTTATGAACCGCAACAGTATTAGTCACTGTGCCAAATATTGGCGAGAGTACCCACTGAGAAATTATGGACGTTTGTCTTCATATTTTTTAACAAATTTTGACATAAAAGATGAAAACATCATGGATGTGCCTTCAACTGAGCAAAACTACTATAGTCCTCCATATATAGGTATAAGTTATATCGGAGTTTCGGCTACATTCAACGCAGCTCCTGCAGGAGTTTGCCCTTAATTCTAATCCTTAGCTAAACTTGAAGACATTGTGTTCAAAATATTTTGGTTTGTCACATTATTTTGGGTAGTGTGAATCAGATGAACTTCGTTGAAAAGTGTTGCGGACATTAGGAATGTCCTAAATCTTTGCCTTATGTTGTATTGAACAGGTTGTAGTAAATGCGTCATTATACCGTGGAGGTAAACCAATAATTATTATGTAACGAAGGATCAGAGAAGGCTTCTGTGGAATCGTGTTAAAATATGAGGATGTGTAGATATTTGCCGAAGCCACAAGGTCAGAAAATATGCGAATGGCTATAGTTGCATACCTTTATTAATTAATTTGAAATCAATCCAAGTTCACGAAGAGGTGATAAAACTAATTATAAAATTTCGATGTCTTACGTCATGTGGGGGTCAGTTAGCTGTTCGTGATGAAATACAAACTTTTCCATGGAAATGTTTATGCAAAATATTTCAAAATTCTATGCATCGTAAATAAGAGGCGTCATAAGTTCTGTGCTAACAGCCCATCGTTAGATAAGACTGAGGTAACTGTTCAGCTGTGTGAACTATTGACACTTAAACAATTTAACATGTCCTAATTTATCTATAATTTGTGTCAAAAAAACATAAGTAATCAGTATGTAACTGTCCCTAGATGACAAGAGTCTCTTTTTATACAGAGAAGTCATTAACTAGGGGATCATGATATTAAGCAGGAGGAAGGTCAGCAATCTCCTTCCGCATCTTATTTTCTTATAAAAGTTTACCATAGATAATTTTTTAGGACATTTAACGACGGATGTTATCGTAGAAAAAATAACATAAAGGAAAAGTCCCCGTAACCGAACGATGTGCGTATAACCTTAAAGATGTTGCGTAGGTATTTTCTATAGTTTCTTCTAACGAAATTATTATTGAATAAATTATCAACCCACTTCACTTGTTGTAACTATTATTTTAATTTGAGTTGATAGACAGGACGGGGATGCTCCTCCTCTTGACACGATCCTATATCATCACGTTTTACAATATCCATGGCCGTTTAAGAGGGTCAACTCTGAGAACTACATTAAACCGAAGTAGTAATGAAAAAGAAGTAACGATGTTAAAACTCTGTCACTACTTTATTCATTAACCTCATTATAAGATAAATATAATATAGAAGATTGCTCTAACTAACTAATACTCAACTAAAACGAAAAGTTATGGAATAGAGTTAAAAGAGCGTCTTCCTAATATAGAATCGTAAATACACGAGTTAATTCAAACGGTGGTTTAATTGTTCAATTAAGTAGTTAAGAACTTGAATCTATTGTTTACAATTTAATCTGTTCTATTGTTTCACCGAGAACTTGTTGGGGGAACAATTCCGTTTACTAATTAATTGTTGAGAACAATTTAAAATAACTTATTATATATATTTTTTAGGTTTTCAATGTGGTTCTAACTTTTAATACAGTCAGTAAGCTATATTAAAAGCTTATAGAATATTTATAAAACACGTTTGTTTATCACGAGGTAATTATAAGGAAAAGGCGTGATGTTACATTGGTAAGTAAGTAATTAATAGGAAAATAAGCCCATTAGACTTTGTGATGGTGAGATTATATTGCTTCCAACTTGCACTTGGTCGTGCTTATTACGTATCTAATTAAGTCATATTAATAAATTTAAACTATTTTCAATATTACATGAAGAGTTTTCCTAACAACCGTTTAGCATAATCAAATTTTTTTGTTAACTAATTTGATATCTTTTGATTTGTTTCATGAAAGTAAAAGTCATATACAAAAGGTTACTCACCGAAGCCGCAGAGGCACGCTAACACTATTAAAGTCTTGTCCATGCTGTATGCTACCCTGTACTGGCGTGCGCACGAGTGTGGCTAAGGTATTGAATGGGCGAGCTCGACCTTGGGGACACTCCGAACGATGTCGACACCCGGGCCATCTCCGCATCTCGAGGACCCGAGACGGTACTAGAAGTTTGACGGGTTTCAACTCGCTATCGATTTAGATGCGTATTTTTTGTGTTAGAATATTATAATTTATTATTAACAATACTAATTAGTAGGAATAATAATAATTAGCTAAAAGGTCACGGCCTTCTATTTCGACTGGAGCGCACCGTACCTGCAACAGGCAGGAAAATTCACTTGAATAATTATATAAAAATTACTGCATCTTGATCAAATTATTCTATCAAAATTGATTACGAAATCAATTGGAAGTATTACTAAGTAGGTATTGTAGTATTTTTCACATTAGGATTTTTTCCTGTATTTAGGTGCCTTTTAGCACCTAGACCCGGAACAATTAATGTATAGATACGCACATGACTTCGAAAAGTCAGTGGTACGTGCCTTGGATTTGAACTTGTGACCTTTGACTTGTCAGTCCAACGGTCATACCACTAGGCTATCACTGCTATCGTTCAGTGATAAGTTCCATTGATAAACTTCCGATTACGGTGAACCAGGAAAGATTAGAGATACAAAATATTACAAAGGGCCAGAATCTATTAAAACAAATGCATATATTTTTAATGAAACTGCTGTTCAGCTGTGGCTTCTTATGGATCTGCTTCTGATCAGCCATGAGGCTTAGAGCTAAGACGATGATACTTCATTTATACACTACCTACTAGCTGTGCCACGCAGTTTCACCCGCGTATAATTATATTTTAATTAGAGTTAGAGAGTATATTAAGTTACTCCTTATAAAGTCAGCTACCTGCCTGTAAAATCTTATCGGGATCGGACCAGCCGTTTCGAAGATTAGCCGGAACAAACTGACAGACAGAGTTTTTTTTTAAATCGGTAGACCTAGGTATCGTGAAAATAACTGTATGAACTTAAAAAACCTATTAATATGACATTACAAACAGCAGACACTTTAATTTTAGTTATTTGTATGTTGATCGTTATTATTTGTAGAACCCCTTGCGGGCTGTACTGTACGGCACTTTGGCCCTGGGTTAAATGCCTACATTTTAGTATTTCTTCATGATTACCATGTTTTATCTCAGCAACCGCTACGGATCAAGCAATGAGAATATTAAGCTAGCTTTCTTATCACCCTGCATTATTATCAACGTATGAAAAGCTATTTGGTTTAAGTGAAATTTCTGTACGTTTAAAAATAAACCCTATAAAGCAAGTATACTTATTCTTTTATAGATGAAAGCAATTCCTAAGGAATATTTTCTTAATTCGAAAAATATCGCTGTTTCTTTTTTAATTAAACATGGATCTACGTTCGGCCACCAACTCGCCTGATGGTAAGCGACGGTGTGGTCGAGGATGGAGCACGTATATCCGGAATAAATCTATTCACTCTTAAGTAGAGTGGATAGATTTGAGGAGTTGATGCAACTGCCCAGACCCTCTGCCACAACGTTTGCACCGGACTACAACCCGACACGACTAGGTCGCTTCACGGCATGGCTTTGTCCGGTGGGTGGCACCAACCGCGGCCGAAGCCTAAGCCGAAGCCGAAGTGTTGTATTTTGCACCACCCAGGGGCAACGTGTAGGGATTCGATTTTAAGGGTGCACTCTTACGGACGCGGGCAACTCAGCCCCCCAAACCCAAATAGCCGTTCAACCGTCCTTATATTTTTTTTCTTTAATCTATGATAGTAATAGGTACACTGGTATATGAGAAAAAATTATGGCGTAATGTACATAACGCTTGCCTGCTTATTTATAATTACTTGGTGCTACTGCTTGCTAGAGATGATTTAACAGCATTATTTTTTATTGCACAATCACACAATGTAGTTAGAATTAGTTGTAAGCCTATAGAACCCTGTTGGATCATATTTTTTATGTGACGTAACATGATTTCTAAATTTTCCAAGAAGAAGGGCACCTACCTACAGCTGTAAGTTTACTAAGTAATACTATTATTGAGAGAAAATATTACGTCGGGATACTTACGCAATATCAGGCCTATTAACCTTTCGCTACTTACCGACTATAAAATGACTGTCAAACGTAACGTGTTAAGAATGCATACCGAAGCTATCATTCTTCAACATAAATAAGTACATAGTAACGTAAAGTTATAATATTAAATGGAAAAAGAATACGGTCGCGAGCAGGATTCTAACCTGCGCCTCCCGGATAAATACTACAGGTGCTCTGACCACTAAGCCATCTCGACGTCCGGGAGGCGCATGTTCGAATCCTGCTCGCGACCGTATATCTATACTTTATGAGAACAATAAAGTATGTGAAAATACTTTATTTCAGCTATTTAGATTATTTAAGGTTTCATTATAATATTTATTACAATAATCAAAAGGTTTAAAGAAGTTTTAACTAATCAGAACAGAATCAGTAACTGATCAGAATGCAAATGAATAAAACTGGAAAGAATTATAACCCAAATGTAAATAATACTTTATTTTTACACACTGTACTTTATTTTAAACCTTAGAAAAGTAATTATACCTTATTTGATAAAAAAAAGATGGCAATCATAGCCACAGAGTTGTATCTTTTAAATCGATATAACTAGCTAGTTGATATTTTCCTAGTAGGTGTTATTATAGCCTCTACTAAAGCAAATAATAAAACAAAGAAAATGGTTATTTACCGCTGGGATTAAAATTAAAATACTAAATATTCGTTTTTTTTTTGCAAACAATATTATTAATAATTATGAGATGATTATTTACAAGGCCATCGCAAATAAATACTTTTATTCTTCTGGTCATAGATGCAGGACCGGTTTTTAAACACAGTCAAAAACCTCATTCCTAAAAATTATTGAGCCTTACTTTTTTACCTTTTTTATAGTGAGACTGTACTTAATGGGTTGGTTATGTTACAGTTATATTACTAAGGTATGTATATAACAGGTATCCTGCCAGGGGTTGCGGGGAGTGTGCATGCAAGGCCGTAGCCACCTAACCCCCCCGGCTATGGGCATGTCGGCAAGGACTAGGTAAGCCCGTGTGTGGTTTTGAGTCGGTAGAAGCGCGGCACAACGCCCATGACCATTGGTTGAAGGAACCGCATCTGCGTCGTAATGACAACTATGTTAAGTATGTATTAGAATGTCATTCTACATCGATATGGTCATTCAGTCATTCTATAAATTGTAACTGATTGTAATGTAACACACGTTATTTAAAAAAAATTATTACGTCATTCACTAAAGGTCGCGGATGAGTAAGTGAAGGTCCTGGGAACTACAAAATGATAAATAACGAGTTTAATGGTTTTTTTTAAATGTTGTTTCCCGTCCCATCCCATATGTTTAGGACGAATATGATGATCAGAGCGAAGTGCAGGAGAAAATGCGGAAAGCTGGTCCAACTACAATGTGGGATGCACCTAGGAAAAGAGGGATATCGAGTTTTCGACTGACCCGCCGACTGCCTCCGCTACTAACCTTTTAGCCTAACCCGCTTAGGTACTACAATTGGACACTATATAGTTATCTACCGACATTCTCATTGCATCATGGCATAAGGAATGACTAGCGAGATTTGATGGAGATGTAGGGAAACAAAAAACATGCTGCGCCGACCCTAAATAATTTGGGATAGGGGAAGGTAATCATTATGATAGGTAGGTACAGCTAAATCTTCGAAACTTATTAACGTATGCATTGCGTATGCGTATAAAATGCATAGCGGACTCTAAAGTTATTTTGTGGAAAGAAATTCCGGTCAATTACGGACTGAATATGACAATGACGTCACCAAAATACTTATTAAAACGTGGAAGAAGAATTCGGGGTAGTGAGCAGAGGTCGACATGGCTTAGCGGTCAGAGCGCCTGGAGTATTTACCTGGGAGGTGCAGGTTCGAATCCTGCTCACGACCGTATTTTTCTTTCCACTATGATTTATTATCATGACGATTCTCACTAGGGCCTCCTGAATGACATTATTGGAGTCTAGGGTCGGAATACGTGTTTAATTAAACATTATATAACTAAACCAAGCTTTAATCTTATAGCGTGATTCATTACTATAGAAACGATTAAATTTCAATTATGTTTCCTATACTTTTTGCTGAATGAGCTTTTTGATAATTAATTGATGTTATCGCACACTTGTTATCGTAAAAATAAACCATTCAAGTTTCCTGTAGCAGCCATATTAATGAAAAGTTATGTAGTAATTAATTTGGAGGTTTTTACATAGTTTCTTAGCTTTTGAACCTACCCCAAGTTACAAATTGGAGGATTTATAAAAAGCAACGGTAGAAAGTAGAACGATAGCAATCGAGGCCAGATTTTATCACAATTACTTTTGACTATGAGTACTGACAGAGAGCAAACAAATTAGGTCTAAGTTTATAACCTATCTTTCGAACGTTTGACCGACTATTAAAGAGTTGGAAGCTCAATTTAACTGCAGAAGTGGCATTGTACCTAAGTCTACAAAACATATAATAAATAAATAATAATTTATTTTACACATTTAATAAAGACTTTTTCATAAAAAATTAACCGCCGAAAAAGCGATAAACTGAAATGTGAATAATAACTAAGTGTAATTAATTTTAAGTCAGCGCCGATTCCATGTTGCGTTTGATAATAACTTTAATTTATTGATCTTTGTTGATTGATTTGTTTGTATAGTAAGAGATAGGCTGTATTTAGGGTGGTATATAGGTTATATATAGTTCGAGGAGATACTATAGGTCCACCACAAACCTATCTATTACGATATTTGAGCCTGCATGAACACGGAAGATGACTGGTGACATCTGCAACCGCAGGATGCCTATCAAAATCAAGGATCTAATAAAATAAAATAAATATATAAAATAGAAATTCAAGTCACGGGCAGATGCATCATATAAAGTTATAATATTTTGTGGAAAAAGAACGCGGTCGCGAGCAGGATTCGAACATACGCCTCCCGGATAAATGCTCCAGGCACTCTGAGCTCTAAACCATCTCGACCTCTGCTCACTACCGCGAATTCTTGTTCCACATTTTAATACGTTTTTTGGTGACGTCCTCTTGCTCGGCAATCGCATTCGGGTGATGGGGTGGAGAATTTACCCTACCGAAGATTCTTGGGAAGCCTGGAGGCACCTCTTCTAATATAGTGGGACTTTCTATATTGATTTCCCGAAAATCTGCCTAGCCTTTTCCCAATAACATTGGGGTCAGCTTCCAGTCAAACCGGATGCAGCTTAATACCAGTATTTTACATGGAGCGACTGCCTATCTGACCTCCACAACCCAGTAACTGGGTAACACGAAATCTCGTGGTATGACTGGTCGTCAGACTTTCAGGCCTCTGACTACCCGTAACGGCTGTCATAGATCTTAATTTGACAACCGGGACCAACGGCTTAACGTGCTCTTCGAGGCACGGAGGGGTCTCGGTATGAAATGATGGTCACCCATCCACAGACCGTCCGTGGCAAGCGCAGCTTAACCTCGACCGATCGATCTGTGCGTCTGTTACTTAGCCATGAGCCCCACCATATTGATTTCCCGAAAAGCACAACAAAAATTTAGTTTTGAATACTTTACTGTGGAAATAATATCTGCCTAGCCTTTTCCCAATTACATTGGGGTCGGCTTCCAGTCAAACCGGATGCAGCTTAATACCAGTATTTTACATGAAGCGACTGCCTATCTGACCTCCACAACCCAGTAACTGGGTAACACGATATCTCGTAGTATGACTGGTTGTCAGACTTTCAGGCCTCTGACTACCCCGTAACGGCTGTCATAGATCTTAATTTGACAACCGCGACCGATGGCTTAACGTGCTCTCCGAGGCACGGGGGGTCTCGGTGTGAAATGATGGTCACCCATCCACAGACCGACCGCGGCAAGTGCAGCTTAACCTCGATCGATCGATCTGTGCGGCTGTTACTTAGCCACGAGCCCCTCAATACTTTACTGTGGGAGGATAACTAAATAAATAGAACGTCTCGCTGTCTTCCCCAAAACGAAAAAACCGAGAACAAACTGAGGGTAGGCTATAGAAGATGTACAGGATTGAGGAGGATCTTATTTTAATTCGGTAGACTGGTTTTGGTGAACGCATGGCTAAATGAACAAATATCTTGGCTTAACAAACTGTTTGTCAAGAGATGAACCCGATTTTTTAACCAACGAATAAAAGAGGAGGTTCCCGATTTGACGCGTATATAATAAAAAAAAAATGTTACCCCAATATAACTAATAGCTTTTTCCAAAGTGGTCCGATTTGATGATTCCATTTATTGAATAGAGGATTCTTCCATGTTGGTCCCATATAAATTTCACCTCTAAAGTCCACCCCTAAGGCTGGATAACAGGAAAAATAAGGGATTGTCCATATGTCAACCGATTCAGTTGAAACTTTGCATTGTATGACACTGCTGCAGTTTCCTCCGTTTCCTTTTTCAGTGATTTTATTTAATGTAAAAAAAGTTTTTTTTGTAGTGATCAATTCCTATCACGAACGTCGTGTCGGACCCGACTAAAACCACCTGAAAACTATATAGTCATTCACTAACCTTTACCGAGATTCTGGGGTCGCAGATGTGAAGAGGTAAACCAACAAATATATTTAGCCGGTAGTCCAGTTTACGTAGGTACTACACACAGATTAGGGGAAAGTTTTGATCGCTGAATACTTATGATAAGTAAAATATACTACCGCCTACCGGCCGAAACGACTGAACTGAGACCAATGACCCCGTTGCCTTTCCTTGTAGATCCACCACTTAAAGGAAAAGATTCGACGATGTATAAAATATTTAAGATTTTTGAAGTGACAGAACTTCGTCCTTTGAGGACCAATGACCATTTACCCTTCGGAGAATCCGCAGTTCAGGTAAATGCATGTTTTAGGGTGACGAAATGAGTGTAGTTTTTGTTGTAGATATACCACTGCGATAACGAAAATATCAGAGTCAATGTATTTAAGCGAGACAGAATTTATGACATTGGCTTTAGCAATAACACTCGTTTTTCTATTTATTTATTTGGGATATAAAACAGTAGAACAATATTTATTACTTAGAATATTACATAATATGCTTATTGTACTACTAACATCATTCACTAATTATTAATTAAGTTATGCCATGCGTTGCAATAAATTAAAAACAGAGGAAAGGAAAGTACAAATATAAATTTCATTAACTAGAAGTGGAGCTTAAGGATTCGTCTACACATTTCCTAAATGCTGTAGTTGAATGGTTAATTGAAACATTGTCTGGCAAAATGAAACTTCCGTACCTACACATTAGTAGTTAAGTGAATTATTATAAGTAACTTGACTGCGACGTTAGTCTAGTGGTTCCAAGTGTGACTGCTGAGCACGAGGTCCGGGGTTCAATTTTCGGGTCGGGCAAAGTGTTATGGAATTTTTCCGTTAAGAAATTCTCAATAGCAGCTCGGTGCCAGGTTGATGGCAATAGGCTCACTCCTATTACGCATGGGTTTAATAACAGCATTGGTGAAATGTAAGTGAACTGTTCACACCTCTGCCTACCCCTTCGGGTAATACAGGTAGGTACTATGGAATGTTTATATGGTCGCCAAGCAACGAAATCCTTTTAAAAAGTAAAAAATTAAGTCATAAATGCTGCATTACGTTTTGGCGATTCTCTGCGTTCGGTCTCGAACTTAGAGGATCAGATGGGAGACGCCTTCTGGCCAAATATCGAACAAATTTGTACGCCACTTTCGGCGGGGGGTGAGGTAACACACAAGCACAAAAGAACTTGTACTAAAGCGAAAATAGCTCTCGCTATTACATTAACAGTATTAAAATACATACAAAAACAAAACACAAACAAAAAATTGTGTTACATGCGATTAAAATCGTGTATTGTAACCATACTGGTAAAAGGTACCTTTATATGATTGGGAATCATATGCCAGTGGCGAGAGGGGTACGCCCGCTAAAACTACTCCAGTACTAATTCCTTCAAGGTCTCGATAGACAAACTCGCAATTTTTTTTGGATATAGTTGATTGGTTCAAAAAAATACGATGTCTGGTACTTAGTGGTCGTACCAGTGTCTCCCCGGTTTAATAAAGCGTCTAGTGTTCCAAACCGGGACGTACTAAATAACCAAGTTCAAAGCCAACTACTTCAGGCAGTATAACAAAAAAAAAACTTCGACATCAGTCAAAAGCAATTCTACTACTATATCGCTATTCAGGGACTTTGTAGAACATACCTTGTCTTTGAAATATTTAGACACTTTGTGTATGAAACTATGGAACACTTGTTTATTGTCAATATTTGTTATCAAGAACAGCTGTCTTGAGAAATTGGTAATGTAATGCATCTATGTCAAACAGAAAATGTATTGCACTTTAAATAGGGTATCATCAATACTAAGCGCATGTTTAGAATACATAAGCAAGTCGTTTCCTTCACAATATTTATTTTCTTACAATAGGTATTAGAAATGAATACGTGCTGCATTGAAAATAGATATTGGCATCATGAATATACATTAGATTTAAGTATGCTGCTAGTAAAACAGATATATATTCAAGTTATCTTTTTCTATTTATGGTATGCTGGGTACCCCAAATATTTATAAAAGTAACTACTGGAGGTGCATGAAATGGTTACGGACAGACAATTTCTTTATTTCATAAGCGTTACCTAGAAATAATTAGGAAAACAAAAAACATTAAATATTAATAATTATTATATAACATTATTTAATAATAAATAAGAACCTTTTTTTGCAATATAACTTTCGTGAGACACATTCAGAGTAATTATTGTTTAACGGTTATTACTCACTTGCATTCTTCGGGAGTTCGACTCGCGACGTCGCTGCGGGCTCACCTCATGACTAAGGGCTCCGCTAGAGTTCGAAACTAGTCGGGCAATCCCGAAGAATGCAAGTGAGTAATAACCGTTGAACAATAATTATTTATGATCCCATTTAAATAAGACTTAGATACCTGAACATTTTTTTTTTATCTAGGCATCTCGCATTTTGTCAGGGCATTCTAGGAGGTTGTCGACTGCTTAACCGGGCTTTCCTATGGTTGCCTTAAAATTTTAAGGCCCCCAGCCAGGGCATTCGACTTATAAACTAAGTGACAACACGCTAAGGGTACCCCCTGCGGGGTACGAGTCTCGGTTTAGGGCGTCGCTGGTGGGAGGACAGTGGACTGGCTAGATCGGATTCAAATTCCTGACCCCTAAATAAGCACATGCTCTGTATCTTATAATGAATTGAATAAAATGATCTATGAGAGAAAGAAGTTTTTACGGAAACCTAGGGTCAGCAGTGGACCGCCTAGAGTGCGCATTAATTATTATTATATTTCCTTTGTATTTTGTATTTGTGAATACATATTAGGTAACAAAGATACAATATATATTTTAAAATATAATAAATAATAGTTTAAAAACTGAAAAACACGCTTTTGTAACAAGTCGAACTAAAAAGTAGAAAGAGAAAAAAAAATATAAATGTAAAAACTAAATAGAGTGACTATGAAAAAAAAAAATGTTATCGTATAAAAGCGGTGCTCGATGTCAATTGTTCTAAATTTTTAATTGAAGAAAATATCTTATGAAGCACCTACCCACGATTTTTTACGATAAAATGTTTCATACTATTTTGTTTTTGCATTTATAGAAAATTATTTTCAACTTTTTAGTTCGACTTGTTACAAAAGCGTGTTTTTTAGTTTTTTAAACTATTATTTATTTTTCATTTGATACCCATATCGCGAGAGTGCATAAAAAATGAATAGTCCGTCATGTTGGATTTAGAGTCACATTATTTTATTTTTCGAATTCTTCTCAGCAAACCCTTTAATTTTATACCCATATCGCGGGAGTGCATAAAAAAATACTAGTCCGCCATCTTTGGAAGTCCGCCATGTTGGATTTAGAGTGATGTCATTTTATTTTTTGTATTCTTCTCAGCAAACTCTTTAATTTGATACCCATATCGCGGGAGTGCATAAAAAATTACTAGTCCGCCATTTTTGGGAGTCTGCCATATTGGATTTAGAATATTTTCACTTAGCTCACTATGTATTGTCATCCAAACTCAACGTGTATGCAAAATTTCAGCTCAATCGGAAACCGGGAAGTGGGTCAAATTTAACTTCCAAGATTTTCTTACATAGTAACAGGTGAAGCTAATAAAAGCGTGTTAAAAATATCAGGTCACCGTAGGTCGAAGCTACCAGTAGTAAGGGCTACAGAGAGAGGAACCTCCTGACAATCCGCGCCTTGTCAAAGACTACTCCTTTCTGGATCAAGCCCTTGACCCAGATGCCTAACGAGAGCCTTCTAAGGTGTATGTCCAGGCTATTGGGTATTAACCTATTCATTATTTTTATTTATTACGACATGGGATAGGAGAATCTTAGAAATATTTTATCTCACGTGCAAAGCCACTATATTAATATTATTATTAGACGTAATCATTATAAACACGCAGAAATCCACACTAATAGACTCTTAAAACATGCGACATTTTTCAATAACCTCTGAACTTATTAACATGGACAAATCATTTTTTTTTTGTTCCATTTATCTAATGTCAAGGACAATATTCGAATGGAATTAATCTTTAAAAGTTATGGCTTTATAATCTTTTTTTAATTACTTACATAACATAACATAACATAGCATCACGCCTGTATTCCCCGAAGGGGTAGGCAGAGGTGTACACAATTGTACACCCACATTTCACCAATGCTGTTATTAAGTCCCATGTAATAGGTGGTGAGCCTATTGCCATCAACCGGGCACATTTCCAAACTCCGGGCTGCTACTGAGAATTTCCTAACAGATAAACTCAATAACACTTTGCCCGACCCGGGAATCGAACCCGAGACCTCCTGCTCAGCAGTCGCGCTACGGACCACTGAACCAACGAGGCAGTTTAATTACTAGTAATTTAATTATGTAAGGCCATCAGCACAAAAGTGCCTATCTCTTTCGAGACATAGGTAATTGATTGTAATTGTCTCAGAATAAGATAGGCCACTCTTGCGCTCACGGCCTCTATCTACTTAATCTTTAACCAGTTTAATTAAATTGGTATTGATGGTGTTTTGTTTTATTTATTTAATGAAGAACAATTCTACTTCGCTTTGTGTGTGACATACCTAAATTTCAGCTATCGCTAAAAGTTAAACAGCCAATAATCCTGGAAAGCCGACAGCGATTAAATATTACTTAATGGAGGCACAGAGTGGTTTATGTAGGTACCTAGAGCTGTGATAAAAAGGAGGTAGTAAATGGAAAAGGTAAAGGCACAAGTTGAAATGTGAGTGGTTATTTATGTTAAACTTAGATTTTACTTCATTACTCTTTGCCTAAGAACCTTTATTTTGGAACGCAATATCTTCTCTGCAATTAAGTTTGATCATTGGCAGTTTTCCGCTAATTGTTAATTCGAAGGTCTATAATATAAGGGCAGCCTTTATATCAGGGATCGTGATAGCTAGTTTTACCTTAGACGATCAATATATATGTATTTACATCCTTGGAAACTGAAATAGGAATAGACTTATTCCTATTTTAGTTTCGAATATGGTCGTCGTCTTAAGGCTAGAGAAAGTTTACCTAAATAAAAATATTTTAAGAGCTCTTCTATATAAACTAACTTGGGGGCAAACATACTACCTTATGACATCCTCAATTTTGTCTTCAACAATTGTAAAATAGGTAATTCTGCTCTCTTCGCTATAGCTCTGGATAGCAAAATTGACGTTGCAGCAATTGCTACGATATATAGGGCTAAGAACTTAGTTGTTGTACCTGTGGCGCTTCCGAAAACGTCTAAACCACTGCTTATCAGCCGATGCCAAAAGTTTTACTAACTTATTCTGCCGTCTAAAATATTTTCCTTTTAATTTTTCTCTATCATGTTTTATTGCACTGCCAAGTCGCCAGTACCCATCATAAGTGAGATTTTTTGTACTCCATGTCGAGCCACTTATTCATCATAACTTCGCCATATTTCTCATGACATCCTGTCGAGATGTCATCCTTATTATGGTTCGTTTTTGTCTGAATATATCTGAGGACATATAATTTTGCGGCAAATACGGTAAAACCGTAGCAGCGCCGGCGCGATGCCGGTCACGTGCCGTCTACCTGGATCAACTTCCTTATCTGTCTCGTGTCTGAGGTAGAGTAACCATGAAAATGCTGCTAAAATAGCATAAATATTATTTCGTGGACAGTATTTGGATGTTTCTATTCAATCTTAAGTGTTGAAGCATTCATAGATTGTTATTTAGGTGTGAATCGTATTCTTTTTGATCAAAGTAATAATCGAGAGACGAAGAAAAGAGGTTTGTATGCGGATTAGATTTTAAAAGTAAGCATTAGGTAATCCTTGTTACACCTATGTGTTAAGAAAACTATGTTTTTCTATGGCGGTAATTGCACGCCCGTCTTTGACAAATGTAGATAGATAAAATTGAAGAATATGGCGAAAATATACAAGTAAAAGTAATAAAATAAAATATTATTTGACAAAAAGAACCGACTCCCAAAAACTCTTTGCTATGAAAAAATGCACAATGTTTTTTTTTGTTAAACATTATTGCTGTTTAGTGAATCTTGCGTTCCGTAAATCATTTATCGAAAGCGAATACAGGTAGACCTATTAAACGCGCTACCCGACATTTTAAAAGAGAGTAGTGGAATGCGTAAAAACAGACTTTCAAATGCGGGCTTACACTAAAAAAGTACAATATAGCAAAAAATAAATGATATGGAGTTCCGGTGCCTACCTTCCGGTTTCATCGTCATCATCTGATGGTGAATCTGGAAATAAATATATGACGGAGTTCTGAGGTAAAAAACATAAAAAAACAACCGAATTGATAACCTCCTCCTTTTTGGAAGTCGGTTAAAAATAACGATATTCCTCAGAATCCTCAGTATAGTCTAGTCGTGTGGTTCACCTACTTCAGTCCTCCACTACCCAATTTGTATTCGCGGCGACACATGTCTGGAATGTTAGCGTAATTTGGGATTTCACAGTTGTTGATTTATTCAAAATAACATTTTCAGTATTTATCACGAGCTAGTGCAAATTTTAAAATGCACTAAAGTACTTTTTGTATTTTGATTTGTAGACATGTATCAATTTTTGTGTATTTTTAAGGCAGTTTTTTTTTTGCTTCATTCATAAATAGAAATAGCTTAATTAGTAGCATCATGCTCTGCGGCATAGCCAGGGTTAATTAATATCGATGAATTATATCTTAAAATGATGTACTTCTAACATACATAATGTACTTAAACCAATATTTCTGTACATATACTTTGACTGCCTCGTTGGTCTCGTACTCGCAAGCGCGGCTGCTGAGCGTGAGGTCCTGGGTTCGATTCCCAGGTCGAGCAAAAATTTTATTGGGTTTTTCTGTAAGGAAATTCCCAGTAGTAGCCCGGAGTTTGGAAGTTGGTGGTGTGACATCCCCGCGCCTCGAGGAGCACGTTAAAGCCGTCGGTCATTGCGTCGTTGCGTCGGGTTGCCGTCCCATCGGACTATGAGAGTGAAGGAAGAGATAGTGCACCTGTGTTTGCGCATACACTTGTGCACTATAATATTTCCTGCGTACTTGGCTAATCTTCGTGGAGATAGGCTGCCGTGACCGAAATACGGTCAGGAGGAGTATTATTACATATACTAGGTAACGAAATAATGTGCATTGATTGTGGCTCTGCTGCCTAAAAAAGTCCTCTAAATACAAAATCTAGAAATATATTATTAAAAAGTATTCTGTGGTCTACAATAGAATATTATCTGCCTTTATCTATGACCAAATATTTGTCATTAAAATGTCATCAGGTCAATACACAGCATCGCTTGGTCTTGCGATCATTATAATTATATTCTATCGCAATTCATTTCATATGTCTAGGTTTTGGGCAAACCTTAACAGTAGTACGAACCATCGGTATATGCCAGATTTCCCTGCAAGTTCCACCTTCGATCCAGATACGATGATACCGCATAATATTCGGGTGCTGATGTTGCACGACACAAGTATCTATTGTCCTGTATACCTCTCGAAGGATGACGATACTGGAGGAAGCGATTCATCGGCTGGAGGAGGTGACACATCGAGTGGAGGGGGTGATACAGGGTCTGACCAACCCACGCCAACAGCACCCGAAGCTAAGCAAGATGTTGAACCACAAGAAGATCCACCTGATGAACCTCGAACGCCGCATGATCAGAGGTTTGCGAGGTTCAGAGATCATCATGCCCCTGGGCCTGCACTCGGAAGTTTCTGCTATGAGAACCATAAACTAAACTTATTCAGTTTAGTTTGGAGCTTGATCTTGCTGTTTATATTATAATATTAAGTAATGTTCGAGCAGGACCAAGTTGCCGAGATATAAGTACCAATGATAAATGGGTACCATTTAATATCAATATTTTGACTATAAAAATATCGAGTAACGGGTTGTGGAGGTCAGATAGGCAGTCGCTCCATATAAAATATTGGTATTAAGCTGCATTCGGTTACACTGGAAGTTGGGAAAAGGCTAGGCAGATATATTTTGACTAGTGTAAGTGAGATTTCATATTTGTATTTGAAGACATTTCTATGAAAATTTGGAGCAATAACACGTTTTTATTTATTTCATTGTATCAATTCCAAAATTAATATTTATATTCTAACAAATTTGAATACAGGTTTTTCGTATTAGTACGAACTACGTATTTTAAAATAGTACGTATTGAAGATAAATCTTTGAAAAGCATTAACGCATGCTTAGCGAACTTTAAAGTTATAAAATTATATGGTAAAAGAATACGGTGGCGACCAGGATTCGAACCTGCGCCTCCCGGATAAATACTACAGGCGCTCTGACCACCAAGCCATTTGACCTCTGCTCACTACCGTCAATTCTTCTTCCATATTTTAACACGTCTTTTGGTGACGTCATTGCTATCTATTCAGTTTATTAATTTTCATAAAAAAACTAAACACAAACATATTTGTGTCACACACGATTAAAATCGTGTACTATTGTAACCATACAGGTATAAAGGTTTGATTGGGAATCATATGCCAGTGGCGAGAGGGGTACGCCCGCTAAAACTACTCCTGTACTCATTCCTTCAAGGTCAGAATAGTATCAAGTGGAAAATCGATAGTATATGCCTACCCAAAGGGGAAATGTATGTACTTGGTCAAAACCATGAAGGAAAGTATTCAAAGGATACAAGTTCAGAGAGTTCTTGATAGTCGGTAAAACCATCTGACTCAGTTGGTTGTTTATCAGTCATACAAAAGAAGAAGTATAGGTATTGCAATTGTTCATTACATACAAGATTACGATAAGAAGAAGAATTCTAAAGTTAACTTAAGATCGGTATCGAAACGAATCATATCTAATAATTAAAAACTTCTTGTGTGCACATTAAAAAATATTTTGACTTATCTACATAATCTATTACTTCATAAAAAAGCATTTGTCATTAAAATGCCATCAGGCCAGCGTAGGTTAACAATTTCACTAGCGATAATAGTAATTATTTTCTACCGCAACCCATTTCATTTGTTAAGACTTTGGACAAACTTCAATAATACGGCTTACCTTCCATACATTCCTGAGTTCCCTGGACGTTCCACCTTCGATTTCTTACCACCTTACGTTCAAACTATAACACAAGAAGGCTCTAGCATGTACTGCCCGGTATATTTTGGGGCTGAGGACAAAAAAGATAGTGGTGATAAATCAACTGATGAAAGTAAGGCATCCGAACAGGCACCGTCACCAGAACCGACACCGTCACCTGAACCGACACCGGCACCTGAACCTCAGCCTCCTGAAGAACCGTCGCAACAGAAACCGGAGCCACCTCCTGTCCAAGAGTCTCCAGCAAGTCGTATACCCACTTATGATGAATTTGCCAGGTTCAAGGACTCTAGTAGACCTCCTGACAGTCACTATCCTCCTGGTCCCGGGGTTAATTATAAGCGCTCTTACTGTGAGAATTTAGAATTAAGTTATTTTGTTATGATATGGGGTTTGTTTATGGTATTCGTTATTTAGGTACCCTGTGGAACTTTTTGTGGAAATAAAACTACGGTTGTGACCAGGAATCGAACCTGCGTCTCCCGGATACTCCAGGCTCTCTGACCACCAAGCCATCTCGACCTTTACTCACTACTCCGAATTTTCCTTCCAGATTTTAATACGTCTTGTTGTGACGTCATCGCTATCTATTCAGTCTCTATACAGGTGACCGAACCAACGCGACTACTCGGCAGTTAATACAATGTTTAGAGCGCCTGGAGTATTTATCCGGGAGGCGCAGGTTCGGTTCCTGCTTATGATCGTATTTTTCTTTCCACAAAAATTTATAACGTTAGAGATCACTACGTATGCGTTGTGGTTAGTTGATGTTAGGTTGTGATAGTCAAATTATAGGCAATCGTTCCAGAATTTACGTGAAGTTGAAACGTCGAAACTAAAAATACGAGTACAGTTATAAATTTTTGTGGAGAGGTCGAGATGGCTTAACGGTCAGAGCGCCTGGAGTATTTATTCGCAGGTTCGAGTCCAGCCGTATTCTTTTTCCACTAAAATTTACAACTTTAGAGTTCGCTATGCACGCGTTAATGCTATTAGGAGATTTTTCTGTAAAGATACGTGAATTTCGATTTCGTGTTCGCTTTAACGTACCTACTGTTCATAGCTCGTACATGCTCTCACTATTACCAAATGCTCGCGGTGTGGTTTATGGATGGTGTTGAAGTTGACTTCTTCGAGTAGTTATTAGCTAACCTAATGTCAAAGTTCTTCCCGTCGTCAGTGTAAACCGTCGCCAGTAGGCGTCTGATTTGGCGTAGTACTATTACCTACTTATGCCGTGAAAAAAAGTCGGAAATTTTGTATTAAAACTCAATAAAAATCATTTCAAATTCATGATCACAAATCATCATTAGTTAATTGTACCCGTGCGAAGCCGGCCGGATCACTTGTTTTAATTAACTTAAAAAAACATAGCATCTAAGTCATTTTCTTCTTTTGGTGTGATTGATGAACAACCTAGTGTCATAAACTTCGAGGCTGTACACTTCGAGAACATCTCCCAGGTGTGCCTCACGATGATTTCCTTCATCGTTTTAAGCAAGTGATAATTAATTTATAATACGCACATGATTTCGAAAAGACAGTGGGTTCGAACTTGCGACCTTTGATTTGTCCGTCCAACGGTTATACCACTAGGCTATCACTGCTTACATACACCTAAGTCATGAATTACTAAGAAAAATAAAACATATTATTTTATAATGTAAGAATTTTATTGTTTTACTTCGATTTTCGGGCCGATTACACATTTATTTTGTAGATTCTTACGAAAACATTACAAAAGGTAGATATTATTTAGATTATACATAGATAAATATATTATAAATGATCACATTTAAAAGACTTTAAATATTGTACCTAAATACTAAGAGGCACTTAAAGCCTTGAAGCGAAAGCTCACCACATGCTTTTACCGTAACCGAAACCCATGACGTATAGCTAATACTAAAACAATACTAACATTAAATGAGCTAAATTAAAAATAAGCGCTGCAATGTTATGGAACCTATAAAAATGATATCAATGTCCGCATGTATGAAATGTCATCACTTGAAATGGCTAGATCGGTTTGTTTTTTTTTTGTTGTGTTTTTAATTGTCGGGTCAAGGTTGGTATAAAGTGTTTTTTTGTGAGATCGACCGCAAAATCGGACGATTGAACAGTATTTTTGTATAAAATGTACACGTGCTAAGCTCGGCCGGGTCCATAGTAAAATACAAATACTATCCAAGTTTTTTTTGAGAACTAGCAGGTGCCCGCGACCTTGTCTGCGTGACAAAAGATAGCCTATGTCCTTCTCCAAGGTCCAATCTATTTCCTTGCCAAATTTAATTACGATCCGATCAGCCGTTTAGTCGTGAAAAGAGAGTTACTTTCGCATTTATAATATTAGTTAGATGGCCGTTAGTTCAACGCTACAATTTTTTTTAGTAGCAAGCTCTGTTTTATTTCGCTAGATATTGAGATAATTGAAATTCGATGGCAACATAACATTGAGTAGTTTTTGAGAATTTGCCCGTTAGGACTTTCATGTGCCTTTTAAGGGTTTTGACTTTGACACGTAGAGATGTTTCTATCATATTTGAAGCACTCTTCTTTTTATAAAGCACTGATGACCGTGACTTCATCTGCGTCCTTTTCCAAGCTCCAATATTTCTCTATACCTAAATTCATCAAAATTGGTTCAGTGGCTGAGGCATGAAAACGTGACAAACAAACAGACAGACATATCTATTCCTAGTATCCCATAGCTTGCAGCGCAAAATAATGACTCTTTATAAAACAAAAAGGAATTCTACGAAAAAATAAACTCTATATATCTTAAAACAAACTACTCTTAACCAGATTAATCGCGTGTATTTTTTTTCTGCAATTTTTTTTTATCCTGTGACCAAGAACGCTTTAGTGTTTGAATCGTCAGAAAAAGTAAAATCAAATACACGAGATTAATCCGATTAAAAATAGTTTAATTAAAATGTTTAGTGATTGCGAAAACCTAAAATACAATAATTAAACTATCTACAAATATTCTTAAATATAAATATCGAACGTGGTGAGCTTACGACTTCTTTTTATTATATTTACGAATACTAGATTCCACAATAAGGCCAACACAAGTCGGTGTTTCATGTTATATATTTATTTCTACGACTTAAACTGCATTTGTTTGACTTTGTTATAAAACTAATATCGTATAATCGAGTTAAGCATTCGTAAATAAAATGCTGAACAGTTTGTAGCAAATTATCAAAATACGTTGTTTTTAGTTTCTTTTAATATATCACTTAAAAGTGTATGATAGCAGCACTTTGTATTTTTCATTGAGATTCATAACGACTTTTTGGGTTCCGTACCAAAATGATAAGAAGGAACCGTTATGGTGTCACAGTAGGAAGTGCAGCACAGCTATCAAACATTTATAAGTATTAAAATGAGTTGTTTGACTTCACATAGTAAAATAAATTGCGTATAAAAATAAATTATTCTTCTACGGCTACTAAGTTCTACTGTACCTATCGAATATTCAGTAATACATTAGTCGAGTACCAGTTCTTATAATTAAATTAAACACTACAGTTTATTTAGAATCGTTGATGCATTTTCAATCGTCACGAGGTATTTCTCTGTGATTTTACCATATAGTTCTTGAATTTCTAAATAACGTAAATAAATTCACAGATAAATTTAATCAAGATTTGCAAATACTTCTACTTAAACACTTTATGTACATACATTATTGATATAAAATCTTACAAATATTTTTATCACTAGCGAATATACCTAAAACACTGAAGTACAGACTAAAAATGCATTTCAGAATGAGTAAAAATAAATAAAAGTAAATAGTATAGACATCAAAAGACTTATGTGCATTACGGTAATAATATGAGGGATAGTAATATACAACTTTATAATTAAATAGGAAAGCAATAGTATTTTTTTTTATTGGAATCACAAGTTGAAGCTCTATCTTTAATACCAATCTATACTTTTCTTTAGGTTTCTGCAGCGTAATTTTATCTGTCACTCATCAGACATTAGAGCTTCGACATTGCGGCATCGCATATCATTACAATACAACATAAATAATCTACACACAAACTATAACTGATAAGCATATTAAATAAAATATACAAAAGTTATAACAACAGTCTGTAAAAAAGCACTTAAATATCTCTAGTCAAGTACCCTCTTACACCGAATACATGTGCAAGTAAACGCACCACATTGTTGTTGATCTGACAAGAAAAATATTTACATTTGGAAACAAGAGATAACTTAAGCATGTCTTAACACCTATTTTGAGCCTTCCATGTAGCAAGTACAAAGGCTAGATTGCATTAAACACAGTACATCCTTTTCATGTTAGTCACAACTTTTTATTTGGTATTTCAAATAGTTAGTGGCATATTTCCTTAATTGTAGGTAATAATATGATCACTTGGAAGTATAAACAAAATATACACCATACATTTGACTTAGAAATTACGGACGTGTACGTGATTCTAATATTACACCATACATCCCTATCGTTAACTGTTTAAGGCCTCTGAAGCGTGACTTTTTAAATGCATCCAATGCATTGTAAATAGGGACGCCTGAGATACAACGGTACTTGCTTCCATAAACATTTTCACATACTTTATAGGTAGATGTGCGTATAAATCTTATCCAACGTTAATTGCATTATTAGTTTAATTGTAGTGATATGTTTCATTAGGAGACAATTCCATCTGAACATTTTCCAAAATCAGGCGGAAAGTTTAACCCTGTTAGCTCGATTCGTTAGTATGCCTAGCCTGAAATCTACTTTGTACCTCTATAGTGTACTAGGTGTGATATCTTCAACATTTTGATTCTGTATGGGTGTCACAGCACGCAGCCACTTTTGGTCCCATAGACTTTTTTGAGTTCGGGTAGGATGACCTTATTGACGTAGCCTCCCTGCCGCGATGCGATCTTATCTCTTTTCAAGTCTTTTACATATTTTTTTATGCCCGGCTTATGGATGAGGAAAGCATTATTCAATATCATGAATTCATAGTCTTTCACGCAGAGGACGTAAGCCTGAAATGAGACGGGAAAACATAAATTAATTTTATTTTCATATTTACAAAGATTGGCTAAGCTTTTGGAGACATTGTTAGTACCCACCTGTGTCATTTTATCTTTCTTTCCTTCCCAACTCAATCTTTCATCGTAATGGGGATCTTGATGTGTACCAATAAAAATTGGCTCCCAATGCGCGTACTTGCCTTGCCGCTTGCCTACGTGGAATACGTCCATCTCTGAAACAGGTCATAACAAATGATTGATGTATATTCCCAATAGCGGGAATGCATTACGAGATATAGGAAATTAAGCAATAACGCGCTTAAATATGATTTGTAGATTTATGTGACTTGATACCGATATGTAAGTTTCCTGTATCAGAAAGGTTGCGATTTTGCAAATTGGCGTAAGAAGTCAAAGCCGGTCGTCTGGGAACGTGGGTAAGGCGCGGTCGTTGAACCATAATACGCAATTAGAATGCCCCATACGACGGCCACGCCATGCTACAGACGGCATAAATAGCTCACGACACTAACAGCACTTAGATTAATTGTCGCTGCATCACATCTCGTCTCGCGTAAACTACACTTTTGGCATTAAACAGTTAAAAGAACTAGAATGCAAATGATGTCAATACAGTTACGCCACTAATACATACGGGCAGTTTCCAAGGTTGTCATCCACTGTCTGCCTTGAGGGATGTTATGGCAATTGGGACACACGAACTTATGAAAGGGGATGGCAGATTTGTTGCTCAATAGTACTTGAAGATCCGTTTTGGTCCATGGAGCCTGAAAAAAGAGGACACGTTAATATTAACAAATATATCGCACGCTTACAGATTTTTGCAATATTAAGATTCGGAAGCGACTGATGATCCACGCCAAGAGATGAGCTCGTAAAGAAAATGAACGTCCCTTATTCTTTTTTCTATTTGTGTAACTGTAGCTTAGAACTTGGATTCTTAACAGACACTGTAAATAAAAATAAAAAGCATCGTGACTTTTCTACCTCAGAATAAATTTTAAATGGTTTTTTGAATTAAGCCAGCTGAATGGTTGGTGAACGCAGTATTTCATAAAAATAAGATAGAGGATATACAATGATTCTTTAAACTTGTAATGCCTATAAAAAATATTATTTTACAAGGAAACATTGAAAAATAATAATCATGGGAGAGGATATTTCTGCCCCTGTGGAGTTGTCTTTTACACTTACTTTTGTTACCTATTATTGTTTGTGTAGTCTACGAAGACGGGTCTGACCCCTTGTCAAAGTCGCTATAGATAATTAAATCCAAGACTAGGACCCCACTATTTCCGGCTAATGTTCGGGCTTGTCTCCAGTAGCCCGTGACTTCCCCATACACAAAATAGGTGTGTTCGTGGTTTGACCTTTTTGTAGCGATTTAGTCAAAGAGTGGGGCGCGTTTTTATGGATGAAACTGAACACATTATAGATGAAAATTGTTATACTTTTTTTCGACAACCACACAGTAATATAAATATATGAAGTTATCACACTTACTAGAAATTTCTTGTCAATTTCAAATATGCTTATTGGGAAGACTCTGGGCTTTTTGGAAGTATTTAGGGGTTTCTCGTTTCTTGCGATCATATTCAGGAACTTTGGTGACAAATCCGGACTAGGATATAGTTCTATATCAGATGGGAGTATGTAATGTGTTAAAGCAGCGTCTCTGGCTATGTTTCTAGCGACGTTTATGGGATACAATAGATTCTTCTGCTGCTTGTATGTTGGGCCTGCCTTGTCGTAGGGTGGCTTGATTGTGCAGTTAAATGGCGTCTTCAAAAAGGTTGCTGGGTCAGGGATCTGGAAATATATAACACAAATATTGATTTTGAAGTTATTTTGAATATTAATGTTTACAAAATCTAATTAAATCACTATAAGAATCGTTATCTTTCTTGCCACATGGACCTATGGTTGATTTAGTATAATTTCCGAATGTCTCGCATTAATATCTACGATACGACGTTCCAAAGGAATTGTATTATTCAACATTTAATTTAAGTAACATAGGTCTTTAGCTAAATGTGGATAAACAAGGAACAGAATCGAAGTTCCCTACCTGGCTTTTTGCCAGACAGTAGTATTGTTATGTTCCAGAATTGTGCCAGGAGCGGTCGTCGACTCTTTATGTACATACTACATGAACATGTATATACCGATGTATGATTCGGAATAATCTCCAATAGACATCAATCAAGGACAGTGATTATGTGCTATTATATGACTATCAGCGAATGCTAGATTAATGAACACTGATATTTGCGTCATTATGCATCCATTGAGGGCAATGTTAGCTACCACCTTAGTCGTGCTCAAGAGCTTTGCACTGACGGCAATTTCTTGTTCTACGATTAATTTCGTAATTGTGAATAGCAATAACGCTGTGTTAAGTATGACAAATATGTGGGCATATAATAATTAAATAAGTAACTTTTAATCGTTGTTGTGTAATATTCTGGTTTACCACGGTTTGGATTACTTTAATGAATAGGTATGTCGTATGCATATTGTTTATAAAAACAAATTAAATAAATTAATAAAAGTATTGTGATATTATGAAATTGACGGGCTGTCTTCTTTATACACTTCTGACTTTAAAAATAAATATGCGAGTGTAGTAGTATATTTGACTTCACTTTAAATGTGTGTAGATTATGGTCTCTTAAGTGAGCGTAACTATTTCTTCAGATACACAAGTAGACACAACAAAAAGAGGTATATTATGAACACCTATATCGAGTGCTAGAGTCATTAGAGCAAGTTCTTCTCTACTCCAAACCATTCATCCAATGTAGGTAAGCTAATTCAATGGTATTGGAAGAATGGATGTCAAACTTTATCATAAGCAGACTACTTGTTTTGAGGGAATAATTAATTTGTTTACAACCTGTACAATCCTCTTCTCTCGGTTCGCTCTTAGATGATCAATGTTATCAGGCCCTTTAAGGTATACTTCAAATACGAAATCGTGCTTACCTTAGCTGGTAAATGTTTGTTCGAAAAGAATATATGGAAGGTGACGAAATCTAACACGAGGTTGTTGCCGCTGCAGTCGCGGAGATACCTGATGCTGTCTACGGCTGATTCCAAGT
Source organism: Xylocampa areola (assembly GCA_935421205.1). Lineage (NCBI taxonomy): Eukaryota > Metazoa > Arthropoda > Insecta > Lepidoptera > Noctuidae > Xylocampa > Xylocampa areola. Next base: position 15,545,991 of record OW285201.1, read on the forward strand.
CGAAGCCTGGCGCATGGATCGCCACGCTCACTGGTGCCATCCATCTGAGGACAATATATGAGTTCTCAGTTAGTTAAACAGTAGAGTTTGGCAGAAAATGCCATTTACCTTTTAAGGGGATTAAAATGTTAATGATGATAAAAATGTAGGTTTGATAGAGATAAATCTTTGAAATGCATTGCAAGCATGCTTAGCGTTTCTTTTTCCACAAAAATGTATAATTGTAGGATTGATTCTAGTATTAATAATAGGTACTTGTATATTTTCTTGAAAACGAAAAACTGGTAACTGAAACCTTCAGGATCGAAATTGTAATTTTTGATTTTTACGTGCGTGTCCGAGTTTTTCTAGCCGCCTGTAGGCTTCTGATTTGGCTTAATAACAGCAGACAGCGGTAAAACGTTAAACCAAATATACTGCAGATAGGTAATGAAAACTAGCATTCACATGTGCCTACGGTCATACACCTCAGTGAATTGAAGTTCAAAATCCGTCCTTATTAATACGACATAAAGGTCAATGTCAAATTGTCATATGGAAGTGCGGTTGACTGCACCTGAAGTTAACACTTAAATACGACCTAAAATATATACGTACTAGAATTTACTAAACCGACGAAGGGAATGTTTAAAAGCATAGTAATTATATTTAATCAATAAGCTGTCGGGGCTGGTGTTGCGTGACTGGCAACATTTGCGCCTCCGCCACAGGTAGCTAACAAACCGACACTTCAGCAAAACGTTCAGTTGCTACAATGATTTCATGTTTATTTACTTTACTTACCGCTTTTGTTTATGGCGAGATCAGTATGTTCGATTTATTTTCGTTGGCGTTCCGGTTCGGATTACGAATCGGAATGATGTTTTTCTGAGGTTAGTAATGTAGGTGCTCCAAATAAGTCGTAACTGCCTAACTAGTATAGTAGTTCATACAGTTGTATTCTATGTTTGTCCGTGTTGACAAGTTAATTAACATACATACATAAAGTCACGCCCTTTCCCCATAGGGTAGGCAGTAACTACACAACGCCACATACTGCGATCGTTAAATTAACTTAAAACAATATAATTTTGTCTTCAGTTTTAAGTGTTTTTTTTGTATCTTTTTTATTTCTCTCTTATCCTATGTTGTTTTTGTAGAGCAATAAATATTGTTTTCTTTTCTTTCAAAATCATGGAGCTCCATACGTAGGTCTTTTAGATTTATAGGCTTCAGAAGTGATCGCATGTCATCAGATAGAAATCAATCGATCTCAATTGTTGCAAAAAGCAAGCTCAAAAGTCACGACTCGTTCAGAAACATAATCAGTTCATACAATAAATTTCCCACTCGTTCGCAGACAAGCGCGAAAACTAAAAACCCAGACACAATGTAAATCGATTACTCGCGGTTAATGAAAAAGCTTCGTATAGCCAACAAAAGACATTATTAATGGAATACCTGCTACAAAAAGATACTAAGGTGCCTGCCACCGCCTTTTAGGTCACGATGATGCTACCACGTGACATTTTATTAAGGGGCATTGTCACGCTTCGCTTTTTACCAGCCTATATTACTAAATTTATATTGAAAAATGCATTGTTTGTGTAATTGAATACGAAGCGTGATGTAACGGAAAGGTTGTGATTTACACAATGAGGTCTTGAATGTAAGTGGGACTGTCGTTTGGAGAAATCCTAGATGAAAAGATAAGTGGGTGCCGCGTGCTGAGTGTCCTAAATAACAGCGATGTTGCACGAAGTACTGTCGGTAAGATCTTACGCGTAGGTGCAATAAGCCAATGAAGATGTTATTGAATCACATGTGAGTTAGAATACATAGTCGTCGGCACAGGTACACGTGTATGCAAATGATTCCACCGGTTACTTTATACAGTTCTAAGTGTTATCAGACAATCTAAACGGTGACTCACTATCTGCGAGCATTGTTAAGATTACAGGAAATACTAAATCTTCTAAGTAGTGCAGTAACTTGTTTAGTCAGCATCGGAACATATCGATTTTAATTCTTGGTAATATCGAATTTGACACAACGCGATATTTCTCAACACACAAACGGTTTGCAAGCACATTCTTTTGCAATACAATTGAAATTACAGAATAACTTATGATTAATATACGGTGCTTAATCACGAATATTGAATTTGTTTCTGCCTTACACCCGTCGGGAACATTTGGCTTAAAATTTGAAAGGGGTTGTTCAGAATTTAATAAACGCATTCTAGGTACTCATAGTGAATGTATATTTTGGTTATGTAGTGAACAGGCCAGCCTCGTTTTATGGAACATTCGAACTGAAACGGGGAGTTTAATCGGGAGGGTGCGACAGTCTAGTAACCTCGCGTCTATGCCCTGTTTACACTAGCAATGTTTGGTACTGGCAAGTTATTTTTACTTTAAATTGCTTAACATTCTACAGTTAAAATCTATCATTAATTCGCCTTGGTGACGTATTAGTTGTCAAGACACTAGAAGAGGAATAAGAGACGGTAACATATTTGATATAAAGATTTGTGTACAAGTAAGTAAAGATGTTTCATTATGGCAATACGATTTCATTTGGGGCAAAAAAAAAATGTTTTCTAATACAGATAAATCTTTCAAACGCATTAACGCATGTGTAGCGAACTCTAAAGTTAGATATTTTTGTGGAAAGAAAAATATGGTCGTGAGCAGGATTCGAACGTACGCCTCCCCGATAAATACTCCAGGCGCTCCGAACACTACGCCATCTCGCCCTCTGCTCACTACACCAAATTTTTGTTCCACATTTTAATACGTTTTTATATATTCATGATTGTTTGCTATTATTATATTATTGCTATAAACTTGACTAACTAAATGCGATTCCTGAACTAATTATGGTTCCTAATTTGTCATAATTATGTTATCTAGTTATATAACATTCGTAAGTATATTACTTGTATAAGGTACTTAATTACTACCTGTATTTGTATAGAGAACGTTGAGTAAATTATTTCCTTTTACATATTACAATTTTGAGGATACCTAATGCCTCATATTGTCTCCTTATCAACGTAATTTTACAGCACTTAAACTGTCTAATCTATACTCAATAAAAAAAAACGTTTAGAATAAAATAAAATGCACGAATAATATAAAACAGCGTTTATTTGGATTTGGTCTTTAGTGAAGTTTACAATGAATCGGTATTTAGCAACTCGCCTTGGGCGTTGAATCTGTTTTTACTGGCTCAGTGTAAACAAGCCTGGCAGGTACTAAGTGTGTTTGGTGTTCCGGCGCCGGGAAGCACACAGGCACACGGCCTGCTGTTAAATCAATAATTGCATTCGTAATTTTTACCTGCTGGTGAGAAAATGTATAGAATTTGGGACGATAGTGATTAAAAGATTTTTGAACTCTGCAGACCGGTTGTTTTATTGATTATTTTAATCCTGTCGGGACAACTAACGGTCCGTTTCTGTGGCCCTTGTGTATTCAAGCAGCGATACAATGTATGATTAAAATTAAGTAGAAAATTGAGCTACACATTTGGTACATTTTTTTTAATCCTATTAAATATCTCCTTATTTAATATTTGAAATGTCTCACGGGAAACTGAATGTAAATCGATTGCTTATACACGCAATTTTCATTACCGACATGCAATAAAAGTGAAATAAAATCTAATAGGTTTACTGCAGTACAATCGCGCACAGATAGTGCTCTTGTGAGAAGGAAAGGTAACCAATAACTAGTTCACACGAGGCGAGTGCGCGACGATACCTAACCATCGCGTGATAATGAACGTGAGATCGATTTTAAACATGGTAGTCTGCGCCTTAAGGGCGTTGTGTTTGATGTATGAATTATCAAGTGTTCGTAGTCATCGCTCATTTGCTAGTTACATCGATTGACGGACCTCTTTTAATCGAGACGGGAATCCTTTAGTCTAGACTAGACGGTGGACGTGGGGAAGGGCGTCACGAGACACGTCTGTTGTTATAGGTACTCGTTGTTCAAGCCAAACTCTCCACTGGTATCGATTTTCAATTATTCTAAAACTATGAGTAAACAAATCGATTGAAAACGGACTTCTTTATTCTTTGTGCTTATTTTCCGAAGGATTAATCATTCGAATACCTAAATGAAATGAATGAAATGTTTATGAATAATTTCGTTAATTAAGTTTGAACGCGAGTTTTGAGAAATGTTAACATATTGTCGAACATTGTTTATATTTTTTTCCAATAACTATTTTCCACGTTATATGACCCTTCGCGGAAGAGATGACATGGTAAAATGAATTTCTTGTATAAAAATAGTCATGAAATTCCTGTTTATCTTCATTACCTGAGACTTAAATAAATGTCAGGTTTCCTGCATAATAATGTACATTGTCGTGTTATGATGACAGCGTTAATACCTATACACATAAAACATAATACCTGTATATTTCGCTATTTACCTTGCGCAAGGTCAACGGACATCATGTGCCAAATTATACTGCTAGTGAGTAATTTTTATGCAGACAATTTTGATTTCAATGTAACGACGTGATAGTGTTGTTTTTATAGAGTTAGGTTATTTTGGCAAGTACTGTTTTATATTATGTTTTGGAACTAATAGATTAGGAAAATCTAAGGATAAGATAAAAACAATATTACTTTGAATAGATTGACTTTGCGGAAGTCATTATAATGGATGCTACTTCCACAATATTAAGGGTGCAAATATATGCACATACGCGGTGAAAATTGCGACTACCACCAACTACTCTACACATGTTTCGCCCCCCACGGGGCATCGTCAGGAGATGTGCATTGACCGCCACCGAGTCAAAAGTCAAGTCAAATATTACTTTAGCACGTGCTCTGGCTTAGTTGAGTAAGTATAAACTACAAATGGAAGATGACGGGCTCATCTTACACATTATCATTGCCAGTCACTATCACAACTATCAAACTAAAATGTTGACAGTAGTGTGACAGTATATCTAATCCTAAATCTAAACACGTGCTAATTAAGCAATGTTAAACTATCTTGGCCCTAAGTTTATCTGCTCGTATGAAAGGGCAATACATATTAGAGATTATTTATTTTTACCCTAAAAAGTTATATCATACATAGATATATAAATTTTTATATAGGTACGCGTCGACTTGACAACCTCTTCCTGTTTTTTTCGTCGTTCAAAGTATAAATATAAAAATTCGATACATTTAGTAAAACACCCTTTAGGAACAAAGATACATAAATAAATAAGTACAGTAATACCCAAATATTGTTCTTTATCCTGAAGGTCGCCTTAGTTATAGATATAAAAGGTCGCCTAGGTAATAAAGCAGGACATTTAGATAAGAATGACGTTTTGTTAACCCAAAACTTTCTGTTTGAATGAAGCGTCATCTTTAAAAATTTACAACACTACACATTTACTTAATATACATATTTTATAACTGCATTCGAATTTCAGATGCCAGATGACAGATGAAGGATGATGAAGCTGTTCTATTAAGGAACTAACATATACGATTCGTCTGTCTTATTTCTCTTATTTCGTGTGATTCCTAACTACAGCCAACATAGTGTCGAAGTTGTTCACGCTATGTTGAAGCGACCCGAGGCCTCTGATTCTCTATACTTAGCAGCTACTGATACGGAATCGTCGGTACAACGTCAAGTGAGTTGGTGGCCAAACGTAGATCCATTTTGGATCCATCCACGGAGACGTTTAGAGGAAAATGCTCCTAACTTATAAATGTTAATGACTTTAAATTGTAAATTTTATGGCGACTGCCTTGGCCAATTAAATACAACAATAACTTGTAAAACAACTTCCATGTTTCTTAAATACAATTAAAAGTAAAATCAAAAACAAAAGGGTGAATCCATCCTTGAATCGTACGCAAGACAAATTAACGAAAATAATTATGTCAATGTTTCTATCCCAGCTCCCAAAAATTTAATTTTAAAATACCATCGCAGCTTTACCCTTTCATTACTGCAAACGCCCCTCAACTTACCCTCAAAGTAATTTAGGTGGACGTTATACAAATGGCTATTTTAATACTGTTATACCTATTCTAAAGCTGCGTACTATCTGCATCTTTACCTCTCTCGTCTGGAGAAATAAAGCTGTCCATGCAATGTGCAACAAAAAAAGTGTTGTCGCATAGTGCAGTAATAACTCTGACGAGGTAATCGGCTTTTTACGTTGAATCTAATCGGCGATTAAGTAATTCCTCGGAATCCTCTCGTTAACAAGTCTTGGAGTGTAATGTGTTAATGCGTGTTCGGACTTCGCCTTGACAATTTCATTGTGTTTTTAGGTCATTAAATACTTATTACAAGTACAGAGAGTGTTGGCTATATGCCTATATCGTATGTTATAATTTGTATGATGTAGGAATGTTTATAAACATATTAAGGTACTCGTGGCATCACGCCATATTCCCGGAAAGGGTAGGTAAAGGTGTACACAATTGTACACCCACATTTCATCAGTGCTTAGTTAGAGCTGCTGTCAGAGTAGTTAAAGACACCAAACGGGACCTAAGGTTTAATTTGCTTTCCGAAATATGGAAAGACTTAGTTTAAAATCACCCATCAGAATCCAAATCTGACCGCATCAACGTTGCTTATTCGTGAATCGTTTACCGACCCTAGTTGCAATGGCCATGAGCGCCTCAAGTAATTGATTGATACCCATTTATTACAAAATATATGTAAATACGGGCAAAGTACGGACATAAAACGTATAATATGGCCATTGCGTGCATTTATTATGACACATGGATAATAAAAATCGCTATTTAGCTACACATTTCTTCGTTAATTCGTGTAGAGTGAAATATTATGCTGCATAATGATAAATTTATGGTAGAAAATATCATATGACTTATAAATTCTGTACATCGTATATAGATATATATGTTTATAATGACACAGCACAAAGATAATTGTGTCCTAAAAGAAAAACTACCTACCTGTCACAAAAAGTAAATATGGTTAGTACAATCATAACTTTTTTTCTGTTGATGTGATATGTTTGTGCATACATAGGTATATCTATATAAACATTAAAGGCCGCACACCACAGCTAGTCGGCTAAGTGCCTCAGCCTATTCAGAATGCGATCCTACATTTCTCATAGGTTAAGGGCAGGTTTCACAGTTATGCTCTTGCACACATCGTAAAAGTTAACGGAGGAAGGTTTCTTACAAGAACGTATCATTCTTCTGCACTATTCAATGTTTTGCAGTTAAGGATGTCAAACTAAAAAAAAACCTGAAATCTTGGAAAATCTCGCCTACGTCTACTGTGTCTGTGTTTGCTTCCAAACTTGAGTTCCTCTAGCATTTTCCACAAAATCAAAGTCTTCCACAGTTTTTTCCTTTCGTCTGGAGTAAGGCAACCTTAGTTACAGTTAGTTATACACTGAGTCGTACCAAGTCACTTCGTGTTTTGCTCCGAGTTCGCCTCGCCTTGTAAGGGAGGAAAGCGGGATGTATAAACATCTATACATACATTCTCAATATATATGAACAACAGCATATTTTATCGTTTATGGGTCACTGCGTTCTACAAAAAATACGAGCGCGTCTGCTGTCGGTATCATTATCTTAATTATTCATCCATTGATGTACACTGCTAGACGTACTAATAGCTCTTCGAAAAACTACGTAGTTGGTACTTTTTTTACTATGTGAACTCATTTATAAAAGTAAAAACTACTCGTATAGTGACCAAAAAGTTCTTTTCTGTCTATACAGAATGACTTAAATATACTTCGGAAATATTATGGTGTATTCTACCAAAATTAACAACTTTCCCTTAAGGATCTGCAGGCATAGAAAGTTTTTATATGAGAAGTCAAAAATTATTTAAAAGCTAATTAGTTGTTCATCTATTTATATGACATACTTTCAGCTAAGTACGCCATTGACCTAGCTTGGAGGACGTCGGTACTTAGAATGTATCTCGCTTGGCATTTTCCTCCATATTTAGAAGAGTTCCAACCATTGATGATGTATAAAACCGAGTATAAATCGTCTTGTTCTAGTTCGGCGTACTATTTTACTGGAGATATGGTGAGAAGTATTCCGCTTCGACACTGATACAAAATATTATGTACCTATATGGCAGGTGAAGATGATGAACCGGATGATTTCACATCCAAGCGCTAGCCGAAACCATTCTATATGAATGAAATTGTTTACACTGTGAATCTTCTGAATCTATTTCTCATATTACTTTATGGTCAAATTCACGCCTTTACTCAGTTTACTTCCAGGTGGGAAGAACACTGCGTAAAGACACCCTGAAACAGTCAACGGTCAAATTTACATTTAAGTTACTTATTGGAGACCTTATTACCACTTTTAGCAGATTGTTTGTCGGTGAAGGACGCTGCCTACATCTCCGTGACATCGTAAATATTTTTATCCCAATTACGAAACGGCATTATTTTTGGGGATCTATTAATTTATTTGCTCCCACATGAAACATGCCATAGGCCGCATTGGTCTAGTGGACTGCTGAGCATGTATTTCTGGGTTCGTGAATAGAATAGAATATTCAGGCTAGCCACCTATTAATACGGGACTTAACAACTGCATCGGCGAAATGTGGATGTCCAAAACTACACCTCTGCTTATCCCTCCGGGGAATACAGGCGTCATGCTGTGATTAATCATGATACTTAAAGAATATCAGATCTTAAACGCATGTAGAGCACAGCGGTATTAGCCATAAAAGTATAATGTGAACTCACACTTACCGTTTAAGATTGTGTGTAAGTGTCTGATGTACACAGACTTAATTATTATGTTTAGATACAATGAAATACGATTTGTGTGGGAAGTGTTGCGATAGTATCGTATTCTTTCACTATCGGAGCAGTGACTGTTGTGGAAAACTGATCAAGTGCAGGTTTTTAAATACTAGGAAAGAGGTGGTGGCATAGCTATCTAGTGAGTAGAATATTTTTTACATCTATTAGCTCCTGTTTTCGCTTTTTTTTTGCTAGGGTCTCAATATCTCGGCTATCACAGACAGCTAGAGTTATTTTTAGTAAAACCTATTCGAATATAAATTGAGCATTGTAGCAGTTATAGTAGTGAAAGGAAGTCTGAAAGTGGCGGATGACTGAGAAGTTGTATTGACATATGACATGGAGGAAGGCGGATCATGCCACGAGGAATTTGAGTATGAATGTGGATGGCTGAGTAAAGGAAGACTGAGAAAACGATGGATGGATTGTGTGAGAGATGATATGGCTAGAAAAGAAGTGACTACTGAAATCACCCCGGACAGAGATGTACAGAAGGCGACGACATGCTGTCGCAACCCCAAATTCCTACAAAGGGGATGGGCAGGGGGATGATGATAATATCATATTATGATCACGAATCTGAAAAAATACGGATGTTACCTTGCCTTGTTAAAAGCGAATCATAGATTACGCACACACACACGCAGCGTACTGACGCCGAGTGGATGATTGTTAAGTATTTGTATGTGTTTAGCTCGTGTATGACAAGCGAAATTGAATGGCTAGGCATGCTTCACACATCTCGTACGCAACTATTAATGACTTGTAAAAGTGTCTTCAAATTATCTATTTACAGAAACAAAATCATTTATCAACGCTCCGACCGTATTTTTTTAAGGTCCGTGATTACGATATTGAACATTTTCTTGTTTTATTATGCAGAACACTGAAATTAATACATTTACCGTTACGTAACGATAACAACATTACATTCTCTGATATGTATGGACAAGGTTTTAACAGTGTCCACTACAACTTAATAAAACCAAAGTAATATGAATGATGTTGACTTTGTCGTATAGGTACGCAATTACAGCCCATTATTATTCTATAGCTGCAGTCTATGACGTCACAATGGGGGAAGCGTGATCGATAGTCAAAAACGGATTACAAGTGATTGATGGGGTTCTATCCCCTACCGGGAGGTGTACCTACCGTTTTTCATTTTAATGTCCATAACAAAATTGTCTGCGTTCCAGCTATTGTTGCTGTGAATCGTTAACGGCTATTGACATTGTAATGTGAATCTAATTCTTAATGCAAACGTGTGCTTGTCACAATCGAAGGCCAGAAAGTAATATGTAACTATGTCAATTCGTGAGCTGACAACATCCATATAACCTCATACACTGTTTACCTATTAAAATTACATAATGTTACATTCATTGTTATAACACCTTATTTGTAAACACCATTGGTAAAAGCACAATGGACGTCGTGCAGTTTCGATTTATCTTCGGCCAAGGCAGATTACAAAGAAATATAAAACATAACATAACATAGCATCACGCCTGTATTCCCCGAAGGGGTAGGCAGAGATGTACACAGTTGTACACCCACATTTCACCAATGCTGTTATAAAATCCCATGTGGTAAGCCTATTGCCATCTACCAGGCACATTTCCAAACTCCAAGCTGCTACTGAGAATATTCTAACAGAAAAACTCAATAACACTGCCCGACCCGGGAATCGAACCCGAGACCTCATGCTCAGCAATCGCGCTTGGGACCACTAGACCAACGAGGCAATATAAATGTATTAACCACTCACAGTATAATTATGTATGAAATCTGATGCTTTGATCATAAAGAATAATGAACTATAAAGCGAACTTAGAATGATTGAGCCTTATAGGGATAACTGTTAAGTCTTACCATTTATGGGATAGAAATTATGAAAGGTGTAATAACTTATCCCATATTGATTGATATAATATAAAATACCGTCGATCCGTCATCGCTTACTCGGCACATACTTACTGTACCTGCACGGTTGCAATTAACGTTGGAATTCTTACAAACCATAAATTTAATTTAATGTTCAAGTGTTCGACCTACATGTGTGACCGCAGTCGCTATGCGGATAACAGTACAGAGATGGTGATGCCGTAATGGGAGACGGTGCACTTGGCTCATCTGGGTTGACCGCAAGCGTCACGCGAGCGCCGCGCTGTGCCCGCGCACGCCGTACACCTGTTTGTTAATGTTCCTGCCCGCAATGTATGCATGGACGCCCCAGATGCACTAATACCTTAATGGATATGATCCAATAATCGACAAAACTGATCCACATTTTTGAAATGTTACAGTGATTAAAACTGTAACGTGTCTGTGGCATTTTATACTACTCGTATCTCTTGTGTGTGTATGAGATAAGTTTACAGCTACAACTTGCACTCAGCAGACATGCTACTTTTAGAATCGGCGATTGGTGATTTGGCAACGGCATCAGTAATAGTAGCAGCTAAATTGCGTGATACAGCGTTCAGTCGCTGTTAGATTTTTCGAAAAGCGACTAAATCGCTAGTCTGTGGAGGCCCAAAATCGAATTCGTCTGCAATGAAACAATTTAATGGTTGGCTTTATGACGCATGCGTTCGACGGTAATCTAAAATACAGTTACCGGTCATTTTGTAGACAAGATGTATGTAGATATAGCGTAGGTACCTACGTACATAAATTCAACTGTACAAATAGGAATTGATAAGACGCCGGCAGGGTTTCTATTGAAGGGCTTTGTCGCTTTGCCGTTTCTTTCTATATCAACCCAATTCCAATAATAACTCAACACCCAAAAACATGCGTAACTTAGAATAAGTTAACATAAACCAGTTTTCAAAATTTTGAAGCATGCCTGCATAGTAAAATCCTTAATTATTATGTTCTAAGTATACATTGAAAAATAATAGAATAGACACGAGTAGGACTCGAACCCGCGACCCTTGACATGGCTGACCCTGTAATGGCTCTCCCACTGAGATATCGTGTTATAATTAATATCTATAGGAATTACATGGCCTTAATATGTATAAAAATTATTTAAAAAATATTGTAAAATCCTATTTACTTCATATTATCTAAGCTTTAGCATGCAAAAGTGCGAACTGACTTATTTCTAATGAATTCGCTCGGATTTATTTTCAATAGTAACCCTACCAATCTTAAACATGTCATGCCACTAATGGCTTCCTACATTCTAAAATCAATCAAGAATGCTTTCAGGTAAGTTGCAACATTAGTTGGTGTACAGCGGTTGGCCCACATTGTGGATTCATTAAAATAAAACATACTTCAATTTCGTGCCATCTCGCGGGTTCTCATTATTCAATGTCGGTGCGCACGCGAACCGCTCCTTAGTTTTCCGTTGTTTGCGGTTACCATTAGATTCCTGTTTGTGCAACTAACAACAAGTTGTAACAACAAGTTGTAACAACCAGTTCATTATTACAATGCAACCGTAACCGAATTATGGTCTAGGCTACCTTACGTTCTCGAGATATATGGCCCTAACATTGTATAAAAGCTTCGAGAATACAATCACATGTTGTTAATTTTGCTGACGTCACAAAACACGTATGTTTATACAATTGTTATTAATTATTTAAAGGTTTCAATCATAACTAATATCAGTGACATTGATAATAGATTAGAATTAATTGTGCGTTTTGGTTAATATAAAAAATATGTATAGTACTTGTCAAGACTATTCGCCAATCAGTAGCCTCTTGAGAATAAATACATTTTGGAAATATGTCAGTTTGTACTTTCGAATCCAAAAATGGCTTGAAATACTTAATAAATAGAAATCTACTATGAAAAAGGGCTTAAATTTTTTGAAAACTGTGAGGTTCATTTATTTATCTATCTTTGTATATAAATAAATGTGAATGGCTAAATGTGTTGCTAAACTCAAAGCTCGAGAACGGCTGAACCAAATCGCCTAATTCTTTTTTTAGAATATTTCTTTAAATCCGAAGAATGTTCTTATGAAGAGAAATATTTCAAAAATTGCACGAAAACACCACATTTTTTCTTTATCACATTCAAACTGCTCCTATCTGCAGTCTAATAGCTTTTGACAGAACGACGCCTGTCGGGTCAGCTAGATTATACTTCAAGTTATTTTTTAATATTACGCATTGTTTTTATTAGGAATTGATTTGACATTTGAATTTGATTAGAATTGAAATTAATTTAAAGAGCCAGCCTATTAGTTCTTTATAAACTTGATTACGGTAAAGTAAAATTGGGACAAATGTCTTATGGGCACGTGGTAGTTCTGCTAAACTAGTTTCGAGTTCCCTAGTAGACACCCGCGTGCGACCACCTACGTCATAATTACACTGCGGTAATTACGACCTTATTACATGGTATTATAATCGTTATTACGTTGATTGTAGTCCTTACGAAATGATCGATTGTGTCAACTTGTAGAAATTATAATGTAGGATGATGATGATGAGGGCAGCGAGAGTGTAAAGAAAGTGGTCGGTCCCACAATTGTAGAGCTGCGTTCTGACTTAGTGCTATTGACGTTTTCTGGAAAAACAATGCGTACACTACCTACTTAAGTATGTTCTAGACTCATATTGTATTATTTCTTGTCTAATGGCTTATGCTTTCACTGAATTTTGGGGCAGATATAACCAGTTGCAAACTTGCAACATCTGGTTAGTATCCGATCGTTGATGAGGAGTAAGACTTGGCGCGGAAAGCCTTTAATCATATTCATCTGAGTATCTGACTACTGAGGTCACGTTATAACGTCATTCCTGATTGCTGTTTATAAAGAGCAAGTCAGAGGCCTACAGGGGTGGATTGAATGCCAGATGATACTAGGCTAGGTCCTAAATAAACAAATGAAGTAGACTGAATAGGGAAGGTAGCTCAAAACAGATGTCAGCACAGACTCTTGTTTCTAAATAAAATCAAAACGTGTTATTTTGACTTATGTTAACGTGTTGGTTTCAGCCAATGGCTGCTTTGGTAAAAGCTATAGTGGCGCCATTAGTTCCTCAGTTGCGAACCCCATTTTGTTACGAGTTGTATCCTAAATAAAGTCGCTTTATGCGTAAATCCATTTCAGTAATTAGAAACTGGATTCAAGTTTTATTAAATAATCTCGTATTGAGTCTTATACGTTAGTTGTTACAGTTATACGTTAATATTTATTAGTCGTAAGTCTTGCAAGTCGTATTATTGCACCATAAACGTCGTCTGCTTAATGTTGCCTCGTTATATGCCAACTTTATTAACGTTAGAGAATATTGCCATAAAGCAAAATTCTCTAATTGGCTAACAGATTGGTAATCACGATTGATTGTTACAAACCACATGTCTTTGTTTTCGTTTTATTACTCATCGCATTAAGTTCTAAGTTATGACGTGTTGGTTATATTAATCAATTAATTAATAAATAGGACTTACTTTAGTTTGAGTAGGAGGTGCTCATGGCTAAGTAACAGCCGCACAGATCGATAGATCGAGATTAAGCTGCGCTTGGCGCGGTTGGTCTGTGGATGGGTGACCATCATTTCATACCGAGACCTCTCCGTGCCTCGGAGAGCAGGTTGTCAATCTATGACAGCCGTTACGGGTAGTCAGAGGCGTGAAAGTCTGACAACCAGTCATACCACGAGATATCGTGTTACCCAGTAACTGAGTTGTGGAGGTCAGATAGGCAGTCACTCCATGTAAAATACTAGTATTAAGCTGCATCCTGTTTGACTGGAAGCCGACCTCAATGTAATTGGGAAAAAGGCTAGGCAGATATATATTTAGTTTGGGTTTACATAACAGTATACATAAAAAGGATAATTTCTTATTCAAATTTTAAAGTTTATTTTTACTTTTCACCCGAAGTATGATGGGCAAATAATGCCATAATAGGGCATTAATTATTATAAATTCCGCCATATGTATGTAATAAATAATAATTATACTCCTGACTTGAAATACTTGGGTGCCACATCGCCAACTGCGGACTGCAACTGAGAATTTCTCAACAGCAAAACCAAATAACACTGCCCTACATGGGAATCTAACTCAGAACCCCACGCTCAGCAGCTTGTGGGCACTAAACCAATGAGGCAGATATCTATGTACCTGCACATACTCATAAAGTATAAAAAAGAAATTGGCAAGTTAGTTGACAGTGTATCATAACATAATATAGCATCAAGCCTGTATGTCCCGAAGGGGTAGGCAGAGGTGTACACAGTTGTACACCAATGCTGTTATTAAGTCCCGTGTAATAGGGTTCTCTCTCCCGGCTGAGAATTTCCTAATAGAAAAACTCAATAACACTCTGCCCGACCCGGGAATCGAACCCGAGACCTCCTGCTCAGCAGTCGTGCTTTGGGACCACTAGAACAACGAGGCAGTTGACAGTGTAAAATTAAACAAAACGGCTAAGAGTAAACAACAGCTTTGATTTTATTGTTTTTGAGTACTACACGATTTTATACGATATTTACGATGCAATAAAGTGTATGTTTTCATTATCTATCCCTTAGTTACCTATGTATTGTTGTTCTAGCCTGGGTAATACGGCACCATATTACAGCCTGGGTGATTCACACACTAATGAAGGGATTAATTTACTTTTGTTTTCATACTGCATTGATCGATATCGTGAATTGTAATTCTCTTGCGACTAGTTTTATGTAGGTCATTACGTATCAGAGTAAAGTTAATTTAATTATTTTATAAGAGTGTAACATTTTAATGAAATAGCATTTTTATTTCATGAAACATCATTGAGTTGTGAATATTTGATAGGTTGATCTTGAAACTTAGTTTTATGGCAAGTATCGGTAAATCGAGTTCAATTTGTTCTAATACAGATATGTTTACGAACAGTCCGATTCTTTTAATGTATTTAATATTATTTTTAACATTTTTGTAATAAGCTTATTATTATAAGATATAATTAATAATACTCCTCCCGACCGTATTTCGGTCACAGCGGCCTACCTCGCTCCTACTACCTACCTCCACGGAGATTAGCTAATTACGCAGGAGATATTATAGTGCAGAAGTGTATGCGCAAACACCCTCTTCCTTCACTCTCATATTCCAATGGGACGGCAATCTGATACGACCGGAGAGAGATCAGGCGCAGAACCGACGGCTTCACGTGCTCTCCGGAGCACGGGGGTGTCACACCACCAACTTCCTAACTCCTCTGCTACTGAGAATTTCCTAACTGAAAAACCAATAACGCTTGCCAGACCTGGGCATCGAATCGAACCCAGGACCTCACCATCATTTCATACCGAGACACCTCCGTGTCTCGGAGAGCACGTTAAACCGACGGTCTCGGTTGTCAAATTAAGATCTATGACAGCAGTTACGGGTAGTCAAAGGCCTGAAAATCTGTTATCTAGTCATACCATGAAATATTATGTTACCCAGTAATTGGGTTGTGGAGGTCAGATAGGCAGTCACTCTATGTAAAATACTGGTATTAAGCTGCAACTGGTTTAGCTGGAAGCCGGAAGACCCCAATGTAATTGGGAAACGGCTAGGCAGACCCGATCGTATAAGGTTTCTAGGATCCAGTGAACATTGTTCATGATGATTTGATTTTTATTCATGTGAATAAGTCAAGCTCATTGAAATAATGTCGTATTAAACGATACTTATTTATGTACGACGGCCAATCTCCGCTTTCTTGAGAAAACCAAACTAGAATGTACGATGTAATTACTGAGCTTTTATACGATACGTTTCATGCAATATTTGTTTTAGTCGGCATTAGTACATTCGTGCATATCTATGCAAACTTCTGGGCTATTAGTTAAGTAAAGAAAAGTAAGTATTTGGTAAAAGCGTAGGCCCTGACTTACGCAATTATTTTCATTTTCTGTTAAGTAAACCGGTCGTGTCGTAATTCGAAGAAAGTATATTTTTCAACAGTTCTTTAGGAGTCCATGCTTTTTATATTATGAAATATATGTTTATTACATAAAACGACACGAACCCTTAAAACTTTCACTACGGTTTGAAATGACAAACAGACAATGATTCGCTTTACCGCTTCCTTTTTACTCAATTCGTACGGAACAAGGAAAGTTGTAGCCATAAAAACCGTATAAGGTTAACAAAATCAAACACATGTTTCTCATCAAGCGTGTTACTAACTATATTATGTTTAAATATACACCGCTGATAAAGTATGAAAATGGTACAGCGGAACAAATCGTAGATAATATTATAATGTTGATTCATTTATATGCCATGATCATGATAAAAATGAATGAACGGGCATACGTTGGTCGCGTATTTTACGCACGTCAATCCGTCATCAGTTTTCATGGTGCCAAAAGTAGCTCTCCTTCTTTGAAACAACATCGTAAATTTTTGTATGTGTGTAAAATAACTGTTAGATCTCAGCTAGTTTTTGAGTCTGTGATAGCTTAGTCATGGTATGAATTGGCTGAATGGTAGGAAATGCCTTGACCCAGTTGTGGATATTGCGGCCGTTTTAAGAAACTGGTTGGATGTCGATGATATGCATACTGCTTATAGAGTTATATATAAGTCTGAATCAAAGATTTGCGTTGTCGGTTCTAGCAACTTCCTATCGGGTTTTCGGTGCATGACAGTAGGAAGGAAAACCACGTGGTATGAGTCTGAGGGCATCTGTAAGGAATCCACTCTTTTCAAAAGCTCCCTAGCAATACCGAGTGATACGTATGACAAGAGTGTTCTAAGACGTGAGTCTTACAACACTATTGTCGTACGTCTCTGTATGTTTACCAAGTCCATGTCAACACAACGCACCTTGATGCGCACATTTTCACTTTTCGTCGAGGAAACTAGACATGAACGCGAACCGGTTCCCCGATCCGAATTAACATAGTTATTCGACAACTCAGATATTGGACTTCTCGCGTGACGTACAACTGTTCTCATGCGCGAATTACATCTACGAATTAATTAAGAACATTTGGCTAACGATTTTTTTATTGAAGCTTTCAGGGTCATCCGTAGATGGATGAACTCAGTGGGTCCAATTAAAGTAAAGATTGACGAAGACGTTAATATTTAGAGCAAAAATCTTGGCGTCATTTCATGAATTTTTTGTTTTTTAATGAATTGGTTTCGTAAATTAATTAATAATAAGTTATTTAGATATTAAATATGGAATAACAGTTTCACACCGACGCGGTATTTTCTTATTTCACAATAGTATAATTGGTCGGTTAACGTAGCATTAACCACGTTAGTAAAAGCGTGCATAAGTTCAGTAACTTATTGATCGAAACATAGTTTACATAATTAGCATTCATTTACAAATATGAAAGTGCATATTCCCGTGTATTCATCCGTAAATCCGGTGCGGTACGAGCAGTGAGCACCAAATCGGGGCCAGTGTGTGTGCACGATGACGGCAGTGGAAGTGAGCCCAGCTGGCGGTGCGCGGGCGCAGGCGGCGCGGCTCCGTATCGCCGCGCACTGCCCAGTGCCAGTGCCCGTATCCGCTGATACGGCGCTCGCGCAAATTGTACCACTTATCTCTTGTGCAATTGTTATATCCAGGGCTACTTCATGTGTAAACGATTGACGGGCCTCAACCTTGATATCAGTTTTTAAAGGTCGCCACGCGTTCCAAATGTGGCTCCTTTTCCGGTTATAAATAAATCAAAAACATATTTTCTGAGCACTGCGGCAAGAAATATTAGGATAACTAGAAATGTTGTAATATTTCATAAAAACTTGTAGGGAAAAACCAACAGAAAATAAAAGAATTACCTTGAAACTGGTTAAAGTACCTTAAAGTTTTAAAGTAACTACTTAAGTGACTATGACTAACGTGAAAAGTTTATACGATTTTTATTTAAATCGGGCAACTTGCATGTTTAATAACATTGAAACTTTTCCTAGCAACAGCGGTGCAGTAAATTAATGATCATTCATTTAACTTAATATAACTTGCGGCAGAACTTATATTACGTTCCCAGAACATAATAGACTGCGCAACAAAATTAGTTAGCGGCGCGCAGAGTCAGAATATAAGAGAAATTAGTTAACAATAAAGCAAGTAATTAGACAAAGTAATTAGTGTGCTCACGAAGGTCAGGAGTATGACCGCGGCGTGGCAATGACATGGTCCAATGGCCACATGGTCGAAATAATAGCTTGTCCTCTGTCCTTAGCTGAGGACAGTGCCGCTTATGTAGCGAGCACGTTGCGGATACCTGTTTTCGTATTTAATAGCTTATTATATTTCATTGTAAATGTAATCTTGTGTACAGTTACGTGGTTAAGCTTGAGTAATTAAAGTATCAAATGAAATATGTTGCGTAACAATTGTAGAACAACGTCATCATCATCATCATAAACATATAGCAGTCGACCGCTGGACATAGATCTCTCTCACAGAAATAAGAAAGGACCTCCCCCAACACGTGCCATTAAGCCTGGTCTTCTGCTCTTCTCATCCATTTTGTACTAGCTTCATTCCGAAACTCGTCGCTCAACCTTGCCGGAGGGCTTCCTACACTCCGTTTACCTAGACGTAGTCTCCACTCTAATACGGTTGGTGCGTTGGTACGCTTGGCGAGAGACCGGCTGCTGCGTTGCGTGTCGCAGGTTCGATTCCTGCACGAAGCAAATATTTGTATGATCTCTTATTATTTTTATTTATAATATATTTCATAACACTCTTTATCGTGTGTGGCAACCAGTTTTTTTTTGACAATTCAAAAGTGCCTGTGTATGGTCAAATTGAAATAAATGCTTTGACTTTTGGCTTTTGACTTTTGTGCTCACGAGTGAAGGACATGTTCATCATGAGTTCGTTGCATTCGCCCCGGTCACTTATTTGACCGTTTTTGTAAAATAACTTTCGTGAGACATATTCATATCAATCATTGTTAACCGGTTACTACTCACGTGCATTTCTCGGGAATTGCCCGATTAGTTTCGAACTCGAACGGAGCCCTTAGTCATGAGCTAAGCCCGCGGCGAAGTCGCGAGTCAAACTGAGAAATGCACGTGAGTAGTAACCGGTTAACAATGATTGTTATTTGACCGTGTCTGCCTAGCTCTTATGCATGCGTCCTATATACAAAACTGTTGTTGATTTTCCTTACTTGGATTGCAGTACGGTTCTTGTATAGGAAATTCGACAAAATCGTCTGACCACCGATGTCTCTTAGGAAAAGTAATTTAGTTTCATTCTTAGAATCTACCTTTAAAGTTCCGCAACTGGTTATGATCCAACCTGTGCCAATTAATCCAAGTAAGCTAATTTTTCTAAGTTGTCAGCTAATCATATAGCACTTATCATCCATCCAGGCCATATGATTTCAAACTCAAGGCTATATATGTAGGCAAGGCTTTACATTTAGACGGCAGTGAGCAAAAAAATAACAAGTTTTTAAATTATAACGTTAGCTTTTTTCTGACTGTTCGATATACAAATCGAAATTATTGAGTAACATCGTGACTTACGTACCTACTAACATTTGCAAAACATATTCGACTATACATACGAAATGTAATATTTTATTGTGCTAAGCGTTCCTAAGTGTGCGCTGGCGTTCGTTTCAAAATGTATGAATGCTGTTATTTAATCAGTGCAATGTACTAATTAGGCTAAAACTGCTATTGTGATCAGTTTAGCAATACAAAACAAAGGCGCAACGGTTTGTAGCTCAGTGATACACGTGTTTATTTGCAACATATTGTACTAGTACTACATTTCTCAACACCATGTTTTTAAATGGTAATTTTATTGCATATTTCACTGCTATTAATTTCGTGTTTATGACTAATAGGCAGCGGTTTAAGTGCGATAAAACGATAATACCAATTGTATAACTGCCAGAAAAATTAATGACCACTGTAACACAAATACAATATCCATTTGTCCATTAAAATACTGTCTAACAAGGTATAATATTTTTAGAAATCAATTTCTTATATTAATTTATTGAGGTCAATCAATTAAAATGTACGACATTTAAATGTTATTGCTTGTTATGATTGTACATGTAAAATAAATTAGTATTATTTATTAAGTCGACAGAACGAATTAAAATAATTAATTGTGAGTAATAATAACGTACAAAAAATTGTGCATTTTGATTTGGTATAAAAGCAATATAAGCCTACCGATGACTCAAAACACACTCCGACGCGCTCGACCGCCTCGTTATAGACCTCACCGGCGAGGTCTCCGTCTTTCGCGAAATATCTCATTATGTCCGCCCCGACCCTTGCTCGAGCCGGCCCGCGCCGAGCCAGTAGCTTTAAATTCGACCCTTAATAATAAGGAAACTGATCTGATCCAGCTAGTCTCTAGTTGTCCCCCCAGCAACGACCTAAGCCGAGGTTCGTGTCCCGCAGGGGACGCCCTTAGTGCTGTGTTGCTTAGTTTGTAGTATTATAAAATATGCATCAAATTGTCTCGCCATAGCTATTGTTAGGTTACGCAGATCAAACCCCTATGGGTTAAAAGGAAGAGGCTACGTCCACAAAAAAAATCCAAACAAAGATGACTCAAACGCATTAGCTCATGCGTAGGGCGGGGATATTCGCCATCCTGGGTGGCCATCCTGGGTGACCGAATATTGTGTAGACTAATACCAATTCCAATCCAATTCCAATATTAAATACACACCTTAAAACAACGCGTAAATTTACAATTAATTTACATTACAGTTGCCTGAATTTTAAAGCGTCTTCATTTTATCCTGAATCTTTAATAATTTTTTACATTTTGGCATTTAAAAGTACGACCTGTCATATTTGCAAAGTCAATCGAGCGGAATTATTTTATCCGGATAAATAATCAAAATGGTTGAAATTAATTCAATGTTATTATTAAAATAAACGACATTTAAATGTTTTCTTATTCCATACTATGCATTGTAAAAAGCATTATCATTAATAGCAATTGTATGAAGTTGATAGAACCCATGAAATCTCAGTAAGTGTGCTAATGCAATGTTGCAAAACATTGTGTTTTTTTTATTAGATTAAAACACGTTTTTATAATTTAAAAGCTATGAAATACTTAATTTAAATAATTATTTATGTATCTGAAATATGCATTATAATGTGACCTATGGCCTAAAAAGGTTAAATTTAATTACTAGTATAGTATTATTATATGATCTGTGATTGTACATATTTAAGGCATACTAATTAAATATTTTATAATGTATCATTTTATTTAGAAAATAATAGTAAAAATAATTACATTTGCAAACATTTTGATAAAAGGGTACTTATTTCTACTCTTCTTATTGATATCTGGAAGCTTTCTTGCTTTTCTTATAATGGGTTGATTTAATTGTATAATAAGAAAAAAAAACTTTTTTATATACAACAAAATAATCGATTTCTACGAGGGCGTAAGGTCTACATGTTAAATACTAAGTACATTACCTAGTATCTCATAATTATCGAACAAAAATATTGAAAATTAACATGTGTCGTAATTAAAAATGGAATTTTATTAACTCGTCGCGTCGCTTTACGCAACCGCTGCTGTACTTATATACATAATTTAGGTTTTAGTTATGTTTAGATTCGGACTCATTCCAGACGATTGGTTACTATCTTCGAAGTGCTAGGCATCATTCGTAGCTTAAGAAACGTTAAGACAAAAATTAAGTAGTAGTCTGATTCGGCTATCGATATACCTATAGCCGAATGACACTTCTTTTTAATACAGGTAGTTTTTTTTTCTGCAGAAACTATTTTGACCTATTAAGTCGATTACACTTTGCGTTGCAGAATAGATGTACGATGTTACCTAAGTTAGAAAAAATAACGCAATGGTTTCAGTAGTGTAGTGAGAAAATTTCTACTGGGAATCCAAGTTGTAGAGGTAATCTTTTCTTATTTACTACACATTTTTGGGCACAAATGTGACGTCACCGCATTATAAATATTCCTAGTAGAGAACATTTTCTCACTTAGTCAGGTCGCCTTTAACTAGGTTTGACAGTATTGGAAATTTGAACCAAGGAAGTAAAACCTAAACTTAAACTTTAATAATTTTAGATTAGTTAAACATGATCACGAGCACTGATAATAATAACAGTAATTATATTAATTGACTTTAATTTTCATTGTGTTTCAAATTGACGTTCAATATGTAGGTACTCATATAGAAACCTCTATCTCTACTCACACTTAACATATTATAGCCTAAGTGAACGTTATCAAGCGTTTTAGTGTCGCAGTCAAACTGTTGTTTTAACAAAGTTTAGTTAATGGTGCGTGTGTTCCATTCCATAGGGCGATGATTGATTTATTTGGTTTCCTTAAAAATGGAATTAATAACACAGTTTTCTGTATACGAGTATCAATCACTTTTTCACGCTTCAAGCTTCACTAACAAAACTAATTTTGCTTTGGGTGCGTCACAGATATTACACTCGATCAGTTACGCTCCACATCAAACGTGAATGTTCAGTCTGCTCCTAAAAATATTGAGTCGTTTTCAGTGTTAACCGGGCCACTGAAATATTACAGTTTTAAGTTAATGCCTTTATAGAAAGGTGAAGTCTACAATGTTGGCGGTAATGCCTTTTGCTTACAAAGTCCTTTGAACGGCAAGTGCTACTTTACGCGTCCCAACCGCTCCGTTTGAACGTTTCATGCAAGCGATTTTAGCCTTAGTGAGAATCAATAGTCAACATTTTTGACTGTACGTACTTTTTCAGGATTTCATTGGAGATGTCAATATTTATTAATTAAAGTTTGAAGAATCATTTTAATTTGTGAGTTTGTTTGGACATTTAATGCATTAACCAAAGTGAAACATAAAATATGTTAATGCAAATATGACTACGCTCATATATTTATGTACTTATGTGCATGGACTGTCAGGAATATCTCACATGATTTAATGGAATTAAGGCGATAGACCTATTGGAGAAAACTGTGGGCCCGATGTTCCGAAGGAGAGGACCCAGAACCGAACCCTGTGGAACACCGTACTACAATCTTTTGCCAACATCATTTGCGAAGAGATGATGCCTATGAATGAATTAATAACAGGTTAAAAAGTCTGTGAACATATTATTAAAATTCGCATTTAATAAAAATTACCGATTTTTGTAGTTTGAGCGTGTTCAGCAAATTTGTTTCTATGACCTTCACCGATTTTTGTCAACATTATAATAGTCACCATATGAATGGCCGGAGTTGATCAGAGATTTATGATGCTCAAGGTGTAAACGATTTGTAGACCATACGTGTTCATCGACTTTTGCCGTTGACCGTATCTATTAGATTTATACTATATAATATAATAAACAAGCACTGTTTTTGAAGCAAAAATAATAGTAAAAAAATTTTCGTACGTTAGATGTAAGTCACAGTCAACGTGTTAATTAACCGTTATAACCGTTAATTTGGATTAATTAATATTTCTGCGACTATTCTGTGGGATTTTAAAAACATTTGTGGTATTTGCTAATTGATCAAATTGAACGGTATCCTGCCATTAAAATACTTATCATTAGTGATCTTATCAAAATATTAGATTTCCAACATTAAACCATTAAGCGAACTCTAAAGTTTTTTTTTTGTAATTATAGCAAAATAGAAATACGGTACATAATATTCCTATACATTTATTTAGACTACTAGTAGTATCGGTCCGTGGGAAGCAGATTCTAACCCTATTCACGGTAATATTTTTCGTTCCAAAAAAATAATAAATTTTCGTATTTTTTTAGAGATAATAATACTACAATGAAAAAACAATTTGAAAACAATTGGAAATCATCCCTTTGGCTCAGCCACGTAAAAATACGTACTTCATAACAATAAAACTCTATTGTGTCTGCTAATTAGCGATCCAACAGATTTCTATATTCATACATTAAGTAATTTGATAAGCATGCAAAACTTAATTAACCGTAAATTCGGACAAATTAATATATTTCTCCTTTTAACGTGGGAATTAGACAACATTTTTGGTATTTACCTACCCACTTACTTAATACATTTTTAAAGTTATGTACTGTTTCTTTGTTAAACGTCTGCCCAAAAAAATTACTTTTATGTTTGTAGGGCTCATGTATGTAATGTTTGTGAGATTCTTTTTAGTGGGGCATTCTAGCAATTCTATCATGGACGTCGTCGTTGACTAAAAGAAAGAAAGAAACATTTATTTACATAATACTGCAATTTTTTTATATGTAGGTACTATCTCTGTAAGATTTAAAATAATAATTCATTATAGATATTTAACTAGTTAAAGTTTGTTATGAACATGGAAATTGTAATCTAATAAGAAACATGTAGTAGTAGGTAAGAACCAAGGTCTCTGACGTTCGCAAATTTGTTCTTATTTCGAATTTTTAAAGCGCAAGCTGCTTAAAGAGTCAATTGTAATAAAATTCTAGAAATACATAGTTTCGTTATGGCCCGCGGACACCATTGTGTCGGTCAAAGTAGCTTCGTGTGAGGTGTCGATCGAATTTAGGGCTGCCAAACTCGAAAATTGTGCTTCTTTTATTTTCATGTGGTTAAAAACCAACCTGCACGTATTGGCTATCTCGGTTACCATCACAATAATGGTCACTTTTCAGTACATTTCATTTTATGTAAAAATATAAAAAGATGGCGCAATGATCATAAATTCGATGGTAACTGAGATAGACAATACGCCTGCTGGCGCTAGACTTATTCAAGCTACATGTAGGCCTTTGACATGGATTAGAGATCGCTATTAATTAGGCGACGTTTTAAAGTGCTCTCTGAAGCGAGGAGTCGCTCATATGAGAATTCTCCTAGTGGTCACCAGTCAACATACCGCAACAAGCGTGGCTTAACTTCAAAAATTTTTTAGTTGACGATCGTTTGGTTGAGTATTAACCTAGTCTCAGAGTTTAAACCTCGTAGGCCTCTAACGTGACTTTATACACCTTCAAGAACATCTCACGTGTGTACTGGTTTCTTTGCAATGTTTTACATTTCGCAGATTGCCGCTGGCATAAAAAAAAATTGCCGGTATGTCACTTAATTTTGCTTTATTACTCTCTTACTAATTTGTACCCACTGGCATATAAGTACAAGAATGTACCTTTTAGTTGTTACGAGAAGATTACATTTCAGGTACTACATTGACATAAAATATTGTAAATGGTAACCCTAACCGGTGCGCGCGCACTCCACACGCGATTGTCCCTAAATACAATACGCACAAGATTGTCAGAAAAGTAATAATGCCATGATAGAGACTATATTGTGTGTAGAGGCGACAAATAATTTGTTTTAGACACGATATCAATTTAAATAATGAATTTTTCTTTTGTATTCATATTCAGGTCGAGAGTTTTTGTTCAAAATTATTGTTAATTCTGGTAACACTTCATTGCATTAGTTAATAATAGATTGGTTTACTGTTAAGCGGCGACAAATTTCTAAACAAAAGATGTCTGATGCATCTTTTGTCTTATCTTCATTTGAAATTGGAATTGGGACGGGTATGTGGGTGTCTCATACACACCTACTTACAAAGTAAACTTTCACTTTTGGCATCAAAGTATTGTGTCAAATTATGTATTCAAATGCTTGATATAAAGCATTCATTCTGATCATTGCATCAACATTGGTTAATTATGCTTCATTATGTAGGTAGGCTTTTGATTGACTTGTCTGATTGTGTAGTGCAAATGACGAAATATAAATAATGATTGTCGGAATTTGGACATTATGTACTCGTACATTCATCATTCACAAAATACCTAACAATATTCTATTTCGCAAGCATGATTACTCTGTGCACACGAAGCTATGTTCAATTTTACATCAAAGTGACAGGTTGTATGAAATATAAGAATACTTCGGAATCTTGCTCAAGATATGTATTTGATAAAGAATAGGTGCCCTTGGAGAAAACCAATCCATTTCATCTTACATTTTTGACTGTAAGCTCGTCGTATGAAACTTATTTATTTTCAACCAAGCTTAAGACGTAAATACCTAAGTATCAGGAATGTAGGCCTATTTTAAAATGTATAATTTTGGAAACCTCTATAGAAAGGTTGATGATGATCTATGTAAGACGTATAACTGGTATAGGTGTGTGGAGAGGTTAAATTTTGATATCTATAATTACAAATGTATGTAAGTGCGTATATAGCGTATCGTAAATTCAAAGCTCCGTCATTATTTTAATTCAACATAATCAACGGATTCACATTTTATCGTTTATTAAGAAAATAATAATGTAGCGAAGTCTGGCAAGATATAAAAATCCAGTAATCTCCATAACATAACGCATAAAACTTTTTATTTTCCTCCCAGTGACATGGACACGTTGAGTTACTTTTATCATCCTTTTCACGCAAAATTTCTCGTTATTTCCTTATGCATAGATATTATATTGGCGTGTACGCTTTTGTCTACCAGTCTGACAAGTGCAGCATCTTTAACAGCCGTACATATTACTGACATTAAAATGTCCACTCCATTAGAACCGTGAGAAAGAGCTAACTCAGTCTATGGAAACATTGACTTAGAATTATAATATGTCTGTAAAGCGGTCCATGGTAGACAGCTTATTTATGGTTATATATATATATAAAAAAAAACTATTTTAAAGTCAAGCTTATTTATAAAGTTAATAGAAGATATACTTACTACTTCGTGTAATTTTGTTGAAATTGAAATGTTGCACGATAACCCAAATCGGCAAGACTGAATCGAAGACGGTAAGATGGGAAAAGAGTCGCTAGTTTTTGATTACTGTAGGGAGATTATTATTAAACACATGTGCACCAAAAAAATTTATAAACCGTCAAAGAACCCTATGGAAACCGCTTTGTATTGAGTTCTGATACGCGAGGATATATTAATAGAACCATTAAGGTACCAACCTTCTAAATGCATTTTATTCTAACATCTTTATAGGTGGTCAATGCACCGGAAAACAAAAGATGGATAAAGTATTGTTGTAGTAATTTAATTCGGGTATTGTTCGTGTTGTTATGGCACCATTCGGCGCTCAGACGCAAGCAGTTACCAAAGAAATCGTGAGTGACGACATGCCTAATAATGGAGGACACAGTGCAAAATGAGACGTTACAATTTGAACCGCTGTCTCGCAATCTTGGAATTAAGAGATAAATTAAGGCTTACCGTTCTATAAGTGGAAGCACGTTGTCGAGGAACTCGTACCCAGCGTGTGTGGTGTACGTGACACTCTCATGACACGCTATCGCACCATGATTAGCACGCACGTAATTCTTGAGCACCCAAAACTCCCCACGTTGCACGGTCTCGGGAAGAAAGTCTTTGTCGTTACATCCGAGCAATATTCGAAGACGCGTCAGAGTTGCTTCAGTCAAAACATTCTCGTCATTTGTATCGAGGGTTTCATTTATAGTATTGGCTTCGGATGGCACTGCACTTATTTTCTTTTCCACGTCTGACACGGTGCTAGATGCTGTTTTATTAACAGTAGGCATCGTCGACGGTATTGCCTTTTGAGAAGTGGATTCTTCAAAGTTTCGTACACTGGATTCTACCGATCTAATTTCGGTTTCATTCCGCACATCTTCTTTGAGATACCTGAGTTCGGCACTCCTTTCTGAGCCATCGACGGTAATGGGTACCCACTCGACCCCCGGAGCGCTGTTCCCAGAATAATGCACCGCGGCGTATAATAATACGGCAATGTTGAAAACGATGCTCACTCTAAATATTAAGTTACGGCGGTTACCCAACATGATTAAAAATTTAGGCACTTGCATTATTAGAACTAGTGTTAAAAGTTAGCTAGAACGTCCTTCGCCGTCCTCTAGGACGTAGTTTCCTATAGGATGCTGTTGGTGTCAGCATTACAATTTATTGTGTCATCAGCACGCGTCTGGAGCTGCGCGCCGCACCGGCGCCGCGCCTCGATACTGCCCCTGTAACAAATCACAAGACAAATTCAATACCTTTAAACATATTTATTTATAAGCCCAAATTTCTTTTGCAGTATTTTAAATGTATAAACTGGAGTTAGTGCAGGAAATGAACGAGACAAATTGCACCCGCTCAAGGAAGTACTTTATGATTTCCACCAATAAAACACAAATCAACAAAAAAGGAAATTCAATCCCATCTCAAAACTGATTGCGGATCCTGTACTCAAGATTATTATATGGAACATAAATAAATATGAAGATTAATAATGTATTTCGTTTTATTAATATCTTTTGAAAGCAGCGGACAGAGAGCAATTGCGGTTGCTCCACCGACAGGAGCTAAGCTCTTAAATTGAAAAGGAAGAATATAATCTATGTATTTTTATAATTTACTTAGTTTGTATAAGTAATACAGTGAACTTCTTTTTTCCATGCCTTAAATGCTTTGGTTTATTTTCAAACCTAAAACCTGGCTGGTTCTTTAATTGGGTTTTGAATTAAAACACAATGTATGAGTGTGTTTTATTTATTTTAATTTAGTACACCTATCACGAGATAAAATGAAAGGCGACCTTGTTAGTTTGGGTCGTATTTATTGGTACACAATTTATAGCAATCCTTGAAATAAAATGTGCATTTTATTATTTTCTGTTAAAAGTTGGCAAACGCACAGTTTTTTTATAAGTTCAATGTTCGCCAATTGAGCGTCAGTAAAGGCGCTATAAAAGCATTATAAGTTTTAATTAGCAGTGTTCTGATTACTCTTTATCTGGCCTCGATCCTCGTTATTTAGATCGCTATCCGACTCAGGATAGATTAATTCAAGCATTTTATCTGTGTTCCCGATGCGCCGGACAGTCGAGCTTAGTATTCAGGCGGGGCGATGTACTTATGAAGATTTATCTAAAATACGCATCCAGTCTAGTTATGAGGCGCCTTTGAAACGGCTCTGAGATGTTAATCGTGTCTTCAGCTTCAAATTATCGGAGACTAATTATTATTTTATAGCAGAGAACAGATATAATCTCAACTGTTCGTGACATTTGATGAGATGAAATTGCAACATGCCTGCTTAATTGTTAGTCCGTAAAATGATCAGCGAAATTAAATGCATTTTTTAGTAACGGTTTTACACGTACACCGGACTTACTTGTTTGTAACTAAAGGTGATAGAAAAAATTTGAAAATTTGTTTTTTCAACTTTGTCGTTGGTCTAGTGGTCTCAAGCGCGACTGCTGAGTATGACGTCCTGGGCTCGATTCCCAAGGCGGGCACAGTATGGTTTTTTATCCTAGGGAATTCTCAGTAGCAGCCCAGAGTTTGGAATTGTGCTGGCTAGTTAGCTGATGCTATGTATGTACTCGTACGAGTATGTATGTAATGTTTTTTTACCCTCGTTTGTGTCCTACTTAGCAACGGCTTAGCCCTAAATAAGACAAGTTATATTTTTATAGACAGAACGATAAGGGCTTCTTACATACGAGCTGCATACATTGTCGACGACAGCTCCGCAGTAGCCGTTGAAACGCGTCGATGACGGCTGCGGCCGAGCTGGCATCGACCACGTGCCGCTCGTATGTAGTAAGCTCTAAGAGAGCGAGCTCTCTCAGAATTAGTCTTAACTGACTTAGCGAACAGAGGTTGCGATAATTTAATTAGTTCATACAACGCTTGCGTTCGTAGTTTACTACATAAATACACAAAAAATATACGTAACATTAGCGAAGCTACGCATGCGTTGTAAAATAACCTGGTAAGATTTATGAAGTACTAGCTGGTGCCCGCGACTTCGTCTGCGTGACAAAATGTAGCCTATATCCTTCTCCAAGGTCCAATCTATCTCCTTGCCAAATTTCATTACGATCCGTTCA
Organism: Xylocampa areola; assembly: GCA_935421205.1. NCBI lineage: Eukaryota > Metazoa > Arthropoda > Insecta > Lepidoptera > Noctuidae > Xylocampa > Xylocampa areola. The sequence continues at coordinate 15,576,553 of OW285201.1, forward strand.
GCCATTTAGTTGTAAAAAGGTCAAACAAACATACAAACAAACAGAGTTACTTTTGCATTTATAATATTAGTATGGATTTACGTCATAGATTAGTTAAGGGACCTGGTTTGTTACTCTCACTAAATTAACCAACCAAACATGAATGATTACATCCAATATTGAATATCACCATAACAATAAACCTCAGGTGTTCAATAAACTCTTCCCACGCTCATTACGTTAGCTCAAACAATCTCACAGACCATCTCATGAGAATATAAAGTCATCGTAATAATTAATAATGTTATTGTTAATATAATTTGTCCTTAGTAAAGACGCATGGTCGCACTGAAAATAAAAATTAGATTTTTACTATTTGTTTAACTTTGCAATTTAGAGGTAAAACAAAGCCAATGGTCACATCTATATTTCTAAAAAGGGCACAATGGAAAAAATACCTTTTCTTCGTTTGCCAATAGTGCGCGTCCGCTAAAGAAACAGCCCAATTACGTTTTTTCTTCTAAAACGATCGATAACTTGAACAAACAAAGTAGAAGCCAAGAATAAAAAATTACTGTGACCTACGGTTTCTGGCCTTGATTTGTGTCTAAAATATACAAGCAAGACGTCTGACTGAATAGGGTGTGCCCTAACTATATGTACGACTAAACGACCTTAATTATTTCGAGCTTTTTATCGACTTCGAAAAGGCACGCAACTAACCTATGAATAATGAAAATGTCTCATGAGGTCGATTATGATAAAATAGTCCATTGAAAACATCAAAAGTCGTTAGTGTTCAAGGACTGTGTAATGATTTATTACTTAATAGGGCTTTTATCAGTCCGGTCTAGGAGTGCCTACGGCGTCATTAGCGAGTATTTGGGTTTGTAGAGCTCTTCAAATTTTAAGCTGAAAGAATGATAAGGGGAACACGATCACTTCTATATAAGAATAGAACTGGAATACGTAATAAGGAGACTTAAATTATTATTACACATAGTTATGTTATGTCCTCCGAGTTCATTGACGTTGATGAAGTTGCGTCATAATTTTATTTAAATGCAAGTATAAAACAGAATAGATAAAATAATGAATAGAGCCTGGATGAATAGCCTATTGTTTTAATTTTATTTACAATATTTTTTTTTAGAAAACCCACGAAATTTCCTAAGGGGACTCGTGGCTAAGTAACAGCTGCACGAATCGATCGTTCGTGGTTAAGTTGCGCTTGCCGTGGCTGGTCTATGGATGGGTAAGCATCATTTCATACCGAGACCCCTGCGTGCTTAGGAGAATGTATGTCCTGATTGTCAAATGAAGGTCTCTTCGATAGTCATCACAGATCATATGCCTGAAAGTCTGACAACCAGTTTTACCAGGGGGTACCGTGCTGCTTACTAACTGGTAGCTGGGTTGTGGAGGTCAGATAGGCAGTCACTCCATGTAAAATACCGGTATTAAGCTACATCCGGTTAGAGGTTAGGAGGGGCTCGTGGCGAAGTAATAGTCGCACAGATCGTACGATCGATCAAGGTTAAACTGCGATTGCCACGGTCGGTCTGTGGATAGGTGACTATTATTTCATATAGAGACATCTCCGTGCCTCGGAGAGCATGTTAAACTGCCGGTCCCGATAGTAAAATAAAGATCTATGGCAGCCGTTACGGGTAATCTGAAGTCTGAAAGTCTGACAACCAGTCTTGCCACAAGTTATCGTGTTACCCAGTAACTGGGCTGTGGAGGTCAGATAGGCAGTCATAGACTGTTAAATTCAATATTAAGCTACATCCGGTTAGACTGGAAGCCGACCCCGACGTGAGTTGGAAAAAGGCTAGGTAGTGTTATTTTTATTTGAGGAAACGTTCAAAACTGACCCATGAACATATTATACCCGTGCAGAAATGATGTTTGCGAGAGAAAAAAAAAAACAATTATTTTAATGGTTAACCGGAATCCGACCTTGACTTCGGTCGTAATAGAATTCGACCGTAAAGCTACGGTGAACGATGTAATCGTTATTGGATTAGATGACCATCATCCACCAGTCCACTCATGGCATAACTCTTTGAATGGATTACGTCGTAGTTTTATTTTTTACGTCTGTAAATTCTGTAATGTTTGTTTTTTATCTAGCATCTGTTTGTGGGAAAAACGCAAAATTTAATTAATAAAATGAGCAATAAAATTGTCGTGGAAACTGATGTTGGTTTAGGAGTTAAGCAAGCAGTTATAAGTACGTTATTTCATGAAGAATAATATTAAAATAATGCAATTCGTTTCCACTTATTTGAATCAAATTATTTTGTGTGTGTTTCGAAGCTATTTATTTTAATCTGGCTGGTGCCTGCGACTTCGTCTGCACGGCTAAAGGTAGCCTCTGTCTTTGCCCAAGATACAATCTATCTCCTAGCCAAAATTTTCAAATTCAATCAATTTCATAACAAACAAACAAACAGAATCACTTTTGCATTTATAATATTAGCAGGGATTAATCTTTCAATCAAAAAGTCCAAAGCCAATTCTGCTACTGCAATGAGCATTAATTTTCTTTCCGCGGTAGGTGTTTTGCTTTCATACGTACTTGGTAACTAATGTACAAAATTTTTGCTCTAACATTTCTCTTCCATTAACAGCAAGTTAGGCTTCCATCCAGTAAATTAAAAGTTTCATTTTCGGCAAAAAAGTGTACGGTAATCAAAAAAGAAGTAAAAATACCACAAATTGGGGCAACATTTCTTTTTCTTAAATATTCGTCTTGTTAATTAGACACAAACAATAATAGTTTTTCAATTATTGCCATAATAATAATATTCAACATGGCGTCGCTTTGTCTTGCGTTGCTAAAGAAAATGTTACTTTACTCTATTCAGGGATTCGTTTCCCAGGTTTTATGAAACGTATCATGGCTTTCCTCATACATTTCCTCTGTATCATAGTAACTTTATCTGTTTCTATTGTCTCTAAATTACGTACATTCCAGTTCAAGAACACTTAAAACTTATCTGAAACTCAACTATTTCTCTCTGACATAGCACTAATAGCCAGGTAGGCGCAAATACTTCGTGTGCATACCATCTGTTACTTTGTCACAACGGTCAGCACAATAGATCGTAAGTTCTTATGGCAACCAGGAATTTGCCTACAGTGATTTTAACTATTCAGTTTCCTTCAACTATGCAAATATGTAAGGACTTGCGGTTTGACGAGCGGACATCCATCACATGTTGGAGAATGTGTGTGTCTTGAATCGTGAGAGTTCTCTCTTACAATGTAGCTGAAGAAGCATCGCAGGTGTATTCGAAAATATGGGTAGTCGACCCCCACTGAGGTCAAAATCCCTTGAACGTAACGTCCAAATCCAGCGGTAGGCTCATGTGAAATACGGTTAGTCATACAAGCGATTTTGTTGGCAAAATGTACTACCGCTAAAATGATCGACTGTACCTATGCGTGATGTGTTGTAAATCTTGCCTTCACAAAGTTGTATCGTGTACCGTTGTCACTTCATAAACATTGAAAAGGTACCTAAGTGACTTCAAAAAATAATGAAACTTGTAATCCTGCGAAGTTGCGATAGCTGGAGCTTCGTGTTAACCCAAAATATATCTCATGAAAGTATCGCCATAAAATATCGACTAATGTTAGGATACATAAATACCTGGATAGTAATCTAAACTATTAAATTCAGAGCTGAATAGGGCTGCTCATCGCAAATAACAGGTTAATGAGAACATTCGCGTCCGGCGCCGGCGGAGTGAAACATGACCACACCTGGTCTAAGTGGCCCGTAGTAATTAAATAGCCCAACGGTGCGATAAACTAAATGAAATAACATTGTGCTAAAATATTCGTGTAAATTATAGTTCTCTTAGCTTTTCACTAAAACTGTACGCGCAAGCAGGGCGGTGAGTATGGCAAAAATCTACCACTAGGCTTGCTGTATTTTCGCACAGCACAGCTTAGCTAGAAAAAAATAAAAGCGAGATACCTAAATGTTCCCAACACCCCGCTTACCGTTTGAGTTGACTATCATCATGTTGTATACCATATAATAATCGAATGTGCTGACGTGCATGGTCAGCGACAAATATCGCTGAACACATCCCAAATAAAATGTCTGAGCTCAAAACTAGCCATCCAACTGTCTGCAGTGCAAAACAATATTTTGTCATCATTTATAAAATTATAACTATACCAAAAATGCAAAAAGGGTTTTTGTTATATCAAAATAATCAACACTACAGTCGGTGCAGTCTTGGTGCGTGTTAATCGACATCTAGATTAACTGATTAATATATATATAATAATTGAGAATTTTATTATTGTTTTTTGATGCTATGAAGTTTATTGTTTTAAACAAATTCTTATAAACAAACCAATTATATGCAATGTTATTGTATTTGTAATTAAATTGTACAATATTATCTCATAGGTATACTAATGAAAAACCAGTCTAGTCTGCTTCGCACGCAACTAATAGCAATTTATTAGTTGTTCATTTCTTGTATGAACATAATCTGTTATTTTGTGATTAAGGACGGGTAACTAACAATTAGGGGATTGTGTTTTATTAATATCTTGAGGTAGGATAGTTATGATATCGTCATATCATCATTTTATCTTCATAAATGTACCCAAATTATTGTAACACAACATTTTAAAAGCGTAACCATGGAGTTTACTGCCCGTTCTTCTCCATAGGAATCTACATTTTGGAACGTGGCATTTCTTGACTTTCAAAAGTACCTTTATATGGTCTAATTGGAAGAAATGATTTGACGTTGACTTTGAGTTTGATAATTGGCCTATAACATCTACGAAAGATGATTTATCTGACGTTATTTAGCTTTCAGTTAGGTATTTTGCATTATAATACTTAAAAGACCATACTTATTCGTAGTCCTCCGACATTCTCGGGCGACAATCCGCAAAGACGCTGTACACAGAGTAATTGCGTTTTTGTACAAAAAAAAAACTAAGATTGTATTGCAAACCATGTATAGGTATCGTTTTGTAGTATTAGAGGCAATATTTATTATACACCACTCAATTTTAATTATCGAAAAAGCTAATGTGAATTTACTAGGTATAGTTATTATGAATTTATTCTTGACACACCTTAAAAAGACCCCCATTATTTAAGGAGGACCTTGTATAGCTATTTATATACTTAAATCAAATTACAATCGTATGTATGCATCACTTAACACGCTGTTCTTAAACATCATTCAAATTAGAAGAAAAAACTTGAGGATGTAACGAAATGGAAGCTTCAAGGTCTCATATCAAATCAAATAAATATGACCTGACATAGTATAGAATAGATGCTCATCTCGCTATGTATATCGTAAGCAATAGTTTATTCATAGCGGCCAGTCGTAGACAGCGCGAGCGCAGGGCGTCACATTCAAAGCACAAGCGACCTTCACGGGGGAAAGTGTTTTACTTAAACGGATTATAATGCCCACTTAAGTTAAACCTAGTCTGTATACGTGGAAAGCATGACAAATGTTGTATATACAGAAATGCGTAGACCCATGTTTTGGTACGGGATTTTGTTACTCTGTGTCATGAAAAGAACACTAACATCAAATTGAAAATATTATGAGAAACTTGGATGATTTTATGCTTTTTAGCCTTTGGATTAAGTGTCTAATATCAATTTTATTTTTCCTCAAATAATATATTTGTCGCTTCGTCTTGATATGACATTACTACATAGCTATATATTTAACTAGGTACTTCACTTGAACTCAAGCTATATCGGATTTACTAAGCTGAACCTTTATATCTCTATAGACTAGTCCCACGTACGATAGTTATAATAATTATATAATTATCTAGAAACTACACATGTGGAAGAAACAATAAGGGGTGATTGTGTACCTTAATATCAAAAGATTTATAAACTATGAATTCTTTAAATAAAGATGCAGTAAATATTATCAACGATAAAAACCAATAAAACTAGCCAATTACTCAAATTGGTATTAGTACACGCAACATAACAAAAATAAATATTACTTAATGTAAAATATTTTTACGCAGACCGTGAACAATGTTCATGCTTGTTATGAATTTGTTAATGGGTTAATTACTTGTTTACTTAATAATTTAATTAAAAATATTGTATTTATATGAGGCTGTTTAAGGTTTTAGCGGACATATTCGTGGAACTGAGAGATTGTGTTTACTACGAAAATTAATAAAAACATGTTTTAATACAGGGTCTAATTAATAAGAGTAGGAAAAAAGAACTGAACTAATATGCCTAACTTTACACAAAACCTTGACCTCCCGTTTCTATACCACAACCGTACCGAACCGAGAATAAGGACAGCAACTAAGATTTTAGTATGGCAAGTTAACATTTTGTTTGATTCCCCTGTTTCTTAGAGCTCTTACATACGAGTGGCATATTGTCGACAACCCTCAACTGCAGTTGAATGTCAATGACTGGTGCCGAGCGTCGCGGAGCTGTCGTCGATGACATTCTGCGGCAGTCGTTAACGCTCGGCGGCAGTCGGCGACATTCGACTGCAGCCGTTGAATGTTGTTAAGTGTCGTCCATGACGCGCGGCGGCAGTCGTCTACAAGGTGCCGCTCCTATGTAAGAGCCCTTAAGCATAGTTATTTAGTTTCATTGGTAGAATCTACCTTTAATTACAGCATATAAAACAAGTATACAATGTAAAACCTACTCGTAGTTGGTGAGCCTATTGCCATCAACCCGGCCCTGACAGAAAATCTCAATAACACCTTATCCAATCCGAGAATATTGTGACTACTAGATCAACGAGTTAGTTCATAACGACAGTTCATAATATTTAATATCATATATAAACTTTAGCAGCATGCCAGATATAGGTATGCTGCGCCGACCCCAAATAAATTGGGATAAGGGCAGGGGGATGTCGGAATGATGATGATGATGATATAAAATAAATATTTCCAACTAAATATTTAAAATGAGACAGACATCGATGTTTCGTAATTAAGATTATTTAAGCCGGCTTCTCTCAAAGCAATTGTTTAATTAAACATACACAAGATCACATGCATTTACGGAAATATGTTAAGAGGACCTTTAAATGCCATTCGTTAATTAAGACTGTAATTATCGATAGATAATTGTACAAGCTCTCCTATAAATCACACAGTAGCACTAGAGGCTAATGAAATATAAACTAGGTACTTACATCCTCTGCAAGTTTTATTACAGGAAAATGCATAGTAAAATGTTAATTGCACTTATAAACCTGCCCTTTTGTAGTAGTGGAAATAGTTTTTGGTGTATTTATATATCTAACCAACCGTTAAGATTTATCTGAGGATTTTATATGTAAGTATTACCTATTCTGCTCAAATTATAAACGGGATAAACTACGTTTGACGAAAATGCCTACTCTTAATATTGTTTTCTGTAAAAAAATATGTCAATTAGCTGAAAGCACTGTTTTATTATTTTTCAGATTTTCATATGAATGGCTCTTACAAATGAGCGGCACTTTTCTAACGGCAGCCGTCTACGCTCACACGGGACGTCGACGGCTGCAGTCGAGCGTCGACGGCAGCTGCCAAGCGTTGTCTACGGCAAGCGGCGACACGATACCACGACGGCTGCCGTCGGAAAAGAGATGATTTAACATTAAATCTTATTATTTCTAAAATAAAATATAGCATAGGTTACTTCTGAATAACGTAGCTTTCGAACGGTGTAATAATTCAAGATATGTCTTTGAAAAAGCATTAATACATGCTTAGCGAACTCTAAAGTTACAATATTAAATGGAAAAAGAATACGGTCGCGAACAGGATTCGAACCTGCGCCTCCCGGATAGATACTCCAGGCGCTCTGACCACTAAGCCATTTCGACCTCTAAAGACCTCTTAGTGGTCAGAGCGCCTGGAGTATCTATCCGGGAGGCGCAGGTTCGAATCCTGTTCGCGACCGTATTCTTTTTCCATTTAATATTGTAACTTTGGTGTAATAATTATTAAACTTTAGCTTCACTGAGCTTCAGAGTTGTATCGATTACAAACAAATTAACAAATTCCTCCTCTTTATAATATGTAATATGTGTAGATTTATTATTATAATTCATTGAACAGGTTTCCTTGTATAGTTACTGTGGTATTACACAGATGGAATATTTACTTTTTCTTCTGACGGATGATTCATATGTAAAAATATGCAGGAAAAAGGCATGTAATATTTTTATGCCTAGGTATTGACCACGATTCTTCTTGGCGTGGTATTCAGACGATGTTAGTCATTTGAACTACATACATAATCTATTAAGCTTAATTTTACCATTCAAGCATACTGATCGATTTCTAGTATGTTTCTTGCTCTCTGATGTCTCTTACTGTTAGGTTTTACATTAATTTTATTCAAGATGTTGAGAACCATACTGTTTTGTTCTGGCTTGGTGCCAGGATCCTGACTTCATAAAGGATTCGGTCACGCGCCTCATTATGTAGTGTATAATTATGTTACTTTATTACCAGCAAGGTTACTTTAGCATTACCTTACCTTACTAACTTACCGTTAGTACTAATTTTGTAGGTATACTTGACTCAAATATTCACAGTTTTCTAGTATTTTATTACCTGTTGTAATTTCAAGAGATGTTGCATATCATCTTAGGCTGGGACTATACGACAGTGTGGTCGACTTTAGATCCGGACAGAACCGGAATCACAGACAGCCTGCATGAATAGGGTTGTCTAGTTTTGATTAAAGGGGTATTAAATAGAATAAATAATGTATAGTCATAGAATTATAAGTTTATGAAGTATTTTTGTACACTGAGTATTGAATTTAACTTTTTTCTGATCGATGTTACACTATTTCTAGTACCTAGACAGACGTGAAAAACAAAGTAAGAAACTTTATTATAAAGTGCATTTGGCAATCCTTTCAAGTAATGAAGATGGAGATTATACCCATGTGTAAGCAACCGTATGTATCTCAACTAACCTCAAAAAGCCAATAATAGATACTTTTTATTCAATAGACCAACAAATATGTTACTTATGTGACCCAGTGGATACAAATTCGGTTAGTTTGTATTACCAATTCGCCCCATTTGGCGTTCCTCCACGTCATATTACGTATTCGTGTGAAAGTGTTAATTTTCACACGATATATGAACATGTCAACAAACATGCTATTATTACAAAATCTGCTATGTCAGAACATCGGGAGAAAATTGAGCTAATGACTATAATTTTCTTAGACTTCCTTTCCTTTACTTTCTTTCTTGATGTGTTTAGGGAAATGGACTCTTGTTGACTTGTTCGAACATTTGCAATTTCTAATGAATGTACAATTATAATTAACTAGCTGGTCCCTGCGACTTCGTCTGCGTGACAAAAGGTAGCCTATGTCTTCTCCAAGGTCCAATCTATCTCCCTGCCAAATTTCATAACGATTCGTTCAGCCGTTTATTCATGAAAAGGTAACAAACAAATAAACAAGTAAACAGAGTCACTTTCGCATTTATAATATTAGTTTCGCATTTATAATATTAGTATGGTTTACGATAAACTATTTATTTTTATATTTAAAACTTGCTGATTAGTAAAAGAAGTGTAAATGAAATTAGGGATTTGTGAATGTTAATAACTCAGATATTGGCCAACATAACACAACAGGAGGAAGGCGACTTCAGGAGACCTCACAGCCGGTGGTGAGATAAATTTGATGACTTTAATAAGCAATGGAGACAAGCTACGACGGCTAACACTAGAGAAGTGCGCTACGGTCGTGAGCAGGATTCGATCCTGCCTCTTCTGAAGTTTGAACACGTTTGAAGTGTACAGTACTATCGTTTTTATGCTTGCGCTTGTAAATCAATTTCTTATATATATTAATGTTATATGGGAATTTTATTATCACGCATAAAATAACCGAGAGCAAGCGTGAGTTCACTAACCGTGTCTAAATTGAGCTTTTCGTCTTTAAAAATAACAAATTTTACGCTACAGTCTATTTTGGGTATCGCTGATAGAAATCGATTATCATTTATAAAACAAACTAGACAAGGGACATTCCATTCCAATGATGGCAGAAAATTAATCATAACTGGTTCGGAGGTTGTATTTATGCAGTTAATCAATATCAGATGATTAATAATCGACACTTTTAAAAAAAAGTATATGTTGATGGACCGATGACAACATTAATTGGGCATCCATGTATGTAAATACTCCTCGTTAAGATCTTCACAGCAGGAGTAAAGTGCACACGCTGATAATTACTTTATTTATTATGGCCATTATCGACTTTGAAAACGAATGGTGTATCGTTTAACAATATCAGTACGGCATTTAATTTTGTAATCTTGGATTCTGCCTCCTCAATACACATTAGCTTTGCATATCAAATGAGTATATGGATTTACATATTCGTCTTAATCATTATACATTTATTCTTTCTTCAATCACTTTTTGCTTTATAGTGCTACAATTTCTTCATAAAATGAATATCAATCATAGCGTTTCTTAGATCGTTGGCCCAATAATTTAGATATATACAGCGTCATTGCCATTGCCGCCTTATCCGGCCACTTAACATCAATGACTGGCATCAACAGTAGTGCTTATACTACTCGGCGCATCCAGTAACGCGTCATTAACAGGAAGCCACGAGCGCTGTGCGCATACGCAATCGCTTATACGCCGAACTGGAAGCGACGAGTCACGATATGCAAATAACATCAGCTAGATTTCAAACGCTGTGTGAAAGAAACAGACGAATGTCATTAATAATCTAGTAGGCTAATGAATGTGTTCGTGGAAATTTGAGTTAGCTTGAAAGTAGCTACACAAAATAAGTTCGAAAAATGTTCGTGAATAGAACTGAAATATATTCGCAGAAATATTAGAGTCCATTGTTACTACGTTTTTTATGTATTAAAATGCACTGAGAACGGATGCCATTAACTTTTTATTGCAAATACCCCATATGATACTCAATTTGCCTTATTAGATTTTTTTTTATTCTTTGATATCATAGTTCAGACGAATTCCAAGTTCCTACTCCAGATTTTAAACTCCACTTTTAGGATTGCGGATGTTGGTAACGAACTTTTTTCGTATTGTCTTCGCTACAACAATTAACCTTTCCATCGTCGATATGGTTCCATGAACTCGCCAGAAAAAAAAAACGCCTTTACCTTTAAATGGTACTGCTTCTTCAAATGATGTAATTTGCAAATTGAAGGCCTTTGTTATAAAAGGAACCGTTAGTTTTTATATTATGACTGTTAGGTATGAACCTGACACGTCTAATGGCAGTGCGAAATTTAAATTAACGATTATACCGTCAGTTATGTAGTGTAAAAAAATCTTTTATCTGTATCATCACGAAGAATTTTAACTGTGACTACATTCAATGATGTTGTGGGAATAAGAAACTTGATTCAAGTCACAAGGACAATTCTATTGTGGGTAGGATGTGCTCAGTTGACGACTAATGCGATATTTTTCCATGTTATTATGATGACCGGGATTTGGTCGCTCGTTTGATGTTATCAATGCTATTTCCAATTGTGTATGTAGGTTTTAATCAATAATGAACATGCATGATGTCATAAAATTATAGATTAAGATAAACGTATGTACAAACTAATATTATGTTATTTGAAAATAGTTTTTGTTAGACATTACATAAATTGTTTAATCATAGGAAGTTTTTATTGCACATCCATACATTTAAATAACGCACATGTAATATCTCCATTATTATAAATACTTACTATAACAATACTCAAAATACAGTTAAATACAATATAATAAGAGTAATAAGTTATAGAGATAGTATTAAGAGGGTATGAATAAATCTTACACGCCTAGGCATAAATTAAAGCGAACCAACGAAGTAATAAATAATAACAAAGTTGATGGTGATCAAGATTTGCTCGTAAATACATATCTTTATAAGGACAGTATTGTTTCAAATCTAATTGGACACGCCCGATCAGTCATTGACAAACAAGCCCAGCCTAATAACTGTACTGACAATACTGGTTTTATGTGTGTTGATCCTAAAGTTGCATAGATCACGTCAGATGGTAAAGTTCAAAGACCGACAACTGTCATTTTGTGAGACAAACGGTTAATTTTCTGAATCGAATGGTGAACTCGATCACGTAGTTGCGCGGTCAGATATAAAGGAATGCTCTACAGCCTAGTCCTCTAGGCTGGGTTCCATTATGCTACTGGGCGGTATTGTAATGGCGTTATATACTATTACGATAGCAATTTTGTTTTGATTTGGAAAATCATGTCTTCCTTATTATGTTTGTGATTTACTTTAGACATTGGTAGCTGATTTTTAATCATAAATTGGATATCTCATTACCGTTTTATGCAAAGTAAATTGTAGTTTTATGCATCACACATTGCAATTAGCATCACGCCTGTAGGTATTCTAGGAAAGGTTAGGCAGAAGTGTACTGCTATACCCTAACATCCCATGGATGCTTTCATAAGTCCCACAGTGAGCCTAATGCCACTAGGGTAACAATTTAAACTCCGGGCTGCCACTACTAACATTTTCTCCAAATACCCAATAATACTGCCCAACCCAGAAACCTTACCCAAATTTAAGTTGAATCTTTAGATAATCCTGACACAAATTCTCAAACCACCTTCAATAAAGATATAATATCTTTGCTTCGACATCGAGCATCAGTTAGTTAACCTCAATGGCTCTTTCTGCTGATGTGAAGTGAGAGTTAATATCATAAGGTACATCATCACAACGGAAGCCAAGGTTGCAACCACGAACATCGTGAACCAGCCTTGTCATTTAATTTGCGAAACACACAATTTATAAAACTAATTCGAAACAAATTGTTGTCTTACGCCGCAACCGCAGGGAACCTGTAACTTAAGATGTATATACAACTGTATAATGTGTTAGGGTTGACAGCTGATATAATATTATTGAACTGAATGTGACTGTTAATGTTAGGAAATTCTCAGTAGCAGCCCGGAGTTTGCAATTGTACCCGGATGATAGCAATAGGCTCACCACCTATTACATGGGACTTAATAACTGCATCGGTGAAATGTGGCTGTACAACAGTTTTCCTCTGCATAACCGTTCTGAGATATAGAGGTAATGCTATGTTATGTGACTAAAACATCTTGCTTGAAAAGTCGGTATCTTTTCAAAGATTGTTTTCAGTAATGTTAATGGTGCCCGGTGATAACATTGATAACCCATGAATGAACTAAAGGCTCAAGGCTTATAAAATAAACTAGGTATGTATTTGTGTCTTATGATTTTTCTCCCTCTTCATATGCGGAGATGTACAGCTGAGGTGATCTTTCTAATTGAATTAGCTAAAGTTTCCACGTATACATACAATTAAAAACTTTAATGAACATGTCAATCTTTACAACATTGATCTATTTTACATCACGGTACCACAATTTCGTCAGCTCGTATCCCAGAATTTATATTTTACTAATCAAGCCCAATTTCAAAATGAGTGTTAGATATTGTTTATATATAATATTATATATATTATTTAATAGATATTTTATCCATATAATATATGTATAAAATTAAACTATATACATGTGGAAACTTTAGACTTAAATTATATCTTTTATAAGTAACTAGAACTCTAAACTTTAAATATATAAGCTGTTTGCTTCCCAAAGAAATTTAAATAAATAAATAATTGACCCCTAAGCCACAGGGATCTACCTAGTTTTGGGGTCAAGGAACTCAAGTGTGTTTTGTGAGGCGAACAAAAAAGAATTCAATAATATAAAATGTGGCACTATATAGAGTAAATGTAAGTACCTACTGCAGGTCATGGGTACTGTTAACTTAAAGGTATTTTACTTTATTTTATTATCCATCAATTACCCAAATGACGAACGATAAATTAGTAAAGACAGTAATGAAAAAATAGGAAGATAAGAGGAAAGACCCAAACACGACTGTCTTATGCCCAATACCTGCCAACCCTACGTATGCTGCATACAAGATACTTATAGCACGGTTCCTCTTTGTTTGAAGTCGCCAGTGACTTGTGGCTTACATCAGTAACTTAAATTACGTCTATGCGGGTTTTCTGTTAGATATAAAAGTTTCCAACGAAACTGGCACAAGGATTTGTTTTACATAGTTTCGTTATTATGAGCGGAATTATTATGGCCGAGATTAAGATCTACATTAAAAACAACGAATGTTTTCCCTTCATTTGGAAGGTAACTATGCATTGTCATTATACAAGGTGGATGTAATAAGCTAACACAACTTAAAAACTTGATACCATAAAAGATTTTTGTAAAGCTTTGACTAGTTTAGTTCAAAATTTTGTCGTGAAATCGACGTGAGTGGCAAAGTAGTAGAACTTAATAAAACACGATCATAATTTTATACTATGTACTTAGCAAGTGCTGGCCGTTTCGGTCAATAAAGAAAATGAATAGATATTTGAAGCGAGTTAACAGACAAAAAGGAAGAAACTCGTGACCTCAAAATAACAACCGAATCGTTTCTTAATAACGTAGTCGTTTAGTAAATGGTAACAGGTAAACCCATTGCCAAGGAAGTATAGAGACAAGCACTTCAATATTAAGATCACGTATTCTCGAAGGAGGATATTGAGGAAAAATAAAATAGATGTAAAGACGATTGGGTTGTAAACAATCGATGATCAGCTACCAGAACGAGTATAACGATCGCTTCTATTACTTTATGGGCACATAAATAAGTATAAAAGCTCGTTTGTATGAAAGCTTCTCAAGCATTACGCAAGGTATTCAAAAAAAAATTAAAAAAAATCAGGAATACCACCACTTTGTAAGAATAACCAGTTTTTGGTGTCAATGACACCAAACAGAGTATACACTTGGTTAAAACCTTTTTTGATATTAAATTGGTAAGTCACCAAGAGACACCATTTAGTAACCAAATAAAAGAAGAATATAAAGAAAAAGTACAGTACCTACACAAGAAGCCCATAAAACGTTTTAAAAACAAAACAACCTACAGGTAATTGTAAAGTACAAAGTGTTAACTAGGTATCTATATATTTTAATCACAAACTAATAAGCCTACTTTAATAGTTTTTCACGCGACAATACAATCATAACGGCCGTGCGCGTGTCAGTTAAAAGGTCGCAACTTGTAATTTGCGCACGCGCACCCAATTGCCGCTTATGCGGTTTGTTTTATTATTCAGGTAATGTGTTTATCTGCGTTAATAAACATTTTAATAATAAAGGGACTGGGGGCTTTTAGTGGTCGTGACTGCGATTTGTGTTTTAATTTAGGTTTGAAGTAAGAGGTATGGTGATCGGATTACTTATAACGTACGACCAATTGAAATTGATAAAATATTTATGCGCAATGGTATATTTGAAATGAATAAAAATAGATTTTTTTTTTTTCTTGTTAATAAAATCTATAAAACTGATTAATACAGATTTAAACAGTTTTACAGAACATAAGAATGTGTTGGAATTAACAAATTTTTGCTTATCTATAAGTACATAATATGTTTATATAAAATGTGTGTAAGGGTCTGAGTGTGCATGTTAGGTTATATGTCTGTAAACGCACCCACAATACAGGAAGAAAATCCTAGAGTGAAGCAACGACGTAAAAAGAAAAGTGTTCATTAGGTACATAATATAATGTAAAGTGAGTTCGATTTAGATAATTATCGTGATTGTGTGTATGTGTTCTCCATTAAAACAGTCATCGTTTGAAGAAGTGCGGAAAATATTAAATGCATGTGAATTCGAAATTGCTCCAGCACATAATTTAAAAATGCAGGAACGCAGCAGTCTAAAGGAAAATACGTGTTATCTGGGACCCGTTACATAAACGAACACCAAAAACTGTGGATTTCGATGAATCATTATGGTCAGCAAAGATATTGCAATGCTTTTACATTGTAAAATGTTTGGTTCATGATTAAAAAGGAATTTGAATTATGAATTTTCAAAATTGTCCGATGAATATTAAATTTTTACTTTTTCAGCCTTCCCTTGCCGTTGTACTAATCAATTTAATTGAACATTGTTTGTTTTAGCGTAACACTGTTTTTCCCTATGATCATGCGTGTCGCGTTATAATATGAACAACCTTTAGATGTCGTAACCTTTATCAATGTTTGACGTGCGAAGGCCATGGCCATTCATAAAAACTGTGTCCGTATTTGGGGAAAACGTAAAAATCCTATTCTGCAATTTTAAATCAAATGTCGTTGATAATGATAGTAGTAACGTACCGGCTAAATCCTATATCACCTAATTTCGCTAATAAGGGTAAAAACCTTTAAGAGGATAGATGCTGTAAAGATGGAGTAAAACGAATTAATTTTCTTAATTCCCTACATGTGGTCGTTGTCCAACAATCTCGTTTCCTTAATTTAATCACTGTATAAATGACTCACTATGGCGAAGGTCGTCGGCCCGCAGCTAAAGCGGAGCCGCGGCAAATTGATGCTTCTTTAAGGAAGTTCCGAGAACAGCAAGTTACAAAAAAGGCCCTGCCGACCACTGCCAGAATCACGATTTTAATCGCGCAAAATGGGGTTCGTTTATATTATTTTAAAATCTCATTTTATACATATACATTTATGAAGTTATGATACTTCTAAGCTATTTGGCATTTGGTTTGTTCAGCGAACATAATTTGTCAAAATTGAGGTATGCAGCCGCATCTTTTCCTAGGTCAAGATATAGTTTGGAATTCCTTAATTACCATTTACATCAAATGCATGTATTTTATTTTAATATTTATAACCAAACCCGGTTTTATACCCACTGCTTACAATCTACACAAGATCTATACATAAATAAACCGTTACACAAATAAATAATAAAGTAATTTTATAAATTGTCCGTGTAAACGTTTATCATAGCTAAAAGCGTCAATTTTCTAGAAAATAATTTATCGAAGGGGCTCCAGGTAGGTTATATTTCACAGTCATAAATATTTACACCACCCTCAGTAATAATAATCATTTAGAGTGGTTTCCTGCAAAATGGTCTAATTGATTTGTGATCCTATTAGCTTACCGTTACCGCGGCCTGTAACAATTGTTAAAAAGATGACTTAGTAAGTAGCAGTTTTTTGTAATTCATAGACATCTCAGATCATACGGAACCAATTGATGCTGTTAGCAAAACTGTGTAAAGTAAAATATTTACAATATACCTATTACAAAATTTTCGAAAAAACTAAAATCCACGATAATGCTGTGATACGTTGATAAAGAATTATTTATTTATTGTTCAGTTACATTGTCCTGTTATTATCATAATAAATCACCTTGAACTTACCACTTGGAATATAAATGAATCAATACTCGTGAATGTTAACAACCAATTTTATTATTTGCTCCTTGGTAAAAATTACGCAAAGTAAATCCTGGCAATAGGCCAGTGGGACTGCAAGGTGAAAAGGTGGATAACATACAAATGTAATACAGGCAAAGATCAATATGGCATAATTAAAACGGCTATTACCACAATTGATATGCAGCACGATTAAATTCACACAAACGCATTCAAGGACAGGTGTTATACGAAAGCGCAGCGCGCAACAATTGTGACTGCGTACACGGTCAAACTTATTGGCTGCTCAATCAGCCTAGATGGACAGTCTATACAACAGATTGGTCACACAAGTAATTGTACGGGTCAAGGCGATTTTATGAGATACATTTCGTGGTAATAACTTGTGACTCAGTTGTAGACATTCCTCCATATTCAACTGTTTTAAGTTCGAATGGAGATCGAGTTTCCTTAAATATCCTTTTAGAATGGTAAAGGCGGTCGTGTTTATTTCCAACTTTTGTTTTTAGTGTTATCTGGTCTTAAAAGTCGATTAAGATAGAAGTTCTTACAAAGGTATCTATGAACTGAGACTGAAATATTGAGGTTGTTTGGTTAACAACACCTTTAACTTTATTTATTTAAATCGCATCGACATGTACAACTTACAGCCCAGTAGTTAGGTTCAAAAAGTGTTTAAAATCATTCGATTTACTGAAGTGTTTCGTAAACACAAAATTTGGAACATTTCCAAGTACTCTACCTGCTCACCGTCGTTTCCTCTGGCATTTGCACGGATGCATTCAAAACGATCTTTTGAGTAATATCTACAATTTGACCTATTGCAGCGTCTGGAATCCGATAGAATGTAGACATTGCCGTTTCACATTATGCCGCATTATATATTTCTGAATTCCAAGCACTTGATTTTAATATCAGTATAATATTATGTTGATTATAAGAAGCAAAATGGCGGCGGTGGATTTACAAATGATATTTATGAAGTATCCATAACGATTTGTAATCCAATCATGAACTTGCGATTGTTGATATTCATCATGAATATCAACTATTGTTATTGATTCGTGATTCATTGCACTGGGATATGTTTCAATTTGATATAATCAAAACAATATTTCTTTACGCACTTTTTACGTTTGTTACTGTTGTTTTTTATAATTATTTGTTTTTGTAGTTATTAGAATTCGTGTGCTAAGCTTGAGCATTTTATGTAAAGACTTTGATATAAAACTATGTACTCTTTCATAACGTCCAGTATCTTCATTTAAGATTATAGTAACAGGTCTGTAACGTGACAGATAACTAGTTCTGTCGTTATTCATTCAGGTATGGCTAAGTGGGTCTCAACGCCCTTGTCGATCGGTCCACTCTCGGTATTGAATGTCATTGTTTATTCAATTGCACCTATTGTATTTCAATCAGCAACTTTGTTACTCAGATCATCTATCAGGTATCTGATTTTAAGCATCGTTTTTACCTGTTTTACTTGGCGAGGGTACAAAAATGTTTGGTAATAAGGCCAGTCTTTGTTGGGTCAAGGCACCCGTTTTAACGCTACTTTTGTGTAACATACTAACAGCCTGACGCTAACAGCTTCCTTTATTTCTTTTGCCAAGTCACGTTCCAGTCTAAGTACTAATTTGAAAACAATAACGATAACTTAAATCGAAACGAAACAAGCTTTACGCGTTGTTTTAAGTTTAGTATCTTTCACCTTTTACAACTTTTTTAATTTGCTTATTCGCTGTATCACGGTTTTTAGAAAATTCTCATATAAGATTTTAATTGAATATAATAAAATTAATCTTAACAGTATAAATAAACTTTTTTAATCTGCTTGCTTTAAATACAGCTATTATTCAAGGATATCAGGTATCCGTTCTAGGGCTTCCTGGTGCTTACTGAGGCTCGCGTAGTGTAATACTGTCTTGTTGTTCGATTAATCGGTTTTTATTTACTTTAAGAAGATTTTTGGGGGTTTAAGTTTCAATAAACGACTTCCTTGTATTATAAATAAATTGATTATTTTCGACAGTTTTCATTATGTTTAAAGAATATAATACAAGTATTAACATAAAATTATCAACATGACATGTCTTCTCGCGAAGCACCATAAGTAATTAATGTTCATTTCTATTTGTCCAGGAAAACTAATCGATGTACACGATTACATTTTCATCAAATCACCGTGAAAAATAATCGAGTTTTGCGTCACGTTCATCTAGTGTTATGCGCTATTAATCTCTCACATGATTGTAAGTACATTACCTCGTATTATACTTCTGATCAATGACGTACACAAACTGCGCGTAAAGGTATGTATGAATCATAACCCCCTTTTTTATTCCTTTTGCACTGAGCTGGGAATTCCCACGAGTTTATAGCTTCAGGCTTCGATTTCAAGTTCGTAGTAAAGCTTATTTAATGACCGCAACAGTTTGTTTTTATTTAGATTTGTGGAATAGAATTTCTTATATGTATATTCAACGTAGCAATTTCGAGAATTGCGGTCGTCATCAATATTTCCTGTTTTTTTTTTAGGAAAAAATAATGAGGAAATATTATGTTTTCTTGAATGTAAGTGAGTGTCTTCTTTAGCAGTGTTTACATTTTGTTACATTGTGCAGAATATTGGTGGATCGTAAAAAGGTATTCATTAAATCAGCGCGGGTGGTCAGTGCAGTTGATTGTCGGAGGACTGTTTTGCAGTAAAATTCCCGATGCTTTGGCGCAAAGCCAGCGCTGCATTGAACTGAGGTGACTTTACTGTAAGCGATTAAAAAGCTAGCTATAAAATGGCGCATACTCTCTTCAAACTTCTTAATGATTTTCTTTGTTCTAACCCGATAAATAACTCATGATTCAAGACAGGTCTTGTGTGCATTTTGTGAGAAAACACTTCAAAATATGTATGCATGAGTTTTAGTTAAGTATATATTGTTAGGTAATACAAATTTGAGGAGTTATTCTGACGCTGGCTGGTGTAAATCAAACTTAAATGTGGTTATGACGAACTCACAACAATCAGAAACACCAAATACTGTAAGTATTGTTAAACAGTATTTGAATAGGTACTTGGCTGTTTTATGGCAACGGAGGCATTGGCAAAAGGCCACGACAATGCTAAATTCAACATTAAAAAGTTTGCCAAAAAAGTTCAAAACTTATGAATCTTATCTCATTTGATTTTTATCTTTTAACATTGTTGAAAGTGAAATTATTTCAATATTCCAAGTGCTGTAGCTTACATCATTGAGATGTGTAACGAGAGAGTTCACACTATTAATAGATAGACTCGTTTGAAATTCTATCTACATTAAAGTAGTTTTGTTTAAAAATAGCGTGTTGGTCGTGCAGTGGCACGTTGGTACAACGGGCGCAAATCTGTAAGTCGATCACGGTGGCGCCGCGCACGCACGGTGGCGATAGGAATGCCACTTGCTTAGCTTCCAGTCCTGGGTACCGTTGGGTACATACAGTCTTGAACATTAAAATAAATGATTATTGATATGATGCATTTCAGTTTCATATTTAAATTTATACTCCGGACAGCTTCTATATCTTCTAATATTTGCTACAAAGCAAGCTCAACTTAATCGCAACAACGTTAACAAAAAAGCAAACACGGTTATCTAAGTATCTTGTTACACTTTACACTAAGTACCTACGTTGGATGTTTGTTTACGGCATAGAAGCCGATATAAACGGAGGGTAATTAGTAGGAGCGGCTGCTTACGTCAACAGGTAAGTGGAGACGGGGCGCATAGATATGTATATCATTAAACTCTCGGGTTTCTGTATCAACAGTGGCACGTGGATCAGACAGTGTTTGCTAGCTTCATTGTTACACAAGTTGAGAAATCTAAGAAGCCACTAATGAAGTAAGACTAAATACTTAACGTTTTTTGGACTCTTCTTCGTATATCATTAAATGGGATCTCTTGTTGATGTATGATATACTTAATATTTTTACAGTGACCAAATATTCCAAGTCACCTTCAGTTTTGTAGTCTCAATATTATTTATTCATGTATTTTTAGGACGACCTTTAGGTGGATGGTGCTGGTTCAAGGTTGTTCGTTTTGGAAATTCACCAGCTGATAGTATACTAATATATTTTGAAACTTTGAGTAGGTTTCATACCATTTATAAAGACATATCTTGGCTGGCTTCACCAAGTTACAACATGTAATGGACTTTCCATTATCCAAGTAACTTCTCATCTTGTTCTCTTTGACAGCTTTGTAAGAGCTTTTGTAATATCTCTGTTGTCGATTCCACTAATATCCCCAGATGTCACTTCTGACTGTGAAGCGTAAGAGTTTGTGATAGTCAGTCGTCGAGTTCCAACAAATGAGTAAAATAAAACTATGAGAGTGAATGTATTCCAAATAGTATTCCAAGTCTCAAAACCGAAAAGCCGGCCATTGCATTAAATATGCTGGACGTTGGTGAAAAAATGTTTGAAAGTAGTGTATACATGTATGGAGGCAAATGCATAATATTATAATAAGCTTTTACTTATCTCAAAAAGGTCAGGGGGAGTAAATTTAATAAAATTTTTAATATAAATTAAACAAGTCTTTGTGGAAACAATTGTGGAAAATCCGAAATATAAATTCCAAGCGTCAGGACGGCAACCCTATGTTGATGAGAGTCACAAAGATACCCCGTTTTGGTGCAACGGCACATTGCTAGACGTAGGTCAAGATTCTCCGTAGAATACAGTATAGTATTTAAAATCTTTAAGCGCGTGCTGCGCGTGCGGTGCCAAATTACTTTTAGATTGTTCGTTACATGGTTTGACTTTTTTCTGTTTTTGGTGTTCTTTTATTTCTTGTTTTCGATGATACGATTAATGTATTTTACTAGATCTTTTTTAAACGAATTTGATTCGTAAGGATATATTTAATTACTTCGTCTACGATTATTAATATTTCTCAATTCCGCCATGTTCTGTTTTGATTATTTTGTAATTTATTTTGATAGGTGGTTTATTAATTATCTTCTCTGTTTGAGCAAGACATCCAATTTCCCCATTTCTGTTAACAATACAAATTTTAAAACTTGACAATTAAGTAAATATTTAATTACTTAATCTACGTTATGCAATATTTCTCGAGCGTCGGTATTATTAATTATTGGTTTGTCGTGGTCGATGGTGCGAATGCCGCATACCACGAGTTTTATTGCTGACCAGGAATTTATTTAAAACGTCGTAAGCGAGCTTTTGTTATACAAATGTAATGTAACAGGATTGTTGATAGATTCTGATTAAGGTCCCGACCATTGCACTCGGACCCGCAGATACTGCCGCTGTAAGGTTATAGTCATTGTAAAACGATTGCTGTATGACCTGTTAAGGTAATAGCGGGTACAGTTATGGATAATTAGAGTTATGTGGTTCAATAATTTGTTCTTCTGAATTAACTGTGAATTCATTATCTAATACAAAATCATTGCGATTATTTTAATAGAAACTTTGGGTTGATTACAATCGGTCGGCATTATGACGGTGGATTATGACAGGTTGTTCATCAAATTATTATATGCCTGTGTCTGAGGATTACCTATTCAATTTACTACTGTTTTCAGTAAGAGAAAATGATATCATAAAAGTATACTTTATACAAATACTTTATATAAAAACTTTATAAAAAAGAACTGGGCCTCCTAACCCATACCTACCGCGAAATTCATCCGTACTTTTAAGACATTCTCTTCTGGCAGGCTCAGTGCATAAAACTTCGTCGTGGGTAAAAACAATACAGCACATGCCATTAACGTCCCGCCGCGACTGAGCGTGTGTGAAGCGAGGCTTGTTGTCGAGCTGACGGTGCAAAAGGCTCTAAAATAAGTTATGGCTAATTCCTGACTTCAGCCGGTGGCGTGGAATGCAGCCAGCGCATTGTACTCACTTATCTAAACACTCGGACCTGGCTCACCACTAAATCCTGAGCCACTATTGGCTGGTAGCGGTATGCCATAGGATTATTCTTAATCATACTTAATAATTTCGTAATTTTTAAGGTGTCATGATTGTATCTGAGTATGTGTTTTCGAACAGTTTAATTGAGGAGATTTTCATGGAATTGATATACATGTTGAATCTTTAGAAGTCTTTTCATTTCTCTACCAGCTAAGATTTCGGAAGCTTTAAAATAAAGCCAAGTTTATATTGTATAGCAATACATATCATTTGAGTAGATGTAGTAGGAATCTTTTAGATATGTTTGGAAATCCTGATCATAGATCTATCTCGGATTCTTACCGACTAAAATCACACTTTGCCTTCAATTACCTTTATTGGGGTCCCAGGAATCAGTTGTAACCACCACAACCCCGCAGGAATCGAAGTTAGTGAATCGTAGCCCTCTATTATTGTACATACTAACTTTATCAGCGCGCAGTTGCTAAGTGACCCACCATTAAATGTTAAACCCTATCAGGCCTCTTTCATATCATTAATATTTTGCGTATTTGTTCAACATTTATTGCATAGAACTTTTTTTATGTATCATTTGAATACCTACACATAAACAACATAATTAAATTATTGTGAGGGATCATATCATTATACTTGTCTCATATCTTCCTTTATCGTTAACTAGTTTCTGCCCGCGACTTCGCCTGCGTGGCCTTCATAATTGGATCTCGCTGGGATAAAGAGGATTACATGTTAATTCAGGTCTAACTATCTGTGTGCCAAATACCCTAGTCCATTCTGTAATTATTGTGTGAACGAGTAACAAACATCCATACATCCTCACAAACTTTCGCATTTATAATATTAAGTAGGATGAATAAATATAAATACTTGGGTAATCTAATATATAAAAATCTCGTGTCATAGTGTTTGTTATGGAACTCCTCCGAAGCGGCTTGATAGATTTTTGTGTTTTTTTTTGTGTATATTTGATAGGTCTGAGAATAGGTCGTAGGCTATTTTTTACCCCCTCACTTAGGGGCGGCCATATCCATTATACATTAGCATGTCGTGAAGCAGTTTGTTCAAATGGACGATGACCTATGCTGTCTTAAACTAATTATAATTTAGAAGAATAACATTGAGAAGCCTTAGAAATTACAAGAATACCTGACATGGATTGTTGTTGGGTTTAAAATTTGTCACACTAAAGACAAGAATGGTTAATGTGGAGTCTAAATACGATGTGTATGCTATGGCTAAGACGTATGTTCTCTGTTAACAATTCCGTTTTAATGTTACACTAGCTTTAGTAAAGCTTTACGTATATTATGTTTAAGAGACACTCGAGGATGAAAGTAATCAGTACAATAAAATATCGTTTTCCATTCCTTTTTACGGGCTATAAATTCATCAAGTAGATGTTCTGAACAGTCTAAAGTGCTTTTCATTGAAAGCAAAGGGTGGGGGCACTGTCACCAGTGTAGTGAGGCCCCCTAAACCAATTACAATCCGTTCAAGCGTACGGGCTCGTTCTGTTTTGAACGGTCAAGTTTACCTGGTCGTGTCAGTTGGATGGGCTTATGAATAGACCCAGTTCTTTGTCCAGACCAGACTAATAAGAATACTGCCTACAGACAATTGTGCGAATTGTTACGCTTGGATGTGCGTACGTTAATGACAATAAGGTAAAATCTTTATGTTTCTATTCAAATGTGTTAGCAGAGTTAACGCTTTGATGCATTGAATAACTAGATTATTTCGGTTATTTGGATTAGATTAATTAAATTTAAATAAAATTCTGGTTTGTGGATTAGTGAGCTTCATCGAAGATATAATTACCATTTTTTATATGGTTATTTTCCATTTAATATCTACTAACAATAAACCATTATCCATATTTAAAGTTAACTTAAGGAAAGTATATTTTAAAATAATTCGCCATTTTCGTAAATGCATTTTTTTTTTATAATAATTGAATTAATTACTATAATACAATTTTAAATAAGTAGGTATAATAATAAAATAGATACATAAAACCAGCTTCGAAGCTTATATGTAGGAAACTATATTCAATGTAAAATTGGACCATCATTTTCTGATGCTGCAAGAGTGACCAGTCCAGAACAGTGCACTTTAAAAGTTTGAACAAATAAATAGTGCTTCTGTTTTTAGTATGATTTTTACCATAAAATAAATATATAATTTACAATCTACAAGGTTCTTGACCTGGTGATCATGGTTCTCTAAATTTTGTGAAGATGTCTTTCGTCAAGAATTATAAAACAAAGTTGAACAACAGTAGTGTTCATTGAAGCATGAAGTTATTCAGGGTTTGAGTCGTCACAAAAAAACTGCAGAAATCAAGGACACGTCACACGACTAAAATCGACGCTTCAGAAATTGCTGAATAGATAAAAGTTGTTGAAAATGTAATCATACTTATTTCGAGTTTGACGTATCATAATTCGTTTGATCTTGATCTTACAGTACTTGTAAGGTAAAAGTATTCGTTACATTTGTCTAAATCAGATTTAACTCCACTGTTTTTCCTTATCATAAAATACATACGGGACCTAAAATACTCCATTGTGCAAATATTGGCTGACAGAAGAAAAACAACCAGCTCTGATAACAAACCATGTTCATTAAACATAGATTCCTATTTCTTAAAACATAATTTGAATTTCTGATGGTATAATCAGTCTTCTATATCTGTTCTACTGTAGGTCAAAGGCATCTTCTTGTACTGAAAGGAACGAGAATTGATCACCACCGTGGTTCACTGCGGGTTGGGGATTGCAGAACAGTCCAAGTTTTCTCGCGATGAATAAAGACATATTTATTGTAGTGAAATATTTTTTACCAAGTGACGATATTGACAACTGGCAGTTAGAAAATAAAACAATAATTCATACGTCCGTAACAATTTGACATTGACATTGCTTTTATCTCATAGCAGTAAGAATGGTTTTTGTAATTCAAGTATTACCACTGACGTATCTATGGTTGACCGTACACGTACTATTACATTCTAAAATGGTTACTGTACCAAATTAAGTAGATATCATTAATACATGGTTTTATGAAATTTGGTTAGTCCCTTCTAATTAGACGGATAGACCTACAGATATCGAGAAAATAGAAGATGATATTAAAGTTTAACTAGAATATATGTACCAATAGGAAAATCAACAAAGTACTAAAGTCTCCGAGAGGAATTGTAAATCAAATAAAAAAATATAAAGGATGAAGTATCTAATAGGAATAACATAGCAAAATAATAATAAAAATATATCGGATAATAACCAGATAACTCAAGTATATTTATGTAGGAAAGATGCTACAAATTGGTAGGTCGAGAGCCTCTATTTTTATGTAGGTATCCTACAATATAGCAGAAGTGTCTACAGTTGCCTGTTGAGACTTCTGCTATATCGTAGGATATCATTGTTTTACATCTGTGTATCTGTAATAAATCAATGTGTGAGAAATAAAGCGTATTCAAAATTAAACATGTGCATCATACAAATCACTTTGATTAAAGGAGACCAACAGCAATATTAATGCTGATAAATATTCAATCTAGTTGCTCCAAGCTTTATGGAGTTTTTATATGAGCCATAAATTGTGCTATTGAGATAAAAATGATTTTGAATAAATCCTTACAAAATGTCCAGATATAAAGCATAGACTTACAAAGATACAAATACTTTAGTAAAAGGTAGACAGTTACCCAAAAAATAAATGAAAGACGGCAATCTCGGGTTTATTCAGTTTAAACTTGAAAGATAAAGCTGGGCCGTAATCAAACAGGGCTTATAGCTAATTGCGTCTATTGTCCTACAACTCTTTTGTGTTACCCGTACAATATGAATCAAAACTTTCTACATGCAACGCTTCATCGGTTGAATCTGTATGACTATTCACCTTTTCATCTATTTAGTCCGTCTGGTCCATTGTGTCCTGCGTGGCATATGTGGCCGTATGTCGGTCTATTGATTTAGTTGGGCCGACGACAGAGGGGCGTGATTCAAGCATGACGGTAGGTATACCAGTATATTCATTAGGGAGTACTGCAATATTCAAGGGCATGTTTTATGTATAGTTTATTCCAGGGGTGACCGGTTAGTCATGCTTGTTGCAAAAAGTGCAGTCTCGTACGCCCTAACTAGCGTGTTGAAAATAATGGACTTTGTTGCATCGCCTGCGATTATGTATTAATAGTTTAACGCTATTTTGCGTAAAGGTACCGCTTCATCATTTTGCATATTGTGATTTTCATCGTTAATTATGTTGTTATGGTATTTTATGTATTTGCTGTTAGATTCATAGTTGTTTTTTTTTAAATCTCTTGATAATATTTATAAGGTGTAAGAATAAGTAGTTTCTTCCTTGTCACATATCTTTTAGTTCTGGTCATAGACGGACACGAATAGCTCAAATTGAATCAGTTTTATAGCAATCATCATCTTTTGCTCTTTTTAGTTCATATTCTAATTTCTTTAAGCCTTGGGATTTAGAAAGACAAAGGTATAAATAAAAGCAAAAACCTTTAAAAAATTCTACTGGTATAGGAATATTAATAGAAGTATTACCAGTTTCAGGTGAATAGCTGTGTTTAGAAGCTATTGGTTGGATTGTAGTTATCAAAGTTAGAATAAAAAAAACTTTCACCTAATATGACTTGATTTATTTAATGCTATGCGAAATTTATAAAGCAGTCAATGTTAGTCAAGCGGGTTAGAAGCGGTACCTTTACGCATAAGATTCTTCGAATACTTACGTCTTCTTACATGCTATTAAAATTCTTTAAATACATGTGAATATTTAGTTCTATAAAACCAGCACTGTTAAAGTTTCGACCTCTACCTTAAATATTTCTGAAAATTATATTTTTGCACCCAATTAACAGTTTTATTCGGTAAACAACTATTGCTTTTTATTGAATTTGAATGGGCTATACAAAAGCTTCGCTGAATATGTTCTTAACTTATAATGTTATACTTAAAACATCTTTCGCAAGCTTTGTGGAGCAACTTTGTAGCATCATTATGAATGTCTTAGATGCTACGAAGATATCGTTGTGTAATCTAACCAGAATGCCA
The DNA here is from genome assembly GCA_935421205.1 of Xylocampa areola. NCBI lineage: Eukaryota > Metazoa > Arthropoda > Insecta > Lepidoptera > Noctuidae > Xylocampa > Xylocampa areola. The sequence goes on from OW285201.1 coordinate 15,604,912, forward strand.
TCTCAATTGACTCAGCTTTTTTTTATTATTTTAAGTCAACTTCGTGACCTTATCGAGACTTGTTATTCCAAATATGTTTTGTAACTTTCGATTAAGTTCCACACTTTTCTTAACTTTTCTTATGTTGATTATATCCAAGGACATTGCAGTGTCAAGAAGCCAATGTTATATATCACGAGTGATTTTTGTTTAATTTTCCCTAATAGTGATATCAAACATTGTTGCACGGAAGTATGAATGATGTTATGACGATAAGCTACACAGAATACAGGCCACATGTGTATACATCATTACCGTTTTAATACACAGTGTATCTGTCCAGAAAGTGTGATCGATAAAAATAAATATGCGTTTTTACTTTCACTAAGATAATTAAACTGTTGCCAAGATTATAAAATGTCACGAACAGCACCTTGACAACACCTACGAGCGTAACTCGTTCTCGTTAGACCTCTACACTTGCGTGCAAAATAAGGACCCCAGCCTCCCGGGAACGATCTTTCTTAAGAGATAGAAAGTAAAGATAAGACGATTTAAACCATTAATAAACTTACCGGAGTGTTATGTTTATTTTTCCTCCCACAAATAAACAGAAACTGCATTTGCGTGGCCAGGGTGCACGCAATCGTACCGTTTCACGGTTTGTATAGGCACTGTCCAAAAATAACGAATATATCTGTCGGTTTTATGCACTTATGTGTTTAAACTTGCGATAAAGCAAGTTTTTGTAATGCACGAGTACCGAAGCGACACAGGCAACCCGGGTGGTGGCGCGCGGCAGACTGTTCTCTATACTCGTTCGGTCTCGCGACACGGCTCGGAAGCGACGCGCCGGCCTGGGACGAGGGACCGTGAAAGAAGGGCCACAACCCGACTGCGTTTTTTGTCCCGTCTAAGATTAGCAACAAATAACGTCTGGCTGAGACCATTCAAAGGGGTTCGAATTGGGCATCAATGCTAACACTCAACCGGTATCTTAGTACCTACTTCAAACCCAAAATATTTCTGGAATGATTTATCTTCAAAAATCGGGTTTTGGGTCAGTCGATTACAAGATTAACCATCAGATCTGTAAATAAATAACTCAGATGTTTTAATTAAGATGATGCTAGATGCTATCCAGAATTATTTGTTGGGTTGAACAAACAAACAATGCAAGGAATTTAGTTATTTTATACCAAGATTGTTTTGCGAATAGTCTGGATGTCGAGGGGTCAGCTTGGATATAATATTGAGATACAAATGTGCCATTCAAGTCGAGAGGCCGAGTGTGTCAGACTTCCGGGATTGCCGGCATGGAAGCCACGGCACGGCGTAATGTAATAGAAAACGTATTGCACAATTTCCTGATCTGTAGGAATAGTACCAGATCGAATCGTATTTTAACCATAATATTAAACCTAGATGCATTACAGACTTAGAAACAATATTTATTTATTTCACACTTACAAAGTCTTGACAGGCTAAACCCAAAGCAACATTGTAGAACATCAATCCTAACTAAAACTAATTACAAAACAGTCCCATAACTTATTTTATGTATCTTGTGAACTCGCTCAGAGAACAACAGAATATATCCGAATCACCGATAGCGATAAGGATGAGCGTATATTTTTATGATTGATGCGAGTAAAAATCCTGTTTGATGTATTCGCGAAGTTTCTAGTTAACTTTGTATTTATAATGGCGCTTGCACTATAAAACTTTATAGAAACACTAATGAAAGGCAAAGCTAAAATAAAGTTTGTTTTCAAAGAAAAGCTTTTGAAGTAACCTAAACTGGTTTAAGTATACCCACATTGTGTCTGACAACTTTTTTATATTCCTGCTCTTACTAGCTGTTGCCTCGCTCATTAGCAGACAATAGATTTTTATTGTTACAACATATAATTCTGTACGTGGCTGAGCCGAAAGGTGTGAGAGCAAGGTGATTATATGTGAAATAACATTTAAAAATAAATAAAAAATGTTTTATGAGAGGGATGCATAAAACACCCGAAATGTTCAAATATTGTCCTAAAGTGCAATTGCAAGTTTGTTTTGCAAAATAACTATGCATTAATGAGAGAAAACTGTAGTAGGTACAGTCAACCGCACGGCAGACATTTGCCGTACGCAAACCAGCACTACAAAAAAAGACAAATTGTTACGTGCTGTTGACTGTACCTACATCCCAAATGTGTTTAACAATAGTATCCATTGTGTATGACCGCAATATATTACAAGAATTGATACCATATGCCACCAGTCAGTTGTTACGTATTTGGTGTTAGATATGCGGTGACCGCAACTGACTCCGCCTTCCTGCAGAATCTATGTGTACAGTTACCTAAAAATATCTATAGTTAAAGATAAATCTTTGAAAAGCATTAACGCATGCTTAACGAACTGTAAAGTTATAACATTAAATGGAAAAAGAATACGGTCGTGAGCAGTCCGTCCGAGCAGACTGTATACCTTAAATATCTATAGGTGCACGGTTTTTTGATGGACTAATTAGAAAAAATCTATTGAATAATCGAATCTATTGTGTGTTATATTTCGTTATTACAATCGACACTGAATAAAATTCGATTTTAATTTCGTATTAGTAATGTTTTGACAACTCGGTCGGCGCAAATAGATAATGATAATTTATAGGTATAGATATACTAACGTAAGGGTCGGCGCAAACAGGGGCTCGGAACAACAATTCCACTATAGGTACAGGAGTAATTATACTAATACTGCTCTAGGGAAAAGGTTAAAAAATAATAATTGTGTATTAACATAGGTATTTTTGAACGTGACTGTACTGGTAATATAAGTTAAACCACATTGAATTCTCGTTTCTATAACTTGTTAATTTATAAGTTAATTATTTGTGTAAGGAAAAATACGGATTAAAATCAACGCTAAATAGGATTTGAATTTACGCCCGGGCTATTTACGGGGGGCGTAGCCTCAAATACTTTTGAGTTCGATACGCAAAGGAATACTTTTGAAAATTTTTAGTTAGTAGTTCTTAATTTATAAGTAACTAGCTGATGCCCGCGTGGATGTTGGTAATCGCGACCAAAAGTAATCATGAAATTTTGATCCCGTTTCCGCTTTCCAAATACCGCTTTATAATTGCCCATTTTTTTAAGTATTAAAATGGATATATTATGTTATCCTTAGGAAATAGACATATGCCATTGCAAGCTTTTCTGTAGACCTATATAAGATACACAATTCCTCCATACATCATTTTGTTATATCTCAAAGGGTTTAGGCAGTGATTTCGTTAAAAGCTCCCAGACAGTTTATTTTTTTCCGTCAGCTCCAACAAATATAATTATATTTTAGCGAATGTATACTATATTAATTATATAGATAGTATATGTTTATATTCGATATTTATATGATTTTAATTGGTTTATTAATTTTAATTATTGCGGTTTTAGTAGGTGTTGCTTTTTTAACTTTATTAGAGCGTAAAGTTTTAGGTTATATTCAAATTCGGAAAGGTCACATAAACTTGACAAAATATATACTAAAACCTTCCTCGAGAACCATTCTATCCATTGGTGAAAAGAGCATGCATGTAATCGTTGCAGTATTTTTTGAGTTTATCGCGAACAGACAGACCGATGCCGCGGAGGACTTTTTTGTTATATAGTCATTAATTTTGCACGTCCACCTCTTAAATAAATCTTCTTCTTCTCGTGCCATATCTTCAGCGCATGTCGCCGACCACCCCACGGAACTCGCCTCTATCTTGTGTCAGTCTGCAAAGACTCTTTGATATTGGTCCAGCATTTGATGTTATCAATCTAAACTTTGTTCTACCCCTGCTCCTTTTGCCGTCCATCTTGCTTCCACTATCCTCGTCAAAATGTTATACCTTTCGGATCTATAAATGTGCCCCAAATATGAAGCTTTCTTTTCTTTACTGTTTTGAGTAACTTGAGGCCTTTATTCATTTAGTTTAGAAGTTAGATATTTGTTACTTTATGTCTCCATGAGATCTTCAGCATTCTTCTATAAAGCCACATTTCAAATATATTTATTTTTGCTTCTATGTTTTTGGAAATTGTCCAGCCTTCGACTCCGTACAGAAATACCGATAACACGTAGCATTTCACCATTCGCTATCTTAGTTTTAAGTTTATATCTTTGTTTGTAAATAGCTTATTCATCTTAATTATCGAACTTCGAGCGATCTCTTCTCTGATAAGTATTTCTCTGTCAGGATCCCATTTCTCGTTAAGCGAGACATATATCTATATTGTTTTACTCTTTCATAAAACATAACATAGCATCACGCCTGTATTCCCCGAAGGGGCAGGTAGAGGTATACACAGTTGTACACCCACATTTCACCAATGCTGTTATAAGTCCCATGTAATAGGTGGTGAGCCTATTGGCATCCACCGGGCACAATTCCAAACTCCGGGCTCCTACTGAGAATTTCCTAATAGAAAAACTCAATAACACTTTGCCCGACCCGGGAATCGGACCCGAGACCTCCTGTTCAGCAGTCGCGCTTGAGACCATTAGACCAACCTATTAATTCTTATTCTAGAATTTTATTTATTTATTATCTGTAAACGGGTACATAGACACATTGATAAGTAAGTAATTTCCTCTCAGTATTTCGGCTTTATGGAAACTTAGGCTCGAACGGCAACTGATATTTCTCTAAATAATATAACATTATATTTATTACTTATAATATACTAAACTTGAAAGTAGTTTGTTCGGAATTAGTAACAGAATAGATTGTAATAAGTTTTACCCCATGTTAGAGAACTCGAATAATGGAATAATGTGCCTGTGGTAGGGGCGTGAACAAAAGATTTTTTCTAGCTGTTGGTACAGTCCTAGTACATCTGAAAACTTTCTGATAGACAAAAAAAATCTAATCTTGTCATGATATAAATCCAAAATATGCAATAGTCATTTCATTATATCGCAATAATCAGCACTACAATCGGTGCAGTTTTGCTATTATAAAAAATATGTTAGTCAACATATTCAGTTTTTTTTTAATTATTCCTATTATTATTACTTACATTAATAGAATTTTCTATATCTGTAAAGCTATTCCTAGCTTTTAGCTGTGTATATAATGCACATTGAGGGTACGATGAATTCATACTCACCTAACAGTTTTATTCAATTGTACTTACTTACTTTATCTTCTTGTATGATATGTATATAAAAACTTTTTCACAAAAAAAAAATCGCCGAATACGGAAACTATTAATTATTGTATTTTTTTTTGTGTCTATTATCTATAAAACGCAGCTCGGCTTAAAGTTCTCATTGTAATGAATGAAATAAGTGCACACAAAGTAGCTGTTGTTAACCGTTGAGGATTTTCCTTGACTGTCTGCCGTCTCCATGATTCTATTATGTTGTACTGTCATCAAAACAATATATACATATGTAAAGTTTCAACAGCATCGGTTTACAGGTGAAAAATCAATTTTTTTTTCCATTACCCACCTTATGGTGTGGAATTAAGATTCCAAATTTAAATGGTACCAACTTCTAAGTTCAAATAAAAAATAAAAAATCGTCTACTCTGTAAAAATTTACACGTGCTTTTACATAAAAATCATATACGGTGACTTGAGACGGAACATCCTTATTTTTTCGTTGGTTGAAAACGACTTGTGTTGTAATTGCTACTTTGTGGAAGAGGTGATCTGAGAACTCGGAGTTGGATCGCAAGTAGATATTTATTACATCTTACAATAAGGTGCTAATCCAGATAAGAAATTTTCAGTCTCTTTCTTATCGTAAGTTCAGTATAAGGCAACTTACCGATTATCTCTCATAAGCAGCAGTAGCTCATATAAATTCATAGTTATATTCCTATATATATTTTTTTTGCATCCCAAGCAGCGTGTGAATTCTGATATGGCCCGAAGATTGTCCCCTGTGGCATTCCCTAGGCGATCTGAGCCTAGGGAAGAGCTGTTATACATAACTTCTATAAATATGAATAACAATTAAGATGCGACAGTATCGATTATTTGATACCGTGCTTTAATTACAAAACAAATACGAGAAGTGTTATGAGAAGGTTTATCAACAATATAATACATAGCAGATACTTGAGCTAACAAAGCAAATACTGATTTTAAGAAGTTTCAACTGTTATTGATTTCGCCCTTTTTATTTTAGGTAGGTACCTACTCGTCTTTTTTATATTTTGTTCCGAGATCTCAGTGTATAGAATATTCTGATGATTTGAATGTTGTAAAAATATTGAAGTGGTGATAGACTCTGTTAGGTATTAATTTCGCATGGAAATGCAATTAATACCGATGATGTAGACCATTCGATACGGGTATCAATTTTTTTTTTGAACATAACTTTTGTTAGTCGTTCAATCTGTTCATTCAGGGTCGGAAAGATAAAAATACCGGACAAGTGCGAGTCGGACTCGCCCACCGAGGGTTCCGTACGAATTTGTAGGTTTATAAATGTAAGGTTTTATTGATTTTACTAAAACTACGACGATTTAAAAGGATAGCACTGGCCACACTGGCAACGGAAATATGTATTTTAATAAATTCAGGGGATTTAATTGTGGGTACTGGCAACACTGGTGGAGTGGCGGGTTACGGTCACTCGGACGGAGCGGACACTTTTTGATGGGAGTCGGCGCTGGGCGGTCGTGGAACGTCTTAAATAAATAAGTTTAGATATTATAATCAATAAGAGTTCTGGAAATAAATAAGTTTTGAAAGTTAACGACGGTTATTTCTGAGAGATATTATATAAATAGTTCAGGAATCGAGTCTCGCAGTTTTTTCCGCGCTTTTCCCGAAATTCAGTTTCCAAAACCTATAGAGACTATATTTTTTATGATTTAATTACTACTGTTTAGTTTTCAGATTTTTCCCCGTATTTGTAGTATAAGACGATATTACTTGCCAAATTTCATAGTTCTAGGTCAACGGAAAGTACCCTATAAATTTTGATTCACTTGAGAGCGTCGAACAATACGTTTTTTGCGGCATAAACGCACGTATCTTTTTTTTACGTTGATTTAGACGTCTGATTTTTTTTAGCTCAAGGGACTGTAGACTTGAGTACCTATATGATTTTAATTTTAACTCGATACTCGATACGCGTTCCCGAAATAAAGGGTCGTGACAGATAGGCGGACAGACGGACAGACAGACGGTAAAGTGATCCTATAAGGGTTCCGTTTTTGCTTTTTAGGTACGGAACCCTAAAAATATTGATAATAAGCAAAATATGATGTGTTACCTATCTACACAATATTTCATATTTTGCTTATTGATATGGTCAATTATCTGTTTAAGTAGGTATATATCTACTTATGGAGATAATTCACCATGTATCTTTGACGCTAGAATTTGAGCTTCAGTTATGGAAGCTTCTAAAAAATCGAATAAACTAGATTTTTCTGCAGTTGTATTTGACTATTGGACGGAAATTCCTGCCAGACATAACCAAGTCCTGTTATCTTCTTGTTCGACAAATTGAGTCAGAAAATATTAATTACGTTTACTTGAGGTTATTTTCATAATTTACTGCATTTACCGCCACTACACTTTACCTGGTATCAGGCGTTGAGATAGTGCAGTTGACAAAGGACCAGGTTTGCCCAAGAAAAACTTGATTTATTATTATTTGAAAGCTAATATTTTTTCGTTTGCTGGTTTTAAATACGTCACGACTGTTTAAAATTCAGTATGTCCACTATGTCCAGGCAAATAACTTACAAAACATGGTTATTTAACACCTCATTGAAGTAAGTGAGCTTCTTCCGTATTTCAAAATAGCTGTTATATAACACGCCAAAGTATCGGAAAGACAGTGCCGTTAGTATATAAACGGCTTTGACATTTATTAGCAATAGAAAAGGTCAAACACTGCCAATTACCACCTTGGTACACCTTTGCACAATATTTTATTTAGTACATGTAATATAACTTTAATATAAAATCGATTCATGCTATTAAATTCTTTACAAAAAACGATTGAAAAAGAAATACGCTTGACCTTCGTTAAATTGTTGATGTTCGACTACGTACTTATATTTTTTTTTTTTCGGTAAAATGAGTCTCACTGTATTATTCGATATTTTTTTACCAAAATTTATTCCTTCTTTAAACATTTGTTAGGAGCCTAACATGTTAAGTTAGCAGTAGATTAAATATTTATTTTGAAAATGAAACTGTAAGTATGGATAGATAATGATGCTGCATACGAGCATTGGTACTTACCTTTATTATTGTCTATTGTGTGGCACAGAAGACAAATACATGTATACGTATTTGTAGCAGTTTATGTTGAGAGTTATGATAGCCTAGTGGTATGACCGTTGGACCGGCAAGTCATAGGCCATAGAGATGCACCACTGAACTTTGTAGTCATATAGAGTTAACTTTATAAACACTTGCATAAAACAGTGAACATCGTGAAGAACCCAGCATATCTGAGAGTAGTTCTCGATGGTGTGTAAAGCCACTTCAGGAAACTACGGGTGGTTTAAACTTTGACAATAGGTTGTTCATCGACCAGGCAAATGGAAGAAGCAGTTCTTTATAAATTTTATAGATATATTTAATAGATTTCTTGTAACATTAATTAAGATACCAACTGTACTGTTTACAACATCGAAGGTAATAGAGTCTTAAGCCATGTGGCATAAATTCTCTCTTATCATGTCCCAATTCTGTCTACTAAATACCAACATAAGTATGTCATCTAACTTGCGCTTGCGCAGGCTTGCTCTTCATCTCAATTATGTAAGTACAAAGTACAAGGTCGATAGAATGCGGAACTGTTCAATTATTTTCGACTTACTCCGCCTATCCATTTAGAATATCTTTCTCGTTTTTTGATGAGCTATTATTAGCAGTAAAACTTGGCGTTGGCGCTTGTAACGTTTAGGGCTATTAATCATACGGGCATCGTTTAGGAGTGCTTATTAAAGTTATATGGTATTGAGAAATACTATCAAAATATTTATGCGTACATACAACTATTGCGTGAAATGGGTCAGATGCGAGAATACTGCTCAGTTATTTTCTCATATTGTTAATAATTTCTTCGGGCTGTTATAAATGAAACGTACCTACTCTGCAATAGTCTAATCAAGCAAATATTTAATTAAAAAGTGACCTAGGTAATAGGTACTTATGTATATTGACATAAGACCTAGTTCACACACTACTCGTTTTGCTTGCGAAGCGCTAATTAACACAAATTGCATGATTTTGATTGTAGATAGGTATTTACTCTTGAACATAAATAAATTCAAAATTGTATCTACTCACTGATGATAAAATAAAAATTCTAGGGTCAATGAAAGGCCTTTTATGAATGACGAATCACCAGATTCATTCATCAAAAACCAGTGGGAACCGTGTGATATGTCTGAGAAGATGTTTGTGTGTTTACAACGGAATATTTAGACTGCTACCAACAAATATTGATGCGAAAGCCAGACAAACTCATAACATAGGTACACATTGAAGTTTATCCTTTCACGTTTCTCAGAGATATACATAATTGTGCACAGCAGGCAATAAAATATTCATTCGATAAAAAACAACATCAATGCAAAGAGCCCCAATCAGCAAACCACACTAGGAATCTTCAATTTATGTTATTGTTCGAGGTATCCCTTTATGGAATATAATTTCCGAGGCACAAAGACCAAGGCACTGAGTTATAGTGGCGTCACCTATTTGTCGCCCGGCTACCCACGTGCTGAAACACGATTGTATTTCTAACCCAGGGCTACTTGTTAGCAATATTATTACACGTAATTCTGCCAAGAGGCGCCTAGGCCGACACTTTAGAGTAGGTAGGCCATTACAGTCCGTAATAAATAACACAAAAAGAATAATATTATCATGCAACTTAGTTCATCGCGACAGGTAAACGAGACGGTTTAAATTTTAAATCTAGTAAACACTTATTAATTATTCATGTTCATGTATGACTTGAGTATTTATGGCTTATATTGTTAATTTATGTATGTGGCTGGTGAAATAAGTTCTCACATACTTGACTCGTATCATTACTTTCAGTATTTTATTAGTTCTGTTTCTAACAGAGTGAATTACCGATGTAAATAGAAAAGATAACTGTACTATTTTCTATTCTGTGGTATAGGGAAAGTAATCAACAGATTTATTTAACAAAAAAAAATTATCGTTCAATGATTGTTATAATAATTAATAAGTAGGTAGGCTAATTAGGTAAGTAACGGGTGGTTAACAACTGAAACAATTTTCTGTGATTCTAATTGACACGGATTCTGGAAAATTAATATCTACGAATTACGATAGCAAGGATTTGTGTAAATTGGCTGAAATATAACGATGATAGTTGAAGAAGTCGCAAAATACCAGAATTCATCCGGCTGTACATATTAGTGCGATGCCGCCGGGGTGGGCTCCTAGCAGGTAATAAATAAAAAAAACGGTTCTGGTTATAAATTAAATTGAAGATAATGAAATATTGCTGATCTGTTCTAAGTGCAAAGGTCTAATAATCTAAGGTAATAGCTCGCGAAAGTCAGTACTTGTTTAAATTCAAATATACTTATGGCCCTTTGCGATCCGAGTAGGATTATCGCAAATATCTTGCAGTAGTCATCTCGCGATAACGTGTAATTATAGCAAAAAGTTCAGATAATAAGTAGTAGGATTTTTTTCCATAAGCAAATTTATTCTTAGAAATATATACTAACTGCCACTATTTAATAATTACAATTCAATGACCTGCATGCAAGTTTTTATAATATAATATATAAAAGATAAATTAATAAATAAATCTTTGTTTGACACGCTTTTCTTTAAGCCTAGATCCAGTGGGCTCCATCAATTGATTTCCACTTCACGAACGTTCGCGTAACATGACGGGCCATCTAATAATGCTACCGTGTTTACGTAATTATCTGGAGCCAGTTGCCAATGATGGTCTCAGGTGAAACCGTTTCATTATTCTTTCTAATCACGTCGCGGGTTATAATCACCGATTTATCGTGGTGTGCGCGGTGATTACTGCAATTAGTTTTCATTATGCAGATAACTGGAACGGAGATGTTCGCCCACTTAAGGGTAGGGATACATTAAACTGACCGTCGACGGTGGACTATATTAAGCTAATAGGCACAAAAGTTCGTGAAAAATTAAAATACACTTTTTTTTTGTAACCGTATAAATATTTTGAAGACTTGTTCAGTAATTGAAAAGTAATTGAAATGTTAATAAAAAAAACACACGTGGTTCAAAAACTCATACATTTCAAAATTGGTTAAAAGCAGGCGCTAAAGTGTAAAATTAATTGATGCTTTACGTGAGATGGTTGTAGTTCTCTACAAAAACAATAACTAGTAAAAAAACGCTACTAACTGAAATTTTCAAAGAATTCAAAAACCAATGACTCCGTCTAATTTAATTAATTAATTTCTGATTTTATATAACGCACCTTTAGAATTATAGAGACCGGTTTAAATTTTTTTTCATTTTTACTTTCTTCCGCTTTTTCTGACACCTTTAGTCTGCTTATTAGACAATTTCCAAAAAGTTTTTTTTTTATACTCATAGTACTAAAATTTATATGGTAAGTAATAGATTTTGTAGAAGGCCTTAAATGTTACACTTAAAATTTTACGGTGCGTATGAGAAAGAACCAAGAACGAACGGAAGAGAACATTTGAAACAAAACGTAGAATGTTTTTTCTTAGTAGTTATGTTTGAAAGCAGTGATAGCCTAGTGGTATGACCGTTGGACTGACAAGTCATAAGTCGGAAGTTCGGAACCAAGGCACGCACCACTGACTCTTCGAAGTCATGTACGTATTATAAACTAATTATCACTCACTTAAAACGGTGAAGGAAAAGATCGTGAGGAAACCAGCACACCTGAGAGATGGTCTCGATGGCGTGTAAAACCATGTCAGAGACCTGCGGGTGGTTTAAACTCTGAGACTAATTAAGTTTCATCAACCACGCGATAAGAAGTAGTTATGTTTGAGACACGCAGACACTACCCCGAGCATGTATAGATATTACACTATCCCGTGGCTTTTCAGATAAATGTAACTAAATCAGCACTATATCTATATAATTACTAAAATAATTTGGTACACTGTGTATGTTGATCTACAATATTTTATAGAACAGCATATAACATTATATGACCCAATGTTTATATAATGAAGTCGATTATTTAAAAAAGGCCTTTTGTAAAATTTAATATAGGTATGCGTCTTTGGCGTGCACGTGTATGCAACGCTTGATCATGATCATAACAGGCCCTAAGGATTGCTCTTGGGTTCCTCAAGTTTTTTTACGCACAGTCGCTACAAATATTTAAAATTAAATGACCGGTTGTTTACCTTTTTAACATACTTCAAAAAAAGAGTAGGTTTCTCAATTCGACGGTCTATTTTTTTTTTTGTGTGTTCGGGACTTACTTCATCGTTTATGAACCGACCTTGATGATTTTGTTTTTGTTGGAAAGGAAGTATCCCAATGGTGGTACCATGATAACGAAATCAGGATTTTGAAGAAGTTTTGGAGTCGGTGCTTGTTGTATGTTGGGTTTACAACCAGATACAAAGGCCGGTTACATAACCACAGCGCAACGAACATAAGTGACTAACAAGAGGAAAACAATATCCCTCTCCCAGTACAAGCACCGACTCCAAAATTAACAGATTATTATTATATATTGTTCTTTTAAAATTATTTTATTATAAGCAAATTTTGATATTATTTTAAACTTAATAGTGTAGTAGATTTTTGAAGGCGGTTTTTCATTTTTGTTAAGAATTAATTTATATATGTACGAAATCGTATAGTAATAGTAGGCAACTGGGTGTTTGTCATTGCGGTTTTGGGATGTGACAAAGTGCCTACTAGTGACATAGCTTCCATAGATGTAGCTTTATAAAATAAGCGTTTGTTCAAATTATACCATAGAGACGGAAAATTCTAACGTAGAGTTGGATAAAGAATTAATTTTAAAGGTGTGCCAAAAATTCGGACAATTTTTAAAGACAAATTTGAATTTCGACCAATGAAACTGAAAAACTTCGATGAAAAATAAAAATATTTTTGACTTTCCAAAACAAAAACTTTTAAGAAATTTATATTTTCTTTTTCTGACTATGGATATTTCTTAAAAAATCGTTTTAAATTATCACGTAGGCAGCTGCAAAAAAAAAATACACATCTAATCAATAAAGGTTCAGTCTTATAATAGAGAGAATAAAATTAGAACCTTACACAGGTTCCATAAAACTGGTTAATGATAGTCCATTTATCAAGGAAAGCTATAGGCTATATAACATCACGCTACAACCAATAGGAGCGGAGCATCAATTTTTTTTTTTGCAAAAACGGGAAAAGAATATTCTTTTTGAGAGCTTCCGTTGCATGCGCTGCGTAAACGGTTAAAGTTACGTAAAAATGATGTATAACAGATTGATTTTTCTTTAAAAATTCTAAAAAAAGTTCGCGACAGCATATGTCTATCTTTTAAGGTTGACTCACTATAGGTTATAGTGAGTCAACCTTTTTTATGGTAATCAAATTTGTTCTAAAATAATGCATTATTCGCGAAGGTGTTTTTATAAACATGATATTAATCCTTATCCAAATAAATACTAAAACCAAATACCAAAATAAATACCAAATAAATAAATAATTTTGAGCAAAATTGCCCTTTACATCATTTGATTTCAATGAATATCTTCAGAGATATCGTAGTTTTAAAATAACTCGGCAACAAAATAATGATTAAGTACCACGCGCGCATTTATAACATAACATAGCATCACGCCTGTATTCCCCGAAGGGGTAGGCATAGGTGTATACAGTCGTACACCCACATTTCACCAATACTGTTATTAAGTCCCATGTGGGTGGTGAGCATATTGCCATCTGCCAGGCACACTTCAAAACTCCGGGCTACTACAGAGAATTTTCTAACAGAAAAACTCAATAACACTGACCGACCCGGAATCGAACCCGACACCTCATGCCCAGCAGTCGTGCTTGGGACCACTAAAACAACGGGGGGAAGGTCGCTGGTGGAATATATTTTAGTAGGCTTTTTCCTCAAATTAACGCGGGTGAAACGGTGGGGCACAGATATAATATATAATCAGAAAAAAAATGGTTTAAAACTGTTTGTTTACGTAAAAACTACATAACGTAGTCGTCAGTAGCTGCTTTGCATTGGGCTGAGCTGAGTATCAACATTTTTAACTATTATGAATTTGTGTTCATACACGACATGGTGTTAGTTTACGACATCCGCGCGGACGAAGTCGCGGGCACAGCTAGTATCAAATAATAACTCAGCATTGACTAAGTTCATAAATATGACGACAGATGGCGACACCTGTATGTACTTAAGTAAGAAATGAATAACTAAAGTAACTACGCAGACCGATAAATGTCAGTAATTAACACGAGGAGAAATTCCTTATGGGCGTATTATGTTACTATAAAATTCAAATTAACGGCGATTACCTTGTATTTTATATAATTAAAGCCATTTTGTCTTGTATTCCTTCTAATTAATGTTATTTTACGTTGTAGGTTCTGTTCGACATTTTATTTATTGTTACCCGTAATTAGTATCTTTCATGAAGTTTCAAATTGTTATCAACGCCATCTAGTTCCTTACTTCAATAGCTCAGAAAAACGAAGCATTTTTTGGGATACATCATGGGAAGTAGCCTACGTCCAAAGACCTACGTCCTATTCTGGTTTTTAATCTATATCTAAATAACACTAGCGTTTCATTAAAATCCTTTCAGTAGTTTTTGAATGAGTAACAAACATTAATTTTCACAAAATATTGAATTTACAATTTGACTAGCGGCTCGCCCTGGATTTGCACGGGTGCAATTTACATAAAAATACACTCAAAATTTCCGACTTTTCCCTACTTTCTCTCATAAAAACCTAATCAACACAACACAAATAAATCAACCAAATCGGTCGAGCAGTTCTCAAGCGATTTCATACATGCGGCAATTGATTTTTATTTATGAGTTGGATTTTTAGATACTCAATCTAGTTATTAGAAACTATTTCTTCAATCTTTAATTTGTAGTTAGACTACAATCATTTACCCCGGTTATTCTTCTCTTACTACTTTTACTGTCCGCGAAGCAGACACAGGCGTCAATTCTAATGTAGCAAACTAAACTTATTTAAGTATCGCCACGTACCGAATATAAGACAAACTGAATAATAACTTTTTGGTTAAAAAGAAATACGTTCGTGAGCAGGATTCGAACCTGCGCTTCCCGATTCAAAAATCGCATCGCATGCGTTCGAAAGATTTATCTAAACTGAAAAATAGACGAAATTGTCGGAACATTTGTCGACGGTCAACAAAACCCGTTTCTACGTGACCATACTACGGTTGCTGAAAACCTAAATGCAAGGAGAATCTATAAACACGTAGCTGTACCTACTCATGCACTGTTCGTTAGCCGGTCCATGCAGTTATTTGGATGGGTTTCATGTCCAGATTCGGCCAATTATCCTTATTTTACACGTTATGACTTTCACTCGGTACCTTCCGCAACTGGTCATACATCCACGGTATCATTGCAGCAATCAACTCGATTGAACCTTAATTTCTTAGTGACGAACTGCTTTCAAATACCCACCTACTAGTTATATTAATGACCTATCGATGTACGTGTTATTTAACTAATAACTCGTCAGTTAGAAGACCGCATGATAGCCAAATAGCAGCTAACGATCGATTACGCGTTAGATAACAAAATAATAATGCTTACCTAGTTTTGTAAGTGGCAGCATCATAGGAATAATTGAGAGGTCACGAACGATCAAATATGAGGAAGAACATTGATAAATGAAGTAAACACCGTGACGAGGTCTTGCAGATTCGGCATGGCTTATATCACGATGGCGAAAAGTCTCTTGAAGGTCGGAAAGCGGTTCGTGCAAATCACTGACATTTGCTTCATCCACATTAATTGACTTCACTCATCTTGGAGAAGGTTAATAATGCTGTTTGAAAAGCCCTTGGGATTTTTGTTTTGCAAATCTATCTAAATGACTGTAATAACATGATGCATTCGAAAAGGTCCTAATTAATAAAACGGGAATTACCCAATCAAATCAACGAGACTGTCGATCTCAATTTGACCAAGTACTCTTACAGAAGAGTGGCATTTAGCCGACGGCAACAGTTAGTGTTGCCAGATTACTATATACTACAAAATTTTATTTTATTTTTTAATTAATTCTAATCATAATACAATGAGATCAACAAATTTCACTTTATCTTATTATTTTTTCGCTCGCTGGCCTCTTGCGTTTCTTTGTTCAGAGGGCGTCCCGCTCCGAGTGCTGGCGTGACGCGTTCTGAAAAGCGGGACATCTGGAAACATTAGCAGCAGCAAGGACGTGTCGACGACACGCCCGGCGGCTATCGTTGAGCGCTCGACTGTGGGTGGATGTCCCGTGTAAGCGTCGACGGCTGCCATCAGCAAAGTGCCGTCCGTTTGTCGATTCCTTATCAAATAATTCTTTTTACTTTTATTTATCCTTTTAACATGTGTGCTATACTATGCCGGCTAAAATTACATAGTCCTTTGTTCTGGAATCTGTTGAATGCGAATGCTGAATGCGTGTGAGTAAAGCGCGCGAGTGCTGTGCGCCGCCATCTCGGGCCTGTTCCTGGTCGGGCAACAGCATTACGTCCTTGCAAAAGGTAGCGATGGGTCCCGATATGGTCCCGATACTTTTATTTACCTGAAAGTTAATTCTGATTAGATGAAGTATACGTTATGGATTATTTTGTTTAAATGGCGCACTAATTTGCTTCTGCATAACATCAGTAAAAGGATTTGAAAAAGACTGTTTGTAGATACTTGTCTGGATTGTGGTGATTACAATTTTATCCCGGAACCCTAACATCGGTAGCTGAAAAAACAAAAACATGTTAGAGAGACCGCAATGACATCATTTTCTTTTAATCTTTATCACGTCATCTTCGTAATTAGGTATAACAAATTATTAATCCCGCACGACGTTGTAAGTTCAATATTCTTTCGCCGGTACTGATGTCGGTTTGATTAATATTTCTAAAAATAACTCTACCGCTTATGTAGGTACGAATGCATAAATATTGTTGTATAAATATTGCTTTTGAAATTTTCTTACCTGCTATAAAATTTAAATAACATATCCTTTGCGAACGGGTTTACCATTCTATCAAAAACTTGCTCGTTTTATGTCAGTGCTTCTAAGCCATGTCTCTGCACCAATCTAAAGAAGTCTGGCAGAAAATACCTAAGTACCTATGGTATTAAGACTGCCTTTGCATAAATTAGAAAAAAATACAGACAAATCTTTGAAAAGCATGCTTGCATGCTTGCTCGCATGATTAGCGAACTCTAAAGTTATAATTTTGTTGTGGAAAAAGAATACGGCCGTGAGCAGGATTCGAACCTGTGCCTACCCCCTCGGGGAGCGCAGACATGACGCTGTAATATTTTTCTAAGCTTCGTTAGTCATATTTTTTGTACTAAGTGGTTTTGTAAATAAACACCACACATTGCTCACAGATGCATACCATCTGATATCGATCAAGGTTTCATTGTATTTAGTCTAGGTAGGTACCTAACCATGATACGATGTTCTTAACCAGACAAGTTATAAGAAACTATTAATATATTATACGAACTGATTACCATCACATTTTGAAAACAGTTACTTACAAAGGGGGTAAGTAACTTTTTTTTGGATGTTAGAAATCCTTCAAGTATGTCGTGCTGGACTTCCGATTAAAACCACATGGCCCTCCCCAACTACATTCGCCGCAAAGCTGGCTGGTTACTAAGTAGTACGTAGTAATTTAGTGCTAAGCTAAGTATGATTATCATACCATTTTTTTGCCGAGGTGGTAATCCTCGCGGATGTCCTCCACTTTTGGGAGGGGTCTGTCTCTTACTCACTATAACCACCCCGTTGTTCCCTTGCACACTTAGGTCAGAGGCCTCGGGTGCGGATGCGTCTTCAGCAGTCCCCGTCTGGTGGCTGAGGAACACTACGTTCCGCCATCTCGGGTTCTGTTGCGTCAGGCGCAAGTCACGTCACTGTCTCAACACAACATTCGGTATTCCGGCCTTCGCATCTAATAAACCTTTGCTGCCCTCTTAAGGTTTTGATAAATCTATCTAGGTGGACAATATATCAAGTAATTGAGAGTCGCAATGTGTTGATGTCATTCATAACCTAATTTTACTCGAATCACGGCTGCAATTGCTGCCCATCCAATTAAACCATATAATAATACTCCAGTCGTCTTATATCATACCAATTTGAGTCCTATGATACCCAAGAGAAAGATAGGAATGATATATTAAGCTTAATCCACCAGTGTAACTTGATCTTGCGATTTATTCGTATACTCAACTAGTATGCCTACAAATAGTAATCATCGATACTAGAACCAATTTACAATCGTGTTTAAACATACCGTACATAAAATACGCATTTTAATAGAAAAATTACACCGCAACCAATGTCCATGTTTATACTGTCTACATGGTTATTCAGTTACGGAATTACACGATTAGTTACGATGTTAACCGAAGAAGAATAGCCGGCTGTGAGATCATGTTGGGATTATAGCAAGGATGTTCTTTGATAACACACGACCTAGTGACGTCACCCAAGGCTTGAATCTTCATCCTCACGATTTCTGCATATTTCAATGATTTCCACTAACATTTGCGAAGTTATGGCGGTCGATTTGTATATTTTTCTGTAATTAACGTTTTTTCTTTTTTACTTCCTTTATCAATTGATGCACGATGAATGGAATAATATATTAGGTGTGTTAGTAGCAGTCATATGAGTCATAGTAAAAGAAGTTTAACCTTCGTTTATTATGGTGGGTTTCTTGGCAATGCGAAGGCCAACCTCTCATCACCACCCCTGAGTCACGTAAGTTACGGAAGCAAGCGCCATAGCCTATTAGTAAAAGAGTATAAAGATGCCAAAATAATTTGATATGATGGGCTGAAACAAGAACAGCAGTATTTCGCAGTCTGCAAATCAACTACAACATCATATGCCGTCACAAACACAATCACGGTGACTATTTACCCACTAACGGCAAAATTACCGCTCGGTGATAGTAGTAATCTATTGAAGATTCGATTGAAGGTTCAAGATGCTTTTATTAATGGGCTGTTTATTTATTGATTTTAGTGTTACTATAATTCTCATCAGCCTTATCCTCTAGTCTTATCCCATTCTATTTAAGGCGGCGGTGCGGTCTCTTTTTTACAACTCTATCAGCCGACATATCGGTGCTCACCCCCTTTCTAGCCATAATTATAATATTTGACAAAATCCATACATCGTTTCCTCGTCTCCTTCTACTGTCTACGCCATTTAGATTAAATAATACTCCTTCAGACCGTATTTCGGTTAAGGCGGCCCATCGGACTACGGAGATTAGCCAAGTACGCAGGAGATCTTAAAATGCACAAGTGTATACGCAAACACATGTGCACTCCTTCTTCCTTCACTCTTATAATCCGATGGGACGGCAATCCGACACGACCGGAGAGAGATCAGCAGGCGCAGGACTGACCGCTTTACGTGCTTTCCGAAGCACGGGGGTGTCACACCACCAACTTCCTGAGTCCGGCTGCTACTGAAAATTTCCTAACAGAAAAACCCAATAACACTTTGCCCGACCTGGGAATCGAACCCAGGAGCTCACGCTCAGCAGCCGCGCTTGCGGCCGCTAGACCAACGATTCATTCGGATTTATATTTTACGTTGTAATCACGTGGCCATATGTTGACAAATGAATAAATTCTGGAGTACCTTCCGGACTTCCGCGACACTTTTAGACTTGCTCTTACCATCATAAATAGTAAAATAGTAAATAGTAGGTATCTACTTTTATTTGCACCGCACACAACCCCATATCTGTCTACTTAAATCCAATCCATACCAAGGTTGCCTGGTAGAAATTGCTGACTGCGATAAGGCCGACCATTGTATGTTTTTAAAAATCAATTATTTTCTGTCAGTGCTTGTCCATTTGGTGTACAATAAAGTATATATAAATAAATAAATATGAATTATTTCTGATTCTATCTACCCATGTCCCACCACACACCCCTCCCAACAATGTCTTCTCAGTCTCATCAGTCACCAATCGTCATTCACGTTATTAGCGATATCAGACATCCAGTAATTTGAGCATTTACTTTTATTCGCCACCACGCTGAGAAGTGACCTATGGAATATTACCAACTTACTCCTTACTTGATTTAAACTATCTCCATTTTTAATCAATGTGACTGACTATATGTTATTCGCATTTTATTTAATAATTACCAATTACAGTTAGATGAAGGCTTCGTCATAATTTTGTGCTTTTTGAAGCCCCTTGCTTGTATCCGGGATACAAAGTTTGTAATCGAATGACGCAATCCATGTGTAATGCGTGTTTGTGAGTCATCAAACACATCATTAACTTCAAGTTTGTTGTAAAATGGGCTTAGTTTACAACATTGTTAGTTATCAATAGGCTTAAAGCTCGTTGAAGCGCGTGCGCAGTCATCAACGTCTCAAATAATATCCTTGGATACAGTGGAATTTAAGTACTGTTAGATACTTTATTTTAAGTACTATACCAGTAACTAATAAATATAATTAAAGATAAATCTTTGAAAAGCATTAACCCATGCTTAGCGAACTCTAAAGTTATTATATTAAATGGAAAAAGAATACGGTCGTGAGCAGTATTTTAACCTGCGCCTTCCGGATGAATATTCCAGGCGCTCTGACCACTAAAGTTAAAACTAACTTTTCTGAATGGAATTTATTGTTTTTTTAAGTACATGTGACCTGCGACAGCTTCGTGATAACAGTTCACATTATCACCATATATATGCGAATTTTATACTCGCGCATTTTATATATTTGCGAATTTGTTGTTTTAAAAGCCAAAACAGACTATAGACTTAACTATAACACCATAGCTAGACGAATTTATTTTAATTTAAGCAATCTAGTCTACCAGCAGGCGCACTCCCTTAGGTCTCCGTGCATATTACGCATCTTACAGCAGTCTGTAAAAAAAGTCTAGTCTGCAGGAGGCTAATGAGTAAGATGGCGTAATATAAATACCCTCCTAAATACGACAATGATCATTCAGGAAACATCGTTCATTGGATGAAGTAACAAATCGTGTACTAGTTAATGACATGTTCATAGTTCTCCAATTCAAAACAAAAGCTAACTAACTCTAGTTTGCCCGGAACACATTAGATGAAAAAGAAGAGGAATATAATGAACACAAGGCTTTACATTGTAAGTTTAATTACATACCATTTAGCAATATCAGATTTAACTACTTTTGTTGTTCATCTCACAAAACAGTTCCTTATTCTCAAACGCTTCCTTAATTTTCCTAAAGGCTAATAATTAAACATAAGGATCATAATAATCAACTAATAAATCTATAGAAATATTTGATTGGCGTGATCGTCTTACAAAAATGTTAGAATTCGTGTGGGTCATCTCGTCACGACTCTGAACGTCACGCACGATTAATGGGTGGCCATACACACTTCTAATAGGCAAATAGTTGGGTAATCATAAGTAATCGTATGTAATCTAGCTACTGCCCTCGGTTTTACTATGTAATTTAACTTCATTTTAGAGAAAAGGGGGAAATGGATAATTGAGAATTATAATGCATACAGTATCACCTCTGTAACTTTAGCAGCATGCCAGATATAGGTATGCTGCGCCGACCCCAAATAAATTGGGATAAGGGCAGGGGGATGATGATGATATCACCTCTATCTATGCGATGGAGATCATAAATATCGTGGTAGGTTTACGTCGTGGTCATGATAATATATATTTTAACTGCAGATAAGTTACCCTTGAAATTAATTTCAATCCATTATTATTACACATTATTATTCATTTTTCGGGATTGCCCCACTAATTGGCACAGACATCAATTGTGGAAACAACATCTCGGTCACGATGAGTGGCGGAAACACACTAGTACTTCGTAGACCGCGGGCTCAGCTAATGACTAAGATCTCTGTTTGAGTTCGAAACTAGTCGGGCAATGTCAAAAAATGCACAAGAGAAGTAACTGGTAAAAAATAATTGACATGAATATGTCTCACGAAAATTTATATACAAAAATAATTTCAATCCCATTCCAATTCCAAATATGTAATAATAATATTGGAACATCACATTTATCATAAATTTGAAGCAAGCTTGCCTTGCAGGATTATGTGTTATATATTTTCATGTGTTTGAATTGACACAATTTCAATATCCTTGATTATAATTTCACTCAATTGACATAGAAATTGTGTCAGTGCCCAACCTAACCTTGCTGAACTGTTATTACTAGAAATTAGCCTACACAGGTCTCGAGAGTAACATCAGTAAAGATAATTTGAGCATGACAGTAGCGGGTAATGTGATTGTGATATTGTGTTTAGACGAATGGATTCAAACTTCATTAATCGCAAAACGCACAAGCACTTTGTCGCATCAAATTTAGGTTGTTCATACAAAAGACCAAGGCCCTCTCATTTGAACCCATTCCTGGTAACCGTTACTGATGATTACTAAAATGTATCTGTTTGTTGATTTGTAAAACTTCTTTCACTACGTCCGGCCTTTATTGGCGTTCTTGTCAGCAAACTGTAACATAAAAGCATCATAATAGTCAAGTATAACTTCTGGTTTATAGCAAAATTAAAACAGTAAAGTATACTTTTATTTATGGCTCATTTGCTACTGTAACAGATTCGTGCATTAGGTAGTACGCTGTCTATAAATGACAATATTCTGATAATAAGAGGAAACGCGCTGTTAGCTTTGATTTCCCGTGGGAATTGGTGGCTGTGGAAGTAAGAGATTTGCTGTCTGTTGTATATACATTATTTTAATAGGATAAGAAGAATGATGATTAAAAATATATAGAAATTACGAAATTTCTTTTGAATAATTTGAAAACTTTATATCTACTGCTCGGACGCATCGAAACAGAATTTGGTAGTCTATTTGAAGCTGTGTTGATCATATTAATCATTACAGGCTCAATAATTCGTCAGTCCTTGAATTAATTGATGTGCACTACACGGCAGCACTGGCGGCAGGGTCGACATGCAATGTAGGGCGTTATAGGGAGTAATAGTAAGACGTGTTATCTAATATACTCACTAACTTAGAACTATCGATTGCAATATATAGGGAGAAGGCGCGTCACACACTACATTAAGTGGATCCTCGCGAACATCCCTGGGATAATGCCGTGACGCCTCAGGGCGTCGCGACGCACAGTTAGGGAAACCCTACTCTAAATAATATTTCCGGAGTTGCTACAAATGCTGCTGCGATCCCGGTCCCCAGTAAGGGTTGGTTACGTTAGGAGTGGAGGACAAGGTAAGGTTCTTAAGGAGGAATGCGTAGTTTTAGTCGGTAAAAGTCCAACAATGTCGATGCAGAATTTCCAGACCCAAAAAAAGGTCCAATGATAGATTTGTACGTCAGGACTTCATCAAACGGCCTTACGGATGCGGGTCTTGCTCTATACTTACCTGCGTTAATTAAATTCATTTCAATCAATTAGGCGAGTACTATCGTTATTCATAAAGCTTCCTTCTAAACAGGTTATTTTTTTAACTTGCCGGTAGTTCTTGAACTGATGCACAATAAACTCTTGTCTCATTATACGGTATAACGCTTCAATTTATTAGAGCGTGGCAAATTGCCACTAATGTTGTATACAAATTGCAAATTTTATAACTGATTAATTACAGTTAGGAACTTACTTGCGTACTAAAAAATTTGACACCAATAGTCGCTTTTCCGGTTGTTATCGTAGGGAAATAGAGTCGAATATTGTTCGGCGATTTCATGCAATCACAAACCCTATGGACTATTATCTCAAAGGCGTGAAAACAGCTAATGATCTTGATGAGCAAAATATTTTACAAACCACATTGTAAATGTTCATGCAATCATAACTATATTCTGCGACACAATGGTGTTCCATTTACTGACGCTTCATAATACATTATTATTTACCATGTAATAAGCATAATACTTATTGTTCTGAGATGTAATGGTTGCTTGATGCCCAATATATTTTGACAGATCTCAGTGGCGCTATTTATTACGAGATATCCCTTCTTATTCTGAGCGAGATTTAAATCAGGAGAAAAAAAATAAAACTATGATTTGTCAAATTCTGTCGTTAGAATTTAGTTTCTTGATTTGTCACCGTCCAAGATATGCTAGACATTTATATTTGTTACTAAATATTCAGTTCATTGCCTCTTTGCCACAAATAAAGGTAGGTCTCTGTCGTGCCCACATTCAAATCTAATATGCACTCGAAAAAATGTCGTTAGCATTACTGTACCAACACCTACACTTAAATTGAGTATACAGTAAAATAAATTGGTCAAAACATGTTATATTTGAGCGACCACCAATACAAAGTAATGGTTCCGTACGAAAATATTTTTGACTAGAAAGGCAAAAAATCTAAGTTCTGTGATATTCTTAAAAAGAGTAGAGGATACAGCTTGTTCCATCGCCGGAGTCACGTCCCATTCTTTGTATAAGTCGACTAGTAGCGACACTCGCTACAAATAGTTCAATTCACGAACATGAGTCCTACATTTTGTGTGAGGGGAAGCCGCAGGCTGCTGGAGAGAAACCATCACCCAGTAAATAATGGGGTGCGTCGTTGTGGATTAAACCATCCGTAGCGATTTAAGTTTAGCTATAGAAAAGGAGTGGGGTGCACCTTCGTACTTCGTTCGGAACATACTAATAGCTATGATTGTATGTTTCACAATTTTGAAGTAGGTTATTGTTATTGCATGACCACATTTTTTGCTGGACATTTTAAGTAGGTATTTCTACTGCAGTCTACGTTACAAATAAGTTTTAAAATATTTACTATTTCAAAAACATATCATTTAAACGATGACTGACCAAAAATTAAATGTACAATCGTCTTGTATTACGAAACACTCCACTTTCATGCAACTGCACCGCCAAGATGGAAGATCTATTTCGAAGATAATGTTCGAAGTGAATGCAGTTTACGTAACCCAAAAACACACATCAATTACATCATGTAGGCGTAAAAGAAGATGGTGGTATAATAATTTAATCACTGTCAGACTAAAATGTGACGCGTGAACTCTAAAATTATGGCGCCGCGTCCGCTATTTCATATCGAGAGGCAATTGAAATCTTGGAAGCAAAAAACCGTCCAGTTAGACGCCGGAGGCAACGAACCTGTCAATGAAACACAAAAACATTCTGGAGACTGGAAAACATATTAGTATTACTGCCAAAACGATGACGGAGATAACAATATAACTTTCTAAGTAATAGACCAGCCAAGTAGGTTCGTTGAAGGAATTCAGATACCTACCTAATGATAGCATGAAAACTTGTGCAATTTGTATAGATATCGTTAAAACTAAATTGAAGTAAATGGTATAATTTGGGTCTATTTATCGGGTTCCTATATTTTGTGGCCGGTAACCGGAAGAAAAAGACCGGTAAGCAAAGGTTCTCTTCTTCATCCGATTAAAATAATCCTGACAAAATTTATATTTATTCTCGGAATAAGAGATATCCGACATTGGTGAATCCAGTCGTTATGACAGGTATATCATTTTGTATCGATTTAAAATTACTTGATCGAAGTTACGAAGTAAAGTAGTAAATAATAAATACCTATATAAACGCCGGGTGCGGTATTTCGTTATGTTTTATTATCGAACTGAACCAAATTGCGCCGAAATATCTGCGAAAAATTGCGTCTTAAGAACGTTTCTGGTTGATAAAAACAGCGCTTTAATTGCCTATAAAACGTATTAGCCTGAATGTATGTAGAATTTCAATTATGTTTGATACATTACATTGACAGTTATGTTACGGCACTGTGTCTCGTTGCAATCTATCGAATGCTTAGTTTAATACTAAATTGAATCTTCTTGCTTGAAAATATTTCACAGTAAAACAGTATACAAAGCTTTTGAAATGTGTTACTCATTTACTTAAAGTGTATTGCAAAACATTTATAAACAGTTATCTATTATTTTTGGTTGTGAAAGCCTTAGGTACATTTATACTGTTTCTTGCCGACTTTTTTTTTATTGCGTCAGATCTGCCTTTATAGGTTAAATAAAGAGTACTTAAAACCAATAGTAATCATGATCACTCGCCTTGTTTCCATTTGTTTGATTTGTCCATTAGGATCTATTATGAATCGGTACATACCTACATATAAATAGAAAATATTATCTATGGAACAGCTCTTAGGAATTGCCTAATTATAAACAGATACTTTAGATACACTTAGGTCCCTCTATTATTCCTGACGCCTCTTAGAATAAGCTTGCATTTCGAGGTCAGATACTTAACTCAGGGATATCCCATAATATTACCCAGAATAATTATTGTTCATTGGTTATTACCCGATGATTGTCAAACTGACTCGCAGTTTGATTGACTACATCCGTGGCTCAGCTCATGACTAAGGGTTCCGTTCGAATTCGGATCTAATCGGAAAATCTCAAAAAATACACGTGAGTTATAGCCGTTGAACAATAATTAATATGAATATCTCAGATGGTAAATCTCTGTTAAGGCGACATCGACATTATGTGTAGCATTAGTTATAATTATGTGAAAAGTCGTTATTGATCATTTGTTTTCTTTTTTATACCCTTAAGGTACTATACTAGCATATTGCTCGCCTGTAGGTAAGCGGTTACCGTAGCTAATAGAGCTGGCAACACCAGGGGAATCACTGCGCCGGCGATAGGGGACAAGAATAAGGTCTCCCTTTCTGCCACTGCCAACCCAACCAATTCTCACGGAGTCGTCCTTGATCAACTCTAGGCATAGTAAGATAATTATATCTGAACTTTGCTTAGAAGAACAATTACGTTAATATTAACACATATCTAAACAAGTATCTCTTGTTATGCCGCAGATGCGTTACAACAGAATTCGCACACACGAAGAAAGAACGGCTCTTAATGTTTTGAAATAGTGAGCGGCAGCGGTGCATTGTCGTGGCTTCTTTCATATTTTGATATTAATCGCTACGATTACCGTTTGCTTCTAATGTTGCCACAGAGTAGTAAGAAAGTGAAGAAACAGTACACGGGCGATCTTGTCGCCGACAGCTGCGTATGACGTTACAACAGCCGCCAATCAGTCGGTGACGGTCCATGGGTAATTCTCCAGACAAACCTTTAAAAGAGACGTCATTACAACTTAGCTGTTCTAAGTTAGCCGTATGAATGTCATAGATTAAATAGATACACTTCCCTACTCTCGTCTTATTAAGACATATCTAATGAGCCCAAAAAGTTACAGCTTCATCATCAAACCAGCTCGATTTTAGCATATCGTTTTATGTCACCAAAGTACATAGAATATAAGGTCCTTATTTAGTAGGTAACTTCCTTTCAAAGGATTAATGTATACGTCAAACATATTCACTTAAGCCAAGAATAAAATGGAATTAATACATTATTTGTAATTATCATAGTATTCCCTATAACACAGGTTTTACATTGCATAGGGGTTGTAAGTGTTGTAAGTTGTAAGCTTAACTTAAGTGTCACCTTGTATCTGTGTAATTTTAAGTCTAATAAAAAAAATAGTACCTGGAAGACGAAAATCTGCTAACATACAGCAAACATTAAGAAAAAAAATTGCTATATAATAGTACTGAATTATGTTTTAGATAAATCCTTATTACTAAAACGTTGACTTGACCCTTATAAGGAAGTTTCCCCAATAAATTAGGACCTTGTATTTACAAAGTTTCATATAGATGATGAGAAGTGGGTGTTTGGATTCCCAGATATTTTTATTATCACATTAATCACACTCGCCATAATAAACGCGTGTTAAAATATTTAAGCAAGTAGGTAAGCACTCCATTAACAAACTTCCCAGTGGCTGTTACCATTGCATCGCCTGTTTGAACGAAAATTGAAGCTTCCGAAAACGGAACCAGACGGAACGTGGTTAGACGTCAAACGTAATTGAATGAATGAGATTTATGAGTTGTTTCAATAAAGCTTGGGTAACGTTTGTCTTCCGATTTGATAGGTAACATTAACTGTAGGACATGATTTTGTATTTAATGTCGAGATTTTTTAAGTTCTGCAGGGAAAACATATTTTAAAGGATTTTTTTGAGTACTATTTACCTAAGCAGTCTAATTAAGGAGTTTAGCATTAGAAGTGAAGTCAGTTTTTGACTATGTCTGAAACGTGGGGTAATTGATACTATCTGGTAGTAGAGAAAATTTTTATAGAAATTATTTAGTCATGTTGCGCTAATGAAACACGATTCAGAATTCATAATCAGAATCAAGACAAATATAGTCAAATCTTTGCTATTTTAAAGTTAGATAGAACGCTTTTAGGTTTCAGAAGAACGTAAAATTGTGATTTTTATTTATTTATTCCATAATCCGTAGCAAACATGCGTGACGCGACATTATGTTCGACTTTAATGTACCATGTTCCGAATTATTCAGACGTTAACGTTAATTGTTACAGTAATTTGAATAATTTACCCATTTCATTGTGTAATTCGTTATTTATCTAATGTTGTATAACGCGTAATTTTATTGTTATCTTAACCTGATAAAATATTATAATTTTATTTCGACGTTACGTATGCGCATAAACAAATATTTTCGATGTTCGTTTCGAAATAGTAAGTACACTGAAGTAGAGTTATTTGCAAAGATATCTTTTGTTTTTGTACAGTACGTAGGCCCTACATATTTATTATTTAACAATGTTTGTACATGTGGTTGCTTAACTTTAAATTAAGTATTGTTGACTTTTCAGTATCCGTAACAAAATCATACACATGATTCTTATCTTCTTTATGATTAACTATCTGATGCCCGCAGCCTCGCCCGCGTGGATGTCCGTTATCGTGACCAAAAGTAATCATGAAATTTTGATCCCGTTCCCGCTTTCCAATTACCACTTTATAATTGCTCGTTTTTTTAATTATTAAAATGGATAGAGTATGTCATCCTTAAGAGATAGACAAATGCCATCACGGACTTTTCTGTAGACCTATATAAGATACACAATTCCACCATACATGATTTTGTTATATCTCAAAGGGTTTCCGCAGCGTTTTCGTTGAAAGCTCTCAGACGGCTTATTTTTTTCCAACACCTCCAACAAATTATACTAAAATCTTCCTCTTGAATCACTCTACCTATTAAAAACGCATCAAAATCCGTTGTGCAGTTTTAAAGATCTAAGCATACATAGGGACAGACAGCGAGAAGCGACTTTGTTTTATACTATGTATTGACGATGATAAATAATTAATAGGTATGGTGATTAAATTATGAGGTCTGTTTTAACACTGATATCTAGGGTATATTTATGGTTTATTTGACGTTCTCGTCGGATTCGTATTGTTTCTATGATAAAGCACAAAGATTATGGTGACATACGACGTTTCCATCGCAGATTCTTCTTGTTCTTAACGTGCGGTTGATGAACAACCTAGTGTCAGAGTAGGTCTCTGACATGGTTTTACACACCATTGAAAATCTTTCTCAAGTGTGCTGGTTTCCTCACGATCTTTTCCTTCACCGTTTTAAGCAAGTGATAATTAATTTATAATAATACGCACATGACTTCGAAAAGACAGTGGTGCGGGCCTTGGATTCGAACTTGCGACCTTAGACTTGTCAGTCCAACGGTCATACCACTAGACCTATAACTGCTGTTTCCATCGCAGATGTCAAAGACGAAATGAAGTGGCGGAGAATAATAAAGAAGGTTATATAGGATTAACAGTAGTGAAAAACTCTTTCTTCCCAAGATAAATTACTAATAACTAATTACCGACCACTTAAGGACATGATATTGGGTAAAGATTCCGAAATCATTAGACTTAGAGAAGCGTAGCTTAGTATCTGGGCTCTGCAACTTATTTCTACTATTACATGAAGTGGAGTAAGCATATATTATTAAATGGAAAAAGAATACTGATGAGAGGTCTATCTCTGATGAGAGGTCGAGATGGCTTAGTGGTCAGAGCGCCTGGAGTATTTATCCGGGAGGCCCAGGTTCGAATCCTGTTCGCGACCGTATTCTTTTTCCATTTAATATTGTAACTTTAGAGTTCGCTAAGCATGCGGTAACGCTTTTCAAAGATTTATCTTGAAGCATATATTAATTACTCGTATATTGAAATAACATCATCATAAATTATATATTAAACAATGCAGTCGAATTCCTGCCCAATGTCAACAACATGGAACCTTACCATGACAATAATGTGAACACTAGTAACCGGCACACTTAAATAAGCAAGTATGTGATAATGATGAGGTTACATTATATAACTGATTAACCTCAAATCTCAAGCAGTCACGGTTGTATCAGAATCACCTTCGCCACAATGCTACGTCTATTGTTTACGAGATAAACACACATTGTTTCATTCACGCTTTTACACTACAGTCGTGAACAAAAGGATAGACACAAAATAGCAAAATTATGTTGTTTTTATTTGGTATCAGGCCCGTCACTCTTTCCCAGTCACTGCAACTCCTTCAAGCCAGGACGATTGTAATCAACCAGAAAATGCCGTAAGAATGAGTCTGGGATTTCACGACGGGATGTAAAATTCACTATATTCCAAAGTATATATATGATCGTCACTATGAGATATATATTTTCGATCCCGTCAGTTGTAATCGTTATTGTATCACGTCACGTCAAGTTAAAAACAGATATTTGGTAGCTAGATTTGGAGAAGTAGTAATTAAATTAAGTTAAAAAGATAATAAGAACTATAAAAAAATGAGGGTATTTAGGTCCTGCAGCTGGACTACAACAGTATTAGAACGATACAGTGGAACCGTTCCGGATAACGATTGGTGTGACTGCCAAAACTGGCAAAAGATTGATAGATCGATTAGTGCTAAGATGTCAGTTGATACTCGTACAAGATTGACTACAAATCTAGGTCTAGTGGTCGCAACGGTGACTGCCGAGCACATATTTTGTACACGAGTGTAGGTACACCAATGCTGCATTAGGCCACTGCCTGACCGTCTGTGGCACTATATGTGTTAATTGCCTAAACTGGCAAGATGTAACGCGTGTTGCAACGTGGAGGACAATTTGCTGTTGCATCAACGGTGACCAGCGAAAGTGTTTGAGGCGCGCGAGTAATGTTGTGACCAAGGTTGTAGTCCGGCTTTTTAGGGCCTTGTAATTTTTTAATCCTAATAATATTCTGGTTTTTTAACGTTTTTGCGGACTGACTAAAACTAATAGTAGACCCTCAGGCTATGAGATTTCTTATTCGATTTAAAGGAGATTATTTGTTAAATGTTTTTTGGATACATAGTATTTTTTTTCTTAATCGTTGCCACTCTGCTAAGGATATTGACTCCGATGTAGCATGCCAACTGTATGCCTTCATCTGTTGCGATCAGGCATTGGTTGAGTGCGATGCTGATCGTTATCTGCAGTTAGTCAGATATTTGATTCGTGCAAGGCTTTGGTTTCCTTAGTCTACAATACTGTTCTAAATAATCTTATTTGAATAAACGCTATTTTGATGTATATTGATTCAACTTTTTCTGTCACCTTCTAGCTCCAGGTTTTGGGGACTTCTTCGAGTGATGTACCCAAAATATCGCACTACGCCCTGCGTATGCTATATGCATTAGTAAGTTCGTTCAGGAGTGTCAGACTTTCAGGTAACGTCAGACTAACGTCCAGCTTTTTGTAATGCAGCGGTATAATTTGGGAGCTGTCAACCCTAGTTGTGACAGATCAATCTGAGCTTTTAATGCGCGTTATGAGTTTATGACGAAATCGACCAAATTAGCAGACACTATAGATTTTTATTGTTATGTAGTACGTATTTGTACGTGGCTGAGCCAAGGGTTCATATTTTTCTATTCCCCGAAGGTTACGGTGTAAGGTGTACACAAACATTTTAGCAATGCTGTTATCATGTCCCATTGCATAAGTGGTGAACCTATTGTCCAAACTCCGAACTGCTACGGGGCATTTG
The DNA here is from genome assembly GCA_935421205.1 of Xylocampa areola. NCBI lineage: Eukaryota > Metazoa > Arthropoda > Insecta > Lepidoptera > Noctuidae > Xylocampa > Xylocampa areola. The sequence continues at coordinate 15,637,077 of OW285201.1, forward strand.
CTAATAGAAAATCTGACAACACTTTATCCAACCCGGAAATTGTACCCAGGACCTCACACTCGGCAGCCGCACTTGCGGCTACTAGCAAGACATGAACTGCCTCATTGGTCACAAGCGCGGCTACCAAGCGAGAGGTTCTAAATTGTTATTGAGTTTGACACAGATGACACTAGGAATACCTTTTACATGGTACTTTATTACAACATCAGTGAAATTTGGGTGTACAATAGAACTCCTCTGCCAAATCATTAGGGAAATACGGGACGGATTTTATTTTGAGGGGATATACAGTAAATATAATAACATTACCGAACCTTCTTTTCCACGGCGTGGATAAACTCTTACATTATACACTAGGTTGTTCACTATAACATCAAGAAGACGAGAAAAATGCGATTGTGCGAGGTTCAGAAGTTGAAAACAGACTTCTCCAGCCAAATTACCCAATATATTCTTTCTGATTCATAAATATATTACAAACGAAACACTAGAAAACGTTATCTGGTTCAATACATCATCAAAAGTAATTAATCTAATACAGTTACTGTGCTTAGAAAACTGCCTCGTTATTATGTTAAAATTATGATTCCGCGGGACTGTGACCTCTCTACAGCCTTGGCATGGTGACATAGTGTGGTTCAGTTCTAATGTATTCTTTACGTTGGTAATGCGATCACAATGAGAATAGGAACGTCAATGACCTATACATATCAATTGTCATTTGTAAAATGAGACGAGCGAGGTGTTTTTTTTAATTCTCATGTTATTATCAAAATCGTAGCATTACAACATGGTTGTATGAGTGGCGGAATAAGTTTTTTTTCCAATAAATTATACTTTTTATTCTTTAACTAAATAGGTATAATACCCGCATTTGTTTTTCTTTTTAATTAATTCATACCGATACGTTCGGGTAATGGGGTCCAAGTGCGCGTCTGCTTTATAAAGAAATTTCGTGCAGATTCGTTAACAGTTCGGCTTTTTTCTCGATCAAAGGATTAGCATTGCCATTTTATGTGGCAATGCAGCCGCAGCTGCAGTCTGTTGTGCACTTTACCAGATGACAGCGTTGCGGACGAATACTTCGACACCTAAAAAACCTTTATTTAAATTTTATAAATATTTTGTTTGTACATAAGTGGTTAGTTGTAAATATTAGATGTGTAATATAATTTTATTCTTAATATTTTATTTTTATCAATATATATGAATAAAAATTCTTAATATTGTTAAATCTAATTTCAGTTCCTAACAACACAGTGACGTTTTCATGATGCTAATTTAATAAGTAATTAATACATTTTAATTCCTATAACACCACGGGAACGGAAACGGGTTTTGTCGACAAAAGATAGAATGACTGATAGTGTTGTTTCAATCAGTAATTTTTTATTCTTCCGTCGGTAAAACCCGTTTGTACTTGGCCATAACTACGCATGCTATTTAGAATTAGATTAATAGCGTATTCATAATTTTGACAGCTTTTTAAAATAAAAATAAAAACTCAATTATTGGTATTTCGACCTCTTTTTGGATTATCGTACACTTTACGGCCTACATACACATCCTTTGAAATATTTTTCTCTAAAATGATACAATTTCCTTAGGTATGTTTTAGCCACAGGCAATTTTGTATTATCGAGAAAATAACCATTACCATAAAGAATAATTTAATTAATAAAAAAAAATGAAAAAATTTGTAAGCATAAGCACGTCTGCCATGTGTGAATTAAAATCGATCGCAGCAACCGCGGGCCATTTGAAGATCTTCATTAGATCCTAATATATATACCTACTAAAACTTTTCCTAAAAAATATGTATTTTATAATAAAACAACTTTTAACCGGATTAATCGCGTGTATTATTGGTTTTTTGTTTTTCCTGACGTTTCGAACACTTTGCAGCGTTCGTGGTCGCAGGAGGACTAAGGTGTCAGGTGTCTCAACAGTTTATTTAAAATTATTTCAGTCTACCGTACATATAATTGATAAATTCATAAAATTATTTTTGTCTCTGATACATGTTTAAAACTAAATCGCGACGGTATTTCCTAAGACTATCCCTGAGAAGAAATACCGAAACAAACTCAGGGGTCACAGTCGTTTTAAATTTAGAGATACAATTTTACAATTTTATCGAATTGTAAACTAAAAGGTGTTCCGATGCACGCAGTAATCGCTCACAGTATCTTGATTTTTCTTGTGACTTGACTTTGTTTGGGACTTGATTATTTTCAGTACAGGGTTCCAAATAGGTGGTAATTGCCAACCATCTTCTCTATTGAAATTTGGGTGTTTTTTAATTTCAATAGCCTCGCGGAGCATTCTCGGTATATATCGGTTTTCTTTCGCGAGGATTTGGGGTTGGTCAAAACGTAGAAAATGGTTGGGTTTGTCTGTTGTATGTTCACAGACTGCAGATTTTGTTCAGCGTCTATTCTTGACGTCAGCTATGTGTTCTTTCAACCTGGTGCCAATGCTACGCTTTGTTTGCCCTATGTATGATAGCCCACAATCGCAATCAATCTTGTAGACCCCTGCATCTTGTAAGGGAATGTGGCACTTCAAGATATTACTATGTATTTTATAAATAACAATAACCCTATCCAAATCGTATAAGTAGTTTATGATAAAATCGCGGAGATACAAACATACACACGGATTGATTACAAAACCTCCTGTTTTGAAGTCAGTTAAAAATTGAATTCATTTGCCTACAACCATTCTACGTTACACCGTTTAGTTTTAATAATCATATTTTACGACTCATATAATTATGCTGTCAAATAACATTTTTGCACATCTTGCAAAGTCATTCTCCTGCAATCGTCGTGCTCCCCAAGTTAAGCAGGAGATCAAAAGTATATTAATGGCTTTCAATTAGCATCCCCCACGTAAAATACGAGCTGCCGTTGTGAAAGTGAAATATTGTGTTTCATCATTTCCCTAAATTAATGTGAATGCGGCGGCTAATTAAATGAAGAGAAACAAATATTTTACCGTAAGTAGGTACAGTAAGTATAGCAACTTCATTAAAAGTTTTGACAGCTCATTATTTTGCGGAAGACTTTGAGTATTGAGTAATATCACCTATTAGATACATGATATATAAACATCGAATTACAATGCAAATTATTTAATTAAAGGTAATCGTTTTACCTAGGTACATTATAAAATAACAGGTAAGTACCTAATAAGTATCATAAAATCATAAATGTTACAGCGTGTGATGGAAAGGATATATACTCGTATTAAAAACTAAACGAGATGAAGAGTGCATTTTTAGATTTAGTATAATTTGCGTAAGAAAACAGTCCAAGTTTCATATATGAACTCAAATCCCATCCTGTTAACGAAGATAAGGTTAATTCACGAAGGCAGATAGGATTATATCACTTAAGCAAGCTATGTTCACATAATAATCTTGTGTAGGTACAAAAGCGCTGAGCAACGCGAATTAGCTCAGTTTACATTAATTATCTCTGAGAGCGCGATCCGATACAACTTCCCCTTAATTAAGAAGCCTCTACACGGCTACGAGCGAGCGCTACGAAGTTGAGTGAGTAGATACGTGTGCAAGTTATTAAGTAGATACTTGCAGTATGTATTTGTGGAGTTGATACTTGAAACTGCCGTAGAGACTATTAATAGTTGTACACAGTAATTATTAGTTGGTGGTAGAAATCAGGCGATGAGACGGTACGCCGTCTTTTCTTTGTAGGGCTGCCATCTCTAAAATCTGTCAACCAGGAGAAGTGTGAAACCCGGATTCTGGAGCTTGAAACCCGGACATATCAGCAATGTTTTTATTAAGTGACTCTTATTTCCTGATATTTTATTTCCTTATAATACAATTTAAAAATAATATTATTATTATATATTTTAAAAGTAATAAAGTTTTAACAAAAAATTTGAAACCCCGCCTGGACGCCCGCTAAACTAGGACAAATCCGGGGAAACCTGGACAGATGGCAACCCTACATTTTATATGTATTATTTTCATATGGAATAATGTTCCGTTTTGGTACATTGTTTTGATGTAACGTTTTAGTTAATATATGTAGGACTAGATGGCGCTGGTTGTTCTAACTGATTATATTTTAGAAGAAACACCGACTTATTCAACTCATGGTCATGGATGATTGTCAGGGTCACTTTTATAAGGTCAGAATTAATTATAGAAATGTTTATATGGAACCAAGGCGGTTTATAACGTCAAGTAATGGCATTTTGAAGAAAGACTGCTGACTTACTGATGAATGTTAGATAGTTACTATGAGTTAACAAGCTTTGAGTTGATTTTTTCTCGGTGTAGGTTTTTTATTAATTATTTTTTACTTATTTATTCGAGTAACGTAACTCATAGTGTTAGTAACAATTTGACTTATATCTATGTTAGTAAACTAAATAATATACAGATAATTAAATGAACCAATACGTAACATGGCACATCTTTATAATGCTGCAAGTCCAGCAGAAAGTTTGCAGCACCGGTTTACGATCTCGCAATCCAGTCGGCTGGAGATTATTTCAAGGATGCTGTTGGTGCTGCCCCGCACCCACCATTACATACGAAACTGGGAGTCGATGAATATACCACAAAACGAAAATAAAAGCGATCCCTTGAATTAGACACTTGTCAGTGCTTGGGGGTTGCATCAGTTGCTAAGTGTCCCGATTTTGGCTCAATTTTTTATAAATCAAACGCACGTTAGTACCTACGCACGTTAGTACCTACCTACTTTATCGCCTTACTATTTTGTAACTAAAGTTTTTCCTTTTTTATATTTTATTTATATACTCGAGAAGCTCGTGGCTAAATAAAAATCTCACAGATCGCACAATTGAAGTTAGGTTGAACTTGCCGCGGTTTGTCTATAGATGGGTGACCATCAATTCATTCCATCCAAAATCTGGCCATGGGCCGGTACTGCATAGCTTTTGTCGAAAGAGCAACCGTCATTGCTCTCTATCCTCTGCTTTCATTTTGACCTTTTTATACGACTCGACTCTTACTTTCTCCTTTTCTTGTTGTATCAAGCTTCGTATAGTCTAGGTCTTCCTCCTCTTCTCTTTCTTTCTACTTTTCCTTCTAAAATTGTTTTAAAGAAGTTGTTGTGTTGTGTCAAGTGGCCAATCAGCTTCCCGCTCCTGTTTGAGTCATCGTCCACATTTCACAGTCATATAAAGCTATGCTCCAGATGTATGAGTAAGTCTTAATATAAATAAAATAAATATTCAGATGTAGGTTCATATACAACGCTACAAGCCACATTTACAAGTGGCGCCTAACATTTTCTAATCAGTGTTATTACGAAACACGACATAAAACAAACAATAAGACGTAAGTACATGCTCGTAACTATATTTAATTCTACGACCAAAGGTACGAGTATCCTTGTCCTCGTTCCCCGTGTTTTATGGTAATAAATTGTATGATTGATGCATACATATAAACGGAATCATAGTCATTTATTTGGTTGGTGGACTCATGAGTGGCAATTACTTGGACGCCTGTAACCTCCGAGACTTAAGTAGGTAGGTAGTTACTTAAGTATTATAATTTCCTTTCATGTTTCAACATAAGATTCACATATTTTTTGGTAAGTACAGTACGACCGACGTGTTTAGGCCGCCGCGCCATGAAGTTCGTTCGGATCATAAATAATACATATAGACTAGGTACGGATGGCTACTCAGATAGAATAGTTTAGAAGGAACCAATCAAATGACAAAAAATAATATGAATGAGGGTATGATACGGAGGTGTGATACGGAGGCTGTTACATACGCGACAGTTCGTTAACCCTATATTCAGGGTGGCCTATAAAAGTGATACATTTTTTAATAGAGTTCAAAAACTGAAACAAGTTTTACCATGTTGAACTTGAAAATGCTCACCACCCCCTATGGGGAATGAACACACAAAACGAGAGGGGTAAGGCTTTAGTCGATTATCTATTCACAACTAACCTATCCCTACTAAACACAGGTACTGAACCGACTTTCGTCACCAGACGCAGTAGAACAATTATAGACCTCACTCTCGCTACAGAAGGGGTAGCGGGGATTATCACAGGTTGGCAGGTTTCCAACGAAGCCTCATGCTCTGACCACAGATGGATCCGCTTTGACCTTCAGATCTGCATACCACCTACTCCACCAAGGCGGAATCCGAGGAACACGGATAAAGCTAAGTACGCGAGAACCCTAGACGCGGCATTTACACAATCATGCCGCCCATCTACACCGATGGACACCTCACAAATAGAAACGCAGGTAAGCTTCATAACTCGGGCCATGATAGGAAGTTACCAAATAGCATGCCCAGAGCATCCACCACCTAAAACCCCAGGTATGCAGTCCTGGTGGTGCGCAGAACTGGAGCGCAAACGCAGTAAAGTTAGGAAAGCTCTGAACAGGGCAATGAACACATGCGCAGACGAGGACTGGGACAGATACCGTTCCACCAAGTCGAGCTACAGAAAATGCATCAGGACCAAAAGAACCATGGGATGGCGAAAATTCTGTGGTGATATCGAATCCTGTCAACATGCAAATAGGGTGAGGAAGATCTTTACACAACATAATAGTCGATCCGGGCTCACTTCGGAAAGCAGACAACACATACACCACATTATGAAGATACAAGACGCGTCTTAATAGAAACACACTTCCCAGGATGCGTCTTTACACAGGTAGTAAACTGGCAAGACACACGAACGGTACCATCAGAAAACGATTGGCACTATGCGCAAAGGATGATCACAATGGAGAAAATCCAGTGGGCCATCCGAAGCTTCCATCCCTACAAAGCAGCCGGTCCAGACGGCATTTTTCCTGCCCTTCTGCAATGGGGAGGGGAACCCGTTGCCGAACGACTAGCTGTGATAATGAGGGCGTGCCTAGCTCTTAGATACGTTCCAATAGGATGGAGGGAAGTGAAAGTTAAATTCATCCCAAAACCGGGGAAGAGCGACTACACCAACGCAAAATCATACCGACCAATCAGCCTAACCTCCTTTCTACTTAAGACCTTGGAAAGGCTATGTGAGATCTGAGAGATGGAGCGCTAAAATATGTACCACTACACACCAACCAACACGCGTATAGTTCGGGCAAGTCGACTGAATCTGCACTTCATATGGTAGTTAGCTGAATAGAGGAAGCAATTCAACAGAAAAGCATATGTCTGGGCACCTTCATAGACATCGAGGGAGCTTTTGATAAAACAAATTTCACCAGCATTCATGCGGCCCTCCTAAAACATGGAGTAGAACCGATGATTACAGACTGGATTACTAACATGCTCAGTAAACGAGTGGTTCGCCTTGAAGATGACCAATCAGCACTGATGGCCAGAGGCTGCCCCCAAGGGGGTGTCCTATCTCCTCTTCTGTGGAACATGGTTATCAATGACTTAATTACTAAGCTCAACGCGAATCGAGACTACACCTTAGGCTACGCAGATGACCTCGCAATCCTGATCTCTGGGAAAGCCGCGAGCACAGTCTGTAACCTTACCCAACAAGCACTGCGCACCGTAGAACTATGGTGCAGGGATGTCGACTTATCGGTAAACCCCACCAAAACCGTGATAGTCATGTTCACCCAGAAACGAACACTAGGACCCTATTGTCTGCCAAAACTGTTCAACACTGAGCTACAACTGTCTAATGAAGTTAAATATCTTGGTGTGATCCTAGACAGCAAACTAAACTGGAATTCCCATATCGACAGCAAAATCGACAAAGTAAGCATCACCTTCTGGCAGTGCAGGAGAATGATGGGGAAAAGGTGGGGGATTTCTCCTAAAATTATCTTATGGCTGTATAAAGCGGTGATCCGCCCTATGATAACATATGGGGCTGTAGTTTGGTGGCCAAGGACCAAACTAGCTACAGCAACAAATAAACTACAGCGCATTCAGAGACTTGCGTGCCTAGCTATAACAGGTTGCATGAAAACTACTCCCACAGCAGCCCTGGAAGCCATGCTAGACCTGCCGCCACTACATCTCTTCATTAGGCAAGAAGCAGCAATGGCGGCAGCACGCCTGAAAACTCTAACACTCTGGAACAACAAAAATACAAAGCACACAAAAATTCTGGATGAACTACTCGAGGACTTCCCGAATGCGCAAGCAATCAACGACAGAATATCGAAGCAGTTCATCTTTGACAAGAAATATAAGATTCAACTGCATGAAGAGCCAGACAATGAGGATCACAACCCCACGGAACTCTGGATCTACACGGATGGGTCCAAAACAGGTACAGGTACTGGATCTGGGATCTTCTCAGAAGATCTCAACATACACATTTCTACACCACTAGGAACCTATAACACAGTTTTCCAGGCTGAATGCATAGGCATCCTTCTGGCAGCATCGGCAGTGGTGACCAGAAAAGTCACACAGTACCCAGTTCGCATACTCTCAGACAGTATGGCAGTCCTACAAGCCCTGAACAGTCATACTGTCAACTCTGGGCTCATTTACGAGTCCCCCCCAGGGGTTCCACCTTGTCGTGGTGGGGGGGCTCTAGTAGCCGTGGCTTGGTCACCCACGGTGAAGCTAACGGAACCCGAGGAGGGCCGCTCCTCAGGGCTTTGCCTTCAAGCCCATGTTGGAGCGGCGCCGGCGTAGGTTGCGGGCCTTATGGGGGGTGTCGCAACTGAGGTGGGCTGCGGCGTCGTATGGGCGGCACCGCAGCTGAGGGATGGGGGCCGCGGTGGGAGAGGAGTGCCGGTATGTCGATGCGCCGCTCTCCCTACCTACCGCGGCCTTGACGGGGCTGCCACCGTTGGATGGCGGACGCGGTGGGGCCGCAGGGGAAGAGGAGTGCCGGTATTGCGAGGCGCCGCTCTCCCTATCCTCTGCGGCCGTAGTGGCAGGCGGCGGGGCCACAGACCTGACCCGTCGCAGGGGACCTTGGGCGTCCAGACACGGGGTTGTCTGGCACCCATTGCACATGGTCTCCGAGGTGGTTGCGGCACGCCATTAGTCTGGTGTGCCGTAGGGGGGGGGGTGCAATACCCAACCCCGTGAGGGAGTCCGGCAACGGACGGCTGCGGGCGGGTTCGCGGTTGTGTGCGAGAGCGTTCCCGCGTCCCGCCCTCAAGCAGCTGAGGAGGTATACTGTGGAGTTTTAGTGGGTTCGAGTCCCACATAACCGCTCTGTCTCCCCGTGTCAGAGCGGTATGCGAGGGCATTTCTCCACATAAAAAAATAAAATAAAATGGGCTCATTTACGAGTGCCATCAAAAACTTAATCAGGTAGGCACCATTAATAATATAACCATACAATGGATCAAAGGACATAGCGGCTCCACAGGGAATGATGCAGCAGATGAGCTCGCAAAGAGGGCCTCAAGCAGGGCCGCTATAGGTCCAGAACCCATAGTACCACTCCCCTTCGGACTTCTACGTACCCTGGTAAGACAACGCACTAGGGACCAACACAGTGAGCTCTGGACGAACCATGGTGAGTGCAGACAGGCCAAAGAGGCTCTTCCGACTATCGACGGCCGGATCACCAGGCAGCTTCTTCGTCTGTCAAAGCAACAGCTGCGTACAGTCACAGCGGCTCTCACGAGCCATGGGTCTTTTAATAAACACCTCTTTGTTATAGGTGTTACTGACAGCCCTCTTTGCAGAGCCTGCATGGAGGAGGATGAAACAGCGGCTCACGTGGTGCTTCACTGCCCTGGGGTCGCCACTTACAGGGCAAAGTACTTCGGAAACCCAGGTACTCTCCGAGAGGTCGCCGGCAAGATCAAGTTCCTGCTGGCCTTTCTCGAGGAGTTGGGGTGGATCGAATAATCCATTCCCACCCCGGACGCAAAATAATCGCCAAGAGCGGGGAGTTGCGGAAACCAGCTCGCTTTACCAATACCAATACCAAAATACCATGTTGAAAAAAAAAAGACTGGTTTAAAAATTTGGATATAATATCGATTATAGAACTGAAAACAGAGACGGAATCATCGGTAAACAACACTAACGATGTGAGTACCGACGTCAGAGCGCCTGGAGTATTTATCTGGTAGGCGCAGGTATCTTATTCTGGATGCAAATAAATACAATATCTAGGTGAAAATTCCGACTACCACCAACTACTCCACACCAACAGAGTAGTTGGTGGTAGTCGGAATTTTCACCGCTTGCGTATATGCATATATTTGCGGGCGGGCGTGCGGTGCACAGGTAATGCATGACTACCCTCAATTTTGTGGAAGTAGCTAGATATTGTATTTATTTGCATCCATTGTAATGGACTTCCGCAAAGTAACGCCTGAATCTATTCAATACTATCTGGTATTCTGTTCATGTCACGAACGTAAGTTTGTTCACACAAAAAAATTATAACTTTTAATGTCAGAACAACTGTATTTTTCCATTCAAAAATGAAAATTTTGTGATTTACGCTTTACGCTTAACATACCTACATAATATGAATGGAGCTCCCTGCCGTCTACCTTGTTTCTTGAGAAATACAATCTAGGCATATTTAAGGCTAGAGTAATAATTTCTCCTGAATATACGTGCTCCATGATAAGTAGACCAAATTTCGATAAAAAATATGTCAACTTGATACTTCCTCGTCAAACTAACATTATATTACGTATGAAGCGGCAAAAAGCGGCATAAGACTGAATAAACATTTCCTGTTTATAGTACACACGATCCACAATCATTTAGAGATGCAAATTAATTACATCTCACATTAATTCACGCAAATCTGTAGAACGACAGTGGCATAATCAAGATCACACACTACACACAGTGATGTTCTTCTAAAGCTGTGTATACCCCCTGTGATACACTAGGCTCGGTTGCACAAACATAACCGGCGTGTTCCTTTAGTATTTTGACAGCTTTTCTATGGGAATTCTGTCAAAATGACAGAGTAACTTAATATGTTACGGTTAAAATTAAGTTGATTGGAGAGCCTTATTGTAAGGCCAGTCGATTTAGTTTTTCGTATTTATATCTGACTTCAAACATAACATAGCATCACGCATCTATTCCCCAAAGGGGTAGGCAGAGGTGTAAACAATTGTACACCCACATTTCACCAATGCTGTTATTAAGTCCCAAGTAATAGGTGGTGGGCCTATTGCCATCAACCGGGCACAATTCCAAACTCCGGGCTGCTATTGAGAATTTCCTAACAGAAAAACTCATTAACACTTTACCCGACCAGGGAATCGAACCCGAGACCTCCTGCTCAGCAGTCGCGCTTGGGACCACTAGACCAACGAGGCAGTTCAACTTCAAATGTTAGAAGTTATTCAAACTAACCGAAGGCATTTTAAGACTGCTTCTTCCGACGGAGACCGGGCAAGCGACGCGATGAAGGAATAGTGCCATACGAAACATGACACGCTGAGATGAAAATACTTCTGTCACCCATCGGCGCTAATTGTTGCTTAACCTCAATGATGGTTTACTAGAGATTGGATGGAAGTGTGAGCGCCTAAAATAAAATTGCGAGCAAGATGTGTAGAGATGCGCTTGCCTTCGCATGTTACGGAACGTGTACAGTCGAACACCTCCATACTGCTTTCGCTGCTTTAATCAAAAGAAGGCCTTAACTTTTTTTTTGATAATAAATTGACGTGCGTGTATCTTTTTTTTGTGCACCGAGTCTATGTTCTAGTAAACTTGTTTTTATTAAAAATAATGTTAATTAGCGTTAGATATTTTTCGTACCTTCATAAAGAGAAATCTCTACGAAGTACCTACCAACTTTTAACCTACCTACCTAAAAGACAAGCTGTGCTATTTTATATAAACAAATAACAATAAGCACAGCAAACTTATGTGCAAGTACGATTGGCACTTGGCCGGTTTTTGATATAGGTTAATTAGTTTACGGTTCACGAACACATAATTATATATATTATACATACCTACATATAGGTGTGTACGGTAGATGAAATAAAATTATCACCCACCTACACATATTTCGTTTGACATTGTCGAAACCGTATTAATATTCTTCAACTGGCTGCACTTACAACTTTTTTATACCTACTTATAAAAAATAACATGAATACTTCATGATGGTATAAACTTTCTACTGCCACGTCAAAATTTCAAACCTAATTGAGGTTCATACTTGATTAAGTGCCTGTATATGTCATATGGTCTAAAATAAATATAACTGTTTAATCTGAATTTAATTTGTTGGGATGTCTAGTTAATTTCATCCTTTAGAAGGATGAAATTAACATCTCATCTTAACTATCATCTTGGTGGAACATGATTCTCTTTCCTCAACTGTAACTCCTACGTTTATTTGTATGTGTCAAGGAAAAACTTATTCTGCAAAGCGGAAAAGTAATTAGGTTAAGTAAATACAGTCATTATTAAATGAAAGTCAAATGTTTGGAATTCCTATTTGCTGATTGTTTTAATTAATTAATTAATATTCAAATAAGTAGGCATATGTATTATATACTGAGTTGATGCAATATTATTTTGTGAAGGTTCACAAATGATGGATGATGTATGATTTGGAAGGCCGAAGGATTACACTAAACTTACCAATAGTAGCAACGCTTTTAGACGTTGATAAACTAGGTTCATCTTTGAAAGTATTACGAGATCATATTTGATTCTTAGATAAACAGACTAAAATTTGCTTGGAAAAAGTATTGGTCACAAAAACACATCTTCAAATCTAAATATCCAGCTGCACTAAAAAAAAGCATTTAAAATTGTCATCTCTCCCACACTGCTCTACGGATGCAAATGCTGGGAACTAACCAAAACAAAAAATTGTTAACCAAACTTCAAGGCAATAAAAAACTTTATTGATAAATATTAAAGAAACAGTGCGTGGACTCTGCAATCATTATGCCGACAGTAGTAACGGCTAACGGACTGACAGCGAAAATTTTCTTGATTAAAACCATAAAAGGCTCTCGCTTGGCGGCTGAATCAAGGACCTGATAAAGAAAGTGGTACTCCTCGACACGGCACGCATTGTGGGGAGGTTCTTCTCTCTGGAGCCCTAATCGTGGGAAGCTGGGAACCTGTTCCCGATGCCGCTGGCAATCTATTTTTGACATGAATATTTATTGTTTAATATATAGATTTAAAAATAAAGCTTTTAAAACAAATGAGCTAAGTAACAATTACGACAAATTAAGTAGATTGTGAGTTAAAAATAGACACGCTAGTTACGCAATCCTATATACATTTGCACACATCACTCACAATAAGATTAAGCATATAAGACAACTGATTGGGGTCAACGATTCTTACAGTGCGTTCGTAAATTTGTGATTGCTCAAGAACTCCTGTCTTCATTTCTTCATGTTCAGTATATTTCTGCTGGTAATAATATAATAATATGAACAACCACATCAGTAGCAAACTTGTATAGTAAATTGATCGGTGAGGTTCAACGGAACGACCGTTGAGATTTATTTGCATGCTGCGGCCTCTAACTGTAAGGTGCATCTATAACATGTTCTTGATTACCTACTATAAACGAGATTGACCGTATCTTTCGATTCGAAGAGATTCGAAGGAGGGCAATGTAAGGAGAAAGATTATGTAAATACGAAAACAATGATCCCCATTCCCGAGTTCACAAACGACACTTACTTTAAGACCATAGTTTCGGTTACTGTTACTTATTTTAAATAACAGTCCTTTTTTTGGCAGTCGTGTAAAAAGTTATAAGAAATTAAATTTTTTTTTGTTTAATTTGAAAATTATTTTAAATAATTTCATTTCTATAGATATTTGAAGACACTTTTACAAGTCATTTTTATGAAACTAGATGACGCCCGCCATCGTTTCCTATCTGACTATCCCTGAGATGAAACGCCGAAATAATCTCAGAGGTGAACGTCTCTTTTAAAGTCTAGTCCATATCGATGTGAGTATAACCATGCAGGGATCGTCTAGAACGGCCATTTGAGAGAGAAGAAAGAGCCATAGTAGCTTTGAGGTGACCTGTCCTGTCTGATAGCACGTATGCATGTAGCTCAACCATAACTTAGGGAGCTCAACGACCCGTCACAAGACAATACCAGATCAGGAGGACATTTTCGTAGGTCACATAAAATGACTCAACACCGCCAGACAGTGTATGAGGTTCATGTATGAATTTCTGGCCCACATCGTACTCACATTCACATTACAAGAAAATTAAAATAATTCCCTTGGAACATGTCGAGGTTTATATGTCGTTCTGATTGGTTGACAGTTTATGTGGCTCAATGAATGATCAAATGATAATCTTGTTATGTACATAATACCTACATAGAGTTCGTAAGTCCATAGAACGCTGATTGCATGTTCTCTCTGTGTAGACCCTCTCAGGAAATATCAACTGTGTGGTTGGATTTTGGAAGGGCATTCTCAAGTATTTCGAGAACAAATCTTATGCCACAATAAATTTAATCCCGAGTAAGCTGGTGTTTTGCCCTAATAAATGCTTGGCTTATCAGCTTGTGATTACTTCTTTAAATATGAAGTCAAATAAAAGAAAATCGTGATCTAATATGGTCATAAAAATTTATTCACAAAAATATTAGTTACTTTAGAATACGCGTCACATGCACCATACCTATATGCGTTTGAATAATACCAAAACAATACCAATTGTTATGGTAATCGCATTTATACGACATTTAATTAACTGCAAAGTTTGCCGTGACCATATGAATGACATCACCATAAAAGTTAAGTACTAGATCTGGTTTCTTCAACTGTATTCCTAGGCGTCACAGTAGACTCTAAATTATAGTGGGAATCTCATATTGAGGCACTTGCAGGAAAACTGAGCTCTACTGCGTTTGCTGTTATGAAAATAAGATAGATGTGTTTACGGCTAGGCTGGTCTATTTTACATACTTCCATAGTTATTATGTCCTACAGCATTCTACTCTGGGGAAAAGCTACTGATATCGAGACCATTTTTATATTACAAAAAAGAGCAGTCTGAGCTATTTATAACCATAGCTGCCGTGAGTCACTCCGTGAATTATTCAAGGAAATAAAGTAGGTACATTCGTAAAAATTGAGTTTCTTGCCGGCTTTTCTCCATAAGATCAACGCCTTGGAACCGTGAACCTAGCTTTAACTTTTCATAACTGCCTGAAATATAGGTATTACTTAGGTACTGTAATAATATATTATATAACATGTAATATATACCTATCTAAAATCAATTGCTGTTCGTTTGTCTCGCTAAAACTCGAGAGCGGCTGGGCCGATTTGACTGATTTTAGATATGGATTGGATAGAAAATGTAGAAAAATTGCGAGGAAGATAATAAAAACAACAATTTCATTTCCCTATATGAACTGTTCTACCTACTTTCCTGTCAAACCTTTGACGTTCGAGGTGATACGAAGTACACCGGATCATCTAGTTTGAAATAAAAATATTAGAATTTGAATAGCTACATCTAAAACAAGCAAAACCAACATTAGATTTTATTTGAGTGTAAAAGCTACATTATACATAATGTATCGTATTTGCGGAGTGCGAACGAACTCAGTTCATCCGGTCTGGACTCCATGTCAACAGCTTTTATGCTGACCAAACAGTCTTGATACTTCACCGTGTTTGCATTGAAACAAATTCCATGCTTTCGCACAGTCATTGACACCGTTCGGCGTTCAATCTTGTACTGATATCGCCTGCCGCAGCATAATTCTCACCATATATAAAGAAGTATGTAGTTACCTACTTCTTTTTTACTTCTATTTTAACGGTATGTCTGTTATTACAACTCAATTTATCTTCATTATGACATTTCTTATCTATTCGTATAATTTTGGTTATGATAAATTATAACACAAAAAATATCAAGAATATTTTTCGGAGCACATACCGACGCCGAAAATGTACACGCGCGCCAACTTAGGTAATTATTGAGCGAAAAACAAAAATGGTAAGTGATGGTTGCAAATAATATAAAGATGGGTAGGTACGTACCAGGGACTGAAAGCAGTTACGGTTATAGGTTAAGATACCTCAAAAATATATCGGTACCGTTTTGAAATAAAGGTAGACCTATACCGATACCTTTATAAATAAAGGGTAGGCTATACCTTTATTTAACCTTTATACGATTTCGGTACCAAAAAACATGCGAGAAAGTGAAGCACTGGTCCCCGTGGTTGATGAGGGGGAGTTTAACATGTTATAAATTATAGTTTGGACCAATGAGATTTTATAAAATATCATTGGTTTGGACATTTTGTTTATTGTACTCTTTATCTCTCTTCCGTCTTGGGCTGTAGAATAGAAAACTCCAACTCCTCGCGTGGGTGTCGTAGAAGGCGACTAAGGGATTCTAGCTATTCTGGCCTCGGCAACCAATAAATGGCGATATAACCATGCCCTGTGCTGGAATGCTTCTAAATGCCAAACCTGATGGTGGGTAGCAGCACCATAAGAGAAAGTATTCCAGAAATTGCGGTCGCGAACCCGCCTGCCAAGCGTGATGATTATGGCAAATCCCCCCTCATGAACGACATCTCCAATTCACGGCCCCCAGAATAAAATAAAAATGTAAGAGAAAAGCAAAACAGGCTGTAGCAGTTTCCAGGGCTAAGGCACAAGCGCAGGTTATATAATTCACTAGATTGTCCTAGAGACTACAAGGAACTCTATTAGATAACAAAAGAAAGGAAAAAGAGAGCAAGGGATAAACGATGGTGAAATGTATGAAAGATGACACAGGCAAGGTTTCATCTGAGGATGTTGAAATAAAAGAACGATGGAAGGTATATTTTTAAAAGGTAATGAACAAGGGAAATGTGTGGAATGGTGTGCTAAGCGATGTATAAGTAAATGTGGGTTTGGTGAAGGATATAAGTATGGATAAAGTAAGAAAGGCAATTAAAAGTATGAAAAATGGAAAGACCATGAGTCCAGATAATATACCAGTGGAAGTATGGAACTTATTAGCCGAGGATGCAATAGTTAGCTAGTGCCCATCTTTAAGAATAAAGGTGATGTGCAGGATTGTGAAAACTATCGAGAAATAAAGCTTACGTCACACAGTATGAAAATATGGAAGAAAGTGATAGAAAAAAGGTTGCGAGAGGAGAGTATGATTTTTAAAAATCAGTTTGGATTTGTGCCAGGTCTAGAAACAACGGATACCATATTTGAACTCCGCCAGTTATGCGAGAAGTACAGACGTGCACACAAGAACTTACACATGGTATTTATTGATCTGGCAAAATCGTATGATAGGGTACCGCGGGATGGGCCTTAAAACAGAAAGGTGTGGCACAACAGGGCAGGGGGATAATGATACCGGCCATGGTAACGGTGTGGTAGGGGCTGCTAAGAATCCCCGAGCGACTGCAGGGTATTAATAACGAAATAAATTTTACCTGGTGCCGTTTAACGGACGCTCTCTGTGCTTAACTAACACGTTGCCATATTGGAAGAGGCATATTGTGGGTCTTTCGGAGCACCGAAGACAGAGGGAAGAGACGATAACCTTCGAAGCCGGTCAATTACTCTACTTCCGAGAAGGACACCAACTATCCCAAGGTGGCGTCGGGTTTCAGGTCCACAAGTCACACAGTCCGCACACCCTGATAACGAAGTCGAGGCCATGTATGAAGACATAGTGAAAGCTATGTCTTATACCAATGCAAATTACATTGTTGTCATGGGTGACTTCAACACGAAGGTGGGAGTAAACGATAGTCGCGAGTCGGGACTAGGCTCATTCGGCTATGGGCACAGAAATCACAGGAGGCAGATGCTTGTAAACTTCCTCGAGGCCCAGGAGATTATCTGATTAATTCCTTCTCCAGAAAAGGCCCCAAAAGGAAGTGGACCAGGCGAAGCCCCGATAATGTGACTAGGAATGAGATCTAATTCGTTTTGACTAAATAGCGTAAAGCATTCAAAATGTCTCTGTGATCAGCAGGGTTAATGGCGGTAGTGATCATCGACAGGTGAGATACATATACTCCTGTAGCGACATCTATCTCGCTATATGGAAACTACGTGCACAACACCCTGCATCGCGCAATCAAAGTTCAGACCTAAAGACCTCCAGACATTAACCGTTGGGTCGTGGCCCGCCAGGCAATATCACCCGCCTGGTTGGAGGATCCTCCCTTTTCTATGGAGGAACACCACACCTCGTTCCCCTATACTGGTGACCCCGAGCACGAACATCAGTGCAGCCTTCGCTGAAGAGGATCAGCAGCAACCTCGTCGTTACTCCGTCATCTCCACTCCCCCTTAGCATCAAATCGAGCAGCAAGCAGCGAGTCACACAGCCAGCCAGCATACTCGGCTTCAACGGGTACCCTGACCACCAGCCTGTAGCAGACGCGCAGACCTGGTCATCACTCTCAGCCACAACAGCGACTTCGGCACAGCACACTGCACCTTCGGCCGGTCAACAAGCAGAGCCATTCTCTCCTGGTCGACGCAGCAGCCAGCCACTACGCACCACTGCACTACCTCGACTCACTGAGGATTACGCAGCATCACCGCTCTCAGTTCCGACTCACCGTGAACTACGCGGCATCCGGTTCCGACTCACTGGAACCTCACTGGCACTGGCAAGGTCTTCAGACGCACTGACCGCTGACTCATCAACACGATCGACCTCCGGTCTCGGAGGGGAGTGATGTAGCGACATCTATCTCGCTACATGGAAACTACGTGCACAACACCCTGCATCGCGCAATCAAAGTTTGACGACGAGTGTGTATATATACCACTTCCCGACATTAACCGTTGGGCCGTGGCCCGCCAGGCAATATCACCCGCCTGGTTGGAGGATCCTCCCTTTTCTATGGAGGAACACCAACACCTCGTTCCCCCATACTCCCAAAAGTCATCCACCTCAAGCCCAAGGCGGGGATGATCCACGAACCAGGCTCACGCGCCACCTCACTGACGAGCTTCCCCACATCGATATGGATGAGATTAGAATGGCTCTTGGACAGCTTCGTAGCAACAAAGCTCCAGGGGAGGATGGGATTACTACAGAGCTACTCAAGGCAGGAGGAACGCCTTTGTTTTGACAGAACCCGTAAACTCTTTAATCTCGTCATCCACACTGGCACGACATCGGAGGCATGGAGCAGGAGCGTGGTGGTCTTATTTTTAAAGAAGGGTGATGTTACGTTGCTGAAAAACTACTGCCCCATTTCTCTCGTGAAATCGAGAGTGTAAGTTATTTAAAAACATAAGTAGGTACCTACGTTTACGTATCCGCTCTAAACATTTATGAGGAAAATTTTTCAACAACACCAGTCAGAAAAGAAGAACGAAAGAAAACCTTAAAGAAGAAACATAAGAAAGCTTTAGGTAGGTACGCACCTGGCTTAGTCCGGCTTACGCTGCCGTGTTTTTAAATAAAATCCAAAACTGAGTCATAATAATGTGCAATCAGGGCCTCTCAAGTGAACGACAGACTAGCGAGGCGGTGTTTCAAAGAAAACCCCTATTTATAACGGTTAAGGTTTTGCTACCAAAACATTTATAAAGGTTTTAGTACTTGTAAAGAAATAATACCGATATGCCTATCCAACCTCAAAATTATGCTACTGATAAAAAAAACGGTATCGAAATATTTCGGTAACCCTTATTTAACGGTATGACGTCATACCGAAATTTTAAGGTACCTTAATTTTTGGGTAATTCAGTCCCTGGTACGTACATCTACCTATAGTGAACCTTGTCATCAATGGCAGATGAATGTATATTACTAACAATAAGTGCTACATTAATAAATTGGTAATTATAAACTTACAAACTTTATGTTCTAACTCTGCTTATCTCACAGTAATGCATTAGGTAGGTATGCATATACCTAATATATTATCTGTGAGAAGTGAGAACGACTAAACATAAATTTTATTTCATTTTTTCAAGTAAAATCATTTTTGTTTTGTCGTCATTTTTATCTTATAGGAAAATTATATTTTAACAGAGCCTCACGCTTTTTGTTGTGTTTTTAAGACGATCAGGTCAAACCTATTTCACCATAACATGCGTCATGTACCTAATCACGTTATGTATGTAAATTCCAACGGTTAATTACGAGGCGGATTAATATAGGTGCCTACCTCACGATCATGGCCAGTGATCAATGATGTTTTAATTATGAATGTAAGAATAATCTTGGGATTTTTGATAAACAAAAAGCGAAAACTGTAGCGAAACCTGGATTAACACGTAATAAGGTGATGCTATGTGTATGGTGGGATTGGAAGGACATCGTTTATTATGAGCTTTTGCCGCCGGGCAAAACCATGGATTCGAAACTCTATTGCTTACAACTAATAAGGTTCAAGCAGGAAATGGAGAAAAAACGGCCGGAATAGATCAACAGAAAAGAGTGGTCTTTCATTATGATAACGCCAGACTACACACATCTTTGGCCCTCAGCAAAAATTGAGAGAGCTTCGTTGGGAAGTGTTAATGCATTCACCATAAAGCCCTAAAGAGAGAAGAAAATTTTCCCCTGTTTCGGTCTCTTCAGAATTCTTTGGCTACTACCCAAGGCTAATATCAAGAGAGGACTGTCAAAACTACTTGTCGCATTTATTTAAACTTTTATTTAAACGTTGTTCTGCCATAAAAAAAAACTGGATATGACCACCCTTATCACTTAGAACCTAGCAGTATAAAAAATAGCCTACGACCTATTTCAGACCTACTAAATATACAAAAAAAAACATTAAAATCGGTCAAGCCGTTTCGGAGGAGTTCGATAATAAACGCTGTGACACAGATTTTAATATATTAGAAGATACCTTATTAAAGGTAATTAAATTTGAAAATTAAAATAAAATATTGAATTTGCTTATAAAATACGCATAAACTTTTTTCCCGACATATTAAAACTGGTTTGATGAGCATTTTTCCGTATTTTACTAATCTAAACGTCGAGGATTACATACGTATAATACTTATGAGGACTAACTAGCTTTAAGCTCATAAATATATAACAACAAACCGTGCATTAACGTGCACAAACCCTGAAGTGTCCGCTGATACCCTTCAACGGATGGTCCGCTGGTCCGAGGGTCACGGAAATTACCGCAATGAACCCGGGACCTCAGCAAAGGTTACAGTAGGACCTTTTTGGTTAGAACGAGCTCTTTGCCAGCCCGCAGAACGCACACTGGGCGTCAGCGGAGGGCAGATAACGCCCTCTTCCAGCTCCCCTAATTTAGGGTTCAGGGGCAGCGGACTTGTGGACGTCCGTTGTCCCCCATCAAACAGAACCCGAGGTGGCGGCGCCTTGTATTCGACGCATGCACCTCTTAGACGTCACGGGGGACCATAACACTTAACTCCCTCCATTAACCGGATGGGGCCCGCTAAGGCGGGCCAGCACCAGTCGGGAGCTGCGTAAGACGGAAATACCGGCCTCCAAGGCCTCTGACCTGAGTGTGCGAGGGAACACCAGGTTGGTTATAGTCACTAAGAGTCTCACAGAAAGACACCTTCGGGAAAGCGGAGGGGCGCTTTCCCGAAGGTGGAGGACATCCATGAGGATTTCCACCTCGCCAAAAAAAGGCTTTTAGATTATCCACACTAAAAAAAGAAGCAGGTAGGGAAAGTTCCATACCCGAATATACAGAAAATAATAGGTATAGGTCGATAATAAGCTAACTAGATAATTAAATAAAGCGCAACAATGTCACACCATGCGGGGCAATAAAGAACTTAGGTATGTGTAGGTATTGCCTTTGTATCTAAATAGTGTTGGTTTGAATTGTTTTTCTTTAGTCTCTTATTAAAATAATAATTTTAATCAATACCTATTGTGCAAAGATGATGCTTGATCTCCGTATCCGACTCCTTGTACACAGTGAATTTAAAATGTACCTATCTTATGTTATGTAATTTTGGAACAATAAATAATTCATAGTTTATACTCCAATAATGGTTATTATAGGGGAGCCCTCGATGCGCTAGTTAGACTCGCACTTGTTCGATATATTTTTCGCCTTTTGACTTTCGCAGACGTAAGCCATCAACTATGAATTTATATCATCAATAAACATAAAATGAGCAATTTCATTTACTTAAATATGTTCTTTTACCAACATTACATTACAACTTCCGTACCTACCTGCCTATTATTACAAAACTGCTATTTACATTTCTATTGTCTTTAAACGCTAAATATTTATAAATATTAACAGTGAAGAATATTATTTCAGTGACCATTGTTATTTAACCCGAGTATAAAGGCTCGGAGCAAGTTCAATAGTCGGGTCGGAGACGGTCTCAAACCTCAAGGATATGAACAGTCGTCGACCTAAAATTTGGCAAAACGAAAACATTAAAGTGCGAAATAAACATAAATGTTCTCGAGATTTATTACTCATAGCATGTATCACGCTTGTATCTCGAAAAGGTTGAGCAGATGAGTACCTACTGTTGTTGTACACCCACCAATGAGAGCTGCCTTAAACCGAGTACAATTCCAAACTCCAGGCAGATAATGAGAATTTCTTATCACAAAAACCCAATAATAACACTTTTCTCTACTCAGGAATCGAACCCAGGACCTCACCAGCCAACGACACAGTTTAATAATGTGGATTGTGGTTTCTGACGTTGAACAACATCAATAAACTGCGTTTTTAGTGAATCTAGGCCAACTGGATTCAGACAGCAAAACATATTTAAAAAATCGAATAAAAAGCTCTTAATGGCTAATCATTTTGGTTTATAAACTTTTTAAATACATTACTTCCAGCACTCACCGGATGCATCCGCACCACTGCTTGCTACGCTCGCACGGCTCGTCGATATGTAGTTTGGGTAGAGTTCTAACTATAGACTAGTTAGTCTTACTGTCTATCCGTTAAATTAAATTTTTGCACATAGGCCATTTCATAAACATGCATTTACCAGGATTTAGATTGATGGTACAAAGTTTCAAAGTCAACTATAATAATGACCGAGTTATACAAGTGGCTTATTTATTGCAGACTTTAAAAATGTGGGAGTTCCTCATTAGATCCATGTCTGTTTCTACGCAATATCAAATTCAATGCCAACGTCATCAGTTCTTCAGGACTGGAAACATGTCGATGTAGCGTAGGTTATAAGAATCTATTTACACAACTACTTAAAGATTTGAAGTTTCATTTAAGATGACCACAATGAGCATGATTTAAACCTGAAAAAAATTGTTTGCGAACTGAGCTCCGTCTCTATTACACTGAATTCACACACGGCGGTGTTCAATGAAACATCCTAACCAAAAGATACATCTCGTGGTCATGTACGAACCTCGTACATCTCAGGTCAATGTAGCCATTTTCAGCCATTCTCCATTACGCACGAATACTCGCGGTGTGGATACATTTACCTATTTATGGAATTATAGAAAATGTCTTAGCTGAATGATGAGTCTGGATATCGTAAGCCAGACATAATTCAATGAGTGAATTACCTTGAATAGATTTAACTTTTACATTTCACTAAATAGTCCATATATTACGGCATCGACAGTCGACGAAAAAATTATCAAGACATTGACAACTCGCTGACAAATGTGTTTTCATGGAAACACCGGATACACCTAAATTAATGTACATAATTTTATAGCAAGTATTGAAAGTCCAGATATTAATAAAAAATGGCAAGGACTACCAGAAAAATCCTTGACATGGCATTAGGTTTGTAATATATTATTACAAGTAAAAGAAACTGTTGCAAAACAAAAGTGGGTTTGTGCAACTAAGTGATTCTATCCTTGATTGATTTGAATTTGATATTATTGCTCCAGCACCTGAAAGTGAATGCAGTTTAAATAAGTCCGCATTTGTTTTGTTCGCAGTTTCTATGGAAAAAATACGACCTGCTGTTTCAAGAGCTTGGAATACTACTAAGTCTTATGTTAAGGAATCACGGGCAAAACCACTTGTATGCAATCGATATATAGATAAAATAGAATCGATTCTTGACAGTGCAACAGGCTCGTTTACTTTAAAATTAAAAACACTCCGAGATCAGCAACTTCCTGCCGAAGCGGAGTATCTTGAAAAAGAGTTAGATAAAGTGAAAAAGAAACTATGCGAAGAAAAAGAAAAGAGAGAGAATATTTAAAAACTAAGAGTTAATATGTATCTGAGAGTGCTTATATTAGTTATTATAATGTATATTGAAATTTAAAAGTACCCATGGTAGACTTGTATGTGTTGTTTGAAAACTGTTTACGGATATAAAAAGATATTACTGGTATTTGGAAAGCTTTTTGTAACCTAATAATTTATATTCTTTAATTATTTTAAATAATCGTTTACTTTACGTACCTTTTAGGAGTTTCAAAAATCGCAAAGAGTTTTGGAGCTACGTCATGGAAGTATTTAAAAGTAGAAGCGGTACCACCATTCACAGTCGGCTTCTTTAATGGACCAGCTGGTCGTAAATTAGAAAATTTCGCTGAAAAGTTGGCAAATGGCTTAATAGGAGCCCTCGACGGCAGAATCAAGGAAATTGATGCAGATCAAGAAGCAAAGAGGCTTGAACTCTTAGCCGCAATAAAAGCCCACGAGGAAAAAATTAAAGCTGAAGCGAAAAAGAAGGAAGCGGAACGAATAAAAGCTGCAGCAATGAAAGCTGCCGAAGAGATTAAAAAAGCCGCCGCCCTAGCGGAAAAGAAGAAAGCTGAGGTAGAAGCTGCAACAGCCAAAGAAAAGCCGAAAGAAAAACCCAAAGAAGAACCTAAAAGAAAAAAGCCAAAAGGCATATCAAAAGGTAAACCAAAAGACAGAAAGAAAAGGAAACCAAGGAAAAAGGGAAAGTAAAACGAATGCGCAGTAAATTCAATCAAATAAAGGGCTGAACAATTAAATATAATATGAAATATTAATACTAGACATTTTTGAGGCTTAATATTTTTATAAATATGTGTAGCCTCTTTTATTATTACAATGCTATATGCGTTATTGCTATTGATGGCAGGGTACTTATAAACTTTGGTATTTCATTGTTTGAAATTGTTAATGTTGGAATTAAATTTTTTAAATTAGATTTTTAATCATTATTTCTTACATTATTCTATTCTTTATTATCTGTCGACGACATAGCCTAAAAAAAGTGGAGTTGTGTGTGCATCGCTTCTCTAATAATTATATAGATGTAAAATATCTTAGGTTCGTATACTATTGCATCAATGTAGGTCTTTACTAATTGCATTTATGTTGACGCAGGGCAAATTGTAGGTACACACTGCCTATATAATCATGATCAGAAAGTTGAGAAACAAAATGTCCAGGCAAACATAGCATCTGCAAAATAATTGACGATTAAAGTGCCCTCTAAGCACAGAGATTCTGTTATTAAAAGCTCCAAACGTTCACAAACTTGAGCGAGAGAGATTTTATACGATTGATGACTAGCGATAAATAAAATTAAAATCTTTATTTGCACCTTTTTAGTTCCACATACTAAAGTAGATTTTCGAACCTGCGCCTCCCGGATGAATACTTACAAAAATATCCAAAAGGTAGATAAAATATTAGAGTTATAGTTATTAACTAAGCTAAGATTAATTTAATATCCTGTAATATGGGCACATCAGCTCTTAAAATTACGCGCTTAATTAAGCCGAAATGTTACGTTAATTTTATATTTTAGCAGACTTAACTGCAGACTGCCACAGAAGACGTGCCAGGCGCCAGAGGGCACTCAATAATCTCCGGCCACCATGAGCTATAGCCTGAAGGCGGCGGACTTGTGCGGTTTGTCGCCAGGTTAGTGACAGGCCCGAGACGGCATCGCTATACGCTCTAACGCATGCGGATCTCCAGTGCCTATGCAGGCGTTTGCATTAATGATGGAGTTCGTCGATACATTCGACGGAATTTAACCTGTCGGGGTTGCGGTGAATGTAATTGTGATCCCGAAACCCGGCAAAGGTTAGTGTAGGACCGTGTGGGTTTTAGTCGGTACGAGTTCCGAATCGGTACATGGCACCCTTAGGTCGCAAAGAACAAGCGCATAAAGTATAAACTCACATTTCAAAGCCCATTATTGCAAAGAGTTTAAATTAAGATGTCTAAAACACTGTCATTTCTATATAAAAAACTAATAAAATATAAACGTCAATTGCCACTATACAGGACCCTTAAAAGAAATAATAAAATGACTTGTATCGAGCAACGTGGATAATTATTCAATTAAATAAATAATTTCTAAAAGAAAACCAGTATGACTACGGGATTGAATGCAGTAAAATTGGCGAATATGTTCCGTAAGTGCAATCTTATTAAAATATTGTATTTTAAGCATGCGTCACGACATTTTCTGTCAAATGTAGTTACAATAGTAAAAAATCACGGTATTTTGTTTGCTAGATTGTCATTGTATCAGAAAACTACAAGCATTCCATAATTAAATAACCTATCAGTAAATATCACCTTAATTCATCATCATCATTCCCCTGCCTTTATCCTTATTTAATTATTAGGGTCGGCGCAGCATGGTTTTTTCTTCTATACATATGTATCTAACCGCCGTCATCTCGGTAGTCACTTCTTTTCTAGCCATATCATGTTTCGCACAATCCATCCAGCGTGTCGGTCTTCCTCTATTCATGTAGCCAGCTACATTCATACTCAAAATTTTCCTCCGCATCACATGTCCATACCATACTATGACAAGATTTCCACACAAGTTTTCAGTCACCGGCGTAACTTTCAGACTTCCTCTTACATACTTATTTCTAATTTCTACCCATCCACATCACACCACACATCCCTTTTATCAATCTCATCTCAGCTGCACGCAGTTACCTTTCATTCACCATACCGAATCATCTAATTAAGTGAGAGAAAATTTGAAAATAATAAGATCAAATTTTGAATTTTAGAAGTAATTTTGTTTTTCGTGATTTCAAATGTTCTTTAAAAAGGTACTGAACCGGTCCTTATATTTTTATGATAATTAAAAAAAGTGGCTTATGTGGGGCTGTTTGTTTTAGATTTTTAGGTGAGATTCTATAGAAACAACCATAATTAAATCTTTTCAAAGTTAAAATTTTTGTGGATAGAAAAAAATATGATAAATCTTTTTTTTTATTGGCGAGTTGGAAACCCTCAACTATATCCTTCGCCCTGAAGTGGGCGGAGGGGTCTGTCAGACTCTTACCGACTAAGGCCAACCCGGTGGTCACCATCAGCACATGAAGGGGGAGCTAGGTTCTCTTACCAGCTGGTTTTGACCAGCTCGAAGACCACTGCAGTACAAGACCTATTAGGGCACATACCTAGGCAACCTATAAAGGGGTCCCTCCTCTCCTCTGAGCCTTGCTCTGTACGGCAGCACGTAAGCATTTTGCCACCGTCTTCTCTGGGTTAACTCCATGGGCGCACGTGTCTGTGCAGCTGTGACCCTAAAGGCCGCCTATCTCACGTCATGCAGACCTTAGGCTCTTACCTAATACACAACATTACATTAACCACCCGGAAAACCATTCTCAGGCGGAAGATTGACATTGATGCATGGTTTGTCTGAAACATACAAACCTACTATAGCGAGGAACAAGGAGAGATTGGTGGAATTGATAAAAGGTATGTTAACATTTGATCGATTACAAATTGATATTGAGAGTGGTCATTGGCGCAACTAATATTTTTTTAATTATTAATAAGAACGGCCACAGGCCACTTACACTAATTTAAGACACAACTAGCACACTGTCTTCTCAGAAAAGTCCAAGCATACCGATAAATAAGGTGCATCAATAACATCAATTTTGGGGGCTGAGTTGCCCACGTCCGTAGTTAACACAACTCTTGTGGCTTCGTGAAATATTGTGGTGCCTATTGCCTACTCTTTCTCTTTCGCGTACCAAAAGGTAAAGTTGATGTCGCCTGGCGATAGTTTACACGTGTCTACTACTACGTTACAACTTTACATGCATGTGGTTTTAACCTTAGTGGGGATCGACCGACCGCCAACCTTTTTGATTGTATGTACCTACAGTAGGCCACATGTTAATGGTAACAAAAACCAATATAAGCTAGCCTCGCATAATATTGAAACTCCCTACTACGAGGCCAGCTCAAGATCAGTGTTACCTCAGACGTGCGGCCTACTGTACATATCCGTACACTCTACTACCACGTGACCTCGTTTGGAACCGTAGTGGGGCCCCACCGTAACACCACAACCCTATTTTTTTTTTTTTAAACTTTGCCCCACACTTGGAATTTCTTCCTGTGTCGTGGGTGCGTTTACAGACATATAATCTCACAAGCACACTAACACCCAGACCCGGAGCAATTATCCGTAGATCGTAAAAATATTTGCTCCATGCAGGAATCGAACCTGCGACACGCAGCGCAGCAGTCGGTCTCTCGACCACTGCGCCAACCGCGCTGTCAAAATTAATTAATCTACCATATTCTAAAACCAATACAATTGTTGGCGTTTATTTAGAAAAAGCCGAGGCTGCAAGCAAATCCGAGCTTGCAAGAAAAATGCGAGTTTTAAAAGGATTTTATACGGTGGAAATGGCGCCACCAGCGATGGATGAATTGAAGGTACTTAATCATTAAGTTAAAATCCAAATGCCGATAAACTACCCTAACGTACTATTCAACCCTACATAACTAGGCTATCATGAAATTGGCAAGCAGCCAACTAATTTATAAGTACTTATATATTTGCCAAACTCTGGATCACACAACAGTATTATGCATCAAAATCAACTAATATGTACAAGCGTGCAGTCCCTACCTACGTAACACTTCCACATTTAGGTACATCCGTTTGCAGTAGAATATAATTATGTCCCATCAATGCTAATGAACGAGATGACACCAATAAAAATAATAGAGGTATTTTAACTATCAAACAATTGTAGCGAGATTGTTACCATGCCATAACATTTTCTTGATCAAAAACAATCATAATTATGTTGCAAAGAATGCTTCTGATTTATTTTATGTTATAATAAATGGTTAAGATAGGTAGATTACCCAAACATCGAACGGCATTCTCCTCGTACTCCGTCTCCATTGCAAATATCTCAAGATCTAAACAACATTTCTGAATGGCTATCGTACGGAATATGCGTTCTCTGAAATAACATTAAGTAGGCATCACACTGCTTACATGCATGCAGGGTTTAGTTTTGAAAATAATTCCGTTAACTGACTAGAATTTTCCTAATAACGTTGGAGTCGACTTCCAGTCTAACCGGATGGTATATTACCTAACCTCCACAATGCAGTTACAGCGAGCAAATATCATATAATAATATATTAGCTATGGATAACACAATATCTCGTGGTATTACTGGTTGTCAGACTTTTTCTGACTAGCCGTAACGACTACTGCCATATATCTTTATTTCAGAACCAGATCACATTGCCGGGTAGGTATGCAATAAATATACTATAGGTATTTTTTTTTTTAAACGACTAGGAATTTCTTCCTTTATCGTGGGTGC
Organism: Xylocampa areola; assembly: GCA_935421205.1. Classification (NCBI taxonomy): domain Eukaryota; kingdom Metazoa; phylum Arthropoda; class Insecta; order Lepidoptera; family Noctuidae; genus Xylocampa; species Xylocampa areola. The sequence continues at coordinate 15,666,527 of OW285201.1, forward strand.
GTTTACAGACATATAATCTCACAAGCACACTAACACCCAGACCCGGAGCAATTATCCGTAGATCGTACAATTATTTGCTCCGTGCAGGAATCGAACCTGCGACACGCAGCGCAACAGTCGGTCTCTCGACCACTGCGCCAACCGCGCTGTCTATTTACCCATGTCTTCTACTACTTATGCCGACGATTTAACCAGCACTCCAATGATCGAAATTATTATTATATATAACTATTCATATCGATAAGTAGTTTCAAGAGTAGGTAAACCTTCTTCTTTTTCTCCCTCATTACACTCTTGAGCAAAGCAACAGATGAGCGGTCGTGGTCATTATGTTGTAAGGAGCGAATTTTCCTCTATTAACAGCGATTCTGTTGCAATCAGGTTTTCTTTTTTTTTCTGATTTAGGCGGCAACCGAGCAGTCGGCTCGCCTGATGGTAAGCGATTACCGCAGCCCATGGACACCCGCATCCCCAGAGGAGTCACAAGTGCGTTGCCGGCCTTTTATAGGGTTTGGGCCTCCGGTACCCTCACTCACTCGACGAAACACAACGCAAGCGTTCTTTGACGCCAGTTTTTTGTGAGGCCGTGGTATCACTCCGGTCGAGCCGACCCATTCATGCCGAAGGATGGCTATCCCAAGGTGGGGAGTAAGGGATGTAAGGGACCGCCCACACAATCATTTTATTTGATCGTAACCCTACTTGTATCAAATTGCGTCCTGTTTCGTGCACCAAGACCGGAACACTAACAATCCAACAGACAATACTCCTGCTGTGTATTATATCCTCCTACATATTATTTAATACTCCTACATCTTATTTATTTGGAAACTCATCTATGGGTGGATATAATAAATACCCAGTAGGTATGTCTTCAATTGAAACCATTCAGTGCATAAGTTTTTGATTCTTAACTAAAGTATGTACTTTAATCAGAAACTATCTATTGCATCAATTTTTACAATTTAACTACTTAAGCGAAGACTTTTTTAAAGCGAGATCGACGTTCCTTATTTCGTCTACTATGACTAGTTTACAGTTGAATTAATGTCTTTGGTACTACCTTACTGATTTGTTCTCACAGTAAGCTTGCGTTACCAATGTTTAGAATCTACATATTTATGAAACATTAAATACTTGTTTAATAAAACTCACATTTTTGTATGTTCAAGTGTTCAATGATTCGGGGTATACAACATAACAGAAATTTTCACAACATATTGTGGTGTCGTCGACTACAAAAATTTTAATACCTAACTTCGACAACACACATGTCGTAAGTAGGAACAGAAAAAAAATTTTTTAGCTCAGTATTCATTTTACTTGTTACATGGTTACCTATGAAGTATGAATTAATTAAACAATTACGAATAAATATTTCCTACTGCCTATAAAATATGTCTGAAGGTAGGTCTAATAGAACTAAAGATGAATATGACCAAGACCGAAGTAATGAGGAAAATCTCAGTTTCCACCAGTATGTCTATCTTGGACTTAATTTATTTTTGAAAAGAACGCACGCATAAAATAATTTTTAACAAAAAAAAGAACCGACTCCAAAAATCTTTCTGTTAAGTAAAAATGCACTAAAAAGTAATAAAATAATTGCATTGTTTACTACAATTTATATAAAAATATTTTTTTAATTTTAGAGGATTCTGACTAAAATCAATTTATTAGGACAATAATATACAATTATTATTATTTTTGGAGTCGGTGCCAGTAAAGGATAATAAACGTGTAAAACAAAGAAAAAAATACAACCGAATTGATAACCTCCTTCTTTTTGGAAGTCGGTTAAAAAAGAGATCTCAAAACGAATTCAACTCGGGTATAACGTACAACGTAGACCACGTTTGGAAAGTTCGAGGATATTTTGAAATCTGTCGTCGACGTCCGAGAGCAATGTCTGAATGTCTTATTCAACTAGTGTGTTATGTCCACTATGGCATATGGCGCTGAGACATGGACGCTCATTCAGGAAGCTGTGTATCGAGTGCGGGTTGTACAGAGAGCCATGGAGCATGCTATGCTTGGCGTCAATCTTATCGACCGAGTTCCCAACACCGAAATTCGAAGACGAACCAAAGTCCAGGATATAGGAAATCACGTAATAAAACTTAAATGGAGTTGAGCGGGAAACCTGGCTAGACGGGGTGACGAAAGGTGGTGCAAGGCTTTAACAGAATGGTGACCAAGGTCTGGAAAGCGAGGCGTTGGGCTTCCAGCAGCAAGATGGGTCGATGACATCGTTAGCGTCGTGGGCCGCACCTGGATGAGGGTGGCACAAGCCGTGGAGAATGGCACAAGCATAGAGAGGCCTATATTCGGTAGTGGGTGAAGTCAAGCTACGGATGATGATGATGCCTATAAAATAAAGTAAGTAGTCCGGAGAAACGCTTTTAAATTTTAAGTGGCCGTTATTTCCCATAATAATCATAAGGGCTTCTCTAAAAATCCACCTGTCGAGAATTTGCCTATGAAGGCATAGTAATTACCTAACTGTAATGTGTTGTAAAGAGCCCCTAGACGGCCAAACTTTGATTGAATCGACTGTTTGAAACTTTGGTAAATTAAATATCAAAGGTTTGAAAATTCATCTAATCTATTTTCGACCGGTCACCTTAACGTATAACTGAGACGAGTCTGCAAAAAAATTAACGAGCAAAGCATGAAAAAAACCAGAAAACTGGCTTAACTGTGTTGTAGGTACGTACCAGGCCGCATTTCCGTGGTAAGAATTAGACCTTGAGCTGGCCTATCATAGTAAGAGTTTCTGTCTGACGTGCGGCCTAGTGTAAGCACTTATTTATACCCTTAAGACGACCCACTGCCACTTGCCGCAGTCATTTAATGGGTGGGTGATCATCATTTCAAATTGAGACCTCTCCGTGCCTCAGAGACTGTCAGTCTCGGTTTGTCAAATAAAGATTAAGCAGCCGTTACGCTTATTCAGATATCTGAGAACTAGTCTTACCACACGATATCGTAGTACCCAGTAACTGTGTTGTGGAGGTCAGATAATCAGTCGCTCCATAAATATATCTTCCTTTCTCCATGTAAAAGGCTACAGGCAGATATAGGTAATACAGATAAATCTTGGAAAAGCATTAACGCATGCTTAGCGAAATCTAAAGTTTTACATTTTTGATGAAAAAGATTTATTATTCCACCAAAAAATAATAATTATAAGTTAAAGGTAATATTATAATTAAAAAAAACAAATTGGTTCAAATTTTTATTATTTACTTTTTGACCTAGGTCCTAGGGCTACACAGCTACCTACCAATGAGTTTTTTAATGCTGTTGTTTCCAGAAATTTCGTGATGACCTAGCTCTGGCAAAGGAATTCATGAAAACCAAATGTTTCCTGTATATAACCGTGAGACAAGCCTGGCTTCTTTTCTTGGTCTGCACGGAAGTATTTTTATGGTTCTTCCTCGGTGAAACAATCGGAAAGGGACATATAGTTGGCTATTTGGTTTAAATAAAAGTAATTGAGCTATAGATAGCGTTATTATGATATATTTTTGTACGATTGTTATAACATCGATGTATATCTAACTGTCCATTCAAGGTTAATACAAATAAATTCATCATTAAAGCTATTTAATTCTCAAAGCTGGCATTTTAATCATTATAATATCATGCTTTGGTGATCATTGACACTGTTTCCGTTCGATACCTACCTACACTTTACTTACTTAAATTAATAAAATCGGTCGAAGGTATAAGGTATGGTACCAAAAATATTCTAAATCTACGGTCAAAGGGTCAATTTACATGGGTAGGGAAGGGGAAAGCGAAACAACACAACAACTGTAGGTAAGAAAGCACTTTATCAAGTAAGTAGGTAAGTACTCTGTATTTGAATAAACCTACTCATCAGAAGGACTGATTGAGGACTACCAGAATGATAGTTCCAATTCTAACTTTCTTGGGAAAGTGCATAAAAACACCAGTGACATAGAATAGAATAGAATATTCATTTATTTGCTCAGAATGTAGGTATTTACAATAAGGTGGTTACAATAATATTAAAGAATCCTTGTACATTCTACCATTATGGCATGCATACATTGATGCAGTTCATCATCCAACAAACAAAATTGGTATATAACTAAAATATATCAGCTAGAAAGTCCGATACGGAGTAGTAACATTTATTTAATAGAAGTTCAGTTAGTTTCTTTTTGAACGTTGTTACTGGTTCTTCTTTTATGGCATTAGGAATATGGTTAAAAATAGCAGGAGCCATACCAAAAACACTTTTTCTCAACAAAGCGGTCCTATAGCCACCTGTGCGTAACAAATTTTGGTATTGAGATCGCAAAATTACGCCTCGGTATCTGCTCTCCGATAAAGTTACATAATAATACTATTACACACCTAGTCCATTCTACAAGCTGCATGATCCGATAGGTACCTAGTTCATGTAGGTAAATTAATTATTATCTACTAGTTTGGATAAAGACGCGATTTGTTATACGAGACGGTAGGTAGGTAGGTTCCTATACGTGCGCGTGTATGTTCTCAGTTTACTAGTACAGTGCTTAGCAGTGGCATTCGTTAGTTTTATTTAGGCAGTGCTATCGTGCTACATACGTTTTTTTATTCTACGGCATTAGTATTTTTTTATCTTTGTTTCATTTTGAATTTAATCCCTTGTAAATTATTGTGAGCTTTTAGTAAGCTAAACGTGTTGAGTGACGTAACGCGAACTTTTGAAGTTTTGACATAGGAAAAGAAAAAAGTTGACAATTGACATCATACGTCATTCCTTCAAAATGGCGTTGAAGGTGCAATGCGGTGTTTCCGCGGAAACGAAAATTATGGAATTTTAATTTTAGTGCAATAATATCCATTAAGAAAATGATAGTTAGTGTGTTGTGGTAGCTCTGGTGTTGTATAAATTATCTTCAACCTTACAGATTTTACGAAATTGTTTTTTTTGTGTTCATAACGTAATGTTGCGGAGAGTTAACTTTTACTCAATATGTTTCGCATGTGGTCTAAGTGTTCTTCTAATTCTTGCTGGAAGTCGATATGCAGATAACACATATTATCGCCCGTCCATCGAAAGTCGGCGAAATATAAGGAATTTTTTAAAAGTTGAAGATGTTGGGGACCCCTTCACTCCAGATATTCCAACAATACCAATTAATGTTGGTTCGACATACATCGAAAGAGTATTAAATGAGACACGAACACAGATCAAAGATAAACTCTCTACATATGACTTTTCACTATCTGGTGTTAATGTTTTAGAAGATTTAGTTTTGGAATCAGGGGGAAAACCTCTGCAAAGTTTAATAGTGTCCACATGGAGATCAGGAACCACTTTTCTTGGTGAAATAATAAATGCGATTCCAGGCACGTACTATCATTATGAACCTCTACTTAAATATGGAATTATTCAAATAAGGGGGCCACCGGAGTCTAATCAAGCTATGAGCACTATCAAAGATATGTTAAAATGTAATTATGGTGGTATGGATGATTACTTTTCGTTTGGAAGTAAAAACTTGCACCAGTTTAGCCATAACACCAGACTATGGGACCATTGTAAATTTAAAAAGAAACTGTGTTTTGACCCTGAGTTCACATCACGGTTATGTAAGCTGTTTCCTTTTCATACTATGAAGGTTGTAAGACTACGATTGTGGCTCATCCAGGAATTGTTGGATAATAAGGAGTAAGTTTCTTTTATTAATTTTATTAAGCCAGTCAGTTACAATATAAATGGTGCTTCCATACCTGTGTCAAATTAGTATTTTTTTAAATTTTATGCCATAACTATAAACATTTTATACAAATTACATAAATTTTAAATACTTATAAAATTTTAATTTAGTTAGTCTAAGAAAAGAGACAACATTATTATCAAACATTAAAACTATTTTAATTTTTAAAGAATTGCATGCTTATACTAATATCATAATTAACATTTAAGGTTTAATGTGAAGGTGATACTATTGATCCGTGACCCTCGCGGTGTGATGCAATCTAGGCAACATCGTCATTTCTGCCAGCCTTCCCCAGATTGCTGGGAGCCCTCCCTTCTTTGCGCTGACATGATCAGTGACTATGTGGCAGCAGGCAGAATACTGCAGCAATATCCTGATAGACTTATGTAAGTTATTTAACTTGAGAATTCATTATACCATAGTATTAGAAGATGGGTTTTTTTTAAATAAATGTTATTTATGTGTATTAATTACATAAAATATACCTATGTAAGTATGTAAATATATTATCAAAAAATATAAAAATAGGAAGTCAATGGCATTGAGAACATAGTTCTAGCTACCGCTAGTTTGGGTTTCAGAAAATGGAACCTCCTCATAATGTAGAGGAGTACCGCTTTCTGCATCCGGCCCTTAGTGAAGTTATTATTTTCAATTATGGACAAGCATCATATTTGCTGATGTGTCCATATCACAATACTAGTCGTGTTTTATCAAATTTTTTTGCTAGGAAGTTTATGGTGCCCACAGTATATATCATTTTATATATTTTTTATTTAGTTCATGTATTTAAAAGTCAGAGCTTTATGTCAGTGATAATTTTAGGACTTTTTATAGTAGTCATTTTTTGACAGATGCATAATAAAATGGCACACCACAAAATTATATATTTAATCAGATAAAAAATAATTGGATAAATCTACCCTAACATTACACCAGGTATCTGGTTAATTTTATTAACTAATCAGAAGATTGAATTTTATTTTATTTATTTCTCTGAATAGTTGATTTTAAAGAAGTGGCCTGATATTGTCAAATGAAAATTGATTAATTTCTTTAAAAAATGTATTAGCCCTTTGGTTCACCCACATACAAATACATACTTAAAAATCAATAAAAATCTATTGTGTCTGCTAATGAGCGAGCCCACAACTTAACATTACTCAGTAGGAGTACCATCCTAATATATATGTTTAACCAAAATTCAAGCCTTTTACTGTATAAAACTATGTACATATTATATACAATGTAGTCTTGTAATGGTTAAATTCAGTGGCCTTCAGTGCACAATTTTAGTAAATCTCCAATCTATAAACACCTTTCATTTAGTTTGGATAACAGGAAATGTGTAACTGTTTATAGTTGAATGAATAGTAGTTTTCCTAGACCTATTCTCGGTACCTGCTTGAAGTATTGCTAAATGTGTTATGCAGTCATAAGATGGTTAAAAGGAACATTATATTTTAAGATTGTAAGAGCACTCAATTTTGTAATTCGGATCCCATGTGTAGACCATATAATTTTTATTTTTTTCATTATTATAACGACTCAATTTTCATTCCTGTTCTATTTATTAAGAAGAAAACTTTCTTTTGTTCCTGATTTTATACTAGTCAAAATGGTGCATTAAATACTTAGAAAATTGGGCACATATAACCTTGTACAAGTTCTATTACATTGTTGTTCATCATAGGCTATGACATGTGGTTGTATAATGAATTACAAGTGGAATTTCCTGTGCCAAGCATCAGTGATACACCTAATATGTTATCGTATAATTATCCTGCATAAATTAATTGTTTAAATTACAGGGTGTTACGCTATGAAGAATTGGCACTGCAGCCCAATATTACTACACATCGAATTCTAAAGTTCCTAAGGCTTAGTGCCACGCAATCAATAGATGATTTCTTGAAGTTGCATACGAATGTGGATGTGGCCGGCGTTAGTTCCACTTACCGTGTCTCCCGTGATGTGCCTTTCAGATGGAAGAATGTTCTGGACTTCAATTATGTTGACGAGATACAGGTCCGTGGTAATTGTGTCTACAATTGCAGTTACTGACAATCAACATAAATTAATGCATGTATTTATTTTAGTTTGCAGCATGATTTTGATTTTAAAACGTCTATAAGTTCGCCTCGCTAGCCACGCCATACTAAGACATCATGAAAAACTAAACATTAAGCAAGTTCATGAAGCTATGGACAACGTCTTGGCCCGGAAAAGATCAGTTAGTTCTAAATCAAACATAATACGTTAAACTTAATCAGTAAAAAGAAACCTAAAGTCGTTCACAATCATATCACTGTACATGTCTTTCTTATGACTCAAATTCTCTGATCTTTCACACTATTTCTATTAGATCCAATGTTTCTTAAGAAAAAGGTTTATTTAAAGATCTAAGTCTTCATAACAAATCTTAATTATGTTCTGTTCCTCTAACTATCGTGTTTTAATGGGGCAGTGTAGATTATCTTAGAGAATATATATTTTTTATTCCATAAGTATCTGATAGCCTTCAAAGACCTGTACAATTATAAATTTTTTTGAAGTGTTATAATTATGTAGTTATTACGTGTAGTAGAGTTAGTTGTACTAGTATACTTATGAAATTAACTTACAGGACGTAATATTTTTGGTATTTATTCACTTACTCTAAGCTCTTTATTACCAAGTGAAACATTACTTAAATTTTGTGCCTTAACCATAGCGACTCAAGAACTTGCCTTTATAATGAATTACATTATTTACTTAGATTACTTACTTATCATTGTATGGTATGAAAAGTAGCGTGATCAATTATACCATTTGAAAACCTTGGAGGTTATTGTAAGAATGTAAGGCCTTTTGCACGCTCTTCGCCAAGCCGCAAGCGACCTTTGTCGTGCCGATCAACGCATGGTTTTTTCACGGTCCCCAACTCCGCCTCTTCTTGTTGGCATGCTACTGCAATTAAATAGGTATATGTATGTTTCCTTTCAAGGGGAATCGAACCGTAGCGCCGAAACCAATCACTGCCAGATGGTGGAAGCCGTGATGCTTTTTTTTAATCTTTATTCATCTAGATCTGGCACGCGATATATCAGGCAGCTCTTGGAATAAAAACTCAATGACGTAAAAGTGCTATTTAAACCTCATCGAAAAACCAGCTTATCAAATCTTTTCCAAATCCGGTCATATATCCATAAGTTTATCGGATGTACAGTCCGACAGGTACGCGTTATTTCGATGATCGTGTACAAGGCCTATAATAATATGAGACGGTACTAGATGTTTAAAATATTATGGATTCTATCGTTCATCCGGTCTTTATTTCTTTTATCTATGCATCGTAAGCTATTAGCGCTTAAGCGGATACGAAAGTTAGCATCGGTGACTGGGCATTTAATTGCTGTTCGAAGGTTCAGTATAGCGAATTGGAGAACTCTTTAACTCGTCATAATTGATCGTCACATTTGGCAGTTTAATTTACTAAAGTGAGTTTTACACTAGGCAGACGTGGGCCACGCACGCTCGTATTCGCATATCAAAGCCCGTTTTGTTTAGAAAGTATAAATATTCTGGTACATTTCAGACATTTCAAAACGTCTTAGACCTAGTTCTGGCTTGTTTGTCACGTGTGAAGCCGTCAAAATGCGATGCAGTTCCAAATTACCCGATCACCCATGCTTAAAGTATCGTGTGTGCTTAGCCCTAAATTATTGCTTTGTGTAATTTTATTACAATTGTTTGTTTTCTTTTGTGTGCCAAAATTCGCGACCGCGGTGCGTTCAGTGTGCCGTAGCGTGTCTTTGTATTATTAACCTACTCATATCGTTTAATTCTCACACGTCACGTTGCACGCAGCACGCATTTTGGTTTCAAGACGGTCTGACCTTAAAATTATGTACTGCCTAAAATATTGACGTTCAATGACAATGATTTTGTGCTCTTCACAGTATGTTTTAGAAATCCTTACCGATACATTTATATGCGGAAATAACTGTGTTTCCGTTGTTCCGAAATATATAGCTACTTCCTGAGAAGGTCATAGGGAATGTTTTATTCTGTAAACTTCTAGATGGGAGCCGCGGATAACTGCTTATTGGTACTCACATTGGCCGGTTAACTATATAGTCTTGAATATCTAAAAGGTAGTGTTCGAAATACAACTGAGAATCCAAGTTTCAAGTGCTCCATAAAAGCTGTACTGCGTGTCGCAGCGTGACACACATGTTCATTTAAACAACGACGGTGAAAAATAATATTGACAATTACTTTACTAACAAGAATAACAAACATTTCAGATGGCGTGTAAAGAAGCTATGCTTTTGTGGGGTTACAAGATGGCCCATAACCAGACCCATATGACAAGCAAGAATTTTAACCCCCTAGAGGATTATACAATCTCACAGTGAACATGCTACATTCACTAAAATATGGAACATTTCACTTCATACACATGAAGAGTTAATAGATTTACATTTTGTAAGTACTATTCATTGTTACGCGTTTGACGGTTACAACTTTAACCAGGTTTGTTCCTGTTTAAGAATAATGTTTCTGCAATTGGAAACTTGCTTTCAAAACCTACTGCTTGCACCATAGTTTACAATTATTGTAGTAGTTGATCAATGCGTCGTCTGAAACTAGGAACTGACGGTGTGATCGGTATGTGGATGGGTAAATCATTTCATATCGAGACCCCATCGTGCCGGTTTAAGCCGTGGGTCCCGGTGGTCAAATAAAGATCTATGACGGCCACCACAGGTAGTCAGAAACCTGAAAGTCCGCCAACCAGTCTTACCGCGAGATATCGTATTACCTTGTTACTTAAGAGGTTAGATAGGCAGTCGCTTCATGTAGAGTTAAGCTGCATCCGAACCCAACGTCGTTGGAGAAAGGCTAGGGAGATTTTTTACTTATTATAACAGAACCAGCCCATCCTACTGATGAAAATCATATTACATGTCTCAAATATCTAGGCATGTCTATGAGGTGATATTAATATATTGTGTTCGGTATATTGTTATATAATCGTATTGTTGCAGTTATATATTATACTAAAATTCATAATTATACAACAGTATCTATATCTACCTAAAACGTTAACAGAGAAAAAGCTGCAACTTGATAAAAATATGTTTTGTTTTTATTTTTTCAGACAATGTTCCACAAATTTTGCTCCAGAAAAAAGGCCTTTTCCTAATATTTAGAGAGGCATTGCTATTGCAAGACTTAAGGTACGCCCTAAAATAATTTATTTGAGCCTTCAAGTTGGCTTTCTGTCATCATCAATCAATAAGCTCCGAAAAATGTATTATAAACAATGTGATTAATAGTTTTAAATTTGTCTATCTAAATTCCAAAGTTACGATATCGTAGCATTTCAATTGTATTATTATTTATGTATAATGAACCGTTTTATGTTATATTTATAAATTAACATCGAGTTATTTAATAATCGTAAGTAGCATGCAATATAAGATATTATTTATTTACTCATTTAGGACCGATGCTAGTTGATTTTTTTACTCTTTATTTATCTTTAAGACTGATCATGTTTCCATCTATCCTATTCTTCCATAAGTTTTACACGACTAAAGTTCGCGCTTTTACATATATTCCAACGGGGAAAGTACTTGGTAGATATTATTAGTGAACTCTGGTTGTGTACAGCACTGCAGGTGTGTCATTATATCAAAATGTAAAAGATGGACCATTAATGATGTGGCAGAAATTGCTTGAACGAGCTCAAAGCACTCCTTAATCAATGAAGTAACGCTCAAGCAATTTTCCTCCTCATTCATTTAATTGCATTTATAATTAAGCTTAGGCAACTTTGCACTCACGGAATTGACCGATTGTTAATGCTTCCATTATAGACACGAATAGTTTAGAGATGCATTATTTTTTATTAAGTATTAACATGTAAGGGTACCGACAGTGCTCTTCTATTTAGCCATAGTCACGAGTTGCTGTTAGTAGGGTTGCTACAACTTTATTTCAATCAGAGTTCTGTTTTACGAGTATCTGGCATTAGTTTGAAAATAAACAATAATGATAGTAGATTCGTCCATTACCGGTGAGGCTGATATAAAATTCAGAAAATAATAGGGATTATGAATTTTTCAATTTATGTATGGCAACCCTTAATAACTTAGTCTCCGTTTCACGCTGTTTAAAGCTAAGTAAGACGGCTAATGGCTACATAGACACTGATAATAAAATATTACAAATTATATGGTCGTCGATCCGAGGCTTTCAGGCAGTTAGCCTATTGTGATACAATTATAAAATAAATGTTGCTAGACTTGGTGGCACTATTGAATAAATCATTTTAAACACCAATTTATAAGTACATAATAATATTAAGCATATCGCGTGTGTTGACGCCCGATACCCGTTCTGTTGGGACTTACATGTTTTAGTGTTAACAATATGGAACAATTAGGAAGTGAACGTAATCTCCGTCCATGAGATAAAATACGATCCACGATATTTAACGACTCCTGAAGCATCAGAAACCCGTCGAGTTCCTCACGTAAATAATACGTAACAATTGTCAATCTTACTACAAACATTTTACAATACAGATACATTTAATATTTATAATTGAAACGGAATTTCATTATAGTCTAGTCATTTGCTTTTAGACAATATATTGGGTAGAAATTTTGGATTTTTATGCTTTGCACGAGTGATTAAAGTACATAAAATTCAAAGGTCAATTTAATTAATACAAATTATCGTGCTCAGTCGTCATATCGACAGAAGTAATAAATGCCTACAAGCGTGTATACGTCATTTGCGAGGTACTTAGTGACCCATGTAGATTCGGATCCTAGGATTGTAGACGTTAGACTTGGGTGGTACATACAGTCAGCAGCAAAAGTAAAGTGGCATTAGAGTTCAAAAGAATTGAAGCAAAAGTAAAGTGGCATTAGGGTTCAAAATTATTGAACTAGTTAGCAAAAATCAACCTTATATCAAACTTACTAAGGTGAACTTTTGATTCAAACCGATATTTGTTAATTTAACTGAAGTTAATTAACCTTTCGACCATTATAAAACCTTAAATATCTGACGAGTAAACAGCCGAATCGTTTTCAACGAAATTTTATACTGAGCATAATATACACGACTAGGAGAAAAATAATTTCTATCCCGAAATATTGCTTTACCTTCTTGGGAGAACCAATAAAATTAAGAAAAAATAACTGTAGATAGCGCTAATACTAAAATTAGTACTATATTTCTTAATCTTGCGGTCGTCTTAAAATTGAAAGACACAAAATACGCAGTATAGTAGAAGCATGTGAAACGATCTTTTTTTATGTAAAATGTTTTGATTATTTTGAATGTCACTGTACTTTCATACTGACTGTACTATAACCTGCATGCAGTAGGGAAAACATAATATAAGAATGCTTAAGCTTAGAAAAACAAAAACAATAAACGACGCACACTTTTTGACTGTAGAAACAGTTTCTGTGGACCATTTTACATGGGACGCTTAGTATTCCAGTAGGTAATAAGTACGCTAAAAAATATTCAAACAAATGGAACTAATAACGTAGTGAGAACTCATTAAGTGCACTTGATTATAAGGTAGTAACAATTAGGATTAAAAATTTAAGTAAATCAATATCATTGAATTTAAATTAATCCGTTTTATACATTTTGTTCCCGTATTGTTTACTTCGGTCACATCGAAAATTAGTATTTTTCCAATACGTACGTAAAATACGTATCCTATATACATAGACAATGTGAATTGTTTGAATTATCTCAAGATATTAACTATGATATTATTTTATATTTATAATTAGGCTATAGCTTTTAAAACTTCACTTTACATGCCTACTCTAAAGAGTACTATTACAAAAAGGTTTCTTAAAATATAATTTTGAATTCGTCTCTCTAAACTAGTTAGTTAAACAATAATACATTACTGGTGTACTTGTATGTAACCTACGTGTTTAATAGGCGGTACATTCATGCACACCAGTACTAAGAAATGAAGCTTACAAAATATCGAATGTCAATAAAAAGCCATCAATTACTAATTAAGATAACATGCTTCCTGATAGATCTGACAATATATTCAGTTATGCCTTAACGAAATACTGGTAGTGATATAGGTAAGATTTATTATTGAATTGCATGTTAGTAATATTATACATAATAATGATTTATAATATAAAAGTTCTGGTGGCTGGCTGGACCCAGTGTAGATTTTTTATCATATCATTAGCATATCATAAGGTATACACTTATTATAAAATGTTTATTCATGACAAGTTTGCTTACATGATCTGAATATTATTGACAAACTTATATACCTGTCTGTATTTTATTATTAACGCTTTTGTGTGATATTTCGGTTGTATTTTGTTCGTTTGAATGTATAGTATCATTTTTTTTATTACATTTTGGTGGTAAAAAATAAGAATATACATCTTATTTTTTTAGTGATGCATAGATTAGGTGCGTCGATAGTTGTACTGTGTGAGGACTTTTAATACATTAGTTGATTTTTATAAGGATGCTGGCGAATTTATATCAATGCATAATATTAGGTATTTCACTTAGATTCAGAATAATATTTTATTGATTTTAATTTATATCGTGCGTTAATAAAATATGTGCAAGCAATAATAAATAAATAAACTGCATAAATTGGCCCATACTTAAGAGTGGAAATGGTAGAATTTAAGGGTAGCCTTATTAGAATAAGAGTTACGATTGAATGAATAAGAATGTTGAAGTTTTAATCTGTAGATTGTAATAGCACGGCCGGCGTTATTATTGCAAACATTGTATTATCTTTTTTATTTGAAGTTAATAAAGTTACAATAAAATATATTGTTTTATTTTAAGTACTGACTGTATTCGAACAATTGCCGTACAAACGCTTCTGTCCTTATCACAAAAAATAACAATTATAATTTGAATACAGAATGTTTGGTAGCAGAACCGATACATATTTGAGAGTGCTAATAATAATATAATATTTTTCAAATGTAATATATAAAATACAATATAAATCTTAGAACTATACTATTAAAAGATATTGGTATAAAATATAAGGTGCCTGTACTAGGATAACCCTGTGTCACAGGCAATCATTGGCTAGTTCTTATTATATCCCAAGGGTCACGGTAATGGAGATTTATATGACCACATGGAAAGGGTATAAACTAGAAAACTTTATAAATAAAGGTATTTTAGGTAGGGGAGAGGCACCGATTACCGGACACATTTGTTTAAAATAAAAAAAAAAATAGATATGACTCAGACCTTAAACGTTGGCATTTTTTAAATCTTCATTTTATGTAGTTTGAGAAGCCAGTAAATATTTACCGCATTATATTTAATGTTATTGAATAATATTATATTTCCAAAAAACGGTAGAATTTGTGGTTTAAAAAAAGGTTGCCCTTAATCGGATATCCGATAATAGGGCCCAATTTCCATATCTGGTATTAAGGGACTAGTTTTGAAAAATAAAACAAAATGTATATAGTGTTTTTTTAATAATAGTTATTTATTATCAGTCTTACTGGTTATCAAAAATCAGTCTTATACATTAACTTTGATTAATTAGAAACATAATTCTTGTCTTACACTGTATTTCTTGATGGTAGAACTTCTTGATCGGTCCCATGAATCCTATATCTAGTGGCTGTAACCTGTCTGAGGTGTGTGTCATTTTCTCTAGATCTGGATCTATGACATTATTTATGGTTCTTGTATGTGGATAATGCCCATCTATCAAAAGAATAACCGGTTTTCTTTGCGGGGTTTGATACATTCAATAAAATGTTTGAACCATTTTGTAAAGATGTGTAGCTTATTCCAGCCCGATTTATGTACATCTAACTTTGAACCACGTGGTGCTCCATCTTCCAAGTCTCTCTTCATATTAACTCTAAGAAATATAAACAGTGGTGGTACAAATGTGCCAGAAGCCCCCATACAAAACCACCAAAGTAACAAGAGACCCTCTCTCTGTAGAAGTGATTCTACCAACTTGCTTTTATCCTTTCAAACAAATTATTATTGCCATTTTTTTTCTGCATAACAGTGACTCCCGTCTCATCTACATTGAAAATACGCATTGGATCATATTTTATTTTGAACACACACTCTTAAACCTCTTGCTCTTAAAGCTGTTATAGCCTCAGGTGTTCTAAATGCAAGTTGTGGGTCCCTCTTCAAAAAACTAACCAGCCACTTTTTCCCGGCCAGACCCTTGTGAGAAAACTGATGTGGAATAATATTTTTTACAGCGAGTTCATGTGCATTGTGTTTTATATCAATTGCCAATTGTCCATAATCTTTTTATACAATATTACTGTAATAATTAAGTAATTTCTCTTCTATTTCCTTGTCAAAAGTAGGTTTTCTGCCCAATTTAGTTGCTAAGAGCTAAAGTAAGCCATTTTCATGGATTTGCTATCCCATGTTTTCTATTTAATCTTGAGGACATTGTCATACTGAAATAAAACGAAAGGGAACTTAGAACATTCGAAAAACATTGTAATGATACGGACAACGATAATTTGAAGTTATGTAAAAAAAATTCACTTTATAACGGATATCCGATAATGGGCACGCGTAGGTATCCGATATTAAGATTTATCATAGCCAAATATGAACAACAATAACTTTTAATATATTGCTATTTTCTGAAATAAAAAGAGTTCATATAACAAAATAAATATTACCCTTGATGAAACAAATCAATGACGAAAATAATTTGTACTTACTTCAATGAAAACAACACTTTTATAACCAATATAGATTTTTTCACTTCGACAAAAAATTGCGTCTGTTCACTGTTCCGCCATTTTTTGTAGCAAGTCTGTCAAAGTATTGCAGTGGCGCTATCTTACGGTTGTCAACGATAATATAAAATAAAAAACAGATGTCGCTATTTTAAAAGTTGAGATAGTGGGCTATCCGAATTTGTGCAACTGTCCGATATACGGTGCCTTTCCCCTATTTCGAGGTTTTGAAACCACAAACAAAAATGTGAAGACTTAAAGACGTGATTTTGAGAAATTAAAAGCATGTCTCCATTACAGTGATACTTGGGTATGGAATCTGATGTTTCAATGAAAACTAAAATTGTTGCTGCGATGTCACTGTATTTTAACAATAAAAACGAAGGTAAGAACAATCCCCGCACACACGACCATGGTCATTACAGACGCGTTGAACATATTCTTCATTATTCCAGAATTATCTGGAGCACAGTTCCCAATCAGTTCTGTCTTCATCTCCATGGAATCAGGAATAAATCCTGAAAATAAAAAAGCACTTTTTGTTAGATTACTCCACGGTATGACAATGCAGTTGGAGCATTGGTCGAGAGAGATCGGCTACTGAGGATGACGGGAGTAGTTCGCTCGCTACGCTCACTCACTGACCCCCGTCATCCTCTTCTAGTTCAGGTTTTTTCTGACCTTATAGACACAAAAATAGGAGCCCCGCCAAGCGGGTCTCCGTCGTCCCAGCCACGGAAAGACAAATTAGAATACAGTATCTTTTTTTTTTTACTTGAGTGGTGACTATCCATTTAATATACCTATACAATAAACAAATCTGTCCCACTATACATATGTCATTCTGCATTACCTCTAAACGTGGGTAGCAGTTAAACGTATCGCAATGGCAATCCAGCTGAACGTTGTTTAGCTGTTTTATAAAACAGTACTGTTTTGTAAATCAGCTAGCAGTTTTGTAAAACAGCGGATTCTACTATCCATCTGCGACACACACACACACACACAGCAAAAATTACGCTTAGAGCATATTGCACGTTCTTTATTCGAGCAGCTTGTGGGCAAATGCCTGCATGGTACGGTCACCGGTATTTTTTGAGGACTGTTGACCTGCCCTTCATTCTATTAATACCTAGGTACTTGGTGGGTAGGTATTTAATTTGCATAATTACCTTTCGTTTTAACAGATATACTCAAGATAACAATCATGGACCACAGTGTTTGTATAGCCCCCAACATTTTAACTTGAATGATAAGAACGGAAACGGTATTAAGCTAACTTGTTGAGCTTACTAATCAGTGCACTTCACTTGACTGACATATTGACGCGAGCTTTACTTGGTATGAATAAGTATTGATTCTTTTATCTTATCATTCTGTTACACATAATGAAATTATCGTTACGGCAGTTGATTATCCAATTGCTGTTACTGATTTTGATCGCGAATATATTATTTATCCATCAGGGCATGCAGCCCTGATGGATAAATAAATTCAAAAGGGGCAAAAGTCTTTGTTCTCATAATATAAGGGTTGCTAGGTGCTACACTGCTACACAAATAAGAGATCAGGCATTGTCGGTTCGGCGGTATTTCTCAAACAATAAAGCCGACCCGAAGCGGTTACTGCACTTGTTCGGTTTCAATCGGCTTCTCTCTCTGGTCGACACAACATTTGATTCGGCAGTGCCACATTCTTAGCACTAATGAACTAAAATTATCACTAAATGCCGACCGGCATAAGTTGCCAAGCCGAGCGGTTTGTGATTCCCGAGCATATACGATTTTACCGCCGCTGTGCCGATTAATCCCGCTTATATGTGTAGCAACCCTTACAAATCGCATACTACCGCCAACCCCGCCCCCCCTCCCCCGCGACTACCGCACCCCTCTCCCCCGCCCCCTCTCAGACCATCCCCCCCCTCAGCCCTTCCGGCGCCGCCTCGAGCTCTAAGAAGCTTAAATCCCCTCCCCCGCTCTACATTCATGACTGATCCAAAACTGATCCAAATGGACTGCCATCTCGAAGATGTGTGTTGATCGCAGGATCAACTACACCAATGCCTGTGCTACTCAGCAAGGCATTAAAGTCAAGGTCCCCTCCACAACCGATTATAGGGAACTCACCAAGGCCCTTAAGGCCAGGGACGTCTCGTTCCATACTTACTCTCTCCCCGAGGAGAAATCTACTAGGGTCGTCATAAGACGCATCCCGAAGGAAATCCCCACAGAGGACATCCTCAGCGACCTTCAGTCGCAGAGAGTCCCAGTATCCCAGGTGCACCGGATGCACCGACCCAGAGGTGGGGCCGCCTACGACATGGTGCTAGTCGTATGCGATCCTACCGAAGGACACCACCCGATTTTCCAGGTCAAAGCGATCTGCAGCCTTTCCGGCATCTTAATAGAGAAGCCTTATAAAACAGGCGTTATAGGGCAATGCCACCGTTGCCAATTATACGGTCACGCACAGACCAACTGTTTCGCCACACCTAGATGCGTCAAGTGTCTAGGTGACCACGGCACTGTCGACTGTCCCCGACCCAAAGATCGCGCACTCTGCACCGACCCTCCCAGTTGTGTGCTCTGCGGCGAAGCCGGTCACCCCGCTAACTATCGCGGCTGCCCTAAGGCACCGAAATCTTCCTCTCCCAAGCTTATAAAGCGGGCGAATGCCCGTCAACAAAGGGAAAGCCCTTCGGTGGCGATCCCCTCTTCCCAACTCCCCGCCCGCCTCAGCCCTCAGAGACCTAGTCCGTGGGCTCCCCTCAACAACCTCCAGCAACAACGAGCTTTCCCAGCTCTCGAAACTAACTCTACGCCCATGATCGCAGCCCTAATGGCCTCGCCCATAGCTGCGCCCCCCTCTCTAACGCCTCCGACTAACGCTTCCTTACCGGCTAACGCCGCCGCCTCTCTACCGGTCGTAAACGACGACCTCGCGTTTGACCCCGCGATCGTCATACTCAGCACCTTCAGCGTATTCTCTTCTGATAACGCTCGCGCTATGGCCAGGGATATCTATCTATCGCCTGCAAAGGCGACCCTATGAAACTTCTCATGGTGTACAACGCCTTTCCCAAGATTACGCAAGCCCTGCGCAATCTAGCTCATAATAAATAAATAATAAAATCTTTAATGGATAAGAAGAACCTTTGTAGAACCAAACCGCGCTCCCTAAAAATAGGTTTCTTCAACGCAAACGGCATCACCAAACAACGCGACGAAATAACTACGTTCCTCCGCGACCACCAATTAGACGTTCTCCTCGTACAGGAAACGTTCCTAAAACCTCACCGTCGGGACCCGAATATCGCCAACTACCGTATAGTTAGGAACGATAGAACCAGATGTCACATGGGCGGCACCCTTATTTATTACCGCAAAACGCTCCACTGCATCCCGTTAGACCTACCTCCTCTCTCACTTTTCGAGTTATCGATCTGTCGGCTAGTCATGACCGGTCACCAACCCATCACTATCGTCTCTTCCTACATCCCTCCCGCCGCCACCGATGTGGGGGAAAAACGCGAAATCCTATCCCACGACCTTACTGCCCTCCTCGGCTTGAGTGACTCCGTTATCATAGCGGGCGATCTCAATGCCAAACATCCCGCTTGGAACAGTAATACGACGACCGCGAGAGGCAGACAACTGTTCGGCCTGTGTGCCACTCTCAACTTCGACATTATTGCTCCGATGCATCCCACTCACTATCCGCACAACACCGCGCACCTTCCCGATATTCTCGATGTGGCGCTTCTAAAGAACGTAAACCTTCGTTTACAGTCCATAGAGACGCTACACGAGCTCAACTCCGACCATCGTCCCGTGATCATGGCACTGGCACCTCGCTCGGGGCCCTCTGATCCTTCCCGACCCCCTCCCACTCAAACGATCACGGACTGGAAGAAAGTAAGCGAAAGCCTACAATCGACCAGCTCCCCGCACTTAGACTCTATTCCCGACGTCATCGCTTCGGTCACTGACACTACGAATGCGATCGATTCGTTCACCGGTCACGTACAATCCGTTTTGAACAGTTGTTCACGGGAAGTTCCATTGATGGACAACCATCACTGGAAACTACCGGCGGACGTACGCGAATTGGTATCGGAAAAGAACGCATCCGTACGTGCCTACAGCGCGTTTCCCTGCGACGCGAACAAAGCTCACATGCGCTATTTACAGCGTGCTGTAAAGAAACGCATCGATGAGCAGCGTAACGCGCACTGGGATAAGACGCTGAGCGACTTAGAGCCCACTCACCAAGCATTCTGGCAGCTTCAAAGGAGACTCCAATCCGATGGAGTGGCCAGCGTGCCCCCTCTCATCCGCCCCGATAAGAGCATAGCCTTCGACGACATCGAAAAGGCCGAGTGCCTGGCCGACAGTCTAGAAGCGCAATGCACTCCTAGCACCCAACCGGTTGACCGAGCGCACCTCCTCAAGGTCGACGCAGAAGTAGAACGCAGAGCCTCACTCCCGCCGTTCGAAGACCCCGACGACCCCCTGCCCCCCGTCACTCCCGACGAGGTGCAAGAGGTCATTAAAAATCTCGAACCCCGCAAAGCCCCCGGCATAGACGGCATCACTAATAAAGTCATGAAACTTCTCCCCGCTCCTTTCATTATACTCATGACCGCCATCTTCAATGGCGCCATGAGTCACAACGCCTTCCCTCAATCGTGGAAAGAAGCCACCGTCATAGGTATCCCTAAGCCGGGAAAACCCGCGAACGAACCCACCAGCTACCGACCGATCAGCCTCCTCAACGTACTCTGTAAAATCTACGAGAAGCTTATTTATAAGCGACTCAAGGACTTTGCCGATGCGAAGAGCCTCATCCCCAACGAACAGTTCGGTTTTCGTACCCAACACTCGTGCGTACAACAGGTCCACCGCATCGTCGAGCACATAAGCGCCGGTTTTCAGCGCGGCACGATGACAGGCGCGCTCTTTTTCGACAAAGTCTGGCACAACGGCTTATTATACAAGCTGTACCAACTCGGCGTGCCCGACCGTCTCGTGCTCATCCTACGGGACTTTCTCTCGAATCGCACTTTCCGCTATCGCATAGAGGGCGCACTATCCGCCCCCCACTCTATCCGCGCCGGTGTCCCCCAGGGCTCCGTGCTCTCGCCCCTCCTGTTCACGCTCTTCACTAGCGACATCCCCAAAAATAGACAGGCAAAGATAGCTCTCTTCGCAGACGACACTGCCATTTTTTACTCCGGTATCGTGCGCGACCGTATAGCTAGCACTCTCCAAACTTCCGCCAACGTACTAGGCGCTTGGTTCAGGAAATGGAGAATAGAAGTTAACCCCGATAAGAGTCAAGCCGTACTCTTCGCGAAACGGCATAGGATCAGACCCCCCGACCCCAAACCGATAACCATGTTCGGCAAGCCGATCCCTTGGGAGAAGCAAGCCAAGTACTTAGGAGTCATCCTCGATAGACACTTGACCTTCGGTGAGCACATAAGGTCGGTGCGCTCGCGCGCCGCCTTCGCTCTGGGTAGGCTTCACTTTATTATGAACGCACGCAGCAGATTGTCCCTTAAGTGCAAACTGCGCATTTACACCACGTGCATACGCCCCATCATGACCTACGCCTGCGTAGTGTTCCCAAACGCGAAATCTTACCGCCTCCATAAGATGCAGACCCTCCAAAACCGTGCCTTACGTAAGGCCACGGGAGCCCCCCTCTACGTTAGAAACGAAAACTTCCATCTCGACCTTAAAATTCCCACTATCCAACAGTTTATAAAACGCATTTGCAAGCGTTATTTCGAATCTGCTGAAAAGCACCCCAACCCTCTTATCGCGGCTGCCGCCCGATACACCCCCTCCCAGATAAGTAGAACTCGCCGTCCTAGGCATTCACTCCTATACCCCGATGACGCTATAACCCTGCTCCAAGAGAGCAGTAGGGCCACCAGCACAGTACACAGACACAGACCGCCGTCATTTCGGCCTCGCCGCCGAGGCCCGTCGCGACGTCCCCGTAATGCACCTAATGCATCACCTCCCCGACCCTTGCTCGTGCCAGCCCGCGTAGCCGCTGAGCCTGTAGCTTTAAATTCCCCTAATAATAATAATTATGATAATTCTTGTTCGATCCAGCCAGTCCCTTGCTGTCCTCCCTCAAGCGACGCCCTAAGCCGAGGCTCGTACCCCGCAGAGGGTGCCCTTAGCGTGGTCGCTTTAGATTTAATTTAGTTCGTATGCCCCTGGCTGGAGGCCTTAATAATAATTTATTATTAGGGCATCCACAGGAAAGTCCGGTTAAGCAGCCGACAACCTCCTAGGTTGACCTGCGAGATGCCATTGACAAAAAAAAAAAAAAAATCGCATTCCTGTATATGGACATTCAGCCTTCCCTGTACAGTCATATACTTATAATAATTTTGTTAAACATTTTAAGGCCATGTAATCCACGGAAGCGTTAAAAATAAACTAAAACGAAACTGCGACCTTTGACAGACATTAAGACGAAAAGAAGGGAACTTGAAATTTAATAGATGCAAACAAGCGACACCAAAGCTCAGTTGATAGAGCAGTGACGTAACAAAGCATCACGCTTCCCCAAAGGGGTAGGCAGAGGTTTACACAGTTGTACACCCAGTCACCCACATTTCGCCAATGCTATTATTATGGGAATAAATTAATGGAGACGCGGACTGTCAAAGGTCTGAAACTAATTATTTTTCTTATTACTTAATTAATAATCCCCAATACAGGTCGTGGTGTAGCGAATTCCTGTAAAATCATAATAAAAGGGGGTTCAGTTGCCCGCGTCCGTAGGAGTGCACCCATAAAATGGAATCCCTACACGTGGCCAGTGGGTGGTGCAAAACAGGCATCAAACAACTCTGGTGGGAGGCTTCGGCCCCGGCTGGTTACCACTCACCGGACGAAGCCATGCCGTGAAGCGACCTAGTCGTGTTTCGGGATGTAGTAGGTACAGTGCAACCTTTGTGGGTGACGGGTCTGGGCAGTTGCATCAAGTCCCCAACTATCGTTATCCACTCTACTTAAGAGTGAATAGATTTATTCTGGATCTACGTGCTCAAAGAGTTGGTGGCCAAACGAGATCCATTTTTGATAATAAAAAAACTATAAATATCCCGTGTTAAGCACACATTGTAACAGGCACGTCTATATGGTGTTCTACTACATACCTACATAACATAGTATCACGCCTATATCCCCGAAGGGATAGGCAGAGGTGTACCTACTGTTGCACATAAAATTTCACGGATAATGTTCCTTATAAATCCCGTATACGTAAAGTTGATGGGTGGTTGAGTCTTTAATAAAAGTTAAACTTCACACCTGTTGTTAATATCGAGAAGCGAGATCGTTACCAGCATATTCCTTTCGGCTCAGCCACGTACAGAATTATACGTTGTAACAATAAAAATCTATTGTGTCTGCTAATGAGCGAGGCAACAGCTTAACTGGGGGGATGCAAGATGAGAAAATAGTGAGGCAGGTTGGTACCTACTACATATTAATTATCTGTTGGCTTGCTAGTTAGCAGACACAATAGACATATTAGAAGTAGGGCATTCAAACTCGGATAGTTATCAACTCCGGAGCTAGTTACGATGTTGAGCAATCAAATCCGGAACTCCGGAGTTGGCTCCGGAGTTGACAGCTTTTTTAGAAATGAATAAAAAGGCCCTTTATTTTAATCAGTAGAAGTTTTATTTGTTAAGGAATCAGTGTTTTTGTTTAAAAATTTACTGTCTGACAGACAGACGTTACAATGGACAACTAATACGCATTATAAAATATTAAAACAATCAAAAATTATAAAAAATAAACATTTGTTTGGCAAGTTACAATAAAATAATAATCATTAACTTATAGATACCTGTTTTGAGAAAGGATAAGGCATAGCTGTTGCGTCAGTCATCAGCAGACACAATAGATTTTTATTGTTACAACGTACAGATCTGTACGTTACTGAGCCGAAAGGTTAAAGATGAGTCAGAAAGAGAACTTCTAAGCTTCGTGCAGAAAAAGCCTGCTGCCGAGAATGCTCGTTCTGACTCCACGCTCGTCGGCAAGACACACAGCAGATAGCGATACCTCTGCATCCGCCATTGTCATAAATTACTTTTTCTACTCTTACGAATCCATCCAGATCCAAATTAGCAGATGGGGTGCTTTCTTTTTATTTTTTTATTTGGTTAGCTCCTGCTCCAGTTGCTTGTCAACACTTAGGTGCAACTCTGGTTCATACGTTTCCATTGGTGATTCTGTTGATGATGTAGATTGCAAGTTTACGCGGTATTTTAGTCTTTTCAAAACGTCAACAATTGTCTCAGATATCTGTTCATAATTTGGTTTTCTAAAAGTATCATATTCTTCTGATGAAAAAAAAACTTCGCAGTCGTGAAGGTAGAGTTCCGATTATTTTTGCAAGTCTTCTCTCTTTTATTCGTTTTCTTAGATTGTTCGCTAAATTCATGCTCAGAGAGTCGGTAGGTAGGTATTTTCTTCAATTTTTTTCAACATGATGCGCAGCGCAGTGTCAGCTGTAAGAAGTGTGGCTTCACGTCGGCAAAGTGCGTTCACGTTAATCTTTACAACTTCTAAGCTGCGGTAGATTTCTGTGAGAGAGTCAATTTCTCGTTGAGTAAATGGGAAATTTAATTTCATGTCAATCATAACTTTGAGTACAGAATGTTTTAACTTCAAAAATACTCCAATCATATCAGACATGGTTGACCAGCGTGTACGACAGTCAAGTTGTAATTCTTGCTGAAGCCCTAGCTCCTTCTTGACGTAAGTTTGCAAGGCATCCCTTTTTAAAGTTGAGTTCCGAAATGATCTCACGAGAGTTCGCACTTTTTCTATCAAGTCTTTGAA
Organism: Xylocampa areola; assembly: GCA_935421205.1. NCBI lineage: Eukaryota > Metazoa > Arthropoda > Insecta > Lepidoptera > Noctuidae > Xylocampa > Xylocampa areola. The sequence continues at coordinate 15,691,931 of OW285201.1, forward strand.
GTGTCCTATTGGTTCGGCCTGCACTGACGATATTTCAATTTCAAAACGATCGTCATGAGCCGGTGACTGGCGAACGCGGTCGGCGATTCGGGGGCGCGGTCGACGGGCCGACGCAAGCCGAGCACTACCGAATAATACCGAAGTGTTGTGCTAAGGATTTAAGAAGGAATCAAACAACGGGTTACGCTCAAGAATTAAGATGCGTTTTTCGTCGATTTGTAAATAATGTTTACATAGTTTTTGAAAACCGGTTTCAACTCCGGTGTTCTATTTCAACTCCGGATTTGATAAATGCTTAAAATCGCTCCGAAACTCCGGAGTTACGAAACTCCGGAACTCCGGATTGAAAGCCCTAATTAGAAGTAGATCACGGTAGTTTAACACTGTGACAGTGCGGTCTAATGACTCCATAAGGAATCTTATAAGATTTCTTAACTGATTTCTGTTTCGCGGACTTTGGTAGGTACCTACGACATACGACAGGTTGTAAAAAATAAAATCGCTTCTTATGAGAATCTCTTTTATTGATGACATAGGTATTTATTTGTGTAAATAAGTAGATACATATTTTTACACGTGACTACATAATTAAGTGCATTGATAAAATATATATCAGATAAAATCCACTTAAGCTTCCATTAAGTATGTAGAGTTATTAGTCTTATCTAAACATTCACGTTATAATTGATTCCTTCTCAGTTATCAGTTGAAACTAAAACAACAAACATTAGTATTTATATTAAACTTAAATCAATTAATAGAAACATTTACCTACGCCAATAATTATAGATTTAATTAATTCACTAGTTCTCTGAATAGATTAACATATCCAAATGGCTTAGATAAAACAAATGTGCCTCTTCACTTGACTGAAAGCGGTCATCACTAGCTCTCATACTCATGTATGATAAATTGTCAAAATTTCTGATATGATCGTTCATCACCGGAGAAATGTCAGGTTCACGGAAGATCACACCTGCGAAAAAATATGATTCAATAGGTTGGTAGGTACAGAAAATTGCTGTATTGTTCAATCAATGGGATAACTTATCATAACATAACATAGCATCACGCCTGTATTCCTCGAAGGGGTAGGCAGAGATGTTCACAGATGTAGGTACACCCAAATTTCACCAATGCTGTTATAAAGTCCCATGTATAGGTGGTAAGCCTATTGCCATCTACCGGGCACAATTCCAAACTCCGGGCTGCTACTAAGAATTTTCTTTAACTTATCGTTTGTCATTAGGTATCGAATTTAACCTCATATAAAGAGGATATATTTAAAGATTACGTGTCGGACTAGCTGGTACCCGCGACTCCGTCTGCGCGACAAAAAGGTAAGCCTATTTCCTTCTCCAAGGTCCAAACTATCTCTACACCTTTCATTAGGTAATATCCGATCAGCTGGTTTTGTGTGATTGAGCAACTAATATCCAAATATACAAACTTTCAAAGCTCACTATATAATTTAATTAAAAAATTTATGTTATAGTAGGATTTTCTTAAGGATGGCATTACGCATCGTTTATTTGGTGGCTCTGTTAGCTGTAATGATGAAAAATCATAAGACGAAGGCAGCGGTGCTCGCAGTCAGGGATGGAAATGAAGCCTCGAGTATAATAATTAAACTAATACCTACATACCTAGCGCTGTAAGTACGAGCAGAATTTTAGTACAAGTACAGGCAATGACACCAGCTATATTCAGTGCTAACAGCAAGCTGTGCCTGGATTGAGTGTGACTGGAAAAAATAAATAACACAGTGACAAAGAAATCCTTACTTATCTCCTTAAACTCTTATACTCGTATCATAGCAATCGCTACTGCCTATATCATAATACATATAAATCTCGTGTCACAATGTTTGTCCTCAATGGACTCCTAAACCACTTAACCGATTATAATAAAATTCGCACACCATGTGCAGTTCGATCCAACTTGAGAGATAGGATAGTTTAAATCTCAAATTATAGTCGCGTGCGAAGCCGGGACGGACCGCTAGTATATATATATTACTTGGCCAGTGACGCCGACGCGCGACGCCATGGGTGCTCGGGGGCTCTAGCAACCACAAGAGGCAAATAGTGGGAGCAGAGCACCCAATCAGGGACATAGAAACTGACCATCTGGTCAGCCAACGTACCTGCGCGACTAAATAGTTATGGTAGTAAGTGTAAGTTTTAAGATGAGGCGCAAAATCTTCGTCCTGTCTGTTCTTCTTCTGACGCCTATGAGTTCTACTCATACGGAAGGATTTTGAAGCGATTTTGACTATTATGTAGATATTTACTTCACGCACTTCATCAGATACCAAATTTATAAATGGGCACCCACGAGATTTTCATAATCTTTTTCTAGTAGTAGGTACTAACTACTTTTGCATAGTGAGCCGTGTAATAATAGGTAGGTAGATATTTAGAATGTTTACCTTGTTGTTATCGCTACAGGCATTTTTGCTTAGACTTACGAATTTATTATAATTAAGACAAAATTATTTACCTACTTCAATTTGTTTTTATACCTACTTAAAGTTATAATTTACTGATAAGTAAAGATATAGTATCTCGTGTGATAAAAAAAAACTATAATTTTTATGTAACGTCATTTATATTTGACAGTTACAGACACTTGGATGATGCCACAGACTACATATACTTATGGATTCTACTATACTATACGGATGATGCTGTTCTCCTTCTGAGTACAGACCAAGAAGGTGACAATATCGAAGGTAAAGATCGAAACGGAAACTTATGACAGTGACAAGTTGCTATCACAAAATTGTGTGTTCCTGAGTTGCATAAAAAAAAAATACAATAAAGGTTTCTAACGTTTCTATAGCTACTTTACTTTTTTAAACCATGAAAGCATCTACCTATTCATCTATCACATAGAAGTAGAAAATGTTTGCTTCCACATTCTTGGTTTATCATGGAAGTCCTGCCTATCTTTATAAGACAGTTGGTCCTCTTCACTTTACCATTATAGAGATCATCGATACATATTATATCATATTTTAAAATATCCTCCTAAGTTAGATATTTTTGACTGTCAAATAATAAAAATTTAGTAGTCACCTAAATTCAAGATAAATCTTTGAAAAACTTTAACGCATGCTTAGCGAACTCTAAAGTTACAATATTAAATGGAAAAAGAATACGGTCGCGAACAGGATTCGCACCTGCGCCTCCCGGATAAATACTCCAGGCGCTCTGACCACTAAGCCATCTCGACCTCTGCTCACCACCGCGAATTCTTCTTCCATATTTTAACACGTCTTATGGCGACGTCATTGCTATCAATTCAGTACCTATACAGGTGACCGAACCGACACGAATAACTTTGCAGTTAATACAATGTCGTAAATAATGCAATTACCTTAACAATTCAAGATAAATCTTTGAAAAACATTAACGCATGCTTAGCGAACTCTAAAGTTATTATATAAAATGGAAAAAGAATACGGTCCGTATTCTTTTTCCATTTTATATAATAACTTTAGTCACCTAAAATTAATTTGTCGCAAGTGCACTAGACGGCGCGCTGCGGTTTACTTTGAGACAGGCACTTCGTCGATTGTGTGTTCCACTTCCAAGGTCTGCCGTCCGTCTATAATGCAAATAAGTACTTACACGAAGAGAACCCATCCACCAGCCTTCAGATGAACTATGCGAAGCAAAGGAACTTCGCAGGTTGGTAATGTATAAAGTATAAAGGTACCTGAAGGACTGCCTCGTTGGTCTAGTGATCCAAGTGCGACTGCGGAGCATGAGGTCTTGGGTTCGATTCCCAGGTCGGGCAAAGTGTTAATGAAATTTTCTGTTAGGAAATTCTCAGTAGCAGCCTGGAGTTTGGTTTCCTTTTTACATGTGACTTAATGACAGCATTTGTGAAATGTGGGTTTACAACGGTGCACTGTGTACACATCTGCCTACCCCTTTGGGAATTCAGGTATAATGCTAAGACGTACATATTCTATGAACTTTCCGTGATTCTGTAAAAGGTGTTGTTTTATCTCAAATTAAGTATTTAATAAGTATGTGATACTTTAAAGCTAATTATACCTATATTAAGATCTAAACAAAAATATTTGTTAGGTAAGTACCATGGTACTTACCTAACAAATATGTTTGTTTAGCTGTCAATAATAATTTGGTGTGATGTTGACAAAATAATTTTAACAGACTTTATTTATTGCAATGTTCTGCTCTAAAACTAGCATATCAGCGTAAACGGAACGTCAATAACACTGTTATCGGCAAACTTACGAGCAGGCTTTATGTACTTACTCGTTTTACTTTATAATTAGACGGGTTTCGTTGTGGCGGCCAGTCGATGCGCGGGCGTGGTACGCGAGCCGACGCTCAATTCATTTCGAAATACGAACGCGGGTGCGCGCGCGCGGTCGTGAACTTCTTTGTTTACAAACAACTGGCAACATTATATTTTTTTAATTGTGATTGTGATATTTGACATTCTTGAAGAAGGTAAGTTTGTTTATTTCAGTTAATTTGTGGACAGAGTATAAATAAATCCAATTGATAATGCCCCTGTGGACTGTTTTTAAGTAGGCAGGTGTCACGCATGCCTTGTTCGGATTTTTAAGCCGGTATGGACGATGTCATGCGCTGTATACCTACACAACAAGTTTTATTTATAGAAATGCATGTGTGTGCAATGTTCAGAAATATACCTACCTAGTGTTTAAGGCGTTAAGGCGAATAATATAAAAACAGCATCACGCCTGTATTCCCCAAATATATAGGTAGAGGTACCTATACACAGTTGTATACACCCATATTTCACCAATCAAGTCCCATATATTTAATATCTTATTGCCATCTACTGGGCAACTCCGGGCTGCTACTACCCATTTCCTAAGAGAAAAACCCGTTATTATTGCCCGACCCAAGAATCGAACCCAAGACCTCACGCTCAGGAGCCGTGATTGCGACCACTAAACCAATGACGCAAAAATCGTTGATATGCAACGTAAATAGATAAGTGCTATTATATTACGATGACATAATATTATGGTGTTGTTTTGCACTTAAAGTAGGTTTTAAGAGTACCTATCTTTGAAGACTTATAATTATAATTATTATATACCAGTATTATTATAGCGAATAAGCGAATATTATCCAAAATGACTTTGTTGATACAGGTAGCTAACAACCTTTTTTAATCATTAATTGGTACATAATGACCCCTGCTGACCATGTATTCGTTTATGTTCAAAATAAAATTAGGAAGTGCGTGTGTTTATTTAATTAGCCTGATTACTGATAACCTAAACAGTCTCGTATTTGCGCTGTCAATGTCATTGCTTAGTTTTAAAATGTAGCTAGAACGTAAATAAAATCAGATTATTTATCTATGATTTATGAACAGATTTAAATTTATATGACAGCAGCTAATTAAGTGCCTTCATTGAAATGTATTACTGTCAAACCATAGTTTAATTCAATTTAATAATATTTATTTACTAAAAATATGATTAAATTGAAAACGATGTTTTTGAATTTTATTGTGGTTCACTTTTGGGTAACGTAGTTCATTGACCATAAAGCTAACCCTGTTTTGGTTTTATTTATTTTTTGTTTTAGTGTGTACCTAAACTTGGGTATCTCAGATCAAAATGCAGCGTCAGAAGAATTAGGTACCTACACAGTACAGTTCATTAAAAGAAAAATAACATTATGAATGAATACACTTAAAATTACATAGCATTACGTCTATAATCCTCGAGGGACCAGGCAGAGGTATACACAGTTCTGCAAACACATTACACCAATGCTGTTATTAAGTATCATGTTATAGGTAGTGAGTCTATTGCAACCGGGCATCATTCCAAACTCCTCGCTGAGAATTATTGATCAGAAAATCTCAATACCTATCACTTTGCTTGCCCCGGGAATCGAATACAAGACCTCACCCTCAACAGCTGTGCTTACGACCATTAGACACATGAGGAAGTGACTTTTGATATGGTACCTACCTACATATTACTTAATTTACAAGGTATTAGAAATAAAAGCTGTTCGAAGGCGAAGCGTTAATAATTAACAATATAGATAAGGAGTTCTCTACCTGATACCTACAGAGTAACGCTAGATCTAAACAATAGTATCATCAAATAAATCATCCATAATTAAGATTTTCATGAATATAAACTTCAATATTTTTTGTCTCATCGATGGTGACGGTTACATACATACCATAGGAACACGCTTGTGTTCCACGAAGAGACACTTTGACTTTGCGCTGGTCTATCGTAGTAGGAGGTTTCAATAGTATGTGAGGCTAGCTTACTGAACAACCACGTTTTAACCGATGGACCTAGTTATTAAGTCCCATGTAATAAACCTACCTACCGGGTACGATCCCAATATTTCTATCAGAAAAACCCAATAACACTGCCCGACCCGGCAATCGAACCCAGGACTAAACTCAACGCTTGCGACCACTACACCAATGAGGCAGATATGACATTTAAGTAAGATGATAGAACATACTGTTAGTAAACAAAACGAACTCTAATGAAATAAAAATACCAAAGAAAACGCACTGAAGTTGAAAAGAGTTTAAATTAGCATATTATTATAATTGCAATCAATTTGAACAATACAATGAACTTGTGTTGTTTGTTAAATTTGTATGCAAACAATTACATATTTATTTTTTAATTATTAAAAATGTATTCTATTTTTATTTTTGAAACCCCTGAGTAAGCAAGTTGTATAAACAGACAAAGCTAACACAAAAAAACCGCCACGTCTGTTAAATATGAAACCCACCTTTTAACGATCAAATTAACAGTTAATAACATTTTAAAATGGCTCAACATTTATTTGTTCATTTATCACAAACAGTAAATAAGGGTACCTACCTATATCAAAACTGCATATACTACATTACAAATTAATACTATAAGTACATAATACCTAGTAATAATACCTATACCAAGTTCAGGGAACAGGGTCAACTCACTACTTAAATATGTAATACCTTGTTAAAAAAGTGGTGTGAAATAAAGAAATTATTATTATAAGATTGGAATTATTAGGATAAGAACACAGAAATATTATTATTAATATATCTTTGGATAAGACAATACTTAAACAGAGACACAAAGACCAGAGATTATTTAAAGTTATAATTTTAAATGGAAAAATAATCCAGTTCGCGACCGTATGCTTTTTCCATTTAAAATTATAACTTTAGAGTTCGCTAAGCATGCGTTAATGTTTTTCAAATATTTATCTGTGTATAGAGATATTTTATTATTATTTCCAAGTTGCCAGGACTTGTTTAACAAAGATCAACTGGAAACATTAATTTGAGTAGATATTAATAAAACAATGTTCTCAACAAATTTAACACATTCTCCGACACACATACAGGGTTGGGCAGTATTTGAATTACTTGTAATTAAAACACGTAATTGAAATGCAAATACGTATTTGGTATTTGTATTTCATTCCTATTTATTAAAATACAAAATACAGTATCAACCACAGACATCTAAAATATAGTTAGAGATGGTCAGCTTCCTAAATGATAGAAGCAAAGAACTTTCAATTCTTGAGCGCTATCCAAATATAAAAAATGTGTTCATACAATTTAACACAAGGACTTGTAGAAAGATTGTTTTCTTTAGCAGGTTTTATTCACTCTCCAGAAGAAGAGGCATAAGAGGCTGTTTGTCTGACAGTACATTTAAAAATCTAGTGTTCATGAAAGGAAACTCTGATTTTACTGATTAATTGATCTTGTTTTCCTATACTTTTCAGCCCACGCTGGTCTAGATTACTTATTTTGTATTTTGTAATTTGTATTTCGTACTTAAATTAAAAATAGCTAAAATACTGTATTTTGTATTTTATATTTCAAATATATACCTTACTTAAAGATATTTTGTATTTCGTATTTTAATTACTTGCAATATTTTTTTGCTTTTGATATTTGTATTTCAATTAAAGCAAAGCATGTATTTTGCCCAGCCCTGCATACATACTATGTTACTTGAAACAGGTTTTAGGAGTTCAATGACCTATAAAAAGGAGTATTTTTTTCTGTTTGTTAGAGACTATTGATATTGATGCGTCACTTACACATATTTTGTATAAACACTTAACTAAGGTTAGCGGAAAAATAGCCATCTTTTACTTGCCACTGAAAGAAACTTAACAAATGAAAAGAAACCAAACGTCATACTCTATTCGTATAGAATTTTAGGACGACTGGTGCGACGAAAATGTTCGGGATGTTCTGTCTTCCTCATGAAGTGGCTGTACGTAAGGGTAGATATGCATAATTTAGTTTAGTTAGTTAAATTGTCTAGTTAGTTAAATTGTCTAGTTAGTTAAACTGCGTTTGTCGTTGGTCTAGTGGTCCCAAGCGCGACTGCTGAGCAGGAGGTTTCAAGTTCGATTCCCGGGTCGGGCAAAGTGTTATTGAGTTTTTCTGTTAGGAAATTCTCAGTAGCAGCCCGGAGTTTGGAATTGTGCCCGGTAGATGGCAATAGGCTCACCACCTATTACATGAGACTTAATAACAGCATTGTTAAAATGTTGGTGTACACTTGTGTACACCTCTGCATACCCCTTCGGGGAATACAGGCGTGATATGTTATTATAAGTAGGTAGTATCATTTTCAAATAAGTTACACAACACACCCCATAATTTATGAGTACCTACTTATTATAGTTACGTAGGAACATAACAATCCTTATCTAAGTATGCAATCTTCGAACTATCTACGAGTACCTACATAGCATATATACAGGAGGATATTAGAATTTTCAATTATTTTCATCCTCGTTTAGGTACTTGCATCAAGGTATTACGATTATATTACCATAATAACATTAATGAGTGGTTATAGGCAAGTATAGCCGGTAGATGGCAATAGGCTCACCACCTATTACATGGGTCTTAATAACAGCATTGGTGAAATGTGGGTGTACATGTACACCTCTGCCTACCCCTTTGAGGAAGACAGGCGTGATGCTATGTTGTGGTATCTTAGTTAAATTGTCAACCCTAGAATCATACCACTTATTTACATTATTACCGCCCACTAGACTAGCTAGTACGCTTTAAATTATTTTTTATTTCGTGTCACATCAATTTAAGTAGGTACCTATTTCCTTATTTCTGACTTAACTATAGGGACGTATTACACGCATATTAATCATGAAGTCTAGTACAAGGTTCTTTAGTTCTTATTTAACATTCAATACTCCGTTTGCAAGATTTATGTATTTTTAAGTGATTATTTGAATTAAATTAGAAACATAATGATGATAGAGCTGACAGCCCTGTAAAAAGCCATAAAAATAAAACAAGTAAATAATTAGGTAATTGCAAAATTACCAAAATACATGTGTCATCGGGCATTCAAAGTAAGCGTTTAGTATATGTATTAATTTTGCTTATTTGCAAGAAATTTATGTGTGATTTTGATTTTATTCATTATACCAGGAAAACGTTGTCCCATCACGTTTTCTGGATCTTGATAATAGTGCTACCTACCGAGTCCAACCATACCTAAAAACCACCTAAGTGACCCCAAAAATATATTTTCTTTTTTATCAAAATCACTTACGACATTTAAGAGAAGAATACGCATACAAGAATTACGACGAATTGACGCACACCTGAATTTTATACATATTGTAATTATCGATTACGATATCAAAATACTACACGGTACCGTACAGTCTACTTAGATGTCAACAAATTGTAGGCAATTCAAAACAGCTTGTAGAATGTTGTACAAAATCGTAGATCTAGGATTAAGTAGAAGATAAAGTATTTTTTATTATTTTGCCTTTTTCTGTCTGTGCTAAATGTGTAGCTTTATGATGATTTTGTATGCAATTATGGGAGTGACATAATCATCCGTGACAAAATTCCCTAATAAATAAATAAGAAAAAAAAACAGCTTGTACCTACGTAGGTCTATTTGAAATTTATTGCTTCTTCTTTTGTCCCTCTGCAGGGCTGGGTCATGGCCTCCCGCTACTCTTACTGCGTAGAAACCCTATAGGTATACTCATATTTTCGCAATACAAAGATAGTAAACAGGACCATAATATTTTGCTTTAAACTATTTTTGGAAGATGTGACGTCAATTGTTTTCGTTTGAGATGTTATTCCAAATGTCCTTCTACGAGGAAATAAAAGAGACAAGATAAGGCGGAAATAAGCAAGCTAGTGTGGCCTAATACTGTTTAGTAGATCAATCATAAGAGACTGAATACATCATTGTCAGTCATTGAAGAGATTGCCATAATCCCTACACTTGACAGATAAGTTAGTAACCGTGCTGTCTGTGTTTGTCGCTCCCAAAGCAGCGCAGTGCAGTGTTGATACTGACCTAAAATGAAATCTACTATAGTTTTCATACATAAAATCTAATAAATGCTTTTTGGATTGCGGAAGACATCTTCATGAACGTTGGGCATCTCATTAGAGTTCTGCTGACTAAAAAACCATACAGCTCTCTTCTCCTCAATCTTTACCGGGGTCCGGAGCTGCATTTGCTGCACCCCTGGCAGAATCTTGCGGTTATATCGGAATGTCCTTCGATTGATTTCAATTCGAATTTTTAAATCTTTGCCACCGTTCAACATTATGACCTCTATTATAATAGAACAACTTTTAACTGGATTAATCGCGTGTATAATTGGTTTTTTGTAGATATATCAAAAAAATATTTTTCTATATCAATTACATGTATGGTAGGCTGAAATAATTTTAAATAAATTGTTGGAGGACTAAGGTGTCTGGCGTCATGCAGACACCTTAGTCCTCCTGCGACGACGGACGCTGGAAAGTATCGGATATATCAGGAAAAACAACAAACCTATACATAAGATACAGAGAGATACACGCGATTAATCTGGTTAAAATATGTTTTATTATAATGTGTAGTGATCGCGAAATCTTAAGATTTTACTATTATGACCTCCACTTTATTTCAAAATCAGATTTCTACAAACCAAAGAAAAAACGTGTTTTATGCAAACAAATCATGAATTCTACAAGTATATAGGTGGTCTATCTGCCAGTGGGCCTTTGAGAGACTGATAAAACAAATAATCATGAGAAAGAAACACAAATGCGAGTTGGGTGACTCGTGATATTTAGTTCTGGGTGAACTAAATTTAATCTGGTATCGTTTGTAGTCGTTCATGTGAACTAATTTCGAAATAGATTCGAAAACAACGTACCGAATGCAACTACCCACTTACTCGTAGTAACAATGATTGTAGAGCTATCCTAGAAAGCTTTTAGGTAAATTTCTTCTATTCCGTGGTTTGAACAATTACCAAATTATAATAAATACCATGTAGTTTTAAGTATCTAAGACTATTGTACACTTGGTTTGCGAATAAATGTTTCAAGCTATAATTGATAATAGTCATAGTAACGATTCTAATAAAGACTAAACTAAAATTAGAGTACCCATTGTCAATTTGTCTGTTTTTGTTAACAGATATAAGCCACTACATGAGGAGTTAGAATTTTTTAGTTTGACATCTCATCATTTGTCCCGTCTCCCGTAAATACTATATAGCTTAAATAAAAAATAGTGTATCTAGTCTAATTTTACTTTAGTTTTTCAACACCAGAATCGACGCCATTATATAATAGTTAGCATGCCATTATAAACATCGGCCTATAGCTATAAATAGTCATAAAAATTGAGTATTCAATCGAGCCAATATTTTTTATAAAATTGATCTTGCTGTTGTAGGCAATGAACTGTTTCACAACGTTATTCAATGGCTACGGCCAGCCCCAGTTCGTACGCTTAAATAAAATAACTGTTTTGCGATTTTATAGAAATCCTGGAGCTGGTTTATACTGGAGTTAATATGTATTAGAGCCGGCTCTCTCAGATGAGACATACATTGCGTACCATCTAATCCTCTCCATGCTCCTCCAACACCACATTTCAAAAGCCGACAACCGTTCTTTGGTTCTTTGGGTCATCGTCCACGTTTCACAGCCATATAAAGCTATGCAGATGTAGATCATAATGAGCCTTTCATGAACAAATATTTCATATTTACGAAATACAAGAACTTAATAATCAAAATTCATTGCAGTGTTCATGGATAAAGCCTTTTTAAATGTTATCCTAAATAGGTCTCTTAATGTATACTCCCATACAATGGGTAAAACCACAGGGTAAAACTGTCACACTGAGGGCAAGAGCCTGCGATGCCAGCATGGTTCCTTTTGTCGATTTTAAACTTAGAGGACCACACGGGAGACGCCTTATGACTACATATAGAACAAATTTGCTCGCCACTTTTGGCGGGGGGTGGGGTTACACACAAAAGAACTTGTACTAAAGCGAAAATAGCTCTCGTCATTACATTAACAGTATTAAAATACATAAAAAAAAAACAAAACAAACAAAAAATTACATACGATTAATATCATGGACTATCATTGTAAAATGGTAAAATGTACCTTTATATGATTGGGTATCATATGCTAGTGGCGACAGGGGCTAAAACTACTCCAGTACTAACCTAACTAATTTCTTCAAAATTTTAAACGTCAAATTTGACATAATTTGTTGATAAAACGATAAAATTCAATGCATTCCCACTTTTATCGACTCGACAAGTTTTTAGACAAAGATCCGTGCTCGAACGCCTGTTCTTATACATAGAAGGCACTGGCCATTAATCACCATGTTAGCTCACTGTAGGTTGGCGGTATCAGCCCTTTAAGTCTAAGTTAAAAATATACATGATATTGAAAAAGTCAGGAACATGTCAGGTTCGGGCTCACAACCTATTAGTTTAAGACGCAGGCCCTTAAATATTCGGCCACCATACCGCTGAATTAGTTGTGCCCAGCGTCCTGTATTATTTATTTTTATGGGAGTTCAACTTTATATTTTTAAGTACTAAATATACCCAACTGAAATTCTTTAAGAACTTAAATATGGAATTTTTTATAAGATTATCAATCAGTTGCGCAAGAAAGGCAAATATGGTGTTGATAAATCCTCTTGGATTTTCGAAATCGATGCAAATAACCTGTATTTCTTCTTACCCATAAAGTAAAATATTTATGTTTCTTTGTATCGATGTCTCGAAAACCGGTCAACTGATATCTTTTAAAATTATAAAAAAATGTTTGTGGAAAAAGAATACGGTCGTGAGCAGGATTAAAACCTGCGCCTCCCGGTTAATACTCCAGGCGCTTTGACCGCTAAGCCATCTCGATGTCTGCTCACTACCGCGAATTCTTTTTCCACATTTTATTACGTATTTTTAGTGACGTCATTGTAATCTATTCAGTACCTTTACAGGAAACTGAACTGAAACGACAAACTTTTCAATCAATACAGTGAATGCATAATTTGGTATAGGTATCTACCTATAACATGCACGTTACCTGTGGTGTGATTGACCTGCAGGACAAAGGCCTCTCTCTTCTCACGCGAGAATCATGAGGCTTGCTCACTGCAGGAAGCTGATTTCAGACCAGATCACAACACACAAGTGGATAAGTCCAGGTTTATGATATTTCCTGATTTATTTCGGTGTATTGAGAAAGTGGAATTGTGAAGGGTGACATTTTTCTTATTAAATGCCTTTATATAATAAGCATAAATTCAAAACACTCCCCCATTCCGCATTTCGGTTACGGCGGCCTATCTCCGACGAGATTAGCCAAGTACGCAGGAGATATTATAGTGCACAAGTGTACGCGCAAAGACAAGTGCACTCTCTGTTCCTTCACTCTCATTGTCCGATGGAACAGTAATCCGACACGACCGGAGAGAGATCAGGTGCAGGACCGACGGCTTTACGTGCTCTACGAAAGCACGGGGGTGTCACACCGCCAACTTAGTAACTCCGGGCTGCTACTGAAAATGTTGTAACAGAAAAACCCATTAAAATTGTGCCCGACCTGAGAATCGAACCCAGGACTTCACGTTCAGCAGCCGCGCTTGCGAGCACTAGACCAACGAGGCAGTTCAAGCATAAATTATAAAGAGAGGTATTCATACAGACAGAATCTGGTCGGCATAGGACTTGTATTGAAATTAATCAACTACTAAGCGGTTTGACTAAGTATTTAAGTCTCGGTATAAGAAATAATTCAGATAATATTTTGATGTATTGTGATAGTCATCTGGAACTGCTGGTAAAAGGGCCACGGAAAACTATTTATATGAAATCATGCTCCTCTAGAAATAATATTTACCAGTTATCACAAAACTCTTCAGACGACCTATGGTAAGGTGTTATGACCTACACACCCATTCAAGCATTAAACTGATGTAATAATTGTATCCCACTTGTTTACATACGCTCTGATCTAGAAACATCTGTTGATATTATGTCTTTTCCGACGATAAGGAAAATGATACGGACCCTTAATTATGGAATTCTAAAAAAGAGGCGATTTTAAGAGCGTTAGAGCTCGGTAAATCCGATGCCTTCCGACTGGTTAAATATCTCTCTCCACCTTGCAAGAAATTGCTGCTCTTTTGAATGCTCTCCTGAAAGGGGAATCCCCTTTCAGGATCAGAATCACACTCTTGCATTGTTGCAAGCGTCCATAGACTACAGTAAAAGTTTCTATGGTAAAATATGCAAGGTACCTACTTACAGTGACCATCAATTCGTTGGTTACCTAGATTGTCACCTTAGTGTCAGAAAATAAAATGTTAGTGTAGCATAAAAAAAAATTATGCCTTAGGCTCTCCTAGCTCTACGCCTTTACTTAAACCATGACAATCTAGAATCTTTTTGGTATAAGTAAAGCCGAGTTTCCTAACACGATACATTTAAAAAGATATCCCTCGGTTTGTGATTTATGATCCGTCATTTTCTTCTACCTCGTAGTCCACGTAAGTTTTATGGGTTCATATTTTGGTTAAAAAAAAAGGTTGAGTGCTCCGAGCTATTTAACTTCATGTATCGTACTTTTCGATACTACTCTCTTGTACTCCAGAATGACCATTTGAACATTTATCACCAATTGAATTGGGTCTAGCCGATAAAAAGTATCCTATATTTTAATCCAGGCTATAACCTCTCTGTATGCCCAATTTCATTCAAATCCGTTCAGTAGTTTTTGCGTGAAAGAGTAACAAACATCCATACATACATAAAAACTTTCGCGTTTTTAATATTAGTAGAATGTATTTTATGTCGCAGTTCACTCTTTATCTGTCTGTATGCACACCTTTGAGGTTCTACTAACAAGCATTAATATGACAACAAGCTAGCATTATTTTAGTAGCTAGTAAGTATATCGGAACAATAAAACACACAGGTCTTTAGAACCACATAGCTATACCTCCCCAACCTTGACGTTGAATTGAATTGGACTTTGTATAGAATGGTAAATGTATTTATAAATTGATTAAAGAACCTTAGCATAACCAAAACAAAGCGTTGCATGCCCTTGAAAGTTTGTATACATCAGAATTTTCTAATCTCGTTTCGTTTGTTACTTTATAGAGCAATGTTGAATTCGACCTGATGATTATGTTGTAGTGCTTTCCCGAGTAAAGCTACATTGTCCTGTTCCGGAGAACCGGATAATGTAGTAAAGGTTTTACTACATTATCCGGTTAAATAGGTTATTTAGGTTAAATAGCCTCTCAGTTTCTAGTCTGCCCCTAATGCCGATAGTCGGTTCCTCCACCAACAACACAGACAAACTCTGAATTCGCCCATGCAAGCTATCATAACCAAAGTAAGTCTACAAATACTAATAAATTTTGTGTAGTGTCTTAAAGTGTCTGACATTTATGATTTAACGACTCCATAATAAGAATAAACTGCCTCGTTGGTCTAGCGGTCCCAAGCACGACTGCTGAGCATGAGGACTTGGGTTCGATTCCCAAGTCGGGCAAAGTGTTATTGGGTTTTACTGTTAAGACATTCTCAGTAGCAAGCCCGGAGTTTGGAATTGTGCCCGGTAGATGACTTAATAACAGCATTAGTGAATGTGGGTGTACAAATGTGTATACCTCTGTCTAACCCTTCGGGGAATATAGGCGTGATGCTATGTTATGTTATGTCTTAATAATAAAACTCCTTAAATCAAAGAAAATTATATGATCACTAGATGGTGTCCACGACTTCGTCTGCTTGACCAAAGGTAGTCTATATCCTTCTACAATCTCCACACTCCAATCTATGTCTATACTAAAATTCATTAAAATCGAATTAGCAGTTTAGCCGTAAAAATGTCTTAAGCAAACAGACATTTCTGTCTCTTACTTTTGAATTTATAATATTGTTATAGTTAAGAATATTTATCCAGTTACTTATAACTCTTCGTTTACCCCTGATACCTAACTTTTTATGACATATTTGTGAGATCCTTGTGATTTAATAGATGTCGTGCAATGCTATCGCGCCTGCGCAGGGTAATTAAGTTGTCAATAGTGATGGTTTTATTAGGTTACACCCATTAAGGTAATATAATCGTAACACCTTGATGCAAGTACCTAAACGAGGATGAAAATAATTGATCAAAATTCTAATACCCTCCTGTATATATGCTATGTAGATATCTAGTTCGAAGATTGCATACTTAGATAAGGATTGTTATGTTCCTACGTAACTATAATAAGTAGGTACTCATAAATTATAAGGTGTGTTGCGTAACTTAGGTATTTGAAAATAATACTACCTACTTATTATAAAATTGAGATATTTGCTTAAGGTTATGCGATCTGCTTTGCTCTACAGATACATTTATTATATATTTCTGATATAATTCGAGCTATTCCAAATATGAATAACAAAAACCCAAAAAACATCTTGAAAAATCTTAATTCATTAATTAAGATTTTTCATATTACCATTGTAATAAGTTAATATTAAGGAGCCAATATCAGAATAACTGATGACCACACGAATAAATTAATGGATTTTCTTAATATTGTTTTTGATTATGCTTTTGATTTTTTCATATATAAGTCGCAAGTGATCATGTGATTGGGTGATATAAAAAAGTTATTTTACAACTTTGTCGTGTCTACTTTACCGTGACAATATATTTTGAATGCGTAGCAAAAAAGTACATAGGTATTTACATAATCTTATTGACAACAAGGGAATTCGATTCTATTTTATTTTAAAACTGCAATTATTGAAAAAGTCGGCCTCGTTGGTCTGGTGGTCCGAAGCGCGACTGCGGAGAGTTCGCCTGGGCTCGATTCGGTTGGGTTGGGAAGTGTTATTGGGTTTTTATGTTAGAAATTCTCAGTAGCAGCCCGGAGCTTGAAGTTCTGCCCGGTAGGTGGAAATAGGCTCATCACCTATTACATGGATCTTAATAACAGCATAATAGCAACATTCATACCCCTTCTTCATATAAAACAAAAGTAAAATAAATATAGGTATGTAATAATATACCCGATTGGCGATAAAATCCGGTTAAAATTGTTATAATATAATGTGCAGTGTGATAGACTATAGAGAAACTTCGATTCGTTTTTATTCATTTTATTAGTATTAGACATTGATCATTTCCCTGTCCCATGAGTCACATGTGACTCACAGAGATTCTTTAACTATTTTGTCTATTTCGTGGACAAGGGAGTCGTTAATAATGCACAGAAATAAATTATTGCTCTCAATTTTTACTACCTACTGGCTTAAAAAAACCATGTCATTATATATAATAGGTATATAAACCTACTTATGCAACGAAAACCCAGAAAACCGCAAGCTCTATCTCGAGTAAAATGTGTGCGAATGACCAGGATCTGTAGAGTTTGAAGGAGCCTTATTGTTTAGAGCGACGTGAACGTTAAAAACGTCCACTTTACTAAGTCCGCGGTCTTTGTTCCGGGATCCCGGGAACTCTTTACGGGGCTTTTTAAAGGCTTATGGGGGATCGATGTGACGGTTCGCTGTGGAAAATTTGTTTGATCAGTTTAGAAGAAGACCAACTGTTTTGTTGTCGGTCAAAAGCTTTATAAATACCGCCGTAGAATGGTATAGGTATTGTTTATTTTATATATAGACAGTTGTACCGACTTCATCCGCTTTGATTTAATACCAATAATTATAATTAAACCTAAGTGTAGTACTATTATTTTACTTACCTACTTTCGACAACTATGCATGAATAGGCGAAACAAGTATGTGAGCATAGTAAGTAGTTGGTAACTAGGTGGAAAATTGCAAATAGACAGTCTCTGTCTACCCCATTGGCTAACATACGTGATTGTTTTTATACTAGTTATTATTATTTCAGGTACTTATTTAAATATTATTGGCACAACAGTGATCTATGGACAAAAGGTAGTCATTTTATTTTGGCAGTAGTAGGTGGCGAGATGAACTCGACGCTTTTCACAAAGAGTAGCGACAAGCGGTCAACTGTAGAGAAGTGTGGAAGAATCAGGAGGGCTTTGCTCAACTGTGGGACGATAAGGACTAAATATATCTAATAATAAAAACGTTTTATTTCCGCACCGCTTGGTAGTGACGATTGATTTGTAAATTACAGAATAGATGCACGAAACAACGTTCGTTATGTCGCTCCGTATGCATGCACAACCAGCTTATTACTTTTATTATACTTATTTAAATCGTGCCGGGTTCTGAGTAAAATGGTAAAAATACACAAGTAATAAACATACAATATGCATATCAAAGGTGATTGGCGTACTTGTGCTCTTCAGATTTAAATTAACCGAGTTGCTCCTGACACATCTCTAACTCAATAAAAGGGATTCGATTACGGTACTATACACTCGAGTAATTCAAGCATGCGAACTCGATACTACGCCTAGTATGTCGATACCTTACAAAATAATCGTATTAAATATAGATTTATATTTATCAATGACCGCAATGTCTGCTGTGGTCGAGTGTATACTCGGTATAAGGTAGGTACAATCGGATGCGGAATGCGGTTTATATTTCTCGGGATTTTCGTTTAGCAGAAATAGTTGAAAATGATGGCAGTAGCGTTGCCAGATCTTTTTGTTTGAAAAGTAGGACTGGAATGAGAAAATCGGAACGCAGACAAAATACACATCGATAAACTTAAAAATCTTTATTTCTGAGTCTTAATATAATCAGATCAACTAATTTCAGTGCATCTTATTATTTTTTACATTCTGTTTATTTAATCAACAAACATATATTACACTTGTTAAATAATACTTAACGTTAAAAATCTTATTATTTTACTCGCTCGCCTCGTGCGTCTTTTTGTTCATAGAAAAAGTCCGATTTTGGGTGTCTCGCTCATGGTGCCAATGGGACACGTTCCGCTAGTTGGCAGTGGCCCCCCTTTAGGAATAAAATCGCTTGCATGAAACAATCAAACGCAAAGGAAAAATTTTTGAAGAGTTGCTACTGTTGATATAATCAGGACACTTGCTGAATAAATTGCTTAGATGTGTATGTTTCCAATCAACTATTTACTAATTTAAGTACACACAAAATACAAAAGATGGTCAGACAGTTTTAGGACAATAAAGTACAAAGGCACTGCTTATTCCTTGAAGATATAATCCAGCAGAGCTCCCAGAGGAGTAGAGAAGTAGACGAAGTATGTCAAAATGTAGTAACTTATAAGAAACATTCATTTCATTTTGAAATGTATTTCTATCCGAGGATAAACATAAATATTTTTGGGATTTTTGTGCAAGTTAAATATAAAATTGTCGTGTGCAAATTCTTGCATTCCGTAATGCCAAAATAAGATTCCAGCCTAACAACTAAGTATGCATCGACAACTGGACATGTCAGGTGTCATAATATAGTCAAAAGGTTATTATGTAGAATATTTTCCATCACCTCGGATTGAGGATCGCAGATTATTAATTAATTACATTTGTATTCTTATTATTTTATAGTATAGTTATTATTATTCATGTTAATTATCGAGTCTATATATTTATCTACATATTCCATCGAAAATATATAAAACACTGAAAATCTTGTCACTAACACCTAACTACAGAATAAAGGCTAATATAGACACCGCGTTTTTTGTAATAAATCTAATAAACGCAACTAAAATGTAAGTAGTAGGTAAACAGTAATATCTTAGGTTTTCGCGATCACTACACATTATAATAAAACGACTATTAACGTGCGACCTCCTGCGACCACGAACGCTGCAAAGTGTTCGTAACGTCAGGAAAAACAAGAACCAATAATACACGCGATTAATCCGGTTAAAAGTTGTTTTATTGTAGTAGGTAAATAGTTGTAAGGCTTCTTGTTAAGTAGGTGTTATATTATTTTTTGAATAATAACTTTCGTGAGACATATATCAATTATAGTTCACCGGTTACTACTCACGTGCGTTTTTCGGGATTGCCCGACTAGTTTCGAACTCAAACAGAGCCCTTAATCATGAGCCGAGTCCGCGGCGATGTCGCAAGTCAAGTTCGTAACTAGTCAGGTCGCCAGATGGCCCGCTATTCATATAATTAATATTGATATAGGTAATATTCTTTCTTACTTACTAAGGAAAAAGTCCTCATACTGGTTTATGGTAAACTTGTTTATGGACCAGTACAGACACCGTGTTTTTGTACAAGTAAAATGCATCTAAAATGTAGGTACCGACTTGCTGGGTTTCTTGTCATACCATATTTCTTTAAAAACAGTTTTTTTGGAGTTACTTGGCGGTTCTTCTCTATAAGATCAATACCTTGGCACCGTGAACCAAGCTTTGACTTTTCATGAGTACCTGTAATCTGGTCTATTTGAAATATTTGAATTTGAATAGGTATCATCCTGCTTTTTTATCATTTCATATGAATGAGAAAGAAAGAAAAAAAATTTTTAAACAGCTCACTCACTGTCACACATACATAAAATCACGCACAAACAAGAAGTAACAGATTAAGTAATATATATATAATTATATTCAATATTCTACAGAATTAAGTATAACTAAAGTTATTATATTAAATGGAAAACAAATACGGTAAATATTCCAGGAGTATTTATCCGGGAGGCGCAGGTTACTCCTGGAGTATTTATTCGGGAGGCGCAGGTTCGAATCCTGATCACGACCGTATTCTTTTTCCATTCAATATAATAACTTTAGAGTTCGCTAAGCATGCGTTAATGCTTTTCAAAGATTTATCTGTTAGTATTACTATTTTCCTCATCCTCTTTGACTTGGTTAGGTATAATTTGGATATAACCGGATCATCCTCACATGCACAGAACAATTGTACCGGTGACAAAGAGACTAGAGGTCATTATCCATTTATCTTGGACCCAGTATCAATATGACCTCACCTTGAACCGCCTTGAACATAATATCAATGAGCTGACGGTGCGAAGTTACAAAACTCAGTTGAAGGTTTGAAAACGTATTTATATATCTATGTTCAGAATATTCCGATAATATGGATGTATACACCGTTCATAATATGACAGACAAAACGGAAATGTGCATTCTAAACAATAAGAAATTGTAGAGAAAAGAAAATATGTCGATCGGTGTTGACAAATTAATAATAAATTTCATTAAAACCACTTTTAACCGGAATAATCGCGTGTATTATTGGTGGCGATATGATGACTTCCAGCTACCACGAACGCTGCAGTGTTCGAAACGGCAGGAAAAACAAAAATCAATAATACACGCGATTAATCCGGTTAAAAGTTGTTTTGTTGTAATAATAAATTATTTTATTTCTGTAAATAACGTAAATCTTTTGAAGACAATTCTTACAAAACAGTTTTATAAAACTAGATGGCGTTGCTATTTTCCATCTGACTCTCTCTAAGTAGAAACACCAAAACAGTCACAGAGGTCTCTCCTTTTTATAAATTTGGGACAGATATGACCTATCGATTTCAATATTTATCGTGATTTGGTAACGAAAATCAAGAATAGTTGCTCTTTTTTAAATGTATGTTTTGCAAGCTATTTAAAATGCAACCGTTATTTTTTTTTCTGTTTTGTCCCTTATTAATTTCTATTTTTCAAAGAAACATTGAAAAAATAATAGACAAGAACGGGGCTTGAACCCGCGACCTTTGACGTTCCGTGTCATCACTCTACCAACTGAGCTACCTTGTCGTGTTCAAACCTATTGAATTTTCAATCCTCTTTGTATACGTCTTAAGGAGACGCCTGGTGATATTTATCTAGTAATCATTACAGATTTACTAAACTCAGCGTTACCACTTTACAGTTGTAAATCGCCGAACAACATCCCAATCCTTTATAAATCATATATAATTATATTTTTTAATACATGTTGAGGCCATGTAATGCCTATATTAATTTCTATTTTTCAAAGAAACATTGAAAAAATAATAGACAAGAACGGGGCTTGAACCCGCGACCTTTGACGTTCCGTGTCATCACTCTACCAACTGAGCTACCTTGTCGTGTTCAAACCTATTGAATTTTCAATCCTCTTTGTATACGTCTTAAGGAGACGCCTGGTGATATTTATCTAGTAATCATTACAGATTTACTAAACTCAGCGTTACCACTTTACAGTTGTAAATCGCCGAACAACATCCCAATCCTTTATAAATCATATATAATTATATTTTTTAATACATGTTGAGGCCATGTAATGCCTATATTAATTTCTATTTTTCAAAGAAACATTGAAAAAATAATAGACAAGAACGGGGCTTGAACCCGCGACCTTTGACGTTCCGTGTCATCACTCTACCAGCTAGCTCAGCAGGTAGCTCAGTTGTTAGAGTGATGACACGGAACGTCAAAGGTCGCGGGTTCAAGCCCCGTTCTTGTCTATTATTTTTTCAATGTTTCTTTGAAAAATAGAAATTAATATAGGCATTACATGGCCTCAACATGTATTAAAAAATATAATTATATATGATTTATAAAGGATTGGGATGTTGTTCGGCGATTTACAACTGTAAAGTGGTAACGCTGAGTTTAGTAAATCTGTAATGATTACTAGATAAATATCACCAGGCGTCTCCTTAAGACGTATACAAAGAGGATTGAAAATTCAATAGGTTTGAACACGACAAGGTAGCTCAGTTGGTAGAGTGATGACACGGAACGTCAAAGGTCGCGGGTTCAAGCCCCGTTCTTGTCTATTATTTTTTCAATGTTTCTTTGAAAAATAGAAATTAATATAGGCATTACATGGCCTCAACATGTATTAAAAAATATAATTATATATGTCCCTTATTAATTTATTTTTTCAACTAGTTCTATTTCTTCTACTTCTTTCTAAGTTTACAAAGCAACTATTTATCACATAATATGTGGCAAAAAAAGTCACCTTGTGTGATAAGAGTTCTTCTATCTGTAAATCAGAGCAAATCCTTATTTAGAAATCAGCAATAAATTAGTAACAAAACCGGTTTTTGTGTCAAGTCTTATCTACTAGAAATACACAAACCG
The DNA here is from genome assembly GCA_935421205.1 of Xylocampa areola. Lineage (NCBI taxonomy): Eukaryota > Metazoa > Arthropoda > Insecta > Lepidoptera > Noctuidae > Xylocampa > Xylocampa areola. The sequence continues at coordinate 15,715,331 of OW285201.1, forward strand.
GTTGTTGTATCAACAAATTAAATAATATGTTTGAATAGTATACCTAATAATAATTGGATATTCATGATGGAGCAGATAATTGCAAAAGTATTTTTAATAATATAGACATTCTAGAAACGATACACGAGCAGGGTATTAGTAATTTATTTTATAAAGTTCTTTCTAAGTTAAATATATAAATTTTGCAATTATGTATCCTGGGTCATGGTTGTAATCCAGCTGGTCATTTTAGTCACAGAATTAATAAAAATACTGATATACTGATTCGAGTTTATCGCAGAATAAGTCTTAACAACAAAATTAATTATTATTAGGTATTACCTAGAGATATGTGATTTAATGTCAAACATTTTCGAATTTATAATAATACTAAGGATTTTAATGGATCGGTCGTTTTTTGCAATGGTTATGTTCTCACGAGCCCATAAACAGTTAAACCTGAATAAACAGTGAAAGGAAATAAAAATACTCTATGAGGGTTTCATCATGTCTAGCCTAACTTCTTTTTTACGGCTTTGATTGTATTAGCTACTAAGTATATTAATCAAAGCCTACGTTGACGTTACATTCCGTATCTAAGACAGTCTAATAAAAATACTTTAATAGATACATATTTACATAAATAACTTGAAATTGTATAATTTATGCGGATACTTAAGTATTTCGAAATAGAGTTTACGACGTGTGTCCAATATAAAATAATATCATGTTCGGTAAATGCTATCAGTCGTTAGTGGGTCGAGTTAGTGCGACAAGTTCGTTAAAGTTAAATTTATACCGGTTTCAATGGTTAAAAAAATATAATAATGTGATTAGTGCGGTCTCGTAGGTCGTTGTTTTGCGTAAACGGTTTTGTTAATTAATAGTAATGTGTCAATGATTAACAGTAATTATTGGGAAGATATGTGTGGAGTTTGAAAGATAGAGTGAGGATCAGCGTGATAAGGGAATGTCGTGGAGTGAAAGAGGGTGTATTGGCAAGGATTGACAAACGTATGCTACTTAAATAATTATGGTTTGGAGATGTAGAAAGAATGAATCAAAGGTGATTGACAAAACAAGTATATGGGGCGAGTGTGGATAAAAGGAGGAGTCGGGACAGGCCGACCTTGATGAATGTACCGCAATAAAGTTGCGGACGTTCTTTAAAAAGGACAGGTTAAGAACAACCAGCATTCGTAAAAAGTTAGTAAACATAGATAAAGCAAAACAGGTGTCAGAATCGTCAATGAAGTGGAAATCGATATGTATCTGTCATGTTGAGTCCCCAGAAATTATGATAGTATTCTTGTGATTGGTATAAGTCTATGTTATTTATAGCCTTATTCAATCTAGGAAGACGAGCCCCACCAATTTGTCTAATCGATTACAGATAGTCTAGCCCTACTCTTTATTTAAGTCAAGTAAAATTTGTAGCGACAAAACGTTCAATTTACAATAACGCGCCCCACTCTTTAGGTCACTCCAGATAGTTCAATCAGCGTTATTCGATTTTCAGTATGAAAAGTCTCAGTAAAAGCATGGCGTTTGGAATTGTGCCCGATTGTTAGGCTTACTACTTAATACATGGCGTCAATGAAATGTTGGGGGGACACTAACTAACTTACACCTCTGTCTTAGCTGTTAAGGTATACAGGTATGATGCTATGTAAGTAGACTGCCTCGTTGGTCTAGTGGTCGCAAGCGCGGCTGCTGAGCGTGAGGTCCTGGGTTCGATTCCCAGGTCGGGCAAAGTGTTATTGAATTTTTCTGTTAGGAAATTCTCAGTAGCAGTCCGGAGTCAGGAAGTTGGTGGTGTGACACCCCCGTGCTTCGGAGAGCACGTAAAGCCGTCGATCCTGCGCCTGATCTCTCTCTGGTCGTGTCTGATTTCCGTCCCATCGGAATATGAGAGTGAAGGAAGAGGGAGTGCAACTGTGTTTGCGCATAAACTTGTGCACTATAAAATCTCCAGCGTACTTGGCTAATCTCCGTGGAGATAGGCCGCCGTGACCGAAATACGGTCGGAACCAGCCGGGTCACTTCAGGTATTTGAGAGGAACCATCGCTATTTGCGATAGTTACGTAGTAGAAACTCCGACCGATAGACAACATTCCGATTGTCCTATAAACTAGGTAGATATAGAGATGACTTATTATAATTTGTCTTATTCTTCTAGCATAAAGTTTATTTAATTGGTTTGGCTTTCGTGCATATTATTGATTTATGATTTAGGGAGCTTTTGATCTGTATTTATTAAAAGAGTAGTGTGCTTAAAAATTTAAATGTACGTACCAAAGCAGAAATTAATTTAAATGTAGTAGGTACTTCTATATACTATCCAATTCATAATAAAAAATATATTAAATATTGTACATTGGTACCCAAATCAAAGTCAAAGTCAAAGCATTTATTTCAATTAGACCGTTTACAGGCACTTTTGAATTGTCAAAAAAATAAACTAGTTGCCACGTTCCAAAGTGTAGATTCCTGTGGAGAAGAACGGGCAAGAAACTCCACGGTTACTCTTTTTTAACCGACTTCAAAAAAAGAGGAGGTTTCTCAATTCGACAGTATATTTTTTTTTTTTTTTTTTATGTGTGTTCGGGGATAACTTCGTCGTTTATGAACCGATTTTGATAATTATTTTTTTGTTGGAAAGAAGATATCTCAACGGTGGTACCATGATAGGGAAACCAGGATCTGATGATGGCATCTCTGAGAAATTAAGGAAAACCTTCGAAAATCGTAGGGGCGACTAGTGCATTTGTTAATTTTTTCATTAAGTATTTTAAAGCACTACTATTTAATGAAGGTGTGGAGTCGATCTGATGATGGAGCTGAAAGACAGTCGAGGGAACTCTACAAAGATTTACAGCAATTACCTGGTGTTTGGGCTTGATTAATTTGTATTGATGAGAACTTTACACCTAGATGGGTTGTGACTGTCATTAGGGGTCTGATGATGAAGACGACAGTCAAGGGAACTCCTCAACGTTTTACAGTAGCTACCATGTTTTGTTATGTATGTCCGTCGATATCTTTGTTTGAAAGAGTAGTCCCCAGAGGTGGTCCCATTTAAATTTAGTAAAGATCTGATGAAGACCTTCGAACTTAGACAATGGAACTCTTCAATGAATTACAGCAAATCACTCTCAATTGCTGTAATCGCATGTTCATGTATAGTTCATGCCACTAATACATGCATAGCATCATGCCTGTATTGCCCGATGGGGTAGGCAGAAGTTTCCAATGTTGTACACAAACATTTCACCGATGCAGTAATTAAGTGCTAGCGGCTTTCGAAAGCCTACCCATATTATTAAATTACTAAATTAATTAATTTATGAAGTATACAAACTTATATATGACCTATACAATATATATATATATATATTACACTTAAAACTAAAAAGACTAAAATAAATTAATTTTAAACAAAAAATGAAAACCGCCTTCAAAAATCTACTACACTAAAAAGTTCAAAATAATATCAAAATTTGCTTATAATAAAATTATTTTAAAAGAACAATATATAATAATAATCTGTTAATTTTGGAGTCGGTGCCTGATGTATATGATGATGTGGGGTTTACAACCAGATACAAAGGCCGGTAACATAACCACAGCACAACGAACATAAGTGACTAACAAGAGGAAAACAATAACCCTCTCCCAGTACAGGCACCGACTCCAAAATTAACAGATTATTATTATATATTGTTCTTTTAAAATGATTTTATTATAAGCAAATTTTGATATTATTTTGAACTTTTTAGTGTAGTAGATTTTTGAAGGCGGTTTTCATTTTTTGTTTAAAATTAATTTTCATCAAACAATTACAATATTTTGGTTACATTGTATTTATAATATAGAAATCATATGTGAGAACAATGTAATATGAAGTCTATAGAGTCTAGTTACAATTCAAAACTTTGCCATGACAGTTTAGAGATGACCAGCCCCAACCAACGGCGCCCGTTCACGAACATGACGCCAGCGTCAGCATCACTAAACTCGACCATATTGTAGGGAATCTAATGACCCAACACAAACGCCACCGTCAGCGGGACACTTGAGTGAGCATGACATACTCTAGCTGCCAGACAATAATCAAATATGTATAATATATTCATGTAGAATATGTAAATGATTACATGGTACTCACATTTACAGTATAATAAAAATGAAATGCTAAATTATTAGACAAACGTATTTTTAAATATTATTAAATTTAGGACTGAACAAGACAAAAAAATTGTCCATCAAAATTATATAACAATGTCAAAAAACAAAATAACTACATTCTAAGAGACAGTACGTCGAAGTGATGTTGTTTGTAACATTGATTTGTTAGTCAGAGTGCTTGTGGAGCAGGACCAGCAGTAAGCCAAGCATTTTTGTCATCAATATAATCTCCTAATGTATAGTATGCTTGCTTGCATAATGAGCGTTTTATATGAGTTTTAAATTTCTTTTCATTTAGTTGTAGTATGTCAGAGGGAATCTTATTGTAACATTTTACACCGTACCCCATAAATGATGTGTGTACCTTAGACAATCTAAATCGTGGCTGTACAATTTTGTTTTTATTTCTGGTGTTGTAATTATGTCTATCACATAATTTATCAAACTGATCTAGATTTTTTCTTACATACATAATATTTTCATATATATATTGACAAGGCACGGTCATAATATTAATCTCCTTAAACAGATCCCTAAGAGATTCGAGACGACGTAGATTATTAGTATTATTAGTATTAAATTTTAGAATTCAGTCTCTTGAGAATAGATATGATTCATTAACTTTTGGTATAATGTGTGTTAAATTACATGGCTAGCAACAAGAAGATATTATAAGTAGATTGCTATTGTGTAATCCATAAAATAAATGCCAAAATTTAAGCGAAAACTGCTTTTTATACGATGCCTGATCATAAATTTCCGTTTTTAGAATTTATGTCTGTGTTTTAATAAAACAACTTTTAACCGGATTAATCACGTGTATTATTGTTTTTTTCTCTCTCGGTAATCTAAGATATTTTTATGTCTGGTAGTATGTCTCTAATAGGCTCCGAAAAGAAATATTAAAATAAAAATAATTAATTATTTGCCCACACCACATTTATCATTTATCTCAAATACCTGTAGTCCCCGAGGGGTAGGCAGAGGTGTACTGTACACAATGTACACCGAAATTTCAAATTTTATACTTTGTAATATATTATTATGTATATTATATATTGTAATGTATGAAATTAATAGCCTTTTAGCTTGACACCTGTATTCCCCGAAATGCAAGGCAGAGCTACACTTGTACACCCACATTTCACCAATGCTGTTATTAACTCTTCACAAACATGTGGTGAGCCTATTGCCATCAACTGGGCACAATTTGAAACTCTGGGATGCTACTGAAAATTTTCGAAATCCAAATTACTTTTATCCGATCTGGGAATCAAACCCAGAACCTCGTGCTTAGTAGTCGCGCTCGGGTCGTCTTGACCAACGAAGCAGTCTCTTAAATAGTATAATCTCAAATAGTAGTTAATTAACTAACAAAACTAAGTTATATTAACCGGAAGAGTCGAGAGTTGTGAGTTGAACTCGACTCGTTTATGTGAACTTTCCCTTTAGTCCTATGTCCGATGTTTAATTACAGTTTAGATTAATGCGTATGAAGTAGTAGCGCTTTCCTCTCTGATGGAAGGTAGAGAATACTGTAGTCTTATTCTGAACCATTCGAAAACTTTTCCGTATCGGAACGGAAACTTAGATTACTGCTATAGAAAATTAAAAAAATATCATTCTAATGTGCATGCTTTATCAATTTCATATTTTTTTAATAGCGCTTAGAGGTTCTGATCGGAAACTTTCCGTACGGATTCGAAAACGCCAGTTTACAACGTTTAAGAATCGGGGCCCTGGTAAACCATGACTATTTCTTGTATCTAAATAATTACCATTTATTGAAAATGTGTAATACCTACCTACGACTATTTTGTGTGACTTAGTTTGTGACAGAATAAATATATGTACCTACTGCGTCAAAATTTTATGTCCATGCCTTGGACATCAACTTATTTATGTAAAAAACAATAAATACTCGTGCAAGGTTAGCTAATAGAAACATGATTAACTCATAAAGTTAAATAAGTGTAGGTAGTTAGATACCAAGGTTTCCGATACAGACCTTGGATTTCCTTTATCACAGAAATTGAATAAATTTATATTTTCATCGTTATTATTCACTATTGTCAAGTTAACCAGGAAAATCTAGGTTGTTTGCATATATAGAATATCAGCTGATCCGGTAATTTTGCAGACTTATTATTTTTTATTGTAGGTACGTAATATACTTACTACGTTCTTCTTGAGCAAGTACAGGTTAACTACAGGTTTGTTCAATTTAATTCTTACGTTACAATGAATTGGTATATTATTTTGATTTCGGATAGTCTTAAACAAGGCCCTAATTTATTAGGTAACTTCCTTGTAATGGGTCATGTGTAACTGATAAGGACTAATTTATACAATAATTTTAAATTATTCACGATTTTATATAAAAAAATTGTGAGCATCGTTAGAATACTTACATTGTCTCGGGTAACATAAACTACTAAGATTAAAAAAAAGTATTATAGTGGCTTCGATACAAAAAAAAGTATTATAGTGGCTTTGATACGAAAAAATTATATCAGCGTGCTTTTTATTTATTTTTTATTAATTTCGTCTTGTTTACTTATCCTTATAGGGCTTTATGGCCCGTTGTAAACTATGGTCCCTTGGCGCTGTCTGCCTGTATGTAGGTGACCGATAGGAGCATATTATCTAAGTAAATGTCTCTGTGCTTCGGAGGGCACGTTAAGCAGCCCGTGTATTAATAGCAGTGGCTGCGGCAAGTCGAAGGCCTACGGATGGCTTGAACAAGTTTAACTCAAGGTTGTCCTAACTCCTATTTTTTTTTTTTGACGTGGCCTCTTGCCTTGATCTGCGTAACCAAACACATAAGTCCTAATCCCATACGAAAGAAAAAGAAGAAATACGCTGTCTAGAAAATAATAATAACGTTCTAGTAAAATTGTATTTCTTCGCTCAAGAAATAAAAACATTAAATGATTTACTGTACATGTATTTGATCCAGCTGTAAACCGTTACGCAAACGATGTGATCATGTGACGCAATTTTTTAACTGATGATACAAAGTAATTTTATATAGTAAATATTTTCTATCTCTAATCTAACCTTGTATCTCGATAAATGAATTCTAAATTATTATGTTGTTAGCCTATATAAATTACATTATAATTTTAAATTATATCTTTTTTTAAACATAAACTGTGGATCTGCATCCGTGCCATATTTAAGGAGGTAACTATACCGCTTATATTAATCACATGTCTATAAAAAATCAATACCAAAAAAATTACTAATGATATTTGTAAACACTGAGTGGGTACCATCAAACACTAGACGATACTGCGGCAGACCAAAGCGAAGATGGAGAGATGAGCTTGACTCCTACAGAAAGGACTGGGTCTCATTTTCTAGCCACTAGTTAAAGGGAAAGGACGGTCTTTGCCTTGGGGCTGTCCATTAACGTGATATTTGAAAGAGGGGGGGAGGGGGTTTGGCAAAAATCACGAAATATAACATTCATATCCATTTATCAAGGATGTCAAGACAAATATGGTCCTCTTTGCTGATGATACATCCCTTATATTCAAAGTAAATAGAAAGGATGGGGATCAGATTGAACTCAATAATACACTTATTAAAGTATCTAATTGGTTTTCTGCTAATAACCTTCTTCTTAACCCGAATAAGACCAAATGCATTAGGTTCTCCGTACCAAACGTACCCTATATAAATTCAAATATAAAACTTGATGGTAGGGTGTTAGATTTGGTTCCGTCAACTGTTTTCTTAGGCGTTTCAGTAGACTCCAAACTGCAATGGGGTTCTCATATAGAGTCACTTGCAGGCAAACTCAGCTCTGCTGCTTTCGCTGTTAGAAAAATAAGACAGATGACAGATGTAGCAACGGCTAGACTAGTATATTTTGCTTATTTTCACAGTATTATGTCCTATGGCATCATACTGTGGGGTTCGGCTGCTGACGTTGAGACTATTTTTATATTACAAAAAAGAGCAGTCCGAGCTATTTATAATCTTGGCTGTCGTGAGTCATTACGTGAATTGTTTAAGGAAATAAATATACTTACCTTGCCATCATTGTACATATTCAGTAATATCATGTACATTCGCAAAAATATTGCCCATTTTAATAAGAAGAGTGACAACCACAATTTAAACAATCGTAATAAGCACCAGCTTATAGTCCCCGGTTTTAGGCTTAGGAAGACTAGCAAATCATTTATGGGTAACAGTATTCGATTCTACAATAAGATCCCATCTAATATTACAGATCTTCCAGATGATAAGTTTAAGGTAGTGATCAAACGCATTTTAATATCTAAAGCATATTATAGTATTAAACATTACATTGAGGATAAGGATGTTTGGCGCACGATCCCCTCCTGCACACAGCGACCCACTGGCACTGTCTAATTTATTTCATGTATGAATGTAACCTCAACAGATTACTTTTGTAATTACTAGTTTTTATTTTTATACAATTAATTTTATTGACGTAGTACAATTATTCTAATTGTATTTTTTTTTTGACACTTGTTTGTTTATGTAAATTTACATATCCATTATCTAACCGCTAGTATTCCTACTAGTTTTAAATTTATATTAACATTTCTTTGTAAAATGTGAGCATTATGTGGACATTAATGTTTTTTTTAATCTCATGTTACGTACATATTGCCCATTGTCAGGCATTATGAGTTTGTCATGCTCACTAAAATGTCCTGCTGATGGTGGCGTTGTACATCGGGTCGTCGAGTTCCCTACAAAATGGTTGAGCTAAGCGAGGCTGATGTGCGCGTCATGCTCGTGAACGGGTGCTGTCTGTCGGGACTGGTCAGCTCTTAACTGCTTTGGCAATCATTTTAAAAGGCTATATAAGTTATTGCTTCTAGCGCTTTCCTTTATTATTTTGCTCATTAACCTGCATTATTCTCACATTACCTTATTTATTGTTATACCAATTTATTTTAAAAGAGTGTCTATGGAGTTTCTTGCCGGCTCTTCTCCATAAGATCAACGCCTTGGAACCGTGCACCTAGCTTTGACTTTTCATAAGTGCTTGTAATATGGCCTATTTGAAATAAAAATCTTTTGACTTTGACTTTGACTTTGAACAAGGGGGAGGGGGGTTTATTAAGATATCACATGGATTTATTTTCTGTATTAAAAGATAATATTCTAAAGATTTTTTGTAGGTATTTTAGTACCTACCAAAAATACATGTGATTTTGGATGGGGGTGGAGAGTTAGTCATAAACCTCACCACGTATCACCGAGGGGGAACGGGGGGAAAACACATCACTTGATTAAGGCCCCCCTTGCAGGGGTACAATATAGGCTAGATAGATAGATTTGTAAACAAAACATGTGACAGCCCGTGCAAAACCACAAAAAAATAAGCATAGGAAATACACTGACTAGTTACCTTAAACAGTTTTCTTCGAGTTCTAAGCTGATAACTTAGTAGTTTGTCCATCTAAATTTCTAACTGCATGTCTGCAAATACCTCAGTGACAGTCAGTCGAACCATAGCAAAGACTCTACTTATTGTCATTCCATATCTCGAGAAGTGTCATGTCAACCACAAACTTTAACTAATTACCAACTAATGAGTAGGTAACTCTTAATTACTGTCATTTTACGGTATTTTAGGCCCATAGCTTACTACAAATTGTTCTGTTTTAGTAGTTCTTAGTTAGCATTTAAACAAACAGTAATTCCACAATAAAAAAAAAACGTAAAATTGTGATAACTGTTCGTGAGCGTACAGCCATTACTTTGTGTTGTGAACAAGTACTTAATGCATTAAAGTGTAAAGCGACTTTGTTATTTGTTTAATTGAACAATGAAGACTTGACAGTGCGTGACGCGTGAATTACCGTTAAATATATGACATAATTGCGACGCCAGGCGAATTCAAATCGGTTCCAATTTTTTCAAATTTGTGTAAACGTTTTGACGGGAAAACAAAATACTAATGTATTAAAGTAACTCGCGTTAGCTTTGAACAGAACGTAAAGGATAAAGGTGTAACCATGAAAATAGTTTATGAATTCAAACCGTAGCCTGAATACGGAACTACCGTAACATTAAACTAGTGCACGCTGTGTAATCATACATCGCACACTTGACTGATTCAACTGTTCCCAGCCACAGTGAACACTTCAATTTTAGTTTAAAACTCAATATTAGTACAAAGATTAGTTATCACATAAGTGTGTACATAAAACATCTGTGGTATGATGTAATTATTTGATAAACACATCGTTTAAGCGTTATCACTGACTTTGTTGATATTCTGGATTCGCAGTCGCTCTATTTACTTGAAATAGAACCGATAATAATCGTACTAGTACAGTTGAATCATGAAATGTGTCATGCTTAGAGTGAAAGTGCTGTTTAAGAGGGTATTAAAAGTGATACGACGAAATGGATCCCGATCCAAGGTCGAGGAAACGAAACAGGTAATGTTTATTCTTATATGGTACACTAAATACGGTAAAACATAAATACAATTATAACGGATACTGATAAATCTTTATCCACAAAAAATATAACTTTAATTATAACGGACTTAAAGATTTTGTATTATTCCTCTGTTAGTAATTATATTATACGTAAGAAATTCAGATATGAATCTTACGATATTGAAAATAAACTGGACGTACCTATATTTTTTATTTATTGGAAAGATAAAATAATGTCACAAAATACGTGACTTGCTTATTTAGATAAATACATTTATTTTGGTACATACGAATACTGAAATACTATAATGAGTAGATCATATTGAAATACAATCATAATTAGACCAATTTTAGTCCCACGTAGAAGTTTTGCAGAACGGTACGTATGTTCTTTTATCGCAAGAACTCGGGAAGTTTCTCTGCTAGTCATTCTTTGTTACGCTACTTTGTACCTACTTCAGATGATAAAAAAGCACAACTGTAACCAGAGCTTTTTATTACTAGGAATTAAGTGATAAACTAAAACACTTAATAAAAACAATATGTGGTTATATTTCGTCTCTGCCTCGTGGGTCGAGTGGTCCGAAACGCAACTGCTGAGCATGGGGTCCTGGGTTCGATTCCCAGCTCGGGCAAAGTGATATTGTTCTGTTAGGAAATTCTCAGTAGCAGCCCGGAGTATTGAATTGTGCCCGGTAGAAGGTACCTAATAGGCTCACCACTTACTACATGGGACTTAATAACAGCATTGGTGAAAGTTGGGTGTACAATTGTATACGTCTCCGCCTACCCCTTCGGGGAATACAGGCGTGATGCTATGTATGTATTTCGTCTTTCGGGGTAGCTCACCATTATACTAATGACTATACGCTTAACTGAAGACTAACTTTCGTGAATCATATTTATGTTTATAGGGCAGGTATATACGTCAGTAGGTTATGGTGCTAGTTACGAACTCGATAAGAGCCCTTAACCATGAAGCGGTGACTCGGTGTGTCTCGATCCGAACGGTATTTTAGCGGTGGTGCGAATTGGCACCACCGATAAAATACATGTGATTAGACACAACCGGGAACAGGGCAATAGGAAAAAAAGTGATCGATAATCGATTATTATTATACACCATAAACAACATTCGCGGCATCCTTTCTCAAAAATTGTTTCTACCTATGTCCGCTATAGAGTTTGAAACCATCCAACCGATGTGCTCCAAACAGGTTTCATTAGAAAGGCAATAATGCAAATATGCTATTAGACCACTAAAATAATGAAAAAAAAACCTAGTAGCACACATTGTTTATCGTTTCGATGTCCGCTAGTCTCTAGTAAACTCGTAAACAGACCTAAACAAATTGCATAAATTTTTATCATATTTATAAAAGTCCTGTTTCTGCTACGTACATTCGCCAGTCTTACAACAATAATTCCAAATAAATACCAAATTTATTTCATCGTGACGTAATAACTTGTATGTAGTACGTCGTCAGTTATTATATATCCTTAGTTAATTTCAGTCATCACTGACTTACGGTAAAGAAAAACACTGTACTGTGAGGAAATTATAGATGAATGGAATTAATGAATTCCTACCCATAAAAAAAACATAATATTAAATAATAACAACATAGAATCGTAGCAGCCTAATGCAGCGTAGTGGCCTTCTCTAGTTTCTGCGTACCCCGTATGGGAAAAACGCGTGAGTGTACTAATCTATACGTATTATGCCTATGAGTAATAACAACATCAACAACAACAATTATCTCTTACTTTCAGGTGAAACAGCAGAACACGATGTCAATGATACTGGATGCCATCGATCTTGAGCGGGAGTATTCACCAAGTCGGTGGTCGCCGAGGTTCCCCACACCCACCGAGGTTCTACAGCACCACGTCAAACATGTCACAGCAGGTATATAATATATATATACTATTATAACTCGAGTCATCAGTGATGAGTCAGTTGGCCCAGTGGAAGAGATCGGCTACTGCGTCGCGTCATTTGTATGATCTACAGATAATTGTTACGGCCCTGGGTGATATTTGTAATTAATGCGCCCACTATAACTTAGGAGGAATACTTTGTGGGAGAAGATTAATATAAAAAAAAACACTAATTACTAATATCTTAGGTTTTCGCGATCACTACACATTATAATAAAAACTTTTCTCCTGCTCCTACTGTCCTCCTGCGACTACGAACGCTGCAAAGTGTTCGAAACGTCAGGAAAAACAAAAACCAATAATACAAACGATTATTCCGGTCAAAAGTTGTTTTATTATAACACAAATTACTACTTAAAAATACTTTAAATAAAATTGAGAAAAGATATTCATAAAGCACTTTCAGAAATTGTATTAGTCCATATCCTAATATATTTTTTTCAATGAATCAAGAACCGCTTTCCATGTAATGGTGTAAACAATACATATAAATACGATCGCAGCAATCGCCTTTGCTGTTAGTTATTGAAGAGTTCCATTGTCTATCTCCGGAGATCTTCATCAGATCCTTAAATATTAGGAACTAACTGTGCCCCGCAAACGCTGTTCTGCCATATAAATTTTCTAAGGGTACCACCCTTATCACCAAGGGGTATAAAAATTAGCCTACAATCTCAGACCTACCAAATATACTCGTACACAAAAAATGACATAAAAATCGGTCAAGCCGTTTCGGCGAAGTTCGATAATTCACTGTGACACGAAATTTTTATATATTAGACAAGATAGATATACCAAAACCTTCCCTGAAAAATATATATTTAAATAACGACAACTCCATCCAAATCGAATGAGTCGTTTTTGGGAAAATTGCGGACATACGGGTCGAATACAGAACCTCCTTTTTTGAAGTCGTTTTAAAATGATATTTTTGTTGCAGCAAGTGACGATGCGACGAATAATATTCCCCACAAACTGGAGATAGAGTACGGATCTACGCCTGGACAGAAGCTCGACATACTCGGAACTGACCTACCAAACGGTAAGGTTCTTCATATTATTGAAAACCTTCTCTTTAAAAGACTAGAAGAATTAATAGGGTATTTATTTTTTGCCTGTCTCATACCGAATTATTTAAGGAAAATATTTATCTACAAATAATTTAATTAATAAGATTTTTCGGCGCGTTGTTCGGTTTTTTATCTTTCAAGTTTAGCTTGCAACCGCAATTTTGATATCAGCACCATTTACATAATTTATGATAGTACTTCCTTTATTAGTTCACTGTGACAGCAAAGCAATTTTTGTGGTAAAAATTATATCGTATTTCAGTCTATCATAGCTGTAACGTTATTAAGATTCAATTAGTTTTGGCGTCATTGAGTCACAAACATCCATCCATCTATTTGTCACGAAAGTGGGATAAGGAAGTTTTAAAAAAGGGGCTTTAATTTGTCTTTCTTTAAGAGCTTTTCTAAGATCCGCTTTTCTATGTCAATACAATAAAGTCGTCGCGTTTTTTAGTAAAAGGTTGTAGTAGTTGGACAATACCATATTTATATACCTACCTAGCTTAAGACAGCTGCTACTGAGAATTTCCTGACAGAAAAACCCAAGAACCCATGAGAACCGGAAATCAGCCTCTCGGTTAGCAACCATGCTTGCAAGAAATAGTCTACGAGCTTCGCAGCTCCGAGATAAATTTTTTGTGTAAAAAATTAACATTTGGAAATGGATCTATATTCCACAAAACATATTGAGCACTAGTTCGCAGAAAAGGTCCCCCGACTTACTAATTCACTTTATTTGAGAACTAGCTATTCCCCGCGGTTCAACTGGCAGTGGCTTTTTTACTTTTTGCTCGGCTCCTGAGGGTCGTAGCGTGATGTTAATACGCTTTAACCTTCCTCAAGAATTGAGTTAACAAAAGCAAAAAGAATTTTTCAAATCAGACTGGTAATTTCAGAGATTAGCCCGTTCAAACAAACAAACTCTTAGACTTTTTTATATTAGTACAGATTTAATGCCTACCCAATTTCGTTGGGTTAGTATATAAAGGTCATACAGTAATTTGGTCATAGATATCTCGGTTACATACATTGAATTAAATTTGGTCAAATAGATGACGTTTATGTAGTTGTAATAAATATTATCTGAATAAAAAAAAGGTCACAGGTTTTTGTATAATTCAAACATTCAGGTTATCTGTGTTACAACATAAGTCAGATATTGATATATGTAGGTAACATAAAACATAGCATCATGCCTGTAATCCCTGAAGGAGTAGCCAGAGGTGCACACAGCTATACGCCCACATATCAGAAATGCTGTTATTAGGACCCATGTAATAGGTAGCCTATTGCCATCTACCAGGCACAATTCCAAACTCCGCGCTACTACTGAGAATTCTTCACAGAAAAACCCAATACCTAACACTTTGCACGACCTGAGAATCGAACCCAGGACCTCATACTCAGCAGTCGCGCTTGGGACCATAGAGGCAGTTTATCTAGTTGTAAAAACGATTATTACTAGTAAAATAAACGAGTATTAATAGTAAAAAGAAATGTAATCATATTTATCGTATTCGGGGTTCTCCGGGACGGGGGCCGCGGTGATCAGGGTACTCAGGGAATAACCCTTAACATGTATATGTGTGTCCTATCCTATATCAAAACATCACGCCTATCCCCGATGGGCTAGGCAAAGCAATACTTACTGTTCAACACCCACATTTCACTTTCCCACCCAATTTCCCAACCACATTCGGTTGCTGCAGAAAATTTTCAAATAGGAAACCTCAATACACTGCCGGACCCAAGCATCGAACTCAGAACTTCACGCTCAGTAGCCGTACTTGCGGTCACTAGACCAACGAGGCAGTTTAACTATCACAGTATATAGTTATACATAGATCGTGAAATTTTGTTTGTTTTCAATACAACAGAAGATAAATATTGAAAAGTCAAATAGCCATCCAGCCGCATTTAATATTGTTTTAATTAAGTTAATGTGCAAATATTATAGAGTAAATTATAATTTGGGCACTGCAGCGCTGAAACTTCATTTGCATTTTTCAATAGATAATACTGGACTTTCATAGATACTTTAATAACGTCTGCACAAATTATAATGCTCCTGTGTTTTAGAACGAATCACGCTCAGTTTAGACTGTGTAATATACCTAATGCATCCTCCTAATGTTATAAATGTGAAAGGTTGTGAGGATGGATGGATGGAAGGATGTTTGTTACTCTTTCACGCAATAACTACTGAACGGATTTGGATGAAATTTGGCGCAAAGATAGTTTATAACCTGTATTGACACCTGGTGTACTTTTTTATCTCGGCTGGAATCAATTCTGAAGTCCACGTAGACGAAGTCGCGGGTAGAAGCTATACATAATATATCTACATAAACGTACACTTTTTTCAATTATTAAGTAAAACGGTTATGATAAATTTTATGAATGATAAGCTGTTGTGTGTTGTACTTGAATGTTGGTTGTGACCAAAAATATATAAGAGTAGAGTAAATGCGTTCATTGCGAAGTATGTGTGGTGTAACTATGAATTATAGATTAAGGAATGATGTGATAAACCAACGCTGGGGTTTAAAAGAACTGACAAGAAATTAAATAAGTATGCTTAGATGGTTTGGCCATGTTTAAAGGATGAATGAAAGGCGATTATCAAAAAGTCATCTACAAGGCAAGTTTAAATGCTGAAAAGACACGCTCTAGAAATCTAGAAAGACATAGATACACTAACCTCATTGGTGATCTCCATATCTCTGACCTTAACAAGATGCAATGAATGTGGACGAACTAAAAGGAGTATGTAAAGATCGTAGCAGATGGCGTTCTGTAGTTACTGCCTACCAACATGCGGAAAAGGCGTCAGTTTATGTTATCCAATTAATCTATGTGCTCACGTTTCTAACTAAACGTAAAGGAAAATAAAGTATTAATTGTAATATGAGATTTTCCATAAAGATCTATTGGTACAGTAAAGTATACCCACTTTTTTTTTTAAATAGTACTAAGTTATTCTTTAAACAGGAAAAGGAAATTATTTAGTATTGATATCTTAACGACTTAGTAACTTCCGTACCGTAATTTGTGAGGGCATATTAATAACAATACTATAAATGTTAAATGGTATCAATGAGGACATAATTCAATTAGTTATATTTAGTTATTGAAGGTGTCGGACTGCTGTGTAATTAAGTACCAGGAACAGAGTCTATTTAGGTGCCGGGGTCGAAGTCCTCATGAATTTCCTCTGCCTTGGGGAAGTCGGAGCGGCCTGTCACACTCTTACTGACTAAAACCACACCAGTGTTGCCTCGCACACTTAACTCAGAGGCCATAGGAGCGGATGCGTCTTCCATAGCCCCGAGTTGCCGACCCGCCCTATACGGGCTCCGTGCAATGAATGGGGGTAATGTTCACCCCGTGACGTAAGTACCGGCACCGGATCCCCAAGTCCAGCGCCCCTGAACTCATTTAGGTATGTACCTACCTTAACAGGTTCCCTGTCCACGGAGCAGACATAATATTTAACCAATTTGTACCATATATTGTAGGTAGGTACACTGGACAGTAACTAGCTTCAAGTGTGTTTAATTCAATTCAAACTATTTATAGTTTTTTTTTTTTGTAGAAGTAAAAGCGGTTGTGAGCAGGATTTGAGCAAACGCCTTCCGGATAAATACTCCAGGCGCTCTGCCAAGTGAGCTATCCCGACCTCTGCTAACTATACCGAATTCTTCTTCCATATTTCAATACGTTCTTAAGGTGACGCTACGCGGTACGACGGTACAACGGTAATCGCTATTTGTTCAGTCCCTCTACGGCGACGTCATCGCTATCGCTATCTGTTCAGTCTGGTGACTGAATTGACACGACTAACTTTGCAGTTAATTGAATGTCGTACAGAGACGAATACCTTATTTAATATAGATAAATCTTTTAAACGAATTGTGTTGCGATCTCTAAAGCTATAAATTTTATGGAAATTACTTTTTTGTCAAAAGATACATTTCGGACTCAAATTCGATTTATAGGGGTAGTATGTATACTACCCCTATAAGGTCTCCAAGACAACGATAACTTTATTTACTTGATGTGCACATCAATCCAGTACGCCATTATTTGGCCCACTATTTTATTTAATTATTTATTAACACTTAGGTACAATGGGTGACTTAATGCTTAAGGTATTTTCTACTAGTGAACCTTAGGGTGCTGCAATGTTTTATCAGCTATCGTTTTCAGGTAGCTTTTCGTCTTATCTCATAGTAAACTCTATCAATAAAAAAATCTTAAATTCAAATACTGGCTGATAGATTTCACGGAGTTTGTACGTTTCCGTGGTTATTTGTGTATAGTTCTGACTAACGATTCAATACTCAACATTATGTTTTTCAAATTGTGTAAGTTGTGTCTGTAAATAGTCAGCACATTTTTGCAGTCAGTAGGCAGTTTAAAATTAATTGACATAATTTTTATGAACTTTACTCTAATGGTGCAATAATATGTAAAGCATTGAATATAGAATATTAATAACGCGCACAAAGCGCATAGGTAAATTTATTTAGTTTAATTTAAGTGAAAACTGCGTTGCAGCACTTAAAAAACACTAATTATTTACCTTTATGTTCATACATATCGTTCGAATACTATGCTTATGTCATGCTTATGTCTATATCTATTGCAGAATATACTACGTAATTATAGTAAGTACATTTTTCCAAACAAGTATCAGGATGTTAGCTAGAAAACATGGCATTGAAAAAGTCAAAGCATTGATGCTACCCCATCATAGATCTGATATAAACATATTGCAAAGTATATTTTTGGAAATAAATATTCGACCGTGGCATCGAACATTCAATATTCGACCGCCAATGCAGTACACATGACTCTCGCGTCCGCTATTTAGTAACAAAAGCAGACGTATTGGTACAGTTATGCAATTTCCACACGAATTTCTGTTTGCTAATCAACCGTGAAAACATAAATACTTATAACTGGGAACCATATTACCCATGTTTTATAGTAGCAAGGTTTTGTGACACGTTATAAAACGTGAAACGTGCAACAGATGTGGGACTTACGAGCGTGAACATAAAAATAAACAATAACTGAACGCCGGCCCTGGAATACCTACCTATCTCGGAATGTGTGACACGAAGGCGATACTAATGCAGCGGCAACTTAGGTGGTCTTTCGCAGTGAAGATCCGCGTTTACCCAAAGCTGTCTTGTTTTCTAAGAAGGTATACGGAGCCACGATGGACAGCACCTGCTCTATGAGGACGCGTTCAAAAGACACTTCAATGCTTCACCAAACACGAAAGGGGAAACCGATCTCGATCATACACACATATTTTTTCTGTTGAAATAAATTCGGGTATTTAAAACAAGTTCGGTCTAGCGAGTCATATAAGGGCTTTACGAATTTGATGTTAGGTTGCTGTTATCGAAATTGAGGAGAAGGACTATACATATAGTAGCCAGGTTTAATGGCACGTTATAAAACGTGATACGTGCAACAGATGCGTGACTTACGAGCGTGAACATAAAAATAAACAATAACTGAACGCCGGCCCTGGATTACTTACCTATCTAGTCTGTCACCCCTCGTGAGGATTACTGCCCGAATGTATCATAATCATCCCAAATAAATTGAGATAAGACGTTCCTCATTAGGATGTAAATGAAACGAGGGGTGGGCTTTTTGTCATGTTTCAAATGTTACTCTGTAGGACCCCTATACTTGCATATAGTTATGCGTGTATTAAATACGCCGAGGGCGTTAGAAAGGCTGTCGACAGCTTTGACACAGTGGAGAGCGCCCAAACGAAGGCAGGCAACGAGACAACTATTTATTAGTGAAATGTATAACAATTTATTATACTATATTACGTATACAACTTTGACAGTTTTAAATAGACACCGTTTTGAAGGACGCGGCGCCCGTCAATTTTGTTTGATTTAATAATACAAACCTTGTTGGAGGTCCTTTTTATCTAAGACTATAAAAACTTGAATCTATAGGCTTTTTCTTTCTGGTTTCATAATTTCGGGACTTAATAAATGAATAAATTTTCACAGACAACCAAAAAACGAAATCATTTTATTTCAGTAAAACGATAGGTGATTGCCGAGCGTCGATCAATTAGGCTTTTAATTGACAGTGTCATTAGCAATCCTATTACTAGGACTGCCAAATCATTATCAGTCAATCAGCAATATTACAAATGCTAATGTATTTTGTTATGCATCAAAATTAGTTCAGCATAATCATTGATAACATAATTGCTATTATGCACATTGTATATTACAATAAAAAATCTTTGGTAAAAAAATGTTCCAATAATATAATTTCACAAAAAAAAAATGCCACCATAAGATATTTTGAGGACTTAACAAAAAATAACACATCGACTATCATAGATTTCTAGATCATTTTCCCTATTCCCCAATCAAGAATACATTATATCATGGGTAATAATATGTTGTGACTCGCGAAACTATCTGAAAACGGACGTATGTATCATGACCAGGGATCTATATCTGAACAAGTGACCTGAAAACGTCTACCTATATGAACATCATAATGCGGCTATAAACCTTGTACTACTGTGTTGTATCCTTAGTTCATTTATTAACATACGAAGTAGAAAATACTTTAACGCTTTCACTGTCCAATGAATCACATGTTGTACACGGCGATTGTTTAACTATTGTGTCTGCTTCATGGACAGGGAACGTGTTAAATTAGGATTATTTACAACAGCTCAGTCTCTATTTGTAACGACTTCATTCATAAAACCTTTACTTTATTTCCTTCCAGATTCTCCAATCCTCGTGTATGTTCACGGCGGTTACTGGCAAGAGCTTTCCCGGGAGATATCCCGGTACCCAGCAGGTCCGCTTCACAAGTCAAGGGTCAAGACCATTGTGGTCGGCTATGATCTCTGTCCGACCGTGACCCTCGCAGACATCGTGAGCCAAATACAAAACGCTGCAAGATTCGTATTCGAGTACGCAGAAAAAATGGGCTCCAAGTAAGATAACCCTGCACCTTGATAATTATGACGTAATGGCCCGAAAATAAAGATAAGCAACGGGTATAAATTACTGAGAAAAATAGCGGAGACGTTGATTGAACAAATAAAATATTTTTCATATTTCATTCTGTGCAGTGATTCGAAAAGATTGTGAGACTGACCCTCGAGTGACCTAATCTCTCTTTGTACTGTATGCGATTGTGTCCCTATCGCTCTACTTAGTCGTGTACCATAAAATGTTACCATAAAAATGCCTATAACTATTACTTTTATAAACTATTACTTTTCTCTGGAAGTAATCAATAAAGTACACTATAAAATGAGTTTTTTGTCAAACGAAATAAAATGGACCCTTTTCACATAAAAGTTTGTGATACGCTTGCAGGAAATTCATCCTTTCTTTATTATTTCCAGAGGAGTATACTTCGCGGGCCATTCAGCGGGCGCACACCTCGTAGCGAAACTCTTGGCGAACGCAGACTTCCTCGATAACACTCCTGGATCCTCCCGTCTGCAGGGAGTATTCCTCATCTCAGGAATATACGACTTAAGGGAGATAGTCCACACATCCATCAACGATGCCGTTCAGCTACCAAACGAGTGGGCAGTGCCTCTATCACCACAATTTGACGATTTTACGCATCTGCGAGGAAGGAAAATACGCGTGTACATTTTGGCGGGACAACACGACAGCCCTACCTTCAAGAAACAGTCCAGGGAGTTTTACGAAATCCTCCTTAACACTTGTTTAATGCAGAACATGTATTTGGAAATTAAGGACGGCATGGACCACTTTGATATCGTTGAATGTTTCGCGAATGACGACAACTATATGAAAAATCTTCTGGTACACGACATTCGTAAACATTTGTGAAAGTTTATGTAAAATTTAGTTAGGTACGCTAGATATAGGTTTTTCTATGTAAAGCGCAGTTTAGAGTACGCTATACCTACTATTTTGCTACATAATGTAGCATATTTCTTTTTAAGCTATGACTATAGAACACGGCTTTCAGTTGACTACACAAGCACAAGCAAGGGTGCTACATATTGACAACTTCATTATAGTATAGTTTGATAGTTGATCGAAATTGCAGGGATGGGCGAGGCGATCTTGCGATATAGCTCTCAAGTTTATAGCATATAGCCAGCCAACACTATATAGTATAGCTTCGTGTGATCGTATCCATAAAAATGAATGAGGAGCGAAATTGTTGTGCTAATATTTCCTATGTGCCCAACATATTATAGCGTACTCTGAACAGCGCTTTAAAATGCGTTTTATTACGATTTGGACATACCAAATGAAATTATTAACTGTTGTATTTATGCATTTTTATGTGGGAACAAAATTGTATGAATATTACTTAGTTGTGAACTGATTGTGAGACTATCATTCAAGTCCCTACTGCAATTTATTTTAACGGCATTTTATTATTTTTGAAAACATAAAGGAAAGATCTCATGATAATAAGATGTAGAAAAAAAGACAAGATCAAATATGACGACAGACATACTGAATGAATAACCTGAAATATTATTATAATATCTACTTAAAAATCCTCATAAACCATAAAACTGTTGTATGCTTATTTTAGGTTCAATAATACCTAAGTACTACAATAACCTAAGCTTTATAATCTAATGTAGAAACGATGAATTTTCTTCGCCCAGAATACTATAAGACTATAAAAATTCTCGCACGAGCAGCAGTCATAATAACATGTTATGTTTTATAACTAGTCGTTATAATAATTTTCACAGTAATATATGTTTAGAAGACGATTTGTGCGTTTGTTGTTTTTAACTTTAACCATAATCTTTGTGATTAAAGTAATTAGATGTAAGTTTCTTTGCACTGTCATCAGACGTGTTACTGATTAGTTTTTAAGAATTAAATTTTAATGCTCATAATAATTTATAGCCATTAAAATGATTAAATGATACATTTTGATATAGATACACTTAAGGTGAGGATTTTTATTTCTAAAACTTCCAATATTT
The DNA here is from genome assembly GCA_935421205.1 of Xylocampa areola. NCBI lineage: Eukaryota > Metazoa > Arthropoda > Insecta > Lepidoptera > Noctuidae > Xylocampa > Xylocampa areola. The sequence goes on from OW285201.1 coordinate 15,737,963, forward strand.
CGTGTGGTGTGGAGCTACCCCAGCGACGAATTGAGGCCAAATTGTAGCCTTACATGGAAATTGAAAATATCTTATTAGGTAGGTACTTTAAATAGAGCCCATTTTATGTATTACGCCGAAAAATATATTACGCCGACCACAGATAACTTGGGAGCAGGGTAGGAAGAAGAAGAAGAGGTACTTCCACTTGGACCATGGTCACGGCTAACTTGATCCTAAGTTGAACGTATTCCCGAAGACGTAGGCAGAGGTGTACACGGTTGACAACTTGGCATTTCACCAATGTTGTAATTAAGTCCCATATGGTTGTAAGCCTATCAAGTATCATGAGAACAAGTTTTGAAAACGTCAGAAAAACTAAAGTATAAGCGATTAATTCGGTTTAAAGTTGATTTATTGTAAGTTTTATTTTATTCATTATCAAATAAAACTAATAGGTATGAAACATCTGAGACTATCTTAAAATCTATCTAGTTTTAATTACCAATTTGGTATCTAACGACTCCTTAATGACTTTAAAAAATGTTTACATTTTAAATGTCAGCCGGCTCGAAAGTTCGCTCACACTTCGTTAAGGGTGTTTACGTACTTTGGGTACAGTGAGAACCACAAGTAAATTAGTATTTAAGATATTTCGGAATTACTGACTTAACATAATTACAAAATCTTAGTGCTACCCAAATAAATTCTATTAAATTTTATTATCATAATGTTTAACGAAGAAAACATGCTTAATCGGAAAGTTTTCATACTAAACCCAGTCTCAAAACTTTTATAAAATATCTATCCGTATAACTTTACAGGAGGCAAATTTAAAGTAAAAAAGGAATTGCGTGCAGCACCGTCCACGTGATAGAAGAGAAACTTCTTAAAAATAACACAGCGTATGCGTGGTACTTCAGCTGTTCATAAATGTAGCATCTGAGGCGTACATTTACAACGCGCGCTTTCGTTATGCTATAGTTTTTGTCGCTTCGTATCGCGTATACGTCGCTCTCTTTTCCTCCACGTCCGTGGCGTCGAAAATCTCTCTGCGTCATATTTTTCTTGTCTCTCATGTAACAAAATGTACATAAACGTGGCGCGACTTTAAAATTCTACTGCTACATGCGTCACACGACTCGTTCGCGCAAGAGTTGTAATATTTTAATTTTACATTATCTCCTAAACTATGCATCCAAATAACATCCTGTAAAAGGCAAAGTTTATCTTCATAGTAGATATGGTATCTTGTGCCAATTTATTGAGCGCTTTTTCTTCCGACTCACTTAACAAAAATACTCAATATTTAAGGTTAGCTGTGAGGCATAGCCTAATGTTAAATAGCCTATATTATTTCTCATGAATCTGGCTGTCATATACAAACAAATTTTTCAAAATCGACCAGTTATTCTAGAGATCAGCTCGTATAAACAAACAAACAAACAATTAAAATAAACTATTCTGCTTTATAACATTAGTATAGATTATAATATTAATATAGATTATCACTTTCTTAAAGCGGTGAATGAAAACATTGTGAGTGAGGAAACCAGCACACCTGAGAGATGTTCTCTATGGTGTGTAACGCATGAAAAATACGATGAGCAGAAGAATCACTTAATTACGTTGCTAGCTGTACTCTTTACTTACGTCTCGTCGGAAATTACACTGGTCCTAATTCACGGGTCGCGACCGTTCCTTGACGCCCAAATTAATTCCTTCAACCGTTTGTTCCTTTGATCCTAAAGTTTAATTGGAACCACTGGAGGCACAGGTTTGTACAACTAGGTAGTAAATACCTATGCTTTTGTACACCACCATCACAACGGGTGATAGCATTAAGCTGATATTACCGATTATCATAATTATTTCAATTCCCGAAATAGGTACTTATTAGGGTTTGGAGAAATTGTCTTCTTATCAGCAAACTAATCACGTTTTGCTTTGGTTTTTTTATAACCTGAAAATCGAATTTCTTTGAATACGATATTGCAGGAGCCTTATTTGCAAAGACGATTTTAAAACTAAAGCAGAATCCGAAACTCCGGGCTGCTACTGAAAATATACTTACAAAAAAAAACAGGCAGTGTTGTTTTTTTGTTGCTGGACATCGAACCTAGGATCTGATGACAGATAGCGCTTACACTAGACCAACGAGCCAGTCAGTAAAACTATAATAGAATCGCTTATTATGGGGAAAATAAACGTAAACAAAAGAATATTATTAGATACGCTTTTAGGCCCTAGTTGGAAATATAAATTAAGCATAAAAAGCTTAAGCTTACATTTAGAGCTACATAAACAATAATTCAAAAAAATTACAACAACTGCCTCGTTGATCTAGTGGTCCCAAGCGCGACTGCTGAGCAGGAGGTCTCAGGTTCGGTTCCCGGGTCGGGCAAAGTGTGAGTTTTTCTGTTAGAAAAGTCTCAGTAGCAGCCCGGAGTTTGGAATTGTGCCCGGTTGATGGCAATAGGTTCACCACCTATTACATGGGACTTAATAACAGCATTGATAAATGTGGGTGTACAATTGCTCTGCCTACTCCTTCGGGGAATACAGACGTGATGCTATGTTATGTTGTTAACAAGTTGTACCAAAAGCCATTACCAATAATGTAGATCCTATATCATACCATTTTTAACGATTATCATTAGAAATAATAAGCGATCTTTCAACAGAAACGAAAAATATAAGGAACACAATACAAAGTAATTACGTGCTAATAGAATGTGCTAGGTTTTTGTTGGTCCTCTTCGCAAAACGTTCCAAATTCCGGCCATGTCAAACCTTTTAACATTAGCTATAATAATTACGGGTGCCCCTTCGAGAACGCATATTTTAGTCACACTCATCACAGTACCGGCCACATTCCTGTTTTTTTATTTGGCGGGAAGAAATCTATGATATTTGCATGATCAAAGAATCTGTAACAACAAAATAATGTAATGTACACTTGAATTCCAAAGATTAGTTATCAAATTAATATTTTTTCAACGGTTATTACTTACGTGCATTCTTCGAGCTTCGGGCTTCTGACTCGAACGGAGCCCTTAGTCATCAGATTTAGATTTCGCGAGTCAAACTCTCTTTGTTGTCAAATAAAAGTTGTAATAACTGTTGACCAATAATTAATATGAATGTGTTTCACGAAAGTTATTATACTAAAATAGTTATCAAATGTTACTAACGATGGAATAACGCCTTAATATTGTTAAAATTCACTTCATTTGTTGCATCAACGATTTCCAGGCCATGTCACCTCATGCGAGCCAACCATAAACAATTCTCGAGTATAAGGCAGTGATCCAACGAGTTATCGGTCAGGTTGAGCCACATCTCTGTGAAAATGTGATCAAAAATTTGCTTAGAGAACACAAGTGTGCTGATCCCTAGAGATAATCGTGTAAGAAGAGTATATGATACAGAAGAATACAGAGGAAGGAAGTGCTTTAAGTCTTGTATACAAAGAGGAGAATAATTTATTTACCATTAGTCGACTACCCACGCACAAGTGACGTGTGCTCCCAAATGAGTAATATAAAACACATATTTTTTCAGTGGGTGTCATAACTGGTGCCTTTGGGAAAGTCGCGACGTGCGTAAATATAAACTACTTTTAAATGGCACAAAAGGAACCATCTTAATTTATACAGATAAATTTTTGAAACGCATTTACACAAACGTAGCGAACTCTAAAGTTGTAGTTGATCGTGAGAAGGATTGAATTCTGCGCCTCGGTTTAACTAAAATGTGGCAGAAGAATTTCAAGTAATAAGCAGAGGTCGTGATGGCTTAGTTGGCCCAGCGCTTGGAGTATTTATCCTGGAGATGCATTTTCAAATCCTGCTTACGACCGTAATATTTTACTTGTGTGTTTTCGAAACCCCACTAAGATGCGATTAAATAACTGCATCGCTAAAATTTGAATGTACAACCCCTTCTTTCTTTAATCTAAGAAAACAGCTCTCTGCTTAACCCCTCGAAATATAGGCGTAATGCTATGTTATATTTTGTTCGTCAAAGCAAAAGAATTTATTTATTTGTATTTAAAACCATTTATAGCATCTTACAGAAGATCCAAAGCGATGCTATAAACCTTAAGACTAAATTAACTTATAACACTTATTATAACTTACTAACTATTTTTAATTAGGTATACATCACTTTCAATGCACCTTCCTGCTGCTTCCAAAAATTTCGGCAGGGTAAGTCCAAATACATCTATATATTGTTAAAATATACTATTGATTAAACGTGCGGCTCGTGAAATAGGGGCAAATTTGAGCAGATTAGTTCTTGCCCACGGTACATCTAACAGAGCGGGGTGGCGACGCGCTCCCACGTACCCATCAGGCACACGTAGACGCAGCATCTCCAGTATCTCCGGGTGGTGTATTAGCCCAAGTAGCACTCTCGCCACGTACTTTACTAGCGCCATATCCCATCGCACCGCTAGCCTATTGAACCCGACCATGCCCATGACAAACAGGCTCGGGTACATCAAAGGATAAAAAGGGTAGATTCCATACAGCTTCAATTCAGCAACAGTCTACGCGTGCCGTTGACAGCGGCAACTGTTGATGCGTGTCGACAAAAACTTTGCGGCAACCGTTGACGTATGTTGACGACGTACCGTAAGAGCCTTAACTAGTATTAGATTACGACCCCAAAGATTTAATCAAAAATCTCGAAGCAACGCCCTTGAAATTGCTGGAAAGGTAAATAAACCTTGTGTTATCTTAGTTAATTATACAAAGAGGACACATTATTTTAGGATTTTCAACTTAAATCTATGTACATCTGAAGTGTCAGGCTGTGATTTCAAAATACTTAAATGACAAATTTTAAGTTTTTAACTGTTGTTTATACGATACTTATTCATAAATTACCGTTTTTAAAATGTTTTTTTCTTTCTGTCTAAAAGTTTGTCTCCAATCAGCTCTAAAACGTCTCAACGGATTCAAATTACATTTTTAGATACGAAAACAGGTATTTTAGCAAAAAAAAATCGTATGTTTCAGTTCGATGTCTTGCAGGCTTCAGGAGATGTCAATATAAAGTGTTTGTGTATCCCGCGTAAACGAAGTCGCGGGATCACCTAGTAAAAATAAAAAACAAAAAATTCAAACGTACCTACGAACTTAATTCCATTCCAATTTGTCTCCAGCAAATCTTGTAACACAGGAGTTTATTTAAAAATGTAAATATTTACTAAATCATCTCAGTTGTGTACATAGCTTAAAAGTAAATTACTTATTGAAGGACGAATAATCTTCTGAAAAATTGAGATCTCTATTTAAAATACTTATGTCTGTGATGATTCCGTAGGTGCTCTGTGATGAAATAATACCCTACAAAAGAAAGACAGCTTAATACCCTCGTATTTTCATGTGGCTTTATGAATGATAAGTATATATAAAACCTCTTGCTCACTTCCATCGAAATGAATTAAAGGTGAAAGGAAGTGACGTCATTTAAAATCCCATTCTTTTTGTGCACGGCTTTTGGTGCATAATAACTAGTTACCCATAAGCCCAGGCTTACTCTTGAAAATAATTCTGCTCGATTGACATTGGAAATATTTTATTTCGTATTTTTAAATTTAAAAAAAACTAAAACAGTAATTACAGATTCGGGATACTAATAAGGCAACATGATTATAAACACATCAACACGGTCTAGGGATATTTTTAAAAAAGCGAATTACTATCAATATGTTAATTATATATATGACATGTATATATTTAAAAGATACGTTATTTAATATTCTACCATTTTCTAGTAATGGTTAAGGTACTTCGATTAAAATTTCAGGATTTTATGGAAAAAAAATGAAGCATAGACGGAAACCGTATATGAATTAACTTTTAATTTATGAGTAAAACTGAAAAAAATAGAAAAAACATTTAATTTGTGTTTATAAACTTGAAGTTAGTAGTCTGAGAAAGCGCCCCTGATGTTCATAACACATCGGCAACGATTCGGCATGCTCAGAACAAGGTTGTCAATGTCTTGCTGCGGAATATTGTCCCATGTCCTTCTGAGGTGCGCAAAAAGTTGATCTTCTGTAGCCAGATTTTCAGGAACTTCCTTCAGAGCTCTTCTTTGTAGCATATCCCACGCATGCTCAATGGGATTTAGACTGGCGATTGAGCAGGCCAGTCTAAGGCCCTAACATTGTGTGTATGTAACCAAGCTGCTACCGTTCTCGCCGTGTGTGCCCGGGCATTGTCGTGCATGAGCAGGAAATCTTGCCCCATTTGTGTTCTGTGGGGCAAGATTACGGGCCCCAGCACCTGTTGGACGTATCGTTCTGCCGTCATATTGCCCCGCACCCAAACGAGATCCGTCCGTCCTCCAAGACGAATTCCTGCCCAAACCATAATTGTTCCTCCTTGGTATGGGTGAACTTCCTGAGGGTTCTGAAGACGGCTCCATCGTCCAGGAACTCGCCAAACACGCGTCCTTCGTGAATCTGGATGGAAGCCGAACCTGGATTCATCCGTGAACAGCACATTGGACCATTGTTCACGGCCCCAGTCCACGTGGTTCCGAACCCATTCTAATCGTCGTCCACGATTGCCTCTCCGTAAAGGTGGGACCCGGAGTGGTCTACGAGAGCGTAGATTGCTTTCATGCAGTCGCTTTCTTACAGTTTGGTCACTCACAAGCACTTGGTGTTCCACTCGCAGCCTTTGGACCAATTGAGTCGCCGTTGCATTTGGTTGAGCTCGCGCAGTAATTTGCAAAAATCGGTCTTGTCTGGGGGTAGTGATGCGACTTGGCCCCCGGTGCCTCTCCGCTACTTCACCTGTGGCACGATAGCGTGTCCACAATCTTGAAATTACATTTTGGTGGGTCCCTATGGCCTCAGCAACATTACGCTGAACAGACCCAGCTTCCAGCATTCCCACAGCTCGTAACATCTCCGCCCTCGTCAAATGTTGGCGTTGCATGGCTACAATACCTCAATTTTAACTTTATCTTTCGTTTAAAAATGAAAAAAAAAAACTGTAACTAAATGTAATTCGTATTGTTTTCTAAATTTCGCACAAATGAAAATTCCCTCTCCTACACATCAAGACATCTTTATGCCACCGAAACAAAAAAAATTTCAAAATTTTGAATTTGGAATTAGTCTGAGATAAATTACAACCAAATCGGTGTATAAAAGATTCCAATGCGGCCAGTCCTTTTCGAGTTATTTAATTGAGTATGCAATATCCCTAGACCGTGTTGATGTGTGTATATGCTGCATACGCGTCGTTTTAATATTGGAATTAGTATTAGTTTCAAGAGTCCGCCCACTTATCTGTAGAAAACGTTTACGTTGATATCAGTCGACAATATAATAATATACCTACTTACCTAACTAACCTAGCACAGTACCTACTTATTTATTAATAAGAAGTAGATTAAATGTAAATTTGTTCTTAAAAAATCACGTCCTCAACCTTAGATGTAGGAAAAATCGCATTAAAACTTTGAAAGAAAAACATACACGGCCTATGTATGTGAGATTAGTGTCCATGAACCTATTAATAGTATAGTACAATATTATATGATGATGTGCCCATGCTGAATTACTTACATTAGAGGAGAAATACCGGATGTTTAAGTAGACAGACAACGTTTTAACAACAAATAAAATCATTACCATTTTTTTTTTTTTCGTTATTTAATTATGTTCTTTTCTTTTAACACATTTGACTATTTTAATAGTACATTATGGCACAACCGAGCTAAATTGGTCATTATAGTTGAGGTTGAATTGGCAATGGTACGGAGACGTTGTAATGATCAAGGGTCATGAGTCTCATACGAAATTTTTCAACATGCTAGAGAGGAAAAAAAAACTTTTTGGTTATTAAAATGGCGCGCTGATTTATCTTTTCGTACGCTTCATGGAAGGACACTGCCAAGTAGCCTAAGACTAATATACAATAATATAAAATTAATATTTCTATTAAATTGGCGACAAAAGTTAAAAATTATATGAATTGAAATGTTTAATTGTCATATTTCATCTAAAACAATCTATTAAAACATAAAACCAAAATGTTAAACCTCAGCAATGAGATTTTACATATCAAAACTCATTGCTGAAATTCAAATCGGAGAAGTAAGTACATAATTGTACTTCATAATAATAAAGATCTATTGTGTCTGGTAATTAATAAGCCAACAGATTAAAAATAAATGCAAAGGTGTTACATGTAATTTTTTTGGAATAGGTATATAATGTAAAGAGAAAAGCTCATGTGCATCACCTCGGCATCAGCAACATCATTATGATCCTAAAAGCGGTGCAATAAGACCTATTTGAGCAAGTGTGTTGAAAATGTGTTAAACCTATTCGTAAAATGAAACAAGAGGATGTTTACTTATGTAACTAATTACACTATACTTAAAATAGCACTTAGAGTAGGCAGAAATTGCTATTGGTTTTCAAATGAAAAGCTTTAACACTAATTTTTATTTGGAATATTAGACAAGCAGCTGTAGTGCTCACTGCACTTATTATGATTTCCCCACAGACACCAAGTTTAAAGAAACATTATTTAGTCGTTCATGTGTAATACAAACCACTTTGGAAGAAACTTTTTTTACATCGTGGCCGGATTTTAATTATTAGACTTTTTTTATCATGATTCTTAATATATCTGTGGTCTACGAATTCTCTGGATTTGTTACATAGATACCTACACGTTCACATCACGTGCACGGCTCGCAAATAAAACGAGTATAAATTAATCTCATAATTAATTTATACTCGTTTTATTTACTTGCGTAAGTATCTGTAAATCTATTTTATATACATATTAAAAATGAGTGTGTGTTTTGAATATATGACTGAATTTTACTATAACGAAACGGATTCTTGAGTCCGTACGTATACAAGCACGTCTCTAATTATCTAGTCGATAAGTGTCATAACATAATAAAACCACTTTTAACCGGATTAATCGCGTGCATTACTTATTGGTTTTTGTATTTCCTGACGTTTCGAACACAACGTTGCCACGTTCGCGGTCAGGTGTCAGGCGTCATAATAGTTTAATATACAATTATTTCAGTCAATCAAATATATTTTTTGTAATACCTTGTGATGTTGGGGGTCCTAACTGTTTAGGGTTTACACAACCAGCTTCGATGACTGTAGTTTATTGCATAATAAGTAGAATACAAAAAGTAATGCGCATTAAGTAAAGTGCTAACCTAGCATAATTCTATATAGTTAGTCTAAGGGAGCGTACTCAATACGATATTCTATATTAGACAGCATACACACACTTCAACCTATTTAAAACTAAATCGCGATGGTATTTCCTATGACTATCCCAGAGGCAAAATACCGAAACAAAATCAGAGCTCACAGGCGCTCATGGTATTTTGGTTTTTCGTGTGCTATGCGGTTTGGGACTTGATTATTTTGAGAACTGGGTTCTACTAAAATAATGTTGCGTGTAGCGCTAAAATAATGTTTTCAAACAAAGCGAAGCAATGGGCACGTGTGCTTAACTGAATTAAGAATTACAAGTTACAAAGAGGTGGACAAACGATGTGCAAACAGTGGCTTTCAACAAGTCTCCATAATCGTGTTACAAAGTTTAAAGAATCAGCCTTACCAAAGAATTTAAGAATTAGGCTCAATTGCGCCCACTTTACTTTAACGGTAACCAACATGTTATTGTGTCATTTGGACATCATTTAAATAGATAAGCTGTCAATATAATAATGTAAACCGTCGGTTAAGGTTACAGTTATGTTGGTGCAACCGAGCCGCCCTGTAAATCTCGCGAAAGTACAATATAGTATAATTGATTACAATAATATTTCTAAACACATATACACCTCTGCCTACCCCTTCGGGGAATAAAGGCGTGATGCTATGTTGATGCTATGCTATATACTTATATATATTTTTAGCACAAACAAACTGTCGATATTTCTTATAGGCTCGTCACACTTCATCGGTTTGATTTAAGCGATGTGAGCGCTCCTAATGCGGTAAACCTAATCGAACCGTTTGAGTGGAAAATTATAAATTATGTCGTTCCTTGTGACACATCAATAAAGTAAATATTATATGTATAAACACAAAAATACTAAGTTTACCTATTTCAAGCGTATTTTATAGTAAATATGTTAAGTGTTAGTAAAATAAGCAGCTACACAATCAGATTATAGATTTTCGATGCATTATTCGGCTTAGACCACGGGAGACCGTTTCTGAAATATTGAAAAAAATTGCCACTTTTGGCGGGGGGTGGGGTTACACAAGCACAAAAGAACTTGCAATTAAGCAACAAAAGTTCTCGTCATTAAGTTAACAGTATTATCACAAAAAAATAATTAAACACAAACATAAAATTATGTCACAAACTATTAAAATCGTGTACTATCATTGTTAGTATACAGGTAAAAGGGTGTCCCCTTGTTTCGCAGACAAAAATTTTATAGAAAATCGTTTCCCAGAAAATGGTCCATATAATATTAGGCCCTTGTGTTTTTATTTCTAATATTATTGTTTCAATTACTATTTACTTGAATGAAACATATTTTACAGAAACACAATTAAATGAATTTTATACTCACATTTTTTTATTTAACTAACTTATCAATCTGTACAATTATTTTTTAACGAATATTGTTTGTTCGGTGTATTTTTCATTTTATTTCAACGAAAATGTAAAAATAGACATTATGTGTTGTGCTACAAAAGTTAGTGACAGAAACAAATTGCTGCAAAACCGATTTCACGTAGCTTTGTCTGTCCTACCCCTAGAGTGTAAGATAATTTAAGCCCGCGTGGGACCACCGAAGCCCTGCAGCGCTGAAGCCGTGACAGACACCATGCCTGCTGCATGTTGCATGCTACATTGCATGCTACATGCTCGCTTGCATGCTGCACCCATCATCTGCGTGCATGCATCCCACTACGGTTGCACCGGACTACATCCCGGAACACGACTAGGTCGCTTCACGGGATGGCTTCCTCCGGTGGGTGGTAAACAGCCCCAGCCGAAGCCTCCCACCAAAGTTGTATTGTCTGTTTTGCACCATCCAGGGCCACGTGTAGGGATTCCATTTTAACGCGGGCAAGTCAGCCCCCAAAACTGGTCACTCAAAAAATTTGATTCTTGGTAATAAGTTTTTTATTAAATAAACGATATAAGGATAAAGAATATTTGATTTGTTATTCCATGATATGAATATTCTAACATTAAACTTTATTTGAAACAAAAATCAATGATATAAATGTCTTCAAAGTAAGTTTTCTGCGTAGGTATTAATTATTCTATGAAATGATAATATGAGATTTTGTTTTATGTGAAACGATATTCTATAAAACTATGAGCTATAAAACATCTGGCTCGTGGCTAAGTAACAGCCGCACAGATCGATCGATCGAGGTTAAGCTGCGCTTGCCGCGGTCTGCCAGTGGATGGGTGACCATCATTTCATACAAATACCCCTCCGTGACTCGGAGAGAACGTTAAACCATCGGTCCCGGTTGTCAACTTAAGATATTTACGGGTAGTCAGAAGCCTCAAAGTCTGACAAACACTCATACCACGAGATATCGTGTTACCCATAGGCAGTCGCTCTATGTAAAATACTGGTATTAAGCTGCATCCGGTTTGAGTGGAAGCCGACCTCAATTTAATTGGGAAAAGGCAGATTGATTATTAGCTATAAAACAACGTACAACCAAGTAGAAGGTATAAAGGTTCGATTGGGAATCATATGCCAGTGGCGAGGGGTAAGCCCGCTAAAACTACTCCAGTATCTACTAATTCCTTAAGTTGCTCCGCTATGCATCCTTGCACCAATCATCGTAATATATAATGTCAAAATTTAAAATAACATTACATAGCATCACGCCTGTGTTCACCGAACGGGTTTGCAGAGGTGTACACAGTTTTGCACCCACATTTCACAAATGTTGTTATTAAGTCCCATGTAATAAATAGGTGGTGAGCCTATTACCATCTACCGGGCACAATTCCAAGGACCGGGCTACAGCTGAGATTTTCTAACAGAAAAAAATCAATAACACTGCCCAGCTCGGGAATCGAACCCGGGACCTTATATTCAGCAGTCGTGCTTGTCACTACTAGATCACCGAGGCCAAATTAGTAATAATTCATATTAGGCAACAAATGAAAAAAGAAATACTTGGTAGGCCGAAAATATTCCTTAAATATGCAGTACTCTAAATCACTATAAATACACGACTGCCCTAAAAAAGGAGTGTTATGTTTTAGGGTTCATCTATGTATGAAAGTAGGTATGAATGTATGTATGTTTGCGAGTTTCTTAATTCTACCATAACTTCTAAATGCCTAGACCGATTTAAATATACTCGTATGTGGCATTGTTAGTTATCCTTACTTCGTCCCGGGTAACATAGCCTCTGTTAGCAAGATAAAAAAAAAATGTGATATAGGGCTTATGGTACACAATAAGCTCTGGAATATAAAAACACATTCGCGCATAGCATGCTTTTTTTCTTTCTAATAAGTTACAGTTCCGAAACGAAAAATAAATAAGAGTTTATTAGGAAGTATCTACTTACACTACAAAAACAAAGTTACACAAGAAGATAGAAATACTGTATCTCTTAATTATGATCCTGATTCTGCACTTTTAGCAGAGTTTCTTATTACTTATTCGCTGTTAGTTTACTTCAGCTATGTCATCGTAAATATAAGGTTAATATGACTTAAGTGTAGGTTGGTCACATAAACAATTGTAAGAACACTCTTCATAATACATAATAGCCTAGCACTGATAGCCCAGTGGTTTGACCGCTGGACTGGTCAAAGGTCGCAAGTTCGAATCCAAGGCATGCACCACACGCCTTTTCGAAGACATCATGTACGTATTAGAAATTAATGATGACTTGCATAAAACGGTGAAGCAAAACATCGTGAGGAAACCAGCACACCTGAGTTCTCGATGCTGTGTAGAACCATGTCAGAGACCTACGAGTGGTTTAAACTCTGACAGTATGTTGTTCATCAACCAAACGATAAGAAGAAGATTACAGCCGTCCAAGCATTTTTCTTTTTGTCGACACATTTATCGGTAATAGAGTAACATAACATAACCAGCCCTTAACTACCCCACTGCAAGGCAAGGGCCTCTTCTCATACAGAGAAGGCAAGACCATTAATCACATCGCTAGCTCGCTGCGGGTTGGCGACTTCAAACTATTAAGTTCAGGTTTTCTCACGATGTTTTCCTTCACCGTAAGTATGTCTGTGATGTCTTAGATTAACTAAGGAAGTGCATAATTATGTCATTGAAAAAGTCATATTGGTTTCAGGAGGTGAGCCACCGCCGTAACCACTCGGTCTCCAACACATGACACAGTAATTGTGCAATTTCAAATATTGCATTTCATTTTTGCCTTATATGAATGTATTTGATTGATGTTTTAAAGTAAATAAGCAAATAATCTAATACATACACAGCTTGTAACTAAAATCCTTAAGGGCGTATAAGATGCCCTATAAGCAATCCTTGGGCATTAGTGTTGAAGCCAGTACTCAAGGATTGGCTTCAACAGTGTACCACTAACAATATTAAAGTAAAATAAAGTGATAGTTTTCAACAATAACATTCAAACATAGACCTAACATTAGTTATTTGATGAACTGACTCGATGGTCTAGTGGTACCAAGCCCGACTGCTGATAATGAGGTCCCGGGATTCAACTCCCGGTCGGGGTCATCGGTTAGGAAATCCTCATAAGCAGCCATGAGTTTTCAATTGTGCCCGGTAGATGGCAATAGGCTCACCATCTATTACATGGAACTCGATAACAGCATTGATGAAATGTGGGCATACAAATGACATGTGTACCTACATCTCTGCCTACCCCTTCGGTGAATAAAGGCGTGACGCTATGTATGTTATTTATTTATTATAGATACATTCATGTCCTTAAGTATTATTTTAGACTTTTGATACGTGACATTAAATATGTTATACTTACGTAATTTATTGATGAATTCCTAAAATTGTCGTTCCGATGTTTAATTCATTCCCTTCGGTAATATTTTCCACCCACGTCCCTAAAATGTTACTCACTTTCTGTGTGTGTGTCATTGACATACCCAAGTAATTTTAATTCAAACATTCATTCAATTTATAGTAAGTATTTCTAGAAAAATGCATAATTACAATTATTTCTTCAGTTGCGGTGAAAACCTAGGTTAGCAGTAAGCGATGACACCGGACCAAGGGTGCTTCGAGAAGTATGAGCGTCGCATAGACCGGGAGCCGACATCGAAGTGCCATCACCGCGACTTTCCGAGGACACGGCGCAACTAGCTGGGGGTATGACCTGCTTTGGCCGAGCAGTGCCATGACCTTATCGGGGCAGTCGGCGTGGGTGATCTCTCACTTTCAAATGTGATCAGATACATGTTTGGGAGTAAAAACGCACTGAGAGCCGTCGCCACCTTTTGCGATGAGGTAATGCATGTGAAGGAGGCGGCGGAAAAGGAGAGAGTGGCCACCTCGTCCCATCCCTGCCGCAAAAGACGCATCAGACGTCGGAGGGCACATCAAGATCTCTAGCCACCGTGAGCCAAGGCCTCCGGACGACGAACCTGGGTATTTCGTTGCCAACCAGCGACAGGCCAGAAACAGCAACGTGGCGTGCTACGGCGCGCGCAACTCTGTGGAGAGTCTGTGTAGGCCATCTGCGATCCCAGGACCCCGGTAAAAATTAGTGGAGGACCCAGTGGTTATTAGTCGGTAGGAGACTGACACAACTTCCATGATGAATTTTCCACACAAGGCAATAAAAAGGTTTTGCAGTAAGTAATCTTGTTTCTATTCTTAGCAACCAAAAATAATTACGTGAACGCAGTAGTAAACGTATGCTATTTTTATAATGTAACTACAATATAGATTCATGCAATAGACATAATATCATAAAAAAATGCTTATTTAATTAAAATTTGTCTTATCTCATTGCCACACTATATTTTTTGTCGATCATTATCGTCCTGCTATTTCCTCTTTTTCTGTACATCTCTGTCAGCTATCATATCAGTAGTCACTGCCTATCTATCCATATTACCGTATACACAATCCATTAATCGTTTCCTTGATTTTCCTTTATATTTATCATTCACATTCATATTCAAACTTTTCTCGCCTTCTCGCCATATGATTTCATCTCTTCGCATCACATGTCCTTTCCACACAACACAAACGACTTCACACAACTTCTCAGTTATTGGCGTCACTTTCAGACTTTTTTATTATCTAACATGATAAAGCATCATACAACCAAATTTCACCAATACCGTGATAAAATCACATGTATAAATTCATATGTATAAAGTCGCGTGTATAAAGTCACATGTATAAAGTCACACGTATAAAGTCACATGTCTAAAGTCACCTGTATAAAGTCGCAAGTACATAGGTGATGAGCCTAATCCTATCAACCGAGCCCTATATTAGACTTTGGGCTGCTACTGGGACTGTCCTTACAGAAAAACCTAACCCAACATTTTGCCTAAGCCAAGAATCGCACCCTGAACCTTATGCTTAGCACCTAACTGTTATTATTATTTATAGCACTGTGATTTTATTCCTAGATTCTTTCTGAAGATTTAAATAGGTAATTTACCCTTGAACATTCTAAGCTTTAACAGAATATTTATACCTAATACGAGAGAATGATTTAAAAATTAATTGATTTCTCTTTAGTACCTATAAATATAACATTTTAATTTGGTAATTGTTTAGTATTAAGGAAGGTAAAATTTACATACGCGAAAATAAAAGCTTTTAGACAAGAATTAATAGCCGATTTAGATACTTTGATGCTACAAATTACTTCTTCCAATTTTACAGGATATTTATTTAGAATAAGGTAATACCGACGGTAAAATTACTTCATTTTTAAAATATGATGTCTATGTTATTCTTAATAAACGGTAATTTAAAGTTTCTAATTTTCCTATTTTAAAGAAATAAAATATACGAATACATCCTTTTTACAACCGTTCCTTAGAGCTTTTTATCAAAAAACTACGAAAATACTAACAAAACATTAATAAATTCATAAATAATTACCAACGAACACGATAAGGTACATATTTAGGAGTAGATATATTATTTAGGTCATCCGTATAAGTTAACATAAAATACATTTGCAACGTCTTATACAATGAAGCAGCCCTCCCAAAACTGCTATTTAATTCATAACTACACCGAAAATATATATATAATCACCAAACAAACTACAAAACATCGATTAGAGTGTATATTCCTAACACTTACACATAAATACTTACACATAAATAACACATGTGATCGACATAATTTTATGTCGATCACATGTGAGATAGGCAGGCTAGGCAGATATATAACTGTGCTTATTTAAGCACAGTTATATATCTGCCTAGCCTTTTCCCAATAACATTGGGGTCGGCTTCCAGTCAAACCGGATGCAGCTTAATACCAGTATTTTACATGGAGCGACTGCCTATCTGACTTCCACAACCCAGTAACTGGGTAACACGATATCTCGTGGTATGACTGGTTGTCAGACTTTCAGGCCTCTGACTACCCGTAACGGCTGTCATAGATCTTAATTTGACAACCGGGACCGACGGTTTAACGTGCTCTCCGAGGCATGGAGGGGTCTCGGTATGAAACGATGGTCACCCATCCACAGACCGACCGCTGCAAGCACAGCTTAACCTCGATTGATCGATCTGTGCGACTGTTACTTAGCCACGAGCCCCTTCTTATTTTATTATGTTCTACAAAAACATAATAAAATAAGCACAGTTAATTGCCAGCAAATGGTCGAAGTTATACGAAAAACTAGAAACTGCGTACAAAGTTGTGATGCAAGTTCGCGTTCGGCTGGCTTTGGGCGGGCGGCAGAGAGTCGCGAACCGCCGCCCGAGCCGCACCGCGCCCGCACCATGATTGCGTTCCAACCATGACATCGTACAAAATGTCCTATAACTAAAAACTTTAAATAAATAAGCAACATTTTAAAGCTCCCTTCTATAACAACTGTGAGGCTGCGAAGCAATACAATTCTTATTCCCTGTAGTATTAAAGTTGAAAGTAGTTTTGAAGTTTAAACACCAGTATTATTGTATTACGTGTTAGTAAATGTTGATATAGTTCTTGTTGTGCTTATTGTCTACTTTAAAGGTAAGTTTGTTTGAGATACTATTATTAAATTAATTATTTTAATGCCTACTGATTTGCTTTTGACTTATAATAACGTACCTACTTAAAGTGTTTATAATTATAAACCTTTAAGAATAAATTTAACTTATATTGACTATGACAATGATAGACTCCTAAAAAAATCTCGAACTTAATGATATTTTTTTAAGCTAAAAGATTATTTACATCTTCTGTTATTTTTTGCCATCGCCAAATACGTGTTACTTTGAGGAAACTGCTCACTACCGAAAGGAAAGGAAAACAACTTAGCCCCTTGGGCTAGTTTGTGATTGCCCCGAAACTGTAAACAAACCGACAGCTTCTTATTAGAAGTAGTAATGAATTTTGTCCTACTCGCATTTTAAGAGAGGAAGCCAAAGAAGGAAAAAGTCAACATCTTAAAGAGTTTTCTTTGTCATACTTGCAACGTAAACTATGCGTTATGCCAAAAAAAAATTGGTGATTCAAAGCAATGAAAACTATTTGACATGTTACACCTTGTAGTAAATCATATTATAAAAAATATCTTTTTAGTTTAATATTATTATATTTTGTAGACAGAAAGACGACTGCGGTCTTGAGAGTACCAATGCAAGAGGTGCGGAAACAAACCCCGCTCTCGGTCGTATTTTAATTAAAAAATATAACTGTAGAATAAATTTAACAAAATATACATAGACTTAATCACCAAACAAACGACAGAACATCGATTAAGGTCTTTATTCCTAAAAATAACATCTGTGATGAACATAAAATAAACCCAATTGCCCGAAAATGTTCCAAGTTATAAGAAAAACTGTACTTACACACAAGTGGGTGTAGTGTAAGTACAGTTTTTCGTATAACCATATAACTAAAAATATTAATGTTAAGTTCAAAACAAAGTATAATTGTTCTACAAAAACATAATAACTTTCGAATTTTAGAAACTATAACTTTATTAAAATAATAACGAATTTGTAAAAAATCTACATGAACTTTCATCACAGTTTATCATTAGGCCGGACTAAAATATTTCATAATGTGCCTACAAAAATATTTCTGAGAAAAACATTTTCAATTAAGTATCTCTTCCTATGGTAAACGAAATTTATGAATATAAAATAATGTTTAATTTTGTTTTTAATTATCTTTGTTGTTCATTCAATAATTGAACAGTGATAGCCTAGTAGTATGACCGTTGGACTGGCAAGTAAAAGGTCCAGATTCAAACCCAAGCGACGCACCACGGATTTCTCATAGTCATGTTCGTATTATAAATTAATCATCAGTCATTCTGCGACCACGAACGCTGCAAAGTGTTCGTCAGGAAAAACAAAAACCAATACTACACGGGATTAATCCGGTTAAAAATTGTTTATAATATAATTATCACTTGTTTCAAACTGTGAATAAAATATCGTGAGGATGTTCTCGGGGGTGTGTAAAGCGGTAGATATTAAAGGCCTACGGATGGTTTAAACTATGTTACTAGGTTGTTCATCAACCACGTATGGTTGATGAAGAACCTAATATCGTAATAAGAAAAAGAATTAAATCGTTTGTATAATTCGTAAGTAAGGGTCAGGTTTGATAAACTGTCTGCACAATAGTCCAAGCCTTGGATTTGATCTATTGAATAGTTTAATGGTGTCAAGGTTCAGAGTAACTGTCGGGCGGCACCGGCCTGAAATTTATGAAGTTCTTCGCAACATTTAGTTTGCTTCTTATGTAAAACTGTTTTTTTTTTTATGTAAAATACAATAAATGCGTGCGTATCGACAACCAATAACAGATACATATTTAATTTAACTGTGTAAAGATTTATTAACTAAAAATAACGATAAATGCGGTTTATCGTTGCTTTTACGTTGAAAAAATCTATAAGTATATTTATTACTTGTACTTTACTGATTTTAATAATAGTTCATGCCACGAATTACGTTATTTTTACTTTCATATAATTTAATTTTAGTAGAACAGCAAAACTGAAAT
Organism: Xylocampa areola; assembly: GCA_935421205.1. NCBI lineage: Eukaryota > Metazoa > Arthropoda > Insecta > Lepidoptera > Noctuidae > Xylocampa > Xylocampa areola. Next base: position 15,757,148 of record OW285201.1, read on the forward strand.
TACTGTGCCATTTTTTGACGCGAATTTGATAAGATTTTGACGGTGCGGGTAGCGCAGTGGTTGAAAAGACTAGCCGCTACTCAACGTGTCAAGTTTGATTCGAGCACGGAACATATATTTGTATATTCTGCTGTATAATATAATATAATCCCTGTTCTCGGTATAAATTTTGTGTTTGTTAACGCATCCACAATACAAAGGGTCAGCGAAATTCTAAAGCTGAGCCAAAGCTTAATTTGAAAATAAGAACTTCTAGATCCACCTTTTTACTGACTTAAATTACCTTAAATTACCTAACTTTAAGCAAATTTTCCACCATATTACACCATAAACTCACATTTAAATTAACAAATCCAGTCATAAAGATATGTAAATCAAAATCAAAACACGTCTACGTTAAAAATAGATCCGTTCCTTTTATATGCTTATTTACACGTCTCATGAGTAAATAGCGTTACTTCAAAATCTCGCCTCCACTCCTCGAAGCTAAAATAATATCAAAAATACTTGAGTTATCATTAATTTTACTTTGATGTCGTGTGCAGGCCTACAATTCAGAATATATTCGTTGTGCTTAACTCATTATATCCGGAACTTCGCGAAAACGAGTTGATAAATGGACAGGAGTATGAAAGTGGGCAGCAACACGTCAAATTAATAAAAATAATGTCTACGTAACAATTTATTATAACCATATTTCATACCCTAATTCATTAATCACAGTTGTGTGCAAGATATAGGAAGAGAATCATAAAAATAAGGCTTACGGCTGCAAATTTGGACAAAACAATTGCCTTTCCAAATTTGTCTGTTTCATCATTAATCAAAGTCTACTAAAATATAACTACACTAGATTCTGCCCGCGGCTACGCCCGCGTAAAAGTAACTTTCCCAAGATGAAACTTTATCCAAATCCGGTCAACTATTGTCCCACGGGAACGCATTGACGGGATTATAGTGCGTTCTGTGGTTAAGGCAGTGCCATTTATTGATAAAGTACAGAACATTTTTTTTTGAAAAATATCATTAAAATTTAACTATTATCCCAATCCAATCCTATGTGTTAATCCAAATAAGAAGAAGTAAGGAGAAGACTTGTTAAGTTACGAAATCTTGTCTCGCATTGTAGTAGTTGCTACGACGTAGCAAGGAATAATTGCTACTACTGTTGATTTCGTAGTAACAACTGTATGGGCGACTACTACACGACTGCCCAAAAAAAGAGTGTTATGTTTTTAGAGTTCATGTGTGTATGTATGTTTGTGAGTTTCATTATTCAACAATAACTTCTAAATGCTTGAACATATTTAGATGTATGGGGTATCGTTAGAATCCTTACATCATTTTCCCTGATAATTTATACAAAACATAGCAAGCGTGCTTTTACATTTTTTAATTAATTTCATCTTGTTATTACAGATTTAACCAATTTTAAAATTAATAGTCAGTCAGTCCGTGACAATAAAAATAAAATATATTACTTCTGTCTAATAAAATATAAGCCCAAAGGAGTAGATGGAGTTTTAAGTTAATTGGATAATCCAAAACTATCTCTTAGTACTAAATATGATTTATTATCCAAGGAATTGTGTATCGCAGGTACATTTAGTAAAAAAACATATAAATATATGAATATAACCATATTGAAATGTTTTTAATACAAAATTAAAAATTGAAAATTAATAGACACTGTGTCATAGCTCTCCAAACTGAGAGCCAACTATTATTGTCCAATATTTCTTAAGAAAACAATAACTCAATATGAATATATATCTATCGATTCCTTCAAACAATTATAGTTAAATTATGGGTATGTTTTACTTGTACATCATTTCAACAGTTAAGACCCTCTCAAACATACAAGCAATTCCCAAGAACATATTTTATGTTCATAATATTACTAAGATGCAATCAAGTACGAAATCCAACTATAAAAATTACACCCTACGGCATTGGATTAAGTCATAAATCATTTAGTAAATAAATGACCCTTCACCCTAACCAATATGTTTCAAACTCAACGCCAGAAGTCTGTTGTGATTCTAAAGTTAAATTGCGTTATATTATTATTATATATATATAAATCAGTAGCCATGCGTTAGTCTCGCAAAAACTCGAAAATGGCTCAATCGTTTTTGATGATTGTTGTTTTGGGTGTGTTTGTCCCTGTTTTGGGTGATGAAATGGAGTCGGGGTAGGACCCGCTAGTATACATGTAAATTTACTTATATCATTAGGAAAATCATTCAGTAATATAAATAAAAATTAATTCATATATTAAAACACACTACTGCAGAAGTAAAAAAATAAGGCAGGCTAAGAATTTGCCTGGCGGTCGGGAGAATGTTCCACAACATTGTCACTACCACACCTTTTTTTACCCTAGATCAAATATGGCGGGCGTGTGTTTTGTTCTTCTTTTTCTTATTTCATGGCTTTTTGTGTACCATAATATATTACTATTTATTAAAATCTTATTAGCCTAGATTACTCGAGGTAGTTTAAGGATTCTAACATTACATCAAGATCGGTTCAGGCGTTTAGACGTTATGATGGAATAAAGAAACTCACAAACATACATGAACCCTGAAAATATAACAATCTTTTTTTTGGGCAATCGTGTCAAAATAGTCGGCCACCGGCATCGGATTTGGGTTCAAACCGGTTACTTTCTTTATTAATCTAGCCAAAGACACGTAACATCTAAATTTAGCTATACATATGCCACTGAACGGCACCATACGCCATGTATCAAGCAAGATTAAAAACCTGCGCCTCCCGGATAGATACTCCAGGCGCTCTGACCACTAAGCCATCTCGACCTCTGCTCACCACCGCGAATTCTTCTTCCACATTTTAACACGTCTTATGGCGACGTTATTGCTATCAATTCAGTCCCTACACGGGTGACCGAACCGACACGACTAACTTTGCAGTTAATACAATGTCGTAAAGAATGCAATTACCTTAATAATTCAAGATAAATCTTTGAAAAGCATTAACGGATGCTTAGCGACCTCCAAAGTTATTATATTAAATGGAAAATGAATACGGTCGCAAACAGGATTCGAACCTGCGCCTCCCGGATGAATGCTCCATGCGCTCTGACCACTAAGCCATCTCGACCTCTGCTCACCACCGCGAATTCTTCTTCCATAACATATAACAGACAAACCAATAACACTTTACGTAGCCTGGAGATTGGATCTGACATTAGGTACACTCGGCAGCAGCGATTGCAACCAACAGGCCAATGACGATTCATATCACGATCACATCGTCAGTGGAGTCTGATTGCCAAAGCTTTTCAATTTAGACGATATGCTCTTAAACTTCAGCAGCGCGATTACGTTTTTGAGTAGGTACCCTATATGAATGTCGTGACGTATCCCACTTGGCTGTCAAAATTAAATTGGAAATCGCACATTGAATGTCGGATTGGAAGCAAAATCAAGTTAGATCTGAAATCGAATTACTTAGATTGGCGCGATGCCTTGGATTTAGAATTTATCTGGCTAAAATAATGTTTATTGAAACTGTGGACTATTCTGTTAAGAAGATTTGGAAGGATGGTGTTAATTATCTGCTAGCATACCTACTTCATTCCTTCGCAGTGTGTACCATCCACCGTTATAATAACACCGTATTGAAAATGTTGATCTTGTCTCAATGTTTTATCTTTTTGGTCTAGAGGACGCAAGCGTGGCAGATGGATGATGGCGGCTCGTTCTTGTTTTTTTGTAAGGAAATTTTCAGTAACAGCTGCGACTTTTGATTTGCGGCCGGCAAACTACACAGCACTTAATAACTGCATCAGTGAAATGTGAGTGTAGAAAAGTTCCTTTGCCTAAACCTTCGGATATAGGATATTATAGGATTCAATATTACATGGATGATGCTACATTAGATCCGTTACAAGTTTACAAAATGTAGGTAGGTTAATAGTTACCTTAATTGTTCATTAGTGCCAAAATTCCAACAAAATTCGTGAAAGTCACTACCTTGTTCACGGCATGTATGTAGTTTGACTAATTTACTAGGAACAGATCCGGATGGTTCTATACGGGTCTATTCTATGAAATTTAATCAAGATAAAGACATAAAACATAACAGAAGCGGTTTAAATATTATTTTGTTACATAAAAACAAATTGGACTATTTACAAAAAATATTTTAGATACTATGGTGCGTATAACAATTTGGGGTAGGCAGAGACTATTAATATTAAAAGTAGAATCACCTTTATACATAACGTCACAAACTGAATGATTATCTTCAGTAAACTACTTAAATAAGAACTTGACCAAGTTCTAAATAAACCAAACTCCAAAAGAAACGCCGCTAAAATACATTCAAACATTTAATAAATTCAAATAAACCGGGTGTAATGGTACAGTAATAATTTGGAGTAGCTATGTAACACCTCGTTAAACGTCAAATTACCTGGAGCTGTAAAATGTCGCATCAAACGAATGCCACCGCCTCGGCGCTAGCGTCCATCAACGGATAAATGAGATCCAGCCTAAGGAATCCTCCAGAAATGCCAAGACTAGTAATTAGTGACGGTGAATGCTAATGACAGTTTGCAAATTGATCCCACTTTTATACATTAGCCCGTTTATGTATAGCGTATGACGTCGATTTTGCGTGAACGCCATTTTTATTGAACCAATACTTTTGTATTTAATTAATATCGTTAATTATTTTGAGATAGCATAGCATCATAGCATCACGCCTGTATTCCCCGAGGGGATAGGCAGAGGTGTACACAATTGTACACCCACATTTCACCAATGCTGTTATTAAATCCCATGTAATAGTGAACCTATAGCCATCAACCAAGCACAATTCCAAACTCCGGGCTTCTGAAAATTTTCTAAATACCCAATAACACTTTGCCCGACCTGGGAATCGACTTAGGACCTCGTCCTCAGCAGTCGCGCTCGAGACCACTAAATCAACCAGCAGATTATTTTGACTGCTTCTTACATTCTTAGTACTAACTGAGTTAATTTTAACAGCCATGACAAACCATGATTCTTTTGATTCTAATAGTAGACACCTTTATCAGACAATCACTTTTTAATTTTGCTAAGAGTTCTCATCTTTTCGCACATAACTGTAGCTTTATAATCAAGCACAATAGCGCTATTTAAAAAAAAAAACTGATTTTAAAATCATACTTCACAAATTACTCGTTCAAATACCCGAACTCACAAAGTTTACTTATTTTTTATTCAAAGGAGAATTCTGCCATTAAACAAGAAATAATGGACTTACGCATCATAAACTTGAAGTTAGATAAGTTTTGTCCGAAAGCAAAGTTAATATTACAAAAGCATACTTAAAACGTTTTCATAAAAGTTTTTTCACGATCATATAATAATCGTACTGTCTCACTTTACTTAGATAACATAGGCAAGTACCTAGTTATTCCGACTTTTCCTTCAATAACTTTACTCGAGATACGACTGCTTATGTACTGAAACGATTACGGGCACAATAAAATGTAGTTTCTGAAATTTGCATATATCGTAATTTCTAACTAATCCTAACATAATCTTTAATTTAAATTCATTAGTAATTGTATATTATATATATATATATATATATATATTATATATATATATATATATTATATATATATATGTATACTTTTTAAGTTTTTTTATTACCATTCAAGTTATAAATAATACTTATCACAAAATAATGAATGCTCTGAAGTATCACTGTCCTCGTCGAGAAATTAGTTAAAGCACATAAAGTTTATGGTGTATATCCGTAAATACACCGAATAAGGGTGTCTTTATTCTAGTCGTAGATTATATTCCACAAACTAAAATGATTTTTTTTTAAATGCAAGTAGACTTAGATGTCTTTTTTACGCTAGAATTAAAAATGGCGAATGGGACGCAAATTCTTCACACATACGTAACTCCATACTTGTGCACACTTAAAGTTGCCTACTCACGTGTATCACTATCCCATGGTTACCCACCTATTGAAACTATAACCTTGACCAACGTTCTCGAGTATATCGGCCAACAAACTAACCGATGCTTTAACTAATGAACGCATGGCTAGGCTCATTGAACATAACCAAAATTACCCTAGATCTATACATACTCAACTGTGCACCTTATCTATGTGATGGTCAATACTACACAACGGTGTTGTACCTATAATGATGTGGGTACATTCAAAGGAACTACTCCTTCAAGTTCTTATAAATTTTCAACAACGTTTTCATGCCGTTCGACGTTATCTTTGAAAAAATCTGATGAATTAATTATGAGTTTTGTTTAGGTATTGTGGATTCCGCTACACATTATAAAATTAAAAATCAACATTCAAACGAGACAAAGCACATATTTTTAATGTAAAAAAAGAAAGGCGTAGGCGACAAAGCCGATACAGAAAAAGAAGATAAAACAGATACAAGAGAAAAACTAAAAACGTGCTGAACATATTACCCCTGTAGCTAAGCCATCAAAAGGCGAGTGTACCAAATTATCCCTATATTATATCTCTTATAGCAATCAGCTCGTAATCGCCGAGTAAAACAGTCTACTGTCAGCAACATCAGTGAGTTAACAGTATAAAATCCATGGTAGAGCAATTAATTGGAAGATACATTTGATGAATGCAAGAACTCAAAATTGTAGGTATAATTTTATTTAAAAGAGTGTCTATCGAATTTTGGCCGATTTTGCTATTTAATCAACATTTTGGAACCGTGCAACTAAAATTATCTATAGAATCTAAAGCAGTCGATCTATGTGATATAAAAACTTGAAATACGAAATGTTTGTAAACAATTTTTTCTTTCCTCTGGTTTAAAAACTGACAAGTGACACGTGACAACCACTGTAATTCATTAAAAACAATCAGTACTGACTCTTTAGCATGACCTTCGGGACCACATTGAAATGGTCAGAAGTAACTACACCTAACAGTCGGCCATACACTTAAAAACGATTCCGCCAAGCCTTTTTGAACCTCAATGAAGGTTTTAACCGCCCAGGGATTGCAACGAGCTATAATTTAAATCTATTTGTATCGCTCACTGTACATGTCACTAGGCTGGGCCGCCGAACCCTTGAAGGGTTCATACGCACTTCATAAAAGACAATACACTTGCTTTTATCCGCGTAAATTGTGCCTTCTTTATGGTACCATTAACTCGCATCATTCAAAGCTTTTATGTTTTGTCATACAAGTTTTTTTGGTTCAATAATGATGCTCATATTCTTTGGAAGTTAGATAAAAAGGATATCTGTAAAGATTTTATCGTATATTTGAGATTGGCAAGGGAAAAGGCTGTCTGTTTTTTTTTGCAAATAAATTTGTTTGTATATAAAGTAGGAATATTTTTATAATTGGAACTCCGGGTTGCCAGTCATCATAACCATGCTCCGTGTTCTGTAGAAGTGGCTAGTCTTGCACCAATATCTCTACTTGGGCACTTCGTCTTCTTGAGCCGTATCCTCAGCGAATATTGGCTACTGCCCCATGGAACTTGTCTTTATCTTGTGCCAGTATGCAAAGACTAGCAGCGTCGTTGATATCGTTCCAGCATTTGATGTTATCAATCTTACCCTTCTCCTTTTGACGTCTTTCTTGCCTTACAGAATTTTTACTTACAGCTTTAGCTTGATTACTACTAATTTTCAGAAAATATTTTCACATAATTGCATGCATGCCACCCTCACGACTAAAATACCAGCAACGTAATTTCGTCACGATATTACCGTAATAACACAGGACCCATGCATATTTTACTGGACAACAGAATTCCAAAGCAAATTATTCTTAAAATGGTGTTTATAATTAAGACCTGACCTTCCTCGGCTTCACACGTCGTGTTAGGACTAACCTTTGTAGATAGTTGTCTGCTTTTTTGCCACCTCCAAGACTAGAGGCTATTTAAAATATGCACAAATCTACTCTAAAATGTTCAGAAATTAACCTAAACCTTGAAACACAAATCCTTGTAACCTTCCTCTTGTGAAAAATCAATTATAATTAATAATAAACGAAACAGAATACCTATTATTAGATAATAATCAATGAAGTCAATTTTGATATAGTAAACTAAACTAAAATAAGAGCATTGCTGTCTCTTACTTACAGTTACTGGATAAGAGTGGGTGAGCCTAAGAAACGTCAAATTTAAATTTAATCATGTCGCCGTAACGTCCATATAATTTTAGTTTGAGTTGGAAACGTCAAACTAAAATTCGAATATAATCATGACACCGATAACGTCCATAACATTTTTGTTTGACGTTTTTTATTTTAGTTACTACCAAAAATGTTCGGAAGCCGGTTTGAAGTGCCTAACTTCGAATTTGGCGTCTCTTGATTGGTCCCGACATTTAAAGTTTTAGCAAGAGACAACAATGTTCTAAATTTAGTTTAGGTCAGCTAAATCAGAATTGACGCCAATATTGATATTTCGAACGATTACTATCTACTGTTTTAACTTTCCCCACATGCACCGCATAAATCGATTTTCTATTATTATTACTACATCGGCATCGTAGTAAGTTAATTACGGTCGTTTAATGACAAACAATATTTTTTATTAATACCGAAAAGACAGCTTTTTCTCTCTTTTAGTGGATTTGCGGATAGAATCGCATTTTATAATTTGATGTGGACAAGATTTTTGTAATTGTACCTTGCCTGCACATTTTATATTCAAATCTGTTTATATATATATGAAGAATCACGCCTGTTTCCCATTGGGGTGGGCAGAGTTTTGATTTCCGTGCTACAATTCTGACATACCTATCTCGCTTCATCTATGTCCATTAACCCTTCATGCATACTCGTCGGTTTAAGTTGCTTCTGATCTGCCCTTTTGTGAGAACGTTTGCAATATGACTGCGGTACGTTCTTAGAGGTCGGCCTGCCCCGACTCTTCCATCCACACTCACCTCATACACTAGTTTTGTCAAACACCTTTCATCCATCCATTCTACACGCCCAAACCATCTTAACATACCTTTTTCAATCCTCGTCACTACATTCTCTTTCACTCCACAATCCCTTATATATAATTCTGATTAATGATAATAATAATGGTCCCCCTGCGACCACGAACGCTGCAAAGTGTTCGAAACGTCAGGAAAAACAAAAAACCAATAATACACGCGATTAATCCGGTTAAAAGTTTGTTTTATTATAATGTGTAGTGATCACGCAAACCTAAGATATTACTATAATAATAATGGTCCTTGTTCTTCTTATTTTAACTTCTTCTTCTTCTTCTTCTTTCGTGTGTTAGAAGACAACCTAGTATCAGAGTAGTTCAAGCCGCCCGTAAGCCCTGACTTGGCTTAGCAACGCGCAACTAGCGGGACTAACACTTTGATTTGCACTCCGAAGCATGGAGATGCTCAGATAAAAAAGCTCCTAGTTCGTCTTCTACCTATAGAACAACGTGCCAACCATTGCTTAACTCCAAAGTCACTGACTATAGTTTAAAACGAGCTATGGACGTCTTTGTTCCAACTTCTTCGTCTCTATCGTGTCGATGGCACGAATTATACATTATTCCAAGTTGTCCGCGAATCATATAGTGTTAGCCCAGTATTCCGCCACATGGACAGCACTTTCGTCAGCGTTCATTGGTTTATTCCAACTGATATTAATTAAGCTTCTGTAAATAACACTATTTATATCTGGGTATATATATATTATACACCGGGTGAGTTTTGATGAAGTGCACATTGAAATTGGGTGAAACTAGATATTTTTTAGAAACTCACTCTCTTTTTATTAGTGACCACTTAGTTATAAAAATACGTTTTAATTACAAACTGTCCAAAATTCATAATCAAAAGGATTACGTGTATAAAATAAAAAAAAAGTAATAAAGATTATTATTTTTACTACTTTTTGCGTCTATTATTAAGTCTTGTCAATCCAATTTCATATTATGTACACTTTATCAATACTCACACTGTATTAATGAATAATATCTATTATAAACGAGTGTAGCAATGTAAGCAAAAGTTTATCCGTACATACTTTGTCGCCGTAATAATTTCAAATATTTTACTAAGGCTCAACTTCAACAACTTAACTTTAACCGTAACAACAGTAAAAATCTTTAAAAAAATGACACAGTAACATATCGGATGTTATTCAGTTTTTTTCGAAAGAATTTACATAGAAAAGCTGTCAAAAAAATTAAGTAACACGTCGGTTATAGTTGTGTTGGTACAATCGATCCTAAATGTCGATTGTTATTTTGTTTGTGGACCCTATGAATTAGCTGGTCTTTTGTTTACTATTCAATAAGAAACCATAAAAATGCACGAAGTTGGAATAAAAGGACCGTGTAGAAAACACTGTTGCTTTATAGGTAATTGTGACTAGCTACAGGCTTCATAGGCTTTTTTTGCCAAACTCCGTGTTTGTAGAGCTCTCTATAGATTGTCCCTACAATAGCTCTTCTAAGTTTTATAAACAACTCAAGTCATCATTTTACGCGACTCACGCGTTTCCTTTCAATTTATTATTTTACGTCGAGCAGTCCGGAAAGCCGTGCGTTTTCAAACTCACACAAATATCACTTTCAGCTCATCATCTAAATTTGGACAGTAAATCATTCAATATTTCAGAACTATTTTCTTTCATTTATAAAATTCATAACAAGCATGATTTACAAAAGGATTATATAATACATTAACTCTCTTTTTTAACCGACTTCCAAAAAAGGAAGAGGTTTCTCAATTCGACAGTATATTTTTTTTTTTTTTTTTTTTTTTTTTTTTATGTGTGTTCGGGGATAACTTCGTCGTTTATGAACCGATTTTGATAATTCTTTTTTTGTTGGAAAGAAGATATCCCAACGGTGGTACCATGGTAAGGAAACCAGGATCTGATGATGGATCCCCGAGAAATCGAGGGAAACCTTCGAAAATCGTAGGGGCGACTAGTGCATTTGTTAATTTTTTCATTAAGTATTTTAAAGCACTACTATTTAATGAAGGTCTGGAGTCGATCTGATGATGGAGCCGAAAGACGATCTAGGGAACTCTTTAACGATTTACAGCAATTACCTGGTGTTTGGGCTTGATTAATTTGTATTGATGAGAACTTTACACCTAGATAGGTTGTGACTGTCATTAGGGGTCTGATGATGAAGACGAAGGACAGTCAAGGGAACTCCTCAACGTTTTACAGTAGCTACCTTGTTTTGTATGTATGTCCGTCGATATAATTGTTTGAAAGAGTAGTCCCCAGAGGTGGTCCCATTTCAATTTACTGAAGATCTGATGAAGATCTTCGAAGTTAGACGATGGAATTCTTCAATAAATCACAGCAAATCACTCGCAATTGCTGTAATCGCATGTTCATGTATAGTTCATGCCACTCAATACATACATAGCATCATGCCTGTATTGCCCGATGGGGTAGGCAGAAGTGTCCACTGTTGTACACAAACATTTCACCGATGCAGTTATTAAGTCCTAGCGGCTTTCGAAGGCCTACCCATATTATTAAATTACTAAATTAACTTATTTATGAAGTATACAAACTTATATATGACCTATACAATATATATATTAGACTTAAAACTAAAAAGACTAAAATAAATTAATTTTAAACAAAAAATAAAAACCGCCTTCCAAAACCTACTACACTAAAAAGTTTAAAATAATATCAAAATTTGCTTATAATAAAATAATTTTAAAATAACAATATATAATAATAATCTGTTAATTTTGGAGTCGGTGCCTGATGTATGTGGGGTTTACAACCAGATACAAAGGCCGGTAACATAACCACAGCACAACGAACATAAGTGACTAACAAGAGGAAAACAATAACTCTCTCCCAGTACAGGCACCGACTCCAAAATTAACAGATTATTATTATATATTGTTATTTTAAAATTATTTTATTATAAGCAAATTTTGATATTATTTTAAACTTTTTAGTGTAGTAGGTTTTGGAAGGCGGTTTTTATTTTTTGTTTAAAATTAATTTATTATAAAACAAATTAAAAAGCTATGCCTGTAATTTAGGCATAATAATCGTATCATGGACCATTTGGACTAGAAAACTTCACTGACACATAGATATAATTTTGTGAAAACAATATTACTAATACTTTAACTACGCATTAAGGGCGCTAAAATGCATATCTTTTATGCATTTATGCAAGTGCAATTGTTAGGTACACATATTTTCCGCCCGCATACAGTAAGTAGATAGTAGTTTCAAAATGAAACGTAGCATGCAGCAGGCGTTTAGACAGACAGACAGTTGATGCCGGAAACTCAGCTTCATAATAGATAGTTTATATGTAGTGAATAATGGAATAATTCTGAATCTAGGAACATTGTAAATAGGAAACTTAAATATGTGTACATTTTTATACAGAGAATCCTTTAATTAAATACATTCATATTTAAAGTTTTTATCTTTAACATTCATATTTGTTTATAAAAATAATCCTTCCTTAAATAACAAAACACTGAATCTGAAAGTTTGTCTATTTGTTTTTTACTTCTTGACACCGAAGTACTGAACTTTTTCCAACAAAATTTGGCACAAGATTAAACGCGACCAAACTTATGGACATAATATACCTACATTAAATCCGGATTAATTTAAATTTTCCACGAAAATTATTTCTTGAAATCTTACTTTAAAATAAAAAAAATCATTACACTCACATTATAAATTGGGTTTGTTACGTTATGTTATTCAAGCACAATTCCATACATCGAATGCTCATTTTTTTAAATTGTATTTCCCACTGTCTAGTCACACCCTGTGAACTCACACCACACTCACACACTTTCACACACTGTGACTCAAATGACCTAGGAACTTTTATTGATGGTCGGATTTTTGAAAGACACGAACCATCCGGGCAAAACCGCGGGTGAGACTACATACTTGCTTTGATGAGCTCCACTGCAGTAACGGGGTAGCCTGTTATTACATACCTACACGGGTCTTTGAAGTTTTAACAATCTACCATCTACCGGTACTTACAGTATTATTACATGTTCAAAACAGACAATAACTTCCCGACAACTGATATGAATAGCGAAATTTGTACGGCACAAGAATATTATGTATAATAATAATTATTTGTTTATTTCAGACACCAGTGATCCATGTGATAATTACAAATTACTTAAATATATGTTATTACTAGCTTCCGCCCGCGACTTCGCCCGCGTGGATTTCAGAATTGGGTCCAGCCGGGATAAAAAGTATCCTATACATTAATCCAGGCTATAAACTATCTGTATGCCCAATTTCATCCAAATCCGTTCAATTGTTTTTGCGTGAAAGAGTAACAAACATCCATACATACAAACTTTCGCGTTTATAATATTAGTAGGATCAAGATATTAAAGACCACACAAGGTGTCAGCCAGACCGGTCTAATGATTTTACTACTGCTTAACTTGCAACTACTTACTTATAGTGTTTCATGATTGCTGAATCAAATGTTTCCACTTACATCCTCAGAAATTCTACTACTACTGAACCGGCTTCTCTCCACAGGGGACGCCATAAAGCTGCCTTAAACAGAGCAAAATAAATACAATATTTTTTCGTCAAAACACTGAATATTACTGACCTCGATGTCAGTAAACACTTCCCAGAAGTATCTATACCCTGCTCTTTTCAAAATGCTTAGATATCAGCTTATACTTATTAACATAAACCGTAAACATATCCGGACTGACCTTGTCCCTGTTTCACGTGACGATAACCGTACAATGAAAACGTTTTCCGGATTAATTAGGGCAAAAACACATTTAGCTTTCGGTACCACAGATTAAGCAATGTTATTAAAGAAATGTATTACTAGGAATTACGAATAATACTATGTTGGTAGGTAGGTACAATATATAAAAATAAAAATCATGAGAAATTAAAAGAATTTACGACAAACCTACATGATCTTACACTTCCGCAGTTTTTGTATAAATTGAAAGAAAAGTTAATTTAACTTCAAAATGTTATGGTAGCAACGGTAAAAACGGGTCTTACCTAAAGTCAAAATCTTAATTTAAAAACTAACCTAATAAACTCTAGGAGTACATTCATTAAAAAAAAATGTGTAGTTTATCCTGCTAGTGACATAGTGACTTAAAAACTCCTTTGGAGAGATTTCGACATAGGTACCCTATGGCAGCATAAATCCTACCAATATTAAGAATTTGAATGTTTGCATGTAATGGATATTTCTCAATTACGCAAAAAGGGCCCAACAGACTTGCATAAAATTTGGTATAATATATACCATGGAGAAGGTCATAGGCTTCTGTCGTACGGAAAAAAATTCGTGGGCACCAGCCTATACTAATCACATTATAATCGTGTGTGTCTCAAATAATGATCAAGCATCCATTTATTGGTCGATTGATTGGTCGAGCCTCGTATAGAATTAAGACGAAAAATATTAATGATTAACCCGTTTCACGTGACATACGCTAGGAATGTTCTCAACTCTGCCTTCGTGACATCTCCCGCAATTTATGGTGAACCTTAATTCGCATTCATTTGTGCGCGTCACAAGCAGACGGGTTTCATTTCACTGACGGCCACCCCACCTGTACATGCCATAACATGTTTTACGACTACTAAGTTATTGTTATTAAATCGCTCGCTAGTGTAACCGCTGCTTTTAGTAAATAAATATGAAATTCTTTCAAGAGCTCTTAAGGGACTTTACTTAAAAACTAATCTGCAAGACCCAATTGCGTTAGATAGATATATGAAAAAAGTAACATCACGCTTGAATTCTCTGAAGGATGAGGAAGGAAGGTTAGATGGAAGCAAAGATGTACTGTTGTAGGTATATCTACATTTTATTAAGTTAGTATTTATCCGGGAGGCGCAGCTTCGAATCCTGTTCGCGACCGTATTCTTTTTCCATTTAATATAATAACTTTAGAGTTCGCTAAGCATGCGTTAATGCTTTTCAAAGATATATCTTGAATTATTAAGGTAATTGCATTCTTTACGACATTGTATTAACTGCAAAGTTAGTCGTGTCGGTTCGGTCACCCGTATAGGGACTGAATTGATAGCAATGACGTCGCCATACGATGTGTTAAAATATGAAAGAAGAATTCGCGGTGGTGAGCAGAGGTCGAGATGGCTTAGTGTTCAGAGCGCCTGGAGTATTTATCCGGGAGTCACAGGTTCGAATCCTGTTCGCGACCGTATTCTTTTTCCATTTAATATAATAACTTTAGAGTTCGCTAAGCATGCGTTAATGCTTTTCAAAGATTTATCTTGAATTATTATTAAGTTCCATGTAATTATTGGTGAGCTTATTAGGATCTATCAGGCACAATTTCAAACTCTGAAGATCTTTTTTTGCATGCATAAAACAGTGGCGTCATTTTAATAGGTAGGTACATACCGCCTTCATTACATGGTTCATGTGTGCGTTATACCTTTAAGTTTATGGCCAACAATGAGGCTTCCCCATCTTTTTCAAAGAGCGTCACAAAAGGTGACTAAGGAAAGTAAGATGAGCATGCGACGACCTGAAAAGATGCCTTTGCAAAGGCCGTGAAAATGTCATGTTGTTTATGAAAACAGTTTTACTTTCATAGTTAAGAGCTGTACGATGGAAAATAACTAGAGCTATTATTTTTAGTCCAGTAATCCAACGAATCAGTACTCTGCAATACTGGACTGGTAGATATCATCTACACTAATCTAATAACTTCAAAAATAAGTTCTATCAAAAGTTACAATGATTTCAAGAAGCAAAGAGATGAGTTAGAAGGTGATGGGACTGTCCGTTTACATGATTCCAGTAGCACTGGAATTAACGCGCTAAATTAAAAAAGAAGCCCGTCAGTACAGTTACTGTACAAGAAACTCACCAAATCCAGTGCGTTTCAAAGGTTATGCCAGTTGCAATCCAAATTCAAAAGTATTATTTCGAGCTCATATAACCGTCAAAATGTAGATGCATGGTTCGAAATATGTCGTTTACTATCGAGAAGAACGGTCAAGAAACTCCATGGCTTCTCTTTAAAATTCGATATGGTTGCAATTTCCATTGGTACATTGAATTGTTGGTTAGTGGGAGAATATACTAAATTAAAAAGGAAAATGGGTATATTCTAATCAATTTCAAATTTCTTTGGGTCAATACTGCGAGTTTAAGAAAGACTACGAAGCTCTCACAATCACAAATAAGAATCCAAGTTTGCATGCGGACTGGAATATTACAACTTTACTAGAATAAAGCCCGGTTCACATTATTCCAATAGCTCTCCAGTCCAGCGATCCATGCCAGCGCTGGACTGTAACGGTGGTTGTTTATATTATTACAGTCGTTTATGAGCCGTTGATGTGTCAACAACACGTGTTCAGTGTATGAAGTTTCTGCCACTGGATTGGTAGTCTACATGATTACCAATTCACTTGCGTTGGAATAGGCGCACTAGATTGAGATCCAGTGCCAGTTCACATTATTCCAGTTGCAAACTAGCGCTGGTTTCGCTCGCTTGACTGGAATGCTACTGGAATAATGAGAACTGGGTATAATGCAAACTGGGCATATTGTGAACCGAGCATTAGTCATAACAAAAACAGTCTAAGTAGGTACGGGAACAATGAGTCAATCAAACTAAGGGCCGAAAACATAACCGCGTTGCGGTTCCGCGCCGCTGAAATCGGCAGTTTGCGTTGCGGCGTTGCGGCGTCGCGAAAAAGAGCGTTTTACTATCGTATGATACATATATATGTATCATCATTTCTTTTCTAGTGATATTGGTGCTCTTAGTTGGCAATTTAAAAAAATATGAACCTTCATATTCTCATTCAAAATTCAAATAATACTTTATTAGATTTGATTTGCACAATAATCAAACGTTGCGGCGCCGCGCCGCTAAAATGGTTATGTGTTGCGGCCTTAAGATATTCCTCGACTGACGCGTGTGCGGTGATCAGTGCTTGATACAATCTATATTTATCATCATCCCTATTTTGAATCTCATTATATTTTTGGATAATATTCAGATAAATATAATGGAAAACTTTATGGATTAGAATACTGATGTATTGTGAGACTTATATCGAATTGTTTGGCGCAATTTCTATCGAGTATATTAGAATCTATTGATAGGTACCTACCTATTCAATACGTACCGATCTAGTAATTAATACGAATAGGTATGTTAACTACTAACTTATTAATACTAATTTGATCATTCATATGTATTTATTAACAAAGATGAGTCTGGATACTTGAAATAAATGATTTTTAAATTATAGGCCTATTCATTTTCAAAGTTGAATCCAATACTGGCAGTATATAAAAAAATTCAATTAAGTTTTTATGAAAGTAAAATATTTATTTATTTATTATCATCATGTCAGCCTGAAATCACCCAAGCTGCTGGGCTTATACCCTAAGCCTCCTTTCTTTTTTGCTACCCTCCGCGATCTTGTGCAGCCTTCGTCCAGGGGATTTCCGCAGCAAGCATAATGTCATGAGACCAACGCGCTTTCGGACTACGCTAGTTTTCATTGGTCCGACTTTGGCTACGATACTGCTAAAATATACTAAAGATAAACTATAACTTTGGAATAGGTACATTTTATCCATTGGTAATGTAACCTACATGCTATTTTATAAACCTCATTCCTATACCTAGTAGAATCTTAATGTAACCTTATCACCTCTAAATACGTCTAAAATATCTTTGTCACTTTAACAAGGACTAACTAAATTTAAGAACAATACATTTTGTTATAATTATTTTAAGTGCAATTAAAATGCTTAATATGATTAAAACACCTAGTCATGCTAATATAATTTGTAACAGATGGCAGAATTCTCAGAACACCTCAGACAAAGAAAAACGTACCTATGATTCAATTATTATTTTAAGTTGGTCCAAGACTAATGAAATCAAAGCTAGAGACTGTCTACTGCTTTGATTTTTAATTATGAAGACTTGAAGATGTTAATTAATGCACTCATTGTTAATTCGTTCCATTGTAAAATTTTAATCTTTAAGTATTATCTATTAATTAATTTGTTCTTGTGAATGTAATGATGAACTTTAGTATTCTAAGTATACGCCAGGTTCAACAGGGTGTGTACCTAAAGACAGTAGGTACTACCCTGGCAATGCCAACTTTGTACAAATCCTTTGGGCAGCCGAATTCGCAATGTCGAAGCCCAGAAGTATGTAAAGTTGGCACAGCTCAGCCAGTGTTGATTTTTATTAAATACAAAGGTCATTATATTAGCATCGCAGGAGTAGGATCACTGATGTGATTGAAAATATATTATTTCTGTGATTTTATTTCCTTATAGTTTGAGGTTTTAGTCTTGTAAAAATGTTTAAATGCTACGATAGTCTCTACTCTGTTAAGATTTTTTTAACTATTTATTTTTCGATTTAAGGCCCATCTTATAACAGCGTTCATTTTCATTAAAAAACGTGCGTCAAAAAACCCATGATGGATTTTCACACATAACAAAAAAAGGTAATAAAATTGCTCTAAGGAGTACCACCTCTGGGATCGGCAGTCGGCACAGTCACAACATTTACGACAGAATGATAAAGAGGTAATAAATTATTGATTCCCTACTTACGTTTAGTACCAAACGTGTTAGATATAAATGGATGAATTCGCCACATATCTAAGTACGCCATTCACATGATGAATGGCATTCGATTAAATATCTATACCTACCGTAGAAAAATAAATCTATATCTAATCTAATCTACTCTATCGTAGAAAAAGAAATATTCGCAACACCCTCATATCTACTAGCCTACAAGTACCCTGTATTCTAATACCTGTATCGTCTATACTAGAGCTCAATTTATGTTTGTCACCACTATTAACACGCGTCATTTTATCAGTTCATTAGGAGCGTTCCATCATTCCACCGATATTGTTTGGTGGGCGATCAAAAGAATGCTATTTCCGAATAATGCATTGTCCTCGTATCGCCTTTTTGATGGCTGTCGTGACAATACGATACAAAGGTACCTATAAATAGTACCTACGTAAACTTTACTGTAGATGTTCTTATAAATAATTATATAGCTATTAAGACGTGGATTAAATTCGACGTGTCGGAAAATCAGTGCAGTTTTATTCGACGCGCCCGGACGTCAAGCGAAAAGCAATTACGTCAGACGAGATTTGATCTTTTAATTAACCACAATGAAACTCTACATAGTTGCGAATAAGTTCTTTGTAGATACATTTCATAAATTCATTAATTCGTGTGTTAATTACACTAAGTACCTATACTAGTCTCAAGAGTTTTTCTATCACAACCAAACAGTGCATTCGGTACTTTCAACACTTTCTTTTTAACAAGTGTCGAGTTGTCAACGGCTTGTCAAGTTGTGACTAAACAACACCCCCACAGATCGATCGATCGAAGTCAAGCTGCGGTTTCCGCAGTCGGTCCGTAGATGGGTGACCATCATTTCATACCGAGACCCCGGTTGTCTAATCAAGACCTATGACAGCCGTTACAGGTAGTCAGAGGCCTGAAAGTCAGACAGCCAGTCATACCACGAGATATCATGTTACCCAGTAACTAGGTTCTGGAGGTCAGATAGGCAGTCGCTTCATGTAAAATACTGGTATTAAGCTGAATCCGGTTTAGAATAGGTACCTAGTTGGGAAAAGGCTCGGCAGATATCCACATTCAACGCACTCTTTAGAAACTCCAAATGTTTACCTATTAGCCGGAAACTAATACAAACTTCTCCGAGTAGTATTAAATTAGATCTCGTAAGTCAGTGGAACCTCTTCCTAATCACTTGATAACTTGAAAACTTATCTACTACGGTAATGTAAAGTGAAAAGCACACCTGCGTCAGCTGCATTATGAAAAGAAAGCGGTGCAATAAAGAACTATTTGACGAGCGAGCATATTGAAAATATTATCAATATAATGTGGCGGCCACATTACATCGCCTGCCACATTATTTTTATCCATCAGGATATCTTCATAATTATTCACCACAATTTGATGTTATAATTTAATTTACCTTTAAATCATATCTTTTCTATCTCTTGTCTACAAGTGCTGCCACTTCAATTCGAATCTTATTAACGTAAAGTTACCGTAATACGACCTCCCACCGAAATATATCCACAAATTGTAATGGCTGTTTTTGATTAAATACATTGTATTTTTAGGCTAGATACTATTACGACTTGAAACTGATTAAATAACCTTTAGCAATACACAATGATATTTTATGTATTTTGTTTTGTTTCTTGGTAAATCATAGTTTATTCCAAAACGGAGCGATTTCATCATTATTTTTAGTCAAAACGTCAAATCCAGGTGTGCAACGATCATAATGTTTACAAATAATCTATTTCGTCTTCAATATGTATGAAATGTTTTTTGGTAGTATTATTACTAGTCTTGGGTTGGAAATAGTTTATTTGATTATTTATTTATCAATAATATGGAAAAACTATGCAAATAATGTGGTCGGGTGTTATGACTGGTCAAGTACAGTACACACCAAACACTGCCCGGTATACGGTATAGCGGTTTTTATCTAGTACACTTCAAGCATTAAAATTATCTACGATTGATTATAATTACGACCTAGAATGTATTTTAATTGTGAATCTATTAGATAAGGAATATTGATACCGAAATCCGACCTATTGTAAATTAGATAATTATTAAGATAACTGAGTTCATATTTCATAACATTTTATTAAAATCACGGTTTTCTCATGTACAAGGACACAATGGTCATAGTGTGATTTTTAGTAAACTATACTCCCACTCGATCATATTTTAGTTTATTGGTGTCTCTAGAAGATATTTTTTTATCAGTATTGATTTTATAGCAAATTGGTTTGAAAATTAATAGAATTATAAAAGTTTAAAATCGGTCCACTAAAATGCTTATCATGAAAGATTGTGGAGTACTTATTAGCACCTTCCAGCTTCATCGTAGTTCAAGAAACCCTATGTAAAATGAATAACACTATGTATCAAAAACAATTATAACGTATTTTAATAGTTTGTAAGTAAATTCATAAGTAAAATTTTGTATTGTAAATAATTACGTAACTTGAAAATGTGATTTTTGTTTATGGAGATATTGTTGTTAAATTAGTGCTAAATCAAATGTGTTATATATGTTTTGACTTAAAACCAATATTACAGAAAGATTTAAGTCGATAGGGCGGGCATTTAGTTTTGGAAATATAAGAAAAAGTATAAGGTGAAAATTTGTCTTATATTTTTTTTTAAGGTTTTTGTTCTATTATGTTTTTATTCTTTAGAATTATACACAATATTATGGTTTTAGGAGTTCAGATAGGTAGTCGCTCCATGTGAATTGGTATTACTCTGCATCCGGTTTGATTGGAAGCCGACCACAATGTAATAAGGAATAGGCTAGGCAGATGGTTTGATCATCTCGTCTTCCTATTACCTAAATTCATTAAGTGAAGGAGTTGGTTAGTTACTATCGTAATAAGCTTATGAAACTCGGCGATTATTTCATGTTTCGTAAGGCGTCGGAATTAGGTACACTAGTGGTCGGTAGTTTGTTACAGTGGATTTATGTGGACGGAAATATGGCTTGTAGAATATTTAAGACCTCTTGTTACTTTTCTGTTTATATCAATATAATAGAAATATGTTTTATTATAATTCTCACTAGATTGAATAGACAATGAAATTTACATTATTAGAATTTTAGTCTCCCATAACAGCTGTTATATCGAAATAAAACAAAATCTACAGGCCTTAGGAGGTCAGTATTCGGTGGTTTAACGTTACTTTCTTCCTAATGTTTCATAATTATCAATTTTTACGAGTATGATACTGTACCTTTCGGATACTAAACACAAGAAATACAAAAAAACTTAAACTTTACATTGCGTAACTCCGACTTAATGCGAAACATGATAATAAAAAAAAATGTAAGTACTTGTTTTATAAGGTAAAAAAGGTAAGGGTGGTTTCTTATTATTCGATTTTCTATTTTCTAGCTAAAGTTATTCTTTCTTATTGCATTGTCATGAAAAACCTATCGTAAAACAATTGTAAAACCTCTTTGCTTCGAGAAAGCAATAAAGTAAATGTAGCAGGGTCATTCTATAGTAATTTATTTTCGGACGATTTTTCACCTTCGTATTGGAATGATTTGCCGATATTTTTTTAACATGGACACCTTTTTAATCTGCGTAACATTTATTTTCTTTATAAATTCAAGAAACAGCAGTTTATTCTATATTAATTTAAGTATTCTCCAAGTATATAATATTACCTATAAACGATAAGCTCACCAAATGTGAGTGTAAAACTGTGCACCTCTACCCACCCTCTCGGGGAATACAAGCGTGATGCTGTGTTAATGTAACTATAAACAATACAAAGTAAATTAAGTCTAATTGAATTGATTTGAATTGTTTATTTTACCCTATTTTTATGTTACGTCTGTCCGTATCGGAATTTTCTATCAAATCATAGGAAGAATGCCCCATTTATAGCAATGCCTGCAAAGAGATGAAAGCTCAAGATATTTCGTAGCCAAGATATTGTTTTATGGACGGCTTGCCGTGGGCACAGACTACCACAAATAGGCTAGATTCTGTGATGAGATTTGCGAGCGACTGAATTAGTGGAAGATTGCGCCTAACTGCATTTGTTGAGATGATGCTCCATGCCCGATGTCGCTCTATTTATGTTTTTACATTTTAATATATTTTTTATTCAACTCTGAATATTGGTTTTCGATTGCGTAGATGTATAACTTTGTTGTTATTTAAGGAATTGGAATTGAAATAAAAATCATATTTATCGCATATAAATTCGAAATTATTTTTTTAACAAAACCCTGAAGGGTTAGGGAGAGATGTATTGTAGTACACCCAAATTTCACCGATGCTGTTATTAAGTCACTGATGGTAAGTTCGTTACCATCCATCTTATAGGCAAACTTCCAAACTCCATGTCATTTTTTAATATTTTTATTTTGCGATGCGGTAATACCTAAGTACGCTACATTGCTGCATTGAATTCAGATTTCTAGAGCTTTTTCTACCGGACTTAGCAACGAAATCTATTTATTTTCACTTTGTATGTAAAGCAAAACCACGTTTCTAAAACAATACGAAATAGCCACGCTAAAAACCTAAAAAATTCTAAACAATTTTCGATCCAACGTTATTTTTTGTATAACACTATTTTAGACTGACGAGCGACGCCACATCCAGAACTACATGGTACAAATATAGCCAACCGCACATCCATGTCCGCAATCAAACATTGACAGCACCTTTATTGTCATAAGAATAAGGACGGTTTTGGTAGTTCAAGTGTTACCACGTGGACAAGGCACCGATAAAAGGTTATCGACTGAACACGTCGCCCCATTCAATAATATATTAACAGCGGTAGTCTCTCTGACACTTCCATTTCACATTTTGTGTAACATAAAGCTATTTACGATGTCCTAGTGGCACAGTTCCTGTCTATACTTCAGCAAAATTATTTGAGGTCGGATAAGGCTAGGGCTGCCATCCGTCTGCATTTCCCAGATTTCCCTAACATTGAAAGGTGTTTGGAGTGGCCGTATGGGGGTTAGAGGACCAGACGGGACACGCCTTTTGACTACATATCGAACAAATTTGCTCGCCACTTTTGGCGGGGGGTGGGGTAACACACAAGCACAAAAGAACTTGTACTAAAGCGAAAATGGCTCTCGTCATTACATTAACAGTATTGAAATACATAAAATAACTAAACGCAAACAAAAAATTGTGTTACACACGATTAAAATCGTGTACTATCATTGTAACCATAGGTACTGGTAAAAGGTACCTTAAATGATTGGGAATCATATGCCAGTGGCGAGAAGGTTACGCCCGCTAAAAATACGTACTCCAGTAAGGTATGGGGTTCTTAAAAAGAGTTGTCTCGTTTATTAAGCCCCGCATTGTGTATCCCAAATCTGATTGATTGTCGATTTTATTCAATTTGTTTTAACAAATATTTGTTATAAAATACATCAATTCAATCAAATGTTGTATTGTATTGTAAACTTGTACTTTTTAAACTTTCGCGATTCGAACACATAATTATTGAATTTAAACAGGACTTAATCGCGCTAAAAATATAATATTTATTTACCTCGACGTTTCGATCAAGTTGCATTGATCGTGGTCACGAGTAGACTGGAGAATGCGGGTGTCATCGTCGGGAAGAGCGAATGGTTTTTGCATCCACCCGCACTTGATCTTGTAAATCCATTTTCATGTTATAATCGCGACACACAACACTCACGACATCTATCGACTCCTTTGTAAACCACTGAAATTCTAACACTGATACCGTTATTTAATTATATATGTCGTTCTGCAATATAAAGTTGCCTATCCCACCGATTGATTCCAATTTTGCTTTTATTTTTAATTGGATTGTTTTTACACAAATGCTCGAGATCTCTGAATCTTTGTCCATCAACGATATTTAGAAAGTGACAAGTACAATCCTAGGTAAAATTGAACAAACCTACATGAGAATGATAAAGACATCCATTCAAACCCTTCAAAAGCAATATTTTAATTTCTGAACCAATTTTGTTACTAGAATCGCGCGGATTCCACTAGATCAAAGAGCTGGATTACTAACGAAAAAAAAACTTGGTTGATAATTCGCTAAAATCGAAATAACAACTTTTATTTATTTATTAATAAATACATTTGTGGAGTATTTCATCGTGCTATTGATTAGCTATGAACATGTCTATCTTGACTGGTTGAAGTCAGTTGTTTGATTGATATATTGAGATATAACTTTCATTCACCAGGCCATCCGCTGACTAACCCCTTCCTTTTTTTAATATTTTCAGTTCATCTGTCCTATATTGTGCTTAGTGTGTAATAAAATACGAGTCTTATGTATCAGCGGACTTTCAGGCTAAGCATCGCTTGACGCGGTCAGTTTCTAAATAGGTGAGCGCTAGGAGCATTTTTATCGAAGCGCTTCCATGCTTTCGAGAGCACTTTAAACCATCGGTATGGCCTATTGTTGAATAATAGCAATTGCTAAGCCAATTCAGAGTCCTACATAAACCTGCGTACGATCAACCGCATGTCAGTAGCAACACATAAACAACGAAAACAGTCCTTATTACAAAGAAATAAAGGCGCTGTCAGTGTCAAATTGTTGAACCTATTGGCTATCTCTGTTACCATTGAATTGATAGTCATTTTGTAGTAAAATGTACCGTATGTTGTTTACCTAATATTTTTGCTCAAAATGGATAAGCTTTAATAAACGGCGCAGTGTACCTACCTACTACAAAGTGACTATCATTGCTATATATATCTACTAAGATTTTTTTATAAGTAGGCTTCTATACTAAAATAATAAAGAAGATTACATAAACGAGTAAATAAGTCTTTTAACCTGGAACATAAGGCTATTATTTCTTACGTACATGATAGCTGCATCATTAGACATGCATAAATAAATAACTGCTGCTGTTTTTGATGTTTTAGTGAGATGCCTATCTGTAAATGGGTATTTACGAAAATATAGGTACACTAAATCGTAGATCATATCAATAAAAATTAAACACACACAAGTGAAACTTTATACGTTCACTACCTAGATTAATAGTCACGCAACGAGTTATAACTTTTAACTTTAGTGCAATGTCCATTTATTTAATTATTCATTCTTCATGTACAACCGTTCTTACAGAAGTCACTAAATAATTGTATTATTAAATGGTACATAAGGTGGGCTTAATGCCATGAGGCATTTTCTACCAGACCAGACCTTTGGGTTAAATAGAGAGGCAAAGAAAGTGGGTATTGAGTTAAGTTTATCTATAAGATATCAAAAAAATCTTCGTGAGGTTGAGAGTCTACTTGTGTCAAACAGTGGCAGATTTATTTAAACTGCCGGCAAGCCTCTCATTTGGAGACGGCTATTAACAACAGCCAGGACCGAAGCTTGGAAACGCTTAGATGAAAATGCTCCTAAAAGTCACCCATCTATAGATAGACCTGGCCAAGAGTTACTTTACATCAACGATGGTGTATGTTCCTCCCAACCGCGTCACCGTGGCCTATCTCCACAGAGATTATCCAAGTACGCAAAAGATAGTGCTCAAGTGTATGCGCAAACACAGGTACACTCTTTCAGTCCTATGGGACGGCAATCCGGTTTTCAGCTGAGATCCAACACCTTGTCGAGTTAAAATTAATCAGCGGCCCATTTTTATATTATCTATTTGAATCAAAATTGAAACAAAATCCATTAAACATTTGTCCACAACTTTAAACTTTTGTTTTAACAGGAAAAAGCGGTCGTTTATAACTCACGAATTTTAAGCATATTCATTTCCGAAACTAGTGGAAAATAAGTTAGCCTCGACAGTGTGCGATCTAATGTATAATGTAAATGAGTTAAGACTCATTTAACTAGCGTAGCATGCGACAAGTGTGAAATCCCCCTACAGTAGCGGATCGATAGTGTAACGGGCCATTAAATTTTTACACTTGGCCGGGCCGCTGTCCATCGGCGCCCGAGTTTTATTGATTTGACATTAGATGCCCCATGAATGAACTATTTATTAAGATGTTATAGTTTCTTACGTTCGTGGTTATTTATTGAGCAGAAGTTAGATACACATATTTTTGTATGAAAAAAGCGGTTCAGGACTCATTTTCTGCAACACTCCTTTTATTTGTATTGTATGGTTGGAATTTAATGTCAATAAAATTATGAACCATCTAGTGTTAGAGTTTAAACCATTCGTAGGCCTCTCTTCGTCATGGCATATTAGTTTTTTTTCCGATAATAAGATTTGTAGCTAACTACTATGTTAGTCAGAGCATTATATGATCTGTGGTTAGATTAATCAGTTAATTAAAGGCCGATTTTTAAATTGACGGAATATGTTGAACTCATATAACTACAACGCATATACCTACTGCCTCGTTGGTCTAGTGATCCCATGCGCGACTGCGGAGCATCAGGTCCTAGTTTAGATTCCCGGGTCGGGCAAAGTGTTACCGAGTTTTTCTGTTAGGAAATTCTCAGTAGCAGCCCAAGGTCTAGAATTGTGCCAGGTAGATGGCAATAATCTCTCCGCCTATTACACAGGGTCTAGCATTGATGAATTGCAGGTGTAGCTACAACTGTGTACACCTCTGCCTACCCCTTCGGGGATTACAGTCGTGATTCTATGTTATGTTGTAGGTATTATACCTACAAAATAAAATTGAAATATCAGCTCTAATCAATAAGTGAATAAAAAAATAAAATTTGTCTTAAACCAATCTCAAGATATGCCTATCTCATGATGTGCTAGGTTACCACACGTCTCCAGTTTGTCCTACAGACGAAGGTAAGTAATGAATTGTTGATAACACACAGTTTTCATCTACTCAAACACGCATAAACAAGCCGTCAAACAGCCACTTTATGACCGTTTTAGACTTAGTTTGAGACTTTGAGAACACGTCAGGAATACCAAAGTTGTGTCAAATCTCTAGGGCCAGGACTTTAGAACCTCCGCGACTAGCTGCTTTTAGCATCTGCATTCGCTAATGCGGATGATAAAAGTAGCTATTCTGCGGAGGTTCTCTGTATTGCGCTTCCGAAAACCGACTTAAATCTCTACTTTAGTCTGTTTTCGGAAGCGCAATACAGATACAAAACGCACGCGATTTTGCCACCGCTATTGAACGCAGAATTCTTCTGACTAAAAAACAGCCGTATAAACGATCGCTTAAAGTTAATAGTCTGAAATAACTAACCCTCAGCGAGCTAGAGGTGAAAAATGCTCGTGCCTTCTCTGAGTTGGAAGGACCCCTTGCCCTGCAATGGGACCATAATGGGCTGGTTCGATTCATGCTTTATAACCAAAAATTACGGTAAGATAGAATATTAATACTTATCCATCCATCTATAGCATCACACCTATATTCTTCGTTAGGCTAGAGGCTAGACAGAGGAAAATTGTTGTATATCCACATTTCACGATGTCGTTATCAAATCCTATAGGATGTCATCATCATCATCATCATCCCCCTGTCCTTATCCAAATTGATTTGGGGTCGGCGCAGCATGTTTTCTTCTCTCCATACATACTCCATACATTAGCAGCATTCCAGTACAAGTAGAGAGCTACTGGTACTGGTTATTTTTTTTTTTTTTTTTATTGAATAGGAGGCAACCGAGCAGACGGCTCGCCTGATGGTAAGCAATTACCGCCGCCCATGGACACCCGCAACCCCAGAGGAGTCGCGAGTGCGTTGCCGGCCTTTTAAAGGGTTTGGGCCTCCGGTACCCTCACTCACTCGGCGAAACACAACGCAAGCGTTGTTTCACGCCGGTTTTCTGTGAGGCTGTGGTATCAACCCGGTCGAGCCGGCCCATTCGTGCCAAAGCATGGCTCTCCCACGGTGAATCCAACGGAATGCTGCTAATGTTTGGTTATGTCTCATGACCGGATTCGAACTATTATAAACCACATTCTACATCGACGATCAAGCAGAAAGAGAATAGAGAATAGTACAAGCAAGTTTAGGATGTTAAATCTAAGGCAACATATTTTGTTCTTTTTTTTTTCTCTCATTAAACGATAATGTTATCGAAAACTTCATGGTACCATTTTTCTTTTCGTTTATATAATTTTTTTTTGCGGAATTTTAATATGAATTCCGTTATATTAATTCATAACTTCTGTCGCTCAATTTATTTTGAAGCCAATTTATATCTTTATATTTTTATAATATAATATATGTTATATTAGTTACGACTGCTGAGCATGAGGTCTTGTGTTCGATTCCCAGGTCGGGCAAAGTGTTATTGGGTTTTCCTGTTAGGAAATTTTCAATAGCAGCCAAGAGTTTGGAATCGCGGCTGGCAGATGGCACTAGGCTCACCACATTATATGGAACTTAATAACAGGAATGGCAAAATGTGGGTCCTCTACCTGCCCCTTCGGGGAATACAGGGGTGATCCCTATATATATCCCTGATACTATATTATATTAGTTTAATTTTTATATAAAAAGCACATATTAAAAAAGTGTCATCATCTATTTACATAGTAAAGAACTTTTAAGGGTTGGCTGGTCCCACGTCAACGTCAAACCTGATTTCACTACGACCTCAGTTACATTGTTTCATAAATTATAATAATTATTCAAAAACGTCCCTAAATATTTGCATTGTTTAACCCATTAATGAAAGGGTAAGAAATACAACACGAAAAATTTAATCTAATATTAAAAATAATTTGGTAAATTTTCTTTGTCCTTTAAACTGGATAAAATATTATTACTACAGTAGCATTACAATTACCTCTAACAATTCCAGTTTACACGATTTTTAATTTAACTACATAAATACCTATTACAACTGGAATGTACTGTTTTAGAGCTGATACATCCACACTTTATTGATGCAGTTAATATATCTAGTTGTAGGCCCAATTTCAAACTGATTTGCTGCTAAGAATTTCCTAACAGAAAAACCCAATAATACCTTGCCTAACTTGGGAATTGACTAGTATGCAATTTATTTATTTAATGACCTCATATTATTAAGTTATTACCTACTTGAAAATTATCTTTGTGCCATTACTTATATTACTGTCTACTCTAACACCACTTGTCACTAAAATAATAATTGTAAAGATATAAGATTCCTATGCTACTCTTGAAAACTTTCGAAATGTTAACCTGCTTATTATTTCCTAACCGTACAACTGTACAAGTGTATCTAACTACCTACAGGCTGTGTTTTAGGACGATCTAAGTACACGTTTTATGCAATCAAATGATAATTATTCCGTTTATGTATCGTCACAACGATAATTATTTTTTAGTTTTTGTATCTTAGCAACAGAACTCTTTACTTGTTCGTAATATATATTTTCCTTACCGACTAGACGAGTCCCGTTCGTGTTTTTCAATGTTTCCTTAGGAAATAATAATTAATATAGGCATTACATGGCCAAAAGATGTATAAAAAATCATTTAAAATGAATACATTTTTCAAGCAGCAATCTAATAGTACGACCACAGAAATAAAATAAATAAATAAGTTTATACCGTGGGAGAGCCATGCTTCGGCACGAATAGGCTGGCTCGACCGGAGTGATACCACGGCCTCACAGAAAACCGGCGTGAAACAACGCTTGCGTTGTTTTTCGCTGAGAGAGTGAGGGTACCGGAGGCTCAAACCCTTTAAAAGGCCGGCAACGCGCTTGTGACTCCTGTGGGGTTGCTGGTGTCCATGGGCGGCGGTAATCGCTTACCATCAGGCAATACGTCTTCTCGGTTGCCCACTATCCCATAAAAAATATAGCGTTGGTATTTTGCGAGTCATTTTAACTTGATGGGATTGAAGCAAATGGTACGATACAGAAATAATCAAAACTCAGAAAGTAGAACACGTATTCATTAAAATAAGAAATGTCATCGACTGCACAGACGAAATTCTTGTTCTAAGACTGTGTTATTTAGTAATTCAGACCGGGATTAACACTACGTCAAATGAATACTTTTTCATAGTTGCTGAGGATTTTCAGTCCATCGAGACAAGATTTCATCTTAGTCTAACTGTTGCAACTGGTATGGGTTCAGTGACATGAAAGGAATATTCCTCTGTAAAATGCTCTGTAGGGAATGAATAGTACGGATCAGCTTTATCACTGACCATACTGATGTGTTATTTTTACACTAAATAAATTAAATTAATTGGTGAATCTCTGCCAGACCATTCGTTAGAGAACAAAATGCATTATTTATTGATTTTTACGATCGCGGTCAACGAACGTTCATCCATGTGACAACACGGGGCCGCCGATCAGCTGTTTGCGTAAAAATATAGGCCATCAGAAATTTCGAAGATCCAATACCCGGTGTCCAAACTTAGTACCATATTATATAGCTGTAGTAATCATAATAATTAATTAGTATTATGAGGTGGTTCATTTCTCTAGAGCCCTAACCTAACCACCGGTAGCTTGGACCCTGTTTCCGATGCCGGTGGCATATTTTTTATATTTTCAAATAATGTATATATATATATTTATTTATTTTAACAATTAATCCGTGCCTCGGAGAGCACGTTAAGCCGTCGGTCTCGGTTGTCAAATTAAGATCTATGACACCCGTTACGGGTAGTCAGAGGCCTGAAAGACTGACAATCAGTTATACCACAGATATCGTGGTAGGACCCAGTAACTGTGGAGGTCAGATAGGCTGTCGCTCCATGTAAAATACTGGTAATAAGCTGCATCCGCTTTGAGTTGAAACCGACCCCAATGTAATTGGGAAAAGGCTAGGCAGATTAATATTTAAACAAATGTATATTAAATGTAAAGAAATTATATATATGTAAGAATATTAATATAAGACCTTCCCGAGACGGCATCGATAAACAACTTGTCCACCGTAAGTAGTTAAGATAACAAGTAACTTTAAAAGTTTAGTTTCAACTTGAACTTAGGAGTTATACTGGACAAAGACGTGGCCAAACTTGGTCAAACAAAACTTGGTCTTTTGGTGCGGTTTCTTGATCGGACAGTTGCCGTAATTAGGTGCTCCTTAATGAAATTACGCGTATCATGAAGAGTATCTAATTGAGGAACATGGCGTGCAAAGATCTGTTATTAAAAACTTTTTTGAACTTCATAATACCACGCCTAAATTCCTTGAAGGGGTAGGCTGAGGTCTATACAGTTGTACACACACATTTCACCAATGCTGTTATTAAGTCCCATGTGATGAGCCTATTGCCATCTACCGGGCACAATTCCAAACTCCGGGTTGCTACTAAGAATTTCCTAAAAGAAAAACTCAATAACACTTTCGCCGACCCGGGAATCGAAACCGGGACCCCATGCTCAGCATTCGCGCTTGTGACTACTAGACTAACGAGACAGTTGGTGAAATAAATTAAAGCTGTATTAACGAATGTAACTTACAATACAGAATTTAGTGGCACATAATCATTGTAAAATGTTCATCATCCATAAGCCATCAAGAACTAGGTCGCAACAAACATTCATATGTGTTGAACACAATACAAAGCGAAGCCGTGGTAATAGATGGGAGGATCTGCGCCTACAGTAACTAATGACTTGATTAGCCCATAAATAATTACCCTAATTAACACTCAAATCGCCTGCCGGAAATTGAAATATACTGCCTACTGCTTGTTCTATTTAAAGTGTTCCGTTTCTTTCAGCATTATGCTTTCCGATTTTTTCTTATAGGTCATTACAATACAACAATACAATATTGTTCTGTTCTATTTTAAATTACTTGCGTTCCAGAATTCCAAAATTATTATAGATTCGGGATAATGAAGACAACATGCTTTAAAATTGAGGAAACTGTAATGTAGGTAAATTTATTTTAAACTTTTGAGTTGTTATATGGCTTTTATTTAGTATTGGATTTGGATTGGAATTGGTATTAGTTTCAAGAGTAACCCCAAACCCCACAGATGTGTCATGCCACGTCATGTCAAACAAACTCTAAATAGTGAAAATTTCACGAAACCTACAAATGTATTCTAACCGCGCGATCTACAAACAGTTTGCGTTCGCGGTATGTTCGTGGTTTTAAACCAATGGATGCCTTTCTCTTTCACTAGTTGGATAAGTATAATTAGATTTACTGAATATCTCCGATACTAATAATCAGTCAACTGAAAACACATTACGTGTTGGCCACCACCGGCCGTAAAGAAAATAAAAAAGGTGGCTATCTCTAAACTTTTGTTTACGATATTCAAAATTAAAACGGTTAGAACTGTCACAAAAATCAGTCTATCCATACTATAAACATACTAAAGGCGGTTGTCGGGTGTTTTTTACTTTGGTTTGTGAAACTATTTAATGCAACCGCATGCGTACTACGCGCCTAAACGCATATCCGGCTACCTGCAGGAGTCAGGATACAAAAAACATAGCCCTAATCACTGCCGTAACATGTGGTTGAGAAGCAGACGAATGGTAAAAATTCGGATTGTAACAAGAAGCCTCATAGTCATAGTGCGAATCTTAGAACCTTGTTTCAATCAGGCGTATTTAGCCCCGCTTGCGGATTTACTCCGCATACGTGAAGCCCAGCTTGTACTTTTTAGTCGATGTGTTTATTATGACGTAGAATACACGTATGCTGGACATTTGATTTCTGTGTTGATTTACGGATTCTCTGACCGCATGCGGGCTAAAATATGTGTGGAAAAAATTCTATAAGGTTTAGAAAAACATTACATTGCCCATATAAGTCTGTAATATGAGTTTAGATAACTACCAGTGTCCTTCGTCTTGTTTTTGAAGCAAAAAGAAACATGATAGACTATTAGAGATAATGATGTTGATATCGCCTGAAATGCGAAATGCTCAGTTTTTGTGTTCACATTTAATAGTTGTTTTTCTTCAATGTTTGAAGTAGTTTTCACGACAACTTTCTTTAGATTTTTTGTGTTATATGTTCCTAAGTAAGTACTATATAACATCACGGCTGTATTCCGCAAAGGGTTGGACAGAGGTGTAGATACTTCTATACACGCTTATTTCACCGATTGTAATATGTTAAGTTTTTATAAGGCATTCGAATCGAAAAATCAAGTATAAAAAAAAATTCAAGATAAATATTTGAATAGCATTAACGCATGCTTAGCGAACTCTAAAGTTATTATATGTTACCAAAAGACGTGTTAAAATATGGATGAAGAATTCGCGGTGGTGAGCAGAGGTCGAAATGGCTTAGTGGTCAGAGAGCCTGGAGTATTTATCCAGGAGGCGCTGGTTCGAATCCTGTTCGCGACCGTATTATTTTTCCATTTAATATAACATCTTTATAAAAAAGATTATGGCACCTAATCTAAATTAAATTTTAACTCGCGTACGCTACTATTACCTAACCGAAAAACCCAATAACATATTGACCAACCTGGAATTCGTTCCTTGGCCCTCACGTTCTACAGCCGCGCTAGCGTCCACTAGACCAATGAGGCAGACAAATATTTGTTAGATATAATTTTCAATTACACTTTATTTACCACAAAAAATTATTTATATACAAAAACCTCGTTTCCCCCGAAATACACCTATAATCCTTTACAAATATTTATTAAGTCCCATGTAATAGGTGGTGAGCCTATTGCCATCTGCCGGGCACAATTCCAAACTCCGGGCTGCTACTGAGAATTTTCTATCAGAAAAACTCAATAACACTTTGCCCGACCCGGGAATCGAACCCGAAACCTCATACTCAGCAGTCGCGCTTGGGACCACTAGACCAACGAGGCAGGTCTACGCATATATCGATTGTACCTATTTACTCTTTTATCAACCCTATGTACATGTCTACATATTGTAATACATTTTTCAAGGCTCTTGTGGCACCGCTTTTAGATTCATAATGAGGCTTATTAATAAGCACGCGTGTTTTCTCTTTAGATTACTGCACTAACGTGACAATTTATAAAAAAATTGCGTGACACCTATACATTTGACACCTTTAAATTTCAGCAAAGTGTTTATGTTTAAAAACTTCGTCGTCAAATTATCGATTGATTTGGGTTATCAATAGAAAAATATTAATTTTATTCTAATGTTAGGTTGTTTGGCAACTTCGCCAGTGAGCCTGCTACCACCTGCATGCGAATAGACCATAGACTCGGCGTAAGAAAAAAGAAATTCGCAAGCCATTTTAATTACAAAATGCATTCAGTTGCATGTCTTTACAAAATGAAATTTTTTGATATATTTTACTTCGTTAGAGCATTGAGAAACATCGTATGAGACGCGTAGGTAGCGACCCGGACCACTAATTGTCAATACACGTCTCGGTCAATGCTACCCTCACCTAAAGGCTCGGTGAAACTCGACTGTAATGACTTAGCGCACTTGTATCATGATGTACTATTAAACTACATACAAAACCAACACTGTTTTTTATGTGTGGAAGAACTCTGTGCTGGACCACAATAAAAACCACACGGTCCTCCACTAACCTTTATCGGGATCCCGGGATTGTAGCTGCATGGCGGCCTATGTCAATGGAGATTAGCAAAGTACGCAAGAGATATCATAGTTGATGAGAACAAGTTTATACGCAAACACAGGTGCACTCCGTCTTCCTTCACTCTCATATTCTGTTAGGACGCATATTCGACACGACTGAAGTGAGATCAGGCGCAGGACCGAGGGATGTCATCCTCTCCAAAGAAAGAAAGAAAAGTTTATTTTGGTACCTATGACAGACAGTACAATGTTTTTTTTAAACTTATAGTATTTTAAAAAAAACATTAAAAAAATATCAAGTGAAAATAATATAAAAATACACAAACCTGCATTGCCTGCACTATACCAAAAAAGGCCCCTATCTCAGCATTTGCTACAACACCAAGATGCTGCAGCGCAAGTTTTCAGATAGGGTGCACGTAGCACGGAGTGTCACACCGCCTACTTCCTAACTTCGAGCTGAAAAATCTAATTACACTTCCCGACCCGGGAATCAAACCCAGGTCATCACGCTTAGCACCCGCGCTTGCACCCACTAGACCAAAGAAGCAGTTTATAAATTTAACCATTCATATAGGTATGTATCCTATCCCTTATTTGTGTAGAAAGGGTACCCCCATGACTTGTTTACGTAACTCAAAGGTTAATGACCCGTAACCTGACCCTTTGACGAAGGTCCATAACGCAGGGTTACAAAGCTAAACATTCCAATTGGTCTTCGCTTCACAATACAGCCTTCTTTCTGTTTTCCTTTTCAATAAAATGCAGGTGCTATTTTGCTGTTATGAGTTTTCTCCGGAACGCTTACTTTGTACTTTGTTACGTAGCTTCCCGCAATTTTAAAACAAGCCGTGTCCAAAGCTTTGCTTACATCGGAAACAAAATTGTGGAATGGTAAATTAATTTTCTTGCAGTGTAGATACTCTTCATGGTCGCCGTGCTGCACTCCTACTTACCGCATTTGCCGCAATAATGACTGATTAAGGTGAAGGTGTTGATGAACTCCGAAGGTATTATTAAGCAAAATTCGTTCTTTATAGACAGCATTACAATAAGCGTGACAGTGTCCACCAAACAGAGATATTCCTTAAGGCGTATCGAAGCTGTGTCTTCAATTTATTCTGTTATGAACATAAAGAAAGAGAATCTGGGGTCGTCTAAAGCCAGATCTTCAGCTCGTGTTTTGCCCTACACAAACAGATAATAATGTCACAAACGTAATAACGCAAGCGAACTCTAAGGTTACAGATTTTTGTTATGTAAATAAATCGATAACTGTAAAATGTCACGTTAAAAGTCAGTTATAAAATGAATAAGTATTGAAATTGCCGGCGAACTTAATTTAATTTGTACGTTTTATATTGACCAGACTGTCCAATATAATAATAACATTGACAATTCGATTATAAAATTAGATAGTCATCAGCGTTTTGTGAGTAATTGGATGTTAAATCAAGTTCGCCAAAAATTGTGGTGTTATCAGACAAAATGGCGGCAAGCGTTGTCTGCCTATAGAAGCTTATTTTTTTTATTTCAAGATCAAATAAGTATGACTTGTTTTTTTAGTATTCCATTCAATGAGTGTTACAGCAGGTCTTTCTCGTTGTATTTACTCAAAGATCTCTAAAGAAAACACACTATTTTTAAAGGATAATCTCATACCTAATTAGAGCTTTTGTTGTTCAATGGCTTCTTCTCAGATCTTTTTTTTTTCGTCATGTATAAATAGCACAGTTTAAAAAATATATTTCTACTAGTAAAGCCACGTTAAGCTTATAGTTTTATAAAATAGCAACGCTTATTACCACGCAAATAAAGCTTTTGTTTATTATTTAGACACGACTGGATACTGTGGAAATAAAATTCCACCTTGTAAGTACCATAAACAAAAATGCAAAGACAAAATCGCTAAAGAATCTTATTTCTTAACGGAATGACAATGTTAGGTCTTCGAAATGCAATTTGTATAAATCCAATACTTGGTCTGACAGTCAACCGTACTATTTCCTGATATCAAAATTGAATTTTGCCGGACTACAAATATCGTAGTACACTACATTAGAAATCACTCAATGTGGATACGAGCACATATTTGAAACAGAATTGTCAAGTTGTGTTTATAATAATTTTTTCCTCCTCATCCAAATCTACATATAAGGTTCACCATCATCAGTACCTACCTATAAAGATATACAATACAGTACAATGTAAAATGTACATCGATCACCGACCAAAAGTCCGTTCAGCAAAAAGTTTATGCAAAACTTCTGCAAACGCATATTCTAGAATTTGCCACTTTTTATTTTACTCTACATGACGTAACGTCTGCTTTAAATTAGTAAGTTCCAATATTTCCCGAAAAAAGAGTTATGTATGTCTACTAAAATAAATGAATCGCTTAAGTAAGGGAACGTTTATAAACAAAAATCAGTGTGAAGTTTCGCTCGCATCGGGAACGCTTTTGCTCTTAAATAAAATACGTAAAGTAACAATTGGCCACTCCATGCCGAAACATTTTAGTGTGTCCAGTTTTAAAAGCTTTGTTTTATATTTTTATACTTACCTGCTAGAAGCAGGCATGATCTATTCTTTTTTGTTGTGTTTTGCGTATTTTGTTTTAAATACAACTTTCTTTGATATAATGAATAATGTGCAAATATATCTCCGCTCTCTGTCAAAAAAAAACCTAATTGAAGCCATTTAATTTTTTCCAATATGTTCTTTCTGTTATAATGGTTTTATATTTCTTATTTATTGATGAAAACCGCCAGTTTACTACTCCTACCATAATATTAAATAGCAACCTTCTTAAAAAAGTTCGTTTCTATTTCTGCGATTTCATCTGATAAACCATAGAATTTGAATATTTTCGCCGTGAGAAATCCTGACCTGTATGGTAAACCTTTAAAAAAATATATATCTTAACAAACCAGTATCCTACTCATAAATATGAAGTATTCAAAAGAAACCAACTTAACTGATATTATAAGCGAATAAGTCCACTATACCTACAGCTTTCTGCAGCAATATTAGGTACCATTTTTCTTTCTATAATCAATGCGAAGGCAATCTCATAAGTATCCTACCTCTTGTCCAACAAACACTGACCTACGACATTTAGGAAACCCCGTAGCTTTTCGAACAATATAATTTCTCATACGAGCCTTACATCAAATGGTCTTGATTGAATAACGTTGGGTAAGTAGATTTTAAACACTATTGAGTTACGTCCCTTAAAAGGATTCCGGCCGGTACGACCTCTCAGAGATTCGAGAAGATGAAGGCGTATATTACGCCAAGTAATTACTTGGAAGACATTACATAGGTGCTTAGGTTTGAAGGGTCTGCATGATAGCATCTAGGCTCTCTTTCATTACTATTTGGTTAAGTCCCCTAATCTGTTCTAATCAGTGGTCTGGTCTTGAAAATTCTGATTTAAAGTTCTATTTTCTTAAATAAAACTTTGAAATAATTCTTAGCGGTTCAATACAAAGTCCTTGATTATAGTTTAATCGGTACCAAACCCACTTTACTGCCACACAAAAGCCCAAATTATACAAAAGAAAAATACAATCGGATAAACGTATTATAAAAAGTATATTAAAGAAAATCCGAGGGATTACAAATTCTATTGTAAAAAAGAGAATTAATCGATTGAGAAAATTCAATCGATTATGATAATAAGAATTACGAACCTCACAATGGTCTTGGCACAAAAACGCAAATCGGCAAGATTTGCCTAAATTCCATCGAAATGCCCTTATAAAATATTAAAATTTAATCCGTTTCTGACGAGGAATGAATTTAGAGTTCCCGACGCATTCCTATCATTCGTTGTTCATATTTCTATCAGTCTCCTTGTTATCAATGAAATTATTTTGGAAAACTTGATATCTAATTAATTTTAACCCGACATGTGTGTTATTAGATTGGATTATTTTGTTCCTAAATAAATAACTGTAATTTTTTTTTTACTTATTTCTGAACTAACTTTTCTGAACTTCGAGGTCTTAGATTTAAATTAAAGGTAAAGATCTGAATCTAACATAGTTAGATACGCCTTAAATCCAACTAAATTAATTACACAATGATAATTAAATGAAAGTGGCTGAACTGAATAATAGACTACAAGAACCTAAAGATGAAAAATCGATTCTGTTTACATACCTAATAAGATAGATATTTCACAAATCGCCGACGCCGCTGAAATAATTCGTGTATATTTTATATTACAACTTGTTTCTGAAAAAAAAAAGTATATTTTGCTTGAATATTGCATGCTATGAAGATTTTACAGTTTTATAT
Organism: Xylocampa areola; assembly: GCA_935421205.1. NCBI lineage: Eukaryota > Metazoa > Arthropoda > Insecta > Lepidoptera > Noctuidae > Xylocampa > Xylocampa areola. Next base: position 15,796,507 of record OW285201.1, read on the forward strand.
AATAGAGTGTAAAAGAAATCTTTTTTGACTAAATTATTGACTCAACGTGTGCTTTATAATTATTGTATTTTTATGCGTCATTTTCATATAATAATGATAATTTAATTAACATCAAAAATAAATAAGGTCCTACTTTATTAGTAGGTAGAAATTTTGGAGTTGACATGTATGCACCAGCTTCTGCTCGTGACTTCGTCTGCCTGGACTTCAGAATTGGTTCCAGCCGGGATGAAAAGTACTTATCCTATATCTTAATACGGGTTATAAACTATTTATGTGTCCAATTTTATCCAAATTCGTTCAGTAGTTATTGCATAAAATAGTAACAAACATCCATCCATCCTCACCAATTTTCGCATTTCTAATATTAGTAGTAGAATTGACCCATTAAACCAATCTCTTCTTACTAAAATTTAATTTAAACCAAGAATTATTTACACGTTAAACCGTCCATCTAACAAATGTACTTCTAAGACAGTCGTTACGGGTGGCCAAGAGTCTGACAAGCAGTGCTACTACGCAATATCGTGATACCCAGTAACTGGGTAGTGGACCGACTGCCTATCTGATCTACTACTGGTATAAAGCTGCATCCCTTCAGATATCTGTAATCTGATTAGACTTAAGCCGACCCTAACGTAGTTGGGAAGAAGCTAGGCAGATTATCATAATATGGCAAGACGAAATTTGATCATAAAGCGTCCAGCATATATTTTTTATTAATTTATAGGTTAATAAAAACGAATTATTATCACTTTAAAATTGAACCATTAACTCTCCGAATACAAGAGAAGATCAAAATTATACTTCATAACAATAAAAATCTCACGCGCATTCTTCGGCATTGCCCTACTAGTTTCGAACTCGAACGAAGCCCTTATTCATGAGCTGAGCCCGCGGCGACATTGCCATCCCGAAGAAGGCGCGTGAGTAATAACTGTTAAACAATAATTAATATGAATGTGTCTCACGAAAGTTAGGAGTTTAGGAGGGGCTCGTGGCTAAGTAACAGCCGCACAGATCGATCGATCGAGGTTAAGCTGCGCTTACCGCGGTCGGTCTGTGGATGGGTGACCATTATTTCGGAGATGTGCCTCGGAGAACACGTTAAGCTGTCGGTCGCGGTTTGTCAAATTAAGATCTATGAAAGCCGTTACGGGTAGTCAGAGGCCTGAAAATCTGACAACCAGTCATACCACGAGATATCGTGTTACCTAGTATTAACTGGGTTGTGGAGGTCAGATAGGCAGTCGCTCCATATAAAATACTGGTATTAAGCTGCATCCGGTTTGACTGGAAGCCGACCCCAATGCAATTGGGAAAAGGCTAGACAGATTGATATTGATTGTGTCTCACGAAAGTTATAATACAAAAATAAATTCTATTATGTCTGGTCATTAACGAGCCATCAGATTAAAAAACCCACCATTAATTAAATAGGGCCTTCATATATGAACATATTTTATTAGGTAATGAGTCTAAGAACAAGATAAATATTCAGGGAAGGGTTGAGTTGCCCGCGTCCATAGGAGTGCACCCTTAAAATGGAATCCCTACACATGGCCCCTGGGTGGTGCAAAACAGGCAACACAACTCTGGTGGAAGGCTTCGGCTGCGGCTGGTTGCCAAGCACCGGACGAAGCCATGCCGTGAAGTGACCTAGTCGTGTTTTGAGATGTAGTCCGGTGCAACCGTTGTGGAAGACGGATCTGAGCAGTTGCATCGAGTCCCTAACTATCGTTCTCCCCAAATCTATCCACTCTACTTAGAGTGAATAGATCTATGTGCTCCATCCTCGGCTACACCGTCGCTTACCATCAGGACAGTTGGTAGCCAAAGGTAAATATTTTTTTGATAAAAAAAAACTATTATTATCATTAGCCTCGGCTTAGGTCTGTTCCCGTCTCTATCTTACACTTGTAGTTTGACAGTTGTGTGACAGTGACAGCAATAGTGCCCAAAACACATCCTAAGTTTATAATATTCATATTTAATGGCCTAATTACAACCACAAAGAAACTTTTAACAACCACAAATAAACTTTTGGTCATAACAAAGGTTCTGACGTTTATATGCATCAAATACACGAAATGTATTGCGATCGATTGAGACTTGGAATTTGCATAGAGTCAATATCGGAAAGTCGTTGCGACCTGAAATAAATAGCATAGCATCACGCTTATATTTCCCAAAGGTTAGCCAGAAGTGCACTTTTTTGTATACCTACTCTATTTACCCATAAGTTCTAACTCGCAGGTAGCTAATACTGAAAAAAAAACATATGCCTTGGGTTGCTATTAAAAAAAAACTTAAAAGAACATTCCGAGTAATACTTGACCCATCTCAGGAATTGAGTTTATACATTTTTATGGATAGAAAAATACAGTACTTAGGTAAAGTCCCTACATCGCTAAGACATTTAAGATTCAAATACAGATTGAAGCAATAAAACGACGTTTTGATGGATACAAACTGACTTTTTTTTTTTTTAATTCTACCAACTTGAGTATAAAGTATGAGTTAATTAAGACACTTTATATTCATTGACGCTAGATGGCACTACTGAATATTATTTTGTTATAAAAACAACACGCCCTCATAACAAAATAATCAAATATCTCTTTTACATGAGTAAAATCAAACCCAACATATTTAGAAATTTATAATGTTTGGTTGTATTTAGCCCTTTGGTAAGTAAATCTGCAGGCATTTCTGACGTTGGCAAATATTGCAATTTAATGACATTATTATTTAAATGTTCTCTGAAGAAATGAAAACGAATATCAATGTGTTTTGACCTTTTATGTAAACAGTTATTATTTGCCATCTTCTGTGCAGACTGATGATCATTAAAAACAGTTATTACATACAATTCATTGGTTATCTCAAACTGCAAGTTTCTTAAGTATATGGCTTCCTTTACACAATCAGATATACCCATATATTCAGCCTCTGAGCTAGACAAGGCTACAGTGACTTGCTTCCTAGTCTCCCAAGAAATGTTTCAAACACATGCATGCAACCCTAAAGTTATATATATTTGTGGAAAGAAAATTATATAATTAATAAGATAAACTTGGTCGTGAGCAGGGTTTGAACCTGCGCCTTCTGGATAAATACTCGAGGCGCTCTTTATTAATCAATACGTTAAAATTGCTTTAATTTATATACTTACGTTTGTATACTGACCATGACCACATTTTTCTACCCACAAAAATTATAACTTTGAGATCGTTCGTTCAATTGAAATCTGTAGGTATTTACCAATAGTTTCTGTGACGTCGATTTGCATAGGCACCTACAAATATAACAAAAAAAACTCGATATCTAAAAATCAGTCCCTAAAAAGACAGATGAAACGAAAAACATCAAAAGCTCGAATGATTGATGAGAACGGTCGGCGCGGAGCGGTGGTAAACCGCGAAACATAAGTGCGCGCTGCGACGGCTCTATTCCGCGAAGTAATACTCGTATGTAGATTGAACGGAAATCGTTTTAGTATAATCTCGTATTTCCATCACAATATCCAGTGTACCCCAGCCCTTATATGCCATACAACTTTTGTGAGTGGTGACCCAATTCGAAACTCGAAATGCGTAGTTGATGGTACATTCCTATGATACCCAGAAATGAACTAGTTATCAAGATATGACGTTTTACACGACTGCCTAAAAAAGGAGTGTTATTTTCTTAGGGTTCAGGTATGTATGTATGTATGTTTGTGAGTTTCTTTACTCTACCATAACTTCCAAGCACCTAAACCAATTTAAATGTATGGGGTATAGTTAGAATATCATATTGTCCCGTGTAACATATTTCTAGTAAGAATTAGAAAAATAGAAAAATATTGCCTATTAAAAAATTTAAATTCATTTATTTCAGGTTAGGTACACCCATAGCGCAACATACAATGCAAATAGTGATTAAACTAATAACTTTAATTAAGATTGCGATTATATATATATAGGTACTAAACAGTGCCTGACATAGTGACAATCCATTCGCTCAGAGGTGTATAATAAATAAAAAAATTACCACATGGTAGCCCTGCATTTTAATTTTTTAATTAATTTCATCTCGTTTGTTATGTTTACGCAAGCTTCGATACAAAATTACTTTTAGTATATACCTACTAAACCTGAAAGTAGTTTGTTCAGAATAACAGAAACCAGTGTAATGAGAGCGGTCCGGGTGGCTTAGTTGGCAGAGCGTCTGGAGTATATAAATACTCCGTCTTTCATAAGAAAGACGCTCAAATCGTGCTCATCATCATCATCAGCCTATAGCAGTCCACCGCTAGACATAGACCTTTCAAACTGCACGCCACTGATCTCGGTCTTCCGACCGTATCTTCCAATCCTGCTCACAACCGTATTATTTTTTCACAAAGAAATTAACTTTAGGTACCAAACTGATAAAAAAATCGGTAAGTTTAAAACCTATTAATATATGTAGTCGGGCAATATTATAATTATGTAGGTATCTAGTTATTTATATTTTAAAAACTTAAATTTAAACATAAACGACTTAACTCCGTTAAAATTAAACAATTCTACGTAATTGCTCTAATTATTTTCAAGTGAGGACACGTTTTAGAAAATGACGGTTTTCTGATTACGTCCACAAACAACGTTTAATTAGAAGTGTTTACTGAATTAGGTAGGCTGAACATTATTTTGCTGTATTATAAATATGTTTTTACAGGTGATATATTTTCTTTTGTAATTACGCCATTATTCAAAATAATAATCTTCAGATATGTAATGTTTAAACAATAAAGATACAAATTAATAATGATACCAATTAACGCCACTAAACTGTCTCTTCCTGGGGAGAAATTATTAATGGTGGTGTTTGGAATTGTGCCCAGTTGATGGCATTGGAGTCACCACCTATCAATTACATGAGACATAATAACTGCACCGGTGAAATGTGGGTGTACAGCAGTACTCTTCTACCTACCCCTCGGGGGATACAGGCGTGATGCTTTATATGTAATTATCGGTACAGTTGGAGCAGTGATCAAGAGATCTACTTCTGCCCGGTGAGTTGTGGGTTCAATCCCCGCACTAAACGATTGAATGAACAATTTGTCTGTCAACGCACGCACGATTCAGGAAAAATATAGAGTGAGGCAACATATAGTTAAAAAAATAAATAATAATATGTTATTTAAATGTTTATATGTTAATTGTAATATAAAGGATACTGCTCTGGATCTTCTTATATCTTATTTGAGTAATAGGATCCAAAGAGTGGATATCAATATAAAGCGATCCCAAGGGTCGGTGGTTACTATGGGAGTTCCGCAAGGCTCAATTTGGGCCCATTTTCTCGTTTACATTAATGATTTACCTTTTATGGTAAAAAACGATCAAGATATTGTGTTATTTGCTGATGATACATCACTCTTATTTAAACTTAAACGGCAACAGCCAGTTCCTGACGATGTAAATAACACTCTTTCTAAAGTAGTACACTGGTTCAATGTTAATAATTTACTTTTAAACGAGAAGAAGACTAAATGCATTAGATTTTTATTGCCTAACGTTAAGCAAATAAAAACCAGTGTATTGATAAATTATGTACATTTAGATCTTGTGGACACTAAAATGTTTTTGGGTATTACTTTAGATTCAAAGCTGCAATGGGGCCCACATATTAATTAATTTTCGAACAGACTCAGTTCTGCAGCAGACGCGGCCTATAAAATACGTCAGTTAACAGTTAACAGATTAGTATACTTTAGTTATTTTCATAATGTAATGTCGTACGGCATTTTGTTTTGGAGAAATGCTGCTGACATTCAAACTATATTTGTGCTGCAGAAGAGGGTTATTCGAGTAATTTATAACCTTAGTTATAGGCACTCACTGAGGGATAAATTCAAAAAAATTGGGATAATGACGGTCGCATCTCAATATGTTTATGACAAATTTGATCTACGTTAAGAAACACATTAATCTATTCTGTAAAAACAGCAACGTTCATAGTCTCAATACGAGGAACAAAAATAAACTCGTGCTACCATCAACTAGGCTCCAACATATAAGTAATTCATATAAATGTCAAAGTGTACGCTTCTACAACAAAATCCCAAGCAATATTCAAGAATTAAGTCTCGACAAATTTAAGTCATATGCTAAGCAGACTCTGCAAAAAGGGTTACTATAAAGTCAAAGACTACGTAGAAGATAAAAATGCTTGGGATTGTGCCGCTCGCTCTAATGTTTAGACACTCATTAATAATTGCTTTTTTTTTACCACTGTTGTCATTGTAATGTTTAATTAATTTAATTTTATGATATTTTAATGAATTTATTATAAGATTATTCTTTTTGGCATTGATTCTTGACATATTTTGATAATATTGTTATACTATTAGACACTATTTGCAATGTGAATGTGAGTACGATGTGGGCCAAAAATTCATTCATACATGAACCTCATAGACTGTCTGGCGGTTTTGAGTCGTTTTATGTGACCTACGCAAAAGTCCTCCTGATCTGGTATCGTCTTGTGACGGGTCGTTGAGCTCCCTTAGTTATGGTTGAGCTACACGATGACTCATGCATACGTGCCGTCAGACAGGACAGGTCACCTCGAAGCTGCTATGGCTCTTTCCTCAAAAGGCTATTCCAGACGATTCCTGCAGCGTTACTCTCACATAGATATGTACATACTATTATGTCTGGACTTTAAAAGAGACGTTGACCTCGTGAGTTTGTTTCGGCGTTTCTTCTCAGAGACAGTCAGATAGAAAACGCCGGCGCCATCTAGTTCATAAAAATGACTTGTAAAAGTGTCTTCAACAGATCTATTTACAGAATAAAAATCATTTATAATTATCATTTATCATAATATGATTCCAATTTATCTGTACTTATCCAGAAGGATACTTATGCATTAAAATAAGAACTAACTGGTTGACTTAATTATAAAATGTTGTTCAAACCACACTGTATTTGGGATAGAAAATCAAATTTTGCATGTAGATCCTCTCTATGACATACGTATATAAAGGCCTAATTCACACCGTAACGGTGAATCGTAGTGTAAAGGTGTGTTACAAAGTGAGTAAAATTTGAAAAAGAAAAACGATTTGGTCAGCGAACACGAATCCTTATGCAATGCTTATTTTTCTTGTACAGTTATTTTTTATTTGAAATCTATTACGTAATTTTTTAGGTGTTTAAACTTTTGAGCATATAGAATCTATCCACAGTAGACTCGCCACCTATTACAAGGGTGTTGTGGCTTTAGTCAATAGTAAGTATGCCTTTGCCGAACCCTTTGGAATATACAGATACGGGCCTTTATTGTTGTGTTTTTAGTATCCACTGCCTCTGCCTCATAAAACCAACTAGTTTAATACTATTGCGAAACAAATATATATCAGGATTAAGGAGCAAACTCCACGTAGCGATCCATTATCTGCGTATGTAATGTTAAGCCAATAGCCAAGAAACAAAATGGTAAAAGCATTCTAATTCGGCTCCTTAATACTTACCAAAAAAAAAAACAATTCCACATAAATACCTTTTTGTAACCTTGAAACTATGAACGGATCTCCTACTTTTCTACGTTTTACAGTTATACCTAATAGACTAGAAGCTCGTATATTGTTGTCATGCAACAAACTCATGCAGTATTCAGCAACAGTTGAACGTGCACGTTCATTTATTAAATATACAAGTATGTACATGACACAACCTCATCGTGGAGTCTCTCATAATCGTAGATTCAGCTATAAAAAGGTTTACTCTAATTGCCAAAATTCTAAGGTTATCTCTTCTTTCTTTTGAATTTAGAAGATACTACCACAAATTATCTGCATAGTATTTCATGGTACATCGAAATTGCATCGATACGTTAGAATTCTTGTTTTATAATTAAAGAAACAGAAGACTTACGCGATATTGTATGTCCACTACACCAATCAATCGATTATCGATCGATGACATTGATCGAGATTGATTGACTGGTCGGCGAATACGACTCAAAAAAACATCCGACAATAGATCGATCGTCGGTCAATGATTAATTTACCAAAGATACTAATAGTGGTATGGTTGAATGATTGTCAGTAAAGAAAAAAATATATTACTTCGTCAGTAATCTTTTAAAATGTATACCTACAGAAGAGGACACGTTGTTTGCCAGTATTTATCTACCCACACTTAATTGGTGGCAGAAACCGCGGGCGACGGATGACTCGACCAACCAAGAAAATCGATTCGGTGCAGCAGTAACGGTCGATCGACTGATCCATTCTACCAATGATCGACGATCGATGATTGGTGTGGTAACTCCATAATTTATTTTTTATTTGCAGTAGGGAGACGTTTTGTTTTACAAAAGACGTTTTGTTTTGTTTTTGTTAACAAAACGTCTAAGCAGGTATTATCTTCCAATTTTATTTTGATAGAATAAAACAATTTATTTTCGCAAATTGACAATTATAACAAACCAATTCGTGTAATATAAAACCAACAGCTTCAATTTTATTGGAAACAAATTTACTCGTAAAGTCTTGCTTGGTTTGTGTACCTTCATAGTGGTTTTGAGAATCAAATATACCGCTAACTTTGAGCCAAGTAAATGAAACTTGACTGAAACAATACCTCAGACCGCGCGACACTTTGGCTTACTGTACAAGCCACAAGCCAGGCCTTTGAGGGGTAATAATGTTTTGCTTGTTTTCTCTCTGAAAGTCACTTTGTTTTTAATAAACAATATTACCAATAAAGTCTCGAAAACAAAGCATATAAAGTAAAAAAAACCACATACTTCAAGCGCTCTGAACAACTAAACAGATGGCGACCTCTGTCTAACATTCTTCCACATTTTAGTACCTTCGTCTTTTGGTGACATCATCGCTACCTATTCAGTCCCTACTTCCTATACAGGTGACTGAACCTACAAGACTAACTTTGCAATTAATACAATGTCGTACAGATGTTATTACCTTAATAAACCTTCATTTTTAATTTAATAAAATATTATTTCACTTAAATAAAAAAAATACATTCGTCAGCAGGATTCGAACTTGCGCCTCTCAGATAAATAGTCCAGGCGCTCTGACCACTAAGTCAGACATTTATAACTTTAGACTTCGCCACGCATGCCTTAATGCGTTTGAAAGATCTATATGAACATCGTGTTTATTTAATATTAGATACTTATAGGTATTTCTTATTCTTCGTATGGAGAAAAGCGAACCCAGTATCATACTGGGGCTACTCTTGAATTTAATACCAATTACAATCCAATTCCAATATTAAAACAATGTGTAATGTTAACACAAATGTACCTACATCATAGTTTTTGTATAATAACTTTTGTGAGACACATTCATATTAATTATAATTTAACGGTTATTACTCACGGGCTGAGTTTGACTCGCGACATCGCCGGGGGCTCAGCTCATGAATAAGAGCTCCGTTCGAGTTACTCGAAACTAGTCGGGCAATCCCGATGAATGCGCGTGAGTAATAACCGTTAAACTATAATTAATACATCATAGTTAACTCAATTTTAAAACTTTTTGGCTTATTAGTGATTCTTTACTCTTGTTTCTTGATTCATTTAATATTTTATGCATTGGCATGCATATTACATAGGCTCGTGCTAGCTAACTGTGCCCAAGATATTTTATCTCACTAGATACAATAATTTTATATAAATTCAATTTTAGATTTGTATAGAATCTATAAATAATTTTGATACAGACAGACGTGTTGCTGGGAAGTTTGTTGCGCCGCTTCTTCTTTCCAGCTAAAACACTAGGAAGCGGTGAAGGGTGGGCTGTCTTAATGTTTGACGTTCAAAAAGCGCTAATTTTTAGCCTACTTTGAATAAAGAAATTTTAATTTTGATTTTGATACAATACAATACAATACAAATACTCTTTATTGTACACACATTATAAAACAAAATATATAAACAAAAATGTACAATGGGCGGTCTTATCGCTCTAGGCGATCTCTTCCGACATTCTTCTGACATCTTCTTCTAATATTAGGATGGACAGAATTGCAAAAAATAAAATAGAAGGGTAGTTTGTTGTGTAACAATAAATTAATTATTTGATTTTGATTTTTTATTATATTTAAGACATTTTTGCATTTAAAAGTATGAACTAACATATTTGCAATGTCAATTGAGCAGATTTATTTTCAAGAGTAAGCCTACTGCTCAAATGACGGTATCTGTAGATACCCTCGACGGATCATAAACTGCCAGGACTGCGGCGAAGGGTAGATTTCCAATATTATAACAAGATGAATATAATTAAAAAAATTAAATGCACGGCTGTCATCTGTTAGTTGTTATATTTTTATTTCACACCTTTTTGTGTAATATAGCCACTATATTACTATTTTTATCTTAATAAGCTATGTTACCCGGGACAATGAAATGAAATGAAATGAAATTGTTTATTCTGTAAGTAGGTCTTTTAAAAACTCTTTTACATGTCATTATATCTAGATGGCGTCGGCGTTTCCTATCTGACTACCTCTGAGAAGAAACGCCGAAACAAACTCAAAGGTCAAGGTCTCTTTTAAAGTCCAGACATCAATAAACATCCCTATGTGAGCGTAACCATGTAGGGTATCTGGAATGGCCTTTTTAAGAAAGAGCTATATCAGTTTCGAGTTGACCTGTCCTAACTGACGGCACACATGCATCAGTCATCGTGTAGCTCAACCATGTTATAGGGAGCTCAACGACCTGTCGCAAGGCGATACCAGATCAGCAGGACATTTGCGTAGGCCATATAAAAACCTCAAAACCGCCAGATTTCAAATATGTATAACAATAAATAAAAAATTAAAAAATAAGAAAAACTTCCTACATGATGCTCACATTCACAATTTCTGTAATATTAAGAATTTCACAATAAAAAATGACAGTTAATAGAATGTCAATTGTTATGAGATTACAATGTCAATTTTATCTTATTTAAATGTCAAATATTCTCATTAAACAATGTCCAATTTTTTTCATATTACAATTTCAGGTAAAATCAAAACAATATAATTAAGCATTTTTCATATCACTCCCATGCCTCTTTATCGCTTAAACATTCCGAGATAGTGTAAGACCCCTTTCGGCATAGTTTAGCTTTAATAGCTTTCTTAAATTTATTATAGGGTAAATTTCTAACGTTAATGGGCAGTTTGTTGAAAAAGCGTATACATTGACCCATGAAGTTGCTTATTCTGTGGAGACGAGTAGCATGAACAGCAAGGTTGTGTTTCTTCCGAGTATTTATAGTATGTACATCTGACAATTTAACAAAATTTTGAATGTTTTTGCGTACATTAAGTTTTCATATATATATTGCGAGGCTACAGTCAGGACATTGATCTCTTAAAATTTTTCTCTGAGGGAAACTCTAGGACCCAAGTTGTAAATAGCACGAATAGCCCTCTTTTGCAAGACAAAGATGGTATTAATATCTGCAGAGTTTCCCCACAGAAGAATACCATAAGACATAATACTATGGAAATAACTGAAATAAACTATTCTGGCTGTATCCTCGTCAGTTAAATGTCTAATTTTTTTTACAGCATATTCTGCTGAACTAAGCCTACCTGTCAATTTTTCTATATGCGGGCCCCACTGTAATTTGCTATCAATAGTGATACCAAGAAATACAGTAGACTCAACAGGGCTCAACTCTAATCCGTTTAATAGTACATTGGTCCGAGCATATTTAACATTAGGCGTTGTAAATTTCATAATTTTAGTTTTTTTCTCGTTAAGGAGAAGATTATTAATATTAAACCAATAGACGACTTTGGATAGTGTATTGTTTACTTTGGCATAATTAAGAAGCTGTCTTTTAATTTTGAAAATTAAGGACGTGTCATCTGCAAACAATACCATCTCGGGATTATCTTTAACATAATAAGGTAAATCATTAATATAAACGAGGAATAAAAACGGTCCTAGAATTGAACCCTGCGGAACGCCCATAGTAATAGTAGACCCAGAAGATCTCTTGCCATTCACATCGACCCTTTGAATTCGATTGTTCAGATAAGAAGTCAAAAGGTCGAGCGCTTTGTTCCTTATTCCATAATGATGTAATTTCCTAATAAGTGTACTATGTTGTACGCAATCAAAAGCTTTGGACAAGTCGCAAAATATACCGAGAGCACATGCGAATCCTCCCAATGTTCTCTCTGTCCTCAATGTTAGGATTCAAACGATACTCCATACACCTAAATCAGTTCAGGCGTTTAGAAGTTATGGTGGAATACGTCAACATACATGAACCATAAAAATATAACACTCTTTTTTTTTGGACAGTCTTGTATAAAATACTCCGACTTGAGTATACTTTTATACTTATTTTTTATCTCTATCGTTGTTATAATAGCTTAAAAAAAACATAACATAGCATGATGCCTGTATTACCCGAAGGGGTAGGCAGGGGTGGTAATAGTTGTACATCCACATATCAGCGATGCTGTTATTAAGTCCCATGTATTAAGTGGCAAACTCATTGCCATCTATCGGGCACAAATCCAAACTCTGGGCTGCGATCGAATTTCATAATAAAAAAACCAACAGCACTTTGCCCGACCCGGGGATCGAACCCAGGACCTCATGAATAGCAGTCGCGTTTGGGACCACTAGAGCAATGAGGCAGTTTTTTAATAGCTTATTACAGACCCAGAATTATATTATCTGATTATATCAAGACTTAATTTAAACTAGCTGCATTTCAGATAACTTACTTTAATTTTAATAGTAAGTTAAACTAAGTTAACTAAGCCGATATTAACATAAAAATTATTATACCACGGCGTATGTCTCGTTAAAAACTAATTACACTTTCACCCAAAGTAAAATTTGAATTTAGAATTCCTTAAAAGAGGATTTCATCCCCGCTCTACGAAACTCAGACTCTACAAACTTAGGTAAAGTCTACAAATTACTCGCAGTTTTAAAAAGCGTCCATACCATTAAAGGTAGGTACCTAAGTAAGTAAACCGTAAAAATAAGCTTAAAAATTATAATACTTCTAATACTAATGTGCTGAACGCATCCCTTTTGTATTTGTATACTTTTGTATATTTATACTTTTTGATGGTTGTCATTCTTGATTGAATCTTAAAAATACACAGTCTCTACTACCACCAGCTTCATATTTTAATGATTACTACTGCGGTTCAGGTTAGTCAAGCACCACTAAATATTAATATATGCGTAATTACCAAAACTGGAAGCAACACGCTAACAGGTTCCCCTTATAAAGAAAAGAAAACATTCGTTAAAAAAAAATCAACTTAACATTAAATCTCGCATCCCGCTTATATAATTATATAATATAATATAAACGATACGTCTGTCTACTATTGTTTCACTTATCACCAAACACATAAAACAATACTTTTAGCAGAAAATTTAATTCTGAATATTTATAGCAAAGGACCAACTGTTATTTAAAGGAAATTGCAATGCGCTTACCATGCCCGACAAAAATTAACAAAAATTATAAAATAAATGAACAAAACACTGGCCAAAATGTTGCTACTATAAATTTACATATTAAATAGGTATCTAAAAATATTGAAAAACAATCGCTATGAAAGGCTTTCGAATCATTAAAAGTTTTACGCAAGACAACTTATCCGTTCTTCTAGACAAGTACTTTAAGGGAAATATTTTCTTTTACTTAGATATTTTGAATTTGTAATGATACAAATTCCAAATAATGTCGCTAACAAATTTAATAAAAGTATATAAATAAAATAAACCAATGTCGCCGCAATTCGACTGGGGAGCAATATACGTGAAACGCCAAAGCCTTTAAACCTGCAACGTAGCATCGTTATAGGTACCAAGTTAGTAGGTACCTTACAGAGAGAACATTTTATATGGCGAGTAGGTGTTTAGAGCTACATTATCCACGCGACGCGACACAACGTACGGAACGCTGAAACAGTTTCTTCCGTATGCCTATACCTGAGAGTATAATTTTCCTTGCACATATAAAACGTTTCAGAGGAACTCAGAGGTTCGCGACGGCCTAATATAGTTCTAGCTTAACCCCTTCCCTGTCCCATGTATATAATACATGACGATTGTTGAACTGTTGCGTCTGCTTCGTGGTCACGAGACCTGTAAATATCACCGAATTGTAGCACATTATTATAGTAAGTCCCTCGACTTAAGCAAAGCTCTACGTCTAACGTAAGTTGGCAACTTTATAAATAGCGTCGAACAGAGTTAAGCTCTGTAAGCACACATGATTAATCAAAAGTTCAACTTTAACCGTACTAGACGTAATTTAATGGTTGGCATGGAGCAAAACTCATTGTGAATTAAGTATAAGAAGTAACAAGAGACTTCGTCGTAGAGTTGTGAAAATTGAGAGTTTTGAACAAATGGCCTCAAGTTTTTATTGTTTCTAAAGTATTTAATACAGTGGGACCTAAGTTATTAATTGTAATTTGGCTTAATCCAAATTAAGTAATTTATGTTATTCAATAAGAAAAAATATTGTATTCTGCCTTTGACTGTTAATTTTATTTAATGAAGTTCTACACGACCTTACACTTATAAATAATTTACAGATAAACTTGGTATAGAAAACCTTACCTATCTATTATAACGAAACCATTCAGAAATCACAGACTTTAACTTTAGAGTACGTATAGCCGTGTGGTACATACCAGCCGTACGTACGTACTCTTAGGTTAAAGTGTACAATAGAAAAATCTGTAGGCTGTATTATATGCAACCACACTCGCTTCCATACAGGCGCGACTCGCTGAGGCATAACAATCCATATCTCAAGTACTAATTGCTCACTCCGATACGATCCGGGCCCTACTTAAAACCTTGTGATCGATAAGTCATAAAAGCTATAGATTTCATTGAGTTTTGCCCCTTTCAGACATTTAGTAAAAGCTAACCGTCTGTCGCTAACGACCCATTGTGAAAAAATAATTTATATATTTAACTTTCTAACTCCTCTGGCTCAGTGATCCGAAGTGAGTTTCGACCTCCAAAACGGGATCACATCGCCAGGGATTGAAAAGGTTCCTAAAATACCGTATTTTTGAGTTTTGTTACTAGAACCGGAACCGGAACCAAAATTGGAACGTTTAAGATCCTTTATTTTACTGGTTTGAACAAAAAGAACAAAGTGAACCGAACTTGTTTGAGTTCGTACGATGCCAAACATAATCGCTGACTTTCAACAGTATAAACCTTACACTCCACGACGACGACTCGTCGGTCCATGACGAACGAAGGCCATCTAAAAGAAAAAGTACGCCAGGAACGCGCGAATGAATCAATTCCGATAACAGGATACCTGTATTATGGAACCTGTTTTTGGATCTGGTACGTTAGAACCGAAACCGTAACCCGAACTGGTACACTGGAACCGTACCGACAAGTGGTACCTTTATAGGAACCTAAACGAAAAACGGAACCGAAACGGTGTAATTTTTTTCCATTTACCATTTTTTTTTTCATGGCACTGTTTTGCTCAATTTCTCGCCAGTTACATTTTTATTTTGCACCAGTTAATTATGGACTAAGGAAACAAACATTCAAAAAGCATGTACATTCTACTTAGGTTGTTAAATAAAACGTAGTGATCCACTAGTTCCAAGCCCACTTCATAAGCAACATATTGTGAGTGCATGTCGACATAAATAATAATGTAGTTTCTTAAACCTAATCATACGTTGAAGGAAAACATCGTGAGGAAACTTGGACTTAAAGGTCTGACTTCGCCAACCCACAGTGAGCTAGCATGCTGATCAATGCTCTTGCCTTCTCTGTTTGAGAAGATGCCCTTATCCTGCTGTGGAAGAGTCATGGTTTCTACTAAGTATCCCTAAAAACTTAGTATTTCTTGCAATAATAAATATTGATGTTACCTACTACGGTATAACTACACGATAATACCGGAACGGAATCATTAAATTTCTTTTATTCATTCTACAGATGAATCAGAAAACCATTTCTAGTTGGATGAGCATTATAACGTTGCATCAACTCAAAGCGCTTAGTCCATTGATCGCTCAAGCGAAACAGGCTAGCTTAACAAATGCACTAGATACGCTAATCCGTTTAAAAGAGATACCTATTGTTCATACAAAAGTACCTATTTATTTATAAATTATTTATTGTATAGCAAATAAATTACACTTGACACACAGCATAGTTACAAATGTAGAGTTGGCGGTCTTATCGCTTTGCGAGATCTCTTCCAGGCAATCTTAGGATGGAAAAGAAGAAACATCTTTTCATTTATAACATATTCCACATTCAACAAAAAAAAATTGGTAGATTAAAATTTATATGCAAATACATATAGGTAAAATATTAGGAATAAATACCAACATAAATTATTATTTTAATAACCAATTGTATTAGTGGAAGTAATGCAATAAAAGTCGGTATGAGAGTAAATATTAGTATCAATTAATCATCTAATTACTATTTTTTTATTACTGGCAATGACTGAGCATTATATCAAAGTCTAGACCAGAAACCAATCCAACTAGCTTTGATAAAATTTATTTAAATTTAGTTCCCAGACCGCAAAAAAAGTTTGCACAAACAGCTATTGAGAGCCTTGAAAGTGACTTTAAAACCTATTCTAAAGAAGGAACCTCATTTCAACCGAGTTCATTTTAGCATGAAGCAAATCATTGAATATAGTGGGAAGTCAAAGGTAACCGATATTTAATTGTTTCATGAATTTCAAGACTTATTTCAATGATACAATGTTTTTTTTTATATTACTATGCTACGTCAGAGAAGCAAATATTATTTAATCATTTGCAGTATGTTTCGCCTCATATTTTACCTATCTGAATCTTCGCTTTTCATGGTTTTGTAGATTAGTAATATATTTAAAACTTATGAATGGACCTATATTTCGTAGTCACTAGGTATTTATAGCAATCAGCCTACATAAAATGAGCAGCAATGTCTACGATGCTACGAAATGTGCTACGCCACTGCACTGTACTTTTTATTTTAAAGTACGAAAGCTTCCCTATACATAAGTTATTTTAAATAATATTTTTCACAATACACTTCATTGATTTCTTATTATTGTCGAAAGGTAGAACACGATCACAATTATTTCACAAGTTTTTATTATATTAAAGTTTTCTCTTCATTTAACAATTTATACAAAAAAGTTGCTAAATATAAATCTAAAATCCTGTATTTGTCCAACTATGGACGGCGATAGCCCGAGTTAATTGATTACTTGATCTCGTATAAGTCAGGAAACCGTCCGACGGAATGATTACGGGTTAGCCGCAAATCCACTGCAAAGAAAAACCTGAATTTAATTTTTTTGCTATCTCTTACCAATAGTATGACTTTCCATACATTTTTTTTTTCTAATAAATACATGGCGCTGAGGGAATCAAATCGGCGAGGCTTCTGTGTGTTTAAAATGTCAATAACTGGCTGGCTTCAGTGGCTTCTACGCATAGAAGGTAAAATTTGCACTCAAGTGTTGGTTCTTAATCGAGATTGTTTTGTTTATGCTCTCGCTCTTAGTCGCATTACAGAATCGTACTCGTAACGTTTCGGTACTTGATACAATACTGACTGCAACCCAACACTTCGTTGTTCCATTTTAGGATCGTTTCTATTTACCTATTTCCATATTAGTATCTTAATTTATACTAGAATTTTCTTTATAAGACACCATCCGACCTTTTTAGGGCTTGTAACGTAATAAACCCTTCATAATACAATAATTATGCTTGAATGGCCTTTCAAAATCGATTCAACATTAGTGATATACCTGTCGATTATATTATCCCTTTCAGGTTTTTCGACGAAGTGAAAACAGATTGCGTTAGGAGAAATGTGGGAAAACGAGCGGCAATTCCGTAATTATCTGCTGTACCTTTATTAGTGGAAAGCTCAAGGGAAGGAAGGGAGGGGAAGGTAAAGCTTACTACAAAGCATTCATGTCTCGACACGTAGGAATTGGCATTCACCAACAAGCATAGGTAATTACCTGTCAGACACAGAATTAATCAAAATGACTCACCTTTCGGTACAGACGCTCGGTTAACCTAATTCTTGAAGTCGAGTTCCTGAATGTTTTGTTAATTAATTATTGTGTAAACCAGGTCCCAGAGAGCACATTAGGCCGTCGGTCCCGGTTATCACACAAAGAGATTAGAAGAACAGAAAGATCTGTTTTTAGGTTAGGGTAGTCAGATTGCGAAAGTACCTTTATGTAACAGGTCTCGTCGCCCCTCGATGAAAACGGATGCAGTCACAGAACGCGAAATTTCAAGTGGATAGTTCCCGATTCCCGTAGTTTGGCATACGCTCAGTTATTTTCTCCGTCGTAAAGAGAGTAGTTAGATGCTTAACAATCTGGCACTCAGTTTTACCACGAGGTATTGTATTTGTATCCAGTTATTTGGCTATGGAAATTTAGTAGGCAATCGCTCTACTTACCTATGTAAAATACTACTGATACTGACACCTTCTAAGGTATGTAACGACGGTTAGACCGAGAACCAATATCAAGCTGCGAAAAAACAAGGCAGTATATATTAATATATATATTTTTAGTTAATTAATTGAGATATAGTTTGATAGAATAATTTTGTTTATTTTGTGGTAAATCTGAATTTCAGAAAGAATCTGGAAGGTGAGAGGTTTGAGAATTCAGTAAGAAAATAAAGCTTGTGGAATTATTTCTCTCGTATATTTATTAACCTAAACCTAAAGACAGTTGAACTAGTTAGTAGATCTGTAACTGATTGCTAAATAAATATCGCGTCTCTTTAAGACGTATAGAAGACTTGAAATTTAATACCCGCAGACAACGACATGGTAGCAGTAGTAGCACAGTAGTCTGGGTTCGCGAGTTCAAGCCCCGTTCGTGTGTATTTTTCAATGTTTCCTTGAAAAATAGTAACAGTTGAACTATTTTATTAGATTAATGTTTCCAGTGTGTAACTTGTACCAGGTACACTTATAAGAATACAGACATAATTTTTTTGTTGAGTGAGAAGCATTCACCTAAAACCTCTAAACGAAATGAAATGTTTGCTACTTGTTCCGAGTCAATTATGTTATAATTATTTGTGAAAAGAAAAATACGGTCGTGAGCAAGATTTGAACATGCGTGTCCCGAATAAACCCTCCAGGCGTATTGACCACTAAGCAATCAATAGCAATCAATAGTTGTCAAATTAAGATCTATGACAGTCGTTACGGGTAGTCAGAGGCCTGAATGTCTGACGACCAGTCATACCACGAGATATCGTGTTACCCAGTAATTGGGTTGTGGAGGTCAGATAGGCAGTCGCTCCATGTAAAATACTGGTATTAAGCTGCATCCGGTTTGACTGGAAGCCGACCCCAATGTAATTGGGAAAAGGCTAGGCAGATTGATTGAGTATGTAAAGTATTATACCAAATTTTATTTTACTGTTAGTTAAATGAAGGCTTATTTGACACAGAGCAAGCTCGATAGTGTACTTTTAATCCTAATTATTTCCGTAATAATGTATTCTACCGCAAAGCTTAAGTAAAAAAATGGCTCCTGGAATAATCAATATCATCAATAAATTTCAAGTATGTATTATCTATATTTGACTCTTTTGGATGAAAGGTTGCCGACCATTGCCCCAGACCAATGACAGAATTACTTTGTAGAGGCAAAATTGACCGTTTGTTACATATTCTAAATGGATGAAGTAGTACCAGCTAAGCTTATTTACGGGTCTATAGTTAGCAGAAAGTTACTACTGGTAAAAATGTTAATCAAATCTTTCTTCAATGATAAAGTGAGTTAAAATATTTATAGGACGAACGCGAATTACGTAATTAGAAGTAGAAACACTAGAATAGATAGACATATAGAATAAGCTTTAAATAAACCATCAGAGTAATATTTGTATAATTTAATTAATAAGTAATAGTAATAAATGTAAAGCTACTTTCAAGTGTTTGTTCATTGAGCAGGATGACTGAACATTATGTTTTAAACCTGTTATATCCATACACGACGACAATGGCACAATATTCATATTCAAAAAGTTAAAATCAATATATTATAATATTTAATCATATAATTTCAAATACAAAATTAATTAAACTGAAATTTGGACTTTGCTTACATTATAATCAGCTCTTAGAGTACTACGTTAAATGAAATATTTCAGCGTAACCCCCAAAGGAAATAAAAATGTTCCAAGACAGAAAACTCGCCAAGTTCCAACTTTAACTGTAACCATGACATAATATGGCAATTTACTTATTTGTGAACATATTTTATTCCTACTTATACTTTTATCCTAATTATGCTTTTATATGGGTTTTAAAACAAAGCCTTGGTTACGGCACAAACATCCAAAATTGAACAGGAATTGCAAGTATCTCCGAACTACTTCGCTTCACAACAAAGGACAACATGCAGCCCTGACTGCCTACATTCACCTTCGTGGTATAACTTTGAAAGATAGAGTGAGGAACTGCATAATTCAGGAGCTCTGAGGGGTGAAACAGATGGAATGACGAGGATTAAGGATTATGCTAAGATAGGTTGAACACGTAGAAACGATGGACGAGAAGAGATTAACTAATTTAGTATGTTAGACGAGTGTGCGCAGTAATATTACGAACGTTCTTAAAAACAGGGAAAGACAACACAAAGGCCGACAAGACTTTTTGAACAGGAAAGAGAATCCTCTTCTTGGTGGCTTGTTGACGATTCCTTAAAAAGGTAAATTGGTCTGGCTGTAACCTCAGAGTACAGGAAGTTCCATATCACTAACCATACTGAAGATCCTAAAGCGCAATTCAACAATTTTATCCGGCGGAACATTATATACGACATCTGCCATACTGGAGAAGAAATTATGAATAGGTGTATCCCCTGCATTATTAGAATTTGCAAGGAACTGTAAAATTCTATTCTTTTCTTCTCTATCCTGTTTCAGTTCTTCTTTAATTACATCCATCTTCCTCTTCATGGTTCTTTTTGGTGGTGCATTAGGATATAGTTCTAAGGTCGGTGTTGAATGATGATCAAACGATGTGGTGTTTAATGAAGGAACATAAGTATGCTGAACTGGACTAACAGTATCATTTGAAGTCTCAAAATTATATGGCAAATTTGTTAATGGAACTTCTTCAGATCAGTCATATTCCTTCTTCACATCTTCGCAACTATAGGTACTGTTTGTTGCATTAACTGTGTTGCCTAGTGTTTCTCTACTTTCAAATGATTCTGCCAGGAAATTCAGTCTGTCATCGTCGTACTTGAAGAACGCAAAGGAACTGCTAGTAATCTTTCTCTTCCTATTTTTGATATAGGCGTCCCGTATGTTGCGCCATTTTGTTTTGCATTCTTCAGCTGTAACAAAGTAGCTTATTAATAAATAATGTTGAATTAATGCTTGCTATTTTTTAAATATAGGTACCAATTATTATTATTTCTGAAAAACAGTATATTAAATGAAAAAAATCTTAACTGTCATATTCGACAATTTCCGACAACTTTTCAAGAGTAGGTACATTGTTTATAGAGGAATAATTGTTTTATTATTTCATTACATATATTTTTAAGCAAATGGTATCATTTCACTTTATGAACATCATATCGTGTTTTGCTTGAATTCTGTTTAACACAAAAGCAGCTATATGCAAAGCTGTTATTATATAAAACAATGAAACGTTAATTTTCAGATCGCCAACTTAAAATTAATTTGTATAAAGTAATCAAAATTATAATAATTCCACATTATTTTTGTCTCAAAGCATTCAAAAGTTATTTAGTAGGTCCTCAATCGTTACGAGTGTAAAGGAATTTACTGAGAAAAAATATTTTATTTTATCGCGGATTTGCTTTAAATTAAATAGTTGTATATAAACGCAGGTAGGTTTATACAAACCTGTTATAATGTATTGCCACAGATCTTACGAAACTTTTAATGATTTTCTGAGAACTAATACAATATTGATTTGCTAAAAGTACCTACTCAGATCTTATAACTCTGTATTAACTTTGACCATAATTATAAGCATTCAAAAGTCATGGTAGATATTTTTAAGAATAATCCCATATTTGGTTAGACTTCATTTTGTAGACGAATATGTTAAAAAAATAGAGAAATAAATCCTGTAAAATGCAACAAGTCCTAAAATTTTTAAATATGTATCAAGATTTATTTAGATAGTCTTGTGCTACAGGCTCATGTTAAAATTTTACTATGAAATACTACGCTGCTTTAGATGCGCAAAATGCACCGCAAGCAAGAGGCTGAACGAAACCGCTTCCGACCGGGAGACGGCGCGACGCAATAAATAATCTGTCTATTGTGTGAGTAAGGGTGCATCGCCAGCGCAGGGCAGGTGGCATTACATGTCAAAGTATGTGTGCCCATTTTCCTGTGTAAATGTACCATAGCGTACCTACACAAATGACAATGTGCAAAACGTCCACAATAGTTTCGCATCATCACACGCCATCCACAAACGTTTTATTTTGGTCAGTGACAGCTACAAGTTCCAATTTAAGTACCCTAAACCCTGTGAGAGTCAAGATGAATCGTGTGTGTTGTTAGAACAGAAACCGAACGTGGTAGTTTTGTGAATGATTATACTTTTTAGATATCGTACGGATTGTAGGCCGTATATGTTATTATAGCCCGGTTAGTGGAGTTTAATATTAGGATAACATCAGAACCTGGCGCAAGGATAACATTTGGTATGGCATAGCTAGATAGAAGGAGACTGTATCGGTGGCGGTTACCACCAACAACAGCATTCCCGATGAGGGTTGACGTCAGGCAGGCGGCCGGTCATAAAACATAGCCAATACTTTAGCAGCATGCCAGATATAGGTATGCTGCGCCGACCCCAAATAAATTGGGATAAGGGTAGGGGGATGATCATGACAGGTAATCGGTTAATAAAGTTAGGCACTTGAAAATTATTATTAATAGGTACATATTTACTCGAGATAAAGTTATTACTATAGTTGGTGGTAGTCGGAATTTTCACCGCTTGCGTATGTGCATATATTTGCGGGCGGGCGGGCGGTGCACAGGTAATGCATGACTACCCTCAATATTGTGGAAGTAGCTAGATATTGTATTTATTTGCATCCATTATATAAAATAAAATAAACAGAAAGAAATCCATGCGCAGTTCATGAAATTGATATAACAATGAGTTTCTCACATTAATCGATTAAATAAGGACCTACTCACGTGTTTTATGAAGTGTAGCACCACTCTTTCTCCAGCAGTTTTCTTTACTAACTATATTCCTATAGTTCGTTCCTGGGATGCGGTACCTATATAATTGGGTATTTTTTAACATTTTCTATCAAATCGTCATCAAACATCATTATAGTATGATAGTCGTTCAGCAAAGCAAGTCTGAGACCTACGGGTAGCTTGAACAACTCTTTAACTCTATCGTCACGAGAGAAATATCGTTACGTTAAATAAAGACCCACTTTAATCACCGCTACGTTTTAAACAGAGTTGACATCATCGCGCGACGCAACGGTATGCGACATCGAAGCCGCATGCCGCACCGGCCGCCCGTTTCCCTCCTCGCTTCTCTTGCCCTTTGTTATAAACGAACAATGTATGCGGCGGGGGCGAGGGACACAAAACAGACCGACAGGACCTATACTATTACCTATTCTTTCATTTATAACACAATATATTTTAATTTGTTGACAAAAATAAAAATGTATAAGAATCGAAATGTTTATTTCTCATATTTAAACTACAGTCATTAAATGAAAAAAAGCGTACAAGAAAAGGTCGGACAGCAGACACTCAATGTACAATATTGTGACGCGACCTAGCACACTCAAAAACCGTAAAAGTTTCTTAAAACTTAGATTTACAACAGCAGCACAGTCCATGCAGTAAACCAGCAAAACTGGGTTAAAATATGGAAAGCAAAACACACCCCACCACCTGATTTTGTTGCAAATGTTGAGGAACTGCCCCATGGCTATAAGCTTCCCTGGCCTGTGTGGAAATCCATCAACCGGCTGCGTACTCAGGTTGGCCAATGTAGGTGTAATTTAGCCAGATGGGGTATCATTAGTGCGTCTGATACCCACTGCGACTGCAGTATCGCAGAATTGACGATGGCACATTTATTAAACTGTGCTGCTTGTCCCTCTTCTTGCACAACAGACGACCTGATGAAGTGTACTGATAATGCAGTATGTGTAGCGACCTACTGGTCAAGGATATAAGGATAAAAGTGTAACTCAGTCTATCGACACGATAAAAGAAGAAGAACTACAGTCATAAAAAAATTAAATCTCATCAAGGAGTTTTTAAACATAAAAACTCTTTGCTGAGATACTAAAGTGAATGTAAAGAAGCCAAGCTGTTTTTTTTAACAGACTTCCAAAAGGAAGGGTTGTCAATTTGGTTGTGTTTTTTTTACTTTTTTTATGTTTATTACCTCAGAACTCCGTCATTTATCAACCGATTTGGAAAAATCTTTTTTTATTTGAAAGGAGAAATCGGTTCAGATTTTGGTTATTATATCAAAATAACTGAAAAATAATATGTCATCCAAGTAAACGAAATGTTGTATTTTGCTTCTTTTTCTTTTCAGTAGTGTTTACGGTCTCTAGAATAGTTCCAATGAACTTCCTATTTTCCAGCTTCATCTTCAGATGATGATGATGAAACCGGATTAAAACCCGTTTTTTCTTTGCATTTTTTTTTGTAAAACGTTGCCCCACTCTAGGAATTTCTTCCTGTGTCGTGGGTGCGTTTACAGACATATAATCTCACATACACACACACACCCAGACCCGGAGCAATTATCCGTAGATCGTACAAATATTTGCTCCGTGCAGGAATCGTACCTGCGACACGCAGCGCAGCAGTCGGTCTCACGACCACTGCGCCAACCGCGCTGTCATATTAAAAACTTTATTTTCCTTTCTTTTCATGCAACAGTCGGTTCTGCGTCCACAACAGTAAAAGATGTATGAGTGGTTTGTTGATAATTAATACTTTTTTGTGTAAGCCCGCATTCTCAGAAGTCCCGTTTTACGCAGCTCACTACTCTCTTTTGAAATAGCCTTAGATCTAGATTTCCTACTTTAATATAGGCGTGTCTTCCTTTTTTCGCAATCGTCTAATATGGGCAGCGCGTTGAGTAGTTCTACCCATATTCACTTCCGATAAATCAGTTAAGGAATGTAAGATTCAATAAAAGCAAGACATAATATAATTTTTAACAAAAAAAAACTACTCCTAAAAAATATTAATTTTTTTCGACGCTGAAGAATAATAATTATTGTATATTATTAGGACAATAATATACAATTATTATTATTTTTGGTTACGGTGCCACCCAAATATCTGAACTTTTTAGGAAATTTCCTAAAATTGCAAAGTATATTTAGAGGTACATTAATACCATAATGTTTAGGTAACAATCCCTAATTGAAACTATTAAAAAATACTATCTAGTAATGGTTTGATACTGGTATCCGACTCCAAAAATAATAATAATTGTTATTGTCCTAATAAATTGATTTTATTATTAATCGTCTAAAAAAAAATTGATTTAAGTTTACTTAAATCAATATTTTTAATAATATATTTTTAATAATTATTATAAATAAGTTTACTTAAAACAATATTTTTAATATTAATAAATGTCATATTTATTTTTACTTTGCATTAGTCTAGTAACTAAAATAAAATCACGCGTGCTTATTAAACCTCATAGTCATTATGAACCTAAAGGCGGTGTAATAAGAGCCACTTTACGAGCAAGTGTGTTGAAAAAATAAATACGTTTTCAGCAAATACTGAAAAGCAATAAAAACGACTGCTATAAATTTTAGGTTCTGAATTGCAATTAAGTCATTTAAATATGTCCAGCTCACCCATGCAGGTGCAAATAATTATCACACTAGATATGTTTAAATTGAATTAGTTACACTTCGTAACACTTGATGACGTAGTGTTTATACATTGAATTCTAACGAAAATAAGTACTTACCGGTAAATGTTTAACGCATAATTACCTATATTCTCAGAAACCTACCGAATTTTCCCCTAAAATGTAGTGTGCCTGATTCATGTTTTAGTGTGACATTATTTGATTCACCCCATTATTTAGTAGGCGTAAAAATATTACTCCGTTTCGTTAATTTCGCCGAAATAACCCATTAAGAATTCTTCGTAATAGATTCGACATCAATAGGTAGTTACTGCAGGAAAGTAGTAATTTAATATGCTTTACGTACAGCTAGGTAGTTTGTGAACTGCACAACTTTTAATTGAAACAACGCAAAATCTGAAACGAATTTGTGCAAACTGAGAGTAGAACTAAAAAATATCTTCATATCAACACCGATATACTTATTCTACAATAGTAGGTACAGTACTGAAAGTGGCGCCAGTGGCCAATTGTATAGTAATTACTAACTTTTAAACTATCGCGTTGCATGATATTATTTATGTATAGTAATTGTTTGTCAAAGTATAAGCATGTGCTGCGGAGGAATGACGGACATTTTACAAAGAAAGTTTTACATTTCCTAAATGTTAAAAATTATAAGAGGAAGATCAAGAAAATGGCGGATGGATTGCGTGAAAAATATTTGAAGGCTACAAAAGGAGGGACTCCTGAGATGACGGCGCCAGACATGTATGGAAAAAATAGGAAGAAATAAATATGCTTCACCGACCCCAAATAGATTGGGAAAAGGACAGGCTCTGCAAGGACAGACTTAACACTCTTATTTTGCAATAGTACTTAATTGTACACTAAAAGAAACATAAAAACATAACTTTCTTTCTGGGTCAGTCGGGTAAAAAGTGTTTAAGGTTTGCGGTTTACGTTACATAAAAACCCGTGATAATAATATACTACATAAAATGTAATGACCGTCGTATACTGTGTTATTATGTCCCTGTACACAGTAAATTTAGTTCTTGAATTCATACAATCACGCCATTGGGGTAGGCACAGACTATCGATTTCCATTTCCTACGATTCTGACGCACCTCATTCGCCTACTCGTCGATTAAGTTGCTCCTGACCTGTCCATTTTTGAGAACGTCCACAATTTGTTTGCGGTACGTTCGGCGAGGTCGGCCTGCCCGACCCTTGAATACACTTAGTATCTACTAACACTACTAACCGCCTAACACTGATATCTCGTAATCACGGCAACTTTGTTACTAGGTTATCAATTCAATTATCTCGTACATAAACTAGTGTAACCATGAGTTCATTAACACGTGTACAGTCACGAACAACAGTGCCAGGTGTCCGTTGGCACGGGGGCTGCTAAGTCAATTAATTTGTTAACAGATTCTGAATCATGCACAACATACATAAACCCTTCCACTCACATGAATCACAAAGTAGAATTGAAGAAACAAACTTCGAGGCCTCAAGTTTATTTTATTATTCTAACAGAATGCCCGTAATAGAAAACATATCATTATGAATCTTTCAAAGCCTTGTTTCATCAAAACTGGTGTCCTTCCTTTTGTGCATTGATATGAGAAATTTCTCATATCGAAGCTTTTGTGACATGTTTCCCTAAACCAATCGTACCCAGATCTTACCCGCGATCCTTTATAGGTCGTATTACATTTGACTACGGGTACCCTTCGGCATATTTTATATAAACGTACTTAAAAAAGAAAAGTAAATGTATACAAAATGAGGTTAAAACGGTATTTTAGCTACCTACTGGTATTTTAAGCACTTCGATTTGAGAAAACATATTGATAGTTACACGACTGCCTAAAAAAAGGAGTGTTATGTTTACAGGGTTCATGTATGTATGTATATATGTTTGTGAGTTTCTTTATTCCATAATAACTTCTAAACGCATGGACCGATTTAGACGAATGGGGATATCGTCGACGAGGGTATCGTTACAATCCTCGCATTTGGCAAGTAATATAGGCATTTAAAAATATTTTAGCAGCGGTGGTACACAAAAAAGTATGAAAAAAAAATTATACTCTAGGCGCTCTGACCACTAAGTTATCTTGACCTCTGCTCACTAATAAAAATTCTTCTTCTACGTTTTAATACGTCTTTTGGCCGTCATTGCTATCTATTCAGTCCACTGATGACCGAACCGACACGACAAACTTTGCAGTTATTACAATATCGTACAGATACAAATACAGATAAATCTTTGAAAAGCATTAACGCATGCTTAGCGAACTCTAAAGTTATAATTTTTTGTGGAAGAATACGGTCATAAGCAGGATTCGAACTTGTTCTCCTGGATAAATACTCCAGGCGCTCTGACCTCTAAGCCATCTCGCATGCTCACTAATCTGAATTCTTCTCCCACATTTTAATACGTCTTTTGGTGCCGTCACTGCTATATATTCAGTCGCTATACTGATGACCGAACCGACACGACTAACTTTGCAGTTAATACAATGTCGTACGGTCACGTGTATGACATTGTATTAACCGCAATTTTTTAGAAAATTCCTCAACTACATTTTTTTTTTTCACTTTTTAATTCGCACATGGCAGGCGTGCTTTTTAATTATTTAAATAATTGCTTTTCAACATTCCTACAAACTCTGTTAACTACAACAACTTAGTAAAAAAAAAAACAAATAACAGGTACCTACACAATATCCTGGAAAAGGTTGGTCAACAGCTATTAATGAAAATATCTCTAAACAGAACACAATTGGTGCCACGGGATCAAACACCTAAGTAATCCGGATCCGGAGATAAGTCTTCTGACCGGTAATTAACACACGACAGATTATTTTTTCTAAGAAATAATGAAAGAATTTGAATGTACCTATTTGTATGAGGTACCTACCATTATGTCTATAACACTTCATTTGTAAAGGAAAACGGTTGGTTTACTACCGGGTTAGGAAACAAAAAAGTATAATGTACCTACCTGGTTCATAATATACTCCACTGTACGTGTACGGATTATCTTTCACAATAAAACGGCACCTAGCCTTCAGAGGAGCAAAAGGAGTGTTTGGTAACCGGATATTATTTAAATAATTGTGTTACCATATTACTGCATCTCCACAATCTTATCTTAAAAACAACCGTTTTCTCTCAAAGTTGTAACAAATATTAAAAGTCACAAGACTTTTTGGAAAAAAGAAATCAATTGACCCGTCTCAAGTTGAAAAGTTTAGTAGCTAAGAAAGTTTAAAAGTCCCAACTTTATCGCAAGAAGTCGCAAGGTTTAACTTAATTTTTACATTAAATGTTTTGATGGCACTTTTTTACGGACAAAGCTCAAAAGTTAACTGAAGACCCCGAACATCGAGATTGAAAATTTATATAAAGAATATTTTAATCAAGGTCACGTTATCTTTAGTTTTTATTTGCATCTACAGATGCATTTTATGAAATTGACATTTTATTATCACTCTGAGTTGAGTCATCAAGGCTTTTATAACTTAAACAGTTTTACGGTCCTTTATACTTTCCAGATCATATATAATATAGATAGAAGTAATTTGCGGTTGAATCACAGGAAAAGTGCAGGTATATGGTAATATTTTAGGTTTTCGCGATTACTACACATTATAATAAAACAACTTTTAACCGGATTAATCGAGTTTATTGTTGGTTTATGTTTTTCCTGACGACTACGAACACACTTGCACACTTTGCAGGTGTTCGAAACGTCAGGAAAAAAAACAATAAACGCGAATAATCTGATTTAAAGTTGTTTTATTATAATGTATAAGAATTAAAGAAATACAATTTGAATTTGAAGGAAGAGGCGTCTCAGGCAAATTGTTTATAATTAATATAAGTGTCGTCACATAAAATTATTGGATAAATGCGAAAGTGGGTCAGTTTCTTTGTTCCATTCTGACGGCCAAACGGATGAAAGTTCCAGGAAATTTTGCATTGTATTATTTCAAAAGGAACATAGGATTTTTTATCCCCCAAAAAATAATTTGGGAATAGGTACGTGTGGGCCGCGCCGCCGCCGCTAGCAATAAATACCTAGTAGCTATTGTTATACACTTATTTACTTTTTAATTGCATGGCTACGCTCCTACGAATAATATCTAAGCGTTTAAGAACAAATTAAAAGAAATAAGACAATTGTTAACGTGCCTTTGCTAGGTTATTTATTTTATGGTTTGGTAGGTTTTTCAATTAGGAGTGGTAGTCATGATTTTCTACGTCTAATTTAGTAAAGAATTTAAAGTACTTATAATGAGCTTTACATGTATAATTAATTACGGAGTTAAAGGACATTTCAATAATCATTATTAACGCTAAATAAAAAAAAATTACTAATAGAAACTGATGCTTAAGTACTTGTAGCAACAAAGAAACTATGGTAGTAACAACTAAATTAATAACATAACTTAACATAGCATCACGCCTGTATTCCCCGAAGGGGTAGGCAGAGGTGTACACAGTTGTACACCCACATTTCACCAATGCTGTTATTAAGTCCCATAGGGGGTGAGCCTATTGCCATAAACCGGGCACAATTCCAAACTCCAGGCTGCTACCTAACAGAAAAACTCAATAACACTTTGCCCGACCCGAGAATCGAACCCGAGACTTCCTGCTCAGCAGTCGCGCTTGGGACCACTAGACCAACGAGGCAGTTTACTAAATTAATGATTATTAAAATGTCTGAAAGTAAGACATGCACCGCCGACTTCAAAATCATGTGCGTATAGAAGTATTATAAATTAGTTGTCACTTAAAACGGTGAAGAAATCATCATAAAGGAAACCAGCACGATCGCATACCATTATCATTTTAAACTTTGACACTAGGTTGTTCATCAATCACACGTTATAAAGAAGAATATTGGTATTGCATCTTTTTCTCGCATGAATTTGTATTTCGTTACATATTTTATCAAATATTACGTGACAACTGCTTTGAGTTATCGAATAAAAGTCTATTTATAACTCTACCCAAAAAAAGTTTTGATGAAAACTTTACGATTTCGGTTCGATTACATTCCATCCCATTCTGACTTTTCCCAAGTTAAACGTAACCTTTACATTCATAGGTTCGGTATTCTATATAATACTCCTCCAGACCGTATTCCGGTCACGGCAGCCTATATACACGGAGATTAGCACGCAGAAGATATTATAGTGCACAAGTGTATGCGCAAACACAGGTTCACTCCCTCGTCCTTCACTCTCATAGCCCGATGGGACGGGAATCCAATACGACTGGAGGGAGATCAGGTGCAGGATCGACGGCTTTACGTGCTCTCCAAAGCACGGGGGTATCACAACACCAACTTCCTAACTCCGAGCTGCTACTGAGAATTTCCTAACAGAAAGAACCAATAACGCTTTGGCCGACCTGAGAATCGAACCCGGGACCTCAGGACTAACGAGGCAGTCATTCCTATATAAAAAGAAATATAGGCAATAATAAGAACAGTCATATAACAAAAATAAAATTCACATAAAACTTACATTACACCTATATCCTCGAAGCGCTCGTAAGCCGTCCACGCGTGTCGACTACTGCTGCCGCGCGTCGCCAACGACGTTAACCTGCAGTTGAAGACTGCAGTCGAGCTGTCGTCGACAACGTGCCGCTCGTACGTAAGAGCCCAAAGATTTGCACTTATTTAGTCCCATGTAATAAGTGGTTTTAGAGGACCAGACGGGAGACGGCTTCCGACTAAATATCGTATAAATTTGCTCGCCACTTTTGACGGGGGGTGAGGTAACACACAAATACAATAAAAACTTGCACTAAAGCAACAATAGCTCTCGTCATTACATTAAAAGTAAAAAAACATATAAAACATAAACACAAATATAAAATTGTGTTTCACACACGATTAAAATCGTGTACTATCATTGTAACCATACATGGAGGTAAGAGGT
Organism: Xylocampa areola; assembly: GCA_935421205.1. Classification (NCBI taxonomy): domain Eukaryota; kingdom Metazoa; phylum Arthropoda; class Insecta; order Lepidoptera; family Noctuidae; genus Xylocampa; species Xylocampa areola. The sequence continues at coordinate 15,828,405 of OW285201.1, forward strand.
ATAAAGGTATGATTGGGAATCATATGCCAGTGGCAAGAGGGGTACGCCCGGTATAACTCGAATACTAATTCCTTCAAGGCAATCAGATAAAATTCAGCGAAAATAAATTTGATATTCATTTCTAAACGAATAGTTCGTTTAATAACAGTTCAATATTCACTCTATCCTTGAAACGAGAGAGGAACTTCAAATTGAATATACGCGAACAGCGACACGGACAGAGCCATGACACGGTATGTCAAATGACGACGGTTCGAGTTCCGTTCGTATCTATTATTTTTCCATATTACCTTTCTCCTTACCTCTTTTGTCAAACAGTTCAGGCATCAGGCATTAATTACAAGCTGTCCTCTCCTTCCATTCATTAATAACCTTTATTGCTTAATACTTATGCCAACTGTCCGCCTGTCGGTTACGGATGTTAATAAACATTCGGTGACTCGTTACTTCTAAGTTTCTCGTTTAACTTACCCAAGACACGCCATCTCTGTACAGTTACGTACAAAAGTATGTAGACACACAGAAATTCAAAAGTAATTTTAAAGTATCGTTTATATTTATTTACGTTATAAATATGAATTATTGCACTCAAAGCATCTGCTAACACATAACTTGTAGTAGTTTATTGATATTATATATTTTTTGTGAATTATTTTTCAAGGAAACATTTAAAAATAATAGACATGAACGGGGCTTAAACCTGCGACCCTTGACATTCCGTGTCATCACTCTACCAACTGAGCTACCTTGTCGTTGTCCGAATCTATCTAGACGAATACAAGGATACTTGAAATTCAATAGATTCGGACAACGAGCCCTGTTCTTGTCTATTTATTTTTCAATGTTTCCTTGAAGAATAGTAACTAGGCTTTCTGTCTTCTTGATATCGCTATATAGGCCTGATCACGTCATATACGTTATTTATTTCAGTAAAATATTTTTTTGTTTATTTTTAGTAACTTCAGGGTTTGGTAACTAGATGGCGTACTATGGGTAATATTATTTAAATTAGCTTTTATGGCTTCTTAATACTACTAGGCTTTAGGCATATAAGTAGGTATCTAAACATATTTCTACACATGACTATACCAATACTCTTAAAGACTTTTAATTCAATCTTTCTTTGCGAATAATTTTTGGAATACGTGTTCCTTTTTAGTTATGGACAAGTTTATCTTGCTACATAGGAGCTTCGTTCCAAATTAATTTGTAGCCTTATATTATTAGCAGTCAAGCTTCAATCTCTCGTGTATTGACAAATATGTTACGAAAGTAGAGTCGAATCCCTGGGTAACATTTTACTTTCTTGGTAAATAAATTACTTCAATAATTTACTTGAAGTAAATTGTAAGAGAAAGAAAATTCCATTACCTACAGCATACATATTAATTACACGTTCTTAACGTAAATCATGCAGTAATCTGGCTGTGTTAATAAATACGTATTGATTTTCTGTAATCCTGGGCTGTTTGCTTAAAACCCTATTAATGATGAGAGATTCGCACACAACCAAGGTATTTGCCGTATTATCTCGAGTACGAGACTAAACAATATTGAAATCACCTCTCTTGAGCGATACAACAACACTACTTTACTAATCTTTAAATATTCTTAACTAGCCAATTTCAAATCAGTCGGCATTAAAATTTCAATCAATTAATTCTGACGAACGAAGATGATATTTTAAATAAGATTCAATTGACAGCTCAGTATTCATACACTTCTATCTTAAATACATATCGTTTTCATGTTACAGATGCGCCAATATCTCATACCTGTGCTACTCTTCGCGATAGTGGCACTCTCCTCGAGTAATGTTCTTCCAATGTCCGAAAACGACCTCACCAGAGAACAACTTGGCTTCGATAGCCAACATAATGACAATACATTTAGTAATAGATATCAAACGAGAAATGTTCTTGATGAAATATACAACATGTACTTCGAACGGGCCAACAAACCAGGATCATTAAATAAAATACATCTAAAGTATGCTAATACGGACAATAAAAAAGATGATGATATTTTCAGTATAATTAGTAAGGACGATAATTACAATGGAGAGGGTTTTCGAAAAGAACAGTGGCATAACTATCCGAGACAATTAGATCGCCTCCACCAGTTGTATGAGCATGATAGTGAAAAGAGAAATTTGGATCCTGACCCTAACGAAGAACGATACACTGCAGAAGTCGCACCTGATATTCAAGATGTAAATGATATAACCAACGAATTCCAAATAGACACTAATACTGGTACGAACAACATCTACGATGCAGCAATAGCATCTACTGACCCCTTTCTGATACTAAAAATGCGTTTGGCAAGCTTAAATAAAGATATTAATACTGCAAATGCTCAATTTGCTAATCTCGTTACTGGCATAGAAACAAATAATCTCAGAGAGGATGAAAAGAACGAACAATTCAGGAACGAAAACCCCCAAGTGAACGTTATAAAAGTAAAACGAGAAGGAGTAGAAAGGACGCAAAATGACGAGTTAACAGGTGAGTAATAAATTAGAACCCTTTTTTAGATTATCGGATATTATCAGGCTTTTAACAGATAATAAATAATGAATGAGAGCCACGCAAAGTTTATCAAATAATCTAATAATCTCAAACAAAACAAAAACATAGTCTCTTATACAACTCGATATTCTAACGACCTCTAACTGTCCACTTAATTGTCAAGAGAGTATTAAAAGAGTTAGATAAAATCACAACAAGGAAAAAGCATGTGTATGATCATGTATTATTTTCTATTTCAGACGACCCAAATCAAAATAAAGTGGTTAACAAGAGGATCTTCTCGCTATGGAGTCGTCTGCAGAGTCTCAACCACAAAGGTCACGAGTTACAGCATCGACGGCATCTACACGCGTTCTACGGTCTACCTGACTCTGACGGAGGAGGGGTTTTGACCGCAGAGACGCGGGCGACACTAATGCGACCACCCGGCTCACCACTACGATGGGGTTGAATCATCTAGAAAAGTTAAAAAGGGCTTTGTTAAGTTCTGAATGATTTGCGGAGTTTCGTGTTAAATAAATAAATGAGAAACATGAAAAAACTATAATTTTGGATAAAAATTGCAAGGCCAAAATAAAAGGTCTATAAACATTGAATCGGTAGCAAATGTGGCATTTTCCCGAAACGTTTCTTATAAATAAAGTTTAATTTCTGCAAGTAATAATTCGCTTATATGTAAGCTAAATATTCCAGGCCAGCTGTACCCTTGACTTTAGTGATAGATATCTCATCATAATGTTTACGACAAGAATGTGTATTTAAAGCAATAATAAAATATTGGGTATGCTCAATTTTGGATTTTATTTACAACGATTTGAGAATGATTACTACAATTTGAAAATATGCATGCAAGCATGCAAAGTTAAAGGAACCTTCAGAAGTTTATTGAATATTTGTGATCTTATGTCACATTCAAGTGATTGTATGATTTCATTGATTAGTTTAAAAATGCTGAACAGTACAATAAAATTACCATTACATTACTATCATTTTAGATGGTTGTCTGGTAGTAAATAATTTGTGACAAAGATTTGTATTGACTGTTTATAATATTAATAATAAAACAATATTGTGTACAATAAGTATGTTAATCGAATAAATATCGATATGTTAAATAATTGACAGTGGACCTATACTTTTAGTCCCGCGTGCGAAAATTCAATGCTTTATGTCTTCTGAAATATACCTTTAGTTAGGCTATTTGATAAGCATCCATAGAATATAATCTTCCACTTCTATTGTGTCTATAAGGTTTTAAAACTAAAAGTATTTGAATGATATAATAGTGATAGTACAATATTTACGTATATGCCAGTACATGTAAATAAATAAAATGTATATCAGCTTTCATGTTTTATTTTATCCTCTTACGTTCTTATTTGAATTTCCCGTCCGACTTAAACGTAGTGACATCTATGATGGAAACAAGGAACTACGAAGTCGTCCAATCGTATGCCACAGATAAGCTAAGATGAAGTTTTACAAAATAGAATTCTGTATTACAAAATAAATTACATTTCTAATATCCGCATTATACATTCACATAATATTATAGATTATGTTATCTTTATTAGAGAGATACATTCGATTACAGTGAAAACATACTTTAACGAAAACAATAACAATGCTCATAAACTTTACCACAATCAGTCGTGCTATCAAAACAACAAAGTTTCTGATAAAAAATATTATCTTGGGACATTAAAAAAAACCATTCGATTGACTTAACATGGTAAGTGACTATTAAAAATCATATTATTGTGCTGTATCGTCGGTCACAAATAGTTAAAGTTAAGGCAGCATTAACTAGCTCATTAATTACCTAGGTACTTAGATAAGCAGGTATCATGATATTTCATGTGTCAGTCATGACAATAGATACGTAAACAGTAAACACTGGTTAAGCCTGAGTTAATCTCAAATGATTAATGATGCTTCTTGGCAAACTGTTTAGTTTAGACTAGGTCAGATCTTACACAACGAAGTCGGAAATCTAACCTCAAAACCAGAAATGTTTATTGACAATTTCGCAGGGGTTTATTTACGTGTTGATTAAACATAGCTCATCAATTTGTTGCAAATTATTTATTTATATTATTATAAACTAATATTATACTATCTTTCTGTTAGGTTGTTACGTTTTCACGACTAAAGCACTGAACGAATCTAGATGAATTTTGGTATAGTGATACTTTGATTGGACCTTGGTGAAGGACATAGGCTACCTTTTGTTGCGCAGACGAAGTCGCGGGCATCATCTAGTAATATTATACACTAGCTGTGCCCCGCGGTTTCAACCGCGTATATTATATTATAATTACCTACTTGGAACTTACGAACAAATAGAAAATAATTCACAGTTTTTTACTTCTTACCAATGCTCAGTTCCCATCGGGTGGCCAGGGTTATGCCGTTATGCATCACACAATACTATTACGATTATATTTACGTATCACTAACCATTACGGCAGCGCACGTGGATAAAGAAATACGGGAGCGCTTTTTCTTCCGACTTAGGTACTTAACAAAAATCAATATTGAAGGCTAGTTAAGAGGTGTAGTATAGCCTATACTATTTTTCACGAACCTGGCTATCATATACAAAAATATTTTTCCGACTTGTAGTTCCAGACATTAGTGTATCCGCGTCTAAATAAATAAACAAAAAAACACTTCTGCACATTTTTTGTTTGTTACTTTAACCTGTCACTGACATCACGTAGGTACTTCTAAGTCAATATTGTAAATATTATGAAACTGTTACATTAGGAACATAGAGCGACAGATACATTTTCGTCCTTCGAGTCGGTTTTTAAATACCTACCAAAATTATAGATATACACGTTGTGATAGCCTTATTATATGACCGCTGTAATGGCAAGCGAAAGGTCACAGATTCGAATTCAAGACTGCGTGTCTGTCTGTATTATAAATTATTTACCTCATGCATAAAATGGTGAAGGAAATTTGAGGGAGTGAGGGTAATGAAACCAGCACACCAGAAATATAACATATTCTATTTAATGTTATGTAAGAGACCTACGGGTAATTCAAATTCAAATATTTTTATTTCAAGTAAACCATATTACAGGCACTTATGAAAAGTCAAAACTAGGTGCACGGTTCCAAGGCGTTGATCTTATGGAGAAGAGCCGGCAAGAAACTCCATAGACACACTCTTAAAAATAAATTAGTATAACAATAAATAAGGTAATGTGAGAATAATGCAGGTTAATGAGCAAAATAAGAAATTTAAGCGCTATAAACACACGTAGTTTAGGCTCCCACACTAAGTTGTTCATCAACCAGACTATAAGCATTGGCGGCGTAGCATGGGTCGGCACCAGGGGCGGTTGTCTATTGAGCATCCCTAAAATAAAACAACAAATATTGCTATGCGACTAATTTAGAACGTTCTTATCTTAAATGGTTCACCTTTCTAAGCGGAGGCCTACGGAGGCCTTTCCAAACTATACCGATAACACTACCCTACTATTGTTCTAAGCTATAGGCTAGGGGCTACTAAGCTGCGCGAGTGTGTTGTCACCCCTTGATGCTTGGCACCCGAAGCGGATCGCCCCTACCGCCCCTCTTTACGCCGCCACTGACTATAAGAGAAAGACTTACACATTATTCCTTACCTTAAAAAGACTACAATTACAACCTGCTTTTGAAGGCTGAAAATCGCGCGATACTCTATGCGTACTGGCTATCGTCATGTTCCTGGCGGGTGCGAGCAGTTCTCAACTTGAAGCGGATACCTTTCGAGGAGCGGTCGGTAGACATCATAAAGGAGCAGAGTCAGAACACTAACCAGTACCGGGCCATCAATCCCGCGCAAAAAGTACCTGCCTTGCTTATAGGTGAGTATAGAAAGTAGGTTTATGTACACTGATATCCTCACTTCCTCAACACGTATGACGTAGGTCTTATATTTTAAAATTTAAATCTATCTTTAATCTATACCTACATAAAGCAAACATTAAACACATCACTGCCCTGCTAACCATAACAACCCATCATTTCTACGTTAATGATACAATTTACATTAATCTTTTTTACTGTCACTTTTACATCATTAAATTAATGGAGTTATAGTACCTACCTATTTATATTTGGTAGGACAGAAAAGTACATGCCATATGAAAGTACCTATGTGCAACATAAAAAGTCTTGCTCTTCGAGCAATTTCATTTAGTGTAACTTCACTTATATCACACAATTAACAGCGTAATATAGTGAGTTATACAATGATTAGGTACTCAAATACTTAAGTCCCTCGCGGCAATGCTCGCTGATGACGTCAGGATATCAATTCAAGTGTCAAATGCCTATTAATAAATCTTATAGTCACTACGCAAGTGCTACCTAACTCATCACATTATTACTTTATATATGACCGTGAATGTAGGTAAATTAACAGTAAATCTATTAAGATTTAATAGATTGTGTATATACTTAATACAAAATAAATAATTAATTATTAGTCCTACTTCCTAAGAAACTCGCAATTTAAGACATTTTCCCCTCTGGTGTTGTACGTTTTCCTTTTAAAATCAGTAAGTACTCAAGTATTTTCGGTTTTATCAGACAATTGTTAGGCTTACTTATTCTTTAGATCTTAAAATGTTTATAGGTACCTACACAAATATTATCATACAACACCGAAACTACTGCATCTAAGACATCCGTACAAAATAATAAATCAACGATCCAACATTAACGTGACGTAATTTTTATAAATCTAAAACATTCAGTCACACAGAAAATATTTCGCCGGGTCCTCAAGAAAGTGAGGTCGTGCGGGGAAAATAAAAAATTACTCCGCCATTGTGACGAATATAATATGTCACTCGTTTTCTGTAAATATCTGTAGGTTGATTGTGCCCACAATATCCCAAAAGGACCAAAAAGTAATTTCCCCGAGGCAAAAGAAATAATAAGTCATTCCTTGCAAAAGATTCCGCCACAAAATATGATTTAATAACGCGGTCATTGAAATGTGTAGATGATGATTTTATAGGGAAGTACATATGTAAGTGCAGACTGAGAAAAAAACATGAAACGACTCGTATCAAGCAGGTACCTTAATTTGATTTACGATGGGTTCTCGATTTATTCGGTAATTTATGATTGTTTGGCCTATAAAAACATTTGAAACATCGCGAAATCATAATCAAGAGGCATAAAATAGGTACGTTGCCTTGGCAAAAGGCACTTTCCATTGTTAATTCTAAAAGCGATCTCAAAAGAAAACAAAAAAAAAGGAGTAAATAAAATTTTAGTTTGATAACTTGATTGTGACAAAACAAAATTGTGATAAAACCTAGCGTATAGCATTATAGAAGTTTATTATGAACTGTTTTCGTATTTTAATTTTTAAGCGTGTTATTAGTCTCACAACTCATTACTTATGCAGGTCCGTCTTGGGAGCGTATGATATGATAATATTATATCCACACCTTGACGTGTTGAAAAAAGCTAGGGTCCGCGTCCACTTGTCTGAATGGAAAAGTACTCACTATCGGATTAATAGATTTGCAAATAGTGAATATATAATATATTATATAATAGTTCACGCGAATTGTATCGACTTAATGCCACATAAACAATCAATATTATAATCTCAAGTCGTGAATGAATAAACTTAATTAAAGTAATAATGATATCTGATTATATTAACAGTATTAGGAATTAATCATGATCCGAAAGCGTTTACGCGCGGTATGTCGTCTTGATGCCAGATAAAGGCAATTTTAATAATCTCAAATCATAATTATAAATACGAGTATAAAGTATACTATATAATTAAAGTAATATACTTTTAACCGTAGTAAAAAATTACCATGCCCTGAAATAAAATCACAGTTAATCCTAATAAAAATAAACTTAAATTAGCCGTCAATTAAATTTAAGTCATCCGTCATTTGTAAGCATCATTTGGTTTCTTCAACGATACGATAACGACAAGTGAACGTTTACCCTAATATAACAATATCCGTTCGATTTACCGAAAAGGAAGTGACGTGAATATATTCAGCTTTTCGATGTCACCGCTTAATGGATACCGAGGTGATGGATTTTAATTTCACGGCGCACATTCCATATTAATTTCCAATTGTCGCAGGTTGATTGGAAATTAAGGTTTAATAAAAATGCTACTTCCGCTCTCAAATTTTTAGGCAATTCCATTAAGTATTAGCCGACCTTTTACAACACAAGTGCAGCTTGACCCACATGAAAATGTCATACGTATCGACGCTTTTATTAGTTTTCCTGAAAAATAAAATCCATTTCACAAAACTACCAGCTTAATTCAATTAAAAATATCACCTTACGAACAGAAATTAATTGCCAAAGTCTAAATATGTATGAAATTTTAATAATATGTAAGTAGATACTTTTGTCGTCGAATGATTCTAACTGACCATGAGGAATAGGGAGAATAAGAAGTTTCGAATCCCAGGTCAGTAAAATTCTCAGTAGCTGCCTAAGTTTTAAACTGTAGCCGATAGATGGTTAGGCTCACCACCATTACATAGAAGGTAATAAGTGGCACATGGGAAAAATGGGTAAAATGTGGGTATACAAATGCGTACACCTTTGCCTACCCCTTTAGGTAATAGAAGCATTACACTATATTATGATATTTAAAGCCTATTATACAATTTGACGCTTAAAAAAACGTTTTCATTACGTTACAATATTTTCTAATAAGAAAAAATCTAATTTCTAACTTTTATTTTTAAATTTACAATTGGTGTATAGTTTTAATCTTTTCCCTGTGTCGGTTCTGAACCCGGAACAAAGTAGGGTTTTGTTCAGGGACGAGTATTGGCGGGATTCAATGACCATTTTCTGCATGGTTTAATTTTCAAATTCACTTTGTGTGTTCCCATTGACATAGTTTCTGAAACTCGTAAAAGTCTCTTAAGTATACGATTTAACTACAAAACTAAAGGGTACGGTATTATCAGCATTGCCTTTAATGTTATTTCGTTGCCAAAATACAGGTCCCGAAGTGTAAAATTAAGCTCATTAAAGTCTAGATATCTGTATCTTTTAAACTATCACGTTGCATGATATTTATTAGGTACTATATACGTACTAACAAGAATTATAGCGCAACAAATACTCTTTGGGGGCCGAGTTGCCCCCACGTGCCCCTGGGTGGTGCAAAACAGGCAACACAATTCTGATGGGAGGCTTTGGCCGCGGCTGGTTACTACCTACCGGTCGGAGCCATGCCGTGAAGCAACCTAGTCGTGTTTCGGGATGTAGTTCAGTGTAATCGTTGTGGGAGACGGGTCTGGGCAGTTGCGTCAACTCCCAACTATCGTTCTCCCCAAATCTATCCACTCTACTTAAGAGTGAATAGATTTATTCTCAGCTCCATCCTCGGCCATACCGTCGTTTACCATCAGGCGAGTTGGTGGCCAAACGTAGAACCTTTTTGATTAATAAAAAACTTTTGAATTACTTGACGTTTCGACCAGGTTGCACCGATCGTGGTCACAAGCAGACTCAGAGCTTATTTATATATCTGCCTAGCCTTTTTCCAATAACATTGGGGTCGGCTTCCAGTCAAACCGGGTGCAGCTTAATATCAGTATTTTACAAGGAGCGACTGCCTATCTGACCTCCACAACCCAGTAACTGGGTAACACGATATCTCGTGGTATGACTGGTCGTCAGACTTTCAGGCCTCTGACTACCCGTAGCGGCTGTCATAGATCTTAATTTGACAACCGGGACCGACGGCTTAACGTGCTCTCCGAGGCACGGAGGAGTCTCGGTATGAAATGATGGTCACCCATCCACAGACCGACCGCGACAAGTGCAGCTTAACCTCGATCGATCGATCTGTGTGGCTGTTCCTTAGCCACGAGCCCCTCAGACTCAGAGCTTATTTATTGCACGTTAATTCCTGTGAAGGTATATAGTAATATTTGTATCTATTGTTGAGTACCAAAATTATAATTATTCATATTTCAGCCTGTTGAGTTATGAATTCTTGACACTCAAGATAAAGGCACACAAGATGAATCTCAAAATTTACTAGGTACAATCGCGGACACTCCCGCCTGACCACGACTAAGTTAATTTTTGCTTGCACTAAAAAAATAGAAGCGCTCTGTAGCCCCGCCAAGGTCAAACTAGATCGTCTTTAAAATTCACAAAAAGGAGTACACGTGATGCCTCACTAAGCTGCGCATTGCAGATTGCAACTAATTACGTTCTCGCTTTCCTAATAGGCGAACACTTTGAGGGGGCGTGACATGGCGCCGGCGCAGGATTTACACGGGAAAAAATTGAAGTGGGCAGGTGGAAAAGGCCACGATAGTACACCGAGGAAAGTTTTAAAATTTCAAAAAAGTTTTGCTGGCCTGTAGTGTACTACAAATTTAATATTTTAATAGTACAATTCAATGTTTTAATTAGTATTTTGCAAGCGTTACTCTATACTTAATTTGACTATTTTAAACATTTGAGATTATACACTTTTCATGCGAAGAAGCGATATCTCTTAGCGGGTATCACGGAAATAGTAACATCAACCAACCAAAACCAACATACAAACGAAAAAGTTTTCAAAGTGTTCAGCCGGAACTAACGCTGACAGTATCTTCAATAGTAAACAGTGTCTTTGTATAATATGCACGGCGGACATACCATAGCATCACGGCTGTATTCCCCGAAGGGGTAGGCAGTGGTGTACAACGCTGTACACCCTTATTTCACCAATGCTGCAATTAAGTTACATGTAATGGGTGGCGAGCCTATTGCCATCTACCGGACACAATTCCGAACTCCGGGCTGCTACTGAGATTCTCCTAACAGAAAAACTCAATAATACTTTGTCCAACCCGGGAATCGAACCCGAGACCTCATGCTCAGCAGTCGCGCTTGGAACCACTAGACCAACGAGGCAGACTGCGGACACAAGGACCAAATTCTTGCCATAACTATTCATTTCCATCATTCAACGAAGAGAAACATGCCAGCCACCATTTAATCAGCATAAACATTCAGATTCATAGTAGGTCGACGTCCTCTTCATATTTGATCATGCATCCCGTTCAATATTCGCTGACGTCATCATGGTGACACAATGGCCTCTTTGGCCCGATCGAGTGCACTTTAGGCTGCGTTAATAACTGCGTCATTAACACGTTAATTCCCCCACTTCGCTACAGGAGATTGTGTGCTTGAATTTGATTGAGCTCGTAGTTTGATGGAGTCAAACTGATAGGCTTCAAACGGATTTGGGTTATTAAGCTACTGAAAGCTTATTAGCTAAGATTTTATTTATCTGTTGACTCGTTAATTAGCAGACACAATAAAAAATTTATTGATATCAAGTACAATTTTAACGAGCAAGGTGATTTGTGTTTCCAAAATTTTACCCATCTTGAGTAAAATTACCACCGATATATATATAAACAAAGGTAAAATAAAAAATGCTATTATGTTAATTATCAATAGTGTCTATGAGGGCCTCGTGGCTAAATAACAACCGCACAGATAAATCAATGGAAGTTAAGCTGCGCTTGTCGCGGTCGGTCTGTGGATCCGTGACCATAATTTCAAATCGCCTCGGAGAGCACGATTCGGTTCCGGTATTCAAATGAAGATCTGTGACTGCCGTTACGAGAAGTCAGAAGCCTGAAAGTCTGACAACTAGTCTTACCACGCTCCATGTAAAATGCTGGTATTACCTAAGTTGCATCCGGTTAGGCTGGAAGCCGACCCCAGCGTAATTGGAAAAAGGCTAGGCCGATTTTTAATCAATAGTGTCCATGCATTGCATTTCTTTAGCTTTACGTTAATGGTGCTATAAATATGTAAATAATGTATTTTTAAGTAAAAAAGCAAGTCCTTGCTGTAGTCATAATTTTCTGATCTACTTAAGGTCCCATTAAAGTTACTAATAAACCTAGACAGCGATATCGAAGCAGATTAGCTACGAGTAGTACCTACTTGTCAAGTATTATAATAGTTCCATACATTATGTATTAGTAGTAGATACATATAAATTGAATTTAACGAGGACTAGAAACAATCGCCAAGCGGCTAGACGCTAGATTATTGTCTGCGTCGCGTAGCAATCTCTTTAGTCAGAGATATTTATAGGATGATAGTACCTCGTGAATAAATAGTTGATATTAAATACACTAACTAAAGCACGAATACAAATAAATGCTTGAAACGCATGCGTAGCTAACTCAATATCTATATTATTTTATTGTCGGAAGAAAATATGGTCGTGACCAGGTATTGATCCTGTGCCTCCCGGATACATACTCCAAGCGCTCTAAGTTACCTCGAACTCTAGAGTCCTCTTTTCCTTTCCTCAAAAATGTATAACTTTAAAGCACGGATAATTGAATGGAACAATAATATGTAGACTTCTTATTTTCTGTCTCCCGAGATACGGGTTCCACCTAGTTCAGAGGACAGGGTCAACTCACTCTGAAAACCTTCACAACCGCCACAATGATTGTATCTATAGATAGTCAGTTACATTTATTTTTTTAGTTACCTTTATAAAAAATGTGGTAAGAAATAAATAAATTATTATTATGTCTCAATCAGAGGTGCCCTCCGCTACTCCGAAATCCGATCATCGGTAGTTCGGACTGAAACGTAATAACGCCGAAAACCGAACAAAACCCTACCACCAAGTTTCTTCGGATCTGACTAGTAGTTACATTCGGCCGTCGCTTTGAAATCAAAACAAGCAATTGAATGAACCTATTGTGAAATATGATTGAATGTTGATTGAAGTAAGTATTGTCAAACATCGAAACCGATACGTCAGAAACCATTTCAGAATAACGTCAACGAATGCCAAAATGTCAAATCTCGAACTTCGATCGATCATCAGATCCGAAACACTTCATGGTAGTAAAACGTCCGATCCGTCAGTCGAAGCTTCGATGATCGGATTTAGGAGTAGCACCCCTGTAACCTGTATGAATTTAATTAAACAGCAGCTTTGCCTTTGCTACTTTGCCGTTTGCGCATGTGAGAGATCCTCATAAACGTCGTGTTGGACTCTTATTACTCTAAAACTGCACAACCAAGTCCTTCACTGACGTTTACCGGGGCTCCGGATTCGCAGCCGCTCCAACAGGCTATGGTCTCTTTGTGCAGCAGGCCACGGTTGGTCCGACCACTGCCACTAGAGGCCCACGTATAAAAGTACTATAGTCTACTGCGTTACGTTGACTTGTTATAGCAGTTATTATGTATCTTGAATTTACACCTTGAGTCTAACAAAATTATTTTGGAAAAATAGTGAAAACCATACCTAACCTTAGAAGTGTTAAAAAAACAAGGTTATAACAGACGTTAAATTATCTTATAGTGGATAAGAATCATTAATACATCCCAGCATGAAAGTTATGGCTCTATTACTATTAACAACCACAAATTGTTAACTGCACAAGTTAATGTTCGTTGAAGACCCAACAGAAAACACATCAGAGCTGCTAATCTACCCACCCCTATAATTTGCTATCTCGGGTATAAAAGATCCGTTACGCGGTGTGAAATGGTTTACCAAAGATACAATACCGACGATGTTAATACTTAACTGTACCTATCTGCTATATTGTGGCTTTGTAAACGGTTTCGCGTGAACAGGGCGTAAATAAAATGCTTCTCGAATTTTCTGTTACAAAAGAAAGAGATTAAAAGTGTGTTTGTAATTTTCAAATTAAGTAGATATGCTGTGTGTAAAACATTTTAAAAGGAAATATAAATGAAGTACTGAAACCATAAGAAAGCCTTGTAGAAAACGTTTCCCAAAGAAAAACATATAGAAATATTAACATTCAACTTGCAAGTTTAGCTAAATTTAAATAAAGAAACCGAGATGCAAAAAGGCAGACAGAAACTCTTTATATGGTTTTGCTAAGTGGTCGCGTTTCACTGTCGTGAAGACTAAAGCTGCAATATTAAAAATTCAAGCAGTGTCGTGGGTCCGGTCCGGTACAATCAAACATCAATTTGCGTGCTCGAGGCGGTCGTTTGTTTAAGTGGACCGGTCAATAACTCCGTAGATAGCTATTAAATGAATATGTCGCCACCTAACAACATCGCAAATAGAAAAAAACTCTGACTGAATTGGCAACTATTTGGGTCATTGAATCCGACGAAGCACTTCTAATAAATATTTGTATCTACAACAATTTGTAGAATTTTATGACTTCAATAAATTGCGAGAGATTGTAAAATATTTTCATGATCAGAGGACCAATAATTTTAATAGCTATATTGTTTCAAACAAATTGAAAACAATTAGAATTGATTTAAGTTAACACCTTTGTGTTGCTCAACAATTTCGGTTTGAGTAGGTAATTCTGAATAAGATTTGAATAGGTAACCGTTTACTTTGCGGTTAAAATGCAAATAGGGGTGGGTAGCTGCAAAATCCAATTCACTTCGAATACACATCCATTAGAAACGTTTTGAGTAAATAAGAAACGTAATAATAATTTGATAGCATTTGGATTCATGGAATACTATATGATATACTTTATTTTTCTATTTATACGTCTAAAACATGTAATACAACTAAATAAAATGTTTAAAAATTGACTATGAAATTGACACGTCAATTGATAAGTCCCCATTCATAAAACTAATGTGAGCGCTAAAATTGACAAACTTGTAAACAGGTGTTTTCGGGACAACGATCAAAGCCACTATACAAAACAAAATAATCGTTCCATTAACACATTTATCACGACTACAGAAGGTTCAAATTAAATCAAAGCACGCGTTACTTACGAAAATAATTTACCATTTTGCTCAAACTTTCCGCCTCGAAGAATTTGTGAAGTTCACTTAATTTACCTGTAAATCAAATACGAGCTGAATTAACTGAATTATCTGTGACTAATCAAGGGATAGCTATGTTATGGACGGATCAGTGATCCGGTCCTTTTCACAAATTAAATGGTCTTATAGTCACAATAGAATCTCTCAAACGAGTCAGAATCGAATGTAGCGAATGATTTATTTATATTTTAATAATCACTATTCGCGAAATAGCGCCTATAGACACTGTTTAGGTGGGTATCCAATGTATTATTGATTGGTTATATTCAAATCGTGCCATTTGTCAATTATTGATTAGTTTCTGTCAATCAGTCGTTATCAATTCAATACGTCATGTTTTTAATGTAAAGTTGTATCTATCGAAATAGGGAACAGCACCCACGTGCTATTTCTATTGTTCCAAAGTTTGTATAATTCAACATTCCTACGTGATGGGTAAAATTATTACTTATGAATCACAACTAGACAATGTTTGTTACATGGGTGAGCCTATTTTGAAATATTTCAAAGGCAAACTGGTTGCCTGAAAAGCCTACCTACATACAATGAAAAGGGTACCTTATTCTGAGTGTAGAAATCCTTTATGAACGACGTGTCGGTCTCCAAACTACCTCCGGAATCGCAGCTGCATTCGCCGCAACGTGAACTCGTAGCTTCTAATTCGTAGTAATTTCCACATTAATTCGGTTGGATTCCCAGCTAAGGCGAGAAAGACCTTTAGAAAATGCATTTGGCTATGTTTTAAAATCGAGATTCCTTACAACAAATCTCCAATAGAAATCAATGGAACTACCGAAAATTACCGTTCGTAACCATATATGAACGCCAGGAGAATTTGACCTTGAGGCGCAGTTTCAAATCCTGTACACGGCGGTATTTTCCTTTCCACAAAAATGTGTTACTTTAAATCTCCAATAGTTTCAGATTTATCCCTTCTGTGTCATTTCAATGAACCACACTGTATAACAATCTTTAATATAGTAAATTTTGGATATAGATAATGTGACATTGGTGGAATCTATGGCCATCATACAGTACCTGGAGGATACTCGTCCGGAGCCGACCCTAACCCCGAAAAACCCGCTCCTGAGGGCAAGAGTGCGAGAACTATGCGAGGTATGTAAAAAAGAAACTTTTTAGGATTCCAACCACGCGCGACATACGCATTGAATCATATTTCTATTATAACTATTATAAATACCACCAAAACAGACTTTATTTTAAATAACATCGAAATTAGCTATGTAAGCCGTATGAATCGACACATATTCAAACATATTACTTATTGATTATATTTCGATACATTGGACCACTGTTGACGAAACTGGTGCTTTTTACTTCTACCGATAATGCCTAAAGTTCTGCGGTCACCTCCACCCACCTCTACGGCTGAGATACAACGTGTGCATTCCTCTCCTGATATGTCAGGCAACCAGAATGAACCTGATGCTGATTCAGAATTTATTAACGTAAATAGTAATAAGCGTCAAAGACCGAATTTCTCTCCAGACAAAGATACGCAATCTTTTGAAAGCAGGATTATGAATATGCTTACATCCTGGAAGAAGGAGCATATTGAGACGTCTAATGTCTGACATGTCAGAAGTGAAACAACAGGTAAAAGACATACAAAAAAGTTATGCGGAGACTGCTAAGTGGAGGGACTTTGTGGATAAAGAATGCGAGGATATGAAACTGCAAATTGTAAAACTGGAGAAAGAGCAACTGGGTCAACGTAACTACATAGTAGATTTGGAAAAAAAGGTTCATGACTTACAAAGTAACTCTCGTTCATCTGCTGTTGAAATTAGAAATGTCCCATCCACTGAGAATGAGACAATAAAAGATCTCAAATCCATTCTGGTCAATACTTGTAATGCCATCCAAGCTGAAATGGATCCAAACCAGATACGAGACATCTATCGCCTCCCAGGTAAAAACCAGTTTAACAGACCAATAATAGCCGAATTCTTGTCAGTGCCAGCTAAAACAAAAGTTATTGACGCTGCTCGTACCTTCAATAAAAAGCGAGAAACAGCTGAAAAACTAAATACTGGTCATATTGGTATTGGAGGACAACAGAAACCAATATATGTTGCGGAGCATCTCCCCGCCAGCATGAGAAACTTATTCTACGAAGCACGCAATTTTGCTAAACTTAACAACTATAAGTTCTGTTGGTTTCAGAATGGTAAGATTTTTCTTCGCGAGAAGGAGGGTCTTAAATCTACTATTATTAGTTCGATGTCTTGTCTTAAACAATTTCAGAAATCTGCTTAACAGTAAATCTGGTCGTGTATTGATAGACTCTAAATTTCAGAAAACACTACATACATTACACGTTAGCAAATGTAAAGTAAACCGTGACTTCAATATGTTTTTCAATAATTACTTAATTAATATAGTTTCCAAAACCGTAAGTGTTATATATTGTTATCTTCTATATTTAAGGTGTACATGTGAGCCTCTAAACATAACACTGTACTTTTCCACACAAACAAAAATATTGTGTTACATTAAAAACAAAACAATATTATTCAGTCTCCTAGAAACACACACATATTTACAATACACTTTTCTAAATCACATTCTGTTTGAAATACTATTAATAGTCAATAGTTCATTCTATATAGGTTGTTGCAAGATTTTCTCTTCGGTGTCTTTGGTTGCCCATTTCTTACATTTTAAAAATGCTTGATATTGGCTCGATTTCGAAAGAGATTGATTCCTTTGGTACTTTCGAATCCTACGTTTGTAAAGCTGAACTATGCACCACTTTCCTCTCTAGAGCAATTAATTCTGTAAATATACTGCAATTGAATATTCGTAGTGTAAATTGCAATTTTGATAGTTTTAGAGTATTTCTCTGTAGTATTCAAATTAAATGTGACATTATAATCTTATCGGAATGTTGGCTAAATGTGACATTGGTAATTCCAACACTTGAAGGCTACACAAGTTACCACACTAGCATGCCTAGAAATCAAAATGATGGTGTCATAATTTTTATAAGATCAGATTTGCCACACATAATTACAGAACCTTATTTTCCAGATGTTAGCTGCTTGGTTTGTCATCTGAAAAGTGCAGACCTTGCTGTAATTGCACTCTATCGCTCGCCCTCTGCTAGAAATATTGATAAGTTCATTACTGGTTTAAATAGTGTACTCACAGCTATGAAAAACCATAAAAACTTGATTATTATGGGAGATATTAATATCAACATAGTCCCAACAGATCTTAGCCATCAGGCTAATGAGTACTTAAATTTAATCGCCTCTCATGGTCTCATACCCTCGCATGTACTTCCCACCCGTGATAGTAGCTGCCTGGATCATGTAATGGTCAGGTCTGATTTAAAGAATACTACGCTAGTTCTTGACACCTACATTACCGACCATAGGCCAACCCTTCTCAGTCTGGATTTGGCAGTGTCACCTCCCACATCCAAAATGAACCGTATCATTGTCGATTATCCTTCTGTAATTACAGAAATCTGTAATATGGATTTTAGTTCAGTGCTGAATATCCAGGATTCGAATATTGCTGCTGAAATATTCGTATCTATGATCAGATCAGTAATAGAAAGGCACTCAAAATCTGTATATATACCATCTAGGCGTAGAATTATTAAACCGTGGATAACCAAGGGTTTACTTCGATGTATTCGCAACAGAGACCACATGATGCGCGAACTAAAGAAAGATCCCACGAATTACATTCTGAAAACTACGTACACTAGATACCGGAACTTCAGTAACAAACTACTAAAGAATCTGAAGATAGCATTTGAGAAATCAGAATTCCAAAAAGCCAGAAATGACCCCAAAGCCACATGGAAAGTAATAAAAAATATTACTAATACTCACCGAATAGCGACCTCCCCTGCAGAGTTGCTCAGCATTACTCCTGATGAGTTGTCTTCTATCAATAAAGTTAACGATTACTTTGCAAACATTGGCAAAAATCTTGCTGAAAAATGTACTCCGAACCGATTGGCCGCGTCTTGCTTACACGATGCTACGGTTAACTCGTTTGTGTTGCTGCCTACGGACGAAATAGAGGTTGAGGGACTTGTGAGTGGGTTGCGCTCCGATGCCGCAACAGGATGGGATGGAATATCATCAAAAATATTAAAATCTTGCTCACCGACACTTGTCCCAATAATAACACATATTTGCAACCTCTGTATTTCCACGGGCAGATTCCCTAAGGTTTTTAAAAAGGCCGTTGTACATCCGATCTTTAAGAGTGGGGACAGACGCAGTGTTAATGACTACAGACCTATCTCTGTTTTATCTTCCATCTCCAAGATTCTGGAAAAGATACTAAATAAGCGCTTACTCAATTTCTTGGAGTCACACGATCTTTTAGCTGGCAACCAGTTTGGTTTCAGGAGGTGTAAATCTACTGAAGATGCTGTTGGTTCTTTAGTAGACGAATTGGTAGCTAAGCTAGACAGTAAGAATAAGTGCATTGGTGTCTTTCTAGACCTTTCGAAAGCCTTTGACACTGTATCTGTTCCCAGTCTTCTATCCAAAGTCGAGGCTATAGGTTTTCGTGGCCAAACCTTAAAAATTCTTCAAGACTACCTTACTGATCGGACTCAATGCATCAAGATTGGGGAATTGGTTAGTGACAGTAAACCTGTGACTTTCGGTGTTCCTCAGGGCTCAATTTTGGGCCCGACCCTATTTTTGATCTATATTAATGCCCTGTGCAAACTGACACTGACCAATTGTTCAATATTTGCGTATGCAGATGACACGGCATTAATCGTACACGGAAAAGATTGGTCTGAGACATTTGAACTCGCTGAAGGAGCCGTTACTTCTGTAATGACTTGGCTATCTAATAACCTCCTCACAGTCAATCTAAAGAAGACGGTCTACCTACCATTTGCTTTGCAATCTTCCGCACTACCCAACGCAAGCTCTATTATTAAGGCTCATACTTGCTCCCAAAACACTCTTAATTCACCATGTCAGTGTCCACAACTTGCGAGATCTGCCACTGTTAAATATCTTGGGATAATTATTGATAACTTACTCAACTGGAAGTCTCACCTTAATAGTCTCACTTCAAGAATCCGAAAACTTATTTATATCTTCAAAAAGTTGAGACATTCAGCTGACTTTACCACCCTAAAGACAGTCTATTACGCACTGTGTCAGTCAATACTTACGTATTGTGTTTCTGTATGGGGTGGAGCGCACAAGACCCAGCTTATCTACTTGGAACGTGCACAAAGAGCCGTCTTGAAAGTAATGACGTTTAAACCTTTTATATATCCTACAGTTACTCTGTATGAGGACTGTAGCGTTCTATCAGTGAGACAGCTTTTTGTGCTCCATATAATTATGCGTAAGCATTCCTCGCTACCATTTGATGCAAGTGTTGGTGGGAAGCGTCGATCTTATAAGGTTTGTCCAACCCAAAGCTGTAGAACAGCACTTGCCCAGCGGCATTATTATACTATTGGGAGTCATCTATATAATAAAGCAAATCAGTTTTGTAATACCTTTCCTCTTAATAGACGACACTGTAAACAAAAAGTTATTGAGTGGCTGCAGGCTAAAACTTATAATGAGATGGAAAATCTTATTAAAATATCTATTATTTAATTAAATATTTATGTATACTTTCCTTCATAACAATAAACATTAATGCTTGCACAAACACACACGCACACACACACACACACACACACACACACACAGGCTGTCACTTGTTTTACTCACTTTACAAATAATGACCTCTGATGCACCCAATGTAATTTGTCTTAGGTAGTAATACCTTTGTGAGAATTCTGGTGCCCATAACACAAGTTAAATCTTACTTTGGGTACCAGTGTTCAAACAAACACTTATTATATTAGTTATTTAATGAATGTATTCATAAGCATACTAATGATTTGTAAGTGTTTATGTTCAAACTTTTGGCCAATAAAGATTTATTATTATTATTATTATTGTTTCTCTTTTATCTCGGGATTAAACCCGGTCCTTTGGAGGGCTTGCCTGGAGACACAGGTCTAACACACAGAGGCCCCTGTGAGAGTTTTAATCTAAATTGAGTTGGGACACCAACCGGAGACTCTCCGTGATTGTGCTATAGAAATACAGCCATGGAGAGTTCCCGATAGGTGCAGAACTATTGAGATAGGTAAAATTGTTTTTTAAATTGGTCTATTGATGTGTTGTGCTACTTGGACTATTTAAAATTCGGTTGCCGGAATTAAAAACGGCGTCTGCCTTTCAACTCTTAAAATATTGAAATGTATTGGCAGACGGTGACTCGCCAACTCACTGCATGGGTCCCTGAAACGCCGCCTTGATACAGGCAGAAGGGGCAAACATGGGTGTGAGCGGCTAGGGGTGTCGAGAGGAGCGGCCCCGGTTTCACCATCGCGGGTCTCGAAGACCCGGAGCGGGTTTCCCCGTTGTTACGCCATTACTTACATGACACTTCCACCCCCGAGCATATAGCTCTGGCGACCCCTCTCTGGCCGGCCAATTAAGGCAAGACAGAGTTGAGAGTCCTGCGGGCACTCTTGGGTTCCACTCCAGCTACCCAATTATTATATCTAAGAATCAACTGCCTGGATAATATCATAACATAGCATCATGCCTGTATTCCCCGAAGGAGTAGACTAAGGTGTACACAGTGCCAATGCTGTTATAAATTAGTCCCATGTAATAGGTGGTGAGCCCATTGCCATTAACTGGGCACAATTCCAAACTCCGGGCTACTGAGAATTTCCTAACAGAAAACCTCAATAACGCTTTGCCCAACCCGAGAATCGTCAATTAGCTTAACGCTAATCGACAAAATTTAGGCTAAAACATTTTAAATATAACGTGAAATAACTTTGTCGAACAAGATACTACGTCATACGTTTTCAGTCGACACTCACGGACTTCTAAGAAGAAACACTGAACGATCTTAGCAGACATACTTGCATGCAATAGGTATATGTGATTATTTGACCCATTTACAAACTAGAACTCTTTTGTGATTTAAATAACTGTGATGTAGTATTCTTACTTTTGTTAATATTTAACTAAAATCTCAAATGTATTGCTTGTTATAACGTACAATGACTTAACCAAGCGTCGTTTATTGTCCAAGATGATATTCAATCGAAATGAATTTATAATTATTATTTTCTACATTAATAAAAATAAAATAAAAAAGTTGACGTCTTTGAATGCGCCCCCTCCTCGCTTTTATTATATCCAACTCATATAGTAAAACATTTCAATTCCTTAATGTTACTTGACTTGGTCTACAGTGAAATTGACACTATTGATACTTTTTCTTTGCCGAGTAGTATACCAAAACTAGTTTCGGTACACACCAATGTCTCAGCATTATTGTGATTATTAATATTTTACCTCGTACCGCACCTACCGAGAAAAGACTACAGTTTTGTTAAAATTACAGTCTATCAAAACGGTTTCAAATAAAGCCCATGTAGAAACGTTTCATTTAGAAAACTGTCGAACTTAAACCTATTTATCACCACTATTACTAGATAGAAAATTAAAACATATTTCACTTCATAATATAAAATACAAACCACATTATGGTACAACACAGACATACATACGTTAAAGCACGGATCTGAAAAAAATAAAATTTAAAATTCGGATGTAACCTTACCTTGTCATAAGCGAAGCATAGATTATGCACACACACACGCAGCTAAGTGGCGCCGAGTGGATGACTTTTAAATATTTGTATGCGTTGAGCTCGTGTATGACAAATGAAATTGGATGACTAAGAATGCTTCTCACATGTCGTACGCAATGCTCCGTCCGTATTTTACTAAGGTCCGTGCGTTAAAGATAATAAATTAATTCTTTATTAGGGTGCTGACAAACATAACCTAATAATAAAAACGGCTAATGGCTTAACTTTCGTTAACTGCTCTCTAAATTCTATAATTAATTGAATTTGCCATTTAACCTGTCCCCGTGCAAAGGGTATTCGAGGTGTAAATTTCTCCAGCAGTACCTCTTTCGCGCCGGCTCGGCAATTACCATGAATTTTTAAATTATTTGAGACCCTCGATGGGTCGCGTCAGCAGAAACAAGGAATGGGAGCATTTTTCTCTTAACGTAATGATTAAGCAAACGACAGTACCTATATTTTCAGAGATCTTTATTGAGTTTCGAATGTAATCTATGCCATAGAGTTGACGCTGTGTATGTAACACGTTGTTTAGTGTGTCAGGGAAAAACTGTATTATAAGTTTATTTTACCAGATCTTTTCACCCTTTACCAACTTTGTCGTAAATTGTATTATTACCTGAATTGAAAAATGGGCCGCCAAAACAATAAAATCAAAGGATAGAGCAGTTTGAAAGGAAAGAAGGGAAGCCTTTGCTGAGCAGTAGGACGAACCAGACTAAAAAACCGCATATTTTAGAAAACACCAATATATGGAACGGCTTCTGAATACACCAGAGTCAATAACTTCTACAGATGACGTAGCACAGCTATACTGCACAAAAAATAATTCCACAAAAAAATTAAGCGATTTCTCTTCTTCTATACAGATAGTCGTGTCAGGTATCCAGCCATTACAAAATATAGGCCTGATGCCCCATTTTGAAACAAGGGAGCAATACACGAAGTTCAGCAAGTATTGGACGAATCGAGGACTGAAGACTTTGGAGGACCTGCTCCAGAAGTCTGCTGGAAAATATTGCGTAGGAGATCAGTTAACTCATGCCGATATTTGTCTTGTACCACAATTGTATAATGCTGTTACTAGGTGAGTTCGCAAATAATTAATTATGTAATCATTCTATTTAAAAAAAAAGTAGCTTTAACTTTTACGCCATTCAACTATAACTTCAAAATATTAATATAACTTGCAGAATTATAATTTTTTTTGTGGAAAGAAAAATACGTTCGTGAGCAGGATTCGAACCTTCGCGCCTCGTGGCTAAATATTCCAGCTCCGCTCTGGCCACTTAGCCAATCCGGGAGGCGTAGGTTCGAATCCTGCTCACGACCGTATTTTTCTTTCTATTAAAAATTATATCTTCAGAGTTCGCTACACATGCGTTGATACATTTTAAAGATTTATGTGACTTCTAGAATTTTAGAAAATAAATATAAAACAAATACGAACATAAAAAAATACAAAATTGCGCAGAAATAAATTGCTGCACCAATTGGGCGACTAATCCCCCTGATTATATCGAATCCTCACGATGATGAAACTGGTTACTCGGTTACATATTCAGCAATAACTAAGTGGATCATTAAAAGAATAACTAGTACTAAGAACATCTAATAAGAAAATACCTGAAACTGCTTTTTTTTACTAGGCTAGATTGAATAGAAGCACAAACTTCTAACTTAAGTTCATGTTAAAAACCACTTCCGTCCCTTGACTATCAAGAGTTGGTTGTAAAAATTGGTCCATATTTTTCTTCCATTATATTCTTTTACCATAAAAAATATTTTAACAACTAAGCCTATAAAAATATTAGACCCCAATAGAAAAGTAAAATTCTAAGTAAAACACACAGGGATCGAGAAGGGTTGACATTATTTATATTCAATTCCTTCGCTCGCTTCAACTTTTGATCCGAAACTTACATTTGCATTAAACTTTTATAAAAGTTTTGATAGAAAGATACAAAATATTAAAGTGAGCTTTGTTGAGTATAATTTATAAAAGTTATTTTTCTTTTTCAGACATAAGCTAGACATCAGCAAATACCCAACAGTTTCGAAACTATACCACA
Organism: Xylocampa areola; assembly: GCA_935421205.1. Classification (NCBI taxonomy): domain Eukaryota; kingdom Metazoa; phylum Arthropoda; class Insecta; order Lepidoptera; family Noctuidae; genus Xylocampa; species Xylocampa areola. The sequence goes on from OW285201.1 coordinate 15,853,552, forward strand.
CATTGTTAAAAGAAAAGGTGTTTCAAGAAACTCATCCTGAAAACCAGAAATCTAAAATATAAATCAGCCAGTCAAATAAACGTGTGGTCAAACTTTTTGTCTGAAATTCGGATTCATAATTCCAAATAACTCCTTTTCAAAATTCTTGCCGTATTTTAGATATATTTCAGGTTAATGGAGCCGGTAACAGAATGTTTATTTTAACACAATAATGGTGTAGAATTGTAGATTAAACTTAAATTAAATTACTCAACTTAATATTTAAGTCAGGCCTCGGCCTGGTTCTGTTAGGTATGCTGAGACAATTAAATTACTATCAAGTATGCAAATATTTTTTCTTTTTGTTTATCTCTTGTACCTACCGAAACAATATAATAGAAAATTACGTTTTAAAAGAAATCCCGAAGTACTTTATTATATGAAGTTAATTATATTATATCAATTTATAATTATATTATATTAAGTAGATTCAAGTATTGCATATATTATTATAACATGAATTTATCCATCGATTTAAGAAAGTAGGTACACTTTTAAGCTGATATGCTATATTTACCTACTCTACTCAGTCAAGACTGTCCCACTTTTATAACAAAATGTAGGCTAAGGGTAGTTCGTCCTAAAACACTTGTAATTGAATCGAAGGGGTTGAATCGGGGAGGATTAAATGTAGAAACATTAGGTGCTCTGTCGGGGCATTCACTGAAATGCCCTATTGTAATTTTCTGTAATAGTTCGACGGCTTATTGCAAAAGTAATTATTTGGGAATCTTCAAAGAACCATTTACTGAAATTGATTGTTGTTTGCTACTGCAAAATTTAGATAGCACTGTTAATTTCAAAATATAATTTAATTTGTATACCTACAGTAGTGACTACCATTTTCTGGGACAGGTCGAGCTGGCCATAACCAAATAATTCGTAGTTTATAACTCAAACTCATTTTTGTAAGATATATTTACTTATCTGAACGTAAGTACTCGTACCTACCTATATAAATATCTGCGTTATTGAGGGCATGTACAGTGGAAGGAAGATATTTTTATCAGTGAATAAGAAGATTGAATACGTAGTTATAATAATGGGAAATTATACATTGCAATAATTTCGAATAATAAAAATAATAAATGTCCACTTAACAGTATTGAGATACTTCACCAGTTCCTAAATTAATACTTTATTTGAAATATTTACGGACATAATGATAATTAAATTCAGCATTGAACAACTGACACCTTAGTAAAAAATATTTACGATCCACATACACGGTACTTCTATGAGGTGCAATACGTAAACTACTTAGTTAATAAATATTGCTCAAGAACACATACATATCCTATGTATGTAATAAACAGCTTTATGAACATGGCCCCTCCTAAGTCCTTAATATTGTATTGGCCATCCAACTGTTACCCAAAATTACTACCGTATCAATCCCCGAATGCACTGATTTCCCATATTCCCGCGTCTATTAAACAGCCATTAACGCAAACGAGCCATAACATCAACATTACTACGCCAAATGTGTTTTCTTACTGAACTTTCCACGAACATATTTGAACAAACTGTTAGTGGTAGCGTTTATTGACAAGCGACGAGTGTAGCTCTAACACGCCTTTCGTGATCGTGGTCTTATGCGAAATAACGTTACATATTTTACAAGTTGCTGCCTCGTAGGTCTAGCGGTCGCGACTGTGGAGCCGGTCGAGAGGTCTTGGATTCGATTCCCAAGTCATGCAGTGTTATTGGGTCTTTCTATTGACAAATTCTCAGTAGCAAGCCCGGAGTTTGGAATTGTGCACTGTAGATGGCAATAGGCTCACCACATGGGACTTAATAACAGCATTGCTTTCAGAGAATACAGCCGTGATGCTATGTTATGTCATTTTACAAGTTCCAATGAACGTACCTACCTACACACTAGCGTGTTCTTCAGTATATAATTGAGGATGAAGACCAAGGATAACAAGCAGCCATCCAAGCTCGATGTCATTGCGTTTAGATCTGCTTGCTTCTTCCTATGCAGAGAACGAACCATAGGTGTTTTTTTTTCGAGTTGTTCGGCCTTTGCATGTTTAGCGCAGCATTATGCCATTCATACTTTTGCTTTATATATTCATGCACAATAGATGTAACGCAGAAAACGTACCCTCGCCTATTTCCTTCAAAACCCTATAAGTACCCTCGTAACTACTTATGTAAAACGCCCCGCTGCACGCTCCGCTATCCTGTCGCCCCAGCCTAACACGTCGCACTGTCATAAATCGTTGAATTACGACTTGCCTGCATATTTAGGTCACAGCTGCAATAAGAAATATTATGCCTGGTGAATACTAACACAAATTACTTACTAGCCAACGTAGCTCTACGCGAATTTATTTGCAATTATTCTAATTGTTACTGGCTAAATAATTGTACCAATAAAATGTTCCTGTACATCAATGGATGCTCGTAAATGACTACGAATACCTCTATTACCTACCCTCCATTCAATATGATTTGCGTGATAGGAATCATGAATTGTTTCTACGCATCAATTGGTCCAAGGTTTCGGTAAAAGGCAATTATAAATTATGCGTAATGTTCTTCTGTATCTATGCCAGCTATGAGTGACTGAGATCAGATTGGAATTCCTATTTGTTTAAATGTAATTTAGCATTGTGGAAAAATTATCATAAAATTGTTGGCGGGGGGAATTGAAATTGAACTTAGTTTATGGATTTTTTATTTATGTTTGATCATAAATCAAGTCGGTATAGCTAACTCATATTAAGTTATTCTTTAATGCCACACAGGTTTCCATCTAAGTACTAAGTGACATTTATAAATGAACAAAACCTTTTAAGGCTCAACTGAGTGCTCGAAAGAAAAAATATTTATTTTCAGTAATAACGTTACGGACCGATAGTGTACATTGAAATTCAATCGGTGCAAATTACCTCTGCAATAAGGAGTTAATGTAGAAAGGAGGAATGTTGAAAAATATTAGAGAATGTTTCTTCAAATGCTGTAAAACTTACGCACTGTTGTAGTCTTTTTAGTTTCTTGAAAAGAGTACATTGAAACAGCCGCAAATCAGTGGGGTTACTCTTGAAACTAATACCAATTCCAATCCAATTCCAATATTAAATAGAAGCCTCAAAACAACGCGTAATTTTAAAATAAATTTACCTACATTACAGTTGCCTCAAGTTTTCTCATATTTCCAATGTCAATCGAGCGGCATTATTTTCAAGAGTAAGCCTACAGTTCAAAAGACGTTTAAACCCTTTTATTATCACAAATATCAACATTTTTGCTTAATGGAACATAAACATTGAATTTAAGACTTTTCTTTTGTTGTTCTCTAAAAAGTCAACTTCTCTGCTAATGTAGAATGCACACCCACTGCATCGATATAATACAGCGGAGTGGTCACGCACGGTTTGCCACCGCGCTTCAATAGCCTGGCGACCCCTGCAAATGGCACCACAATCTACTACAGGTTTTATAAAAATGCAATGTAACTTCAATGACTTGATTATAAAATGCCCGAAATAACAGTACTACGACTGTAATTTCGGGCATTTTATAATTATAATATTTATTTTTTTCTTGTTATAAATTCTCATGATTTCTTTCCGTTTGGAGAATGTAACAAGAATTGATTGATTCTAAAGTTACTATATTAAATGGAAATGGAATACGGTCACGAACAGGATTCGAACCTGCGCCTCCCGGATAGATACTCCAGGCGCTCTGACCACTAAGCCATCTCGACCTCTGCTCGCCACCGCGAATTCATGCGTTAATGCTTTTCAAAGATTTATCTTGAATTATATTAAGGTAATTGCATTCTTAACGACATTGTATTAACTGCAAAGTTAGTCGTGTCGGTTCGGTCACTTGTATAGGGACTGAATTGATAGAATGACGTCGCCATAAGACGTGTTGAAATATGGAAGAAGAATTCGCGGTGGCGAGCAGAGGTCGAGATGGCTTAGTGGTCAGAGCGCCTGGAGTATCTATCCGGGAGGCGCAGGTTCGAATCCTGTTCGCGACCGTATTCTTTTTCTATTTAACCTTTCGGCTCAGTAACGTACAGATCTGTACGTTGTAACAATAAAAATCTATTGTGTCTGCTAATGACTGACGCAACAGCTTAATATAGTAACTTTAGAGTTCGCCAAGCATGCGTTAATGCTTTTCAAAGATTTATCTTGAATTGATTGATTTCTATACTAAGACTACGAAGCGTTACTCAATAAATGAGAAGAGGAGCACTAGAGGAGCAATTCTCCTCTAGTGACAGCAAAATGTCTTTTTTAAAACATCGATCAACTGATAGTTAATTGTCTTTTTACCGCAAAAGGAGTCATTTCGACCAAACTCCTACTTTACGGGGTACATCTGTTCCTGTAACTGATCGGCTCGAGCTCCTCGGCTTGGAGTTGGCATCCAGTCAACTTCGGCGCCACCATTGAGTACAAAGCCCAGACTGCGGCCAAAAAGCTCGGCATCCTAAATAGAGTAAAGCGATACTTCACGCCTGGACAGCTTTTAACCCTTTACAAAGCACAAGTCCAATCCTGCATGGAGTATTGCAGCCACCTTTGGGATGGCTCAGCTAAATACCAACTTGCCGCGCTTGACTCGGTTGAACGCAGAGCTAAGAGGCTCATTGGCGACGTAAAACTGGTGGATGCTAAGCTTCACAGCTTGGCTCATCGCCCTAAGGTTACCTGCTTGTCGGTCTTCTACAGATTGTACCTTGGGTGAGTGTGTCCAAGAACTCCACGACCTCATCCCACCAGCCTTCTCCTTCCATCGGACATCTAGACGCACTGCAAATTACCAACCCTACCTTGTTGCTATGCCACCAATTTGCACTAAGCGTTCTCAATCATCTTTTATAATGCGCACAGCAAAGGAGTGGAACTCTATACCTGCGTCTGTGTTTCCCAACGCATTCAACCCTAATCTCTTCAAAGTTAGAGTGAACAGGCTTCTTCTGGGTAAGCTCACTCCATCGTCGACTTTGTCTCTGTCACCTCTGACCTGACTTGACTAGAGTCAAAAGCAAAGACATTAAAAAAATATATTTAAGGATTAATTAAATAAAAGATTAAAATTAATTGCAATATAAATAATACTAAAATCATATTAAAAGTCTATGTAGACTTACTAACACACCTACTCATAAAGTAAAAACAATTCACCTGCCGGAAAAGGTACATCAATCTTAAAACTTGTGTGGCTGTAGGTTGTAGATAAAGCCTTAGAAAAAACTGATAATACCTTCTACCAAAGTTCAGGAGGCAAGAAACTTACTTTGATTCCCTTTTGATTGCCGATAAGGGAGCAGCTAACTTTTATGTTTACAACAATTGAGAACGTTATGTTAATGGTATTATCATGTGTAAGCGCTCTATAAAGCTTAAAAAGGGTTTAAATAAAACCTTTATATTTGAAAGCCAAATATGTAGTATGTAGTACTTTCGGGCATAAACATTTTATAGTTTTTCGTGAGTGTTTACGAAGCTTTTGCTTACTAAACTACTATGCTTAATTCACACATCCATTCGCAAAGAACGATAAAAACGGCACAAACACACTACTAAAAAAACTATTGGGTATGTATCCCTCAATCTTGGTCCTTCGTGTAGATGCCTATGAGAAGACTCCTGTCTAGTCATAGATGTTATCTATTCAATATTGATTACATTGCAAATTCCGCCAAAACTTAATAACTAGGGGTTCATCAAACCCTTGTTGAGGAGAAAGATGTGTATGAGCTAGTCCTTATTTGGTAGTGGACGTTGCTCTATAACTACTTATTTTTAGCATTCCAATATGAACTTATTATTTTCGTGTGGTTGTTAAAACAACCTAGTGCCGAAATGAAACTAACTATAATGGCGTATAAGAATAATATGAACTAAACTGGTATGTGTATTTATTTTTCTTAAAGCAATAAAAAAAGGAGAAGACGTGAGACGACACTAATGCGTGTGCGGTCCTGAGTTCGATTCCATGTCTAGCAAATTGTTAATTGCCTTTTTCTGGTAAAAAAAAAAACACCAGTAGCAATCCAGAATCTGAATATGTGTTCGATAAATGGCTATAGGCTCACCACGTAGTTAGTGTGACTTATTATGGGCATCGATGAAATATAAGTGTACGCCTCTACTTGTTCTTTAAGGGAACACAATCATGATGTTATGCATATATGTACAGAAAATAACACAATGAACACTTGTGAACTAATAAATCCTATAAAACATAAGTACTAGGAAAGTGTTCGTAAGAACTTATTTTATACAGGACGAAAAACTTCTGATAGAGATAGTCTGTTTAGACGAACTTTGGTGATAAATATATTATATACTGTAGACTTTGTAAAGTCTACAGTAGATATATGCATATGTGTGGAACTCCAAGTAGATACCTTAGGAACACATTCATACATAGTGTGTCATAATGAGGAATTTTGTTTCGGTATTTGTTCTCCTGCCACAAGTTGTGTCATAAAATATCTTGTCGTATAGCTGTTCAAATAGCTACCGAGTCAACCTAACAAAATATAAATTTTTAAAACACATTAAATGCATGTGAATCATATGAAAGAAAAAGGCGTGCTGCGTCGATTCCAATTAAATTGCGTTATGGGTAGCGTTGTCAGATTTGTTTTTCTAAATGTCGGGACACAGACAAAATACACATCAATGAACTTACAAATCTTTATTTCTAAATCAATTCTTATCATAATACAATGAGATCGACAAATTTCCCTAGATCTTATAATATTTATTGCTCGCTCGTCTCGGCTTGATGAAAAAGCGGAATTTCGGGCCGCTCAGGGTGCTGGCAGGACGTGTCCCGAGAGGCCTGAAAAGCTGGACGTCCCGCCAAAAATGGGAAATCTGGCAACAATAGCTATGGGGAAGTGAAGTTACTTCAGACTAGTACAGACTGATGTCATCGTAATTTATTTTGCACTCTGTTAGAATCTATAGTGACTGAATAGATGACGTCACCATAAAACGTATTAAAAGGTGAAGGAAAGATTCGACTGACTGGTGGTCGCGATAGCTTGGGTGGCAGAGTGTTTGGATCCAAAAATTCCAAAGCGAGATCAAACCCCCCGCTCGCGGTCCCACTTTTCTTTTTAAATTATAACTAAAAGTAGCCTACTACAGTCGGTATCAAAAGTACCTCAGGATACAGGCTGGTAATATTTTAAAGAGAACCTTTTTTTTTTTGATGGGTTTTGTCGCTTAGCGAACCTTACCTGAGTATTTAATTAACTGTGCCAGCACGTTAATTTTTATCTGGCTCTAACTTTCTAGAATACTAATAGTGACTTGTCCTGGCTTCGCAAGGGTGCAATTTACCTTTTTTTCGTGTGGCTAACGGCTAAAAACAACACTTCCTTCTTTTTAGAAGGAAGTGTTGTTTTTAGCCGTTAGCCACACGAAAACGTCAGTAAAGATTTTTCTTTACTGACGTCTTGGTATCGCAACTGCATTCACCGCAACCTCGGCAGGAGCTTGCAATTTACCTATTAATGATGAATTGATCATTTTTACAGAGACTTCCGACTTTTTCGGTGGAGTTTCAAAAATGTTCGTTAGTCGTAATTTTATTACGAACATAACAAAAACAATCAGCCAAAGCGGTCATGCCGTGATCGATAAGATATAGTGTAAATAGTTGTATGGTGATGATCTTCAAGTGATGATAGAAGAGGGGGTTTTTCGTTATAAAATTAAGATGATGATTGAAGATTTATAGATCTTCTGAACACAATTAAAACAAAATTTCTGAAACAAATATCCTCAACATCTAAGTTCAACAAAAATCTTGTGAACATAACGTTTATATCGGTTGAGACTTTCAGAGTACATCGACATCAGTACTTACGTAGCACTTGAGTTGCCCATAAAATGTGTTGTCTGCTCGCAAAACAAATGAATCTCTATTAGAGCCTTGATAGTGCCGAATTGGATTTGATCGATATAAGCGAGCCAGGGGACAACAACATTTTACAAAAGTAAACATTTATCACACAATATTTGTTATTATTGTTTACTCCGCTTAATATGATTTAGATAAAGTTTATTTTTGAGTAAAGTGTATGTATGTACCTTCTGCTCGGTTATTTATCTTTTCACTACTTACCACTTTAGATAATGATGTATGTATGAATGTTGTTTTTGTTGGGATTATGACATTTCTGAGGTCACTATGCAAATAACAGTAGCAATTGACATATTGAATAATTGTTCCAAATCGTGTTCAATGAACGGAGTTGACGATCTGCGTCGTTTCATTAGCGTTCATTATTTTGACACCAATGCAATAAAGCTGACCAGCGACGTGATGTGGTGTTGCGGCGGCTCGGAGGCTCAGTATCGTCCCTGCCGCCGCTGGCAAGCCAGCATGACCTGCCGCTCCCGCGAGGACGGCCAGAGGCTGCCCACACCCCACAGCCTCTGACTAACGTGCGCACCGGGATGGGACCGAATGTAAATATAAACCAACATATTTATACGGGCCGCAATGGCTCCACAGACAAAGGGAGTGTTTCTCCTTTTATTGTTTTGCGCACTCAGCGGGGGCAACGGGGACGGTGAGTAAATATTATTCCTTTAGTTTAAATACTTTTTATTTTCGATACCGAGACGCCTGACTACGCATACAATTTTGAGTTATAAAGTTTATGGCACCCAATAACGAAACAAAGTGTAAAATATGTGGGCGCTGTAAATATAAACGCGATCGGGTAATAGTCCAAATAATGGTAAGATCGGGCGAATGCGTCCACTGGGAATAGACGGAAAAGTCCCCTATTTTGCTGGTGTATTGGATTAGGTCAAAATATAGATATTGCACTTCGGTTCCAGAAATATTCACTACATGTAAGCTGGTGCCACCATAAATAATTCTTAAAGTTCTCAGGAGACCGTTAGTAGAAAACGTGTCTACGATAACTTATGATATAACATTATATTTCAGATGAGACAGAATTCTTCGACATTCTGTCTATGATCCGGGACATTAACGATCTCCCTGAGGGGGTCTCGCGGACTAATGGACGGTGCCAGTCACCCCTAGAACCTGAATCCGAGTACACAGCTTTCGCTCTGAATGAGAATGCCACCCTGCACCAGATGTCCGCTGGAATGTTCTACAATACTTTTCCAGAAGACTTCTCTGTTTTGGCTGTAGTCCGTATACCAGGTCAGTTTCTTTTGAAAGTCTACGATTCGTTTTCAATGGGCAAATTTCGCGTATTTTATGAAAGATCAAGAATTCCAATTGCACGGTTCCAAAAACTTGTTTCGATGGACAAGAACCGGAAAGAAACAATTTTATTTGGAAAATGAACCGCTTTTTACGAAAAAAACAATAGAGATGTTTTCGTTCATAGGTACTTATCTTAAAGCGTCTCGGATATAGCCTAAGAGACATAATCACTTTTCTCTTACGGGTTTTCCGACTGTTAGGAAGATTTAAACGGATGTAGGCTCTTAAAAAAGTACTTTATCTGTAACAAAAATACATTATATTGTAGTCTCGGAAGGAATTAAATTTTATGTAGTTTTATAACAATTTATATTAAAGATTCTCACATTTTTTATGGACTTAAATATATATATATAGGTTTTTCATGTTGAAGGATTATTATGGCTATAATCAATTGAGCTATTAAAATTACATATTCTCTAGGTCCGCCATAAGTATTCAGCATAACAATAGCATTTTTAAATTCGATTTAAAATATATACATTGAATTACAGCCATGAAATATTCGTTCATACAGTCTTTTTAAAGCCTTCTATCAAACTATTTTATTTGAAGTATTTAATACAATTGGTATATAAAGGCAGTTTGGTATCTAGGTATCTAGAGGCCCGAAATTAAAACTTTTCATTAAACAGGCACGGATCAAAATCCTATCTTCATCCTGTACTCCGACGCTGGAGACGAACAGTTGCAACTGGTGGTTGGAAACCTGATAGAACTGTATTATGAGGACACCAGAGGAGATCCTCCCGACCATGAACTCCTCACCTACCGGGTTGACATCGCTGATGGAAAGTAAGAAGATTTTTTTATTAACTGTCTATCCGGGGAATAAACCAGTGGTCGAGGACTTGCTGCTGCGTCGCGTATCGCAGGGTCGATTTCTGCACGGAGCATATATTTGTATGATCTACAGATAATTGTTGCAGGTCTGGGTGTGTGTGCATGTGAGATTATGTCTGTAAACACACCCGCGATACAGGAATAAATTCCTAGTGTGGGGCAATGTTTTAAAGTAATAAACTATTTTGTCTGGTATCGGCGACTTTGCATACCTATGGCAATGAATATTCCAGCTACAATAGAAACTGTAATCTTTCCTTGTTTCTGAATCTCGGTCTTCATTTTGAGTTATTTATTTATTTATTATATAAAGATTTCCTGAAAAAAAAAGAAATATTTATTATAAACATAGGTCTGAGGCTAGGTGAACTGGCTCATTGGTATAGTGGTCGCAAGGGTGACTCCGATTGTGAGGTCCTGGGTTCGATTCCTGGGTTGAGAAAAGCTTTATTGAGTTTTTCAGTAAGGTTCTTATTAGCAAAAGGCTCCCCACCTATTAAATACTAGGGACTAAATAACAGCATTGATGAAATGTGAGTGTAAAATTACTGTGTACACCTTTCCCTACCCCCTTGGGGAATACAGGCGTGATACTATGTTATAAGTCTGCCGTTTGGTAGCTACACGTTTACATTTTTGGGAACAAATTTTTAAGGAATTATGTTATGAAGAAAAGCAATAGTTCACTCATTATAATTTGTTCATAATCCGTTGTCAATGTGCGCTCGATCTGGCATTGTGTACGATGACAAGGATAGTAGAATTACATAGGCTGATATCGACCGTTGGACGTCTATTTGACGTTTCAAAAGCGATATTTTTGTGAAATATGAAAATGTTTCTAATGACTTGTTTGTTATGGTTTCTTTTTAATAGCACAGAAATGTCACTTAAACCAAATAGCCGTTTAACCGTCGATGTGGGACCTAGATCCACGTTATAGATACCAACGATCACCCAACTTGTACAAATCACAATTTTTCGCAATAGGTAGGTACTTAGGTCTATTCAGGCCCGACAAAGAAGTTTACGAAATTTAGGATAAGAAACTCAACAAAACGTCGAATTACCTCAATACCATCCGGGCGGAGCTGTGGAGTGGGTTCCGAAACTTCTGAAAGTATTTCAATTGCTTTCGACTTTATTGAAACATCCAAATTCTCCGCTGAGATCTCTATTTGCTCAATATTAAGCCAAAGACAACTTTGATTTCTGTTTCTACCTCTAATGAAAAAAACTTTCCACTTTGAGATTGAAGATCCAACCTCGGATGCAATTACCGAATGCTTAAGAAAACTTTAAAACGTAGATAGTGAGTAAACCCACACGTTTTTAAACATAAAAATAGGTAATACTTTGACTATTAGGTACCTATTGTAATATTTCAAAATCCTTACGAGTTTTATTTTTTTTACTTTTTATAGATTATATAATTTTATTGTTTTATGTATATATCTAACACATAACAGCATCACGCTTGTATTTCCGGAAGGGGTAGGTTTTTTTTCAACAAAGCCCTTTCTAAATCCCTTATTATACATAGATAAGTGAGCCTATTACCGTCACAATATATATGTATGATTTTGTACATTATGCCTATTTAACTATGTAGTTTGTATTGTACCTTTCATTACTTATTATTGTACCTTTACTTTTATATGCAACATTTTTATGATAATTCTTTTTATAAATCTAGGTACATTGTTTTTTAAAAATGCATGGTATTTTCATAGATGGCATCGAATAGCGGTCAGCATCAAAGGGGACTCGGCGACTCTTCTGGTAGACTGCGAAGTAAGAGGGACGTTGCTACTTAACCGCAAGCCGGGCAGCACGTTCAACTTGGCTGGAGCCCTGGTGGTCGGCTCGCAAGTCACGCCTGACCAGTATTATGAGGTAGATACTTTTTACCTACATATATTCTCGAGATAAGCCATAATACCAACATTGACGCTTTAACAGGTAATGTTCAATTCGTGTGTTCAATTCCTGGACACAAATATTTGCGTGGCCTTCTGATGGTTGTCAAATATTCAAAGATTTATTTGCTTAAAATACGGTTATACAGTGGTGTTCAGGTACATATATTAGGTTCAGCATATTTATTAATTTCAGGTTTTTACAGAAATATAATTAAGTAGCTTGAGCTAGTGGCAAATATTTTAGGAAATACAACCACTTCCACACAGCTGCATTTTTTTTTCGATTTAAATATAATGAAGTAAATGTAAAAATAAGGAGACTATGATAACAGAGCTCCATTGGGACAATTAATGTAAATAGGTTCAATTATGTAAGTCATTTAATTCTTTGAATAATTTTATATTCTTCCCAGCCTAAAATTACAGCTTAGTCAGTCCCTTGAGAAAACATTAATTATCATGGAATAATTGAATTAACTTAAAAAGGTCTAAAAGAATTCCAAATTGATTTTTTATTAAGCTTCCTAACATTATAAATTAAGTAAAAAGCTTCCAGCGAAACAATAATAGTATTCTGTATTCGTTACTGCCTCGTTGATCTAGTGGTACCAAGCCCGACTGTTGAGCTTGAGGTCTCGGGTTCGATTCCCGGGTCGGGCAAAGTTTTATTAAGTTTTTCTATTAGAAAATTCTCAGTAGCAGCCCCGAGGTTGGAATTATGCTTGGTAGATGGCAATAGGCTCACCCCCTATTATATGTGTACTACTGTGTACACCTCTTCGGGAAATACATGCGTGATGTTATGTTATGACTGTATTCTCAAAAATTATAAATAAAATTTATTAGATTCATTTTTATTTCTAGGGTGACATTGAGATACTCCAATTTGCCAACAAACCAGATGTTGCTTACGATATGTGTCAAACAATCGCTCCCGACTGCGAGGGAGGACCTGGATTACCATACGTACACATACCAGCACCTCAGTTGGAACCAGAAATTAAACCCATACTGTATACAGAACCACGGATTGAAAGCACGGAACACCCAAATCTGGGAACTTTAACAGAAGACGATGCAAGAAGAAGATACGGAACTTATAGCAGAAACAGATTCTTTGATAGAAATGAGTCCGATAGTTTGTGGCCCAGCAGAGTTCTGACCACCGCAGGGCCAACTTGGCAAATTGGCAACTCTTACCCAATCAGCAATCAGTTCTCACCATCGACAGATTCAGGTATCATACTTAAAATACTATACGAATTTTCAGTATTATGAAGTACAAGTTTCTGTTGTTAAAAGTTTGTGCATTTGTTCCAGATGAAAACAGCATTTTTGGAAGTTTTACGGATGGTAATGAATTTATACCTGCATCGCCCACTCCCTTTGACAACGATCCTGTTGACTCACTGGAACAAACTACTCCAAGAGTAAGTTAAACACCGTCTATCAGAAACGTAATTAAATCTTTGACGAAGTCAAGTTGTTTGCCATTCAGATTCAATTGTAAATCTTGAGGCATTGCCAATTCTGTCTTCTGAACCCTTTGATTATATGTATACCTATGTAATCAAAGGCTTTACTTATAATTTGGTAAGTAAAATTATGTAAATGTAATGGAACTGTCGTGTACTTTTGAATGAACTAAAAATCACATATTTGCACAAATATTTTTTCCCCTTTATGTTCAATGCCAAACCCTAACATGGTGTTTATAATGTCATGTTTTTAAGACACGTGAAATGATTAGCTTTGTATGCGTTGTTCCAGTCTAAACGAGGGGACGATGACGACACAGATACGACCGGAACGACGGTCGTAGTCACAGAGACTTCGTACAGCCCTATGACGACCACGGAAGACACAGATTGGCTCACACATCCACCGGACGCTACCCAAGTAAGATAACAGTGTGAACACTGGGAATATCCTTTTTTGCACGTTCGATACTTTTTTTGGTGCCATGGACGTTGTATGAAGCTATTATGTGATTTCTGTTTGGGAAAGTTCTTTGTGCTATTTGGGTTGGCTTTACATTAAATTACCATGTAAGGAATTTAGAAAAAAAATATACGGTACGGGTACACTTTTTGTTCTATTTTTGCATATTTTATCGTCGAACTACCTAATTACCCTCTCATGCCTGTTTTAGGACAACTCTACAATTAATTACGATTCATCTGAGACGTACTACGATTACGGCAGTTCCGGTACATACTTGGGCCCTCGTGGTTACCCTGGACCACCAGGCCCTCAAGGCCCTAGAGGACCCAAGGGAGAGCCTGGAAAGCCTGGCTTCGAAGGCTCACAAGGGTTCCCAGGACCCCCTGGAAACGTCTTTGTTATTCCTGTAAGTTTAGAATCTCAATAAAAATGTTGCGTAGTGACAACACAGACGAAATTATATTCTAAAAAATTTTGGTATTCATAAAACTGGTGATGGACTAAAATAAATATAAATGTTATTCGCAGTTACATCAGTCAGGAACAGACAAGGGTCCCGATGCTCAATCAGAAGCTCTACGACAAATGTTCACACAACACATGGTATGTTTCGTTAATAATGTAATTCTTGTACAAAAACAATATTTTATTTGTGAAAGGACATAGTTTAAAGGTTTTCCATGTGGTTATTATAGGCTGCAATGCGTGGGGCTGAGGGACCAATGGGATTAACAGGTCCATCTGGTCCGGAAGGTGAGATTGGCCCTGAAGGTCCTAAAGGAGAACAGGGAGAGCAAGGAGAACCTGTAAGTCGTTCATAATTATAGTATCCTGATTTTTATCTCCACTGACTATACTATTGTCAGAGCTCAAGCATTAAAATTTGTAATTTTTGGAATAAATTTAATATCTAACGTAGACAAGACACAACACCAAACAAACTATCTGCTCATCGTTTTATACCAATTAACCCTGATTGCTTATCAAGCATTAGGTAACAAACTCATTTGATTAAATAATTATTAATAGGTACAGCATTTTGCATTAGGTATATTGTAAATTATATTTTAGGGTCCACCGGGCTCTAGAGGTCTACAAGGGCCACCTGGGAGGTTAGGACGACGAGGTCACGCAGGACGAGATGGAGAAAGAGGATCCACGGGTGCTCCAGGTACGAAAGGCGAGCAGGGCTACCCAGGCCTGCCAGGGATGCCTGGTGACAAAGGTGAAAGAGGAAGTGCCGGCCTACAGGGTGAAGCAGGAGCACCTGGTCAAGATGGACCACCGGGAGATGACGGGCCCCCTGGGCCAGCCGGAATTCCTGGGGAACTGGTAAACAGCTGCTTTTAGAATATTATTTTTGAAGAACTCCGTATTTTGAAATGTTTGCGAAGGGATGCTTACTGCTTAGCTAAATGACATTTTTTTTAGAACTACGTTTCGCTTACCGTCCATATTGCCTGTAGGAACATGAATGTCATTCGCATCCAAATAATATCTTGACTTTTACTCAGATAACTAATAATAAAATACAAAATCACTTAATAATTAATTTCAGGGACCCCGAGGCTTTATGGGACCAAGAGGGTTTCCAGGACTAATTGGTTATCCAGGCATACCTGGACTGGAGGGTCCACAAGGAGCCAAGGGTGCATCTGGCCAGCCTGGTCCTCCAGGTCCACCAGGACAACCTGGTACTATCGGTTCACCGGGATCATCCGGGCCACAAGGTCCTATTGGAGTTCCAGGAATTCAGGTAATATTAAAAACACACAGCATCTCTATCAAACCACTGTTAGATTAAAGCAATTTGACACGAATCAAAAAAAAACAAAAATGTCCAGGGTCCTCAAGGAAAACCAGGAATATCAGGTCTACCTGGCCCAGAAGGCTCGCCTGGTACGCCGGGCAACCCAGGACAGCAGGGATCGTCAGGAGACGTAGGACCACAGGGTCCACAGGTTTGTATAAAAATCAAAACAGTATAATCTCAAAGCAGCCTAACTATTTAACAATTAGTTTTTATAACACAAGTTAAATTGCAGGGTATGTTGGGATTTCCTGGAAGTCGTGGTTTGAAAGGAGATGAGGGTCCAAGAGGGTTACCAGGGGACAAAGGCGATAAAGGAATCAGAGGTAAGTTGTATCAAGCTGCTAATATATTTCTTTAAATAAAATTGTCTTCACGAGCCTAAGTACACATTAGATTTCAGTTATAGATTTTACCTAGGTATTTATAAATATAAATTTTGAACAACAGGCGTTGAAGGAGAAAAGGGTGACATGGGACCTAAAGGAGAAAGAGGTTTATCGGGAGAACCTGGGCCACCTGGCATTGAAGGTCCTGAAGGACAAAAGGTATACTTGAGTCTGACTAAATTAGACTAACTTTAATATCTTTGTTAATAAAATTGTTCATTTCCAATGTATAAAACCGTAAAAAAAGATTAACAAAAAAATATAAAAAAGGTGCAATTTGGAATTGAGTCACTTGCTTCAAGTTGTTAAGCGTTGTTTCTGAGTATTTTTTACAATATAAGATTAACTTTCATTCAATAGTACCTAATAGAATAAAGCAACAGTAATAAAATAAAAGAATTCCCTTCACGAAACTTTTTCATATTATAGGGGGTAGAAGGACCAAGGGGTGAAACAGGTCCTATAGGTTCAGCTGGTGAAAAGGGGGCTACTGGCCCTACAGGACCACAAGGATATCCAGGCAACCTAGGCGAAAAGGGAGACAAAGGTGCATCTGGAAGGAGAGGAAGAAGGGGCACAAAAGGATTAATGGTAATTACAGATAAATCACATGCAAACTATAAACATATAAACTTTTATGGAAAAAGAATACGGTCGTGAGCAGGATAAATACTCCAGGTGGGAGGCGCTGGTTCGACCAGCGCCTCCCACCTGGAGTATTTATCCGGGAGGTGCAGGTTCGACTCCTGGTCACGACCGTATTCTTTTTCCACAAAAATATATAACTTTAAATGAAACTGCCTCGTTGGTTTAGTGGTCCGTAGCGCGACTGCTGAGCAGGAGGTCTCGGGTTCGATTCCCGGGTCGGGCAAAGTGTTATTGAGTTTTTCTGTTAGGAAATTCTCAGTAGCAGCCCGGAGTTTGGAAATGTGCCCGGTTGATGGCAATAGGCTCACCACCTATTACATGGGACTTAATAACAGCATTGGTGAAATGTGGGTGTACAATTTTGTACACCTCTGCCTACCCCTTCGGGGAATACAGGCGTGATGCTATGTTATGTAAATATGGTAATTTTCATTTTAAACACGTTACTACCCATGTAATACTATGCTCCTCTACCATGTTGGTCTAGTGATCGCAAGCGCGGCTGCTGAGCGTGAGGTCATGGGTACAATTCCCAGGTCGGGCCAAGTATTATCGGATTTTTTCTGTTAGGAAATTCTTAGTAGCAGCCCCGAGTTAGAAAGTTGGAGGTGTAACACCCCCGTGCTTCGGACAGCACGTAAAGCCGTCCCATCGAACTATGATAGTGACGAAACGGGAGTGTACTTGTGTTTGCGCATACGCTTGTGCACTATAATATCTACGGCTAACTTGGCTTATCTCCTCGGAGATATGCCGCTGTGATCGAAATACAGTCTGGAGGAGAGTTTTTGTTTTTTTTTTGTTTTTTTAATACTATACTGTGTATTAATTTAAACTTATGATTCACAGGGTTTAGTTGGACAACAGGGTGATCGTGGTGAAACTGGCCCAAGAGTAAGTTTTACTTGCAAAACATAAATACAATCAGCTAATATAGGTATTATTATATAAATTTACTCAGTTTTTAATGTACCTTGTCTAACTCTAGGGTTATAGAGGGCCACGTGGTCGTCGAGGTTCAGATGGACCTCCAGGGCCTAAAGGTGATACAGGCCAGCCCGGACCGCCAGGATCTACAGGTGAAAGGGGACCGCAAGGATTGGAAGGCGTAAGAGGTTTCCCAGGTGCTGTCGGCGCTCCCGGACCTGACGGTAAACCTGGATTACCTGGCCCGCCTGGAGAACGTGGCCCCACGGTAAGCAATTCATAACATTCAATTAATTATTAGTTGTATTAGGCTCGGTTAGTGCATTGATGGAATGATAATACGTTACTAGTTGATGAACAAGTCAATTATTTATATGCCTTATAGAATTCGGATATATTTGTTAGTTTATGAGAGATATGGATGTGTAATATAAAGCACCATGATACAGGAAGAATTTTAATGTAGCACTCAGCCTTTGAAGTTGAGAAATCACCATTAGAATTGATAAGAAAGTTTTAACATTTACGTTTATGAATAGGGCGAACCCGGAGCAACAGGACAAACTGGACCATCAGGACCAGTGGGACCTCAAGGTTCGACTGGCGAGCCTGGTCCACCAGGACCACCTGGTGCTTCTGGTATTCCTGGCACGCCCGGCGATGTGGGCACTCCAGGTGAAGTGGGCAAAGAGGGACCTCCCGGACCTTCAGGACCTGAAGGAAAACCTGGGCCAGTAGGTTCACCGGGTTCTCCAGGAAATAATGGTGAACCTGGATTGCCAGGAGTAGCTGTGAGTACCGCATAATATTTGGCCCCATGAACTAATTATTATCAAAACATGACGTTTTAAATTAGAAACTGAGTTGATCTGAATAATTAATATCTCACCGTGGAATCTTTGTAGAATTTAGAATGTAATTCTTTAAAACATGACTGTATTGTAGCTTGTACCAATTAATTATAATAAAACAACTTTTAACCGGATTAATCGCGTGTATTATTGGTTTGTTTTTCCTGACGTTTCGAACACTTTGCAGCGTTCGTGGTCGCAGGAGGACCCACACGAACGCTGCAAATTGTTCGAAATGTCAGGAAAAACAAACCAATTATAATGTATAGTGATCGCGAAAACCTAAGATATTACTATACCAATTAATTAATTAATTACAGGGAATTCCTGGAGCTAAAGGTGATATTGGTCCGGCTGGTCCATCCGGTATCAGGGGAGACAAGGGTGAGCCTGGTGAAGCTGGTAACGAAGGACCACAAGGTCCCCAGGGCCGTGAAGGACCACGAGGGTCCCCGGGAGCGGGCGGGCAAAAAGGCGAAATTGGTGAACCAGGGCCCGTAGGTCAGTAAAAATTTGTGAAAGTTTTACTTTAATGTAAGTCATTGTATGAGAAGATGCCCTTTACCAGCAGTGGGATAGTAATGGACTTGTTATGTTTATGAAAGTAAATCCAATTTTTACATTAAGAAGTGAAATTTTTACAGAATTTCGATTCTGAAACAACACATTACTAATTGTTAAGGCAGGCAATACAATACAAATATGCTTTATTGTACACATATACAAAATAGTAGGTAATATGTGTAGGAAATCTGTACAAAGTGTATAAAGTGTACAATGTGTATAAAATCTGTACAATGTGTATAAAATTTGTACAAAGTGTATAAAATCTGTACAATGTGTATAAAATTTGTACAAAGTGTATAAAATTTTTACAAAGTGTATAAAATCTGTTTACATCATTTTTATATTAGCTTCTTAATCAACCTATAAATCATTGCTAGTATAGATAAATCTTTGAAAAGTATTAACGCACGCTTAGCGAACTCTAAAGTTTTAATTTTTAATGGAAAAAGAATACGGTCGTGAGAAGGATTCGAACCTGCGCCTCCCGTATAAATACTCCAGGCGCTCTGACCACTAAGCCATCCCGACCTCTGCTCACTACCGTGAATTCTTCTTCCACATTTTAACACGTCTTTTGGTGACGTCATTGCCATCTATTTAGTCCCTATACAGGTGACCGAACCGACACGAGTAACTTTGCAGTTAATACTATGTTGTACAGATGCAATTTCCTTAACAAATACAGATAAATCTTTGAAAAGCATTAACGCATGCTTAGTGAACTCTAAAGTTTTAATTTTAAATCATTGCTAGACTTAGGCCCTTCCAATTTTCCCCACATATTCCAAGCTTAGCTAAGACCGGCCCCGTTCCCCACGTTTGTCGATCGCAGAAACGGTATGGGTGAAAAAACTTGTGAATAGTTCATAACCAGATCATTAAACTAAAACACATTGTTTATTTCAAGGACCAATCGGTCGTGATGGTTTGCCTGGACCCAGAGGTTTAACTGGAGTCCCTGGGCCAGTAGGCCCGCCTGGCGAAGACGGTGACAAAGGAGAGGCAGGGCCCCCAGGAGAGAAAGGTTTCAAAGGAGCTATGGGAGAAGCCGTAAGTATAGAAAATGGAAAGTGACGCCTGATATTTTCTTTCTTGTCTAGTCCTTTGATGATTCATTATATATTCTAGAGTAAAGAGAAAAGACGAAATTGAAAATGAAGTATATGCAGGTTTACTGCTTTACTATGAACATTTCCGAAATTATGTTTGCACATTTATAACCATACTTAATTATTATTGTATAATTTTTATAATTTTAAGTATTTTCTTTAAGACAGAATACCCGATTTGAGTGTTTTTTTTTTATCATATCCTGGTCTACGTTTAGCCATCAATTCGCCTGATAAAGATGGAGCACGTAGACCCAGAAGAAATTTATTCACTTTAGTTTTGAATATGCCTAGATTGTATTACTCAGGAAAACTTATTTTTCTAATACAGGGTCCACCCGGATCAACCGGAATTCAAGGCCTTCGCGGAGAAGCAGGGCCCGTAGGTTTACCCGGTGATAAAGGGCCACCCGGCGACACAGGGTCTCCCGGACAACCGGGTACAGATGGAGTGCGTGGCCCACCAGGACCTCCTGGACCAGCTGGACCTCAAGGGCTTAAAGGGCAACAGGGTTCTAAAGGAGATACAGGAGATGCTGGAGCTTTAGGTATGATCATCATGCAAGCAGTCTTGGTCCCATAATAGAAGCTCAAAAGCCAGATTCGTAAACATAATAAAATTAAACATATTTGATTTTCCCACTCAAACTCAAACTCAAACTCTTTTTTTTTATTTCAAATAGTTATTACAGGCACTTATGAAAAGTCTAAGCTAGGTGCACGGATCCAAGAAGTTGGTCTTATGGAGAAGAACCGGCAAGAAATTCCATAGTCACTTTTTTTAAATTATGTGTTCTTTACTATTTAATTAAAATTTATGGAGAATAATGCAGGTTAAGCAGAATTTTTAATTATATAAAAATCCACGTAGCACTCCCTTAAATTAGTATATTAAAGGAAAAAAAATACTACGAATACTAATAATTAACGCTTTCCCAGCAGGTGTATTGGCTATCTTGGTTGTTATCGATTCGATGCACACTTTTAAATACATTGCGTCTCAGCGCTCAGTCGGTAGCCAATACCGTGCTGTTCACTTTATGTTCTAAAGCTACATTAGTCATTAGATTGCCAGGTCTTGCATTGGTTTAACGGTCCCATACGCAGGTGCTGAGGGTTAGATCCTGGGTTCGATTCCCGCGAAAATAAAGTGATCGGACAAAGTGTTATGGTCTTTTCTTTTAGGAAATCCTCAAAAGCTGCCCGGGTGCCCGGTAGATGGCGATACATACTCACCACCTATTACGGCGTTAGTGAAATGTGGGCCTGGTACAGCGTAAACCACTGCCTACCCCTTCGAGGAATACATGATTTTACGTTATGTTATTAGTATAGCCATATCTAACCATTTATGCTAACTTGCGATATCGTTATCTTTATAGGAGCAGTAGGACCGGCTGGACCAACCGGGCCACCCGGACGTCGAGGACCTAAAGGTGTTCAAGGGGAACCAGGACCGCGTGGTCCCGAGGGTCAACAAGGTGACGTTGGTAGCTCTGGTGCACCCGGACCACCCGGCGTACAAGGTCCTGAAGGGAAGCTGGTAAATATCTATTACATTCTTAGGTTAAAGGGTATTGCTACAATAAATGTTGATCGCTCAGGTCAAGCATTGAGTGGAGTGGGTTGTGTGTTTATACAACACATTCATACGACAGATAAAATGGCGTCATATAGCACTTCACATTACTCTGTTTTCAAGTAAAACAAAATAATTGTAATGTTAAATGTTTACTGGTATAAACTTAAACATTAAACGATATATTTTTACAGGGACCTAGAGGACCGTTTGGACCTAAAGGAGATGACGGCCCACCTGGAATACAAGGGGAAACGGGTCCAAAGGGGCCTCCCGGGCCAGAAGGCCCTAAAGGGGACACCGGGCCCGCTGGATTCCCAGGCGAGCGAGGTGAAACTGGCCCGCAAGGCATCAAAGGAGAACTTGGATCTGACGGGCCTGAAGGGAACACCGGGCCTCCAGGATCCCCCGGACCAGTGGGACCACCTGGCAAGCCTGGAGAAACTGGAATGCCTGGCAATCCTGTAAGTAGTTGCTTCCAAAGTCGTATACTGGGCAAGTCACATTAGTATACCTATACTAATATAATTATTGTTATTGTGTATTATTAATATTTTTTACATGGACAGGGTTCAGAAGGTCCAGCTGGAACTCAAGGAAGCCCCGGTTTATCCGGAGAAAAGGGCGACATGGGCCCCAGGGGGCCCCCTGGAGAAACAGGACCGAATGGACCTGCTGGCCCACCCGGACCTGAAGGACAAAGAGGAATACGGGGACTGACTGGCCCAATTGTAAGGATACGTTTTACATCTGATTTAATATAATTCTTTCTATTATGTTATTCATCAGCGCAAAAACATCATTACCCTGATGTTGTTCATACATGTTAGTAATCTGCAAGTCAAACGTTGTTGAGAAATGGTAATGATGATTATGTGTATCTTGTCAAACGTTGTTATGAAATGATAATGATGACAACATGTATCTATTTACAGGGGGAAGTTGGCGCTCCGGGTATAATGGGTCCATCGGGTCCACCAGGCAAAGCAGGACCACCTGGTGCTCAAGGAGTTAGAGGCGACAAAGGCAACCGAGGACCTAAGGGTCATATTGGAGACACTGGGCCAATGGGGTTGAAGGGTGATCAAGGTGAAGTGGGCAAGCAAGGTTTACCAGGTCCAGTCGGAACTTCTGGGCCAAAAGGAGATATGGTACGGTGTCAAAATGTTTATTTTGCTTCATAAAGGCAAAAATGTTATTCATTATGTTAAATTGTTGTCACAAAAATGTTTCAGGGACCTATAGGACCTCCAGGGCCAAAAGGAGACACCGGTCCAATTGGGCCTCCAGGGCCCGAGGGTCAACTAGGACCGAAGGGCTCAACAGGACCAGAAGGTAGACCAGGACAGCCGGGACCTCCAGGAACACCCGGTCCACCCGGACCGCCTGCTCCAGCGCCACAGTTACCCCCCGAGTTGTTCACGTCATACACCAGGCGACGTCGCAGTGCGGAAATGCAATCTATGGAATCTGTTACTGAAGATAATTTCGATGAAGCTGAAGGTAAATGAAATTGTATAATATATTACAAGTCACTGCTGGTTTATGATTAGCTTGCTTGGAATTTCCAATGCCTCGTATCATAAAAATTTCATAAACTTAAAGTTATAATTTAAATACGGTCGTGAGCAAGATTCGAACCTGCGCCTCCCGGATAAATACTCCAGGCGCTCTGACTACTAAGCCATCTAGACGAGAGCACAAAATTTATAAGATTAGAGTTCGCCACGGAAGCGTTTATGAGTTTGAAAGATCTATCTGTATTTCATAAACTTGCTCAACAGAAGAAGACATAGAATGGGTGAAAGAAATCATGACGGGTGTTCTGGCTGCGCGAGGAGCTCTTGAAGCAGCGAGGCGGCCTCGAGGAAGCAGAGGCAATCCAGCACTATCTTGTCGGGATCTTAGGACTTCACACGTAAATCTGACTGACGGTAAGTTGTCACAACTTGAGCTGCATTTGCAATTTATAAGCCGGTAAGAAAGGTAGCCTACTTATGGGATAAAATAAGAATTAGATAGTCTACTTGATATATAAATTATATATCTACCTATATAAAATTCTCGTGTCACAGTTTTCGTTGCCATACTCCTCCGAAACGGCTTGACCGATTTTGATGAAATTTTTTGTGCTTATCCGGTATCTATGAGAATCGGCCAACATCTATTTTTCATCCCCCTAAATGTTAGGGGTAGTCCACCCCAAATTTGTATTTTTTATTTTTTAGACAAAATTTTTAATTTCTATTTTTTATGATACAACATACAAAAATACATACAATCCTCAATTTTCACCCTTCTACGATCAACCCTTATTTTAGGAAATTATTTATATGGCAAAACAACGTTTGCCGGGTCAGCTAGTAGATATATATATATATACAATAAAGATTATTATATACAAATAAGATTATTCTATTATTCTATTGAAACATAAACTACTTTATATTTCAATTTTCTTATGAACTTACCTATGAAGTGATTAAAGTACGGTAATTTTTGATACTACCTATTGTAAAACATGGATAATGATGAAAAATTTACGTGCGTATTATTTCTTCTCCACAGGATACTACTGGATAGATGCACGTGGAGGGGCCAGCAGCGGACGACCAATCAGGGTGTATTGCAAGGGTCATAGCACATGCTTGAACCCAGATGACAGAGAATCAGCTGTTTTTACTTCTGACGCGACCGCGCATAAATTCTCGCAAAGTGATAATGGCTTCAGGGTAAATAAATTATTTTTGAAAGTATAAAGACAAATTTATATGTAAGTATTTTTTTAGATATTGATGTTCTAACAAAAATATTTACTTACAGATTACATACGATGGTGAAGGTTCTGGAGCCATTCAACTTCGATTCCTAAGATTGCTGTCAAACGGAGCAAGGCAGAACTTCACCTACTCCTGTGTTAACACCAAGGCTCCACAAAGGTACATTACATTTGTAGGGATTAAAAGAATGCAGATCAAATTTATAATTTGAAAAATTCACATTGTCAAAAATATTATGTATTGTATACCTGTTTCAGATCCGACATCCCGGCTGATTTGAATAGACGCAACAACCTCAAGCTTTTTGGTTATAATTCTGTGGAATTTAGAGAACCACTACTTGTAAAAGATGATTGCAAGGTATAGTTAATTTCAAATCACCTTCCAATACCTTTCATTTTTCTTCATATAATGATAATTTCTTGCTAATATTACCTAACCTTTATGGCGCCGATAATAAGACACAATTAATTTACTTTATTTTTAATTAGCCTTCAGAGAGGCGTAGTGAAGCTCAAATCTTATTTGGCACCTATTAGTGTACATGTAAACCATGTACAGTTCACAGTTTTGGCTTCGTGACAATTTTGTAATTTAAACTTTATTCCGAATAAGTTAAAAAAAAAGAAAAAAATTAAAGAGAAAGATTTTGAATCTTACGATAACCAGTTTATTATTACAACCTGACGCCGGAAAAGCTATGGACTATTGATGGTCTGGGTTCCTGGCGTAAAATCTATGATTTACGACTTGAACCTGTATATTTTAATGTGTTTCAGGAGGGTACAGGCGAAATAGTATTGGAAATAAAAACATCCCGAACGGACAGGCTGCCAATCAGCGACTTCCAGCCTCTTTCATTCTTTGACGCTGAACATGAGTTCACGTTTACACCCGGACCAGTTTGTTTTACATGACATCTGCGATGATACTTTAATTATTGGAAGTAAAATCAATTAAGGATAGACTTAACATTATGTACTTAACAGTAGACCTTTGTAAATATTGTAAATAAATGTTGTGACGACCAAACTGTTTGTATTTACTTTATCTCACAAAAACATCAATAGTAGGTAAGTGAAACGGTATGTGTCCCGCAGTAAAATAATGTCGAAAATAGTCATTTAAATGTTATAGATAATTAGTTGCCCAGCTTCTGTAATTGTTGTTAACCATATAATAACGTTTAAAGTAATTATTTAGAGCTCTTATTCAAAGTGTTAGGACCTAGAGTTGCACAACTTAATTCCTCCATCCCCTTTCCATCATCGGACAACCAGACGCACGGCAAAGCGTCATCGATATATGGTAGACATTCCACCTGTGCGTACAAATCGTTTTGCTTCTACATTTCATCATACGTACCGCTAAAGAATGGAAGTCTTTGCCGCAGTCTGTATTTCCCGATAATTACAATCTGGGCGTCTACAAGTCGCGAGTGAATAGGTTTCTTCTAGGCAAGCGTGTTCCATCGTAGGCCAGATGGTCGGTTTATATCAGGCGAGGTGTGATCAATCGCAAGGCTATACTAAAATAAAAAATTTAAAAAACCTATCGAAGTGTTTTTCTTTATAAATAATTAATCTTTGAACAGTGCATTATTTTTGTGTTTTTTATTGCACAACTAATTAAAACTAATTCATATGAAGTCATGTATAAAAGATGATAAGAATTTGCTTAACCGTTTAAGAGATCCAGCAAAATCGCAAAAGAAAGAACAAATACAAAATAAGTTGCAACATTTACCTCGGGACAGCGAGACGGGGCCGCGGCAAACCGCGAAGGAGATGGCGGGACGAACTGGATGACTTTCTTGCTAATTGGCAAGACGCAACACAAAACCGGGACAGATGGAAGAAATGGAGGGAGGCCTTTGCCCAGCAGTGGGAAAAAATAGGCTAGTAATAATAATAATGATAATAATTTACCTCGTCTAGACAACTAATTAAATAGCTAATATTTATTTAAATATTCCCATTAAAAAAGAAAATGTCTGGCTGCGGTAACGCTACCCTAGCAGGAAATGTTTTTGTGAAATAACAAAAAACTATACGTGCAACAAATTTAAAAATGTGCGCAACAATTAGCTAGGCAGAGCTGGGCAACCAATTATCTATAACATGTAAATGACAACTTCCGACATTATTATTTTCATCGAAAATGGATTGCGTTTGGGCACCAACTTGCCTGATGGTAAGTGACGGTGTGCCCGAGGATGGAGCACGTATATCCAGCAGAAATCTATTCACCCTAAGTAGGGTGGATAGATTTGGGGAGAACGATAGTTGGGAACTCGATACAAGTGCCCAGACCCGTCTCCTACAACGGTTGCACCGCACTACATCCCGAAACACGACTAGGTCGCTTCACGGCATGGCTTCGTCCAGTAGGTGGTAACTAGCCGCGGCCGAAGACTCCCACCAGAATTGTGTTGCCTGTTTTGTACCACCCAGGGGCGACGTGTAGGGATTCCAGTTTACGGGTGCACTCCTACGAACGCGGGCAACTCAATCCGTTATTGTTAAGCAATTGTATTGTACTCAAATTTATGATAAAATATGAATAACTAACTTCAGCCATGCAGTTATATTAAGACGATTAAATGATGTCCAAACATCTTATTATTTTTTAATAAGGAGAATTAGATTTAAATCAAATATCAGAAGTAAGTAGTCACTGACTCGGTCATTGACATAGTAGAGTGCAATAAAAAAATTAATAAAAAGCTCAGATTATTCACGTCGGAAGGACCATTTATTTAAGTATGAATATTGTGATCAAATTACTTTTATATCATATTTAGAAATATCTAAAAATAACTTATAACTCTAAAATAACCTATGTCTATGAATCAAACGAAACCTAGCAAATTAGCCGTGAAAATCTATATTACATAAAAGTAAATGCAATTATTTATAGAAATATTTAATCATATAAATACTTGTATCTCGATTATATCAATACGCTGCAGGTATACCGAATGTATTTTATTTATAAAGAAACAGATTTGGCTAAAATAAACATACATACAATAATTACATAATAGTTGTGTCTACGGCGCAAGATATATATATATATATTTCATTTACAATAGAGTCAATAAAAAGTATTACATGTGACTGATTATGTAGCTTAATAACATACATTTTAAAACTATGTACTCATACGAATACTAGTTGTAACACTGTGTTAAGTTTTATATTACATTTCAGTCATTTTTAACTTTAAATTTGGCCTACAGCGTTTCTGAAAATGATGTTAATGGTACATTTTCGGCTTCAATAGGCTTTACGGTTTCGTCTTGGTCGATATCCATATTTGCATCAATATCCTCCGATAGTGTAGCAATAACAGTTACAGCACTCTCATTATTTTGAGCAGATTTTGCAGTTGATACATGTATTACTTCATTTGGTGATTTGTCCATAGATGTAACACTATTTAATTGCTCATTAATTTTATTGTCATTCTCTAAATCAACATTATTAGCATTTACTTCAGTTGTACTTGTTTTATCCACATTATTTCCTTGATCAAGATTTAAAACATTTGGTTCTATTTCAGGTTTATGAACACTTCCAACAACTGTTTCATCAATTGAAATCAGATCGTCTTTAAGATTAATGCACACGCTATGTGCGGAGCGTGCACTCTCTTGACTGCCATCATTCTCGTCATCTGATGATGCAAGTAGTATATTTTCCACAGACTCATTATATTCATCATTGTTGGATTTACCGAGTACTTTTTCAGTGTTGGTTTTAGTGCTCTCAGTGTCCATAACAGCATTTGTTCTATCTGCCTTTATGACTTTGTCAGAGCTGTGTGTTTTTATGACAGCATCAAAGTTCTCCAATAATTTGACAACATTTGAACACTCCATTTCCATGCCAGCATGGTCTATATTTTCAATTTTATTGTCTTCATCTATTAACTCAATACTGTCCGTTTTTTTTAATGGTTTATTTATTTTGTCAACCTCACTTTCTGAATAACTTGAATTTTCAATACTAATAACATCATCGCTTAACTGCTTCTTACTGTCAGTACCCGATTCTATTGAGTCAGATATAGCGATAGGACTGTCAGAATCCGAAGATTCCAGTGTTGAAGATTGTACCTCATTACCTGAGTGCAATTTCTGCAATAGATGGAGCTCATCTATATCTGATTCTAAGTCATTGCTATCATCACTAACTGAAAGAGTTTCTGCAGGATTAGGAGATTTATTGTCAGATTTCTCTAATGTTTTATCTTGACCTTCTTTATTTTTTATATCATCGGTCTCAGATTCCTTTACTATCACTTCCAATTTTTTTTCATGCTTTTTCGCATCAGCCTCTATTGTGGCATCATTCTTGGACGCTTGTGATAATTGGTTTTCTTTCCCTTCGCTAGCCCTTCGCGATTTTTCGTGTAACAGTCGTTTTAGTCTCTCCTTTCTCTTGTCTTTGTTCTCTAACGAAACACTGTCATCATTAGCTTCTTCTTCTTCACTCTCAACTGGTGACTCTTCCGCTTCTTTATCTCCAATTTCCACAGCTTCTAATTTCAATTGGTTTTGTCTGTCTGCATACCTGAAAACAAATATATTATTAATAATTGCTTGTCAATTATTAATAAGAATATCAGAAAAATGCCTCGTTGGTCTATTGGTCCTAGGCGCGACTGCTGAGCAGGAGGTCTCGGGTACGATTCCCAGGTCGGGCAAAGTGTTATTAGTGTTTCTTTTAGGAAATTCTCAGTAGCAGACCAGAGTTTGGAATTGTGTTCGGTAGATGGCAATTAACTCACCACCAAATGGTACTTGGCATTGGTGAAATGTGGGTGTGCAACTGTGTAAACCTCTGCCAACCCCTTTGGGGAATACAGGCATTATGCTAGGTTATGTTATGATATTTGAATTATATCATACTGATAATGTAAACAGTATGTATTAGAGAATATTCAGTAAAAAAAAAAAAAACACACGCTCACTCACCAACTCTCAAGTCTGTAGAAGTCGAAGTCGGCCCTCTTTTCATATACTTGTCGGAATTCGGTAATTATTCTCATAAATTAATCTAATTGCCTAAAACTCATAATCACTTTGACCAATCCGGGAATTGAACCCGAAACCTCATGCTTAGCAGTCACACTTGCGGTTACTAGACCAAAGAGGCAAATATATAAAATGCAAATAGAACTTAGACACGATAACTCAGTTGGGAGAGTGATGACACGGATTGTCAAGGGTTGCGGATTCAAGCCCCCTTTGGGTCTATTACTTTTCGATGTTTCCATAGAAAAATAGTAATTAATATAGGCGTTACATGGCCTTAACATGTATAAAAATGTCATTATATAATGGAACTTACTTATTAAATATTTCAGTCTCCTTATTCGCCGCTATCTTTTTATTTTCTTCCAGCTTGCACTGAAGCTGTTCATTCTGCTCTGCAGGGTCTATTTCTAAGGCAATCCTGGATGCTGCTAATCTCCACTCATTTTCTTGTCGACGCCGTTGCAATTTCTTTCCGCATCTCACAAACAAATCCCGAGCTGTGACAAAGAAACGAAATTATTGAATTGAATGGTACAAAACACAGGAATCTTAACTGTAATATTTATTCTTGCCTTTTAACAAGGAAGGCAGAAAAAAGAATGAAAATCAATTTATTTAAAGCACAATTAGCACACACCTGACGAAGATTACACACATGACGAAGATTACACACATGACGAAGATTACACACATGACGAAGATCACACACAAACAAGTAATTTGCAAAAAAGTACACATTTAAGTTCCTACACATACACATTAGTAAAATAAAAGGACATAGTCTAATGAGTACTTAATAATAATGACAAAATAACTATAGTTCTTAGCACTCTAGACATAAATGAAAACTAAACTTTGATGATTTCTAAGGGAGCAAAACAGGTGTAACAAAATCTTATTCTACCTTCTTCCATAATGTCAGCTTCATTCAATAATAACTTATCGTCATCATTTGCGTCTCTGACACAACGGAGAACATCATGGAAATCCGGAAAAGGCAGTGGCGTACCAATTGGTACCTTCTTATTTATCCACTTTTCTAGACGTTTTGCTGGGCCTGAGGGCTGACCTGGTCTCGCATCTATAATGATTCGAGGTTCTGATGGCATTTTGGTATTTGTCAATTGACAAAATTTCGAGTACACACGCACCATTCGTTCTTTGTACCTATAATAATATAAATACAAATGAATTTGATTCTTCGTTAATATTATTGGTGATTCAACATCAAACATATAATTCGACTAAGTCGATTTATTGTCGTCGTTTATTTAAATGATTATGGTAATCTTAAATTACTATTTTGGCAACACTATTATTCTTGTTCTCTCTGGTTTTTTCCACCATAAAGAATGCACTTAAGCTCTGTTGTAAAATATTCAAAATGAAAGTTTTTGTAATTTCTCCACAGCATTCTCATTTTGAACATGCTGTTGAGAAATTACAAAAGCTTTCATTTTTGAATATAAATATATATAGACTTTTTGAATATATTTATATAACCTCACAATGAACCAAGATATAACAACTATCAACAGGCATTAAACAATTTTTTGGATAAATTTGTTACCTCTCAGTCAATAAATAAACAGAGTCGTCCTCATCATCAAAGTCAACCTCTTGTTCTTCTAATTTCTGAATAGCTCTGTGCAGTTTCTTAATGGTCTTCTCTAGCTTACGTATCTGTCTTTGGCGTTTAGAATCATACTCACTCTCCTCCCTATAGGAAGACTGCTCTGGTTCTGAAAAAGATAAGTATATTTAATGAAATAATATTTGTATTTGTAATACAAATCTACCTCATTTGTAGATATTAGTGCGGCTGGTAAGTGTGAGGTCCTGTATTTGAATGCCAGGTTGGGTAGTGTTATTGGGTGCTTAGACTTACCTCTGGGCTGAAATCAGTGTGAGCAATCCTTAGCCCATAGTTGGACTAACCTAAGCCCTGACTGCCTTGTTAGATGACAATAGCCTCACTGCTCATTATGCAGGACTCAATAACAGATTTAATAATACTTTTCAAATTAATAACACTCCATGTTTTAATGTGCAATGTTAAAATAATTTTACCTACATCACAGTTATCACAATTTCGAACCATTTTGGCTTAATAATACTTAATTTTTTTAAATATTTAATGTCAATTGAGCAAATTTATTTTCAAGAGTAACCCTAAAAACCATTAAAATGCAGGTCTACATGTACAAAAGTACACATCTACCTAACTCTTTGGGTGTTATAGGACTATGATATATATAATAATATATTTTTGTTTATAAATATAAATGTGAAGTATTATTGCACATGACATTACAATAAAACAATATTATCTTAAGAATTTAATGCGGTAAAGAGCCATAATTATATAAGACGCATACCTTCAGCTTTAGGCACTTCCTTATTTATAATCTGTGCTTTGGCTAACTTTCTTTGCATGTTCAATTCGTCAACAATATCTTTTATATACAAATACATTTTTTCAGGGCTACCTTTCATCGCAAGTATCTTACTTGCAACCATATCAACAAACTCCTCAGATTCTGTGTACTCCTTTGGGACTTGTCTATAATATGACTCAATTTTTTTCTCTACAATTTTCTTCATATCCTCAGAATTTTCCAATTGAAAACACAAATCAATAAAGCTTTGATACACAGGATGAAATTCACTCTTGACACTCGCAGTATCTAGAATTTTTTCTTTTACTTCTATGACATTTATTTTATTTTGTGTACTCCTCTCAGTACTCTCATTTTTCATACTACTTGGCTCTGGTGCCTTTTCTAAATTCTTATCTTTGAATGTACTGTCACTAGCTGCACTAACTACAGGTGTAAATTCTATTTCTATTTCCACAGTTTTCCTGTTTTGATTTTCAGCCTCTTTGGGATACTCCAACTTCTTTCTGCTATTAGGTTCTTTACTGGTATTGGTCTCATCATCACTACCACTTGGAGTCCTGGAGTTCCTGTCTACAGTTGACTTAACAGGGCTATCATCTATTGTGATAGCTAGTTCAGCACCAACTTCACATGTCCTTTTACTCTGTATAGGTTTAATAGGGCTGTCCTCAATGGTAATTTCAATCATATTAGGTGGTTCTGGCTCTTTATTATTTTCTTGTTCAACAGTAGTAGTCATTGCCTCAGAACAACTTGTTTGCTCTTCAGGACGTAAATACCAAGCAGGACCAGATGAAGGTGGAGGACCTTCATCGTCATCTAACTCCACAGTTGGAACTTCTGTTGCTTGTATTAGATTAGTTTTCTTCTTTACAAGGGTTGCAGCTTTCATAAAAAGTATTGGCTTAGTAGAAACTTGGGTAGTCCTCTTCACAGTTATGCTAGGTGGTAGATTAGTAATAGATTGGGCACTATTTATTTTGATAGGATTCTTCAAAACTGTTGTAGAATTTTTGATAAAGTTTTGAGAACCTGGTATAGCTGAAAATGTTGGAGGTTTTTGAATTGTCATAGGTTTATTTATTATTTTAGTGTGCTGTGGTTTTATAATCACTTTTTGTACTGGTTTGCCATTGGTTTTGCTTTTGCTTGCAAATGGATTAGCTTTCATATTTGGAACTCTTGATACAGGTATTCCTTTTGCCATAGGTATTCCCTTTGGTATAGACATTCCCTTTGATATAGGTACAGCTTTACCTAAACCTTTGTTGGCCATAGCTAAATTAAGTTTAGCAGGCTTTATTGTGACTTCATGCAATTTCCTTGGAATACACACCATGGCATTTGGCATTGGCTTACTCTGAAAAAAACACTGGATTAATACTTTAAATATATAAAATTAAAGATTTTACAAGTATTATAATATATTTTATCACCATCCACATCAAATTAGCCGAAGGAAATCTTCTGCCTAACACAGAACTCCGTCATGGTTAGCGAAGACGAAAAGCGTATTTTTGATAATCTAACGTATCCAACTTTAGAACTAGTTCAATTACAATTATTATGTACAAACCTTCTTCGGTGCCGGTTCTGTCTCGTCGTCCGAAGACCCCAATTCTATAACATCCTCACTTGCCATCTTGTACGACTACTCTCGCCTAAGTACAATAAATATTTAAGATATTTTGTGTTAACACCACATTAGTATTACATGTGAATAGTGCATTTATAATTACACTTGAAAATGAAAATACGACAGTCTGTTAGAACATTGTCATAATTTCTCTGTAAAAACACTTCAATCGAGCAACGAAAACTATAAATGTTTGACAATTGACAAATTAATCAGGGCTGCCAATTCTTTCATGCTAATTTCCCAACTTTTTAATATTGCGTTGCCACACCAGTGGAGCGTTTCACTTTAAATCCGAAAAGAAGTATGTATTATTTTGTGCCCGGTTGGTATTAATAGGCTCACATATTAACATGGGATATAATAACGGCATTGGTGAAATATGAAATATAAGCAAACTATGGCTAGCGTACCTCTGCCTAAGCTAAGCTAAGAAATACAGGCGTAACACCATAGTATGTTCAATCTTTGAATATTTACTAGTTTTAGTTCAGTCTAGATTCTAAAATCAACGTTGAGAATCATATATTTATTTTGAGAAAAGAAAATTTGGGTTGTTTGCAGTATTCGAACCAAAAGACGTAGGTATCAAAATGTGAAAGAAGAAGTAGAGATAGTGAGAGAGGTTGAGATGGCTTAATGATCGAAGTACCTGGAGTATTTAGCCGGGAGGAGCAGGTTGGAATCCGTATTTTCCATTCTACAAAAATGTATAACTTGAGAGTTCGCTCCGCATGCGTTAAAGCGTTTGCAAGATTTATTTGTAAATGTTGAGAATCTCAACATCTGTTAACTTTCAATTTAACCTACTTCAGCAGGGCTCAAATTTAATAATTACTTTTTAATTTACCTCACGCTATATGGACACAAACCCAATTTATACGACAGTAGCACTCCGAGCACAGATCTTTGTCAAACAACTTCTCGAGTCGATATAAGTTGAAAGGTATTGAATTTTTCTTTTATAATCGACAAATGTGTCGAAAAAAATGACGAACCATACTCGTACGGCTGTATTGAGCAAGTCAAGACTGACTTGCCTGCCGGTGAACTAACATCAGAATTTATCGTCTCCATGTACAGCTACCATTACTCCATGACTACGGGGCTCCAACAACGAAATACGCGCGTAGAGTAAACGCCACGAAGGAAGTCCTGCAGAAAAATAGTGCAACTATATAGACAAAGAGCTCAAAAAAGTGTTACCGTTTCTGAAATATCAATGTGTACGTTCAATAGTTATGTACAGCATTGACAAATATCGATTATCGATAAACAATAATTCAAATCTAAAGAATTGGTGTACAAAATGGAAATATATTTATTTGAATTTGGAAATAGAAGCAAAATTACTTAATTACTTAAGCACTTAATTCAATCAGGTAAATTTATTAATACCATTGCTTAATTAAATATGCTGATTTGAGATTAAATTTGGAGCGCCGACCTGAAATAAATTAAGACACAAAGATGATGTATGCTACAGTAATAACTTGCCTAACAATCTGGAGAGAACTTTATTAATCTTGACAATATATGCTTAATATTTAAACGAGATTACACCAATTTTTAAAACACGAAACGTGTGAACACTACTACGTCTACTATGGAGGTTGTGCCGGCCTTCTACTAATTTAAAACCACATTTTTTTTTGTATGTGTGTTCGGGTATAACTTCGTCGTTTATGAACCGATTTTGATAATTCTTTTTTTGTTGGAAAGAAAATATCTCAACGGTGGTACCATGATAAGGAACCTTGGATCTGATGATGGCTCCCCGAGAAATCAAGGGAAACCTTCGAATATTGTAGGGGCGACTAGTGCATTTGTTATTTTTTCATTAAGTATTTTAAAGCACTACTTTAATCAAGGTGGAGTCCATCTCATGATGGAGCTGAAAGACAGTCGAGAGAACCTGGTGTTTGGGCTTGATTAATTTGTATTGATGAGAACTTTACACCTAGATGGGTTGTGACTGTCATTAGGGGTCTGATGATGAAGACAGAGGACAGTCAAGGGAACTCCTCAACGTTTTACAGTAGCTACCATGTTTTGTTATGTATGTCCGTTGATATTTTTGTTTGAAAGAGTAGTCCCCAGAGGTGGTCCCATTTAAATTTAGTAAAGATCTGATGAAGACCTTCGAAGTTAGACAATGGAACTCTTCAATGAATTACAGCAAATCACTCTCAATTGCTGTAATCGCATGCTCATGTATAGTTCATGCCACTCAATACATGCATAGCATCATGTCTGTATTGCCCGATGGGGTAGGCAGAAGTTTCCAATGTTGTACACAAACATTTCACCGATGCAGTAATTAAGTCCTAGCGGCTTTCGAAAGCCTACCCATATTATTAAATTACTAAATTAATTAATTTATGAAGTATACAAACTTATATATGACCTATACAATATATATATATTACACTTAAAACTTAAAAGACTAAAATAAATTAATTTTAAACAAAAAATAAAAAACCGCATTTTAAAATCTACTACACAAAAAAGTTCAAAATAATCTTGCAATAAAACCTTCAAAGTTTATTCATAAAAGTAATATACATCTTCGAAGCACGTGGCGACTCTAAATACTACCTATTAATTATTTCTGAAAAAAGCGAGAAAGAAGAAACACTGTATATCCTAATTCTAACTGAACCACAGCCTTGAACTTCTGCAACAATTTAGTATTATTTATGTGATGTTGATGTTTTATGTTTGGTCTAATTTTTGGAGATATTCGATGACGGTGATGTAATATCCCAGTTGATTTAAGATGTTACTCTCACAGGTTTTATCTTCACCTTAAAGATGATAAACATAATAGGTAATCAATTAGTTCTACTATTTGTTAAATCTAAATTGGAAGGGAGTTAGGTCATTAGTGATAGTATTTAGAATTTCTAGTAAGTATTACACTTACTAGAAATTCTAAATAAAAATTAAGCAGTGATAGTCGAATGGTATGACCGTTGGATTGTCAAGCCAAAGACCGCAAGTTCGAATCTAAAACACGCACTACTGACTTATCGAAACTCATGTGCGTTTTATATATTAATTATCGCTTGCTTATACTGGTGAGCTTATTACTATACTAGGTGTACCTGTGACTCCGTCCACGTGGGTGTCGTAAATTAACACCAAGTCATGTATAAACCAAATTCATAATAATTTAAAATGTTGATACTCAGCTCAGCCCAATGCAAAGCAGCTACTGAGGACTAAGATAAGTAGTTTTTACGTAAACAAACATTTTTAAACCTATTTTTTCTTGTTATATATTACAGCTGTGCCCCGCGGTTTCACCCGCGGTAATTTGAGGAAAAAAACTACAAAAAATATTGCCCTCCCACCTCATGACCTCGCCTAGCACATCATAAATGCGCCTCCTTCGTTGGTCTAGTGGTCCCAAGCGTGACTGCTGAGCATGAGGTTTCGAGTTCGGATCCTGGGTTGGGCAAAGTGTTATTGAGTATTTCTGTTAGGAAATTCTCAGTAGCAGCGCGGAGTTTTGAATAAAATGGCAATAGGCTCACCACCTATTACATGGGACTTACTGACAGCATTGGTGAAATGTGGGTGTAAACCTCTGCCTACCCCTTCAGGGAATACATGCGTGATTGTTAGGTTATTATGATTTTGTTGCGGAGTTATTTTAAAACTACGATATCTCCGAAGATATTCATTTAAATCAAATGATGTCAAGGGCAATTTTGTTCAAAATTAAATATTTGTGATGAATAACGTATTGATTTGGATAAGGATTAATATCATGTTTATAAAAACATCTTCGCAAATAATGAATTATTTTAGAACCAATTTGATAACCACAAAAAGGTTATAGTGAGTCAACCTTAAAAGATAGACATTATGTAGTGGACTATTTTTTTAAATTTTATAGCGTAATAATTCTGTCATACATGATTATTGCGTAACTTTAACCATTTACACGCGCACGCAACGGAGCCTCTCAGAAGGAATATGTTTTTCCCGTTTTTGCGACATTTTCATTGATGCTCCGCTCCTATTGGTCATAGCGTGATATTATATAGCCTTCCTCGATAAATAGACTACCCAAACCAAAAATATTTTTTCAATTCGAACCAGTAATTGCTGAGATTAGCGCGTTCAACCAAACAAACAAACAAACTCTTCAGCTTTATACTATTAGTATAGATAAGTTCTCCATACAAAACAATTAATAATATAAAAGTAATGGCAAATAAAAAAGTAAAATATGCTGTATGGCACAACATGGTGCTTCTGTCATTACTTTACCTTCTCAATATTGCTTTTATGATCATTAATTTTTAATATAGAGAGAATTCACTACTTTCTTGATAGGATTTAGTTTTCGAAATAAAGTTACACAAATAGTGTCTATAAAAAAAAAATCGCCAAGATAATATAATTATGATGTCGTTGACCATTTACTTGTGATATTAAGGTTTTCCTGGATTATTTCCAGATGAAACGTCACAGTCGCCAACACAGCACGTAAGCATTGAATAAAACTTTTAATTTTTTTTTAAATATTTTGGATTTACCGACAATATAGCAAATGTACGTCAGCGTGATTTTTGACAGCGTCACTGAAGTGGACAAAACAACTTCTGCCAAAAGTGCTCATCGATCGTAAATATACTTACCCTTTCTAACATGTGATATTTCCGTAAGAGATTCCATCCCTTTCGCAGGCTTTGTATGTCTACTGTATCCTACGTTTATTTGCAACTACAATGTTTTAGTTGTCAAATAATGCTATTATAAAGACACTAGCACCGCGCCTAAGGAACTTTTATTCGTGACGTCGACTCTACTTTAGAATTTAATTCATGGATGCAACTTGACATAAATAGTTTATAATTTATTTTTAAGATCTTTAGATATGTCCCTTAGAAACTTAACAAAGCTCAACAAAAAATAGCGAAATAGGGCTGGCTAATTTTGATGTGCCAATTTCAATCGTGAATACATAAACTTTTCCTTGAAAAGGGGTACTATGTATTTTAGCAATAATGGCAACATTTATGACAACCTTACATCGAGCGTAGACTTATCTGATCGTACTCTATTGTCAATAAAAAATATTACTGGCAACCTCAACTGATAGTGTGCCCAGTATATAACATTAACATGGAATGATAATATTACATGGTTACTGAGTATTGACCGCTGGATAAAACCTTGAAGAAAGAAGTTACAGATAAATTTTTGAACGCATTAACGCATACATAGTACTTTAATATTAAACATTTTTTACAGTTCCACGAGGCCGTTTCAACTTATTACCTTCACGCGTTCCTGAGAAAATATGGTCTTTCCAGACAGACAGACAGACAGACAACGAAGTGATCTATTGCACACTGTGTAAATTTATGAGTATTATTTAAATTATTTGTAATTATTTTCTTCTTACATTACACGTCTCAAGTCATGTGACCCAGGACTAATTAGTTATTTATTTATTTACTACTCTCCCGAATACCAAGTACTAATGTCTAAATTAATAAGGTATTACAGTACAACTATTTTAAAACTACGATATCTCCGAAGATATTAATTTTAATTATATTATTTTAGTCAAACTGCCTAGCCTTTTCCGAATTACATTGGGGTCGGCTTCCAGTTAAACCAGGTGCTGCTTAATACCATTATTTTACGTGGAGCGACTGCTTATTTGACCTCCATAACCCAGTTACTGGGTAACACGACATCTCGTGGTATGACTGGTTGTCAGACTTTCAGGCTTCTAACTACCTGAAATGGCTTTCATAAGTAAATCTTAATTTGACAATGAGTAGTATAATTTCAGTGTAAGCTCTTAGGTACGCGTGTATCTTGGCATATCGTATACTGAACATTCTGTATCTACGTGTGAAAAATGACATTGTAGCCAATGTATCGGATACTATCGAATTTATCTATAGCTCGATTTATTTCTTTTTAATAGGTTTGCCAATAAAATAAAAGAGATTATTATTTTATTTACAAATTGCAATATTCATAAATTGAAGTTTCGTACAAAAATTTAAGCTGTCAAAATAGATCGTGGTTTTATTTCTAATAATTTCTATTTTATCGATTAGTTAGGACAATGATTAAACTTTTTTCATTAAAACAACAAAAGAAAGATGAGGAAGGCTCAGCAAGAGCTGGAGGTTCACAGAAAAAAGCATCAGCCGCTCAATTGCGGATCACAAAAGGTAAAGTTCAGAAATTAGAACATATTTTTATCCGTTGTATATTCATTGTTATTTTTTTGTAATTTAGTATTTTACACGAATGTACAATGACTCCGCTGGATCTAACAATATGTTTTATGTAGTTAATTCCGTTTATGTACATAAAAATACATTTAAAGATATCCATATTTTGATCCTGAGACAAAATTCTACAAGTACTTATTTTAAGAGATTACAGTTCTCTCAATATGATTAACTAATTAAATCATGTAATGTTCTTTTTTTCAGATTTGAATGAATTGAATTTGCCCAAGACATGCAACACAGAGTTTCCAGATCCAGATGATTTACTTAATTTTAAACTTATCATATGTCCTGATGAAGGATTCTATAGGGGAGGAAGATTTGTATTTAGTTTTAAGGTAATATTACTATACTATAGTGTTGTATTATACTTTTAGTTAATAAGTTTTTTGCTACCTAAAAACTGAAAATGGTTAAATGGATTTAAATTAAAATTTTACTGCATTTATGCACTACATTGAATTGGTCAGGTAATATTAGAAGCATGTTAAAATAGCCATTCCATGATATTATCTAATAGTGTTTGCTGTTTACTGACCTGAAAATGTTGTTGTAGTTATATTATTGTTCTATAGACAACATTAAAATAATGTAGAACCTTGTAATTAAAAATCAGTATAGCCGAGATATTGTTATAATCATGATTTCCATCAATGGACATTCTACCTTGAGTTTTTCAGTTTGACTCGGACCATTTCAGAGAAATAAACAGTGATAAAATATTATCCAACATTTGCTATATCTTTTTAAGAAATATTCCTTACCATGCTCTATTCTAAATATGAATAGAAAGATAATAAGAACTTGGTCTGAAAATAAAATGTGAATAGAATAAATGTTAACATTAGACTACTTTAAATTAAAAAGTTTCTTCTAAAATATTTCAAGACATGAATTTCCTACAATAAGAAATGATGTGATGTATTACTTATAATGATTCTTGCTGTAGTAAGGTTTGAATTCATGGTCTAATTTCCTATTATTAATTAAAAAGATCATGTTATAAAAGGTATAGACCCAACATTCTGCACCAGTTTTCTTTACCAAGTTATTTGGTAGTGATCCTTCTCAACTATTAATTGTAGTCTCCTAGCATATACACATACAACATTTACATTCTTCTTCTTCTTTTAGTACCACTCCATTATTGGAGGTTGGTCATCATCTTTACAAAACCTTCCCTGTCCTTTGTCAGACATTCAGCATTATTGATTCTTGTCCATTTCCTAATATGCCTCAGTCTCAGCCATAATTACATTACATTATCAATTTAAATAGTCCTGATGATGTTTTAAAACTGTTCAATATAATTTTATAGGTAGGACCAAACTATCCTCATGAGCCACCTAAGGTGAAGTGTGAAACAGCAGTATACCACCCCAACATAGACCTAGAGGGAAATGTGTGTCTCAACATCCTCAGAGAAGACTGGAAACCTGTGCTTACTGTCAACTCTATAGTTTATGGACTCCAGTATTTATTCTTGGTATGTATTAATTATTTCTTCTATAAGGGAAGATTTTACCAATATCATATAATTTCTACCTTAGGACCAAATTCTAATTAAGTCATATTTTATTAATATACATAAACAACTTAACTCAAACATATCTCTTGATTTATAACTAGTTTTATGTTATCATTTCTAGAACTATAGTTTATGAAGGGGAAAAGGAAAATAAGTAAAGTAATATTAGATTACCTACTACAATTTCAATCTAGATGTTAGATTTATTTCTTTTGTTTAATGCATTATTCAAACCAATACTCATTCTATTTAGTTTTATAACTAATTGAAATATATATGGATTTCAAAATATGAATAAAACATTGCATCTTTCCTGATCCAATGAGTGAAACTAGGACTCATTTGTATAGGTAACATGTTTAAATTATACCCCAGAAACGGTGTTAGGACAGCATGCCTATCTGCTAATATGGTTGGCCTATCTGCTGGTATGGGATACTGGTTCAGTCAATTAAAGTCAAAGTACTCATTATGTTACTAGCATTACTCATCAGTCTTTCTAGTTAGAAGTCCTTAAATCCTAATGATTGAGTTCTTGAAACTGATAACAAGCCAATATTTTGAACCTATCTTTAATTTAAAGTTCTCTAAAAAGACTTCAACAACTTCTTGATATACCAGTTAAAATAAAGAAAGAAATTATAAAAACAAACTGTATCATGAAGCTGATAAAATAAGGATAACATGCACGAGATTTATTTTCTGTATAGTATGTCGAAAAACTCTGAATAATGAAGTAAAACTAGACTATCTATAGATACAATAGCTGACATACCTATTCAATAAATTAGTTTACAATAAGAGACAATGACTAATCAATTCAAGTGAACATTGATACAATAAAACGTGTCTAGATATACAATGTGATGTCATCTTTCCATTGGTTGTAAATTACAAATGATTACCTGTTCAGTAGCAAGCATTTTAGTAAAAATATATAAATAATGTAGGTCACCTAATACTCACTACTTCTAAATTCCAATTCCAATCCAAAATTAACTGTCGAAAGTTTCTTTTAATGTCACACTACAGACTAAGCCAATTTTATTTTGCTCATTTAAATAATTTCCCCATGGAATTGTACCCACAATTTTTCTGAAAGCAAAGAGCTGGACCACTGTGTCATGTTATTGTGAGTTATTAGTTAGTCTTGACTATCTGTGCTATTTATAAGGACTAAGCCACACAATCCTATCCCTATGCTAAATATTTTTATATGTATTTTTATTGTAAGAACATAGCATAATCTGTCTTCCATTGCTTACGTCGCAGATGTATGGCTATCGTGATTATGAAATGTTTTCAACATCATCAACAGTAGACAAATTGTAAAAAGAGTACAATTAAAAATGATATTCACTATTTCCTGTGCTCCTGTTTTCAGGAACCAAATCCCGAGGATCCTCTGAATAAGGAGGCCGCAGACGAGCTGCAAAGTAACAGGAGGTTGTTTGAACAGCACGTGCAGAGAGCGATGCGAGGCGGCTACGTCGGATCGTCGTACTTCGAAAGATGCCTCAAATGAAATCGCAACACTCGACTGTAAATTAATACTACCAACGCTATATAAATAAAACAATCTCACTTTAAATTAAAGCATTTGATTATTTATTTAACTAAAAGCAATAAAAAGTGTGGATTGACGTATTTACAAGGTCAATGTTGATAAGGGTTTGCGTCCTATATTTTTTATACATTATTTAACAATTTTTTTTTTATTATATCGAAGCGGATGTGCTGGTTCCAAGTGGCGTAGACTCGTAGAATTGGATATTATATATAAAACACTAAATTTAATAAGTATTTTTTATTTTATCCCGTACACGTTTGTAGTCTTGATAGATGGCGCTTATCATAGTATCTTTTACATACAGTTTATTATAGATGGCGTTACCTAATAGTAATTCAAGTTTGGAAAATATCATCAATCATTTTAATTTATTTTGAGTATCAATTAATCATCAATAATGGGATAATTTATGCACCATCATAATAATGTGTGATAAATAATAAAATTTCTCTCACAAATTGATTGATGACTAAATTGAGCTTTATCTACCACTACAAAAGTGTAGTGGTAGATAAAGCTCAATTTAGTTGGTTCCGGTTGCAACAAACTTTGGCGACCCACGTTTACTACAAGCCAGGCAAGTGAATGGCTAACGAGACGAGGTTATATTCTGTACAACGGCGCTAACATAGGGCA
Organism: Xylocampa areola; assembly: GCA_935421205.1. Taxonomy (NCBI): domain Eukaryota; kingdom Metazoa; phylum Arthropoda; class Insecta; order Lepidoptera; family Noctuidae; genus Xylocampa; species Xylocampa areola. The sequence continues at coordinate 15,897,297 of OW285201.1, forward strand.
ACGCCGCCGCCCCACACAAGTGGCGCGAAGTGAGCCGCGATCAAGGGCCGGCCGCGTGAGTCAGTCGCCTGAGCAGTGAGCAGCGCCCGAGCGACAGCGAACCGCCAAGCCAGTGTTACTCTGAGCGCCGAGGTGTCCGCGCACACCCGTCACACAATACGCTTTCTCCACACGGCAGCGTGCTCAAGGCAGAGCTGTTTCGACACGCCACTCGGTTGCGAAAGTTTGCGCGATGATATACAAGTGAGAGCAGACATCGGACGCCAGGGTAACGCTCATCGCACACGGTGAGCCAGTTTATTCGACGAGAGACATTCGAAACTCGCCAGCTGTGAGGGACGGGGGGCGCGCGACGCCGTCGGGTCGTACACGCGGGACCAACCTTACCACATAGTTACTTACTGTGAGAGAAGCAACGGAAACCAATTTTTAATGTGTCAAGTCAGTATAGCTTATTGCTGCTACGTCAGATCGCTGAACGCCTCGAGCAAGAACTACAAGGTTATGCAAATGAGTTCTGAACGCTTCTATACCAGGAATAATCAAAAGACCATTCATAACTTCAATAAACTTTAACGTTTAGGTTGTATCCTTACGGTGTATTAAGTGCTTATCTATCGTTTCTCTACTTTAAATTATCTTTCGGTGTCGCGTTCGCTAATTGCTAATTACTGTGAGAGTCGAGTGATAAGGAGTGTTGACTGAACGAGCGATCGGCGATTTGAAAATCAGAGCGGCTGTATCAAGCATCGACAATGGCGGCCCAGCAGGAGGAGAGCCTGCTCTCGCGCTGCGAAATCCCCATCATCGACCTCGCGCATATAGGTGAGCATCAGCACAGCCTATCACATAACAGCTTCCCAAACACCGCCCGCGCTACACTGATCAGCGAAAGTCCTGTATTGAACAGTAGGTACCTACACATTACCGTACATTCACTTGGCAAAACTTTAAACGTTCATCGTCTGGCATATTGCGTAATTATAGTAATCACTTTCTGATAGGTATTATTAAAATTTCAATGAGTTTGAAGTTATTACATACATACCTACCTACACATACATACACTATTTTTGTTCCCCAAAAGTTTTCATACAATATAAAAGCGCTAAACCAAATCGAAGTTCAGGTAAAAGCCCATTTTTATTCGAATTCTTTAATATAAAAGGCAGACAAAAATGAAATACCATGAGCCGACTACCTGGCCCTTCGGTATATTATGTAGAGGGTCCCGAACCCGCGTGCAAGCCGACAGCCGTCTGACAGCTGTGCATTGATGCTTTATTTGTTGTCATTAAACAATCTCGGCATCCCGCTCTCGAGTTCAAAGACCGGACGCCCAGATCTGAACCGTTCATCGCAGTTCATCCGCCTAATTCCGTCGTAAATTCAACATTTTAACGTTAACTTAAACAGTACTAATGGAACCTATAAACTGTGGACGTTTAAGGAGGACACCACCTAAGTACTTACCACCATGTGGTGAACGTTATGAATATAAAATTTAAACAAATAAAGGATTCTCCAAAGCGATGAGTAAGTGAGATTCTTGTCCTATATTGGTTTAAATTAAACAAACTTGCTGCATGAATCAACTGATGAAATCCAATCATAAAGCTCATGTTTATGCCTGTCAGTTGGCCAACCTATTAAAGAATAGGGCTGAATTTCAACTAACGCTTTTACAGCATTTTATTAACATTAACTGCATTTAGAAAACAGCACTCCTTAGTTACCTGCATTTACTTTGACATCAACACGTTTGACTATTAGGTACGTGAACATCATTAAGTGTTGCTAATTTGTCGTTAACGTGAATTGATTATGTCATTAACAATGTGCAATACCTGCTGTACATACTTTCCTGATAATAGATACTTGACGATAATAGAATTATATGTAGATAGATTTATTTATAAACAGGAATTTCCCGCTTTCTCATGACCAGTACCTAAATATATCCTACACCAATGTAAAAGTTAGGTAAGAAAATGTAGGAAAGCTTGACTATAAATACCGTTGTAGTCACATGAATGCGTCGGAAACTAAGTCTAAACGAGGCAGACATAAAAAAAGGAACCTTCGCAATGTGAGGGCAACGTCCGACCGGCCCTTTGTAAGTCCACCCGAGCTCGGCTCACGATATCAATGCGTTTGCCGACGCACCACGCCTTGCACTCACACGCATCTTTGTGTCTAAACTTTATCTGTAGTATCAAGACCAGTCTCTCGTAGTTTATTGCCGTAGCTTATCTTAATGATAGTAAAATTAGTGTGTAATCTTAACATAGGGTGATTAGATGTTTAATGAAATTATTCTTGGTGTAACTGTGATTTGTGCTCTTGCGAATTTAGAAACGACGTAAATCGCCCCCAGCGTTTTGAGGAAATAATCAATCATGTTCAGAAAAGCAATTCCGATATAGCCCTACATTCACAACATCGATTAAACAAAGGAACAAAGGCATTTCCCGGGACGATTGCATGACGTCACATCCGCAAAAAAAACCCACACTTAAGTGCACTCTAAATCCATCTATGAGTTACCTACTCTAAGTAGGTACTTACTTACGTAATTAAACTGGTCGTAATTAGATTTTTAATTAAATCCAATTTTTAATTACACCTTGTGTTAGCGGAATTGCAAAGTGCAAACCTGAGTAGATATAATTAAGTATATCCTTCGTTACCTAATGAAATATCAGCTTACGATATACGTTGATATAACAATAAATATAAAAAAAGTAACGCAAAAATGTTCATGCACAAATAGTTAGTTCTACAAATATCACCAATCACGACCCACCTCGGTATTTTATCATTACCGAAGGACAGAAAGATAAGATAAACCAATCAAAGTTGCATGAATTTGCAAAATATAATCAAAAACAACACGATGGATAAGATAATTATGCACTGACTGTAAAATGGGCAAACAGTACAGCAGTGAAAAGGGATAAACAACAATTAACGATTTCAACATTAATTTGGATCGCGACATCCGCAATTCATTAAAATAAATAATACGAATAAACGGTTCCTCTTCTATCCTTATTGATCCTTGGACCCCTATTTAACAGTAAAACCTACTATCTTATCTGTAAAAATGCTTATCATCGCAACGCTTAAATCGTAACTGCGGCTTCTTCATTTATCATTTGTAATGATAAATGAAGAAGAAGAAGAAGCCGCAGTTGCGACCCCAAGATACGAGATTAATCAAACCAATAAGCATTTTTACAGATAAATAAAAAAATATTGTATTAAAGTGCACGCAAACCGTATAGCCCCGTAACAAAGAGAAGATTTTTTTTCTTTGCATTTGGCCTGTAGGGTTTTCACGCATACATTCCAAAAGTATATTTACGTAAGCGTTACCCATGCTTTACTGGATCAACAGGATGTAAGCGTACCGGCATAACAAAAAAAAAACAAATTAACCGAAAAGGAATTGGCATTAACCCTCCATTTTGATAAACGCCTTCGCAAATTACTTACTATATTAGCATAACCTTAGTTTCATATGCTTATCTGATAACGTTAATTATTTCATGATTAGAATTACCGTGCCCATATATCATGACAATGTTCCCTTGTTAGGTAGTTACTAGGTTATGTACATTGTACACATGCAAATGACTGTGTACATCGTGTTCAACTCGCCTGTGTTAATTGGACTGTCACATTTGATCCTGCCTCTCGACCACTGACCCACATTCGTGTTCATTCATCATTCGTACGTTTGACAGCCCATTTCACATAAAAAATACAAGTTTATTTCACCTCGCGACGCTCTTCTTGGATGACTGTAACGTTAAGAAATGAATGACTAATTGATGGATCAGTGTTAAAAGCGACTGCACCTAAGTTTCATATGGCACGTTGCTGATCAGACTTTTTTGTGTAGGGCATCTTCCAGGTCAACCTGGGAGGTTGTCGACTGCTTAACCGGGATTTCCTGTGGTTGCCTTAAGAAAATGAAAGGCCCCAGCCAGGGCATTCAACTTATATTAAGCGACAACATACATACATAAGGGCATCTGACTGACTGGATCAGATTCAATTCTAATCAGACTATACAAAAATCTTATCATCTAAATCTTGATCGAATATCTGAGTGGAGCAAATGCTATGGGCTAACAGTTAATCCCTTAAAGACCCAAGTCATTGTTATTGGCAGCTCTCGGATGATTTCGAAGATTGACTGGTTCCATATTCCCCAACATATTTTTGAAGGTATCCAAATACCTGTAAGTAATAAAGTTAAGAACCTGGGGATATTTATGGATAGCACCTTGTCGTGGGGACCACAACTGCAAGAAACCAGTCGTCGTATGTTTGCGTCAGCAGGCTCTTTGAGACGGCTGCGTAATTTTCTTCCGACTGCCACTAAGATAGCGCTCGCTCAATCTCTTCTTCTTCCCGTTCTCGACTATGCCGATGCCAGCTATCTTGATCTTACTCATGACCAATTTGAAAAGCTTGAGAGACTCCAGAATTTTTGTATAAGATTCATATTTGGTCTACGCAAATATGATCATGTGTCCGAATTTCGTAATAAACTCAAATGGCTTCCAATTCGCCTTCGTCGGAATACTCATATTCTTTCTTTACTTTATAGTGTTCTATTCCATCCTACAACTCCCAAACTATCTTAAAGAGCGTTTTGAGTTCGTCTGTGATACACATTCGCGGTCCCTTAGGTCATCAGAAAACTTAAAGTTGAAGATGCCTTTGCACTCCACCAACTTCTACGACAACTCCGTCACTGTTCAGTCCATTCGACTTTGGAATGCATTGCCAGTATCTATAAGACGTGCACAGTCGTTGACAAGCTTTAGGAAAATGGTGAAAGAACATTACCTGAATTTTTAAATTGTGATTTTTATATTCATGAAGATTGGAATCGTTATTGTAACAATATATTTTGTATCTAAATTTATAAGCAAAAAATTATATGTTAAAATTTATAATAGTATATATATATATATCTATGTATATGGAAGTGTGTGTATAATTTATAATTATTTATACAATACAATATGTATAAAGTGTATGTTTATTTAAATTAATTATATTTATTTATTTATTATGCTGTACACAGCTACCCGTTATCTTTTCTAATACAATTCTTGTCCATCCAATGGTTGTCTGTAAGAAATTGCTTTTTAGCGATAAGACCGCCAATGGTACTTTTCTTCTGTCTATATGTATATCTCTGTCTTTCCTCTTGGTGTGCAATAAAGTATACTCTATCTATCTATCTATCTACAAAAACTATCCCTTAAGGATTTTAGATAGGTTTGCTGGATTCTCGAAGGCATTGTATGTATTGTTTGTGATTATAAATGCTTGCAATTATTATTTTTCCTGCCAGACTTCGCTTTAAATACCGTTGCCACGTATGTTATGTGTGACATGTTAATAATGATCATAACTGGTAGCTCTAATCACCATGATGAATTAAAGATTAGTTATTCGTCCGCAATGTTTTTATAAGATAATTGTTAATTATATTTATCTCAGGTGTGTTGAACATGTGAATCCTCTGATCTCGCTCCTTACGTATAAAGTCCGATACGTAGTATTTTTTAAATAAATTCCGCATTCTAAATATAAAGCTTTATGATATTCGAATCGAATCACTCCGTGCAGTAGGTAAAAGGTAGTTGTTGATATTTTTAATACATATCTAACAAATATTATTGAGTTCATATAAATGCATATTATTATACGATACCTATTATTAGCACTAAGTAATTGAGAGTTTCCCCCATTACAATCCATAAATGAACCGCGTCAGAGGTGATATGATGATATCTCACGCTGTTTCTTAGATACTTAATTACGTCACTCGCTTACTAGTCGTGTATTTATACATCACTATGAATTATACGTCAATTCAGCTATTTTCACACAACGTGTTAACTCCAATGAAAGTGAGTAATTCCATGGAAATTCAATCATTAGGCTGCGGGAATGAAAATTAAATAGATCCGAGTTTTCCGATATATTGTAGAGTGAGTGATGAATACTGGATAATAGGGCGAGTAAAAATTCATTATAGCGTGTGAATAGTAGAACAAAGATAATGATTAAAATGATGAGTTCACAGTGAGGTAGAGTCTCTATTTGCCTATCTAGCAGGCCTAGCAGCTGCATGAGACTTGCAGCTGTGTTGCTCTTGCACACGACGCAACGCCCTCGTCGGCGGCACAATATCCTGCGCAGGGCAACGACGCCAGCGCCACGCAAAAACCGTAATAATGTTCCGCTACTTCCTCGAATTTGTTGAACTCGTTTATATTTCTTTTATCTTTTGGTAACATGTTGCAAACGCTCCAACTCGGTTACTCGGCCACGCTGCTCACTTCGAACTGCCGAACGCCAACGTGTTGTTCGTCCAAATAGCGTCTAATCACGAATTTTTAAACCAACACGCGCATAAAACGCTATCTAATTCACCCACTAGACAGTTATTAACGTGACTGTATAAATATTTATTACACACGGAAATTGTCCATTTATTGTAGTTTAGTAACGCGATACCATTTCTGATGTAATGTCTGACTCTGAATCCAAATAAACTATTCCACAAAATAGATAGGTACAGAGAACTATAAATAATAGCTATTGTTATAATTATCCAGTACAGCCGGTACGTACCACCTACCTATTTTAAATTTAGTCTCGACAATATAGATAGGATAAGTACCTGGTTTTCCTATTATCAGAAACAGAACCGTAAACCTATTGAACTGGCTGTTATCTTGACTCATAATAATTTTATAAGTACGTAGTTTGAAGTAGATGATGGCAAATAAAGTACATTTCAGGAAGCGGATTCATCAATCAACTAAAGGTTTATTACATTCTATCGCTAACAGTTTCCTCCCTTATTGCATAAAACCAACTTGATTATACTTACTACTAAGGTAGCTAATCAGACTGATGGTAAGCGGTTATCGTATCTTATTATATCTTCTGGACACTTGTGCACCACCAGGGGTAGGTATCTACCTACCTCTTGCGCATTGCCGACCCTGTAAGAATCTTAACACGCCCTTTTTGAAGAACCCTATCCAATATATGGTGAAGGTGAAGGTGATTCACCTTATGTCAGTGGTTCGTATCTTAGATTAACTAAGAATGTATATCTTGGAAACAGTCACATTGGTACAAACCAGATTTGAACCCGCAACCTGTTGTGGAGGAAGCGCGACTGTAACTTCCGGGAATACGATAGGTATATTAAATTAATAAAGTTTTTTCATTGTAAATATCTTCATCGCACGAAAAATGCAGTGTCCAATGAATTAACCATCGCATGTTACATGAAAGGGGATTTCCCAGTTGATTTTCCATTCCATTAATCTAACCAAAATAAGATATAAATACCTTTACGGCTAGATCTGCCAAAATATTTCGGATTGAAAGAGCTGTGTAGCCAGCTGCAAAGTCATTGCACGGAAAGCAAAATAGCGGTGCCGTAGCTGGGGTCTGGCCACAATGATGATTGCCAGGGCTTCGCATCCAGGTAGAAAAAGCGTCGTTTGGCTCCCTAAAGTAGTTTTCGGGGCGCGGAATTCTAGTCTTGCCATGGGCGCTAAAGACTTAGCGTCGTTTGGCTCCCTAAAGTAGTTTTAGGGGCGCGGAATTCTGGTCTTGCTATGGGCGCTAAATAGCCTCGTATTTTCAATAACTCTGTAGTCCAGCGACCATACAGCCATGTATGGTCGATGTTTAGGAAATCATTGGTGAAAAAACACCAGAGGCGAAATATTTTCTGCAGTCAATACACATATTTTTCCTGCGCGGCGATCGAACTCGCAACTCACGGCAAGAGTCTAGAAGTGTAGATATGGATAGTGGATTAGTACGCAGATACATACCTACTACATTAACAAGGTACAAAGATCGTTTCTTCTTTACATATACCTACTACGTATCTATGCTCAGCAATTTTCTATAGACAAATAAGGCATAAGATAGACATATACGGTGATTCGATATCTCTAGATTGCTGTGACTGTTTCCTATCTACGAGTATACTATAGTACCTAGCTAGATCTAGTTCTGTGTACCTAGTAGAGGTACACAGAACTAGATCTAGCTCTTTCTTGTCCATGATCCAGACAAACGAGTTTGTTACCCATCCTATACCTACCACAAATAAAGGTAGATAGTGTAGAAAGGTCGAAAGTAAGAACACATTGTAATACATTACCTACTTTAATGTAGTCGCAAAGGCATAAACAGTAAAGAAATTAGTTCCAAATATTTATTTCTACACCGATTCCTTTTTTTACAATTATTTACATAAGTCAAAATTCACTCGGTGATATTCATTTGGTTTAATCAATGTTGTATCCATGTTTCCACAAAGGTTTAATTTCAATTTCAAATAAGTTTTTGCACAGGTTTTTGAACCACTTATAATATTTCACCTTCACGCTTTTTGTACTAATTTATATGACAACTTATTATTGATGTTGATAATTTATTTTTTGTTACAAATATTGTCGAATACCTACAAAGCGTATTGTCCGTGCGCTCTACTCTACCTTTCGAAAACTTCAAAAATTCAATAATAATTAATTATACAATAATTTGCCCAACGATCAAAAATGAATATCAAGGCTTACTTATTTTCTTCAATCGTGGTCGAATCATATAGTTAGGTATAATTAAAATATTCACTCAATGTATAGCAAAATGAACATAATCTACAAAAAGTTTAATTTATACATCGCATATCTAAATTTATAAATGTAAAACCCACCGGTTCGCGCAAATATTAAAAAGAAATAACCAATTAAATTTATCGATTGTCTGCGGCATAGATCTCTGAGGCTATCTACATTAAAAGGAGTCACGTCTCTGTGAGGCGTAAGCTCAAGAATCATGTAGGTAGCTCACGTGTTGACACACAAAACGTAAGCCTGAGGCCTCTAAAACGGCGACGGACCATATTTATCCGGACAAATGTTGTGCTAACACTTGAGCAAGGTGTCGACAACCACTTCGCTGTTTGCAGAATTTGAATCGGCAAGTCACCTCGCCCGCCATTGTCCTCGACTAAAATGCTGTACATCCTAATGACGTGCGCCAGCTATTGTTTACCGCGCCATCTGTGTACACCGAATTCGTAGCGAATGTTTGTATGTACACACAACACGCGTTTGTCGACGCCAAGACGTCACTAATATAGCTGAAAAGTAGTTATTCACATCGCAATTTAAATCCAAATTGTTTTGCATATCGATAACTACAATCTTATCCGTCGGAAGCGGAGCACGCAATAGAAATCATTTATTAGGAGTGGGAAAACGGAAAACTATGCAAGCATATAATTAATTACCTATGTCTCGGGGTGTATTACTTAAAATCTAGGTGAAGATCTCAATGAATACATTCGGAATCAGTCTTCACCTTGTTGTCTTCAGTTCTTGTTGTATTAAAACAAACCAAAATTGAACCATCGATACTTGGCACTAATTGATGTTTGAATTTAGTTTCCGATTGAGTGCATCCCGAAACCACAAAACAGAGGCTAACCGTGTACCGACCACATCTTTATAAGAGGTATACTGCATAATGTAATTAAGGTCACACATCAATCATTCACGTACATTAGATTCGCTGATTCGATGCATGTCAAGTGCGTAGGTATGCATCGATGCACTTACACCGTGTGCGTTGTATTGGTTCAATTTGATTTATGAGAAGTTTATTGAGTCGGCACGTGTATTATGAATGCGTCCTCGTGAACGACCAGTTGCCCACATAATATATTTTCCAAGTCGGCATAAATCAAGTTGTGAACAGGCGCTAGTTTTCTATGCACGTGAATACACAGAGAATTCTGAGACTACTTGATGTTTATTCATAGAACAACGTTGCATAACTTTGAGGTAAGAAATGATACTTCGAAATGGGATGACAATATTATGAATTTAATACACAATAACGCAAAATAAAGTGCATGTTACTTTTTGAATAAGTAAATAATTTCAGCAACTACTATCTATTCTCGTCCATTACATTTGAAAAGGATTTTAATAGTTAATCAAAGGTTTCACCATTACAATAAAACAAATATTGAGAAGTGAAAATAGCAAGTATTTCTCACAAACCGCCTTTACCGCGGCGTGGTTTGTGTGAATGAGGCTAAACAAGGCTGGCCTCCGTTAGAGAAACCGCTTATCGTTTGAGCTGTGCCAAAATCCTATTTACTGCAACCGTCCAATTATTATACACTAACTTTTACTCCTCTATTTACCCGCGGGTCCCTGATAAAGGAATGAGACGTTCCAGGGATAACAAATATACCTAGGTACAGACCTGTGACATTTTTCGGCCTCTTCAACTGTTTCGGTGCGAACAACGACGAACGGTAATTCTGTTTGGACATAAAAAGAGGACAAACAACACTATTGTGTTTAGAATATTAGTTAATTAGAAAGGATTAACAATAGAAATGTAGGTGCAACGATATAGCTCGGACTTATCAGGTAGACTCTAAACAACAATTGAGACGCAGATTCCAGGCTTAGAGTTCTACGAAGACATCAATTGCATTTTATTCTTAATGATCTCTCACATGCGAGACGACACAATGCAGCTTTGCGACCGATTGTGTGGTGGTGTGCATGCAATTTTGTACAAAATGTATTTACTAGAAAATCTAGAAATAGTATGGTAAAGTCGTATAGCATTGTCGAGTCGCATCTGTGTGAGTCTTTACAATACTGGAGTACAACGTGCCTTGTCAATGATATAACAGTTAGAGGCATCAGGTACAACGGTAACAGTTACTTTATCTCCTTATCCCGTAAAGCCAATAAACATAAAGTAAAAGAGGTAGAGACGCCATCCAAAGCCGATAAGAATTTTGTATTTTATATTTATTAACTTTTACAGGTGTTTTGAACTAGTTATATCCCATAAATAGCTTCCATAAGGCCACTTTTCCAAAATCAAAGAATTGTTTGCTTCAAAGCGCTTAAACCTCATCAAGTATGTCCACAATAAGTTTCTATACCTGACCTTATAACTCTAAAAAAAGTACTGACTAGATATAAATAGTAATACCGGTTTAATCTCGGCTAAGCAACTTAGATTTCACGGGCCAAAAACCAGCTTTAGATACACTAATCCACTGATAAAAATACACACATTTGCTAATAGATATTATTTTTATATATTGATTTTGGTTGCACCAGCAATTTACTAACACATACATAATCAGGAATACTTTTAGTTATGTAATTGTCTAGGTAATAAACCCTGTAATCTCATATCTTATCAGATGACTTTCACTTGAGATGCCGATAGAGTCATACATTAAACGCTCTATATATTTATACTTTTCATTATTTGTTCTTCTAATTGTTTAAAATTTAGGGTCAGACCTTTAGTTGGTTTAAAGATTTTGATAGAATCATACTATATTTGGCAAATGGCTCAAACTAATGATAAAACTATTAAATGTCAATGGTAATGAGAAGACACAGACATTTTAGAATAACACGATTATGAATAAGGGAGGAGGTATAAGCTCTAAATAATCTAAAATAAATCCATGATTTATTATAAGAGGCTTAGGTAAACGAATAGAACTAATAATTCTCCAAACTAGTTCATAAAAACCGCTCGTATTTCTCTTGATTAAACAATAGATGTCCGAAAATAGTTATTGCCATAAATAAACACAACGGCCATTTCAGCAAATGCAATCGGTGAACGGCACCTCATAAATAGATTTCACTTTCTATCCTTGGGTTGTCACCTTGGAGCTAATACAATAACTTTTTATAGGGTCCAAAATGGCTGTTTGGATTCCGAGAAGGCAGGGTCTGTCTTTTATTTGTTGTTTAGAAACTCAAATTTCAAAACTAACAGTTACCTTGTCCATCAATGTGAAGTGAGGAATTCCATAGAAAAAGTACGTAACTATGCACTTTAGAGAATTGTCAATCAATTCCATAGTGAGCGTGTTAAAAGTAACAAACTCCTTGTTATTATAAAAAAAAACCTTTTTGTTCCCTTATCATCAGCATCAATACACATATTAAAAATGTAACGGATCGCTGTCTGTACATGGCAAATATATGAGAAAAAATATTATTAGGACCTTTATCAACGCAAATAGCACCCAAAACAATGATTGTTAGAATTTTTGTCTGTTTGTCTGTTTATCTGTTTGCCTGTTTGTCTGTTGTCTGTTGACATGGTGTTAATTTACGACATCCACGCGGACGGAGTCGCGGGCACAGCTAGTTGTCGAATAAAAATAGTAGATAGATTAATTAAGGAAACATATATACCTACATAAAAAAAAACTCAATGTTTTGTTAGACAACAAAGCACTTATTCGATTGTATGAGACAAAATTCTTAATCATCTAATTAAATGTGTTTTGATTGATGATAGCTACGTAACAGCAAATTGGAAACTGTAACTGGAAACTGCTTCGTTAATAGATTTTCAACACATAACAAATACAAAAAATAATTATGAGAAACGAGTTCGTAGCCCAAAACTATAGTTGAGTAAAAGTAGCTAAACTAGCATGTCGACCAACCGTCACTATTCTTAGCATAGCATTTGTAAACGTTTAAGCAGAACCTGATATCGAAATGCCAAACAGTGTGAATGCCATACAATGTGAGTTGGCACTAGGTTTCAAACAGGAACCTATACAAAGTAATGTTAATTAAGTCAGAGTGCTAAAATAAACTTGGATGCTGAGGTCACATAGAAGCTCCGCCCTTTACAAAATGGCGTCTACTCAGAACTTGTCAATTTCATACATTTCGGCGTCTCAAGAAATGTCAGATTGACACTAAAACGGATCGACATGAAGACGGGGCTTGATAAATACTCACTTAAGAGATTGGTTTATTTAATACTGGCTTTACTGCTCACGCACTTAAAGCTCTATTTTATGTAGACTCTCGTATATAACGAGCGATGCCTATAGCATTTTTCACGTAGGAAAACCTCTTCGGGTATTCGATATTTCGAATTATTTATTTATTTTTAATATAAAATAGTTGGTAACTAATACTGCTACCATTAAGACGTTAACACACTAATCGAATGAAACCTATAAAGCTTACGGAGCGGAGTTTTTTCTTTCTGGACAGCCTGCAGTGGAACAGTAGCTCAGATAAAGCTGATTTAATCATGAAGAGATTTGTTCATAAAAAACAGAAAGAGTCATTAAAAATTATCAGCATGGGAATTTGTTAGCCTGCTTGTAATAGTTTTCCTTAGAAACGTTGTGAAATCTTTGTCGTCGTCATACTCTGAAACTAGTTGTACTGTCTGCCTGTACGTACCAGCCGGTTAGTCATGGTAATTGAAATCAGTTTCATTGTAATTTAACGTTAAATGAAATTGATTACAATCACTATTGAATTACTTCGTAGGTACTGAACCTACACACAGCCTTTTTGTATCTATAGTTATACGTAGGTATACAGCATTCAATAAAGAATGTATTGTTGAATTGAAATGTCCGTGTGCATATCATTTTTATCTCAATGTGACCAAGCCGTAAATGTAATTTACATTTACTCATCTGTAGTTGATTTTTTTTTCATTCAATGATTCTGAATGTAATTCGAAACATGGGCGCGTGACGCTCATAAGAATCAAACCAATGGTAGTTGGTCCATTAGGGAATTAGTTCAAATTCAAATATTTTTATTTCACAAAGACCAGATTACAGGCACTTATGAAACGTCAAAGCTAGGTGCACGGTTCCAAAATAGTTGATCTTATGGAAAAGAACCGGCAAGAAACTCCATCGACACTCTTTTTAAAATAAAATTTTATTTACAATCGTAGTTCATCTTCATCATTGCGGAAAATACAAGCATTCAACGACCTATCGAACTTTTCTATAAGTGTAATTCTGACTCCATCGAACATGTGCGGTATATGTTAAAATAAAACTTATTAATGCTATGCAAAACAAATGGAATCAGCACACAGGACCTAAGTTTAGTGTCGTCCTTAGTTCTATTCATACATTTGATAGGACTATTTCTAGAGTGACATGTTTTTAGAGTCACGTGCACAAACATAAAAATTATACACATAAAATTATATATACATAAAATTCGAGATTCTCTTCTGAAATCGAAGTATGCTGTATATGTAATATATGTTAACATATTACAGTACCTAAAATACCATCGAAGTGTGAATTACAAATTTAGGAAAAAAATATGCATTTAAACGTCTATACTTGTTTGTACACGTGACTGTACCTGCGTAATTCTATTTCTGATTTCGAAATCAGCCAAACGAAATGTTTTATTATCTTCATTGATAGGTTTGAAAAAGGGTTTTGCGACCGATAGTATGAACAAACAATACTGATAAACTATCTGTAATGTTATAACGAAACCAAATAAATGTGGTGACGACACTGATACGACGAATAGATATTTTTATTCAGTTTTTTTTTCAAATTAGGTAGTTCCTAACTTTTCTAATGAACAATGAGCGTGCAATCTTGACGGTAGAGCCCTTGTAAAACAAATAACAGATTTTTTATCAAAAATGGGTCTATGTTTGGCCATCAACTCACCTGATGGTAAGCGACGGTATGGCCGAGGATGGCGCATATAGATACAGAAGATATCTATTCATTCTAGCCTTGAATATGTCTAGATTGTACACTCTATTTATTTCATGCTCTATGATAGAGCCATAGCTGTAGGTTGTACCTTTTAATTGTGTGAGAACGGGTAGCTACCGATCAGAATCCTAATAATAATCCTATATATAATTATCTATTTAGTAACACTTGAATTCCGAAATCCCTCCTTATAGCTACGACATAAAAAAATATTGTTCCCCACACAAGGGTGTTTTTTATATGTTTTTCTGTGAGATGTTTTCTGCATGTTTTCCATATTCCAAAGAGGTTTTTAAACGTTTTCGTTGATGACAACCTTTTACTTTTCCTACACACTTAATGACCTATTTACAAACATTTTTTTTAATTCAACATCGTTCTACGTACAAATATTTAACAGACAAGTTTTAACAATTCACTCAAACCTTTACCTTTCTTTGTTCCAGGTAAGAATATGAGATGTATACAAAAACAATGTATGAGGAATTGCAGCCAACTTCAGTGCAGGTACTATGTGCAGTCATTTGTAAAAAGATGTAGGCACACTGTCACATTACGGCATACTGTCTGTATTTCTAGGTTATTGGCCTCTAATCAAAGGACGTATCATGTCTAAACTTAACGAAATTAATACGTTTTTATTTAAATTAAAAAAAAAACTGTTTAGTATTATTTACTTAGGCATATACTTTTTCCGCACTTGACGACGTGCATATACAATATCTAATACCTACTTAAGGTCCTACTTAATATGTTCTAATTTTCCTTTTACCTTATATAAATGAAATCGACCATAACTTAGAAGAAATAATAAATCTTTCTCCACGTGATTGTACTACATGATTCACGTAAATAGTAGTAAATACTACTACGATATAATGATGAACGTAAGCATACGTCGAGTACGTCTTGGCAGCTTTATGAATGAATATAAATAAGCATCTATTGGCTATAAACTATGAATAATGCACAGTTTATGTACCTGCAACAATAAAATGAGACTTTCACTCATTCGATAATTATTCATGATTTCAATGATAAGGTAACAAGCAAGTTAACCTTTATTTAAATAAACCGTGCGGGTTATATTTTTCCTACCCGGTCCACAACATTTCTGTCCTAAAGCCCAATTTATAAAGGTTTTTAATAAATGCTTAACGACGCAAGTGTTTCCATTGAAATTGTTGTAAAATTGACGCCAGTAGTAGGTAGTAATATGATGTGAAGCATATGTGTCACACATATGAAATGGGACATTACCATTGCACTATAAACACACGTAAACACGTGAGATATTCCGAAATGTTACTGTTAAATTGGGTTATGCCGATTCCCCAGGACTCTGAGCTTTGTCATGTATTATTACATATACAGGCAAAAATAACCAAAGTTCATTTAACTTATCCACTGTGGTAATCAAGCAATCGAATTATATCTGGAGAGAGATTCTGTGTGTTTTCTATATCTATACTTACTAATATTATAAAGAGAAAAGATTAGATTTTTTGTTTATTTTTTTTGTAAGGATTTACCTCAAAAACTACTCAACCGTTTTAAAAAAATCTTTCACCAGTAGAAAGTTGCGTTATAACAGAGGCTATATTTTATTTCAGTGATAATGCATTTTAGTCTGAAAATTCACGTGGGCGATGCCGCGAACACATCTTACATATAATTATAGAGGCAAGTAGATTTGCTAATTAGTAAAATCCCGCAAAGATAGGGGTGTATAAGCCTGTCGCAATGTAGGTCTCAAACGGACGGACCCATTATAATGCGGTTTTTTATTCGAAGGATAGGGATGATTCTTAGCTAGGTTGTATGACAGCTGATGAAATGTTAACAGATCTTTTCCTAATCAGTGTAGGAGTCTTACCATACAATGGATAGTATACATCATCGTTTAGCACAGTTTAGTACTGTATATATAGTTTTATATGAGTACGTTCACACATGATAAACCTTCAAATGTCACAAATGAAAACAATAGAAAAACGGTTGTACGGGAATAATGGGTGTACCTAAGATATTAGTTATAATTCTGTGAGGTGTACTAAGTGTACACGATGAAGTATCCGGTACTCTCTGGAGGGTACTCTGGCACCTACACTGCTCAATGACATCATTAAAAATATGACAAAAAAATAAAATGACAGTTTTATAATTTTGTTGATGTAATATTTATTTATTACCGTGGCGATAAAAAAAAATCGTGGCGATTAAATAATAATTACATAATAATTCTGTCCGGGTGGGTTTAAATATGGCTCATTTACTTTATTCATCTCTGATAATTAAATTGAATTAGTTGCCAAGTCTTTTTTATGTTTATACTTTTTTACGATAAGGGGTTGTTTTTGATGTAGTCATAAACAGTTACCGACATATATTTTGTGGTTAGTAAATGAATGATTACTTACCACAAAAGGTATGTATGTTTGCGTTTATGCATTATAACGAAATCCTTAGTGGCCATTCTTAGGGAAAATCACGGGGGAAACAGTTTAGGAAAATTAAAGATTAAATTATCAAAAGGCCATCCCTTTTGATAATTTAATCTTTCATTTCTTAGCTTTATTGTATTTTGAGCACAAGTAAAAAGAGTTACTTCATATAATTAGAGTTCCCTGCCTCTAACGGTATAAACGGAACACGGAGGATCAAAGGAGGAACACGGAGGAGAAAGTTAGTGGAACTAGTCACTTAATATTTAAGTCCATATGAAATAGTTTGTGCGACAATCACGAAACGGCGTGTTTATAGAATCAGGGCTTATTGGTAGAGTTATTTGTTATTTATTGTTATACATGTCGTAAAGTCAAGTGTACGTACAGCTATATACTATGGACATTGGACAGGGCTATGACGTGCAGTAAAAATCAGAGCTAAGATAGGGGTTTAGCTCTATTATAGATCTCATAACATTTTATCAGTGAAAGCATTATGAAGTTGTGAGTCTTGACAACCAACTTCACATGAAATGGTTAATTGCTATCAACCGAAGACAACAAGCCCTAGTTATAAATGAACAATAAAGAACGACATTTATAGTCCTTTTTATGGGTCAATGTTTTCCGCAACGTAACTGACCTCCGCCAATGTCCTTTCAAGGCTAGAAGGCCAGCTGTCTGGGTGGATCAGTCACCCCTATTCATGCACCCCATTGTTCAACAAGAGCATTTATGATTTGCAACGGTACGATTATGTTATTTGTATACATTGCCTATACAAGTTATTGCTTCGTTGGAAATATTGTAAACAGTAATTTTCTGCTATGCCGTAATAACAGTAGAAACTGTTCACAATTACATAAAAATGAAACAGTGAAGCTAGTTATTCATTTATACTGGATAAAAGATCTCTATTTATTTTATATTTCTAGAGATATTAAAACAAGCTCAAGAATTAAAACAGATGGTTTGAGCTGTAAATTGTACAATTACCTATGCATTAATGGCAGTAAGAAGAGAAAGAAATACAGTAAACAACACAAAGCCGCTTTCATACTTAGCTAGGTACTAACATATACATACGAACTGTGAAAAGAATAGTTCATACGTCTGATATTATTATTATCTATATAAGTATAATAATTTAAATAGCAGGTACATAAAGTTCATTATAAAAAGGTTAATATTAGTAATTACTTACGTAAATAATAATTTAAAAGGTATCAATACACCATGGCGAAATAAAAACATTCCATTAATTTTTCGTAAATAAATTTGATACGAATGTTTTTCTCTACTGAAAATTGCATTTTCTTTTAGTAATTCATAGTTATGTCACGTTATTAATATTAAAATTATGGCAAGGCGTTTTATTGAAAATTATTTTGACTAGCAATAAAGCACCTACATATTATATCAATACAATACAGGTATTGACTAAGTATAGAATGGGCAAGTTCATCAAGTGTTTCGAAGAAATGGACGGGCATTACATGAGCACATAAAAATGTTATATGCTTACCTTGCAATAACCGTGTATTTCATATCCCTAATATTTCTTCTATTTAATTAATTATCTTGCACAATACTTCAAGGAGCACGTTCCTCATGTTTTATTTTTCATAACACATCTTTTTCTCCTTCTTCGAGTCTCCTCGTACTGTCATTGTCGGAGGTCTTATCTAAAACAATGGTGGATAGATTTCTTTTGTTCGCAGGCTTACTTCCTGCTAACTTATAAACAGCGATCTATGAAAATGTATAGTTTTCTTGAACAATGCCAACAATGTGTAACGAATGATAAATTTTCTGCGGCGCGGGCGCCTGTTGGTACAAGCACGTGTAATAAATGTTTGTATACGGTTAGCGAAGTAGTCGAGTGATCGGCTGTTACTTGTCGCAAGTTCTATTTCCGCACGGAACAAATATTAGTATGATCTACAGAAATTTGTATCGGGTGTGGCGTGTTACAAACGAGTGTCGTGATTACCCACTATACAAGAGAAATTCTTCCAACAGGGCAAAAGCCTTTTCGCCCCAAATATGTTATTAATTCGATAACCCTTTGGCTCAGCCATGTACAAATACGTACCTACTTCAAAACAATAAAAATCTATTGTGTCTGCTAATTAGCGAGCTAACAGATTACTAGAAGAGTGTTGCCCAGACCCGAAATAAATTGGGATAAGGGCATCATAATGATGTTGTCATTATTTTGACCGTTATAAAAAGAAGAATGCTTTTTAATTTCTTTATGAGCATCTATTTTACATATGAATCTATAAGTACCTAAGTACATATCTACTTAATACTTATTTACTTCAATAACAAAAAAAACATGCCGTTAGTGATATCGCAGACCATAATGTTTTGTACAGAACATTTTGTTTTCGAAATTAATCGGGTCTGATTAAAATCGTTGAATGAGATTGGTTGTGATTAAATAAGAATATTACTTTTCACGCCTTTGTTATATATACGGTACCTACCTATTAAATTACATATTTAATTGGTTTTGCTAGATTCCGTTGTAGTGTAGATGTACTTCTATATCATCAGAAAAAAATGATAATTACTTATAAATACAGGGTACATTTGTGATGTTGGCGTAGATTAGATGGCCAAATCCAAAGGAGACCCGGGCCCGATTTTGATGTAAACTAAAAATGTATCAAATGGAAAAAGAATACGGTCGTGAGCAGGATTCGAACCTGCGCCTCCCGGATAAAAACTCCATTCAATATAATAACTTTAGAGTTCGCTAAGCATGCGTTAATGCTTTTCAAAGGTTTATATTTAAAAATGTATCATTGTATTTTCGAAAAATTAATATTTCTAGAGGAAAAAAATGTGTATAAAAAATACTTACAACCGCGAGTAGGGTTTTTAATGGCTCAGGAATCTGCGATTCGCGGCCTCTGTAAGTCGAATCTATCTTTTTGAGTAATTCCATCTATCATAATTTTTTCAGGTTGAACAAATTCTGTATATAAATCCGAGCAGTTACACTTATAAATAACCAACCAAGTATCTGCAACGTAATTTTTATACGAGCAGGGATCTTATAGTGAATATAAACTAACGTCAATTAATTTTGAGTTTATACATACCTTCATAATTTTGACATCAATTTGCCAAATCGCAATCTTTACCTCATCAATCGCCTAACAGAAGAACTAATCTTGATTTAAAATTCGAATTTAAACGGCTCCATTGTTGCCATTACAAAACACGTTTTTTTTTTCGCAGTAACGTATGGGGACTGATAAGAATTAGCATTCACGTTGATCGCCGCACGTGCCCACAGTCGTTAAGCGATTGCTCTGTAAACATTGCCTACTCTGTTGATGTCTCCATACACGGGACTCAATGAATTTTCAAAATAATAACAGTTGGCTAAGTATGTCATGCAAGTAGGTTTGAAAGCGGGTGCACGACGTTCCCTGGGTCGTGGGAAAAACTCACTTCCTTTATAACAATTCCCCTTGCTTCGAACATTGGTTCCCACCGAAATAAATAAATAATCCATGATTTGTAAGCTTGTTAAAATAAAGTGGTTGGCTGGCTTTATTAACTATCATACTGTGGGTGCTAGATGCCGTAGGTTTAATGCTGAACATGAGCATTTAATTTTGATGGCACACAAGCATAAAGAGGTAGGTACCAAGATATCTTCTTATGTGCTATCCAGATCCTGGTTATTCTATTTAGCATACCTCCTTGATCAAATTTACGATACCAATGCCATGTCGTATAATTGTCCCAGACAACAAAAATATATTTAAATTATTACCTTAATAATTTATGTTTCAACAACACTAGTGAAGGTACTGAATTCAGGAAACAGATTTTTAAATTACCAATTTACCTAATGTTAAATTAATCACAATTGTTAACCAAATTTCTGACTCAAAATAACGTGAGCAGTCATATCCTGTTCGTATAATTATACATGTTTATATACATAATATATTATATACCTACTGTATATGTACATATGTAGCACGGTGTATAATCTCTGCCTCTCGGGTGCTGTCAGTGATCTTATCGCCTGCTGTTTAAAGTACCTACTCTAACGTTTCTAAGAAATTAGGTAGGCACTCAAGTAATCAACGGTCCTTGAAGGTAACATACGTCTGTCTAATTACTAACCGAGACTATAACAACCAAATACATATAAAAAGTTCTGAAAGGAAAATGTTAGTGCCCCGATGTTTACAAATAATATTGTCGCAACCTTGTGATGATATTGAATTCAAAGAACCACTTTAAATTGTTTATTTAAATTTAAACACACTGCTTTTCTATTTAAAATTTATGTCAAATAAATTCAGATTTTCTTTTTGTTTAACAAAATCTGGACATATAACTAATATTTTTTTCTTTGGTACTTACTTACTAATAAATTAGTTCAAGTTAATCTCGTGAAAAAGCTTTTGTCGTTTAGAAACCACTTGTATTTAGAAAGTAATATTGCAAAGTAGCGTCTCATATACTAGAGTATCTACACAACGAAGTCAATCGTTACTGGCCTCAATAACATTATTCTCACTATTGAAGCAGTTACTTGAAAACGGGGACATGATCCTTATCGGTCAATTACTAGGATTAGCACACAAACACGCTAGCACTATAATATAAACATTTATTTTTATCCTTTTCACAGAGCCCGCATCATATTGAATAGCCCCTACGCAAGTAATTACAATAGATGTTTATTTCCCAATGCTTTTGTTGAAGCGAACTATTCAGAATTGGATTGATATTAACGTAGTTTCTGATATCATAGAAACGATACGGAACATTATAAAAAATTTAAATAGAATAATATGTTATTAAAATAACATGACTGTATTGATTGTCTTTATAAAAAGGTGACCCAGTATAGACTCTTGTGGCAGTCCACAGTAGATTTAACAAAAAAAAAAGTTTTTTCTTACATGTTAGAATAACTGTAATTAAAGTTATTTCACTTAGAGAATTCTATTATATTTGTGTTTATCATCAATGGCACTACTTTTTTGTTGCGCCTTAGCCTTCTTAGTACCTAATCTTGATTAGCATAACCATAAAGATAGGTTTCTTATCGATGTATCATTTTACTATATCGATGTATCATTTTACTACAATCATAATAGTAAAATGCGTCTGTGAGTTTCACTTTACTTTGACGTGCAAGTTAAAACTATGTATATCATAGTAATATCTTAGGTTTTCGCGATCACTACACATTATAATAAAACAACTTTTAACCGGATTAATCGCGTGTATTATTGTTTTTTTGTTTTCCTGACGTTTCGAACACTTTGCAGCGTTCGTGGTCGCAGGAGGACTATTATATAAATTAAGATAAACGGTCAGACAGTGCAGGAGGTGTTTTGCGACAGTCCATTGCTGCATATGGTACTATAACTTCGCGTCTAAGACCCATATTGCAATTAAATACCTAATTATGTACTTATATATATATATTTAATTTTTGACACGAAATTACAATACTTAATCGGTTTAATATTGCTAGATATATATGTATATCTATGATCTCTTCTTTGTTTACTGCTTAACAAAATTTTCGTGAGACAAGTAGAATTGAGAATGAAAAGAATGAAGCTTTTGACACTGTTATTTCCAATATAAGAACTTTTATTATTAGTTATAATGTTTGCTTAGATTTATGAATAAATTGTTATTTATCGATAATCTAAAATGGCGTCTGTTTCTTAATAAACTATTAGCTTTACATGACTAGGTAGTATTCCAATTCCAATTTTGGATAATTATGGCTCCATCGGGTTAACGATGATTCTGCCAATGTCAAGGTTGGATAAAACACGTTATAAACATTAACAAAATTTGACCAGTGGGAAAGCCAAGGTACGGTTCACAATAAAAGTTAAGCAATTAGTGTTTTGTTAGTGTTTAGTAATAAAAAAAGAATAAACAATAGAGATTAATAATTATCAGGACTTAGATTAGTGTACCAAGACTAGGTAGTAGATACAGCTACATACTTGATCCTTATTTAAGATGACGCTTGCGTCATAACTAACGTCACCTTCTATGGGTTGTAAATCGAAAATAAACGAGTACTTAAGATAAAGTAATGTTAATTAAGTACCGTTTAAGTCAAATATGACCTTTATGTGACAATTCATTAAAAATATAACCCAATAATAGTAAATTATTCATAATAATGAAAATAACTTCAGATAATTATTGTAGCCTGATGGAATACATGAAAGTGGCACTGAAATGTATTGAATTGTATGATGGTATATATTAGAATAGTTATTTATCTGAATATTCTGATAGTTACTAAGTTAGTGATACTATCGCTTTGGCATGTTAGCTGTTATGATGTTATTTACGATCTTTTAAATAAATAAATAATAACTTTTAGGTAGTTATGTTGTTTTTCTTTTTGATTGTCCACTTTTATTCTGAATGATTTTTAAACGATTCACTATCTGTTCTATTCTAAACTAACATTGCATATTATACAACTTTAGTACCTATCATAAATAACGATTAAGAGGAAGTTAATTATATAAGTATATTGCATGTAGTTAGTTACTGGTAAATCGCACTTTTTATAGATGTACGTCAATACGTTACTGACCTATAAGACTTGTTGCTTACTCATTACGAAAACCCAATGTAAATCTTGGAAGGTTTCTTTCCAATTTTCCTTATTGGTGGTCTTTAATATATTTTGGGATTTTTTCCATCTGGGATTCACGTGGGTCGATTGCTTTCTATTATATTTAACTGCCTCGTTGGTCTAGTGGTCCCAAGGGCAACTGCTGAGCATAAGGTCTCGGGCTTGATTCCCACCTATTACATGGGACTTAATAACAGCATTGGTGAAATGCGGGTGTACGATGGTGTACACCTCTACCTACCCCTTCGGGGAATACAGGCGTGATGCTATGATGCTATGTTATATTGAAGAACAGATGATCGAAGCCGGATTCTATAGTATTGCAAACCAGTGCAATGAAATAGTAACACATTATAATGAATATATAATTTCGACTAAACCGTTTCCATTTCCATTGCTTTTATAACGATTGTAACTTTAGCAACGTGGCAGCTGTAACATATACTGCCTACATTTAGATATACTATTTATTTATAAAAAATATCAAACTAGGCGAAGATAAGTAGGACAGACCTACTAACCTAACCTAGCCCACAATGCTAAGACCGGCGAGCGGTTTCGACTTTACGCCCATCCGTCTTACTGAATCATATTAGTCATAGCTTGTCTACATTCATGTACTAAACTTGTACTAGACTTTATAAAATAATACTGATAAATCTTTCAAACGCATTAACGCATGCGGAGCGAACCATAAATATAGATTTTTTTGGAGAAAAAAAATGTCGTGAACAAAATTCGAACCTGTGCCTCCCGGATAAATATTCCAGGCGCTCTGACCATCTCGACCTCTGCTCACTAGGTACCACAAATTCTACGTCCACATTTTTAATACGTCTTTTGGTGACGTCATTTAGCAATGACGTCACCAAAATAGTTAAAGCTACAGGTGACTGAACCGACACGACTAACTTTGCAGTTAATACAATGTCGTACAGATCCCATTACCTTAACAAATACAGATTAATCTCTCAAATGCATTAACGCACGCGGAACGAACTTTAAAGTTATAAATTACAACATTTTTTGTATTAATATTCTTACCTTTTATAGCTAATATTGCGAATTTACGACTGCTGACTCAGATGTAGATAATAAGAACAATCAAAATATCTTTTATTAGACACTAAATTCATATTCAGTCGGATAAAATCTATGACGAACTCAATAATTATCAAAACCAAAAACTGCTTTTTAATAAACAAACAACACGCGCACGTTATCTGCACGTTTTGCATGAATGCACGAATGAAATGTTGTTGTTTTAAAAACTTTACTGAGAATTAGAAAGTAACGGTAGTTCTTAAACATGCAAAATGTATTCTAAACTAGTGACAAAGACAATTAGTCATACCATAAAGTAGAAAAAGTGTTTGTGAATGAAATCACACAAACAACAATGAAGGCAGTTTTGGAACATTTCAGAGAGATGATATAACTTACTCTCTTCTCCATTATTTTATTCATTAATGATTGAAACATCAATCAAAAACAAATGAACATACATACATAGCATTACGCCTGTATTCCCCGAAGGGTTAGGCAGAGGTATACTCAATTGAGTATACCTCTGTATGTACACCCACATTTCCTAATGCTGTTATTAAGTCCCATGTCATAGGTGGTGAACCTATTGCCATCAACAGGGCACAGTTCCAAACTCCGGGCTGCTACTGAGAATTTTCTAACAGAAAAACTCAATAACACTGCCCGACCCGGGAATCGAACCCGAGACCTCCTGCTCAGCAGTCGCGCTTGGGACCACTAGACAAACGAGGCAGTTGAAGCGAAACAGATGAAGGACAACTAAATATTCCTACATACAATACGTTACCCGCAATTGAGATAAAAGAAGCAAATATACAATGACAAAGATATCACAATTGAGACGAGTATTCCAACATTTTCAACTACTGTAATGGATAAAACATTCTGACCTTCTTAATTTCGTCACGTTCTGCTGTATCTCGTTGTACGTACGTAACTATAATTATAGCAATAATACGTAGCTATATCAATTTAGGCTAACGCGCAAACTTCCGTAACTCTTTGTTTGAAACGTTCTAAACACGTCACAATATTAGTAGCTAGTCTTTTATTGTCGAAATCATTGTTTTAGTTAAGTAATACATTACTAAATACATTATTTGCACTTGCATATTTTGCATCGTTATTACGTAATCTTATATTGTTTGTATCAGCCTGACTATCAATTAATTGTTAATACTTGCTACTTTAGTCCAAAGCTTGCTTTTAGTCCATTATTAACTGATTTTGTTTGCTATGCAAATATTATAGCAAATTATTATTTTTATCAAAGTTGCTATGCTACTGGTTTCATATAACAGTTGCGCAAGTAATTAACAAAAACAATTACTTTATATTTAACAATATAAATATTTAAATCATTTCATCTATCTATGATCATCATTATATGAGCTAACATTACTTTATTATAATATAAGATAAAGATCAGATAACTGATGGAGTTTATCTTATTTTACTTTAAACATCGTAATCTTGACCTATTGGATAAATAATTTTTAACAAAAAAAAGAACCGACTCCAAAAATCTTTCTGTTAAGTAAAATTGCACTAAAAAGTTATAAAATAATTGCATTATTTACTTACTACAATTTATAAAATTTTTTTTTTTTTAATTTTAGAGGATTCTGAATAAATCAATTTATTAGGACAATAATATACAATTATTATTATTTTTGGAGTCGGTGCCAGACAAACTTTAAAAATATTAAGGAAGTTTCCTAAAATTTGCAAAGTATATTTAAAGATACATTAACCTTAATTATTTTTACGATATAGTATTATACCTAATTGAACCTATTTACAAATGAACACAACAACTGCCTAAAGCGAACGTAATACGCTACTTCATGAATGTACTTACACGTTTAGTATCCTTTACTGGCACCGACTCCAAAAATAATAATAGTTGTATATTATTGTCCTAATAAATTGATTTATTCAGAATCCTCTAAAATTAAAAAAATATTTTTTTTATAAATTGTAGTAAGTAAATAATGCAATTATTTTATAACTTTTTAGTGCAATTTTACTTAACAGAAAGATTTTTGGAGTCGGTTCTTTTTTTTGTTAAAAATTATTTTATTTCTTACTTTTTAGTGAATCTTGCGTACCATAACTGATTTATCGGAAGTGAATATGGGTAGACCTACTCAACGCGCTGTTCATATATATCTGTCGCAGATGGATTGTAGAATCTGCTGTTTTACAAAATCTCTAGCTGCTTTACAAAACAATACTGTTTTATAAAACAGCTGAACAACGTTCAGCTGGATTGCCATTGCGATACGTTTAACAAAACTGCTACCCAGCTTTAGACGTAATGCAGAATGACATATCTACAGTGGGATAGGTTTGTTTATTGTATAGGTATATTAAATGGATAGTCACCATTCAAGTAAAAAAGCGATACTGTATTCTGATTTGACTTTCCGTGGCTGGGTCGACGGAGCCCCGCTTAGCGGGGCTCCTATTTTTGTGTCTGTAAGGTTAGAAAAAACCTAAACACGAAGAGGATGACGGGGGCTGTTCGCTCGCTACGCTCGCTCACGGGCCCCCGTCATCCTCTTCGAACCTAACCTGTCCGTGTCGGGATACACGAAACTCCCGAGCTCGCTTCGCTCGCTCATGGATCAATTTAATTTATTTTCTTTCATAATCCCGATATATTGTCGACTATTATAGTGGTTTAGTATTTACGTCATTAAAAATTTTCATATTTTTTTTTGCTTTTGGCAAGTAAAATAAAGTTAGGTTATTATTGTTAGGACACACAGAGCCATAAGCGACAAAATTTCAAACTAAAATCAACAATCTGACAGTTCATTTCACACTGTTTTACATAATCTCTGATCGTTGACCCGCTGCATTGATAAACGCAAAACGTTCATTCAATTCTGCGTGTTATAGTTGAGTAATCATGTAAAACCGCTAAACGTCGTTCAGCTGTTTTTCATAACAGTACTGTTTTGTAAATCAGCTAGCAGTTTTGTAAAACAGCTTATTCTACAATCCATCTGCGACATATCCATATCAAAGTAGGAAATCTAGATCTGAGGCTATTTCAAAAGAGAGTAATAAACTGCGTAAAACAAGATGAAATTAATAAAAAAAGAAAAAACTGACTAGCGTATGTTACTCACGGGACAGTATAAGGAGTCTAACGATACCCCATATATCGAAATCAGTTCAGGTATTTAGAAGTTATGGTGGAATAGGTAAAGAAACTCACAAACATACTTACATACATACATACATAAATACACTCCGTTTTTTGAGCACTCGTGTAATAAGAGATGTTTGAGAATGCGGTCTTACACTAAAAAGTATTAAATAGCAAAAAGAATATGACGGATTTCCGATGCTTATCTTCCGGTTTCATCATCATCATCTGATGATGAAGCTGGAAAACACACACAAAGGTTCATTAGAACTATTCTAGAGACGGTAAACACCACCGGAAAGTCACAAGAATGCAAAATACACCATTTCGTTTACTTCGACGACGTATTATTTTTCAGTTATTTTGATTTAAATACCAAACTACTAAACCAATTTTCATAAAATTTAAATGGGACCAATCTGAAAGTAAATCCTTTCAAATAAAAAAATATTTTTCCAAATCGGTTCATAAATGACGGAGTTCTGAGGTAACAAACATTAAAAAAAAAAAAAAAAAAAAAAAAAAAAAATACAACCGAATTGATAACCTCCTCCTTTTTGGAAGTCGGTTAAAAATACTTTTAATATGCGATCTATTGTAGATAATATGAATGCTTTTGCTTCTACATGCTGCGTCTCTACAACACACCTTACGTATAAACAGATACGTAAGGTGCTAGGTAGCCCCCTGGCAAAATGTAGTTAATATTTTCTAGATCTCAATACTTCTTATTAATTATGTATATGCTGTATCTGCAGGTACATTCATGTAGTATCGTGTGCACCTTTATCACCATGAGCATATGACTGATACAACAAACAAAACGCATGTGTTCAAACAAAGCACATTTCATTGCTACAAATGTTTAATGATTGCACTTTATGTATAACAATCTGTATATATGAAAATTATAGTAACGACTACGGTTAACCGACAAGAGTCATATTTATATTGAAGAACAGTTTCAGACCTTCCTGCAGGTAAATCGTGTCAATGCAACTACTTGTAATCGATCGTAAAATTATCGATATAGATGTTACTAAACACGCAACACTACAAGGATACGGCTTGTTAGGAAATCAGTGTAGAGTTACTTGCAACTTGATATTCTTGAGAAGACACTGTTACGATAATCGAGGCAAAAATGCAGTCTATAAACTAGTAAGATTATTTACTATTCATTGCACATGTACACGCAGCATCTACATAGAATATATAAACGTGGCTATATATTAAATCTTCCAGCTTAATCTTGAATCATTGCCACAAAACAGGATCGTGAGAGGGCAACACGCGATGGCGTGAATCGTACAAAAGATTTTCAATGAACACAATTAAAATTCATAGGCTTCTACGTATGCACATTATATAAGATAACCAGTAACTGAAACAAACTTGTTGCTGTTCGCCCTGTCACCAAGTGGTATATTATTTATTTAAATATATAAACGTGCTGTGACGGAACCGAGTTAAAATCACCTTGACCCCCGACCGATACGATGTGATAAGTCAACGTGAGCATCATACTACCGAATTTGTGCACACTCAGTAGATAACATTATGATAAACGCTATGTAGCGAATATATGACCTTAGCAACAAGAGTAAGACTTCATTTATTAATCCACTCGGTAAAGGACAGTTTCTGAACATACAATTAATACGTGAAGTACCGTTATATTTGAATGCAATATATTAATATTTCAAGTTATATATCGGGCTGACGGCCAGGAAAATGTTAGTATTATTATATTTTTACTTATCTCATATGTTTCCTTGTAATCATGCAATCACAGTTTGGGAAAATCCCTATAAAAGTATTTAGAAGTGACGTTGTGAAGCCAGAGTCCAATCTGTTGATGTTACTGGTTGCAACACGGTTTATGTTACACCGGCCGGGGCCCCACGCGACGCGCTCTCGGATCAAATGTGGGACAAGCGACAAACAACCCATTCCTATTATTAAATTAGAATGAATTATGAAACTTTATTATATCATGTTTATATGTGTATACAAGGGCGTTAGTTTCCAAGTGCATTGTCATGATAAATATCATTATTGTTAAGGAGCCATTTACTGTTTTCCTTATAAGTAAGTGGGAGAATTTCCATTATGTTGAATGTCCTCAATGCTATATATAATGCCTACTTATATTTGTTTATTGTTAACAGTCAGAACGTGAATCAGAATTTACGATGAAAAGCCACTGCAACAGAAAATATGAGTCATTTATGTGGGACTGATACTTACCATAACTTTGATAAATTTAAGATGGATTCTGGACAATTTATATATAGTGTGGGTTTTATGACGTCACTAACATATGTTAATCGCCGCTAACGGTCAGATTTTTTCAAACCCAAAAAATGTCGGTTGCGGTCTCTGTTAGAATTCGTGAATTTGCATTGATGTTTTATTGTTTCTGTATCGCAAATAGCGCACAAATGTATTTTTCTACGCCTGTTAAGTCTCTCACAATTATTTATGACAGTAATTGATCGATGTCAGACTATAAACTGACTGGAAAGGCAAGGCGAACAATAACTGTCAAAGTTACATCTGTTACTAAAAAAAACCTGAAACAGCTTCAGTCATCAAATTTGAAGTCTATACAACTCGATGAGGCCTCTTTCGCATAATGAAGCGGTAATTAACTGAAAGATAATACCTATTATTGTTTCCTTAATAGCAATTGAAAGACCCGCATTTTGAAGTCAGCAGATTGTGCCTGTGTATATGCCATCGACGGAACGGTGTCACGGTCAGACCTTCAGCTAACTCAGAATGTACAGACTGGTACAGACGGACGTATATTTTATTCATATTGCACAAGACGAGGTGAACCGCCATTTTACATGCTACATCTTTCAGGTCATTATTTACATCAATACAATTCCGTGTATTCGTATATGTAACTACGCTAATGATTAACGTTTTCACAAATGGTCGTATAAAATGATAAAACTCAATTGTTTGTCTGACTGAACAATTAAAAATAGGTAGGTAGGTAGATACATAATTAATATTTGTCCAGCTAAAAATAATAATCGTAACGTAACGTCGTCAATTGTCATACAATCGGAGAAAAACTTTGTGAAATACTGCAATATATTACAGTGTATTCTTACTTCGGCCGATTATAAAATTCTATACATTTCAGACAACAGACAGTTAATTATAGTAATTGTAACAATCACGACCGTTTAACACGACACCTACAATTTCGTCATTACAGCTTCTATAAATTGTATAATTCCTCTTCCACTTAATTATCATTATAAATTGTCGTTGAATTTACCCAAAGGCTCCGAGGTCCTAATCGAATGAGAAATGTACGAGAGTGTGTGTCTGTTCCATCTCCCAGTGATCATCTCGGCATGACACGATAATATTAACAAAGGAGTACAGAGTAAAGGAACTCATGTATTAGAAAGACTAGTTGTCCTAGGGACTCTATAATGCAAGTCGCTTCATATACAATACTGTTGCATAGGCACATCATACACTAAAATTTGAATGAAACAGCTGAACAATATTTAATTTGTTTTTTTTTTCTTTCCAGGTACGGATGTGTGCCCTATGAAATCAGTGCTGAGACGCATTGGACAGCAGCTATTCACTGCGCTCAGCACCAAAGGGCTGGCGGTGCTCGTCAACCATGGCATAGCTGACGAGAAGGTAAGCATTATTACCTTATAACATTAATTTTAAAATACCCATAATTGCATAAATGTTAAGCGATGCTATGAGGACTCGTGCTTCTCAGAACTCAACATCTAAAGGTCTAAATATTAAATCCTTCCTTTAAATGAGACCAACGAGATATGTCAATGTACCTATTCTTCTTTGTAAGGGGTAAAAGAGTACAACTAAGTGATTCAAACAGTCAAAAGAATGTTCCATGGCAAACATGCTCATGAAAGTAATTATCACTTAGTATAAAATAACGCTCTTTTTGGTTTCGCCATGGTCAAAATACATGTTTATAGTAACAAGTAAACTAAGAAGGAAGGAAGAAATCATATGATCTATGTATGTATCGTTACGCTGTTTTTCCTCAATGACTAAGCACGGAGCATAGCTTAAAATGGGAACTGATCAAGGTCGGACCGATAGAGTCACTTGCTCGGCAGCTTATGGCAGTACAGCCCTCCACCTCTATCTAATTAATGTACCTAAGTACTTAACCGTAGAGCTATCTACTATTGTAATTAATTTCAACATCAATCCAATTTCTATGACAGTTCAACGCCTTATCTAAATAAATTTCCCAACATCAAAGTCACCTCAATTATTAACTATTTTGAAGTAAGTAGATATTGCATATTATTTTATTATTTTTAAGTTAATTTGGCATTTGAGGAGCGCGTGTCTAAGTTACAGCCGCGCGGATTGATCGGTTGAGGTTAAGCTGCACTTGTCGTGGTCAGTCTATCGACGTGTGATAAATGATATAATGCCGATATAAAGGGAGGGTACAATTTTCAAGAGACTTTGCTGCTTTGGTTATCTTCAGAAATCATCTCACCATCAGCTTTCTACTTTACTTTACATTCAATAAACGATGATATCTCACTTATTAATATTAACGAAATAATATCAATGGTAGGTAGTGTTCGCTGGTAGTTAACAAAATGTCTTGCTGAAGGTTGTTAACTTAATATAACATAGCATATCGTCTATAATCCCCGAAGGGGTAGGCAAAGGTGTACATTATTGCACACCCACATTTTACCGATGCAGTTATCGGTGCTGAGCCTAATTCCATCTACCGGACACAGTTCCATACACTGTCGCTTTCTAACAGAAAAACTCAATAACACTGCCCGACCCTGGAATCGGACCAGGACCTCATGTTCGGCAGTCGCCCTTGCGATCACTATACCAAAGAGGCAGCTTTGTTAAGCTTGCTGGATATTTAACCTGGTACTTTAGACTATAGTAATGACCTATAAAGCAGGCGAATAAAAAAAATTGTAGAGACGATTAACCTGGTTAAGACAGGAGACTTAAGGAGACCAATCTTGAGACACACGAACGCTGTTTATTATGGAATTTAAAAATATCATAACGGTCAATCTTGACAAGATGACATACAAGATTGATCAAGGCTGCTGTGAAGGCCTTTCGCATTATGATTAACATTGAAATATAAGACCAGCGAAAATGTTGACAAACACCTAATAAGGTCATTATGAAGAAATAACAAGCCACACTTTTCTTTCAATCGTTTATTTCAGGGGAAACCATATATTCTTTTTCAAAAATCTTATAAATTATCTATTTTATCGTTATTTTTCAAAATATTGTATAGTAAATTAGCGGTCCTACGGTTCGAGCATGGTTCTTTTTGAAGACACGTTTGCCGATAAAAAAATTTTTTTTTCATAATGTACTGATAAAACGATAAATATCAATATATAAAAACTTTTAACGAGTCGACACGAAAAGTTCCGTGCTCAGACGCCTGCACTGACTATGCACGGCGTCAACCTTAGTAGATAGGGACGACAGAACCCCTGGAGGAGCATCATGTGGTTTTTGGTCGGTACTTAGACCGACACGGTGTCCTTATCAGATTTTCCAAAATCAAAAATATATAATTAAATAAAGACGATTGCATATTAAAATTGCGAAAAATGATCATAAATTACGTGTACGTACATAAATAATTTCCCCTTGAAATGCTTAGTGAAAACCGAAATAAAATATCAATTTAATAATTAGGTACGTAGAAAATTATGCACAGAACGATAGACACGATGAGAGACCCTTTCATAATACAAAAAGAGTAGAGTTAATATGCTTTAGATTTATTTTTTGTATTACCTATGTAGAAAATCGACGTATATCGAATTTTTTATCATGCAATTTAGCAGACGGATCGCCTAATGGTAAGCTATTACCGGCGGCCGGCGTATTATAGACACCCGCAACCCCAGAGGAGTTGCACCCGCAACTCCTCTCCTCAGTCAGCGGCACACAACGCAAGCGTTGTTTCACGCCGGTTTTCTGTGAGGCCGTGGTATCACTCCGATCGAGCCGGCCCATTCGTGCCGAAGCATGGCTTTCCCACGGTGAAAGACCACGACAAAATATTAAAGGACCCAATCCAACCATAGGCGCCGGCAAGATTATTTTCAGGGAGGTGCACCTAAACATTAAAACTTATAATAAAAAAAGATAAGGCAAGATACTGAAGTCATTGACAAGGTGTACACTTCTTTAAAAGGGGGATGCAAGTGCACCCTCTTGCACCTCGGGATCACGACACCCAAGCATCGAACCCCACCAGTTTTAATCATAACTAAACGAAAATTAATAATTTTCCAGCTGAAGGCTGTGTATGGTGACCTGGACAACTTCTGCGCGCTGCCGGAAGGTTGTCAGGCGCAGTATCTTCGCAACCCCGTGAGCAACCATGGTTACGTGAAACCAGGGATGGAACAGTTCGACACCACTAAGAAGGTAATGCGCGTACATTTTGTTGCGGTTTCAAATCTTTCCAATACCTTTCATATTACATATCTTGTTACTGATATGACATGACATAGCATCACACCTGTATTCCCCGAAGGGGTAGGAAGAGGTGTACACAGTTGTACACCCACATTCATCAATGTTGTTATTAAGTCCCATGTAAGGTGGTGAGCCTATTACGATCTGCCGGGCACAATTCCAAACTCCGGGCTGCTACTGAGAATTTTCTAACAGAAAAACTCAATAACACTGCCCGACCTGGGAATCGAACCCGAGACCTCCTGCTCAGCAGTCGCGCTTGGGACCACTAGACCAACGAGGCAGTTACATAATGTAATCTTGGTACTGGTACTACTTACTTATTATCAATTCTGTGGTACTGGAGACAATTTTGTCTTTTATTGCTTTAGTTACAAAGACATAACATACATAGCATCACGCCTGTATTCCCCGAAGGGGTAGGCAGAGATGTACACAATTGTACACCCACATTTCACCAATGCTGTTATTAAGTCCCATGTAGTAGGTGGTGAGCCTATTGCCATCAATCGGGCACAATTCCAAACTCCAGGCTGCTACTGAGAATTTCCTTACAGAAAAACTCAATAACACTTTGCCCGACCCGGGAATCGAACCCGAGACCTCCTGCTCAGCAGTCGCGCTTGAGACCACTAGACCAACGACCATTTTAACTTAATACCTAGATAAATATAATATTTGACTGTTCATATTGGTTTGTTCACTTGTTTTAATTTATGTCGCACCCTTGTCGTAGGTAGGTAAGTATTATGTGTTTCAAAACAAAGGCAACGATCTCGCAACGTATTTTTGTGAAATTATGAATATTATTATATCTGATAAACTGATATATATTCATTTAAATATTTTAATTAGGTATGTATTTCTAGATTCAAATTTCGTTACCAAGAGTAGTCACTAAACATACTACTGCGAATTTCCTGCCAGAAAAACCCAATATTACTGCCTGACACAGGAATCGAACCCAGGATCTAACACTCAGCAGCCGCACTTGCGACCACTAAGCAATAAATAGATACTAACTAATAGTGTGTTCTTATTCTCTAGACTCGAAAATATCTTATGTCATACTACAATTAATTGTCTATCATGACAGCAGCGAAGTAATGCATATTCATGTAGAATATTCTTATAACTTCTGGTGTTACGTGGATTCACGGTAATTTTGCTTAATGACAATGAGAATAGTGTCTATCATTGCATAATGCTCCCCAGGTCATCGATATGAGGAAAAAATATAAGTACAAACAGTCATTCCCCACATGCTATTAACTACCAAGTGCTGCCATCTAGCGGGTAAATAATAATTATTAGCATAACTCGAAAACCTAGACAGACTTTCTCCACACGTATTGTCATTACTTAGCACAATGAACAATGCAAAAAATCTCTCGCACGATAAATGAGGCGTCGTCATCGCGTCATTCGTAGCCTCTTCTAGGCGAGAGACAAAACAAAACACGGCGGATGTCTTTGCAAAAAAATTAAAGCAATAGCAAGTAAATCATTACTTAACTATAGCCTCAGTAAACGTCTGTTCCCTCAAAAATGGGGGATTAATCGTAACAGTGGCACTGCAGATACTGCTTTTACTGCGACAGGATTAAAGACTTAAGGCCAAACTACTATTCATATGTTGTCCCCGTACGTAATGCCACCCAGGACGTAATTCTGGCAGCTTACTGCGAACAGACAAAAGGCAGCATTTTTGGATTCTTCCAAAAAAATTATGTGAATTTGAACTTACATTATGTTATTTCCAAATGTATGTCAAAAAGTGACTGTCTTTTTGAAGACAAGTACTTAACCACAACTTTTGATAATAGTAGATATTAGACCCTCCAAAACCTAACTAACGGATTCTTTTCTTTTTAACCAGGAGCTGCGTCACTCGTTCAACATCACCTCGTTGTCTGCGTCATCGATGCCGGCGCAGGAAGAGGTGCCCGAGTTCACCAAGCATGCCGTCCCACTGGCGCAGGACCTCACTAACCTGTCCCGAGTAGTGTTGCAATCCCTTGCTTATGCCATGGGTAAGATTAATTTACTTAATCCCACCAGTCAATAGATCAGGATTCAGACCTACCAATAGAACCTATCCCAATTACCTTCAAAAACTCTGAAACCATGTTTGGTTAACTTTTATCTACACGATATATCTACTTGAAATCTAAAACGACTGTATCAAAGCTGTTTTTCACGCGGGTCTTGTTGGAATACACTCCGAGTATATTTCTAATACTTTTCAAAATATTGTCCGCACTTGTTTTAATAAAACAAAATATTCTTAACGCCTATTTATAAAGTTTGTTAGAAATCCTTTTTTGGATTTAAATACTACACCAGCACCGCTTTAAAAATTATATTTAAAATAATTCATCTGCAACTCATTGTCGCATTGTAGGTAAAGATTGCGTAATATTAATTTCGCACCACTTATTTTTATTTAATTATGTACATACAGTTAAGGTCAATGGGTACTGATTAGGTAGAGCAAGAATGTAAATATCTGCTAATGATCTCATTTCTAGGTTAATTACAATCATGATCATAATGCAGACGAAAAACAAAGTGCAATATTTGTTTGTAATTTCGCAAGTTTTCGTATAGTCATCTCGATAGGAACCCGATCAGTTCGAGTTGGACTCATCGAAAATAATTTGTTCTAAAAACCTACTGACTTTTAAATGCTCTTCAACATATAACACTATTATTGGTATTTCCAGGCGTGCCACCCACAACATTATTGGCAGGTCACTCGGGCATTCTGCAGGCGGAAGGACGCAACCCATCTACGATGCGACTGCTGTACTACCCGCCCGTGCCGCCCGAGGACGTGGGTCCGTGCTGCCAGAACGACGCCGTACATTACACGCGCTGCGGCGCACACGCTGACTACGGCACCTTCACGCTGTTGGCGCAGGACTCGGAGGGAGGACTCGAGGTAAGATCATAAACTCAACGGATCCCATCTAAAGATTATTAAACTAATTTCATATGTGAGGCTGTCATAAGTATCAAGGGTGCCATTTTGAAATGAACAGAGCTTCTATATTATTTCTGGCCTTAGTTGGCGTAGGTATTGTGGAAGCCAGATATAAATAAAACAACTCTTGTAATAGTCCCAGTCTGCAGCGTCAGCGACAGTGTGTATACATTGCATTCGAAGAAAACCCGTATTATCATGATTTGGGCTGATCTATCAATTCATTACGAAGAAGACAATACAAAGAAAATATCTTCAATTGGACAACGAGTGTTGATTCCGGTTGATGCGACTTTTTCCTGTACCTAATATTATAAAAATTACAGCCATTAGTTATGTCAACATCGTGTTTGCGAGTCATTTAGTAAATATCATTATAACAATTACACAAAAACATGTTTTGAAACCTTGAAATGACGTTTTAAAGTTTCTAATGATCGGTTTTCAGGTGAAATTGAACGGCAGTGACAAGTGGCAGAAAGTGGGACACCTCCCAGGCGCGATTCTCATTCAGGCAGGAGAATTCCTTGCAGCTTGGACTGCTAACCTTCTTCCAGCACTTGTAAGTATAGAACTATGAGATACTCAATTATTAAATTTAAAAAAGAAATAAAATTATTTATTTGCATAAAATGGTTTAACTATTGGAGCCCTGACTCCTGCGCTAGGTACAACACCTGTGTTACAGGAGCCAGTGTCTTCTGCCGCCAATTACATCAGCAAAAAATAAATAATGAATTAACAAGAAAAGTATTAAATTAATATTATTTTTTAAATTGTATGTTTCGAAGAATAAATTGAATCACATAAATACCTAAGTGGTTTGAACAACACATATTTTCTGATTAGGTATAATACATATATTATGTTCCTGCAAATACGTTGTGGTCGACCTGTATCGTGGGAATAGGGAACAACCCTAATTTAATCTTTGTCTACAAAGATGACATCATAGCGATAGCTGTATAAAAGCTATATTTTATCTTTATTTTTTATTAAGAGGTTCATCTAAGGTATAAAAACGTTAGTAAATAGCAATATAACAATATTTGAATTTCCTAAGCTGCACCGTGTAGTGGTGCCGACGGGTACGTACGCACGTGCTCGCGGGCGTCACTGCGTGGCGTTCTTCTGTCACCCCGACAAGGACGCCGTGCTGCCGCCGCTGCCGCTGCGCGCCGTGGCCGCGCCGGCGCCGCCCGTGTTCGTGCCGCACCCGCACCTCACCCTGCAGCACCGTCTTCTCAACGCTGCACATCACCTCCAGAAACGATTCAGGGAAACATACGCGTGACTAGCACACGACGATGGCGACAAGCATGCAGCCTACAAAATGCATCTCGGCCGCCGTCACACCGCACCTTGACTTCTTGAAGCGCTTAGGAGCAATACCTATTGTTTACGACGAAATTATTGATATTACGCACAACGCAGTCATGCCGCACTATTTCTAGTGATAAATCGAGACCTGCGGGGCCCAATTTCCTTTGCGGTTTGGTCCTTGATTAGTTACTTTTTGGTACAAATGAATTAGGTACTTAAAGTCGAAATTGTATTTAAGATTTGACATGGCGTTAAGTTTAAACGAATATAATTGGTCCTTTTATATTGCAAAATTTTCACAAAATCCTGTATGTAACGTATTGCTCTAACTTCAAGTTATACTTATGTTCTTATATCTAATAGGTAGGTATACTGAACGGAAGGAACTATAGAAATTTAGACCAGCTTGCAATAAATATTTGCACGTCTTCAAC
Organism: Xylocampa areola; assembly: GCA_935421205.1. Classification (NCBI taxonomy): domain Eukaryota; kingdom Metazoa; phylum Arthropoda; class Insecta; order Lepidoptera; family Noctuidae; genus Xylocampa; species Xylocampa areola. Next base: position 15,936,533 of record OW285201.1, read on the forward strand.
ATTGCCCAAGACTTATCATGTCTTGAATGTCCTATTATCCTAAGAATAATTGCTACGTGCTATGTGCGCAGTTCTTTTCTATTACTTTTTGTTTTTTGTATATTTTATACATATCTGCTATCATTCAGATTCGTTTACTAAAGACTTATTTTATTCATTCCCGAAAATTTTGCATTTTATCATAAAAATATATTTCGTGTCATTTTAAATATTAGAGATTGTGTTCTATTTAAAGCTTTTCGCCAGATTTTTCTAGCTTATTTTATAAACATTATATTCTTAGCAATTAGCGACGTGAAGTCAAATACTATATAGTATTCTGCTTTACATTCTTATATCCTCTTCGTAATCATGTTCTTGCTATAGCATTTTATAATTAAGTATGAAATATATTGTTTTTCTATTTATTATACACTGTCCATTTTCACGACTACTTATTGCATTTTATTAAGTAAATCGTGTGATAACTTTGTAGCTCAATTTTATATCTGTACTTAAGTATACGATAATATTGTGTTCGAACATCGAAATTATGAAGAAATAATTAAATAATAATTTGAGAATTTGTGATTAGTTTACCAGATGACGATCAGTACTTAAAGACCCAGTTACGTTGATACTTAAATGAGACTTAAATGGATGTATTTTGAGAAGGTATTATTAATGTCATTATAGTTTGTGTGTCCTAATAATAGAATTAAATTAACAGATGCTTAAACGAATCTTACGTCGGTATCCTCGACTTGTGTAATTAAGAGTAACATGTGGGTACAAAAATAATAGTAATATAATAAATGCAAAGACCTACGTTTCAACGATAATATAGATCAGGCAATCTGTTACATAACTATAAACAAACAATGTAAGTAGGGAATAAAAATGTTGATTTGACAATAGTAATAATTTGGTCGACGAAAAATAATTATTAAAGAGATTGTTGTAAAGACGAATTTTGTAGAACCGTACATTACCTCTGTTTATGCAATGTTCCCGTCGGAGTGGCGGTTGACATGAACTACTACATTGAAAAATAGTAAAATAAAAATATTCTGATTAAGATAAATGTTTGTTTCATTTCTTTAATATAACAGATAAATTATTGACTTTGACCGAAGGCTTACCCTGAAAAAGTTTCAATAGCATCACCTCCATTATATTATATACGCCTATATCATCAATGCTGTTATTAAGTCCCTGTGGAGCTGTGCCTACTGCCATTAACCGGGCACAATTCCTAACTACAGGCTGCTACTGAGAATGTCTTACCAAAAACCCAATAACACGAAGGGTTTCGGCAAATACAATTGTATCCGGGAACCCCGGTAAAGGTGCTATAAGTCCAAAAAGGCATCTATGAAGATTTCTATGTAAAAATAAGTATCTTATGTGATGCTGGCTCCAACTCTTACGAGAGATATTGGCAAAGAATTAAAAAATAGTTACTCATGTCTGTATTCAATTAATGTAAACAATGTCATATACATGCCAAAAATCCTCTTGAATTATTTCAGTTAATTATTTGAGCAAGTTAAATAGACTTCAGAAAAATAATTGAAATCACGTTAGATTCTGTTGAAGGATGATATAACTTCTCATAAATTTAATATTATTGAGGAATTGATCTTTAAGTACTCTGGCCGGTCAAATTTATTCACGGATGGATCCAAGAGTAATAGTGGTTCTGGTTCTGCCTATTGTGAAATTTCAAAACATGTTTCGGCTGTGTTTAACGTAAGAACAGGAGCGTCAATTATGACTTTGGAACTCGTCGGAAAACGTCAGGAAAAACAAAAAACCAATAATACACGCGATTAATCCGGTTAAAAGTTGTTTTATTATAAGATAATTTTAATTTTAAGGAGTATTTTGATGAAAGGTGTAAAGGAAAAGGTATATGGTTTAAAACAATTCAGTGGCAGCCACCTCGAATTCCTTGGTTTTATAATTCTAAGTTTAGTAGAGCCTACATTGTTGCAATGTTTAAACTACGTTCTGGACATTAACCCTCAAAAAAAAAAACAAGTAGAAATCTGATTCTCCCAATTGTGATGTGTGTGGCATGTTAGATGACTATCAGCACATTCGTAATGAATGCGTTAAGCACCAGAGAGAACGAGATGAATTAATCCAGCGTATTAAAGTAAATGAACTTGATCAGGGAGTATTTCTGAACCGACATCTGATGCTGCGAGGTTTATAATCAAGAATATGATTTTGCATTCACATTACTTATTTAGTTAGGTTTTTTTTTAAAATTACGCTGGGGCTCTTATATCCTTAGAGACAAATGCCCCTAAACAAATAAAAATTAAAAAAAATGAAGATGTCCACACACACAAAATGGCGCATGATTATTTACGCCAACAGCTCTGATTTGGCATTCGTGATATAGCACAATACACTGGAGGGATTGTCTTTTTGCAGGGATTCTCTTACTTCATCCAAGGATTCCCCCCCCCCCCCTATCATTACTAACACCACATAATAATGTATGGGTAATGGGTCACTTACACGGTCGAAAGAACGACTTCGGTGGGCAGCTGAAAACTTTCAACGACTCAGTGTAAACGCCTACTCACCTGACTCAGTTTGCAACCGAAGTCGACCAAGAATGGCATTGAGCGAAGGCGGCAGTGTCGCCTCTGTGTAAGCAACGCTTCGTCCCACCGACGTCGATGAACTAGTATAAGGGAGCCATTAGTTGACACGTCGGGTTGTATTCTGATGTTCATAGAATCTTGTTGGTACCTACACATCCTAATATAATTATAAAGCACAAAAAAAAAATCTACCTATCTCCGTTATAGACTTTAAAACCATCCAACCGATGTGCCCCAAACCGGTTTCATTAGACAGGCAATAATGAAGATGGTGTTTATACCACTAAAATAAATAAAAGTAAAAAAAACGTAGTAGCACACTCCGGGTATCTGCTATATAAGAACCTATGTCCACCAGCCTCTCACGAGATCGAGTGCTTTAAGTTTGCTATATGTATACTACAAATAATACAGTACATTAGCCAGCGAACAAATCAAATCAAATCATCAATAACTCTAAATAAAACTTGAGGGTCCAGTAAACTGATGAACTATCTGGATTGCGTCCAGGCCTACGCGCTACGGTGCTACGACGCCGTAGTAAGTAGAATATATAAAAAAAAACATAATTTGGGCACTTACATATAATAATAGCTTGCATAGGTCAGTCCCTTAATTAATAATTGGTAAAGAATGAACAATAGATGATGTGTTTCAAAATCGTAGTCATAGACGTAGTAGTAGTAGTACCTACTACAGAATTTACTCAATCTATGGAAACAGTAAATTCTGTAGTCTTGTCTTTGAAGTAAGTTTCTATGGAGAAGCTTACTTCACCAATATGTTTTGGGCTCGCAATTCATACTCTGAACCTGATTTATGGAGTCAAAGAGCAGATTATCCCGTTAAGCGGCTCTCGATTTTTATCGCGCTGTGATAATGTCTAACGGTCCTAACAGATGGCGCTATCTGTTTCAAATTAAAAAAACTCCAACCAAATTACAAGATAAGAATAATTAGTTAATTTGCAGCAATTAAAACACTCGTACTTGCTAACGTACCTTGTCATTCAGTACTTGACAGGGTCATCCAATATTTAGTTTGAGATACTTACATTGAAAACTCCATTCTAATTAGCGATAAGAGGAAATAAAGGAGGAGTTCTCAAGTCGACGCGTATACTTTTTGTCTGAACGAATTATTGTTATTATTTTTAGTCGGAATTCAATAAAATTTATGAGATTATTGTTGTTTATGTTTCACCTTTACTGTCGAAAAGAATATTCGGGAAAACATAAATGCTTGAATACGATACGCCAATTATAAAAAAATAAAAACTGATTGTATAAAATATTGGGTTATCGTAATGACCTCCACCAATGCATAATTATGCATCATCATGATGCCATCATGCAGTACCGGATTAAGCCTAGTAAGCAAGAGTAGCAAACACGCATGGAAGGTGATTTTCTTTCCGAGGTCACCTAAGATTTGCTAATTGTCTATGCGATGCACCTTCTTTATCCAGGGCATGAGATAGTTGAAATGCTTTGCCTGGAGATTAAAGCCTCGATATCACCCTGGATAGTTGCTGGACGTGACTATCACCAAAATCACCTGACGGGCCAGGTAGTTTCTGCCTTGCGGCAGTTTGTGGAACCACAGCGCCTTGGTTTATTAAAGTCCTATTGGTAGATCTTCTTCGAACACAATTTCCACCCTGAGCTCTCCTGCTACAAACACACTTTGCGAGTTATATTTTCGACGAATAAGGCAAAAAGATCAACATAAATCGGGTCCTATAGTCTTCTTCTGCCTTGGGGTTGCTACTCAAAGACTATTGTTGCAGTATTTACTTTGCCCGTAGTGTATATCCACATCAACCGACGATATAAATTAAAAAAGAGTCCAACCCTACATTGGATGGATAATAAAAAAAATAGGGAATTATGGATTGGTCACATGTGAGCCGATTGTGTTGAAACGTATGTTTGTTTAATGATATAACAAAATGGAAACCTGGAGTTAGTCTGATGATGCGGACGAAAGATAATCGAGGGAACTCCTCAACGGTTTACAGCAACTACTTCGTGTTTGGACTTTTTTCATTGGGAATTTCAGACCTATGTTTTGTAGATTATAGCCATAATATTTTTTATTTTTAACGTAAAAAGAGCCGCCTTCAATGGAACGGTGAAAACAATTCATAGACAGTATATCCCAGATTTCGGGGCATGTTAGTTATTTAAGTGTTCCATTGTCTATTTCCAAAGATCTTCATCAGATCCTAATATATCATTAACCTTTCCTAAAAAATATGTATTTAAATAACGATGACCCCATCCAAATCGGAACAGTAGTTTTTGAGAAAATCGCGGACATACGGGTGCAATACAGAACCTCATTTTTTGTAGTAGGTTAAGCAAATAAAATCATTTTCTCCAAATACTGAACGGCCGAAAAAGGAAATTGAAAAGTGTATAATAACTGAGCGTAATTAATTTAGAGTCGGCGGTGTCAAACAAAACAATCAACAATGATTATTAAATTAAAGTTATAATCAAATGCAACATGGAATTGGCGCCAATTCGCTCTTCTAGGTTGCCTTCTGCAGGTTCTTTTTTATGTATTAAACAAAAAATGAAAACCGCCTTCAAAAATCTACTACACTAAAAAGTTTAAAATAATATCAAAATTTGCTTATAATAAAATCATTTTAAAAGAACAATATATAATAATAATCTGTTAATTTTGGAGTCGGTGCCTGTACTGAGAGAGGGTTATTGTTTTCCTCTTGTTAGTCACTTATGTTCGTTGTGCTGTGGTTATGTTACCGGCCTTTGTATCTGGTTGTAAACCCAATATACATCAGGCACCGACTCCAAAATTAACAGATTATTATTATATATTGTTCTTTTAAAATGATTTTATTATAAGCAAATTTTGATATTATTTTAAACTTTTTAGTGTAGTAGATTTTTGAAGGCGGTTTTCATTTTTTGTTTAAAATTAATTTATTTTAGTCTTTTTAGTTTTAAGTGTAATATATATATATATATATTGTATAGGTCATATATAAGTTTGTATACTTCATAAATTAATTAATTTAGTAATTTAATAATATCGGTAGGCTTTCGATAACCGCTAGGACTTAATTACTGCATCGGTGAAATGTTTGTGTACAACATTGGAAACTTCTGCCTACCCCATCGGGCAATACAGGCATGATGCTATGCATGTATTGAGTGGCATGAACTATACATGAACATGCGATTACAGCAATTGAGAGTGATTTGCTGTAATTCATTGAAGAGTTCCATTGTCTAACTTCGAAGGTCTTCATCGGATCTTTACTAAATTTAAATGGGACCACCTCTGGGGACTACTCTTTCAAACAAAGATATCGACGGACATACAAAACAAAACATGGTAGCTACTGTAAAACGTTGAGGAGTTCCCTTGACTGTCCTTCGTCTTCATCATCAGACCCCTAATGACAGTCACAACCCATCTAGGTGTAAAGTTCTCATCAATACAAATTAATCAAGCCCAAACACCAGGTTATTGCTGTAAATCTTTAAAGAGTTCCCTCGACTGTCTTTCAGCTCCATCATCAGATCGACTCCACACCTTCATTAAATAGTAGTGCTTTAAAATACTTAATGAAAAAATTAACAAATGCACTTGTCGCCCCTATAATTTTCGAAGGTTTCCTCGATATCTCGGGGATCCATCATCAGATCCTGGTTTCCTTATCATGGTACCACCGTTGAGATATCTTCTTTCCAACAAAAAAATAATTATCAAAATCGGTTCATAAACGACGAAGTTATCCCCGAACACAAATTAAAAAAAAAAAAAAAAAAAAAAAATATATACGGTCGAATTGAGAAACCTCCTCCTTTTTTGAAGTCGGTTAAAAATGGATGTACGTTTGTACACCAATCGGCCAAGGTCATCGATCTTGGCTTGCATCTGATTTAGTCTACTAGTCTAGCCTCCGTGATACGCCCCTCAGTTTAGCCACCATAATGTGTCTAGCAAAATGATGAATTTTAACATACGTGACAGTAGACGTGTTTTGCTCCAGCAGTCATCTTTACAAATAAATGCTCCTAAAACTTTCTCATGCACCACCCTACAAGTACTGGTCTATATAAAGGGCCTGAATAACACTACCTCGAAGGGTTTACCACACTTTCTGACTGAGTGGTTTTAAGTACAATACTGCCGCTTATTTAATAACGCTTTACGAATATATTTTTGGTGCCTACCGTTCTATGCTCGTCCGACCCAATTTTGCTACCCCAAAATTTGCCGGGGCCCTGGCTGCAAACCAGTATTATGTGTTGCACCCCAACGCATGCAACTTGGCAGCACCGCAAAACTAACAGAAAAATTCACTGATATTGTTATTGAGCTAGTTTTATGCTTGATATATGCATGCCCCTTGATAGAATTTGCTACCGGACCCGTATCGGCTTAATTCGGCACTGCCATCATGCACCCCTATTTTTTTCTATTATATCGAAAACCTTCACCCGACTTCGACTCCAAAAAAAAGGATGAAACTATCACATGAAAGTCTTAATTCGATATGTTACGCCGCATAAATGTTTGTTTTTATCTTGTTAGTACCAACTCTTGATAAAAAAGCATCAGAGTAAGCAGAGGTGTACACAGTCGTACATCCACAATGCTGTTATTAAGTCCATGTAGTGGGTGGTGAGCCTATTGCTATATACCGGGCACAACTCCACACTCCGGAATGGTACTGGGAATTTTCTTACCGAAAATCCCAATAACACTTTGCCCGACCTGGGAATCGAACTCAGGACCTCATGCTCAGCAGTCACTCTTTGGACCACTAGACCAACGAAACAGTCTGAAGTATTTAAAGATGCAGTATCTTTATAATAATTTGAAAGTTGGTCCCAAGTCTGTCCCTTCTGTTTTCAAAATCAGTTCAGTATGTAGTTGGGAAGTAGTTACTTAATATTACATCTGATCTATCAGGTGAATGTAGCGAGGCCAAACTCCCTGGGGGTGCCTTGGAGAAGTATTTTTGTATCGAACAAAATAAATCGTTAATTAAATGCCGGGGTTGTTGGAGCTGATTTGCAAAATATAAAAAAAATTTAATAAGTTTTCTATCATGATCACAAATATTTTAATATAAGTACTTTTATTCCCATACATCTATGAATTAAATATTATTATTACTATATATAAGTAATTTATCACTTAAGTAGATATAATTAAAGGCAGGACAATTATTATTCATTTATTTAATAATGGTACCTACACCAATAGCAGTACATATAAACTATTATAAAACTATACAATAATAATAAAAACTGATATTCATGCCCATTATAGTTACACACAGCATTCACCATTTAAACAATAAATAAAATAAATAATGGCAGAAATGAATTACCATTTCGTTTCTTAACTAACTAGGTATGAAAAACATGATATAATACCTTCTTCCATATTTTAACACGTCTTATGGCGACGTCATTGCAATCAATTCAGTCCCTATACTGGTGACCGAACCGACACGACTAACTTTGCAGTTAATACAATGCCGTAAAGAATGCAATTACCTTAATAATTCAACGAATGAATGATATAATACCCCCAAAGAAAACTCTGTTGGGGGGGAATAGAAACGTAACTTTGTACGTCACATACGTATGTATGACTATTTTAATTTCGCCGCGGCATAATGGAAGCGGCTATTTTAGAGTTTTTATTTTGGCGTGGTTCGCGTGTGGTCGGAGTCGCCATGATCTTTTGGCGGGAAAAGTCATAATGGTTGACGGTGGCAGCCGGTACAGCCGCTGACGTGACCATAACAAACTGATTTTTAACTAAGGTTTATGACGAGGCTGAACGGGTGGACACTTGGACAGTCATGGTGAGTCCTATTTATCCTACAAATTTATTAATTTTAAGTGGTGCAATTTATATAGGGCAGTTTAGGAAAGTTCTCAAGGATGAGCACTATGTCTAAGCAATTAATTCAGCAAGTACTATGTTACTTTATTTTAGTTTTCTTAAAAAAAATAGAAAGCTATAAGTATGCCTTCACTTAACTACTAGAAAACTCGCAGAACATGTCGCTTATTTCTTGTGTGTCATTATTTACTTACATATCAAGCAATTTAACTTAAATTAATTATTATTGCATTTCTTATCGTTATTACATTTATTTTATTTTGTAAGACGCTACTTTACTAATACACTATATTTATACTACGAATCACTCGTAATTAATGAGGAATTAAATGTCACATATTATGACGTAAGTACGTCACTGTTGCAACTCACTTATTTAACTAGGTATGTACACTAACACAAAAATACAAATATTATTAGTAATACCTTAGGTTTGCGCGATCACTACACATTATAATAAAACAACTATTAACCGGATTAATCGCGTGTATTATTGTTTTTTTTTTGTTGTTTTTCCTGACGTTTCGAACACTTTGCAGCGTTCGTGGTCAATCCTCCTGCGACCAAATATTATTTGTAGAATGATAAATATAAATTATTTACTCAGGCATTTATAATTCCTTTAACATTTTTAATGTCCAGCACCTTACTTTTATGTACCGATTTATATCTACTTACCTAGGTTTATGAACCTCCTATTATGTTACTATTTTATTAAAATTTATTAAACGTAGGTACGTAGGTATGTGGTACCTCATACCAACCGCACGTTGCATTTATATTTTCCGAAAAGACGTGTTTTGGTAATTTCCTCACAGAAACCCCAATAGGTATCTACTTTATACCAAATATAGAAGTAACTACTTATATTTGCGACTAGGTACTTACTGCCTGTAAATATCGTGGTTATAGATCGACAAGATTCTTATTATAGGTTTAAATTAGTATTGTATGCAAATAAACACAATATATAGCTGCTTCCACAATACCTTACCATAATATCTGGCTTAAATCCACGTTTGTAACACTACCGAAAAAACCGTCAGGTTTTAAAACTGTTCCTTGGTTCCTTGCCATTATTCAGAACCAATTAGGCCCAAATATGATGATCTGCTCGGAGAGACTCAATATGGATTTCGTACGGGTGTGGGCACTCATGAAGCTCATTTTGCTTTGAATGTTCTTGTCCTAAAATGCAAAGATATGCAGGTTGACATTTACATGTGTTGCATTGACTATAATAGCTTTTGACCGTGTTAAACAGGAGGTACTTATGAAACAGCTAGTGGATTATTCAGAACCTATACTTGAATCAGAGAGCCACTGCTAGAGTGGAACGCGATGAAACCGAGAAGATTGCAATATGCCGTGGTATACGACAAAGGTATATTCTATCTCCACTCCTGTTCAATGTGTACTCGGAAGCGGTTATAACTGAAAAGACGCGTCGGAAGACGGAAAATATCGTGGCTGAGGAATATTAGGGAGTGGACAGGAGTTACCAACGATGAAGACCTCTTCCGCTTGGCAAAGGATAGAGCGGGTTTTGCAAAGCTGACGGCCGTCCTCCAGTAGTGGAGTGGCACCAAAACAAGAAGAAGATGCAATTACCTGTGCACCGCCCGCAAATATATGGAATAATTAAAATAAAAGCCCTTATATTACAATATTTACCCATATTGGCAGCGAATATAAATACTCGCTGAAAATAAATGCATCACGAATGAACAATAAAAATGCCTTTCTGTTGGATTTTGTACCGGAATGGATATCTAAGCCACCTTTGTAAATTTTATTTTACGTTATAACGGTATTTTGTTACGGTACGGGTAACAAAATACCGTTATAACGTAAAATAAAATTTATCACGTACAGACAGCGTGATTAGATTGCAAAATGATAATGACGGCCCAGACTATGGATCAGGTCTTATCTGTTATCAGTACTATCGCCCGCCATCAACCACTACCGAGATTGGTGTCTGGCTTATTTAGACGACACATGAAATAATCCACCTGCCATAAGCAACCCACGCTATCAAACAACGCCTAGCGAAAGGTGCGATAGCGCACAATAATCACTTTAAGGTACTTTGTACTGTGTAAGTCACTTTTCATATTTCGAATTAATAATATCGGTAGTACCGGATAATTCGTGTTAGAATTACACAAGCAATACGGATAACGGCAATTTCATGTATTAATAATTTTGAACATAATTTAATCAAAACCTAAAGTATTGGGAAAATTCGATTTACTGTTTCGAACTGAACACGGAACAAGTTGAAAATCGTCGCGCAAAAAACTTAATGCGGCTCTTCAAGTAATTTTGATTAATTTTATAGGAAAGCAAAAATACAGAACATGTATGGTATCTGAAAACTTGTTAGGTACGGCCACAATTTGAATACTAACCTTTGAAAGCGCAAATCGTCGACATGAGCACATTTGTTATATAGACGTACGACTAAATGGCATTGGGTTGTTTTCGTTCAATGTACAATATATACACTGTACTAGTATCTACTTACATAAGGTAACACAAAAAATATTCTAAGTTTTCTATCTTCTCAAGTTCTTACGTCTGTTATGACCAAGGCAAACTCTAGACGAGTAAACTCCACCTTGTAAATGATAAATCCATTCGATAAACTCTACAATTTTAAAAATTAAAAAATAACAAACGTATTAAATTTAAACTATTAGCTGTTTATAAAATTGTAATGCTGATGAAATACATTAAGCTGAATGTATGTTCGTGGCCGGGTGTGATAACGGTTAGCCGGTGCAAACCAGTGGTGGCGGCCTGTCCGCCTGCCCCCGACGGACTTTGCGATACGGAGAAGTAAACACGTCTAGTTTGACGACACGTGAACATACACTAATATATGGCTACTACGCTAATAGAACATAATCGAATCTCTGTTATTTGCCCATAAAAACTTCTAGACGTGCACAATTGTCTCCAACACGTGAGTGGTTTCTTTGCTAATCACATTGCATTACACGGAGTGGATTTTGGATTTATACATTCGGCGTTTAAATGAATTCTGCAAACAGATTTCCAAAAATTTTGTGTCATTGACATTATTTCCAAAGTCAGCGCTGAATTCGTACAAGCCAAAAATGTTCGATACATGAATTGCTATGCTGATATGCTGGTGCACCCATGCGAGAGTAGAGGAAAAGAATATCTAGCATAGATAACTCGAAAACTAGGCAGACTCTCGTGTGATCAGAACATCGATATGAGAAAACAAATAAAACAAAAACTAGGCAGACTCTCGCAAACAAATATGGATTAAAAGCTTAATTAAATTGAAAGCATCTTCGTACCTAAGTGTATTCCAAATATGTCATCCCTAATTTATGTGAGTTATATTATTCATCATCATCATAAGCCTATGGCAGTCCACTGCTGGTCAAGTGCAACACCACTATGCTCGGTATTCGGTTATATTTTTCCCTGGGCCAAATTTGAGATTTCGGGGATAAATGAGTTAATTGCAAAACGAATTTTAAAGGCTATTGCAAATAGTTCATGAAAATTATTATATGATTCAAATATTATTTGAATGAGCAATAACACATATATTCGATAGCATGCAATTTTTTAAGTCCATCATAAACTTAGCTAGTACCTATTGAGACTGAGTTAGTGTTGAAGACGACAGCGGTGATAAGCGAACCGGCTGAAACCAGCGCATGCGCCGCGCGCCGGCCGCAGGGGGCCGAGCGGGCTCACACACGCCCAACATGAGCGTGTAAACACTTATTGAGTACACACACACACAAGCACAAGGCACCACTGATAACATTATCACTCGTTTGAACAAGTATTCAATGACGCGCAATTTTGCAGTATATTTACTTACCCATGTATACACAGAGAGTTAGGTGCTTTGTCACGTTGCTCATTGTAACATGATTCCGCCATCTCTGGATAACAAATAATACAGGCAGGCCCCACTCGAAAATGTTAAGAATTTAACACAAAGTTATACCCAGAATTCGTACCTATATCGATTTTAGGTTGCTAGCAAGACATTCCCGTAGGATACCCCTGCCTACACTGAAATTTCGAGCGTCACGAAAAGCTGTAAAATATATTTTATTAAAATTAGTTTCAAGTCTTTTGGACATACATATTTTTAGACAAGTTTTAAGATTGTGTCAGTAGTTACCACTTACCACAACTACTTAGCAATAGCATGCATAACATTCGCCTTGGTTCCGTATGTAAATTACCAATGCAAAAATATTTTTATGCGTAAGTTACGTTCAAAACTTCCAATAACGAATCAGTGTTCGGGGTATGGCGTCGGTAACATGTCCCTATTGTTATCATAATCAGCGATCAGGTTCGCAAGTCCAGCAGACTCACGTGATAAGATAAGCTTGCACGGTGTACCCAGTATCACCGACATCTCAACTTGTTACAAAGTGCCGTGTTACGACGTAGATACGTCTAGCTAGGCCATCGGAAAATTTGATCTATGTACTTAGATAAGTACATACATCAAATTTTCCGATGGCCTAGCTGATATAACATCCTTATCAGAAGCGTTAGATTTGTCTAGCGGATTTAAATTGGAGTATAGTCAGATCCCTGAAAGTCTAAGGACATTTAAGTGCTTTAAAAAAATAAACCTTATAAACATTTTTTAATAACACATATAAGTATGTCACTTAAACCAAATAACCACTCAATCGTCGATATACCTACTTAATTATGCAGTCGTTCCAAGCAAAATACTTGTGTTGCGCTGCATACGGTTAGCCTGAAAGCCGACCCCAATTTAGTTAGGAAAAAGCTTGGCAGAGTAAAATATCCTTCAATTAGTTTATTAACAAAGTAGGTCTAGGTAGGTAGGTAGCTCTTGCGATATTCGCCGAACTTTGAGCCAGATTACGACGCCATTTAGTTTTCGTGTCATATTTATTAAACATACATACATAGGTATGTATGTATGTTTGTCATGTAAGTACTTTCCCGAAAAACTAAAAGTCAAGCTAATAGTTTTCAGTTATCCAGTTTCACCTAAAACGTTCTCCCAGCTGGGAATCTAACCCATATCCTCACACAGGCCACGATAACAACCACTAGTCTAGGAAAACAGGTTTAATCTTGAAACTAAATAGGTATCTATGTAAGAAGGTATCTCTTGTATTTTCTAGAGTCAATTAATCAATACCAATGAGTAATGGCTAAAGAGTCGATACTCACACAAACGTAGGTACTTGTTCTGTTCGCTGCGTGAAAAGATAAAATAATACAGTCCGAAACAGTTAATAACATCGGGCAGTATTATGTAAATGACGCGAATGTACCTAAATGGTACATAAATGCTATATAATGCATCAGTCTTCGTACTTGAGATGAACCACTTACCTAAGAACGCTTTAATAGAGAGCCTTGTAATCTGTTAATATTTGTTATATATTAGGTATTCTGGTTAAGTCCGAATTTATTTTCGCAATAGCATGAAACATTATTTAAAAAGTTAATATTTTTCTTTCTGAAATCAATCTCCCTCCAGTGAATACTTGAAAGCACATAAACGCTTTGTTCTTGAAAGTACTGTGCTGAAGGCGATTAGTAATGAGTTCGTCAATAAGAACCAGTAAGAGGTCGCTTCACACCGACACCGCGATATCAGTCACCTATTGAACCGCGGCCTATCGGACCGGTAATAACTGGACAGCGGCCGCGGCAGGCGGCTTGTGATAACGCTTCGCATACACACGACGCTACGTGAGTTCGATGATACAACATAGTCATGCAAAACTCACCCTTATTGCAAAAAAACTTTTCGAACTAAAATGTTTCAAAATCTCCTTAATATAAAAGGAAAACGTAGAATTATATAATACTCAGTCTGGTGGGAAATTACGAAAAATGTATGGAGGTACATGTTCGCGGGGGACTCAGCCTCTTATCAGTGTGTTGTCACTCGTAGACGTTTTATAAGTAGGCGACGCGAGCGCCCGCCATCATTGTCCGTAGCGACCGCGCGGTGACCACAACCAGTTTTTTTTTTGTTGTATTATTCTTAGTGAACAAGTGTTACGATGTTAGTGTTTCCGGCATGGAGGTCGGATTTACCCCGCGATGGGTGCAGGGTACCCCGTTGGATGCCTGCAGAGAGGTTCGCACCTTATTTTGCGAGACCTGTAGCTCTGCCGCCACTTCCACCTCAGGTCCGCATAATTTTATTTAAAAAAATTGGTAGACAAAATAAATGACTGCAAATATTACTTACCCAGTTTTGCCAACAATAATTTACGGTGTAATTATTTTTTCTCATAGATAATTTGGCGGTTTCTAAATCCATAGGTATGAATATAAATGTTATTGTTTTTAATAATATATTTTTTTACAGCTGGAAGACGACGATTCGTCCGGTAGTTCATCTCCCGAGCGGAACTGCGACACAGTTGAGAGCGTTGAGGGTGTATGTATGTGGCAGGGATGCGGCACACACTTCCCGAGCGTTGCGCGACTCTCCGCACATGTGGCGCGAACTCATGCGCTCGCGCATAGAGATGGACTCTTCTACTGCGGTTGGAAGGGATGCGCAAGACCACAACGAGGCTTTAATGCACGGTAAGTTTCTTAAACTGTCAAAATGTAATTATAGGGTACGCTCTTTATGTGTGTAATTTTACTACAAATAATGAAAAATCTGCGAAACTTATCTCGCGACTTTGTTCTTATTATTTTTCTTTCTCAACAGATACAAAATGCTGGTGCACGTACGAACACATACAAATGAACGTCCACACACCTGCAATCAGTGCAATAAGAGTTTCTCCAGAGCAGAAAACTTGAAAATTCATCTCAGATCACATTCTGGAGAGAAGCCTTATGTTTGTCCATATGAGGTAAATAAATATATATATTTAAACACGTACCATTTCTTCATAATAAATCAAAAACTTTTGAAGTAGAGCTCTTAACAGTGTTTAAATTTATTTTTCTCCTTACCAGGGTTGCGGCAAAGCGTATTCAAACTCAAGTGACAGATTCAAGCACACCCGAACACACGCGGTGGAGAAGCCCTACTGCTGCAAGGTCCCCGGCTGCAACAAACGTTACACAGACCCCTCCAGTTTGAGGAAACACGTCAAAACCTACAAGCATTACACCACAGAGCAGATCGCAAGGCGAGAATCCTCAGACGAAGTAAACAGTCCCGACACGTTCTCTGCATCAATGGAAAATAGCTCTTCGTACACAGTGATAGAGCCCACCTCACCGATACACGCGAGTAGAGCGTACAACCCGCCCGTCACCTCTCTGTCACCATTGCGGACATACGCACCCATGTTATCAGAAACTGCCGTCCCTACAACAATATCCTACGCACCCATGGTTGACCGAGTTACTTACATAAGGCCGCTTGAACCTATGTACCCAGTAAGAATTCCAACTAATGAAATGTCATACTTGGAATATACGCAAATGTATGAGCATGCGTACAGAAACTATTACTCTGGTACACTCAGCTACCCAACATTGAGGACAAGTATTAATGAAAAAGTGTTCACGTATGACGATCAACCTCGATTAGATGAAGTTTCACTTAAGAACGTGGATGAGAGACCACAGTTATACCGTTCAATGGACGAGGAGATGCCTTTGAACCTCATATGCGCAAAGCGCCGAGAATACAAACCCATTGAACAACTAGTCAGACGCACAGACTTACCTTTAGACTTAAGTACTAAGAGTTAATATTTATTCAATAATAAACTTTATAAACAACAACTTTTTTGTATTCATTGCTTTCCATAGACAATTTTCGTTTTTGCAAAAGTACAATGTGTAAAATAAATGTTTGCATATGTTTGGTATTGTTCATCATATTCAGCACATACTTATCACTGAGCAAACCTTGTACGTGACGAGACATACATGCGGATTACTTCCCTTATCTAATGACAAAATAAAACTCATGCATTGAATCTCAATGGAACTGTATAAACAATGGAATATTTTCGTCAACCGGTAAAATCTGGTGACTGTTAATTAACAGATAACTTTGATTAGGGTGTCAATAATATTTATACAAAATAATCTTCAATCACCTTTATTCAACACATTCGCATAAACATACAATTGATGCAATTAACATTAGGGGTAAAAAATTATAACTTTGAATAATATATTTTAGAAAAAACATTATTATTACTGAAAAGTTTAGTTTTATTGCGGTATACATTTTTATATAATACATTTTGGGGAAAATTATCTGTGGCGTACAATATGAAAAATAAACTAAATGTCCTTATTAAACTTGATGTCGAAATTAACAAGGAATACTTATAAAGATAATGTATCAAAAAGTGTTGTAATGTACTAAGCCCTTACGAGGCGGGACATGCCTTCGGCAATGGTCCCGAGAGCCGCGAGGTCCTTGCGCGCTGTATCCAACAAGTGCGCCATGCCCTTTTGCTGCAGCGATAGGAACTGCTTCACATCTTCTTGCGCACCTATACATAAATGAAAATAACGCAATTTTAGTTAGCACGAGATAGAAAGCAATGACTTGATCATGAGCTACATCAATCAGTGGAAAGAAGGCCGACGAAGAAAATTTTAGTTATTTTAAAAATTTGCTTTTACTTATAGTTGATTAGTATTTTTCTAGGAACCACTAGTTATCCTATTAATTATTCATCTCTGTGAGTATCGACTAGGTTACTTAACTTAACTATAACTTGTAAGGAATGCACCACCTTATCAGACAAATAGGCGTACTAAGGAGCAACGTAATTATGTCAATCGGAAGGGAAGAATTCCAATACTCACTCCTTACATCATAATAAGTATGATTTATTTACTAGGTACGAGAATTTCGTTCCTTTGATTACATTATTAGTATTAACAGCCCCCCTAGTGTGGCCAGTAGTTAACTGGAATAAAAGAAAGATCAAGAAATGTTGATAATCTTACCAGGATCCAAATGATAACGTTCATGCGACGCGCCTGCACTTGCGCTGCGTTGGAGTCGCACCGCACATAACAGCTCGTTCAAGCGGCCCTAAACAAAAAGTTAAATAAGACATGAACGTGGTTCGCATAATTTATTATGCATACTTCTTATTGACAGGTAGAGAAGAACACACTTTAGGATCTTTTAACCCATAAAAGAGCTTAGTTTTCTAAGAAGTAACTGTCCTTAGAAAATAATACAATAGTAATAGGTTTTATTTGTCCGAAACATTGTAATATTAAAGGTAACTTATAATAAGTGAGATCTACATGTTTCGCCATGAACTGGCATAAAACTAAGTTCTTCTATAGATTAAACAAGTAGAAAAAGATTTTCTGTTTTATTAAATAATTTATGAATATGTTCGGATCACAGTTATTGATGGTGTTATACCAAGTGACATAAACTCATTAGTACTAAACTAAGAGCGGATTTCTTATGCACGCAGGTACTTGTTGCTAGCAACGACCCTGTCATGTGCTACACGTTATTTCTAAATTCCGATAAGATTGTTTATCATATCAATATAACGCAAATAATACTTTAATCTCGAACTGAACTGGCACAAATCTAACTTCTAAGCACATAAGCGACTGACAGATCCCTAGTATCACTTATATCAGTTTCTGAGTACCTCATGCATGATTTATATTAAAAAAAGATTCGCAATGCGTGATAGTGATGTGATACTAGCTAACGTATTGGATGATACGTCCTTGTAAGCTTAATGCTTAATTAGTTTGAGTACGTGAAATAAAACTTCACACCGCGAGTTTTAATGCAATGATGTAATGAAGCCATGCCGTGAAGCGACCTAGTCGTGTTTCGGGGTTTAGTCCGGTGCAACCGTTGTGGGAGACGGGTCTGGGCGGTTGCATCAAGTCTCCAACTATCGTTCTCCCGAAATCTATCCACTCTACTTTAAGTGAATCGATTTCTTCTGAATCTACGTGCTGCATTATCGTCTTCCACACTGTCGCTTTCCATGACGCGAGTTAGTAGCCAACCGTAGATCCATTTTTGATAAAAAAAAATGTATTAAATACTCTTTTAAATCAAATTAGTAATATATATATATATATTATTCTAAACTAAAATTATCTTCTTAAATTATGAATAAATATCTCCGAGGGAAGTTTTCATGCAAAGCTTTTTTGGTTAAGGGTTTGCTAATACTGCTTTATAAGCAATATTTAAACTTCTTTTTTTTTCTAAGGACAAAGTCACTTCGATGTGTAAATATTATATTCTTTACTAAAGAACATATATCTGAATAGGTATACAAAATGATAAATGAATATTAATTGTTTTGTCAGCATCATTGAACAAATATTTATAGATTATTATCAGTTTCAATGTATTATACTCTACGATGATAAAGTTTTTACAAGGGCAATGATTTGTAGAGTCTGCGTTGAACAGACGTTGAATTCATTTTACTTTTTCATCTAGAAAAGTAAATCATAACGTATTATTGTTACGAGGACTACCAGAACTAGATAAAGCAATTAATGTTATAAAAAGGCATACGTTTTAAGGTGCCAATTGGATCTGTAAAGGCTATGAAAACTCTCAAATATATTGCATTAAAATCTATTTGACTGCCTCGTTGGTTTAGTGGTCGCAAGCGCGGCTGCTGAGCGTGAGGTCCTGGGTTCGATTCCCAGGTCGGGCAGTGTTATTGGGTTTTCCCATTAGGAAATTCTCAGTAGCAGCCCGGAGTCAGGAAGATGGTGGTGTGACACCCCCGTGCTTTGGAGAGCACGTACAACCATCGATCCTGCGCCTGATCTCTCTCCGGTCGTGTCAGATTGCCGTCCCATCGGAGTATGAGAGTGAAGGAAGAGGGACCTGTGTTTGCGCATACACTTGAGCACTGTAATATCTCCTGCGTACTTGGCTAATCTCCATGGAGATAGGCCGCCGTGACCGAAATACGGTCGGTGTATTTATAAAATTTATTTAAAGCAAATTCATTTTATGTGATCTATGAAGGTTGTATCCTCTGTAGGTTTTCGTAGGAATCCATAATAAGTATCGCATGCTTTTTTTTTTGTTCTTAATTACACAATATTTATTTGTCATACAACGAAATCTTCAGACACTTTCTTTATTTACCATGTCGTTTAAATGGCGTTTTAACATGTCTGGACTATCTATAAATAATATTCTTATTTTCTAGAACTAGTTTTCATACAAAACTAAGACACGTTAAATAAAAACAGTGATGTGCAGACTGAGGACTGTACTGTGTGACTGAAGCAATGGACTAAGATAAAGAACTAGATTGGAATAAGTTCTATTACAGACCAACATTTCACCGATGCCTAAGTCCTAGGCAATAGGTGGTGACCAATCGAAGTAAAGCAAATATGGTAATATAATAGAAAGCCTCAAAAGGTTTGAGACACGTGATTACAATGCTTATGACGTGGAAATATCAAAGGTATAATCTACTAATCATACTGATAATCATTAGGTATTTTTTTTTATTTAGAGGGTTCTAAACCTCCTATCGCGCTACGTACCTAATGGAAACGATTCTATTATTTGTCTAATCTAATAGATATGAATACATCTGACATCACAGATACTATAACATAATACCTATATCTTGGTCCCACTCGGTTCCTGCATGACAATATAACCAAACCTTATTTTCGTTCAAAAGTTTATTCAAATCCAAACCAGTATTTACTGGCACAATTTTATTTTTCATAATTTATTATTATACCTATTCTTAAACAGTGAAAGATAAGAGATTCATTTAATTTAGCACACATATTCTCAAAGTACACTGAGTTATTTTCACTATATTATAATTATTACCACATTTTGTTTTACTGTATTGTTTTATTTTTATTTTTATTGATGACAAAAATCTATTCAAATGTAAAATGTTTTGAGTATTTTAACACTGAAATCATAAATGTATGTTATGGAATCAAGTCATTGTTGTTCTTCGTTGGTGTTAATAATTATTAGTTTATCAACATCATCGTAATGCCGATATATCTCCTCGTGTAATAACACTGTCTGGTGTCTGGAGATAACGCGATAGTAAACTGATAAGCGGACACGCATCGACCGAATGTTCCGAGACATTTCGGCAGACAAGGTCGTAAAGTACTAAAATTAACGCTTCATTGCTGATAAGCCTACAGTCTGATCCCATGTGATAACTTACACGTACCTGCTGCGTATCATACGCATGGATCCAAAATAGATATGTAGGTAGTCACGGACAATATTTTTGGCGGGGAACACCCGATGGTTCCGGACCCTATTTATTTTATTGATTGAGATTGGAGAGGTATTTAACTTTTACAACTATCCTATCAGCGCACCTATTGGCTACCTCGGTTACCATCGAAATTATGGTCACTTTGAAGTATATTACGTCGTATGTTTTATAATGTGTTTGCTCTTCATAGATAAGCTATAACATACTCGTACAACACAATGTACTACAGATTCACATGATGTTCTACAGAGATCACTACACAGTGACAATTATGTTGATGAAAACTGAGCAAGTCAATACGCCTACAGATGATACTAAACGGTGGTATAAACTACACTAGATTTCATAATAAATTATAAATTTCACTTATTTAAACCTACAAAAAGTTGAGAAATTCAGCTGACTTTACCACCCTAAAGACATTGTATTACACACTGTGTCAGTCAATTCTTACGTATTGTGTTTCCGTATGGGGTGGAGCGCACAAGACCCAGCTTATCTACTTGGAACGTGCACAAAGAGCCGTCTTGAAAGTAATGGCGTTTAAACCTTTTATATATCCTACAGTTACTCTGTTTGAGGACTGTAGCGTTCAGGCATGTAGGCTTCAGCGGTGAGACAGCTTTTTGTGCTCCATATAATTATGCGTAAGCATTCCTCGCTACCATTTGTTGCAAATGTTGGTGGGAAACGTCGATCTTATAAGGTTTGTCCAACCCAAAGCTGTAGAACAGCGCTAGCCCAGCGGCATTATTATACAATTGGGAGGCATCTATATAATAAAGCAAATCAGTTTTGTGATACCTTTCACTGACACTTGACACTGTAAACAAAAAGTTATTGAGTGGCTGCAGGCTAAAACTTATAATGAGACGGAAAATCTTATTAAAATATATAGTATTTAATTAAATATTTATGTATACTTTCCTTCATCAAACAAACACTTATTAATTAGTAATTTAATGAATGTAGGTATTCATGAGAATACTAATGATTTTTAAGTGTTTATGTTCAAAGTTATGGCCAATAAGAATTTATTTATTTATTATTTTATTTATTTATCCATCTGCCTTAAACTGCTTATAATCCTGGATATATAAGTACCTAGAGCCAGCGCACACATGTCTAATGTGCGCCGATCGGTCCGGCGCGCGCCTCCGATGATATTTCACACCTATTTAACGCCGCCGATCATAGCGACGGCGTTAAATCGGCGCGAATATTTCAGACATATATGCCTTTCGCGCGCGAGTTTATCGGTGTCTATTATAAATAAGTAATTGTCTCGAGTCGGAAAGTTTCACTCTGGCAACTAGTTAATAGAAGGCCAAAAATCGGAAGAACTATTAAGGATCAGATTCAGAAAATATTAATAGAATATGGACTAGTGGAAAAGCAAAAGGGCATGATATTAATATATTAACAGGAATGAACGCGCAATTCTTCTTAGCGAAGGTATCGATGGCAATTTAAATTGTCTCAGCCCAAAACCCTGCTATGAAAACCACATTGTCAGTAGCGTCCAGGAAGTCATTTAACATGCAGGTATCAGATGTCAAGTATTCCATCGTTTGCGGAACAGCACCACACCTTTACTCCAGGTTGGAATCTTATCCCCACCTGAGCAAGTTTTCCTTACTTTTACTTAAAGACTTATGTCTGGGTGGGAGATGCGGGGCAACGAAG
Organism: Xylocampa areola; assembly: GCA_935421205.1. NCBI lineage: Eukaryota > Metazoa > Arthropoda > Insecta > Lepidoptera > Noctuidae > Xylocampa > Xylocampa areola. The sequence goes on from OW285201.1 coordinate 15,958,965, forward strand.
TACAGTTACGCAACAGCACAAGTCTTGCTTGTAACTTTTCAACAGTTAGTGGAAGGATACGCTTAGCAAAACTGTTGCGGCTTTTCAGTCTCTGTGTCATCTTAGAGTGGTCGTGAAGAGGGTGCCTGTCGTCTTCCATTTTCACTCTCTCAGTAGAACTTGCCGCCGCTCTAAGGACCGCTGGCGCCGCTATTCGTGCTAGTGGATACAGCAATTGCACCGGGGTTGGTTTTTGAGGCAACCAGTAATGATGCACATTTCATTTAAAGCTGTATCCACTAGCTGTGTATGGGCCAAGCGGCTCCAACCAGGGCACGCATATTTACCGGCAGCAAAAGAAAGCGCTAAACCAGTGGTCCGCATAACGTCAGGCAAAGCACCCCACTTTGAATTGGAACCCCGCCCCAAACAATATTATGTTTGCGGCCTGCCCTTTGAATCGCTTGACGTTTCGACCAGGTTGCACTGATCGTGGTCACAAGCAGTCTGATGCAGCGTTTGCTCCGTCATTTATGCGGTAGATTAGTTTTTATCTACCTCCATGTTTTCATTGTTATCATAAAGCCTTTCGTGTTAGTTTAGTAATTCATATTTTTTTTCGTTAACGCCGGTCACGCCGTTCACGCCGCCGCCGCTGACCTTTTATGAGACAGACCGCCGCCGACGAAAAAGCCGTCGGCGCACATATCTAGCGCGCACTGCGGTGCGGTGACTAGCGGTGCGTTTTTTTGTTGGTCGCAAAGACATTCAACTACGAAGGGTATGATGGCGGCAGTTCACTCATCGGCCCCCGTCATCCCCTTCGAACTAGTCACAGATATCAGGCACAAAATCGTAGCTCAAAAGTTTGTACCAATTGGTAACAAGTCACTCAGAATACTAGCAGACTCCCGCACATGCGGAGATGAGAGATATCGCTAAAAATAAAATATTTTAAGAGAAAATACGCCGAGTTGCGCATTACGGTCTTACAAATCTAGTTATAGAAGACGATTGGGCTTACTTTCAATGTATTTTTATGTACATTTTATAGTAACCCAATATCTAGAAATTTATAATGATTTTCTTAGATGCCCCGTATCTCGTTCAAGTATTACGTAAGCACTAAGGGGTCTGCTTTTACTTAATTTTGATGACATGGTGTACGGGGCGACTAAATGATTAATACCTGGATGACAGGATGTTCTCTTTTTCTAAAACTGAATGTCGTTTTCTAAAACTGAAACCTGCATACAAAATTTCATGAAAATCGTTGGAGCCGTTTCCGAGATTCAGAATATATATATACAAAAATTGCTCGTTTAAAGGAATAGATAGGTAGATGTCAGCAATATTCATTCATTAACTTTTATTTTTTATGAAAATTTCGCAACCCTAAAATGAGTAAGTACCAATGCTTACGTTATGGGGGGGTTGAAGATCTTTGCTTACTTTAGCTGACAAGGGAAGGGAGATTTAAAATTACAAAAATTCTGCTTACGTAATGCTTGAATACGTACTAACTAATATTGTTCTAGCCGGCCGCTATTGTTCCGTAGCTGTACTACTATGTAGCTTATACTTAGAAGCGAGACCCCGGTTAAGGTTAGTAGAGGACCTGTGGTTTTAAGCTGGTAGGATTCAAAGACAAAATATATTTGTCTTTCACAGCCTCCGTTATGGAATTTCCACATATAAAAAAAAGAATTGTATTTAACACCATTCATCGGGAGATATCTGAAATGTGTTTTTAATTTCTATAAAACCTTGTTTAGCTTTACCTAGGTAGATGGCGTTACTAATGCTAGGTCCGAAAAGTTTAGTATAAAAATCTTCCCAATCTCTTCTCTAGGTACTGTAATCTCTTTGGTTGGTCGTAAAATCTGAGACGTACGAACTAAATACTCATTGGGATTTTGCAAACAATCCACACTTAATTTTACCGCATTGCGAGATAGGCCTTAAATAGATTTACTAAGAATAAAACAAACTTACCTGTTGACTCCCCAATACCAATCACAATAGATATATTATTTTTGTACGTTCCAGAGTAAACAGTTTTTTTTTATAATAACTTTAGTTTTACACACATATTCATTATTATTCAACGTTATTAATAAGTAAACAGAATTACTTACGTTATAAAGCGGCGGTACGGCTAGCTGTGACGTCAGCTCGTGTAGTCGGGCCCTCGCCGCTTCTTCTTCTGGACTCAGAGCGGCTCCCACACGACCAACCACTTCTCTACGAGCCACTACCTGCAACACAAACAGTTTCTTCAGAACTGCATTCAAGGTTCTTCTTTATAGCAGAATTTTGGAACTGACCAACTGTTAACTGACCATATTAAGTATGAATATTATCTGTTGGAAATAAAAATTACTAAACCTCAAAATTATTTATGTCTGTCTACCCCTTGGACCAATAAACGAAAATCTTTTATTATTGGTCTCAGATCCAGCCATGTTAGATAGTATGATCGGACCTTAAAACACTTAGAGAACGCCAGAAATTACTATGAACTGTACTGTACTGTGAATTTAGTAGAGTCCGATTTTGTCTTTCTCCTTCCCTGGGCGGTTGTTACTATTAATTTAATTCCGATTAATATAATGTTTGCTATAGTTTAAGCTACAATAGCGGAGGTGATTGAAGTGTTTGTTTAACGTCTCAGCATTCTTAAGTGGTTTCATCGTGGGTGATGGTGACCTCGGACTGTTGACAATGGAGCTATTTGTACGCGCACTAGCGGACGTTGTTAAAGGCAAAATATGAATTGCATTTGTAAAAAAATATTTCAGATATAAATGTAAATGATCTGCAAAAGACAAACGAGTACAAACAGAAACCAAATTAGATGTTAATTAAAAAGTACCTACAACCTGTTTATAGACAAATAAATATATTTATAACTATTTATTGAGATTTTATAAATAAATACTACTAGTAAAATACTTGTAATATATAGGAGGGACAAATTTGAGTCAGTTTCACGAAATGCTCTCGGATTATTAATTGCATAAGGCGATGGGAGACTTAGCAATAAAAAAAACTTTTTTATAAATGTATATTCTTAAATTATTGATATATATAAATATAGGTAATTGTTCTGAAAGTGTCTCCCTGATTTTCTGCAGTAGTCATCGATGCTCAATATAGTCGGTGATCTTTTGTTAAACACGTGAAATGTCTGGCTTTTTATCTTTAGACTTGTATCATAAGATAATAGAAAATTACATTGTTGACGGTACTTATTCATTAAGTGCAGAAGTCATAATTGACTGTTATCATAAAGTTTCTTTCAAAATTATAGGTATTTCTGATTGCACTTCAATCTTCCTTTTAAACTAAGGAAGTAGGAAAGATACTACCGGAAGAAAAATGAACAAATGTCCCCTATTCAATGAAACTTAAAGAAAAAATATCCCAGGCTAAACAACCTCTGGTCCTATTATAAAATTATTTAACATGAAATTTTTTATAAACTTCCGTTGGGGGAATCGTAAATCCGTTAAATTAAGATTTTGTTCAACAAAAAAATCTGTGAAACCGCAAATATCGAACAGAGATTTACTTATTTCAGAGACGTTTCAAAATCTGTACATCTCTATTCAGCCAGCTTGCCTGAACCTCTCTCTTCCTCTCGAGTGGATAGAGGTTGGAAACCGTATCTCCGACTTAGGTTTACAAATGCTTCAGACTTAGAAGATAAGTTAAACCAATGGGTCCTGGCTCTTATGAATATTGCTGGGATTAATCTGGTCAATTCGGAGGGGAGGGCGTCGTCGGTCGGTTTGTATTCAAATAAGTTGTTACATGATTTCAAAGTCATAAGTTTTATTTCAAATAAACCATTTAAAGTCACTTATGAAACGGCAAAATTTAATTACATCTTTGTGGTTAGGTATGTTCTTATGGAGAAGAATCGACAAAAAACTACATGGTTACTCTTTTAAACTATCATTATAAATCTATCAAATTTTGAATAATTCATCCGTTTTGACTGGTAAAACATGCCGCTTGATGCTGAAATAAGGGCCTTTTTCGATCTCGTGCAAGTATATTTTCGTATGTCTCGGATTTTGTATCTTTAATTTCCTTTTTTCTGCTCTTGTAATAATTGTAAGTTCGGCCACGAGACTGAAATAAATATTTTCTTTCTTTCTTCTTTCTACAGAAGGATAGTTAACCGGTATTTTTGTCACCGTCTTCGATCCCTGTTGTATGGTGGTGCGTACCTGCAGCAGCGTGTGTCGCCGTGCGTGCAGCCGCGCGGCCAGGTGCGCGAGGCGCGCGCTGGCGGCGGCGCGGCGCGTGCGCAGCTCGGCCAGCTCGCCGGCCGCGCGCTGCAGCCACTGCGCCTGCAGCCGCGCCTGCTCCGACTGGCAGCGGCTACGGAACTTTATCTAACGAACAACAACAACAAAATACATAGCATCACGCCTGTATTCCCCGAAGGGATAGTCAGAGGCGTACACTGTTGTACACCCACATTTCACCAATGCTGTTATTAAAACCCATGTAATAGGTGGTGAGCCTATTGCCATCTACCGCGCACAATTCCAAACTCCGACCGGCTGCTGAGAATTTTTAACTGAAAAACTTAATATCACTGCCCGACCTGGGAATCGAACCTCATGCTCTGCAGTGGCGGTTGGCACCACTAGACGTAGACGAACAAAACAAATATAATTTATTCACTGTCCAATGAATGCGATGGCATGGTCGCTATGATGGAATACAGAGATTCAAGATAAATCTTTGAAAAGCATTAACGCATGCTAAGCGAACTCTAAAGTTATTATATTAAATGGAAAAATAATACGGTTGCGAGCAGGATTCGAACCTGCGCCTCCCGGATAAATACTCTAGGCGCTCTGACCACTAAGCCAATGATGATTGTTGATGGCAAACGAGTACCCATCATGATGTTCTTCAAAATTGATTTGGAAGAGGAGAAGTTCTAAGTGTAGATCATTTGATAATTCACTATGCATGCGGTAATGCTTTTCAAAGATTTTCTGTATTATTAGTTATCAGATGTAAGTATTATATTTTTACCTCAGAAAATCCAATAATAGGCACAGGGATGTAATTTTCAGAATCCGGGTTATCAGCCTGCGCTTGTTTCCAAAGTCGCATGTCCATACCTGAAACACGTATAGATTATAAATACAGCACACTAGATACCCTATTAATAAAACCAATATCTGTCCTAAGTGTCAATCTGATATTACTTGGGATGCTGAAATAAAATATATAGAATTTTCATGTTCTTATAAGACCTATTTTGAAGGGACGAAGATTCTGAAAAGAAACTGCCTCGTTGGTCTAGTGGTACCAAGCGCGACTGCTGAGCAGGTTTTTTTTTTTTTTTAAACGTTGCCCCTCAATAGATATTTCTTCCTGTGTCGTGGGTGCGTTTACAGACATATAATCTCACAAGCACACAAACACCCAAATCCGGAGCAAGTCACCATAAATCGTACAAATATTTGCTCCGTGCAGGAATCGAACCTGCGACACGCAGCGCTGCAGTCGGTCTCTCGACCACTGCGCCAACCGCGCTGTCATTATAGGTATCGGGTTCGATTCCCGGGTCGGGCAAAGTGTTATTGAGTTCTGTTAGGAAATTCTGTGCCCGGTTGATGGCTGGCATGTTGATGGATTAATAACAGCATTGGTGAAATGTGGGTGTACAATTGTGTACACCTCTGCCTACCCCTTCGGGGAATACAGGCGTGATGCTATGTTATGTTATAAAGATTCTGAAATCTTTAAATATTACAGGTTTACAGAAAAGCACAGACTTTATTGTAACCTCTCAAACAAAATGCACACTTGTTTTTTGTTCTAACAGTCTCAAACGCAGCTGCTGAGTGTTAAGTCCTGGGTTTGATTGCCAGGTCGGGCAGTGTTATTGGCGTTTCTGGTAGAAAACTTTCAGTAGCAGCTTGAAGTTTAGAATTGTGAACATTTGAAGACGAAGGCAATAACCTTACGATCTATTACATGGGACTTAATAACTGTACTGGCGCGAACTGAACTGCGATGCATCTAGCGCAGTGATAGTCTAGTGGCATGAAAGTTGGACTAGCAACTCAAGGGTCTCAAGTTCGAATCGAAGGCACGCACCACTAACTTTTCGAGTCATGTGCGTATTAAAAAATATTTATCACTTGCTTAAAACGGTGAAGGAAAACATTGAGGAAACCAGTACACCTGAAAGATGTTGTCGGTGGGTGGTTTAAACTTTAACACAACTTTACACCACAGGATAAAAGAGAGACTGCACTGGTGAAATGTAGGTGTACATCTGCTTAACACTTCGGGGATATAAATGTATGATGTTATGTTATGTTATGCCTAACTAAATCAGCGGATGGCTTGAACAGCTCTGACAGGTTCTTAACATACAACATAACATAACCAGCCCATAACTATCCCACTGCAGGGCAAGAACCTCATAAAGAGAAGACACGAGCCTTGATCACCACGCTAGCTCACTGCGGGTTGGCGATTTCAGACCGTCCGAATCGAATACGGACCGTATGTTTGTAATATCTTAGAATAACTAAGAAAGTACATATGACATTGAAAATTACACATTGGTACATGAATTACTTAGGCTCGGTTGCACCAACATGAAACAAGTTGGTTGCACAGAAATCACAGTAATATGTCTGTTATGGGGTTGCCAGCCATACTGTTAAAAACGGTATTATACTTCATTTCGCTCTATAATACTATTCTATAAAATAAAAGTTTATAAAATACTGTTTTCATCATAACTGGTATCCAAGCCACAAATAAAATTGTCCTGCTTCTTATTCATTTTAATTTTGATTTTAATTGTGAAGCCTTCAAAAATGATAATGAATTGATAAGTTCTGGGAGAAGCACTAAGAAATATGTATTTAAAACTTCTAAATAATTAAATACAATTAATTATTCAAAATACCGTTAAAATACCGTTTATTTTCCTTTTTAGACCTTAATATACTTTATTCCCTCTATAAAAAGTTGGCAACCCTACTTTAACTATAACTTTTGGTTATAGTTAAATTAACACGATAACTCAACATAAACCGAAATGTTACTATGTCATTTTGATAGAATTTAAATAGAAACGCTGTTAGAATAATAAAGTAACACGTCGATTACGGTTAAAGTGCAACACGATAACAAACAACATAACTGTCACCGATGCGTATGTAAATTCTGTCAAAATGACACAGTGATATGTTGGTTTAGCCTTAGTACATACAGTTTGTACAAGAATGAAGATTTTGTCACACGGTCTGCACGGTCTAACAGCTCCTGATGATGCCCCGTGGAGGGGCGAAACACGTGTAGAGTAGTTGGTGGTAGTCGGAATTTTCACCGCTTGCGTATGTGCATATATTTGCGGGCGGGCGGGCGGTGCACAGGTAATGCATGACTACCCTCAATTTTGTGGAAGTAGCTAGATATTGTATTTATTTGCATCCATTGTAATGGACTTCCGGAAGTAACGTCTGAATCTATTCAATACGCAATAAAAATACCTGGTGGTGCAGTCTGTAGGTATTGCGCCAACATCTGTGGCGAGGGCGCGGTCACGGCCGATACTGAGGCACAGCCAGCACCGGCCAGGGCATTTCGAGCCGCTCCGGCATTAAGGAAAGCGCTAAGTTCGGCCGCCGACACGTGCGTCCCACCCGCACCTTTGTCCACCACGTATGTCACCACCTTAAACAGATAATCACACATACTTATGAATAAACAATAATAGTTTATGGTTATCACGATCATTCATGATGATTCGACTCGCGACTTCACCTTATTTTTTTATTTCAAAACTAATTGAATTGAAATCTATTCCGAAAATAATGCGAGTAATATAATAACCGCAAACAATAATTAATATTTTTTAACGTGTTGATGAATAGCAATTCTCTTATTTATATAAAACATAACCCAACTAGGAATTTCTCCTATATTGTGGATGGCACAAATCTCTATTCATACACTCAGATCCGGAACATTCGACTGTACGTAGATTATACAAATAATTATTCTGTGCGGAAATCGAACACGCGACACGCGGCACAGAAGCCGATCCTACGGCCATTGCGCAAACCATGCCGTGGATCTCTTTTGTTGCAAAACATCAACAATTTAAACCAAAACTTAAACGCACCTGACTCTTGTTCTCCGAAACTGCTTTGATACATTCTATGTTGACAGCTAAGTTGGGCTTATTACCCAACAAACTGTGCAAAGACGTTGTAAGCGCTTGCTGATTATTTCTGAAAAACCAAAAATATAATTCTCACGCAACTCTTGAACTCGATACCAAAAGAGCCAGAACAATAATACTTTATTATCTCTCATTTTAGTGCTTCCTCTTAAATATTATGACGTCAATATAAGCAGAGATATTGATAAAAGAAAAAAAAATAAGAAAAAAAATATTACTTAGTCCGTAAACACATACTTAATATCCTGTTCAGGTTTATTGAACAACATGGCAACATGTCCGTCTTTGTCATCGCGTCCTCCAAGCCGGGAATACCCTACTGCTTTGAACCTGCAAAGTGGATTCTGTTCGTTCAGCTCTAATGGAGGCGCGTTGCGGCTATAATAAGCTTGACCTGCAATAAATACCCAGTATTCATACACTCCAGCCTAGGTAGACGAGACTTGCGATAACTGAGAGGTTTGTTCGTTTATGGTCCCGTCATTAAATAGGTGAGATCTGTTTAATTAATTATTCCTATATTAAGGGCCACAGGACGTACAAGGGCTACAACCGAAATAAGAAGTTATTTTAATGTAAATCATTGAATTGATTTGAACATTGTAAACAAAACTAACCTGATGCATTACTACACCGCAAGTAATATTTTTGTATTGATATTTTGTATCATTATGTTTCTCTTAGTAATTCAAATTGATTGGTAGAATCTACACCCTTTGGCTCACCCAAATACAAATATGTACTTCATAACAATAAAAATGTATTGTGTCTGCTAATGAGCGAGCAAACAGCTTGAAAAAAAACTATTCTAATATTACAGTCTGAAACTCGATAAATTGAATAACCCTCTTAGTGAGCATAGTATCCAGTCGCCCTTAATATCCAGGTTTCATCTACGTGAATAAATAAAATTCAAGTGTCAGTCTATGATTTCAAAATAAAAGCCAGTTTTAATATTTTTGCATAACTGCATAATTATAAATTATTATATATTTTATAGCCACGTAAAACGCTACTTCATGAATGTACTTACACGTTTATTATCCTTTACTGGCACCGACTCCAAAAATAATAATAATTGTATATTATAGTCCTAATAAATTGATTTTATTCAGAATACTTTAAAATTAAAAAAAAATATATATGAATTGTAGTAAGTAAATAATGCAATTATTTTATTACTTTTTAGTGCATTTTTACTTAACAGAAACATTTTTGGAGTCGGTTCTTTTTTTTGTTAAAAATTATTTTATTTTTTCAATAGGTTTATTATTCTATTCTTCAGTGTAGCAGATATCATTATAAAGCGCTATTTATCCAACTCCACGCGAATTTATGGAGACATTGCGTAGTGTATCTCACCAGTGCCCCACTGTGCTTGTATAAGGTTCCACTTGGCGAGTACCTGGTCCCGCTCATCCCCGAACACGCAGCAATTGAATACAGCAGCCACCAGCGCCTCGTGGGCTGAGGAGGGGCCCTGTGGCTGTTGCAACTGCTGCTGTTGCTGTTAACAATACAGATTACAGTCTTTCTACCTAATTTTCCATCAAAAATGTGAATTTTCAGTGACTTTTTAAATTTATGTATATCTTGTGTTTCTTTTAAGTTATTTGGTAGGGAATAAAGTTTATTTATATATTTATGTACACACAAGAAAACTAAAACAACAAATTAAGAAAAGTAAAAGTTGTATTCTTTTATATTTAATATTTTTCTTTCTCTGGTTAGTTCTAGGTTTGTATAATTGTATGTTATGAGCATCTCCTGATGATCGTGTTTGTACTTCCTTGTTTTTAAATGTGATTTGTGTGTTCTTAGTAATATGCAAGTGGAAGATATGAGTATGATAAGTGGAAGTCATAAATTTGGGAAATGTTAAACAGTTCAAGATAAATCTTTGAAAAGCATTAACGCATGCTTAGCGAACTCTAAAGTTACAATATTAAATGGAAAAAGAATATATAATAATAATTAATATTAACATTGTAACTTTAGAGTTCGCTAAGCATGCGTTAATGCTTTTCAAAGATTTATCTTGAATTATTAAGGTAATTGCATTCTTTACGACATTGTATTAGCTGCAAAGTTGGTCGTGTCGGTTCGGTCACCTGTATGACAGCGCGGTTGGCGCAGTGTTCGAGAGAGCGACTGCTGCGCTGCGTGTCGCAGGTTCGATTCCTGCACGGAGCAAATATTGGTACGATCTATAAATAATTGCTCCGGGTCTGGGTGTGTGTGTGCTTGTGAGATTATATGTAAACGCACCCGCGATACAGGAAGAAATTCATAATGTGGCGCAAAGTTAAAAAAAAAAATAGGTACTGAATTGATTGCAATAACGTCGCCATAAGACGTGTTGAAATATGGAAGAATTCGCAGTGGTGAGCAGAGGTTGAGATGGCTTAGTGGTCAGAGCGCCTGGAGTATTTATCCGGGAGGCGCAGGTTCAAATCCTGTTCGCGACCGTATTCTTTTTCCATTTAATATTGTAACTTTAAATGTTAAACAGCTTTGTGTCAGTAGATATTTTATAATTAAGTTTATATTAGGCAGTGATAATGAAACAGAGAATTTGTAATTTTATTTTAAGATATTTGTAGCTTGTTTGGGGTAGTTTTACTAGCCGATCTCCATACTTCTATTAAGTTCTGAATATGCCAAGAAATTATATACAGTATACTATACCTTTGATGGTAGAAATCTAGCTGCATATTTCGTTCAATGTACCCATGAGACTGGACAACTTTATAAATGTGGTTGCCATGTAAACTGTCGAGAGCAAGGCTTAAATACTTTTCTGTGTTTACTTTATTTAGCACATCTCCCTTTATCGATATGCATGCGGCTATCGACATGTGGTTACGAATGTTCTAATTTTTAGGCAATTTAATACTTAATTGGTTTTGAAAGTATTCATTGACAGTAGGTTAAGAACCATCTTTCCAAAACAATTCGTTTCCAAAACAAAGCCATCCTGACCTTTTTGTATTATTGTTTTTCTAGAATGGCTAAAGTAAATAAGGCAAGTGTCATAGAGTGTAATATGCCCTTTTAATCCTAATTCATATACATTATTTATACATATAAGGAATAAGAGGGGGCCTACTATAGACCATTGTGGTGCACAACATTTGATTAATGTGGCGGGTATCCGGGCGATTTGTGCATTAAAACCTACAGATACATGCAAACCACATTTCATAAATTTAAAAATACTGACATTCCCATCACTATATATCTATGAACTATCATTAGATATTAGAAATAATATAAATAAATATGAAACATTACATAGCAATAGACATGCAAATACACTTCGTGCAATACGCCATAGAACAGCTATGTTTGACAAGAGTGCACTTTGTATGGGCCCTAGAATATATAATAAACTACCTAAATATGTAAAAGAAGCTAATAAATTTATTTCCTTTAAGAATAAATTAAAGATTTACTTGATTAATAAAGCTTACTACTCAGTTAACGATTACTTAAATGATAAATGTAATTTAAATTAATGTAATGATTGTTATTCTAATTCTATGTTATAATGTAATAATTAGATTGTAAGTGAATTATCACGACCACATAAAATATTTGCCTGTTCAGGTAGGATATGGTTTTAAGAACTTTCATTATCTGTATCACCTCATGTGTACCCATATTCAGGCAAATAAATCATTTGTATTTGAATTGAATGTTAAGTTAATTGCTTGTGCCAGTTTTAACAACAACAAAACAATTTTCTAAAAATATAATTAGAATGCATTTCCTGATATTCCTTATGATGCTTTTTTTTGTAAAAGCAGAGTACGACTTTAAGTATCGAAAGTTTTTCAGATCTCAGAAAACTCCCAGAAAAAAATATTTTTTATCAATTTTGGTCCTAATTCTGGTTACTAGATTAGTTGTCAAGCTTTTACAGCTTGTACACTAACAATAAGTAAATGTAATCTTATTCATTTTAAATACCTGTTGCTGTCCGAATTGTGGTGCTGCACCTAGATTGCCAAAACCTCCAAATGCTGTGGTTGGTTTAGTTCCAAAAGATGAACCGAAGGAGCCACCAGTGCCAAATGATGTTGTGCCAAATGTATTAGCACCAAGAGTGTTGGTACCAAATGCTGGAGCAGCACTGCCAAATGTTGGTGCGCCAAAAGTTGAACCAGCACCAAATGTGTTAGCACCAAAAGATGTGTTCCCAAAACCTGAAAATTCACAACAAATAAAACTATTAAGCTTCCGCTGATGGTACATTTTATTTCTCTTTTCTTATTACTACCCCAGATCAGGAAGAAGAATTTTGTAGTGTGAATATTGTTATAATAAAGTGACCATGTGCCTTTTTTATTTTCTTTTATTTAATGGTCTTAATACATATATGAGTCAGGTAGATTAAATTAATGATAAACAAAACTGAAGGAATTCACAATGAGTATGCCTGATATTTAACCCCAACATTGGAGCAGGATATTCATTGTATGTGAAATACCTGTGACAGGTTTGGCAGCAGTAGCTCCAAAACCGGTCCCGCCAAATAATGAAGGTGCTGTAGAAGCAGGTGCACCTCCTAATGCCCCAAATGGTGCTGTAATTAATAAATAAAAATATCAATATTCAAAGATTTATGTCTGTTTATCCTGGTTTATTTATCCTATTAATAATCTTTATTATTGCAGTAAGTTATTTTTGTACTTGAAATCTACAAAAGTAATCAAATCCAAAATGATTTGCATTATTTAAATTCAATACATTGGGGAAAGTAATAATGGGAGCCAAAATCTTTATATAACAAACTGAACTTTTGATTAGCAGCTTATGAATAATACCTGAAACAGAACTATTCGCACCCTTGGTGAGACAAGAGCACAATTGTATGATTTAAAAAAATTCAATAGCGGCATTTTATTATTTATGTTGAATATTATTTATCTACATTGATCTAAGAAATTTAACTTTTTTGGTGTGAAGGAGTACCTTAGACTTTTGTGAATTTAGGCATGTTCTTTACTTATGTAAAATATTCATATTTCACAAAAGTCATTTTGAGAGGCTCGTGGCTAAGTAACAGGCGCACAGATCGGTCGATCGAGGTTAAGCTGCGCTTGTCGTGGTCGCTTGTGGATGGGTGACCATCATTTCATACCGAGACGCCTCCATGCTTCGGAGATCACGTTAAGCCATGGGTCTAGTTGTCAAATTAAGATCTATAACAGCCGTTACAGGTAGTCAGAGGCCTGAATATCTGACAACCAGTCATGCCATGAGATATTATGTTACCCAGTAACTGGGCTGTGGAGGTCAGATAGGCAGTCGCTCCATGTAAAGTACTGGTATTAAGCTGCATCCGGTTTGACTGGAAGCCAACCCCAATGTAATTGAGAAAAGGCTAGGCAGAGAAATAAGTAATTTTAAGAATTTATGCCTTTTATGCTTTTGTTTTACCGAAGGCACGTATTATTGTTGAAGTGTACAACTACACAATAAAGTGAAGTCTATGGTTATATTACCTGCACTAGTTGCTGGTGCCCCAAATGCACCAAAACCTGTAGAAGTGGCTGGAGCTCCAAAACCTCCAAATCCAGCAGTAGTTGTAGTTGTTGAACCACCACCAAACGAAAATGTAGCTGAAATATTAATCATTTTACAATAATTTATTATTCACCCTTCCTAATTCTTTGAAAACAGTACAATTTGTCACAATCTGTTTTATGTTTTTGGTGTTAGCATGTTGTTACAGGTATCTGTATGTACTGCATCACAGAACAACTGCTATCACTTATAAATCATGTTTTCAATATCACCAAACAACTGGAGAAAGTTAAATGTCGGAAAATGTCATCAATCATCCAGCTTATTAGCAAAAGCATTTCCAAAATTTTACAAAAGACTTGACTCAAAAGATTATTAACTCGTGTTCACTCATATTTTGAGAATCAACTGATTATAATAGTCATTGTTTAATTTTTGTAATGTTTTATGAATTAGAAAAATATAATAAAACTAGCTGTGCCCTGCGGTTTCACCCACATAGAATTATAATTAGCCTAAGTTACTCCTTATACAGTCAGCTACCAGCCAGTAAAATGTTATCAGAATCAGTCCAGCCGTTTCGAAGATTAGGCCGAACAGACAAACAGATAGACAAACAAACATTTTAAAAACAGATTTTTAGGCATAAGTATTGTGCAAATAAATGTATGACCTTACAAAAAACTATCATTTTGACATTACACTTAAATTTTATTGATTTCAAATGATATATCGGATGTTGTGTGTATTAACGGCCAACTGTAGTAATGAGAAAGTTTACAAATTTAATAAAAATATTTTGCAAATGTCAGTTAATTAATTTATCAATGAACTCACGTTTGGCAGCAGCGCCGAAGGTAGAACTTTGAGTACTAGGCGCTCCAAAAGAAAAAGCCATTGTGTAGTTTTTTTTATTAATTGTTCTCTTAGACTCTTACTAACGTTGACAGGAAATTAACGCGTGCCGCAATTTTGATAGCGAAACTTAAAACTGGCAAGTCTAGAAAATATGAAATTCAATTTAAACAAATAAAAAACTAAAGGAGAGGTTATATTAAAATCGTTGCTGTAAGTAAAGAAGTAAACAATCAACATTGACATTGATTGACAAAACAAAGAAATTTGACATCGCTATGAAAGATGAACCAGTGATGTAATAATCATTTATTAATAATCAACTATGATCGATTATACATTTTTTCCGATACCAAAATCAATTTAGCTATAAATCCTTTCAATTACGTACACAATTTACTTGTGATTAACATTTTTAATGTTTAACTACTTCTCTTCTTTATCAACACGTATCCACCCAATCTGGGTGTAGATCTCCGGCACATCACACAATTTTTACGTTTTTGGTCTTTCCTCATCTAACTTCTTCCATGTCATCGGTCCACCTCGCGCGTGGCTGCGTACTGTTCTACGACCGATTCTAGGTTTCCACTCTAGAACTGTCTTACGACATCTGTTGGCCTGCAGTAGCATATGTTCTTATCGTGTAGTTGATGACCAACCTAGTGTCAGAGTTTACACCTACCGAAGGTCTCTGACATGGCTTTGCATACCATCGAGATCATCTCTTAGGTGTGCTGCTTTCCTTCACCGTTTTATACAAGTGATTATTAATAATTTATAATATACACGAGACTTCGAAAAGACAGTGGTGCGTGCCTTGGATTCGAATTTGTGACCTTCCGACTTGTCAGTCCAACGGTCATACCGGTAATGCTACATAGCAGTGATAGCCTAGTCTATCACTGCTATACCGCATTACATGACCAGCCTACTTCCATTTCTTACTCGCTATTATTAAGGCTATGTCAGTTAGTTTAGTTTTTCTTCGCCAGAGATCCGAAGTTGTTGTTTCGGATGCGATCTCGAAGAGAAATCCCTTACATATTCCTTTGTGTGACCTGCAGTTTGGTGATCATCTGCTCTGTGAGCGACCATTTTTCCGTTCCATATACCATGACGGGTTGGACACATTGTTCATAAGTACGGTGCTTAATATTTAGCGGTACGTAACTTTTAAATAAATGTGACCGTTTACCTCAAGCCCCCCAACCCAGTTGTATTCGTTGCTTAATTTCACGTTCTTGGCTGTTTTTATCTAGGCTGATGATTTGTCCAAGGCGTAGAGAGTATTATGTTCCTTGGTCCAAGGTAAACATACTCTTCCACTTTGATAAATGTTAATCCGCTGGCCATGAACTTCGATAACGTCTGTGATGGTATCAGGGCATATTATTTAGATTTTCGAAATGTTCATTTTTAAGTGTATCTCCATATGATAGAGTAATTCAACCATCTCTTGGAGACTTTCGAGTGAGAAACATATTCGCCGGTTATATTATGCCTTTTTTGACCAGACGAGAATCTTGAACACGTCTTCTAAACACATACTGCCTCGTTGGTCTAGTGGTTCCAAGCGCGACTGCTGACCATGAGGTCCCGGGTTCTTGGAATTTGGTGGTGTGACACCCCCGTGCTTCGTAGAGCACGTAAAGCCGTCGGTACTGCGCCTAATCTGTGTCCGGTCATGTCGGATTGACGTCCCATCGGACTATGAGAGTGAAGGAAGAGGGAGTGCACCTGTGATTGCGCATACACTTGTGCACTATAATATCTCCTGCGTACTTGGCTAATCTCCGTGGAGATAGGCCGCTGAGATCGAAATACGGTCAGAAGGAGTATTATATATTTATTACTTACAATCGATTATGTTATAATAATCGATTATCAACATCACTAATTAGACTAATCATGACTATTTCCGTTTGACAACATTGCCAATTCTGAACATAAATTAATTTTCATGTACTTTCTGCCTAATCCAAAAAAAATAATTAATATAAATCATATTTTTATAAATTAATTTTTATTTATCGTTACTGTGCACAACTGCGAACTACTGTGGAGGTCGGTTCGCGTACCTAACCCTACATTTAAAAAAACCTGACTAGTTTCGGAAGATGAAATTTTGGGATTCAAATATTCAATATTAAATTCCAGCGTAGATTTATAGCTATTGCCCAATGCCCATTAGTTTGTCCACCATGAGTCCAAAAAGCCGAACAGCACCCTATTTCGCCCTATAACTGCATAGGTACTTATAACCTATTTTTTCACAAATGTTTTTAGAAAACGATAATTTAAATAAAATAAAAGATAAAACCATCATAAATAGCTACTTTATTGCATATCACATCTCCGCTCCACCACTATCTCCATTAATTCAACGTAAACTGAACATTTTCCTTGGTGGTAACACATTACACATCACAGAATACAGATGGAACATTCCAGAGGAAAATAAATGCTTACATCATTTTACTTTTTAGTTTTTGTAAGTATACAATAAAAGAACACAATAAACAGCAAAAATGAGATAGAATTATAATTATGCAATAAAAAAATCGGAGTTAAGTCTTCGCCTCCCAGGGAATCCGTTATTTCTTTCCTCCAGGAGGCTGTAGTGCCTGGCCACGTTCTTTTCCTCGAAGTTTTATTCCAATTGCCCTTTCTATTTTACCGAGAACAATGTTGTTTGGAATACCGCGACCAGCTTCGTAATCATTAACAATTTGAGGTTTCTCGCATATTTTAGTCGCCAAATCCTTTTGACTCATGCCTTTAGATTGTCTTCCTTGCATTATAAGCTTTCCCAGGTCAAGGGTTACTTTTTCATGACGCAATTCTTCTGTCTCTCTGTCGAGTTTCGCAGTGTTCTTCGTGGTAACGTGTTGTTTATTGGTTCCAGCACCATATTTTTGTTGAGTGTCAACTGGTAAACCTTGACGGCGTGCTGCATTTACTGCTTGTTCAGTCTTTAAAGCTGACGCTTTAGGTGGTTTTTTACGGAGAATCGTAACAGTATCCCAGTCAGACATTTTTGCGCAGCTGATATCACTGGTTTCACAATTAATTGAATAGGTACCTATACGAAAATTTATCTGCTTGCTTCGTGAGTGCCGTACTGTGCTTACTTTAATAGAGCAACTCGTTCTTTGAATAAGGATGTAGTCAACATCGATTGTTCTGATATATCGATGTACTGTAATAATTAGTAGAGATGACCGAGTTTGACTTTAGCCAACTAGTCGAATGCAAAAAGACCGACTAATCGGCCGACTAGTTAGCTAAGCGAATAATTGCTTTCGGTGGATTTCAGGTGGCATTGGCTGGATGATTAATAGAACATGGGTGTCACGATGACAAGTCAACTGCAGCTCATGAAGCTCTGCTGCACTTCTACTGTACATTATAGTAAATCGTAAAAATGACCCATTTCAACGGCGCAGCCGTAACAGCTTAAAGTTAAGTTTGATTGTTAATTACAAAAGAAGAGTTCCTACTCTTAGATTATAATTTGATTAAGAATATATAAGTATCACTTATTTTACAAAACTAAATCGCAGATTCTAAAAAATTAAATAAATATAAGTTACAGACGTTCTTAATTCAGAGTTGTAGAAGTACTTGTTTACTTTGATAGGTTTTTTTTTTTTTGATTTATATTCAATATTTGAATACCAAAGGAAGAAACCAGTAAGTAAAATAAAAAAATATTAACAATAAACAAAATTTTTACTATTGAAAACTGAATAAAGTATAGAGCCGACTAGTCTACGCTTTTACCGACTACAAATTCGGTGCATTTCTAATAAATTAGTACAAGTGCGTTTTAATAAATTAATAATAATGTTTTCGCGATCACGATAATAATGTGATTTTCTAATAATAATATTTAATAATAATTTTTGTTTTATAAAATAAAATATCTATTTCTAAAGTAAGTGCCGTTTTCTCCTAAACATAACTCCTAAGAATTACTCTAGTAGATACTTACGTTCGTGCCAATCTAAGATGCATAAGGATATCACTCTGTAAGCATAGACCGATAGTGCTAGTCCAGTACAAATCTTGCACACACCTAGACTGACTCTTGATTTATTACTTTCTAATTAAGAAAAGCATGGTTCTTTTTATCGATAATTTTTTCAATTTTAAACTGTATATATTTGACATCAGTTGTTGATGAAACGATAAAATTCAATACATTCAAACTTTTATCAACTCGACAAGTTTGTCGTCAAAAATCCATGCTGTCCGAGCACAGACAACTGCAGTCGAAACTCGAACGTCAACGGCCATCGAATGCAGTTGATGTCGTCGACGACGCGCGGATGCTGTCGTCAACCGCCTCGACGGCTGCTGCTAGGCTGTCGTCAACATCTTGATCGTATGAAGAGCCCTAACTCAGAGTTGGTTTTAAATTTAACATAGTAGTACGTTCCACAACGCAGATCATCGAAATCACACACAAAGCTGCCAAACTCGAGTGGGACTAGACTGGACACGTCTACTGCCACTCCAAAGTGTACCCAGGAAAACTTCTAACGACATCATGGCAGACCTGGACGAAGATAATGGAACAGCTTGTCATCTACCTATAGACTTGGTCCACATTTGCACTAAAAATACAAAAGTTAACGAATAAAAGGGAGGGCTTTGCCCTGCATAAAACAGGCTAAAATAATAATAAATATCTAACCTAATACCTAAGTGGTCTGACCTAAGTATGCAAATAAATACTTTCTATTCTATTCTAAAAAGCTTACCTCTGTTTATATTTTATTGTGGGAGCTCCTTTTCCTGAGACCTACCAAATGTACATAAATTACTATAATCACGTAGTAATGTTAATAATGTTTAGAAACGGTGATAGATAATGTAGTATAGACATATATCTTTCATACATATTCACGTATACGTAGCGAACTAAAGTTATACATTTTGGAGAATTAAAAACACGGTCGTGAGTATTATTTATACGGGAGGTGCAAGTTCGAATCCTACTCAAGACCGTATTTTCCTTTCCACGAAAATTTAGATCTTTAATGTAGTTTACATAATTACATAAGACCGAGTCTACCTTGACCCACAAGTTTTGCGACGTGCATCTATTTTTAGTGTATTAACATTCTACATGCATTCTACTGCATCCGTTACGCACTGCAACGTCATAACAAGGACTATAGGACGTCTGCAAACATTAGAATGATGTTCTCAAGGCTCTAAGGTTACTTTTTCTTCTATTAAACAAACCTACTTTAACTGGCACAGTCGTCCGCGTTCCTTTTTGATGTCAATATTTTCAATTAATAATTTAAAAAAAATGCCATCGTCCTTTAATATTGGTGGGCCATTTCTATATTGTGATTAGCAACCAGAAATAATTTTATAATGGCTTTTGTTCAGAGTTTCAAACTATTGTAGTCGATTTTAGTAAGCAAAAAATATATCGATAATATGAGTCACTAGCTTAAAGTTACCATATATTCTTTTTTTACAAAAAAAAACGGAGTATTTATATTAATAAAATTGATGAAAACGAACTGTTAAAGATTACGGAAATAAAATTGAGGTAGACATAATTAAATTTTTTAATTTATTAACCAGCGAGACAAGGGCAGGCGACGAAACAATGGTTTCGTCGTTTCAGTTAAATTCATAAAATTTTGAGATTATTCTAGATTTATGTTGTTATTTCTTTGTAAACAATGTTCTAGGATGGACCACCCCCACCTGCCTTGCAAAAACCCTTTTCAAAGAATAATAACTACTTGTTATAGGCTCTTTTCAGCGCAGATTTCGGTTATTTTTTATTAATAATCTGGCAGCACTGGAAACATGACAGATACTTCGACAGAAAAAAAAAACAGGAGGAAAAAAGGCGCGGGAAACGTTCAAATACGCGGTCGTGATAAAAAATGAATATTTTCGTAAAATATTGTAATTCTATATATAATTGGTCAAGGGAGTTTTAAATATATTGCATTTTATTTATATTTATTAGTAGTGGTAGTGTTTGTTTTTCTTTTAGGTAAGTTTTCTTTTATTATATTTTTATTAGGATAGTATGAATGAGCCGCCTGATCCGGAGGGCTTCGTCCCTCCGGCAGGCCATTTCGTTACGTTATCGAATGAATCTGGGATGGATACCGACTGTTCAATACCTAACCGTGTCTTGAAACGGAGTCGTGTGCATGTTTGCAAACATTTTAATAAACTCCGCCGCAAGCATCATGGTCCAGATGGTCTATCGGGTTGTAGTTGTACCGATTCCCAATCGCAAGCTCTATCCTATATAATAAATGAGGAAAGCAAAAATATTTCTAAAGATCAAGCTCTTACTGTTGTGCCCTCCTGCTTCCACTCCTGTGCAGCTGTGGGACGGATCATTTACGATAAAACCGAATATCCAAAGAAAACTGTTGCTACTAATGATACTTCCACACTGCATCCCATAACATTTGGCAAGATTCTCAAATGCGATGCCTTTGAAAATATCGTAAATGGAACTCAAATAAATGAATAAGACGTAATAAAACTTCTGTTGCATTTTCTTGACACTCAGATGCAAAATCTTTTATTGTAAACAAATGCCTTAAATCTGAGAATTTAAAAGGTTACATTCCCACATTCAATATCACCAGAATGGGTTTTGTTTAGGGTATGCCTGCAGAATTGTTAGAATGGAGGAAGTTATGGAAAACATATCAACAATAGAATGTGGTTGGATAATAAAAGTGTGAAATGAAATTGTTTATTCTGTAAGTAGGTCTTTTAAAAACTCTTTTACATGTCACTATGATCTAGATGGCGTCGGCGTTTCCTATCTGACTATCTCTGAGAAGAAACGCCAAATCAAACTCAAAGGTCAAGGTCTCTTTTAAAGTCCAGACATCATTAAACATCCCTATGTGAGCGTAAACATGTAAGGTATCTGGAATGGCCTGTTTAAGAAAGAGCCACATCAGTTTCAAGTTGACCTGTCCTCACTGATGGCACATATGCATCAGTCATTGTGTAGCTCAATCATGTTACAGGGAGCTTAATGACCTGTCTCAAGGTTATACCAGATCAGCAGGACATTTGCATAGGCCATATAAAAACCAGTGATGCAGTAATTTTATAACATTTATTGATGGATCAGCCATTTGGAAGCCATCACAGTCAATTGCTGTAACTTTGGATGGTCAAGTACTACCAAAATGGATTTTTTATGTGTTACAATGCCGACCTGTTGATCTGTAAATTTTTCCTACTATACCGTGTTTTAACTGCTGCGGCTTTGGACATACCAAGGCACAATGCAGATGAAATCCGAAATGTAACAAATGTGGTCAAAACCATACTATAGAATCTTGCAACAGAGAGGAGGATGATGCAAAGTGTTGCTTATGCTCAGGTTTTCACTTTGCTACAAATAAAAGTTGTCCTGAATGTATTAGGCAGAAAAATATCTAAGCCTAGCACACAATTGTGTTTCCTACCAGGAAGTAGCCAAAGTCAACCCTCCAGTAGATAAGTCATACTTTAATGCAGTCTTATCAACTTCTTCTAGAAATCATTCTGATAATACTCCAATTTATACTAAAAATAAAACATCTTTGTCATCCTCCCTTCTAATTATAAAAAAACTGTGTTTAAAAAACCTCATACTACTAATAAATATGTCCAAGGGTATAATAAAACTGCTCACAATAATATAATTAATGAATATTGTATTCCAGAACCATCAAATGGTTGTATTTTCAATAACAATTTAAATAATGAGACTGACTCTTAACCTTCTCTAGATGAGTTTCTGTCAGTTCTCTCTCTCTCTTCTGTCCCAGTTTAAAATTTCACCATCCAACGCCACCACAATACTTGATAAAATAACTTTTCTTCCAAAAATGTATAATCCAGCCACAATAGTTCAGTGGAATTGCCGCAGTCAAATTAATAAAAATGTGAAATTATTTATTTAATTAACAAATATGAGCCATTTAAGCTGTTACCTCAGTCATTAGCAGACACAATAGATTTTTATTGTTACAACATACAGATCTGTACGTTGCTGAGCCGAAAGGTTAACTTTCCTTTAGCAGAGACATGTTTCAAATCAAATCATATTTTAGATTACCTAGCTACTAAACAATCAGAGAAGATAGATCTGATGGGTTTGTTAGCGCTACCATACTTATTAAAGATTCTTTCCTCTTCTCCATTATTTATTTTCCAACTCATAGTGATGAGATTTCTATAGTAGCTATAGAATTTTAATGTAAATAGCTTGTGTCCTGTTTCTGTATATATTTCTCATCCTTCTTCCTATGTGCTTCAAGAGGTGAATCATCTCTATTCTTATCTTCCTAAAATTTTCATAATTCTTGGAGATTTTAATTTTCATCACCAGTCTTGGGGGTGTTCTAATGCAAATGCCAATGGTGAAGACTTGCTTACTATATTAGACTTCTATAACCTAAGTATCATGAATACAGGGACTCCTACACATTGTCAGTCTCATCCTAATCAAGGCCAAAGTGTAATAGACCTTTCTATCTGTACCCTTAATTTTGCATCTTCTCTGTCTTGATTCACTTTACCCTCCACTTTTGGAAGTATCATTTTCCTATTATCATATCCTTCCCAGTGTCTAAACCTAGTATTCCTCTTAAAAAGCCAAACATAAACTACCTAGCAGAAGTGCTAGTGCCTGGGACAAATATAAATCTAAGTATTGTTGAGTCTAAATTCTCTCTCCCTGCTCTCTTTGGCAAAGAAGATTTAGGTATGACTGTCCTGTTGGTCTAGAGGTTAGTAGCCCTGACTGCTATGCCGGAGATCGTGGGTTCGATTCCCACCCAGGACAAATGTTTGTGTGATGAGCACGATCATTTGTTCTGTGTCTAGGTGTAATTTATCTATAATATGTATGCATTTAGAAATATATAAGTATGTTTATCAGTTGTCTAGTACTCATAACACAAGCTCTGCTTAGCTTGAGACTAGACGGCGTTGTGTGATAGTTGTGGAATATTATATTATTATTATATTATATGTGCAGACTTGCAGAGGCACTGGCACGTATAATGATTTTGGTAGCAAATAAAATTTTCCCTTTTAAAAATAATAGGTGTTAACAAGATCCCTTCTCCCACCCTGGTGGGATTTAGAATGTTAAAAAACGTGAACAAGCCGAGTATAATTATAACAATGACAAGTCCCCAAATAATTTATTATTCTTTTACAAACACAATCACAAAATTCAAAAACAAAAAAAAATAGTATTTAAAATATCCATTCTACTAGCTACTGTTTGGAACAACATAAGGTTTCGTTCTGCTTACAACTAATCTGAAATCAGTCTCGTTCTAATAATAGTGCCAGCGTTCTAGAAGGTTAAGAACTTTCAGTTTCTTTTTCTACCTTGATATTGGCGAAATTAGTCCTAAACTATAAATTGGAATTGGAACTTTATTATTACATTCTCTTTGATTGGAACTAGGTATGTTAAAAAATTGTGAACACATACATAACCAAATTAACTCTTACATCTACAGTCTTAGTAAAGGCCACGTGCTTCATTTTATAGGAGATACAAAAAAAAGTTTTTATTTAAACGCCATTTTATTTTATTGAACTGTATAAACGTTGCGACGTCTACGGTTCGACGTACCTATTTTAATTTGTAGTTCCTTTCATCCATTAGTTAAAAGGACTGACTTAAAATATTAAATATTCAGCCATATTTAAAAGATCAACTGATTTTATGAACATTTAATTAATTTTCCAATAAATATATATCTACCTAACTGTAACTAAATGTAATTCGTATTGTTTTCTAAGTTTCGCACAAATGAAAATTCCCTCTCCTACACATCAAGACATTTTTATGCCACCGAAAAAAAGAATTTTCAAAAATTTGAATTTGGAATTAGTCTGAGATAAATTACAAACAAATCGGTGTATAAAAGATTCCAATGCGGCCAGTACTTTTCGAGTTATTTAATTGAGTATGAAATATCCCTAGACCGTGTTTAGGGTGTACAATCTTCGAACAAATGAGTAGGAAACTGGACAATTATAAATCGACAAAATAAAGTAGCTCATTTAAATATACCATTGTCGTATGGCAATCATTCTTTTGCAATTTGGTAGGGTTATATCAATAGTTTTTTGCCTTCGTGGATCAATAGATGGCGCTTAATGCTATATTGCAACAGCTATCTCAGATATGTAAGGAAGACTTATTTGTAAAAGTAAACTTGAATTTATTATATATCGGGAGTATGCTGGTCGGAACTGGCTTCGCAGTCGCAGTTACTCATTAATAAATTGCATATCCGAATTACAAGACATTTATGATGACATATTAAAAACAAATTTAACATTAAATAATTTAAAACAATTTATAAAAGTAATAATATTTGTGCATATTAGTTTCGACTTCCTGCATTGCCAAATCCATAAAGAAAACTTGATAGATTTAAGATTACTTTGTCATCCCGATTTTTTACTCACCATTAAGGGAAAAAATTAAATAAAATATTATGCGGGAAGACGGATAAGGACAGCAATAAATTAAAGGCAATAAAAATATGTATTAAGTGATTAAAGATAAATCTTTGAAAACCATTAATTTTATTTCATTATATCCTTCCAAATTATTCATAAGATGTATGAGCAATAAAAAATGAATGGAAGAATATATTGGAATCGGTTGAATCACGTATTTTATATCTTTGTTGGTTGAACCCTAAGTAGATACCTAATAATACCTAAACAAATGTATATGCATGTCGGGGTCCTATCGTTTACAGCAATAGCAATAGAGCGGACTGTATAAATAAAGAGTATAATAAAAAAACAAAGATAGATCAAACGGCGCCCGATCGTACTACGTGACCGCCGCGGAAAATCGTCGTAGAGAAGTATTGCGTGCCAAAATGGGGAAAAGAGCGGCAGCTGCCGCATCACTTCCCGCCCCCGCGCACCCTTCAGGCTGCGCGGTTGTCAGCGCGGCCGTCATCGTTTCCTCGTACCGCGCGCCCTCGCGCTGCCCCGCGCCGTGGCATTAGTAGTGCATTCGTAATACTCTAGATGGCGTCTGTGTGCCCTGTTTCCTAAATTGAACGAGAGAGAGGTCTCTATTTCCTATATTATAAAGTAGGTACTCTGTGACCGTGTTGATGTGTGTAGTTGATGGAGAAACGGTGAACCGTCGATTCGTTGACAGTACGTCGACGGTTGAATTAACTAGTTCGTTCATTCAACGCCCATCGCATAAGCGAAATAAGATTCACAGAGTTCAGTAATATGTATCGTAAGATACATATATTACTAATCTGTGGTAATATGGTAAATTGTTAATCAAACAGAATAGTAAGTAGAAGTGTTTAATGTAGACCATTTTAAGATTGTGAAGCATTGTGAATTCTTTTGCGAACAAAAATATTAAAATGAATGAAGATATTACAGAATCAGAAGAAGAAATATTAGTGTACGCAGAGTTTGAGGACACTGTGAATATTGAAAAGTATCGAGCTGTTCATGTGTTGGGTGTAAATGAACAAAATCCTATTATTCAAATGGATGATACTTTTTTTACAGGTTACTTCTGTGTTTTAATTTTATGCTTATGCGTGTATATCACGAGGCCATTACCATATAAATACATGATTGTGAAACTGATAAGTTGTCATTTAAAAAACAATTCAATCGTTAGAAAAGTATACTTAACTGCCTAAAATAAAAATAAAATATTACTCCTCTTTGGGTATTATTAATGGGAACTATTAGTGGCCATAACAAAAATATTATTTAATTAAGCAGTTTACTCACAATCTTATAAAATTTTATCCATATCAATATTTCTATTGTGTCTGGTATTGGCAAGTCAATAAGTTATTATTACGATTATATTTTTTTAATACATGTTAGGCCATGTAATGTTTTAATTAACTACTATTTTTCAAGGAAATATTGAAAAAAAAAGGGTTCTGGCCCCGTTCTTGTCTATTATTAATTCAATGTTTCCTTGAATATTAGTTATCAATAAGTTATATTACAAATCAACCTAAGATGACCCACTGACCCAAATTTCAAAAGTATTATCATATGCATAGAGAACTCTATAATTATAACTTTGTGGAAAGAAAAATATGGTTGTTAGCAGGACTTGAACCTGTGCTTTCCAGTTAATACACGAAAATATTTTTATTGCTAATAATTTTATATAATTAACAGGAAAATATGAAAACGCTCTGGGAACATACATGTTTTTTGAAGAAGACCGAGAACCAAAATCTGAAGATACATTATTTGACAAATTACCTGAAAAAAGTTTGAAGTATCTATGCAAGACCAGGAAGTTGTTAAATATGGAACATGCATATGTTACTCCTAAAGAAGGTAACATTTATAAGATGTAATTTTAATAGTATTCAAACCTAGCACCGGTTGCTCTTATTTTTTCCATTTCTATATATAACAAAATAGTTTGAACTAAAACATGGTTTATCTGTGTCCTTAGGATGTCTAATGGGTTAATATTAACTGTCAATACTATCTTGTAAAGTGATGTGTAACTGTGAATCGGACTGTTTAAATTAAGAAAGATATTATATTATGGTTGTATCAACTGGTTATTTATTTGTAAACTGCTAGCCCAAAGCGTCAGTTACACTTTATAAATGTTAAGTATAACTAATAAACTTAAAATAATTATTAAAACTAATTACTGCCACAACATTTACTATAATATAATCCTAACAAAGCCTTATTTTACAGGCCATGATCTCCAAAATGCAAAACAAGAATTTGATGATAACATAGAACCAGTAAATTTTAAGACATTACAAGAAGCTATAGAAAAATTTAAGACTGGTTTTGATGCTGATTTAGTCACTGAAATAGTAGATTCATAAGGTAGGTAATTTAAGCAGTACCTAAAATAGGATGTTCTTAATCAAGCACATTCCCATTACTCTAACGTATTTCTGGTAATTCAAGCGATGTGGCTCCACTGCAACTGAAAACTATTATTCTTGCCACATTTATTGAATGATGCCTGTCAGATCTTTTGTCAAATCCCTATTAAGTTTCTCTTCACTTGTTGATGTGTAGGTAAATAGGTGACTACTAGATAATACTTATAATAACTTAGATCATCTTTACTAATATTATAAATTGGACAAGATTTTTTTTGTTTGTTTATTACTCTAATCTCTGGAACTACCAGTCAGAAAAAATCCTTTTTATATGATAATCAGATGAAGAGGAATAGTATAGGCTATCTTTCGGGTACACCATTTTACAGTGTGTACTTACAGCTACCTTTAAACATTGATTTTTGTTAAGTAAGTCTGAAGAAAAGTACTTTTGAACCTATTTATCCACGTGCGCGCTTGCATGATGATTAGTGATACGTAAATACTTATAATGTTCTACAAAAATATTAGTTTTTAGTAGGTACATCTAAAAAACACCGTGATACCTTCAACCTATCTCTTATACGTAAGCCACAATAAGATTATTTATAGGCATGGCATATTAATCCTTACGAACGAAAGTTACTTCATCATCAAGACAATTTTATTAAGATAAATTTTGCCCTTTTTAGTATGTTATTTGGACGCATATTTTAGGAGATAATGGAAAATGAAAAATTATTCAACACTCGCGTGAACAGGCCGTGTGACGAATAAACCCCGCCCGACGAGAATAACGGGATTAACTGTGAATTACTTTTTATTTTTTGGTTAGTACTGAGTTAAACGCATTCGCGAACACGAATGCGTTTTAGAATATCTGCCACCGATATTCGCGAACGCGAATATTCAATTTCAAATTTGGCGCCACTCCCAAGCGACACATAAGCCAGATAAGATTATAAAAATGTACTAAATAGTTTAAAACTTTATTACATAGGTATTAAAGCTTACGGTATAGCTAAATGCTGTAATGAATGGTTTTTGTGCTACTGTAATTATCTAAGCTTTATAAAACTGATTTTCTTTTTAAAAGCTTGATATTAGTCGGGAGCAGTACTATTATAGATACGCTATTCAATTGAAGGTATCCCAGACCGCTGAAAGCAGCATAATAGCTATTGTGACAGCATTTCTCTGTATAACGTTTCTATCAATTTTCAGTATACTGTTTGATGTCGAATAACACATTTTGTGATCTGATTACGTTAGAAGTCTTACCGTTTAGTTTTGTATTGTGTTGTTTTGTCATAAGAAAATCATATTTATTTGTTTAATGTACCTAATATCATTTTTTTTTTCGAAAGTTCATATTCGCAAATTTTTCGCATAAATTTAACGAATGCGATTGCGAATAATCGCTAATGCGCATGCGAATATTCGTTACATCACTAGTAGGTATTAGGTAATATATATGCGGGTGAAACTCCGGAGCACAGCTAGTATTGGTATTCTTAGAAACCAACCGAACCAACCCGGGAATAAACCGCGTCTATCTATATTGACGATGACTAATATAGACACTTTAATAATATAGCAATAATATAAAGTACCTCGATACGTTGTGTCTGTTCCTGTTTGTGGGCAAGTGGCAACGTACGTACGTACTATCGCGGACATTTCCGCCTGCCCACTTATTTATTTTTTTCGTCACGCCCCCTTACAGTGTTCGCCTATTAGGAAAGCGAGAACGTAATTAGTTGCAATCTGCACTGCGCAGCTTTAGTGACGCATCACGTGTACTCCCTTTTGTAAATTTTAAGGACGATCTAATTTGACCTTGGCGGGGCTACAGAGCGCTTCTATTTTTTTAGTGTAGGCGAAAATGAACTTAACGGTGGTCAGGCGGGAGTGTCCGTGATAGTACGTCTATAAAATATAGCCACGTCGTCAGTCACTTTATAAAGCAATACTGCATACGGATATAACGTGTCAAGATTTTTATTGCACCAATACCGAGTTTTCATAAACTTCTAACTAACGTGACTAAAAGTGTATTTTTATTATAGATATATTTGTATTAGGTGAGTCAGCAGTGCGTTATCTTATAGCACCAATTTTTTGTTTATGTTGTGCTTAATTTATGTTATTCTTTAAAAATATAGTCATTGGTGTAATTAAGAAATCTTATTAATACATACAGGCATATCTCAGCAGCTCATGTGTACATTTGATTTATTTTCTTTTATAATCCTTATACATAGTAACGGGATGAAATGGTGTTAATTGGTTTCGTGACCATATTTATACTCTTTAGAACACAGTCGGTGAGTAGGTATACATCGATGGACGTTAAATGGTCAATTTGCCATTTAGTATTAATGACTAATTATCTAGGATTATCATGATCTCATAAATATATAAAGGCTCTTATGTACCTATCTTAAGTTACATATAAGTTTGCTCAAACTTGACCTCTCGGGATTTTGAAATACCAGTATTCGTCACGTGATATCTATGCATTTACATTTGGACGTAATTCTGCAAAATGCATCCAGCCAAAAAAAACTTACTTTTGTGAAAATTGAAGTTTTAGTAAAATTTATATAATTAAATATTATTCTGGATAGGACCGCCCTTACCACCTAGGGGGTATAAAAATTGCCTACGACCTATTCTCAGACCTTCCAATATACATAAAAAAAACTTAACCTAATATATAGCAATTTCGTGTCACAGTGTGACCAAATCGGTCATGCCGTTTCAGAGGAGTTCGATAACAAACACTGTGACACGAAATTGCTATATATTAGGTAACAAGACCATAGTTTGTTTTGAAATAGGAAATTCCTCTTAAATTTTGGGTACTTCCTGTATAGTATGGTTTTAATAAGTTTCATGTGAATATACTTTTATTAGTAAAAACCTCTCTAGTTATTTTTAACAATACAAAAAATGTGGGATCTTTTAGTTTTAAGATAAGGCTTTTCTGCCTGACGCTTATTATTAAGAAAAATACGGTCGTGAACAGGATTCGACCCTGCGTCTCCCAGATATTGATACGGATGCCTCATTGGTCTAGTGGTCCCAAGCGCGACTGCTGAGCATGAGGTCTCGCGTTCGATTCCCAGATCGGGCAAAGCGTAGCGATCTCTAAAGGAATATTTTTTTGTAGAAAGAAAGATACGGTCGGGTGCAGGAATCGAACTTGCGCCTCCTAGATAAATACCTCAGGGGCTTTGACCACTGAGCTCGACCTCTGCTCACTACTTCGAATTCTTCTTCCACATTTTAACCTTAGACATCGCCTTTAAAAGATTTATTTGTATTTTTTAAGGTAACAACAAAGTTGTTTGATATTTTAAAACCCATTATCTGGTAACCATGTAACAGGTTCTACTCTAACTCTGAAAAGATGCTTAAAATTCTGCTGTTATCGTTCTTTATTCTATTAACCGACTTCAAAAAAGGAGGAGGTTTCTCGTTAAGGAAAAAGATACTTAGAGGTTTGAGTATTTTTTACTTAAACTAAAGTTGATGTGTAGATACCATTTAATATGACAGTAGTGAAAAAAACTGTTTTTGAGGGTTGGATCCATTTTGCAATACTGCCATTTGTCATATAAAACTATAAGATCTTCTGGAAAGATACCTGCAAGATGTTTTATTTATTGTTTATGTTTTAGCGAGATGACAACTTCACGCCGTAGATGTAAAAAAGTTAAAACAGTGGAACAAATTTTCCAAGAAGTGAACCGAAGATATGTACGCATTAAGAAAAATGACAAAAAGAACAATAATTCTATTCTTTACAAAGTGCTGCAAGAACTGCTGAAGATCATGCGTAAATGTGACCCCTTATTCGATACCATGAAGCCAAAACTAGAATATTTGGGTAGCTATTTTGATGGTATGCGAGTAGGTCAACCAACAGAATACGACATTAATGTTATCTTGACAATTCATATTGATTATAATAGAATTACTTTAGACGCTCGTGAAACACGAAATGGATATACAAGTATTATTATGCCCGAAGAATTCCGCAGATTGTCAAAAACTCCTGCCACTGCCGTAAAAGGATTCAATAGGACTGCATTTTGGTGCGACAAATCTTACCGTTTGTCAGTTACAAGTTACCGATCCTGGATGCAAAGTGTTGTAGATGCTGCGTTAAATAAATTACCACTAGAAGATGGTAAACGCATATTAAAAGTAAAGAACAATAATTTTAAAATTCAATATAAGACGTCGGGTCCTGCTAATACCATAACAATATGTATGGAAAACGATTATATTATCGACGTCGATTTAGTTCCAACGTTAGCTTTTAAGCTACCAAAATTACCTCAAAATTCTAAAATTGATTTCGAAAAAGTAAAAAACACAAAAGTTACTTCTTATTTTGCTGTACCAAAACCGAGTGACAATGATTTTAGTTGGAGATTAGCTTTCCCATATCAAGAACGTTATTATACAGACTGTACGAATAACCTAAAAAGCACATTGAAACTATTAAAATTATTTCGAGATATTCAAGGATTTAAGAATTTAGCTAGCTATTTTATAAAAACATTATTTTTATGGGAAATTAAAGAACAAGAGGATAAGTTTTGGAGAAAATCTTCATTGACAGATTTAGTCCTTCATATGTTAAAAAAGTTAAGCGACAGCTTGGCTGTCGGGATTATAAAAAATTTTTGGTGCCCTGATCATAATCTCCTTGAGAAAATAAAGAGTGAAACCTGTGTCAATTGGAGTAATCGTGTAACTAATATAATCATTGACATAGAACGCAATAAACTGACTAATCCGCATATTATATTGAAATATTTTACAATACAAAAAATACAAGTTTATGAAAAAGAATAGCGTTTTCTTAGAGTAGTGATATTTTTATGCTGAACAGGTTGTACATTAAATTTTTAAATTACTTACTAAGCAAGTTATATTGTAGAAAGATTGCGACGCATGCGTTAATGCGTTTGAAAGATGTATCTGTGTTAATTAAGGATTACCTATTATCTTAAATAAATTTGTAATTTTGTACATAATAGGGTATTTGACACTGATGGAAATAAAATATGAAACTTAGCTATAATGATAGAATGTATTTTATTTGACTCTTTGGTATTTTTGAAAATAATAATAATAACTCGTAAATACATTTAATTCGATAAACAAATTCATAATTTTTAATCTATGTGTCACGTGACTCGAAACACCAATGACTGCGTGACGTCACTACTCAGACGATTGATTGTCAATTTGCAGTCACTGTGACACATGACACAAAATAAATCGATGAATTTGTTGATATTTGGGAAGCAAAATGCAACCACTTTCTTCGTATTTCAGTTCAATTTTCGAAGTATTGGTATACTACGCACTAATGTTATGATTTACAAAATAATTTCCTTTGTTTACAATGGTTCTGTTGCGTAATGATGTCACAAAATGGCGAAAAACCTTTGAAATTTGAATTTTAAATAGCTGTTATTTAATCAATAGGTACACAAAAAATTGCAAAATATTTTTTTTAGGTAATGTATACCATATTCTTTAAATTTAGGCCCTTTGTGAAATTTCGTCAATAACCCTATTAGATGCCGTTTTTAATTTTTGAGGGCTAGGAATCGTTCCTGCTTCATAATAAGGTGCGACCATAGAATTAGAATATTTTTGCTACCCCATAGAAGGACATAGAGCTCAAATAGGTGCAACCGTTTTTGAATTGTGAATGTGTGCGTGCAATAGTGATGTACAACGTGGAAATATTGACACATATCGCTTATCGATAAACAGTATTTCAGATGGTAAAGACTTGGTATACAAAATGAAAATATTTTCATTCAAATTATGTTAATAAAACTAAAATCACAAGCGTAGGTATAATTTAATGCACTTCATTAATTAATTACATTATTTTAATAAAAACATTTAATGCGCTCATACTATAATTATATTTCATTGGTAATAGGTACTTTGTTAAGAAAGCAGCTTATAAGGACCCTGAGCAGTGTATAGAGTATGACTGATTGAGATGATGATTGACTGAATGATTTTTATCTACCTATCCTAATACCATTGCGAAGGTGGTCTGGACTCAGCGCAGCACACGCTTGAGGTGTACCCTGCCTAGACCGCTGAACGCCGGATACTAAGAGCCAGTATCGGGCGAGATCTATTTCTGCCGGCAATAGTGAGGTCTAGCCTGGCAGATTTAGGGCACTGGAGAGAAATGGCTTCCTTTAGTGATACTGCTGTCGTCCAGAAAGAGGCCGCCGAGCGGGATCGTGAGAGGGCCGATCCCTCTCGGAGAAGAAGGCGTCTAGGAGGCAATCGCCTCGACGCCTAACTGCGGAAACCCCGCCTGTATGATTTAAGACAGGCGGCCCTTTGGGGTCACGGGTGTTTAGAGAG
The DNA here is from genome assembly GCA_935421205.1 of Xylocampa areola. Lineage (NCBI taxonomy): Eukaryota > Metazoa > Arthropoda > Insecta > Lepidoptera > Noctuidae > Xylocampa > Xylocampa areola. Next base: position 15,992,907 of record OW285201.1, read on the forward strand.
GAGACTCTATTTACCCATCGTGATCCCAGTGAAGACGGTGGCATAGTGGTCACGTGCTATCGTGCACAGCGAGGCTTAGGGGAGACCCCTTTACAGTCCTTCCTGGGATGTGTCTTAATAAGCGCTGCATAGCGGGGGTGCTGGAGCTGGTCTATTAAGTGCCTCCCTCCATATGCTGATGGTGACCGGCGAGGTGGTTTGAGTGAGGTAAGAGACACACCCCGGTCTTATCCATAAAAGCCGGGCACGTATTTGAAGGTTTCCCCCCGAAAAAAAAAGGGAATATCCTATTATTTTTTCTTATATCTTCTTTTTCTTTATTATTTTTTCTTCTTTAACTTTATTCTTTTCGTTATCAATTAGTCTCATCCATTTTTCCTTTTCCTTAGCATCGACAGGAAAACTTTTAGTATAAAAAAATATATCATAAAAAAGTGAAATTCTCTTGAATTTGTAGTAAAAATTATGTAAACAACATATTCATTACGCTATCACATATAGGCTCAGTGCTCACCGCCTAAAGGTGATAGCGCAGGAATTACCAACTAGTTTCACTCGGGGTCTACTCAAATTCAAATCAAATAGCGAAGAATAATAGTAGCGCAGTTCGTTAGATCATTATTAAACTAAGGTCCGCACAAAGTAGGTTGGCAATCCAGATTTGAACCACATTTGGGGACTACTGTAATAGCGTGATGAAATATATTTATAACGAAACCTGGGCCACTTAGCTACGCCAAGCTTCTTATATGTTATAAACGTTCGGACAGACACACCGACAAATATACAGAAACGTTTCCAAACATTTTGGTTTCATCGTATTAGGTACCCCAATTAAAATTTTGGAAAAAATATTATTGTGCAGAGATAGTTGGTAGATCTACACTAATAATAAATTCTGATATCGGAACTTTTTGTTCTAAAATTTCATCGACACAATAGTCGACACTGACAAGTCACTATTTTGTATACATGAAATGAAAATTTATATTATAACAACGTACTCAATATTGCTTTTATGACCATTGTTTTTTACTATAGAGAAAATTCACTATTTTCTTGATAGGATTTGGTTTTCCAAATAAATTTTCTATAGATAATTTTTTCCAAAATATGGCATGAAAATATATGCTGTTGTTGACAATTTACCTGTGAAATGAATCTTTTCCTGGATTATTTTTATGAGTAACATCGCAGTCACCAACACAACACGTAGGCATTGCTTATAAATTTTAAAACTGTTTAAAATATACAGGATTCACTGACAATACAGCAAATAGAAGTTAGCGTGATTTTTGACAGTGACACTGGAGAAAACCATAGAATGAATATTTTTGCTACCCCATAGAAGGACATAGAGCTTTTTTTTTTTTTTTTTTTTCCCTTCGCCCTAATCGGGCAGGCTAAGGTCTTGGACCATACCGCCTCGTCTTCAGTGTTCTTGAATAAAAGTAAGGCCAAAGCCTCGTCTTCAGTTACATCCTTCTTGTTTAAAGTAAGTAAGGCCGAAGCCACGTCTTCAGTTTTATCTTTCTTGTCCAAAAATTAATAAGGCCACAGCCACTTCTTCAGTGTTCGTTAGTCAAAATCATAATAATATGGTGTCTTATCCGTGTATTCGTCATAAACGTGTTGTAAAGTAAGGTCATATCCGGGTCATATCCTTCTATTAGTCCCCCGAACGGTCAAATTGCCCATTCAGTACTGTCAATAAAATTATACAGTGCTGTATATGTAGTGTAATTTTCCAGCAAACCTTGAGTGTCGCGCGGGATGCTTGCTGGCATTTTATATATTTCTAATAATTTATCAGTTAGAAGAATTCTTTGTAAACCATATGCAGGGCATTCAAAAATTATATGATCTAGGGTCTGATCACTTCCTAAGTCACAATTTGTACAAACAGGCGATGTTATAATTTTCATTCTGAATAAATGTGCATTGAATCTTCCATGTCCAAATCTAAGACGATTTAAGGTAATATAAAATTTTCTGCTCTTAGGAAGAACAGAACTGGTGAACCAGGGCGCAGAACCAATGGTTTGATTTATTTTCGCATACCAATTTCCTTTAGTTCTCAGTGTTTCTTGCCAGTTCTCATGCCAAATAAAGGTGTTTTGTTCGTGTAATTTAGTGAGCAGATCAGAACTTGGTATGGCAACATTTTTTGTTTCTAAGATGTCAACGTCAACAATAACTCTTGCAAGATAATCTGCGTTTTCGTTTCCTGTTACTCCTATGTGGGAAGGTGTCCATATTAAACTTATTGTAAATCCTCTAGAACAAAGATCAGCGTATAAAGTGCGAATCTCATATAAAATATTTCCGATATTAGCGTCCAGTTTCGGGTTTTGTAAGGACATGAGAACACTCATGCAGTCGGTCGCTATAAGCCAAGTTGTGTGCCCAAGATTCTTTTCATTTATGTACTGCAGAGCTGATAAAATGGCTAGAGATTCTGCTGTAAATATAGACATGGCTCCAGGTAACCGAACTCCATGTCCAACAGTAAGATGAGGTAGGTATATAGCTAGCGAAACATTTCTATTGTTTTTGGATCCATCGGTAAATATATGCCTGTACCCAGGGAACTCTGCAATTAACTGATAGACATCTTCTTTACTCCGAAGGTCACGATTAATGTGAATGTCCATTGGCCAGAATTTGCTGATATAATTACCAGAATAACATGGCCATCTGCCTTTACATTTCTCAATTTGAAATTGATCATCAATACTGATTAGGTTACAAAAGTCATGAAATATATAGGGGACATTTACGGAATTAGAGGGACTGTATAATCTATAATAAAATAATATTTTCTTTAATAAAGGATGATTTTCGAAAGATAAAAGCTTGAGAATGTATTTGGATTTTAAAAACTGAAATCTTATATTCATAGGAGGAGTGTTACACTCAATTTGAAGTGAATTAATTGGAGTTGTCTTCATTGCACCAGTTACACATCTAAGATTATGATTTTGAAGAATCTCCAATTTGTGAACCAATCTCTGATCAGACCCAAAGCATAAAAATCCATATTCAAAATGACTACGGACTAAAGATTTATATAGCATAAGCAAAATTTTAGGATCAGCTGCAATTGACAATGACTTTACAAAATTAAATGCTTTATTAGCTCTACCTAACAAATAATCAACATACTTAGTCCATGACAGGTTGCTTGTTAAAATTATACCCAGAAACTTTACTTCATTCACTATTGGAAGAACACTATTATTGTAATAAATATGTAGGTCTGTTTCACACTCTCCAAACACTATAACTTTAGATTTTTCTGGACTAATATCCAAGTTTAGATAATGAAAATAGTTCTTTAGCCGAGTTAAAGCTGTGTTTAAAATAGTTACAACAGAACTTATATCTGAACCTGAAGTATAGATAACCAAATCATCTGCAAACTGCAAATTTGCCACTTCAAGACCAAGTACAATGTTTAGTCTGTGTAAATAAAGAAGATAAATCAATGGACTGAGAATGCCACCTTGACATACCCCTTTGTATGAAAAACGTGGCCCTATTAAACGTTTATTCACTTTCACGTATACTTCTCTACTATGTAAAAAGTTAAAGATCCAAATTATAATTTTTTCAGGAATTCCAAGGGCACGAAGTTCCCCACATAAAATGTGCAGATTGATGTTATTGAAAGCACCCACTACATCAAAGAAGACACCAACAAAATGATTACCCATTTTATTAGAATTGTATATATCTAATTGCAAATGAGAAATGCTATCACGAGTGGAGAAACCACGTCGAAAGCCAAATTGATTGGATGGTAATAGACTATTACTTTCTATATAAAATTCTAGCCTTTGTTTAATTAATTGTTCAAAGGTTTTTCCCATGCATGATGTTAATGCTACTGGCCTATATGATTCTGCTTTGTGTCTTACTTTGTTAGGTTTAAGTACTGGGATAAGACAATCTATTTTCCATTCATTTGGGATGACCATTTCCTGCCAGAGTAAATTAAAAACGCTTAGTATATCCGAAAGTGCCCTAATTGTTACATTTTTCAACATTTTATAAGGTATTCCATCAAGGCCAAAAGCTGAATCACGTCTAGAAGATATTGCAGATTTTAATTCCTGAAGAGAAAATGGATAAATTAGATATTCATAATGTCCTGAAGTTTTTACCTCATGAGGAATTGATTGAAATGGCCCCTCAACTGTATCTGGAGTATATTTTTTAAGAAAATCAAATACCCAAGGAGAAATATTATTACTTGGAGGTGTAAATGTTTTATTAAATCTCTTTGAAATTTGCCAAACTCTAGATAATGGAGTAGTTCTATTAAATGATTCACATAGAGAAAACCAACTTAAATATCTTTCTCTTTTTAACACTAACTTTTTAAGAGCTTGTAATTTTTTAAACTCAATATAATTTTCCAATGTGGGATTGTGCTTGAATACTTTATAGGCATTCCTAGAGTCTTCTACTGCTTTAGTGCAATTTAAATTCCACCATGGTAATAGAATGCGTTTTTTACGATTATTATTTACTGATGTTGTATCTAAAGATGTAGCAGGTCTTATAGTTGATGGTAATGACTTAATAACAGCTAAATTTAATAATTTTATCAACTCATTATATGATTGTAATGGGTTATCGTGATTAATTTTAAAGTCCATTAACAAACTATCAACACTCTTCTTGTATATTTCCCAGTCAACCAGGTTAAAATTAAAATGTTTTGGCAAATTTGAAGTTTCCATATCATGTGGGATATTATAATTTTTATTAATAAGTAACCTTGTGATTACAGGTAAATGGTAACTACCTAAAGGATCATCATGAACAGACCAGTTACAAGACAATGAAATTGAAGGCGATACTATAGTTAAATCAAGTGCATTTCTTTGCCACCTATCAGAGCCTACAGTAGTCATTTCTCCGTCATTCAATAAAGTCAAATTATAGTCATTAATGATTTCAAGCACCTCTCGGCCGCGGATGTTCACACTGTTACATCCCCAAGCCGAATGATGTGCATTGAAATCTCCACCCACCAAAAGAGGACCAGGAATATTGCGAATTAAATTATCAAACTGATACTTAGTAAATGAAGCATTTCCGGGACTATAAAAACTAACTAATGAAATTTCTTTATTATTGCCATATTTTAAACGAATCGCTATATTTTGTATGGAATCATCATATAAAGTATCTATTTTATTAAATTGTAAACGGTTATGTATTAAAATAGCTACACCATTGTGTGTATTACCTGAGTCTAATCTTACTATATTATATCCTTTAATACTAAATCTCATGTGAGGCTTGAGCCAAGTCTCACACAATAAAGCTACATGTATATTATACTCATGTAAAAAATACGAAAAAGCATGTTTGTTACTATTGATGCTCTGAGCATTCCACTGTACAATATTCAGCTGATCCATAAAATTAAGGTTTATTTATATTATTCTGAATTTTTGATAATAGAACATCTTTTATGCTTTGAGTGGAAATACTCTTTTCGTTATTTTTATTTTGAGAAATTAATGTTACTATTGTCTGTATTAAAATATTTAAAATTGGTTCTGTTTCAATTAATGATTGTAATTGTTTAGCAGGACTGGATTTTGAAAGAGATGGAAATGACTTTTCATTGAATAAATCTACATATGATTTTTTATTAATTTTGTTTTTGTTTTCTTCCACTTTTTGTTGTTTGACTGGGCACTGTGCCGAAATAGCTATATGCTTACCTTGACAGTGACAACATGTAGCCTCAGTTGATGGTATTTGACATTCTTTATAATTATGGTCCTTTGTACATATGGAACATCTTTGGGAGTTCTTACAGAATTTGGCTATATGACCATACCTTAGACACTTCAGGCATTGTTTCACCGGCGGAATGTACGGACGTACTTCAAATCGCCAGCTATTCAGGTCTACACTATCGGGTATTGTTGCACACGAGAATGTGATGGACACTGTCTTCGTAGGCTGAAAGGACACCCCCCCTCCTTCTGAAATAGTGCGACGCATAAATCTTCTGATAGAAATAATATTCTTTGTGCTAGTTATTGCGTTATAAATGTGTTCGTTGCTCAAGTCAGTTGGAACATGCATAATAACACCTGTAGTTTCCGTAGCTGTTGCAGGAATACTGGCTTTCAATTTATAACTATCCAAAAATTTACGATTCATTAACGCTGTATTGGCTAAACCAGGGCGTTCAAAAATAACACCAATTTTGTAACGATTCATGCGTAATAATTGTTTTACGCCCTTATTGTATTTTTTTATGCTGGTTGAAAGGGACATCATGTCTCTATCACCGATCGGGAGTAAATCGATACTTTCTAAAAATACAACATATTCAAAATTGCCTCCGTTTTCAGGATATGACCTAATGTAGTCAGGAATCCTGAATTCCCGATACTTATCAACTACTGCGACAGATTCCTCCGAACAGCTTGAGGCTCCACCGTCATCTTCAGAGGACACCAATGGTAGAGCAGAAGATGAACTATCTTCTTTTTTTCTTTTCTTTGGATTCCCTTTCTTCCCCATCTTGAGAAGAGCAAGCAAATGAACTTTAGAATAAATAAAATAATTATTTGAAAATTTGTTTTAAAAAACGGCGCCCTATCGTTACGAATTTCCCGCGCTTTTTTCAGGACATAGAGCTCAAAAAAGTGCAACCGTTTTTGAATTGTCAATGTGTGCGTGCAATAGTGATGTTCAACGTGGAAATACTGACACATATCGATTATCGATAAACAGTATTTCACATGTAAAGACTTGGTATACAAATTGAAAATATTTTCAATCAAATTATGTAAATAAAACTAATATCACAAGCGTAGGTATTATTTAATGCACTTAATTAATTAATTACATTATTATAATAAAAACATTTCATGCGCTCATACTATAATTATATTTCATTGGTAATAGGTACTTTGTTAAGAAAGCAGCTTTTAAGGACCCTGAGCAGTGTATAGAGTATGACTGATTGAGATCATGATTGACTGAATGATTACCAAGGTAGGTAAAAATAGGATAGGTATCCTAATACCATTGTGAAGGTGGTCTGGACTCAGCGCAGCACACGCTTGAGGTGTGCCCTGCCTAGACCGCTGAGCGGCGGATACTAAGAGCCAGTATCGGGCGAGATCTGTTTCTGCTGGCAGTAGTGAGGTCTACGCTGGCAGATTTAGGGAACTGGAGAGAAATGGCTTCCTTTTGTGATACTGTGTCTTAATAGGCGCTGCATAGAGGGGGTGCTGGAGCTGGTCTTTTAAGTGCCTCCCTCCATATGCTGATCGTGACCGCCGAGGTGGTTTGAGTGTGGTAAGAATCTCACACATCCCGGTCTTATCCATAAAGGCCGGGCGCGTTTTTTAAAGGTGGAACCCCGAAAAATTAAAAGGTTTATCCTATTATCTTTTCTTATTTCTTCTTTTTCTTTATCTTTATTCTTTTCTTTACCAATTAGTCTCATCCATTTTTCTTTTTCCTAAGCATCGACAGGAAACCTTTTAGTATAAAAACATATATCATAAAATTGAGAAATTCTCTTAAATTTGTAATAAAAAATATGTAAACAACATATTCATTACGCTATCACATATAGGCTCAGTGCTCACCGCCTAAAGGTGATAGCGCGGTGAAAGGTGATATTTAAAATTAATATTAGTAGCGCAGTTCGTTAGATCATTATTAAACTAAGGTCCGCACAAAGTAGTTTGGCGGTCTGGATTCGAACCGCATTTGGGGACTACTGTAATAGCATGATAAATATATTTATAACGTAACCTGGACCACTAAGCTACGCTAAGCTTCTTATATGTTCAGACATATAGTAGTTTTGACAGATTTTTCCAAAATATGGCCATGAAAATATATGCTGTTGTTGACAATTTACCTGTGAAATTAATATTTTTCTGGATTATTTTTATAAGAAACATCGCAGTCACCAACACAACACGTAGGCATTGCTTATAAATTTTAAAACTGTTTAAAATATACAGGATTCACTGACAATACAGCAAATATAAGTTAACGTGATTTTTGACAGTGACACTGGAGAAAACAACATCTGCCAATAGTGCTGACTGAACCTAAATATGCTTTCTCTTTCTAACATGTGATATTTCCGTAAGAGATTCCGTTCCCATAGTAGGCTTTGTAGGTCTTCTTCTATCCTACGTTTATGGAGAAAACAACATCTGCCAATAGTGCTGAATGAACTTAGGTTCAATGCAATATGCTTTCTCTTTCTAACATGTGATATTTCCGTAAGAGATTCCATTCCCATAGTAGGCTTTGTTGGTTTTTTTCTATCCTACGTTTATGGGTGCGACAACGTTAACGGAAGTCGCACTTAACGTAAAGCAGTGGATATCCCATATTCTTCTGGGTAGTAAGTAAGTAAGTTGGTAAGTAAATTATATTCGTCGAAACTCGAAACAGATGGTGCAGTAGTCGAGAGATCGGCATCAGCGACATCAGGTCTTGGGTCCGTTTTCCGCAAGGACCAGCTTACGAAAATTTAAATTAAAAAAAAATTGCTGCCCCATAAAAATAGTCATACCTATTACTATAAACTAACAGGAATTGACCTTTCGACCAGGTTTGTTTGTTTGGTTGATAAGCTACACAACACAGCGTTATGCCTGTATTCCCCGAAGGGGTGGAGACATAATGGTAGAGGCGTCCACTGTTCTACACACACATCTTAGCAATGCCCTGCGGCCATAAGTCCTCCTCCATGAAGAGATGCAGAAAACTCGTTGGTACCCGCACCACAGACGCCCTGAAGTTGAAATTGCGATGCGATTCCTACTTCGATGCCCTCCTACTATGATGTACTCCACCTTATTGGTGTAGTGTAGGCGGGAGATATTCACCGGAGTGTTCGCGGCACGTATGGTCAACTTGGGCACCACAGGAGCTGTACCGCAGCGCTTCTTATTGGTTCTCTGACGGCGCTTCCTCCTTTGCACCGTCACGGAACCATCATCATCAGCCCACTTTGATGCCTTTTCAGTTACGAAACGGGCTCGTAGAGTGATCACTGGGAGCGCTCACGGCGGCGCTGGCAAAATCTCGACTTCTCGACAATGCTGAACACACGGGTTGCAGGTCAGAGGATCGGCTAACTCCTTCGGCGGCACGAAGAGGAGTCGCAGGGGCGGGAGCGGGTTGACGAAGCGCGCATGGTGCGCAATTAAGCGACGGACTACCCTTTAGAAAAATGATGTCTTTCAGCAGGCTCGTTACATTGACGAGTTCGAAAGTTGTGGTGGAGGAAGCTTGTTCAAATCCTTTGTCACAAACGTCGGCACGTCGTCCGGGTCGGTCTCCTTCAGCAGCGTGATGATGTCCTGCACGCTTTTCTTAGTCCCGTCACGTCGGCGGGACACCATCGGATCTGTCTTGTTTAACATTTTGTACAAGAGCAGCTTCGAACCGGCGATGTCATCTTCGCTGAAGTTGGTGGAGCCAAGAACCCAAGACCTAATGCTCGTCAGTCGCGATTGGGACTGCTAGACCAACGAGGCGGTTAAAAAAATATGATTTATAAAAAATAGGAATCCACCGGAATCGGGAACAGAGTTCCAAGCTACCGGGGAGAACCTTAACCACATTGCGTGCCGTGTTGAAGAGCGAGCCTATTGTAAACTACCGGGCACAATTCCACACTCCTAGCTGCTCCTGGGAATTTCCTTACAGACAAACTCAATTTACTTTGCCCGACCCGGAAATCAACTCAGGACCTTGTGCTTGCGTCTACTAGACCAATGGCGTTTCAACGTCAAAAGTTGGTAAACATCAAAGAGAAAAACACACAGCCAATTTTCAGTATTTATTCACACATTACAAAAATTTTGCAATGACTGATCATCAGCTATTGATCTTTTAAATGTGCATTTAAACAAGTTCTTTATTCAGCCATTCTGAAGCGTGGAATTCAAGAATGGAAATCATTTTATTTAAATAGCATTTAACATTAGAGATAAGAGAATACTAAGAATACGATAAATATGGTATGGACCCAGCTAGACGATTTACCTACGTACAATAAACAATTTGGTTTCACAAGGGGTCGCTCAACAACCGATGCCGGTGTTGAGCTTTTAGATAATATTTATAATGCCTGGGAGAATTTACATGATGCCTTAGGCATTTTTTGTGATTTGTCTAAGGCGTTTGATTGCGTATTTCATGAAACATTAATCAGTAAGTTACAAACTTATGGAAAAAAGGATACTGCTCTGGATCTTCTTATATCTTATTTGAGTAATAGGATCCAAAGAGTGGATGTCAATGGAAAGCGATCCCAAGGGTCGGTGGTTACTATGGGAGTTCCGCAAGGCTCAATTTTGGGCCAATTCCTATTCCTCGTTTACATTAATGATTTACCTTTTATGGTAAAAAGTAATCAAGATATTGTGTTATTTGCTGATGATACATCACTCTTATTTAAACTTAAACGTCAACAGCCAGTTACTGACGATGTAAATAACACTCTTTCTAAAGTAGTACACTGGTTTTATGTTCATAATTTACTTTTAAACGAGAAGTCTAAATGCATCAGATTTTTACTACCTAACGTAAAGCAAATAAAAACCAGTGTATTGATAAATGATGACCATTTAGATTTTTTTTATTTTCGACTGCCTCGATGGTCTAGTGGTTAGTAGCCCTGACTGCTATGCCGGAGGTCGTGGGTTCGATTCCCACCCAGGACAAATGTTTGTGTGATGAGCACGATCATTTGTTCTGTGTCTGGGTGTAATTTATCTATAATATGTATGCATTTAGAAATATATAAGTATGTTTATCAGTTGTCTAGTACTCATAACACAAGCTCTGCTTAGCTTGAGACTAGACGGCGTTGTGTGGTAGTTGTGGAATATTATTATTATTCCATTTATTCATTAAATTACATATAAATTATATTTTTAACTATATATCAATTACACAAAAAAAAATATACATTTAAAAATATAAAATATAGCAAACCGCCGGCATCGGGAACAGGGTCCAAGCTACCGGTGGTTAGGGCCCCAGAGAGAGGAACCTCCTCACAATGCGTGCCGTGTCGAGGAGTACCACTTTCTGTATCAGGCCCTTGACCCAGCCGTCTAACGAGAGTCTCTTAAGGTGTTGGTCAAGACTTTTCGCTATCAGTCCGTTGGTCGTCACGACTATCGGCACAATGATTGCCGAATCCACGTCCCACATGTCGACAACCTCGTGAGCTAAATCAACATATTTTATTTGTTTGTCTTTTTCAGCTTTCACGAGGTTCTCGTCATGAGGGACAGTTATATCCACAATCATTGCGCGGCGCTCTAATCGATCTATCACCACTATGTCAGGCTTGTTAGCAATAACAGTCCTATCAGTGATGATAGATCGATCCCAGTATAATGTGACATGACCTTTTTCGAGAACTGGGTCGGGCACATACCTATAGTACGGTACCTCCGATTCCACAAGACTGTATTTCAAAGCAAGTTGTTGGTGTATAATCTTGGCCACTAAGTATAAGTTATTATTATTTGTATCTCTATAAATTCTCGGCATTTCCTCCATTGGAAAGAAACCCCGGTCCTTTGGAAGGCTTGTCTGGAGACACAGGTCAAACACACAGAGGCCCCTGTGAGAGTTTTAATCTAAATTGAGTTGGGACACCAACCGGAGACTCTCCATGATTACACTATAGGAATGCAGCCATGGAGAGTTCCCGACAGATGTAGAACTATTGATATAAAATAAAAAATAAAAAAAATATGGTCTATTGCTGTGTCGTGCTACATGGAATAGATTTAAAATTCGGTTGCCGGAATTAAAAACGGCGTCTGCCTTTCAATGATAAAACATTAAAATGTGTTGGCAGACGGTGACTTGCCAACTCACTACATGGGCCCCTGAAACGCCGCCTTGATACAGGCAGAAGGGGCAAACATGGGTGTGAGCGGCTAGGGGTGTCGAGAGGAGCGGCCCCGGTTTCACCATCGTGGGTCTTAAAGACCCAGAGCGGGTTTCCCCGTTGTTACGCCATTACTTACATAACACTTCCACCCCCGAGCATATAGCTCTGGCGACCCCTCTCTGGCCGGCCAATTAAGGCAAGACAGAGTTGAGAGTCCTACGGGCACTCTTGAATTCCACTCTAGCTACCCAATGAGGGCAAACTGGAGACGAGGCCCTGACCGACTCTCTGGGGTATTCAGGAACGCAGTGTCGCCACTCACCAACAGCTCGCCACAAGCTGCCCTGCGTTTTGTATACTTCTCGTAGACTTTATGACACTTATTTTTTGTTTTAGTATCATTGGTCTTAAAAAGCTAGTTTAATGTTCCCTCCGGTTTGACGTTAGTCTCATGAGAAGAGGTAACGTCTACCGAACTGTCCCAGAGGGGGTTTATTATTATTATTATTATATTATTATTTTGTGGACACTACAATGTTTTTGGGTATTACTTTAGATTCAAAGCTGCCAGATTAGTATACTTTAGTTATTTTCTTAGTGTAATGTCGTAAGGCATTTTGTTTTGGGGAAATGCTGCTGACATTCAAACTATATTTGTGTTGCAGAAGAGGGCTATGAGAGAAATTTATAACCTTAGTTATAGGCACTCAATGAGGGATAAATTCAAAGAAATTGGGATAATGACGGTCGCATCTTAATATGTTTATGACAATTTGATCTACGATATGAAACACATTAATCTATTCTGCAAAAACAGTGACGTTCATAGTCTCAATACGAGGAACAAAAATAAACTCGTGCTACCATCGACTAGGCTCCAAAAAATTAATAATTCCTAAAGATGTCAAAGTGTACTGTGTGTAATCCCAAACATTATTCAAGAATTAAGTCTCAATTAAGCAGACTGCAAAAAGGGTTACTATAAAGTCAAAGACTACGTAGAAGATAAAAATGCTTGGGATTGTGCTGCTCGCTCTAATGTTTAGACACCCATTAATAATTGCTGTATTTTTTTTTTACCACTGTAGACATTGTAATGTTCAATTAATTATGATATTTTAATGAATTGATTATAATAAGATTACACTTTTTGACATTGATTCTTGACATATTTTGATAATATTGTTATTCTATTAGACACTATTTGCAATGTGAAGTGAGTACGATGTAGGCCATAAATTCATTCATACATAAACCTCATAGACTGTCTACTTACCTACGCAAATGTCCTCCTGTTCTGGTATCGTCTTGTGACGGGTCGTTGAGCTACATGATGACTGATGCATACGTGCCGTTAGACAGGACAGGTCATCTCGAAGCTGCTATACTATTCTCGGAGACAGTCAGATAGGAAACGCCGGCGCCATCTAGTTTATAAAAATTACTTGTAAAAGTGTCTTCAACAGATCTATTTACCGAAATAAAATCATTTATTTACCGTCCATATAGGAGTTCATGAGGGCTGTCAACCAGCCAAAACGTGGTAAAAGTCTTGGTGGTGACGGCACCCACGCTGAATTAATTAAACTTGCTGTGTAAATGCTGGGAAGTGAGAGAAGTACTAAAGCACGGCGCTAACATCGTCACGCTATATAAAGGTAAAAGGTGACCGCGGTGACTGTAACTGCTACCGGGGCATTTCTCTCTTATGTATAGTGGGCAAGCTTTTCGGTAGAATCATCTTATCTAGACTCCAAAAGCTTGTAGAAAGTGTATATACTGAGTCTTAATGTGGCTTCCGTCTCCAACGGTCCACAGTAGACATGATTTTTATGCTTCGCCAACTTCAGGAGAAATGTAGAGAGCTGAAAACTCCTCTGTTTGTCGCGTTCTTTGACCTTAACGCACCAAAGGCTTCGACACGGTCAATTCAATTCATTTATTTGTTTGCGAATATGGGTACATGGAGATCTTAAACTAATTAAATGTGCATTGACCATATCCTACCATAAGGCATGCAAAACTAATAGCAGGTCAGCAGGGAAGGTTTGTACTCCGCACTGAAGAGCCATTCCACGAAGGCATGCAAGGTGCAGTACTTTACGACGGCAGTACATCTGAGCCGTTTGTCGTTTGCAGAGGTGTACGCCAAGGCTGCGTTTTGGCCCCTACCCTGTTTGGAATATACTTTTCATTGATATAACGAACAGCTTTCGGTAACGTCCAACAGGGTATCTATTTGCATACGAGATCTGACGAAAGGTTATTTAATATCTCTCTCAAGTCTATTATATGTCGTGAGGACCTTCACGTCGACAAGCTTATCTTTGCTGATGATGCAGCCTTCGTGGCTAATTTCGAATCCGAGCTCTAGTCTATGGTGGAAAAATTTTCATAGGCTTGCTCTCTGTTTGCCATTTCTATAAATGTCAAAAAAACTGTGGTGCTTGCACAAGGCACTCATGTATCCCCATCAGTTTCCCTTAATGGCACGCTGTTAGAGGTAGTTGACAGGTTTATCTAGGATCGACCGTGTCGAACGATCTGTTGCTTAACGCGAAGATCGACATTGGTATCGGCAAATCGGCGACCATGCTCGGGAAGCTCAGTACAAGGGTGCATATATATGGAACAACAAAGATCTCACAACCAAGACCAAGATGATTGTCTCTCAGGCATCAATCTTAAGCATACTCTTGCACGGAGCTGAAACCTGGCCATCGTACGCGAATTAAGAGCGTCGACTGAACACCTTTTATATTCGCTGCCTGCGTAAAATCTTGGGCATTTTATGGCAAGACAAAGTCACAAATAAGAGGGTTCTTGAAACGCACAGCTGCCTAGTTTAACCGCGCCTCTTGAACAGAGATGCTTGTGTTGGCTAGGGCATGTGCACAGGATGGATTCCTCTCGATTACCACGACGTGTTGTTAGGCGCAATAGCGAATGCAATGAGAAGTGTTGGAAGGCCGTTACTTCGCTTCAAGGACTGCACCAAGTGAGATATGTCGGCATTTAAGATTGACCATCAAAACTGGGAGAAGCTCGCAGAAAAACAGATAGATTGGCTTAAACTTGTAATTTAGGGTCGCAGGTTTTGCGACGAAGCCTGGTTTGAGTCACTTGCTGACAAGAGATAGAAACGACACCAAGGTGGCTTAGCACCAACCACCGCAAACTTCTCTTGTCAGGCTTGTGTCGCTCTCGAATCGGTTTGTTCAGCCACTAAAAGCGATGTCGCTCAGACATTGCACTATATGATGATGCACCCAAGCCTTTTTATTTATGTGGAGAAATGCCCTCGCATACTGATCTGACGCGGGGGGACAGAGCGGTTATGTGGGACTTGAACCCGCTAAAACTCTGGTGGTCCTCCTCTGCTGCTTGAGGGCGGGACTCGGGAACGCTCTCACACACGACCGCGAACCCGCCCGCAGCCGTCCGTTGCCGGACTCCCTCTGAAGGGGTTGGGTATTGCAACCCCCGCCACGACACACCAGACACATGGCGTGCCGCAATCACCTCGGAGACCATGTGCAATGGGTGCCAGACGACCCTATGTCCGGACGCCCAAGGTCCCGTGCGATGGGTCAGTTCTGTGGCCCCGCCGCCTGCCACTACGGCCGCAGAGGATAGGGAGAGCGGCGCTTCGCTATACTGGCACTTGTCCTCCCCTGCGGCCCCACCGCGTCCGCCATCTAACGGTGGCGGCCCCGTCAAAGCTGCGGAAGATAGAAAAAGCGGCGCAGCGACATACCGGCACTCCTCTCCCGGCCCCCTATCTCTCAGCCACGGACACCGCAGCCCACCTCAGTTGCGGCACCCCCCATAAGGGCCGCAACCTACGCTGCTCCAACATGGGCTTGGAGGCAAAGCCCAGAGAAGCGGCTCTCCTCGGGTTCCTCTAGCTTCACCGTGGGTAGCCACGGCTACTAGAGC
Source organism: Xylocampa areola (assembly GCA_935421205.1). Classification (NCBI taxonomy): domain Eukaryota; kingdom Metazoa; phylum Arthropoda; class Insecta; order Lepidoptera; family Noctuidae; genus Xylocampa; species Xylocampa areola. Next base: position 16,008,781 of record OW285201.1, read on the forward strand.
CACCCCACCATGACAAGTCGGAACCCCTGGGGAGGATACATCCAAGCCTCAGAAGAAGATCTTAAAAGTTGACATGTGAACCAGCAACCAGTCGATGAATTATATAGCCGAAAGTCTAGTTTCATTTCAAGAAAAGTTACTAAATGTTTCGACGACCATTCTCTGTCACATTGGTTAAAGTTCGTTGACCCCATGGGAGTAATTATGTAGTTTGGTAGTGCAAAAGCGCCAAAATGCGATATCACGCTATGAACAAAGAGAATTTAGAGAATAAAAACTTTACACTTATATGAATAGGAACGGAACGTTGCGACCTTTAACTATCAACTGTTACTGGAAATAAGATCTGCAAGTGTTTTTATTACGAAAAACCTGAATGCACTGAAGGAAGGTTATGTTTTTCGAGTGTATTTATGTAAGTTGCTAAATGTGTATGTCTATTTCTTTGGCCCTACAGCCTAAAGTCTAAACGGTCAGTTGGGTAAAAAAAAAGGAATGAGGAAAAGCATTACGTTACTACTCTAGTAGGTAACGAGTATTCTGGTAAAGTTTCGCCAACTAATTTAAAATGATATCGGGATTATTGACTTTGTAATTATTATATATTATGTTTCACTCATAATACAAACTTAATTTTATCATAATTACAACACAGGTGAATCATCTTTTTTCGCACTCCGTTATGTCTTGTATAAAAAACGGTTATTTTTTGTGCTGGCAATGCATAAATTCGTTCTTTATAAAGCCGCCATTTTATTTGTATTGTATCGCCATTTCGTTTCTTTCGTGAGATGGAGAATTGGACAAGAAAGTGAGACAGAAATAAAATATTCTGAATCCTTTTGCAATTAAAAATCTATTCAAAGTATTTAAAGTAAATATCAAAAAAAATATCAGGTTAGCAGTAGTGAGTTCTTATATATTTCGTAGCTTGTTCAACTTTCATAATTGTATTTGTGACCGCGTCTCACCCCTTGTTCGAGTACAATGGCGTCCGTTTATTCGTAGCGCGTCATGGATATTCCGTCATCCTTTTCTTGCATATATCGACTATTCAGCAGGAGACACTGCCTTTCTAACGAATGATCTTTTTACGAGTAGAGTAGACTGATAAGAAACATTCCCCGTTACCTTCGCACTTTGTGTTTGAGTTTCTCTTTCACATACAATTAGCCGCGCTTTTGTTGAACACGTAAAAATGTTGCTAAACATATTTAGAGTGAGCATTATATATTTTAACAGATATATACAATGTGCAGCTGATTGAAATTGTGTGATGAAGCTATAATTTGAGTGTCGATATGTTCACTACGAACACCGTTCAAGCCGGCACTGTGCCGACGCTGCAATATCAAGAGCATCCAACCCAGAAGTCTCAAGGAAAAAACATAGAAAACGTTCAACAAAAGAATGCACAACAGACTCAACAAACTCAACAACAGGTAATCATATTTTCTTTACATTTGTACACTTCAACCTATTAATATAGTTACTGAATAAAATACCATCCAAATATAAATACATTGATAACTTCACATTTCCTGTAATATGTATTTAATTGTACTACTTGGTTAAAACTATATTTGGTATAAGTAAAATTGTTGGTTTTTATGTAAACCTAAGGTCAAAATAATCTTAGTTTAAGTAGGTAAACAATCAACAAGGGTATCAATCTTAGAATCAATACATTAAACTATAATTTAGTTAGACCCCTGAAAAATACATTAATCTGTTTAATCTCGAATGTACAAAATTCTATAAGATAACAATAATATTTCTATTGTGTCTAATATTGGCAAGTTAATAGTCTAAATGCATTTTTACACACTGATGGCTTTTGTATAAAAAAGTTCCTATAGCACATTCCTAATTTGTGTTAGCATTATCTGTTAATTCAATAAATCACCATTTATTCTTGTGAATTCAACATTAAAATACATATCACATCTTGTAATTACATTTAAAGCATAGGTCTGTCTTGGTTCTTTGTACATTGAAAATGCTGACAATGACCTTACTTTAATTTTAAATCTAACATTGTAAGGGTCTACTGATAAATCTTTGAAATTGTTCTTGGGCTGGGATAGTCTTTTAGTAACTTTCTATATTTGCCCCGCAGTTTCACCCGCATATCATTATATTATAATTAGCCTAAGTTACTCTATATATAGTCAGCTACCTGCCAGTAAAATCTTATCAGAATTGGTCCAACTATTTGAAGATTAGCCGGAACAAACAGACAGACACAAATTTTTAAAACAGATTTTTAGGCATAAGTATCATGCAAATAACTGTGTCAGCTTAAAAAAACTATTATATTGATATTACAAAGAGACATTTCAATTTTATTTATTTGCATTGCATTACTAATAACTAAATTTTCTTAAATTTCAGGAATTTCCTACATTTTGTTATACTACTAATGTGAATATGATTGGAAAACTTGGTACAGGTGCCACAAGTGGAGCTGGCAATGTTACCAGCGGTGTTAATATAACACAACTTACTACAAGTGATGATAAAACTTGTTATATTGCCCAGCCATTCTCCTACAACTATGCATTGGTGAACCAAATGCAAATTGCTCCAAATGGAATTCAGAACACAATATCAAATATTAGTTTTAAATGTGATGTTTGTGGTTTAATGTTTGGTCACCTCACTCTTCTTAATGCTCATAAAAGAATACATGCTCAGGATACAGGTAAATTATTTAGCTGTTATTTATATAATTGGGTATTTAAGCTGTTGCGTCAGTCATTAGCAGACACAATAGATTTTTATTGTTACAACGTACAGATCTGTACGTTACTGAGCCGAAAGGTTAAGCACATCACAACTTAAATCTTGATAAGGGTTACTATGTGGATAGTTATTTGAATTTTACTTTACCCACCCCACATAGTCCTCTGTACTTCAGATAAATTAAAAACAATAGCTACAATAAACAAATTCAAATTTTATCTAAATTGTCAACTCTTTATAATATCTTTCAATATAATGTAAAACAGTTCAGTCGCAGACTGTACCTTTCGCAAAATGCACCCCATATGCAAAACGTACCATTCTCAAAATGCACCTTTCTCACAGTGCACCTTTCTTATTATGCAGCTTTCTCATTATACACCTTTTGCAAAACATACCTTTTTTCTACATTAACTCTTTTACAGTGCGGGTACGGGTAATCAAAAGGCAAATGAGGAATGATAATTGTATTTATGATCAAATCATAATTTAAAATATTACAAAGTCGAACTAAATCATCTGTAGAGTAGTAACCCTCGACACAACTTCTCTTTATGTTGATCATATTTTTTTCTAAAGTATCTACCCACAATTATTTTTAAACACCTAGTAGTTGCATGCTTCTTAAAATAATCAATAGACGGCAATACATGTACTTAACACTTATGATAACTAATAAAAGAAATAATATCTAGTTCCTCTTTGCAATATTTTACATTATTTATATTTTATTTGATTACGAAATATAAGTTTTGGCTTTTCATTTCGCTCTACTAATGATTTAGTTCAAGTTTGTGATATTTGAAAGTAGCGGACCCAGCGAATTTCGTACCGCAATTAATTAATTTTCTTTTATACAAACCTTGTACTGACAATAACGAACACTAAAAAAAGAATTATCCAATTTGCTGCAGTTGTCCGGAAGTTATGCGCGTATAAAGGTTTCGGCGATTCATTTTTATTTATATGATTATTATGATTTGATTATAAATACAATTATCAATCCCTAATTTGCCTTTTCATTACCCGTAGCACTGTAAAGAGTTAATGTAGAAAAAAGGTATGTTTTGCGAAAGGTGCATTATGAGAAATGTGCATAATAAGAAAGGTACATTTTGAGAATGGTATGTTTTGCGTATGGGGTGTATTTTGCGAAAGGTACATTCTGCGACTGAACCTGTAAAACTTCCTATAATATAGGAATTAGTTCAACTTGGTTGGTTTACCTTAAGATCCATACATTGATACACTATTTATAGTGCAACAGCCATTTTCTATTATGAAGAAATATATCATGTCAGTAAATATATTTCAGTCATAATCTTTGTGGTGCCAAAATTTCATATTAAAACAAATCCCTATTATAAAGTATTGTGATTATTAATTGACAAATTAGTTGTTTCTATTTCTTCACTCCACATAAAGAAATTAATTCTCTTTAATTGTTATTTTCTGTCCCTTGAGTTGCATTATAAAGAGTTAACAGTAAAAGTAAGTAGTTAAAGTATCTGGGTCAGCAAGTTATTTTGTCAAGTACATAGTTTTTACACACACTCTTTGGTTGCAGATAGCAATATAACAGTGGTAGCAACAGGCGTAAGTACTGGAAATGATGTTGCCATGCCTCCACATATTCAGATCCTCTCCTCTGATCCTAATGAACAGCAACAACACCATGTACAAATTCAAGACAGTTAGTATGCACATTATTATTTGTGTCCTTTAATTTTTACATACCTATGGTTTCCCCACCAATTAATTTACATGTATTGTATAGCTTGGGAATGGTATCAAAGTGGTACATAGGTAGTCATATCAAATTTGGTTGGCCTGTGTGATAATATTGATTGTCCAATACAAATTGATGCCATTTCCATCTCATCCATTATGCACTGCTTGTTAATACTATATTATATTATGAAGAAAACTACTAAAATACATAAAATCATAGTTTTATTAAGCTTAATACATTTTTGTTACCAACATTGACATGGTACACTACCCTACTTGCTAGTACTGCTTTTAATTATTACAAATTATTTGAACAATTGTAGCAATAAGAAAGATAACACTCATATTTTTTTTTTTTTTTGCATGTTTAGTGTGCAGACTGTATGTATAGGTAGTTTGAAGACTTAAATAAATATACTAATATCTAGGGTAGTAAATTTTTGTTTAAAGAAAAATACTATTGTGAGCCAGTGCGCCTCCCGGATAAATACTCAAGGCGCAGGGTCAAAACTTGCTCACGATCGTATTTTTCTTTCCACAAAAATTTACAACGTTAGCGACCGCTACGCATGCGTTTATGCATTTGAAATATTTATCTGTATATACTAATATCTGTTCCAGCAAAACCAGTTATATTAGACAAGATCCAGAAATGTATTACTTGTGGTGGCCCTATTGCCAATAATCCCAAGAGAAAGGGTCCCAAGCTAATACGGTGTGAAAATTGCATCGCACAAGATTCTGTAGATCAGAGAAATAATCAAAGTGAGTAAACATGATCAAACACATTTTGTACAAGTATTATTTATAATTTGAATATCTGGGAGCATACATTTGACAACTAAGCACATGACAAGCATATCGGCAAGAATATAATAGGCTACCAATACCTCTGGTATATATAGAGGCCTAATAGATATGCCTTAGACTTGACTGCCAATATTTTTTATTTTATGACACAATTTCCTTTATGTGAGATAATTTGATTGACAGTGAACTCGACGCAAATATTCGTGTCAGCGGAAGATAACGTGAAGTTTGAAGTGAGCGGGGTGAGCGCCGTGCAGCCCGCCGCGGACCCGCTGTCGACAGCACAGCCCAACCAGCAGTCGCAACAACAGCAACAACAACAACAACAAAAGCCTTGTGAGTGAACCACAATATTTTAGTAAACTTTAATAATATATCTGTTGGCTTACTAATTAGTAGACACAATAGATTTTTATTGTAATGAAGTACGTATTTGTATGTGGCAGAGCTAAAGGGTTAACCCACTTAAACTTTTAAATCTTTTTGTAACAAATGTAAAAGCCATTTCAATCAAGGGTGAATCTAAATGGACACAATTTCCAAACAAATACTAATAGTTAATAAATTAACTTTGCCAAATTTGCCAGGGATATTTCATTAAATAGACATTATGTAATATTAACTGTACCTTTCGCAAAATGACCCCATACGCAAAAAGTACTATTCTCAAAATGTACCTTTCTCATAAGGCACTTTTCTTAGTATGCACATTTCTCATAATGCAACTTTCGCATTAACTCTTTTACATTGCTACCGGTAATCAAAAGGCAAATGAGGGATTGATAATTGTATTTATGATCAAATCATAATTTAAAATATTACAAAGTCGAACTAAATCATCTGTAGAGTAGTAACCCTCGACACAACTTCTCTTTATGTTTATCGTATTTTTTTCCAAAGTATCTACCCACAATTATTGTTTAAAACCTAGTTGTTGCATGCTTGTAAAAATAATCAATAGATGGCAATACATGTAATACTTATGATAACTAATAAATATCTAGTTCCTCTTTGCAATATTTTACATTATTTATATTTTATTTGATTACGAAATATAAGTTTTGGTTTTTCATTAACTGTAATACTGTTAGAAAGGGTTACTACTCTACTAATGATTTAGTTCAAGTTTGTGATATTTTAAACTAGCAACCCAGCGAACTTCGTACCGCAATTAATTAATTTTCTTTTATACAAACCTTGTACTGACAATAACGAACACAATTTTTTTTTTATCCAATTTGGTGCAGTCGTTCGGAAGTTATGCGCGTTCAAACATTACGGCCATTCATTTTATTTATATGATGATTATGATTTGACTATAAATACAATTATCAATCCTTATTTGCCTTTTCATTACCCGTAGCACTGTAAAACAGTTACTGTAGAAAAAAGGTACGTTTTGCGAAAGGTGTATTATGAGAAATGTGTATAATAAGAAAGGTGCATTATGAGAGCCGTACATTTTGAAAAAGGTACGTTTTGCGTATGGGGTGCATTTTGCGAAAGGTACATTCTGCGACTGAACCATGTATATTAGTGGTACCCGTGCGAAGCCGGGGCGGGCCACTAGTGACAAATAAAAATATTGTATGAGTATATTTGTATTTGTTTCAGTACCTGGTCACCATCCTGTGAAGAGGAGAAACTTAGCATCTGTAACAAAATGTCAGAACTGTAATGGTTCAGGCATTATTTTCGTAGGCGGGAATAAGAATAAATTAAATCAATCAAATTTGGATAAACCATTCCACTGTAATATCTGCGGAGGCTCGTTTGCTAGATATTCTTCATTGTGGTCACATAAAAAATTACATTCTGGTGAAAAAAACTTTAAATGTGGCATCTGCGGGATTGCATTTGCAAAAGCTGTTTATCTTAAGAATCATTCAAGAATACATACTGGAGAAAAACCATATAGGTTGGTTGTTCTAATATAAATGAATATCAATCGGAATCTATCTACAAGTCGTGATGAAGCGATGCATTTACTTAATTGTCATGTTGAGTAAATTGAATTTCATTTACTGGCTCAGCAAATATTTACTTTTTTGGATTTTTTGAACTGTCAGAATATATTTTATTAATGGGATAATGTGTAAAAATATCTTCACCTATCTAGCCAATTAAATTTAAATTCATATTAATCTTTCAGATGTAATACTTGTGGGATGCAGTTTTCTCAATCACCTCACTTGAAAAATCATGAAAGAACACATTCAGGAGAGAAGCCATATGTTTGTGAGGTAAGTGGATATTTCATAAGATTATTATGAGACCGAAATTTCTGAACCTACCATAAAGTATTTGTCTTGAATTGTGAGAGGAACGTGTTATTTTCTCCTATAACCGTCCCTGCATACTACAAAATTTTCGACCATTGAGCTGTAAATGCAGCCCCGGATCTATCTGGCGTCAGGTTCAGGGCGCTCCGAAATCATAATATAATATGGTTGAAAATAAAAAGTTAAAACGTAAAGCATGCAGCGCACGTTGTTCTATAAATTAATTATTTTATTTTACCGCCCAGTTAGTTTTTGAACACATCCTAAGGGCGCATTCTAAAATGCGCTGCGAGTAGCTGCAGCAGATTGTTGGCAACATCAATTAATAAGTATTTGATGAAGCTGGCATAGATAATAAAGAATGCAAATTTATTAAGGGGTTCTGATTGTCCTGTCCATGAAAAATGCCAATCATTATATATTTGCGAGACTTATTGTTATGTAATTTATTTCAAACGCTGGAGAGAGGGGGCGCCATAATCAAGATTTAGCCCCGGTTCAAAAAAATCGTAGATCCCAGGCTCTGTAAATATTACGATAAATGCATGGTGGATACTACTACTAAAATCGTGGTTTTAGGTACTACTAAAATTATGTTCATATAGTCATACATGCATATGTATTTACTTAATTTTCAATACCTCTTTACCAAAGAAATTTGAAGCACTGTTAGGTGGCCGAGCTAGCCTGACGCTTTCAGCCCGGTCCCACCCGTATTATTAGCAGCTTATTAATCACGCGTGCTTTTCCTTAATTTTTACCGCTTTAGTGCAGTTATATAAAAATAAAAGCAGCGTTACAGCTTTACATTTACTTTTAAACCTCAGGAAAGAGTTTTGATATTTGTAAACTCCTTGATAAGATTTAACATTTTTGTGACTAATTTGTGCTAATTTAAATATGACAAATAAATAATTAGATTCATTAATTAATTTCTTTTTATCAACAAACTAGCTGTGCACCGCGGTTTTACCCGCGTTAATTTGAGGAAAAAACCTACTAAAATATATTCCACCAGCGCTCTCCCCCCTCATGATCATAAATGCGCATGCCTCATTGGTCTAGTGGTCCTAAGCGCGACTGCTGAGCATAAGGTCTCGGGTTCGATTCCCGGGTCGGGCAGTGTTAGAGTTTTTCTGTTAGAAAATTCTCAGTAGCAGCCCGGAGTTTAGAACTGTGCCTGGTAGATGGCAGTAGGCTCACCACCTATTACATGGGACTTAATAATGGCATTGGTGAAATATGGGTGTACGACTGTGTACACCTCTGCCTATCCCTTCGGGGAATACATGCGTGATGCTACGTTTTATTATAAATGCGCGCGTGGTACTTGAACATTATTTTGTTGCGGTGTTATTTTAAAACTATGATATCTCCTTCTCCTATTCAATTCAATTCGTTTATTTGCATAAAAGTTCGTACACTGTTGGTAACACAAATGGCAGTACTTTTTCGTTCAAACAACTTTAGTCAAACAATGTTGACATGCAAATGCTGGAAACAGGGGGCAAACACAATCCTATACATCATTTTTACACAAAATTACTATGGACCACAACATTGCTTAAATTATTCGTATACATTACTAGTATAATTAATTCGGTAATACATTTTGAAACCTTAAAATTTTATAAATCATACTGTTATAATATTAAATGGAAAAATAATAACGGTCGCGAGCAGGATTCTAACCTGCGCCTGTCGAAAAAGTTAGTCGTGTCGGTTCGGTCACCTGTATAGGGACTGAATAGTTAGCGATGTCGTCACCAAAAGACGTGTTAACATGTGGAAGAAGAATTCACGGTAGTGAGCAGAGGCCGAGATGGCTTAGTGGTCAGAGCGCTTGGAGTATTTATCCGGGAGGAGCAGGTTCAAATCCTGCTCGCGACCGTATTCTTTTTCCATTTAATATTATAACTTTAAAGTTCGCTAAGCACCCGATCTTTAAATAATAAATTATTTAATAAATACATGTAGAAATTAGTCATTAAAAAAAAATCATCGACGGAATAAAATGTTTTGTCAATTAGCCAGAATTTTAGGTATATTGTAAATATTTTAATAGGTAGACATCTTAAACAGCTAGGAAATTTATTGTAAATACTTCCCACACATTACATGACAGTTTTTTTGATAAAGCGTAGTTCTGGGAATCTTTGGGAGGACAATGCTGTCAGGATCCCTTACATTTCTCGGATATTTGTCAGACGCTTTTGTAAATAAATTCAAGTTTACTTTGACAAACTTGGCAGTTTCAACATACTGGGCAAGGTCAATAATTTGAGTTTCTAAAAAATGGCTTGCATGGTTCCCAGGAGTGGAGTCCCAATAATGGCCCTTACACACCTTTTTTGTGCCATAAATACTCTCTGTATATCCGTGGAGTTACCCCACAATATAAGACCATATCTAAGGACCGAAGCTGGTATGGTAGGCAGTTAAAATCGTATTTTTGTTTGCGGTTTTCCGGAGTCGATATAATACGTAAACAAACTTATTTAATTGATTGCAGATGTTGTTAATATGAGCTTTCCAATTGCAGAACCTGTCTAATATAATGCCAAGGAATTTAGTTTCATTAACTTCGACAAGAGTCTGATCGTTGTAATTAATATTATAAGATTCATATTTTTTGCCATAAGAAGTAAATTGTATGAATTTAGTTTTATTTATATTTACTTGTAAATTGTTTTTGTTAAGCCATGATATAATAGAATTAATTTTATTATGAATGTCAAGAGTATAATTATTCATGTCGTTCTTAGAATAAATAAATATGGATATGTCATCAGCAAATAGAGTACAAGGATTTTTAGTTATGTCAGGAAGGTCGTTTATATATATATAGTAGAAACAACAACGAGCCGAGAACACTACCTTGGGGTACACCACATGAATTCAGATCTATTCACAATTACCATTTTACTCCTACTTAGGCTTTTTATTTCAATGCATTGCATTCTATTGTTCAAGTAAGATTGTAGCCATTTTAATGCCGGACCTCTGATGCCATATTTTTCTAATTTGTTTAACAGTAACCGATGATGAATAACAGGCTAATGTCATAGATTTTCTTTTCTGGAACACGTATTGTTCACTTTTTAGAATACCATGTTTTACAATGAAATCCGTAAGCCTTTTATACATCGCAATTTCAAAGACTTGATATAATGGGTATTAGTGATTGGTCTGTAGTTCTCTATTTTGTCAGCATCATCTTTCTTGCGTACCAGTACGTACTTTAAGTCACTGGGGAATACCCCTTCAGCAAGGGACATGTTAACCAAGTGTGTTATGACAGGAGTAAGCTCGGTAGCAGTTGCTTTAAGGATCTTTTAGAAAAGTTATCTATACCGGTGCGTGTTGTGTTTTTAAGGGAGAAAATAATACACTCGATTTCGGCATGATTGAACTATCTTACAAATATGCTATTTCTTAAATTTGATTTAAGCATATTACTTAAATTTGCATTTTATGTTTTTGTAAGGTTTATCCAGTATTTATTAAACTCCGCTGACACTGAAGATATTCATTGAAATCAAATAACGTCAAGGGCAATTTCGTTCAAAATTAAATACTTGTGATCAATAACGTATTTATTTGGATAAGGATTAATATCATGTTTATAAAAATACCTTGGCAAATAATGCATTATTTTAGAACCAATATGATGACCATAACAAAAGGTTATAGTGAGTTACCCTAAAAAGATAGACATATGCTGCCGCGGACTTTTGTTAAGAACTTTTAAAGTGGAACAATTCTATCTTACATGATTTTTGCGTAACTTTAACCGTTGACGCAGCGTACGCAACGGAAGCTCTCAAAAGGAATATTTTTCCCGTTTTTGCAACATCTTTCATTGATGCTCCGCTCCTATTGGTTGTACCGTGATTTTTTATAGCCTATATATGTGTATGTATGATAAATGGACTATCTAACACAAAAATGATTTTGCAATTCGAACCAGTACTTCCTGAGATTAACGCGTTCAACCAAACAAACAAACTCTTCAGCTTCATAATATTAGTATAGATAAGCAACTTCGTCAGTATATTTTCTTCACCTGCGCGCGCATATACTATAGATAAATACGAAATATACATAAATGCACAAAATTCAAAGTCACTATCTCGTACAAACAAACTAAAAGAAAAACATGTTATCCACGACCCTATGTTGTATGTAGGTTCTAGGGTTAAATTCTTTAGCAATAAAGTATCTCCAATCACTCCGCTAACAAATTTTGCCAGATTACACTGCGTTTTGTGCAATGCGTTACAAATTATATTTTAAAAAAAACACCTGCGCATTATGGCATTATGAATCAGCAGTCAGAAGTACACCCAACATTTAAAAAATGTTTATCACACATTCAATAAAACTATTATCTTCATTCAGGTCTGCGACAAGGGATTTGCGCGGCACGCCACCTTATGGAATCATCGTCGTATACACACCGGGGAGAAACCTTACAAGTAAGTGCATTGAGCGTAACTGTACACGTTTACCCGAGGTAAGCAAGTAATGCATGCTGAACGCTTAAGATTATTATTACTGTTTTTTTTTTATTTGTAGGTATCTAGTTTTTTTGTTAGTAGTGCGGTCGGTGCGATTCCATACATATCATTTTTACAAACGCGTCCTTAACGCAGCGCACGCAACGGAAAATGTCAAAAGGAATATTTTTTCCCGTTTTTGCAAAATGTTCATTGATGTTTCGCTCCTATTGGTCGTACCGTGATGTTATACAGCCTATAGCCATCATCGATAAATGGACTATCCAACACAACAATATTTTTTCAATTCGAACCAATAGTTCCTAAGATAAGCGCGTTCAACCAAACAAACAAACTCTTCAGCTTTATATATAAGTATAGATGAAGTATAGATATGACAAATAAACGTTTGAATGACCTAATAAAAAACATTGTTTTTGTTGCCAATTTAACATTAATTTGTGTTTTAAATATATAATTTATTTATTTTATTTTAAGAGTTTTGGCAACTTCGCCTGTCTCTTTCCACCTTCGCATGCATATAGACCATAAACACATGAAAAAACAATTTTCGCACGCTATTTTAAATGTTCTTGAATTTCTTTGCAAAATGTAATTTTATGTTATTTTATTGTTTTTTATCACAAGTGTGTTGAAAAACGTCGTATGAGACGCATACGCTGTGGTCACTACAAGTCTCGGTCATTGCTATCCTCGCCTTACGGCTCGGCTCAACTCACAAACAACTCGGCGCAATTCAACTGTAATGACCAACTTCGCGCACTTGTATCATAATGTACAATAAATTTTACATTATGATACAAGTGCGCGAAGAAGATGATGTTATTTAATTTAGAAATTGCAAAATAAGGCATTAAAATTATTTTACTTACAAAACAGATGTGAGACATGTGGATCGGCGTTTAGTCAAGCGGCTCATCTCAAGAACCACGCTAAAGTACATTCAGGGGAGAAGCCCTTCAAGTGCGACATTTGCACGGCTGCGTTCGCAGACAGGTTCGCACTCAAAAGGCACCGAGGGATTCACGACAAATATGGTACGAATACATACATGCAGCTGTTGCAACACATATTCTTATGACTTAGATAATTATTACAAAATATCATTCGACCCTAAACATAATAATCTTAAATTTGCTTTTGATAAGGTACTCCTACTATCTAAATACATAAATATGTATTAAAATAAATCTTTCAAACGCATAACGCATGCGTTCTTTCCACAAAAAATTATAACTTTAATATTTATGAATCGAAATATTTTGCCAGGACAAACCGCGCCTTTACCTTCAAGAATACAACAAAACCAACAGGAACAACAGCAACAACAAACACAACAAAACAGTGAACAGCAAAGTACACAGCCGGCCGTTGAAGTGGAACACCACACAGAGCAAACACTTTGAGCGTAGAAACACTTTTGTGTTTCAAGATAATCCCACCCTGTTACATAATTTTAATAACCTAGGTGAAAAGACGACTAAATAGTTATCTGATGACTGGATACACATAATATTGTGATTTATAATGACCACTTATTAAAATATAATTTCGATAGAGAGCCAAAATTAATAATAATTTCGCAAACTTAGCGGCGTAAACGACTTACGTATTTGTGTTCATGTATAATGTGGGATATTAATGTGATATACATGGTGAAAAAATAAATTCACTTAGTTAATGTTTTATTTTTTAGCCTTTTAAAATTACTGGCTGTGGAATACAACATCAATAATATCCTATAAGTTTGTAAAAGCTCCATATTCTTATCCTGTTAATATGTTTCAGATATTTGTAAATAGATGAATTCAGGTGCGTCACGAAGCCTATGTGATTTAGTATTTTAGCATATCCAATGAGACGTCAATAAGATTTTGTTATCATAGATAGTGGATGGGGTGAACTTACTAATATTAGAAGCAATACTTTGTTCTAGGTAATTGGTTTTCTGCAATACATTATTCAGTATAGCTACTAAACAATCTTATCTTTATTTTTATTTAGACATTAGTAATTTAATAAAATGTAGTAAGTGCAGCTCATCCAGAAGCACCCGCATCACAGTGATGCGTTTTGTAAGTTAAAGCTGGAATTTTTAATTATGGAATATATAGTAAAATTTTTGTCTACAATAATTGTTTTATTTTATTTTACCCGTCTGACCCAGAAGTAGGGTTATGTTTTTCGAGTGTATTCATGTATATCATTAGATTCGTCGCAATTGCAGGAGTGCTCAGGAGTGTCATAGGCTATAACAATATTTAAATATGGCATCTACACAAAAAAGAGCGGGGGGGGGGGAATAAAAAATATCCTGTTTTTAAACATGTGAATCACTAGAAAGACAGTTAATAGCATATATATATATATGTACATTATAACACTTTAATGCGATTATTTTGACACTACAAAAAAGTACATTTATCTCTCGTTGAAACAAAAAAGCATAAAAGATATTATTATACAAAATCCTCACTGCAATAATAATGTTTCCCTATTTTCAGTACAGTCGGGATTTTGTTTAAGAATAATTTATACATAGTGTAATATTTTTTTAAGTAAATATTTAAGCATTTACTTTTGTTTACTCGATATGCATAAAGGCGTCGTATGATCCAAAAATAATGCAAATCGATATCTACCTAATGTTGAAGCTGAACCGCAGAATAGATTAGCTGAACTGCGTTCAACTGTTATCGACACGAGATATTAGAATTTGCGGTGATAATAGCAAAATATTATTGGAATAATATTTAACCTACATAATAACCATGAGTGGAAAAATACTTTCCCTTATTTCCGGGGTTATAAAGGGCATAATATGATGCGATCGCGCTAGCGGATCGCTAAAACATATTCAAGCAAAATAGGTATTGCTTGAATATGTGCAATGAGTAGAAGATAGAAGACTGACTCTTGTAACAGGGGTTTGTGGGAATTCAATCAAGTTTTTTATCAACCTGTGAATAAACTATTTGTATTGTTATATTAGGTGCACATGAAGAATTGGAATAAGGGCAGGAGAATGATGGTAGGTGCCTTCCATTGAAAGTATTTACACGACTGCCCAAAAAAAGGAGTGATAAGTTTTTAGGGTTGATGTATGTATGTGTTTGTGAGTTTCTTTAATCCACCATAAATTCAAAATGCCTGAACCGATTTCGATGTATGAGGTATCGTTAGAATCCTTACATTGTCCCAGGTAACAGAGGATAACAAAATTAAAAAAGTGAAATATAGTGGCTATGGTACATAAAAAGGTGTGAAATTTTATTAAATAATCCGCACATGGTAGGCGTGCTTTCTAATTACTTTCATCTTACATAACATACCATCACGCCTGTATTCCCCAAAGGGGTAAGCAGAGGTGTACAGTGTAGTACACCCACATTTAACCAATGCTGGTATTAAGTCCCATGTAATAGGTGGTCAGCCCATTGCCATTTACCGGGCACAATTCCTAACTCCGGGCTGCTACTGAGAAATTGTTAACAGGAAAACTCAATAACACTGTCCGACCCGGGAAAAGAACCCGAGACATCATGCTCAGCAGTCGCGCTTGGGATCACTAGACCAACGAGGCAGTTATAATTTCATCTTGCTTATCTATTTACTTACAAACGAAAATTATAATCATTTCCAATATTTTATTGCGGGAGCCTAAGTCACGAAGTGTATAAACTTGCTTTGGGCATACATTTCTGGGTTAAATCGTAATGTATCTTGAAAATACCCTCGCACCTATCTGTAACTAAGTTTATAACGTCGCTTTGGGTATACGTTTTTGGGTTTAATCCTGTAATGTGCGTAGACTTCATTTTTGTTTTTCAATGTCTCTGATGACTACGCCGACGGGCGCTGAAGGGTGATATCTGGATATAACATTCTACGTTAATTAGCTAACCTGCAGTTATTTTTTTGTTTCTAAACTTTGAGAAGTTAGGTATTGCCTACTTTTTTCACAATGGTACTGTGATGGTAGTGTACAATTTTGTATTTGAATAAAAACAAAATTTGAAGGCTCTAACTAAAAAAAAAACAAAGCTTTTTGGAATACGTCACTGCCACAAAAAGAAATTAGTCAAGAAATAGGCAATCAATTTATCGTATTATCTACATTATATCTGGAAATAGGTAGTTTTCTTGGATATGAAAATTGTCCATGTACCTATATTAAATTTTATTGATAAATAGTGTCACAAAAATCTTATAACATGGTACCGACTTCCTTACATGAAATTGTATTTATAGAAATATCAGATTGGCAAAAAATTACGAAAGAAATAAAAAAAACGTTTATATGTAAGATATTTAATGTTTTATCACGGCATAACTTAAAAAAAAAACATCACTTAACCTATTACACGTGGTGAAAGGTTATATCGGAATAATTGGCCATTGTAGTTTTAAGTTTACTCGTAAACCCAGTCGACAGCAGCTGGTGTCCATCCGACGACCTCCTTTTCACCAAACCAAAGGGCGATTTCCTTGTTTGCAGACTCCACACTATCAGAACCGTGGATAATGTTGCGACCAACTTGGATACAGAGGTCACCACGGATTGTGCCGGGCAGAGAATCAGCAGGGTTTGTAGCACCAAGCATTTGACGACCGGTCTTGACTGCATTAAGACCTTCCCATACCATAGGTACTACTGGTCCGGAGCTCATGTATTTGACGAGACCAGGAAAGAAGGGCCTGGACGCCAAGTCACTGTAGTGTTTCTGCAACAATTCTTCTGAGGGCCAAACGAATTTAAGGCCGACCAATTTGAAACCTTTTTTCTCAAAACGCTCAATGATGGTGCCAACAAGTCCACGTTGGACACCATCGGGCTTGATCATGAGGAAAGTTCTTTCACGTTGTTCCGCCATTATGACTTTTATTAACGTGTAACCGGCGCGTCTGAGATGGATTAGAAGGTACAGCAAAGTGGCAATCATACGAAAAAGGAAGATATCGTATCACGTCACAAAGCGCCCACAGATTGTATATACTATAGTATTGCTATTGTATTGCATCTATATACGGGCACGAAAAAAGTATCGATACTTTGTGGTATCGAGTACTTTTCCTTTCGATAACGATACTTTTTAACTCGATACTTTGTGTTCGATAATTTGGTAGGTATCGTACCGAATAAATTTTAAAATTTACCTACTTAGAAAACTTAATTTTACGGCACATGTGATGTTTATGGCAACGCCATCTAGTCCTATCATGTCGAACCATATAAGACATACCATTCCGTTGGTAAATAACGTTCGCTTCGTTCAGAGCTCACTTCCTTTCCTTCATTCAATGAAATAAGCCATTATGTACTTATCTGCACAGGTTTCACCACTTTCCGTAGATCCTTTGAAACAGTGGGAAGATCTGAAAGTTGTTATCTTAAAATTATACAAGTTGGCACAACAATATTTATCAATTCCTGCGACAGTCCCAGATCAGTCAGAGATCAGTCCCTTCAGAACGATTATTATATAAGGCAGAAAGTACCATAACTAAAACCTGAAACCGGTTATCGCAGAAACGGCTAGATAAACTTCTACTTTTAAGTGTTTGTACGGAGGAGAAATAGGAAATTTTATTATCCATGTTTAGTTTTGGATGTAAAACCTAAGATATTTGACCCCCAAGCCGACCTTTCAGTTCTGAGCATAAAACTGAGAAGGAAAAAAAATCTTTAGTTAAGATATAAGATTCCCCTTACATATTTTATTAAAGAGTGTGAAGTAAAATATCTCGCAGTCGAAGATGAAATTTCTTTTAATTTTGGCAATCGAAAGTACACCCTGCTAATTGATTAATCAAAAAACACTTTATTGAGTATATTTGAGTAATACATTTTTGAATTGTGAATTTACAATTGTTTTTATGTTATTTTGTAATATTGATGTAGGTACCATTTATTATCGCATGTGTTTGTTCTACTGAAGTTGAACAGTCAGTGACATCAACTGACTGACATTGACGCCATGTCATGACGTGCGTGTAGTTATGTTCTGTCGTGTGCGCATTAAGCCCTAAGAAAAGTACTCGATATTAAGTACCGATACATTTGTAACGTTTTTTTTTTTTGATACTACTCATGAGTACAGTATCGATTCTTTCTATTCGAACCCGTGTCCCTACATCTATATACATATACGCGATCAGGAGAGCAATATAAACATAAATCTATTAAAACTATAATGTTTTATAATTTTAAGTGTATTTATTGTCACCGGTATTAACGATTTAATATAATTTCAGTGTTAAAATAGAATAGAATTTCTGATCGTTGTTGCTATCATCATCACCACCCTAAGATAGAAAAGCCTAATCGCGTTTAAGCCAGTCAGTTTTAGATTTAGATATGGCAAGAAATTAAGCTAGTAGGTATTCTCGACAGCACTCGACAATTAGTAATATCGATGTCGCAGATGGATGGTAGAATCAGTTGTTTTACAAAACAGGACTGTTATGAAAAACAGCTGAACGACAGCACTTCATAGAGTGGACAGCCGAGACAGAATTCCCTCAGTTCTAATATCTTATTTCCTGACAATCATATGTGATACCCTATCCATTATGTATTTATTTTTCCTATCTTAGCCTTAAGCCTATCTTAGTTCGCCGCATTGTGTCATTGTGGTAGGCTACATTGAGTGATCTGAGGATCATATTTGATTTGTCAACGACCTAGATATAACATAGCTCCATAGTTGTAGTCATGATAAACAACTAATAATCATTAGGTTGTGTTATCAATCTTAGGCAGAGTTCTGTTTGTGATCAACCTATAGACTTCCTACAAGTATATAAGTATTATTCAATCATCTTTTAATGGCTCAACAGACTCCAAAGAATTATTACACACAGATAGATTGTTTACATTATCTCGATAGACAATACATATAGTCGCAGGAACCCTAGTGTGTCCTAGTATAGCATTGTCCAATGTTAGGCTCTTGTGTATTAAGGAATCATTTTTGACTGCGCTACCCAGATGAAAAGGCAGGCAAAGTCTCAGTTTAGCACAGTTTAACTTGCATCGGTCTACAGGTCTGTAACTTTTTGAAGAGCTTATCCAAATGTGTTATTATAACATTAATTGATCATTTTTTGTTTCAGCCCAATATGCTGATAGCAGACCAGTTAGCGACACAATTAAAAACATGGCAGAAAAACAGATAATTTTTTTCATAAATTATTTGATAGCATGGATAGAGCTGCTACATTTACAAAAATCTAAGGGTAAACCTCTTTTTGCTGCTGTCATGGAACAAAAAGTTTGATAAAATTAAGATTACAATATTAAATGGAAAAAGAATACGGTCGCGAACAGGATTCGAACCTGCGCCTCCCGGATGAATACTCCAGGCGTTCTGACCACTAAGCCATCTCGAACTCTGCTCACCACCGCAAATTCTTAATCCATATTTTAACACGTCTTTTGGAAAAAGAATGGAAAAGGTATTCTTTTTCCATTTAATATAATAACTTTAGAGTTCGCTAAGCATGCGTTAATGCTTTCAAAGATTTATCTTGAATTATTAAGGTAATTGCATTCTTTACGACATTGTATTAACTGCAAAGTTAGTCGTGCCGGTTCGGTCACCTGTATAGGTACTGAATTGGTAGCAATGACGTCGTTTAATTATTTATAGAAAATAAAACCTAGTTCTTTTATAACTCCACTAAAGAATGATTGAATGATAACAATGTGTTGAAGGAATGTTTATGTTGACCCTACGAAAATAGAATTCGAATTTGCATTTTGCAGATAGTGTCATATCGATCTTCGAAACTGACATTCCTATTAGCAAAAAAATCGGACTATACCATTTTTGAGATTAAACACTAAATTAACATTATTTTGGGTTACAATTAAATAAATAAAAAATATTTTATTTAAAAGAAAATATTAAGCGACGTCGGTTTTATTTATATATTATAACAGATACAGGTTTTAATATGATCGTTGACTAGGCCACAAGCTTGCATGAATGCGTAACAAATTGTAGCACCAACGTATTTGAAACCCCTCTTTTTCAAAGCTTTCGATAAGGCTGTAGATAGGATAGTTTCAGATGGGACTTCTTTAACGTGGTTCCAATTATTTATTATGGGCTTATGGTTCACGAAGCTCCAAATGAAATTTGTAAAATCTTCACCTTGGTTTTCCATGTTTATGTAACACTTAGAATTATTGATTATCGACAAAATTTTTCTTTTGTGCCTTACTATTCCAGATACATTTAAACATTTTTTCACGTCGCTTTCCGTTAATTTTGATACCCTGTGAGGATTGAACTTATGGAAAAGTTGTCGGTAATTATCTCTCTTTTTTAATATTGTTAACCATGATAGGCCGGCTTGTTGTCCTTCTAAACATAACATCTCAAACAAGGCATAGTTATTAAATTCTGGCCTACCCCATTCTTCATCATGGTATTTTATGTAAAGTGGATCATCTGTTACCCATCCACACCGAACCACTTTATCATCTGTCATAGTTGTTCTATGTAGTTGGGTCGGTCTCGGTAGGTACTTACCTACTTTATTTGGTCACAACAAAAGTATAGTTCAAATATACCCATTGTTTTATAATGACTCGCTAATAGACAAAACTTATTAGTTTAGAATCAGGTTTAGTGTAACGGAATCATGTAGACAAGTACCACAGATTACTATTAAACTAGGTAGCTAGCTAACAAGTACACACTGATTGTTTGTGTTTGAATTTTATAACCTAACAAAATATTTGATACCACAGATTAAATATATAATATAATATTTTTTGTTTGGGCCAAGGCTAGGCCCAAACGAATTTGCATTTGCTTGTGTCTGGGGGCTGCACTCTTCCAAGACATTCCAATCATATTAAAAAAGCTTAAACGATAGGTATCGTATGTATTTAATTTTATGTAGCCAGTTTTATAATAGTAAATTTACTATTTTGTAACAGTAGGTACCCACTAAGAAGTACCTGACGAGAGTCAACATGAAATTGGGTTCGTTTGATCCTTTGGCTCAGCCAAGTACAAATACGTACTTCATAACAATAAAAATCTATTGTGTCTGCTAATGACCGAGCCAACAGCTTAATCGGCCATAAAATCTGATGTTATTTGAAACGTCGTAGCGTCAGGCGTCAGTTAAATATGTTTCTGCTGAGACTATGGATAAAGATATGGAAAGAGTATTTTGTTCGATTTTATAAAATTTATTGTTATGTGCTATAGTTATTCTCTTCGAAAGTTATTCACAGTATTTATTTATAATTATGAATCACTTTCGTAGTTTTCATTATAAAATGTCACATCTGTAATAGAGTTCCGAACAGAATTATTTTTAATATTACAGACACGACGGAACATGCGGTCTTAGGTGATGACCATTCGGACCCGCACGGCACAGTTAACCCCATATTACTTATTACTATCAATTTTCTATTATAAATATTATACCTATATAATTATGTAGGTATACCCGACCCGGAGCTATGCTTTCGAATAGGGAATCAAACTCATTTTCTTTCTCGTTTTTGTCATTCCGGCTACAGTAATTTAGATACAGACAGACATTGTATCATCTCAAGCAAACGTGCTTCTCCTTATATCTGGCATGCATACCCTATTAGTCAAGTAATTAATAATGTTTGCTTTCATATTGTACGGTAATTGTTATAGTTAATATTCCATATATCTGAACTGACAAATTTTACGTCGTTTTTTGATTCTTAAAAGTATGCCTCAGCTGCCTTAATCTGTTCAGGCGACATTTGAAATATTATTTACACCATCCATTGAATATTATAAATATGCCTGTTATTTTCTTTCTTTTAGTAACAGCTGAGTACCTAAGCGTAAATGTCATATATTAATCATATAAGCTGGGTGTATTTAAATTTAAATATCCTGTGCAGACTAGCCACTTAGGGCCGGCGTAAACTCGAGCTAGTTTGGACTGGTGGTTGCACCTGTGAGGCTTAATGTATCTCCGTGTTTGTGGCCCGGACACCAAGCTGTTCACAAGTCTTATATTTTCATCGCTGAGTGTGCCCTCTGATAATTGCTGCAAGAGTGGCATGTATTCTGGTTTCGAAAGTTCATTTGAAATACGCATCATCTGAAAAACAATAAAATAATATAATTATATCTATAATTATAGATACAACAATAGGGTTTACATCGGCATGAATATATTTTTAATTCAGTCAAATACTCTATTACCTGGTTCTAGCGTTTGAATTTATATAATTTTGCATTTAGATTTTTTAGACCATCAATCAATCTACTACATATATATCACCCTTAAGTGTTCTTCTATATATGAGGAATAGACCTAAATTTCTACGTACCACTATTTTAAGTTGAGCTTCTGATAGAGGCGTTGCTATTGGACCTAGCAACATAACACTGCTATTTGCCCCAAGACTGTCAGGATCGACTGATATCAGCCCATCACTTCCATTACTCTTTATTTCATCATTTATAATTAAAAACATATGTTCATTGGGCAAAGTACTTTGTGAGTATTTATGTTCTGGCACGTAAGGCTTTTGAACTGTTTCTTGCGGCATTATATCATTCAATAAAGCTTTTAGTTTAAACTTTGTTTTATCCTTCTTCTTCGATGGTTTATTTCTCTTACAGCATAGCGTTTTTAGTTGAGCAACAAGAACGTCAAATAGCAATTCTCTCTTTTCATCCTCATCTTCAGTTTTACTGCCTGGATCTACCTCTGTTGGACGGCTGTATAGTAAATTGTTTAGTTTTTGTACGGCAACATACTGAGGATCTCCGCCCCTGTTAGATGGAAAAGGATCTACTTCCTTATTATCTAAACGGAAAAACGCGCCTTCCGATTTTGGCCTCTCCGAAACTGTTTGAAATCTCTTCGATTTCTGATGATTCTCAAAGATATCATTAATAGCTGGGAGGGGTTTGCTTGGTAAATCGATTATTGATTTGTAGTTTTGAGCAAACTTTGATTCTGAAGCAATTTTAACTATATCTTTCAAATTATATTCATTCTTGTTCGGTTGGTCACTAAGAAGTTTAATGAGCTCGTCATCAGAAAGCTTGGAAAGAAGATATGTAACATCATTATCTGAAAAAGAGAACAATTCGTTAGATTTAAAAATTGTTCCAACAGTAGGATATTACAATCAATTTCAGCATAGATTTTTTATGTCGTAAAAATTTAGACAATGTGATGAAATTACCCAAAGTTATTGGTTAACAAATGTATAGCAATAGTATCGTCAGTTGGGGTCATAGGTACCATTATGTGTAAAATTAATTTTATTTTTGACTTACCAACATTTTTTAGTATGGATGTCTTAGGCAAATCTTTTTCATTTGGCAAATACCCTTTGGCAATTATGAATTCTGTTATGTCGCTGTCGGAATCGCTACCCAAGGCGTACAAAGGATTTTTATTTAATAACGACATTGTTAACGTTGTCTGCATCTGAAAAATTCAATATATTGCTTATTTACTTTCAATTGCAAGTACCTAATGAATGCTTTCAAAAATACCAGCATAAAATTGATTTCATTTCAAGACAATTTTTATGAATTCATTGATTTTATCATCCATATTGAATTTAATGTATAGTTCTGATTAAAGATGATTACACTAAACACTTATTACTAAAATGTGACATACCCAATATGATAAAAGTATTATCCTATAATCACTAAAATACCGAATCATGTTTGTTACCACAAGAATACTCATGCGTTCAATACAAGTTTAATTTAACGGCTGAATGCTCAATAGCTTCTTTCTCATAAAAAGTAGTTGCCTATCTTGTTAATGTTTACGAAATTAACAATGAACAAGCGCTCGTTAAATAGTTTACGATTGCGATAAGGAGATTCAGTGGTGCTGAATGTTTGTAGTGTGTCAAGGACTAAAATTAGAAAATTTTGATTTTATACGTACATCTCATCATTTTTGCATTTTTGCATTGCTGCATTTCTCATTTTCACTCATTCGTTCTGGACCAGTGCTTAGCTACCGCCGTATCAATGATACGTGGCCTCCGAGCCACAAGGGCCCCAACGTCAGTGCTGTGTAAGCAAAAAATCGTAAAATGTTTTAAAAAGGTCCGATTATAAATTTTGATACACAGTGGTGAGCAGAGGTCGAGATGGTTTAGTGGTTAGAGCGCCTAGAGTATTTATCCTGGTTTGAATCCTGCTAACGATCGTATTGGTTTTCCATTTTATTTACTTTAGAGTTCGCTAAGGATGCGTTAATGGTTTACATTTTTTTTTTCTTTAATTTATATTATTTTATACTACATAAGTATCTGTAATTGTATTTATTGCACTGTGTGCAAATATTTCATTCTAAATCTTATTCGTCTTTCAGTAAGCCATTGCAGATCTCTGCTAGCAAAATAAATTTTAAGTATTTATAATTATAAGTTGACTGATAAAAGCCTCGTATTCAAGTTCAACGACAGAGAGAAAGAAAAAAACTCTAATTGTCTTCTTGTCAGTTGTCATATTTGCAATTAAAAATTTTGCCGTATGTTGTTTGTCTACATTTGCATTTGCAGTTTTTCGTATAAATCATAAATTACCTAAATTATTTTGCTGCTTTTCATTTATAATGAATATTCCGTTTCCAGTTTTAACTCCGCGTTTAGTGGACCCATTGTGGTTTAACGCAGATAGTCCTTGTGATGAGGAAACTGAACTAACTGCACTAGAACAGGCGAATCAACATTGGGTTAGTATTGAAACTATAAACCTATTGGCTGCAGGCGCACCTATCCTAAGAGACCCTATGTGTGAATTAACTGGATACCTACTTATCTGTAATATTATTATTATAAAGCTGAAGAGTTACTTTGTTTGTTTAGTTATACGTAAATACAATGTTCTATACAAATATTGGTGCTTAGTACATCTAAAAAAGAAAATGTGATACCATTTGCTATTGACACGTGAAATAAAGTTAAGATAATATTGTTAAGACATACAGAGCTATATGCGACAAATTTTTTAACTAAAATCAACAATCTGACAGTCATTTCACACTGTTTTACATAATCTCTGAATGTTGACCCACTGCATTGATAAACGCAAAACGTTCATACAATTCTGCATGTTATAGTTTAGTAATTATGTAAATTGCTAAACGTCATTCAGCTGTTTTGCATAACAGTACGGTTTTGTAAATCAGCTAGCAGTTTTGCAAAACAGCTGATTCTACAATCCATCTGCGACATGTATAGTTACAGTTGAAACCCGATATAACAACATTGAAAGGACCATTAATTTTAGTAGTAATTAGGACACTATAGCCGGTAGTTGTTATAAACAATATGACACAAGTAGACATATAATTTGAATTTGTATGTATATAGTATATACCGGTTGAAAAGCTAATTTATATCATCATCCCCCTGCCCTTGTCCCAATTTATTTGGGGTTGTTGCAGTATACCTATATCTGGCATGCTACAATACTATGGCTATGTTTTATGACCGGCCACATTCCTGACTTCAACCCTCTTTGGGAGAGGCTAATTGATCTATGCAACATTTTAGTGAAATATGAAAATATCTCTAAAGGCTGGTGTATTAAAGTTATTTTTTTTAAAGAACTGTAGTTACATTTGAACCAAATAGCCTTTCACCCATTGACATGTATCTTCATATATATTTAATTTACAAATATGTAGTATATAGGTAATATAAATCGGCATATGATAAAAGCTTATCAAATCTATCTTTGGTATGAGTTGATGACTATTGCACAAAGTAAGCCATGAAATATGCAAGGTTTAATTCCATCAAGCGCACAAGTTGGAGAGAAAGTGTGTAGCTATTATCAAATCTAAATAATCTTTCAAATATTAGAATAAGTTTGAAAATAATGTTTTATTTTGCTTGAACAAATGGACGATTGGTCTCTATTATAGCTAGGGTTGCCATCCGTCCAGGTTTCCCCGGATCTGTCCTAGTTTATAGGGCATCCGGGCGGCGTTTCATTTTTAGTCTGGTTTGAGGCTACTGACACTTCCATCGAAAATGAGCGGCCAAAATTACGTCTAAAATACAAGACTACTAATTGTTCGTATAACTTTATTACAAAATTTAGTTTAAAATGGTAATAATATAATAATAATAATAACAGCTTTTTATTCAGACATAATACAATAAATTTACATTAATACAATTTATATTTAGGTACATTCAAGATAAATCTTTGAAAAGCATTAACGCATTTAATTTAATATGCGTTAATGCTTTTCAAAGATTTATCTTGAATTATTAAGGTAATTGCATTCTTTGATAGCAATAACGTTGCCATAAGACGTGTTAAAATATGGAAGAAGAATTCGCGGTGGTGAGCAGAGGTCGAGATGGCTTAGTGGTCAGAGTGCCTGGAGCATTCATCCGGGAGGCGCAGGTTCGAATCCTGTTCGCGACCGTATTCTTTTTCTATTTAATATAATAACTTTAGGTACATTAATTTTTCCTACTCAATTTTTTTTTTTTTTTCTCCTAAGTAATCTCCTTTGACACCTGTCTGTGTGCCTTTTTTTGGCGAAGGGCTCCCCCAACTGTTTCCATTTTTCTCTGTTGTAGCCTTTGTTGTCCATCCAACACCTGCTATGGCTTTTATCACATCCACCCTCATCTCATCTCGTTTAAAATGGTAATTTATAACCATTGAAACTATTATTTATATTTCTTAGTAACTTTACAAAAACAGTGTTGATATGTCCAGGTTTAGATCTCCAAAATCCGGGTTTTCACATTTCTTGTCCGGGTTAGCAGATTTTACAGATGGCAACCCAGAATTTCGATATTTTCGTCGTTTTAAGCGATACGTCACTTTATCCGATGTTGTTATAGGCGGTGGTTGGTTATGGGTTTACTTAATTGTTTATATGGGAGTAGGCCGAGACCTATCCATTCAGTCGGAATAACCGATCCATCATTATAAACGATGTGATTATATGCGATTTCGACTGTATTTAGTTTAAGGGATAATTTAAAATGAAAATAATTCCACACTTGGACGAACAAGCCATGTGACGCATTACCCTGGCCGCCCAACGAGAACCGAGCATTGCCGAGATGAGATGAGCTGTGAATTATTTTCTAATTGTTGCTATTAATTATATGCGGGTGAAAACGGCACAAAATGAAATAAATAAAAAGGAATATTGACTTTCTTCTTCTAATCAACAAAATAATAAGAAATTATAACTTTATCATTATATTTATGGTGTGAACAGACTGATCTGATTGATTCAGGAGAGTTTGCCAGACATTAAAAATAAAGGCCTCCTCTTATTTAAAAAAGGAATGGCTCCCCTCAAATTTATTTACTACATTTTGGCATCTGACTAATTATCTAGCAATTCACATTGCTTTTAATTTAATTACAGCTGAATTCAATTGGCCAGCAATACATGAAGCGTGCTCCACTCGGTAAAGCTGACCCTGAGCCTATGGAAGAAGAAGCAGATACTGATGAGGAAGAAGGTACATAATCATGAATATAAATATACAATTTTTATTATTTATACCTTCGTCACTAACTACTAATAAATTGTCAAAGTTGAAAAGATTAGTTCACATCCGCTTTTATTAGGTATCCACATCACTAAGCTGCCTCTTGTAAATTAGTTTAATGTAACCTTTGGTATGTCTTAAATGACCTATGCAGTCTTATTACAAAACAAGGTTTTTCTTGAGACCAGTGACTTTTTGTTCTGGTGTTTAATAATGAATAAAATTAAAACTTGCACAAAAAGTCTACCTTCATAGGGATCAAGTTGTTAGAACAATAGAGTGCCAGTCGGACTCGAGTGGAAGCAAAACATTCACTTAGAGTAGAAGAGTTCTGCACGCCGTGGTGCAGGTTCTTTGATTATTTTGTTGTTTTATTATTTGCTACCATGCAGGCTATATTTATACATTATTAATATGAGTTCTTGCTGCTCTTGTCCCACTGCAGGAAAACTGCTTCACCACTCCTTGTGGTCCAAGGCATATTCAGTGAAAAATTTCATCTGGCTAAATATTACGTCAATTACTGTGACAGACAGCATAGACTCAGTAAGAGTCCTATGGGGCATCTTATGGGTCTGCTTATATAAAAACTGATTTGATGGGTAAGTTTGGACTGTGGGCAGACTTTGTTTTGTAATGAAAGGCAAAGTTGTGCAAAAGTAAAAGGCAGAGGTTAATACATCGGTGGGATATCCACTATTTACTCAAAAAATAATATGAGACAATCACCCCTTACTGCTTATGCGTAACAGTCAAGCTTTGCAATGAGTAGGCTAGGGTTAGATAAGTTAGTAGTTGTAATTTTTCATTACAGTCCTAGTGATCCAAGTTTCTTAACACAGGTGACCTCTTACAACATTACTAAATATTATAGAGATATAATCCATTATTTTGTCTCAGGTAATGATGAATCAGATGAATCGGAGGAGTCACATGATGAAGACGAGGAGGAGGATGTCCCAGCCTCATACTCCCCTGCTCGCAATAACAATGAGTTGGAGCCCGATAGCTTAGATGACCTCAATGATGGTCCTGACCTTAACACTTCCGACCAAAGTGCACTTTGGCCTATTCAATAGTAGTTAACATAGAATAGAATAATTAGATAAGATATAAGATTAATATTTTCATTGGTGTAGATTTAACACTGCTTTTGTGAAGCTGGTTTTTTTCATCAATCATTTACAAAAAATTTATAAAAGTATCAATTGATGATTTGTATTTATTATATATTCTACAAGATGAAATTAATTAAAAAAATTAAAAGCACACCTGCCATTTTTTTAAATCTTATCAACCTGTTACCCGGCGCAATGTTAGGATTCTAACGATACCCCTATACATCAACATCATCAACTATACATCAGATCAGAGATCAGTTTAGTCATTTAGAAGTTACGGTGGAACAAAGAAACTCACAAACATACACACATGAATCCTGAAAGCATAAAAATTTTTTTTGGCCAATTTAAGAATGACTTCATATTCTTAAATTTATGATTAAAAAAAAGCCATATTGTGGACCATCGGCATCGCGAACAGGGTCCAATCTACCGGTACCTGAGCCTCAGAGAAAGAAAGCTCTTTACAATGCGTGTCGTGTCGAGAAGTAACACAATTTCTGTATTAGGCCCTTGATCCAGCCTAGCGAGACTCTTTTAAGGAGTTAGATTTAATAAATTTGTTTTATCCAAACTGAATAAGCGATAAGTTGGAAACCTGTTAGTCTAAATCTATTACTTATCCCAAGAAATAAGGAAGTAAACACAATTTTAAAGTTATTTTAATTAAAACTTAATAAATAGACATCATGTAAAGATAACAAATTAATACATTATATAATAAATACTGGTTTAAAACACATTGGTCACATCAATTATAATATCCACCACTCTGGTTAATAATGGTCGCATGTTTTCTGGCGGTACAGTCTTCCATTTCCTCGCAAGACATTTCTCAATGAAATCGTGGGTAGATTTTTGATCTGAAAATAAAAAAAGTGCCATTAAAAATTAAATTTAAAAGCTCTCTAAAACTATGTTCCACTTATTTAAAATTAGCTATTCCACTTGTGGATGGGACCGGAAATATGGAAATGCAGCGATGGCCTAAGTTCCAAAATAAAGTAAAAAAAAAATGCTGTGAAAGGCACGACGATCGTAACGTCGAAGTAAACAGACCACATTCGTAGAAGACATTTGTGTTATTAATTATTTTCCTTATTATTCATAAGAAAAATATCTCTCAGAATCTATGTATAATGCCAACATTTGACGTTAGTTCCCATCCCTAGACGCCTATGCTTGCAACATATTTCTCTAGTTAGTCTAGCGCGGCTGTCACATTAATACGACCACTGCCTACGTCACAAGCGGGTCAAACGAATGGAAAGTTCCATTAATATTGTTCGTGGGTATTTGTGCATTGTCGATAAAATAGTCACATTTCAATAATGACGACTACTGAGGAATTAATAAGAATATTAGAAGGTGACAACGAAGTGGAATTATCCGAATCTATAGAAGAATTTAGAAGTGATGACCTATTTCAATTTCTTCTTAAGGTAGTTGCATATTATTCAGTAGGTATAGATATAAATAAGACTTCCGTTGGGTAGGCAGCTTCCGCAGGTAACTTCTTGATGAATCGAAATAGTAGTAATTTTAAATATTGTGATGTAATTCTGTTAGTACCTATATTACCTACTTATCTACATATCCTACTGATTGTTCAAATTTGGAACTGTGTTGTATGTTATCCTTACCATTATTAAGGTACTGTGACAGTACCTACCAAGTCGGACAGGCACTCGTCTGTCTCTTTTATTAGGGTGGTTAATTTAAAGGCGCCTGTTTGTAGGAGCCATAAGGCTGATTTAAAATAAAAACATAAAAAAACTTTTTGACTTTTTTCATCGATACAAAGATTGCTCCTCCTTATTTATTGTAGGTATTATTTTATCGATTTGTAGCCGCGCGCTAGGGGCACGGCAATTGATATTTAGCCAAGCGCTTATAAGGTTAATACTGTTAATGTAAAGACGAGAGCTATTGTAGCTTTAGTGCATGTTCTTTTGTGCTTGTGTTGCCTCACCCCCCGTCAAAAGTTGCGATCAAATTTGTTCGATATTTAGTCAGAAACCGTCTCCTGTTCTCTTTAAGCCATTTGCGATTTAGGTAAAAATAACACAGGACTGGGGTGCAAAGCAAGCTTAGGATATCCATCATTCAGTATATTTCTTTATGATTATATTTCTTTGAAATTATGTTTATTATTATATTAGTTATTTAATATTTTTACCTGATGTATTTGAACAGTTAGCCACATTTAATGTGAAAAATATAGCGCTTCTTTTCACTAAAGGTTCGTATTCATCGCAGTAGTAATGGAAGGCCATTGCGAGGGCTGAGGGCACTCCGTCGATCTCTTTGACAAGCATCACACCAGATCTTGCGACATCATCGCGGTATCTAGTGATCAGTTCCCCATGTTCTTGCATATCGAGGTTTGAGCTTTCAACCACAGTGTGTTTTACTGGCAAAATATCGTTACCTGCATAAGTAATTGAGATTTAATTGGTATGTTCTTTTTATATTAAAATAAAGAATACTGTGATATAAGTATAGGTAAATCTTTCAAACCCACTATCGCATACATAGCGAACTCTTAAAGTTATTAATTTTGTGGAAAGAAAATACGGTCGTGAGCAAGATTTGAAACTGCGCCTCTCAGGCACCTTGCCAACTAATCTATCTTGACCTCTGTTCACTACTCCAAATTCTTCTTCTACATTTTTTAAAACGAAATCGAAGCATTGAGTAGAGATCGGGATGGCCGAGTTGGTAGAGCGCCTGAAGATTTATCCGGGAGGCGCAAGTTCAAATCTTACTTACGACCGAATTTTTCTCTCCATAGAAATTTTTAACTTCAGCGTGATATAATTTTTTTCATTGATTTTGATTGTAGGAGACTATTTTGAAAGAAACAGAAAATCCAGTTAGAATTTATACAAACTTAATTGAGATGTGATGATGATACTTACGTAAAAATCTTGCGGCAGTGTACGCAACTTCATCAGTGAATTTTTCGAATCGCACAGCGTTGAAATTGTTTGTTTTACTGTTGTAAACAAACATGAAGGAGCCTGTGTCCATTCTCGAGAATATTGTTGATATACCTGAAACAAAAACAGAGGTAGACAGATTTCCGATTTTCGCCGGTGTGGCAATGTTGGTCACGTAATATGTAAGGCTCCTCCGTGGTCTCGACGGAGTTCAGCGGGGAACCGCGCAGGAGCGGCGCCGAGAACTAGCCTGTTATCTATGAAATTTCGCTAAAATGCTATAACAGTATGCAAACAAATATCTTATTGATGAATCTCCATGAGCAGCGATAGTGTTATGATTATGACCATTGGACTAGCAAATCAAAGGTCGCAAGTTCAATGACTTTAGACTAATGGGCGTATTAGAAATCAATTATCACTTGCTTAAAAAGGTGAAGGAATACATCGTGAGGTAACCAGCACACCTGAGAGATGTTTTCGATGCTATGTAAAGTCACGTCACACCTTCGAGGAACAGACGGGAGACGCGTTCTGACTAAATATCAAACAAATTTACCCGCCACTTTTGGCGGGGGGTGAGGTAACACACAAGTACAAAAGGACTTGTACTAAACCGAAAATAGCTACAAACAAAAATTGTGTTACACACGATTAAAATAGTGTACTATCATTGTAACCATACAGGTAAAAGGTACCTTTATATGATTAGGAATCATATGCCAGTGGCGAGAGGGGTACGCCCGCTAAAACTACTCCAGTACTAATTCCTTCAAGCGTCAGACAGAGGCCTTTGGGCGGTTTAAACTTTGACACTAGGTTGTTCATCCACAAGAGAGTGAGAGAGATTGATGAAACTAAACTTAACCCAATCATAAGAAAGAAAATCATACTACACACTTATGGCCGTGTGGAACTACCTTAATGCTTGTACATCACCACCTTGAGACAGTGAGCCTACCCTTTTCGTTCTGACGGAAACACTAATATCCGAGTACACATTCAAGCACATTTTTGAGCGTCGTTCCGGTGTGTTCCTGTACGTCAGGGAAGATATTTGATGACGCCGTCTAACGGTTTTGAAGCTGGACCTGAACCTGTCGAGATTTTGGGCGCGCGTCGACTTTGGAAGTCAAACCCGTGACTACGTAAGTTTATTATATAGGTCTTATAGCCGTGACCCAGAGGCATCCCGTCTTTTCGAGCACATCTCAAGCGGACTGAATATGGTGCTTGAGTACTATGGAAGTCCACAGTGGTGTACAACATCAGATACGGACACTTGGTGGTCATCGGCTGATCATTTGGTTTACCGCACAAACCGATCAGTGGAAGCTATAGAGAGTTGAAAGGAAGCTTTCGTTTTTAGCCTGAATATCGCAAAGGCCTTTGATAGGATTTAAAACAATAAACAAAAATAACCGGATAATTAGAAGACCCGTTGCTGACGGAGCTTTTTCTGTGTCAATAAATAAAAATAGATTTTTTCAAATAAGCTTTTATTACATGGTAACAAAAAGAACTCAAAATAATTTAATTCTGATAATAAATATCCCATTTTTTTTTAACTTTTTAGTTCTTTATATTAACAAGTAATAAAAGCTAGTAAAAAAATAAAACTTTAATTTTTTTTTTTTAGGTTTTAAGTATTTATGATTCGGGATTTACTACGGCGTAGTTCGTAGCGCGCAGCGGCATTTATCATCTATTTAATCAAATAGAATTCACATTCATAACAAATGGAACGAACTTATTTTCACAAATCTGATGGGGTTGTACATGGATATTATCCAGAACCAATTTACTTATCAAGACGAATCAAACGAGCTCAAATTCGATTCGCTTACGTCACTTTCGTAAAAGGTCGATGAGCTCAATAGAACAAACCGGTAGGTACTTTACGTGGAACCGGTGCTGTTGTTGTATAAAGTGCAGGTTCGGCCGCATACGGAGTACTGCTCCCATATCTGGAGTCGTGCACCGATGTACCAGCTGCAACCGTTTAACTCTTTACAGATAAGAGCTATGTTCAGTAAAAAGCTAAAGCCTCTGAGCCTGCGTTGAGATTTGGGATATCTAAGCCGAGTGAGCCGAATTTTATCAGTATATAACGGGGAGTGCTCTGAAAAGCTATTCAACCTCATCCATACTTCGCGCTTCTACCATAAGTCGTCTCGCCATCGCGAAAAGGCCCACCAATATAGATATGTGGCAAACTAGCTATAGCAGATATGAGGACATCTCACATAATTCGTTTTCCACGATTGTTTTTGCCACGTACCCGCAAAATTTGGAATGGGCTTCCTTCTGACATGGAGAGCTTTAAATAAAAACCGAAGAGTGTTGTTTGAGAAGGGTAGGCAAAGCATCTGAAATGCCTTTGTTATTGCAGATGTCCATAGGCGGCTTGCTTGCATGAAAAAAATCAAGAACAAATAAAATCTTAAAATCATAGTAAATGTTTTACTCACCAGTTTTAATCTTCAAAATAGAATTATCATCAATATTATATTTTTCCTGGAGATTGTTCATATTGTTTTCGAATATAGTTTCACCATGATTCATTGTTTGTGTTGATTTATCTTGGTTGTTGTATTTTATTAAATTAGGAAACTTTAAGTATATAGCTATAATACCTATTAGTAATGTGAGCAAAACGTATTTAATTGTGTTAAAAGACCGAGATTGGCTTTTATCTCGTGATGACATTGACAACTTTCGTTGGTATTGAGATGTTTGAAGGCGTTCAGAGCTGTTACTGCTTCTATTTCGCATCATACCATGGTGACTTTCATCTTCTGTTCTTGATTTTGTTAAAGAGGTTGCAGAGAAGTTGGGCTCTTCAAGATCAGAATCGAAATCACTGTAAGGCAAATTGGACGGGAGAGTTGCAGGTAAAGATTTTGAAAGCACATTGCTGCAATGAAACACATAAACACTTCACAAATGCTTAGAGACACACGAATAAATAAAAAAAAGCATGATTCAAGATATGTCTTTGAAAAAGCATTAACGCATGCTTAGCGAACTCTAAAGTTACAATATTAAATGGAAAAAGAATACGGTCGCAAACAGGATTCGAAAGTATCTATCCGGGAGGCGCAGGTTCGAATCCTGTTTGCGACCGTATTCTTTTTCCATTTAATATTGTAACTTTAAAAAGCATGATCTTGATGAAAAAGCTTTTGATGATTGGTTATGAGCAGCAGCAATGTGTTTAACCAAAGTACACTAACAAAGGAACAAAAGAAAATTGGAAAAAAAAAACTACGAATTAAATACGACTGATACTGAATTATTTTAAAAAACTATGAATCGTGTTTCATTAGCTTAAAAGTAAAAAGAGTTTCGAAAATTATTGACGATCATACGGAAATTTCGCTCTTGGTAACACTAATCACGCGCTACGTAAGGTAATATGTACATAATATTAACTAGGTGTTAATAACATAATCTGTAAGTACATCTAAGGATTTAATACATACTCTTGTTTTCTGTAGGATATTGAATCGGCATGCATTCTGGACACCGTTTTAGATATATCTATCTACATAAATAGGTTAGACTACTGCACCATGGTACTACTTATTTGAACCGTATATATATCGGAAGGAAATAAATGATTAATGAAGATGTGTACACTATCAGGATCCATTCACACAGGCCGAAGCCTCTGCTGACGAATGATATGCTTGGACTGTCCCGAAACCGGCTAGGTCAAAAAGTGAGTGATTTCCATGCCGAACGGAGACGGCCAGACTGCTATGTCAGAAATCTGCGAGATGCGAGGCGTGCTCGTTACGAGGACACAGTAATCGGGGTCCACTCCCGTTCAACGAAATTACATATTTCGTGATATCGCATGATTGATTGCTACTCCAGTTCTCTATCGTTCGGACGCCACATTCCAACATAGTGTTTGTATTCAGGTTAGTTATATATTCTTGAATTTATCAACATAACTGTTATTCAATCGAACACGACGATGAATAGGAGTTTCAGCAGTAGAGAGTAGAGACAGAGAGATTCTCATAATTTATCGTCTACGTATCGGACGTGCTAATCTTTGTACATCGTTAAACGGGAGTGGAACTCACAACCGGACGACTATGAGAGCGCGGATGAGTACCTACGCAATCGAATGTAGCCGTCAGATGCACTTATAGTTTCACACTAAGCGCATTAAAACATTTTAGTTAAAGAGACCGTGAGAACCCGGTCTCTTTATCTAAAATGTCTTCCCACTTAATTTTTAAATACCATCAAAATTATATTGCTGTGCTCTCTGGGCCCGGTTTGTGTGAACGGACATTTTTACGTGTGTACATACATCATGGCCGTTGTGCTGGACTCCTACTGACTGAAACTATATGGTTCGCCTTAAGCGATGTATTTTAACAACGCATCCAGATATACATTTCAATAACAATAAATAACAAGTTTATTATGAAGTAAAAAACAATATGAACGGCATTGCTATCAAGCAGTATTTAATTTAGTGCATTTTCAACAAAAAAAAATATCATTATTGGGTTTTCATGTACCTAACTTAAATGTATTGCAAATGGATACAAAGCATGTCTGAAACTGATAGTGGTAGCATTTTAATGACTTACGTATTATCATCCGTGTTTTCCTCATCATGTGAATATGAATTAGTTCTGTGTTTATTTCTCTTCCTTATTGATAGTGGACTGGTTTGACAATGTTTGCTGAAATACATGTTTATTTTTCATTGTAATTAATATTATCTTAAATGATCAGCCATACCATATATATACTATAATAAAATCGTATAGTAAAATCGTCTGTACGTTGAATATTTTTTCTCGAAAATCAGCTAGAGGCTATAAATAAGCCATACAAGTACAACACATATCCAACATTTTTAGAATTTTTGTCTGTTTGTTACCTAAAAACGCGAAAACTCCAGAACGGATTTAAATGAAATTTTACATTTGAGTAGATATCAGTCCAACTTTAAATCTGGTGTACGTTGTATTAGAATCGGTCAAGTCAAACTAAAGATACAGCTTGACCTCTCTACTGTATGCAATCCCGTACATCGCAAAGATCATACTCATTTGGACAATGCAAAATGGAGTCGTTTATCGAATTTTACTTGAGTATTAAGTTATCAATTGTAGGTGGTTGATAATGTATAGGTTATTTACAATTTAGTGAGGCGTGTCCTTGGAGCGCTTCTATAATCCGCCTCACTAAATTGTCTTAACTGCTACTTGCAGTTGTGAAAGTTGATCCCTGTTAATAAATTTGCCATAATTTCCCATAATTATTCACCAGTAGGTACACAGATCTAGCCCTTCGCTATGCCTACGATACAATGCAATGCGACCCCATAAAAAAGCCTTCGGCGGGGGCGTTGGACTTCTCAGCTTGCTAGTAAGTGCGGTAAGCCACCAGATGTGTTCTCGGAAGTCCCACAGAGTCTCGAGGCCGAGTTCATAGTATAGCTTTAATTATTTTACTTCTTTTACGGATTTTGGGCTACATTTATGATGAACCCTCCATCAAAAGAAGACAACCAAGGTTGGAGGACCAGACGGGGGACGGCTTCTGATTAAATATAGAACAAATTTGCTCGCCACTTTTGACGGGGGTGAGGTAACATACAAGCACATAAGAACTTGCACTAAAGCAAGTGCAAGTTCTTCAGGTATTCTTATTTTTCACCGTGGGAGAGCCACGCTTCGGCACGAATGGGCCGGCTCGACCGGATTGATACCACGGCCTCACAGAAAACCGGCGTGAAACAACGCTTGCGTTGTGTTTCGCCGAGTGAGTGAGGGTACCGGAGGCCCAAACCCTTTAAAAGGCCGGCAACGCACTCGCGACTCCTCTGGGGTTGCGGGTGTCCATGGGCGGCGGTAATCGCTTACCATCAGGCGAGCCGTCTGCTCGGTTGCCCCCTATACCATAAAAAAAAAAAAACAACAATAGCTCTCGTCATTATATAAACAGTATTAAAACACTGAGTTTGACACGCGCCATCGCCGCGGGCTCAGCTCATGAATAAGGGCTCCGTTCGAGTTTGAAACTAATCCGGCAATCGCGTGAGTAATAACCGTTAAACAATAATTAATATGAATTTGTCTCACGAAAGTTATTATACAAAGTATTAAAACACAAAAAAACTAAACACAATCATAAAATTCTATCATACACAATTCATGTACTATCATTGTAACCATACAGGTAAAAGGTATAAAGGTTTGATTGGGAATCATATGCCAGTGGCGAGAGGGGTACGCCCGGTAAAACTAATGCGTAATATTGGACCTAAACAATGCTCCAAGATATGTCTTTGAAAAAGCATTAACGCATGCTTAGCGAACTCTAAAGTTACAGTATTAAATGGAAAAAGAATACGGTCGCGAACAGGATTCGAACCTGCGCCTCCCGGATAGATACTCCAGGCGCTCTGACCAACTAAGCCATCTCGACCTCTGCTCACCACCGCGAATTCTTCTTCCATATTTTAACACGTCTTATGGCGACGTCATTGCAATCAATTCAGTACTTACAAGTGACCGAACCGACACGACTAACTTTGCAGTTAATACTATGTCGTAAAGAATGCAATTACCTTAATAATTCAAGATACGTCTTTGAAAAAGCATTAACGCATGCTTAGCGAACTCTAAAGTTACAGTATTAAATGGAAAAAGAATACGGTCGCGAACAGGATTCGAACCTGCGCCTCCCGGATAGATACTCCAGGCGCTCTGACCAACTAAGCCATCTCGACCTCTGCTCACCACCGCGAATTCTTCTTCCATATTTTAACACGTCTTATGGCGACGTCATTGCAATCAATTCAGTACTTACAGAGTTAGTCGTGTCGGTTCGGTCACTTGTAAGTACTGAATTGATTGCAATGACGTCGCCATAAGACGTGTTAAAATATGGAAGAAGAATTCGCGGTGGTGAGCAGAGGTCGAGATGGCTTAGTTGGTCAGAGCGCCTGGAGTATCTATCCGGGAGGCGCAGGTTCGAATCCTGTTCGCGACCGTATTCTTTTTCCATTTAATACTGTAACTAAACAATGCTATTGAAAAAAAATTTTGGAAATTATAGGTATTGCTGAAACCAAAAAAATGGGATGTGCCATAGAAGAACACAAAGAGTATACCTTCGGCTATAAAAGCGAGACTGCTCGATTACATGGAATAGGATTTTTAATAAAGAAATTGTGAGCACCATGGGTATTTCAGAAAGAGTTGCTTTGTTAAAACTAAAGGTCAAGGATGGATTACTGTCTCTAAATCAAGTACTAAAAGCTCCAGTGATAAAAACCTTGAAAAATTCTACAACGACATTGCAAGACTGCAAGATCTAGCACATAAAAACTTATTAGTAATAGGCGATTTAAACACAAAAATCTAATGGGAAAATTTGGATATGTAAAATGTCAAATAGAAGTCTCATTTTTAAAAAGGAAAAGCTTTTGTATTTTGACTTGGGTTTCTCACTTTCTCCTGACTACAAAACAAGCACTGACATTGATTTCATACTGAGTAATGACCTAAAATCAGTGATGATAAATGTTGAAATATAAAGTAGAGTAAACTTCCCATCTGGAACTCATCATCATGTAAGTAGTTCAAAAAGAGCATAAAAGAACCGACTACCCACAAAAACTGGATACAAATCTTAAAACATGGGAACAGCGAAATGAGAGGCAAGGAGGACATAATAAAATATGCATCAGCTTTCTATTCTGACCTATACAAGAAACTAACACAGAAAACAACACAAGAGGAAAAATATTTATATATATGAATGGATCAAAAACAAAAATAATGACAAACAGCCACAAGCAGGATATTATAATACAAGGAAAGGCAATTGATTACATGATTGAGTATGTGTTTGTGTGTGGAAGCAAATTTAATTTCACTCAAATAGTAACATAACATAGAAAAAAAACTGAGGACTGAAGGACATCCTAAAAGGAAATTACAACCTAAAAATTAAAAAGATAATAATGTACCCCTGCATCCTGCCATTCTTAACCTATGCAAGCCAGACATGGGTGTACATTACAAAAGTAAAAATAAAAATACTGTTGTACCAAAAGAGGTCCTCAATATAAGACATTCATCAATCACATCCTAAATATAAGACAACATCAAAAAACTAAAAACATAGATATCTGCAAAAGAACTGGGATAGTAGACACCCTCAAGTTTGGCTTATGGCAGAAATGGAGATGGGCAGGTCATAGTGAGATATCAACACAGACGATGGACCTACCTCACAACAAAATGTTTGGACCCAACAGGCAAAAGGCACATACGAAAGCAAAAGAAAAGATGGGCTGATGATATTGTAGAGGCAGCATGAAAAAAATTGGCTACAAACAAAATTTGGAAAACGGAGTAGGCTTTTAACCGCAGGGGACCAGTTTGGCTTACATTGCAGAGAAACCAAATAAATAATCATGTATATCCTAGGTTGGAAAGAAAAAGCAAATGTGTTGGAAATATAAAGCTATAATAATATGATGACCTTCCTCTCCTCCCCCAGCTATGGCCATGACAAAAGACTTGAACATATAGCAAATGAATTATTTTGTTTTACCTCATTACATTATCCACTACATCTCTTCCTTCATCTTTTTGTAATGATGAATTATCTCTATCATTCTGATTGTTGGATCTGTTCAATCCATACCGCCCCATATTATCTAGAGTTTCCAGCTGATTGACTTTGTAGCTGTGAATACTCCTGCGAGCAGATGGTGTGATAACCCCCCTTTTCTGAAATTTGTTTAAGGGTATTATAATAAGTACAATACAATATAGATGCCTTTGATTATATTTTGTGAGCATATGAAATTTGCGACAATGAATGCAACCACAATATATATTTAGTTGTTTTTTGTTTTTACCCACAATATAATGTAGTTGTTTTTTATATTTGCAAGTCATAAGCTAACTGATAGTATCATCAGAGACATAATTACATATATCAAGGATTGTTGCACGGTTTATATGTTATGCGCAATAATAGCTAATTGATGTGACTGATGATGAGTGACGTTTCATCTTTGCTAGAGACGAATTATCTTTAATAAATTTTAAAGCCTTTAAAAAATAACTTAAACGAAGGTAACTATTACTTACCCCCGATGGACAATCTGTATTCATTTATTTTTTCCCGTAAATCACTGCTGCAATCCTAAACAGCAGTACTGTTTACATTATTTGATTATTATCACCTTTTAAGCGAAGGAAATTCATCTTATTATTTTTTACATTATTATTAAATAAAACTACAGTTATCGTAGATTATAATAGTTTTTATTTCATACTAATCGGTACATTACTTTTTGAACAGTATTAAAATTCGCGATATATGTCGCGCGCCGCCATTTTCGTGGGACGTTTTACCGTAGGTGACTTACTTTTGAAATAGTGAGCCTAAGGGTTAAAGTCGCTCTCAGTCATTAATAAAAATCTAGTACAAAATTGATAATCGAACAGAGTCGACTTGAGATTGAGACGATACGAATTTTAATGACAATGACAATGACAAGTTAAAGAAATAAAGACAGACAGACAATAGACAAATGACAAATTGACCATGTCAAATAACTTTTTTTTAACTGGCTACACTTTACAGTGCGTCTAGTTTAGTACCTAGCCAACATATTAACAGTTAGCAAAATCTAAACTTCTTGGTTAGCAAAGTAGTATTAATTGGATTCGATGAGTGAGGACCTTGGTGGGATTAGAGGACAATCCCGACTCTTTTTTTCTATTATATTTGTGACATTTTAAATAATTTTAATGAATAAAATTGATGATGAATATATATTCTCTAAACACCAAAAACGCATATTGAAAGAAATTATTTTAGACCTGAAAAGTTTATTGAAATTTCACAAACAATTTACATTAGGTACCTACTTAACAAACATAAATAACAAATATATTAATAAAGTGCCAAGATACATACACATCCACTAAAAATATGTGGGGGAATTGCATAGAGCCGTATTCCAGAGCTCGTCATTCTATGTAGACCTTCACGCTCCACATGTTTACTAGGTTGCGAAGGATAAGCAGCTAACGCTGTTGATTCTTGCTCTTCATTCTTTTTTATTTTTTCATCCAGCCATGCTTTAAAAGTGTATGTTGGTAAAACATCCACCATCCTTTTGTTTACAGCATATGTGGCCGACATCTCTTTAGAACATTCATCTTGACCTTTTACAATAATACCCATAAGCTCTTTATCAAATAATACTGGGCCACCCGTATCTTTAAAACAAGTCGAAACCTTTGTTTCAACGCAATCGAAATATACTTTCAAAACATCTGTTATTTCCTCCGGAGAGCGGTTTTCCATACCTACATACTGCAGTTCTCTTGTCTGGCCGACATCCGAATTCAATCCAAACCCTATACCTTCTAAATCCATGACGTTACGAGGGTTTGTGTAGTTGCTAAGCGTTACTTTTGTTGCTACGCTGCCGTTGTGTTTTTCTGTGTAGACAATACCAACATCTTTCAAGGAATCCGTTCCAGTAAAAGTGGGGAATCTTTCAGTTTTTATTACATGAAGCGAAACGGTTGTTTCGTCTTTTTTATCAGTAGTAGTATTCAATAGTATGTAACTTAAGGGTTGTTGAGTACACTGAGCTGTTGTTAATATCAATCCATTAGAGACTATTACACCAGAACACAGATATTCATTTTGTTGAGACATTATAGCGGCCATGAATGGAAATTGTTGATGATGGGCCGTACGTATTTCATGCATTTGACTGTTTTGCCTTCTCGTGCATGTAATGTTGTTGGGTTCACTTTCAACGGGGATGTCCAGGGATTCATCCTTAGATTCATCGTTTGTTTCGCCGTTGTCGTCTCTATTTTCATCAACACTTTTCTTTACATTTTCACTAGCACAAGTAGTTAATAAACCAAATACAAATACAACAGGAACAAGAAAATGCAGAAAAACAAATTCAGTCTTCATCATCAAATTATACTAATTCTTCAAAGAGGAAAATTCTAGTTCTTTTTTCGTTTCTATCATAATCTTTTTTTGTAAGGATAGTTTTTTAGCTGCCAGCAAACTCTGTTTCTGATCATAGTTTTAGATTTTAATCTCTTTAACGAAAACGCCCAGAACGTTACAGACAAATCTTAATGGTGATATAGCACTTCATATTTGCGGAACACATACGCGAAAATTTAAGTTAAAATTTCTAAACATTTTCATTTAAGCCGTTTCAATAGCAGTTTTCATTTATATGCCAACAGCTGTCTCGTTGGTCTAGTGATCCCGAGCTCGACTGATGAGCATGAGGTCCTGGGTGCGATTCCCTGGTTGGTCAAAGTGTTACTGGGTTTTTAGAAAATACTCAGTAGCAAGCAGCTCGGAGTTTGAAATTGTGCCTGGTTGATGGCAATAGGCTCACCACCATGGGACTTTATAACAGCATTGGTGAAATGTGGGTGTATAACAGTGTACACCTCTGTCTACCTCTTCGGAGAATACAGGCATGATGGTTGTTATGTATCCGGTATACAGCTGGATAGTAAAAAAAAAAAAAAATTTGGCAGGATACCGGAATTACCGGATAGTTGCCGGATATTCGTTTCATCTCTAATCAATACCCAGTATCATCGAAGTATCGAAAATATCTACTAGCTTAATTTCTACTAGCTTTCTAATTAAGCTAGTAATTATTGAGCTTAAATAATTACTTGCTTAATTAATAATTTCTTGTCGTAAGACAAAAACAACCTCTGCCTACACCCTCGAGGAATCGCGGATCAACGATTGTAGTTGGGCACGGTGGACATGCGCACAGTCCTAATTGAGGTCGATAGGGCTTAATAAAATAAAAACGAGCCGTCCGTTATACGGAACGCAGCGGTGCACACACTCGTTGGTTCCCACTTTGTGCTTACTGAAATCGGTTCCGTAGTTTTGAGTCTAGATGTGATTGAAACAAACACATATGTGCCTTTGTAATTTTTGTGAGCAATCAGAGTATCAAATTGTCCCGCGGCCTTGCACGCCTGTACATTATTTATGGTCAAAATGTATGATGCCTCGGTCAAAGCCATCATACATTTTGTAAACGGACGCTTTTGTAGTCCGACTCGCACTAGGCCGGTTTATGGATGGTCGTATAGGTCGTGATCAAAATTTTTTCTAAGGGCTGGATTCTCGCCTGCGAGGAATACTAATAACATGCTATGTTATGTATCTTCATATAAATTTCAGCATTTATTTTGAAATCACAGACAGACAGTTCAATTTTATTGATTGGTATAGATATAGTATACATTCATATCTATTTTTTGGTATCAACTCAGTGGTCCCTTGCTAGCTTCGGAAATTAAAGCTGCTATGATTAATATTTTTTCAACATTATCTAACACTTTTCAGTACTTGAAGGAATTAGTACTGGAGTAGTTATAGCGGGCGTACGTCTCTAGCCACTGGCATATGAGTCCCAATCAAATCTTTATCCCTTTTACCTGTATGGTAACAATGATAGTACACAATTTTAATCGTGTGTGACACTATTTTATGTTAGTAGTTAGTTCTTTTATTTGTGTTTAAACTGTTAATGTAATGACAAGAGCTATTGTTACTTTGGTATTTTGTGTTACCTCACCCC
Source organism: Xylocampa areola (assembly GCA_935421205.1). Taxonomy (NCBI): domain Eukaryota; kingdom Metazoa; phylum Arthropoda; class Insecta; order Lepidoptera; family Noctuidae; genus Xylocampa; species Xylocampa areola. The sequence continues at coordinate 16,053,137 of OW285201.1, forward strand.
CCGCCAAGAAGGCGAGCAAATTTGTTCGATATTTAGTCAGAAGCCGCCTCCGTCTAGCCCTCTATTATAGTGCGCGCGGAACTAGTTGGCCGCGCCTTAGGTAGGGACAGGGGTGAGGGGGCGGGTTGCTTGCTGCTCGCAACGCACATGAGATTAGACAGTGACGACCAATCTCGAGATATCGTGAACAATAATTGTTCAATTATTGAAAAGAAAAAATAAAAGACCGTTGAGTTTTTACAAGTTTATATTATACCTATCTAATTAATTGCAATGTACTTAACATTGCAATTAAGTAAAATATACCAAAAACAAATTATATGAAATTCTTCGGACATATTTGAATCATTTATGAAATTACTATTTATGAAATTATTATTAATTAATTAGTGTAACTAACACGACTTTCTTTTATATATATATAGATATGAAATTACTCCGACATATCCTCTGAATCACTTGATTTTGAACTGTCTGAACTTGAGTCAGAATCATCTTGTAAGTTTATAATGAATTCGTCCATCACAGTATCATATCTCATATCATGATTCCAGTATTCTTGTTCGTTTTTTTGTACGTGGTCGTCGCATTTTTGCCATTGTTCGGCAGAAAATTCAGAAAATAGTCTTGTTAGTATTGTAATTTTCTCGTCCAATGTAGCATTAATGTGATCTCTGGACAGGCAATTTTTAATATATGCCCACACAAGCTCGATTGGGTTGAGATCTGGATGATATGGAGGTAGTCTTAGAACAGTATGACCTGCGCCTTTCAGAAGTTCATCAACCGTGTATATTTTTTCTGATTGGTTCGTATTAATCAAGCCCAAGAGTTCGGCTTTGACCATCGTGGGAGAAAAGGGCACGTTATGATTTTGCAACCAATTCTGCATATTAATTTTCAAACAGGACATAGTTGGTTTCTTCTCAACTTGCACACAATGGTATGCTGCATTGTCCATAACTATGACTGAGTTAGGTGGAAGTTTATGTATTAACTTTCTATCAACCCAGTTGTAAAAATTTGTAGAGTTCATGTCTCCATGATAGTCTCCTGTTTTTGAATCTGATTTAAAAATTAGCAATGCATCGTCAACTAACCCGTTCCGACTACCAGCGTGAACTATTATTAAACGCCTTCCTTTGCCTATATCTGCATAAATACTAGGCTCCGACGAAGATTGCCAAAATTTTTGGACATTATGACTTTGGTTAACGTAAGTTTCGTCCAAAAATAATATATTTCGTTTGTCTTCTCTGAATTTTCTTATGGCCCTCAAATATTTCACTCGCCATTCAACAATGTTTGGTCTCTCTATTAAAAGGGATCTCTTCGATTTACATTTTTTAAATGAATATCCCAGTTTGTGCAAAAGTTCTCTTAAATAAGTTAATCCGCAATCTAAAATATTATCCTCTTTTAACACAGCATTTAGTTTTCGTAGACTTGGTTTTTTTTTCTGTACCGTATAAAACTGATTTATTTTTCTTCTTATCACTCCTAAATCAAAATCATAAACTTGTATTTTCTTTTTTATTTCTTTTGGTCTCCGCGGAGAACTAAATTTTGCTTCCCCTGTATTTTGCAAGGATGTTTTACTTTCAGCAATCACTGTTCTTACACTTCGTTCTGATATCCCAGTTGCTTCTGCCACTAATTTATGAATATTCGCATCAGTTTTATAATCTAAACTATTGACATCGGCTTTCCGTTTTTTTTAAAACGTATGCACTTTGAATATTATTTCCTTAGATTGTCTTTTTATCGGCGGGCTCATCTTGCTATTGCAATCTCTTATGCGTTTTGTCTAAACTAGCCAGAACTGTCAACGCGTGTTGAGTGTTGACGCCTCGAAGTCCGGCGCCCACAGACTACTAAGAGCAGGGTGTACAATCTTCGAACAAATGAGTAGGAATGGACAATTATAAATCGACAAAATAAAGTAGCTCATTTAAACATCCATTGTCGTATGGCAATCATTCTTTTGCAATTTGGTAGGGTTATATTAATATTTTTTACCTTCGTAAAACAATAGATGGCGCTTAATGCTATTTTGCAACAGATATCTCAGTTAAGTAAGGAAGACTTATTTGTAAAAGTGAACTTGAATTTATTAAATATCGGGAGTATGCTGGTCGGAACTGGCTTCGCAGTCCCAGTTACTCATTAATAAAATGCATATCCGAATGACAAGACATTTATGATGACATATTAAAAACAAATATAAAATTAAATAATTTAACTCAATTTATAAAAGTAATAATATTTGTACATATTAGTTTCGACTTCCTGCATTGCCATATCCATAAAGAAAACTTGATAGATTTAAGATTACTTTGTCATCCCGATTTTTTATTCACCATTATGGAGAAAAAAATATGCGGGAAGACGGATACGGACAGCAATAAATTAAAGGCAATAAAAATATGTATTTAAGTGATTAAAGAGAAATCTTTGAAAACCATTAATTTTATTTCATTATATTCTTCCACATTATTCATAAGATGTATGAGCAATAAAAAATGAATGGAAGAATATATTGGAATCGGTTGAATCACGTATTTTATACCTTTGTTGGTTGGACCCTAAGTAGATACCTAATAATACCTAAACAAATGTATATGCATGTCGGGGTCCTATCGTTTACAGCAATAGCAAAAGAGCGGACTGTATAAATAAAGAGCATAATAAAAAACAAATATAGATCAAACGGCGCCCGATCGTACTACGTGACCGCCGCGGAAAATCGTCGTAGAGAAGTATTGCGCGCCAAAATGGGGAAAAGAGCGGCAGCCGCCGCGTCACTTCCCGCCCCCACGCACCCTTCAGGATGCGCGGTTGTCAGCGCGGCCGTCATTGGTTCCTCGTACCGCGCGCCCTCGCGCTGCCCAGCACCGTGGCATTAGTAGTGCATTCGTAAGACTATAGATGGCGTTTGTGTGCCCTGTTTCCTAAATTGAACGAGAGAGAGGTCTCTATTTCCTATATTATAAAGTACTCTGTGACTAAGAGATCCGGCGCCGAACTAGCGAATCAACTCAAGCGCTCCCGCCTCTCCGTCCCACCGCTCACATACCTAAGGCGCGGCCAGCTTGTTCCGCGCGCACTATAGCGTATACCTTCCATAATGCCTACTTAAAAGTTTCAAAAACAATAGTAGTCACAGAGGTCAATGCAGAGCATAGAGCTTATTGTATTGGCATTCAGAGATGACTTGACACCTCAAGTTGTCACCATTGTTGTCAGTTGTCACTGTCGACTCAGTACCACAGAGTACTATATAATATAGGAAATAGAGACCTCTCTCTCGTTCAATTTAGGAAACAGGGCACACAGACGCCATCTATAGTATTACGAATGCAATACTAGTGCCACGGCGCGGGGCAGCGCGTGGGCGCGCGGTTCGAGGAACCGATGACGGCCGCGCTGACAACCGCGCAGCTTGAAGGGTGCGCGGGGGTGGGAAGTGACGCGGCAGCTACCGCTCTTTTACCCATTTTGGCGCTCAATACTTCTCTACGACGATTTTCCGTGGCGGTCACGTAGTACGATCGGGCGCCGTTTGATTGACAAAGTAATCTTAAATCTATTAAGTTTTCTTTATGGATTTGGCAATGCAGGAAGTCGAAACTAATATGTACAAATATTATTTCTTTTACAAATTGTTTTAAATTATTTAATGTTATATTTGTTTTTCTTGTTTTTTATTGTCATCATAAATGTCTTGTAATTCGGATATGCATTTTATTAATGAGTAACTGGGACTGCGAAGCCAGTTCCGACCAGCATACTTCCGATATTTATTAAATTCAAGTTCACTTTTACAATTAAGTCTTCCTTACATAATTATCTGAGATATCTGTTGCCAAATAGCATTAAGCGCCATCTATTGTTTTACGAAGGTAAAAAAATATTAATATAACCCTACCAAATTGCAAAAGAATGATTGCCATACGACAATGGATGTTTAAATGTGCTACTTTATTTTGTCGATTTATAATTGTCTAGTTTCCTACTCATTTGTTCGAAGATTGTACACCCTGCTCAGTACTCAACCAACAGTTTCAGAACTTTCAGATTTTGGTCACCTACTTCACCTCTTTGATTCTGAGAAATTTATATAGAGGTGGCTGGTTTCTTTGCTTTTTTTTTACAGATATTTATCTTAGTTACTAATATGTCTAAAAAGAAGGGAATTAAGAAAAATCAAGACTTTGATGACGATTTTGATGAGAAAAAGACTAACGATTCTCTTGAGGTAACCTCTAAAAGTAAGGGAAAGGGGAAGAAGAAGGGTAAAAACAATGCTGGTGATTGGAGCGATAGTGACGAAGGAGATACTCATAAGAAAGTAGTGCCATCAGATGACGAAGACGTTCCTAAACCAGCAGCGAAAAAATCACAAAAGAAAGGTACACATATGCTAAGAAAACTGTCATTTAAAAAATTGGTTCCTCAATAGATTTTTAATATATAAATTTTGACGTGATTAATCTGTCTGATACATTTTAAGCTTTAATTTTATGTGTTGTATGCTATAAAATATATCATAACTTTATAAAGTTATTATATTATATGGAAAAATAATACGGTCACGAACAGGATTCGAACCTGCGCCTCCCGGATAAATACTCCAGGCGCTCTGACCACTAAGGTATCTCAACCTCTGCTCACCACCGCAAATTCTTCTTCCATATTTTAACACGTCTTATGGCGACGTCATTGCTATCAATTCAGTCCCTAAACAGGTGACCGAACCGACACAACTAACTTTGCAGTTAATACAATGTCGTAAAGAATGCAATTACCTTAACTATTCAAGAGAAATCTTTGAAAAGCATTAACACATTCTTAGCGAACTCTAAAATTATTATATTAAATGGAAAAATAATACGGTCGCGAACAGGATTCGAACCTGCGCCTCCCGGATAAATACTCCAGTATTATTTTTCCATTTAATATACTTTAGAGTTTGCTTAGCATGCATTAATGCTGTTCAAAAATTTATCATGAATCATAACTTTATATTATGTTTCAGCCAAGAATAAAAAAAAGGGTCAAGAGTCTGATGATGAACAAGATGATAGTAAGTCCATAGTTAGCAATGCAACAAGCATTGCATCTAAGGCTGCTGCCAAGACTAATAAAAAGAAGAAAGGTAAAATTTTCTTGATAGTTGTACAAACTGACGGCTTTGGTTTCATCATCATGATCATCCCCCTGCCCTTATCGCAATTTATTTGGGGTCGGCACAGCATGTATTCTTACGATCTGACAGCTAATAAAGATGTATGGACATCTTTATTAGCTGTCAGATCGTCAGTCACTCCTTTTCTAGTCATATCATCTTTAACACAATCCATCCATCGCTTCCTCGGTCTTACTCTACTGTTATAGCCATCTACATTCATACTCAAAACTTTCTTTGTCACATGACCCTCATCCCTCCGTATCACATGCCCATACCATGCTAAACGATTTCTAAACAACTTCTCAGTCACTGGTGCCACTTTCACACTTCCTCTTATATATTCATTTCTAATTCTATCCATCCGCATCACACCACACATCCCTCTTAACATTCTCATATCAGCTGCATGTAGTTGATTTTCATTCATTCCCTTCGTGGGCCATCATTCTGAACCATAAAAGACAGCAGGTCTAATAATTGTTTTATAGATTTTCCCCTTAAGTTTAAGGGGAATTCAGGGGTCACAAATAGTTCCCGTGACCTGCCGCCATTTCATCCATCCTGTGTTTGACGCTCCGGTCTATTTCTAGCTTTAGTTTGTTACTTGGCAAAAGAGATGTTTCATTTTGAGCCATCAATACATTTTTTTAAAGGTGTGGATCAAAATACTAATAACTTATAGTGCGTTTTTGCTGTAGGACTGTAGTTTCGAAGAATGATATGACGCTATCTACAAAATGTGAACATATTTGTAGGGTAATAAAAGTTAACATATTTCTTCAACATGCTATAATTCAATCATTCATTATTGGAGTTATAAAAGAAACTAGGTTTTATTTTCTATAAATAATTAAACTTAGCTTAATTTAGTACTCAATAACAGCAAGAAGTGGGATCTTCTACCCCGTACTATACTTACTTGAAATGGTAGTTGAGTAAAAAATATTTTATTGTGTTTTTCACAAATTATATTTTAAATTTTTTTCGTTTTTTTCCTTCTATTTTGTATGTTAACCATACAGCCGATTTTTGACATTGTTCCGTGTAAAGATGGAGAAGTTGCGATACTAATAGAAAAAAAAAACTAAAAATTTCAGTCATACTGAAATTATTATTTGGGGATAAAATACATTATCTGTTTTTTTTGGCAGCTAGTTGTTTGGCATATTTGGAGTTTCATTATACTCTCAAAGTATTTGGCAATGTTTCTAAAACTTCTAAATAAGTGTTGATATTATTTTGGTCTTAGGCAAAGGAAAGAAAGATGAGGACTGGTCAGAAGATGAGGTTAGTGATATTGATCTTAAAGAACTATCTGAAGAAGAGACTGCAAAGCCAGTTAGTAAAAAGAAAAGTAAGTAGTTGACTGGTTGTTATAAAATATAGGGAACCTTTAAAGAATAAAATTTCAATCATGTACTATCGCGGCCTTTACCGCCTGACCCCAAAATATTTATTTTGTCTTAATCCTACGCAAGCGCCATGCCACGCCCCCTTAAAGTGTTTGCCTATCTATTTTCGGTTCCATTTTTTGAGTGCAACCAAAAATTTACTTTGTGGTTAACAGGCGGGATAGTCCGCGATATTACCTATGTGTAAGTCATTAGCATATTTGTAAATGTATACTTCTTTAAATAATCAATCTAAAATTTTACATCATATCTGCATTGCAGATGTAAAGTGTGAAGTTTTTATTTTCATAGTTTAAGTTGATGTGATGATCATGATTACAAATTATTTTGAAATATCTTTGTTATTTACTTTCATTAACCGACTTCCAAAAAGGAGGAGGTTATCAATTCAGTTGTAAGTATTTTTTTTTATGTGGGTTACCTCAGAACTCCATCGTTTATGAACCGATTTGGAAATTTATTTTTTTATTTGAAAGCGTTTACTTTCAGATTGGTCCCATTTAAATTTTATGAAAATTGGTTTAGTAGTTTGGTATTTAAATCAAAATAACTGTAAAATAATACGTCGTCGAAGTAAACGAAATGGTGTATTTTGCTTTCTGGTGACTTTCCGGTGGTGTTTACGGTCTCTAGAATAGTTCTAATGAACTGCCTAACTGTCAGATTGTTGATTTTAGTTCGAAATTTTGTCGGCTCTGTATGTCCTAACAATAATAACCTAACTTTATTTTACTTGTCAATAGCAAAAAAAATTATGAAAATTTTTTATGACGTAAATACTAAACCACTATAATAGTCGACAATATATCGGGATTATGAAAGAAAATAAATTAAATTGATCCATGAGCGAGCGAAGCGAGCTCGGGCAATGATTTCAAAAGAAAGGATACGCCCATCTAAACATTTTACAGAAAACTTCTTCATACAAGCAAAAGTAGCGCCATCTGTCATAACTCATACGAACTACGTAACGCCGCGTTTCATAGGTCGAAGACTAAACCTTGTACGTGCGTACATGATTTTTTTTATCACATTTTATTATTGGTCAATATTTTTATACACACATCATCATGAACTGAACTGAGTTTTTACCCGACTGCGCTAGAAGGCGGGGTTATATGTTTTTCGGGTGTATGTATGTATATTTCTTTGGCATGCTCTGTAGCCTAAACGGGTTGATGGATGTGAGCTTTAGAAGTGTCGTTAGATTATATTAGTTTTTTATACTATAATTTATTGCGATAATAATACATGTCACAAAAAAACGTATGTAAAACCAATTAATATCAGTCAGCTTTATTTGAAATTGTAAACAATATTGTTATAATAATTAAGTATTAACATATTAGGTACTTACTAAAATTACTTACACCAAGTTCTTAAGACAAAAATAAAACAAATAAAAAATGACGTTCTTTCAACGTTACTTCGCGCGCCGCCGCCCACACAATGGCCGCCATTACGGACTTCGGTAGTAAAATAATTATACCTTTAAAATGTGATAATTTAATAATTTTATTGGAACAGAAGTAATCTAGGGTTATTTATCGATGATACGATATGCCATGTTCCTTTTTAATCTTTGTATCGTAATTTTTGCAGCCATTTACCACGCAACTAGGCATATTTATGACAAACAAACACTCGTTCTCTCCTGCGAGCGGTCCAATGTCGACTGAGTTGCGTTGGCCCTAAACTGTCATTTTAGGGCCAACGCGTTGGTGCCATTTAGTTTCGCGGTCGGCCGGGTCCTTACGCTAGTAATATATATGTCAATGAGCTCGGGAGTTTCGTGTATCCCGACACTGTCCGTGGTTAGGTTCGAAGAGACAATAATATACAATTATTATTATTTTTGGAGTTGGTGCCAGTAAAGGATAATAAACGTGTAAGTACATTCATGAAGTAGCGTATTTCGTTCGCTTTAGGCAGTTGTTGTGTTCATTTGCAAATAGGTTCAATTAGGTATAATACATTATCGTAAAAATAATGATGGTTAATGTACCTTCAAATATACTTTTCAAATTTTAGGAAACTTCCTAAATATTTTTAAAGTTTGTCTGGCACCTACTCCAAAAATAATAATAATTGTATATTATTGTCCTAATAAATTGACTTTATTTAGAATCCTCTAAAATTAAAAAATGCTTTTATATAAATTGTAGTAAGTAAATAATGCAATTATTTTATAACTTTTTAGTGCAATTATACTTAACAGAAAGATTTTTGGAGTCAGTTCTTTTTTTTGTTAAAAATTATTATAGTTGTTATTGCAATAATTGATACTGCTGATCAATATGTAATCACATAAAAGTAGTACTGTAGTACAGCTATAAGAGCCCAAATAGACAAGACACAAAGCATTTTCCCAGTAAGGTTGGAGTTTTTTTTTTTGTTATTCACATTGTTGGAAACCTTACAGCTAAAAATAAAAAGAAAAATATAGATGCTGAGTCATCAGAGGATGAGGATCATGATGATTCCAAATCGGTAGGGAGCAATGTCTCAAGTAATCAAGCTAAGCCCGCTGCAAAGTCAAAGAATAAAAAAGGTATTCAATAAATATAAAAGTATTTCATTATAAAATATAATAAACTAAATAAAGTTACAATATTAAATGGAAAAAGAATACGGTCGCGAACAGGATTCGAACCTGCGCCTCCCGGATAGATACTCCAGGAGCTCTGACCAACTAAGCCATCTCGACCAATCCGGGAGGCGCAGGTTCGAATCCTGTTCGCGACCGTATTCTTTTTCCATTTAATATTGTAACTTTAGAGTTCGCTAAGCATGCGTTAATGCTTTTTCAAAGACATATCTTGAATAAACTAAATGTTAGCAAAATGTTCTTAATTGTGAAAGGAATTAATTTTTTTATTATAAGGTTGATCTGAGAAGAAGGTACAATTCACTCTTAACATTAATTGTATACATAAATACCAAATAAAATTATATGTTCTGAATTGGGCATGCCTGATTTTTCGTAAGACGTGCTAGCGGAAAAACAATTTGGAGATTTTTTGATTATGAAGAAAGATTACAAAATAAATGGCAAAAATAACTAATAACCTTCATTTGACCTGACATGAACTGAAGTCACACGTCACAACTTCAATTTTATTTATTCTGTGGACTGAAAGTATGATAGAAGTGGATAGAAATACATTGATATTTTTAGTGATGCCAGACTTCGTGAAAGGAAATATTTTCTGGCATTTTTATAGTGAAGCTATTATAACTAAATTCGCATTTTATGATACGAATGTATTTTATTTTTCTACAAGTATATCATCTAAATAGATCTATCCCCAAAATCTAAAAAACATCAGTTTTATATTAATAACCATCAAAAATCATGTTTATTAGAGGTAAACACTTGTCGATTTGGCGTTTGTGACCTTCATTTGACAGCAGCTTGTTTTGAGTTCGTTTAGAAACTAGTAGTGTTAAAAAATTGTGAACATTTGACAACATTCAGGGAAAAATAAAAAAAAATTATAGGTGTCCTAAAAATTCAATAGTTTAGTTTAACATAATTAGCTAAATATTCGAAAAAATCTGGCTTATTTTTTTATGCATGCCTTGTCAGGTCTTGAATGCATAGGTATTTGTGAATATTCATTAATAAGCTATAGTAATTAAACACTAGAACTTATTTAAAAATTTCAGGTAAAGGAAAGAAAGAAGATTGGCCTGATGAAGAGAGTGATAAAGAATTAAAAATGGAGCCTTCAGAAGACGACGAAGAAATTCTTATTCCTGTAGTTAAAAGTAAAGGTATAATCAAGACTAATATTATATATTAAGTAAATGCACAATTAACTCTGCTACTTGTTGGTTAGCCATTAACTGATAGTTTGCTGAACTAATTTGGTTACATTGCATACAGATTGATTCAGCAAATTAGGCAGAAAAAAGTTTACATTCTGCACAACTATTTATCATATAGCATAAAAGTGCTTTTAAATACCATTTATTAATTATTCTGCTAAATATGAGCAGAAGGGTTAAATTTAAATGTATAGTTGATTATTTACTGACTTATAACTTTAATTACTTAGGTAAACTTAAAAAGAAAAACAATATGGATGATTTAGAGGAGGAATTAAAGAAATTTGAAGTAAAAGAGACTGCACCTGTAGTTGAGGAAACACCTGTCAAGGCTAAGGTTTATATTTATTTTTGTATTTCTTTGAATTAAAGTATGTTTTAATATGTAGGATACATTTCAGTTAATCTTTTCATTCACAATGTATGATCTGGGTTGGGTACTGTGTTCAGTTGTTGGTGTCTAATCAGCTGTTGGTGGAGGTTTGATAAATTAATGAAAATTGTAAATGTATAATAATTTTAACGGCTTCGTTGGTTTAGTGGTTCGTAGCGCGACTGAGCAGGTGGTCTCGGGTTCGATTCCCGGGTCGGGCAAAGTTTTATTTAGTTTTTCTGTTAGGAAATTCTCAGTAGCAGCCCGGAGTTTGGAAATGTGCCCGGTAGATGGCAATAGGCTCACCACCTATTACATGGGACTTAATAACAGCATTGGTGAAATGTGGGTGTACAATTGTGTACACCTCTTCCTACCCCTTCGGGGAATACAGGCGTGATGCTATGTTATGTCATGTTTAATAATTTTAATATGATGTTAAGTTATGTGTTGTTGCATGACATATCCGTTATCTATCTAGTTCTTTCCGTTTTTTAACTGCTTGAAACAGGACAAAAAAAAGAAAACTAAAAAAGAAGAGAGTGTAGAACTGGAAGCTTCTGCCGATGAAGCATCAATGGAGACTGATGACAAAGTTGCGGAGCTGCCAGAGAAAGAAAAAGAGGAACCTGCAGAAAAGAAAATGAGTCACAAAGAGAAGAAGAAGTTAAAGAAACTACAAGAATATGAGAAGCAGGTGGAGATGCTGACCAAGAAGGGAGGTCAGGGCCACAGTGATCTTGATGCCAACTTCACTGTCAGTCAGGCTCAGAAAACTGCTGGTATGTAACAATCTTATATTATTTGTCATTTGGGATTGAACTAACTATAATTTATTGGCAGTATTGAAACTTTCAATTTTATTTTCTTATTGTTTAGTTGATTTTGCTTTATGTGTCTCTTAATTATAATTATTCTGTTTGGTTCAAAATCTTTGGAACATTTCAATATGCAATATAATAAACGATAAAAGTGTGCTAAAAAAATTAAGAATCACCTATAAGTTGAACCTAACCAGCTTGTAACCATCCATCGCAAGGTAAGGGTTTCTTCTCATACTGAGAAGACAAAATCATTGGTTACATACAATACTAGCTAGCACCTAGCTTTGACGTTTCATAAGTGCCTGTAATCTGGTCTATGTGAAATAAAAATATTTGAATTTGAATAAGTCCAGGTTTCCTCATATGTTTATGAAGATTATTTCACCAGGTCAGATGGCAGCACTTGAGAATGCTGTGGACATAAAAGTGGAAAACTTCTCAATAAGTGCGAAAGGCAAAGACTTATTTGTGAATGCTAACTTGTTGATCGCGAATGGTCGAAGATACGGTTTGGTGGGCCCCAATGGTCACGGCAAAACAACTTTATTGCGGCATTTGGCGCAGCGTGCCTTCCCTCTCCCACCCCATATAGATATACTGTTGTGTGAACAAGAGGTCACTGCAAGTGATATGAGTGCTGTGGATACACTTCTGGAAGCTGACGTTAAAAGGACTGGTAAGTTTTGTTTTTAAATAACTACACTTTTTATGTTGAGGCACCTGCCACAGCATGCCTTCCCTCTCCTACCCCATATAGGCTTACTTTAGTGTGCGCGAGGGGTCATAGCTAGCTATATGAGTACTGTGGATTCCGAGGATATGATATTTGAAGCTGATCTTAAAAGGACTGATAAGTTTGGTTTCCAATACATCTGTTGAGGCGTTCGGCGCAGTTTGCTGTCTGTTTCACAGATAATATAAACATACTGATGTGTGAAAAAGAGGTTACTCGCGGTGATACCAGGGTTGACAGATTAAAAAAAAAACAAATTTGTATAAAGATCTTAAAAAACTTCTTTGTACTATGAAATTTTCCTTGAGTGTAGGAACCGTTACATGCCAACGTGCATTTCTAACATAAGTATGATTAAGTGTTGTTTTTGCCAGAAGAAAGTTAGTTTTCTGATAATTTTGCTAAGTAGTTAATATTTTCTCTTTTAGAATTGCTCAACGAATGCAAAGAGTTGGAAGCTTTAATAGAAAAAGGCAATCTCAGTAAACAAGAGAGATTAAATGAGGTGAGTGACAACAGTTAATTTTTTAATTACACTGTTTTCCTTGTATTTAATTTTACAGCTTACGTGAAGTTGAGGTACTCGGAACGTATATTATGTATTTTTTATTAAGCTGTATCATTTAAATAAATCTAATAATGGGATAACCATATACAGATAATGATGTTTGCCCCTCACCATACTTCTGCTCTTATCCCATTCTGTTTAAGACTATCGAAACAATAAATCATTTACTTCATAACAAGATGTACGTATTAAAAAAAATAAAAAGCACGCTTGCCGTTTTTTTTAAATCATACTAGCCTATGTTATCCTGTACAATGTAAGGATTCTTACCATACCCCATACACAAAATAGGTTCAGGCATTTAAAAGTTATGGTAGAATAAAGAAATAAACCTATATACATACATAGGTACATGAACCCTAAAAACATAACACTTCTTTTGTTGGGCAGTCGTGTAATAAATATTTTATCTTCATTAGCTATGTGTACCTTAATAAAAATGGATAAGCCAAGAAGTCCATAACATCCTGTCTTCTCAACTGTAACATCTTCTTTTACTTGGTATATCGTATCGAATTACACCAAGAAATAGTGCCCGCAATAGTCGCCATAAAGGACTATACTTTATTTAAAGGTATATGCAGAGCTAAAGGCAATAGGCGCGGACTCAGCCGAACCGCGGGCACGCCGTATCTTGGCTGGTCTCGGGTTCAGCCGCGAGATGCAGGACCGTGCCACCAAGAACTTCTCCGGAGGCTGGCGGATGAGGGTCTCGCTTGCTAGGTATGTAGCTAATATACCCAGGGTCTATTTGTAATGGCTTCAGCTGCAATTAACATTACTGTTTTAAATATGGGTTTTTGAGACGAAATGTTCGAAAAATGGGTTTAGAAGTTTCGTAATTAAAAGTTTTGCTATTACTATACTAACTCGTAAACAACTGATTTTAAAATGATGTTTATTTTGTAGAGCCCTGTATGTTGAACCAACCCTGCTGATGCTCGACGAGCCTACAAATCATTTAGATCTGAACGCTGTCATTTGGCTGGACAAGTAAGTTGCACATTATTTTACAAAACTGTTAAGGTATTATGTTTTCATCAATGACATTTAACGTCACGGTGTTTTATAGGTTCAAAAGATTTTTTTTCATTCCAGTGAAAATAATTCTATAATCTAAAATATCGAATCTCCCATACAAAATTGATTTGCCAACTTTATCCGATACTAAACTTAAGCGAAACTGCTGCTTTACGTTGATGAGTTCATCTAAACTTCTTTAAAATAAAAAATGTTGGACAAGGTAGGACGTGATTCGGAATTAAAAAATATTGTAATTAACTTCCAACGTTATTTTTAGCTACCTCCAAGGCTGGAAGAAAACTCTCCTAGTAGTATCTCACGACCAGTCCTTCTTAGACAATGTATGCAATGAAATCATTCACTTAGACACGCAGAAGTTGTACTATTATAAGGGAAACTACTCCATGTTCAAGAAGATGTACGCGCAGAAGAGGAAGGAGATGATCAAGGAGTACGAAAAGCAGGAGAAGAGGTTGAAGGAATTGAAGGCGCATGGACAGTCTAAGAAACAGGCTGTGAGTAAAATTATCGTTTTTTTATTTTTTGTAACTTGACTAAGGTTTGTGTGTGTTAAAAAAGTGTAAAATCAGTTATTACGTGACAGAAACCTAAGTTATAACCAGGTTTGCGAAAGGCAGAGTTTAATTTCCTTAATACATCGCGACTTTATCTACGTGTAATTCAGTATTAAGTCCAGCCGGGATGAAAAGTATTCTATGTGTTAATCCAGGTTATAAACTAATATTTGTGTGCCAAATTTCATCCAAATCCGTTCAGTAGTTATTGCGTAAAAGAGTAACAAACATCCATTCATCCACAAAAACGTTTGCATTTATAATACTACTATCACGCCTGTATCCCCGAAGGGTTAGGCAGAGGTGTCCTGCTGTACACCTATATTTCATCAATGCAGCTATTAAGTCCAGGAACAATTCCAAATTCCGGGCCTAGACCAACGAGACAGTCATAGTAGATAACGAAGTACTAGAAAAACTGCCTCGTTGGTCTAGTGGTTTTCTATTGGGAAATTCTCAGTAGAAGCCCGGAATTGTGCTCGATAGATGGCAATAGGCTCGCCACCTATTACACGGGGCTTAATAACAGCATTGGTGAAATGTGGGTGTATATACAACTGTGTACACCTCTGCCTACGCCTTCGGGTATACAGGGTATATGTATCATAACTAACAGCATTTCTTAAATACATTAACAGGAAAAGAAACAAAAGGACGCTTTAACACGCAAACAAGAGAAGAACCGCAGTAAGGCACAACGGGAGGACGAAGATAGTGCGGCGCCAACCGCTTTACTGCAGCGACCCAAGGAGTACATTGTCAAGTTCTCCTTCCCCGATCCGCCGCCGCTACAGCCGCCAATACTTGGCTTACTCAGTATGTAACCACTGTTTGTATATCTTACTATAGTAAGGAATGGTGAAAGGATCAAGACTAATGCATCGAATGAACGAGTATAAATTATTGTTAAGTTTTCCTTCTTAGGTTACCAACATCATATTACGTTATCCATGCGATAATTTGGGTTTTTGACAACATTTCTTTATATTACCTGAAAATTCAATATGTTTCTATACAAAATCTGATCTACTTTAACGTATGTAATCTTACCTGAAGTTAAGGAAAAACCGATCCAATAAAATAAAAGATCCGAATGTTCCTATTTAGTGTAATATTATTGTTATTTACTGTGTATATTCTAATATCACATTCTAATATCGTATCTTGATATCCCCAAAATTTTTTAATTTAATTCTCATTCCTACAGACGTAAACTTCAACTTCCCGACTCAGAAACCTTTGTTCAGGGGCGTGGACTTCGGCATAGACTTAAACTCTCGTATCGCGATCGTGGGCCCCAACGGTGTGGGCAAGTCCACATTCCTCAAACTGCTCGTCGGTGAACTGACTCCCGTGGAAGGAGAGCTTATCAGAAATCATAGATTGGTATGTATTTTTATTTAGGTTAGGTGTTTTAGGGAGCATGAAATTGGTAGGCGTTGTTATGGTACGAAAAGTTTCGCGGAATCAAGCCCAGCCTGTATCCACCTCATTACCAAAGTTTCTTAAAAAAAAAATGACCATTTAATAAATTAAAAACTATTATATGATTGGGACTGGTAATATCGGTCCGTGCTACAAATTCGTAACACTGCTTTGTAAATGTAAATATAGCTAATAGATGTCCCTAGGCGGCTCGTTTAAAACTCAGCTCATTTGGCGAGAGCGTTGGCACGGTACGACGTACGGTGTCGCGGATCCAAGCACCGCTATCTATATAAATATCAAAGCTACTTCAAAAATAAAATAGTATAAAATAAAGTTAATACCTCAGTCTAATACTACTAACCGTTTACAGCGGATAGGTCGTTTCGATCAGCATTCTGGCGAGCATCTAACCGCTGAAGAGACTCCGGCGGAATATCTCCAGAGGTTATTCGGGCTTCAATACGAGAAGGCGCGTAAGGCTCTCGGTACATTTGGGCTAGCAAGTCACGCACACACGATCAAGATGATGGACCTCAGCGGAGGACAGAAGGCCAGGGTTGCCTTGGCTGAACTTACCCTTATGGCGCCTGATGTCGTTATTCTGGTAAGACATTGTAATTTTACTGCATATTATAACTGAAGAGCTCAGACACATGGTTATAATATGTTACTGTGATATGCTCTTACTAATTCGAGCTCATAACTATTATGATTTTGAGTGTACTGCAAATTGAAACCCATTCATTTGATGGATTGTATTTATAAATAAATAAGTAGTTTTTACAAGAAAATAAATAATAATAAATGGATTCTCATGATTTCGTGGCCAGTATTTTATGTATTATTTGAAATATGACTGCACGTTCGGTAGCGGGTCCGATTTCCGCACGAAACGATTATTTGTACGACCTACTGATAAATATTCCGGGTCTGAGGGTGTGCGATTTAGGAGAAATTGGTAGTGATTCTATTAAAAACAAACCATTTACTTACTCTAGGACGAGCCTACGAACAATTTGGACATCGAGAGTATAGACGCGCTGGCGGACGCAATCAACGACTACAAGGGAGGAGTGGTCATAGTCTCCCACGACGAGAGACTCATCAGAGAGACTGACTGTTCGCTATACGTCATTGAGGACCAGACTATCAATGAGGTAACATGGGTTTTTATAGTATGCTTTAAAAAAATATAGGGTTTACACTTGAAAGTACTCCGGCGCAGGCGCAACTAATAAAACAAAGTGTCAACTTGAGAGATGTGCTTTTAGTATGACATGTGTCAGACCTTTGGTCGATAGGAATGGCTCAAAGCAAATGAAAAGATTTAAAATAAATGACAGTTTGTTTGTTGAACCAAATATTTGAGTATATCTGCCTAGCCTTTTCCCAACTACGTTGGTGTCTTGGCTGGCTTCCAGTTTAAACGGATGCAGCTCAATACCAGGTTTACATGGAGCGTGGTCTGATCTTCGTTATCCAGTAACTGAGTAACATGATATCTCGTGGTAAGATTGCTTGTCAGACTTCCTGACTACCCTTAGCGGTTGTCTTAACTTGACAAACCCGAAACGACGGTTTAACGTGCTCTCCGAGCTGCCGCAGCAAGCCGTGGAGGGTTCACTATGTGAAATGATGATTCAGACCGACTGTGGCAAGCTCAGGTTGACCTCGATTGATCGATTTGTGAAGCTGTAACTTTGCTTCGAGCAACTAATTAGTTAGTTCATCATTTTTAACATGTGAGGAAACCAGCACACCTGAGAGATTTTCCCGATAGTGTGTAAAGCCATGTTAGAGACCTACGGGTGGTTTAAACTCTGACACTAGGTTGTTCATCAACCACACGATAAGAAGAAGACCTAATTAGTTGATGAGTGATTCCTGATATTAGCAATGTTTTACACGCCTGCGGTATAACCCCACGTTTATTCCAAATTCTACGTTCTTTTTACAGGAAAATTCTTTCTATAAGATAATTTACCAGAAATCGTTTCTATCCAGGTTGACGGCGACTTTGATGACTACCGTAAGGAGTTGCTGGAGAGCCTCGGAGAAGTCATCAACTCCCCTTCAATCATCGCAAACGCGGCAGTCCAACAATAAACAGAACCAACCCGTTGTACGATTTGTTGAAATTATTTCATATGTACTTATTATATATTTTTTCACGATTGTTATGCGTTATAAAGCCTGTAAAGTTAAAGAAATATTTTTATTTTTTTATTGTAGAGTTTTGGAGAGTTGTCATCGATTGGTTCGGTATTATATTCAGGAGTCAGGCACTAACATTTAACAACTATAGAGCAGGACATCAGCGTACTTATTGACTATCTCGGATACCAACGAATTGTAGGTCACTTTGTACATTGCTCTGTATGTTTTAATATTTTTGCTCATCATAGACAAGCTTGTAACATGCGATGCAATGTGTAGTACATTGCATCGCATGTTAAAGTGTCTATTCGACTGTAACTGAGATAGCCTATATAAGAACGCAGATCATTTCAGTGTGCGTTCAATTTTGTGGTTCAGTGACATTGGCGTCTCGTGTATCGTCCTTCAATTTAATATGTGTGAGTGTTCATCGCGCTCGTACACCACTCGTATTATAACTGTACATGTCTAAAGTTGTAAGCAGTACGCTGCGCAGTAGTAAATTTCACGATAAAATCGGCAGGGCGCATGCGAGATTTAGCGGGAGCGTAGTACCAGCGTGCTATGTGGTTCATTCCTTTACAATCCATCAGTACATCTGTCTCGCTTGCTGAGAGGCCGAGAACAGTCGGTACCATAAATCTTCCGCGGTCGTGTTCTCCGCTTAACTTCCAGCTATATCACGACAACCGTAGTTTTACGAATTCAAAACGCTAATAGCCCCGCTCTACGCGCCGCTGCTTTGTAAACGTAGACTTTATCCACTTGATGTGAATTAGTGAACTAGTTTGGTAAAATAATCCAGTGCACTGCTAATGCTGCAAACAGTATTTGCGTCGTCGACTGTAAGTCGTGTATCCTTTTACATTGTTAAACAATATGTACGGTCGAGGAAATGGATTCGTGATCACATTATTTCGTGTGACAGTGTCAAAGAAGTTATCGTTTGACTTAAAAGTTGCACTTTCAGTGTACTAAATTTTAAATCAATCAAAAATGTTAATATTTTGCTAATTGGTTTATTTTTATCACACCTTTTCAAGTCTGAAATAGTATGATAAATAAGAAATGAGCAAAAAAATCGACACCTGTCGTTATCCAGAGAAAATCATGCTATTGTCTATCATAATAAAATATTATCGGGTTTTAATCAACCCCGACATGGCTGAAATATCGTTGAAATAATGGAATCATAAAGACTAGTAAGAATTATAATCGCAAGGATTGACTTCCGAAGAGTTATGCCACCATAAGTCTTCGACTTCGATTCTGATTCCTCAACTGTACATTTCAAACTCATTAGTGCTTAGTAATTTTGACAAATGGTACAGCTTTGGCATTGCACGTTTCCGTTATCATATTTTTTTTTTAAACATATGTTAATACTGTCACAAGCTTTCCAATAAACTAAAATAGAATGAGATTCAGTTTGTGCAAATTCACCCAAGTGCCTAGTTCATGTGCACTTATCGATACCTACTACCCATATGGCAAAACTTACTTACATTGTAAGCAATAAAATGGTGACCTTAATTTAAAAAAGAGTATTATTTATATTGAGCTCTCGTGTATACTATATTAACAGTAATTGTCGTGCAAAAACTAGTTAATCAAAATCTACTTTCTGTAATAAAAAAGAAATGCTAGAGATTTCATGATGAGTGTCTTCCAATGTTTCAGCTTTGTCCGTTATCTGTTGCAGACATTTTATCATTTTGTTTTGATTCACTCAATATTTACAAACATTTATAGTTCCTAGGCATCTATATGAATCTTATTTATATCGATTGTTTTCGAACAAATTGAATATCACATACAATGTAATCGCTTTCAAAGAGTTCTGAATATTTAATTTTTTCTTCGTCTAATACCCATGTAGTGTTGGATGTTTCTTGCACGCAATTGAATTTTAATGTAATAAAATCAAAACAATATTTATATACATAATTAAATTTTGTTACAAAATTGAAAAAAGGTTTTATTAATCTCCGATTTTGTTGTTTAACATTGTCTATTAATTAAGGTTTATCCTAAATATTAGAGTAGCTCCTACCTGCGTAGACTGCTACTGACAAAGTAAGTGTTATATTCCTCGTCAGAATTACAATACAACAGCCACCATGGCGGGCAAATTTTGATCAACCAGTCATAGATACCTTCCATAGATATTATGATATAAATAATCCACTACAGAGAAAACATAAGGTTTAAGTAGTAGTCGTTGCTTGTCTCAGTGATGTATCTAATAGCGAAGCTTTATTGTACGAGTATATGTGTACTCCTCTGCCAACGAAATACAGGCGCGGTGCTATGTTATTATATGCTCCAAGTGCTCTGCTAATGCCTACTAAATTATCGCGACTACCTCGCAGAACGAATATTTCCTCCACCACATAACTTGTCTTATGGTGACCAAATATTTTTCGATACACTAAAAATATAACTTCGGTGTGTTGCTATCAGTATAGGAAATTGCCTCATTGGGTTAATGGCCGCAAGCAGAGGTGCTGAGCACGAGGTCCAGGGTTCGATTCCCGGGTCGGGCATTTTTATTGGTTTCTGATAGAAAATTTTTAGTAGCAACCCGAAGCTAGGAGATGGCGGTGTGACTCCCCGTGCATCGGGAGAGCACTAAAGCCGGACCGACGGCTTTAGTGCTCTCCCGATGCACGGGTGCGCCTCTCTCCGGTCGTGTTGGATCATGAGACTATGAGAGTGAAGGAAGAGGGAGTGCACCTTTGTTTGCGTATACATTCGTGCACTATAATATCTCCTGCGTACTTGAATGACAGATTTAAATTGCGAAATAAAAACACACAGATATATAAAACTTAATTTAAAATAAAATCCTCTCGGCTTAAGACATATCTCTAGAAATCTCTCTATAGATAATACGTCTGCGGTAAGTTGGTGAAGAATTGGATATCCTAAAGATTCTAGGAGACGCTGCAACATCAGGACAAGATCACCATGATTTTGCAATATCATAGAAGTAACAGGATACCAAATTTTGAATCGATCAGTCTTGCGGAAGTCGTTTATATCCCTTCATCAACTAGAAAATAGCTGATGATCTTGAAATGGCTGAATATAATTATTTTCGAGTCCTAGCTAAGAACACTTTCGATCAGGTTAACTTTAAAAAAAGCTGTTAATTTGTTTGGGAGTCATGATACCACACACAAATACATAGACACAGATACACACGTTAAACGTATAGGACCCCTCTGTTTGCGTATAGAATTAATTAAAAAATTAAAAAGTAGGGCTGCACTTTTTTTAAATCAAAACCATTTAAGGTTTCTAACTATACCCTATATATAGAAACGGTTCAGGCGTTTAGAAATTAGGGTGGAATATAGAACACAATACAGACATGCATACATGAACCCTAAAAACATAACACTGGGCAGTCGTGTAAAAAGATAAATCTACATCATCATTCTACACGCTATGCCTACGACAGCATGGTTGTCTCATTATATTTGCTACGGCGTAGCAGCCGACAATCTCAGGTTCAGAGGTAGGCACCGCTTTTATCACATTGTTTTATAATTTAAATTACCATTTCGACGTTATGTATTGATTGAGGCTGTCAGCGCAAAATGTATATTTTTTGATGTGTTGCATGTGCCACTTTTGCACTGCTACAAACGTATAGGTACACTAACACCAATGTAAATTTTAACAATTAAACTCCATACTTATCGTCTTTGTTCATACCTCCTTCTGTTAAATACAATCAGCATTAAAAGAAGTATAGTGCGATTCTAAATGATTTAAAACATTAATTATGTGTAAAATTTGTCATATATTATAATTATACCTACCTTCGGGTCGGTCAATATACAAAAAAATATATTTGTTCTAAAGAAATATTCAATTATTTACACACAAATATCTATTCTTTCAAAAAGATACCTTTATCATATTGATATAAAGTTTATTTTTACAGATTATTTTGAAACTTCACTATACTTTCGAAGCTGACTGTACAGTAGCGTTCATAAGTCCAGTAGCAATCTCACAAAGCAATGCATTGACACTTTGACTTACTATCTGATTTTACTAAACAGTTTCTATAGACACACGCATACGCTCTATTGTCTGCCATGATTGTATTGAAGCCAGGGCGAATATTATTGCGCTGCGTAAAAGTGGGTGTAATATAACGTATATCTAATGAAACTGGACTGAGTGTAAATATTATGAAATATTTGAATGATTTTGTTATGAAATGGGATGAGAGTTGTATTGAGCAGTGGCAGTCGCATTGCATGGAAATATGGGAAAATATAAGAGGAACCGAAATATATTTTAATCTCGTAGGGTCTATACGTCAACATCTACATGTACCTATTGTAAATAATGAGAGTTATACAAAATATAAATATTTTCATCGTTACAAATACTATTAACATATTGCTCCATATCCTATATAATCATTATTATAATAATAATCATTATTTCCTTTATTTCAGGCAACTATGGCTCTTAGAATAAAATACACAAACATACAATTTTACTATAAATAAACGAATACATAATATTACGAAATAAAACTTATAACTACTGCACACGAAGTGACGGCGCGTCCGCGAAAACGTCGATACACAACACTCTTCGGCCAAAACTCTTCTTTGAGGAAGGTTTGACGATGTTGGGTTGTAACCCGCACCACAAACGATTTGAAGTTTGTGTTGTGGCGCGTATCCAACTTCTCGACCCTCAAACTCCAGTTGGTCTTCACTCGAACATACTCCACGATTTCCTCGACCTTCGTAGAGTACCTAATGTAGGCGGGACACGTACAGCTGCGTCGTTGGTCAATAGCAGTTAACACTGGACGCTGCAGCATGTTGGGTCCTGCCAGCGCGGTACTGCACTGGTTCCGACAAGAAGGCTTCTTGTTCTTTTTCTCCACCTTGATGAAGCCATCCTTATCGCTCGTGTCCTTCTACGGACCCCGCTGTTTCAAATCCGTTTTGTTTAGCGCAGGTCTGCTTACGCCCCTTTGTTATTTCCGCTTTTTTTGTCGACGAGCTGCCAATGGATGCATTCTGCACCTCCAGCTTGAATTGCATATCGGCTAGGCTCGCTTTCAGGAATGTGATATCCTTCAGCAGCCTAGTGACGTCGACGTGATCGAATGTGATAGGGGGCAGCTTATGCAGTTCCTACACTACGAAATCGGGCACGTCATCCGGGTCGGTCCTTGATCAGGGTGACGATGTCCTGGAGATTCCTCTCTGTGTCATCCCTTTGACGAGACCACCACGCTGTGTCTCTGCATCACCCTAAGGTTGTCTGGCAGAAAATGCCTATGGCATTAAGACAGCCCTTGTACCAATGTGCATAAAGTATAAATAAATAAATAAATAATGTAGGTATAGTAATCGCGAAAATCTTACTTAATTACTAAAAAGATTAGGTTTAGTTTCAATAGTCTTTTCGTAAAGAAAATGAATACTTATGCTATAACCTCACAGTCAATGCCTAGTATAAATTGTGCCTAGGTACGTAGTTTGTTATCTTCTGTTACTATAACGAAATGTTGATATATTTGTTTTGTTGAGAATGCACGTTTTTCTTTTTTCCTTTATTGCATTACAATTTTGCAACCTTTTTAATAACAAGAGATAGCAAATTTGTCTCCATATATATCACTAAAGGATATTCAAAATAAAACATTGTAAAAACAAAATTTCATCGCGTGAATAGAACTACTAACAACGCTTACTACTTTACTGCGAATTTAGCTATCGTATTAAATGGTATTAACTGATGAAGATCATGCGTATGCAGTGCCGTGTCTAACAGAAGCGACGAAAATATAAATATATTATTTATGACGAAAATATATTCGTGTGGTGCGAATTACGACGTGACGACGGTAGTGTGCATACACCGGGGTCTGCGTATTGTGTGTTGAGACACCAACCACACATAAAAACGTAGGGCTCGTACCGTGTGTTCATAGGAATACAATCATTGCTAATGAAAAATTTCGATGAGGAATGCCGATGCCGTGCAAAACACCGTAAGGGTTTATCCCGTTTTATATGGACGTTATTAACACAGTGTAAAAATCCTCCGAACAGACTTGGTTGTCGTTAATTGCTATTTACTATTGAAACAGAAACACATTTTTCAATAATCAAATTAATATTTTACTATCAATTTAGACCAATTTGGACAGAGTTCCGGCTACCAGTCAGTACAGAACAAGATTAATCCCAAAACTTTTTTTTTTTTTTTTGGACGTGGCCTCTTGCAGTTAACCCATAGGGGTTTGATCTGCGTAACCGAACAATAGCTATGGCGAGACAATTTGATGCCTCCAGCCAGAGCATATTTTATATTACTACAAACTAAGCAACACAGCACTAAGGGCGTCCCCTGCGGGACACGAGCCTCGGCTTAGGGCGTTGCTGAGGGGACAACTAGGGACTAGCTGGATCAGATCAGTTTCCTTATTATTAAGGGTCGAATTTAAAGCTACTAGCTCGGCGCGGGCCGGCTCGAGCAAGGGTCGGGGCGGACATGATGAGATATTTCGCGACGGACGGGGACCTCGCCGGTGAGGTCTATAACAAGGCGGTCGAGCGCGTCGGAGTGTGCTTGTGTGTCTTTTAGACTCTTGAACTACAGTGGTCCTATCATCGGGACGGAGGAGAGCGTGACGTGGTCGGCGGACTTTACTGATCTGAGACGGCCTGTAGTCGGCGGAAGAAACAACTAAGGGATTCGGATGGTTAGCGGCGGAGTCGAAGTATTTCTTCGATGCCCTTTTAATAAATTGCCTAATGGTGGGAATTCTGAGATCGAGGTGGAGTTGAAGGTTCCTAATGAACCATGGGGCGCCTGTCGCTTTGCGAAGGAATCAATTTTGCAGGGTTTGCATCCTATGGATTTTGTAGTACTTAACGTGTGCGAACACGACGCTAGCATAAGTCATAATGGGTCGAATGCACATAGTGTACAGTCTGATCTTAAGGTTAAGAGACAGTTTACTGCGTGAATTTGTCATGGGAAAAAGACGGCCGACAGCGAAGGCCGCGCGGTCGCGGACTATCTTAATGTGCGGACGGAAGGATAGTTTGTGATCTAAGGTCACACCCAGGTATTTGGCTTGCAGTTCCCAAGGGATTGGCTTGCCGAACATGGTAATAGGTCGAAGTTGGGGAAGAAATGCCTCAGCGCCCGTTCTAGAAAAAAGAACGGCGGCGCTCTTGTCTGGATTGACCTCAATCCTCCATTTCCTGAACCAAGCGCCTAAGGCATTGGCCGAGGTCTGAAGTGATCGAGTAATGCAGTCAAGACTCCTACCGGTGTAATAGATAGCCGTATCGTCGGCGAAAAGAGCCAACTTGGATTTGCCGTTTTTAGGTATATCGCTGGTGTACAGCGCGAAGAGGAGTGGTGAAAGCACAGAGCCCTGAGCTCCACACACTCCAGCTAGGATCTGATGTGGGGACGATAGAACGCGATAGCGGAAGTTACGGTTAGACAAAAAGTCTCGTATGATGAGTATGAGACGGTCAGGCACTTGGAATTGATACAGCTTATAGATTAAGCCGTTGTGCCAAACCTTGTCGAAAGCCTTCGCTACGTCGAAGAACAATATGCCCGTTTTCATTTTACGCATGAAGCCTGCGCTTATGTGCTCAACGATACGGTGCAATTGATGAATGCAAGAGTGTTTAGCTCGAAAGCCAAACTGCTCGTCAGGAAGAAGCTTATGAGATTCGGCATAATCCTTTAAACAAATATAAAGTAGCCTTTCATATATCTTCCCAAAGACGTTGAGACGGTTCGCACTTGGGCTTACCGGGTTTAGGAAAACCTATAACAGTTGCCTGTTTCCACGATTGTGGGAAGATGTTGTTGCTCAGTGCCGCATTGAAGATGGCGGTCATGAGTACTATCAGGGGTGCGGGGAAGTATTTAATCACTTTGTTGGTGATCCCGTCTGAGCCAGGGGCTTTCCGGGGTTTGAGGTCCTTCACGATCATTCTGACTTCGTCTACGGTTACGGGGGGCAAGGGATCGTCGGATTCGTCTGAGGGCGGGAGTGCAGTTCTACGTTTAACTTCGGCCTCGACCTTGGACAGGTGAGCTTGGTCTACTGGTAGAGCGCTTGGCGTACATTGGGTTTCTAAGCTGTCAGCTAGGACTTCAGACTTTTCGTAGTCATCGAAAGCAGGTCGTTGATTAGGTCTATTGAGCGGGGGTATAGCGGCGCATTCGTCGGATTTTAATTTTCGCTGCAATTGTCAGAAAGCTTGATGAGTGGGTTCTATTTTATCAAGCATTTTGTCCCATCTAGCTTCCCGCATTTCCGATATGCGCTTCCTCACAGCACGCTGCATGGTGCGCATTTGGATACGGTTAGCTTCGTTGGGGAAACTGTCGTAGGCACGGATAGCTGCGTTCTTTTCCGTCAACAACTCACGCACGTCATCCGGCAGTTTCCAGCGGTGTTCGTCCACCTCCGGAACTTGCCGTGAACATTCGTTCACTACGGATTGCACGTGACCGGTGAGGGAGTCGATCGCAGTCACCGTGTCGGCGACAGACACTATACTATCGGGAATTGAGTCTAAGTGCACAGAAGAGGTCGACTTGAGGCGTTCCTCTAGTCTTCTCCAATCCGTGATGGTTTTAGTGGGGACAGGTTGATCTGAATTAGAGGGACCTGAGCGGGGGCCTAATTCTAGGATTACTGGTCTATGGTCAGAGTCGAGCTCTTGTAGCGTCTCTATAGAGCGTAAACCGAGGTTCACATTCTTAAGAATAGCTATGTCGAGTATGTCAGGTCGGTGATTTACGTTGTCAGGGAAGTGGGTGGGGCTCATTGGAGCGATGATATCGAAATTAAGTTCGATACCTAATCGTTCGAGGTGTCTGCCTCGTGTGGTCGTCGTATTGCAACACCAGGATTCATTTTTGGCGTTAAGGTCGCCAGCAATGATGACTGAGTTGCTCAGAGCGAATAAGGCTTTAAAGTCGGAAGCTAAGTTAACGTTCGATGAGACTTTAGGTGGAAGGTATGCCGAGACTATGGTGATCGGCTGGTGTCCTGTCATGCCTAGCCGGCATATAGAGGCCTCTATGTGAGAAAGAGGTGGGGGGTCCATAGGGATGCAGTATAATGATTTTTTATAATAAATGAGTGTACCGCCTGCCTGGCAGCGGGTCCTATCATTGCGCACTATTCTATAGTTTGCAACTCCAGGGTTCCTCCTGGCGGGTTTCAGAAAAGTCTCCTGTATGAGGAAGATGTCGATTTGATGGTCGCGTAAAAAGGTTGCGATCTCGTCACGTTGTCCATTAATGCTATTAGCATTGAAGAAGCCTAACTTAAGGCATTGGGGTTTGAATTTACAATTTTCGGTAGCCATCAGTTACCGTTAAATTTAATGTTGGCTAGGGCGTCAGTGATGTCTTTGTATTCAAGCATCACTTGGAGGATGGCAAAGCCGTTGCCTTCCTGGGAGCGCAGTTTTTGCGCTAGTGCGCTAAACCTATCAGAACTAATTAACGAGAACACGCTCTGTACCACTTCCAAGTCCGATCCAGTCGTTGGCTGACTACCGGAGCGAGCTTGAGATGGCCTAGAAGCGAGCACCTGTTTAGGGGCGGATGCAAGCACGACCCGAGGGGTTTGTACCGGCACAGTTGGTGGGGCGGGGATAGGAGTCTCCATCAGTGATGGAATGGCTGAAGGCGGAGTGGTTTGTGAGGGCCTTAAGGCCGGGAACGCTTGCTGATGATTCAGCACGCTCCAGGGTGAAGGCCGTTGAGGGCTAAGTCGCTCAGGCAACTTTGTAAGGGGCTGTTCCCTAATCGCCCGCTCTGCATAGCGCTTCGCAAGCTTAGAGTTTTTTGTTTTTTTTGGTGGCTTAGGGCAACCGCGATAGTTGGCCGGGTGGCCAGACTCGCCGCATAATACGCAGCTGGGAGGTTCGGTAGAAAGCGTCCTATCTTTTGGCCTTTCACAGTCATTTGTGCCGTGATCACCAAGGCACTTGACGCACCTTGGCAGTTGTGACACTGACCAATAACGCCTGACTTATGTGGGTTTTCAACTGTGAGTCCGGAAAGGTGGCACAGGGTCTTTAAATTATATATTGCTTTGGTGGCTGCACCTTGCTCGCAGACAACTAACACCATTTCGTATGGAGCGCCGCCGCGACTGCGATGCATACGGTGCACCTCGAGAGCCGGAATTTGTTGCGACTTAAGGTCGCTTAAGATCGACGGAGTGTCAATCTCCACGGGTATTCCGCGAATGACTACGCGAATGAGACGGTCTTCCTGTAGTGCGTACGTGTGGAACGACACTGTCTTGGCCTGGAGAAGTTTGGTTAGGGAGCGGTAGTCGCTGGGGGCAGGTACTTGGACTTTTATGCCCTGCTGAGTGCTTTTTGCAAGTGTGTAGTTGATTTTTTTATCAATACACCACTTGGAAACGTCGGTCTATTTCGCCTTATCTTGGATGTAGATAGGCGGGGGGTTAGGTACCTTTTTAGGTGCCTCAGTATTGACGGGAGAAGGACTAACAGGCCGGGTAACTGGCGCTGTGTGCATTGGAGACTGGGGCTGAGGGTTTTGGGACAGGGCTGCCTCAACAGTTTTGAGGGCTTTTGCGGGATTTTGGCCAACGGCTTTTTTAGCCTTGCGGGCCCTCTTCTTGCCGACTACGGTGACATAGCCGTCAGATGAAGTTGACGAACATGAATCAGAATTTTCAGATTCGGAAGCAGATGACTCCATGGCAACATCCATGAGGTCGGGTTGAGCCGGTAATTCCTTTGTTGACGATAACAAAGGATCTGAAGAATTTCCGAGACCATTGTTTTCGTTAAACAAAGGATTGCGCTCGCACAAAGGCGAAGCTAGAGACAAAGGCGGGGACGGTTCGGCTGATTCCGGAGAATCGTTAACAATGGGCTGCGGTGCAGGTGTGACCGCTTTGGATATGCCGCCGCGACTACCTGAAGCAGGCTTGGGATGCGCGGTAGCGTCGTTACCGGTGCTTTGCGCGTGGACTTGCTGTAGTAATACAGCGAAATCTTTACCGTATTTCCTATCAAAATCGGAGTCCTTTAAAAGGATATTTTTAAGGAACGCTACAATAAGCGTTGCGTCCATTTTAAAGGTTTTAAAAAAAGGGAATTATCATTAAAACTCCTAATAAACCTAACTCCCCGGGTGGAGGGGCCCGGAGATGTGTAACCCTCCCTGCCGGGTGTAGACAGGGAGGTGTGTACCTATTGGTGAGCCCTAAGCTTGTAACCCGTCGCCAGTCTTATTGTGTGAACGGGGCCCTGAGCAGTCTAGTGCGAAGGGTGTAGACACACCCGACCGACACTAGGTGAGTAGCTGAAAGGGAAACCAGAGTCTAGAGCCGACTAGGAGATCCCCCAAGGCCGGTTATCTAGCTCCCGTCCAATTGACTGCCTCACCCTGAAGGGGTTTCAGCTGGGTGTATCGGGTCAACACCCTCCCGGCTTCGTTGACACCGTAAGGTTTCAACCGAGAACCACGAAACTGTGGATTTTCCTAGAAGAGGTAAGTAAACACACGTTTTGACTGTACTTTGAAAAAGACAGATAATCAGCCGCCACCTCGAAAAAGGCAGCTTTTGATTTATAGTGATCGTAGCTAGTAGATAGCTACGGAGATTGCTACGGCAGGGCGTAGCGAACAACGATCACAGACACAACACGGTCGATATCACAGGAGCGACACGTCCGTGCGCGGCGAGCGCTGGAGCGAGAGTGAATCCCAAAACTGAGCTCCCACCGTTATTAATAATTTAATCCCCACCTACTTTAGATGACCCCAGATGTGACGTCACAGCTATCATGGTATAGGGTTGCTAGTAATGGTGCGCTTAAGTTAGCTGTCGTTGGCTGCTTGCCTGGCATAGCTGAGCAGCTAGCATTGGCATGGCTGGCATGAGTGGCATGGCTGGCATGGGTGGCATGGGTGTTATGATTGGCATGGCTGGCTGGCATAGCTGGTACGGCTAGCTGGTTCTGCCTGGATTTACGGTGTGGCGTAAATATAAATAAAAATTGAGCATACCATACATAGGAAACCAGCACACCTGAGAGATTTTCTTGATGGTGACCTACGGGTGGTTTAAACGGGAGCTTCTACCCTGTTTTACGTGTGGAACAAGGGTATTATGAATAATTCCACTTCTTGTCTGGCAAGATAATATCTTGATCACCAGCTCAACACCGCCGTTTCGCCACTTGAAAAGCTTTAGCGCATAGACATGAAAAGCAAAATGTATCCAACGATTACTTACGTAAAGCATAGTTATGTTCGTTCTGAGATATGTTGGTAAGTTTAAGTAGCAAGTATTAATGTATGAGGTAAACACTGTGTGGATAGTTATACCTAGATATCCACCTACCTTATCCTTGCTATGACATATACCTATCGATGAAATAGGATAGAGTGAGTTAGTTATAAATTGGACGTAGGAACTACCTACCTATCAATCAATAGCGTGATAATACTTATACGCTGGCTTATAGGTAAGTACGAGCCTAGATTATGAATTATACTGCTCAAATCATCTAAGTTTATAACAGTTTCACGTATCTATCTCCTTATCTTCGCAATAATCTACAAATATTGTAACACAGAAAAGATAATACCTTTTAATTAATACTACCATCTAACAACCCCGGTTCAGTTCCGCACAAGTTTTTTCCTCAATTTGCCGGCAGCCTTTCGCCCCTCCATTACAAACTTCTCAGCTTCATTAGAGGATTTAAAACGCAAATTTCCTTTTCGATTGTAACTTTTTTCTACTTCTTGAAAGGAACCTTCTTTTAAAGTTGAAAGAAAATTAGTATCCTCCCCTTTGAGGGGCGGGCGTGTTTTAAGACATTCATTTGGATACTCGACTTAATCTGCTAGAATAATAATGTTTCCGCTGTTGAATACTTGTCCAATTAGGTGAAAATATGGTTAGGTTTATACCACGTTTAATTGAAGAATCATCATGAATTTATGAAAGTTCCAGTAGATGGTTGGTTACAATTAAATATTTTTTTATATGGTCCAATACATTTAACGTTTTCGACAAGGGTTAGAGAGGAGGCATGTCAGCAGTAGCAAGTAGGCTGATTTAGGTAATGCAAAAGAAAGTCCTATGCAATTGTTTGCCTAGGTTTTTTATATTATGTACTGAAGGTTCATACGTTCCGCATGATAGATATTTCGCACAGCATTATGTAGATATATGCGCTCGCTCGGCTAAGGCACCTTCAAATACATATTAATATTACCTAATACTATTATTTTGTTATATTATTCCTCTAACCACGTGTTCTATTAATGATAAAGGACTTAACTTGCATGGGTTTGAATGATAAATTCCGGATTTAGTCCACGGTTAAACTTCGTGTTGTTATTTGTTATTATCAAGAACAAAAAGTAACCTAGTATTAGGTAAGTCCGCCCTAGTGACTCTTTTAGGATACTAGCATTTCAGTGGTATACCTAATTAACATCTACGTCTACAAGAAGGTAGATCTAGGTATACAGGAATTATCATATTAGACTAGGTACCAATACAATGCTCTTAGGCAACCAATGTAATAAAAAATGGTAGAGGCTGGAAGAAAGCAATTTTGATATCTGCACTAACTAGAATACCGTACCTAATAACAGTATCCGTTTCTGTTCTTATGATGCTTTTATAGAAACTAAAACGTAACGCGCAATTCGAAGTTCACGGTTGAACCTTATTAAATGTATTAACTCTTATGTTCGCGAGTTTTTCGATATTGTAGGTACTTTTTTTATGTTATTGAGTGGCAAACAAGCTGGCAGCCCACCTAACGGTAAGTGGTCACCGCCACCTATGGACATCTGCAATACCAAAGGCGTCTCAGATGCGTTGCCTACCCTTGTCAAAGAGAACTCTCTTCCATTTTTTTTAAGCTGTCCGTATCAGTAGCACTCGGGAAAACCTCCGGAGGAAGCCCGTTCCACATCTTGCAGGTACATGAAGAATATATGAACATAGGTAAATAGTTTACTTAACTAAACACAATTTATCTAAGCTACCTACAACAATAGCTAAAAACAAATACCGCACGCAGATTTCCTTTCCACGCACTCTAAACACATTACTGCGAATTATCCACTAACAAGCTAACAATGAGAGGCTTATCATCACCGCAAGAGCCTATTACTGTCTAGAGAGCATTCCCGCCCCTTCTTACGACGTCACGGGCCCTGTTACCTTGTCGCACTAACCATCCCACGCATAAAGCTAACAATACGAGGGGACGACACATAGATATCGCAATGCGACAGGGTTGTAAAACTTCTCAACGGAATAATTTCATACAATGTGTACACAATAGAAGCGATTATACTCTCCCCCGCGACATGATTTTATTTGTGCAGTTATTGCGTCGCCGAAAAGATATTTAAATTTCATTAGGTTTGTTTTACACTTAATTTGTGAGGGGAGTGTTGTATTGTATCGTAGGGGTGGGGCCCCGTTATTGCTACATTTGAATTGCCCTCTGTGTATTTCGACGGCGATTTGAATTTAAGTAGATACATGAATCAGATAGTCACCCTATTACAGTGTTATCTAGCTATTGATCACTTTTAAACTAAAGATTAGTACGTTAACAACTGGCGTGGAAGTTTCGAATATCATGGATGGTGAGTGCTTTAAAATATTAGAAGGCACGAGCACTGACCACTACGTTAGCTCACTGTGGGTTGGCGATTTCAGACTATCAAGTCCAGGTTTACTCACGATGTTTTCCTCCACCTCTGTGATATCTTAGATTAACTAAGAAAGTACAATGAGAAAAGTCACATTGGTACATGCCAGATTTGAACCCACAACCTGTGGCTCAAGGGCCGCCCCTTAACGCCCCATACAGTCCCGCGAGTGTAACGACTTTGCGACCACGACATAATTATCAAATTCTGATACTACTTTCATAGCATTGTTCTAATTAGAAATAGTTAAAGTGCTAAGCCAGCACCCTCTCAACTAGGTATATATCTAGTAGAGTAGGTACCTAAGCACCCACTACTGGTCTAAGTGGGGATATTTCGCAGACGCAGACTCCATTAGTGGTGTTCGCCGGACTGTCACAATCATTTTTCTTTCCCGCCGCCGCTAATTCTCAGCCGCGCTTCGCTGGGCATGTACGCCAAATAATATGTTTGATACTTTACTTAATTCCTTTTTCTTTTTCATATGAAGTTTGTTTGTGCCCCTAAAAATAAGGACTACAAAATCTCAACTTTGACTAGTATTACAATGATCCATACGATCCGATCATTTGTTATTTTGTTAGTCGTTAAATGAATGGCAGAGATCCTTCTCGAATACAAAATTTTCTTTTGCTCAATTTGTAAACTGTATAACTAAGTCAGGTGCTTATAATTATCAAGTAATGCACATCAGAGGATGAGCCTATTGTCATTCAGATTTAATTATTTACTAGCTGACCCAGCAAACTTCGTAACGCAATTTTTTTTCTGTTCCTTTTTGTTTATATTTTCTTTTATATAAACATTGTCCTAACAATAACGAACACTAAGAATTAACCAATTTGGTGCAGTCGTTCGGAAGTTATGCGCGTCCAAACATTTCGGCGATAAATTTTTATATATTAGATTTCACAAAAACTAATGTCACTACAGGCTAAACCCAAAGCAACATTGTATCATATCAATCCTTACTAAAACTAATTTATTGCCGTATCATGATAATATCAAATTCCTGCTGCATGAGAAACATCAGTCAACCAGTCAACAAAGTTATAAAACAATATTTTTGGAACCACAGTTGAAAACTTAATACAGCGAAACTAGTATCAAGATTACTTCACCAGTGGTCGTTTCGGGGAGGCTGATATCGACTTTTATTACGCTGGAGGGGTTGGTCATTAGCGGGATAAAGCGGCCGCCACCTGATAAAGTGCGTTTTGTTGCTCACTTGCTTATTTCTCTGTTCTATAAAGCTGAGTGTATTTTTTAGGGTTGAACTTTTTACCCTTGAGCTAGGTCAGAACGTTATTTATTGAAAACAGTCTAGAGCAGATTTTATGTGGACCTTTGAATAAATAAGCGGGTATTACTGTTTTTTTTTATAAGATTTTGCAGTAGTTTTATTTGGGAAATCTGCATTATAGCTCTCAACATAGCATCTCTTAGTTACATAGATACATTTCGTTAAACGTTTCATTACAAGACATGAATAAATGTGTTACTTATTTATGGGAGAAACAATTTATGCATTGTTTCTTCAATAATAATTAATTGTAAGTATCTATAGAGCTACGATAGTAATTATGCGTAGTATGAAACATTAGCTTAAAGACCTTTTCTTAAAAAAAAAAACATATTATATTGAATATTCAATCTACTCACTAATTAAGTTGTGCCTTGGTTCCAGATTAGTGATATCATTCCGTACGTGAATTTAGTTAGAAATGAACAATAGTGTGGCAGTAGCGATTATTAACACTTTACCCGTTCCTCCCCGCTCGTACTAGCATGATTGATGAGCCGGTGTTGCCAGCTCCAATGACTAATAGAGTGTCGCACACATATGATGGCTCTGCTGCGAACTTCTACCGAATGCCTCATAAACAACGTTATTATTTCCATGGATAAGTGTCAAAGTTTGCTCTAATTGTGGGAGTAGCTAGTAGGTACCTAATATTAATTGGTGTGGGGAGTCAATTTGTTTTTATTTTTCTTTTGGATTGTTTGGATATTACTTTTTATGTCTCATGCTGTATTTGTACTAAGAAGTCATATGCTTCAAATCTATCAGCATGCTAAATTATGGAAAGACGTCTTTTTGCTTGAGAGCAATAAAACTTTGTTTTAGTTTCCTTCAAAGATGTTCAAGTGATGTAAAATGTTTTCGAACTTGAAGAGCAAAAAGGACTGTGTTCTTTAGCTCTGGCAAAAGTTTTGTTCATATAATACAAAGAGTTAATTTATAAACAAATACGTAGTAAAATACCTACCTTAGTTAGTTTTGATAGATTTTTTATTTTTGTGTTTTCTTGGGGTATAATTTTGTTTTCATAGAGTAAGTACCTAGTTGTTTTTGTACAACATTCAGTGTATTACGTAGCTAGCCTCACCCCTGTGTGCTGTGGGGCGCAAAATCCCGGGTCGGGGCAATAAATGCGATTAGACAAACATTGCCTGACGCGCGCCACTTTTTCCAAAACTTAGCGAATAAATCAGATCGGTGGTGCGTCGCAGTTTTCTCGTCGTCTTGCCAAATTTATGTACCGATCGGCCCTTTCGTATGGAGATGTGGCTCGCTATTTACATATAAATACCTCGATTATTTGAATTATTCAATCGAGAGGGGGCGGCGCTGACAAATCACTTCCTAAGAGATGGCACAAGTCGGTGGGCTCGATCAGTTTGTCGCGTGTAGGATACATCTCTGTACCCAGCGACCCTATAAGTTTTTATGATGTCTACTTAAGATTCTTGGATTTAGTTAGTATGAGTTAAGTTAACTGTGTTGTTACTTAGATCAATTCGATTTATCGGCTTCTAAGTCATTGGTAGCTGGTACATATCAAATGTTTTTCTCGATTTGTTTGTTACATTCTATGTTTTCGTCACATCGTGGTAGGTATACATGTGTTGGTGTCAAGAAAATCCTATGCATATCTTTTAAACACAAGCAAATATTTTTATTATGTCAATATTTTGGTCGAGATGGCTTAGGTCAGAGCGCCTGGAGTATTTATCCGGGAGGCGCAGGTTCGAATCCTGTTCGCGACCGTATTCTTTTTCCATTTAATATTGTAACTTTAGAGTTCGCTAAGCATGCGTTAATGCTTTTCAAAGATTTATCTCAAATATTTTTAAATGTGTTTGCTTGAGGTCCTACATATTAAACTACGAACGATAATAAATCGTGTTGTTGCAAGCACTGTTTATTATTTATCTAGCAAGTGCAAAGGGTAAAAAAGAAATAAAAAAAGAATAGCCAACT
Organism: Xylocampa areola; assembly: GCA_935421205.1. NCBI lineage: Eukaryota > Metazoa > Arthropoda > Insecta > Lepidoptera > Noctuidae > Xylocampa > Xylocampa areola. Next base: position 16,089,295 of record OW285201.1, read on the forward strand.
AGTCGGTAGCTGTGTAGTTTTCCCGCAGTTTTATGTCCTCTCACGTGCCATTTAGTCGGGGAAATAGAAGTTTTTGTATGGAAATCGGACGCACTAAACCTCCGGGCCTCGGGTGCGCTCCGCCTATTGTTGCTATGTAACAGCCTCATAAAAGTTTATCATTCGCGTGTAAAACAAATTTCGATGTATTTTTTTGCAAGCCCTGTTTTGAATGCTTGATGTAGTAAATTTTGGAAATGAAATCTAAAGTCTAAAGGAGTCACTTAGTAACAAAACTGAAGTAAGTAGGTAATGTAGGTACAACCCGACTTCCTCGCTGCTTACACTCCACCAATGCGATAATATTGTTAACAAGCTCATCATCGATGCAAGATTAACAACACAAATACAACGTTGTTTTGCACTTAGTAGGAAATAGGAAGCTACGGCAAGGAAGTTAACTTTGGCGGGCTTTAGCTTTGTTACACCTTATATTATATTACGTTGGGATTGGCGGCAGCGGTAGATTAGACACATATAAAAATAAAACACGGCGAACGGCCACATACAATTTATATAATAAAGTAACACTACACCGTTTCAATATCTCAAAAAACATATACTTTACCCTCGTAAACGAGACACGTGATAAGAATCAACATATCCTGCTAAAATCCCTTGTTATGCTCTTGTTACTGTATTTATATCGCTAATCGCGTTATTGTCTCGTAGGAGCATTAGTCGGGTGCAGTGGTCGAGTGCAGCCCAGCCGTTACATCAGATAAGGCCATTTGATATGCTAATAGTGGTAGCAAATGTTCGCGTAATGAGCGTGCGACGGTTTAGCGCCTGCGATACACCCTTTGTGCTCGAGGAGGCTTTTATAAAGGAATGACTCCTATGTAATTTACTACAGTTAACGAAGTATTTGTGTATGGCGTGTCGAGAATGTCTGGGTGCTACTTATAGCGCCGTGTTAAAGTCGTGAATCTACTTAAATTTTGGAAAAAATTATCTCTCTACATAAAGCTATCACAATCCTTTATAAATATACTTAAACTTATGTAATTGATGTACTTGATGATATTTTTGGCATAGGAGCCGCAAAAAGTTTAATCTATCCTCTTCTTCTTCTGCTTATCGATAAAAATCTCGTGTTACGGTGTTTGTTATCGAACTCCTCCGAAACAGCTTGACCGATTTTTATGTTTTTTTTTGTGTAGATTTGGTAGGTCTGAGAATCGGTCGTATGGCTTTTTTTTTGTACCCCTAAGTGATAAGGGTGGAAATCCAGGAAATTCATATGGCAGAACAACGTTTGCGGGGCACAGCTACACAGGATATCTTAAACCTATTCAAAAAGAGCATAAGTTTTAGACTGTTTAGATGTTTCGTATACTTATTTAATAATAATTAATCCAATTCATTTCAAAGCTTTTGTATTTAGGTATAAAATCTTTACACATGTGTTCAATGAGCCGTTAGGGCAGAACTAAAATTGGCGGATTAAGATGATATCACTGAAAATTTGACGCGCGTAACCGTCGTGCGCGCACTCTACCATCGTTTGTTCATCAGATAACAACTAATGCGATGTAATACGCTTTTTGTTATCGTTACCATATTATCTGCAGCATTAACCACTATGATTATATTACGATTATTATATTGTGATTAGTAAATACTTTGTTTATAAGGTAAGTACCGCCTCTAAACTCTGACATCATGTGTTTTGGTTCAAACTTGTGAAATTTTGTTATTCTGTAAATATTATAAGCAGGCGGTCTTAAAAGTTCCCATAAATATATTATGACCCCTACTAGAAACAAATAGGTATTTGCGATCAATTCCGATCGCTTTGGCTACTGATCGTGATCAAATCTCTCCGGCTACTTTTCCACCCTCTCTGTAAAGTAAATCGCATTTACAACGTTTCAACCTCGCTAACATGTTAAAACAGAACTAATGGACATTCGCTCCAGTCTCAGGCCGCAGGAGACGAATAATACAAGTAAAATGGTCCCATCTCCACGCTTCATTAATTTTATTGCCCTGAGGCGCTCCCGGCTCAAGTCGGAACGCTGCGCGCCGCTGGCGAAAACACGCCATTATTCTATGTTGCCAGTGACTTAAATTAAATAAACACAAACCATTATGTGTACGTGAAATGCACTCACTTTTCTTTTGTCTATGCGACAACTGTCAACATTTTGGCGCGTAATCTTTTCAAAGATGTAGTGTGGATAACAATGAGGTTCTACACTAATGTAATGGAGATATTAGCACGAAACCGTGGCGGAATAATTCAGATATGGTTTTTTGTGCGCGCGCGACACAATAGGATTATTCTCCATTGATCATTGCTTATTATAAGTAGTTTTGGAGGGTGCGTAACATGAAAACTAAATTTGGTTTATCGGCTATTATGGAAAGTAGGTGTTAATGTTGAAAGAAATTTATGATACGATCGTGACTTCTACTGTTTGCCTTATAGGTACTCATTAGCTTCGGCACGGCCATTTTTTCATTAATTCAGTTTATAAATCATAGTTACGATACCTATAGGTAGATAAACCGTTATTTGTAAGGATCAGCTTATTCCTTTGTTTTCTATTTATAGTTTGACTGGCTACTGCCCGCAACTTGGTCTACGCGACATAAGGTAGTCTATGTCTTTCTCCAAAGTCCAATCTATCTCTGTACCAAAAATACCTTTATCAAAATTGGTTAGGTATGTGGTTTACGCGTATCTTAATAAACAAACAGACAGAGTTACTTTCGTATTTATAATATTAGTTTGGATTTATTTAATATAATTATTTTCCAATTTAGACTTTTTATAATTTTAGTAGTTATCTAACATAGAATAAAGCTAGGGAGGTAAATAGTGAAAGCACATAAATATCACTCGAAAATACCTACCGACATAAGTCGTTACGTAATAAAAACAAACAACTCTTATCAAACAAAAGGTAATGAGGGGTAAGTGGGAGTTATCTAGCCGTAAACTGTTAGGCCTGGAGTCGGCAGAGCGCGGCGGAGGCTCAGAGGAGGTTCGGAGGCGGAGAACCTCTCACAATACCCTCAACTACTAATGTTTACTCAACTCTCGGCGCGACAAAGGGCCGGAACTATTGTTTGTTGGAAAAGCTTTATTTCGCTACCCTCGACGCTTGCTGCGACAATAGGTTACCCAACTTAAAAATATATTATCTTACTCGACGTTAGAATAGTGTGAACGTGACAATACATATTTTTTATGAAGAGTAGATACCTATATATTTCTTAAGTCTTAATTTAGGTTATAATCATTATAGATAGGTACAGTTATAAAGGGTTAAAGAATGGTAGTAATCTGGTATCTGTGTGTGAAATAAAAATAAGTATACTGAGTACACAAGTAACAAATTAACAAACAGTGTAGTTTAATTAAAATTAGCAAACAGTGTTGTTAATTTGTATGACTAGTTGTACGTTATTTCATGTATCGAAATCCACCTATTATGTTTCGGTCAATAATCTGGGTGGTTCAATTTGTTGCATTTTAGCTCCTCTATCCAGTCCTGCTGGGTATATGTCAAGATACCAGGAACCCTGTATAAATCCTGTAAATACCCGATACATAATACCTTTAATGTACTGGAGTCTAAAGTTATTACGTTGTCACATCCCCACTAATTCCACATCCGTTTGAAGCGGGGGTGCTGGAGAGTTGAAAATTATCCTTTTCACGAACGACCTTAAGTATAATAGAGAAAGCACTTAAGCCATTTTCTCCGCCTTTGAGTGGCGTAAGCGCGACCGTTTGCTGGGGATACATCTCGTGAGCTAGAAAATCAGCCATTATGCTCAAATATACGGAGTTTCGTGAATTTACCGTATGAAATCGGCGACGGGGGCGGGCTGGTCGGCTACCGCTTTAACCTAATGCGGCTATTGGGCGGTCCTAACGGCAATTAAGCTACATGCGAGCAAATGGATTGTGCATTACGTAGGACATGGATTGATTTATTGGCTAATACGAGCACGTGAACCCGATATTCACTAGGTAGCTCGTATAGTTTAAACGAGCAGCATTCACACATTAACGTAGAGTAGAAATTGTCGACCAGCTGGGACGAAAACGATACAGTCATTACAAGCAAAAATATCAGTCAATCGAATCAAGTATTAACCGCGATCAGTAGCGTGACCTGAAGTCGATTGCTTGCCAATAACTACAAGCTACATTCCTACAATATTTATAGCTTTTCAGAAGCAATACTGAGTCAAATTTTCAATAACAGAAATGAAAACTCGTTTCCCGTTACAGAAAACTGTGATGTCACGCGATTGAATAGCTTATTTGAGAATGTATTCGGACTTTCTTTTATACTATCCGAATATTCCCATAAATTGGATTCACATGATCTTATATTAAATTCATGTCCCTTAGAATCACTGCTCTTTATATCGACGTCATGTTTTTTGATATTCCTTCACGTAAAAGATCACATCTGTTAGTGGCCAGGCATCTAGGTACCGATCTATGAATAATAAATGTGTCGCGCTGGCCGATTGGGGAAATTGAATTTTATAGTTCGTAACACATTCGAGGACAGATGTCACAAAATGGCTGCCCGCCGGCGGCTACGTGCCGCGTAATCGAAATGTCAAATAGAAATCAAAATTAGGTCGATTGTAGTGTTAATAATTAAATAATGACGGGCTAGATGGCGGTCGGCGGCATTTGTACGCATTAACGAGGGAGCTTACTTCATGTATAATGCGTGGGGAAGGTGCGAGCTTCATTTTGATTAACAGAGTTACTTCTGTTTGGATGGACAATTATCGGTCCATTACGTTGAGTACACAATGACCGGTTTTCCATTAAATTATTGAGCGCTATTCAAATGTCGCTCACGTATCTAGTGATACATACCTACCCATGGTCAGTTTACGCAGGGACCAGGGAATCTATCGGTAGGTGTTTTCGGTGACATCATAGCATCTTTTCTTTCTTTGTTTCTTTCATTAGTAAACTGCACCCGTGCAAAGCCAGGGCGGGTAGCTAGTCACCATAAAAAAAATCAGAATGGGATAATATCTCAACGCCGTTGATGTAGATTAAGTTCGTTTCAACTTCCTGTACCCCTCGAAGCATATCTAGTATACCTACCTAGTACAAAAGTACCTAGTCGTCATTCTGAAAAAAAAAACAGATTTTTATAGCTAAAATTACTTTTTCTTTAGTTAACAGCTCTTACTAAATATTCTAAGCTTGTTGCCCATACACCCACCCGTGAACAACAGGTATTAAAAACCATTGGGACTTTTATAGTTTAATCTTGAAACACATCGATCACTAGGTACTTAAGAGATCAGCAAGAAGGAAGAGTACGGAACGATGAAGAAAAGATGAATACATGGGTTGAATAAAAAAATTGTTGGGCTGATAGAGATGTACCTACCTACCTGTAAAATAAAAGCATAAGACAAGCTGGGCCGATTCCAAATAAATTTGAATATGATTAAGATGATATTGACTTACGAGGTTAGTAAAATACTAATGCAGTAGGTCCATTCCATTTAAATTATGCTCTAGGTATATTTCCTTGGAAATCATAATAAGTTAAATAAATATAGAAAGCCTATGATTAAACTCCAACAGTATCGGATAACAATACCGAAATTCAATTTGCTTTACAGCTGATATATTGTCGTTAATTGATTTCCCCTCAGTGCCTCGCTCCCTCAGTTCTGAGTTAGATAAATTTGTGCTATCCGTTTACATCATTAAATTTTATTAGTGCCAACACAATGCCGAGGCCATTCGCGCATCTACAGAGAGAGGGACTTTTCCGCCGGCAATGGCGTCCCCGACCAATTCGTATTTCCTTTTGGCGCGAATTAAGCAGGCTATTAAGTCGGCTTTGAGACGTATGACGAATCATAAAGCCATACGGACAATGGCGACGTATTCACATGAAGATTTGGACAATTTGCGATAAAAGAATCGGTTTTTTAGTAGGTAGGTACTAGAGCAGGGGAGTTATTTACGTTATTTAGCAATTACCACGCGATTTTCTTTATCGCTATTGATTTCCGGCGGAAATATAAATAGTAAGTAAACACATATAGAATTATATTTACTATCTACTGCATAATTTGATTATTTTACACATTTCTAGGCATAAACTACTCTATTATGAGGTGTGTATTGATATCGTTTCGATAACAATGGTTATGGTAGGTTGTTATCAAGCAATGAGTCAATTAATCGCTTCACGGAGTTAGTTGAATTACTCTGTAATCTTCAATCTGTCCATCGCAATCATTATTCGATTAATGGAATTCAATCTTAACGCTGTCATGTTTAAGTTGCGTCACCTAATAGATAGATGGCGTGTGCAGCAGTTATTAGTGTTGCCAGAGTCTTAATCTGTCATAAATGTCAAGCAAGCAAGGCGATGCGACGAAGCTATTATTTCGAATATTATCGTCATTTCAATTCGTAGGCTAAACAAGTGGCCCTCTATCACCTATTGTTATGAAGTGTCACGCAATCAAAATTCTTATTCAGAGAATTAGGTAAGTTTTGAGGCACTTTGGACGAATTCCCGAAAGAAACGACCGAAATAGTTTTGTAATCTACCTATTAGGTATGCATGTATAAAAATCTTAATAATTATATAATTATAATAATGATATTTTATTTTGGCTGAGTACTTAATAAACAATCAAAAAGGGTAGGTACTTTAATGTTACCAATTTATTATAATTAAATATTTAGCTAAATCAAAAGTAATTAATAATTCTTTATCATAATTAAATAGCTAGATTGCTGTTACTCCCTTATAATCGGTATGCCGTCAAGCTTGATTATTTGTTGTAGTCGAGTGGAGGCCTGGTTGCGCCAGGTTTCAACGTCTGGTTGACTTTCCACTATCGGATTCCCGATGAAGACCAAGTCTCTTAGAGCCGGACAGTCCTGTTGTTAAGTAAAACCATTAAACATAACTGTGCGGTACTTATGTTTCTCTGTTCCTAACCTATACTGGGATCGATTCCCTGGTCGGGAAAAGTGATATTGCATTTTTCTAATAGAATCTAAATTCCCAGTAGCAGCCTGGAGTTTCAGCAATAGCCTTAGGTAAAATTTGAGTGTACCACAGTATCTAAAGCTCTGCTAAACGTTTCAGGTATATAGACGAGATTCTATAGGTTACTGATTTCTAACAGTGTACGAAAGGCAAGAAAAGATTGGGATTGTGACACTTATGATAGGTATTTCTTTATTTAGTTGCAAGCTGCAGCGTGGTGGTAGGAGGCTCAATCCCACTTATGAGTTTGAACCCTAGAGGTTCGATCGAAGATCTTTTGCTAGGAAACCAGGGTGCATACAAACACAATGCCCCCAATAAAGAGAGCACATAAGCTGGTGCTATAACAGAATTAGTTCTTCAGTTGATTTCCCAACGAAGCTTTAACTAAATGATTTTTTAGTAAGGGTTTACTTACTACCGACTCCCGAACAAATTTTCGGTCGCGGCGGCATGTCTCCATGATGAGTCAAGTACTCAAGGAGATATTACACTCTCTCGCTTACGTCAGTCTCATAGTCCGATTGGACGGCAATCCGACGCGACAAGAAAGAGAACAGGTCAGGACCGACGGCTTTACGTGCTCTCCGAAACACTGGGGTGTCACACTGCGCTAACTTCCTAATTCTGGGCTACTACTGACCGAAAAACCCAATAACACTTTGCCTGACCCGAACCCAGTGCCGTTAATCGAATTCAGGACCTCACGCGTAGCAGCCGCGCTAGCGGCCACTAGATGACAATGAGGCAGTTGATTTTAATGTAGGCTCTATGACCCTACCCTGGAATTAAACTATCTCTATCCACGTCACTGCAAAAACTTAAATCATGTCAGTCATGAAGTGTTATAATAAATAATTAAATTAATTAAATTAGAAAGATATCACATCAAAACTATTTTTATTGATAATACCGTGTAGATTCTGAACAGTTTAGTTAGGAATGTAGATTACATACCTGCAGTCTATTGAACTCCACCCATTCCTTGATGAGATTGTTGGACATATATAGCACCTTGAGATTCTTAAGGGATCCAACGCCTTTCAATTTGTCGATGGGGTTGTAGCTAATCCAAAGTTCTTCTAGAGTTTCCGCTACTGTTTCCTGAATATCAGGAAATTTTACGTACATACACTGCACTACTTCTAACCATTATGTAGCCCACTTTATTAACTACTTTTATTTACGTAGGTAGGTAGCTATATTTAGTGAAACTTTAGATCTTCAGTCAAACTTGAGTTGAAAGTCATAAGTAATTCATTCAAAGGTCTTTTGGTGTAATCTGGCCTAATTAAGGTACTTACAATTTACTCAAGACTCAAAGAAGGCGAGTTCCAAAATAAGTATTTATTTATGTATTGGCTTGAATGATATATGTATGTGACTGCCTCGTTGGTCTAGTGGCCGCAAGCGCGGCTGTTGAGCGTGATGTCCTGGGTTCGATTACCAGGTCGGGCAAAAATGTTATTGGGATTTTTCTTTAGGAAATTCTCAGTAGCAGCCCGGAGTCAAGAAGTTGGTGGTGCGACAAAGGGGGGTGTCCTCGGAGAGCACGTTAAGCCGTCGGTCCAGTGCCTGATCTTTCTCCGGTCGTGTCGGATTGACGTCCCATCGGAATATGAGAGTGAAGGAAGAGGGAGTGTACTTATGTTTGCGCATACACTTGTGCACTATAATATCTTCTGCGTACTTGGCTAATCGCCGTGTGAGATAGGCTGCCGTGGCCGAAATACGGTCGGGAGGAGTATATATATGTATGTAATATGATATACTCAAGTAGTAAATTTTTTTTAATTTTAATTTCAATGAGGGATAGTAATATCTTAGGTTTGCGCGATCACTACACATTATAATAAAACAACTTTTAACCGGATTAATCGCGTATATTATTAGTTTTTTGTTTTTCCTGACGTTTCGAACACTCCTCCTGCGACCACGAACGCTGCAAAGTGTTCGAAACGTCAGGAAAAACAAAAAACCAATAATATACGCGATTAATCCGGTTAAAAGTTATTTCAATGAGGGATATTAATTAGAATGGCATGTAGGCTTACCACTCCTGCTAAGGATTTTATATAGTTTCGGCCCACGGATAGGATCTTTAAACTTCTCATTCCAGCAATCCCAGCTATTTTGTCGATCATATTCGAAGATAAACTTAACTTTCTGAAAATATTAAAAAGTGATATGATGATAACTTTCTTTACTTAGTACAACCTATCTTGTTTTTCACCTATGGAAAATGTGTATTAAGAATAATTTCTCTTCTTCGTCTTGAGAGAATACCTATATGTATTTTTATAGTTACTCGCAGCTGACTAGTGTTGATAGAGCGCCATCCATCTTCTCTATGGGTGGCCACTGAAACTGCAGTTCAATCACTTTGGCTTCCGCTGAGTTTTCTCCTTTCATCTTCTCCCAGCGAGCTATTGCTTCCTTGCATGTTGTCGGTTTTAACGCCATTGCTATTTGACCTGCTGATTCAAGGGGCCAATTTTAAATATTAGCTATAAAAAATACTGTTGCTTATAAAAAGTTATAATTTATTGTGGAAAGAAAAATACTGTCGTGTTTTTTTTTGTATAGGGCTCGCATATCAACCTAGGAGGCAGTCGACTGCTTACCCATGCTTTCCTGAGGTTGCTTCAAGAAAATTAAGACTCCCAGCCAGGGCATTGAAATTATAAACTAAGCAACAACACACAAGGGCACCCCCTGCGGAGTACCACGGCTGAAGCGTCGCTGGTGGGAGGACAGCAAGGGACGGACGGGATGCATCGGATTAAAATACGGTCTTGAGCAGGATTTGAAGTTTTAAGCCTGCACCTCTTGGATAAATACTTGAGGCGCACTTTTACTTGCCTGTAGTTATAGTTAAACTTAATTTATCATAAACCACAATATATCGTGCTGGCTAGATGGTGGTCACGATTCCTGAGCAACATGTTTTGGGTTTGAACCTAACACGTACCATTGTGACCTTTTCAACGTGCATTATGTGCATTCTTATTATATATAGGTATATTCTTATTATTCATTAGTTAATTATTTCGTATTGAAATACGGCGCAGGAAGAGATCGCGACGAAACCTGGAACTAATGGTCTGAAATCGCCAACCTACAGTAAGCTAACGTGGTGATAAATTCTTGTTCCTTCTTCGTATGAGAAGAAGACTTTGTCCTGCAGTGGGACTGTTACAGGCTGAATTACGATTATTTATTATAACATAGTATCTCGTCCGTATTCCCACATTATACCAATGCTTTCATTACGTCCCATAATGTAAGTAATAGGTTGTGGCCTTATTGACAAGCCAACAAGACAACCGACCCAGCATAATCCTAAACTCCGAGCTGCTACTTTTTACTTACAGAAAACTGAATAACACTGCCTGATCCGGTAATCGAATCCAAGACTTCACGCTCAGCAGCCCTGCTTGCATCCACAAGTCTAATACCTGTTTGGTTGCTTTTAGAATAGAACATAACAAAACATAGCATCACACCTGTATTCCCCAAAGGGGTAGGCAGAGATGTTGTAGATTGATATACACAGTTGTACACCCACATTTCACCAATGCTCTTATTAAGTCTCATGTAATAGGTGGAGAGTCCATTGCGTCTACCGGGCAAAAATCCAAACTATGGGCTGCTACTGAGAATTTCGCAACAGAAAACTCCAATAACACTTTGCCCGACCCGGGAATCGAACCCAGAACCTCGTGCTCAGCAGTCGCGCTTGGGAGTGGGACCACTACACCAACGAGGCAGTCAAGGAGCTTTAAGTAATTGTCTATTGGAAACAGGCTCCAAGGCCTCGGTTCACTGTTGCAGTAGGTATATATAGTTTAGCTAATTTCGCATCACTGAGCACTATCGTTGTCTGCCTTTGCTTGATCTGCCATAGGTAAGTTCCCTCATTCATGGCCTCCATATAAAGGTAGGTTTACCCCAGCGCAGCGGTTAGATGTAGGTAGGTAGTTCACCGCACTTTGGAATTCGATAGGTGAACATCGTTGTTATTATAAACACACACGTATATTCTGCTACGCATCCTCTTGATATACTTATGATAATTACAATATATAATAATTGAAAACGTTCAAGTGTTAAATCTGTATACTCGCGACAGTACAAAATTGTACTTGATAACACGGTTTTTAAAAAATACGGACGTAGCGTTGCGTACGACATGTGAGAAGCATACCTATTCAATTAATTTCGCTTGTTGTACACGAGCTAAACGCATACAAATACTTAAAACTCATCCACTCGGCGCTAGTACCTACGCTGCATGTGTGCGTGCATAATCTATGCTTCGCTTATGAGAAGGAAGGCAAGGTTACATCCGTTTTTTTTTCAGATCCGTTCTTGATCTGTGCTGAACAGTAATGTTTCTATTGTGTCTGGTCGTCGCATCGAAGTCTTTAGTCTGGTATCCCTCATCAGGGATAGGGTACTCAGCAGTCTTAAGGCTTTTAAAGATATACGAATATAAAGGGTACCTACCATATACACTATGTAGTTTGTTAGAAACTGATGATGTAGGTACCTACAGAACAACCGTGCATAACAATGAATAATCAACTTACTTAATGCGTCTTAAATCAGCCAGTAAATAAAGTACCTACTTGTACTTAATTATATCAAAGTGATTTCAAATTTTTAACGACTTACTTGTTTATAAAAGTACGAGACGAGAAATATTGTCAATTATTTTTTTGGCATTAACTGCAATGAGTGCAATGACCAAAGAGAATGTAATACTTTTGTGCAATGACAGCTGGTTATTTTTCCATATTCAAAATATGTCGAGTAAAGTTTCTTTGGTGCCTATATGAAATGAGAATTGTTTGTGTCAATTTATTTCGACCCTGGAGTCTCGATTATTGGAGGATAGAGAGAACCATTAAGTGTAGTCTATACTAGATTATACTAATATTATAAAATGGAAAAGTTTTTTGTTTAAATGCGCTACTACGAACTAAGTACCGGTCGGATTTGAGTATATTTTTTTGTAAGTATTGCAGCCAGGTACATGAAGAATAGTATAGGCTATCTAACATTAAGCTACACTTCTTAATTAGACTTAAATATAGATTTTTGTTAACCGGCTCAGCAACGTACTGAATTATACGTTGTAACAATAATAAGCTATTGTGTCTGCTAATGAGCGAGGCAACAGCATATGTAAGTCGAACAAAAAGGCGCTCCCGAACTGCTTTATCTACGAGTATATACATTATGCTTTAAGTTTTATTCAAGAACCGTCTATTTTTTGAGCTACGGATAAGACAATTTTTTTTCTGTTAATTGATAAGCTGTAGGTCAATCTAGGACCTAATATTATTTATATCCTTTCTGTGTTCAAGTGCAAGAGTAAATCAGACTATCACTCAAACGTGACTTAAAAAAGAAAGGTGATTGCTTGAATCTATAATTATTTTTATTTTATAAGTACTTAGATACAACTAAACTATCTCAGTATTGACTTTTGGAAGCCCTATATTTATATACACAAAAATCATGACCGTGTTTGCTTTAAATAAGAGAAGGGTGTTAGGACCGGGCACGCGGGGTCGTCCCGGTTGGGCGCCAGTAATCACGTCTCGCCCTCACGCCTCCTCCATCCTTTAGCCTTCACGGCATTTTCCCTGTGTGCCCAAAGTGTGCGTTCGCTGAATTTCAAGTGGATGGATTTAGCGGTTCTTCCTTTCAATAGAGTTTATGCAAACACTGGCTTGGGTACGTATGTTATGGACATAGCGAACTTGTTAATAAGAGAATGGTATATCTATATCTTAGTAAGTCTCGGAGTTTTAATCGTCGATAAACTTAAATGGGAATTGCATATTACGACTTGCATAAAGAGTTAGACAACTTATTTCCTGCGGTACGTGGCCAGTTCCCAGCTACTGGTAGAAACTTACGATGCCTTTGGCCATTCGATCGTAAATTATTGCATTCGCGCATGGGGAGGTGCCGGAAAGACCTTCGTGATCGAACTGGAACGAGCACAGCGGGTGCTACTGAAAGTGATGTTATTTCTGCCATTCAGTATAAAACAGCTAACGTTTTTAGTGTAAGAAAATGCTGATTCATCGTATAATTATACCCAAACTTCCAAAGACCGGGAAATTATTAATTAATTATCCAGTTCCAAATACGAAATTCGACGTTGCAAGACGGCACGATAATTACCTTGCACATATAGTATAATTTTTTTTTTTAAATTTGGCTCCATTGTATGAAATGGTTGTTTATTCTGTAAGTATGTCTTTTAAAAACTATTTAACATGTCACTATGATCTAGATGGCGTCGGCGTTTCCTATCTGACTACCTCTGAGAAGAAACTCAAAGGTCAAGGTCTCTTTTACAGTCCAGACATCATTAAACATCCCTATGTGAGCGTAACCATGTAGGGTAACTGGAATGGCCTTTTTAAGAAAGAGCCATATCAGTTTCGAGTTGACCTGTCCCTAACTGACGGCACACATGCATCAGTCATCGTGTAGCTCAATCATGGGAGCTCAACGACATGTCGCAAGGCGATACCAGATCAGCAGGACATTTGCGTAGGCCATATAAAAACCTCAAAACCGCCAGATTACAACTAGGTATGTCCAACAATAAAAAAAAACTTCCTACATGATGCTCACATTCACAATTTCTGTAATATTAAGAATGTCACAATTAAAGATGTCAATTAATAGAATGCCAATTGTTATGATATTACAATGTAAATTTTATCTTATTTAAATGTAACATTTTCTCATAATACAATGTCCAAATTTTATCATATTACAATGTCAGGTAAAACAAAACAATATAATTAAGCATTTCTCATATCACTCCCATGCCTTTTTATCGCTTAAATATTCCGAGATAGTGTAATACCCCTTTCGGCATAGTTTAGCTTTAATAGCTTTCTTAAATTTATTATAGGGTAAATTTCTAACGTTAATGGGCAGCTTGTTGAAAAAGCGTGTACATTGACCCATGAACGAGTTGCTTATTCTGTGGAGACGAGTAGCATGAACAGCACGGTTGTGTTTCTTCCGAGTATTTATAGTATGTACATATGACAATTTAACAAAATTTTGAACGTTTTTGCGTACATAACTACATTAAGTTTTCATATATATATTGCGAGGCTACAATCAGAACATTGATCTCTTTAAATTTTTCTCTGAGGGAAACTCTAGGACCCAAGTTGTAAATAGCACGAATAGCCCTCTTTTGCAAGACAAAGATGGTATTAATATCTGCAGAGTTTCCCCACAGAAGAATTCCATAAGACATACCTAATACTATGGAAATAACTGAAATAAACTATTCTGGCGGTATCCTCATCACTTAAATGTCTAATTTTTTTTACAGCATGTGCAGCTGTACTGCCTACCTGACAATTTTTCTATGTGCGGGCCCCACTGTAATTTGCTATCAATAGTAATACCAAATACAGTAGACTCAACAGGGCTCAACTCTAATCCGTTTAATAGTACCTATTGGTCCGAGCATATTTAACATTAGGCGTAGAAAAATTCATAAGTTTAGTTTTTTTCTCGTTAAGGAGAAGATTATTAATATTAAACCAATAGACGACTTTGGATAGTGTATTGTTTACATCGCCATAATATAGAAGTGGTCTTTTAATTTTAAAAGTTAAAGACGTGTCATATAGATTAACATACAGCGGAAAAAGTAATAAATGTGAACAGCACCTAAAATAATAATAATAAATAAAAACACGCGCACACACACCACATACACACACACACACACGCACTTGCACACACATACACACGCACGCAACCGACCGTATTCTTTTTTTTTGTTGAAAAAGAAAACGGTCGTGAGCAGGATTCGAATCTGCGCCTGTCGTATAAATACTCCAGGCGCTCTGACCCTCTGAGCCATTACGATTTTGAGACCTGGA
The DNA here is from genome assembly GCA_935421205.1 of Xylocampa areola. NCBI lineage: Eukaryota > Metazoa > Arthropoda > Insecta > Lepidoptera > Noctuidae > Xylocampa > Xylocampa areola. The sequence goes on from OW285201.1 coordinate 16,104,296, forward strand.
AGTCTCCGGGAGGCGCAGATTCGAATCCTGCTCACGACCGTATTTTTTTTCCACAGAAAAATATAACTTTAGAGTTCGATAAGCATGCGTTAATGCTTTTCAAATATGTAAGTGGCATAATTCTCCTTTTTTATTTAATAATTATACATTTAAACAAACAGTCGCCGAACTTGTGCTCTTCACTACATTGTGATATGTAAATGGTGGGAAATAAAGTATTTATTTTAAAATCTAATTTCGGGTTATAAAATCATCATTCCAGGTAATGGAAGTGAAAACTAGAACATTATATTAATACGTGCAACATACTTATAGAAAAGTGTTAAACTTTATTAGAAACGCTTCTTTCTTAATTTTACTCAACTGCGGCGAAGCAATACCTTATCTCCCACGACTTATCGACCACGAGGCAAAAAAAAACGTTGTAACATCTCTTACAATATACCTATGTAATCGGTCTTCATAATCCATATTCAAAGCCATTAAAAGCAGCTATTTAACATGGGGGTTTTAAATTACAAATATTTATTCCACCCTATAAACGGGATAAAAGAATATTTTGGCGCCACGCGTCGACACGTGATCCTGAAGTAATTCGCATCATCACTGAGTTTAGCGCACGTGTTTAAACTGCTTACAAAATACTTTTACACTTAAAATACTGGAATGGGGTGTGTAATTCTTGAGAAAATATAAATCTTCGTTATTATGAGGTGAACTTAAACGTATCCAAACTAATAGGCAAAACCAAATGATTAACTGAGAAATTCTATAAGTATTATCTTGCACAACAGGGCACGTTATAACAGCAGCGGGAAGACCTGTGATGGAGGAGTGGCTGGAGAGATGACAAGGTGTCCTCAGCTTCCGGATGAAGTAGATGCTCTCGGACCACGGGTGTTTAAGAAAGTAGTAGGAAGTATCTGTTTATATTTACTCAATTTGCCGGAGTGATGAATGCAGTTGGGATCCTGAGACACAGGTAAAAAATAAAGTAGGCCCGTGATGGATTTTAGGTAAGTATATCTATGGTACGAGGAGTCCGGCTCAACGTAGGTACATCATGGATTTTGCCATGATTTTCACATAGATTTTTTATTTTCTTTGGTTCGGAAGCAATTGTTAATACCTACTTGGTTAACATTAATATATTGTTATAAGTTGGTATACATTGAATGGGTTTATTAGTTATTATTGCAACAATTACTTACAGGATAAAACCACACGCAAAAGTTAGTGGAGAACTGTGTGGTTTTAGTCTGCAGGAGTCCGGCGCGCCATCCACATCGGATATCCAAACTTTAAAAAAATCTGTCAAGTGCGAGTCTCACTCGCGCCAAGGGTTCCGTATAATCAACATTACTAGGTTCATTAAAACTATGAAAGCCCCGAACATTATTTTATTGACAATAGAAGTTGAATCGAACTTAGCAGTTGAAAAAATATTCTCCAATACATCCATATACGTCACGGTTGATTCTCGAACTGCAAATGTAAGTTTGTCATCGCAAATCGGTTTTTGGATTCTTTTTTTAACTTTTGCTTTTACAGCACTACTACTACCTTGCTTCTTGCCTTTCATGATTCCAGGTCAAAGGGAAGTACCCAATTAGACCGAATAGAAAAAGGGTCTTGACTAAAGATGCCACGAATAGTTGTTATAGTCAAAAATCGAATAAGTACCTACTCGCCATTATTATTCGACATAAAAAAGGAATATACCTAAAGTTTATAGTAAAGTTATATTAAATGGAAAAATAATGAATATACCTAGTTTATTTATTCTGAAATAATATAGTTTATTAATTCTCAATTAATAATACTACGCTTGTAAGTACGCCTTGAACTTACCAATTGAGTAATCTAAAAAAAATCTAAGATTACTAAGTGAAAATAATGAAGTTAAAGAAACCAGTTTTCATATTGTATTTCTTAATGTATATACTGATTTTTAACTCATATGAATGGTGGGCTTTTTGTAGGTACCAATAAGAATCAATTCCCCATTTTGAGTAAGCTTGCTAAGCTATACTTTATTCACACCAGCAAGGTCTGTTTTTTCAGAAAAACAATTTTCTAATGCAGGTTAAGATTTATGAAAAAAAGCGGAACCCAAATTGGTTGCGCTTTTTTTCAATCCCAATCTTCCCTTTACGGACTTTAAATATTAAATTAATAATTAAAAAGCCTAATTAACTTAATTAAATTAATAAAAACTAATTAACTTCAACATGACTGTTTTTTGGCAAACTTGTTATATTAATGATAATAATACTTAATGGTTTTTAAAGATTAATAAAAGTCTAATTATTTGTAATTCGGTAGCATTTCTGTTCATTAAAGCTGTTGCCTCAGTCATTAGCAGACACAATAGATTTTTATTGTTACAACGTAAAGATCTGTACGTTACTAAGCCGAAAGGTTTTTCTTAACAATAATTCGCCGAATATCGATTAATAGACCCTATTATTCGGTTTAAGACCAAATTCTGATTATTTGAACTAGAAGTATATAGTGCGTTTTATGTAAATATTTTTGTGGCTCCGATCACATGGCAGTTTATATTTTGTAATATATGGTTTTACACTTCTGCGTGAAGAACAGGGGTCGTACTAATCATGTACGACCCCTGTTCTTCACGCAGAAGTACAGATTACAATATTATGAAACACTCAGTAAAGCTAATTTCTGAACGCTTTCTAGTACTCTAGTTTCATATTTTTGAACGAATATTTAACTTCAAAATAACCACAACACAACAAACGGGGGGTTTAGGCGGGAAAATGTAAAGTGCACGTTGTCAATTTTATATTGTTTTCCAAAACTTGTGTTTCTCCGATGTATAATGTGTAATTATGGTGGATAATTAACCATTATGTGTTCATGAAGGTGTGCGAGTGTGGGCAAATTGTATACAATTGAAAATCATGACTTTTTGTGTTCACTCCTAAACTCCATCGAAGACTCAGTAAAATTTCCACCGTTTTACTGGGGCAATAACTGCAATAACTTTTTATACTTGATTATAACAAGAAGGAAGTAACTGAAGACGAGGCTTTGGCCTTACTTTTATTCAAGAACACTGAAGACGAGGCGGTATGGTCTAAGACCTTAGCCTGCCCGATTAGGGCGAAGGAAAAAAAAAAAAAAAAAAAAAACAACAAACGTCAAAACGTGCGTATAACCTCAATTTACAAATGTAAATAACTTGTTGAAATAGTATAAAATGGATGATTTACAATTAAATATATCTGTGCCTAAGAAGGTAAGTAAAAGATTAATACTTAATTAACTCATATTTTCATTAGACTTTCTGTTAAGTGGTTTATTTTGCTAGGATAAGAAAAAGCTAAGTGCACCTCCGAAGAATGTGGGGGAATACAAATTTATTTCAAATCCCAAGTTCACTGGAAAGACTATAGCAAGGAAAAGACCACAAAACTTGGCCCAAATAAATCGTTCAGTCATACAAAATGTTGACGGTCCCCCTAAAAAGTTGCAAAAAGTGTCATCGCCAGTAGAAGACCAATCTGACGATTTGGGAGGCAAACTGCGAGATCTAAGTGAAAATAAAGGCAAATATCAAGGGAAGAACTACCAGGCACTAAGTGATAACATACAGTTGAAACAAAACAAACCCAGAAGTGGTGGTTGGATATCTTCACTGTTCAAAAATAATCCACAAGTGCCCCGCATTGGACAGCGAGCTGTGAAGCCAATTGTTGAGCAAGTGTTTGCGGGCCAGACCTTCTCGGACTTGGATATACATCCACATAGTGTTGCTAACTTACAGCAGAATTTAGGTTTGAAGGAGCTCATGACTGTGCAACAAAATGCAATACCAGTTATCTTGCAAGGGAGAGATGTTCTGATCAGGTGAGCTAAATTTAAATTTGTATGATGATTTCTATGATATCCATTTATATGGTATAACATGCCAATGCAATGCATGAAATTTTTATTATTAAATAATGACAATTTGGCAGATTATTTATAAACATTTTTTATCTAGGTCACAGACTGGGTCAGGTAAAACACTAGCGTATGCATTGCCAATCATAGAGGGTCTACAGGCCATAAGGCCAAAGATCAACAGGAATGATGGCATCAGAGTCATTGTTGTCATACCAACCAGGGAACTCGCAGTTCAAACATATGAGCTGTTTATAAAACTAGTCAAGGTTTGTGGTAGATCTGTGTTTTTAAGTTAAATTCTTTAAATGTAAAGTGTCTTAGATATTTAGATAGTATAGAGTATATTTTTCTCAGTTGTTGTTTATATATCATATTGAAAAAAATCTTTCTATTATATAAAAATGAATGTGTTTGTGCATGAGAAGATTTCTGACAAAAAAATGTAAAGTATATGAATACCTACCTAGAAGGGCCTAGTATCTACGTAGGAAGAAAAATATGCATTGCTATGAGAGCCACAACTAGTTGGATATAAAATATTTGTACACAATTTTTTGTGTAAGCTTAGAGAGTATAGTTTATTGGAAATTAGAAAGAATGTATATTTTAATTAATTGTAATGTACAGATAAATATTTGAAAAATATGAATGCACACATAGCAAACTCTAAAGTTATACATTTATAACTTTTGTAATTGTGATGTATTAAAGATATTTTACTTTTATTGATAGCCATTCCACTGGATAGTGCCTGGTCTGTTAAGTGGGGGACAAAAGCGGAAGGCAGAGAAGGCAAGACTGAGAAAAGGAATCAATATATTGGTTGGTACACCAGGTCGCATTAATGACCATTTAAGACACACTGCATCTTTTAATTTTGCTAAGACTGGGTAAGTTATATTAATATTATCGAGTATCTGCACCCCATAGTTTCATTCATAGAGTTCCCATATACAGAAACTCTGTATTCTCCTGGAATAAAGAATAAAAATTAAGAGAATGACTAGAGCTGTATTCTGTTTTTGCAGATGTTTAGTTTTGGATGAGGCAGATCGTTTACTAGATATGGGTTACGAAAAAGATGTAGCGGCTATTGTAAAAGCTATTGAGGACCATAAAAAAGCAGCAACCTACGATCCTATGGCCTTAATGAAACAAAATAGACCAAAGAAAATTCCAGATGATGATGATACTAAAGAACCCAGTCAAAATGAAAGTACTGAAGAAAAAGTAGATGTCAAACATCATTTGACTGATGTATTTTTGTCTAAAGAAAAGCAAACTATTTTACTGTCAGCTACACTTACAAAGGTTATTAATAATTAATAATAAAAAGTAATATTATCTAAAAGTAAACAAATAAATAAACTTATAATGTAGATGTTACATTATAAGCTACATAAGCATTAATATTAGTTGATTTTTTAGATAGAAAATAATAATTTATTAAAAATTTTAGGCTGTTGAAAACTTAGCAGGAATTACTCTGGTGAATCCAGTCTTTGTAGACACATCGGAAGGTAAGGCAATTATAGCAGATTCACTTAAAACAGATCAACCCACTCAAAGTAAAAACGTTAATGAAGTGAAGAGTAAACCCGAGGTAAAGATTGCCACACCAGAAAAGCCTAAACCAGTAAAACCTAAAGCAGAAGTAGAAATATCTGTTCAGGAAGAAACTGAAGAAGAAAAAGAAGAAATGGAAGAGCCTGTTAAAGAAAAACTTACAGGAGCTAAAAGAGGTATGGCAGGTTTTTTTTTTGTAGTAACAAACACTGTTTAAATACAGCTATTTAAATAGTATTAAAATTGATTCTCATTTCTTTAGGTCTAAAAGCATTTACCGGTCTAAATCACCCAGATTTATTCAAAAGTGGAGGCGTGCCACCGAATACTGATACTGCAGTTGATGCCCCTAAAAGTAACGACGAAGATAGTGACAGTGATTCTGATTACGAATACTTTAAAGCACAGAGAGATCATGCACTTAAAAATCCTAAAGTAGTTAATGAGGATGATGGTGAGGAAAGTAGCGATGATGACGAAGTTGAAGACGAAGAACCGGGTCCGTCAGTCAATATTTTCGCGGCAGCTGTAAAAACGGCGGTAGGTGAAGACGAATTGGTTTTGCCTTCAACAGTTAATCAAACATTCCTCATTGTTCCTATGAAACTAAGACTCGTTACACTATGCGGCCTGATTGTGGAACACTGTGTCGTGAACAAGAAAGGCGGTAAAATGATTGTCTTCGTGGCTACGCTGGAAATGGTTGATTATCTTTCAGACTTGATAGAAACTGCGCTAACTGGAAAAGAAGCCAAAGTTAAAAAGAAAAACAAAGAAAACGCAATAAAATCTAAAGGGAAGAAAAGAAAAGCTGGCGAAGATGACGATGACGATGTGAGTGAATAAGAAATACTAATTGTAGTGGACAAAACATCTTATGATCGGATTAGTACAAAATTGTACTTCATAACAATAAATTTCTATTGTGTCTGGGAATTAACAAGCCATCAGATTAACTGCCCATAATTTTAGTGTGGGGTAGTTACCTATTTCTTGACCTTTATGTCGTATCTATGATTATGGTTATCTCCTGGCTCGTTAAAGTACAAAATTTTACTTTATAACAATAAAATTCTATTGTGTCTGCTAATTAGCGAGTCAACAGATTGACTTATCGCAGCCAGATTATGAAAGTAATTGGTCGTCATTATAATATATTTATTCCCATGTCTAATCTTCCTATCTTAATGGTTATTTTTTCTTCCAAATCGAAGAGTATCCTGAAATCTTAAACATTTTTTTTACCTCACATTTGGTATACTACAGCTCCAAAAATATTTCTTAGGACAAAGATTCATCATCATCGGACGATTCAGATGAATTCCAAGTGGAATACGAAGAGCCTACGGAAGGCGGGCTGGTGCCGATCGACTTAGACATGTTCAGCCTGCACGGTTCCATGCCTCATGAGCAAAGGATGGAGGTGTTCAAGCAGTTCCGCGCTGCCAGGAATGGGGTTCTTATTTGCACGGTAAGCTTTAACGTACATTATTATTTGATTAATGAGATGTGTTTTCCATTTCCATGACATTCCATTCCATTTATCCACTCATTTCTATGAAATGCTTATTCTTGTTTCTTTGTGATGGAACCATGTGTCAGTCGATCTCTCCCATCTTTACTTCTTGATAATGATTCATTAAAGATATACCAATGTAAGTACCTAATTTCTCCTCCTTACCTACTTTTTGTAGTTCTCCGTTATAATTTACATACATACAATCACGACTGTTTCCCATAGGGTAGGCAGAGACTATCGATTTCCATTTACTACGATTCTGACACACCTCGTTCTATGCTGATATAATAATATATAATTTGATATCTCATAATTTGTGGTATTTTATAGCAAAATTATCCTTTATCTTTGATAAATACTCCAGGCGCTCTGAACAAGTCTATCTCAACCTCTCGAGGGCCATCCAAGCCAACTCGAGAGGTCGAGATAGCATTGGTCAAAGCGGCGGAAGTATGTATTTATTCGGGAGGCGCAGGTTCGAATCCTGCCACAAAAAATATATTTTTGGAGTTCGCTACGCACGCGCTAATGCGTTTTGAAATATTTATCTGTACTTAATCACTGATTTTGATGTTCTGATAAGACTTTCTGTGATTTAATAAGAATATATTTGAACGGAATATATTGATTTGGTGCCCACGCGCACTTAATATAACTATCTTCGTCATAGTCTAGGGTCATATTACGCACACATATGCACCCGTTGCACACAAACGCATTCCTCGATTAATTTTTAATCGTGTTTACGCGTACAATAGAATTTCAATTTATTATCTTCGAAAACGTGCTACCAGATTAATCATCGTATTCTAAGTTGTAATATGGAGTCCGTATTCCGGTTCACCTTTGTCGCTAGCTATTGTGGCGCGATGCCTATTAGTTGGTCATTCATCTAGCTCTCTGTACGCTCCCACACCGCCGCCACAATACGCGTCCATTATGTACAATTATATGTGTTTATTACATCTATCATCGCCGACATCGGTCCTTACTGATACGTTAGGATTCTAATTACAATTTTATTGTGTAAAATTGTTCATTTACTGTTGTAGCGGACTTCTAAGACGAGGTTAATGTTTCTGGTATTTGTGTCTTGAAAAATTATCTGTTGGTAAATTCGAACTGTTAAGTCAATTGTTTTTTTTTTCGATTAGTTTTTTAGGGTCAGTCTAAATGCACGACAACGATACAGGTATAAGAACTTAAACTCCAAGAACTTTATGACGCAACAAAAAACTGTGATGCTTCATAATATTGTATTTAACATAGACTTATAATCAGCAATCGACTGCAGGTCCGAAAAGGTTTTGTAGCAAATTCCTAAGAAAAGACATTACTATCATTTGAAAATTTTCCACGGTTCGACAGAGCAGAGCTGTAGGTGAAGCGTAAAATAATTTTCTAATCGTGTAATTAGCCACGACGAATACATTGTATGTGGTAGTGTGTTTTTAATTGCATTAATACAGCAATAGTCGCGGTGTAATGTCCTCCATAGTGTAGATAATGACTGGTGGAAGGCGAGATCGTATCGGGTTTAATCTCGGTCGCAGCGGGTGGTGGCTACTGACGCGGCGCTCACCCGCTTACGCGATGCAAGGCTTCTGTTCTTTGTGGTCATTCAGATATTATATGTATGGGTTCGAAATTAAACGTTTTTGTATTGCTGTACAAATCGAATATTATATACCATATCCCATCAAAAACATTTCATGTTAAATTATAGCCAAGTCTCGCAACACTTTTGTTATCAGAAAGTCAAGAGATCTCGTGTATAGCCAAGCCTTAAGTATATGCATCAAGGCCAAATAAAATTATAGGGCTTGACCATTTTGCGGAATTTCCGTGCTTCCTACTTGAAGGGCATATCTGTACTTAATCCGAATCAAGATTTCTGGGATCTGTATTGTACGTAAGACGCAAAGTATCACTGATATTTATCTGTCAGGATGTTGCCGCCAGAGGTATTGATGTGCCACGAGTAGACCTTGTACTACAGTTCTGCGTGCCGGCATCCGCCACTGATTATGTGCACAGGTATGAAACACAACTTATTTATTTAGATTTAAATGATTTGTAGACATTTAATGCATTATAGCTGGGTAAATTATAAAACAAGCTGCAAGTAAGAATACGAAAACTTGGTGTTTCATGCGCATAGGTGCGGAAGATTCTGAGTAAAATCAAGCTTTATCATGATGTAGACCCAATTGTTAGGTACTAGGTTTAATCAATATCATTTTGTGCGTTCCTATCCTCTCCTAATTTATTTGATTACCGATTATATTGTGCGCGACTGCGAATGTTTCTGACAAAAATGTGTCTGCTTTAGATATGTATCTCTATCTATATGCTTAGAAAAACACACACAGCTAGTACCTTATTAAATAATCCTATTAAAAGCATAAAATATTGATCGCTGAGATTTCGTCCCTCAGGGTGGGTCGCACAGGGCGTGCGGCTCAAGTGGGCGCCGCCGTGATGTTCCTACTACCTAGCGAGGCACGGTACATCAGGCATTTGGAGGAGAAGAGGATCAGGTGAGATATGCCCTCCATCCGTAGTTATTTATATTATAAGCTTAGCAATGTATCCGTGATTCCCCTGGGGATCTGACTGTTCATGGGCAGTTTTGATCGCTTACAAGATGACAGCACCGACAAGCATGTTCGTTTGCTAACTATGCCATAAAAAAATCCACCGTGTATTGAAAGATGTTCTTATTTCAGAAGTATTTTTGCTAATTAATTAAGAAACATTTTAGTGTTGTATGTTGAAGGGCTCGTGGCTAAGTAACAGCCTCACAGAGCGATCGATCCAGGTTAAACTGCGCTTACCGCGGTCGGTCTGTGGACTCTCCGTATCTTGGAGTACGTTAAACCGTGGGTCCCGTTTGTTGAATTAAGATCTATGACAGTAGTTACGGGTAGTCAGAAGCCTGAAAGTCTAACAATCAAAAGTTACAATATTAAATGGAAAAAGAATACGGTCGCGAACAGGATTCGAACCTGCGCCTCCCGGATAGATACTCCAGGCGCTCTGACCAACTAAGCCATCTCGACCTCTGCTCACCACCGCGAATTCTTCTTCCATATTTTAACACGTCTTATGGCGACGTCATTGCAATCAATTCAGTACTTACAAGTGACCGAACCGACACGACTAACTTTGCAGTTAATACAATGTCGTAAAGAATGTCTAACAATCAACCCAGCCTGACCAACCCTTTATCTCAACTAATTATTTTTTTGACCTCTGACTACCCCTTCGGGGAATACAGGCGTGATGGTAAGTATGTTTATGTTAGTTTTTTTACTCGTCCCTTAACCTTGTACATAAGAACTCATATTTCTTGGCGTTTGAAGTCACACTGGTTGGTACAGTAGGCTGCACGTATGTGGTAACACTGTCCTTGAGCTGGCCTATCGTAGTAGGGAGTTTCAATAGTATGCGAGGCTAGCTTATACTGGTTTTGTTACCACTGACTTGCGGCATAGTGTACTTATAGTGTGACCACTAAAAGGTTTAATGAAAGTTAGACGAAAAAATACGTGTCACCCTCACCGCTAATTAAATTTTTACGAATATTTTCATAAAGTTAATTGAGTATTTTCTGTAAAGAAGTTAATCCAATAAATAAATGTCTTCAAACCCATGGGATGATACCCGTATCTTGTAATTCAGCCTGGGATAGGGAAATTAATTTTCCCCATCCCAGGCTAAATTTAACAACATCAGAGAGAACCTTGCAACGTCGAGCTGTTCTTATATCTCTATCTTCTATACTTGCGGCAATGAATTTATATATATATAGATTAAACATGAAAATGTAATCGTAGATTGCGTCAAGGAGATGAATCACGCGCACTGGAGGCTTTACGAACGGTAGTACCAGCGGCCGCGACTCCGCAGCGCGCTGCTGTCGCAGTACAAGCGCGGCTGGAACACACAGCGCATACCAATAGAGACTGGCTACTGAGAGCTAGTAGAGGTTAGTATTATTCATTGAAGAAAATTTTAATTAGTTGGAATGATCACGATAGTCAGAAGGGTCGGATTGGCAACTTCAGTCAAGCACCGGTCGGAGTACACTGGGGTTTTCAACAAATTTTCAACTACTTTGTTGGTTTAGCGAGAGACTGCTGATCATGAGGTCTCAGGTTCAAATACCAGTTCGGGCAGTCTTATTAGGTTTTTCTGTTAAATTCTCAGTAGCAGCCCGGAGTTTGAAATTGTGCCCGGTAGATGGCAATAGGCTCAACATCTATTTTATGGGTCTTAATAACAGGATTGGTAAAATGTGGGTTTTGCAACTGTGTACACTTCTGCCTACCCGTTCGGGGAATACAAGCGTGATGTTATGTTATGATTTTCATTATAAATTTTTCAATTTCGGAATATATTATTAATAAATTATTCGCAGGCAATTTGTATGATTCCGCCGTTTACATACGGCGTCGTCAGTTTAAAAAAGCTCGCAGTTATGTAATATGCCGGAAGCGGGCTCCTATTTCCGTGTCTGTAAGGTCACAAAAAACCTAAAAACGAAGGGGAGGAGGAGGAGGAGTTTCTCAATTCGAAATATTTATTTAATTTCTTGAATTATTTTTGCTCGTTATATTCCATCACAATTTATCTCATGTCTAGCATATACATCATGGGTGCGTTTTTACGCGGGCTACCCTCGCGACGTCCGCGAGTACCTGGACTCCAAACAACTTCACTTAGGGCACGCGGCGAAGGCGTTCGCTCTACGCGACGCGCCCGCCACGCTCGCCCGGCGCGTGAAGTCTAACCCTAACAATAAGAAGGACAAACCGGCCAACAGGCTCACTATACATGAAGATGACGAGAAGAAGCGGCCAGGGTGAGTGGTTTTATTTGTGTTCCTTTCCGGAATTTGGGGTTTGGTTATTGTTAATACTATACTATGTAATATAATAAAGCTGAAGAGTTTGTTTGTATGCGCTAATCACAGGAACCAGATGGATTTAAAAAAAAAAAAATGCATTTAAGCCGGTTGATAGTCCAATTGTTGAGGAAGGCTATTTAACAATACGCTACGAACCTCAGGAACCGAGAAAAAAGAAAAAAAAAGCGAATGAAACCGCGGGGCACAGCTAGTTGTATATACAAGGAGTACTTAAGATAATAATCATTTTTTGGACGAAAGAAAGGTTTTTATAAGTTTCGGATTTTTTAATTTTATTCAGTGATAGGTTCTCGGTTTCTAAAATATCCTGAAATAAGGTTTTCTTTTTCACACTAAAGACAAGGCTCTGACAGTAGTTGAAATTTAATTGAGTTGATTTTACTGGTGTCAGGATTACTTGAGTAGTTTCAATCTCAATCCAATTCCGATGCCAGTGTAACGCTTAAAAACAATGCATCATGTCCCTAAATCAATTTTCACTCATGCTTGCATGGTTGAATCCTGTTTCTATAATTAGTTTTAAACCACCATTTGGCATTCCAAATTACGAATTGACATAATTTCAAATTGAATCCGTTGAAATGCTGAATTAATAATTTATTCACTCTAAGGACAGTAATAATTATAATTAATTGAGACTAAAACTTAATTGATCTTGACAAAAGAGAACTATAATTTGGGGGCTTACTTGAAATATGTCAGTTCCTTTACTTTTAAAAGTTCAAAAAAAAAATGACTAAAAATTATTATAGTTTCGGGATAATATGAAGACATTTTAAAATTGAGGCAACTCAGCAACTGTAATGTAGGTAAATTTATTTTAAAATTACGCGCTGTTTTATGACGTCTATATTAGTTTCAAGAGTAACCCCACTGGTATCTTAGATTTAAATTTAATTAATATTTTCGGTACGGTTACATGTAAACGTCTATTCTTCACAGATTTCCAAAAGCAAAGGTCGGTGCGTTCGCTGCTCGAATGATAAAGAAACAGAGCTCCATGCATACGGCGAGCGAATTTGATAGCGGACTCGACCAATCACAACCCAAGAACAAGAAAAAGAAGAACAAATGACATTTAAATAACATAAGTCATGCGATTTAATATTAAAAAGGACCTTTGTAAATAAAAACCATTAACGACCCAGGTACTTATGTAGTTTCATTCGAACACCGTAATTGATCAACATTTTTGTTTTATTTATTCCGAAGAAGGTAACAAATGAAAGATGGAGCTCGTCCAAAATTCTAATCGCGAGTCGGCTAGAGTTAATGGAAGCGCGCCCGATGTGATGGCTACCGTTTTCATATTTCTGACTCACGAGTGACTCGAATGAAAAATGATTTTAAACCATTACCGTGCCCCGTCCGGCCTTTTGATATTTAAATTTTTTTCAAGCGGCCGTCATTATCGTAGAATGATTTGCGAATTTCGCCCCAGCTCGCGGTTTTTGTTTGTCTCTGAACGAGTTTTTTGCCGCTCTCATTTACCATGTTTTTATTGCTGCATAATGACAAATTAAAAGACTATTGTGAGGCTCTTTCATGCCGCATTCTCTCTTTTCAAGGTTGAAGAGCTTTTCTTATTGAAGCCGTCGGGTCGAATGACTCAATTGTTACAAATTTTATCATAAGGACGTATTCATTTTAGTGATGTCTGAGTAATAAAACATTTAGTTAAAATCAGTCAATAGACGCCGCTGGAATGTCTCCGCTTTATGTTTTGATCGTTAGTGTTTTGTTTCTAAACTTTATTTTCTGTTGGTAATAAGTTTTCCGTGTTTCTCACCATAAATTGCAATTGTCAATAGGGCCAGTCAGAGGTCGAAACGTATTCATAATTCACATTAGTTGTGATTCGCTTCGGATCGTAAGTAGGTACCGGTAAAATGCTCAGCAAAATAGTGATAGCTGCGTGTATAATTTTGAAACGAGTTTTCGCAATAAACTGTGTGTAATGTAACGTTTTGTGTCCGAAAGGCTGGTATAGTTGTGTGGCGTGGCTTCGCGCGTCATTAAACAGCACATTTGCATGTCGGCCGGCGCCAAAGCTCGTGAAAATGCCTTTTCATTAGCATCAGCTCTACTGAAAAATTGTTCTGGCAGCAATTGGTTGCTATGTGAATCGGTAATGCCAAATGAACTAGTTATACAAATTGTTGCCTAATTTGTATTAGTCTGTTGTTTGAGTACCTATTCTAATAAAGTGGTAATTAAACTTGTACGAATATGTTTGGACCGCTTAGGCAGAAGTTCGGTGCAGGTGGAAGTTATGATGGTGAATGCCATTAAATTTTATTTTTAATATTATAGGTAGGTATTTTATACAGAAGGCAACAGCAGGTATTGTACATGTAGCTTAATAAATATGTTATTGACTACACCAAGTACAATGTACAAATGTAGCCGTGATGGCCTAGTGGTATGACCGTTGGACTGACAAGTCAAAGGTCGCAAGTTCGAATCCAAGGCACGCAACACTGACTTTTCGAAGTCATGTGCGTATTAAAAATTTATTATCTCTTGCTTATAACGGTGAAGGAGAATATCGTGAGGAAACCAGCATACCTGAGAGATATTCTCGATGGTGTGTAAAGCCATGTCAGAGCCCTACGGGTGGTTTAAACTCTGACACTGGGTTGTTCATCAACCACACAAGAAGAAGACTAGTACAATACGTATCGTAAAACCGAAATGGTGATGCAAAGCTATTCTGTTTTACACCCAATACTTACCTACTTATTTGTAAATTTGTTTAAGCGATAAAAGCGCAAATGTTTCTGTTATTATATCTACATATTTTGCGTTTAATCTTAATGATGTTCATTTATAGCCTCATCAAATTGAAATATGTAACAGATCCGAATATGATTCAATAATTCGCTAGTGTCGAATGCGTACAAGTGATTGATGTGCGGGGAAATGTATCAGATTAAATAAATTTATGCCGACATAGTGGCTGCTTTCACGACGAAGAATTCTATTGAAAGAGTCGGCGAGTCAATTCGGTAGTACAATGGGCCGAGCTTGGTGGCCCGAACGCTTGGCTGATGGAGACTTGTTTGGTATGTTGCCTGCACACCGTGGAACTCTTAGAGGTTTGTATAAAACTACTGTAACCAATTACAATTTAATTCTAACGAGTAGACAATTTACTTGCAAATTAGTTGCAAGTAAATTGTCTACTCGTTAGATGACCTATGACTTTAAAAGAAGAGGAAATTTAGTTGCACATTATCGGTAATAAAAACTTCTAAAAAGAAGTATTATGTAGGTAAGTTTAGTAACAGATGAGACGATAGTCATATTGAATCTGTATGCCAATGATTTTAATAAAAGTAAATAATTTAGTAATTAACGCAGTATCAAGTCTACGCATCAGCACGTAGCAGTTAGTCTATGTCGCGGGCGGGAGAGTCAAACGCGCCGCGTCACGACCCACCGAATTATGGCCACAAAGCGCCGTTGATACCGAATATTCCATATAAATATTGAGCTAATCGCCCTTTCAATGAAGCGGCCCGCTTTTTTATTAATAATTGATCGCGGAGCGGCGAGTCATGCGCCTGTATTGTGTAGACGAACATATTTTTTGCTGTAACTCATTAATGATCGTCGCTCTAACACATGACGCGGGGCGTACTCCCGTCAGATCGCGCAACTAATTTTCGATGAGTCCAGGATACACGTCAATGCGTAACTAATCATTGTTTGTGTAATCGATGGCCGATTAATATTTTAGTAGTAGAGTTGATAGTTATTGAAGTTTTGAAAGTTGTTTCTTGATAACTACTCATAAATTTGAGCTCTATTTAGACCTTATTCTATTAATCTACCTTTATTTTTTTGGGACAATATGTATCTAAGAAAAAGTAAAACGTTGAAAGATGCGAGCGGGTTTGATCCCGCGACACTCGTCGTAACGTGGTGGTGGAAATGCTCGCACCAACTGAGCTATCGTATCGCTGCTAATATTTAATTTCAAGTTCCTTTTTATTATTGTATAGTATAACATATCCTAGGAATATTATTCTCTACTGTAGGATTAAATGGAAATCCGAAATATTAGAGCCTGACATATGGAGAAACGAAAAAGAAATATGGAGTTATTAGTATTACCCACCTTCTGTGGGTTTATTGTTTTAACCCATTGTATCGTCATTTTAACTCCGATGTGTTTTTAACAAACTTGTGTAGTATACATATTGCCTAATCGGCTTGTGAACTTAGAGAATTAGTATAATCTCATTACGAGTTGTTTCTACAATGTTTACGAGTGTGTCGTCACTTTCGTTAGTTATAATATGTGCTTAGTTCCGTTTATTCCACTTATTTAATTAAACATTCTCACACGTTTCATAAATACAATAACTTTTAATTTTTAAGTATTATGAGTGCACCGCTTACAGGCGGTTAGGTTAACAGTAACAGCGGCGTGGGAACTCGGCTAAAAGCTTACAGTCACCACACTGTAGAGATAATTCAGGACATAATAAATATGAACTGTTTAGCATTATTTTATTAACTAATTAGTTCTAGAAGATTACTAGAACTAATTAGGTAGTAAAATCTGCCTAGCCTTTTCCAACTGGGGTCGGCTTCCAGTCAAACTGGATGCAGCTTAATACCAGTATTTTACATGGAGCGACTGCCTATCTGATCTTCACAACCCAGTTATTGTATAACACGATATCTCATGGTATGACTGGTTGTCAGACTTTCAGCCCTCTGACTACCCTTAACGGCTGTCATAGATCTTACTACATATATAGATATTTGACAAACCGTTACCGACGGTTTAATGTGCTCTCCGAGACACGGAGGGTTATTGGAATGAATTGATGATCACCCATCCGCAGACTGACCGCGGAAAGCGCAGCTTAACCTCGATCGATCGATCTGTGGGGCTGTTACTTAATCACGAACCCCTCCGTGGAGTGGTGAGAAGTTTCGATGAGGTTTACACATAGAGATATTATTATTAGTTCTTGTAATATTTTATAGGGTAAACCGCTTAGTGGTTCATGAAACTGGGAATGAAAGCTTTACTAATTTTACTTAGCAAATCATAGGACTTCAATAAAAATATAATCAGCTATGCGTGCATTGCTTATAGGAGCCAAGTAGTGTTAAATAAGTATTTTTAAAATTGACAGTAACCGATGCAATCATACTATCCTAATAATAATATAAATGCGAAAGTTTGTGAGGATGGATGGATGGATGTTTGTTACTCTAGCTTTCACGCAATAACTACTGATTGGATTTGGATGAAATTTGGTACACAGATAATTTATAACCTGTATTGGATACTGTACATTTTTATCCAAGCTTGACCCAATACTGAAGTCCTCGCAAACGGAGTCGCGGGCAGAAGCTAGTATTATATAATCGGACAGCGATCGTGATTGTAAGATATCAAGTTCAGATCCAGCGAACACAATTTCATGTGTTTAATCTTTAGAACTAATTAGATAATATTATTCAATATACCTAATTGGAAATAAAAATCCAATAAGTAATATAGGAGTGTATGTCTGTTTGCAACGACTAGCTGGTCTCCGCTACGATCAGATAAGTATACACTTTTAGTTAGGTACTGAATCATATACCTGTATATTTTTAATACTTAAAACCAAGTGTGGCCTTTACGCCGATTATAGACTAAAGAGAATTGGACAGTCCATTTGATTTTTCACCACAACAAGACTTAAGTGCAGTAGGTAGGTACCCAAGTCTCCCTGATTTATTTTCTGAGAACTTGCATGGAACAAAAACCTATAAATTTTCTCGTTTTTCCATGTCGTATAACAGTGTGCAATTATTTATGGCATATCATAAGTATTTGCATGTTACATTACTATACACCGGTCCGATAATGATAAATAGGACAACACGTAGGCTCATTGCAAACGTAGGTACGCTTTTAATCAATCGATTACCGATTGTCAGTTAACTGGCAGGTGGCTGGGCAGTACCTATACGCATGAGATCTTTTTAAATGGCAACTGTTTCCTTTACGGCCAGGTTCATGTGTTGGCACTACCTACATACATTTGTTTTGTTTAACATGATATTATTACGTGAAGTAAAAACGTTGTACCTACTTTTTACGGAAATTACGTCGACGGAGGAATACGACACAGTCAAAGTTTATATGGTGAAGGAGTAACACACACACACACACACACACACACAAACACACACACACACACACACACACACACACACACACACACACACAAACACACACATAGGTCTCGGCAATTTAACCTCGCATAATAACGTACAAATTTAAATGGATCAGTCCATTGAGCGCCATGAACTATCAAGATAGGGACAGTATGCTGCACGTACGTTGTAACACTTTGACCTTTAGGCCTTGCTGGCCTATCGTAGTAGGGAGTTTCAATAGTATGCGAAGCTAGCTTATACTGGTTTTATTAGCACCCTACTGTACCTACGTGGCAGATTTTCATGAGTAGTAAGAGTCGACGATTATCAATGAAGCCATTTGATGCGCTTTTGTTCTGAATTAATGCAACTGCGATCCCAGATCCCCGGTACTGGTAAGGTAGTGGAGGTAAGTCTGGTTTTAGTCGATGAGTAAAGTCGGGCACATCGTCTATGATAGAATTCTACACGTGACAAATTAAAGGAACATATTCTCGTTCTCGCAGCGACAATAATAATACATTAGATATTTATTGTTAGTGTGTCACTGACATTAGGTACACTTTGGCTTAACTATTAATCGTTTGCGTTTATATATATAGGTAGTTCTTTAGCATAATAATCTCATTTTCACGTCATACCTAAGTAGCTAATGCAATTATGTATGGTCAACAACATAAGTAAATAAAAATTTCATAATTTACAAATTGATTAATTACAAGAGCCCTCGATTATTAAAATGTTATGACAGTGCCATTAGTTTAATAATTAAATTAGGTAAAATTAAATAACACGCCTGCCTTTTTTAATCTTACTAGCCTGTGTTACCCGGGATAATGGAAGGATTCTAACGACACCCCAGACATCGAAATCGGTTTACGCATTTTGAAGTTATAGCGGAATAAAGAAACTCACAAACATACAAACATACTTACATATATACATGAACCCTAAGAACATAACACTCCTTTTATGGGCAGACGTGTAAAAATGTCTGCTCTATTATAATTGGTCGAAAAAAGCGTGTATAGGGAAAGGTTTCACTTAAAAACTACATTTTTTTTTTGTTTTAGGTTACATAAATACTGCTGACTATACGTACCGATTATAATGTTGGTCAGTCCGATTACTCGTCAGTACCTACAGCCGATCATTTGCGATTGCGCCCACTTACAAAGTAGAAGTGTTTGAATTGCTAATTATAAAACACATTGGATATTCAAATGGATGCGTAATGTGCGTATGAAGGAAAACTATAAGCGTTTTATGATATCCCGTGGTAATGTTGCGTCGTCTTACTTCCTTCGATTGACGGACATGGCTCGATATAAATCGTTGGATTTTGACGGCGTATAGTTGATATTTATTACCTATAATTGTTGATTTCTTGTTTGCAATTATTGATGTTGGCTTGTTGAAAGTCAATACAACGTAAACGTGTGTTTTATAGTGCCGCTGTTGCAAGTAGGGATGTCACATTCCAACATGGAAAAACCTGGTATCTACTTAGGTAACTCATTCACTCAGATATTTTGGTCACACACTGTGTTAAGTTTTGGGACACTGTGTTAAGTTATGAATGTGAAATAATATAGGGCTCATATTTCCACTGATTAGGTAATGAAATTGATTGTAGGTACCTCAATACTTAGAAGCGATATGATCTTGTCCACAAACTAAACAAATTTAGTCCGTATCATCTTATATCGAAAGGTAACGCTGTTAATGACTGTAAGAGCATATAAAATATTTAAATTAAAAGTCTAACTGTAACTGAAAGTCCTCAATAAAGATTATAATAATCTTGCTCAATTTTTCTACTCTTCCGACGCTACATGTCCAAATCAATTATTATTATAATAATTTTTCTACCATTGTCTTACCTACTACATACTGGTTTCTTTATTGAATCTACAAAATTAAAAATTGTATTACCATTAAGTTTTTTTTCAAAAACTCATGGTCACCACGGCAGGGCACAGTGTCATTGTTCGCGAGATGTTGCCATCTGATTATCGTTATTGTTTCAAACCGGGAAACAGCTAACATTCACTCCATTTAATATAATTGAGCGAATGAGAAACGTTATCAATTATAATTGTTACGACGCATACTTTTAGTAGAAACCCATTTATAAGCGTTTTCCATGGAAAGCCTTATAGCGCCGCGCCGCCGCTGCAAAAACTTCTGGTTAAGAAATTGTTGAATAATAGTATATGCGTTTTAGAACAAAGCCCGAGATTTATTTGCACGGAGTTCTGATTATTATTATTTATTATGTAGCTTTTACCAACTTTACTATAATTTACGAGTTCATCCAGGGAGCATCATAAGTAATGTCTCGAAATTTTAATAATTTTGTAATAAAATTGTATGATATTTACATAGGTAATTAAAAACAGCGGATGAATAGCAAACAGTTTGTGCAAAATAGTTTTTAATGTACGTTTAAACAATGAATAATAAAATACCAATTGCATCGCAAAGCAATATCGGTATCTATAGATGCGTAGTAGCTAATGATGTGGAAACAGAGGCAGACAGGCACGAAAGGAAAAAATAACTGGCTAGTACAGTCACTTTGTATAACACTGAATAATAGCAAGAAACAACCGTTTTACTAGAAATAATCACAGTATAGGTGGCAAAAACAAGCTATAAAGCGGACCCCACTTGTTACTATTCATGAGCAAATTAACGGCTCTGCTCTCACACAAACGTACGAACACTAAACACATTACCTAGAGAGGGGAAACGTGTCGTAAAAAGTGATAATATTGTGATTGCTATTAATGTTAAATCGCATTATGTTACTCATGGGACGCAGGAGTTGGAGGACTTCGTAGACCTGGAATATTGGTAGGTACGTTTAAATTGTACTAGATGCTTGTTAACAACTAACACATCAATGATAACCTAGTTGTAGGTATGACTGTTATACTCTGGCAAGTCAAAGTTCACACTACTGACTTTTCGCAGTCGTGGTACCTAGGTAATATAATTGAATCACTTGCTCAAAACGGTGAAGGAAAATATCGTGGAGCCACCAGCACACCTAATGATGATGATATGAGTGTAAAGTCGTGTCAGAGGCTTACGGATACTTACTAGCTTTTATACTATCGCGTTGCATGATAGTCTCCTTGTGATCACAGTCAATGCTACCTCGTCGAAACGTCAAGCGATTCAAAGGTATTTATTGCGAGTTAATTCTTATTGGCTTATGGGTAGTTTAAACTCTGACACTTCAAGAAGAACAAACAGATAAAGTACTGTTTTTGCTAGGTAGTTACCTATATTTGCCACTTTTCGCTCGTATCTCATCTCATCAAAATAATTGATTTAGATATATTTTTTCTTTTCATTGTACTTACTTACGTAGTCTGCCCTTACAAACTTGATACTAAAATTTAACCTAAATATTATACTTTAAGATGTAGATACTAGAATCCTATAAAGTGTTGCAGAAGCCAAAAGGGCCTTTTATGAAACGATTTCACTTGGGTGTAACTTGAGACCACTGTATCAGTTGAACGGAGCCTGCGGTCGCACGACGATACAAAACACTGCGAAATTGCGCGTGCGCATAACCCGTAACACACACATAGTTGCACGATGCACGACACGTATGCTGTCATTGTTGATGTGTGCGTATTAAATAGTATATGTAGCTTTTGTTGCCTGATAATTATCTACTTAGGGCCTTAGTCTTATTTTATTTATCTTAGGCTTTGAGAACAGCAAACTGCTGTTCTCAAAGCCTAAGACAAAAGCTGTTCACAAATTGTATAATTGGCTCTGTCCCTGTCACAAAAATGTCAATGGAAAGTAATGGCAACAGTTTTTATTAGTAACATTTTAGCTATAAGACATTTGAAACACGATCATAGAATGCTAGTTAAACTTTATTACAGAATAAATACTTATTCAAAATGGAATGGTTTGTCTGAATGAAACATGCAATAGTTTTTCAGCTTTTAAGGTGACTGCAGGAAAAATTACCTATTTAAATTATTATTTATCAAGAACCTACGTTGAGTATTAAATGAAACATTCTTTCCTATTAAAAACAATGAAGATCCTGATTCCCAAGCAATTTACAAATATATATATGCAGCACATTTAAATTTTTAAGTAGCATTATAGCTATTAAAATATTGTCATTATAACTGTCATGTGTCCACATACCTGATATTCACGGAGCACGGAGTAACGATGTGTGCGACGTGGTAGCCACACCGTGTATCACTTTACCAGTCACTGATACATTAACCAATAGTTTAACTTGATCATATCGATTTACTATTGCCTCTAATGTAGCTTCACTGTCTAGTTAAAAGGAATATGTGTTTCTAATGTATGTAATTATGATTTGAAAGGAATCTGCGATAAGTTGTAATGGTTACTTAGATTTGCATCAATAATTTATGAAGTGGGACTTATTCTATCTCTTTTTTACTCCTCGTGAGCTCTAAGTTGGCGTTTTTTTTCATGTGTTGAGAATCCACCTTTCGGCTCAGTAACGTACAGATCTGTACGTTGTAACAATAAAAATCGATTGTGTCTGCTAATGACTGAGGCAACAGCTTAGGACATAGTAATATCTTAGGTTTTCGCGATCACTACACATTATAATAAAACAACTTTTAACCGGATTAATCGCGTGTATTATTGGTTTTTGATTTTCCTGACGTCTCGAACGCTTTGCAGCGTTCCTGGTCACAGGAGGACTAAGGTGTCAGGCGTATACAATGGCGATAACAGTTTATTTAAAATTATTTCAGTCTACCGTACATTTAACTGATAAAATTCATAAAATTATTTTTGTCTCTGATACATACATAGGTACATATAGACATATTGCGACTATGAACGCTGCAAAGTGTTCGAAACGTCAGGAAAAACAAAAACCAATAATACACGCGATTAATCCGGTTAAAAGATGTTCCATTAACCCTTAATATGGCAGAGGTTTCAAATGGTAAATTTAAACTTGAAAATTATTTTATTGTATTCCTGGGTTATCAAGGAACACAATAAAAATACAAATATAAATATTATAAGTTTCTATTTGAACAATAAAATCTATAGTATAGTACAAACAATAGAGTTTTTTTAGTTAGTTTTTTTTTTAACCGAATGTTTATCCCAGTGAACAGAATCAAATTAAGGGTTAAGGACGCTGTGCCGGCTCCTACCGACTAAAAACCACACGGTCCTCTAATATACTTTACCCGGGTATAGGTTAGTCCCATTTTAACCTGGCCAGGCGCTATTTTATAGGACTTAATGAGGCGATAATTGATGGATCGATGGTAAAATTTTGGCTTGGAGACAATACTTTTTGTTCGCAAGATGCACCAAGAAAGGTACCTATGCTTTGTACTAGAGTCGATAAAGCGACAGCTATTCTAATGAGTAATTCACAATTGACAATATATCTACTTGTGAATCTTTCGTTTACCGGGTAAAGATCTACATGGCTAAATATGGAAAATATCCCGACGCAAGCGAAGTTACATCTTGACAAAACGCGCGTTTAGCAGGTCTAATCATTTTAGAAATAACTCAAACAAATGTGTTCAAAGTAGATGTAAACGATTATTCCTTTCTATACATGTCTGTTGTCGAACACAATCCACTTCCACTTTCGGTTAGACTCAATAATCTTGGCAGTTCTCATCAAATACAAGAAATTTTGAATTGTGAAGGGCACTTCGAGCCAAATGAAGACTGAATAACTAAGCAAATACGGTTAGGTTTGCTTTTCACTATAATCGACGAATGATCTAAAAGCTATTCACCGATAGTTCCAGAACTTGCAAATTTTTTACACAGAAATCGAACTGCTAACCACCGCTGTGCCGTTTCAACTACTCAGCACATGAGTGTATTAGCAGTTGATCAGTGTTTAGTCGAGATTACGTCCGTTTACCAAGTGAGCCGCGGCGACCGCAAGCAACCGAGCACTCACACACACGCACTTGTCACATATGTGCACATGAGAACGTGGTAGTACGGGTTACAGTTGCAGGCAAATTGTGAAATTAAACATATTATGTAAAGAACTGTATTAGAATTTATGTCTGCTTGATTTACTTTTAGAACTTAAGGTCTTAGATTCAATAAACAAACTAAGGAAAAACTAAGTTTCTGTTGTTTCAGTTCATGTCTCAGATTGGATGATTCTATTAAACTGAAAAATAGGATTTTATTTCTTTAAACTCAAAAAAATATCTTCCGAACATGGAGTCGCTTTCAGTCTGGGACATTGACAAGGTAATAGTTTTATCTTATGATGATAAAACTGAAAGGTCGTTGTTACCTACCTACGGAAGGATAATATTATATAGATACTTTAGTGCACTTACGAGGTAACAAAAATTAAGTAAGCAAGTCGAATAAAAAAGCCTTTAATTCGCTGTTCGTTCAACTCCGAACGAATGAATGATTAGTCTCGTATAAATAAACAAAGTGTGGTCAACACCCGGTCCGCATAGATGTTTATCATGGTTAATAGGGTATGTGAACATGATATGCAGCCAGTATCAGTGTATTAGCCACTGGGCTCTCAACTCATTGGGTTGACGTGACCGCTACTACGTCTTGACGCGACAGGAAGGTACGTTGTGGTTGCGACCACTTGCGTTCAAATTTAAAAGATTCTGTTTTTAATTGAGCGTTGATCTATATTATATGACTTTGAAATAAGTAATTGATTTGAACTTTTTGCGGCTTCTGTGGAATGACGTTGGAACGACGAAGTATTCATGAGAAGTACCTACTTCTGTATTCATGGAACTTCAATTGTTGTAATCGATCAGTTGAAGCAGTTAGGTACTTACTGATGACATCCGGTGAGCCATGAACAATAAATCTCTAACACTACTTGTTTTACTGGACTTGCCGCGGTCGGCCTGTGGATGGGTGACAATCATTTCATACTGAGACCACTCCATGCCTCGGAGAGCATGTTAAACCGTTGGTCCCCGTTGTCAAATTAAGATCTTTAACAGCCGTTACAGGTAGTCAGAAGCCTGAAAGTCTGATATCCAGTCATACCACGAGATATCGTGTTAACAATATTAAAATATGGATGAACAATTTGCGGTGGTGAGCAGATGTCGAGATGAATCCCGCCTCCCGGATAAATACTCCAGGCGCTCTGACCAGAGAGCGCCTGGAGTATTTATCCGGGAGGCGCAGGTTCGAATCCTGCTCACGACCGTATTCTTTTTCCATTTAATATAATAGCTTCAGGCGATTTTAATTTAAAATACGCATATGATTACGAAAAGCTCAGAGTAAGATTATATAAATTTAGTTTCAAAATTAAATTCTTAAAACTTCAAGGTAATTTCCAAATATAAAGAAACAGAAAACATAAGAAAACTGAACACTCGCTTACGTTTAATAACAGCTAAGATCTTCATCGAACAGGCGTGATTCGATGTAGCAGTCCATTAACATTGTATTAATGAGTGCAATGGAAGATTTATTCAAATGACTACAGTAATCGGATACAAAGAGTGCATTGATATCGTCACATATACCCATGGGGCATGACGTATGTTTCTCGCGCCACTGCGCCTCGACGAGTTTAAACGAACGAAAAATCTGACATTCTGTAATGAACACCTTCGAAGGACACTCGATACCAGGAACGCTAAAATATAATTATGTACTGATATCGATAGTCGATGATCATATTGTAAGATACTTTATTACTTATGAAGAGTTTTGTTTCCTGTAAAGGGACTGAATAGATGGCAATAACGTCACCAAAAGACTTATAAAAAATGTTGAAGAAGAATTCGGTGTAGTGAGCATTGGCCGAGATGGCTTAGCGGTCAGAGTGGAGTATTTATCCGGGAGGTGCAGGTTGGAATCCTGCTCACGAGCATATTTTTCTTTCTACAAAAAACTCTACACTCCCTGATTTATTAGAGGACCATCATCCTGATATGGATTTTTGTATTTGGGTATTAACAATTTACCATTAAAATCGATTCTCAAGTGTCTTATAATCGCCATCACGTAGAGATCGAGCGTGGCAAGCACGCTGTACTGAATAAGCCGAAGCTGAGGCTGCCCTCCCCGTGCTCAATACTGAGAAACACTAGCCGGTATTATAAAATATTAAAATTGACTTGCGTTTATTTCACTCATTAACCGAAGAGTGTAGCGTTCTAGAACTTATCCGCGTCAATCCATTCTGTGAAAATTAAGTTATAAATCAACGCAATCAACACATTCCACTAATAATACAAATACCTATCTATGATTGGCGACTATTTTCTCACATACACATCGGTTCTCGAAGGATTGGCATTTGTGTGCACGAGCGGGTAACTCGATCAGCTGAGATCGGCGCGGGCGCAACGGACCGAACGACACCGTCTTCCTATTCCTACTTCTCACTTTACTACCAGTAAACGGAGTTTGACCAAAACATAATCTGTTATTTAACACTTTGTTGCGTAACACTATTTAGTTCAAATAATATTGGAAAATAAAGAAAATCATGTTTAATTATTTATTTGCAAATAAATTACGAGTATCTACTCATTATACGCTTAGGAGTTTAACCCCCAAATTAGGTGATGCCTGTATTTTGAGGGTCACAAAACAGTTTTCCTATAACTCACGGATCTAAACTTTAATAAAATACGAAACTTCAGCACATTGTCAACAAAAGATGACAAGCCATGCCATGTAGATGTCCGTGTAGACAAGTCTTCGTTTGCTAAGTGTTGGGAAAAGGGATGAAGGCTAGTCTCTCCCTGTGGTGTCTCTACCTATAGGTAAACATAATTTAGATAAAGAGATTAAATTAAATTAAGAGTGCCACTTATATGCCCCCCTCCCCTACTCTTCGAATGCCTACTGAGGTAGAATAGAGGCATGATAATAAAACCTAAAAAAAAAAAACACTTAAATAGAGAAGTAATAGACAATATTCTAATCTACGTTTACGTTGAAATAAAACATAAACATGTAGATTATAATTGTTTATGCATATTTCAACGAGTTTTACATCAAAATGGCCGTGTACTCAATGCTCGTCGGGCTAAAGTCAATAAAATGAACGCTTTCATTTACAAGATTTGTAAACATAAAAGGGTAAATTTACATTTTGATATTCGCAAGTGCTACAGGGACTAAAGTGGCGTTCTCTCCCTAAAATTTTAAAACATCCATTTGCATATGCTTTGAGTACATAAACGACACTTTCTGGAGCACTTTCAACTGTCGGCGCGGGGGAGGAGTCATGAGGAGGGGGTAGGGGGCACATTAACGTTTTAATCCGTACAAACTGACTGTTAATATGAACATTTTACTTTAGGAAGACCTAGATATGTCCGAAATAGTTCAATTTATTCAGTAAAACGACATGATTTTCGTTACCTTCATGAGATTTTATATTGACGAGGTATTTGAATAAATGATTTCCGTCAGAGGTTTTCAGGGCATTGGACCCGTTTTTCAACCTTTTAAAGCCTATCATACAATTCAGTAATTATGATCCAATATCTAACACACTTTATTTCTTCCAAATAGATCAGTTAAAAAACCACTCTATAACATTTCAGTTTCCACTACTTATAGTTAAAACTCTAAAAGTTTAATTGTACGTGTTTAAGCTTTCTGAAATCAGCACGAATGAGGAGTGCGGGGTGAACCGTGACGGAAGACCCGACGAGGCAAGAGGGGGGCGGGGTAATCAGCGTAATGCCAATCATGCAAATGCCGAGATCCAACTGAAAGCCTCAACCGGCTTGTTTCAGGAGTTAAAATGGAGATCCACTTAGCGGGCTACGCAGCTCACATACGCAATTGATGGCGTCGCCAAAGATTATTTTTGTAGACATGACAAACTAGTAAAATATTATATTTATCCGCTAAACAGTAGTCAGTTTACGATTTTATTATTAGATTGTTTAAGCAATTTTGTTTTACAAAATGATCATGTTGCTTCTTATGAATTATCATCTTCGACCTTACTATCTCGTCAACTTTATTAAATCTTCAATCTAAATGTTATTTTCACTAACAAGTATTTGTTTAAAATCCCAAAAATAGCGAAAACCACATATTAAAAAAAAAAACCTCAAGAATCTTAAGTTTATATCTTAGGAGAGTACGTACGTAGTAACTACGCGGTAAAAAAATAATTTGGGTTACATCTCTACACAAGAAGCATGTCTATCACGTTTAGTCTGTGAGAAACCCGCGAACGAAAACAACGTAGCCCGCTTCTAACGAATTTAAACGCCGACTTAAACTGAGCTGTATGCTTGCTAATTGAGGATTTGTAACACGAACTCGCCTGTTTTGCTTTGACGAAATTTACTAGATACTTATTCGACACTTCTTGGAAAAATGATTTTCCTTTTTCTCTAATTGAAAAGTGACTTTCTGGATATAAATAATAACACCTTTCTTATAAATTAGCACTTTCCAATAAGTGCTTGAAGAAGGTACCTACGTAAATAAATTAAATGATCACTTTTAATTTGGCGTAAATTGCGACGCATGAAATATGTTGATCTTATGTCATGCGTACTGTGATATCCAGGACTATGTAAAAAAGTATAAATATATAGTTAAATTAAAAAGTATCAAGACGAAAGGAAAATATCCAAAAAGTGAGGAAACCAAGTTGCCAACAAAAATAAAAACATTGCGCCTCTTTAATATTAACACAATCGTCATCGTGTAAAGCATCTACAAACAGTTGCTAAAATATCAATTCACTTTCATTTACACTTTAATCAGGGTGCTTCGTTTTATTCTCAAATATTTTCCATTAAAGGGTGCTAAAAGCAACATGGCCGCCTTTTCGCGCGTTTCCCGTTTACATTTCGTATTCAGAACGTGGAATCAGAGAAGAGCAGGCGTGGGTTTAATGTTGTCACTTTTAAATATTAAAATTAGATTATTTTATCGTGACAGAAGTGTCGCAAATTGATTCTAACGACTTTATCATCGGATCTATGCGGCGATGTCTGGATCTAATGGTCTTGATACGTTAATCATTACGAGTAATGAGTTGCATTTTATAAGAATTTTTTACATTGGATGAAAAGATTATTATTAGATATTCACGGTTGAAAGGAGCTCTAAAAGATTGCAATACATTTATAGATTAAATGACAGAGCTTGAGGCTATGAATTTAAGAGAAGTAAAAAATACCTATTAGGCAAATTGCGATTAAAGTACTTACTAAGCTTATATAAAGATTAATTTAATTAAACCGGAGAGCTATGACGTTTTGGCATATAATGCATATTTAAATATTTATATAGGATATTTCATGAAAACTTTAAGGGCAACGGCTTAATATTAAATGTAGGTAAACAAACACAAGAAAGATCTAAATATATTTCCATTAGTTCATTCCACTCCTATTAATAGCAATAGCAAATTGTGTTACATAGATATTCACACGAAGAACGTATTGCAACAGCTTGTAAAAGCAGTGAAAAGCTACGAATTATATAAATTAACATATCAAACGCGCCTTCGTTATTCGCTACACCACCCTACCCTACGGCAACCACGAAACCTTGATACTTGAAAGAATAGTGTAAATTTTTATAATAATTAGATTCTGTTTTAAACTTTACCACCCTTTGGTTTCCGCTTTCATTTATACTATGTAGGCGTCAAAAATAGTAAAAAATAGTTTATTTTATTGGTCTTTCTAATTGTAGTTAAGTATACAGTTCAATAAATGTTTTTAAATATATATACCTAAGTTTAATGCTGTTCTTTTACCTGTCATTAAAAGTCGTTACTGTTAGACAAAAATCTGTGTATATTAAGATCTTGAGATAGCTTCTTATAAAATGTGTAAATGAATGGTTCACAGCAATCATACTGCATTTTACAAACAATTTAGACTTAAACTGTGCGAAAAGCTATAAACTTTTGTATACGTTATATCCGGTGACATAGAAAATCTTATAATTAAGACTGCTTACATGTACTTCAACATTTAAAAACAAGCTTTATCTAATAATACCTATGTTATCATGAGGATGTTATAATATACCTGGTTGACTAATACTTAATAACTTTATATAAACATTTTTAAATTAATTATTAAAACTAATCTATTATTACTAATCTGGGACATCTAGGATGATAAGTATTACTGAGTAAATAAAAATACTAAGTGTAAGTAAGTATAATTCGTTCACGTAAAGAATGCGATGTTAAATGACGTCATTTGCTCTGACCTCTCTTTCATTTCGATAGTGATTGAGCAAGAGATGAATAGAAAGGACGCCATTTTCAGTCCCACTCTTTATCCACACGAGTTCTGAATACACGACGGGTCAAAAAAAAAGCGAGTGTTATGTTTTTAAGGCTCATGTATGTACGTTTGTTAGTTTCTTTATTCCACCATAACTTCATAAAGCCTCAACCGATTTAGATGTTTGAGGTATCGTTAGAATCCTTACATTATCTCGGGTAATATAAGTTAGTCAGTTTTACAAAAATATATATGTAGTGGCCATGGTATACAAAAAAGTGTGAAATAAAAACAAATTTACCCATGGCAAGTGTTTTTTTTTTTAATTATTTAACATAGGCTGTCATGAACTGAGTCTGTAGGTATGTCTCTCAAACAATTTCGGATGTTGACAAACGATATGAGTAAAATATCACAAATAAACCATAATTTTGTAATTACCAAGAAGGTTCAAGCTACCCAGTAGCAACGAGGTTGCATTCGCAGAAATAAATGACATTTTAAATTGGAACGAGTGTAAGTGCAACCCTCGACGCTCAGTGCCAACTAGCGCCTGAATTATTTACATCTACGTGCTGTAAGTGCGAAGAAAGATCGGCTAGATCCGTAGGTAGCCGTAGGTAGGTTAAACGAGTAGTAACCAATTATGTCATTATAACGAATCCTTATCGGTACTAAACACTACTTAACACTAGTAAACGAAGGACGGGTTATTGTTTTTACACGACTGCCCAAAAGAAGGAGTGTTATGTTTTTAGGGTTCACGTATGTATGTATGTATGTCTGTGACTTTTTTAATTCTACCGTAACTTCTAAACGCCTGAACCAATTTAGATTTATGGGGTGTCGATAGAATCCTTCCATTATCCCGGGTAAAATAGGCTAATAAGATAAAATAAAAAAAAATATACAGTGGCTGTGATAAATAAACAAGGGTAATATAAAAAACAACACACATGGCATGCGTACTTTTTATTAATTTCATTTTGTAGACAATATATTTTCTTTCTTTTTGACAACGTATTTCATTTATCAGCGGTCGAAAAGATTTTTATGAAAGAAGATTTTTAGTCTAATTTGAACGTGTATTGTTTGTTCAAATAAAGATATTTCAGATAAAATAAGAATCTTGTAAGACATTAAATTCTTTAAAGACCCAAAAGTCATTGTACAGTTGATTATCATGTACCTTTCGATCAATAATGACAAATCTTTCTAATAACACTGTTAGCAAAATTATTAGTTTATATAGGCAAGTTAAAAGTTTTACATGTTTGTAGAATATCCATAAATAGAGGTGATAATACATACATAAATAAACGCGAAATAAACCTTCATTTACACATTTAACGCAAGCCTTTTTTATGAGAGTAGGCAAAAACTACAGAAGCAACGTAAATAATTTAAGGTTCATAAAAATATGTAAATAGATAATTATTTTATTTTAGGTAAATATTGTATGTATATAAGGCAGACTATCGGCAAGTGAACTTACATAATATGAAATATGGATGTGCCGAGAGTTCGACCCCGAGGGTGTGTCCCGTACCTACCTCGAGGCTTACGTTAAACGTTGCTAAACGTTTGGGCGGCCCGCCCTACGCACTTCGATACGACAGAGTCACTTTCAACACCCTTCACAATCAAAATCAACCCTATTACCCCATAAGCTAAGGTTTGTTTTTGTTATACAGTTATAAATATGGAACCTTGACAAAGTAAAAATGCTTAATGTCTCTGCGTATAGTTTAAACGGTTAACTTCTACCTATTATTAGGTAGGGCGTTCCTGTTTTCCCTTTTATGTGCTGTGATTGAAGTTTATGTACTTACTCATAAGTAAACGACAAGGGAAACAAAGTCTTGGGGTTTGTGATTGCTGCGTGTTAATAAGAACAGAGTTTTTTTTTCCAGTTGGAATGGCGGAATTAGGACGCGGATCTAATGAAGCCGGCTACTTAGATTTGTCAATGACTAGGTTAAGATGATTAGTCAGATCGTTTACTTTTGAACTTCAGATAAGAAGTGATTGCCGATATTAATTTATGTGGGGAAAAAATAGAGCTGCGTGTAGAATTTTATTCTTCGGTTCCCAGGTTCAAATCCTGCTCACGACCGTATTTTTCTTTACGTTGGCTATGATATATAACTGTTGTTGGGAAGTACCTACCCTATAGTTTTGACTACATAGCTGATTAAGCTTCTTTCTCTTTTTATATTCTCATGCCTAGTCAAAACCCCTATAAAATACTAGAAATATTAGTAGTATATAAGGTGCATAATAATAACCCAGTCTCATTTCAGAAGCGTCGCCACTTTAAACGTCGCCTTTTAACCCGGAACTTCATTAATTTCAAGTCAATCTAAAGTTATGGGATCACATGCCGTATTGCCTTACAAATGTCCTATATATAGTCGGAGAAAACTTGACCCTTGTTATAGAGGATGTCCTAGTTCAAGGGTCGAGACCACACTGATGTAATAATGTTTATATTGAAGGTATTTGGACGATTGTTTTTTTGTTTTTACGGGCCCAAATTATTGTAGTTTATTACCTCAGTGTTTAATGTGCGTATAGTTTACGAGAATTCTCAAGGCAACCTTACTGCCCTATTACAATGAATGATACCTTTATAACAAAACCAGTAACGAACTTTTTTACTTTAGGCATATCCTAGAGTAGGTAACTGTCCATTTACAATAAAATTTGTATATATTAGAAGCGCACACAAAGGTGTATCTATGAGATTTGGCATAAGTAGTTCAAGTTTATATAGAGTGCAGAAAGCTAAAATGTATGTAGGTACTTAGGTACAATAAGTACGGTCCGATTTCGAGCATTGGGCAACCACTAGTCTTATAATTAGATAGAAACAAGAAATGAAGGATGCTTCATATAGTTCTTCTTATCGATCGCAAAGCTTATTGAGTGGCCAGCAGTCCAGCGCCGGCTAAATGTCCCCCCCTTCCCTCCTCTCCCGCGATTAATAGCCTCTCGGAAAAAGTACGTGCTCGATACAGGGACGGCTCTGGAAGCATTGAATTATTAGTTGGAAATTATTTTTGTAAGCTCAGAACAACGTCAGAAAGAACGTAATAAAATTCCATAGGTATAATATGAGTAATACAGATATAAAATTACATAAATAAAAGAAGTATACCATATAAAAAAAAAATAGACAAGAATACAAAAAAACTGTTCCAAGACTCATGACGCGCAGGCTTCCAGATCTATACTTAGTTACTTTAAGGTGTAACAAATTTATTTGCCTGACGGGGTAAATGTTACGTCAAATAAAATAACAGGGAATAATTCTTCTTAGCTTTTGGCCAAACTCCAGAATTCAACGAAAATGCCGAAAACTAAGGATGAATATTGGTAATCTACGAAAAAAAACTCAGACCTTTATTAGCTATTTAAAAAGTAGCTATGCGCAAACTTTTTATGCCATAAAAAATTCTGGAGAGGCCCACTGTTATCACCTAGGGCCTAGACCTAAAAACATACAAAAAAAAATATCGGTCATGCCGTTTCTTGAGCATCAGTTCGATAACAAACACTGTGACATGAGATTTTTATATATTAGATAAAGTCATCATAATTCTTAACCTGACTTTAA
This sequence comes from Xylocampa areola, assembly GCA_935421205.1. Taxonomy (NCBI): domain Eukaryota; kingdom Metazoa; phylum Arthropoda; class Insecta; order Lepidoptera; family Noctuidae; genus Xylocampa; species Xylocampa areola. The sequence goes on from OW285201.1 coordinate 16,138,285, forward strand.
ATGTGAAGTACTTGGTCTCTACCCAGAATAAGAGGTATCAGCCATGTTTTGTCTGAAATAAATTATTATTAGATAAATTTAATAGACATCAGAAATTAATGATGCGCTCTTGATTAGAAAGCTCTCTTACTGTAAGAGTCACAATAGGTATGACTTATATGTCATTCTTTTATTTATATCGGTCATCATAAAATTATCTTAGGGAAATGTATGACGTATTATTATAAGAATATAATAAGCAGACGATTATTCTTACAAGATTTATGAGAGTAAGTTAAAACAAAAGTACAGTTTAATAATAAATAAATAAAGTTTTTATTCCATCATTTTGCGACAACAAAACATACATATTAATATTCTGTTGTTTGAGTTTAATTCGCACTATCCTCCTTACTAGTATACACTGTCTCACGGTAGGATAGTCTTCCTCATTTCCCAAACAATCACATCACACACAAAAACTTACGTTACAGTACTTATCCAAGAGTAAATATCAAAAATTGTGAACATTAAAAATTATGGTGTAACATGAACCTAGATAAATATATACAAGCTGTTGATCTGTACCTGTGTCATATGTAAGGTGGCGACTATATCGCTAATACTGAACACGAACCAATAAAAGAATGAATATCAATAAAAATAAAATATATAAAACATCGACATAGACCAACCCGTGGAAAATCACCAAGAAAATAGGCATAAGAATTCGCCATGCTTAGAGAAAGCCAACAACTTAGAGCTGTTCGAGGTTTATTCTGAAAAACCCACCAATATTTCGAAGTGAAAGCCTCGTTGGTCTAGTGACTAGTGGTCCCAAGCGCAACTGCTGAGAATGAAGTCTGGGGTTCGATTCCCGGGTCCGGCAAAGTGTTAAAGAGGTTTTATGTTAGAAAATAGGCTCAGCACCTTACAAACGACTTAAAAACAGCATTGATGAAATGTGGGAGTGCAATTTTGTACACTACCTACCCCTTCAGAGAATACAGGCGTGATTCTATAAAAATAAAGAAACTGTATTAAATAAATAACCGTATAATTATATAGGTAATTTTGCATGTTTAAGCGTATAAAAAGGTTTGTGCAAAACAACGCCTTTGTTAACTAAATGTCGAGTTTATAAAAATATGTTTATTTATGAATTAATGAAAGCCTAGAGATACCTAACTACGGTCCTGTTATTTTCCGCCCCGTAATACTCTGCCGCTGACTAGATACGACTTTTTGCATTAGTCAGAGGTGCTGCACATTTTTAGACTGTTCCGGTTATATGCAATGCTGCTATTTATGTTGCTTTAAAACAATGTGACTAATGTAAAAATAACAAGTACCTAAAAGTTTCATTGTTAGAGTTTGTATAAGATCAGCATTCCTGTAAAAGTTGAGTACCTAATGTAATTGCATTTAAATGAACAAATACAGAACCTAATTGCAATACCTGTTTGATATCGGGCATGAGTAATCGAGACGAGACGTTTTTGTATATTCTGGTTTTATAACTACTATGCTTGCGTATGTTTCTCTTTGTATTAAGTTGTCATTTAAGAAGAGTACCTACGCGTTGATATGATTATTTATCTGGGTCATCACTTCACATTTGACTGAAGAAAAAAGATCAAAATTGCCATTTCGAATTTCCGTTTCTGATCAAAGGTTGAGCGCTGCTGTGGCGTCGATTTTTTGCACGCCTAGTTAATAAGCGTCTACTGGCTCGTGAAATATTACAAATTGCGTCCCCACCACCCCTTGCGTCTGCGCTTCCCCCCTCTACTTTCACACTGCCTTTTTCACGCTGCCACGTCAGGGGTACTCCATCATCAAGTGTTAAATGAAGTATTTATTTGAGTGCGTATGAACTTAATCGCATTTGAATTTTTTTTGGTTAGCAATTTAAGTTATTAGTTAGAAATAATTTCGGCTTAACTTGGGGTACTGACTAAATGAAGTGATAACGTCTTGCAGCAATATTTGTGTACGTATTTATATATTAATAATTTTACCGTAACTAAAGTGAATTCCTAAGACTAAGAACTTAGGATTGGTAAAGTTGTAAAATGAATAAGATTAATATCGATATAGATAACGGTATTGTAGCGAGCAAGTTGCATAGCATTTTTTTTTAATTCCAATAATATGTATATTTTTAGGTATTTAAATAAGGAATGTATTTGTTTACGTTTAGTAGCTGTGGTTTTCGTTGGTACATGAATAATGGTTCATGGAAAACTTTCCAGGTTCCGTAGTTCGTACCCATAGGTTGTCCAACGGTACCCTATTAGGCTATCTATTACTGTGCTTACGGCGGCGTTTTTCTGTCTGTGCTTCTGTCACAGGGCTGTATTTCCTGTTCATATTATTAAGATCGTTCTCTCTCATACCTCACAAAAAAAAAATGCATTATTACATAGTAATAAACCGCCACATGCTCAAAAAGAGGGTCCATAAACTATACAGAATTCATGCTTAGTTAGCTGAGTAGCCGCATAAGGAATAGCAACATAACGTTATTATAAATTAGCATTTAATTAATTTAATTCGTTATTTACGCTTCCTCGATCTTCACAGTGGGTTAATACCCAATAGTAATTGAATTGAATCACTTACGTTGCGATAGAGCCAATCAATTTTCTTAAAGGATAACTTTATAATAGCGACCGGGTCCCAGGAATTGGGAAAGTGAATTAAGCGCCCCACAAACTGGTTATATCAATCATAAACTTATTCGATTAATTACGTTTTGCGGAGTTAATAGCGACATCTAATATCGGCTGTAGTGATGTGCTAGTGAAGTGTGTCGATGATATTGTGAATACTGTAATGTGATAAATTGAATTTATGTTTATTGATTTTCTGTGACACAAGAATTATTTATAATTTAATTTACTTAAGTGTTTCCAAACTTGTCGACGGTAGTGTAATATAAGTGGGTGTTATAGGCAATTGTAAATAAAACATAATTTGTATAAATTGCATTCAGACTAAATATATAGGAATTATAAAAAAAAACAATAAATTTAATTTGTTATCACTCCTAACAAACCTATTTATCTCTATATATCTTAAAGACAATTTGTAGATTATTCAGTTAATCCGTGCTTTTACTGATATAATGCACATTAACTGCAAGAAACACCTAAACACAAAGTATAAATGCAGAAATACCGAGTCTCTAAACTCCTTACTATTGTTAAGCTTACAAAATTATAATATTATTTGAACCGCGGCCCGAAGCTTACTAAGTGATTAAGCTAATCATGCAGTCACTGAGGTAATCGAACCGACTAATTACCTACTAATACTTTTATGGTATGGCAACGTCTAAACCAGATCGTGTTAATTAAAGGTAAAATGTAAAACAATTTTCATGTTCACGGAACAATTTGATAGCCCAACAATCATAATCTATCTACAAGATCATCATTAGTCCTATAAACCTTGTCGACTGTCGATAACACCCATCCCTACGGGGCCCATTTCGGCGGTGTCATTAGGCAGGCTGTGTTAATGATTAATGCGGCGCCGGGCCCACACGACCCCTCTCCCCGCGCGAATAAAACTCAAACCGACACTTAATCGAGCTACCCCTTTCAGCGGGAATCGAGATCGCCGTCCTCGGCCTTATTTTTATTTGCCAATGGACTCGGCCATCGCTTGTCGTGACTAGCCCTGCCACTAGTGGACTTACTGGATTGCTTACGAATTGGTCGAGCACGATTTTTGTATTGCATTAAGCGGTATGATGTATGAGAGATCGTGGATAATGGCGCCTAATGCCAAAGTTTGGTTTCATATTGCTTGAAAACAATAATTTATCTTAACTTTGATCATATGAACTCAAAAAAAGATGTAGGTAGATTTTCATGTTTATATAAAAGTATTGTTTTACATATTGGATAAATAACATGCTCACTTAACAACAACTTATGCACCTTGCACTTTTTGTTCTTACATTTTAATTTTGCAATCAAGTGGACGTCGGTATCTCGCAAGCAATTATTCGTAACAGCTCGCTCCGACGTTGTATAGGTGTTCGGAGGACGAATTAAAAGGATAAGAGAACCGAAGCAAGGTAGCAGGCAATTAGTCGCAGCGGATGATGGATGACGCCCTTCGCCGATACCCCGTGATGGACACAAAACGAGCAAGAGCCACATAACTCATTATACGGCCATGATAACGCGCGGTATAAAGTTGTAGTTAGATACGGAATATTCGATGATTACCCCGCGCGCTTGACGCAGATTACATTTTTAAAAGGAAGTCAGTGTAGACTTTTTGTTTGTTGACTCCTTTGTGGAGTTGTTGTCGTGTAATGGTGTTTTAATTTGGTTACTGTAATAAATAGTTGTCTACGGAGCAGGATGCCTTCTTATTGATCACACGTTTTTCTCGTAACTATATGATAAATTCTAATTTTGTTTTCATTGATACCGCCGTACCGCTACTCTATAGTTATACGCACGAAACATTAAGTTGGTAAAAATGGGTAAAATGGATAGGAACACGTCATGGTGAAATATAAAAACCCTTTTTCTGACAAGAACTCCTCATTCTAAGTCTGTCAAAAAAAATATAGAAAAATAAGATCATAAGCCGGATTTGATCCTGCGCCTCCCAGATAAATACTCCAGGCGCTGTATATCTTTATCCGAGAGGCGTAGGTTCAAATCCTGCTCACGACCGTATTCTTCTTTCCAGAAAAATATAACTGAGAGTTCTAATGCATGATATAATTATAGATGCGTGTTATTTTAATCAAAAGTCTGACTTAGCCAGCCTACTTTCAATAGGTTATGTTAGTATTATTGTATCTAAGTTAACAAAATCGGTACTGGGCTCTACATTAATAATTTCAATCTGCATTCAGACATAAGTGTATATATTCTAGGTACTTACAAGATCTACACAAGCATTTGACAAACGACAAGCTGATGATTGTACGGTCGCGTAAGTGCGGTAAACGCAAGGGTGAGGCGGAATGACGCGCATCGGACATGGTGGTAGCGTAAGACAGAGCCTGCCCCATTAGGCACATTAGAGGCCGCAGGTGTCGGCGAATTGGACACGCTTCTGTGACAGCCGCTAGCTCTTACGCTAGTGACTATATAAAGAATGATTTTTGTTTATATGTAGATATGATTTGTAGAAAAAGCATTTGAGAAATAATTTACATACATATGTATTGCTGCTACCATTTAGTTATTAATGAAAAAATTTTTACTCTATGACTACTTATATACCTATTATAAGAAATGGGTAAAATACTTATGGTAGCCGGTGGATTCAGCTGAAGTATCAAATCTGAATACGATGCTCTCAATAGAGTGTTGTATATGAAATAAATAATTGTAACATAAATATAATGAAATATGTGGGTACAACTGTGTACACCTCTGCCTACCCTTTCAGAGAATACAGGGTTGATGCTGTATAAATACTCCAGGCGCTCTGACCACTAAGCCATCTCAACCTCTAGTGGTCAGAGCGCCCGGAGTATTTATCCGGGAGGCGCAGGTTCGAATCCTGCTCGCGACCGTATTCTTTTTCCATTTAATGTAATAACTTTAAAAGTAGTCTACTTGAAACACCACTGAGAAAGTCGCAAGAAGCCTGGTCTCTTAATACTTGTTTTCAGAAAAAAGAAATTTAAATGGCCTGTTCTGTATATTACAGAGATACACACAGATACTTGTGTACGTATAATTTAAAATTGCTATGCACAGGGAAGGACTGCAGCTGTTTATTATCTAGGATTTATCCGTTTAACGAGCTTGTTCTATGTCTTTAGGCTTCAAACTACAATTTACTATGTCTTTGAAAGTATTCTGGGATGAAATTAACCACTTATATCTAGGGTATTTTTTGCACCCTGGAGGTAGTAAGAGTTACCTACGACTTCACACTGGTTTAATCGACTGAAGTTAACATTTCTTCTTATCGTATGGTTGATAAACAACCCAGTCTCACAGTTAAAAGCACCCGTAGGTCTCTGACATGGCTTTACACACCATCGAGAATATCTCTTAGGTATGCTGGTTTCCTCACGATGTTTTCCTTGACCATTTTTAAGGAAGTGATAATTAATTTATAATACGCACAATCGCACGCATCGGTAAAGTCAGTGACACGTGCCTTGGATTCGAACTTGCGACCTTTGACTTTTCAGTCCAACGGTCATAGCACTAGGCTATCACTGCTTTTTAAAACTAGTTTTAAGTTTAAACTAACACGAGTTGATTAATTTAATGTACACAACCACCTACTTGAAAATATGATAAAAAATTGAACGCAATAGCTCTAGACAAATAAACATGGAAATCATGGGGGGAGGCCTTTGCCCAGCAGTGGGATGATATAGGCTAACAGTAATAGTATCCACCTATACATTCAGTACCTATAGCCAACAGTATTTACCTCGAACTTTGTCCTTCAATCGATAGTTTAATCTAGTAGATTAAACAAAGACGATAGCACAGATTAAAGATAGACCTCATTGAATCTCCAATAACGAAGACATAAACACTAAATAAGAATCCAAAAAACGACTTCCAAATCGGTGAAAACATCCATTATTTGACGTGTAACGGTCAATAAATGTGTAGTAGCTACTGACTAGTAGAACGGTAGAACGAGACGTAGTACCGTCGCATCAAACATCAAACATTTCTTAGTTAGAAATGACGCGTAGATAACTGATGCGTTACGACTCGCCCACCGGTTACGCGCCCACTACGTAAAATGACCCGTCCACTAGTACCTACTTGGTACCTGTATAGGGTTGCTTTATGTGACAAATCTCGAAGTAATTTCTTAAAAGTGTTTAAAAAATTACGTAGAGATTATACTATTATTAGACTTACGAACTTACAAATAGCCTAGCGTGCTCTAGCGCGACTATTTGTAGACCATTTGTTAAGTACAGAGCTTATGTGTTATTATAAAAGCAGTTTTTTTGTGTACGCGTCTTGACGCCATCGATACAAGATGATGTCTCTACAGTAAGCGTAACTTAATACTTTAAATAAATAATTCTTTCATATTTTCCGACTTCAATTTAATTGGGAATAGGCTAGGCGGGCAGGCAGGCAAAAGTAGTTCATATTTGAATTCTATGATAGAGTGCTAGGCAAATTGCAATTGAAACGATACTCCGATATACATCGTTGGAAAATTTATGGGTGTAAGTACATTATAATCCCCTTACCCTTTGGGAAATACAGGTATGGTGCAATTTATGTTTTGTTTTTTTTTGTAAAGTTTTTTCCGGTCTGTCTTATAATATCTACATTCTAGAAAATCGCATAAATCTGCTTTTGGCAACCCTATCCACATTTATGCAAGACGAAATTCTTTACAGTATAATGTATTCAAATGTTTTCTCATAAAAAAATGGTATGCGATGGAAAATGCGCATTTGTTCCTAATGAAGTAATTATCTTTTGTTAGCTTGATCACTTTAAATGCTTTAAATTAAAATTCAACCGTTTTCTTCCTCATTAAAGTAGTTGTTTAGAAATAACTAGAATATTATGGTGATTTGGTGGTGTCATCTGTTATGATATGGCACTTATTTATTATAATTATTTGTATAAGTTGATATGCAAGGCCTCCTGATGCCTATTGCCTATTCAATGATTTAAATAGACTACTGGTCGCTATTTACGGTCAGAGTTAGAGGTCCTATACAAATGTATAGGGTAATAATACTTTTAGTTTAATGGTTATGATTCTTTAGTCAAAACGTAGCAACTCTGAGTTATCCTCGATCTCATAAAGCCTCTACTCAGATAATTTTAATAAACGACCGTTTAAACTTCGTTATCATGATTGCAGCTTTAGCTAACGAATTAGTGATCGTACTACTTATAATCTTGTACAATATAGTGTTGTTGCCTAGGATTTAATGACCTGAAATGCCATTCTTTTTACCTGACCATTACTGATACCTTTGTATCAGTAATGGTCAGGTAAAGAGAATGGTCCGGCGCGCAAATCGTAAGTCTGCAATGCTCTTTCAGGAAACAATCGTCATTTTATGTCACTGCATGTTAGCGATATAATTAGTTATAACTCAATGCCAAATATTTTTGATCTATAAACGCCGCCATCTTCTGCTTAAGTGTGATTAGAAATCTAGTGTTAAGAACTTTCCACGCTTCCCGTAGGCCTTTGACATAGTTTAGCTACTGTTAATAATTAACAAAACCATTATGGGTATCGAAACGTTAAAACCAGGTGCACATTTCCATGTAGTTGTTCATAAGAGAGGAGAAAAACCGGTAAGATTGATTTCCAAAGTTTCGGAATGAATATCCATTCATCCTTAAAAACAAATCTGACACCTACACGTTAAAAATATAAATCTTAACCAACAATAAACCACGTTTCTGTACTAAATGTCTGTTTAATCAGTCGAAGTCTGTTTAAATTAATAGTAAATAGTTCAATATGTTGTGTCGATAAAATGAACAACGCTCCGTTATCGGCTGCCATAAAACTTGGCCACGGCACTATTTATCACACGTTTACACATTTAATTGTCTGTAAGTTCAACCTTATTCGTCAATAATGATAGTGCTCGTGGAATATTTATTGGTTTTCAAGTAAAAAGGTTGTATGATATCCCGTTGGGACAATTTATAATAGAAGAGTAATTGATACAATGTAAGCAAGCAGGCTTTTTTTATTACATACGTAGAGTTGTATGTCATTTGTTAAGAAGGATATTTCTTGTGTATAATTGAAAACTTGCCGGAGAATTCACACAGAAAAAGTATATTGAGCTATTTGTGCATGTGTGCCAAATTCTTAATTATTGGTCTGGATAGTTTGCAACTCGTCATGTGATTAATATTACCTAAAATTAAACAACTTATTTTGAGTTTGATTTCACTATGCGCTAATGCACATAACACAAATTTAATAATAATAATAAGAACAATATTGGCACACTGTGCTAATTGTTTTAGATTCATAGAAGTTGTTCAGTTGAGGGATTTATAAAACATATAGCTTTTATTTTTGATACAAACTTTTAACATTTAAATAGTTAACAGTTGAATGAAAGCGAAGGTCGCAAGATAAAGCTTATGTGCATTTCATTTCATTATTCTTCTTGTCGAGTTGACAGTCTGTTGACGGTAATGCTTCACAGCACGCACCTCCACCCACTAACATGCGAATTACCTTCGTTCACCATTTGATTAGGTCTCATTACCTACTACCACTCCTGCGCAAGATTCGGCCATTTGTCATCTGTACGAATATTAACGTCACACTTTCACCCAATTTGGTGGCGGTTTTGTAACGCGACGTTTTGATTGCCCTGTCGCTGAAATTACTGTAATTCTTTTATTTACAAGTATTAATATTGCTGTTGTAATGACAGAAAATTCGCTATTAAATGTAATTTGATTACGACAGGTACACGGTTGATGTATGAAATATTCTATTTTGTTATATACGATGTGAGCAGCTGGGGCCGTGTCTTCTCTTGACACGTTGACTCTCTAACCCTCCTTTGTCTACTTAATGGTTAACTGCAGAAGGTGTTTGGTATTAAGCAATTAACTAATAATGATTAGGAATATTATTAAACACCTTTTATTCAATGTACAACTAAAACCTACCTGTACTCTGTTTTGTAAAGTGTACTGCTTTTTGCTGCTACAATTTCGAAGTTAGCGAACGCGATTGTAAGGCGAAATTATTGTTTAAATTCGTTCAGAGCCAAACGTTGTACTTAGTGAAGTAGTAAATTGATAAAAGAGAGAAAAACTGTCTAGATTTAACATAATTCACACTTGTTATCTGGTGCCGGGCTGAGTGCACAAGGCGGTCGGGCTCGGCGCTCCGATACCACACGATATAGGCATTTACACCAGAGAGTACGTAGGCACGCAGGTATAGGCTCAACGGCGAGTACACTGTGAGGGTAGATTGTGTTCTGCGGTAAAGCGATAATTCAGCTCAATCTATGTCGTGAGCGCTCGCGCTTTGTTTTATCCGCTAGCTTCTGTGCGCCTTTATTTAGAAAATTGATGAGAAATGGTTTCCATTACGATCTACCGCCTTATAAAAGATATTGCTACGCCGGATTCACTGTACGTTTGTTCCGAGGGAAAGGAAATGAACGCAAATTTGTTTTCGTGATTGCTAGCTTTGGAACGAATATCGAATTGATATCGATATCATTTTCTTGCGCAATCGTATTTCTCATTAGATATTTATGTGTGACCCCGTGAGAGCCCTTCTCTTCCTCCACGATCGCCTTCGGTTATACAATAATGGATACAATAATGTGCTCAATGAACTTAACGTTTATAGAATGTTGCGGAAAGAGATTAAAATTATTTATGATAGGTAGATATATATTTCTTTTTGAAAATTAATTTCATTAGCATACCTAATGCAGTATTTGAAAACTATATCTCTTTAGATAAATGCAAGTAGACAAAGACTGTCACTCATTCGAAATGAATAAACGCAATTAGGCCATACATAAACAAACCTATGTAAATAATAGTGCCATTCCGCGGTAACTGGCCGGCACTAACTATGATGCGAGCTCTAAACAGCTCCGTTTGAACGTGCAGCCGCTTCCAATTTGCGTGTGTTCGCATCTCACCACGGACAATCGCTCGCAAATTGCCCGGCCACTGATTGCCCGTCGACGTTTATCAATATTGCAGCTACCATTTCCAACGCGCCGTCCTCACTATCATGTCATAGATTGAGTAATTGTATAGGGAAACACGCGACAGATGAAAAATTAGACGCACGTAACAGTTCTCTTGTCGCTTTTGTTATTGATAATTAAAGTAATCATAATCCCACAAAGAACTCCCTATCATTAATTAAGTCGGTCTGTTTTACAAACGCTACTCACCAATAACCGTGACCTCTTATAATCAATAATTACAATAAAACATGATGGAGACGCGGAACTAATGATGGTGTTCCTACTTCGGTGTGTCGTCGAGAGTGGTGCTCAGCGGGCCGCCGCCGCACCATCGCGGCACAATGCAGGGGTCATCCGCCACAATAGCGTCACGTTTATCGACGTGTCGAAATCGAGCATTCAAAGTCGATACCGAAAAAAATATCGATTTCCGTAAATAAGCGAGTGTGGCACATTTATAATAATGATGAATGGTAGCATCGGCTGTTGTTCGCGTCGATATTGCGTATCAAATCGTGCAACCGCTCGAACGCCACTCGGCTACTACATTCATTGAGTGCTAATTGAAAAGGAATATCATCACACCATATCCTGCTATAAATCTACCATAAATTGGGGCGTAGGTACTTGAGTTTCTATGCATTTATTCTCATTTACAGTTATAAATCAATGTTCTATTCTTGCGAAGTCTACTAAATCTTTGCGAATTTGGAAGATTTATCACCGATAATACTGGATGGATTCCTACATTGTATTTATGGGAGCTTTTATAATACATCAAGTTAATGTTTTTGGCATTAGACGTAGTGTATTTGTTTCACAATTGTAAATTATTGTTATAAACAAAGGTTGATATCTGAGTAATCGATTAACGATCGATTGCATAGCGTGCGGCGCGGCACGACGACGCTCGCGCGCCAAATGTCGCGGCAAGTAAGCAACCCTCCCCGACCGTGTCCAATTGACCCGCGAACACTGTACTTACTCGTGTTTTGGTAATAAATAATGTGATGATCGGCCATTAATGATCCGCCGATAATGTAATTGAAACAGGCATACAAATACATATTATGTCATTGTGAAAATATGTAAAACAATTCAATCATTTAAGTACTCTAAAATATTTTACTCTTTTTTTATGGTAGCGTTCGAGGTTTAGTGATTATATTATAGAACGGCATTTTATATATTCAATGGCCCAGTTAGTGGAGTGTGATAGTAGGATAACATCAGAACCTGGCACATGGATAACATTTGGTGTGACATAGCTAGATAGAAGGAGACCGTATCGGTGGCGGTTACCACCAACAACGGCATTCCCAATAAGGGTTGACTTCAGGCAGGCAGCCGGTCATAAAACATTGCCAAAACTAGAAGCATGCAATTTCAAAAACAATTAGAAAGTGGATGCGTAGTATGTGCTGCGCCGACCCCAAACAAATTGGGATAAGGGCAGGGGATGATGATTTCATTTATTCAATGTTAAATATATATATATATTTATAATAGAAACATGGTTCCAAAGCAATAAGGACTCATTACTTTCAGTTTTTCAGGGTACAAATTGGTTCTCAAAGCCTTGGAATAATGTTTATTATAGTAAATTAACTAAACCACTGTTTAACATTAGACTTTTTAAAATCCTGAGTAATTATTCACAATTAATTATGTATGTAGGTATCTAATTATTTGATAGTAGACGGAGCGGCTCTAGGCTCCTTAATCACTGCGACCTATATCGATCTATTGTGACACCTCTCTTAATTTACAGCAATTCTCACTAAGTCAGTTATGCCTAAGTCACTAAAAAGTGAACTAAAGCTCTAGGGTTAGAGGATTTTATCTCAATTATTTATTAGTTTGGCACTTAAAACGACGATTTCACAATGCAATAAATGATCTTGGTATTAATTCTTTGATACTTTTGCCATTGTCAAGTCATTTAAAAGCAACAAGAGAATCACACCTTGCTCGTAACCGCTGTGTGGTCCTTTTGTAAGTTTGAAGTGAATTAACTTAATACATGTTTTATGAAGAAGTCGGACATTCAGTTTTGTCATTACTTTAAAATACACACTCGTTAAGACAGACAAATATCCTTTAAAGGTACTTATAACTTTAATTTAGGCTCGTTCTATTCCGACGAATCAATTATAAAAAGCTCGTAATTGTCAAACGAGAAAGTAGCAGTTCAACGGGCCGTGGAACAGCTGTTCGGAGTCGGTGTGGCGCGGGCGCAGCGATCGCGGACAAAAGGACCCACAACAAATGCACTTCCAATTCGCATCGCCACTAATTACGTAATTATGGGGGAGGAGAAAAAAAAAACAGAATGGCGAGCATTCCCTGCGCCTGCGCTCGACACATTAACTCACGACATTTCTTAGTCGTATAATATTTTTTTCTGCAAATTGAAAGTCATGCATGAGTGTTTAAAATATGAGTTTGATGACTAAAACGCTTAATTACGCCAATTTAATGGTTGGTTCTCTCGGTCAGATTGATGTTACTGTGAGTTCATTAGCTACGTCTATTTGTTAGAGCGTACGTTGACTAGAATACAAAGTAGTTAGTATAAAAACTCGAGTCTTATCGTTTTTTTGTACTTACATTAGTTGGATATTGGACTAAATTAGATTGTCGAATTACTGTCAGTAACAGAGTTCCATTATGTTTATCTATAGTAAGTATATATAAACATATTGAAACCTTTGATAATATTGCCACAAAACCAAAAGCTTGTGTCGAGACCAACATAAAAAAAAAACTGAATATGGTCACATATAAAACTCTTTTCTACGGAAAACTCAAACCGGTACCTACAAAACAAAAATACATTCTGGAACTTTTGAATTTTATCATAAACGTTATTACTTTTATACATTATTATGTTAGCAACAAAAGTTAATTGTTGTCGTTATCGTTCAATCGACGAATAGCTAATTAGCTGAGCACTCATAAACAGTTGTAATCGTATAGCTACAGCACACATATGCACATTCAATGGTCACTGGTCACAAATGCACTGTGTAGTGTCGTAATATTATGCTTGTCCGTAATTTATTATATCATCTATCAAAATAAATTAAGTTTCGCGTTTTGTCATGTGTGGGAAGGTGTTCTATTTTATAGTTTATTTTTTGTTGCGGTAATATAGCCAGTCTTTTAATTTAGCGCTTGCATAATAAAGTTTAATTTAATGGTAGTAATTTCAGTGTCTGAAAAGTGAAGTAATTTTGACATCGTACTTTCAAATTGAATAACATTGTGATTCAGAATATACACTTTTTGTCGAATTTTCTTTATAACTTGATAAGCTGTTTTCATATTCCTGCCTCGTTGTTCTAGTGGTAGCAAGCTAGGCTGCTGCCCGTGAGGTCCTGGGTTCGATTACCGGGTCGGGCAAAGTGTTTTGAGTTTTTATGTTACGAAAATTCTCAGTAGCCACCTGGAGTGTAAATTAGTGTCCGGTAGATGGCAATAGGCTCACTACCTGTTTGTTACACGGGACTTCTCCGTGTAGTTCCGGAAAAGTATAGACCACCTCATCTCTGCCCTTGCGTGTCGTAGGGGGTGACTAAGGGATATAAAATAAGTAATTCCCCAAAATAAGTAATGCATCCTAAACTGCCAAGCGTATTGGTTTGCCGGTCAATTGGACCACAGGGACGAGAGAGTGGGGTTGCACCTGCGCAACTGCTTGTCCACTTTAACTTTACGACGATGACCCTAGCTATTTAAAACCGAGTTCGGTCTATCGAGTCATATTAGGGCTCGCGAAAGGTAAATAGCTGTTGGGGTCGCCGTCATCAAAACCGATAAGGAGGACTATACATGGGACTTAATAATTGCATGGCTGAAACATGGATGTGCAACAGCGTCCTCAGCCTACCTCTTGGAAATAAAGGCGTGATTTTATGATGTTGTTTGTATGTAACTGTGTTATCTGAGGGCTCAATTTACGATTCACTGAACAATTTTAATGCTACAATGCAAAACTAAATAATTGTTTCACAAAAAATTATAACATAAAATATTTTTTTGTTTTAAACTATAGTAGGTACCTACTCGTTTACCTAATAATATGTCCCCAAGGACAGAAGTACAGGCCACTTGTCTTAACAGATATGCAGTGTAATTAGCAGATAAAAAATCCAAATTCCTAACACAGTGTCTAATGACGTCAAGTTGGAAAACGCTCTACGTCATTCGTACCCCAGCACCTTTGCTTGTGTGTGTCCAAGCTGACGCACACAGGTGGCGTCGTCACCTGACTCCATCGGAACCGGCCACTTCCGGCGGACGCGGCAATTAGTGACACACACCACACACCACATACAGATATACACATACACATACACGCAAGCACTTGTTATGCCCACTTACTCGTGTGTTAAGAAGCTAGCTGCTAATTGTTTAGCGATTAATGCTAGAGGGTACATAGATCTTGTGCATTGTTTGTTCTAGCTCGTAGTTTGATTCTATTACACCATACTACATTGTTGCCTGGCCTGTCTTTTTCTTATTGTGTGGTTGATGAACAACCTTGAGTCAGAGTTTAAACCACCCGTAGGTCTCTGACATGGCTTTAACAACCATCGAGAATATCTCTCAGGTGTGCTGGTTTCCTTACGATGTTTTCCTTCACCGTTTTAAGCAACTGATAATTAATTTATAATAAGCACATGACTTCAAAAAGTCAGTGCATGCCTTGGATTCGAACTTGCACTTTACATTTTACTTGTCAGTCCAACGGCCATACTACTAGGCTATCTCTGCCTGAACTATAGGATTGTATAAATCCAGACTCCAGAGTTACATGAAAATCGTCTTTTTTGTGGAGGCTTCATGTTTTTAATAGTCATTCATTTTTATGGTGATAGGAAAACAACTTGAGGATAATTGAACACCATTTTTCAATATATTTTATCGGGTTTGGATAGCGTTTCTCACCTCGGCCGGTGTAATTCGGCCAAAACGTCGGGAAACAAAAATAGTACCATCTTAGGTTTTCACGATCACTACACATTATAATAAAACAACTTTTAACCGGATTAATCTATAACATAACATAACATAGCATCACGCCTGTATTCCCCGAAGGGGTAGGCAGAGGTGTACACAATTGTACACCCACATTTCACCAATGCTGTTATTAAGTCCCATGTAATAGGTGGTGAGCCTATTGCCATTAACCGGGCACAGTTCCAAACTCCGGGCTGCTACTGAGAATTTCCTAACAGAAAAACTCAATAACACTTTGCCCGACCCGGGGATCGAACCCGAGACCTGTTCAGCAGTCACGCTTGGGACCACTAGACCAACGAGGCAGTCCTCGAGAGAAGAGATTAATCTATATATATTCTTTATTGTACACACGATACATAATAGAAATTGTAATAGTGAAAAAGGATGTACAAAGGCGAGCTTAACCCATTTATGAGTTTTCTTACACCAAACCTTTGAGTGATAGAGAGAAGAGAAGCAAAAATGAGGACAGAGTCAAGTGTACAACATGAACAGAAGAAATAGGAAGAGTGCAGAAATTCAATGCCATACTACGCTACCAAATATATATTACAATATATACCTACTTATATAATGTTGTATCATATACTACATAAGTGACTACTTAAACCTACCTATATATATATTAAATATATATCGTATACCTAATATCTATATCGAAAGGAAATGCTCCCTGACTCTTCTCTTGAACACATCTAACGAAGGGCTATCACGAAGTGTATGTGGAAGAGAATTCCAAAGGCGCGTGTATTATTGGTTTTTTGTTTCTCCCGTCGTTTGCAGCGTTCGTGGTCGCAAGAGGACTAAGGTGTCAGGCGTCTCAACAGTTTATTTAAAATTATTTCAGTCTACCGTACATATCACTGCTTAGCCTTTTTCCCAATTACATTGGGGTCGGCTTCAGTCACACCGGATGCAGCTTAATACCAGTATTTCACATGGAGCGACTGCCTATCTGACCTCCACAAAACAGTTACTGGGTAACATGATATCTCGTGGTATGCAGTCAGTTTCAGTCTACCGTCCATATGATTGATAAAATTCATAAAATTATTTTTGTCACTGATACATATTATAAAAAATAGTACCGTCAAAACCTTTTGCTAAAAAACTTGTGTGATCAGTGCAGTAGAGAAGAAAACCTTTGCGCATCATGTAGTGGGACAGTTACAAGTTGGTTGTTATGTTATTAAGTAGTATTCTAGTAGCACCTGCCGAGGTCGTGATGAATGCAGCTACGATTACCTACGGGACCCCGGTAAAGGTTAGAGGAGGATTGTGTGGTTTTTAGTCGTTAAAGACCAGCACAGCATCCCTAAAGGATCTTCCACACAAAAAAACGGTAGTATTCTAATATTTACTTTATCTACATTTGTGACTTTAAAATGCGTTGGATCTTTTTTAGTTACAAGTTCCAAGGGGGTTACTCTTGAACATAATACCAATTCCAATATCAAATCAAAGCCATAAAGCAATTTTTAATGTTAAATATTTTTTTCCTACATCATAGTAATCTAAAATTTAAAGCATGTCTGTTTTTAAGTTCCCCGATTCTTTAATTATTTTTAAAAGCTGTTGCGTCAGTCATTAGCAGACACAATATATTTTTATTGTTACAACGTACAGATCTGTACGTTACTGAGCCGAAAGGTTAAGACCTTTTTGCATATGTATGACATATTTCCAATGTCAATCGAGTGGATTTATTTTCATGAGTTAGCCTACTGTACTTCAATATTTGCTGGTATTCTGTTACGGTTTCTGTTCTGGTTGTGTAGTTTGTGTGGTATTCCTAATGTAGGTTCCTAACGTAGGTACTGCACGTCAGTGGAATACTTGAACCACGAGAAAATCATCCTTACTGCTACGACATAAAGACGCTGTCAATGTCAAATTCTTACCATGGACGTGTGACCGACTGTACCTACTAGACATCAATTATGTATTAAGTATTTCCCAGTGGTGATTTAAAAACCACCCAAAACTGTGACTCTGTCATCTGAATATACATAATTTACTCATATATACAGCTTAAATTAATTTCAGATAAATGAAATTAGTAGGTATCAAAATTATGATCTCATACAAAATCAACAAGATAATTAAAGCGACATGACTATTCCAATCACGATCTAATCGCCGTTTTAATTCGCCGTTAATGTCAATGAATATACAGTAACACAGTAAAAACGGTAGCATGAATAATACTCTGCATAATATTATATTTCATATAATATTATGCAGAGTATAATACAAAAATAACTGCATATTTCATAGAATACAAAAATAATATGATTGAAATTACAACTTTTTTTAAGCAGTGGTTAGGTTAGGTAGTTCGAAGTCATGTGCGTATTTTAAACAAATTATCACTTGCTTAAAACGGTGAAGGAAAACATCGTGAGGAAACCAGCACACCTGAGAGATGATATCGATAATGTGTAAAGCCATGTCAGGGACCTACAGGTGTTTTAAACTGTGACAGTAGGTTGTCCATCAACCACATGATAAGAAGAACAATAAACCTTTTGTAAGGGAACTCTACGATGGTAGCAACTTTTGACGATAAGAGGTCGATTGAGCTGAGGCTGCACTCGCAATATGTAGAAAATATTGATTTTCCTCTAGATTAATTCTTTAATAAACACATGCCTAAGCAGTAAAGTTAAATATATAGGTATAGGTAAAATTTCTAACAAATTTTAAGTATGTAATCACTTTTGTTGGTACAGTGTAAATGGTTTTGTCCACATTATATATCGAAAAATTTTCATTTAAAATTGTAAGCATGAAATAGGTGCTACGAAAAGTGTACCTACCAGTTGGTAAGTATTTGGATGAATACTTAGCCACTGACTATCTGAAGTTATACATTTTTGTTGGAAGAAAAATACGTTCGTGTCCAAGGTTTATAAATTTTAATTGTGATTATGTTTATATTTTTATTATAATTTAATATATTTATTGTGATTAATAATTTTAATTTATTTCAAGTGTAATTTAAATACAAATTCAAATTCAAAAATCATTTATTTCAATCCATTTAATATCATAATTATGACTGTACTACTATCACTTGAAATAAATTCAAATTATTAATCACAAGTAAACCTGCTCCTGGCAG
Source organism: Xylocampa areola (assembly GCA_935421205.1). Lineage (NCBI taxonomy): Eukaryota > Metazoa > Arthropoda > Insecta > Lepidoptera > Noctuidae > Xylocampa > Xylocampa areola. Next base: position 16,157,118 of record OW285201.1, read on the forward strand.
ATAAATACTCCAGCTGCCCAGCCAAATGAGCTATCCTGACCACTGCTAACTATTGGTACCAAATTCTTCTTCCACATTTTAACTCATCTTATAGTGATTTCATAGCTATTTATTCAATCCCTATACAGTGACTAAACCGACACACCTAACTTAGCAGTTAATTCAATTTCGTACAGATGTCATAACAAACTTAATCTTTCAAACGCATGATTCTATCAGAACCAAATAATTATCATTATATAGGAGCTTTCTGATCCAAAACCCAAAGACTTATGACTTACTAGCTGTGGCCAGCGGTTTCATGCTTATGTTTCATGTTTCATGCTTTAACTATACTATTCCTCATAAATCTGGCGATACCCATAGCTATATCAGACGATAGCCATATTTTTGTTTATATGACAATATACTAAAATACTCGTAGTTTCAGAGAGTAGCGTGTATAACCAAACAAGAATTTTTCAGCTTTATTATATTATTATAGATGACTTATGAACGTATGCCTTATACTAATAAACTTACCCCTACATGTTACGATGAGTTATAAAATGATAATGCAAAAGTACTTAATTTGATCATATTTACAACGTTTTCTTGAAAACCAGCTCGGACAAGAAGTAACGAAGCTTAAAATGCACGTTCATTATTCATAATTTCGATGCGTCAATGTGAAGTTAAAACTAAACCAGTTGGTATGGTAATTAAACCGCCTTTTATGGGAGAGCCATTGTTCTTGTAACATTTTTTAAATCGATTATAAACGTAACAATGTGTCTGAAGAAATTCTCGTTTAATTTTGACAGCTTAACTTTACTCTAAAAGCATAAAGAGCCTTTATAATTTTGTTTATTTAAAGTAAGTACAACTGTTGGGTTATGAAATGGATACAAAAGATTAAAAGTTAATGATGAATGTAGAGATGCCATATAATTCTTATAGTAGCAGCTATCAGCTCCGTCACCAGCATTCAACTGAATCAACTGAGGTATTTAAAAATACCAGTTAAATGCAACTCGGAAGCACTTAAGTACCTAGTTCCTGTTCCGCACTCCCCCTGAATTTTGATCTTTTTTATCTTTATTATAAAACATACTAGCTATGCCCCCGCAAACGTTGTTACGCCATAAAAAAAATTTGGATAGGGCCACCCTTAACACCTAGGGGTATAAAAAATTGCCTACGACCTACTCTCAGAGCCACCAAATATACACAAAAATTTCATAAAAATCGGTCCAGCCGTTTTGGTGGAGTTCGATAACAAACACTGTGACACGAGATTTTTATATATTAGAAGATTATCTCAATACATGTTCTGTGAATATTTCAACACGCCAACTATTACGGTTCAAAAGATACAGCACTATGACAGATAGACGGCGTAGACTGTAACAGGGTTCCGTTGGACCCGTTGGGCACCCATCGGGTACGGAACCTTGACGATATTTCAAAATTTTTAACCAAAAAAATTATTATATAAAGTTCATTCATGCTTATAAAGCCTCCAAGAATAAACAACAATTAATAACACCCACGCAAAAAGTGTGAGAAACAATATTTTTCTAAACATATTCTTGTACTGCGTTAATAGACATGAGTGGCAAATGAGCGGTTTAAAAACGGTGATAAAATCCGCAGGGGGCTACGGTCGGGTGAGGGAGGGCTGGGGGTGCCCGGTTTGGGGGAGGGGGAGCCGCGATAACATCGCGATTACGCGCTACAAAACGGACGATATCGCGCGCTCATTACCAACACAGGTTAGCCGCATAATGGATATTTACAGACCATCTCGCTTTTACATCGACGATATGCTCAATAACTGACTACAACTTTTGGAAGTTCTATGGCTGAGTTTGAATTGTGGAGTGTGTTAATTAGTTCGTGTTTTTTAGAATAATGCTGTAATTCATATGTGTCCCTGTAAGCCTAGACATTAGAATAATGGTGAAAAACAAAAAGCTCCATACACATCTTATATTTTTTGGTAACTGATTATGAATACCAAGTTGGCACGTATACGTACCAACTTGGTGTTCGCAGTGCCTACATCCAAAGGTTAAGTACCGAATCAATTACAACCCGTATTAAAACAATTTATTATTGTAACAATAAAATGACAAGCGGGCGCCGCACACCGGCCTGGTTCGGGCGCAGCTAACCGCGAAACGTCCATTTCATTTCCATAATTTCACAAAATGGCAGATTAAAATTTGAAAACAGCGATGTCAATCGCAACGCCGACAGAACAATGCTCCACACCGCGTTTCCCGCGCATTATCCAATTTGCTTGTCAAAAATGTTGCGCGGGCGCACAACGTGACGCGATACCTAGCCAATCACAATAATAAAAGGCCATAAATGGTACGCGTTTTGTATATAAATGTAACGAAACTAATTGGTCCCCTAATAACACAAGTTACCGAGACTTAAATCTAATGTATGTTCGTTGCATAAGAATGAATTAAAAACAGTTATAATTGTATCAAAATGTGCGTGGTACAAATAATGCGGGGCGAATCAATCGATACAAAGAATTAATTACAAAAAAGTGCATACAAAGCGTGCACCGAGTTATCGCGACGGAACGCGACGCGACTAAAATGAAACGACTAATTACCCAGTGGTCGCGCGATAGCATCTCGTACTGCCGCCCGCCGCCCGCCGCCCGCGCCGGCGACCTCACCGACCGAACACACAGCGGTTTTAAACACAACACTTTGTTAATCATTTTGATTGAAATGAAAGGAAACACAGACTGGCAATTAAAAAAACAATGTAAGCCCACAAAGGCAGTCATACAGTTAAGCATGAACTTTAAATCGATAGTTTTGTATGCATTCTGTGAATAAACTTTGTAACTTTAGTATTGCACCTATCCCTAACCACTTAATCTTACTATTAAGAACCAAGTCTAGATTTTAAATAATTGTATACAGAAATAACGACGTTTCAAAAAAAAAAAACGTATTTTCAAAATCCCGATTAAAATGTGAGATTACAATCAAATTATTCACGATCGTGAGTTGTCGAAAGGAAAACATAATGGAATCGAAAAAAAACTTTCTTCGTCCCGACTACTCTTAATATAAGCGGTACACACAGCGATACGCACAATTGTAATTAATATTGAATTAGTATAACAGTGGTTGGTAATGCTTAATATTTTATTATTCATAGTGATTTTATTCGTGTAACAAACGCGCGGCCATATCGTTTACGGCAGCGACTAAATGCTACGGTTAATTACGACGCGATCGTATCGCCCGCGTGTTAAATAAAAATCGCTCCGCTTTGCTATTCAAATCGCAGTGTCTGTGCAATTACGTATCTTAATGGCAAGATATCATTAACTGGAGCGCTCCTGTTCCACTTACTGGCATTATTGCGTGCAAATAAAATGTCTTTATAATCAATTAATGCTATATATAACAGCTTTTAAACGACACTTACCGGTTGCCGTGCGTAGGGTTGTGACGGATTCTTATAAGGATTCACTGATCAAGCATTTTTAACATTAATTACTAATTATTGGTAAATAGGCGTTTTTTAATATTGGAACTGGGTGACTGGAACTTCATTCGAAAGAAGCATTCAATTGTTGTTTAGACTAATGTCACATCAAATGCGTTGAGCACATACCATTTGAGGTTATATAGTATTTTTTTTATATAGGTAATTGAGACGTACTACCCTCATTGGTAAAAATTTGGCCTGCAGTGGGACAGTTTTAGACTGGTAACTGCATGGTAGAATGTTTTTTTTGTATTGTGCTCCAGGTACGCGTTCGTTTCAGAGGTTTTCTGTTAAAATAGCATGACTCCTATTAAACAAAACAGTATAGGTACCTACATGAAGTAATCATAACTTCCCCTCATACCCTTTAATAACCGACTTTTTGGTTTAAAAAAGGCGTGATGTATATTTTTTCTTATTTGTTATTAAAGTATATTACTTATTCAATTCCATTCGAGCTATTATACGAATCGTGTACATGTAACACATAAACTCAACAATTCATGCATCCACAGTTCCACACACAATTTTTTTTTGTTCGCCAGGGACAGGTGTTGCATTCGATTCCATTAATTCCAATGATTATTGTAGTGTCCGTATTTACTTCTAGAACGAACGTGTGTTTAAAAATACTAATCGAAGATTATACCTACACGCATAGATACTTATGTTTGATGTTTTCGCGTTAGTGCTTATCGCCACTATAGAAACTGAAACTTTGAACAATAAAGAAGCTAAAACTGTGAATATGTTAAGATATGAATGATAATAAAAAATATTTAAAGGTTAAGTTAATTATTGCAAATTAACTTTTACGGTCGGCTGCTGAGCGTGAGGTTCTGGGTTTGATTCCTGGGTCGGGCAAAGTATCTATGGGATTCTCTGTAAGGAAATTCTCAGTAGCGGCTGGGTGTTTGGAATTGTGTGGTTGTGCCCAGTTGATGACAATAGGCTTACCATCACTCACTTACATGAACTTAATAACAGCTTTGGTGAAACGTGGGTGTACTATGTTATACTTTTGCCTCAACCTTCAGGTAATACAGGGGCGTGCTTGTTATGTTTAACTTTTACAGTTCAGGCACCTCTAATAACATGCGTTACGAGTGTGTTCAAATCTACGTAAGTTTCTACTGAGTTTAATCTATGAAAATGTGCCCTATATTTTGTGTGAGGACAAGCTGCGAGCAGCTAAAGACAACCCCGAATTAAATCAATCAAGCATCATGGTCAGAAAATAGTAGAGTGCGCGTTCATGACTATATTCTGTAGTGACTTAGATAAAAAGCGGGGCACATTTTCGTGGATTAAACAAACGATATCTATGTGTCAAAAGTAGTAAATTAAATTTTTGTAGAGAAGTAACATCCTAGGTAAACCGTTTCTTTCGTTCCAAAAAATCATGATCTGCTGCATTCTTCTGGTTCATTATTGAAATAATATTCTGAAGACAGTTGTTTGGATAAAAAATAGATTGTATTAATTCCGTATGAAAATCGACGAAACGTTGATTTTAAGTCTCTAGATAAACTGTTGATCTGCACTCGTGCTATATTTAAAGAGCAAATGATAACAAATATAGAAGAAAGAAAGAAAACATTTATTTCCACACAGAGCAGTAAGGATACATAAACTTAAAATAGATGAAATAAATAAACAATCCTATTTTAAAACCCTACAACGCAACTGTGCGAAAAATGGTCGCCACTCAGCCTAATGCTGATGTGTCACCTTTATGGCAACCCAACCAGCGCTGATATTCTGTGGCAACCATATTGAGGTGTGGCGTCTTCCGGCAACAGGTATTTTTAATTTTCTAATAATTAAGGATTATATTTCTAGACACACAGAATTAAATAAAAATATGCAAGTAGTGAATAGATTCAGGCGTTAGTTTGCGGAAGTCCGCGGAAATAAATACAATATTCTTCCACAATATTGAGGGTAGTCATGCAAATACCTGTGCTCTCATAGTAGAGTAGTTGGTGGTAGTTGCAATTTTCACCGCTTGCGCATGTGCATATATTTGCGGACGGGCGGGCGGTGCACAGCTATTTGCATCACTACCCTCAATATTAAGGAAGTAGCTAGATATTGGATTTATTTGCATCCATTAAATATGATTAACCATGGAAAATTACTTAAAAATAGGACTATATTTACAATAATAGGCAAATGTTCACTTAGAAACATAAGCGGTTTTACAGAATGAACCCCAAGCGCCGCTCGGAACAAGTTGCAGATGGCCTAATTTCTATGCCAATTTTGTTATAGTTTTGAATGGGTTTGGTTTTTGTCGCGCGCAGCACACTGGTGAATTCGTTTGTTTACCTACAATAAATATCAATAATATCATATATTTTTGGTAGTGATACGTGTATCATTTGTATTCAGTATCAGCGATATTCCCCGAAGGGGTAGTCAGTGGTGTACACAGTTGCACACCCATATTTCACCAATGCTGTTATTAAGTACTATTTAATAGGTAGTGAGTCTACTGCCATCTGCCACAATCCCAAACTCCGGGCTGCAACTGACAATTTCCTAACAGAAAAACTCAATAACACTTAAATTGTTCGACCTGGGAATCGAACCTGAGACAGCTCAGCAGCTTGCTTCGCGCTTGGGATCACTAGACCAACGACTCGGTTGCAATATTCTATATTTATCTACACATTCCACTACATCCCTGTTATGCAGATCCCATGTAAATTCACACACACTGCAATGTATGTAACAATGCATTAAGTGCATACAATATGAACAGCTCAACTGTTTTAATTGCGGCCATTACCTGCGTTTACGTTACCAACCTGATTAATATGCAAATGACCATTAATATTTTAATATCCCTATGCGGTGACTGAAATGTGGTAGTACCACTACTGGCACTTTCACATATCGTTACTCTTTATATCACGCTTTAGATTAAGGTTTAATGTTCATAAATGTACTGTTAGAGTTTATGATTTGGGTAGTCATTAGCTAAGGTACGGTAATCAGAGCGATAAAGAAAAAAGATTTAAAGGTACGTCGCTAAGCCCTACATACAATGGGGATGGAGAAGTTAAGGGCAGTTAAACGGAGTCGGCATCTTTTCTTCGTTCGTGTGGTTGATGAACAACCTAGTGTCAGAGTTTAAACCGCCCATAGGAGTCTGACATGGCTTTACACAACATCGAAAACATCTCTCATGTGTGCTGGTTTTCTCACAATGTTTTCCTTCAGCGTTTTAAGCAAGTGATAATAAATTTCTAATACGCACATGACTCGAAAATTCAGTGGTGCGTGCCTTGGATTTGAACTTGCGACCTTTGACTTGCCATTGCAACGGTCTTACCACTAGGCTATCACTGCTCTTCGGCAAAACATTAGTATTCGGTACGTATGACGAGAGGTCTGCCTGTATTCCACAAAGGAGTAGGCTGAGGTATACACAGTTTTGCACACATATTTCACCGATGCGTTATTTTAAGTCCCATGTAATAGGTGGAGAGCCTATTTCCATCAAGCGGGCACAATTCGAAACTTTATATCGAGAATATCTTGACAAAAATCCCAATAACACTGCCCGACCCCGGAATCGAACTTAGGACCTCACGTACATTAGTCACCCTTGCAATCACAAGACAGTTTATTGATTTTATAATATAACGTAACCAAAACCACAGCCCATTACTGTCCCACTACTGGACAAGAGACTCTTCCCAAGAGAGAAGGCGCTACTACTATTAACTACTTGTGATTTTAAACTTAATGATATTTTTTTTAATTATTGTATTTTTATATTAGAGCAACGTCCGCAAACGAATCTCTATCAAATTAATTGGAACGCTTTGTAAAATTATACATACCGAGTACAGAAACAGACATCCGCATGCAGAAGGAAATAAAAAAAATCTTTTCCCACTATCAATAAACGCGTGCATCATAAAACTTGTTGTACATAAAAAGTGTTGATATACAACGCGAACACTTCGCTATTCCAACATGACTTGTGTACACTCTATCGCTTTCCTATTCCAATAAAAACGTAGCAGCCCTTTATCTTACATCGATCACAAATACAGTTACAGCACTAATGCTGCAGCTAGTACACGGTAATCGATGTCTGTTTGAGTTCGCCCCGCTGCGATAAGGAATCTATACATAAGCTGATATTGTTACCATTACTGGTAAAACCTAGATGAGGCTCTAGCACAGAGATAGGCCTATGCCCTGCAGTCAGTGGGTGAAGTTACGCTATGGATGATGATGATGAAGCTGAAATGGTATTATAAATAAATAAATAAATAAATAAATAAATAAAATAAATAAATAAATAAACGATTTTGTGCGTACCTATACTAATGTTTTTTTTTTAATGTTGTTGTTGCCTTTAATAAGCCACGGTATGCAACGGTAACTGTCGCAAGTTCAAACCGCCATTGCATCTATCTTTTCTTTAAATATTCCTTACAAATCTTTAAAATAAACTATTTTCAAGTCTCACGTGAACTTATTAAATCGTTACTGTTACTGTTAGCCTGTATCATCCCACTGTTGGGCAAAGGCCTCCCTCCGTGACTTCCTTGTCCGTCTAAAGCTAATGTGTTTCATTTTATATTAAATCAGTCTAGCTCATCGCGCTATCATCTTCGGGGTCTGCCAGGACGTCGTCTGGTTGTATCAGGATTCCACTAGATGCTTGGGCATCGGCAGATATGGCCAGCCCAGTCCCACTTCAACTTTACGGCTGTTTTAGTTATGTCAGAGATTCGTGTTCTGTACCACAGTCTGGTGTTTCGAAAGTACACTTATAAAATATTTTGCTTCTTCATACTTATTTAAAGAACATCAGCCTTCAGTAGCTTTCTCGAATTTCACCTGACTGAGCAAGCGAGCAAGATCCTTTCATCCAGCCCCTGCCATTTCCCCAACTTCGTTTATTCATTGAGTTTACTAAGTGCTTACTTAAGTAGATTTGGTCAAATAATACGGGGCTATACATCACGCTTCATGATGACTCAATTTAGTCAAATAAAACTGTTATTTCGCCTACAAATATCTGCGTCCTTGACACCAAACAGTTAAACATCGATCGTCTACACACCCCAAATATCAATGTAAAAGTTTTTAATAAAAAAAATGAACAAATGAGTCATATAGTATTTTAATGTCTGTGTGTTCGGCTGGCTGGACAAAAAACCTAAAATCGCTTGTAATCAGTAATTACGAGTGGTGGCAGCGACGGAAGCAGATACGGATCTACAACGCAACGGCGCGGGCGCCGCCGGCTCGCTTGTTGGCCATTGATTTAGTGCTAAACACTCGTTAAATGCTTTAATGCTTAACCTCCAATATGGAAAAGTGTTTAATTTTAGCTTTATTTTTCTTTACTTCGAAGGGCTGGCTTTAAATTCTGATATATCGCAGGGAAGTTTTGAGTACGATTCTACACAAAACTCATTAGAATCGGATTATTTATTAAAAAGTCATGCGTGGTCGTACATAAAAAAAAAACAAATATACGTGTCGACTTGAGAACCTCCTCCTTTTTTCGTCGGTTGAGAAGTATTGGAATGCTCTTGGTTTGTTTGGCTGGGCACAATAATAGCGGAAGACTAAGGAAACAATAGTTGGACTGTTTTCACAAGAATATGAGTATAAATTGCTATTAAAACGCTAAATACTAATATGAAAAAGAAGTGCTGTATCAACCTCAAATAAATTGGAAAAAAAAGAGAAGAGATTATGTTTTCTAGGAGTCTAGTTCTCAGTTTAAATCAGCGGTTTCAGTCGCAGCAGTAGGTAATAGTGATAGCGTAGTGGTATGACCGTTGGACTGTCAAGTCAAAGGTTGCTAGTTTGAATCCAAGGCACGCACCACTGTCTTTTCGAAGTCATGTGCGTACTATAAACTAATTAACATTAGCTTAAAACGGTGAAGGAAAACATCGCGAGGAAACCAGCACACCTGAGAGATTTTCTCGATGGTGTGTGAAGCCATGTCAGAGACCTACGGGTGGTTTAAACTCTGACACTAGGTTGTTCATCAACCACACGATAAGAGGAAGAAGAAGAACTATATTTATGTGTTTTGCGGTCGCCTATCTACGGAGCATCATCAGGAGCTGTTAGAACATGCAGAGCCAACCTGCCATCCACCGAGTCAAACAAATAAGAATTAGCTGTGCTCCGTATTTTCAACTGTGCATTTTCCCAAGATAGCATTATCTTTATCAAGATAATATTAAATGTTCCGTTGGTCTAATGGTCCCAAGCGCGACATCTTAGCATGAGGTCTTGGTTTCTATTCCCAGGTCGGGCAAAGTGTTATTTGGATTTCCTGGTAGGAAATTCTCAGTAGCAGCCCGGAGTTTGGAATTGTGCTCACCACCTATTTATTGCATGGGATTTAATAACAGCATTGGTGAAATGTGCCTATCTCTTCGGGGAAAACAGGCGTGATGCTATGTATATAATTTTATATCCTAGATTTTTGCCCACAGGTAAGTTCAAATCTCAATGTACCAATGTGACTTTTTCAATGTCATATATACTTTCTTAGGTAATCTAAGACATCCTTGATTGATTTGTTGATTACCAAACATCCAAATGCACAAACTCACAAACGTGTAGGATAGGAAGTACAATAACTTGTAATAAAACATTACAATGCAACATACTCGTAGTCAACAGTTCCTCTTACCGCACTACATAACTTCGCACGTTAATTAATCCATAATATAACAGATAGTAGTTACCGAGATTACCGAAAATTGGCACTATGCACATCCATTACACCCTATCTAGGCCAGTACAGCCATTTCACGAATTAATCGTCAAATATAGCTCAAGTACTCGTTCATTATCGCACATTATAGTTAACGATCGCAATGCATCTTAAGTGAAACGTATTCTGCTTGGTTAAAACAGCTACTTACCTAAAGCGCAGGAAACATTAGTAGGTAAACAGCAATAAAATGTTAAATATTACGAATTGAGGAAGCATCGACCATAACTCACTCAATTAAACAATATTTTAACGGCAACACTGCAATGTGAGGAAGTCGTTTTCAGTAAACTGACCATAGCTTCTTGTTTTTTTTTGTCTAATACTCATAAGAGATTATTTTCGTATAGATGCAGTTAACTGATAAAGGGATAAGTTAAATGCCTATTACTTTATATGTTTTATTACATGAAATTTTGGGGCGGTCCATGTTTTTCTATTAAATATGTTACAATAAAAATTAATTTGTGTAATTATTTTTGTCTTCATTAGGGTCGTTTGTGTTACGTTATCATTAGATTCACACAATATTCATATCTTAATTGAAAATTTAATTGTTTTAATTACACTTGGATCCATTTCATATATACCTATATATATATATATATATATTTGTTATAACGTTAGACAAAATTGGTGCTATTATCTATGAATGGTTTTGATTAAATTCTTAATAATGTTTCTGACGGGGATACAAAACTTTATTGGTATGTGTGGGCATTCATTAAAATGCTTAAATCATTAGGCTGTCATACATTTCATTATAAATACTGAATATAAAGCTTGAATAAAGGTTTTCATTTGAGGTTGGTGTACATATCGTGGATAACATATTTGCTGTAGAACACATGCTATACATCAGAGAGGAAAAGCTACTTACATGAAAAATTGCGTACTTACATACCACCGAACAATGATTACTGTACTTTACTCACTATTCTACTAGAACTATCTACAGAACTTGTTTCTTTTACAGTATGTTCTTATCTTTGGTTCTTATATAGTTCTGTGTCGTCAAATTAACACTGACATTTCGTGCTTAGTTTTTAGTAGTATTGATTTCAATCAGAAAATACTCATTTCACTATAACAGACAGCAAAAAGTATTCGTGTCTGTTGTGATTAAACATCGTTTAAACAACATAAATATTAATACAGTACAAGTGGCTATCGGCGTGGCGTAGCGTGATAGCAGCCTAGTTTTTATATAACGCGTTGTACCTACGTAAAGTATGTGTAATAAATATACTTTGCGTTTATACCCTGTTATTATATCAGCTCAAACTTTTTTTGCGGTAAACGATTATGTAAAAAAGGCTAGAGCAAACAGTAAAAGCAAAGAAATTATTAACTTTATGAGCGCTCCATATTGATAATACGCTAGAGATTATTTAAAAGCAGTCGACTGAATTAATCAACATAACATTCGCTGATAAGTTGCACATATTGTGAATAGCTAATTGGATATTATAGTTTACTGCCCACAATACAGATGGTTACGATCCTATCATTACCAATAAGTTATGATGACCATCAAGGCATCTAGTAAAATATGTTTGTATTTATAAACTTACACCTTTCTTGATGGCAGTGGTCACTGCGTTACCCCAACGCGCTGAAACACGCAATGTTCTGTAGAGGCGATTCTAGAAAACGGTCGTTTTGCGATTAGATCTGTGCAGGAGGAAACACTGGGGTGTGCAGTGGTGGGGGGAGGGGTGTTGTTAATTGCTCCGTTTTGTGAACACGGTCGGTGGCGTGCCCCGTGGGCAATCAGCGGCCTCTGACTGATTGCTTTTTAAATAGGTTTTATGCCCGCTAAAAATGTTTCGAAGGAAATCAAAGAGAAGTTTTCGTGAGGGCCGATTGTGTAAACGTGACCGAGGACAAGTTGTTTTATAAAACGCGAATCTGGCGTGACGACCGTGACGTGCGAGCCTACGACTTTTTAATTGTTTTAATTTCTTATGACGGCTGCGACATGTTAAGTTTCAAATTATTATAAAAACAAAGTACCGTTGAATGGAATCAAAAAATAAAACTAGTCTACCATAATAAGGATGTTCAAAGTCGGTGAAAAGTGGCATTAGCAGCAAAAAACGAACACAAAACCATGCACGCTATTAAATTGACGTACCTACACGTAAACACTTTTATACGCAGACATAAAGTTACATAGCGTGCAATCAGGACGTTGCACATAGCACAGACTCGTATATAGGCTCATATTCGTAACAGCCCTAATGGAGCAGTTGCAAATGGAGATAGCACACACAATTTAACACGGGCCTATTAACCAAGTCTGAGCCGATAGCGTGACAAAGCGGAGTTAGCTGCGCGCCGCGTACCCGCTCGCTAGGTGTTCGTTACAACTGGTAAAGTGCCACGAAGAATGTATTAAATTTGCTTTTATATAGTTCTAATTAATCTTTAGTTCAACCTTGTTTGCTCCTGTTTGCTTGACCAATGAATTTGCATGTTATATGTCGACAGGCAAACCTATTATTTTTCCTTTTATAAACTTGTCACTTGGAATTTAAATTTATGTATACCTAACATTAATGTCATTGAATGCGTTACCGTGTCTAAGATATTAATAAGAGAATGTTTACTTCTTGATGTTGCATTGAAACTAATGGATAGAGTGCATTTTTCTTTAATTTCGTAAATAATATTAATATGTTCTGTCAAATATAAATGTCATGGTAATAATACAAAATCGTAAGCGAACATCAGTGTAAAAGGTGTGGCAACAGAAAAACAATTGCTATTTTTAATTGACAACATTTTAATTACAAAACACCACAAAATCTATGGGACATAAAATGCCACATCTCGGATTGCTTAAGTACATCGCCGTGTTATAACTATTATAGCATTAGGTACTTTATTACATACATTTAATACTTTAAGTTGTGTATTTAATACTAACAATACATACATCGTATATGAATAGTTATATATTTATATTATAATATACAGTATGTTTGCACAATGTCGTCGATTGACGGTGTTCCAAGTTACTAAATACTGTACAGTACTCTTCGGTGTTACATCATAATAATATCACACATTATGAGATTCATTTATCTATTCCTAACGATTGCCATTTTTTCTTTTGTTTGTTAATTAAGATTACGATTTTTTTTTCAAGATGCCTGTTTAAACTCTTACATAATACAGATACCGAGTTTCATATAATTGTGTTGAAATTCTTTTATTAAACATTTCTTTTGTTATATATCAGTATTATTACCGAAATCACCAACATTGGTGACAGTAACTGAAAGCATTTCTTTTCTCCCGTATTGTGGGCAAATCGGTGGATGATTGGTCGTATCTGTTGATCCAAAATAATACAGATAAATCCTTGAGGTCAAAATTGCAAATTGGCAAACTCGAGCCTGATCACTGGTATTATTTTATATGTCAATGGATACTATTTTTACGAAGATGCAACACCAAAGCGAACCCTATGTGGAACTTCCTTAAATATAAATTAATCAATAACGGAATGTTTCAGATTCCAGCTTATTTATCTCTATTGTAACTTACAAAGCTTTGTCTAATCGCTATTTTATCAATAAGTAGTTAACACGACATCAATTATATTTTACACGTTCTTAATATCGAATCTGGGCTTATAATATCACATATCTTGGACAGCAAATGTCCGTCTCAAGGAAATAATTCGAAATGTACTCGAACAACAACATTCTCGTGCAAAACAACAGTGCAGCGATCGAAAACCAAGTCAAGAGAAACCATAACGAAACTGGTAAGATTAACGAAAAATTTATTCTTCGGCTTCTTCATGTCCAAAGCACTTCAATAAAGTTTATCACTTTGTTTTGATTTTCACATTTCGTTCTTGGAATGTCAGAATCACTTTAGATGATCACTAGTAAAGTGTAAAGGTAGTTCACATTAAACATGTATAGGTTCATCGTCGTCTTCATCGTCAGAGCGCCTGTCGGCGGGGGTGTCGGGGGGCGTGCGGTGTGGCGGCGCGGGGCTGCCGGGGTCGAGGTCGGGTGAGGGCGTGCGTCGCGCATGCGCATAGTAGCCCAGCGCCCCCAGCGCCGGCGCACCCAGCGAGCCCAGGTGTGCTGAAGGTCCTGGTAGCCCCAGCCCCAGAGGAGGAACGCCTCCGAGTGGCGCACCAGGGTATAACCTGGTGACAAACAAAAGCAATGATTTAGTTTTTCTGAGAGTATTTACTACTACTAGCTACAGTACCTACATCTCTACTTTCATCAGATTCTGCTACTTTGTGAACTCTGATTTCTTTGGTAAGTATTGACCTGAAAGCGTTGTTGTTTTATTGGCAAAAGTAACGGTTTCAGAATTGTTATATAGATAAGTATAAGTGTACAGTTTTACTCACTTAAATTTTCCTGGTATTACCGTATCATTTTAGTTGTGTGAGCAGCATATTGCTTACAGGAGATAGGCAAATCCTCAGAACAAAGCTCGAGAGAAATACTTGACATTAAATAGCAACTCACCGGTAAGGCAAAGGTTTCTGCAACGTGTTAGCGCTAGCTGACGCGGCCGCTGCAGCTGTAGCGGCAGCCTGCCGATAGTACAGGTCGGCTGCCGCAGGCGCAGGCTGGGCCGGATACGCAGGCACGCCAGGCCAGTACCCGCCGTAGAGTCGCTGGAACGCAGCGTAGTTGCCTGCTTCGGCCAAAAGTTCTAGTCCAACTGCCGTTTGTCGCTTCCATTTTGTCCTGGTGAGAGAAAGGTCTGGTTAATGACGGTTGATGATGTTTTGGACCTTGTGAGAATGAGGAATTTGCTTTCTAACTGTGGCTTATATTAGTAGATACCTATGCTGCGTTTTTCACAGCTAAAATTACTAAAATCCTCTTTAATAAAGGTGGCATAATTATGTAAACCTAGTATATTATTTAAATGTTTCGGTATACATTGTAAACTTGCTATTAATTGAATTGAAAAAATTTAGGGTCTTACGAAAATCTTATTAAGACTTAAAAAGAATTATCTCTGAATATAATCTTACAGTTTTATTGCTATGGTGACAATAATATTCAAGATATTTGTTATTCTCCACAAAATTAGGAGAATAGAAATTGATCGAAATGAATTCTAACAACATAATAACAACTACTAAGAACTCTAATAAAAAATTAAATTCAATATAAAAAAATTACGAACGACAAAAGTTCACAGTCCATTTGAAATCGAAATAAATCGTTGTGCGAATCCCACAAGTACACAGAAACGATTTATGTCACATTACAAACTTAAATCGACTCTAAAATTCCCTGAACCGCCGTTTACGGACCCTACGGCCATAGATCACTGCCTGTGACCCCAATCGTCATCAAATTTGTCACAGTGCACTCGAGAGTACAATGGTGATACCACAGTGGTAAAACTAATAAAAAAATGTAAATAAAATAATAAATTTTGACAAAACGTCTTGGGTACTAGAGGAGTCGCCGGAGCGTGGTGGAGTGCTTTAATTTGATTTATTTGATTCGGTTGTGAAAGGGTAAGCTCGTATAAATTACGCTACAATACACAGTTATTAGTTTGCTTTACAACTGCTCTGTCCCACAATGCTATTTAGCAAAGTTTAATGGTCGCAAACTTGTAATGATGATCTTAATTCAATAGGACTTTCGATGTAGAATGTTTTTTTATAACTTTAAAATGTATGTTGTAATCGTTTGTGATTAATGTGAAATGTTAAAATTTTAAAGTTGTGTGATGATGTTATTTAGACTTTTCCTACTAGTTAATGAAGATAAAGCTTAAAGCTTCCTCAGATAAAGTGATTCATCATTAACCTTGGCCTCTATCAATTACAAGATGCAAAGGCACAAACACAAATAAACATAGGTAGGTAGGTAGTTGTCTATTAACTGAATGCATATTTTATGTAGCTATTACCAATAACCCTATATTTTTGTATGTAAGAATTAATTTTGATCATTTATATCTACTTCAAATAATAATCTCTATATTTTTATATTTGGCATTTGTTTTCTGCAGTTGCACGCATCAAACAAATAAACGCATCCCCATTTCAAAATTTAATTTAATTCCTGTGTCGGTACTCGATTAGTTCCGAAGTGGTTGGTTATATTGTCGTCGAGTGAGGTTTTTATTAATTTGTAGGGAGTCGTTCGTCGCATTATCATTGCTATTATTAGTGGCGTAGTGTGCGCCCATTGTTACCCGCGTCCTCGCACAACCAGACGCTTCACTGCCCACCTCGTTAATTAATTTCTATAAATGGATCATTTAATTTTATTAAATGCAAATGAGGGGGAGTTTGGTTTTGTTGTTCGTCATTCGTTCTATAATTTATAATTTTAGTTACCCTATTTATAATAATCTGTCTAGTTTATCCCAATAAATAAACCAGCAGCCTTACAATAGAAACATTTTCCCTTCAAATATAACATTAACACTTTAAGCCGTATTAAACTCGATCCTAATTTAAATACTACACTTTAATTATCAGTAGCTGACAAATGATCGATAGAAAGCTACGTTCTCATTAATCATGTTATTATGACGGCTCGCTCTTAGTGTAAGTCACTCGAGAGCACTTATTTAATTGTCAAGTGCTGAATGAGAGGCAATCTGCTCAGTGACACTATTCTTTTTATTGCCGCCGCGGGCTACGAACAAAAAGCTCTCGGAGCACACTTAAATTTGGACTGCCATCTCAAGTTGAGACCTCTCGACAGACAATACGCTCCTCTCTGTCTAACTCGAGAGAGCGCGGCGAGAGCGGCGCTCCTCCGTCCCTGTTCCGCCGTCCCCCGGTGGAGTCTGGGTATGCCCCGCCCAGTGGTTTAGTGATTTGATGCTGCGTGAACTGATTCAATTGTTGTTCGAGGAGACCCGTCCAAAAACGCGCCTTAACAGCTCTCGTTAAAGACGAAAATTGTCCGGTAAAACGATCCCGCTTACGACCTCTCCGGGGGGGAGGTTGTTTATCTCAGTTTGCGTTTTTGGGCGACGTGATGCGAATTCGGCTTGTATATCCGGCAAACAAAGAGCACTTTCATCGATCGGAACGCTCGCGGTGCGCCGGGCGCTTACGCTCTTAAGACTTCACACGAAGATGAGACCAATTTGAGCTTTATCGAACGTTATTTATACGCTGCTTAGAAAGTTTCAGAAACATGTTTGTGTGAGCGCTCTTATGGGAATTGTTTGAAGTTTGAGCACTTTTATTGTTGTGAACATGACACATGCCCATCTAAATCAATTTTTGAGCCTCAGGCTATGCAGTCGGTGCTCAATGCGATGGTTTAAGGAAAACCACTTCTATATAGCTGTTGGAGCAGTGCCACTGTTGCCCAATTATTTTTAAATACATGGAAACTTGAATTCAGTTGATTGTAGGTTCAAGCAGAATCACGTAGTTTACGTTATTATTTTTATTTTTGTATGGCGTGGTGACAAAACTGGCAATATCATTCGTTACATCCGAAGCTAATAAAAAATGTATTTTTTTAAATTCTAGCTATTTTAATGGTTACTTTGGAAATAAATTGCATTTTAATGTATAAATTAAAATGCTATTTAGGATATACATATTTTGGGTACAATTATATTTTTTATTCCAACAGACATGTTTCTTTTTTTGTGAGTGAACATTATATTTCCGAAACTTAAAAAAGATATGATGGAAACAATCGTTAAATAAAAGTGAATTTAGCAATTTGTGCATACTTTGTTATTTATAAGTTGGTAGGTAATTGAGCACTTGCAGTTTCTTTTATAGATGTTTATTATACACGATGCTTAAGATCATCGGCGAACTTGAGGCTTGAGATGCCAACGCATTCTACATAGTTTTACGACAAGTCTTTTACCGTCCAAGCGGTACGTTTATGGAATGTGTTGCCTGTGGCCGTAAGAAGAGCTCAGACGTCTGATACTTTTAAAAAGTTAATCTAGCAGCATTTCTTATCGTCCAAAGATTAGTTGTTACCAACTTTCGTATATGCCTAAAACATTATTATCTATTTATACATTTTATTTATTCTACTAATTGAAAAATACACCACTGACTGCCCCCATTTGCAATTATTCACATCTCTCTGTCCATGCAAAGGTTGTCTGGTAGATATCGCTGTTAGCGATAAGGCCACCATTGAACCCGTAATTAATAATTGAATTTAATCAATGTTACTCTATTGGTGTATAATAAAGATTATTCTATCTATCTATTATACCTCATAAGAATACTTATTAGTCTGTTACCTCTATTGTAAGCAATAGAAGTAGCAGACATTACAAAGATATCATCACGCCCGTATTTCCCTAAAGAGCTAAGTAAAGGTGTACTGTTCACCCATATTTCATGCATTTATTTAGTCCCGGTATATACCCGGCAGAATTTTTATCTCCGGGCTGCTACTGAAGATTTCCTTTGCCGGACAAAGTGATGTTAGGAATTTCAGGAACCGATATCACTGCATATCAGCTGCGCTTGCTACTTGCATCTCTTAAACGAATAGGGCAATCTGATTGTTAATTAATATGGCAATTTATTTAAATATTAATTATATTACGCAATAGTTTATTATCCTGAAGAATAATAAAAAAATAGACTTCTGAGATCAATTATAGACTCATAGTGAGCGATCTTAAAATATGGTAATAAACTACCCCTTTTTATGTTTGTTGTATGCTAGGTAAGTACTTCGAGTAATAGTTTGATGTCAAATAATTCAAAAGACACCTTTTATCACAATAAGGTATATAACGTTACACATACTCAACGTTAGTGTCTGTCTATATGTGTGTCTGTCTATTATTGGGCTGTACCTATATTTTTGACTTTAATAGCAGATGAAATTCAGAATGCCTTTTGCGTTATTATGACAAATAATTAAACATATCAAAAGTCCATATAAAAAAAACTGGAAACTAAATAGGTATATATTTATTCAAAGTTTTATAAAGTTTAAATTTTTTGTGAAAAGAATTTTGTTTATTTTCTATTTAAAAAAATATCTAATACATGAAAATAATAAAACTAATACGTGAAACGCTAAGTTAAGTCTGACTGAAGTGCTTACTCTATAGAATAAATAACTAATAATAAAAACAAGGTTACCTTTAATCGTTTCTGTGGCACAGAATTGAAGTGCAATACACTCGTTTTTTGTAAGAAAAATTATAAAATTAAAAACAAATTCGAAACTTACTGGATATTTACAATAGCAAGTATTAGATAAACTGTTTCCGTTGCAAAGTAGAGATTAATTTAAGATGACGCCAATACTAAAAAAGATTAGTTTTCATTCAAAATTTGCCGTGACAGTTTAGAGATGACCAGTCCGAACCGACGAAGAACTATTCCAGCAGTAGTAGGTATATGAAAATGTCACCGACAAAAATAAAGTTCAATAATAGGTATATATAATTGACTTGACGAATAACCTTTACAGACAGGAAAATATTTAAACGGCATTTATAAATATGATACCAATTTAAACTAATGCAAAGGTCATCCAAATTATTAACCATTTGACGTTATTAGTCACTACCGTAGCGCAACTAACAGAAAAAAAACATCAATAAAAAATGTAGCAATTTGCCTGCCAATTCTGTAAAATACATAATCTTATTTTAATGAACAAGTAGGTAGGTATACAATAAAACATTTCCTGCAACTCAACGTTCACTAATATCAAGTTGCATCACGAGCCAGACTTAGAACAGCAAAATTGCTATACAACGAATAATCCGTCTCGCAATCCGCTTATTAAAACCCGGCCAAAACTGAAATGGCATTTGCAATATAATGATTAGTGGTTAAATGATAAGCCGGGCGACCGGAGCGTCCTTGCTTCGAATCCCGTGTCTCTGCCGTGTAATTTGGAAGGGTTCGCTATAACCGATTAGTCTGGTTCTCGGTAGCTATGCAAAATCGCGGAACCCGCGCATTATGTCATTAGAGATGTGTAAGCACACGTATGGAATTTTAATAAAGCTGCTGGTATTTAGAATAGTAGTCACTACTCAATCAATTGAATAATCTATTGTTTAAAAAAAGCACGCGCCGAATCGATTGTTCGAGTTAATTTACGACTTACGAGTTGTTAACGATTCTATTTAGCTGCGATTCGATTAGTAATCGAAGAGGGAGAATTTAATGGTGCAATAATGGGAAATTGCCGTATATATCGGTCTGTCGTGGGTACCTGGTGCCTGGCGTGGGTGTTTAAACGAGTATGGCATAATATAGTATAACGGTTGTCGGTTTCTAGTGTACACTATTTGAACCGCTAAATATACATTAACTGTAACTTAACATTCAGCTCAATTCATTAATAAAAGAGTATCTTCTTAGCAGATATTTTTAGAGTTTGTAATTAGTATTCACGTACATAAAAGACAAACAATTTCATTGAATATATTTTTTAACTTACATAGTGCTAATTTCGTCGCTACATTCTAAGTAAATCAAAGAAATCCAAAAGACTTTAAATCTCAAAAGACTTAATCCAACGTAAGTACTCTATAGCATATCCAGGAATTCCACTGTTTCATGTGGTGTGAACCGAGGCTTCACTGCGGGGAGATGAGTAGCAACGTTTATACAAATGATACGAATTTACGAGAAACGTTAACCGTTTAGTCACTAACCAATATTAACACTTACGCGTACGTTTCAGTTCCTTTATGGGAATTTTATGTTTTCTGCGTTAGCGGTAAAGTTAATCAAATGCTATTATAAAGTGTATACCTACGTGTAGAAGTAGGCTTTCTAAATTATAGGTCACTGAAGTAAAAAATACAAAATATCTTACATCACAATGTGATTCAAGTATTTTCTCAGGCAACTCTTAGTTTACGGGGCTTTATTAATCAGAAGAGCCCCGCCAATCTAATTAGTCGATAGAATAGATAGATAGACAATATAATTGATTTAGAAATAACGGTATGTAAGTATATTGATGTCAATTTTTCTGCGTCCCGATTTTTCATTCCAGTCCAGCATTTTTCCACTTAATTGCCGATATATATTTAGAAACACAGATCTGGCAACGCTACTTAATACCAACCCATATTTCTTAGGGAAAATTGCACAGTTGTATAGGTAGATTCTACTTATAAAGGCACTGTAGAATGATTTTAGTACATAACCGTATTTTCCTTCAAACCCAACACAAAATTTCGACCAACTAAAACACCAAACACCTACAACAGTTTGCTCGAATTTTACGATTGATTTGCCGTAAATAACAGACAAAGTCGTGGGACTGAACTAGTCGTAACACAGGTAGGTGTTGTTACCAGCGTCATTACAGAATATCTACCTACGTCATTAGGTAATCGCGATGGATTACACGTTTCGATGACTAAACGGCGATAAACGACATTTTGTTCGTGGCCCCCGGCTTATTGTGAATTCACGAACGTTCTGACATAGTATTATAAGTTTATAGTTCTACTTATTGATGAATCATGTTGTGTCAGGTAGCTATAGTTTAGATTGGGGAGTCTATCGTCCGCATTGCGCTTCCCTTGAGTTGCGGTTATCTATCTCCCAGGGTGTGCCCGGACATCGCTAAAAGAGAGTCTTAAAATAAGGATGATGCTGATGTGGGCCGCGCTTGCTGGGTTGCGAATAACATACATTGCAGTCTCATCGGCGGCTCATCCACCCAAGGCCAGAGTAGCACACGGCGGAGTTTTTAGTTCATCCCGGGTGTCACACACAAAGGTAGCTATGGTTTGATATCTAGGTCTGTCTATGTCAAAAATTTTGGATAGTTACTCAATAGTGACTGATGCATGCCTACCGTTAGGATAGGTAAACTTGAAATTGCTATGGCACTTTCTTCAAGATGCCAATACAGAGTGATTTTTTTGTGTATATTTAGTAGGTCTGAGAATTAGTCGTAGGCTATTTTTTATACTCATAGGTGATAAGGGTGGCCCTATCTAAAAAATTTATATGGCAGAACAACGTTTGCCGAGCACAGCTAGTTATTTATATAATATTCTGCTTAGCTTCATCACACCTGCCTACATATACATATATCTATTACCTGACTTTCAATTCATACTTCCAACTTTACCAAATAAGGAAGCCATTTGAAAACAATTAAGTAAACACACACCGGTGACCGGTGTTAGGTGTATGGAGCGGATTGTCGGCAGTTCGGTGATTAATAAGAGGTGTGTGCGGCGCCGGCGCGCCGGTGACTTGCAGCCTTTGTGAAGGTGCGCAAGCGCCGACGGTCACACGGTGATACTGATGGCCACTTGTGTTTGACTATGAGTTGCTTCTTGCATGTACTTTCAGGTATGAAAACGCCAAGAAGAAAAGTTAGGACATTTCTAGTATAATTCCATTTTAGATGAATATTTAATGAGTAGAGTCTGGGAACTTATGGATGTTCGAAGCTTTACAATGTTGTCAATTCTAAAATCGATATTAAGAAACGAATAAAAATATAAATACATCTCGAAATATTGACATCAAATTTATTCGTTTTAATTTAACTATCAGGACACTAAAAGATTCTAATATTACTTAATAATATTAATGCAAGCTAGCCTGAAAACCATTACAGTAACTAATTCTCCTCGGTTGTTCTTACACCTGTCGCGTGGGAATATAAGCAGCTGAGACACTCGTGTTTCTACCAAGTTTATATCGATGCAAGAACAACACTACAAATTACTAATGTAATTGCGAAAAAACAATGCAATACGTGCCTGTACTGTAACATTGGCAAATGTGTGAAACAAATTATCTAATACCAATTAAAACTGATCGCGGCAAATAATCTAAATGATAATGTTTTTCATTTAAAAATAGTTTGTAGAAAATCACTAAGCAAGTAGGCAAGAAGTTATGTAGGTGTGTAATTATTTATAATTAAGCAAAAAGCAAACGGCGTGTCTTGTAAATAGGTAATTAAAATTAATTGTTTCACTTTGGGTCGTTATTAAAAAGCTTTGTGTTTTTCCAAATTAGAAGTAACCATTGTTTAATAATAATTCGTAAGTATATTATTAAAATTTATTCCGTATCCGGGAACCAGAAAATCGGTGTCTATTATTAGTAGGTAGTGCCACTATTCTATTTGGGCACGCCGAGCTGCGCCCGTATAAAAACCAAAGGAAAGTGACCGCACACAAAAGCCATTACATCCTTCAATTAACTTCGATTTCACACCCTTTCACGAACCGAAAAATCGAAGCCCAAACATTAGTTTAACCGAAATTATAGAAAATCAACAAAAAGTTCCACAAAAAGGTGCAGACATGGCGGCGGGGCACACCGCGCGGCGCCTGCGCAGTCTGACTCTACTGTCACATATACAATCACAGAACAATTACACACCTAAATAAAAGTAAATCAATATACTTAATAGTAACTAGTTTTGGCTACTGAAACTAATATGTATTTGAACAGGAATAAATGAAATCGAATGTAGAGCCATAACAGATGAGTTTTTGTTATCGTAATATGCACAAAAAGCCTATACAGATAAATAAAAAATATAGCTAGACAGTTTTTAATAATGCGCATTCTTGATTAGAACTATGGCATTCAATCAATAGAAAATTAGTATAGTTTGTTATTAGCTACCGTAGTTTTTTGTAAAGAAGGCAATGGAGGCGGCGATAGGGCCCTAATTACGACCGTTCGTATTTGAAATAGCCGCTTGTACTGTCGTCGATAAAATTCCTTTGGACTATTTGTTTTTTTTATCAATTTAATTTTAAAAGCACTTTAAAATCTTTATTTATAAAAGAATATATACTTAATTATATGTAGCGTCGTTTATAATTTACAACTTGTGTGACATAAAAAGAGTTATAAATATAATTTATTGGTGGTAGTAATTATTTAAATATTCATCTCTGGTTTTAAAAAAACGTTTTGCATGAGAGTTTAAGGACAAAACTTTCCATAGCTTATAAATATTGTTTGAATATATAAGAAGTATATGCTTGTACCAATACAAAACGCTTGGAGTCATTTTGGGCCGGTAGCAGTAACATGTCGAAGGTTTCGCTGACTCAGCAGTGCTTTGTGAAAAATGCCGACTATCTCACGACCACTGCTCGTTCAGCCCAAGTCACTAGCGTTTATTAATTAGATATATGAAGTATCAATAAAATGAGATATCAACTGTTTATCATACTCAGGTACAATTGATTTAGTTGCAATTTCTTTCCGCTGGCTTATTAAAAAATAAATTTAGTTTTTTTTTTCAATATTTGAATATAATTTCGTGATAAATTAACTGGACTTATATATTTATCTACTATCTTACTTTTATAAATTCTAATATAGTGTAAGTAGGTACTGTCATTCTATGCTTGAAAAATAAGAACGACATAAAAAAACACAGTGTAATCGCTTGTGATTTGGACCACAAAAGTCAAAAATGATATTTAATCCTGCGCTTGGGCCACTAAATTGTTAGTTTAATTGTTTTCTTCATTGTGCCTTTGTGCTTCCTACGTGAATTAATTTATGATACCTTACCTATACCTTACATATGTAACGCAGGGATGTACAGATCAGACAGTACAGATATGTCAATACATGGTAAATGCGTTAGGTTGAATAAACCTTTTACGTTAAATTGGAAGGTGTGTCAGAATAGTAGCCGGTTGAAATAAATGGTAATATCTTATCTCAATGTGAAACTGGTGCGTTTGTATGTATTTATGTACCTTTATAAAACTAAGGGTAAACTAACTAAAACGTACCATATTCATAAAACTATTACATTTTTAAAATGCTTCAAAATCAAAATAAAAATTCCTTTATTTTAATTAGGCTAAAAATTAGCGCTTTTTGAACGTCAAACATTAAGACAGCCCCCAAAAAAGCCCACCCTTCACCGCTTCCTAGTGTTTTAGCTGGAAAGAAGAAGCGGCGCAACAAACTTCCCGGCAACATGTCTGTCTGTATCAAAATTATTTATAGATACCATACAAATCTAAAATTGAATTTATATAAAATAATTGTATCTATTGAGATAAAATATCTAAGGCACATGTTAGCTAGCACGAGCCTATGTACCAACGCATAGAAATATTAAATTAATCGAGACACAATGTTAAATTACCGAAAGCCTCCAATCTAAAACTATTTCGTATGAAGGTCGTACGCACTTACACATACCAAAAGATAGAAACTGCACATTAACTAGTTTCTCTACTCTCTTCTCTTAACTTCTTAAATAATACCCTATTTTTGCTATTTTTAAGTGACTTTAATATGGTATGGTACCATATTAAAGTCACTTAAAAATAGCAGTCGATAGAGATGACATTTAACCTTTTGACTGCCGGAACGTGGATCCACGCGAGACACAATGCAATTTTTATTGTGTCTGGAAATGCGAAATACGACAGGTTAAGGCACAATTTAGCTAAAACATATTTTAAGCACGATTTCAATTAAGGAAGTCAATGTATATTTATTTATTTACCTAAATAATCAGTTTTTCCTAACTATATTGATGTCAGCTTTCAAGAATATAACCTAACACTACGAACCTGATTAGGTACGGTTTTAAACAAAATAACAAAATATGAGCAGTATATTTGGTTAATTTCCTTGTACAATTTATCGCGTAATTGGCAATGCGAACAACATAGGTATTATATATACTATACATAAGTACTTGGACATTTTAAATTCTGTTGTATGTATATAATGTACTGATTAATTTGAATTGAGTTAAACTCGTACCTATACAAGTTTTACCAAAAATTTCTATTTAAAATTTCTTGACTTTAAAAAGTAAGTACCTTTAAATGGTCTAATTGGAATAATCGATTTGACTTTGACTTTGAAAATACACCCTAGAACACTTCCAGGGAAATTGCGCAACTGACTTGCAATAGCTTTCATTTTGACCGTTCAACATATACATTCCATCGCTGTAGTACCTACTAGAGGTGGTAGAGGATTTTTACTTTTTAGAGTAGACGGTGCAAGTATGGTAAATTGGAAGCTGTTATTGCATGCAATTGCAAGCTAGTTCCGCAATTACCCTGATGACCTGATAACTTAATAGGTGAGTATACGTATATTGTTACAAAGATTTCACATATCTCTCATATTTATACACTTTCAGTCATCCATATTAGTAGATACCGACATTTGGAACTTTGTAGCACTGAAATTATTTAAATATTTTTGTATATTAACTTTCGTGAGACATATTCATATCAATTACTTGTTCACCGGTTACTACTTTCGTGTATTTTTCGGGATTGCCTGAATATTTCCAAACTCGAACGGAGCCCTTAGTCATGAGCTGAGCCCGCAGCGATGTCGAGAGTGAAACTGACTGAATCCCAAAAAAATGCACGTGAGCAGTAACCGGTGAATAATAATTGATATTTAAATATGGTACCAGCTATTCCAAGTGACGTTGGCAGGACGCTTTGCTAGATGTGGTGGAACACCACCACCATAACCTAACAAGGTGGAATAGATAACTGACAGAATGTCGGCCGAGAGTAGACACACGGAGTGTAGGTAGACCGGTGGCGAGATGGGTCGATGATAAAGTTAAGGTCGAAAGGAAGACCTATATAAGACTGGCCGAAAACAGTCAAGCATGGCGCTGCAATTAATTTTCAAAACTTATGAATGATGATGATTCTGTGTAATTTATTATTTTTACCATTATTTTTTGTTTTTTGTTTAGCTTCCTAAGGCCGGTCAAGTACACACACCATAATTATACATATACACTGTGAGATAATAAGATTCTGTACCAGAACGTCTTATGAAGATTACGCCATACATACATCACTGAAATTGAGATGCGCTCAAGTTTTGGGTTCGAAGGTTGGATAGACACATCCTGCCATGTCGTTATGAAAACCGTTTACTATGCCTATGCCTACTAATATTGGGACTATTTAGTCACGACCCTGATATAGGATATAGTAGGTAAGCTAAACAGAATTGACCGTAATGACGAGTTAAACAAACATAAAGTACTATCGATATTATAAAAAAAAAATGAATTTATTTTTGTATTACTCTCACAATGCATTACAAATAGGTACCTAGCCAGGAAGAAATCGCCGGGAGCGATAAAGCCACCCATTGTACTTTTGTTCAAACAATACACATAATTTATGTACAAAATAACGGCCTAAATAATAATAAATATGGCGTTTTAACTAACCTTCTATTCTGATACCAGGTTTTAACCTGCGTATCTGTTAATCCTAGTTTCGCAGCTAGCTCCATGCGGTCCTGCACGCTGAGGTACTTCTGTCTTTCAAAAGACTTCTCTAAGGTCTGCAGCTGGTGGTCCGTGAAAGCCGTCCGCGCTTTTCTCTGCTTTTTCACGAGGCCCGAGGAATCTCCCCCACAACTCTTGCTAGATACGTCGTCTGAATCATCCTTCACACCTGTTTGGAAACGAATGTCTAGTTAATATATAGGAAAAGCAAACTAATCTTGGGACTCATAACCTCTAAAGGAGAGGTGTAACTATTTTTGTTTTTAAATAACACTAAATCAGTAATCTTTTACGAAAAGAAATACGAACATACCTAGGTAGGTATCTAAAGCAATAACATTACAAGTCTAAGAGAACTGGGTTTATTATAATATCTAAGTGCCAGCAAACAAGTTAAACGACTAAATATTGTAAAGAAAATTTTCTTTGAGAAACTCAAAACATATGCGTAGGTTTACTTTCCATTTAAAGGCATTTACATCGTAAAACTGTGCCCAGATAAAGATATTATCTTTACTGTAAGTTCTAAATTATATGTATAAGTTAATGTAGATATACCTACAGCTTAAACTAGAAGTTTCATTTTGTTTGTATACAATTACCTACTTATGGGTGTAATATTTTACGTGTCATCAATTTGAATAAACAAACAAGCTGTGGAATTTCACGTTCAAGTAGAAAATTCATACGATTAAATTATTATCTTCATTCACTGAAGACAATGAAGATAATAATTTCCTTGATCATATTTAAATTATTCAAAAAACTTAATTAAATAAGAAAAAAATTAATATTAAAAGCGCTTCTGCTATGTGTGAACTAAAACACTTTTTAGTTCACACATGGCAGGCGCGAGCTTTTTATATTTTTTTAAATTAATTATATTGATTTCGTACCTTTTTGCGTATCATAGCTACTATATTACTTTCTTTCAATCTTTCTTTCTTATGCAACCCGAGAAAATGCAAGGATTCTAACGATACCCTAATATCTAAATTGATTCAGGCGTTCATAAATTATTGTGGAATAAAAAAACTCACAAACATACACACCTACATGAACCCTAAACACATAACACTCCTTTTTGTGGACAGTCGTGTAAAAAGTTCCCTCTGTCTCAGTCAACGACCCCAGCTGAAACGTGTTTCTTATTAGAGTGCTTGTCCTCGAACCTGCCACAGAAGCCTTCCCTCATGTGGGGCTTCTTGTGGTCACTGGGCCTCGGCCGCTTCCTTCAAATCACTTGCCTTCGACTCTTATGGGTATTCTTACGTATAAGTTCAGATTTAGGGCTTTGTCACACGACTTTATATTTTTCGTAGAATTGTTCTCATTAACCAGAGCAACGAACTAGTGCAAGTGTAGTTATTAAGCCCAACGTCTTAATACATGGTCTTGTGGAGGATCGTTCGTTGTGTAACAGTCTTTATGATGAGTTGGTAATTATGTCAAATAACACAATGAAAAGGTATTGTAATCCAATTACAACCCTATTCTCTGACTCGTAGGGTACAATTCTGTGTAACGGAGGAGTAAAGCCAAAAATATTGGTTTCGTTAATTTTCACCTTTCTTTAAGTATTGAAAAGTTGTGTATCACATATGATACATGGCAATTCTTAAACTATTGTGTCTGCTTCGTGGATAGAGAACCTTTTTGTGGAAGTAGCTAGATATTGTATTTATTTGCATCCATTGTAATGGACTTCCGCAAAGTAACGCCTGAATCTATTCAAGATAGAGAACCTGTTAATATCACCCACCTAAATAAAATACGGCTATGGGTGGGTGAGTCCATCATTCATATAATCCATCCTTCGACTCCTTGGTCTTTCTCTATTCTTGTAGCAATCTACTTAAAACTTTCCCTGTGTCATGTTGCTCACCTCTAAAAAGTTTACTTAATCTGATGCGGTGTATTTGAAGTTTATTTTATAGTCAATGAAATCGTGATAAACATTTATGAGTAATTTATAGATATTTCGTTTACCTATTGCGATATAAAATAATCTCATAAAAAACTTCTTTAACATTTTATTGCACATCGGCTTAGTCTTATGATGTAAACCTCTGTGTATATATATAATAGAGTTATTTAATTTATAGATTCTAGATTACACACCTAAATTTACAACAACGACAAAAAAAAGACACCTTCAGAAACCATTATTTCTCGAGATACAGAACCCTATTCGCTTTACCTCAAAAGCTAACATAAATCAGGTATATATTTTAAGTCAACACAAAATAATGCGTGTTAAACACAGTGAGGAGACAAAGGATTAAGTGTATAATGTGCCAGGTATTAGTGCAGTCGAGCGGCGGTTGTGGTTGCGGCCGCTGCGGCTTGCCACCCATATACGCGGGTCACTCAGTAACTGTAGGTTGGTCACAGACATTTTTCGTTATTATGTTATTTTCAGACGTCGGCAGTATAGAGGAAATTATGTTTTTTTAAACAGGATGCAGCATATTCTTTATGAAATTTCAGGTTGTTAACGACGTAGGAATTCGCCAATTTCTTTTACATTTTAACCGCGTGTATTATTACGCACTCGCCGAAGGAATAATCTTATTAATTATCTGGTGGGAGGCTACGGCCGTAGCTAGTTACCACCCACCGGACGAAGCCATGCCGTGAAGCGTCGTGTTTCAGGATGTAGTCTAGTGCAACCGTTGTGGGAGACAAGTCTGGGCAGTTACATCCACTCCCCAACTATCATTCTCCCGAAATCTATCGACTTTAATTAGAGTGAATAGATTTTATCTCGATGTATGTGCTCCATCCTCGGCCACACCGTCGCTTACCATCAGGCGAGTTGGGGGCCAAATGTAAATGCATCCTTTATTTAAAAAAATACTTACATCGCTTGCCAACAAATCTTCATAAAGCAAATTGAACCGCAATCAATTTGCAGATCAAAAACAACTTTGTTTTCAATTACAAGCGGTTAAAATGTTTACACATAAACGTTTTCCGTAATAAAACAACCTTGGGTATAAATTGCTCGTTGGTGGTTCGAGCTGATTTTTTACCAGCGACCCTTTAGCCGTTTGTAATATTGAGTATAATTATGTTCAGGCAGGCCATTAGGGTACACCGCCGTTAATTTATTATAATAAGGTCCAACTGCCGACTGCACTTACTCGACCGTGAAAATTATTATCATTAGTGCACAGTAATGTACAACACAATGCACACATTAAGCTACTGGACTTATCAAAAACTCTTTTAAAGCTTGTATAAATACATTACACGTGTTTAAATATATGCTGATATTAGTATTGTGTATCATTTTCCTTCATATATTTGTTGTGAATTAATTCGTGGATCTTTTCCGGAGAACCTAAAACAAAAATCAACATGAACCGAATCAGAAGCTTTGACGCTAGTCGCGAATAAGACTTTCCAATCAATTTGTTCTCATCGATTTCACAGTGACTGAAAGCAGGTTCGGTATTCGATAGTGCTCGATATACACGGATTTCAATCGACTAATTGAGAAATCAGTATCAGACGTGACGCAAATACTAAATGGTTCAGTTGGCATCAGAGCACGGACATACGATCCGAGCGGCCAGTCGTGGCGCAATACACTCGCTTGCCGATTATGAACCTAGACCATTGAAAACTGTATCGAATGTTATTCGATTGTTGATTGCTTACAATTGAACAAGTTTATGGTTTGATATCAACTGGGAATTCCCGCTGTAGCGTTTGAATTAAGGATATAATGGAAAATATAACTAATTTTATCGCTTGTATGTTTTTATATTTTTATTTCAGTGTACAACCACGTGGAGGTGTGGCCTAGTGGAAAGAAAATGGTTACTCAAAACTGGATGTTTCTTGAAACAAATTGTTTATTGAGTAAATAGGCTCGTAATACCCCAGTATACAGTAGCTATAAATTTACATAATAACAGATCAACAGATCAACAGCTTTATAACATGGCGACAGTTGGAGTCATTTCGATTGCCTTAAAAATCATGGGTATTATTAACTCTACTTTATTTAATAACACCTTTGAATCTACTAAAACAAACCCGTTCAATAACAGGCTATAATTGTGTTTTTTGTCGTCGACAAAATAATCACTAGTTCGACCTCTGTTAAATGTGAATATGAAACAATATGCGTAGGAGCGGCTTGCTAATGGGTTTATAATTGAAATTATGACTTATGCTGCCCCTACATGTTGGCCCCTGTTCGCCGTCCACTGCTGCATTTGTTTAGGAGGAAACTTTCAAAGTACTTAGTTAGTGTTCCGTCTATGGACGCAAATATGGCGTTGGGACAGTGTGTACAGGCAGCATGAAACGGCCTCGCTATTATATCTTGACAATAACTAGTAGAGGACAATCGACTACGTATCTATCCACATAAGCTTAGGCGCTAATTGAATATTAAGTTACTTAAGTGCGCGCGGTTGATTTCAAACTAGTTTTAATTATTCGATAATTATAGCGATAGTTCGATTAACAAATCTGATTGTGAAGGCCGCTTTATTAGTACTTGTCAAATGTAATGAAACGCAATAAAGTTTTGTTGATTGGTCGGTTATCCTTACACGTGCACATTAAATTTATTTGTTTATTCAAGGTTCTACAAAAATTCACAAGTTAACATTAATTGGGTAACAAGTGTACTCCTTCAATTATAGGAGACCACAGCATGCACTAAATTAACAACTAAGTTATAATAATAAAAAAAAAGAGAGTCTGAGGTGCGTCTAAAACTACTAAGTAACATTTATTACATAACTATGAACAGTCAGTTACCTTCCTATAATAATTTTAACCCTTAAATTTCTGACTATATTCTTTTCCTGTATTTCGACAGACTCGCATCATCTATTCTTGCGTTAAAATTTGCATGTGAAACAAAAAATAAAATCTATGGGCACATGGATAATAAAAACGCAACTTTATGATAATTTTTTACTGATTATAAAGTTAACGATATTTTTTTACAATCTGATATTACTATGTTAATTAATCTTTTAGAATCAACTGGCTAAAACTGACAACTAGTATTTTAATTAGTTCCTAACGTTCACAATGCTATGTAGTAATTATAACTCGTATCACAATAATTATAATTAAGCAATTAAAAGTATTAAGGCAGGTGTGTTCAAAGACATTGAATTTCAATGACAGGCTAGATTAACGAGAGTGACAGTTGGTTGTAAAAAAATCGTCTGAATGTCGAGTGTCGAGGTACACAAATTTGAATTGTCTGAATTATTTGTAGGCACTAAATAAAAAACGCTGGTGAAATGTTGTGAGATTTTATTGTTAAAAAATTCTCAGTAAGTAGTGGCATACAGTTTGGAACTATATTCGGTAGATGGCTAGAATCAACTGAATAATAAAACGGTGAAATGTGGGGTACTTCTACTCAGTTTCTATGGGTAGATATATAGATAGTTTGTTTCTGCGTAATCCTTCGGATTACCATTGTAACGATCAATTAATAATACACAAGGTGACAGCAATAAATCATAAACATTATTCAAATTAAATCACTGATAAAATCGTAAAACATTGTTTTATTATCATTATTTGCGACATCAGACGTACCCAAAAGGAGAAAATTGCGAAGAACACTGAATAGCCACATCGATCACAATACAATGATGACTTAACCTAGAAACAAGAACATAGATTTATAGGCTTGTCAGCCATTTAATTAACTGTAATCCCCTGTAGGAAATTCATTTAACAATAGATTGTTTTAATCACTATATAGGTACTCCCATTCTTAACTACGTAATTTATATAATTGTTCGATTAGTGGGAATTATTTCTCTATTCATTGCTTCGCTAGAACGTTAATCAAACATGAATAACAGTTATGTACGATAGCAGAAGTATTTTTTTTTTTTCTATCTCTACTTGGGTAGCGATGAAGGGATGGCATTACGGGGGCTGTCTATAAATATATTTGACAATAAAAACAACGAATTGTACCTTAATTTAAATGACTTAAGATTTTGATTGATTTTAGCATCTTGTATACTAATTGCGAAACAAAATTACTTAATTTTGACAGTTCAAGCATATTCATTGCACCGTAAGTGATAAAATCCATCTACTCGGCAGCTAGATTATCTCAATGGATAGATATTGTTTAATTGACAAAAGAAAGCAAGATACCATTACGATGTTACGTAATAGGGAAGGCTGCTGTTCACAACAATGCGGTGACGTTCTTAAAACAAAGGAAATGCAATTAATAACGTTACAAAAGAGACGCATTGTAAAATATTTATTTTGGGTAGGATTACATAAAAATAGAACGTCAGTTGCATTGCAATGTAATAGATATCTAATCTAATGGCAATTAAAATCTAAACCGGTAGCGAGCAACTAAATAATAGTCTATATGCCGTTTAAACAATTTGCCTAATTACTGTAACGCTTGCTTTCCAGAGCGGCGATGCAAGAATAAAGCCTCGGACACACGTGAAGAGCGATAGCGGGCAAGATTCAATCATATATTATAAATTAAGCGAATTTATCGGCATCCTAATACCGTAATTTTTTAAGATACAACTATTTTGATTAGCCTATTTACAAAATATAGTTTTATTCCAGGTTGTTCATATTCACTCCGCATATTTTTCTTGTTTTTCAGATACTTGATCAAAAACTTCAATTAAATTCAATCAAAAACAAAATTCCCAATAATATTAATTAAAATGAATAAACTAAAGCAGCGTCAGTTCTGTACTTCTGTCACATCGCTGCCTCTCGTGCTGTGAGCGCAATCTTAATGAATTGATGCACAATGGGTGCGCGAGCGGCGCGCGGCGTGTGAGCGGCGCGGACGCAGCACAATGCACCGCGCACGCCGTGTTATGTCACGACTATGGCATAACACGCGCAATCATAGCCACCATAACTCATGCCAACAATACTGCACTAACACTTTGCTAAAAAACATTTTGAACGAATCTAATATTTATATGGAACAGAACACTTTGCAAACATATTAAAAATTTTGGAAAGAATCTTATCTTTGTAATGCATCGCTGAACACTGCAAAACAAATAGTTTGAACAGATCGAATGGAAGATATATTACGTCAGGTACAATATACTGAATACTTTTTTAAATGTCATAATATTGGCCTCTAGGTACTGAAAAGGTAGGGTAGAAAAATCTTTAGGCAAAAAAAGCCTTTCGAAAACTGTTACAGAATTACACCGCGATAACAGTAACAGAAAATCCCGGAACACATGTACCTATTGTTACACCTTAATTCCTCATTGAACCATTACATTTATAAGGCTAATAAAATCTACAGTGAATTTTCCTTGTTAATGACAGTAAAACGATTTTCTTCCAGTTAGCCTCCAAGAACTATTAACAGTTTGAAAGTGCTGTTTCTGTGTAAAACATTTACTGGAGAACTAGTATGAACTGCCGCTGTTAAGTGACTTTCGGAGGCCTTAGGCAACTAGACTCTGTTTTCTCAATAGATTATTGAAAAACGGTGAGACTATCAAGAAACATTGGGATTGATCTTTAAAAAGCAGGTCAAAAATAATGTATAGTTTGTATGGACGTCGATAAGGTGAAAGACAATACCTACCGTTGATGGCTGATTGAGATGAATGGAAAAAAAAGGTACATATGGTCGACTTTAGAAAAATAATGGAAGGTAAAGCCGCTTTTTTTAAAATCCATACTAATATTTTAAATGCGAAAGTAACTTTGTTTGTTTGTTTGTTACTTTTTCACGACTAAACGGCTAAACAGATGGTAATGAAATTTGGCAAGGAGATAGATTGGACCTTGAAAAAGGACATACGCTACCTTTTGTCACTCAGACGAAGTCGCGGGCACCAGCTAGTATTTTATATATGTTTTACACATCATACCCAGTTCCTTTGCTATGGGCCCCCACTAGAGATACCTGCATCGCGAAAACGTATTGGTGACAATGATAAAAACACAAATGCAGTCGGTAGTATCTAACTTTTACTGAAATCACAGGGTTTTTTTCTCTTCTGTGACTGAGAGACTGAGATGACAGCTGAAAAGGAGAATAAGCTTTCCTGCGTACCATACGTTATCAATTGGGATGAAGTTAAGACTGTTGATGTACTTAGACAAACGCAAAGACATAACTAACGTTAACCACCGACAAAACGTACAGTTAACAATGGTAGAGAGTAAAGGTATGTTAATTTAATCGTTCACGTAAGTCAATACATACTTACTGTTTAACAATGCGGTGATTTAGCGCTAGCACCAATTACGAAGAATTGTGATTAATGTAATTGTTCGCTTACAAAATGCATTTTAATACAATTTCCTCGCTGAAGGCGGTATCTACCTCAATACTCGATTAGTCTAATTTAATCCGGAAATGTAATACATAAATTTGCATTTTAAAAATGAAGGCTGTTCGTTAACTGAAATCGATTAATTACAAATTGCTTTGGAAGATTGTGCTATGTTTTTGATATACGTATATTTTTAATTTGTCAACGATAATGTGGAGACTTACAGAGGAGAATTGAAAAGAAAAACATATTGCGCTGACTCTAAACTTTGGATCAGGGCAGGAAGAAGAGTTATTACCCATAAACCAAAGAGCTAGACCATATTTATGGATTAATCTAGAGACTAATAAAACGTATATGCATGATTAAATCCTCAACCAAACCCCGGAATAAGGTTAAGACGATTCATCACAAAAATCATATCGATATCAAATGTATCGAATACAAAATAACGATGTATCAAAGCGATATCGTTTCGCGGCATATTCGGGCCTGTCGATGTGAAATCGGATGAAAAATTATGCATTTTCCGAAAGCTTTTCTAGGTACCGTTCAAGTGGACGCTGAGAGGCTATTACACGGTATGTTCACACAAGTTACGTGTTCAAATATAACGTTAATATCTACGCAAGTACGAATGAGATAAGCTTCGATAAGCAATCATGAATACCTATTTGTAAACATAAGAGTACTTATGTTTCTGCTCTACATCTTCTGTTTTTTTTTTTTAGTTTTCATTTTATGGATTTGTCTCAAATAAATGCAACTATAGCATTTTGCAATTTAATATTACAACCTACAAACTGCATTACACATACTATTGTCTTAATTATGTTATTTGGTATATTAACTAAATGGTGTTGTAAATACCAACACTATATCTATATATAGCATTTCATGATAGATTTTAAAAGTAAATGTTTGATAATGTCTCTTTTTCTATCATAGACGCTGTGTCTGAAACCACACGGTCCTCCGCTAACCTTTACCGGGGTCTAGGAGTCCCAACTACATGCACCGAAACTATAATGTTTGCTTCGGAAATCCACAAGCGGGAGGAGCTCCCGGTGAGCGCTCGGTGTAACAAATTGATAGGTTAAAATACCATCTTAGTAATATCTTATATTTTCGCTATCACTACACATTATTCTAAAACAACTTTTAACCGGAGTAATCGCGTTTATTATTGATTTTAGTTTTTCAGACGTTTCCAACACTTTGCAGCGTTCTTGGTCGCAGGATGACTAAGGTGTAAGGCGTCATAACAGTTTATTTAAAATGATTTCTCTCTACCGTATATATAATTGATATAACTCATAAATAAACCATCTTACCATCTCTATAGTTTACTTTAAGCAATGCAGTGTGCATTGCACAGAGACAAATTAAGCTTAGAATTACTCTAAGCTCTAATTTTAGCTGTAAAAATGTTATAGGTCAATATTTGCAAAGCATTTCCTACGAACAGACAGAAGACTGACGCAAATAAATTGCTTTCATAATGTAATAAATTACTTATCACTACTATAATATAATAATTTGTAATCACTATACTACTTTTCTTTAAGTTAATTTTATTGTTAATATATAAAACTGCAAGCATGCACTACATAGCCTGAGTCACAGGTTTCTACCTAGTTCAGGCAATTATGCAATTTGTACTTAATTTTTATTGTAAGATAATTTGTTAACTGTATTGAACTTTTTTCTAAATAAACAATTATTATTATTACTCTATTTGAAAACAACAAACAGCGATGTCTGTTTAGTCTATCTGGTATGTCAGGGGTAAAACTAAATGAACGCGATGAGTGTAGCTATTTGAATAAATTGCAACTTACGAATATACTGATAGGAGCTACACTTTACAAAAGAAACTCTCACAAGACCTATTTAAACTTGGCTTTAACTGTAGTTAAGTAAACTATTCATTGAATTCATACACGTTTTTAAGATAAATTAAATTTACTTTCGAAATGTGATTAGTTTGAAATCTTCATAAGTACCTAAACGTATAAAGTTTTTTTTTTTTTTATCTGTATTTATTTATCGAGGGTTTAATCTTTTAAGATTATACCACCCTCATTGGAAAAACATAGTTTTATAAACACAATCAGCTTAAATTACCTACACCTAATTCCCTTATTAACGAGTCTATATAGCAACCTGGCAGCCTCCGAAATGGGATTTGCAAGGATGCTATTACATTCTCCGGTTTCGTACAACCTATTATCTATAAACAGCAAGTCTCTTCTCTCCGCCTCGTTCCTAACACACTCCATTATGATATGGTACACATCTTCAACAGTATTACACTCTGTACAGTTTGGTGATTCCACTTTACCCATTGAAAAAGCAAATTTATTTAGCGGTATGTGTCCAGAGCGAAGGCGGAGAGCAGTTACGATGGTCTGTCTCCCCATATAAAGTAATAAAAGTAGTACTTTTAGAACCGTATCATAAGATCTAGAAAAATAAATATTAGTCAGTGTCTGTTTAAGATTATCTCTGCATAATTCCTTCTACACTTCGATGAGTTTTTAATCTAAGTGCAGACTATGCGCCTTTGTGTGCTAAAGTAGCATAGCTATATTCACAGATAAAAAATAATTTAGAATAAAGATAGAGAAATTTATAAAAAATATTAGAAAATTATTATAAATTGAAATTAAACACACACTTATTATAAATTCAAATTCTCATTTAATATCAAAGCATATGGTTGACAGTTGTTACTCTACTATAACTAAACAAACCTTAAATAATCCCTCCTATAAAAAAAAAGTAATCACTAAGTCTTGAGACGAACCTTTATATTTTAAATCGAACCCAATTTCACAGCTCGCATCGCCTGTCAAAAGTGACACAAAGCCAATCGCAGCCGTATTATGAGAACTCCAACTGACCCTATTTATATCAATGATAATCTATTTATTGTCACAATAAAAACTTTGATGTTATCAACTCGCAGTGATGAAAGAATCGTCACCTTCTTCTCGTCCTTATCGCGATGCCAAAAGTCACGTTGTACTTCGAAACTTAAGAAACTTTAGACTTTATTACTCAGTCTATAAGAATCATATTAGCTTGATGATAATTGCATGGAAGGTATGCTAAGCAGCTTAGTGATGCGATGGTGCGGACTCGAAGTTCGGCTTGACGTTTCGAATGAGTGACGAGTCGATCCAGTGGCATCAGTTGTACACTACAAGTACAGCCAATGACAAACAGCTATTAACAATTTACTAAATTGTAATAATGTAATCGTGACTAAGGAAACTAGGTGGGAAATGCACACCTGTTAATCATAAAACACCTTGCCATTTGTAACGAGCGAAAATGTATTCCGCTATGAGCGACACAAAATAAACCCTTGCCAAATGTTTATCGTTGTTCTTGATCACTGATAATAAATTGCTTTAGTAATGAAATCTAATCGCTTTGTTCGCTCAGTTCAGATAAGATCTCATTTAGTAATGTCAAGGAAAACACGATATTTGTGCAGCAAAATTTGAATATGCATCTTAATAAATAAGTTTTATTTCGTTGCCTTTTTTTTCGTAGTAACATTCTATTTGATCGTGCGACTGAGTACCTACCGTGTCATTATTCATAGATTAATTACTTAGTTAAATCGTCTTGGCTTGTATGGTCACTAATTGCTGTAAACGTTGTGTTTTTTCACATTCTCGGTAAGTGGGTTTTTTCAAATTACGATGCCAGAGGTTTTGTATTTACAGTTGCATGAAACGTTTAATTGCCTTCAACGGATGTTAAATACAGTAATTGGGAGGTAAATTCGTAAGATAACGTATAAGTTAAGAAATATAATAAGCATGGGATGTCCTTACTGGCCTACGAATACTTGATGGACATGACACGGAAATAAATGTAATTATAATTATTGTCGTACTCAACTGTACCGTGCTCATACAGATCTGTTGGATTTCGGTGAGCTATTTTAAAATTTAAAAAGCGAACGTAGCTTGACATTTGACAAAAGCTGATTATGACGTCAGTTTTTTTCTTTTTCCCCCGTGTGACACGGAGAGTCCTTTGAGCCAGGATTAATTTGGTCCGTTTTATAAGGGCTTACTTATCTCGAAGCCGAGTGTTAGGAACGGGTTGTATTTATCGCAACCCATTATACATTTTATTATTTAATTTATTTAACGCTTCGGGTTT
This sequence comes from Xylocampa areola, assembly GCA_935421205.1. Lineage (NCBI taxonomy): Eukaryota > Metazoa > Arthropoda > Insecta > Lepidoptera > Noctuidae > Xylocampa > Xylocampa areola. Next base: position 16,197,137 of record OW285201.1, read on the forward strand.
AGCCGCTTGACTATTAAATCGTCGATGGGATAATGCGATCTAAACTCAAACATTACTTAGTCTTAAATGTCTTGTTTTGTTGATTTATTTATATTAAACTCTCTAACAACTCGATAGAGATTAAATTTATTAAGGAGATAGGAATATAATTAGTATAAAATGACGATAATATTGATGACAGAGCACTATTCATGAGCTAATTTTACTTTGAGCGAACAAAAATATGGTCGTATTAACATTTTTATTTATAACAATTTAAAAGATTTTATGCAAATAAAGCGTGTTGTAAATATATAATCTTGATAACAAGCATTTGTCTTAGTATACATTAATTAGTTTCAAGCCGACTCGTATTAAACATTAATGAGGAATTATAATGAAGCTGGGATTACACGGTTGGAGCTTTAAATTAATAAATTATAATAATCATATGCAGTGCCCCTAATACGCGGACGTGAGTGCCCACTACTTTATTGAAAATAACTTTCCAATGCCATAACAGCTTTGTGATGAAAACGTTATAATAAATTTGTTCTTTTATATTATTTGTTACGGCCGCCTTTCATTGTGTGAATAATGAATGGCGATACTAACTTTTTAATACGTTTTATGCTTTTGACAGGGATAGGTGAGTGATGCTGCGCCTGCGCGACATTTGTCTGCTTTTAGGTGGAAGGCTGTATGAATAGAAATATAATAAAAAACAAATTTTTCGATATATTGTCTTCTACGAAGTGCATCCTCGGTGCTGTTTTATTGCACGTAACATGACATAGCATCACGCCTGTATTCCGTGAAGGGGAAGGCAGAAGTGTACACAATTGTACACCCACATTTCACCAATGCTGTCATTAATGTAATAGATGGTGAGCATATTGTCATCAACCGGGCACAATTCCAAACTCTGGGCTGCTACTGAGAATTTCCTAACGGAAAAACTCAATAAATCTGTGCTGACCCGGGAATCGAACCCGTGACCTGCTCAGCAGTCGCGCTTGGGACCACTAGACGAACCAGGTAGTTTTGTGAAAATAACCGTACATTTGTAATTCGTTTCTTTTTTGTATTCTGTACTTCACCGATATATCAAGGTAGGTTTTATTAGAGTTATAGCCGCAGGTAGTTCCACCAATTCACACACAATATTTTTGCATGTAATTGAATATGCAAAAAAATATTATTATAATTGTACGGTAATAACTCTTAAGAGCACTTAATTAAATAATGTTTGCTAATAAGCCTCCATTTAGTCGTAAAAACTTTGAATGGTTCAAGTTTTAATTAAGTAGGTATACCCACACGTGTAAATATTAAGTTATATTTATCAAGCTAATATACACTTAGCGCTAAGTTATTTTTTTTAATTTATTAAAAACAGTAATATCTTAGGTTTGCGCGATCACTACACATTATAATAAAAACAATTTATTTTAATTATTCCTACAAACTTGACTTAAGTGCGAACTGTGAGGATTGATTTATTTTGTGTTTTTTAAGATCAAAAAGTAACGCGTCTATCTTATTCAACAACTTAGTAACAATTTAATATAAAACGCTTTTTTTTTCTTTTATTTAAAATGGTCTACGTTTGGTCACCAATTCCCATGTTAGTAAGCGACGGTGTGGCAAAGGAAGTTAATTAAAAAGTCAAACGTCCGACCTGCGTTTTTGCTGTCCCGATTTTAAAACCTAAATCCCGATATTTTTACATTTATTCCGAAATTTGGCATATTCTACCTGGCAACCCTACCCGTAGCTCTCCAATTTGGCTTAACGGCTAATTATTATCCCTATTAATTAACAATAGCTAGGACCGATGGTTTAACGTGCCTCCAGAAGCAAGGAGCCGCTTGTATGACGATCCCATCGAGCTGATCTCTCTCCCTTCAGATCTTCAAACTGACCGCGCCAAGTGTTGATTAACATCAACGATCGTTCATCGACCACAAGCTGTACACTTGTAAATGGCTATTGCAGATACAACAATTTAAGTCTAAAAGTTGTTGATGTGTAACCGTACCATATTTAAGGAGGTCTACCGGACTATATCGTTTATACTGAACACAAAAATCAATAACATAATTTTTTTATATTATTCATATTTATTGTAAATATACAGTTTCGTCCCGTGTGCTGCACGTGACAAAATCGACCCACGCAAAACCACAACAAAAAATGTATTTCACCGTCCTTTGACAATACCAACCACTTATTCATAAGGACGTTACCTTAACTTACAGATTAACTCCTACCGGTACGATTTGAGTCAATGTATTTCTTATAATTTAATGTCTACATATCATAGCATCACGCTTGTATTCCCAGGGGTAACGGCAAACACAGTTATACACCCACATTTCACCAATGTTGTTATGTACTCCCATGTTTTATGAGCCTATTACCATCAACCGGGCACAATTAAAAAACTATCAGCTACTACTGAGAATTTCCAAACCCAATAACTCTATGCCCCACTCGGGAATTAAATCCAGAAACTCACGCTCAACAGCCGCCCTTGTCCAACGAGTTACTTATGACCTAATTAAGTAAAAAAAAAAAAAAGATTCGAATCCTAAAAGGAAATACGTTTTATTTTTTATTCAACAGTTCAATCAAAACAATAAAAATGTTAGTCACACAGTATTTGTGCCGGTCGGCCGCTCGCCGGCATCGGAAGAGGTCGGTTGTGACAAAAGCCACGGGATCGAGTTGCATCCCCGCCCCCGCAACCCGCGACTGACACCCCCCTGTCACATGCACCTGCGTGACGTTTGACCCTAACAAGGTCGAAATAATGTCGTGAAGAACATATTAAGATCGGGTTTGTATTAAATTATTGTTTGATTAAGCGGATTAGTTAAACTATTTAAAAAGACGAGACTACCAAGTGGATCAATAGCATTAAGGCTAAGCATACACGGACGGCACCACTCGCGGCAGACAAAAGTACCTATTCAGCGACAACTTGCCGCAGACGAGTGGCTTGCAGTCTTAGAGGACCAGATGAGGACAAATTTGCTCGCCTCTTTTGGCGGGGGGTGAGGTAACACACAAGCACAAAAGAATTTGCACTAAAGCAACAATAGTTCTCGTCATTTCATAAACAGTATTAACACACATAAAAAAATAACTAAACAAGAACATAAAAATGTGTGACTCATGATTAAAATCGTGTACTATCATAATATCATTGTAACCATAAAGGTATAAAGGGATGATTGGGAATCATTATGCTAGTGGCGACAGGCGTTCGTCCGCTAAAACTACTCCAGTACTAATTCCTTCAAGCTAAAGTAGTGGCGGCCACTCAATAATATGTCAATTACCTAGGTTCTAGAGTTAATATGTATAAATGCTAAAATTACTTTGCCCCTCGGTATATTCCTGAACAATATCTTGCACTGTACCTACCTTTCGGAACATTATAAGGTTCACATTAATTCAACATAAAAACTTAAGGTTCAGAAAATAAAAATAATAGACACATCATATCATAGAATACAGAAACACATGAAGAAATGACAACTTTATGACATACAATACACAATACAATATTCTTTATTGTACACACATAATCAATTTAAAAAAATACAAAATCGTTAGGAGAAAGTACAATGGGCGGTCTTATCGCTAAAAGCGATATGAAAATGATTCTGGGTTATATCGAGACCAAAGTACATACTATCCGCCACCTACAAAGCATAAACTTTACAAAACATGCCACTTTCATTTTTTAAACGTGAAACCCTGTTGCAGTCTGCTTGATTATAATGTTGTACGGTAAAAGCTGGCGTTTAGCCTACTTTGAAGACAACACGTAATGTGGGTGGAACATAAGGTATTAGAAGTGAACTCTGTAGAACATAAACTAAATGTTTTACTAAGCAAGCAGTCGTAATAGATAAATAAATATTTACTAAACGCGATAATGGAACAATAATAATAAAATTAAATAAAGTTCATGTTCGGTAGGTCTTCTTCGTGTTTAAACCACCCGTAGGTCTTGTGACATGGCTTTACACACCATCGAGAAAATCTCTCAGGTGTGCTGGTTTCCTCACGATGTTTTCCTTCACCGTTTTAAGCAAGTGATCATTAATTTATAATACACACATGACTTCGAGAATACAGTGGTGCGTGCCTTGGATTCGAACTTGCGATCTTTGACTTGTCAGTCCAACGGTCATACCACTAGGCTATTAGACTAGGTATGAGACTGAGGCTAGGTAAAGGGATTTATGATTCGACAGACGAACACAATATCGTAATTACTGACACCGTCACTAAGATGACGTGTTAAACAACAGCGTTTCATATTAAATATGTAGCTATCAATACTATTATTTTCTTGTTAATAAATCCCGCCACCATATATATTTTTTCCATCGAATAAATACATTCCTGTGTGCGATATGTGTGTATTGCCACTATTTGAGTGAACAGACTGTATATCATCCAATCGATTTTCAATTTATATTTAAATACACGTAGTTGCCAGAATAATAAAAATTGTAAGACAAATGTGACACTACATTTGTCACATTATTTTTCTAATTTGTTCTCTACAAACATTTTAGGTTCCGATAGTGATCTTGTATGAGTTGTATTACCCACACATACAGAAATATACCTATACAATTGACACCTTCGCCAACAACCAAAAATATTTTAATACATTAGCTCTAAATTGACTATACATATAATCAAATAAATTCATTTCATTTCATTTCAATCAAAAAGCTGTAAGGTGAGAGGTGAATGACCAGAAATTCTTTTTCGGAGAGAGTTTAATATGTTCCAGATTCTTATTCTTTGACAGTTTTTTTATTAATCTAAAATGTACGAATTAACCCAGAACGGAATCATACTTCTCAGAAATAGGCCAAGGAAAGATACACAGTCCAGTAAAGCAAAGCCAATACTATTGGAACTCTTGAGTAGAGAAAAGGTTGGATAAAACGACTTCCTACTTTTAGTACTTATTAATGATTCTTTGTTGTTAATTAGGCATGATCAAATTCCTTACACCTCAAGTATCGATTCCGATATGCGCTTTAATGATACAAATGTCCGCATACAAAATATTATTAATATTACATAAACAGCATCACGCCTGTATTACCCGAAGGGGTAGGCAGAGGTGTACCTACACCCACATTTCACCAATGCTGTTTTTAAACTCCATTTAATAGGTGGTGAGCCCATTACCATCTACCGGGCACAATTCCTAACTCCGGGCTGTTACTGAGCATTTTCTAACAGAAAAACTCAACACCTTGCCCGACCCGGAAATCGAACCCGACACCTCATGCTCAGCAGTCGCGCTTGGGACCACTAGACCAACAAGGCATTATTAATATTAGGTATAAATAAAGTTGCACAATTAGCAAAATAAATATCTAAGTATTATTTCTCTACAGAGTGCAACTTAAGACTCGAAAATATTTGTCTGAAGACACGTGTTTCTTACAATTTTTTTTTATGAGTAGTAAATCTATCATAACCTCTGTGCCGGACTCTTACTAAATAAAAACCACGGTTCTCCTAAGATTCCGGGACCTCATAAACTGTAATCGAACTGGAAACCTTTAACGGGGATAAAAAAATCGACTCTTTCAAATCTCCGCCTTTATTTAGGAAAAATAAACTGAATACGTTGAATTTAAAATCTATTAAACATGTAAACTGTCTGTAATAAGAACTACTTTTAACAGTAACACGTACGTAAGTAGGTACCTACATTACATAAGTTGACGTGTTTATCACAATCGTTTCGAAGTAAATTCTCCTAATAGACACCCTGCGTCGTCGCGTGACTATGCGCGGCACTTCATCGCGGTTCCCAGCAATCCAAGTAGATCATATTATAATAATACTAGCATTTGCCCGCGGCATTGCTCACGTTTTATATGTAACCAGTATAAAAACAAAAAATTATACTAAATTGATATACCTACAATTTGTGTAATTTCTTAACCTTAAAAAATACAGCCGAATTGATAACTTCCTCCTTTTTGGAAGTCGGTTAAAAAGGGGGCAGTGAGCTAACAAAAAAACCTAAAAAAAAATTGGCTTAAAAATATTTCATGTATCCAAATTGCGTTCCGGATTCGATTCAACGATAAAGGCATCATGAAGAAAAAAAAAACAAACTACTTACACACTTTTGGATTTACAAATATAGTAGGTATAGTGTTATTATAGATATCGTGTAGTTTCATAATGAGCTGTAAGCAACAATTACGAGGCCCGAAGGAAAACGTTTAAAATCCGTCTCCGGAATAGATAAGCGTAATGAGTGCATTGTCGTTGATGTCTTTTCTTGAATGCTACGACGTAGGCTTCCTGTAAGTGAAATTGGATTTGGGTTTTTTTTCATCGCGGTTCCCAGCAATCCAAGTAGATCATATTATAATAATACTAGCATTTGCCAACGATATAAATAATTAATGTTCTTCCTTATTTTGATATTAACGTGAAAACTAATTTTTAATAATAATTATATTATATTATTAAAGTTGAAACATAACTTTAATAATCTTTAAATGTTCGGTGATAAATGCGGTTCTTAATTATTATTTTCAGTATCATTTGTGTGTGTTTTAAATAGGTTTAGTTATATAAAAATATATTATTTTACATAAAATTACATTATTTTTATTATTAAATTATGCTATTGGCTAACTAAGACCCGAAGAAAATGTTAGAGTTGTATACTTACTTCTCCTCAGTTTATCAATCATCAACTTTATTTTGAATTGATGATCTGATTATTTAATTTTAATTATAATCTGGCAGTAGCGTTATAAACACCATTTTGTATCAATTGACGACTCTGAGCACAGTTTGCTAAAAGACAATAATCAACATGAAACTGAATTATGACGGTTAAGAACGTCTCTTCGTTTAAATTAGTGATGTTATATTAAATACTACCTAAAATTCTTATTGGTTTAGCATTTACAACTAAATATTAATCCTTCTATTTATCTGCCTATAATTATAGCCATGACTCACGATATTTAAATTTTATTGCGCTATTATTATAATTATTAAATAAGATTCCTCTAAATCTAATTTGACTATTCAGTTTACATAATATAAAAATCTTTAGCAGATGTTTTTAATACTACGTTTGTATTGTAAACCATTTGATATTGCCACTATTATTTTAACAGGTACTTAAATACATTTTAATTTAAACAAATTCGTATAAGTGTAAATAAATTTGTTAGTTAAAAAGTGTCACAGTGTACTTTAATCTAACAGCTGTGACCTGACAGAGCAAATTCTAATATGTTGTTATGCATTATTTCCATAAAAATATTAAACATTACACAGTTGATGTGTATTCTTCTACTAAGGAACAGAGAGATGAACAAACCTGGTGAATCAGTAGCGGATCTATCGGAATCAGAGTCCCGGTGTCCGCTGAGGTCCCGGGGGGCCGCGTCCAGTATGTCGGTGATCATGAAGCGCGTGCGGGGCGCGCGCGCGTCGCGCTCGTCGCGCTGCACCGTCATCGCCAGCGCGCCGCCGGCGGGGCCCGCGCCGCCGCCGCTCGCCGCCCCTACCGCATCCAGCGCGGGCCACCCCCGCCCCACGCACAGCTCGATCGCCCCCAGCTCGCCAACTCACCAGGACATCACACCCCAAATTAATAGCAAAACAATTGCAGAAACTTTATCAACACTTTAACTCAAGTGTTTCCGAACTCGCATCGCCCGCTCCAATTTAAGTCCACCTCGCAAAGTCCAATGCTTCCAAAATTCCGTTAAATATAAGTTTTTTTCACTTGTGTGTGGTATTTAATTTAATTAAATAAAAGTTAAACTGCAGATAACTATTTATCAGTACACAGGGCAACAAAGTTTACACACTTATAGTTCTCACGAAATAAAGTTCACTGCGAATCGTCGAGCGCAGCGCGTTCTAAGATGTGAGCGTGTATCGCGCGGTACGGGTCGCGTGTGTGGTGCGCGGGCGCGGCGCGGCGGTGTGTGGCGCGCGGCGGGCTCGGCTCGACTGCCGGTGGGCAGGAGGCGGCGCCGCCAATGGCGCTGCGGGAGGCGCGCGCCAGCCAACCGCCGCGCACCGCCGCGGGGCGTGCCCCGGCCATGTTGCCGCACCAACTTAATGCTCTTTTTACCAACTCGCCGCCGGGAGAAAGCTCCGCGCGGATTTAAGCTTTTATACGTGGATAAAACGCTTTTATAGGAAAATAAAGCGTTCTCGCAGCGGGATATCGCACTTTATGACGGCGTTTTACTGAAAGTTGGCGACACTATACTCTGGTAATTGGTTCACGCCCGCCAAATTGAGGCTAGCGTGTCAGGCACCGCAGCTCTGTACTCGAAAATGAATAACTTGTAGTTAAGATACATAGTGGTTAGTTATTTGTCTCTAGTGTTGAAAAAAGATTTTGTAATAAAATATTATTTTTTTGCATTTAGATATTTTCCGCAATTGGTGAATAAACATGATTTTTCTATTTACTGTGTTTATACGTGTGCACTACTTACCCTACATATTAGATGGACAAATCCGAAACTATAAGGAATAGCGAAAAGTCCTCAAAGGTTTCGGGCCCGATTTTAATGAAGACGAAAATTGCATCACTGGATTTAAAAAAAAGAACTACATTTCTAGCCAAGAGTCGAACCAGATAATTTTCGATGAAAAAAAAAACTGTATTTTTACAGCATGCGACAGTGTTTCTGAGAGGGATCAAATTTGGGAAAATAATTACCTACATACGGTAGAATAAAGGAAAACGCTGAATTTTAATAAACCGATTAATATTTTCATATGATGTCTTTGATACGATTATGTACCATATGTTGTTCGAAATTATGCTCAATGTTTTTTATTCCAAATACTTGCAGCGCGGTCAGTTTCACAATTCACAAAAGAAAAACACTTCTAAATAAAACCAATTTTCATAAAATTTCAATGGGACCAATCTGAAAGTACCTAAATCCTTTCAAATCATTTTGTTTTTTCCAAATCGGTTCATAAACGACGGAGTTCTGAGGTAACAAACACAAAAAAAAAATAGACAACCGATTTGATAACCTCCTCCTTTTTGGAAGTCGGTTAAAAATCTAAATCAAAAATATCTTTATTCAAATTAGAAAATTAGAAATGGTACTTTTTGAACGTCATACATAACCATACGACAGTCCCCAAAAACGCCCACCCTTCACCGCTTCCTAGTATTATGTTAGAAATGAGCCTGTTTGCTTTAGTTTGCCATATGTATAGGTATAGCAAACTAAGGGAAAGAACTCATTATTACATTACTTCTCAGAAGTTCATCTTTATTAGCGAAACTATCGGATGGTGTGTTTTGTTTTCTAAAACCGGGTTTGATTCCTGGATGGGCTAAATAGATTTTTCAAAAATCCTATACCTTAGAGTTTTTTCCTATATCCTTAGAGATAATCAAAATCGGGACCCAAACTTATTTCACTATTTTTCAATATTCCGTACGGTTTCGGATTTGGCCATCTAAGCCTACTTGAAAAAACCGTTATATACCTAAATCATTTGTCGATATATATAAGTAAAGTGCAACATTTGACATCTTAAGGTTCTTAGGCTAAGAGTAGAGTTACACGCATTTTTACGTGGGTATTTCAACAGCAACCATAATAAATCTTGTGAAAATAGCTCATTTACTTATTTGATTTTAAGCCTAAGAAATAGCTAGGTAATTAGTAGATATTATAATTTTTATGGAAAGAAAAATGCGGCCGTGAACAGGATCCAAACCTGCGCCTCCCGGATAAATACTTACTCCAGGCACTCTCACCAACTAAGCCATCTCGAGATCTCGTTCTATAAATTATAACTTAAAAGTTCTCTACGCATACGTTTGAAATATTTATCAGTATTACTAGGTACTATTTATTATAATATAGTACATAACCCTGAGAAAATAAGGTACCGATACAAAATTATTAATCATTGTTTTACCGAGATTCATTTTTGAGATGGTGTATTGCCAGTAGGACAAGTATAATAAATACCTACCTATTGAGTATAGGCTTTTATTAATCTATTAGAACCAAAGCTTACCGAAGCGATAGCCTTCGATAGAGTCGTCGTTCAAACTCCACTAACAAGGCGTTAGGTAGGTACCTAGGTAATTGCCTACCTATTACAAATTACTTTTTAATTACATTCTATTTTACTTATTTATTTATTTCCACAAAAAATACATTTGAACTTGAAACGGAGCCCTGAAATATCCCTTTGAGTTTGAAACTAGTCGGGTAATTCCGAAAATTGCACGTGAGTAAGTAACCGGTGAATAATAAATATATCTGCCTAGCCTTTTCCCAAACACATTGAGGTCGGCTTCCAGTCAAACCGGATGCAGCCCAAAACCAGTATTTTACATGGAGCGACTGCCCATCTGACCTCCACAACCCAGTTACTGGGTAACACGATATCTCGTGGTATGACTGGTTGTCAGACTTTCAGGCCTCTGACTACCTATAACGCTGTCATAGATCTTAATTTGACAACCGGTACCGACGGCTTAACGTGCTCTCCGAGGCACGGCGGTGAATAATAAATATAATTGATATAAATATTTCTCCCGAAAGTTATTATACAAAAATAGTGTCAACATAAATCAAAATAATATTACCTACAATAAGTGCTCCTATCAATTATTATTCACCGGTTACTACGCACTTGCATTTTTTCGGGTTTGCCGACTAGTTTACCGGTGAACAATATCTAATTGATATGAAGGAATTTCTGGCAGACTGGTCGACACTTCGCGTGACCAGAGGGCTGGCTTGTTTCTTGGTGAGAGAATTAGCATTGCCATTCAACGTGGCAATGCTGCCAGTCTTCTGGGCACGTTACCGGATGACAGCGATGCGGAGGAGTACTTCGACGCCTAAATCACGTTTTTCCTTTTTTTTTCTCTTTCTCTTTTAGTAGTAACGTAGTCAACATAATTTAGGTTTTGTTTTTGTAAATATTTTTAATTATTATGTACATATCTAATATCTGTTATATATCAATAAATAACTACTTACATTGATATGAATATGTCTCACGAAAGTTATTATACAAAAGTAGGTACTCCGTTAAAAATGCAATATACTCCCCTATATTTAATTTACATTAGTAAGTAGATACTGAAATAATGATTGAGTAGTTTACTTAATACGAATGATTCTATAACCTACATTGTGGTGAAATTTTACCAATGTTGCTAGTTAATTATTAGACAGGTTGGAAGCTAAAAAAGTTTTTATATTTTTTAAGTTCGATTATATCAATGAAACTGAAAACTACCTAAGACACTTATCTAAGAAATCAGTGGTAAGTAAATATAATTGTACCTACCCCCATACAACCGTAGCGCAAGTATAATTTTTGTATATCAAATATTTTACGTTCCAGCCTGTATTTGACCTTCTTATCCCTAACATGTAGGTAAATAAGTTTTTTTTTGTAGAGTGTCTTTAAATAGAAAGGTACTTTCTTTCTGAACATAACATAGCATAACGCCTGCATTTCTCGAGGTGCAGGCAAAGGTGTACACAGTTGTATACCCATATTTCACCAATAGTTTTATTAAATCCCATGTGGGAAGCTTACTACCGTCTACCGGCCACTATTCCAATCTCCAAGCTACCACTGAGAATTTGCTAACAGAAAACTAATAACACTTCGCCCCTGGTATCGAACCCAGCACTTCACACTCAGCAGTCAAACTTGCAACCACTAGATCATTAGGCAGTTCTTTTTCACATAACCTGTTTAGAAATAGTAAGAAATTGGGTAGAATAAAATATTAAAACACAAACACAGAGACACTTATTTCTTGAAATCTCTTCTAGCAGACCTGCGAGAGGAGAATTAATGAAGAAAAGTATCTAATAAAAGGCGTGTGAATAAAAGAAGTAGGTACTAAATAAAACTATTGACGATATACGTGCTGCCTATATATAGGTATCTAAACTAATATTATACATGTACCATGTACTTATCTACATAAGAAACAGTCCTTCTTCAAACAAAGCCTTTTTGAAGGGTTGAACATATAACATGTGATTGAAGTATTGGTAACGTTAAGTATTGGAATTGTAGTTGCTGTTATTTTTGAGTGTCCGGCAAGCAAAGTGCGAATGCTAGTACAAAAACAAATTATGGAGTAAGTATGGACTAATGCGAGGAATATTAATTATAAGATATTTGTCAAATAGCGTAATAAAGTGTTTGTAAGAAAATTCTAGAAAGCTGCTCGTGTAGAAAACTTTGACATTTAGTTTCATGCCTCTATACTATACCCACTCATTTTGTGGAGATACGAAAATTATAAACCAAACATGATATTAGACTTAAGCTGCAAATGAAATGGGTACAATAAAAAGTAATGTGGTCCAGCTATCAAGTTCTAGTTCGGGACAACATACCTGACAGTATGTTGTCCCGAATTAGCGTTGGATTTGGTTTTTTTTTTAAATTATCACTAAACCTATAAAATGGATGAACATCGAATTAACACTACCTATAGTATCTCTTAATTCTAGTATTCCCACAAACTCCTTATGCGGTATAGGGGAATCTCTCCGTAATAAAAAAAGGATGGAGCGTTAAAATGCCAGGTTATTTCCATATCCGTAACAGCGTAGTAATATTCGATATCTAAAATCGTGCGTATCAATTCATCATGATCTAAAGGTGTAGGCTTACTTAAGACTAAGCCATGAATTTTTGACAGCGCGGTTGGCGCAGTGGTCGAGAGACCGACTGCTGCGCTGCGTGTCGCAGGTTCGATTCCTGCACAGGGCAAATATCTGTTGGCGATCTACGGATAATTGCTCTGGGTCTGGGTGTTAGTGTGCTTGTGAGATTATATGTCTGTAAACGCACCCACGACACAAGAAGAAATTCCTAGTGTGGGGCAACGTTTTATTAAAAAGGAAAAAAAGGAAAAAGGAAAGGAAAAGGAATTTAGACTCACGTAAATACACTTACATAACCTAGAGATAGAAGTGATCCAATCCCTGATAGTGAAAGCCATATTTGAAAAGTAAAAACAACATATGTTATCAGTTCAATCTAGACTACATTGTTCTCTCATATCCAAGCAATTAGATAACATTGTATCCATTTAAACTGTAACTACATTACACGTTTAGTTTAAAACAGTAATCCTGAATTAAGAAGGAAATCGCCTACTTTGGTGTAATTAACAGAAAATAACAAATTAATATAGTAACTTTCTGTTTTTCTCCTGTGTCCCATATAAGTAAATGTAAGGACATATTTATAAATTTTATATGTAGGTGTGAGACTTTAAAAGAAGTGAGTGAAATGAAACAGCATCATTAGATAGAGTGTACCTGATGTTAATACAAGTCCGTTATATATTGCCATTTTTATTATCTCTACATAGTATAAAACAAAATCTCCTGGCACATCTATCTATCGTACCTATCTGTCTACTACAATAGGGTGATACGATCGCTAAACGACAGAGCCCTTCATATAATAGAAAAAAAAAACCAATACACGGATTTTAATATTCATTATTCTGTTCTTATTGGAATTCTTTAATATCAATTCCAACTAGCTATATAGGTACTCAGTCGGTCTTGTATTATACATCCAAAGCGTTATTAAAGATAAATCATTGAAAAGCATTAACGCATGCTTATCGACTCTAAAGTTATTATATTAAATGGAAAAGAATACGGTCGCGAGCAGCATTCGAACCTGCGCCTCCCGGATAAATACTCCAGGCGCTCTGACCAGATGATTTGTCGAGATGGCTTAGCGGTCAGAGCGCCTGGAATATTTATCTCTGCTACTTTTTATCCCGGCTTAATCCGATTATTAAGTCCACTCAAACAAAGTCGCGGGTAGAAGCTAGTAGTCCATATTTATATCTTAAATACTCTAAACGCTTCCTCATTCCACTTGAATGTAAGATCATAGTGGAAGGCGTATCATAAATATATCTAGTAGATACTTACTGACTGCCTCGTTGGTCTAGTGGTTCCAAGCACGACTGCTGAGCATGAGGTCTCGGGTTCGATTCCCGGGTCGGACAAAGTGTTATTGATTTTTTCTGTTAGAAAATTCTCAGTAGCAGCCCGGAGTTTGGGATTGTGCCCGGTAGACGGCAATAGGCTTACCACCAATTAAATGGGACTTAATAACAGCATTGGTGAAATGTCGGTGTACAACTGTGTACACCTCTGCCTACCCCTTCGGGGAATACAGGCGTGATGATATGATAATTAATTTATATAAAATATGTCTCTAAATGCTAACCTTATCATGAAAATGAAGCGGAAACGTTCGTATGAAACACAACTTTCAAGATAAATAAATAATACTAATGAGACAACCCGGTGTGCGCCTTTCTATGAGTGTTTTATTTGACAAATTAGGTTATCTACCTCTTTGTTCAGACTATCTTAAAACTTATTATATGACTCTGTTTTTATAGATTAAGTAGATATATAGAGTGACTCCATTTCATTCTATGATTATTTTGTTATATCCAGTATTCTTAATCCAAAATCAAAGGCTATTTTGTCTAATTTGACTTTGAGTAAGTACCTAGAAAAACAACAGATAACCGTAATACCAGTAATAGAGGTATCTGCGACTAAACATTCGAATACAAATCTGATCTAATGTGTGCATCATAAAATAACTTAAAAATATAATGGAAAATGTTGAAAAACTAATACTTACAGAAAAAATCCAGACTAAGTCTTATCGATACGTACGTATACCATTCGTTACAAATATTTTTTATAATAGTTTCTAGTATTTGATATGAACAATTCTATTTTATTCTTTAAATTGTTTTCATTTAATCCAATGAAATGTAGACCAGTTTTTTTCCAGGTTCCAATTAAATTGTAAAGTTCACATGTCCCTGGCAGCTATATAAGTACCTACTAGGTACAATAACTTATTTAAGTTCAAACTAGCAATAACTGGCTCAAATTATTATTTATAATTTTAGAGACGAAATTCAAAAAAAAAATATCTGTGTGAATCGAGGCCCTTTCCCTACAATGAGGCAAATTCAAATTCAAATATTTTTATTTCAAATAAACCATATTACAGGCACTTATGAAAAGTCAAAACTAGGTGCACGGTTCCAAGGCGTTGATCTTATGGAGAAGAGCCGGCAAGAAACTCCATAGACACTCTTTTTAATATAAATTGGTTTAACAATAAATAAGGTAATGTGAGAATAATGCAGGTTAATGAGCAGACTAAGAAAGGAAAGTAAACTTATATAGCCTTTTAAAATGATTGCCAAGGCAGTTAGGAGCCGACCAGTCCCGACAGACAGCACCCGTTCACGAGCATGACGCGCACATCAGCCTCGTTTAGCTCCACCATTTTGTAGGGAACTCGACGACCCGATGTACGACGCCACTATCAGCAGGACATTTTAGCGAGCATGACAAACTCGTAATGCCTGACAATAGGCAGTTGTATGTATGTAATATGAGATTAAATCTATCATTAATATCCACGCATTTATGGGCTAGTTATGTTATATATATATTAAATAGGATAGTTGTAGTTAGGTTTTTTTTTCTTTTCTGGTTTTGATACTAGAGCTGTATAGGTACCTAATTATAGGTATCGAACATGGAAAATTCACCATGACAACAATAATTTTATACGGAAGTTAATCTGACTCGTTAGTTTAGTCTTGGTATGACTGTAAGGTCTTGGGTTCGATTCCCCGGGAATCTGGCAAAGTGTTGTTGGGTGTTTCTGTTATGTAAAATAATGATGAGTCCAGAGTTTGGCATAATTCCAAACTCCGGGCTGCTACTGAGAATTTACTTACAGAAAAACTCAATAAAATCTTAGGTTTTCGCGATTGCGTTATTATGTGAGGTCCTCTTGCGACCACGAACGCCGCAAAGTGTTCGAAATGTCAGGAAAAACAAAAACCAATAATACACGCGATTAATCCGGTTAAAAGTTGTTTTATTATAATTCAATAACACTTTGCCCGACCCAGGAATCGAACCCGAGACCTCATGCTCAGCTGTCGAGTTTGGGACCAATAAACTAACGAGGCAGTTCTGATGTTTAAATTAAGTTAACTCAACAAAAACATTCGTTAGATGTGTTCAAGAGAAGAGTCAGGGAGCATTTCCTTTCGATATAGATATTAGGTATGCGATATATATTTAATATATATATATATAGGTAGGTTTAAGTAGTCATTTATGTAGTATATGATACAACATTATATAAGTAGGTATATATTGTAATATATATTTGGTAGCCTAGTATGTATGGCACTGGATTTCTGCACTCTTCCTATTTCTTCTGTTCATGTTGTACACTTGACTCTGTCCTCATATTTGTTTCTCTTCTCTCTATCACTCAAAGGTTTGCTGTAAGAAAACTCATAAATGGGTTAAGCTCGCCTTTGTACATCCTTTTTCACTATTATAATTTGTATTAGGTATCGTGTGTACAATAAAGAATATAAAAACACAGCAGTACACCTATTTTATTAAAAAAAGTAACCCATATTAAGTTTTTACATAACAACAAATAGTTTCAACTTAGATAACAACACGGAAATTAAATGCTGTTTGCACATTAATTTGTAAACGAAATAACGTATACGCTAATATAAAATGTAATGGTTATATCGTGCAATTCGTGCACGTTCAGTGCAAATCGTAAAGAGCTCTAATGGCCGAAGGAAAAAACGGCAAAGTGCTGCAATTACTGTTAGGTCACAGTAGAGCGACTCAGGCGCAGCCAGCGATTATAAACACAATTAAAACTACACACACGGATACAATATCTATTATAATAAATATAGTTATGACATCTGTACACACGAGGTATTTCTTCCTCGAGAGTCTAGTTGTCGCAAGCGTAAGGTCCTGGATTCATTACCCGAAAAGCCAAGTATTATTGGGTTTTTCTATTAGGAAAATCTCAGCAGCATTCATCGGTGTAATGTTAGTATACAACGGTATGTCTAACCATTCTCAGGGATATATGCGTGATACTATGCCATAGCCGGAGTCAGGGGAAAGGTTTTGGGAGTTCAAGCGGTGCTCCTCGATACGGCACGCATTGTGAGGAGGTACCTTTCTCTGGAACCCTAACCACCTGCAGCTTGGACCCTGTTCCTGATACCGGTGGCCTACTATTTTTTATGTTTTAATAATGAATATTTATATATATAAAAAAAAATGTTAATAAATGATACTGGGTATAATATAATAAACAATACATACATAAATATATATATATATACAATAGATATAGTATTTAGCAGAACAGGACAAGGACATTTAAAAAGACAAGTAGTACTCTTTCACCAGCCTTTTAAAGGCTGTCAGTGTCTGAGCTCGTCTTATTGTTACCGGCAATGCCTTGTACTGTAAAAGATTTGACATTTATACAAAAATTTTGAAGTCGCTCAAGCCTATTGAGTTGGTCTTCGGTGAGATCTAGATAGCTGGCGTCGGCATAATCGAGGATTGGAAGAAGAAGAGATTGTGCTAATGCTGTTTTAGTGAAAATGGGTAGAAAGTATCGAAGCCTTCCCAGAGACGCTGCTGAAGCAAACATACTGTAGGGACAAACTTTATCTTCATAAAATGTTCTTGATGATGAAGTAACTTTCGTTCGTAAAGATTAATATGCCATTCCTTATAATAATGCTCATAAATCACTTTTATATTTTCAATATTTATCTGACACAAAATACCTTATTGTTGCATATATATAAGCAATAGGTATATGAAATGGCGTTTTTTTTTTAGATGTACTATATACCGATATTATTGTAGAATATTATATTTACGTATTATGCATTCCGCCAGCGCAGGCGGAGCAAGCAGTTTGGCAGCGTTATTTCTTCCGACTTAACAAAAATCAATATTTAAAAAACTCTTCCGCTTTATAATATTAAATAGTACAGATTTTCCAGACTACTTAATTAGCATCATTAAACTAAAATCGGTTTAAAATTAAACTATAAATAATGCTAATTGAAAATAGTTTTTTTAATCATACAGAATATTTTAAGACAATATTGACCTGAAAATTAATTATTTAATCTATCTATATATAAAAATCAATTGATGTTCATTTGTCTCGCTAAAACTCGAGAACGGCTGGGCCGATTTAGCTGATTTTGGTTTTGAAATGTTTGTCGTAGTCCAGGAATGGTTTAAACGGTGAGAAAATGTAAATTGCGAGGAATATAGTAAAAACACCAATTTCATTTGCCCATATAAACTAT
Source organism: Xylocampa areola (assembly GCA_935421205.1). NCBI lineage: Eukaryota > Metazoa > Arthropoda > Insecta > Lepidoptera > Noctuidae > Xylocampa > Xylocampa areola. The sequence continues at coordinate 16,215,435 of OW285201.1, forward strand.
TCTACCTACTTTCCTGTCAGACATTTGACATTCGAGGTAATACGAAGTACACCGGGTCATCTAGTTTTATAGAGAAATCTTTGAAAAGCATTAACGCATGCTTAGCAAACTCTAAAGTTATTATATGAAATGGAAAAATAATAGGGTCGCGAACAGGATTAGAACCTGCGCCTGCCGGATAAATACTCCAGGCGATCACTAAGCCATCTCGACCTCTGCTCACCACCGCGAATTCTTCATCCTTTTTTTGCCACGTCTTTCAGCGACGTCATTTTTTAATTTTATTTAACAGTAATAAGTTATAATGTATGACCAGTAATTGTATTATAATAAAGTGACATGTTTCAATTAAATGGTCTGAAAAAGTATGTAACTTTTAATAAATAAAATAAGGGTTTAATCTATATATATAGAATCTTTTATATGCCTTTACGAGGTTGTGTATTTCGTAAGATTGTTACTGTATCAGCTATTGTATCTCAATTTTATGCAATAAATTAATTGTTATATTAAGGTAAAGGTAATAAAAGGTTTTGAATATTAATAATTTATTTATTACATGTTCAACTCTAGCAATAATGATAAAAGAATACTTCAATTTTGTTTTAGATTAATCCCCATACTTCTTGCGGGGTGTCGTAAGCACCTTGGGGAAGCGCCAACGCTGCGGTCCACAGCACCGCCATCACCACCAGCAGTGTCCAGCTCGCCTATTTATGAACATTAATATCTTATTACAAACAAATATGTACATTTTACTTCTAAGCAACAATACAGGATGTCGTACATTTATTGTCGGAACACTAGAAACAAACTGAATACGAATAGATTTATGTCCGGCAATATTTCAACTGTAGTAGGTATATCATTATAAATTGTATTTAGGTAAGTAAAGCGGATTGAGAGTATAACAATCAACTATAGGCGTGAGCCGCGTCAGTCATATTTTATAATTGCTAAACAAAATCAAATTTAATCGCTTTATCTGCAAATGTGTTAGATCAGTGCTAACGGTGGATCTACATTTTTTTTTATCGTTTTACTCTTGACTCTAATCTAGGTCAAAGGTGACAGAGACAAAGTCGACGATGGAGTGAGCTTACCCAAGAAGCCCGTTCACTCTAAATAATATCAAATTAATATAAGACATCACAGAAAAGGTTTAATAAAATGATAATTAAGTTTACGAGTTATTGACCCGTGCCATATTTATAGAACAAATGATAAGAAATATGCTATATCATGTAAAATGACTTTACAATTTCAGAATCAGAATCAGAAATTTATTTGTGAACATAAGTATACCATAAATAGGTCATACATATAAAATAGTGCGCTATGTTTTGTCTTAGGACATACAAATATTAGTAAATGCAAAAATAAATAAGCTCAAAATTACATTAATAAAAGAATTCATGAAAAATTACAGATATCACAATTATAAGTCCAACATTATATCTGCCTAGCCTTTTCCCAATTACATTGGGGTCGGCTTCCAGTCAAACCGGATGCAGCTTAATACCAGTATTTAACATGGAGCGACTGCCTATCTGACCTCCACAACCCAGACTTTCAGGCCTCTGACTACCCGTAACGGCTGTCATAGATCTTAATTTGACAACCGGGACCAACGGCTTAACGTGCTCTCCGAGGCACGGAGGGGTCTCGGTATGATATGATGGTCACCCATCCACAGACCGATCGCGGCAAGCGCAGCTTAACCTCGATCGATCGATCTGTGCGGCTGTTACTTAGCCACGAGCCCCTCAAGTCAATTATAAGTTCAACATTAATAATTATAAATCAATATCGTTTAAAAACTCGTCTATTGTATAGTAGCATTTGTCAAGAAGAAGTTTCAGCAGTGCTGTTTTATATTTTTACAATGACATTATTTTTATGGAATCAGGAATTTTATTATATATTCTAGGAGCAATGCCGAAAAAGCTTTTGTACATCAAAGCAGTCTTATATTTTATGTTACATAATTGATTTGTGTACTGAGCAAGCAATTGAATTTTCTTGACTGCTAATATTTTAATAAATAATTGCGGGTTTCTTTTTACAAAAAGTGCAGTTTCTAATATGTATAGTGCCGGAAGTGTTAACAGTTTCAATGATTTAAAATAAGGCAATCTAATGCAACGCTTTTGCATCCTGAATACGGTCTCTCTATCAGTTAATTGTCCCCAAAAAACAACACTATATCGAAGAATTAAACCTACGATATCATGATACGCTGTCAGTAATGTTTCAATATTTACTTTTTTGATAGTTGGAAGAGTGCGTATGTGGATTTACTTCTGCGCTTACATATGTCTTCTACATGGGGTTTCCAAGTGAGTTTATTGTCGATGGTTATAGCTAGAAACTTACTACTAGTGACCTCTTCTATCAAACAGTTGTTATATACACACATCAACACGGTCTAGGGATATTTCATACTCAATTAAATAACTCGAAAAGTACTGGCCGCATTGGAATTTTTTGAATTTCATTGAATCTATTTGCGCGCAGGTGGAAGGCGGCTCACTGACGAGGGTGCCAAATAACCTAATATTATAATAAAATAAAATTAATACTTTTTTATTGACGACAAAAAACACCTAATGCTAATTCGGTTACAGAAATATATTTTTATTATTATTTGAAAAGTCATATTTTATCTAACACTATCTAAACACAAAAATGGTAAATTTCAGCAAAGAGTTTGTAGACATAAAATTTCTTTGCTTTTGATGTCTATATTCACGAGTTTTATACGACGTACTTCAACACACTTGTGAGAAAACCTAGTAATCCATGGTATGACGTCTAAATATATTTTATAATAATTTAAAATAAAGAGAATATTCTTCCATTTATAACACAAATTAATGTTAATTTGTTGATGAAAAGAAATAATATGAAGAATCAAAATGTTTATTTGTCATATTTAAAATAGCACAATCACAAAGATTTTAAATCTCATCATAGAGTTTTCAAACATCAAAATTCTAAGCTTAGGTTTAAAAGTAAATGTAAAGGTAAATAAAAACTAAAGCGGTAAAAATGAAAAACGAGCACGTGTGATTAATAAGCCTCATTATGAACCTAAAAGCGGTGCAATAAGAGCTACTTTACGCGCAGCACACTTGTGAATCTGTTTGGTTACAAAAATATCAATAATAAAAATTTATTTCACGAGCAAGAGTGTTGAAAATTCAATTAAAACAGATGTTACAACGTTTCTTTCTTGGCATTTCGCTGCACTTTGCTATCATGAGCTCATGGAAACAAAATTGCAGCAAAACTATTACTTCTCTTTCTCCTTCCCTCATTTTTATATGGCAAAGTCAAGAAGTAGCACTACTACAGGCTTATTCGTGATATGAATGTAGTACTTATATAGTGTGACGAAAGTGCATCATTAAGACATGTGCCTACAATAAAAAACTCGTAATTACACCGATTTATTATCAATTACGATAAAACTAACAATATATTAATTAAATAAACTAAGCGGTGCCAGATAGAATATACTAATCGATTAAGCTATTATAAACGGCCTATATAAAGTGCGCGCGAGTCATTCCGATATTCACTAACTGAGTGAGCTGCAACAACATGTTCCAAAACGTAAGTATCTCTTATATAAGTTATAGAATATACGCGTGCCATATTTACGAACTTGCCTATACCGGTGAACACACGAATCAATAAAATAATCACCCGAAAGAAATAAATTTTTATTATTGATATTTTTGTAACCAAACAGATTCACAAGTGTGCTGCGCGTAAAGTGGCTTTTATTGCACCACTTTTAGGTCATAATGAGGCTTATTAATCACGCATGCTTGTTCTTCATTTTTACCGCTTTGGTACGGTATTATAAAAAAAAACAGCGTCACGCCTTTACATTTACTTTTAAATCTCAGCAAAGAGTTTTGATGTTTGAAAAATCCTTGATGAGATTTAAAATCTTTGTGACTCCTATTTTTGAATATGACAAATAAACTTTCGATTCTCCAAATTATTTATTTTTATTGCCATATAGAAGAATTGAATTGAATTTATTTTTATTAACAAATTAACATTAATTTGTGTTATAAATGGAAGAATATTCATTTTATAATTATTTTTTTATCTTAATTAGACGTCAAACTATAAATTGTCTAACTAAAATTCAAGCAATGGAAGAATATTAATTTTATAATTATTTTTTGTCGTAATTAGACGTCTAACTATAAATTGTCTAACTAAAATTCAAGCAACTTCATCATGATAAACCTATGGTTCTAACTGCCTGCGCATAGACCATAGACGAAAAAGGAATCCGCGCGTCATTTTAACAAATGAATTTTATTAATAAATTGATTTTATTTTATTTTTTTCTCGAAAGTGTGTTGAGATCCGTCTAATAAAATTCGTGAAAATAGACTTATTTTTTTAATTGCAATTTTTTTTCCGTTTTTGTGATAACATACGGTGTTAGATAATATATGACGTTTCAAATAATAATAAAAAAAATCTGTTGTCAAATTAGCATTAATTTGGGTTATCAATATAAAAATATTTATTTTATTTTATTATATTTATATCATAATGTACATAATATTCGTTGGGGTTTTATTCTGCAAAACCCGCTAATGTAGCGAGGTGAAAATATCGCTATTCTTGTAAATACCCGTAGAATTTACATGATTAAGCATTTTCTTATCATTTGCTCTGTAATATGGTGCGGGTATGTTGGGTAGCTTGTAATTTTAATTCGGGTTTTATTAACTTTTCTGTAATAATACTTTGATATTTATGTACCTCCGCTAGTCATAGTCCACTATCAACCGCTAGTCACTCTTCTCAAAACACTGCGACATACATAAATTTCAATCCACTTTACTTAATATACAATTTATAATGATAGATTATGATTGAAATAATCCCGGAAATATTAGTATCCATCCGAGACATCCCGTATTGTTGCTTGGAAGTAAAATGTACGTATTTGTTTGTAATAATATCTTAATGTACTTAAACAGGCGAGCTGGACACTGCTGGTGGTGATGGCGGTGCTGTGGACCGCAGCGTTGGCGCTTCCCCAAGGTGCTTACGGCACCGCGGAAGACGTATGGGGATTCGTCTAAATATTCTTTGGCAGACATTTGTAGAAGTTTATTACTGATTTATTCATTATTTTCTGGAAGTATACGTTTATCATTATTTCTAGAATTGAACATGTAATAAATAGATGCTACATAATAAACATAACATAGCATCAAACATAGCATCACGCCTGTATTCCCCGAAGGGGTAGGCAGAGCTGTACACACTTGTACACCCACATTTCACCAATGCTGTTATTAAGTCCCATGTAATAGATGGTGAGCCTATTGCCATCTACCGGGCACAATTCCAAACTCCGGGCTGCTACTGAGAATTTCCTAACAGAAAAACCCAATAACACTTTGCCCGACCTGGGAATCGAACCTAAGACCTCATGCTCAGCAGTCGCGCTTGTGACCACTAGACCAACGAGGCAGCTACATAATAAAACCTTTAATTATCTTATTCGACTGGCATCTCCCCATCTCTTCTTTTGTCTACTTGGTTTTCTCTCTTGTGTACCACATAAAATAGTAACGATTTTTGTCCAGCGGTTGTCTCTCATTCAAGCTTCATTCCCAAATCCTCCATTTTAAATAGTTCATAACGGTCTATACTTAGTTTAGTGTCATATTTCGCTGATCTTATTTTGTCTTTTATTTTTATTATCCATAGAGCACTCATGGTAATAATATATGTTACGTGGAAGTTTGCATATAAAGATGTCCATATATCTCGCCACTAGATTTTCCATACTTTTGTGATTATAGTCTTTACGGTTTAGTCTCACACGTTATGACTTTTCTAGATACATATGAACTTTCCGAAACCTTTCCTCCAATTGCTCCAATCATGTCGGGTAATGGGTATCTGCTCACTCATAATTTTGTTTTTATCTAAATTCATATCAATTATATTTCATGTGAACTTACATTATCAAATTAACAAAAATGCAACATTAGATATGTTGCATGCTATGGCCTAGGCTTCAGGTAGGCAGACACTATAGAACGCCACCTGCTACGATCTTTACATACTCTTTTTGCTTCTTTCACGTTCATACATCTGTTCATACACGCGTGCTGGTTGTGAGCACTACTTGACTTTTTAGTGAGTTTCGGTAAGTCAGTGTATATTCATTTAGGGATCCCAGAATACCTACTTACACCTGCCTTGTCGTCACGACTTTTCACCACGATTGTTTGGTCTAAGCATACTCTTTTCTGTTTCTGTCACTGCATCTTCTTTTAAAAAAGAAAATATTAGTGGTGATAAATCGTGTGCAGTGCAAAGAGAATTTTATAAAAACTGACTTATTAGTCTAATGGTTGCAAGTGAGTATAAGCGTAAGTTTGGGTTTGATCACCAGGTCGAAAAAAGTGTTGTTGAATTCCCTAATGGAGTTTTTAGTAGAGCTTGGATCTGGCTTCTTGTTTATTTTTCTAACATTTAATACCTGATCTACAAAATTAAATTTTTAACAAAAAATGAAAACCGCCTTCTAAAATCTACTACCTACACTAAAAAGTTCAAAATAACATCAAAATTTGCTTATAATAAAATAATCTTAAAAGAACAATATATAATAATAATCTGGAGTCGGTGCCTGTACTGGGAGAGGGTTATTGTTTTCCTCTTGTTAGTCACTTATGTTTATAATGTTTATTGCGCTATGGTTATGTTACCAGCCTTTGTATCTGTGTATAAAACATGCAATATGTCTAGTCATGTTTGTCAATGAGAGTGCATCGGCTGTCACCACCATTTTTGACGTCTAAAGGAAACAGGAAGGCGAAGGAGGTGGAACGGGACTCTACCTATCTCCCTCGTGGCAAAAGTCCCACAAGATCCGAGCCATTACAAATGGTGGCTTACGCGCGGATGATTTTAAAAGCTTGACACGCTTGAAACGACCTCGCAGACGCACTTTTATAGAGGGAATCTGAGGACTCCAGAGAAGAGACGTGACTGAAGTCTGGTGATGGTTCCCGGTTCTCACTGAATCTAATCCTTTTTCGTTCACGTTCAAAACCTGCCTATGCGGAATCAACCGGATTCCGATAATCATTACATCTGTATGGGTAGTCGGGAGACATTTTTTTTCTCAGTGTCGGTATATTGACATACAATTATATTCATTGTATAAAATATATATATATATATATATTTGACAAACTATATAAACTTTACATAACAATTAATATCTAACTGCTAACATCTGCTACTAGTTTTATACTGACATTACCAAATTCTATACAAAAATTATCCCATATTATGTACTATTACACCTTTGTAAAATGAGAGTATCATGTTGACATTAATTTTAGTATTGATTACATATCACTTGGCCTATTGTCAAACATTATGAGTGTGTCATGCTCACTAAAATGTTCTGTTGATGGTGGCGTTGTACAGCGGGTCGTTGAGTTCCCTTAAAAATCGTTGAGCTGAGCGAGGATGATGTGCATGTCATACGTGTGAACGGGCGCTGTCTGCCAGGACTGGTCAGCTCTTTGACTGCTTTGGCAATAATTTTAAAATGCTATATACGTAATTGTTCCTATCGATTTCCTTGATTATTCTTCACATTCACCTGAATTATACACACATTAGTTACTTTTTTATTGATAAAACCATATATTAAAAAAAAAGTGTCTATGGAGTTTATTGCCGGTTCTTCTTCATAAGATCAACGCCTTGGAATCGTGCATCTAGCATTGAGTTTTCATAAATGCCTATAGTATGGTCTATTTGAAATAAAAATATCTGAATTTGGAAACTTACCGTTATCCTTACTATCTAACTTTAACAGTGATAATCATTTCATTATAATTAATAGATTAACTAAGAAAGTATATTTCACATTGTTAAAATCACATATCTGTTAACTCACTAATTACCAGAAACAATAGAAATATGATTGTTATCAAGTAAAATTTTGTACTTTCGCGAGTACCTATACAGTTTAAGAATCATTCTAGTGCAGAAGAAGTGGCCCAATAATCACATAACTATACTTCATCAAGACCAGGTATCGTAATTTTGATCTAACTACAACGGACCAAAAATATTTATATGATGTGAGGAATATCTTCATAACATATGTACTTACAGTCACCAACACCACTATGTAAACACAAACTTATATAAACTAACCTATAATACCTCTATCGTGTATTACTAAAATAATTATGAATGTAACACAGATAGAAGAACGATTCCTTCTACATATAGACATACATCAATACTTCTATATTATTCAGATAACTATTTAAATGGAGTGTAAATGTATACAACTTGGTGCTCGTGACTGCTGCCGTGACATCAACTACTGTTCAACTTGTGAACAAAAACGCGCTAAAATTATCATACAAATGTGCAGTTCAACACATTTGAACCTTTGATATTTTACGTTAATAGCTAGTAGATCATCCACATGCCTCAGGGGGATCTTTATATAGGTTTTATCACTTCATAGCTTCCATCAATGAAAAATTATAACTTAGTGTTAAACGCCAAGCTGTTAATGAAGCAATCTATAATATTGTCCATACCCGATGCATCCATTACAATCCACAATACTTGGGTCAAGAGAACCATTAAATGAGTTATATCGAGTAAAAAATTACTTCCAGCGAATTCCATCTGTATACTGTAGCATTTAGAATTTTCATTTCACGCTCGCGTGAACCTTTAATCGCATGTAAGGCTATTTAATACTACAAATGCTCCTAAGCGTTTATTGAAAGTAACACGGATGTGTGCATACACGCACACAAAAACGCCTCTTATGTGTAGAAGTATGAGTATGCGGTATATAAAATTTGTTTGCGATGAAAACGAGTGTTGTTTGTTCAAGTTGAAGGTTATAGCTACATGGGGTTAATGGTGTTGTCTGCAAAATGTATTAGTAGTAAAAATAAATCAAATTCAACACTTTAACAGCATTATCAGGTACTTTTCAAAGTTAAGCATTAATACGATCATTCAATGTTACAAAATGCTGCCCATACATAGTACAAAATATTGACCTCACTATATTTTACTTTAAGAATGAAGTCTACACTATGAATATCCAACACAGATTCGAAAAGTTGAACTCAAAATGCATAAAAAAAACGATATAAATACATCTTGTACGACACAGACACACCTAGCCAAAATGTGTTTTATGTTTAATGAAATTTTGTTGTTTTGACGATTTATACAATTAAGCACTATTCAAATTACCCCACTTCAAATATGAACAGAATTCTGAACTGTTATAATTATTCACAGATAACTAAAGCATAGCATCAATACATCTTTACTCGCGTACCCCAGTCTAGCTTCGACCTAGCTCGTACGTGCCTATACAACAGTGACCACTGGCAAGGCGAGTGTGTGTTAGCAGTAATTTCACGCTGCCCGCCGCCAGCCACCACCTGAAAAACTCTAATCACACCACTTTTATGGCTCCTACTAGCAATTTATATTACAAATATGATAATTTTAAATGATAATAAATTTATTGGCTACTCGCTGCTCGGCAAACTAGAGCGTTTATCGAGCGTTTCCGTTCCCGGTATCGAGTCGCGTTACAGTTGCTTTGTTTTTTTGCTATCGATTTCCAAGGAATCGTTGCTTTTAATTATAATTGTAACGTTTCTGCACTTTTCCGGTGCGGTTCGTCTTTCATGTGCCCTGTGTTAATGACGACTTCCAAAAATACGGCAAGGTTAAACAGGCATCGGATGTAGGTACGGAAGTGTTATCAAATGTTGCAGACATTATTAGATATGCCATTCTTACTATTAACAGAACATTGACTGAATAAGTTATATTTTGGATACATACAAATAAATAGGTACTTTTCCAGAAATAGGTATGTAAATAGTAATTAACCACAAATAAGTAGGAATATTGCTGTTCAAAATTACGTATATTCAGGATAGTGATCATCATAAAATAAGCAGGAGAAGTAATTTATCTCTAGTCTTAATATGATAATCTAAGAGATTACGAGTATTTCACATACCAGTCATTATCAGCGCAAGTGAAGCTAGAAAAATCTATAATTGTACAAAGATCGAATGTATTCCCACGTAATTGTTATGATCGAATGACATAATTGTGTCGCGAGCTCCGCCCGCACCCCGAACCCCCCTACAACGGTTTAGTACCGTCAACATACATATGGATTTAATTTATTTATTTCATAGAATTAAAAAATCCTTTGTATCACCAGTATTTATTATACCAGGTAACTACTTCTGAAATCTTAAGTTTAATTTCTAGTAAGTATTTGCCGAATATCAGTGAAATATTGTTTTAATAAATTCTAAATATTTTCAATTTTGGGTAGGACTAAGTACCTTATAAAGAACTAAATTAAGTATATAAAAGCTTTGTTACACATAAAACAAAACTAAAGTTTTTGCAGTTTCAGTGTTTAGCAGCTATACCTACTTAATCTTATTGTTACCAACCATTACCATTTACTCATAAGCATAAAATCCACCTAATTTGTTCAAATTATAAATTATTCCTGCCTTAACATCGGTCGCTCGACATGTGGTAATTAAATATAATAATTAATTAAACAAGGCAAGCACATAAAATACCTGACAGCTAACTCGCTGACCGTACTCTAATTGCAATAATTACTCATTATCAGGAAGCTTGGCACATTAATTTAGAGTTTTTACTGAGAGCAAGCTTAACAAATACTTATTTAATTGCTCGTCTTTGTTCCACCAACATTATTAGGTTGGTGACGCAACTCTGTTATACAGTATACGGCGTCACACAATTTTGATCGTTGTGCAAGCAATCTGAAGAAGAGTAAAAAGTTTGACGCTATATTGCGCATGCGACAGTTCGCGTGCTCACGTACCCTTAATCAGATATTCTTTGTTGTTTAGAGGTGATTCGCTGACAATATCCCCGTCTTGTAATTGTTCAAGTTAACTTATAAAGTCTAGTTAGGTAACCACGACACTAATTTCTTTTTACGCGCTTATTGACTATTTCCCTGACAGTTTAATAGGCTGTGTGTAACCCACATTAATGATTACTATTTACTTGAAAATGTAACTGTTTGATACTTTCAAATTTTTTGTTGCATCTTGAAGAATTTATGTCGTCGCGCTATTTTTACTCTGATCTTTCCTATTTCTGTTGTGGTCTGTTGTGTTGAAAGTTGAATTGGTAACAAAATTATATCATTTATTAAGGACATGGACTGCTCATGTATTTATATAATGACAATGGTGATTGAAATAAAATGAATTATAAAAAGTCACGCTGTTTATAGCTATAATATTGTTTATGGTCTATTTATAATACTGAATTATAGCTTTAATTGCGTAGTCGTGTTTATTAGATAAATACCTATACGGTGGCGTATTTTATACCTACGTCTGTGGTTATCTTTCTGTCATTACAAATTTATTGTGTTTCATAAAATTACCCAAAATTTTAATGAATAAATTATTTTAGACTTATTATAATTATTGATTATTTGAATTGGGGAATGAGTTAACCAATATGAATTCAACATCTTAGTATTAACTATGGCCTGATAACATAATGTTAAATAAAAATCATTATTGGTAAGAAGGTACCTACTCTACAATTTTTACTTTCAGTATCCACATAATATTCCGTTTTCCACCAGAGATTATTATATGCTGTTTTTATCATAATTACCCCTGTTACTATTGACCGAATGACGTCCTTCTTTGTGCTTTTTATTTATAGAATCTTTATCAGTATTATTTATTGGCGAGTGTGTATAATTGCTTAAACCTGCATCTAATACCTACAATGCTAGAATAAAGGTAATGGAAATACAAAATCGAATAGTTTTCGGGATGAGAGACCCTGAACTTTTCTTAAAAAATCTAGCCACTGCATGTACCAAATACCAACTTTTTTTTTTTTTTCAATTTGAGATGAATAATTTCCCCACACCATGTTTAAAAACAGAAGTTACACATCTTAAGGCTCTAAAAAAGTGGTTCAACTTATAATTTTTCTGACTTGTGGTAACTATTTGAGAATACAGTTAAATCTTTGAAAAGCATTAACGCATGCTTAACGAACTTTAAAGTTATAATTTTTTGTGGATAAAGACTTTTTAATGCGTTAATGTTTTTCAAAGATTTATCTGTATTTGTTAAGGTAATTGCATCTTTACGACATTGTATTAACTGCAAAGTTAGGCTTGTTGGTTCTGTCACCTTTATAGAGACTGAATAGAGAGCAATGCCGTCACCAAAAATGACGCATTAAAATTTGGATGAAGAATTCGCGGTGGTGAGCAGAGGTCGAGATGGCTTAGAGGTCAGAGCGCCTGTATTTATCCGGGAAGCGCAGGTTCGAATCCTGCTCGCGAACGTATTCTTTTTCCACAAAAAATTATAACTTTAACTATTTGAGAATTCTCTTGGGCCTACGCAAATGTCCTGCCAATCTGGTATCGTCTTGCGTCGGGTCGTTGGGCTCCCTAAATTGTGGTTGAGCTACACGATGACTGATGTATACGTACCGTCAGTTAGTACAGGTCAGCTCCAAACTGCTTTGGCTCTCTCCTCAGACGGCCATCCCAGACTTCCTAACATGGTTACTGAGTAAACTTATGTCTGGAATTTCGAAAACCTAAGATATTACTATAATTCTGAGTTTTTTTCGCCATCTCGTCAAGAAAACTTTACTTGCAAACCTTTGAGATGTAGAAAAAGTGGTGGTAGGATGAGGGTAACATCTCAGTACAATAATTATAACTTAAAAACACTAACAAATCAAGTATAAAACACCTATAAATTTACCATTTTATCGTAAAGCTACATACTTAATACTTAACAATAAATAAATGTATACATACATACATAATATATATACATTATCAATGTGAAAAGAAATGCTCCTTAATTCTCCTTCTGAAGACATTCAGAGAAGGGCTGTCACGTATAGAGTGAGGGAGAGAATTCCAAAGACGCACTGCACGAATAGTGAAGGAACCATCATAGCGGCTGGAGGTGTGACGCGGAGTACGAAGGAGAAGAGATGATGCGACAGGGTTTACCCCTAGGAAAAAGAAATTCAAAACGTTCACGAAGATATGTAGGAGAGTTAGGGTTATGGAGAATAGAAAAGAGGAGAGATAGGACATGAGTATCCCGTCGACGCCGAATTGGTAGCCACTTCAATCTATTCCGAAATTCCGACACATGATCGTACTTTCGGAGGCCAAAAATGAAGCGAATACACAAGTTCTGCAGTCATTCGAGTTTATTTAGAAGTTCCTCCGTTGCGTCAAGGAAACAGACATCAGCGTAGTCAAGAAGTGGTAGAAGAATAGATTGCGCAAGAGTTACCTTAGTTTGAAACGGTAGGAATCGCTGGAGGCATTTGAGAGACTGGAATGAGTAGTAGACCTTCCTGCTAACTTCCGCAATATGACCATTCCAGGAGAGATTGGAATCTATGATAACACCCAAATTCTTAGCACTATTTGAATATGCTATAGGCACATTATCGTACACAACCGAAGGCAGAGACTGGCGATCCAATTGGTTACATAAATATTTGCCACCAATAATGAGAGCTTGAGATTTAACTGGGTTAACTAAAAGACCAAAAGATTTAGCCCATGTGTTAATATTTTCAAGGTCATTATTGATGGCACCAACAGCATCAGCAAGCTCTCGTATTTTAAAGTGACGATACAACTGCAGGTCGTCTGCATAGAGATGATAATTAGAAGAAAGGATCATAGTGATGGCGTTTACAAAAACGGAGAAAAGAAGATTAAATTAATAATAGGTATACAAATTCTCTGCTCGGCCTGCCACACTGGTCTAGGTGTCGTAAAGACGACTAGGAGTATGACCTCCTAGGTTCGTTTTAAGGGTCAGGCAAATTATTATTGAGTCTTTGTGTTAGGAATTTCTAGTAGCAGTCCGGAGTTTGGAATTGTGCCCGGTTGATTGTAAAAGTCGCACTACTTTATTACATGAGACATAATAACAACATTGGTGTAATATGGGTGTACGACTATGTACACCTCTCTACCAACTCGTGGACATGTGTAATAAATAAAAGTAATGTAAGTTCATGCTGAAATATGCTTTAAAATGATATCCTCTTCTTTCCCACACTTTTCAAACAATCAGAGCGACCGAATGTTACGAAGCATTAAGCAATAAGTAGGTAAGTATTATCCAGGAAACCATAACGCACAAATAAACGTAACAATATCTAAATATAGACATTAAAAACAATTCCCTGGCTGATAAAACTAATAGCAGTAACGTTATGTACAGTCAGTCGCTTAATGTGTAGTTATATAAGAGAAATCACTATGGAGGTAAGTTCCGAAACTCGTGTTGAGCAATGTACGCCTCCGAGCATGAAAATGTAATGACATGCGTGCATGATTATTAATTCGTAGATGATGAAAAGCCTAGGCTATATTGTTTTCATTAAATGTCCGTAAATTTTTTGATTGATTTGCGAAATCTCAGGATTTTTTATGTTTGATCGTCAATTCCCTTGAATATACAGGCACATCACATCTATTTAATTAAACAAAAGATATATAGGTAAAATGTACATAATGAAAAGTGACATTTATTTATGTCAATTTATTATATTATAGTTTGTTATCTGGACATATTGTATATATGCCTTAAACATAGGGTCAGAAATAAATTAAACTACAATCTATTCAAGATATTCTTATAAAATATAATTTTTCCTCTACAAAAATGAAAGAAATTTAAAACAAAACAGGTATTTTCTTCTCTGGAGTTGAATTAAATTATCCAAAAATGTGCTATTGAAGAATAACCATTTGGGTAAACAAAAGCATTCATTATTAATTTTCAAAACTCCGCTCATTGACTAACAATGCCGAAACGGCACAGCTCTATATTTAAGATAACAGTTAGCAATTACTTACACTAATTATATCTATACTAGCCTAAATCCTACTTTCCACAGCGATTTTATCTAACAGACTATGTTTTACAACTGAAAATTAAATAAACAGATTTTCAAATTGAAACCAAAATGAACACATATGAAATCAAACAGTCGCATGAGCATAAAATTGGTGTTTAGAAGCACAGCGCGACCGGAAACGGCGCAGACACGTAGAGCGCGCAACAAAATAATGAACAAAAGTCATTATAAGTGGCGAGATGGTCGCGATAACGCGGCGGTTAGAGTAAACGCGCTTTTTTACGTTAATTAAACTTACTTCTGTAAACGATGATGGTCTCATTATCTGCATTAAGCACCGCTCGCCGTTCGCAGTGCTTTTTACGCAACGATGCGCGTGCGCCGGTGTTCGCGTCTCGTCGCCGCCGCGGGTTGCCGTGTTCAAAAGTCATTTGGACTATTACAGTTCTGTAGTCCAACTTAAAAACAGAATTCCTATTACAAAACATAAAACGGAAAATGTGACCGTTTTTTATAACAACTTTTTAAACATGTCTTAGTATTATTTAGTAAAAAATGTTAGTCTACATGCGACTGTTTTCGTCAATTATATCCTAAATAACGTCTCGTAAGTGATACGTGCTTGGGAGCGAAGCGGTGCGGGCGCAGGCTGCCGCAGGCCGCAGGGTCGCACTTAATAGCCGGTGACGGCAAAGGACACATGACAAAAACTCTCCTCATTATCCGCTCTATGACAATTCGTCTCCATTTATAATGCTATTAATGAAATAATGGCTAGCAACCACAATAAAAATTTAATTCAGCATCAAACAGCCATTAAATGTCATTTTATCGGCAAAAACTATGTTAGTAATACCCATTCTGTTATTTTTTAATGTAAATATTTATTTCTGCATTAGAGTGTCACGTCGCACATCCGCATTGCGTAAGCGTCGATTGATGTTCTATTGTTGAAAAGTGTTCATTACATAATTAATATCTATTGTGATAACAACCAGTCGGTTACTTCCTCTCTTAAATAACCGCTTGTTTGTTACTAGGTTTTGCCGTAGAATCGCTCAAGTGTCCAGACAGACGTACCGTGATCGATTTATTAGGGTACTTTACTTGATTACGAGAATCCTAAAGAGTGCGTAATGAATTTCATGAAGAAAATTGGATTATTAAGTCCATAATTAATGTTTCATGTCCATAAACAATATTACTTCAGACACGTACAATTGGTATATTTGGTCCATATAGGGTTAGTACTTACCTTTATGGACCAAATATGAGTACTTATCACCATTCGACGTTGCAACTTGCAATGTCGCCAGCATTTAAAGAAGCAGTTATCAGTACGAATGAAATAAAAGTGGCATAATGGTCAGTAATTGCCAAGCAGTGCGGTAATCAATGCTCGTGCCTTCCCTGTATGAGAAACAGAAGACGATCTTGCGCTGCAGTGGGACAGCTATGTGCTGCTTATGTGCCTACTATGTTAACTAGGTAAAATAAAAGCATTTACAAACTCAAATGGGTTTAAAATTAAAGTATTTAGATAGTAAATACTTTATTTGTACCAAAATTGAAAATTCTTTATGAAATTAAACATAGATACATTAAATTAAACAAAAAATGTAATATTATTAATATATACGTTTAAAATAAATACTATTCAAATTTAGTTTTTCTTTTTTATTCTTATTTTTACGAGTATATGTTTCGCTTTTACAGCAATTATAGTTAAACAAAATCTACATATTATAATAAAACAACTTTTAACCGGATTAATCGCGTGTATTATTGGTTTTTTGTCAGTCCTCCGCAACCACGAACGCTTCAAAGTGTTCGAAACGTCAGGAAAAACAAAAAACCAATAGGTAATACACGCGATTAATTCGGTTAAAAGTTGTTTTATTATAATGTGTAGTGATCGCGCAAACCTAAGATAAAATCTACATATAATTCATTTAGATGTGTTTAGTATAGATTCAATATTTATGTACTTTATAAATATAAAACTACCTACTTTAAGAATCAATACAAAATATAAAAGATATACCACAAAATAAAGCCGAGGGCTCTTACGGACGAGCGGCACGCTATCGACGACAAGAGTAACTACGAGGTCAAATTATTTTTTATGCATATAAATGATCTTGCTTTCAGAACTTGCCAAGCAATGTGTATTACATACATAGCATTACGCCTGTGTTCCCCGAAAGGTTAGGCAGACATGTGCTGCTGTACGACTCACAATAGGTAGTAAGCCTATTGATATTGAATTGTTAAACTAAACTCTTTTAGTATTGGTAGTATTTTTGTAACTCTTACTTTGTTCTCATATACTATTTTGCAACAAAAACAGTGTAACCAATACTATTGTAAAAACCTATATGATGAAAAAGAGTAACCGTGGAGTTTCTTGCCCGTTCTTCTCCATAGGAATCTACACTTTGGAACGTGGCAACTAACTTCTGACAATTCAAAAGTGCCTGTAAATGGTTTATTTGAAAATAAATGATTTTGATTTTGATTTGATTTTGATATACCAACTATAATTCTATACTCACGGCGGCTGCTACTGAGAATTTCCAACCCGGAAATCGAATCCAGAACCCGATTAGCAGCTGGGCTTGCGATTTAAGACAAATGAGGTAGTCCAGTGTATTTTAATATTCTTCTATAAACATATCCGGGAGGCACATTCACGCAACAGGCTCAGGTCATGACTAAGGGCTCGGTTCGAGTTCGAAACTAATCGCGGAATCCCAAAAAGTGTAGGTGGGCCATTCTTCAAGTTGGATTCTTTGCATCATTTTCTTCCCTTTAATATTATTATGAAAATAACTTCGACATAATATTTTTTTCATGAATACAAGTTGATTCTATATCCATGAACTATGAATGAAAATTGTAATATTTTGAAGCTAGTTTCATAAAAATATTAGCGCGAGGAAAATGACGCATGGAATTCAACTGGAAGAATGACCCAGGTATGTGCGTAGTAAACTGAACAATAACAAATTTTAATATTTTCCTATTCACGTACCTAATAGTTATGATATTGTAGCGTAATACTGGCTCGCATATTATTATAGTTAGGTCCGTAATAAACCGTGAATACCCATGACCTACCTATGAGGTAACTCTTTTTGTAATAATGACTTTGCCCACATCACATACCACATCGGAGGTGAATGGTAATTATATAAGTGACTCATACAAAATAATTAAAATTATCATAATTTCATGGGGATTGACCGATAGGTTCAATTAGACAGTTTGATTTTAATAGAAAATAAATTTGTTAAATGGAAAGTATTTCTGCCTTTTATTATCTATGATATGGCTGGAGCTAGAATTAGTTAAAATATTTTTTGTAAACATTTGCCCACATTGTACAATCAAAGAAAAGTCAATGAAAACATAAAAAAAAAGAAATAACCTCTCAATCTCTACTAGGAAACAACAATCTTGTCATCATATAAATACAGGAAATCCAAGAAGTCATATTTTAATACTTACCGGCACTACGTGTCGATCGGTATTATTTACGACATAGCCGAGCAACTGAGGATTGACCAGAAAACCGTTTTGATTCATTAGAAAAAGTCTGGCTATGTATAGCCAGACTTGTAAAAAAGCTCGTTATTTGGGTGCCACACGAGCTCACTGAAAGAAACCTAATGAATCCGGAAACTCATTTGCGATTCCCTATTGAAACGTTATAAAACCTAACCATTTTTGAAAAGATTGATCACGCGTGATGACAAGAGGATCACCCACGACAAGAACGTGCGAAAAAGTTCATGGTCAAAGGGTAGTCCAGCTCCACCGACTATAGCGAAACCCGGATTAATACGCAATGAGGATGCTGTGTGTATGGTGGGATTAGAATGGCATAATTTATTATGAGCTTTTATCGCCGGGCAAAACCATCGATTCGGATCTCTATTGCCAACAATTAATGAGGCTCAAGCAAGAAATTGAGATAAAATGACCGGAATTGATCAACAGAAAAGGAGTGGTCTTTCATCATGATAACGCCAGACCACACACATCTATGGCCACTCAGCAAAAATTGAGAGAGCTTGGTTGGGAAGTGTTAATGCATCCCCCATATAAAATAATAATACTCCTCCTGACCATATTTCGGTCACGGCGGCCTATCTCCACGGAGATCAGCCAAGTACACAGGAGATATTATAGTGCACAAGTATATTTATTTATTTATTTATTTACAAGGCACACCAACAACTTATTCACAAATTATTGACAATTAAGGTAATAAACATAATTTTATCCTGTGCAAATAAGTCAATTACAGGCGTGCACGGCTTTCACAGTTGTACAAATAGCTTGTTATAGAAAGAATAATAATTATTATTTAATATGAAATCCAGCATGCATGTTAAATTCTATTATTAATATTATGATAATATGGAAGGATGGATAGAAAATGAACTAATTAGTTAGGTATTCTATTAAATTAAATTAAATTTTGGGAATTACATTATAAATCGACGATATAGGAGTAGTATATATAAAATAAAATAAAAATTACCATTTGATGCAAACTAAAGACTAAATAAAGACTTGGACTTGAGCGGCCGATTACTGATCAATACAAAATATATGAGTGATGTTAGATTTAAATTTTGGCAAGGAATCTGAGAATATGTCACAGCCACTGCTATTAGAGCACTCCGTATTATAACAATTCATTAGTCTATTCAAGGGTGCAGAGCGACCTAGGTTAGTCCGACTACTTTTAGTTACGAAAGTTGGAGCTATTCTAGCCGATCTCACCAGACTCCGACGCGGAATGTATAAGCTAATTTGTCCCAGCAGTTCAGGGGTGGATGTAACGCCATTCACAATTGTGTACAGAAGTGTCATATCAGCTAATATTCTTCTTTGTTTTAGGGAGGGCAATTCAAAATGTTTTAATCGCTGTGAGTAGCTAGCTCTATAGGGACAGCTGTGGTCTTTGAACCTCAAATAACGTGTAAAGATTTTCTGGATTCGCTCTATACGGTTTATGTGAATATTATAAATAGGATTCCAGACCTGGGACGCATATTCAAGTGTGCTACGCACAAGAGTGTTATATAATGTTTTCAGGGCGTATGTACTTCTAAAGTCTTTACAGGTCCTTTTAATGAATCCTGCCATCTTAGATGCTTTGGTTATAATACTGTCTATGTGTGCGCTAAATGACATATCACTACTGAGTAGTACGCCCAGATCACGTATCAACTCGACTTTTTGAATCGTAGTTCCTGCAAGTGAGTAGTATGTAGATATTTTATGTTTTTTGCGTGTGAATGTGATGTGTTGACATTTTTTTACGTTTAGTTTCATCCCGTTATCATCACACCAGTGTTGCACTGAGTTTAGATCATGTTGCAGAAGTACGGCGTCCTCGGGTGTAGTGATTGTGCGATACATCTTAAGGTCGTCCGCATAAAGAGAACAGTGACTGTAGCGAATGAAATCTGTTATGTCATTCACGAAGATAGAAAACAATATTGGACCAGCATGCGATCCCTGGGGAACTCCCGAGGTCGCCATGTATTCTTCAGAGTTATAACCTTCTACTACTACTCTTTGCATCCGCTTATTCAGATATGATCTGAACCATTCCAATAAGTACCCATGAATACTGTGGTGTTGTAGTTTTGCAATTAGTGTTTTATGGTCAACTTTGTCGAAGGCACTACTGAAATCAGTGTAGAGGGCATCCACTTGCAAACCCTGGTCTACGGAGTTACAAATATCATTTACGTAGGATACCAGGTTAGTTACGGTCGATTTGTTTGCGCGGAACCCATGCTGTTGATGTGCAATTTGGATTTTGATGTGGGAAGTCAAGATTGGGCAGACCAAAGACTCAAAAACCTTTGAGAATATAGAGAGCATAGAGATGGGGCGGTAGTTAGAAGCATCTGATTTGTCGCCTTTTTTGAAAACTGGCACAATGTTTGCTCTTTTCCATTCTGTGGGGAAGACTGATGTTGAGAGGGATCTGTTAAATATTATTTTCAACGGGAAAGCGAGATAACGCGCACACCTTTTAACAAAGAGTGGGGGTAGTCCATCTGGACCACCTCCTTTGGTAATGTCAAGCTTATGTAATGATCTAAGAACATCCCGTTCAGTAAACTGAATCGAGTTTAAAGAGTGTTGCGGAAATTTGTCAGTGTTTAACATGTTCGATGTTTGATGTTGATGATGAGTGTTTGATCCATGATGACTGTCAAATGTCGTATAAGACGAGGAGAATTGCATAGCAAAAAGTTGACATATGTCTTTACCAGTGGTAGCAATAGAATCATGCAATTTTATTTCTGAAGGTATTGTAGAGTGACCTGCGTTCTTGGTTTTGATAAATGACCAAAAGCTTTTGGGGTTAGATCGGATATTACTCTCAACTGTATGTACATATTTCTTGTTGTCATCCAGCACCCTATATTCCAACTCGTCGCGTGGGTTACCGTACCTTTTAAAACGTTTTCGCAATTTTTCCTTCTCTCTCAATACATTGATCAGGGCCCTTGAGTACCACTGTGGATAATTGGAGCTAAGACGTTTTCGTTTGGGAACAAGTTCATCGACAATGGTATTCAAGGTTCCGTAGAAAGATGACACCATTTCATCTACGTTTTTACTCGGTGCAAATAACTGAATCCAGTCAGTCTTATTCAGTCTTGTATTTATTAATCCGTAATCGGCCGCACGAAAGTTAAAGCTTTGTAACCGACATGATCTTAGCATAGCACCCGATACAAATTTGAAGTCTATTTCCAGAGGTGGGTGAAATTCGTCTATTTTACCAATAGGAATTTCACTCATTTTTATTCTTCCGTTTTGCACATTTGATAAGACCAGGTCTAGTATTCGGTTTTTACAGTTTTTTATAGGGTTAAGTTGTTGTAACAAATTTAAAGACATAAAGTCAACAAGCAAGTAACCTAAACAGTTATTATAATGAGAAGGAACAGTACAAGTGGTGTTAGAGATTTTAGGATCTAATTCCCAGTTGATGAATCCAAGGTTAAAATCACCTATTATTACAACTTCTTCTCCAGTCGTTTCGATAACGCTTGAAGCAGCATCCAGAAATTGTTCAAGATTCCGCTGAGTCACAGGCGGAGGTAAATATATTGCACAGATGTTGATCTTCTTTCCATTATTTAGCTTTAACCGTACCCATAGATCTTCTGCGTCAGTTTCCCATCGGCAAGCGCGAGCAGAGTCGAGTGACTTGGATACCGCAATCAACACTCCTCCACCCTCTTTGCCTCTCAAAGCGCTGGAGACTCTATCTCTTCTGTAGACATTATATGTGGAGTTGAAGATTTCACCTTCGATTATGTTATCGTTGAGCCATGTTTCAGTCGCAACGATGATGTCATAATGACTGATGTTTACCATCATTTTAATATCGTGTAGTTTGGTTCGCATACCTCTTAGGTTCTGATAGTAAATTGTGAATTTTGCAAAAATTACTTATGGTTTTGTTCACAAATTTCAATCCATTTAAAGTAGTGAGACGGCTTGCAGAGATTTTACTTGCTTTGCGTTTGCTCCGTCTTCCTTGCGAACGAGAATACGTCCGTCACGAACCCAGACATATTTGTAACCCTTTTCGCGTGCCATTTTCCTTGTCTCAGCATGATTTGCTTTATTTAATGGCGACAGGTGTTCAGAGACGAATACGGGTGTTTTAGTACCACCATATCCTAAGTGGGTAGAGTTCAATTTATCCAGTGCGTGGGCCCGATTAAACTTAGAGACACATGCAAGCATCTCATCACGAACTCTGGAACTTCTTAGTCTGATGACCACCGAACGTGGTCGGTCGCTCTGAGAATCCAACTTCCTGATACGGGTAAATGATAAAATGTCCTGTTCTTTGATATTGTGCGATATGACATTGCCCAGCTGTAACACGGTACTAACAAGATTCTCATTTTTATTTTCTGGAATACCATAAATTTCAATATTTTCCTGTCGTGAATATTGTTCTAATGCATTAACACGATCAGATAAGTCTGTGACGCACTTTTTGAGATCTAAATTTTCTTCTTTAAGTTGCTTAATAGTGTTTTTGTTGCTATCAAATTCAGCCTTTATTTCGTCGAATTTCGCACTCATAAATGTGACGGATTTTTGAAGTTCGGTCAGTACACTCAGACTATCCTTAATATTTATGATTTCATCCGCGAATTGTGCCTTCAGTGATATTTGGAATTGCGAGGCAATTGCCGATTCAATGTCTCGACGGATTGTTGACAGTAGTTTTTCATTAAAAGTGTACTGCTGGCTATCGTGGGTGATACACGTTGAATCATCATTTGTGATGTCCGTAGTTATTTCACTATTTGGTGAATCGGCTACACGCGGTCGCTTTGACCGGAAAGTTAAGTTACTGCTATCAGTGTTACATATTGGTGTAGTTTCCAGTATTTTGTTACGCTCTGCCGCTTTCGGGGAAACCTCTGGTTCCACGGCAGGTGGAGGCGTTCTTTGTACACGAGGCATGTCAGTGCACAGACAAAAAAAAAAACAATTTAGCAGTAAAGTTTAAAAAATTAAGTAGAGAGATAAGTTAATATCCAGTGTAAACAACACAAATGAAAAATAAAACACAAAAAGAACTGTTTGCTCAACTGTGATTTGATCGGGCGCTCTATACAGCCAACAGTACCGAAGTGCCGACGTCTTAGCCTCTGCGCCACGATGTTATATATCGGAAGTGGCGAAGTTGTTGGTCTATTTGCTGAGGTCGAGTCTGGCTATTGAATTAATGCCCTATTTTGTGACCATATATGGTAGCGAAGTCCCAACGCACACAATCGATGAGTCACTCGAGTTCACGTTCGCGGCACACGGATTTTTTGAGAATAATTTGTGCACTGTTTTGGTTGTTTTCTCACACACCGTTAGATATTAATCAATTTTTATTTAAGATTATTGTCACTTGTAATTTCCGCTATTGATTAGTATAAAATTGAGCTTACATTAAGGACTTTTTAAATTTTATAGACGATATTAACACAGAGCTTCTACTTTTTGCATGCGCTTCGTACGGTTACGGATACGGTTATGATAATATACATGTGTTTACGCATATATAAGTATATGCGTAAACACAGGTGCACTCCCTCTTCCTTCACTCTCATAGTCCGATGGGCCGGCAATGCGGCACGACCAGAGAGAGATCAGGCGCAGGACGGACGGCTTTTACGTGCTCTCCGAAGCACGAAGGTGTCACACCAACATCTTCCAAACTCCAGCCTACTACTGAGAATTTTCTAAATAAAAACCCAATAACACTTTGCCCGGCCCGGGAATCGAACCCAGGACCTCACGCTCAGCAGCCATGCTTGCCACCACAAGACCAAGACCACCATATAGTCCTGACCTCACCCTCAGATTTTCTCCTGAGTAGTATTACTCGTAGGTTAATATCAAGAGAGGACTGTCAAAACGAATTGTCACATTTTTTTGATAAAAAATCCCACGATTTCTACAGTTGCAACCTACAAGATGGCAACAAGTTATAGAACAAAAAGGCACTTATATAATTAAATTCAATGAAAGTTTGAAAAAAAAAGTTGTATCTGTTTATAAAATACGAAGAAACCTTTTCCCCGACCTTATATATATATATATATATATATACACACATTGTATATGTAAATATAAACATATATTTTTTTATTAATATTTCATCCTAAAGGTTTTTTATTTATATTATCTATATATAAACAAGAGGTAGGGAATTCTGAAATGAGAATAAGAAGAAATAATTAGCGTGACAGTGTTTATATACAAGATTATTAAAGATAAGTAAAGATTGTGCTTTTCTCATTGAAGCCGGTAATGCATTCCACAGTCGCACGGCTTGAATTGAAAATGATTTGTCACGAAACTTTGTGGAATGCATCGGCATTTTTAGTTTTAGATTTTCAGTTGGCCTTAAGAACCTTGAATGTTTATCTTGAATACTTTACGGATAACAACTAAAACATAATGCTCAAATAAAGACCTAGTCATAGTCCTAATTTTTAGTTAGACTCCAGGTCTAATACCTGGCAAAAATCAAATACAACATAACATCACAACTGTATTCCCCGAAGGGGTAAACAGCGTTGTACACTCTTGTAAGTACACCCACATTTCACCAATGCAGTTAATTAATAAGTCCCATGTCCCATAGTGGTGGTGCCTATTGCCATCTACCGGGCACAATTCAAAACTCCGGGCTGCTACTAAGAATTTCCTAACAGAGAAACCCTTGTCCGTAGACAACATCTTGCCCGACCTGGGAAACGAACCCAGGACCTCATGCTTAGCAGTCGCGCTTGTGACCACTAGACCAACGAGACAGTCAAATACAAAATGCAGACAAATATCTTAAAAACATAACATTACACAAAACCAGTCAATAGCGAAATTTTACGTTTACATTCAAATTCGTTCTACAGCGGTTGACGTCGGTCGGGGAAGGCCAGATAGAGATGAGGGGTAAACATGAAATCAGGCTACTTATTACCCAACGCGTTAGTATGCATGGGCTGGGAGCCGAACGCCCTACTGGATTACGTTGCTCCGTACATAAACGATGCCTCCATTTACACCTAACTAGATTGAAGCCACCCTTGAATGCAGACCAACTCAATTTAGATTTTATTACGTGACGTCATGTTTCTGTGTTGTTTAGCGAAGTTTTATTGTTGTACAGATTGGTTTTAATTGAGTTTTTTTTAAGTGTGCGGAAATGTGTTTTAATTATGTGCAAGGTTTTGCAAGGAACTAATTAATTCTACAATAATACCTGCATAAATAAATACTTACCAACATACAAACATCTGCTGAAAATACTCGTCTTGGCTCCGAAAACCAAGAAATCAATTGATCAAGTGTTATCGATTAATTTATCTCAAGGAATTAAAAGTATATTGGATATTATTACGTAAAAAGTAATGTTTTAAGTAGACCCCACACGCTACGTACAGCTCATTGAAAGTTGAATTTTCGTTGTTTTCCGAAAAAAATTAACCCATTACATATATTTGAAACACATTTACGGCCTAATGATACATCATAACTGACCTTAATATCCAATTAATGTGCAATAGAACTGACATTATTACATAAAATCGTGTCCGTAAACACTGTAATTCCGATCAAAAAATTTCGAAACGAGCCATTTCATTTCGATATTCAAAAAAACATTAGAAAAAGGTTGACATTCCGTCATTTTCTCAGGGACATTTCTACAAATTAAACTATTATTAGTTGGCGATCACGTCGTAGGATGCTTTTAATATTGAATTAGGGGAACCTGTGGTTACTGCGCCCTTAATCGGGCCTTCGGACACGATGTTCGTGTATTATCGTTATATCCACAGTCGTGTAATGGCGTAAGTAATAATAAAGCCCAAATGACACAAAATATTGTCAAATTATAGGCTCTGAAAGCATG
Organism: Xylocampa areola; assembly: GCA_935421205.1. Classification (NCBI taxonomy): domain Eukaryota; kingdom Metazoa; phylum Arthropoda; class Insecta; order Lepidoptera; family Noctuidae; genus Xylocampa; species Xylocampa areola. Next base: position 16,241,947 of record OW285201.1, read on the forward strand.
GGTAACCACTTACAATGTCTGCTGTTGATCCTTGTGTAGCGTCAACATATTATAATATTAAACGACCTAACAAGGATTATGAATCGAAGTTTTGCTTTACTAGAGTTCTTTAGAATATGTTTAGTTGAAAGAAGGTAGGTATTAACTAGTTTTTGAAATTCATTACGTATTTGAAGCATTTATTAGTTTTTTCTGTAGTTTTTTTTTTTTGTGTTCTATGATCATTAAATCTTTTTGCTTAATTTTATTGAATACCTAATGCATTGGCTAGTGCTCCAAGCAACTGCAATAATCAAATTTGACAGTTCCATCCAAAATCTATGTTGTTGAACTTAAGGTTTTTATTTTCTTAGCTCACTGTTTCGCAATAAAATGTACACAATCATGCAATTCATTTATTTAGTTATTTAGATTTTTTCTGCTGTCGCTATGCCACTACACTTAATTATGGATATATCAATAGTTTTCCTTTTTGGGTGCACGAAGGAGATACAGAAATGGCTGTGTCATATTATTTTAGTGGATGACGCCGATCGGATAACTAACAGCTGCAACGAGTCGCCTCTGATTGTAGTGTTTAGTCTCGATACGAATCGATTTCATACGATTTGTATCGAATGATCCAATCGTAAGCTAATAGGAGCGATTCTGGTATATTTTCGGCTCTCTGACCGATGATTTAGTTCGTACGTGATGTGCTTACGCGGAAAATAAATCGTTTGAATCGCATTATATTCATTCGTATTATTAAATGTTCGTTTCTGTGAGAATTTTTGAGTTGGCCTACGCTTCGGAATGTACGGTGGATTAATAAAAAAGTGAGTAGCGAAACCATTGAACGAATAAATTGCTGAGGCTTTTGATGTTTTGTTATGATGAATTTGGCTATTAAATGTTAATAACTGGAGGTTTACGATTACTCTATGGTCTTGTACAACTATAATGGCCGCCATTTTTGTGGATAAGAGCATTAAACTCGCGTTAACATGTCATTAGACATTGCAAATATCAATAAAACTTTCAACTAATGTTTTATTGATAAGTATGAATACAGAAGTTTTCAATGTATTGAAAAAATAATGTACCTATCTGATGTTATTCGTTTTAAGCACATACCATATAAATCAATAGATTTATTCCACACTTAATTGAAAATTGTATACACAGTCACCAAAAATGAGGAACACCATTCACCAATCAAAAGAACATTAAATTCTTCGACGAAAGTAATCGTTACTGCCTTATCTTTGGTGTGAGTAAGTGTCGTCATCGCACCGCATACGCCGATGTTTATCGAAGCCATGTGGGACCGATTCGAATTCGATTTGTTTACTCATTCGATATAACATCGAGAGGTATTATCGTATTCACACACGGGCCTAATGTTAATTGGTTAATTAGTCTGTTTATTAGTCTTAAAACAAATTAATTCGAAGCGAGCGCGGCCATCTAATCTGCTTGGCGCCTCTTACGCCGGTCCATGTTCAAATTAAAACACTGATTATTTGGATTACGTCTTATTTCGAGGCCAACATTTTATAATTTGATATATTTACGAATTCTTCAACGGTATCTCTTCTATACAAGATGATAAGGATTAATTTAAACAATAATTATTAGTAAACTCTTATTTCTAAATATTCTCCTTTAGAGGAGCAGTTTTCATCTTACGACATTTACAAATAATTCATAATTTCTATTTAATTCTTATACATTTCTTATTATCCAGTACAGACTTGTTGTATTGAATACTCTACGATTCTCAATTAGCTGATCAGAATGTTTAAGTTGTTTCCTTTTCAAGCGGTCTTAACTTGAATTGGCGATAAGCAAAGCCAAATTATTTTTTTTAAGCATGCTTTTCCATAGCCAACACATATAATTATTAAACATCCAAAACAATAAGCAATTTTTATAAAAGTTGTAGAGTCTCCTAGTCAGACACAACTCCATCCGTCCGGTCCGGCCGAGGTGTCACAAGTCGGGCTACAGATAACAAAATACAAACTTAAATAGTACTACCAAATACTTTCTCTTTCAATATTGAACCTTATTTCTGTATACGCAAGGTTGATGATAGTTTTTAGTGGGCGTAAAAGTAAGTTCTTCAAGTTAAAGGTACTTAATGATACCTGCTCGGGCCTGGATGACATCACACGCAGTATTGTAAGTGGAGAGATAAGAATAATTCAATAGGTACCAAGGATTTCGATGACACAACGTTTGAGTGGTGGTTTTCATTGATTTAATCGATGTGTACAGCGTACGTGTCCTTTTTTAAGGCCATTCACAACTATGTAGATGGTCGTACTTTTTATCACTTTCTGTCGTTGTAAACGCCAGGAACTGATATATTAAAAAGAAACAATATGTGTACTTATAGTGTAGGATCGGACAGTCTGGAGCCCTGGAATAGGGCTGCTAACTCCTTTGATATAATAATGATGATTTAGAAGAACACCAGTCTAAAGTTTTCTAACCTAAAACTAATACGATTGAAAATGTAATGGTGGTAAAGTGGGCTGGGTACACAATTTCAAATCGCAACGGAATCTTTCCCAATCTCCACCCAATAATATTTGTTTATTCACACGTTCCATTAAATCCATACAAACTGGTTCACCTCTAAATTCTGCAGTGACATGACGAATTTAGTTCGAAGCGATCCCATGCAAATAACGCCAACCCTGTCGATTGAACGGCAGCCACAAAACAGAGGTAATGTCATATTTGCTCGCCTGGCCAATCAAACAGAGAACATTGTCCTATGTCAATAGCAGAAGTCAATATAATCGATACAGGCGCCCTCGGGGATGTGGTGGCAGTGGTGGCTATGATGACTGTGGTATGGGACAGTGGCGTAATCTCTATACAAGCCCAAATCGATTGACTTTATCTTTGAATAATAGTTTATGAATATCATTTTAATAAAACCACTCTTAAACGCATTAATCGCGTGTATTATTGGTTTTGGTTTGCCTGAGGTTTCGATCGCTGCAGTGTTCGTAACGTCAAAGCCTACACGTAATCTAATAGAAAGTTGGTATATTATAATGTGTAGTGATTGCGAATACCTATTATTTTACTATGCATATTAAAGTATATACCCTATTATTATTTGCACGGGTTTGGGCTAGGTTAGGTTTGCGCTACCTATGAGTATACCTAAATACGAATTTAATTTACAGGTGTATGTTGTCATAATGATACTTAAAAGTTTACCAGTCCACTTTTTTTTGCTATATGACAATACTGGAAAAACAATAACGACAAAGCGAATAAAATTAAATGATCTGAAATTAATAAGAAGACTAAGATGATTCATTTCTCAACTTTTGATTTTGGTGCTTTAGCAATATTGCTTCTCGATTGTCGATGGTGGAACCTAGCACCTATCTGCCAAATGAATATTTTTTGCAATAAACCTTGTAATGACGAGTCTAATCCGTATCAGGCATGCTTAGATTGAAACGTTCAACGTCAAAATTTGTGGAATCAAACCAAGGAGTTTAGTTACCTTTCTGTGTTTGCATTTCACTATCTAACTTATCGTACATCCTTAACATTGTCACGAAGGGGCATCATAAATGGATGACCTATATTCTATGAGAAAGATCAAGGTATTTAAATGAAACACTAATTGTGTTGTAAACTAGGCATATAAGTAATTAAGTAGGTTAAAGCCCTATGATTTGTTCATGATGAAATTTTGTTCCACCAAATGTGAAGGAGTTTCACACCATTTGCAGGTGTCTTAGTGTCGCGTATGAAATAATTATATTAAAACTTACCATAAAAACAAGTATGAAAAAGAGCAGATTTAATTAATTTATTAAATGTTATAAATGCTCGAGGGGCTCGTGGCTAAGTAACAGCCGCACAGTCGGTCGGTGGAGGGGTGACCATCACTTCACACCGAGCCCCGGAGCCGGACCCGTGCCTCGGAGAGCACGTTAAGCCGTTGTTCCCGGTTGTCAAATTAAGATCAATGACAGCCGTTATGGGTAGTCAGAGGCCTAAAAATCTGACAACCAGTCATACCACAAAATATCGTGTTACCCAGTAACTGGGTTGTAGAGGTCAGATAGGCAGTCGACGTAAAATACTGGTATTAAGCTGCATCCTGTTTGACTGGAAGCCGACCGCAATGTTGTTGGGAAAGGCTAGGCAGAATAATTAAATGTTATATAAATGCAACCAGTTTATTTTAGATAAATATTTTAGACGTACCTATGCTTAGGCGCGTATTATTTTAATAGTTTTTTATCGATAGTACGAAGGAATCGCTTTAATTATTAGTTAATATGTTGACTCAAAACTGTCAAATTGGAAACAGTGGCGTTGTATCGTAAGCCAGGTAAATATTTCAACAGTAATGTCTGAACTCATTTCGCAGCAATACTTACGAATGTTTATTTTAGTTAGAAACATTGAAAAAGAATACAGGGCACTTGCCGTACCGTAGCAAGTATTGCGGGCTCAAGCTCCTCGCGTATAGTTATATTCCTTCACAATAATTATTCTGTACAAAAATATAATTTAATACAGGCATTACATGTCTAAAAATCAATTATCTATATGAATTCAAGATAAATCTTTGAAAAGCATTATCGCATGCTTAGCGAACTCTAAAGTTACAATATTAAATGGAAAAAGAATACGGTCGCGAACAGGATTCGAACCTGCGCCTCCCGGATGAATACTCCAGGCGCTCTGACCACTAAGCCATCTCGACCTCTGCTCACCACGAGTACTCATCCGGGAGGCGCAGGTTCGAATCCTGTTCGCGACCGTACTCTTTTTCCATTTAATATTGTAACTTTATCTATATGAATATTTCCTAATTTGGGAATCCGCTCCCATTAGCCACCATATCTATTAAAAGAGGTTTTCGTAACGAACATGTTCATTGTACCTACAAACTGTAAAACATACATAAAAGTATAGTATATTTAAAAGTAGATCCACGATCCAAAAGTAGACCATACCATTAGTTATTTTGTAAAGGGTTAAAGGAAATTTCCACATGGTGGCACATACCAAGGCTTGAATCCATCCATACTTCCATACTTAATATTATAAATGCGTAAGTAACTCTGTTTGTTTGTTTGTATGTTTGTTTGTTGGTTACCTTTTCACGACTAAACGGCTGAACGGATCGTAATGAGATTTAGCAAGAAGATAGATTGGACCTTGGACAAGGACATAGGTTACCTTTTGTAACGCAGACGAATTCACGAGCACCAGCTCGTTAAATATAAATAAAATAACACTAAGCAGAATACAATAAGTAACAAGAAGCATTACGTTACAAGTAATCACGAATCAAAAATGATTTCGATATGGAAAATTACTTCTTATTTATTCTACTAGCTGTGGTTGACTTGGTTCCTAATAACAAATAATAGATTCTGAGGCCAATGCAATCATGAGAAATCATTACAAACAACATTAGATTGCTTGCAATTTATAAAATGTGGTTACATAGGTAATTATCTATGTCAGAGTATCTATTTATCTATGTACATTGCAAATTACCTATATGTTAGTAAATCATCTGAATGCAGACGGATGCAAGGTCGAATATAAAGTCTCCCACAGACGCCTGAGTGGTCTAAAAAAAGGTCATCAAATCAAGTTCCCAACTTCTTTTACGTACCTACCTGCCATTCAAATAAAATCTCGCAACATAAACAAATTATCGGTAACAAAAAAAACCGAAGTAATTTACTTAACTTCCCCACATATCATTCCACAAATTAGTCGAAACATAAAAACCCATGAATGAACTCTAAACAATCCCAAATCGTCATTTAGTGCCGGAAATGACCCGTTTGGCAAATAAATCAAAATTGCACTAGGACTGTAAACGCAGCGATTAGTCGGCGCTTGCAAAAGAACCGGTGACGATGCGCAAGCGCCTATTTATTAATTTCTCGAGAAACCAGAGGCCGGCCCAACCGCTCTAATTGTGCCTAATTTGGGACACCGCATGATGGTCAGGCTAGGGGCTTCTATGAAGCCTCACGTGAGAGGCCTAAGGCTATATTCATTGATGAATTTATTAAAGACAGAGTATCCTGAATTGAATCCAGGGAAATGAATGTATGAATACTATTTATGACATACATATTCTGAGACTAAATAAGCATAATATAATTGTCTTGCAAATTTTCTCGTCAACCAAATCAATTGATTAACACTTTGGAAAATAGAAATGGTTGAGTTTTGCTATGCACAGAATATCTATAATATCAAAAGCACGTTGATAAATCAGGGAGTCTACTTGGACTCCCTGATTAAAGGACTTCCTTTACTATATGGGACCGTTTATATTTCAAATTTATCTTATTCTCTAATTAATGATGGGCTAATGTAAATGTGTCATCAATGTCAGTGAACCTAGCGACAGCTGACGGACACGTCAGCCGGCTAACATGGCCAGCCACATCAACTTTCAAATGTTTGTCACACGACACAACCCATTCATAAAATGCTAATGCGATTAGTTCCGCATTGTTTTTGCTAAATTTATAGCTCGGAGCGGCACACCAACGAACCTGTTCGGCTTGTGCCATTAATTTTATAATTAACACCTGGCAAAAACATTTAATATGAACACATTATGCTAATGAATATACGTCTTTGAAGGCGACAACTAACAACATTACCCTGTAGTTTTTATGACATTCTCATACATTTATTACGTAACTACGTTAGCTGCGAGGTGTTAATGGATACCATTTGGCTCACACGATTACATAAGTAACGTCGAACGGTCATCGGGACTCTTCAATATCTCTAAGTGAAATGAAAACGGATATTCAAAATTGGTACAATAAAACGCTTAGGCCCAATAGGTTTATCGCGTCCACTTCCTACAGCCGCTCTAATAACCAAAACAAACAACAGCGACGAACACAAAGGGAGGCAAATAAGTCCAAAAAGTGCTAATATAAAAAAGTGTGCCCGTTTTTATAAGGCAACGAGTAAGTGTGAGGTCGGAGCGAGGAATGTTGGCGCCTGTCTGAGTACGTATACCTGTCCGTTTATCAATGGACCACGGACAATAAGGTGAAAAAAAATAATGTGAAGGAGTATCAAAAAAGCGCTTCATCAAACCGATGCGTCCGGCAAGGGTTGTCGCTTCACTATCGACGATTATCCGTCCGTTACTGTCACTTTATAATGCGCCCACGACCTCATAAACGACATCTATGTTTAAAATACGACGTATTGTGGTCAAATCTCTAGTAATTAGTTAAGATTATGCTCTATGAATAAATATACGTAGACGAATACTAAGATCGGAGTAAGATATAGGTAAATCTCAACCTACGCCATTCTCTTGTAAATATCAATACAATTTCTATATGAAAATAGAATAGAATTCTACATTCCGCGCGCGACGTCAACAATAAGTTTTCGACATTGTCGCGTGTAGGCTCGCCACCCCGGCGTGGGGCGACATAAATATCCCGAGTAAAGCCTAACACAACTCAAGATGAACACGACAAAACTGATAAGGCCCCGCCACGCTCGCCCGAGACATCCCAATTTAGTGCCGGCCCTAAGATAACGCTATTATACAGCTTTTAACTATACGAACGATACGCTAAATGTGTTAAAATCGACTTATTGTGTGTGTTTTAAGGCAAAAGAATGTGTAAGTGGATTTGTCACCTGTGAGGATGTGGCTGCGTGGGCTAAATGAAACCGGTACCTAATGGGTGTTTATTTAATTTAATTTGTGAATATTATTCCCATAATGTTATTGATTCATGTAACAATTAGTTGAATAAACTCAGTGCCTAATATATTGATATAATATTACCATAATGATGTATTCTGAACGTATAAATCACACCAGAAGATTCACAATTTACATGTTTCCATGAACTAAAAAACACATAGCATCACGCCTGTATTCCCCAAAGGGGTAAACAGAGGTGTACACAGTTGTACACCCACATTTTACCAATGCTGTAACTAAGTCCCATGTAATAGGTGGTGAGCCTATTGCCATCCGGGCACAATTCCAAACTCCGGGCTGCTACAGAGATTTTCTAACAGAAAAACGCAATAACACTATGCCCAACCCGGGAATCGAACCCGAGACCTCCTGCAGCAGCAGTCGCGCTTTGCACATGGTCTCCGAGGTGGTTGCGGCACGCCATTAGTCTGGTGTGCCGTAGGGGGGGGGGTGCAATACCCAACCCCGTGAGGGAGTCCGACAACGGACGGCTGCGGGCGGGTTCGCGGTTGTGTGCGAGAGCGTTCCCGCGTCCCGCCCTCAAGCAGCTGAGGAGGTATACTGTGGAGTTTTAGTGGGTTCGAGTCCCACATAACCGCTCTGTCTCCCCGTGTCAGAGCGGTATGCGAGGGCATTTCTCCACATAAAAAAAAAAAAAAAAAAAAAAAAAATGGGACCACTAGACCAACGAGGCAGAGCGAGGCGGAGAACTAAAAAATAATAAGATAATAATATGTATTGAACCAAACCTGCATACTTATCAAAAGAAGGTATACTGACTGAATGTTAAATTATGAGTCGACATGAAGCACATCACATTTTTTTTTTCAACAGCATGTATCTTTTTCAGTGCAAAAAAGGTGTTAATTGAACCTGCTATCTGGAATATAGAAGCTTCATACTTCATGGTCCCAAACATGACAACTGGAAGGTGGTTATACAGCTCCAGCACTATGAGCCGAAAAGAAGCTGGTCCTAAAGGAGAACATGAACAAAAATAAATATATTTGAGAAAACTAAACTAAATAATTACTTAAATCATTAGAGGATATATATCGAAACATTAAACGTACTTACCTAGTAAATCACTGGCCTGCAAAACTAAGGAACACACTTTTAAAATTGGAATAACTTTTAAATCTCGTACTTCAATAGTTTAGAAAAAAAATTAAATTTTAAAAGTGTAGTAGTTACTTAGTTTTGCAAGCCAGTGTAGAATGAAGTTACAGAATTTAAATCAAAGTTAAGGCAACATAAATATTGCAAATCTTTAAATAAATATTGAATTGATTGATTAATTGTAGATATTATTAGGCATTTAGACTATACACACACTAGGCACAGTCACTGATACAAAAATATATCAGGAATCACTGATCTGTATTACTATGTAGATAAAGAATGTATTTGATAAGTATGTGAAATCCACAGACCGGAAACTACGCTGAAAGGCTTTTAACTCAAATGGTACTTACTACATAATATGTGATGTATCTTTTATTTTTATTTCCAGGGGTTTATGCAATGTATTGAATCAATTTGTCCCTTAAGACAAACTGAAATGATATATTGCATTGTAATAAAATAAAAAAAATGAATGTATGCCAAGAAGTTTTATTGTGAAAACCAAACCGACTTATTCTTTGCTAATTAATTTCGCAACTAAAATAATCGTTTAGCTTTAGAAAGTTACATATTTCGAATAACTTAAGTAATAATCTAACATGCAATTGATAAATAGTATCTAATTGACTGGAGGAATATTAAGCTACTTATTTATTTAAACAACCAATTGCGTCATTAACGATATAAGCAGACATATGAGTTGAGCCGAAATTTCTGTCTCAACTCATGTGTTTAATTAGTTTAACAAAATTTTATTTCGACCTACATAAAGCAGACTATATCTGTCTGTCAATAACTTTTATATTTTAAATTCAATACGAATAACAAAATAGCACTTAAGCCCAAACAAAATTCTCTGTTAAATTGTGTTTAATCCGCTCAACTTTTAGATATCTAAACTCGACGATATAAATTTTAAATTTACGAGGTGACAAATTATTCCAACATAGTTTATTTCATTTAGTTATAATCGTAATGATGATGGCGACACATAAAACGTCGTAATATTTCACGGAACGGACGGAGACGCGGCGCGCGCCGTGTGCGACCGAAGCTCGAATTTCCGTTTAACTAATTGAGCGAAAACGACACAACGAACGCCATTCAGCGTGGAACTAATGAATGGCCCTCGAAAAAGCCAATTTGTAGTTTTTTTAACACTTCAATTTGTGCCGTAAACCCCAAAAAAGGCTCGACCAAAACCACAATCGAATTAGTGTCCCTTGTTCCGGAGATTAGAGGACTGTCCACCTCTTATCTCGGTCGTTCGTTATTTTATTGGCTTGTATAGAGTAAGTCGATAAACACGACGCATAATGGCCCATAATGAATCGTCCTCGCCAGCGGTTTGACTAATCATAAAGGTTTTATGGGTGTCGTTTCTGAATACTCGCTTTATGACGCAGTGCGGGCTCTCCGATCGCATCCCCAAAGCAATAGCACATTTGTTATATAAACAAACAATAAAACTATCACTAAAACATTTCTCAATCGAAATTGGTAAAAGTATGAACCAGTTTTTAGATATTTTGTATTTAATACAGAACTATCTTTCGAATTCATTAGGTGCACATCTAGAAAGATGATTTGTTTATAGAAATATTTGTACCTAATGTTATTACCAGTCACTTATAAAAACAGAATAAGAAGAAATCTTTTGAGTAAATTTTTAACATTAGCTTTTAACTCAGCTTACAAAAGCATTAAATTCTGAATGTGTTACATAAATTAACGACGTGTAATTAAAAATTATTGCTGTGAGCTATTATCTTTGCATAAATAACTGCCCATAATAAGATACATTAACATCAAAGACTCCAAAAAACTGTTCCAGAAGACATGAATTACTGCATCTACGATTCGAGAAATTGATAAAGATAATGTTTAAAATACGAAATTAGATACGCTCTAAATACCGTTTATTGCTACAAATTACTCTTGTAACCGTTTTCCGTACAGCCACTATAACAACTGACAAACAAAAAGTTTTGTACTACCGAAAATGATCGTAGGAACAGTCCACAATAGGTGACACAGATCGCTAACGGCAACCGTCCCACTACACTGGCCACATATAACGAGACACATTAGTATCATATTAATGAATATAAAATGATGTACAAACCGCGTAAAAGAGCTATTCATAAGTCGAATTAAAAGTAAATTAAAATGTCTGAAATGTCAAATTGCGAGGACACAAGGCTTATTAGTGACGAACGTCGTTTGCTTCCTATCACAATGTAGCGTCTATTGAAATTGGTAGTATTAGATTTGCTACTTTAGTAACCTGAATTTGTTAATCAGTTCATTGGAATATATTTCATCCTAATAAATGGATATCATGGAATACTTATGAAAATAGCACCAGGTTAAATTATTAGTTCACAGCGATGGCATAATCCTTTTTTAATATAAAGATGACGTTACCTCATTAGTGGTTGCAAGTGCGGCTGCTGAGAGCAAGCTCCTTCAAAGTAAAACATAGCATCATAACATAGCATCACGCCTGTATTCTCCGAAGGGGTAGGCAGAGGTGTACACTATTGTACACCCACGGTGGTGAGCCTATTGACATGAGTCGGGCACAATTCCCTCTCTTAACTCCGGGCTGCTATTGAGAATTTCCTAACAGAAATACTCAATAACACTTTGCCCGACCCGTGAATCGAACCCGAGACCTCCTGCTCAGCAGTCGCGCTTGGGACCACTAGACCAAGGAGGCAATTCCTTCAAAGTATTATTGATTTTTTCTATTAGGTACTACGCAGAAGCAGTCCAGAGTTCGGAGATGTGTCTGGTGGATCGTAATAGGCTTACCACCTTACATGTGTTAATAACCACATCACGGGAGACACGTAGTGGAGACAATTCAAAAATGTAATAGTTGACATGAAGATGACCATTCAGCATAAAAGCAATCTGTATAAAGCAGTAATTTGATCCACCATTATTTACAGTATAGTCGAAACTGCACGTGCCGGAAATGCGCTGGTCAACGGGCATCGCACTGCTAAACAACGAAGTATGTAACGTCCACATCGAAGAAGCTACAAAGATGCCGCATTTGCTGAAAAGGTAAAAAAAAAGGTGAAAGGTAGTGACGGCTTCGACGGTAAGACTAAAGTTATCAGCAGGTGTATTGGGTATCTCGGTTGACATCGAATTGATTATCACTTTGTAGTACATTGCATCGTATACTGTTTATATTTTTGCTCATCATAGAGAAGCTGTAACATAAAACGCAATGTACTAGAAAGTGACCATCACTTCGTTGGTAACCGGGATAGCCAATAGGTATACGGATAGGGTAAATGGAAAAGCAGACAAGGAGAGCCAACCAGTTTAAGATTAACGTTTAAACATTACGCAAGGTTTAAAAACGGAGTTTCAAAATCGATTCTGTTTTACAATCAACTTTCATGATTCTCAAGAAGTTTGAGGTACACGTTCGCCGCCGCGCCGCATCGTATCAACGTTGCAGTTCGGTGTAACGCGCAGTCACGCTATTGGCTCGACCATTCTCGTGAAATAGATGCCGCTCGCTTTGCCACTAATGACTTCCTGTATTTTTTCATACGCCAATTATTTCCCGTGGGTGAGCAGGCCGAAGACAACAATGTTTTTTACCAACGATTGTGTCTAAAGTCTATTTCGATTTAAATTTCTGTCAGTAGTTTGGAGCCGAATAACTCGATGATTATATGTTAACTGCAAAAGTTCAACGAATTACAAGGATTGCTCGACATTTTTCTATTTCTTATAATTGATAAAGCTTTCTAATCTAAACTATTTAAAGATGGTACTATTTCTTCATTTTCTTCATCCTATTTATTATAGCTGTAAACTTACTTTGGAACAAATAAAATATCTTGGTATTTGATCGTTTAGATAAGAAATATTTTATATTGACCACTCCATGCTCCAAACTTTACTATCTTTATGAATTGAAATGTCGATCTGCCCATGTGGCCTGATATCTTAACAATTGAGCGCGGAATGCGATCGCCTAATACTTTATATATTTAAAACACGGTAAATGAATTATAATAAAATCGCGGCGGCCGTCATCGGAACAAATATGTTGTACATGTCGCAGCCCACGCGCCCGGCTATGTCGCCTCGCCACACTTTTTATATCCACAATTTCGAAGCATAAAGCCTCCAAAATAAACGGTTAAATTATAATTTATAATGTATCTACTTGATTATTTTGCATAACAAGCATAACTATTATACAATAAAATAATAAAATTTATGTAACTTTTCGGAATGCTGAAAAACTATAGTTCAGGAACGTAGTAAGTGACCATTTATTTGACAAATAAAATAATACTAAGGCGATTATCAAACAAATAAAAGACTTTTATTATGACACATGTGGCGTACAATGAAAACGGGCGTGACTCGTAACATTAAGGGCTCGAGGGTACGGAAGATGACATTAAAAAAATTCAAAGCAATTTACTTACAAATGACAAATAATTATACAAATTATGTATAGGTATGATTACGACTTGTTTGTGGAATTATTTGCGATGCGTAGTGCCGAAGTGCTTGTGCACGTTTTACTTAAGCATTTAAGGGTGGGTGAAACCGCAGACAATTATGTTATGGGGGAGCAATAAAATGACATGCGGTCGAGTGAAATGGCTCTTGATAAAACACTGGCTATGTTCCGCCATTTGGTGGCAGTTAGCTTTAATTGAAACGCGATTAAGTTAAGTAGAGCAGGTGACATAAGTCAGGAATGGCTACAGTTTCGTAAATACCAATCTCAATAGTTATGTCTCCTTTTTCTGTATCCTCAGGTACCAATAAACCACTAAGTCTCTCTCGTGGGTGCTATTCAGGACGATGAAATAGGAATGAGTATCCGCAGTAACTAACAGAAAAGGATCTACAACGGTAAACTTTTTGTGAACCACACAACACAACCACTGTGCACTGATTACCATGACGCCCGTTCACTGCGTTGACGGTTCATACCATTACTTCTAGGTTTCCAAACGATATAAGTCTTTACCATGTATCCGTGATGTCTTAGAAAAAGTATATGTCTATATATGTACATATGTCCTACTTATGGTGTTGACAAAATCACATTGGCATATTATAGTTTCTTACCTGCAAACTTGTGTTCGGGAGTCCATAGCCTCAGGACCACCAAAATATCGCCTTTTCCATGACAAAACACATTTTCTGCAATAGTGACCTTTCTTAGTTGTATTCTTTATTTTTGTAAGCTGCTTCCATTCCGTCCGGGTTTAATTTTTTCCGAATCGCCCATGATTCTGATCCTAATCGAGACTACTTTTTGGATGACTTTGTAATATCCGGCCAGATGTCTTTTTATCCAAGTGAATTCTTCTCTTTATTTCTCGTTAACTTACCCGCTAGTCAGTAAGTAACTAGCTTATATAGTCAATATCACCGAAGAATATAAGATTTTAGAGTTTGAAGGCTCTTCCCACTATTTATTCTCCATATATGTTAAAGAGAATGGTGGACGGATATATTGTTATCCCACCTCATATTGTTTTGTTGTTTACCACCGTCTCGGTTCAGATTTTGCAATGTAGAAGATAAGAAAACGTGTCATCAAAAAAGAATATAATATGCTGAAATTTGGTTTACGCGCACCTGCATTATTAATGCAAGAAACTAGACGTGGACATAATTAAATATTGAACTTTGGACAACACTAACAAAACCCCTAAACTATAGGCAAAGCTCAGCTCCTTCGCTTTAAGCAACAATTGACACGAGCACATAGCGATTATGTACAATACTCACATAATAGCTGCGCGTACACATGGCGCGTTTAATGCATACCCACGGCGCATACGCGGGCGACGACGCGCGCTCACGTACCCGCAATGAAGAGAGCCGGCCCAATCGACGATACGTGACCGCTGTTCCTATCCAGGATAATACTAGGCTCGACGATGGTTGTCAGGGACGAAAGATTACTTGACCTAGTAAATTTAGCAACTATGCATCCTAATGTATAAGTTCTTACTATTCAAAATCTATCTCGAATGACTATACAAAAGTGACGTTAGTTTATCTATCACTTTAATCGACTAAATATTACCAAGTTCAGGACCTATTCCTTTACTCTTAGTCTGTTTTGACTAATAACTAGATATATAATAAAGATTCTAACCCTTAAATGCATAACGTATCGAAAACGATACAATTCGTTTAGAGCCATTTTCGACGTTGTTTTTTTATCTATTGTTTCCGGCAGTCTGACAATCTGACATATCTTTGTCTATTTTTTTATGATAAAAGTTCTGACGTCTTGGATTGAATTCATCTTGATAAACAAGTGGTCTGTAATCCTAGAGTCTGTACTGAGAACTGACTATCTAACAGTCAGTCCTTTTTATGATCTGTAGGTTTGGTTTGTACCTTTTTTTTGAGTGTGGAAAGTCCGTCATGGACGTCCTACCGACTAAAAACCACACGTTCCTCCTCTAAGAACACTAATCTCAGATGAAAATAATAAAAAATATATTAATTATTACCACGGCTGCCTGTGACGGCTGTGTGAATTAAATATTTTTATTTCACACCTTTTTGTGTAACATAGGCGCTATATTACTTTTTAAATCTTTCTGGCCTATTTTACCATATATCTAAATCGGTTCAGGCGTTGAGAAGTTATGGTGGAACAGATACTCACAAACATACATTCATATGTACTTACATTCATACTTATAAATATATTTACACACATACATCAATCCTAAAAACATATCACTCCTTTTTTTGGGCTGTCGCGTAAAAATGTTCTACTTTAATCAAAAGTTGTATTATTATTAGCCTTCCCAGGATATTAATAGTTTATGATAACATTCTAACAATCATTCTGAAACGTAAACAACATTCCCTTAAAAGCAGACCATGTTATCAGGTGCAGCCCTAGGCTCAATAATATAAAATATGCTAGAGCGACAAATTAATACATGTTAATGTCGCATTCGTGATACAAAATTGAAAATTTATTACCGTCGTTAATATTAAAAACTGTTTCGCCTTCAAGCAGTGAATGTGACTAAAACGATTAACTGTCTGCCAAGTAGATGCTGAGAATTTTATGTTAACTTAAATACTTTCTTTTCCAAATATTTCTCTTCTTATCGTATGGTTTATGAACATCCAATTGTTAGAGTTTAAACCAACTTTAGACTTCTGACATGGCTTTACACACAATCATGAATTTCTCTCTGGTGTGCTGGTTTCCTAACGATGCCAATGTTGTCTATATATCCTTGTCTATTAAACTGTGTGAAATAGTTACAAATATTATTCACCATTTTATGACACTGCAGCTAAGTACTTTCCAAAGTATTTTTTTGGTAATTTCCGATTTTTAGAACTCCTCCTAAAAGAAACATTACCACGCAAGTTAAACGGATTGATGACAGCTAAACTACCTGACTACCCTTAGGGATTTATTGTCAGTCATCATCTTTGCCAGGCCTAGGCGTCCTGATCCTGAACTCTACATACAATTCTCATCCTCTCTTTATGCGCGTAAAATACTAAACGTTATGAATATTACACAAAATATGATGAATGCCATTCCACAAACACCCCCGTCGTTTTTATAAACCGTGCACTTCATTGAAGAATCCAACATGGTTTTTAAACTATGGGATCTATAACATACATCTTTGGAGCTTAAAGAACATTTCAATAGGACCAATGAGGATAACTGGAGACCGACTTTCTATATCCCATAGCGGCTATATTACATTATAGACAATTCTCTCTTCCGAACTGTTAAAGCACTGTTGACCCCCTATGATGGTCAGCCTTCCTTATTTTGATCCTCCACTCAAACTTTTACATTTTTATTAAACACTTCATGTCTTAAATCTTATGTCGTGAGCACAACTCAGTATGACATGATGCAGTAGCACCATACGATGATGATGATGATCTGACTTATCTTATGGCACTAGGTACATCTATCCTCTCCTACGACATAAGCTCCTATATTATTATTTATTTTCCTTCAAAGCGCTCATTTGTAGTGCTTGTGGTAGTAGTAGTAGAGTAGTGTAGTGAAAAGGGTACATTTAATACATAATTAAAATTCTATAAATTATATTTGCAAATGTTCACCGCTAAAAGATAAATTAAATTTTCATTGAAGTCTTCTTTTGAATTAATGTATCAGACTTATACAAATTGCCCAATAATTGCCCATTAATCCAAAATATAGTTAAGTCTAGCTCGCATACATTTTTTGTAAACAATGTCATAAAAAAAATGCGTTACATCATAACATAGCATATTAGTTTCTACTCATTGATTCTTCTTTTTTACTATACTTTAGGAAAACTTGAATCCCTATCCCAAGCTATTACTCCCTGCTGCTTGCATATGTCGCAATATTTACTGGAGGACTAAAGTAGGTATTTAATTAAGTAAGTAAGTTAAAAGTGTTTGGTAGGTATTGTAATACATGATATCTGCACAAACCCAATAATAATTTAGTTATACATGATGGGGAAAATACGTGCAATAATGAAATAGTTGTTTATATTCATGAAATTAGGTATATCATGTAAGGTAACACAAGTAAATCAATATCAACATTTTCGTTGAGTAGATAGCACGATGCTATATTTAAGTAAGTTAAAGTGATAAAGGTAAATATACATATATATAGGACATTCCTGTATATCAATTCAATATTGGTTCACATATTTATTAGTAAGTATTCAATACGTACGTAAACTTATTTTCATGTAGACCCATTTTAATTTCTGTAATGGTTATCGTCGGTGGTCCATTGAATCGTTAATGATTAGACGATTCGTACAATAATAACGTGTTTCGCTTTCCAATCGATATTTTAATAACCACTTTGAACTTTATGTATGCGTAGGACGATTAAGATATACTTCGAAAGCTTAACATCTGAAAAATAAAGAAGGAAAGTAGAATAACAATCAACGTACGCTGTTGTATAATTAGCTTATCTCGTGTAGATCGGCTAACAACGCGCGGTCGTGCGCGCGCGCATTGGTGAGTGCCGCGCCAATAGCCGCGCAGCGATCGCCCATCGTTAGAGCATCGATTCTTTTTGGTTATTACAATAATTCCGACACGATTGCATCTAATTGCGCTGGTTTCCGACGATCGTGGACTGAAGACAAGGAATTATGGATTATCTACGTAGGTACCTACATGAAGGCTCTTTGAAATTATAGTAAGTCTATACGGAATGTTATTGGGAAATCGGATCTTGTTGAGGGAAGCGTATCGCGTCGATAATCTTAACGCTGCCTTATTAGATATCATTTTGCGGTACGTGTTTTCCTAGCCTGCGTTGTGGGCAACAAATGTCTGTAACTCGATGGCGCGAGTTCACTTACAGCATGTTATTGCCATAACTGTGCTGAAATTGGCTCAGGCTATTTCCGTAGCGTTAAACCCAGGATCTGTTTACAGATATCTATAAAGCAACCTGGATTTAGAAATTAATAATGGTTGAATTTTATGATCTAAACTTTTGTGACGTCTCTTATGTACTACTAATATCATGAACCAAATCTAGGGCCGGTTAGTCTAGCTAGCCATGGCCTAGGGCACTCGAATTTTAGGGGGTGGCATGGTATGGAAGTAGGGCCAGCTAATTATTGCGAGCTGACTGACTAGCTCGTACGCCTCTTCTGTCTAGCAAGTATCAATGGTTAGCAGCATAGCAGTTCACATAATCAGTGGCTATTAGTCTATCTACCCTTTTCCCAAATACACTACGGTTAGCTTCTAATATAACCGAATGCTATCTGAACTCCACAACTCAGTGACTGGGTATAAAAAAATCTAGTGGTAATGATCTCAGGCTACCGTAAGATATGGACTGCGGGTAGCGGACATGGGTGGTTCGCCGCTCGACCAGACTCAGGCCCGAGACGGCCTCGCGCCGTACTTTAGGACGTACGCTACATTGAATTGTCTTACTGCAGCAAGGTGACTGTGGCCAGCATGCACAAACCCTGGAGTGTGTGTTGACGCCCTTAAACAGACCATAACCTGCGGGGGTCGCGGCTATTGCCCCAACGAACCCGGGACCTCGGTAAAGGTTAGAGTAGGACCGTATGGTTTTTAGTAGGTAGGAGATCGACACTACGTTCATGATGGATTTTCCACACTCAAAAAACCGGACAAGTGCGAGTACGACTCGAGCACCGAGGGTTTCGTATAATTAACATTACTTAAATTCATGAACCATGAAAGCACCGTACATTATTCTAACGACAAAAACAAAAGTCAAACTGAAGCACAAACTGAACTTTGCAGTTGACAATTTATTTTCCGATATACGGTCGATAATCCAACCGCAAATGTAAGAATGTAATTTTAAAATATATCTTTTATGTGACATAACTACAAATTAACGATTTTCACATTTATTTCTTTATTTGTGCTGTCAGACCTTGCTTCTGGTCAAATTTTTATTTAAAAAGGTTTTTATTTACCAGTAAATGACTAAATATGCAGCATAATTGGCCGTATTTTGTATTGAATTGACTTAGAAGCCTTTTTACAGCTCCAAGGTACCTTGGACTTATATATTTGATATTAATTTCAACTTGATAACTCCACGTACTCCTAATAAAAAGTGTGTTGATAGACAGACAGACGGACGGACGGACGACGAAGTGTTCCTTATAAGAGTTCCTTATTTTACTTTTAAGGAACGGAATCCTCAAAAGTCATGAGCAGACTTTCGGGCATCTAACTACTCGAAACGACTATCATGGAGCTTCGATTAACAGCTGGGACCGACGCTACGGTTTAACGTGCTTTTCCAACGACGGAGAATTCTCGATATGAAATGATGAGCATTCTTCCACCGGCCAATGTCGGCAAGTCCAACTTAATTTGCAGCTACTACCTAACCACGATCCCCCTGTTATTTAAATTTCAATATAAACAGAATTTAGGTCGTTACCTACTCTATATCTTGCATTTTAAATAAAATGTTATCTAACAATTCAGGGTAAAACACCCCTTGGATCAGAAGGTAATATTTAATCCAAAGGAATTTTTGTAGTTGTATATATGTATGTATTTTTTTTTTTTGTTAGTCCAGATTCGGCGGAGACGACAAAAGACGGAGTTTTGGACAAATTTCGGATACAATAACAGCCAATATCATTGCATGATGATAAAATAAATGTATTGTATTTATACAAATTGTAAAAAACTAATATTTGTATTCTCATTCGTATTTTAATAAATAACTTGACAACTGTTGATTGTAAATTGTAGAGCATTGACAAAAAAGCCTAGTTAATAAGCCGGCTATTTATTAAAATAATAGCGCCCGTCAAAGTTGCATTACAAAAACACCGATGAAATGCACCAAACATTGCACCTAATGTAAAATTGCACAATGCACCAATAAATATAATTATTGGTAGGTATTTTCAAATCAGGTCTGAAATACTCGGACTGGGTATACAAATAGCGCCTCACAAAACCGAGGAACCATAGAGGGTTTCGCAAACGGCAGCGTCGTACGGAACCACCCAGAGTCGGTTCGTGTTGGTGATGTGCAAGTCCAGGCAGGCCAGTACATGAAACCACCTTGGTCTCATGCTGGATAGTCACTGGGGTTTCGAAGAGTACTTCAACCGCCTCTTTACCCGGATCGAAAGGGTAGTAGGTGCACTGCATGAACTACAGCCCAATCTCGGGGGACCTGGTTTCGGGCGATCCATGACTCTTTACGGGGCGCCGGTATGATCACACCGACTGTCAGGCGTCCAGCGTTGTAGAGCCAAATTTAACAGCCTGCAGCGCAAAATAGCCATCCGGATTGCGCGAGGATACAGGACAGTATCCTTCGAGGCGGCAACTATCCTGGCACGCTTCCCGCCCTTGAATATTTTGGCAGAAATGGATGCGAGGGTCTATGACCGGATCTGCGTATTCCGCCAAAAACATCGATCACCATCGGTAGAGGGAATACATGAAAATTCCAAACTTTAATAAAAAAAAGGTATTTTCAAATCGAAATATCATTCATAATAGCATAAAATCTTCAATATTAACATTCAATAATTCGTTTTCAACACTCATAAAGTGGTTCTTATGGCGGTTTTAGGTATATAATGCAGCTAATTACGTCCGCGCACTTTTTACTTTACAAAGGCGCACTAGTACAATCTAACCTCGAGTGTAATGACCAACTTGGGTCACTTGTATCATATAAATGTATTATTTCCAGCACTTTAATTTTTGGGTAAGTATGTATAGTCATATTAAGAGGATAAAATGTAGGCAGAGGATATAGAGCAGTGGCAGTTTTTTACCAACAAGTGCGACGTGAGCTTTAAGATTAAGGAAGATTTTTCTGGTACGTAATAAAATCCAAGTTATTAAGTTCCATTATTGACCGAAAAATTTAAAAATATATATATTACATATTACTTTAAAGTTGAAGTTGCCAAAATGAGTCCTTCATTAAACACGTATTTTTTTCATTATAATTGGAGTAATTTTACATTAACAACTTCCCTGAGAAGATGGTTAATTTGCAGCAAGCGGATAAGCATTAGCATGCAAGTGAGCTCAGACTTAATAGCACTAAGATGGCAAAGCTTCGACATTACCCGGCGTCAAAGGAACCTAACTGTCAACTAACTGCTAATTAACTACGTCTACACTGCGGCTACAACTTGCCTCAAACTATTACACACAAAGTCCAACTCACACACACACCGCAGACATCCGAAAACTCAATCTACTAAAACATATATAAAAACAGACAGTTACTCTCTAACGTTCAGATAATATTAACAATAGTTCTTAACATCAGCATCAATTTAGCAACGGAAGCTCAAAAACTACAGCGAAGGTTTTAGTAATGTTTTTACCGGCGTTTTATAGCCTCATCGCTAGATGGAATGGAACCGTCGTACATAATCAAACCACATGCGGGGCAGTAATTGCCTCTATATTCAAAGACCCGCTCACATCACGCCGTATAATGACAAAAATAGTCCAAAAAATATCTCCGCATATGAGATTTTTTTTCAGAGTTCGCGCTCTCGCACGGAGCTAAATTACGAAATAAAAGATTAAGTTAAAAGATCAATAAACTTAATAAATGATCTCAATAATTGTTGTATTACGGACACAATGGAGCGGCGTCGTGAAACGTCATTAAGGCGCGAACATCATTAATTTTATTCGCGGCTTTCTGACGTAAAGGCAATGGCGTCTGTCAGATTTGAAAAGCCGCGCTGCCGCCACCTGTTGGTAGCGCGGTGAATTAGACATTAAACCCCGCGGCGCGCGTTCCACTTGATACTGCCACTGGAATGACTCGCCACTAAATTGAAGGACCATTCAATCGTAGAAAACACGCGTTTATAATGTAAGAAAATAAATTTATTCATTTAGTCTGCTCATTGTTATGCTGAAACCATAGAACTCTATGCAATCATTTTCTGAGTAGACGCAATAAAATGTAAGAATCAATTTGTAATGTGTCATTCGATTAGGTATTAATCTATTTTAAACGTCTTCTTAGTTAGTAAAAGTTTTGTTTCTATTACACATTTGTTAAAGTTAACTTTAGTAATTCAATCTATTTATTCGAGGCGTCAATGTGGAACGCACCCAAAAAGATGGCCGCTAAAAAAGTTGAGCCGCTTCTCGAGATTAGATTTCTTTTTGGTAGCTAATTGCGTTTTATCAAATTAAAGCTATTCTACCTGCGGCTGAAGCGAAAATGATTGATAATGTTTGAGGAACACCGGTCCCACCAGGTTTTACAGAATAAACTGTTTTGATTCGTATTAATGTTTGCCATTTGTCTCGTAGATCATCCCTGGGCAAATGTAGTTAATTTGATTTGTCGTTTATTGAATGATGAACATTAAATGTCGGTATACTAAACACCAAAAACATGTAGGACAGGTAACATAAAAAACATAAAATGCTCGTTTACGCCTACACACGTCACTCTACTATGGGTTAAAGGTAAAACTGGATTTGTACCTAAAATGTAAGATTATAAATTAACACAAAAGTAATAGGTACATACATAGAATTTAAAAGGCTTGATTGGTGGAAAGACTATTAAATAAAATTTTATGTTAATTTTAGAATCTCGTTAGAGATATTGACCAGTAGCCAGATAAAGCCTCGGGCATAATACATAATGAATGTACGAAATCTTGTAGCTACCGGTCTAGATATTACATTAGATATTTTTTATTTGAACTCTTCTATTTATTAATACCTCTTACATTTTATTATTGAGAAACCGATTGTCCTAATTGCTGTAGTTTTTGTGTTGATACTTCATTATAAAATCTTTTTATTATTGGTTAGAGGTAAACAGCTCTAACCAAGAATAAAAAGATGGCGAAGTTTTTGTTTGCAACAATAACAGATTGTAAATTATGAAGAAGCTAGTCCTACCTTAGTCAGTAGCACAAACTAAAATAAATATAAGGTTGGGTTAGTGTCGGTGAGCTATAGTTCCAGTAAGTCGTTCAAGAAACTTGAACTTTTATATCATGACTATGTTTTTAACGAATCATATATCAGCCTGCTATTATAACAGTTTCTTAATACATCTATGGCCACCCTGCACCATAATAATCGAGATACTTGGCACCCGTTTCATATTTAGTGCTCACAGACTCGGGTACCTACACCAGCGCAGGCGGCGAGCGCGGGCGGCACCCGGTCAGAGGGCAGCGCTAGCATCGTCTGGCATCATTTCAATCATTAAGAAGTTCGGCGGCGGGCACAAAGCAGTGATTGATGCGCCCGTTTACCAGCCGCGGTGGCACCGACCGGTAAAAAACGAACGCTTAATTAACTCGTTTGGCACCGCCGCTCATTAGAATTATTAATCAAACCGAGGCGGGGCGATAGCGCGAGTATGATGTATTGAACTTTGATTACATTAACGCATTTGGTCGGCAGTAATTAAAAGCACGCCGGGATGTCCGCGGGTCGACGAGAACAAAACACTGCGGTTTAGGTAACGTCAATGATAGCATTTTAATGGAATCAGAAGAAAAATGATTCCGCTAATGCAGCTGCCACCGTCAACGATTACATTATCACCTGTTTAGGTAAGAATTACACTACGCAGGCGAAAATGAAAAAATATATAGAAGGCACAAATCTCTACATTTAATTCTCCACTAGGGGCAGATTGATTTTTCGTTTAACGTAATCCGTAATATATGTTTGATTTCTTGACAGATTTGTCAGGAAAACACTGTGAAAATTCAAATTTATACTTAGACATGAATTTTTCTAGCGTTGTTAAAATTGACTCTATGTAAGATTTAAATTTACACGACCTTGAAGTCGCTGAACACTCGTATAGTAGTAAGCTCTTACTTGTTGTTAACAAGCAATCCTTCATAACAACCAAATGTAGCTAGTTCAACTAATAAGAATTAAGTGTTACGAAATATGTCACAAACTTCACTCTTCAGTGACCGAAAAGAAGACTGTGACGTCATCTCTTAGTCTTATGACGTATTAAACAGGAGACAATAAAATGAAATTAATAAAAAATAAATTAAAAACCACGCCTGCCATGTGTGAATTATATTTTTTACTTCACACCTTTTTGTATACCATAGCCACGATTTTTTTTTTTAATCCTATAGCCTATGTTATCAGCATATGGATAATGTAAGGATTCTATCAATACCCCATACATCTAAATCGGTTCAGTGGTTTTCAAGTTATGGAGGAATAAAGAAACTCACAAACAGACATACATACCTACATACATGAAACCTAAAAATATAACACTCTTTTTTTGGGCAGTCATGTAAGAAAACATCGAGCAAATATCGAGCAAAAGTCACGATAATGCCGAATTTTTAAACTTAGGAGGAGTTATTTTCACCTGCCGATCCAAGGGATGCAAATTCAAACCGTATCGTAATCGTATTTTGATATCTATAAAGATTAAGAATCTCGAAATTAAAGTTGTCCTCATAAAGGTAAAACTTAATTGTAAAAAAAACCTTTTACTATTTGTAATACTATACAGACGTAAGTATTATGGCCTCATTCGCAATATTAGAAGAATTAACAAGTAATTACTTGATTTTATCTTCACTCAATTTATAGTTGCCTGCAGGCCGTGAAAGACATTTAAAAGGCAAATAGTAGATGCCATAAAAATTAAAAAATACTACATACCTATTTACTTTTTATTATTTTTTATGACTATAAACATAATTTTAAAAGCTTCCAGCCAATTAGTATATAATTAGTTTAACATAGCCAGTTAAATAAAACGTAGGTATCGTAGCGTTTGGTTAGGTCGTATTAGGTAGGTATATTATCTGTGATTACGTGAATTTTAATGCAGCCTAGCTTTATCCTGCATAAAACCAATTTATCGAGTAGAAATCGTTGTTTATTAGTCTTTGATTACAAACACAATTATCCGACTTATAGCTATTATTATTAATTCTTATGTTTGTATTTACGAGTACCTTTTGCCGAACAATTGTTACGTCTGGAAGGTTTTGGTTTCTTAGAATTAGACTTTTAACCGGATTAATCGCACCGACTCCAAAAATAATAATAATTGTATATTATTGTCCTAGTAAATTGATTTTATACAGAATCCTATAAAATTAAAAAAATATTTTTATATAAATTGTAGTAAGTAAATAATGCAATTATTTTATAACTTTTTAGTGCAATTTTACTTAACAGAAAGATTTTTGGAGTCGGTTCTTTTTTTTTGTTTAAATTATTTTATATTATAATGTGTAGTGATCGCGCAAAGCTAAGATATTACTATTTTTACGCTACTACAAATTTATAATAAAAAACATGTCATCCCTGGCCCCCAAGATACAGGCTCCGCCTAGTTTGGGGACCGCTGAATTGAAACTATGAATGTAGATTTTAATTGTTACTGATGTTCTGTCATAAACTCTTCTCAAATTATATGGTAACATTATGTTTTTGTAACTCTGGATCAATACATTTTTACTTACTTACACTAAATTAATATAGTATACCTTCTTTCTCTTATAGTAATTCCTGGTGTATTAGCTATCTATAGATGTCGGTTGACATCGAAATATGGTTACTTTTTATTTAGTACATTGCATGGTCAGCATTATAATATTCTTGCTTTTATTAGACAAGCTATAAATATAATACACCTGCAGTTGGTAGCCCAATTCGAGCCTCCCGGAGACTTCTGTTTTAGCTTAAGGTTTGCCTTATTATATTAACCTGAAACGACGGACTTATGTGTTCTAAGAACCATGAAGACGTTCAAAATAACAATGTTCCTGTGTGTGTTGATTAACCTCCACAATCGTTCACCGACTACTTTTGGCAATGGGCTATGAGCGCCTCTAAGTTAATTTCTTCTTGTTATAGTGTGGTAGATGAATAACCTAGTGTTAGACACCAACGAGAACGGTTCTCAGGTGTTCTGGTTTGATGGTTTCCTCACGATATTCACCTCCAACACTGTTTTAAGCATTCAATCTGCCTAGCCTTTTCCTAACCACGTCGAGCTCCCAGTCTAACCGGGTGCAGCTTAATACCAGAATTTTACATGGGGCATCTGTTTTATACAAGACTGCTTTAAGCAGGACTGTCTGAGGCAAATAATATAATTAATTTCTAATACGCACATAACTTCTTAAAGTCAGCGGTGCATGCCTTGGGATCGAACTTGCGATCTTTGACTTGCTAATCCAACGGTCATACCACCAGGCTATCACTGTTCTCTGTAGTGGTAAGTTAAAGATCGTTTTATAATTATCACTTGCATAAAACGGTGAAGGAAAACATCGTGAGGAAACCAGCACACCTGAGAGATGTTCTCGATGGAGTGTAAGGCCATTTCAAAGGCCTACGAGTGGTTAAAACTCTTACCTAGGTTGTTCATCAACCACACGATAAGCGAGAGAGGCCAAATACAGATAAATCTTTCAAACGCAATAACGCATGCGTAGACAACTCTAGTTATATTTTTTGTGTAGGTCAGACAACGTATTAAAATGTGGAAGAAGAATTCGGAGTAGTGAGCAGATGTCGAAATGGTTTAGTGGTCAGAGCGCCTGGAGTATCCGGGAGGTGCAGGAGAGAGGCCAATTTAACGGTGAGAGATAAGTGCTTTTTTATCTCTGCTCTGGTTTTTTAAACCCCTGAAGGTATCTGACGTGGTAAGCGACTGCCTGTATTGATAATACCTGGACCTGGACCGACGAATCCATTTCTCAAAAACACGACAATACGCTGATGACAATGTCCTTAGCGGTTGCCCAATAGACTGCACCAAACGGAAGCAGCGCTTGGTGCGGGGTCAACAACCTCAATAATCGTTTACCGACCGCTGACCAGAGATTACATAGGTACATACATATGCATCACGCCTATATTCCCCAAAGGGGTATGCAGCGGTGTACATAATCATAGACCACCATCATTTCACTAGTGCTGTTATTAAGTCCCATGTATATAGGTGGTGAGCCTGTTGCCATCTACCGGGCACAATTCCAAACTCCGGGCTTCTATCGAGAATTTCCTAGTAGAAAAACCCAATAACACTTTGCCAGACCCGGGAATCGAACCCAGGAACGCATGCCAGTAGTCGCGCTTCGGACCACTAGACCAACGGAGCAGTCAACCAGACCAGAGATTGCAACAAACAAGCCACTTTACCCAAAAATCTAGTACAATTGACCTCTATGTCGGGGACAACACCGTTTACACCGTGGGAGAGTCACGCTTCGGCACGAATGGGCCGGCTCGACCGGATTGATACCACGGCCTCACAGAAAACCGGCGTGAAACAACGCTTGCGTTGTGTTTCGCCGAGTGAGTGAGGGTACCGGAGGCCCAAACCCTTTAAAAGGCCGGCAACGCACTCGCGACTCCTCTGGGGTTGCGGGTGTCCATGGGCGGCGGTAATCGCTTACCATCAGGCGAGCCGACTGCTCGGTTGCCACATATTCCATAAAAAAAAAAAAAAAAAAAAAAAGACAAGCGGCGTACAAAGCTTACTTACTTATAAATATCTGTATGTCAAATAGATATTTATCATTGTATATGAGACTTAAAGTCCATCGGTGAAATGTGGGTGTACTATATGACACCTCTGCCTAACTCTGCGGAAAATATCGGTGTGATGCAAACGAATACTTACCGCCCAAATATCACAATATTCCAAGCTTGGAACTCCAGACCACATTACCCATTACTGTTCATATGAACAACATTATCACGTGAGCTTTCCTCGGATCACAAGTATTCATACGTGTTCCGCAGATCCCCGCGGTGGGCCCCGGTGGGCGTGATGTCGTGGCGAGGCGCGATCTAATCTCCACAGATAAGCCAGCCACATAAACTAGCCGCAACGCTGCGCTGACGCACCTAACTGAATACTGCAGAATATTGGAACATTTAATAATGCTTTTTATATTATTCTCAGTAGAAAATTGAATTTGATATTTTGTATGTTTGGTAAATCGTTTACTACGAATAATGGTTACCTAAGGAATTTTTAAACTCGACGAATTTGTACTATGTTTTTATATTATTGTACCATAAACAATTATATAGTTCGGAAACTGTCAATAGATACCTAGTGTCCAGAGTTTGGTAATGGAATTTAAAAAATTCCTTTCAATTCAATTTCGGTGCCTCAGGTATCAATACGAATGTAGGTATCTCATTCATCTTACCAGATTCTATCTAAAATCATTTTTTTTTTTGACAGACCCAATAGGTACCGTGTGTTACAGTTACCTCAGTGGTCAGACCTTTTTAAAATATGTTTTAGGTTTAAATAAGTACGTTATTAACTAGTTAGGTGCTAAAAGTTTGAATTGTTCTAAAATCAATTAGGTATACTGTGCCTATATAATCAATAATTAGGCTTTTACATTTAGATACCCAAATGAAGGATGGTCAATCGTTCAAAGTTCTGTCACCAAGAAGCCACATCTTCTTCTACACCACATCTTATTTAAATTCAGATGGCATTATTAGAAAGTTCTATTATAAGTATGTCAATAAATTGATTGATTGATGACACAGTTATTAGCCAAATTTTATATATTAGACACGCGTATGTATGTAGGTAAATGAGTGTAGCACCCAATAATAGATTTAATGAGCGCACTCGACGTCTACTGATGATTAATTGTCCAATATAAATTGGCAATGCAATAACGAAACGTTCATGTAATTGGTTATGCGTGCCTCGTTGAGTGTTTCTAATCTGTTGCCAGGCTCTATTTCCCAGAGATATAATGATTGGGTAGGTACATATATTACACATATTTATAATTTTTTTCTACTTTGTCAACGAAGTTGGTTAACGAACAACCTAGTTCAAGCCAGGCGTAGGCTCCTAATTTATAATATGCACATGATTTCGAAAAGTCAATGGTCCGGTCTTAGATATAGAACATGACTTGTCAGTCCAACGTGGTAAAATAAAACCTGGAAACAAGAAAAGTTTATTATTTTATTATATTTTTTTTTTATTTCAACAGCAGATTGCCTGGTAAATGGCAATATAGCCCCGATTTTTTAATTTTAATAAAGTTTAGTAAATCAAATTTGCGTGCACACGACTACAGACCATTTCAAAGTTTTTTTTAAAAGAATGACCCCCCGAAACCTCTCTGCCTGGCTAGTCCATAGAGGGTTAGGAAAAGCACAATTACTTGACAGGATCCCCCAAAAATTACCCCTCGTGACTAAAATCGGAGAAAAACGAACAGGTTTTGCTAATACCTAAATTAAAAGTTCTCTTTTCTTATAAAACCTAAATATATATGGTTAATTTAGAAGGCATTAAACAATGGTTTAATCACTTCAAAATGAATCCCTCCACTTACCCATAGAAGGAACATAGCTATTAATATAGGACCATATAAGAATATAATATTATGACTAGATATGATTAATTTTTAACAATATAATTTAAATTAAAAATTAAAAGAAAACAAAATATCCAAAAAAAAATTTTGATAGTGCACTGTATAGTAATTTATACTTAAATAATCATAGTGAAATGTGGGTGTACAATTGTGTACACCTCTGCCTACCCCTTCGGGGAATACAGGCGTGATGCTATGTTATGTTATGTTATGTTGTAAAAAATCAAATAATGCGAAAAGTTTCTTAAAATCAAAAGAAACGACAGATGTCGCACTTCGTGCATAACAACAAAGGATGGTAATCAAATGTTCGATAAAAGAAGCGCGTGCGCACCTAACCACAACCCCATGCGAATCCACACTTACACGTACACATGAAAACCGACCTTATGTTACAAAAATAAGGTAGAATATTGATCGTGGAGGAAATGGTAACAATTCGCAAGCAGTTATGGTTAAATGCAAAACAAAGGACACGCGCTCGTCTTTGTCTTTAACCACACGGGAGGTTTCGAAAAACCTGTGGTCCAACGGTAACACAACACTTACGATATATTAAACATTTTGCAATACAATATTAATTTTAAATATTTTTATGAATGTGTCGTTGGTTTAGTGGTCGCAAGCGGCTGCTGAGTGTGAGGTTTCGATTCCTGGGTCGGGCAGAGTGTTATTTCGGACTCATTTTCCTTTTAGGCAATTCTCAGTAGTAGCCCGGAGTTCGGGATTGTGCCCGGTTCATAACAATAGGCTCAACACTACGCTCATATGAGACTCCGACGAATATGTTATAATATTTTGAAGTTTCTGAAATGAATCTGCCTCGTTGGTCTAGTGGTCTTAAATGCGACTGCTGAGCATGAGGTCCTGGGTTCGATTCCCGGGTCGGGAAAAGTGTTATTGAATTTTTCTGTGAGAACATTCTCAGTAGCAGCCTGGAGTTAAGAATTGTGCCCGGTAGATGGCAAAAGGGTCACCACCTATTACATGGGACTTAATAACAGCATTGATGAAATGTGGCTGTACAACTGAGTACACCTCTGCCTATCCCTTCGGGGAATACAGGCGTGATGCTATATGTTATGTTATGAAATGAATACCTAGCTAACAGATAATTATTTTCGTATAATAACTTTCGTGAGACACATTCATATTAATTATTGTTCAACGGTTATTCCCGAAGAATGCAAGTATTCTTCGGGATTGCCCGACTAGTTTCGAACTCAAACGGAGCCCTTAGTCATGAGCTGAGGCCGCGGCGATGTCGCGAGTCAAACTGTCGCGAGTCAGAGAGTTCGAAATTAGTCGGGCAATCCCGAAGAATGCAAGTGAGTAATAACCGTTGAACAATAATTAAGATAATTATTTATCGGTGTAACATTCCCAAATAACTACATTATTCTCTATCTTTCCAGTATTCAGTCCTTAACATCAGTTTATTCCACGTCGCGAATTACTGTAATCGTAGTAAGTGTTTCAGTGCGAATTTAGTTGGTTACAAAATATTCATTTATTAATTACTATTTTTCATGGAAACATTGGAAAACAATAGACAAGAATCCCCGGGGCTTGAACCCGCGACCCTTGACATTCCGTGTCATCACTCTACTGTACTTAACTGAGTTACCTTGTCGTTGTTCGAATCTATTGAATTTCAAGTATCTGTAGTTGTAGTGGCGAAATTTATTTAGCAATTATTTACAGATCTACCTAACTCAGCGTATTTTTTTTCAATGTTTCCATGAAAAATAGTAATTAATATCACCATTACACGGCCTCAACATGTATAAGAAATATCATTATATATTCATTTATTTTTAAACAATATGTAGGTATTGGCTATTTATATTTAACGCGAAAATTTTACGTTACTCTAATTCACCTTCTCGAGTGTCTCTCCCTTTTAACTCTTCAACATATAGATATTAATAACAGGATAAATATGCCAAATTATGTGCCTGATAAAACCGGCAAGGATTGATTAGTATTATCACATTACGAAGAATTGTCTCGTCTCACTGAGGACGAAGACGGGAAGTGACTGCTTATTCTGTTTACAGTGTGGTCATCGCGACAACGACGCACGCGCAATATGGAGAAGCCAAGGTCCAGTAAATACCTATATGTGTATTGCGTTCGTAACACAGAAAACGGCAATATCTACTGAAGAACTTTTTATGATATTTTCTATCTGATTTTACCTACTTCATTTAAACATTTTCTTACGATAGATTAACATAATTAGGTAGACCTCCAGTATTTGCGAGATATCTTTGGCTTTTAATAAACTTCATTCTTGCTTCGTTTTTGGGCCAGGCACGAGAAAATTACCATTTATAAATAATTTTTTTTTTGTCTTAGGCGCGATTATCTAAGTTGTCAGTCTGCTTTAGTTTAAATCTCAATTTTAGCATTTGAATCTGCATCGGATAACAAAATTATCCGTTCCAGTTGCTATCAATAGATAAGAGTAGGTAGGCATCTAATCATCATCCCCAGGCCCTTATCTTAATTTAATTGGGGTCGGTGCAGCATTACTTTTCCTTTCATACATCTAACTATTACAGTTAAGAAAATTCCACCATCAAAGTCCAAGCAGAGACCACCAGGTGCATTGAACAGCCTTGACACCTGGTCAGCTCCTAACTACTCAAGAGATAGAAAGAAGACATAAACATCCACCTAAAGATTAAAAAAAATCACAAATATAAATTCGCCGTGTCCGATCTTCGAAGATTCGCAACGTTAGTTAATCCCGGCCGCGTCGTTAGTCCCAATCAAGTCATTCAGTTCATTACCGCAGTTACTCGTGCGCAGCCTAGCTCCAGACATGTCGCCGACGATCACATTCATTTTAACAGGTATTTGTTTGAAGCTTTTGTTATGTTTTCCAATTACGATCTGTATGTAGATCAAAATTATTTTGGTTCGTATTCTCACGTTAGATAGATTTGACCTTAGCTATCAAACTCGGGGTGGAAAATGTTTTCATAGACATAAATCAAGGTCCAAATAATAATATAAATATTTTCTATATATCTTTTATCATCATATTCGGCAGCTTCTATCATTATGTTATTTTTGAGCTAGATCTTCGGTTTAAGTTTTGTTATAAGATTCCATTCAATGATCAGGAGCGAGGCCAACAATTTTAAACTACTACGAGTATAAATAACACAATGTATCTATTTGCATGTCGCATATGTCGCAGAATTCAATATATCCTGCCGTTGTTTTTTATTTATAAATAATAACAACTATAGGATGTATAAAATTCTGCTGCCCATTCTTTGTATCTTGTGCTGGCTGCAAAAAACTTACTATGAAAATTGTAGCATGTAGGCAGCAAAAATTTGTTTTTTAATGTTGACCCTATCGTAATGTTCTGATTCCAGCGCTAGTGTTTAATGTGGCTGTGGACGCCGTGGCGCATCATTCTCACGACAAGCACGAAAAAAGTGACAAACATGACAAGCCTGAAAAGCACTCAACATGCCAGGAGTTCACACAGGGACTCTCCTTCAATGATAGCCAGGCTGTAGGCTCCTGGCACCTGTTGCACTACAGGACAGAGAAAACGAAGGGTGCTGGAGACTCACACTGTGTTCAATTCAGCCCTGTCAACGATCAGGTACGATTTCTTTAATCTTTTATGCAACTGAAAGATCCTAAATCATTGATGGAGACATTTGGTGTTGTCCAGTCTTCGATGGTTAATTGTTTACACTCATATGTTGCAATTTGTTTAGGTGGAACCTTGAGTTTGTTGTTTTTGTGTCAATTGTATATACAGAACTTGTTTTTATACTTTTTATTGCACTGTTGACGGTGATATGTGAAGGTGTTTAAACTTTAGAGGTTAGATCAACCAATTAGAGTAAATAAGTCTACGTAGTAATAGTAGGTAAATAGTATTCTATAGTGCCGTTCATCTTATAACTATGCAGTGGTCTCAACCACACATCCGTCACATTGAAAAGGATAGGTACTTACGAGTAGTTTTCTTTGGCTTTTGTTAAGCCTTTGATTTATTTATATTTTTCTTTAACAGCTATACTCTTTCCGGTGTGCTGCAGTACCTGAACCGACGATCTCTGACGAAAACAAAAATCATTAAATTCATCAGGAATTCATTAATATCGTGTAGCGAAAATGTACTTGAAGTAAATTTTGATGATAGTCTATATATATATCATAAAGTTGATATTTCCAGAAGTCAAATGACTGTCTAGAAGTCAGAAGTCAAATGACATGACTTACCGGAAACCTAATCTTAAATTACATTCACAGGAACGAAAGGAACTAAATGAACTAATCGGAAAATTTGTGGAAAATCTAAAATGGGAGAATCTTGTCCTGAAAATGCAGATCCCGTGCGCAAGTCTGAAGACCAACAAGACTCGTGACTATTACCTAGAAAAGCTTGAGGGTGACGGGTCTTACAGGACTCTGCAGATG
This sequence comes from Xylocampa areola, assembly GCA_935421205.1. NCBI lineage: Eukaryota > Metazoa > Arthropoda > Insecta > Lepidoptera > Noctuidae > Xylocampa > Xylocampa areola. Next base: position 16,276,231 of record OW285201.1, read on the forward strand.
CCTCCTACTACAGGTAAGAAATGACTTTTTAGTTGGTGGACAGGTTGACCTAATTGACTCTATAAAAAACTAACTAAAGTCTCGTAGTAGGTTTAACTCCACAATGTTTATTTTTATTAACATGCGCAGTTCTTAGTTTCTTAAATCGTTTTTTCTTCTTATCGTGTGGTTTATAAACAACCGAGTTTCAGTGTTTAAACCACCCGTAGGTCTCTGTCATGGCTTTACACTCCATCAAGAACACTCCTCAGGTGTACTGGTTTCCTCACGATGTTTTCCTTCACCGTTTTAAGCAAGTGATAATTAATTTATTATACGCACATGACTTAAAAAAGACAGTGGTGCGCGGTTTGGATTCGAACTTGCGACCTTTGACTTGTCAGTCTAATAACGGTCACACCACACACAGGCTATCACTGCTTAAAGCTCTAGGCAGTGGTGAAGGGTGGGTACCATCGATATGAGAACACAATATTAAATAATATATTTTTTCCCAAATAATGGGTACCTATCTCAGAGATATACCAGAAAAGCCTTGCCTTGACTTATAGTTTATAGTTTTCAGTTCATTTAGTCTTAGGTTTTATAAAAATATCATATAACGTTCTTCTGTTCTATTTGTGCTTATGCTAACCTACTACACTTTATAATTTCTTAATAAATTTCTATGTTACCCATTATGGAGAATGTTGGTTAGCCCGTAATTGGCTAGTGTGTAAGCCTGTTGCCGCATGTATATTTATTGTTAGAGTATATTGTATGCACGAGCTGTGGGCAGACCTAAATAAATAAATAAAATAAAAATACCTAATTTGGATGGTGTCTATTGTAAATTTAAAATACATTTGATACCTTTTTTTATTATTTTCTTGTTGCTTTCGAGCTGGTGATTGATAAACGTTAACAACGTTCATTACAGCTAAACTGGACCTAGCCGACTTCCATCGGTACCCAATGCGGCTGAAGGTGATTGAGGGTCAATACCTAGGCATGATGGACTGCCATGAGAAGTTCGTGTTTATCTTAGGCAAGCAGCCGCCAGAAGGCAAGGAGATTGATGAAAGACTCAAGAAGATGATCGAAGTCTACTGGCCTGAAGGACTGTGAATTTGCGAATATTTTACTTCCTTTATAAAGGACTATAATTTAAAATGTAGATAGGTATACCATTTTATACTTTATCCTACAGGTAAATTGAATTAAGGACATAATTAGAGTCAATTATTTCTATAAGTTTACTTGAAGATTTTATCGAAGCATTAATTTAATATTTATTTACTTTGGTAAAATAATAAAAATTCTGGAATCCCAAAACATAAATCTATACTTCATTGAAGGGGTCTCATTTATGTTACACGCGTCAGTGCATTAAAGACCAACCTCAATTACATGTGCCCTTACATGCACAGAATGCGCCAACAAGTAAAAAAGATTATACTATAGTATAATGGTGAAACAATTATCAAAATCAAAATCAAAATCAAAATTTCTTTATTCAAATTAGGCTAAAAATTAGCGCTTTTTGAACGTCAAACATTAAGACAGCCCCCAAAAAAGCCCACCCTTCACCGCTTCCTAGTGTTTTAGCTGGAAAGAAGAAGCGGCGCAACAAACTTCCCAGCAACACGTCTGTCTGTATCAAAATTATTTACAGATTCTATACAAATCTAAAATTGAATTTATATACAATTGTATCTATAAATAATCTAATAATTGTATAAAATATCTTGGGCACAGTTAGCTAGCACGAGCCTATGTAATATGCATGCCAATGCATAAAAATATTAAATGAATCGAGAAACAATGTAAAATTACCGAAAGCGTCCAATCTAAAACTATTTCGTATGAAGGTCGTACCCACTTACACATGCCAAGAGATAGAAACTGCACATTAACTAGGACCAGCTTGGCTAATTCAATAAATGCATTTTAATAAATTAGGAACTATGATCAGCAAGACGACCAGTCACCACAAGCAGCACCCGTTCACGAGCATAACGCAAAGATCAGCCATCGCCTCCCTCGCCATTTTAGAGGGAAGGTGGCGACCCGATCCATGACGCTACCGCAAGCAATGACGTCAAGGGGAGCATGACGAACTCGCTGCCTCTCAGAAGAATAAAAATAAAACCATTACTAAATAGCCGAGGTCACCAGTTAACGGCAATGTGTTTTTAACACATTATTGTCATTACAGATATTACAATAAAATTATTATCATCGATTATGTCATGAAGTTAAACAACTCAAAAATAATGTTGTCAATGTAAAACCAAAATAAAATTGGAAAATTAAAAAAATATAGGATTGTCTTGCATTCAACACGGCGACCAACTACTCTTATCATTTAAATAGTCATTAATTGTATAGTATGCCCTTTGGGAAAGGTTGTATTTAACTGTTAATTTAAATGCATTGAATGGCATTTCTAATATACAGAGAGGTAGTTTATTATAAAAACGAATACCGAGCCCCACAAATGATTCATGCACCTTGTGAAGTCTATGAATAGGTGCGTAAAGTTTGTGCTTGTTCCTTGTGTTGATGCTGTGGACATCACTCTTTTTAACAAATAAATTAATATTTTGCCTAATGTGAATAATGTTGGCAAAAATAAATTGCGAAGCAACAGTAAGGATACTAATGTTCCAGGTCCTGGTACCTGGGCTACTAAACCAGTGCTATATCCGTTGTCATGTTCGTGTCAATGATGAGAATGATCAGTTTTGTTCATACACGTACGTGATGGCTTCAGTCATTATGATAGTGATGAATGAGGATCACATGACAAGGCAAATTTTGAGTTGATATAAATGTAGATGGCTTTACGAGACGGCTAGGCGACGGCAGATGTATGGAAGAAGAAGACATGCTGCGGTGACTCCTAAAAATTGGGCTAAGGGCATGAAGAGCCCAATTCTACCACTGTGCACTGCTACAAATAGTGGTAACAAAAATATTCTATGCAATGCTCAAGGGTAATTTTTTTTTCAGTTATCTATCGAAAATACCTTCAAGAATCAAATTCTACAATAAACAACTATTAAATTCAGCGTGATATTTAAAATCTGTAATACGAATGCATGACACACGAATCACGATATACAAACAATAATAAGTATAATTGCTGTACTATTTCCGGCAGGTTTAGGAAATTAGTATCGAAATAATCACAAAACCAACGGACCCATTACTTTCGATGCCACCCCACATGCAACCCCTGCGTACTAAAGCACCACTCAAATTAAGTGTGGCTCGATCAACAGTCATTTTCGGTTACAATTAACCACACATTTGAGTGAAAAGTCAACCACCCACTCCAATTGATTTATTGTGTCGTACGAGTTCCGCCATTTTGTGGCGGATGTGTGTTTCAACTAATTATTATTTACTAGAAGCGACATATAATTATTGGTTAAATTAAGAAAAGAGCAAGTAATTGTAAATTTTGTGCTCTTTTCTAAGTTTGATTAAAATTAAAACCCAGCCTACAGTGAACAGGAGCTTAATAACAAACGAACGCTTTATCATCCTCACCCTTGTAACTAGATTTATATATATAAAGAGAATATGATCAAGAGCATCATCATCCTCATCCTGTGAGCCAATAACAATAAACTGATAATATTCCAGGCCCATTCATTGTTGACATACTAGCGACAACGATTGATAGAGACGTAGGTATAAATTGATTATATTTTACTTCAAATCTGTCAGTTAGGTATATTCCAAAGGCCCTAGAAAAATTGTGCTGGTTTCGTGACGTTATATATGTACCTACATTATGAGGGTATATTAAAGTAATGATGCATTAAATATGAATTACAGCACATTAAATCAAAATTACTTCAAAGTAGGTCTTGTATGTCACATAAAATTACGCATGGCCCTTCCATATTCGATACGATCAATGTTGTGTGTCGTGTGCCGTGAAGGGTGCAACGCTGTTCATTTGTCTAAACGCAGTAGCGGTTTGAAGGGCCCTCGGCGGGGGCTGGGAAAGTGTTGCACTTTACAAAAAGTTAAATCGCTCTTCGAATGTAAGTACGAGTGGTGCTGCCTGTTCCAGTAACCGTCAGACTTTTGTTTAATGACGAGTACTTGACTCCACTTCACTGCTAAATAACATTGTGTACCAAAGTAAAAGTACATGTTAAACACCCACGCTGACCCAAAGTTCTGTTACCTACTTACAGCTATTATTTTATATAAAACTATATACGGAACTCCTACACAGTAACGTTTCTGTGTAGGAGTTCCGTATAAAGTCAAACCATCGAATACAATGTAATCACTTTGTAAGTTTTAAATTACGCTCTCTTCAAGTTATTACGTCGAATTCGACATAAAATCCTTGGTCACATCGCGTTCGTATTATTAAAAGTTCAAATAGTAATAACCGCTAAATAAACCTGATAGGAATCAACAGAGAAGAAATAATAATAAAAGAATGTAGTTTCAGGTTATGCGGCGACTATATCGATGGCAAACTTTTTCAATTACTGTGGCAGGGGCATAATTATCGTAACAGCAAAATAATAATTGTAATTACATGCCAGCCTGCTGTTAGAGTAAGTATGCACTACAGCCAAATGAGAAATTAATGTGAATTTTATCCGAAACAAGTATAAAATTGACGCAATTTATTTAAAAGCTCATGTTGAGTATTGTTTTGTGGTAGATAGATTACGCGACAATTATTGAACTCCTATAGCAAATACTATTGCTCACAAAATTCAATGAAAAAATAGAAAGTAGGTACCTGGTACAGTTACGTTAGAACGAATTGCTCATAAATGTTTTAAACGTTCCAATTGTCCGTCATTCGCACAATAAATCAATGTGTGCAACACAAGTCGGGCGAGCAGCCGAGCACAGAGCTCCGAGCAGCAACAGCGTGGCGTGATTGAGCCGCACCGTTTACCGCGCACACCTGTAATTACTACATATACAACCTCGCATGTTAATTGTTGGGAAAATTCGGAACGACCGTAATGAGCGAGGGTGACTTTCTGACTTGTGGGAACTCGCCTATTGCCAATTAAATTAGACAACTGTTTAATTATATCTCTACCAATTCCTACTGCCGCTAATTTGAGGCCCATGTTACTGTCACTCGCACTAGTAACTAATTAAGGATAGTTATCTACGAATTATTAGGCGTTTTCACAATGTAGGGGAGTGATTTAATAAGTTAAAAATGTTATACGAAATGAGCTGATTTTCTTTAATTAGAGAGTGTTTAACGTGATATTACGTAAATTCGTGACCTATTTTTCCTTATTGTTTTACATTTGTTGGTAATTTATTTAGTAGGTAGTTACCTCTCTTACATAGAAGGAGGGAATATCTAGTGGTTTTCCTACAAGGTATGTAGATTACTTTGCGTAATTGCCGTTTGCCGTGGGATCAGCAGGGATGTATGTATTCAAATGTGACCTGCACTTAGATAATGCTCTTTGCACCGAACAATAATGTAAAGTTTTCATGTCATAAGCAAAAGTAAAAGTATATTTAGTCTCAAAACAGTGGTATGAATTAAAGTAATGATATGAGGAAAGATGAAATTACCCACTATTAATCTATTCATACTTGTCACCAAGTCTCGAAAGCTACTTTTCATAATTAGGTACCATACGAAAATTACGATCCGAAACTCTATTACTAATCTACCTTTTACAGAAAAATATAAAAATCTATACCCGCCCAACTAAAAACCTGTCGAAAATGAACTTGTACAACACAGTTCGTTAAAGTAACGTTTAGTAACTATATGCAAAGCTGTCGGTATAGCACCGTTTAGCACTCGCACTAAATTCCTGGGATTTGCATAGCTAATCGACTGGTACACGCACGGACGCGATAAGGGAAATATGCTGTCCAATGATTTATATTCGGTACTTCATAGGTATTAAGTAAGTAGACACATTTATTAGACATAACTAGCGAATTTATGACATTCATGATAATTTATGAGTGTGTTAAGTTAATTTATACGAGTTTCATAAGCATTGATATTTACTTATTTAACTTATTTAACTATATAGTTACCTACCTATATGAAACTTATAACTACGTAATGAGTTGATGACCGTCAATAAGTACATAACAACATAAAAATCCTAACAAATTCGTAGCCATTAGAACGCCTATAACAAGACTTTTCAATGTAACTCTGTAGATTCTGATGATAGACACGGCAATCAACAAAAAACTACTACTGACTACGACAATTTTCTCTATAATTTTCGTTAGTAATAGCATATGAATTACAATCCATCGGGTAACAAACCGAGACTAAGTGCGGCCGAATGTTTCCGCCGGCCCCGTCTCCGCGGCCATTACGAGACGACGCCGATACAATTACCAGCCACTGAATAATTTGATAGGGAAAATGATTGATACAACAATCACACATAATCAGAATCGTGTCGGTGCGATTAGGCCCCCGCGGGCCGCGACAGAGGGCGCCGCGCTGCCACAAACCCGACAATTGCTCACCGACGATTTAATCAAGTCCCCGTTCCTAATGGCTTTCTTTCTTCATTAAATTGTAATAATGGACACTGTTTTTGTCTTTGCGGTGGATATCGGGCGTGGTCAGCTTAATGCAGCTAATGATCTCTACCTACACCTCGTAATGTTATTAAGAGCAATATCTGCCTGACTAGCCTTTTCCCAATTACATTGGGGTCGGCTTCCAGCCAAACCGGATGCAGCTTAATACCAGTGTTTTACATGGAGCGACTGCCTATCTGACCTCCACAACCCAGTAACTGGGTAACACGATATCTCGTGGTATGACTGGTTGTCAGATTTTCAGGCCTCTGACTACCTGTAACGGCTGTCATGGATCTTAATTTGACAACCGGGACCGACGGCTTAACGTGCTCTCCGAGGCACGGAGGGGTCTCGGTATGAAATGATGGTCGCCCATCCACAGACCGACCGCGGCAAGCGCAGCTTAACCTCGATCGATCGATCTATGCGGCTCTTACTTAGCCACGAGCCCCTCGTGTTACTGAGAGTTATGTTATTAAGAGCAATGTAGGCTCTTAATAACATTACATGTACCGTTATTAACTAAAATATTTTATTTCTGTTCCTAATAACCACCAAATTGTACCTAAAAAACCTTAAAACGTATTTGACGAGCAGAAACAACTTTGATGCGTATCTGATTTACATTAGCACCTGAATCACAATTTTCATCAACACTAACTTTTCAAAGTTACCTAATTTATGTGAAAGAACTACCTTGTTTTCGGAAACGTTTTCACATAGGTAACGCGGTACCCAACATGCGATTCAACAATTAGCGACAACACCCAACTAGGGTGAACAATGACAAAAAAGTTAATCCTCAAAATAATTAAGCGACCACTCAGGAACAGATTGAATAAATGCTTTGTAAGGCAAATTCGCTTTTCTACCAAGATGTTCCAAAGTTTTTATCACTACCCCAAATACAGTGACGCGCACAGTTAAAAATATTTCATAAAATATAGGGCACCAATTTCAAAAGTTCAAAGGAAAATTATATTTATGGATATCGTCAGTTTTGCCAAATATCATTTCCGACACGAATTCCGTATTGCAGACAATTCTGCCTACCTTGGATACGGAAGATCAACAATTTAACAAAACGGTTCATGAGACGCTTGGGTAGGAGATATATAAGTAGACTGGTAGGTAACCTAATAAACAGTCAGAACTGCCTTGTTGGTCTAGTGGTCCCAAGCGCGACTGATGAGCATGAGGTCTCGGATTCGAATCCCGGGTCGGGCAAATGTAAAAAAAAAGCAAGAATAAAAGATTCTCCGTAGCAGCCCGAAGAGTTTGGAATTGTGCCCGGTAGATGGCAATAGGCTCACCACCTATGACATGGGACTTAATAACAGCATTGGTGAAATGTAAAACTGTGTACACCTCTGTAGGTATACCCCTTTGGGGAATACAGGCGTGATGCTATGCTAATAAACAGTAGGTATCTACGCATGAAGCTCGTGAAGCGACTAACTTAGATATTAAAATAATATATATTAAATAGGTACTCTAATTTAATGGCAGCCAATCAACGTCACGGCTGATGACTTTATGAGCCTCATATGAGAATTTATTATTATTATATACATACTTAGATATTTAATATCTATTAATATTCAATTATATTTTTTTCCTTAGTTTATTGTTCATATTGTATGTTAATAAGTATGTATTTTAATATCAATATTTATGTTTTATTATTATTTTCTGCAGAGCGGAAATTTATTGCACCTGCCATGTTATCTCTGCATCACCCTAAGGTTGACTGGAAGAGAATTCCTAAGGCACCCGGAGTCCGCCTTTGTTAATGTATAATACATAAATAAATGTACCAAGAGTCAAATATTGATTGGGAGACCACTGCAATAGTCAATAGCCACGCGCTTTATTAAACGCCTACCTATATATACCTACTCCAGGAAGTGGAAAGCTCGATTAGTTTACGTCGCTACGGATTTTAGTTCTTCGTAGTTTCGTAGCTTTGCTCCGTAGGGAACTAAGTAAGATTTTTAGCTAATTATTTTTATTGTAAACGCACGCCTAGGTACTTACAGATCTATACTTATAATATTATAAATAGTTGTTTGTTTGTTAACGCGCTAATCTCTGGTACTACCAATCGGATTTCAAAAATCTTCTTGTGTATGATAGCCAGGTTCGTAAGGAATAGTATAGATTAAATAACATTCGGCTACACCTCTCAGCTAGCCTTAAATATTTTATTTTTGTTAAGTTAGTCGGAAGAAAAAGCGCTGGCGTACTGCTTTTCCGCGTGCGCTGGCGTCATGGTTAGTGATACGTAAATATAATGTTCTACAAACATATCGATCTTTAGAACATTTAACAGAAGCTCGGGGGTGCCATATGGCCACCTCTTATACATATACCACAATAAGGTACCCATTTTATACCAAAAAAATATTGAAAATTCAAATGTAATTTATTAGCATTATTATTAGGTAGATATATATTAATCCTTACGAACGAAAGTTATTTTATCATCAAGAATTTTATGAAGGTATACTTTGCTCTTTATAGCTTTTATTTGGACGCATAGTTTAGGAGATAATGCAAAATGTAAATATTTCATCACCCGCGCGAACGAGCCGTTTGATGCGTATCATCATAACCCTAGCCGCCTGATGAGGTCTGAGCATTGGCGAAAAGGGACAAACTTCTCTTGAAGTTATATATATATATATATATAGTTAATAAATATACAATTTGTACATCCCGGTATCATCCCTAGTACCATACCTTTATTAGAATTTAGGCTGTTTACTTAGATTATCATTCTCAACTAATTGACCTTTGAAGTGATAACAACCGTAGCGTTGCAATCGCTTCTTATCGGTGTCTCATCAACACGGTATCTTTGTCGAGTGATTTCTAAGAATTGCTAATTGTTTTGTTGTTTGTGTGCAATGGAATTGCAAGAACAAGGTAAGTGCTTAGTAATTAATTCTATTATTTTCATTTATTTATTTATAGGTACATTTTGTTTTATTTGGGTGTAGCGCTAACGTATTTTTCATGATATATTTTCCTTTTCTTTGAATTTAATAGAGCTTAAAAAAATTGCATATTGTTTAAAATGATTGTAAATCTGTCTATTTTAGGAGGCATATAATTTATTTTGCCTTTATGTGCCCTTACGGCCGTAATAAGGTCGCTACGCCACCATACGCGCGGCGTAGCAGTCACACAGACTTAATTGATAGACTTTTAGGCAGTGCAGACCCATAAGAAACTTCCTAGAAAGAAAAAAGGCATATTATCAAAATAAGTCCTAGATTTATTACGAGTATAAGCTGCGTGTAATTTCTAAATTGTTTTTGTATATAATTTGCTAAGTCATTTTTCTTTAGCATTTTGAAAGGGAGATACCCCTTTCAAAATGATTTTCACTATTGTAATGTAAGCTTTTTATTATGGGGTGTATTCTGTGGTTTAAGAAAATAAATTTCACAATCGTAAATTATAAAAAATAAACTATGTTACCTTGTGTATTTTTATAATTAAGAAAAATGACTTAGCAAATTATATACAAATGTTTCAATCACCTATGTTTTTAATTAATATGTTGTATATTTTCAGGCTGGATTTTGTTAAAGAAAATATAAATTTATTTTGAAATATACCTACGTGTTTTCTAACGGAACAAGACTGCTCAAGATATATAGATATAGATAGCATCATTTTCAGATACATTAAATAGTGGAATGAGAATTTAAGAGGTTTTGACCGCCCTCTCTAGAACGCTGAACCAGTGCTTCTGTGAAAATCCAGAGAAACCCAGGGGGTTTTGACTCTCATGTTGTGGCTCGTCTTCGTATAGCCAGATCTTGAATTTTTTGTCCAAGAAGGACTGCTTCGGTCTTCGGCCGCTGATTGATCGCGCAGCCCTCAAATCTTTCATTTAAAATTGCTGTATGTTTAGTTTTGCTGTTTTTATAGAGTGCTATAGCTGTTTTAAGTTATATTGCCGCCATTGCTGCTTCTTCTCCTATAAAAAGGTGCAGTGGTGACAGATCCAGCATGACTTCCAGAACTGCTATGGGAGTAGTACTCATGCAGCCTGTGGTTACCAAATATGCAAGTCTCTGAATGCGGTGCAGTTTATTTGATTGTAGGTATGGCTAGTTTGCCACCCAACATCGGCACTGTATGTTATCATTGGGCGGAGGACCGTTTCGTACTGCCATAGGATTATTCCGGGAGATCTCACCTTTTCCTTATAATTCTATTGCTCTGCCAAAAGGTCATACTGCTCTGACGATCTTGTTGTCGATGTAGTTGCTCCAGTTTACCTAATCCTAAAAAGCATAGCCAAAAATTCTAAGCTACGGATTAACAAGAGGAAAACATACCCATTACCCACACAAAATTTATCTTTGTTTTAGGCCCTTTGTTATTAAACCAATCTCATTTCCCAACTCCGCCCCTTTCCAAAAAGCGTCTGCTCAGAACTTGTAAATTTTATACACAACTTGATCGACACTTAGGGCAAGCTCACTTATGAGATTGGTTTATGGGCCTTAGAGAAATATGAAATCTTATTTAAACCCGGATTTGGTTTAAATAAGTTTTTTTATTTGTCTTCGTCGTCGTCGTTCTTTGTATTTAAGGTAAAACCACCCTGGTCACATCAGCGCATGGAGGGGAACAGCTAGCAACACCAGAATCTCCCTGTGGAACTTCTGTTAGTGCACGTCCCTAGGGAGACTGTAAAGGGGTCCTCCCTGAGCGTTAAAGTCTCTGTGTACGGCAGCACGGGGCTAATGTACCACCGTCATTTATGGGGTGACTTGATGAGCGGACAGAGTTCCCTCTCTAAACACCAGAGAGCTCTACTAGCCCTAAATGACGCAAGCGGCATGTCTGTGTTAGACATCAAAGAACCAGCGTATTCTACGAACGAGATCAACCGTTTGAGGATCCTTATTGGCGGCCTAGTCTTGCAGTATCACGATCTCACAGGAAGCCGTTCCCACCAGTTCCCCGCAGTCTACACTGCTGCTAGTAAACCAGTAATAAACTTATAGGTTATATTGTCCTTTAGAATTATAAATGAGTAGGTACCAGATCACTAATATATTTATCCCATTCCACTGTAGTTTAGGTAGGTCCCAAGTTGCACCTGAGACCCGTTTTTTCGTCGTCCTAGACTATCCCTACTTACGAACATCGTTTTTACTCATTCATTGGCGGAGACATGTCCGTACTGGACTTAATTTTATATTACTAATATGCGACCTCCAATTTATTAAGGACTCGTCTATTACCTACTTATTGCTTCAACAACGCATCAGCATCACCTTGATAGTTCTACAAGATTCTTCAAAAAAAATCTACTGTACGACTTGACCAATAGACTTGTTTCTTGAGGAAATGGTGGTAAGAGCTCTAAAGGCCTACTTATTCACTTTACCAACACTTCTAGTAACCAATAAATTTATTGCAACTAACTGATGCTTATGCTCATGTCATGTGATGTACTTTACATATTTTTTTTCTTTTCTTCATTTAACTTCCGTACTAACTTTGGTAATAAATAATACTTGTTTATCAAGTCACCCGACTTGGGTTGCCAATACAACCCATTTATTTTTATAACTACAAGTTATGCAAAATATTTATATAAACTTTCGCCATTCGACATTAATGTTGCCAATATTTTTTATATTTATCGCTCTGACTGATATCATTTGCAACCATAAACCTTTTCAATAAACTCAGAATCCCCACTATAACAGTCTATATCGTGTATGATGAGTGGTTCTCTACGAATAAAGGAAAATAAAAAAGATTTATATTTTATTTACACATTTATTACAATTGCATACAACAAGTACACAAGTATAAACAGGTCTATAATAATATTTATACATTTATATACATGTAATAACCTGGCGCGAGACCATGAGGCCAAAGGAATGTATGAAAGCTAAAATATAATCTCAAAAAAAACTACAAGTACTTGGATCGATTAATAACCCGGTAATTTATATAATAAATTGTAAAAGATAAAGCTTGACTAGTCTTAAGGCATGTACAGACAGATGAGAATACATCGGATAAGTCGGTTCATAATTCTTACTACATTGTTAGTACACAAGAATCTCTTTAAATCGATGCATAAACGCCTCATTGCTCACGCGCCAGGCTTTAATATTAAATGCCACAATAACACTATAAATGTGAAACAGTACATCTCTACGTGAAGGCGCAACCACTTTAACTGAGTAGCCTCTTCTATCACAAACATGCCAATATCCTATTTTAATATCAGTCGAACATCCGACAGCTTGCTATACACATATTTCAAACATGAGGGCATTGCAAAAGTATATTAACATATAAATAGATGCTCAAATTTCATTATCATACGTAAATTGAATATAGATAGGTACCTAATATCAATAAACAAATAATGTGTCATTATTAATTTATACGTACATCTAAAAGATCGCGTGCCCGTGCTATTAAATTGAACATTTAAATGTACAGACACATCCTAATAGCATTGCTTGATTCATGAGGCTAACATAATTTGCATAGTGATATTTTTTTAAATATTTAGACAATTAAGGCACAGTGATAACCGTAAACGCGATCCATGTTTAGTTTTCTGTTACTGAAAACATTGGTTCATGGAAGTTCCTCCCTTACATACAAATATGTTACGCAAACAGCAAGCGCTCATTTATTTATGAATTCTATTTAGTAGATAAAATTGGACTACGTTGTTTTAAATTATATGTAAGTATACGAATCTCATCGACTTATAGTCATTAGTCAATGCTAAGCATTAAATAATTGAAAGCAATATAGGTACATAGTAGGGAACATAATATTTACATTGACGCTTAGTATCACAAGATGGCGGCGAAGATCAGGCGTGTTCAGAATGGCCGTCCGTTCTGCGGCCGCTCAGGCAGCTTCGGCGGCATGCTCGGTACCGGCCGGCTACCAAAATAATAATATACATTAAAATATGCTTCGACAACAACACAAACAATGCTGGTATTATTTACAGTGATATCTAAATACGTTCAATGTACAATGATATCTGACAAAAAGTGGTTATAACACAGGGAAATTAGAATGTATAAAAAAGGTCGAGTTAGTACGCAGTCACATTCACAAGCACAAAGCAAAATGGAACAGGCGAAATATACACACAATATATACGCCATGCAACCTTTCATAGGGGTTTCTGTATATAAACAATGAGATAACCTATCCAATTACATAAGTAAAATGAAATTTCTGCGAAATATTCTTAATCACCATGCTACTATTCTATCTATTATATTATGAGCAATGCGTATACTAAAATAGTACATACGATATCAATATTTACACAGGCCTGTACAGTACCATTCGCATGCATCAATTCCTAAAACCGAAACGTAACGCAAGCACAATATAGATCCTACTGTAACGGTTCAACTAGTTAGTAAATACTTCAATAAGAACAACATTTGTATACACGGAACATATTCGGATTTCGGCCTTGAAATTTTCCCAATAAAAAAAACTAACCAACATACTATCTTATTGAAATATTTTAACATTATTTTAACTCTGCTTACCTAAAATTACATCCTGTAGGAATATTATCCGAAACTGTTAGTAACATAGTGAAGCCAATGGGCATTATGTTTGCCAAAACTACTGGAATAAATCAAACGTCTTTATTACACATATAGCATTTAATTATTCTATTTATACAGCATAAGATTAACAATATTCATAAACTATATCAAATCCAACAATCACTGCCTATACCTTTTTCGATGGTACTAACGCTATTAACAAGATAGAGAGAGCAAAACGTTAAATGATCGATTACTTTTGTATACTATCCAGCTAATATTGATAGAGCAATGAGTATAGCTAGCGGTTAACACTTCATTACGTTTAGGAACTCGGTTAGCTGACGCTGTCGCTCGCGTCTGTCGCGTCGGACGCAGCTTCCGCATCGCTCGTGCTACTCGATGATCCCCTTGTTTGTCTCCGCTCCCATGTCACAGATATATATTATATCCATTGGTACCACTCTATGAGTTTATACCACTAACATGATGTTTAGTATCGCGTCTTTGCGAAATTACAACATTCGCAAATTGTAAACGATGAAAAGTGGATGCAAGATGATTCCAAGATTAAAATATCGATAAGCTTTATTTAATATTTTTAATAACGAATTCATATTTTATCACCATCAATAAAATGTTCTAATAATTGACCAAAGGTATTGCTAACAGCAACAATATAGAGACAACTGCTTTGGTCTTATCCATTATAAGTACAATTAATTTTACATACAAACTTTATCGATAGATATATCGTTTTGAGTTCATAAGTTACCAGTGTTCACTAATATCAGATTATACCGATATAGTTGTAAATATACAACAACAAACAAGCTGGGTATAATTTAGAGTAAATGCATTAATGTTAAATACGCGTCGTCGCTACTGGAGACGGAAAGATATTAGACGAGCGTGTCAAAGTTCTAAACTACTGTAACACCTAGACACTGACGTGAGTACATGTTGCAACGACTGTTACTACGCAGCTAGTTCTACGCGACAATGGTGCGGCAACATCAACAAATTAGTATACTTGTCTTTACACAGTGTACAAACAACTCTAGCACATTACAAAACAATATGATATGCTCGAGAACTCCCCGGCTTACTCCGGGAGCCCGTTATGCCCTCCGCGAAACAACTCAACTACGTAATCCCAATATACACCTATATTAAGCCACTGAATGTAACATTTACAATTAATCATAACATAAATTTAATTACATCATCATTACAATAATTAAAAAGTTATACGCAGTCCGCGGCGCCTTCGCCTTGCAGTGTACGTATTATTACGTAATCATGAAGTGCTGTGAAACAATACTTCATTCACAATTAATACTGAACATTTTAGTCGTTTTATAATTTTGACGCTATACACAATTTCGTCGTGTTTTTTACTTTTATCTTTGGGGTACAACCCTTATTAAATAATTATAATCTAAATTCCATTACATATAGTATCGTGTAGATACGTCTGCAAGTTGTCAATGTCATCAGTGCGTTTTGGCTGTATCATTTCATTGAATATCTTGCAAACGCATCTTACTGTTGTCGAAGTATAATCATTGGAATGTACACAGAAAACCTATGCCACGAATTTGGTAACAATACATTTATTATGTTAAGGAATATTTTTATTACTTTTGATACAATATTTAATAACATAAATGTGTGATCTTCGTGATTTTTATAGTTGTCTTATATTTGTGAAAATGTTAAGTTTCAGTCAGTTTTGAGCAATAAATTGCACTGGATCGAATATATTGAGGCTAATTAACATAAAATATTTATTTCATTAAATTGTATAACCCTACGGTAACGTTGGTTATGTATCACAAGCAAAGTTTATTAAACGTGAGCAGTAGCACAGTGTTACACAGGCACATTGAATTACACTTACAGGTTGGACGTAAATCAATGTAACACATCACTGTGATTAATTAATACCCATGTTTAAGAGGTTTAGTTCACACTAAACATTCAAGCGGTTAAACAATGTGCTCTAGAAAATGCTTGGACAAAGTCAACTTGTCAAACCTCATAAGCAACAGAAACTCTCATAACCTCTAAAACATCGCTTAAAGATTATGTTTCACAGATAACATACATTTCTAACTAAAAGAAGTATTAAAATATAGAAGCGATGTTTTAAAATTAACACATTTTTAATGCGTATTTATTAATATTCAGAAATTGATTATATCAAGAAATGAACTGGTTACTAAACACTGATTTGTAATAAACGTAGTCACTTCGAATATATTCACATGTATTGTTGTATTTAAAAAAAAATTTTTTTTTTCTGAATTGTATGTGTTATACCACATGTCATTTGAGGTCAGATATAATGATATGTAAGTAAAACTATATATATGCGTGCTAGGAATGTCAATACTGATATGTATTTCAGTGACAACGGCTTAAAAGTGACGACGTTTACTACAAATTGTTACATACAGTCGGTTACAGACAACATTGTCGTGTTTACTTGAATCTGGCGAAGGCGGAGCTGAGTTCGTTGATGGCGGCGTTGGTGACGGCCTGGCCAACAGCCTGGTTGATCTGCTGACGCATGTGGGGTGGCATCTGGTTCATGGCGCCAGACACCGCGCCCGGGGGCAGCGATACACCTCCCGGCCTCCTATATAGTTTATTATGGAATATTTCCTTTTCAAATGGGATAAAATATGAAGAACAAAAACGAGGGGAATAGATGATTGTCGTTAACTAGAATGGTGAATTTCATTGATGTGATATTAGACAAGTTAATTTTCTGAAAAGTGTCGTCTATATAGTATATTCTTTATTAGACAGAAACAAATGTATCGTTATACACAGAGGAAATGAGTGCTCATCGACTGTAATGTTAAAACAGGTGAACTCTGTTTTTTCGTAAAGCTGTCACAGCTTCTCTGTAAGACATTCCGGAGTAACGTAACCGCCATAATAATGCAAATCTATTAAAACTCATGTCTTAAAAACTGACACATAACTCTTACAGGGTAACTGTGAATATATTAACACAAGACAATAATGAACTACAAATAACACTATTTTCATAAAGAGAATATTTGTTTTAACAGTATACAGTTTTTGATGTAATAGAACTTAACACGCGGCCTGATATTCGCTTTAAGTTAAAAAAAATATTATATAGATAAAAAGTTACATTGCACAGCATTATAGGAATCATGAAGATCACACACAAATTAGTATACTAGCATGCGGTGCTTTGATTTGTTAACACGGTATAAAGTGAGACTTAATTATCACGAATATAAAACCTTTTTGTTAATAACACCCAAAAGTTCAGTTACAATAAAAAAGAAACAAGTTATTGTTAGTTTTTTTGTAAGCTGATTCTTACCATAGTTACATAAGTATTGGAAGTAACTAGTCCTGCATAAACATTCAATATTATAGTATTATATTGTTTATGTAAATTATATCGGTCTGTGGGAAACCTTGTAGTGTTCGTTGAGTACACAACCAGTTCAGATTCATGATATATATAACATCCGGAAAATTAATTTCACATTATGTAATTAGAATACATCTAAATACATAAATTCCGTATAACAAAAGGCTGCCGACAGATAATTCATAAGCAGATAATATTATGTTTAGTTTGTATTCTACCAAAAGGTAATAATTAATTCCACTATTATTTTAATAATTTTATGGAAGCAACATTTTCATACGTATCATAAGTATTAATCATTTACATGACTAATAATAATATTGTATATAACATATGTATAATTTATTTATAAATTTTTCGATATTTGTTAACTTACTACAATCTCGTCACAGATTTATGGATCTTAGAAGAAGTGGAGCCTACTGATTAGAGATTACTTTGTCTCGCGATGTTCGTGGATTACAACAAAATTGGTAAAATTTTAATGTTTTAAGTTACCGCGCGCCTTTACACTGATGTCCCGTGTAATAAGTTAACAAGTTCGTAGTTAGTGCCTTACGTCAATGCGTAACTTATGTTAGTGAGTTAGTGCGCACGCGCCGGGCCGCTTAGCGCCGCCTGCGAACACACACACACACTCAGCTGCCGCACTCTGCGTACTTCATTTAAATTAGTACTACACGTCATTACTTTTATAGTTAACACAACCCACATAATAAGAACCTAGTATCCAAAACCTTGTTCATAGAATTAATTAATATTTGAAATATAATTTAAATGTGTTATACATAGTTGAAGTAATTAGGTTAATTAATACCATTAAATAGATACGGTAAGTTTACTGCAAATTATGGCTGTTACATCACCCACACAAATGCCTTGTATTGTACTAAAGCAAAGCTCACACACCAATAGTACCGCGGCGAGCAAAAGCGCGCATATATCATCATAGAGTTAGAAAACACTCATCACTCGTGTCAATCGTGTGTGCTCTAAACATATTATAAAGAATGCAACTACTTTCCCCCTTAACTAATATTTATTATATCGATCTCCAGAAAACATAAATGCAAACACTGATTACGGATAATCTCAAAATAAGTATTAATTTAAAAGACATTCAGAAACATAATCACATAATTTCGACCTTATAAAGATTAAGTTCAAAGGGCACTTACTTCCCATTTACATTTCAATTTAAAATGGAGTAGACCCAATTTAATTAATGTATTGCAATTTTTTTTATATAATATATTTTCAGATCTGTTCCCAACTAGCAACACTACACAGAACTCAGAAGGAGATCGCCCTATAAAATCTTCAGTTTGAAGAAGCAATAGTCTACTGACAGGATTGGTGTTACTTACGTGGGTACGAGCGGCGCCGGCAGTCCGGGTTGTCCAGGCGCGGGGCGGCCCGAGGGGGGCGGGGGGCCGCCGCCGCCGGGCCGCGAGGGCAGCGGGGGCGCCGGCCGGCCCGCGCCGCCCGGAGGGGGGGGAGCGCCGCGGCTGCCCAGCGAGCCTGCAATGTCGCGCCCGTCTTAACTCGGCGTGTTCGCCTTTCAGTGTATAAGTGAACCAATGTGTAGGGTGACCCTACCGGGGTTGCAGTGAACACCACCTTTCTTATAATGAACATGGTTTTTCAAACTACCGTGTCCTTAGATTTTATCCCGAGACCCCGACAAAGAAAAGAGGAGAAATACCGTGTGGTTTTAAAGGATCTGTCATTGAGCGCATGATAACCTACTCCTTAAAAAAAGAAGTTGTCTACAACGAATTGCCATTTCAAGTATATAATTTGGATACCCAAATCACGGATTTGAAAAAAAGAACCTTGCCTTGAAATTACTTTGATCCATTTCACGCAGCATACTGGCGCCGAGTGGATGAGTTTTAAGTATTTGTATGCTTTTAGCTCATGTATGACAAGCGAAATTGGATGACAAGGCATGCTTCTCACATGCCGTCCGTATTTCTTCCGCGACCCAAATACCCAAAAAATCAATGACGCGACAATCTGCATTCACTAACCCAGATTGTTATGGCGTATGCGTATAGTGTTTACTACGTACATTCAGTAAGTAACGTCAGTAGGCTGTGTACTGACCTTGTTGCGCAGGCGCAGCTCTACGCGGTCCGCCGGGTGAAGGCGGCGACAGACGTGGGTTTGAATCCAGGCGGCTCTCGAGCCAGTCGTTCTTGACAGGCGGCGGCACTGGCGTGCTCACGGTTGCCATGGAGACGTCACCAATGATCCGTAAAGCCTCCTTGCACGCGTGATACATGCGGAGCATCTCCTCGCGCTTCAGAGCCTCTTCAGGCGACTCTTCCATCATTTGAGACTGCGACAACAAAAAAATCATTTACAATGCCTGCTTACGGTGTAGAGTAAATTCAATAAATCATAATACGATATTTATGCGAATATAATTCAGAATTTTAGTATTATATGGGTGATGTATAAATTTCAGATAGTTACTATTTTATTAAATAAAAAGTTGTTCAACTCTGAAAACTTGAATTACCTGGTCACCAGAAGCATAAAGATGTGCAAGTAGTTCCCCATTGATAAAGTCTTTGGCATTGTTAATGATCATCATCATGATGGTCTTGGGCACGAGGTCACGCGTGGTCTTCGTCACTATGCGCATGTACGAGTCCACCAGATTCCTGATGGTCTCGACCTGCCGCTCCAGCTGAGGGTCCATACTACTCGTGCCCGAGCTGTCTGAACTCTGAAAACAGAAATTCTTTATGCTATCATAAGTTCAGATGGTATGTTTTTAAATAGGTTGAGCTTGAAACCGACCTCGCAATGGAGATTACCACCAAGTTATTTACACAATGTGTTCGACCAATAGAATAAATATGCAGCACTTATAATAAATTAGGAACTAATTACAGTTTCTGTGAATTTTGAGCCAATAAGAGACGACGCAAAAGCTGCTTTTTAAGAAACCTCCGTTGCACAATTTTACATGTTTGCCTTTTGAAGGCACTTTCTCTTAGCAAGATAATCTTTATTGCAATAAACACTACAGTAAATTAAATTTTCTAATAAAATAAAAATGTAAAGTCCAAGCTTTGTAGCTTACAGAATATGTTTGATAATAGATTACTACATACATATAAAATCAACATGATTAAAATCTGTTATAATTAATCCAGCTTTGTCGCGATTACTTTGGTAGTTATCAATAAGCACGGCCGAGCGACCACATGAGACGAGATGTAGTACAGCTTTGCCAATCCAGTACCGGATCCATGAACAGAGAGAGCTGAAATATTTCTAAGGCCCGTATAGCCAACCAATAACATATCGGAAGCCCCGCCTCTTTCAAAATGACACCTCAGAACTTGAAAATTGTATACATTTCAACATATCATGTCACAAGTCTTCTTAAGTCTCAAGGCACACTTAGGATAAGCTCACATATAAGATTGGTTTATCAATACGAGTCTAAACATAAACTAACTCACTTGTTCATCTAATGGGCTTTTATAAATTCTGTGTTGCTCCTTCCCTCATAACAAGTTCTAGATGCGCCACTGGATTTACCCAAAACAAGGAAACTCAATATCGTTCCGATAAGCATGCATTGTATAGGGGGCTTAGACCAAACGAACGTACGAACATTTATCAGAAAACTCTCCGGTTACCAATAATAAGACAGGCGTCACACTCTGTATTGTATTTGCTAAGGCATAACAGTAATATTCTTCACGATCCGAACAAAAATGTGTTAGTTGTAAAAAGTTATTTCTTATGCAACTTCACCTTGACGTGACGAAATTTTTTTTTGTTATAAAGACCTCTACATAACAAAAAAAATTCGTCATCCAATAATATTAAAACAAAACAACTGGAACGATGAACATCCATTGTCGTTAAAAAATTAATAGATTAGTTTTATAACAACCAGACGCCATTACTCATTTCACCATCGTATTCATCGGCTTACAGATGTTCCCTGCAAAATTTCGCGCCGTTTTGAGCTTTACGGAAACTTGCCAAAGCTTAGAGTAGGTAAATAGAGGTCAATGGTTCGAAGCGTCAAGAAAGTACTCACTGTTATCAGATCCCTGCCATCGATCTTGCTCAGAATATCACTGCGCCGAAACTTTGTCTAACCCGTTAAAATATTATAGATATTTGTTCATTTGGTCTAAACTCAGTATACAAAGAGATATTCCAGCTTCAATACGTCAAAGAAGAACCCAACAAGCAGGTTAATATAAACTCTGATGACTATATGTTCAGCATACTTTAATTACGTTAACTTAAAACTGTCCGAACTGCTTTCTACAAATTATACAAACAATAGGGAATATGCATGTGATTCAAATTTAGGTCAAATATTTTTATTTGTAATCTTTATTGCTGTAGAATGACACGTATTCAATTACTTTTTTAATTAATCGTGTTTTAACTATGAAATAATAAAGAAAAGTGAAAATCATGCGAGGCAAATTTAAAATGTCAAAACGGACGTTATTGGTTGAAGTAAAACGTGACGACACGCGATGACAATATCTCGAGTATGTTATTACTGGGTATTATCATGTTTTGTGGTTCTTTATGAGTTTTAACGTTATTTTTTAAAGAGAATATCCCTTCAATAAAATTTATAATTTGTGTATTAAACACTCCATACTATACAAGATATCTTTTAAGAAGTGAACTCTGACGTCAGAAAAAGTGCGGCCAAGATGGCGGCATTTCAAACGCCCGAAACTGATTGCAGGTTTGTTTGATAATTTGAATACTCAATAATCATATTTTTACAATTGTTATATTCTTTCGCGGTAATGTACCAACGTATACAATCGAATAAAAATATTAAAAAATACGTGCGTATACCCTATTGAGAACAATGAGCCTTACTTAATATTGTATAATAAATACATTACAATAGTTATAGGTTATATCATCTAAATTGTCGGCAACGCATCTAATATAGAAAATATCTGAAATATTTGAATACCTCACAAAGCTTATTATTATGGCTTGTAAACTTTTATCATTCAACTAAATAGTCAAAAGTGTTGTTTGCAAGTATGGATGATAAAAAGCAATCTTTTTGTTACAGCATGCTTCACCAATCACATTTAAATAAAGTATTAGTTTTGTAAGTTCCAAAACTAAGACTATCTTAAAGACGATTAAAGTTATTCTAAAAACGGCAGACATTCGTTGTGCTGTATGATGCAATGTCACCAACTACAAATACTCACCAATGAAATAATGTATCAGAAAAACAATGAATTGCTAGAAATAAAACAACCAAATAACCAAAACCATGTTACTGGACGCACATGTCATCACGAACCCATATGAATATGCCTTACAATGTGATGCTCAGATTTGGCAATCATTTGTAAATTATTAATTGCACATGCAACAAATGTTTATAATACAAGTTGAAATCTACCGCCTAACAATTTCGCACATCACCTTTGTAAACAAGTCAAAACTTCAGCAAACAAGCTTTAAAATACGAGTCACTTACTCTTCTTTTATTTCCACCCAACCCCAGGGAAGGCAGAAATAACTAAAAATAAAAAACATAAACATGCTAAAACAAAATTGAATTTAACTTCCACAATAACTGTAAATCAAATATTAAACAAAAAAAACTGTGTATAATCTTGCAAAATAATTAAAAATCGAAGCACGACATTCAGATGTTATTCCTACTAGAATTATATACAGATATTAATCATGACAGTTTAGTTGTATATTTAAAGTTGTGAATACATTTTAATTGTTAGAATTAAGTGGCATATACATAAATGGTAATGAAGTGCATGTGAGACTAACATTAATATGACAAAACAGCACTCTACACGTCTCATGCTACATCGGCTGGAATGTATTTCAAGAAAATTAATTACATCTCCCCCATCGTTAGCCAATACAACAGAAAAATAAACTTAATTGTTAATTTAGAAGGTTATTCTTGAAATCCACATCGGACGAAAATGTGCGACCACTGTGTTCTGTGTGATCAATGTACTTGTGTAAATGTTTCGTAAGCCTGTATAAACAAACCTCATTTCCTTCACTCTGTATAGCATGGCAAAACAACAGATTTTATAACATAAAACAGACATATATTTGCTATACTTAAATATAATATAATTCACAAGTCTATGAAACACCATTATTATTATAATAAAGCTATATAGTGAGTAAATAAGCTTAAAGAAAACATAACGTAATGTAACCAATAATAGTTGGAATGTGAGAAAAAATAGTATAAGGGGTACGAAAGATCGGAATTAAATAAGACAGGCAGTAAATAATAATATAATTATTAGTTAGTAGTTATATGGTTACCTCATCTCCATTAGCAGCTTCGGAAGTCTTTTCCGGATAGACTCCGGCACGAAGGAAGGATGCCTTCCACGAGTCGACGTCGTCTTGTGTCTCACAAGATAACTCCAGTTGTTTGTAATCCTGTTCAAAAACAAACGGTTCATTTATCGATCGTAAAATCGCTTAAAATATAGGATGGTTACGTTAAGGCTAGTATTCCGATCGAAGGAAACAAGCAGTTGCGCAGAAGGTATTGACGTTACTAACAGTATGTCACATTTGAATTTGAATCGTTCGATTTATTTAAACTAATCTCATATATAAAAATCTCGTGTCACAGTGTTTGTTATCGAACTCCTCCCAAACGAATTGACCGATTTTTATGAAATTTTTTGTGTGTATTTAGGTTGTATTTAGGTGAAATTTTTTGGTAGGTCTGAGGACATCAAAGGACATAGCGGCTCCCGAGGGAGTGATGCAGCACATGAGCTCGCAGGGAGAGACTCAAGCATGGCCGCTATAGGTCAAGAACCCATAGTACCACTCCCCTTCGGACACTTACGTACCCTGGTAAGACAACGCACTAGGGACCAACACATCGACCTCTGGACGAACCATGGTGAGTGCAGACAGGCAAAAGAGGCTCTTCCGACTATCGACGGCCGGATCACCAGGCAGCTTCTTCGACTGTCAAACAACAGCAGCGCACAGTCACAGCGGCTCTCACGAGCCATGGGTCTTTTAATAAACACCTCTTTATTATAGGTGTTACTGACAGCCCTCTTTGCAGAGCCTGCATGGAGGAGGATGAAACAGCGGGTCCCGTAGTGCTTCACTGCCCTGGGGTCGCACTTACAGGGCTAAGTACTTCGGAAACCCAGGTACTCGCCCGGAGGTCGCCGGCAAGATCAAGTTCCTGTTGGCCTTTCTTGAGGAGTTGGGGTGGATCGAATAATCCATTCCCACCCCGGACGCAAAATAATCGCCAAGGGCGGGGAGTTGCGGAAACCAGCTCGCTAAACCAATACCAAAAAAATATGTAGGTCTGAAAATAGGTTTTAGGCTATTTTTTATACCCCTAGGTGATAAGGGGGCTCAGCTGCTATGATTATATTATTTTGTGACTTGGAATCTTGAATTGGAAATCTCATACACACAACAATACTACGATATTTTCAATCTCATCAATCAGCGTCATTATAAAAAGTAATTCGTCATTTATGAATTCCTATTCGTTCATCATTGTACCTTATAGACGTTTCTGCCCTCAGGGTTGAACAGCGCGAACATGTGCCGCCGCGACATGAACCCTTGCTCTAGATCCCGCAGCTTCAATCCGTCGAGAGGCAGCATGTACTTCTTCTCCCGTTCCTCTTCATCTTTGAACCACGAGATGCTTTCAGCCGTCAACACGAACCAGTAGTCCTTAGAGCCTCCTGCACAACAATCAATTATTAGCAGTTTAGGCAGCCCTCCATCACATCAAACTTCATCTTGGTTACATATTTGATAATCTCAAGACTACTGAAGCGTCACTGCTTCCATCCTCGATTAAACATAATTTTAGGTATCATATGATATAACATATAATTAAATGAATCGCTAACAACAAAATGAGACCTGTAGTAAACGAAAGATTAACGAACCTTTCATAATTCCCAAGTTATGTATGCACATATATCCTTTCCTGATGACCTGGTTCCCTAGAGCGCGATGTCCCGACTTCGTAGAATTCTCAGATTGATTTTGAGCACTGCAAGAAACATCACTACATAGTATTAAGTAAAGTAAACCCGCCCCGTCCGTATGTTTAAAAGCGATAATTTAAAAATTGTGGTTTGCATTTTATTCAGGTTTTCACCAATAGATAAGAGTGCTTTGATGAGACTTGGAAAAAAGATACATTACTTGGCAAATCCGATGAAGTCTTCGTGATTAGTGTTCATATAAGCAAGCTCGCAGTCAATAAGCAGTACCAGCTGTTCCTTGCACATTTGTTCGCGGGAACGAACATAGGACATGATAATACGTTCTGTCTCTTCACGCAACCTTGGGTACCGAGACATCTGTAAATATGCAAGTGAAAATGTATGTAATTTCAAAAACCTTAGTACCCTTTTGAATACCAACTACGTCATATTTTTTGGTTTGCCAGAAATCATATACATATATTTTTATATAATTTTATGATACTCGAGTTAAAATATGAAGATAAACTCACCCTTTCAGTACAGAAGCGAACAACGTTGGACAACTCGGAAACGACGAGGTCAACGCACTTGAGACAGGGTTCCTTTAGCCGAGCGATCTGTTTTTTTACAATAGCCTCGAACGCCATGTCCGGAGTGAACAAGCCCACCTGCGTACCACAAAGTTATAAAGATGAAACCACTGAACATAAAAAAGACGACGTGACTTCGTCTAATCATAATTTAAGCCTGCAAATGGCGCTCACTTTGTATTTGTAACCTTTTGTCGACAATTGTCGGACTTCCATGTATTTGTATGCATATAGCTCACGTATTAACAAGAGAAATTGTAGGACCTATACCCTGTACACCTTATAAATCACGTTAGGATGTTTGAACAACGCCTACGACCATGTTACGTATTTATATAGTATAATCGGTAACACATTCTGGCATTAACTGGTGGACGTCACAAATTTATCTTTCATCGAGCTCTCGTGGGGATGATAATAAAATGGACAATCTATAGTGTGCCTCACACATTTTTGTGCAATGTTAGGTCTGTATATTTTTTTAGCTACGTAACGTTGATTTTTTTACTGAATACTTGTAATAAAAACACTCACTCACCGAAAACTTAACTAGGCAATTTATTTTACAAATTATATCACACTTTCCTGAGAAAATTATAAATAAACTCAACATTATTCCATAATTTAGGTTTTAAAATGGTGTAACTATTATTAACCATCGCATTATAAAATACATAATAGTTTCTAAATTACACTACCCATGCTTAGCTCTGTAGATCTGAGACCAAAAACAAGCGATGCTTACCCTAATACCGTGAATATTTCTAATAGCGAACGCGATCTCCCTACGCAGCTCCTTCTCATCGAACTCCATTTTGACGATTTCGAAGGGGAACCGTTCGTGGAACAGCCGGTTGATTTTCGCACCACCCGATAGTTCGTTAGTATTGATCTGCGCTGAGCCAGAGCCTTCAATTGTGCGTTCGAAGTCCGTTTGCAAAGTTTGAATCATTCTGTGAAATTAAAGTGCAATTTGTTTTTTAATTTTTCAAGCTTGTTTTATGTTGCAAAGATACTGCATATAACAGTACAGATGAAAACATAAAATATAACCAGCCTTTATCTCTCTGCCAATCAAAGCCTTTTCTATCCATACCAAAACTTCTTGGAAATGTCCCCCTAAAATTGGAGAATGAAAACCCTTGCAAAATACGAAACAGAAACAACTAAATGTCCAGTTACATATAAAATGTTGCATACACATATGCAAACTGTCCTACTAAGCCAAACACACCTCTTACGGTGCTGCTAACGCACATGGGCGTCATAAATATACATATTATGTCGTCCGCAGCGAAAGCATTAATTAATTACCCTACAATTCGTGTTTAGAATTACAATAAACTTTTACTTACTGCAACATAGCCTTGGTCTTGATAGAGGGATCGTCGGGTCTAAAGTGTTTGTATTGGTCGACATCTTTCTCAAGCGCAAGCAACTGTTTCTGAAGCTTGTCCCTAAGGCCGGGGAGGGTATCCCGGATGTGGTTGGTCAGCTGTTGGTTGAGTATGCGTTGAAGGTACGGAGTCCCGAGCCGGTCAGCCAAGTGTCGGTATGATGGGTGGCTGGAACCAATACAAAGATTTAGGTTAGGTGCAGATAATAATAATTTTGGTATGAACATTATCCAATACTTGCTCTTCAACAAATCTATCGCCGTCTAATGCTAGAGAGCCCTACCAAGATGCGTCATTTAACTAAAAAATCGATATATTTCAATAATAATATGTCCATATACATTTTTGTTACGCTTCGATTTAATTACAAAATAAATTATTCAATATTGTTATACATAAAACACTTTCCCAATAAATAATAATATGAATTGATTATCATACAAAAAGTTTTTATCACGCGCAAATTGCAAACTTAATCGACGTACGGAAATGGGTCACTACATTATGATAGTTGAGAGCAACCTACTTCATCTATATCACAACTATGTTGCAATTTTTTGTATAGACGCTGAACGTGTTTATTAATATGTTTGTATTGTTTGTACGACGATAAAGTCAGGATTATCAACAAGTCATCCCGTTAAACGTCCAACTATGATTAGAAAATCCAGGCTTAACCTACTGAACAATTGAGTTCTGCTACACGTCACTGCTATATAACCAATATTTTCTTTACACAAAATGCCTACCTTAGGAAAAACTTCCTCTCGGCAGCCAAGGCAGCGGTGATGTCTTTGCGTCCATCGATGTCCTTCTGCGATCGGTTAACAACGCCGATGTAGCCACGTCGAAGAGGCAACAGTTTGTTCTCGAGTACATCACGCGCGTCCGTGCCTTCGTCCATCAAGTCCAGCTTCGTAATCACACCAATTGTACGAAGACCTGTAGTAACACCGACGTACTTTTAAGAAAATAATTGCGCTCATCAATGACATGTTTATAGTATAAAACAGTCACTTTCCGCATCTGTTTGTCTATACATCCGCTAGCTCCACCTAAACCACGCAACTTTGATGCGGTTTTCACCATCATTTAGGTAATTATTCACAGATGTTTTATTTTTATAATAAAGACTAATTAAGTTTTTTGTAAGTAGAAAAAAAGAATATATTGCAACCAAATCGCCGAAAAATAAATAAACCCTCTGACTCACTAATTAGCAGACACAATAGATTTTAATTGTTATGACGTACATAGTTATACGTGCGTGAGTCAGAGAGTCATGGCTTACATAGGCTAAACGTATCTTCACCTTTTTTTCTAATTTATACCCGTGTGAAGCCGGGGCGGTTCGCTAGGATTGTTTATAATTATTACAGTTTTAGTACAATTTCACGTTCACAAAAGAGATGTTTTAACAAAATAAAAGGAGCTTTGTTATAACATGCATGCATACATATATGTTAGATGCAGTTTTCGTAATAAATAAAGTAAGAAGTTGGAGTTATCAAGCAAATTTGCAACTATTGCGTCCTCAACAGAATGTAGTTGTAAAACCGAACTGAAACCGAACCGACCGCTGTTGTTGGCCTAGTAGTCCGTGTATTATCTATCATATTATGCATATTTAGTTAACTTCGAAACTAGCCTTGAGGGTCGACTTCCTTTGCTAATTTCAAGGCATCACTATTAGCCAAGTCGGTATTAGCGGGCGTGACGGCGAGGATGAGGCAGGATTCACGCCGGATGAACTGGAAGATCATTCCTTTGATCTGCTGCTCAATGTCTACGGGCTGGTCGCCGATGGGCACCTTCGTCAGACCCGGCAAGTCGATCAGGGTCAAGTTGAGCACTGTAACATAACGAAACTTTGTATAGTTTTAAAGATGATGAGGAAGTAATGGAATTAAATATCTGAAATGTTGGAGAACACTTATTGAAGTTCATATCAGCTATTATAATAAACCTTACAGCTTCTAATTTTTTTGCCATGTCATGGCATGACTAACTGCAATAATGTGTCCATAGAATAACATATCATTAAGCTAAAATTCATAATATTACTGTCAGAAAGCATGACATACATGGCAACCAAGCGTAAATGCTAAATCGACCTATAAACCTGCGGTGCGTGCCAAAATATTTCTTATTGTCGAATCTTTAACAAATAATGAGTAAGTTACATAGGTACGTCAGGTGGTACAGAATGTTTATAGTTGAAGAATAACTATTATAACGTTAATATTGGGTAATTGCAAATAATACGACCGTTTGTACTCGACTGTTATTTATTGACAAATACGTGTTGCCACAGCAACCACAGATATACTCCATCCCTCCAACCTTATTCAGAAACTACACAATAAGCCAAAACAATAAGTATAAACTCTTAAAAATATTTTTTATAACACGTAGGCTTCCTAGGCCTCAAAGACCGCTCAACTGTCTCAAGGACTGAACCACTAGTTCCAGCATTCCTATCTGGATCAGGCTCACGTTCCGTTGGAACTGGCGGATCCTCTTCCTGAATTTCTCCACAAGCGTCCTCCCACTCCACATTGTCCGTATTGGAGTCATAATTTCTGTCATCATCAGAAACGGCACGCAACTCTTTTTCTCCTGCGGCATCCTCAGATGCAAACGATGGAAAAACAATCGGCGGAGCCGTAGCTTGAGCCTGCATAGACTCCGGAATCGGATCCGAATCCGGTATCAGTGGCCGTGGATAAGATGAGGACAGCTGCGCACTCGGTGTGGGTATTGTTGAGTTACCAGTTCTAGTAGAACGACCATTATCAGTGTTTACACTATAAAACTTTCTCATCTGATCTACATGCCTAATACCAACAGTGTCGATGTCCTTAAAATAAATTTCGAACATTCTAGTGCCAATAATTCTGTTCACAATTCCTATACTCCAAATACTTTTCCTAGCAATAAACCACCTAGCCCACACTGTTTCACCTACTTGAAAAGATCTGCTACGATTTAGAAGCGTTGGATTGTGGAGACTATTGACAATCCTATTTTTCGGTAAAATTAAGTCCAATCTACACCTTAAATTACGACCTAGCATTAGCATAGCCGGTGTTACACCTGTTGCACAATGGATCGTGTTTCTATAATTAAATAAAAAACTCTGTAATTTTTCGAGAATTACCTTTTGACAATCACCTTCCGCTAGCATGCATCGTATTATCTTTTTACAAATCTTTACAGAATTTTCTGCTTGACCATTGCTAGCCGGGTGGTAAATAGGCGATGTTAAATGCTCAATTCCATTAATTTTACAAAAGGTATTAAACTCAGCTGAACTTATTTTAATGTCATTATCCGATACTATAACATACGGCATACCAAACATACAAAACAATTGTTTTAATTTCTCAATCAATGCACCGGTGGTTGTGCCCCGGTCCATATAAATACATTCCAGCCATTTGGAAAATGCATCTACTACTATTAAATATACCGCCTGTCCGATAGACATATAGTCTATGTGAATTCGATGCCAGGCGCCGGCGGGACGCGGCCAGGGTGCAGGAGACACGCTAGGTGGAGCGCTGCGCACAGCAGCGCAAGCGGCACACGCACCTACCCAGCGCTCAATATCACCGTCGATACCCGGCCACCACATTCTACTGCGAGCTGCGCTCTTAGTTTTAATTATACCAAAATGAGCTGAATGCAGTTCCCTCAACATCCTGACTCTATAGACAGTTGGTATCACTATTCTGTGGCCGCGGAACAAACAACCCTCTATTAATTCTAAATCCGTCTTGCACTGGAAATACGGTACTATTGATTTACACTTAATCTTTTTCGGCCAACCAATATTCATGTATTTGACCACCGTCTGTAACACATCATCGTCAGCGATAGCACGTTTAATATCACTAAATAGAACAGGCTCTACGCTCGCTTCTAAGAAAAAGAAATATCTAGAACTTCCTTCCTCCAGCGCATCATGACAGCGGTTAGCTGTGACCGATAACGGTGCCCGGGAAAAATAATCTGCAATTTCATTATTTTTGCCATCTATATACTTTACGGTGAAATTATATGCCGATAAAATTATCGCATATCTTTGAAGCCGTAAGGCCGCTGTCACCGACACCCCTTTACCCTTACCGAAAATAGATAGCAAGGGCCTGTGATCAGTTTTCAAGATAAAAGGTTCTTGACGACCGTACAAGTATTGGTGGAAATGCTTAACACCGAAAATAATAGCCGTCGCTTCTTTTTGGATCTGGCTATAATTTTTCTCACTTGCCGCTAACGACCGAGATGCAAATGCTATCGGACGCTCACCTCCATCTGCGTCCCGATGTGCTAACACCGCTCCCAGCCCACACGGGCTTGCGTCTACTGTCAGCACCAACGGCAGGTCCGGGTCAAAATGCGCCAGTACACGCTCGCTAGCGAGCGCGCGTTTCACACTATCGAAAGCTGCCTGCTGACGTTCACCCCAAAGCCACTCTGCACCCGAGCGTAGAAGTTCGTGTAACGGACTTAGTAGCGTCGATGCACCCGGAATAAAATTTCTATAATAATTCACCACACCCAGAAATCGTTTAACTCCTAGGATGTCGGAGGGCGCAGGTGCACCTATGATCGCATCGACCTTAGTTGGACTAGTTCTTAACCCGCTCTTATCTATAACATAACCTAAGTACGTTACACTTTTTTCGAAAAAGACGCACTTCTCTTTTTGTAGCCGTAATCCTGCATCTTGCAGTCTACATAAAACCTGCTGTAACCTAGACAGGTGTATTATTTTCGTAGGCCCGGTTATACAAATATCGTCGAGCCACACGCTCACTCCCTCTATATCAGCTAACAACATTTCCATAGCTCTTTGAAAAATAGCGGGTGCACATGCTAAACCGTAAACTAAACGCGTATAGGAAAATAAGCCTTTCTGCGTGTTAATGGTGGTCAGCTTTTGAGACGCTTTGGACAATTTAAATTGATTGTAGGCATTACTCAAGTCTATTTTTGAGTAGTGTTCCCCTCCCCCAATCTTGGAAAATACCTCTTCTATACGAGGCAAAGGATATTTATCAATTTCTAAATCCTTATTTAAGGTGCATGAAAAATCACCCGCAATCTTTAACTTCCCATTTTCTTTTAAAACAGGAACTATTGGCGTGGCGTATTCAGAGAAACTAACTGGTATTAGAATACCTAAGCTGACTAGCCTATCCAATTCTTCAGTAACTTTATCCTTGAGAGCAAAAGGTACAGTACGTGGTTTAAAAAATTTTGGCGTTGCAGTGTCCTTTAATTTCAATTCGATTTCGAATTTGTTAAAACACCCTAATTCATCTTTCCAAACGGCTGGATACTGTTTTAATAGCCGTTTCACCTCTTCAATATTTTCATTGAAAAATGATATGTTGTTATTTGCTGTTTCCAAATAAAAACTAAACATTTTCATGAAATCACGGCCTAACAGCGGTGGTCCACCGTTCTCAATCACATAAATTTTAATGCATTTGCATGCGTTTAAATACGTTATTTTAGTCACAAAATATCCTATCGGCGTAATGTTATGGCCGTTATACAAACACATTTTAAGATCACCGCTATGCAACTTTTGATCTGAAAAATAAAACATATACAATTTTCTTGAAATTACAGAGCATCCTGATCCTGTATCTAACTCCATACACAAATCTACATCATTAACTTTAACTGTGATTTTGATAGGGTTATAGTCTACGTACCTTAAGTTAAAAAGTTTGCAGTCTTTACAATCACCTAGAGACGCACTCGTCTCCTCCGTGTTAATATTATGTAAATCGGACTTTCTGAGCCCACATAACTTTTTTAAATGACCCCTCTGCCCGCAAATCAGACATTTGAAGTTCTTGAATCTACAAACAGTAGCATTGTGGTTCTTCAAACCACAAACTGCGCATCGCAGAATATGCTCGTTGCCAACGTTGTCAGTTTTGCGAAACCTCGTGCTGGTTCCGGCCTGGTGCTCAGCGGCCACGCGTCTATCAGCCGCCCCAGCACGCACGTAAGAAAATGGCTCTTCTCTTACGACTGTAACCTCAGCGCTGCCGTTGCACGTGCCCATAGCGCACGCCTGTCGTGCACACGCTGCCTTCTGTGCCACCTCGACCGCCTGCGTTAGCGAAAGAGTCTTGAAGTCGCACTCGAAAAGCTTGTCACGCTCGTGTCCTGTTCTGAAGCCTAACACGAAGCGGTCACGCAAAAGCGTATCCAGCTCCATGCCAAATTCGCAGTACGCAGCTAGCCCTCGCAGCCGCGCCACCCAATCCTCGATGCTTTCACCGTCGGATCTGCTTGCCTCATAGAACTTCGCCCTATCGGCGAAAGTCGACCTTTTCGGCGTGAAATGTCTATTAAGTACTTTTACTAATTCCGAGTACTTCAGGTCCTCGAGTTTCTTCGGATGCACTAGATCCCGAAGCAAACGGTATGATTCATCAGAAAAATGAGTTAGCAAAACCGCTCTCTGATTCTCCTCTGCAATCCCGTTTAGCTTGATGAACTGAGACATTTTTCCAAAAAAAATATCCCATTCATGGATTTTGTGATCAAATATGTTTAAGTTGCCCAAAAACGCCATTGTGCTTAATTCGTAAGCTGATCCCGCCTCGTCGCCAAATATTATAACGTTAATATTGGGTAATTGCAAATAATACGACCGTTTGTACTCGACTGTTATTTATTGACAAATACGTGTTGCCACAGCAACCACAGATATACTCCAATAACACAAGGTCATTGTTATCGATTTATAATAAGCAACGCTGTTTAACAACAAAATCAATGTTTGCAATAATATTCTTCATAAATAATTTACAGTATATTGACAATTTGCCAAAAAACACATGTTTGCATTAGATAAGTGACTATTCTATCTGCTTAGCCTTTTTCCAAGTACCTTGGGTTCGGATTCCAGTCTAACCGGATGCAGCTTAATAACAGTATTTTACATGGAGCGACTGCCACCGTTATAATCATAAAAAACAACGTAAATAATCAGCACGATTGAGACACGAACCACGTAGGTAATCTTATGGCACATTTCTAATATTGTATACCTATAGGTAGTCTAATACCAATAGTAAATATGAAAATAACAATTCACACGATCTATAACAACCAGTAAAATAGATATAGGTAGAGATAATACTGTATTACATGATAAGAATAGATAACGCAAGATTTAATAGATTCAGGTAAATCTGTAGGTAAGAATCAATCGTGTGTACCAACCAACTATACATACCAAGTAACAATCCCGACGAGATATAAGTATACCTATGTTCACATAATTAAGTATGAGGAACGCTTTTAATGACCTTCGCAGTAATGATGAATTTTCAAGTGCTATATATTTACGTAGAGGCACCTACGTAATACTTTAATTGTACATACTTGAAAATCGATAAACCGATCCGTTGTTAGCCGAACATTCCGAACATTTAAGATAATGCTGGCTAAACAAAAAGCATAGCTAATGCCTTGGTCGTTCATTAGTTCACTAGGTATATGTGGTATAGGTATACGCCTGAGCAAATTTATATATAATCTCTATAAAGTTAAAAAGTAGAAATTAATTATAAAATTAAAAAGCACGCCTGCCATTTGTGATTTATATTTTTTATTTCACACCTTTTTGTTTAGCATAGCCAGTTTTTTTTTTTTATCTTAGTAGTTTATACCTATGTTACCCGGGACAATGTAAAGATTGGTTGAATAAAGAAACTCACAAACAATACATTCACACATGAACCCTAAAACATAACACTCCTTTTTTAGGCAGTCCTGTAAAAATGAAAATCAATTACCGCATGAATGAAAGATCATCACTTGAGAACAGCTTGACCGACTTGGGTGAT
Organism: Xylocampa areola; assembly: GCA_935421205.1. Classification (NCBI taxonomy): domain Eukaryota; kingdom Metazoa; phylum Arthropoda; class Insecta; order Lepidoptera; family Noctuidae; genus Xylocampa; species Xylocampa areola. The sequence continues at coordinate 16,311,684 of OW285201.1, forward strand.
TTTTTGTTTTGTTGTGTCCGCAATTGCCAGGACAAGCTTTGTATGAAAAAATATATACATATTTAAAACCCCTAAGAAATTATGATGATATTGTTTATACAAATTGCACCTATGCGAAGCCGGAGCGGGTCACTAGTGTTCTTTCTAATAGTTTTAATTAAATTCTTTAAGCTGTTGCGTCAGTCATTAGCAGACACAATAGATTTTTATTGTTACAACGTACAGATCTGTACGTTACTGAGCCGAAAGGTTAATAAAAAAACTTATTTTGACAGACTTTAATCATGCTACTTTTAAAGTTGTTTCTGATATTATTTTGTCCAATGTCTACGTGACATCATCTATGTAACATCTAGTACATAAGGTAGTACATACCAGACATACAACCCAAAATAAAAATAAAATTATATGGGTCATTACCAAACTACATAATATGGAATATCAAATTAGTGTTATAATAATGAAGACTACTTAATTAAGATGAGTACACACGCACTCAGTACCTAGACAAGTACAAGTTAGAAATCTTCTACCCATATATGCAGTGGAGGAAATACCAATACAACTGCCAGATACTTTTTATGCAGAAGTAGTAGACGAACAACAATAACAACAAATTGTCAAAGTGCAAAACGCACAGATAAGTAATGAATGAAATTCTTTAGTAAATGGGCACAAAACCCTATATTTACATTAGCTGTAAACTGATAATGGAGTATCATACTCCACTATCAATTAACTGGGCATTGCCTTATCTATAAAGTACATGATTAACATTGACTCATTATTTATTACTGGGAAACATCTCCGTCATAGGTATATCTGGCTCAAAATATTTTAAACATTGAATTCCCCGTGTTTAAAAATACCTATGTATAAATCCAACAACATATCTGCTTTGGAGGTAGTATTAGATTTACGAAAGTAGATCTCCATAACGTCACGGAATCAATTAAGAAAAACATTATTTTATTAATTGAGATATAATTTCTCTGACAAAGGTGAACCAAGCGTGGCCTTGCATCGCTATTGATCTGAAAAGTTTATTGCTCCTATGGCCATAGTTGTAGATAAATAATTTATAGGTATTTTGACGATAAACATACTGCAAGTTTAAACAGAACAAAACAGTAAAATATTAATGTCGTTATTGTTAGACGACATGATAACGAGGGCGACACATTCGTCGGCCAGTGACTTATTTCGTAAAATTGACAATCTATAACGTTACGCATGCGTATGAAGATGCTTCCGGTTCCGTCCTTACTTAACGCCTCTTTTTTTACTATAATATACAATATAAAACAAATTTTTGTTAACATAGTCGTTCATGACTCTTAAGGGTTGTAATTAAAAAAATATTACTAAAACTTAGTGCGTAACGCTTACAATCAAACGAGATAATAATTGTATTCAATACATGCAATTACGCGAGTTATATCCACCCCTTTTACGAGGACATATATCAACTTTTCAAGTAAAACCTTACCATTTGGCGAATATACACGTAGATTGATCGGCACTGGTGAAATGCCCTTGTTGGAACCGGTGATACGATCTGTTTCAGATTCGATCTCGGACCGCACTTCATTGAAATCGACGAACTTCTTGCCTTTGCAATGCAGAAACTCCGCGTATTCTAGGGAAAATACGTTCATGTATTATTATAATTATAATTGCACCTATGACTACACTTAAAAATCTACAAAATTTTAGGTGGAGTAGTAGTGGTTTATATGTATTATTATTTATTTAATTAAATAGATAGCAAATAATACACTCTAAGCTGTTTTTATTTTTTGGTATATTCAGAAACTGTTTTATTTCGTTACATATTTCCAACCAATAGTCTGTGTACCGGGTTAAATAGTTATTAATTGTCCTTCAGTCAACTAGAACCCCTCGTCAATTAACTTATACAAATGCATTATGCATTTAATACGTAGTATGTGCAGTTAATAGGTAGTAGTAATAACTTGCTGTTATAATTTCGAGAAGCTTAGAAGTTGTAAAAAGTAATGTAAAATCATTTTAATTTAATACTTTTTACTTAATAAATGTAGGTACCTATATCATTAAAATGTTATCACAAACTCTAAGACAACATCTGTCATAAAAATATGTCACCGAAACTAAGGCTTCCCCGATCATGCAGAACGGAAGGTTGGTGACCTGTACGTGACCGGAAAAAAATATCTCCATAAAATATACCTACCAAACGAACAAAGTATTATTATAGAGTAATAGGTAATGATCTTCTTAAAACACTGCTGTTATGCTTTGCAAATTTTGACTAAATACATACATACCGTAATAGCACGTATTAGTAAGCCAATTAGTTGTTTTAACATTCAGAGCACCACTGAAGGTTAATGATCACATTTTACACAATTATGAACCACATCACGTAGAGTTTATAAAAATACACTGTTAATTTACCCTAAGATGTTATTTTGAGAGATATGTTAACATTTCACGGTTCGATATGGCAGAAAAAAATCTAGTTACTCATATGCAATACCTGCGTTTCCATGTATGAGCTGCAGAATCAGTGGACGTCGAGTAACTATTCCGGAACCTCGTGGAAGGAAGTCCCTAAAACAAAATGGTGAGTCGTTAGGTAGATGTAAGTATGATGACAACCCACAAAACTAGGTAGTGTTTTCCAAACGAAATTATTTGTAATCTTTACCAGAAAATTAAATCTTAAGTAAAGATTGTTGATGTCACGCAATTTACCTCGATGTAATCACTACATTCGTCATAAATGACTCATAGGCAACATCATCAGTGTAATTATTTCAGAAAATAGTGTAATCTAGCGCACCTTTGACATCAAATAGCATAGTAATATCTTAGGTTTTCGCCATCACTACACATTATAATAAAACAACGTTTAACAGGATTAATCTCGTGTATTATTGGAATATAAGGATGTAAGCGATAGAAGGATGATGAAGTACAAGTAGGCACATCCTTGGTTACACTTTGACCTTGAGTTAGGCCTGTCGTAGTACCCCCCCAGGGGTTCCACCTTGTCGTGGTGGGGGGGCTCTAGTAGCCGTGGCTTGGTCACCCACGGTGAAGCTAACGGAACCCGAGGAGGGCCGCTCCTCAGGGCTTTGCCTTCAAGCTCATGTTGGAGCGGCGCCGGCGTAGGTTGCGGGCCTTATGGGGGGTGCCGCAACTGAGGTGGGCTGCGGCGTCGTATGGGCGGCACCGCAGCTGAGGGATGGGGGCCGCGGTGGGAGAGGAGTGCCGGTATGTCGATGCGCCGCTCTCCCTACCTGCCGCGGCCTTGACGGGGCCGCCACCGTTGGATGGCGGACGCGGTGGGGCCGCAGGGGAAGAGGAGTGCCGGTATTGCGAGGCGCCGCTCTCCCTATCCTCTGCGGCCGTAGTGGCAGGCGGCGGGGCCACAGACCTGACTCGTCGCAGGGGACCTTGGGCGTCCAGACACGGGGTCGTCTGGCGCCATTGCACATGGTCTCCGAGGTGGTTGCGGCACGCCATTAGTCTGGTGTGCCGTAGCGGGGGGGTGCAATACCCAACCCCGTGAAGGAGTCCGGCAACGGACGGCTGCGGGCGGGTTCGCGGTTGTGTGCGAGAGCGTTCCCGCGTCCCGCCCTCAAGCAGCTGAGGAGGTATACTGTGGAGTTTTAGTGGGTTCGAGTCCCACATAACCGCTCTGTCTCCCCGTGTCAGAGCGGTATGCGAGGGCATTTCTCCACATAAAAAAAAAAAAAAAAAAAAGGCCTGTCGTAGTAGGGAATTTTAATAGTATGTGAAGCTAGCTTATACTGGTTTTGTTACCACCTACCTACCGTGCTACGTAGGATTAGCCTAGACAAGAATGTATAGTTTCCAAAGTTATTAGCGAGCCGGTATAAAGGCTCTTTTATTAGTGGTTATACTGAAAATGTCATACCAAGTGTTCGATATGATAGTACAGAGGGGGTCCTTAATTCAACTCGTTTTCTATGTATGAACACCATGACTTTTTACAAAGTAGTCCAATTTTAATGATTCTTTTCTTATTGGATAGAGGATACTTCCAAGTTGGTCCCATATAAATTTCACCTTTAAAGTCCACCCCTAAGGATAGGTAATAGGCAAAAAAGGGGAATTATTGATTGGTCACATGTCAACCGATTCTGTTTAAACTTTGCATACATTTTTGATAACACTACAACATATTGGAAATCTGGAGTTAATCTGATGGAGACGAAAGATAGTCGAGGGAACTCCTCAACGGTTTATAGCAACTACAAGTTGGTGTTTGGGCTTACTTCATTTATCTTGATGGGAACTTTAGACCTAGCTATGTTATGTAGATTATAGCCACACAAAAAAATAACACAAACTTTTTCGAGTCGGAGCGAATTTCATATTGCTTTTCATTATAAATTTAATTTCATGAAATAGAACCGGAGCGTTAAGCACAGAATTAACACAGGGTGGATGAAATGGCGGCAGATCATGGGAACTATTTGTGACCCCAGGATTCCCCGTAAACTTAGGGGAAAAATCTATAAAACAATGATTAGAGACAAGACAGCAGGTCTTGTATGGTTCAGAATGTTGGCCCACGAAGAGAATGAATGAAAGAAAACTATATGCAGCTGAGATGAGAATGTAAAGAGGGATGTGTGGTGTGACGGGATGGATAGAATTAGAAATGAATATATAAGAGAAAGTCTGAAAGTGGCACCGGTGACTGAGAAGTCTAGTTTAGCATGGTATAGGCATGTGATAAGGAGGGATGACGGTCATGTGACGAGGAAAGTTTGAGTATGAATGCAGATGTCTACAAGAGTAGAGCAAGACCGAGGAAGCGATGGATAGATTGTGTTTAAGATTATATGGCCAGAAAAGGAGTGACTGACGATATGACAGGTGATAGAGATGTATGGAAGAAGAACATCTACATGCTGCGCCAACCCCAAATAAATTGGGATAAGGGCAGGGGGATGATAATGATAATCTTCATTGATTGTTTTGTTTGGCGCCGACTCGAAATAAGTTACATTAATTTTCGGCGCATTTAATTTTTTTTTTTTTTTATTAGTGTCGAATCCATCAACTCTAATATCCATGTAACTTCCCGGAAACCCGAAAATATTAGTTTCCAAAATCGTCTTCCACCAGAAATCTCATCTACAAGGTCGGTTTAGGTAGAAATAAGAAGTGAATGTCGGTGTGGATTGTAGAATCCTATATCCTCTATTTTACAAAACTGCTAGCTGATTTACAAAACAGTACTGTTATGAAAAACAGCTGAACGACGTTTAGCGGTTTTACATAATTACTGAACTATAACACGCAGAATTGTATGAACGTTTTGCGTTTATCAATGCAGCGGGTCAACGATCAGAGATTATGAAATGAACTGTCAGATTGTTGATTTTAGTTCTAAATTTTGTCGCATATGGCTCTGTGTGTCTTATAACAACAATAACCTAACTTTATTTTATTTTTGAGTCAGTAGCAAAAAAGATGAAAATTTAGAATGACGTAATTACTAAACCACTAAAATAGTCACCAATATATCGGGATTATGAAAGAAAATAAATTAAATTGATCTGGAATTTCGTGTACCCCGACACGGAGAGGTGTTTAGGATTTTTCTGACCTTACAGACACAAAAATTGGAGCCCCGCCGAGCTGGGCTCCGTCGTCCCAGCCACGGAAAGACAAATCAGAATACCGTTTTTTTTTTTTCTTGAGTGGTGACTATCCATTTAATATACCTATGCAATAAACAAATCTGTCCCACTGTAGATGTCGCAGATGGATTGTAGAATCGCCCCCAGGGACTCCGCCTTGTCGTGGCCGCCACCGTCAGATGGCGGACGCGGTGGGGCCGCAGGGGAAGAGGAGTGCCGGTATTGCTCTCCCTATCCTCTGCGGCCGTAGTGGTAGGCGGTGGGGCCACAGACCTGACCCGTCGCAGGGGACCTTGGGCGTCCGGACACGGGGTAGTCTGGCGCCCATTGCACATGGTCTCCACGCCATCCGTTTGGTGTGTCGTAAGAGAGAGTCCGGCAACGGACGGCTGCGGGCGGGTTCGCGGTTGTGTGCGAGAGCGTTCCCGCGTCCCGCCCTCAAGAAGCTGAGGAGGTATACTGTGGAGTTTTAGTGGGTTCGAGTACCACATAACCGCTCTGTCTCCCCGTGTCAGAACGGTATGCGAGGACTTTTCTCCACAAAAAAAAAAAGATGGATTGTAGAATCCGCTGTTTAACAAAACTGCTAGATGATTTACAAAACAGTACTGTTTTATAAAACAGCTGAACGACGTTCAGCTGGATTGCCATTGCGATACGTTTAACAAAACTGCTACCCACCTGTAGACGTAATGCAGAATGACATATCAACTGTGGGACAAGTTTGTTTATTGTATAGATATATTAAATGGACAGTCACCACTCAAGTAAAAAAAAGATACTTTATTCTGATTTGACCTTCCGTGGCTGGGTCGACGGAACCCCGCTTGGCGGGGCTCCTATTTTTGTGTCTGTAAGGTTAGAAAAAAGCTAAACACGAAGAGGATGACGGGGGTAGTTCGCTCGCTACGCTTGCTCACTGGCCCCATCATCTTCTTCGAACATAACCTGTCCGTGTCAGGATACACGAAACTGACGAGCTCGATTCGCTCGCTCATGGATCAATTTCGTTTATTTTCTTTCATAATCCCGATATATTGTCGACTATTATAGTGGTTTAGTATTTACGTCATTCAAAATATTCATTTTTTTTTTCCATTGACAGGTAAAATAAAGTTAGGTTATTATTGTTAAGACATACAGAGCCATATGCGACAAAATTTCGAACTAAAATCAACAATCTGACAGTTAATTTCACACTGATTTACATAATCTCTGAACGTTGACCCACTGCATTGATAAACGCAAGACGTTCATTCAATTCTGCGTGTTATAGTTCAGTAATTATGTAAAACTGCTAAACGTCGTTCAGCTGTTTTTCATAACAGTACTGTTTTGTAAATCAGCTAGCAGTTTTGTAAAACAGCTGATTCTACAATCCATCTGCAACATGTCATTCTGCATTACGTCTAAACGTGGGTAGCAGTTTTGTTAAACGTATCGCAATGGCAATCCAGTGTAACGTTGTTTAGCTGTTTTATAAAACAGTACTATTTTGTAAATCAGCTAGCAATTTTGTAAAACAGCGGATTCTACTATCCATCTGCGACATAAATTACAGGAAACCAGTTATCTGTCCAACTATACTAAATTGGCAAGTGTTTGGAAACCAGCAGTGTTACCTACTAATATCATAAATGTGAAAGTTTGTGAGGATGGATGGATGTTTGTTAGTCTTACACGCAATAACTACTGAACGTATTTGGATGAAATTTGGCACACCTATCGTTTATAACCTGGATGGATGAAACAGCGGCTCACGTGGTGCTTCACTGCCCTGGGGTCGCCACTTACAGGGCAAAGTACTTCGGAAACCGAATCGAATCCGAGAGGACGCCGGCAAGATCAAGTTCCTGCTGGCCTTTCTCGAGGAGTTGGGGTGGATCGAATAATCCATTCCCACCCCGGACTCATAATAGTCGCCAAGAGCTGGGAGTTGCGGAAACCAGCTCGCTTTACCAATACCAATACCAAAAAAATATATAACCTGGATATAACACATAGGATACTTTTTATCCCGGCTGGATCCAATTCTGAAGTCAATGCAGACGACTGTACACAGTTGTACACCACATTTCAATAATGCTGTTAGTAAGTCCCACGTAAAAGATGGCGACCCTATTGCTATCAACTGAGCACAGTTCCAAACTCCAGGTTGCTAAAAAAAATCTAACAGTAAAAGTCAATAATACTGCCCAACCAGAAAATCGAACACAAGACCTCATGCTTGGCAGTTGCCCTTGCGACCACTACACCAACGAGGCAGTTTAAATCTTGCTTAAATTAATTTATTTTATTATTATTTCCATAATTACAACTTTTAACCTGAATTCACAATTATAATAAAACAAATTTTAACCGGATTAATCGCGTGTATTATTGGTTTTTGTTTTAAAACCAATAATACACGCGATTAATCCGGTTAAAATTTGTTTTATTATAATGTGTAGTGATCGCGAAAACCATAGATATTACTATCTGAATTTACAATATTTATGTTATTGCCATATACCATAAAAACCACTAATGGTTTATCTTTAAACTTTCTTGTAATGAACTGATGAATATTTATTTGTTTATACATCAGGTACATGTTTTAACAATTATTTATATTTATTTTGGATATTCTGATATAAATACAGATAAATGTTTCAAAAACATTAAGGCATGCATAGCAAACTCTAAATTTTTGTGGGATGTGAAATATGGTTGTGAGCAGGATTCGAACCTGCGCCTCCCGGATAAATATTCCGATATAATTAATTTTCATATTAACTTATATCAACATGCAATCATTTTTACAGATATATCTGTTTCAGGTATCTTGTGGATTTTTTTGCTGATTGAAGTATTACTAGAGCAATACTTCATAAATCATACTAAACAGACAAGACTGAAGGTACTTGCAATGGCATTCACTTTCTCTTTTTCTCTCTCAAATCATCAAGACTGGGCAATTAAAAAAATATATCTTTGTGATGATAATATATAATAACATAACAACATCCCATTTTGTACCCATTTTAAATAAATGGCACAGGTAATTTGCACCAGCCATATTTAACAGAAGAATAATTTTAGCACATTAACTGTAAAAACATTCCATGCCTCGGAGAGCATGATAAACTGTCCGCCATCTATGGCAGCCGTTACGGGTAGTCAGAGGCCTGAAAGTCTGACAACCAGTCATACCACCAGATATAGTGTTACCTGGTAACTGGATTATGGAGGTCAGATAGACAGTCGTTCCATGCAAAATACTGGTATTAAGCTGAATCCGGTTTGACTGGAAGCCGACCCCAATGTAATTGGGAAAAGGCTAGGCAGATATATTCAATGTGAAAATACTTAGTAATATCTTAGGTTCTCGCGATCACTTCACATTATAATAAAACAACTTTTAACTGAATTAATAATAATACAGGCGATTAATCTGGTTAAAAGTTGTTTTATTATAACATGAAAACACAATTATTATTATTTTATAATTAGATCCTGTTATGGTGACGCTACTCAACACCTTTCTGTTTAACTTGGGCATAATTCCTATTTGTTAACAGCCACTATAAACTCTCGACTGATAAGCCTATAAGTATTATAAATAATTCACACTCTGATAATGAATACAATAATCAAATAGTTATTTACAAAACATACCTGATGAATTTGCACATGTAAATATTCCTTCACTGTTAAATATTATTGACAGAAATATTTTTTCTGCTTCTTACTCAAATGCCTCCCAACTAAAACTGAACATTTTATATTCTAAATATAAAATACTGTGATGTACATATGTAGGTATATTGAACATTTTTTGCATTTGTTTTGTATAGCTTCTTTAACTTCAATATTTTGTAAATGTGAGAACTCAGTAAACTTGCCAAATTTGTTGTGTTTATTACAATATAGCTAAATATTTTTAATATTAATTACTTTGTTTCGTAGATTACACTGTTCTCGCATTCCTCTTTCTAAATTGTATATACTGTAAAAAATATGATGTTTAAAAGAGTAACCATGGAGTTTCTTGCCGATTCTTCTCCATAGTAATCAACTATTTTCGAACCGTGCAACTAAATTCTGACGTTTCATAAGTGCTTTTTAAAGTGGTTTATGTGAAATAAAAATTTGACTTTTGACTTTTTGACTTTTGACATATAATTTAAAAGCATAAGATTTATTTTTGCTACAATCAAATACTAGTAAACATTGAATAAGCTATAAATTTGTGTGGAAAGAAAAATATGGTTATGAACAGGATTTCAACTTGTGCCTCTCAGATCAATACTCCATACATTATTCGAGAGGTGCAGGTTCGAATCCTGCTCACAACCAAATTTTTCTTTAAACAAAATGTATAGTGTTAAGAGTTTACCACACATGTGTAAATGCATTTGAAATTTTTTTCTGTATTTGTTAATATCATATCGAAGTCCTAAACTGTGCACTTTTACTTTGACAAAATATATTTTGTGTTATGTTTAATCATAATAATAATGTTACACTATTGATACAGCCTCCCATCTATTGATCAGAAAACTGATATCAAAGCTATCTCTATCACAATGACTTGGTTATGTGCAGGATTCAGTTGATTACTAGATCAACCAACATAATGTGTTCATATTATTCATAATATTATATAACTCTTATATTTCTTTTAATCTTTATTCATTAGGAGATTTTGAAAACAGTTCATGTCATTTCCATCCTAACTTAAATGTAATCCGCAAATTCTTATTAGCTAGCATATCTATGACTTTAGCCACACTTGACATAAGCTTTGCCAAAATGCTAATAAACATTCCAAGTCTAACTTGTTTATATTTAGCTGGCGAATTATTTTGTTGATTTCAGTTTCATTCCTAAACTCTTATTTAGTATTATAGAAAATTGCTCTTTTCTATATCAAAGAGAAAGAATACTTCAGTAGAATTCTAATACTGATAAAAAATATATTATTGTTTAGAAAGGTTACATATGACTCATCACAAACAACGTAAATTATTCTGTGGAATCTAAGATTACTGCACAGTTCCTTTGATCAGAATGGACCAAGGTAGTCCTTTATGTCTGCATTCACATTATCGCTAACATTCACATTAGAACATACAGTGAACCAATGAATAAATTGTCATTACAATAAACAAAGACAGTTTAAGTACTTCCAACATCTTCTACACGTTAGAACGATTTATAAATAATAGCACAACTTCCTACTGGATACTAATTCTTACCTGCCTACAAAGTTTTCTAACACCGAACTCTTCCCTGCAGACTGACCACCCACAACTGCAATTTGCGGAAGATCTAAAGACATGTGCACGCCCATTTGCACAAATGCATCTTGCAATTTGTTTACAATAGGGATTAGCTGCTGCATTCCGAAATTCCCAGCCATTTTTTCTAAGATACATTAAACTTTTATCACTCTAAAACACTAATAACACTTGCTCATCATCAATTCATCATCGATAAACTAATTTAATTTTCAATATGGTGGTGGGTGGTTACGTTACGTTTCGATACTGCTTTATTCAACTACTGTCAAAAAGAAACAATTTGTAGCGCAGATTATTTCAAACAATTTCAAAACATTCTCTCTCTCTGTCTATACAACGCGCATCAGTATCTAAACTTGAGAGACAGAATAAATAGTATTAAAATACAGCTATTGTACCATATCTCGATATGATTTCATAATAAGAATAACCTATTTAAGAAATAGACCGTGATAATATTATATTTAAATTATTCATTATTATTTTAAGTTCATTAAAAAACTTATAAATTTGGCCTTTCACAGCCATTGACATTTAGAGCATTACTAAATCAATACAACTCGACATGCGCACTAAATCTAGGCCAGAACACGAAAATGTCTATTTTCGTATAAAAAATAATTCAATACATAATGATCAATTGAATTTGTTTTTTTTTTATGGTATTTGAATGAATTAAACGCAAGAGACATCGTAAGGTTGGCACCAAATAAACAAAACTATGATTAGTCCACCAATAAAAAAGTATGGGTACAGTGTTAAATAATTTTCTATTTTAACATGGGAATACAAATGTTTCGTTATATAAAAAGAATAAACCGGAATTCAAACTATTTCACTTTTCAAATAATTTACTAATAACTTCTATAGTATATCTGTTACTTACGAATTCTAATTAATTAACTCAAGTTTGCAGAGTAGAATGAAAATGATAATTACTTTTATTCATATCTTCACAAAAGTAAGTAATAATATTTTCAGAATCTTCAGAATGTTGCTTTATGAAATTAAACTGATGATCAGAAAAAGTGCGTAAAATCATATATTTTGAGGAAATACATTTCTGTGTTATTTCCCGTTACCTTGCTATTCTGCTTACCCCATACATATAATATCATGATAGAATCATGACATCACACGCTACAGTTTAAAGTTAACATATAGATACATACATAATCACTTACCTGCCCACAAAATTTTCTAATACAGAGCTTTTTCCTGCAGACTGGCCACCTACAACAGCTATTTGTGGCAAATCCAGTTGCATATGAACACCCAACTGTGTAAATGCATCTTGTAGCTTGTTAACAATTGGAATCAATTGTTCCATTCCCATATTCCCGGCCATGGCTGCCGGTTTTCTCAAACACTCCTCGTATTATGAGCTTCTCCGCAGATCTTCGCCTACTGATTTTTCTTTCATCAATATGGTGCAGACTTCGTGCGCAGGCGTAAATGAAAAGAATAGCAAAGTATATATTGCTGTCTCTGTATAAAATATTTGTGTCGTGTATGTAGGTACCTACTGTACCTAGGTACAGTTCTTCAAATTTATTATATTCAAACTCTACTAATATTCTAATACATAGTTTATTAAATATAATATAATAAATTAAATTTAAAAATGACTGGCAGTAGGTCTATATAAATACGTAGGTACATCAGTGAACTCCGGACTCCCTGATGAAACGTAGTTTGCAAATTCGTTGTCGTTTAGGATTTCCACGAGTTTATTTTATCTCTCTAGCACACTACATACAAGATATATAGACAAGGTATAGTCTTCAGGTGATATATATGTCACAGGTGGGTTGTATAATTCGCTGTTTTACAAAACTGCTAGCTGTTTTATGAAACGGATCTGTTTTATAAAACAGCTGAACAACGTTTAGCTGGATTGCCATTGCGTTACTTTTACAAAATAAAATTCAGAAAGATTTATTTAATGTATAGGGATATTGAATAGACAGTCAATATTCATTTTGTTTGTATCATTCCATGGCTGGGTTGAGAGAGCCCTACTTTTGTGTCTGTAAGGTCAGACGAAGAGAATGACAGGGGTAGTTCGCTCGCGACGCTCGCTCACTGGCTCCTAAGCAAAACCGCAACGTCACGGTTTTGCTTAATTACTACGTTTAAAACGTCGTTCAGCTGTTTGAGCTGTGTCACATAACAGCACTGTTTTGTAAATCAGCTAGCAATTTTGTAAAACAGCTGATTCCACAATCCATCTGCGACACATTCATACGACTGTAGTAGGTGTGGGTAGTTATAATGTTTTGGTGTTCAAATTATAATGGTTTTGCGTAAAAGTTATTGTATTTATTTAATTAATTAATTCAAAATGTTAACACTTAGTCTGCGGAATCCTTATTCGTTCGCTATCTAATATAAAATTAACTTATGTTATGAAGGCATCAGCTATCTGCCAGAGAAAGTCCCGTTAAAATCGGTCTAACGGTTTCGGAGATTAGCTGGAACAAAGAGACAGACATACTTTGATTTTAAATTGTTTATTTGTTACGAGTACAGTTTATACTTTCAACATTTAGTAAAAAGCTGTTTAATTTAACATTAAAAACAGACACTTCAACTTTAGAACAGACCCCGTACCTTGGCCCAGTACAAAGCGCAGCAATTACACCAACTTTAAAAAAATATTCTTTTATTAGTCTAGCAAGCTATGCGTTTTACTTTACTATTTTATCCACCAGAGAGCGCTATGTCGCGTCTTTGTGACGTCACGCTATTGATTGTAAAAAGGAAGGAGATCGTCTTTTGGAGACGCCATCTTAAAATAAAGTGATATAAGTTTTTGGTAGCGTAGATTATAGTTAAAATCTAAAGTAATCTTCTTTAAGAAATTAGAATTCGAGCTTAGATAGTTTTTATTCCGTGATACCAAGTGTGACGGACCAAGGTACTATTGTATTTTGCTTTTATTGTTTTATGGAAAGATAAAAATTAGTTTATTTACCGTTCTTTCACTTCAATCTTGTTAGTACCGTTATTTTGGGCTAGGTACTAGAAAGTCATAATTTAGATACGGTTAAAAGAATGTATTAAAAAACGTAGTGAAATTATAGAAGTCATCGATCCAGTGTTCATCAGACGGATGTAACACGTCAATAAACCTTTGAGGGCAGGGCTCCAATATATTATTCTATCAGTGCTGTGAAAGTGTTTTGTGATTTAGTGAGTCTATTTTAAGTGTAATATTTAATACTTTGTGATCGGAATTAGTATTTAATATTTCTCGTTATTAGCATTGGATTGGAACGGATTACATTGAAGGACGATTGTCTTTGGTCGTAGTTAGTTGCTTGTGATCACAGTGATTTGCGTTTGCAGTGTGACCGCTATAGTGTCGGTTGCGCTGATTGCAGTTGGTGGTCGATGCGAGGGTGACCTCCTGATGGTGTGTACATCGCAGCATGTCTGCACTCTCGACGCCGGGCGGCGGAGGCACTACGGCGCAGAGCAAGCCGACGTCCGGCAAGCAAAGATATCAGAAGTTGGACATCAATAGCTTGTATTGCGCTAACAGGGTAAGTACTCTAATCCACATTTATTTGGACTTAAAGGAGGTACACGCCCACCAAGTATATTCTTAATAAGGCCTGAATAAAATGTAGAAATCAATTACAGTTCCACCATATTGTCGAAAATGGCAGGAACTAGGTAACGTTTTTTATTAATACTTTTCTGTTAAAAACTCCTAGAACTGAGTTTCTTTAATCAATAGACCTGATGACAAACTTCAAGTCAGCTGGTGCAATAATAGTCACAGTTGAATAAATTGACCTTCAATTGCCTTGTGCATATTTAGTTGCCACAGTGAAATGGACAATGACCTTGTTATAAAAATCTACAATATTTGAGAATAGTTAAAAATGTATTTGATAGTTAATATTGTATTTTATATTTACTTTAATCCTTCGACATACTAATAATATTGTGGTATTATAACATTTTTAACTTCAACTTGACAATAACTATATATTGTAGAATGAGAACTCGGAGCCATCCTCAGTGAAATCTCAACTAAGCCGCAAACATGGAATGCAAAGTCTTGGAAAGGTACCCTCAGCTAGGCGTCCACCAGCCAACTTGCCTTCTTTGAAAACTGAAACTGGTCAAGATCCAAACGCAAAGTAAGTAATATTTGTAGTGGTCACTAGTTTTCTTATTTTTTACAAGCAGTAGAGACTCATAAGAGGTGAAAATAATATGCTTTTTGCTGCTCAATAAAAATAATGTTGTTTTTAGAGTTCAATCCATCTCAACCTCTCAGATCTTGAGGCTAGTGGTCAGAGTGCCTGGAGTATTTATCCGGCTCAGGTTCGAATCCTGCTCACAACCTTTTTTTTTTTTTTTTTTTTCATTTAATATTTTTACTATTTAACAGGAGCAGAGCAATAATGAAAAATGTTGATAAACGGGAAAAAAACCTTTTGAGAGCTTCTGTTGCGTACACTGCTTGAACGGTTAAAGTTACGCAAAAATCATGTATGTCTGTCATACATGATTTTGCGTAACTTTAACCGTTAACTGTTCCTCGCGCATTTATGACATAACATAGCATCACGCCTGTATTCCCCGAAGGGGTAGGCAGACGTGTACACAGTTGTACACCCACATTTCACCAATACTGTTATTAAGTCCCATGAAATAGTTGGTGACCCTATGGCCATCTACCAGGCATAATTCAAAACTCTGGGCTGCTACTGAGAATTTTCTAACAGACTCACAGAAAAACTCAATAACACTTTGCCCGACCCGGGAATCGAACCTGAGACCTCATTGACAGCAGTTGTGCTTGGAACCACTAGACCAACGAGGAAATCGCATTTATGATGTGCAGTTATGTATATAGGCACGGTCATGAGGGCGCTTGGTGGAAAATATTTTAGTAGGTTTTTTCCTCAAATTAACGCAGGTGAAACCATGCAACACAGCTATATATTATATAATCAGTTAAATACTTATTAATTATTAAAAAATGATTGTTTACATAAAAACTACATAGCTTGGTCCTCAGTAGCTGCTTGCATTGGCCTGAGTATAAGTAACATTTTTAATTATTATGAATTTGTGTTCATACATGACATAGTGTTAATTTAGTTTTAGCTAATATGTAATATAGGGTGTCTATGGTTCACAAAAAGGCATGGAATATAGAAATTGAATCACACATGGCTGACATGCTTTTTAATTTTTTGAATTAATTTAGTCTTGTATATGTATGATATTGGAATGTTTAGTTTTTTATAAGTCATAATAGTAGACCCTTACTGAATTTTCAATTTAAATAATATTTATGTAGAGGTGAATGATTGGTGATGAGTTTTTTTACCGATTGACAATGATAAGTACATGTCTAAAGTAATAAATTTATTTTCAGCTCTATATCTGCTGTTGCTACAACTGTGTCTACACCCTCAACATGCCCCTCTCAAACTATAGTGAGTAATTTTATTGTTTCACATTTTGCTTCGAGTTTATTAAACAAAGGAATGTTACTTCAGGTGGTACAAGTCTTTTATTTTTTCTATTACCTTACATTGTTGTTGAATAAATTGTTATCATAAGAGTTCATTGGCTTTGTTTTATATACATATAATATTTGTTTAGTTCTATAACTGATATAAGTTGATATTTTTAACTATGGATTACTATCATTTTTAGACCTACACTTTTTTTTTCTCAGTCTACAACGTCGAACAGCACTGTGGTTGCTGGTACTGGACCCGGCGGATGGGTGGCACTTCCTCCACCATCGTCCCCACACTTCCGCACAGAGTTCCCCTCGCTGGAGGCAGCTGCCCAACCTTCACATCGCTCATCAGAACATGCAGCACCACAACTACAACTGAGACCACAAAGTTAGTTTATAATTAATATAATGACGAATCTAATGTAGTCCTATATTTCCTATAATGATTATTATTACAGTTAGCATAAAAATATATATTTTGAAATCTAGGATTTTCTAATTCAATGAAAAGCTACTTTATACATATAATAGTTACTGCATGAGCCATTATAAAGAAATTTGTCAAGATCAAGGCCTATGCAGGAAATAAAATATAAATTAAATTTAATTGAGCAACATTTGAAATAAGATTGAATCATTATTACTTGTACTGTTTGCCTTACCTTCGCAATTGACCTTGTTGCAGCGGAAGGCAGCTGGACGTCCGGTGGCACGGCGGGCGTCCGCCAGGAAGCCAGCACGTCCGCCGCCGCAGCGCCCGCCTCCGCGCCTGCCTCACAACAGAGTCCCGCCTGCCTCCCGAGATCGATACTGCCATCCTTCGTATGTATTGTTCAGCTTTAAATTATTAAATACGACGCCCTATGTAAGATTTTTTTGTCAAAAGGCAGCCAAAAGTATATAAAATCCAAAAATTATGTACATATTTATGTTTTTTAACATGACATGACAGTTTCGTAAAATTATATTAATATTAAATAGTCATAGCAATTAGTCTGTATAAATATTTCCTATAATTATCCCTAAAAGCCCAAATATTATATAATTTTTTGTATTATATGTATGTCTTGGAAAACTATTTAGTAAGAAGTTAGGAACAAAATAAAAATCAGCAATTTGTCAGCAGTTATATACACAATCTGCACTGACACAACAGGGACTTTTTTGATACCATGCAGACATTGTATATAATAAATATTTTTTATTTCGCGTAAAGATGAAAGGTAGCAGTGGTGGCGGGCTCGGGCTTGGCACGCTGGGCGCCCTGCGTGATAGCAGGGGCGGCGGCGGCGGCGGCGGCCCCGGCCCGCGCCAGCAGCAGCGCGCGCCCGCCACGCCGCGCGCCGTCGAGGTGCTCACGGCGCGCCCGATCCTGCGCGACGATCAGATCTCTTCACTCGATGATATCTCCCGAGACGCCGGCTGGGCGCAACAGGACGACATCGACTATGAGTGAGTCGCTACGCCGACCCGCCTGACGGGCTGTTCTGTCTTGAATTTTGGATGCCGACTGAAACTCTTTTCTCGTTACAGTCAGAAACTGGACTTCTCCGATGGGGAGTCTTCGGCTCCCAACAAAGGCAGCTCCAGGGGCGGTGGTAACCGCGGGAGCGTAGACAGCGAGCGTGCGGATGTAAAGCTTCATGAGCCCGGAGACGAGGACCAGATTTGGGCGGAGCGTCGTCAGAAACAGAGTAATGAGGTGGCTCAGGCCGTCGCGCGCGCTCGACAGCGCAAGGAGGAGGAGCAGCGGCGTCGCGACGCCTCCGCGCCCCTGCAGGCCAAGGACGGCCGGGACCGCATGGACAGGGCGCCCGACCGAGACCGCAACGACAATAGGGATAGGGAACAGGACGGCCGAGAAAAGGACAGGGGCGATAATAGAGACAGGGATCGTGTCGACAATAGGGACCGCATGGACATTAGAGACAAGGAACGGAACGATGTACGTGATAGAGATAAGGATCGAGTTGAAAGCAGGGACCGCGATCGCATCGATAACAGGGACCGATACGATAATAGGGATCGTGATCGGGACGTCCGAGACCGTGATCGGGACAGGGAGCGTGATCGCGAACGAGACCGAGAACGCGACCGTGAACGCGATCGTGAGCGTGATCGTGATCGCGACCGCGAACGGGATCGGGATCGTGATCGTGACAGGTTAGATAATAGAGGTCGTGTCGAAAATAGAGATCGTGCTGAAAGTGATAAAGAAAGAATGGAACCAAGAGAAAGAGATCGTAATGATAATAGAGAGCGCAATGATACCAGAGATCGGGATCGTGACAGGTTTGACAGAGAACGCGATCGCTCAGACCGTGACCGCGATCGTGATCGAGTCGACAGAGAGCGAAATGATCGCGAAAGGGATCGAGATCGTGACCGTGACTTTAGAGAAAGGGATCGCGATTATGGTCGCGACCGTGACCAAGCAAATCCAGCATTTTCTAAAACTTTCCAAGCGAATATACCACCGCGATTCTTAAAGCAACAACAAAATCGGCAACAAGATGATCACAAAGGTTGGGCATTTGCCGGTAAACCAGCGCCCAGACGTCAAGAACCACCGTCCTATAATGCACCAAGACATGCTCCGCACAATGGCCGTCGTTCTTATTCACGGTAAGGTGGTTATATCAATGCAAAATCATAATATAACGATAAAACTAAATTTATTAACGTAATGTTGTTTTGTGTTTATAGGGACTATTCAGACCGTGAAGATGACTTCAGAAGAGATAAAGATGGACCTGGGCCGCAATGGCGGTCTGAAATGCAAGATTACGAAAGATCTGGCCGCGAATTAGATAGATCAAATTCGAAAGATTCATATAGTGACTATAAAGATAGGAGAAATGAATCTGATAAAAAAACAATAGAAACATCTATTGAACCAAGCAGTCGTACTGCTGCTGATAAACTGACAGAGGTATTTGAAAGAAAGAGTATAGGTATCACTGAGCCTTTTGCGCCGTCAGAGTCGTCATCTCAGACGCTTGCTCCTGAACGACGCAATTCACCACCCTCAAGTTTATCTCAAAGGGAATCCTCTGAAAGAGATTTTGGTAAAACGTCCTGGGCTGAAGTCACTCAAGATGAACCAAGTAATACCAGTCAACAGAAGTTATCAACTGAAAAAGTAACTAAGGAAGAATCAATTTCAAAAGAAATGCTTGAACGCGATAATCTGAATGATGAAACTAAGCGTATTTCTCAACAATCTCATGTGACTCACTCAGTACAACAGTCTACAACTACATCAAACAGCACAACTAATCCGCCGATATCCCAAGCTCATATTCAAAAGAGCCAGAATAGCCACACAACTAATGTTCAAAGTTTTGGACAAAATCAACATGCACCTCAAATAAATTATGGAAATATTCAGTCACAACTTCCTGTAAGTCAATCTCAAACTTCATTCACAGATAACCAATGTAAATCTACACCTTTGCAGACTGTGCCTAAGCACCACAACCTAACTGAAACATTGCCAAACATTTCTCAAATTCAAAAACACGTCTCATCTGAACAAATTATTCAACAAAATATAGCTAAACCGATGTTTACATCTCAAAAGTCTGAAAAAGAACTTTCAGAGTCTGAATCAATAGCTTCTAAATCTAGTACGGACCCTTCAAGTCTAGTTGTAATGAAAGTTAATGAAACATTTTCTGCGGAATCTCTTCATGCTAATGCAGCCTCCCAAAAACGCTCACCTGTTGATGATAAGAAAAATGAAAAAAACAGCAATGAGCAATCTAATAAAATCCCTGCTAAAGAACCTGTCGAACGTAAATCTAGCGGGTCAGGATCTGAGAAAAAAAGCAGAGGATATGGTGGAGGCGGCTATGCTGTATATAATAGAGGTTGGGGACCGAGACGACGCTCGCATCGTAGCTCCCGTTCTAACAACCGGGCTAGTGAATCCGACGGGTCTACTGACGGCGCTCCTAATTCAGAACGCAAAGAACGAAGAAGGGCCCCGCGTAGTCCTCGTGGTCCTAAAAATTCACATGATAAATCTGACGATGCTAATCGACCTCAAACTGTAGATCAACCAACTCCTATAACTGATGGTATGGAAAACAGAGAACCATTTGCCCCACGTGGGCAACCCTCTCGACGGGGTCGCGGAGGATTCCAGGGTACCACTCGCCCACCTGCTCCTGCTAAAAGAGTGACTGGTTATGGACCTCCCAATACTAAAAGTCCATTTAGCCAAGCTAATAGAGCAGTAAAAGATAGTGATGAAATTAAAGATAACTCTCAGATAGATGATAAAATGAAAGGTAATAATAAGCCGAGGGCTGGATCATCTACAGGGAGAGGCCGCGACAGGCGCCCGAAAGGTACGGGACCGCTGAGTGGTGAGGATGAAAATTGGGAAACAACGTCTGAACATTCCGAAGGTGGTGGTATATCTAGCCGTCGCCGTTCTGTCGCTGGGAGGCCGTCCGGGCAATCGCAAAAGGGCCAAGGCGGACGTAATCAGAATTCTGGAAATCGTCAAAACAACGGACGCAACCCACAGTCTAATAAAAAAGACATTGTGACTGATAATAAAGGTGATATTACAGAGGCTATGCCAGATCTCAAACTTACTTCTGGCAAAAAGGAAGATGAAGTGGTTGATGACGGTTTTCAAGAGGTAAGGAATAAAAAGAATTCAAAAGATGCTAGAGGTCCTACCAAAGAGGATAATAATCAACATTTAGCAAAACAGCCCAGATCTCATTCCAATCAAGGAGGTGGTAGAAATGGATCAACCACCAGAAATCCTAACGATAAATCAAATCCACGTGGCTCAGCTCCAGTTTCTACCAAGGCCAATTCCCAATACGATCGTCCTCGTCAGGCTAACTTGGCGCCACGTTTTGTCAAACAAAGGCAAAAGCAACAAATGGGCTTAGTGTCTGGTTTCGGACCTGACACCGGCGCCGCGCCTCCGCCGCCTCCGGTCAACGCGTGGGATAAGCCTATATCACAAACATTGCGTGGAAACGTAGAAGAGCCTGCAGAAGCTACTGAGGGTAAATCAGCTCAATCCAGTCAACGTAGCACTCCTGGTGACACTCCAGCTGAAATCAAAAATACTGCTCAGCCCAGTTGTGCTATTGTTGCTGATAAGAGTGGTGTGCTAGATGGGGCTACGCCTCCTGTTGAAACGATTATATTTGAAAATACTAATTATAAGACTGCTACACCTGATGAAACTTTACAACAAAAATATCAAATGAATTCTGCTATTCCCAAAACCCAAGCAGAGGAAATAAATTCTGAATTAGAAAATCGGCCACTTACATTTAATGGTGAAGTTAGACCGCGTCCTAGATCTATACAAGATCTTATATCGGACAGACCAGTAGTTACCGATGCCGATGCTTCTGGCCTTGGTCTACAAATGACATTTGATACATCACAAAAACCAGAAGATTCATCTGATATGAAACTCGATTTTGCTTTCGATTCTGACCTTGGACAATTAACTGAAGATAAATCTGCTAAATCCCTCGGCATGCCGCGCGGCGTACACATGAGCACATCAAACACTATTTCTCCACTGGCAGCTGATCTCAATTTAAAAATCGCCAGTGTTAAAAAGGTTTGGGAGATGCCTGCAGTGGCTGAAGGCACCGAAGATATACAGTTTGCTGGTTTTGAAGAAAACAATGCGGAGACTGCTCCACCTAACGTTTGCAAAGTGAAACCAACACAACAATTACAGTCACCGCCACCTCAGCATTACAACCACGTTGGTTATCAAGGCGGCTATGGCAGTCTGTCGGTGCCGTCGCCACCCGCTGTGATGTTCAATTCTTCCCAGCAGCTGTTGAGCTCGTCACAGCAACTGCCGCAGCAAAGTGGACTGTATGGAGCTTTCCTAGATCAAAGTCGCGGTCAGTTCGGAGGGTTCCCTGGCACTCCGTATGGCGCCGGATCAGCCGCGCCATACAATTACCAACCTCCACCTGACATGTTCCAGAGCCTACCTAATCAATATCGCATGGTAAGCATATCTTTTCAATAAACTTTTTTTTTTTGTTAGTATTCAACTATTTCAATTACAGTTTTTTATCTGGAACTCTTCCAAGTAAAATCTCAAGACATTACACACAGAAAGAACATTTTAAGAATTTTTCACTTTATTTGTAATCTGTTATAATTTGCATCTGATGTCGAGAAATTACTGTATAATATTATTATGTAATCTATATATTTAATGAAATGTTATGATCGAATTGTTAATTCCATCTTATTCATTGTTTAATGTTTTTTCATCCCATGTCCAGGCCGCAGCCGCTGGTGGTGGTGCAGCATTCGGCCAGTCGGGCCAACTGGGTAATAGTCCCAGTACTGTTCTAATCTCGAGCACTTCTAATTCTCTCATGTCAGCCACTGTCAAGCCTTCCACTCAACAAATAGGCGCTATTGGTGCGTATAACATCTCACAAATGAGAAAACAGAAATGAAATCCGATATAAAATCAATTATCCTATTTAAAAAAAGGCTGATTTGTTAAGTTGCAGTATAAAAAATAAGATTTGATGTATAATAATGAAAAACATAGACTCGAAATCCATTTAATCGACATACAAATGATTCAATTTGATGACATTTAAAATAATGTGAATATCTACAGGCAGCAAAGGTGGCGGCGTCGGTGGCGTCGGCGGCGTAAGCACGTACCAGCAACAGTACCTCGGCTACTCCGCGCCCGTCGGCGAGGCGCCCTACTCTCTGCCGGGGCTGCTGCCGCGGCCCGCGCCGCCCGCCAGCAGCTACTATTCGCCCTATCAGCCGCCCGCCGCGCCCGCGCCCACCTACCCCTTGCAGTTCACGCAACCGGCGCAGTCGGGTGCTTTTGGATCGCAGTTCCTCTCGTCACAGCTGCAGGTCGCCGCGGCCGTTCAGCAGATGCAGGTATTGTGGCATTCCCTTAATCGATATTCTCACTCGTTGAAATCTATGAAGACTTTCATTTATTTGTGGACTATTTCAGCAGCAGTATCGAGCACCGTTGCAACAACAGTACGCGCCGCCGCAGCCCCGGCCACCGCCGCAGCAGCTCAAGAGCCCCCTGCACGAACACGCCAATGGGTTCGCGCCGCTATGCGAGGCAGCGTCACCCACGCCCAAAGGCGCCGCCA
The DNA here is from genome assembly GCA_935421205.1 of Xylocampa areola. Lineage (NCBI taxonomy): Eukaryota > Metazoa > Arthropoda > Insecta > Lepidoptera > Noctuidae > Xylocampa > Xylocampa areola. Next base: position 16,335,286 of record OW285201.1, read on the forward strand.
AGCCACAGAAGCCGCCGCACTCGCCGCCACAACACAAGTACCACGCGCCACCACCGCACCCGCCTCCCGCTCACACTCCTCATCAACACCACCAACAACAGGTAAATGAATGGGACTTGATCTCGATGCGTTTTACAAGTGGTTACAATGTTATAGTATTCATACTTGAAGGACTGGGCAAATTGAATGGGGCTTGGGCCAAATGTCCACCACTAACGAAAACTTTGTAACTTAATAGTTACTAATATAGGGTATGTTTTTTTTTTTTTCAATTTAAAGTCAAAAATATTGGCGGTATATATAATTATCCTTAAGTGACATAACATAATATAGCATCACGCCTGTATTCCCCGAAGGGGTAGGCAGAGGTGTACACAATTATACACCCACATTTCACCAATGCTGTTATTAAGTCCCATGTAATAGGTGGTGAGCCTATTGCCATCAACCGGGCACATTTCCAAACTCCGGGCTGCTACTGAGAAATTCCTAACAGAAAAACTCAATAACACTTTGCCCGACCCGGGAATCGAACCCGAGACCTCCTGCTCAGCAGTCGCGCTACGGACCACTAAACCAACGAGGCAGTTTTCAGGCATTATCCTTAAGTGTTGTTACATTATTATCAAACTTTGAAGGATATATATATATTTATTTAGATATATATATTTAGCGGTTCATATTCGAGGGTGGAATAATCAGGGGGAGGCTTTTGCTCGACTGTGGTACGATAAACGCTGAATAAAATAACATTAAGTCGTTGTCGTCCTCATAAGTTACAATAAAATTTGTTTTTACCGTAATTTTTTGTTTTATTGTCCTAATAAAATATACTCCTTATTAACATGACTATTCAGTAACATGGTCTTGGCCATTGGGAAAATTTTCGCCCATTGTCATTTAATAACGAAAAGTTATTTTGTCCTATTTCAATGTTTTATCGTACAGATGGTGAGCGGAAACAACAACGGGCGATGCGGAGGTGGCGGTGGCGGAGGCGGCATGGGTCGCGGCGGCATGGTGGCGCCGCGCTACCCCGCGCCCATCGGCCAGCGACCGCACGCACCCGCGCTGCCCATGTATCGCGCGCCGCCCGCCGCACCCGCACCTGGCCCGCGCCCCCACCATGCGCACCAGCAGCCCCGCCCCAACCTGTACTACCACCAGCACCAGCGCAGTTAGTAACCTGTCTGTCACTAGCGCCGCCAGGGTGCCAGGGAGCTCTCGGCTCACATTGTATTGATGTGCGCAGACGGCGGCGGCGGCGGCGGCGAACGCGCGGTGGAGAGCGTCGAGGCTGCGGCGGGCGGCGACGAACCCGGCGAGGCGGCGGCCGTGGCGGACGCGCCCGCCGAGGTGAAGGCGGAGTGAAGGGCGCGCGGACCGCCCCGCGACCCGCCGCCCCGTGCCGCCGCACGGAGACTATCGCGCGCCGATCACGCGCGCGGCGAACGCTACTCCACGTCGCCGACTTTAGATTTTCGGTATTTTAATTAGGACGTAAATTATGGAAGTGATTCTGAGCCGTTCGACTCGCGGTGCCTCCGCGGCCGCCGCCGAGTCGGCCGCGACGATGCGCGGCGCGTTCTGTTCGTATGTAAATATGTCGATCGGACGGCCATCCGACTCCTTGACTGTTATATTTAAGTATATATAGACGCGACCGGTCGGCGGCTCCGCTGCGACGACCGGAGTATTCCGAGGACCGCATGTCCTCGTCCGATGCTGCCTCGAGACCTCTCATTAGTGAATATGTAGCTACGGATTTTGCAGAGCGAATGTCGATGCGATGTAACCGAATAATAAATATAATTTGGAGCGCAGACGACCGAGTGCCGCTCGGCGCGTCTGCCGATCGACGCGGGTTAACGCTCCATGTATCATAATCAATTAATATTATATGCGAATAAAATTATTATGACCGAATTTTTTATTTTATTTCCCTGCCTTTTAGTGTTTCTACGTAGGTCCTCCAAGAAATGTTGGTGTAGTGGTAGACCACTACACACAGTTATACACCCGCTCTAGAGAGCGGGTGTATAACTCCATATAATCCATGTAGAATATGACGTTAGGTACTTACGTAGAAGTGGCAAAGTTGACAATCATTTCTATTTTCTTAGTGAACCGGATATGGCAACGGTATCTTTAGAGTATACTAAAATTGTGCTTCCTTGTAAATGTTGCAGAAAGAAAGACCAAACGTCAGACAGATGTCTATACTTTCCCAAAGAATATTTATTAGAAGTTATGCACTTTTTCTTATTTTGTTAGTTTTCTATTATTTTGTTGTAACATTGTGCCCCTTACCCTGTAACAGACTACCCCAGATACGGGGCTCAGTGTTACAATAGACTGATTTAATTAAAGTGCAATTTAAATTAAGTAGTTGCTAATATTGTTAATGTTTGAGCTATTTTAATTAAAGAGAGATTGTTAAAGTTTATTTCCATGCCAAAAACTAGCTGATTAAAACAATATTTTTGTCATTATATTTTTTTTGTAACACTGTATCCCACCTTACCCTACAGGATAAAAAAAACAAATGGTCACGTAAATTATAGGACAGGATATTTAGTTTAGATTTAGGTAGGTTTTGGGGATGAGTTACCCGTGTCCGTAGGAGTGCACCCTTAAAATGGAATCCCTAAACGTGGTCCCTAGGTGGTGCTGCACAGGCAACACAACTCTAGTGGGAGGCTTCGGCCGCGGCTGGTTACCACCCATCGGACGAAGCCATGCCGTGAAGCGACCTAGTCGTGTTTCGGGATGTAGTCCGGTGCAACTGTTGTAGGAGACGGGTCTGGGCAGTAGCATCAACTCCCCAACTATCGTTCTCCCCAAATCTATCCACTCTACTTAACGAGTGAATAGATTTATTCTGGATATACGTGCTCCATCCTCGGCCACACGCAAGTCGCTTATCATCAGGCGAGTTGGTAGCCAAACTTAGATACATTTTTGATAAAAAGAGAAGCCTGCAATCTCGAGCAACTCCGCCCTTCTCCTCCCGCCTTCCACAGACGACACGTGATTGGCTAAATCTAACAATAGGCTACACTTCTCAGCCAGCCTTATTAAATATTGTTTTTTTTTTTAATATGCTAGTCTGAAGAAAAGTGCTCCGGAACTGCTTCATCCGCGTGCGCAATGGTTACTGATATGTAAATAAAATGTTCTACTAAAATATTGGTCGTTGGAACTCGTACCTACATCTAAAAAAAAAACCGCGATGTCATATGCCTATAATCTTATAATTAAGTCACAAAAAAGTAGGTATTTTGGGCAAAGTAACTGTATATTTATCCTTACGGACGAAAATTATTTCATCATCAAGACATTTTATCAAGATAACTTTGCCCTTTATAGCATCTTATTGGACGCATAGTTTATGGAGATAATGCAAAATTAAAATATTTCTACTATCGCGTAAACGAGTCGTGTGACGCATAACGGCAAGAACCTGGCCGCCCGGCGAGAACTGAGCATTGCCAAGAAGAGACGAACTGTGAATTATTTTCTATTTGTTGGTTAGTACTTAGTAGTTAATTATTATATAATTATACGCGGGTGAAACCGCGGGGCTCAGCTCAGCTAGTATATTTATATCGTCATAGGCATACGAGTGGCATGTCGTCGACGCGGCTCGTATGTAAGAGCCCTAAGTAAAACTTGAAGTTCGAACGAAAACTCTCATGAAGCACGCTGACGGTAGCTCTGTGTTTCCCATAGTGGTGGAAAAATTTCACCAGGCCCGAGCGAAGTAGTTTAAAAACCCTCGTCAGTATTATTATATGATATAACACTGCGCCGTATGGCCAAATAGTGAATTAAAATTCAAAATAGTAACGTTGGTATTATATTATGTGCATTACGAACTCGATCTAGGTACCTACATAAATATACTATTGTTCGTGTTATTAGGTAATATTCCAATGCACTCGTGCGGGCATGAAACAAAATGGTGTTTTATGACATAAACTATCCATATTTGGCCGTAAGCCAAAATAACTTCACCCCCAACAGAGGGCTATCTGAAGAGGGTCTCCCGCCGAACTGGCGCCAGTCTAGTAAGAAGCCATGTATATAGGTAGGTATTTATTTTCATATTGTATGAGCTACAATTGCAGTATAATATCATACAAACATTCAATAACATAACATAGCATCACGCCTGTATTCCTTAAAGGGGAAGGCAGAGGTATACACAGTTGTACACCCACATTTCACCAATGCTATTATTAAGTCCCATGTAATATGTGGTGAGCCTATTGATATCTACCGGGTACAATTCAAAAGTCCGGGTCGCTACTGAGAATTTTCCAACAGAAAAACTCAATAACGCTGCCCGATCCGGGAATCGAACCCGAGACCTCATGCTCAGCAGTCGCGCTTGAGACCTCTAGACCAACGAGGCAGTACTATGCTAGTAGAGGTAGTACTAGTAACATTCAATACTAGGCTGTTTCTTAATAAATACATAAATGTTAGTGGTCTGATGCGGCCCTGTCAGATAAAAGTAGGGTTGCCATTTCTAAAATCTGCTAACTCGGACAAGAAGTGTGAAAACCCGGATCTTTAGAGTTTTAAACCCGGAAGTATCAATAATAATATGAATACTAATTTTTATTTTTATACATTCATTTTATTTATTTATTAAAATTTTAAACTAAACTTAGTAATAAAGAAAACTAACGTAATAAAAAATTTACACGTATTTTCGGTAAATGTGTCAGCAGCCTCAAACCCGGACTACAAATGAAACCCCGTCCGAACGCTCCCCGGACGCACCCTAAACTTGGACAAATCTGGGGAAACCCGGATGGATGGCAACTTGGCAGCCCTAGATATAAGTGGCTTCTCCTGTAGGTAGTAGGTATTTTAGTACATCGATGTATTTACGATTTTGTAAACACACAGTAATGGACTTTCCAACCTTCATTGACCATGCAAAGTTGGAAAGTCCATTACTGTAAGGCTGGCTAGACTAGCGACCATGCAAGGTTGGAAAGTGTCAATGGCTATTTAGGATTAACTAAGTAGTTAAGGATAGCATGTGCACTCGCTTTTAGGAAACTACGGCTAAGCCGATTTTTGGCGTACCAAAACAATGGGATGCTGACGTTTGGGCGCTATCTTCTGTTAAAATATTATTTAAATAATTCTCATTCAAGCTGAACAGAAATACCTACTTGCTTTTAATAAACAGTTCACAGTAGACTCTTTAATTTCGGCATCACCAACAGAGGCGCCGTGGCTTAGTTGGTTAAAGCGCCTGTCTAGTAAACAGGAGGTCGTGAGTTCGAATCTCGCCGGGGCCTAGGTGGAAATACTTTTTTTAGGACGTTTAAACGTTATAAATTTGTGTATTAAAGTTTTTTTTTTATTGGTACCTTTCAATTTGTGAATTTAATTGTTTTATGATCGGTAGGTAAACCTATTACTTTTATATTATTATAATCGCAGTCACAAATGACGTAGGCACGTACGGAAATAGAACACAACGTAGACTGTAGAGGATTCTCTAACATTTAATAAAGTGATCAATCCTCGTTCCCTCGCTGTATGAGAGCTAAAAACTGTATAGGAGGGAGAAAGAGAGTGAAAGACTGCAGTGGGCCTCTAACAGTTTACTTGGTTAATTATTAATTAAAAGTAATAAAAGGCATTGGTTTAAATTTTACCAAAGCCAAAGATGATTTCATTATAATAGAGAATACGCGTTCTTAACTTTTAGGGGTTACATACGGCTCTTTCTTAATGTTCTAAAGATTACAGATTTTAATCGATTTAAAAAAATACTGGAACCTTGTTCCGTAGGTAATCACGGCCATTATATTTGAGTTTTATCAAATTGGCGTTATCAGATCTAAGAACTAAAATCAACAATTAAAGGCGGCATTCGTTTTAAGATGGCGTATTGATACGAATAACGAGGATAATATGCTTCAGCAAGATTTACATTATCAGTAGATAGTGGATAAGAAAATATATATTATAAAGTACTTAAAAGGATATTTCTGGTATCATAGACAGTTTGACACTTTTCACCTTTCACACTGCATGTAGTGCAGCTATACCTACTTAAGCCTGAATAGTTAGACTATTCTATGTGTAGATATGTACAGTAGTAAAGCTAGTAAAGTCATAAGTAACTTGTTGTCATTACTCTCACCAGAGCCCGTCGCCGAGTTTTTCAATAGTTTGAAGCCCTATACCTAGTAAGTTTTTTGGGAACTACCAGCTTTTATTTCTACTAGTCAAGTAGTCATGCATGATACTTATAAATGTATAATTAAAGGTACAACCTACAATGTTGTACCCGAATGCAGCTGGTAGATACTCGTATTTTAGAGCGTTAAGTAAAACGTACCTTCTCTAAACATTACCTGCCAACGAAATTTACAGTAGGGCTTCCAGATCTTATTCGAAAGCACCTAGGTAGGTAGGTATACTAATATATCAACATGGCTTATTGTTGTTACATACCAGCACCCACACCTGTAATCCTCGAAGTGATAGAGGTGTATGGTATCTGTATTACACCCAAATTATACTACAGTCGCTATCTACCAGACACAATTCTTAATTCCGGGCTGCTACTGAGAATTTCCAAACAGAAAAACTCAATAAGACACCCGACCCGAGAATTGAACCCAGTACCTCAATCTAAAGCTCAGTTTTTGCGTTTACGTCCACTAATGAGGCAGTGTTTCTAGTACCCAATAAAATTGGAAACGTAGGTACACGTAGTAATTACCTATTTGAAATAAAGTTCAAGACGGGTCAACAACCAGACGGGGATGGAATGCAAGCGCTTTGTTCCGAAACTGCGGGGCGTGTGGCCGTTTACCCTGAATAATACAGCCAGTCATTCACATCATTTAAAAACAACGTATCTTTTCCATGTTTATATTATCGCTTGCCTATAAAATCAAAATAAGGATATCGTTCAGATGGGTAGGTTATCAAGAACAAAAATAGACGGGATAACAATAATATATTATGACCAGAAAATCCACATTGAACAGAGAATCTGCAAATGTTTGATATTATTAACAACTTTATCATTTTGGTGTGCGAACTAAAATAATAAAAATGAAAACAAAGACAGTATGAACGCAGTGACATACGCAACAACACCAGATTCAGGTTAAATATCAAGTGCATGAAATCCTTTAAACCGGTGGCGGTGTAATGATGTAGGTAGGTACTAATTATGTAGTGTGGCTAATAAAACTACGTTAACTAGAAGACATTTGAAGGACGTGTTATTTAATGTTATCAATAAGTTTCTAATGTAGTGTTGTTTACAAAATAATCTACAAAGGCACATTACACAAAGAAAACTTCCAGCAACACAAAAAATAATGAAATAATTAATACATATACTATTACTAATTTACTACAGAAGAGGAAACCTCATCTAAGTACCTATATAATTATTTATTTTGAATATGCTGCGTTACTTCAGCGAAGTAGACTACCTACAGAGGAATGCATATTTTTTAAGGTTTCCCTATCCTGCATTTAAACCCATTATAATATAAATGACATTGAATTTTCCTTATAAGTAGGTATACGAATCTGAAGTTTTATAGTTACATAATAACTATCTAGAAAAACTAATAATAATTTACACTGGCTGAAAAACTAATAATAATTTACACTGGCTGAAAAACTAATAATAATTTACACTGGCTGAAAAACCCGCCGTAATGGAATAGACTTAATTGAGCTTATTGTTGCTCTACTATATTACAAAGAACTGCGATGAGCACAGCTAGCAAGACAAAGCAAAACTCCCTTTGTATGTATTGTATGACTAGTATGACTACTGAATCACACAGGCCAGTGGCCACTGTCGCCCGCTCCTCGGCGCCTCCGCTATGCGGCCAAGCAAGCCAGTCAGCAATCGGCGCGCAGTCGGCTAACATTGCTATACGAGCGTGATAAAGTCGTGTTTTTAGCTTGTCAACAAACTTTCACCTCGACAGTAAACACACGAAAAATATTAAATATATAGGAGAGTCAAAAACAGCTTTAATTTTCTCGATATTCATAATTTGTGTACGCATTAAACAACCTTTATTGAATTAAGCAATAAAAGTTGGTAATTAGTGACGGTGAAGTTTTTTCTTTCACGATGTGTTACAATTAAAAAATAACACAGGACCAACAAATGCAGCGGATTTGTTCGTAGAGTTTTATTACATTGGAGCGAGCTGTGTTGAGCGTTAAATTAACTGAATGCTCCAATTGTGCAGTGACTAAATTAAACTACCTGTGATATAATCCACCATGGGCAAAGATTATGGTGAGTTAATGTTTCAGAGGTCCAAGTTGATTATGAAACAACATAGTGGAAGAGTTAAATTTAATAAATTTACTTTGCCACGTTATTATAATATCTACCAAATGCATTAAAATTTACCACCGTGAGCCTACAAGTATTTCAAGGCAGTTTATGTGAAGAATAAGATCATACGGTTGCAATGACTTTTTACTTTTCCTTTCGGCTCAGTAACGTACAGATCTGTACGTTGTAACAATAAAAATCTATTGTGTCTGCTAATGACTGACGCAACAGTTTAACTCTGAGTTGCGTACCTTTAAGAACTTTTTTTTACTTATATTGAGAGTTTTTTTTATATATGTCCCCTATTTGATGCTGTGACTTCCATCGTATTTTTCTTTCATCTACCTATTACACTTTTAGATTTCTATTTTTGTTGACCCACCAAGTCAGCTTCTTTTATAATAATTTAGGTATGTTATTTTGGTTGAATGCGCTTCATAGAATGCAAGATTGCCTACCTACCTACCTATGTAAATAATAGATATAAAAATATAGATCTTATAATTAACAAAAACCTGGTCGACTACAATATTTCTTTCACGGAGTATTAAGTAAACTAGTGGAATGTATTAATATGTATTACCTAAATTACAGACAATGTGACTTTGAGCTTTCATACGTAATAGCTAATAGCGCAATTTTTTTTTATTGCCCCGCACTATTGTATTGTGGGTGCATATGGGGTATTCGTATACGTGGGTATATTGACTAAGTTGTGTAGATAAATTAATTAATGATTTTATCTAAATATTATAATAGCTAACAGGTATAAGTTAAAGTAATATAACGTAGCATCAAGCCTGTAATCCCCGAAGGGGTAGGCAGAGTTGTACACAATTGTACACAGCCACATTTTATCAATGCTGTTATAAGTTCCATATAAAATAAGTGGCGAGCCTACTGCCATTTACTGGGCACAATTCCAAACTCTGGGCTGCTACTGAGAATTTCCTAACAGAATAACTCGATAACACTTCTCGACCCCGGAACAGAATCCAGGACCTCTTTGCTCAGCAGTCGCACTCGGAACCACTAGACCAACGAGGTACCTAGTTAAAGTAATGAAAGTCAAACTCTTGTTTAACCCGTTATTAGGAGGATAAATTAAACGCTTGCCAAAAATCGAGCGGGGCTCCGTCGATATCTACGTAGTAATAACCAACAAATAGAAAATAATTCACAGTTTGTCTCTTCTCGCCAATGCTCAGTCCTCATCGGGCAGCTATCCTTATATTATATATTTACGCGTCACACGGCTCGTACGCGCGGGTGTTGAAATATTTTCATTTTATATTATTTCCTAAACTATGCGTCCAAATAATATGCTATAAAGGGCAAAGTTTATCTTCTTATAATTGTATATATATTAAAATAACTTTTGTTCGTAAGGATTAATATGGCATGCCTAATAATAATGTTCATAAATCATATGTTATTAAAAATTATCTTATTGTGGCGTATCTCGAGATATGGCATCCCGGCCACATTTTTGTAGAAAATTATATTTACGCCGTACAACTAACCATTACGCCAGCGCACGCGGAGAAAGCAGTTCGGCAGCGCTTTTACTTCCAACTTAACAAAACACAATGTATAAGGCTAGCTGAGAGGTGTAGCCGAATGTTAGATAGCCTAAATCCGACTGGTAGTTCCAGAGATTAGCGCGTTTAAACAAACAAAAAACTCTTCCGCTTTACAGTAGTATGGATTTTAAACTCGAGATATACCTACCTAACATAAAATAACTAAACACTAACTTAGATGTCTGTAATATAAAAAGACAACCGTAAAAATACGGAACCCTCGATTCCATATAATTAACATTACCGAACATATATGTATGTAACAGCACCGAATATACCGAAAATAAAAGTAGGATTGAATGACAAACTTAACTTTGCAGATCAAAAAATATTCTCTCATACATTGATATAGGTACGTCACGGTTTTTTTTTTGCCCCACACTAGTAATTTCTTCCTGTATCGTGGGTGCGTTTACAGATATATAATCTCACAAGCACACACACACCCAGACCCGGAGCAATTATCTATAGATCGTACAAATATTTGCTCCGTGCAGGAATCGAACCTGCGACACGCAGCGCAGCAGTCGGTCTCTCGACCACTGCGCCAACCGCGCTGTCAATAATAAATAATATATAAAATATGTGTATTAAATGTTTTTATTACGTTAACTTAGTAGCTTGTTTTTTATAACTCGAAGGAAGCTGTAGGTCTACGTATTTGATAGATATTAATTTCAACTTAATACCTCCACGCATTCCTGAGAAAAAGAGATCTTTATAGACAGTCAGTGAGACGTACAACGAAGTGATCTTAGAAGAGTTCCTTTTGAGGAACGGAACCTTAAAAAAAACTAAATATATAGTGTTTTATAACTTTATCCAAGTCTTATTAGATATTAACCAAAATAGTCTATAATAATATCCAGATAAATTTACCTACTTTGACTGTAATGAATTTGGTATATTTTACACCAGCTGTGCCCCGCGGTTTCACCCGCGTTAATTTGTGAAAAAAACCTACTATAATATATTCCACCAGCGCCCTCCCCCCTCATGATGCGCGCGTGCTACTTGTTAATTAATTTCTTGCGGAGTTATTTTAAAACTATGATATCTCCTAAAATATTCACTAAAATCAAATAATGACAAGGGCAATTTGGTTCAAAATTAAATACCTGTGATGAATAATGTATTTATTTGGATAAAGATTATGTAATAAACACATCAACACGGTCTAGGGATATTTTTAAAAAAGCGAATTGCTATCAATATGTTAATTATTTATATGACATGTATATATTTAAAAGATACGTTATTTAATATTCTACCATTTTCTAGTAATGGTTAAGGTACTTCGATTAAAATTTCAGGATTTTATGGAAAAAAAATGAAGCATAGACGGAAACCGTATATGAATTAACTTTTAATTTATGAGTAAAAACTGAAAAAAATAGAAAAATCATTTAATTTGAGTTTATAAACTTGAAGTTAGTAGTCTGAGAAAGCGCCCATGATGTTCATAACACATCGGCAACGATTCGGCATGCTCAGAACAAGGTTGTCAATGTCTTGCTGCGGAATATTGTCCCATGTCCTTCTGAGGTGCGCAAAAAGTTGATCTTCTGAGGCCAGATTTTCAGGAACTTCCTTCAGAGCTCTTCTTTGCAACATATCCCACGCATGCTCAATGGGATTTAGATCTGGCGATTGAGCAGGCCAGTCTAAGGCCCTAACATTGTGTGTATGTAACCAAGCTGCTACCGTTCTCGCCGTGTGTGCCCGGGCATTGTCGTGCATGAGCAGGAAATCTTGCCCCATTTGTGTTCTGTGGGGCAAGATTACGGGCCCCAGCACCTGTTGGACGTATCGTTCAGCCGTCATATTGCCCCGCACCCAAACGAGATCCGTCCGTCCTCCAAGACGAATTCCTGCCCAAACCATAATTGTTCCTCCTTGGTATGGATGAACTTCCTGAGGGTTCTGAAGACGGCTCCATCGTCCAGGAACTCGCCAAACACGCGTCCTTCGTGAATCTGGATGGAAGCCGAACCTGGATTCATCCGTGAACAGCACATTGGACCATTGTTCACGGCCCCAGTCCACGTGGTTCCGAACCCATTCTAATCGTCGTCCACGATTGCCTCTCCGTAAAGGTGGGACCCGGAGTGGTCTACGAGAACGTAGATTGCTTTCATGCAGTCGCCTTCTTACAGTTTGGTCACTCACAAGCACTTGGTGTTCCACTCGCAGCTTTTGGACCAATTGAGTCGCCGTTGCATTTGGTTGAGCTCGCGCAGTAATTTACAAAAATCGGTCTTGTCTGGGGGTAGTGACGCGACTTGGCCCCCGGTGCCTCTCCGCTACTTCACCTGTGGCACGATAGCGTGTCCACAATCTTGAAATTACATTTTGGTGGGTCCCTATGGCCTCAGCAACATTACGCTGAACAGACCCAGCTTCCAGCATTCCCACAGCTCGTAACATCTCCGCCCTCGTCAAATGTTGGCGTTGCATGGCTACAATACCTCAATTTTAACTTTATCTTTCGTTTAAAAATGAAAAAAAAACTGTAACTAAATGTAATTCGTATTGTTTTCTAAATTTCGCACAAATGAAAATTCCCTCTCCTACACATCAAGACATTTTTATGCCACCGAAACAAAAGAATTTTCAAAAATTTTAATTTGGAATTAGTTTGAGATAAATTACAAACAAATCGGTGTATAAAAGATTCCAATGTGGCCAGTACTTTTCGAGTTATTTAATTGAGTATGAAATATCCCTAGACCGTGTTGATGTGTGTATTATGTTTACACACAGTTACAACTTCGCAAATAATGCATTATTTTAGAATAAATTTGATGACCAAAAAAATGTTATAGTGAGTTAACCTTTAAAGATAAACATATACTGGCGCGATCTTTTTTTTTGGAACTCTTAAAGGGGAACAATTCCGTGATACATGACTTTTGCGTAACTTTAACCGTTTACGCAGCACACGCAACGGGAGCTCTCAAACGGAATATTTTTTCATGGATATCATTGATACTCCGCTCCTATAGGTCGTAGCGTGAAATTGTATAGCCATATATAGCCTTCCTCCATATGTGGACAATCCAACAAAAAAATAATAGATACTAATATAATTATTTAAGAAAAATAGAAAATAAAATACAATGGCAATTTAGTCAATGTAACGGATGAGCGATGATCTCCACATAGTTTTACAAAGCTAAGGTGGGATAAGACTTGACACCGCTCTAATTTTTGCTCTACATTGATCTTTGTTCTTTATTACAGCTACAGCTGGATTCACTTAAATATTGTAAAGGAAGTGAGAATTTTTAAACTTAAAGTTTGATATTCATTTTGGACCGATAACCAAATCTGAGGATGGTAAACAGGAGCGCCTCATGGCGCCCCACTGCGGCGCACACTTTGGGAACGCCCGGTAGAGACGATAACAAAGTACTCTTAATATGAAGTTAGGGTAACGCGGCTTAGCTTTACGCATACCTAACGAAGTTGTTAGCATAGCACAGTCTCGTGTCGTGTGATAATAAAATCTGAGTGCATAGTAGGCCTTTTTTTTTTTTGGTTTCTGGGGTAACCTTCAAAAATGCGCCCGGCCCTTGGGGATAAGACCGGGGAGTGTGGGATTTTGACCTCACTAAAACCACCCCGGTGGTCACCATCCGCACATGAAGGGGGCACTGGGTCCTCTTAAGAGACCAGCTCCAGAACCCCCACATGCAACGCCTTTATTAGGGCACATCCCTGGGAAGACTGTAAAGGGGTCTCCCCTGAGCCTCGCTGTGCACGGCAGCACGTGACCACTGTGCCACCGTCTTCTCTGGGGTAACTTGATGGGCGCATGAAGTCCCCTCTTCTTGCTCCCGTGACCCCAAGAACCACCTGCCAAAAGTCATGCAGGTAGGGTTTCGGCGCCGAGGCGGTTGCCTCCCTGACGCCTTCTTGTCCGAGCGGGATCAGCCCTCTCACAATCCCACTCGGCGGCCTCCTTCTGGACCATGACAGTCACACAGAAGGAGACCATTTGTTTCCAGTTCCCTCTCTCAGCCAGCATCGCCCTCACGACTGCCGGCAGAGACAGGTCTCGCCCGATCCTAGCGACTAGGACCTGCCGCTCGACGGCCCACGCAGGGCGCTCCTCGAGCGTGTGCTGGGCAGAATCTGGGCCGCTCCTGCAATGGTGGCAATTTGCCGTGGCCTCCCGTCCAATCCTGTTCAGGTACTCACTGAAACAACCGTGCCCGGTGAGTATCTGAGTAAGTCTGTAGGAGATGCGCTCCTCTCTTTTCATCCAGGCTTCGAAGTGCGGCAGAACGGCTTCGACAACGCGCTTGCACGAATACTGCGGCTGTTGTAGCCGCTCGCGCCACCTCTCCATGAGTGCATAGTAGGCCTAGGCATATTGCGCGCTCACAGAACCGACTTAATTTTTTTTAATTATTTTGAATTATTACGACGTGTTCAACTTCAAATACCTACACGATGGTGTCCACGAATCAAACGCTCATTGCGACGAATTCATTCTTCGGAATCAAGGATGGCTATTGTCTTAATAGTTTAGTTATAGGAATTAACACCGTAAAATACTGGGACTCTTTTGATAGAGTAATATCCGCCTCATATTTTATTAAATTGATTCACCCTTCTTGAACCACTCTATGGACCCTTAAATCGCAGTGTCGATACTGGAATTTTGCATAATCGCGTTTTTCGGGAAAATCCCTTTTGTTGAAGTGTCTTTTCATGCAAATGTACCAACCATATCCATCAGACCACGATTTTTTATTAGTTACGTGTCGCAATATTGTGTCGAATCTGTGTGAGAGAGCCTTTGTAATAACAAGTTTCACAATTTTTGCTGTGCACTGCGTTACAGCTTACAGTCAACAGAGGCATTATCTTTATTCATGAGTAGGTACATGTATATGGGAGATAACTGTTATAGTGATAATGACGTTAATTACATTTGTTGATATTTTTACTTGGTCGAGTATGGTAAAGGTAAACACAGTTGATAGTGTCTGCGCTCTTTATGTCAGTCGTATAGCAGAGAAAAAAAATACTGCTATTTAAGCCGCATATGTTAACACTCACTAATAAATCAAAACCTATGGGGTATGTCCCGCTGACCTAGAATCATGAAATTTGGGAAGAGCAAGGTCTCACAGTACAATTAAAGGGTAAAATTCGAAAACCGTTAAACTAAAGTGATACCACTTAAAAAGTATATTTCATTGGGCGCGAGTCCGACTCACACTGGGCCGTATATGGAATTATTGTTTTTAAAAGTTCACAAAATTGTGGAGATTTTTGATCAATAAGTTTCCGGTAGGTATAACAACGAATTGGGGTTGCGATAACATATTTTTACCATGAGTCTGATATGTCACAACAAGGCCTTGCTCGTATTCACTAGTGAAACTATTAAATTTCCCGTTAGATCGAACCTTGAATAACCTACGTTAAATATACATAATTAGAACAGTCTATTAGAAGGACAGTCTTCTAATAGTTAAACTAGTTTTGTGATTGCTACTAATAAGAACTTTGCACGCACAAACTTTGTTCTTAATGTTTTCCTAGCCCACTTGTAATTTTTTATGGATTTTCCTACTAGATAGGCTCACACTACTAAATATTGTTTAAATGACTTGAAATACGTTCTAAATCCTAAGATATGATGTCCCATAAAATATGGACCAATATACAAAATAATGGCGCACGATGCTGATATTCGTTGAGGGAGTCAAAATTCAAATATAATCTATATTTTTATTTTTTTTATTAGTTACATAATATTAAAATCCTTACAAAATTAATATTTTGATACCTATCAAAACAATTGTTATGGTAGGTAGTATAGTATGGCATGTTATGATATGGTATGGTAGGTAGGTAGTAAAAATAATGAGTAGGTACCCACCGTACTCATTATTGATCCTTATTACAACTTGGAATTTTGTTATGTATGAGCGGTGCCATTCCAATAACATCTTTCTTTAGTAATGCGTTTTTATATCCACCTGTATCCAAAAGGTTTTGGTAATGGAACCGCATAGTAGCTGTACGGTGTCTAGTTTCTTTTAGTGTCTTGAACAGATGTTCAACACAGAGGTGTACATTGTTGCATAAAATATAAAATTGTACACCCACATTTTACCGATGCCTACCATGTAATAGGTGATATGTGATGAGCCTATTGCTATGAACCAGGTATAATTCCAAACTCCAACTACTACTGAGAATTTTCTCACCGAAAACTCGATCAAAATTTATGGAAATAATATGTTTTAATACATATTTATGGCCAAAGATACTGATACTGTTAATAGGCACGTATAAATGTATTAAACATGAAATAAAAATAGCATTTAACAAAATTATCTAGATGACTTCCTTCATTGCGAAACGAGTCTCGAGTCGCTACACTCAGTACATAACACTGCTAACAGTGATATTTGCATAATCTGTGGTTATGTAGTATAACTCACAATAAAATTTACATGAATAGTTTTAAATACTCAGCGTATTTTAAGCGAAGAGCTGAAAGTAGATTGTGGGTCGATTTTACAATTCTCAGCTATAGACTCTGTACTGTCTAGCCTCGTAAGGGGTCGGAATTAGGTACACTAGTTGTGGGTAGTTTTAAACAGTGAACTTTTGTGGACGGAAATATGGTACATGTCAAATTTAAGAAAATATTACTTATCAAAATCAGAGAAACGTGTTTTATTATAATCTTTGCTACGTTGAATAGACTATGAATGTTAATTTAAATGACTTTAATAGATTTCTAGTCTCCATTAACAGCTGTTATATCGAAATAAAACATAAACTACAGTCCTTAGTAGGTCACTATTCGGTGGTTTTACGTTATCAAGTCCATTAATGTCTTTGAAACAGTTAAGCAATGCATGCATGCATGACACATCGGGGATATTCTAAGGTTAGAAGGTCGAATGTGCGTGTTTATGATAAGCACGTCGTCGAGGCTCATTGGTCCGCGCGCGATTCTACAGGCATTGCATGATCTAAAGAGACATGATGCGTCACGCCAGCGAATTATCTCTTGATCAAGGGAGACTTACCTGCGTACCTATTGGCTATCTCGGTTACCAACTAAATTGATACAAATTGCAGTTTTAATATTGATGTACCTACTGTATATTTTATATTCCCACAAATTGAAAATAGTACAACGTAGTATAATTATGTACACACTACATCTCACTCTATACCTACTTACAGGAAATCTGCATATTTATTGGATTTGTCGTATTAACTAAAACCAGTAGGTAGAACAACACAAACAAAAAGAATATTTACTGTGCCAAGTGGTATGTGGAATTGAAATTATGATTCTTAATGATGGCTACGCTATAAACACTTTTAATTAAAAAGTCGCAAAAACAGACGTTTGGTACAGACGAAGGATACATAAATTATACCTTTCACATAAATATCAATGGACAGAAATGGCAATTAGACTTTTAGAGAAATTCTAGCAATAATATATTTTAATCACGAATAAGAATCAAGTCATCTGCCCTGCAACGAGACAGTTCCGGGCTGGTATTGTTACCTATGCAAGGAGTTAGTTCTCCTTTGATCTAAAAAAGCTTTTCCTATCCTAATAGGGAAATAAATTGTAAGTTATTTCTAAATAATATAACACAAAATGTACTAGACGCTCAATTAAAGACTAAACAAATAACAATGAGTTTATTATATGTGCTCATTTATTGAGTATTTTATCAAGGGCATTGCTTAACACGCAACAATCTATATTCCACTACCATTATGTTGGTACTAGAGGTTGTACTAGGTAGGTACATAAACATTAGATACAAATCGTGTTTACTCTGATACGTGCACTTAGCTGAATTAGCTGACATACGTGCAACTACGAAGGGGACTACCATTATCTATGACAAGTACCTATCCTACCACAAGCAAATATCTATTTTAATGAAAATGTTAAAAGTCTTCCACATAATGTTGTTATTCTTATCATAATTGAAATGAAATATTTCGAATAGTTCAAAGTCAATTGAGTTGATTTGAATTTTGAACGATAACCTTCACAATCAATCATTGTAATAAAATTAAAATTAGGTATAGTTAACCGCACGTCCATGGTAACAATTTGATATCGACAGCGCCTTTATGTCCAAGCAGTAAAGGATGGTTTTCGTAGTTCAAGTGTCACCACTGACGTGCGGACGACCGGCGAGATCTATCCTCTATAGTCCTAATCACCTATGAATTGTTAAAATATATATTTAAAGTTGTTCTAATAGGTATCACTCAGATAAACATTTTTGATTTATTATAGGTATTGTACTTATGTAGGTATATTAAAAACATAATATATGTATAAGAGCGGATGGAGGCACACTGCTAGAAGGGTACCCAACTTTGGCAGGGGGGGGGGGGCAGCTACCCCCCTGGATCTGTATGCTTAGGTACCTACTGTTGTCGATAAACGTTATGTTAGAATCACGTTACCAAGAAACCTCACTGCGCAGCCTGTAATGTTAGATATATTCATGCAGTAGGCACGCTAGCGCAGCAAGGCTGATATCCACAATGATCGAAGACAGATTAACTTTAAATGGACTCAGTGTTCATAAATAGTTGTAAACAGTATGGGTGATTCTTTCACGGAAGACGTGCGTAAACTAATTTACTGAATATCTTTAAAAATTACTTTTAAGTAATTTTCGCAAGCAAGCAGGATTTCCTACGGGTCAGGTAGCTGGGAGGACAGCAGTTGAGTCTTGAGGTGGCGCTGCAGAAACCCGATTCATTTGCTTCCACGGGCCATCCCCGGGATTCAACATCGTAGTGGGAGGTGTCACCATCGCGTCGATTCCACGAAGAATTACCTAAGAGACTTCCTCGGCAGCCGGTGGAACTTCTAATTCTAAAAGTCATGGTTGCTGGATCCAGGATGGGCCTGAAACCGCGTGCCGAAAGCTGTACACGGGTGTCGTACGGTCCATGGTCCTATATGAGGCCCCTGTTTTGGCGGACGGACGGCCTGTCAGCCTCGCAGTGCTGCTAAATCACAGCGATGGCAGGCAGGCTAGGCTCACACTCTGCCCTAATCATAGGGAATACTGTATGACCTGATTGAGGCGGCGAGCCTTTTAGCTAATAGCCGTAATAGCGGTGGTAAGGCCAGTAATTGAAGAGTGGCTGGAGAGGCGACGTGGCGCCCTTGGCTTCCGGATGAAGCAGATGGTGTCGGACCACGGATGTTTCGGGAAGTATGTCTCGCATAGGCCGGGAGCCGACACAGAGGTGCCACCACTGCAGTTATTGCACCGAGAACACGTCTCAGCACACGCTAGAGGTGAGCCAGCCTGAGCCGAGCAGCGCCATCACCTCATCGGGGCAGTTGAGCCGGCGATCTCTTGCTTCTGGTCATGATGGGGAGTGACAGCGCATGGAGTGCCGTCGCTACCTCTTGCGTGGAGGTTATGCTCGCGAAAGAGGCGGCGGAAAGGGAGAGAGGCGAAGGGTGTAGAAGTACCCTTGCCGCAGAAGGCGTGCCGAGCGCCTGAGGGCGATCTCCGGCCTCCGTGAGCCGTCGACTGCAGGCGGCGGATATGGGTGGTTCACTGCCCGACCAGCACTATGCCGGAGACGGCCACGCACGGGTACCATTCTAAAGGGGCAGGCTGCATTATGGTCTGTTGACACCTCCTGTCTTAAGAAATTTCAGTTTTTTTTATTCAATTTTTTTCTGTGGACTGGAATTATATTTACATAATTATGTGGATAATGGGAAGGAAATATATTTACATATTAATGAAACATGCCTAATAATACACAAAATGGATCAGACGATCACCAAGTGACGTGTGACTTTTGTGATGTACAAGGACAGCTGTCATTGTGTGTCACTAACCATTTGATTTTTTGTAAATCGAAGCGGTCATCGACTGGCGTGATCCTGTTAATTTAGTATGTCAGCTAAGTAGCAGCTCATTTTGATTGTTATTTAACCTGTCTTAGTAAATTTTGTAAGGTAATTTTTGTAATAGGTAGGTATATTCTTTCTAAATAACAGTATAGAGTAGAAACCAAATTCACCGAAGTGGATTAGATCTAGACTGGATTCGGAACTACCAACTCGTAATGCGAGACTGGTGGGTACTGGGTACTCTGTATACAAGTTGTTGATGTGACCCCGTGCC
This sequence comes from Xylocampa areola, assembly GCA_935421205.1. NCBI lineage: Eukaryota > Metazoa > Arthropoda > Insecta > Lepidoptera > Noctuidae > Xylocampa > Xylocampa areola. The sequence continues at coordinate 16,355,409 of OW285201.1, forward strand.
TCATTTATAAGCAAATGATACAAAATATACTCACCTAACTTAATTTCTACGAATTAAATTCGACGATTATTAAAAAAGCCTTTTGACGTCGTAACATTAGCGGGTTTTTAGAATAAACTCAGACGGCTCTAAGAACAGGTTGTTGGCTTAGTTAAATGATAGTGAATTCCTATGGCTATTGATTTGGTGATATTGCAAGAATTGTTTTGTCGCGCGAACCGGCGCACCACGCGGATTTAATTAGTTTCTGCACAATAAAATCATTTTCACTTTTCAGTTTCCTTTTTCGGCGGTAAAATGTTTTGTGGAAAAGTTTTTATCTTTTTTTTTTATTAAAATCTGCAATACGTACCTAGGTCTAAAGTTCACATCAAGATAAACGAAATAAGCCCAAAAACGAAGTAGTTGTAGTAAACCGTTGAGGAGTTCCCTCGACTGTTAATACTGTCATTCGTGTCCATCATCAGATAACTCCAGGTTTCCACTACGTTGTAGTGTCATCAAATTAATTAATGTGTGCAAAGTTTCAACAGAATCGGTTGACTTGTGTGCTACAGGTAATTTACTTTGAAAAAAAAAAACATCAAAATCGGACTACTCTATAAAAAGTTACGCGTGGTATACATAAAAAAAAAATATTTATTATATTTATTATAAACGTTAAATTGAGAACATCCTAATTTTTTCCGTCGGTTAAAAAATCAGATCTACACCTTATATATACTTATATAATATTAATACATGTGTATATATAATATATCCCATTACAGTCAGCACTGTTTCAGCTCATCTTTTTTTTACGATTCTACATTCAACTTACCTAATAATACACGCGATTAATCCGGTTACCAGTTGTTTTATTATAATGTGTAGTGATCGCGCAAACCTAAGATATTACTATACCTAATAGGGCCGTAAAAATGAGTAGGTATAAATATATTGTTTATAATCTTGTACAATACGCGACTGGAAAACACTAGCTAGGCAACCGATCGAGAGTCTCCAACAACTAGTTTCACAAAACGTATCACACAGTGTAATATTATGTTTACCTATTTGTGGCACACGCGTTTAGTCCGCTGATCGGCTGCTCAAGACGTAAATAAAGTTACCGTCACCGCCATTCAAACTGTTGACATAAGGTAGCGTACACATGCAGGCCTGCTATAATAAATTGCATTTACCCACATCAGACAACTGTTAAAATAATATAGGGTATGTACGGTCAGCGAAAAATCGTTGAACACATACAACTTTTTTAAATAGTTTAGTTCTTAAACTAGTCATCTATCTAGCTAGTGTACAAAACCTAACAATCTTAACATCACATAAATATAGAAAATTTAAGAAGTCATGTCATCATATTTGATATCACAATATAATCCGCACTACAGCCGATCCAGTTCCGATGTGGTTAATCGACTTCTGTCGATAGGCATCGACAGAAGTCTAGGTACATAGGTAATAATAAGAACATTTACTTTATTCGCGCGTGCGCTTGAGTTAGTATGATGGCTTGTTTCCTTCCTGGTCAAAATCAATGCCACCTAGACACCGGACTTCATATAAAATCGTTGGTAATATAAAAACCTGACAACACCAAATTGCATTTATTATAGTAAGTCACTGTGGAAAACTCTTTACACACCGCAGAAGATCCAAGTAAAGACAGTTTACTACGTGACGCCATAGCGTGCGCATTTATGTGTATAGGATTTATAATATTCTCAAAGTTTTTGTCACTAAAACAAGTCCGGTTATCTAGATAACGCGTGTGGTTGGTTAATATAAACAAACAGTGTACCTATTACAATACAATACGTGATAAAATGAATACATTTATAACTGCTGCGCTTGCTCAGCCAATACGGAAAGTTCTTCGTTTCCAGGAATGAAAGTCGCTCTATGATTTTGTATCGATACATTCTACGTAACATGCGCAAATTTTATTCAACTTGGTTGTTACAGCGTTATTTATACTTACACTTAGTAATGCCTAATGCCATGAAAAACATAAAGGGTGTATTTATATAGACACATAAACTTCTAGGTACCCAAGGGCATCGGTGATTGTATCAATGTGCAATGATGTGTGTTTAATATCGCATATCTACGACAAATATCTAAGTTATCAAAGTTATTACAGATAATCTATTGATTATACCTACGTATTGAAGAACAATACCTACCAAATTAGTTCTTAGAATAAATTAGATTAGATCTTATAGTAATTGTTTTCGGTAGATATCTAACGGAAGTCGGTAAGTACCTACTTAATAAAGACATAAAGAAAATAAATAAAACTAAATTACATACTTTTCAAATCGACGATGTCATCCTACCGTGTCTTTCTTCTCTTTAAAACCCAAATAGAAAATATATTTTCAAATGCTATATACCCACATACAATTGCAGAATGGACAAAACTTCTTCTAGATCTACACAATATCTTCCCAGAAACCTCTTCTATTCATCTAACATGATGCTTGTAAACTAAATTAAAATGTGATAGATTTTTAAAAATCAAGTTTTTGATGGCATAGAAAAAAATGTTTTGATCACACCAAGACGTTACTAATGTTATCGCACTGTAGACTTGTAGAGAGTAAGTAGTGTGTGAGAATTCAATCTACAATGGAACTACATAAGTCTATTAGATCTTTGTGAATCATGGACTATTTATAGTTGATCTGCAAATTGCGTGGGCTGTAAGATGTTAGCTACATTGTAATTGAGGATGCAGCAGTAACCGGCACGAAGAATTCTTACCTACTTAAAAATATGAAGTTTTAAGCCTTGACCTCTTGCCGCAACAACCGGTTTCATTTTTTTTTGTCAGCTATCTTTTGTTGTCAATTCGTCATACCGAGCTCATATGGCGTTACATTCGGGATAAACCCCAATAGATAAGCAAGCGATAAGGAGTATCACAATGTACCACCCTTACCAGAATGAAAAAATAATTTTATAATTATGTTTTTGCAATAACATAATGCGTAAGTAGGTAATGTCAAATACTGTGTAAGTGACATCAAAATATTCAAATAAATTTTCAATTAACATGTAAAGAGAGTTTATGTACCTACCTAAATAAATTATTATCACGTTTTAGCAATAATAAAGTTGGTTGCATATAAACAAAAATAATCTCTGAATATTCTAAGAAATCAATGTATTGTTATCTATAACGGTAATTACCAATCGAAAATATATCAAATTGAAGATTAGATATTAAACCGATTAGTCAATTTAGTAACTCTACTTAACAGGACAGTCAACAACATAATTATATTAAGTAATATTTATATAATTGATGAACCCTGTAAAATATCGAATAACAATTATCTGTAGATCATAAAAATATTTGCTCCGTGCAGGAATGGATCCTGTGACACGCTGCGCAGCATCACTCGATCACTGCGTCAACCGCGCCTTAAAATGTTTCACGAGAGAGTCATAAAATTAGAGATTTCATTGAAAATCAAATCCTTTTTAAAATGTTGCCGACTATACATAAAGATCGAAAGCCATGTACCTACCTAATTGACGACGTGACAGTGAATGTATTTATGTTGAAGGCTAGTGACGTCATTAGTTGACAACCCACATCAGCTAATTACTCCTAATTACAGTTATTTAGTTAGTGTAATAGGTATTTTTTATTTTTAATGTCATGTCCGCTTTACAATGAATCTTTCTCGGTTTTATTAATTATATGTATTTTCTAACAATAATTAAGTATTGGAATGCCAAAACACATTCCAAAACCACGCAGTAAGAAATTAATCGATTTTTATAATATCCATTGTTATAGTATCACAATTGTAACGACTTTTAAATAATAGATTTCGTATCGAATCATAAAGTAAAAAATATCTTGTTATTATAAACTAAATTAGTAAGTCAACGGAAGCAGTACCTATAAAATAAAATAAAATAAAATATAATTATATACAGTACTATTGTGTTTGTGACGTGTGCATTTAGGTAATTATTTGATGACAAGGAAGGATAAACGATGATATTTACTAGTGTGTACGTACCTACTAGTACATATTAGGTAACAGGAATTTTGAATTTCAACAGTTTTGCCAACGCACTCAGGTTTTAGGCAAAGGAGTATAGACACTATTGTAAAACTGTGTAGGTACACGTCTACCTACCTCGTGGGGAAATAAGGCGTGATGGAATGTGATGTAAGTACACCCACATTTAACTGATACAGTTAAGTGACAGGTAGTGAGCCTCTTGCCATCAACAGAAAAACCCCGTTGAGATTTTTTTTATCGAAATACTAATTAGTCCATGGAAAAAACCCTATGTCATTGCCGAGCCCGGGAATCGAACATTTAATCATAATAAGCCTTCGATCACTTATAAAAAGTTTTTTATTAGTGATCGAAGTATTAAGCTGATAAATATAACTATTAACTAATACTGTATAGTAGTCCTGTTACCTAGTATATAATTATAATTATTTTTTGGAAAACCCCATGGGGAAAAGGCATGTGTCATTATAATGCTGATTAAGACGTAGGCTGGCATACTTGAAAAATAATATTTTTATATTTTCAACGTAACAAAGTAACATTTTGCAAACCTACCTATATTTATCGGCCTTTAGCCCTTTAGCCTATATGCCATGTTTTAACTCCCACTAACGTCCTCACACACAATAATATCTACTAGTGTAGAAACAGGTTAAATAATAAAGTCATAATCATAACACAGCATCACGCCTGTATTCCACGAATGGGTAGGCAGAGGTGTACACAATTTTACACCCACATTTCACGAATGCTCTTATTAAAGTCCCATGAAATAAGTGGTGAACCTATTGCCATCTACCGGGCACGATTCCAAACTCCGGGCTGCTATTATGAATTTCCTAACAGAAAAAAACCTAATAACAGCTGCCCGACCTGGGAATCGAACCCAAGACCTCATGCTCAGCAGTCGCGCTTGGGACCACTAGACCAACGATATTTAATAAGTCGTTGTTCGCAACGTTGGGTGAGATCTAGTTACTATGTAACGTCATGACTATTTTTTTCTTCAATGATATCACCGAATCAAACATTTAAACTACAACGTTGTACTCGTGTATTTCCACGGAGTATTTTTCTGCTCACTACATAAATCCAAAATCACGTAGGATACGGCCGTGTGTACAAAATATACTTAGTTATGAGAATTTCACTTCCAAATATTATAGAAACTTCAATACAAGACTATTGGTCGAGCAATCCTTATCAAAATCTATGATAAGCACAATAAACGTCAATTTGAAGATATGTAATGGGATTTGTATTTTGCAAATGTACCTAACCAAATTGCAACAAGCGGCTCTGTTATGACTGTGAAATTATTCCGTAAATCCACGAGAAATATTGACACTACAATTTTATAATGGGATGCGGGGACAGCTGTATAGCGCCGAAAGAATCCAGTAAGTTTTGATACTTTTCCGCCATCATTACATAAAGTGCTAACGGCTATTACAAAATAAATCCTTTATCCTTATATGAGAATGAACAGGCATCGTGCTGTATTATAACAATGCAGTGTTTTTATCCTGACCTGTTGATAAAACTGGGATTTTGCTTACCTATAACTATGCAAAACATACAGGTACAACTTGGTATAACTATAACGTAGATACAAACATAACCTATTTTAATTAAGCTTTAACGTTGTGGCGTTATCAAGGTAAATAGTCTTCGCTAAACTATTAAAGCGAGCGTACCTACTACTGATAACACTAACATACAGAATGATAAATTTACAAAAATATAATGTTGCCAGATAATTTAATAAGGAAAAGTCATGCAAAAAAATACACATCATTCAGAATTATTGTGCTACGTAAAACTACAACGAGATTGATATCGTAGAAGTGGTGACGGTTACCCTTCACACTGTTATTTATAAAAGTTTTTCTCTAACAAGCTATAGGTATGAATTACTAGACATGAGTATATAATAAAATGTATTTGTTTCAGGGGAGCCGATACGGTACGACCCGAACTTCAACGGTCCCATCCATAATCGATCTTGTACGGACATCATCTGGCTAATACTGTTCATCCTTTTCCTTGGAGTATGGGGATACGTCGGTTATTATGGTAAGTTTCAGGTTACACACTAATAGATAAACCCAAATCGTCAAATGATTGTGATGATGACATCTAGTCAATATTGGCTATCGACACAGCATTCAACGGCATATCAAGCAGCACTCAAGTAATTGGTTACGAGTTTAGATGTTATGCTGTATCTGCTTCGTCTATAAGATGAGATGTCTAACGTTGATCTTAAACTTTTGCAGCGCTGCGCGGAGACATTAGAACACCACAATTTACTATTAAGTATTAACTAAGAACAAATTATAACATTCTGCTCGTTAGAAATCTTAAATGCTATAATTTATTTCTAGGTATGACCCACGGAAACGTTCAGAAGCTCCTCGCACCCATCGACACAAGAGGGCGCCGCTGCGGTCTAGACTCCGGCCTGGAAGACAAGCAGTACCTCGTATTCTTTGATATCTCCAAATGTTTGTCTCCCGGTACACCGATCACTGGTTGCCCTACGCCACAGGCAAGTCTTTTAGCAATAACGCACGTAGCATAAATCCTTTGTTTCCTGACTTTATTTATTTATATGTCGTCTCCTTTAACGTTATTACAGGTTTGCGTTAACAAGTGTCCCACTAGAACGATACTATTCAATGCGGAAATGACAGAAAGCAACTTCGCTCAATTAAAATCAAGTATGGTATGCACGGATGATGTTAATATTAACACCATGTCTTATATCCAAGCACGAGAATACATGAAAAATGATAAATGCGCCAACTACGTTATTCAAAGTCAACCAGGTAATTTCTCCACTTGCGTTCCATAAATATTTGTTGTGAAAATTATAAGAGTATGGGTGTTACAGTTTAGAGTGTTTTTCTGCCATTAATCATTGTGATGCTTAGCATTTGGCCGATGTGTGGCATGTCCCTCCGGATATTCCTATTAAGACCACTTGACCTAACTTTGATCCGAACCTATTAGATGTATAATACCCACACTTCAGTGTTATCCCGTTGCATCGGCGATCTGTCAACCCTTCAATGCCAGGCGGACAGTCTAAAGCCCGTCAGTCCTGTGACGGACAGCTGCGTGCGGAACCCAAGCGAGGCTCGCAAGACGCTGGTGAACAGTGCGACGGCCCTCGACTCGTACGTGGGCTGGATCGTAGCCAGCTGGATGACTTTCTTCACGCCACAGGCGGATGAGCGCAACACTTACATTGTATGTAGCCGTGTATCGTGCTGCGGGCGTTTCTAATGCACGCGTACAAGCTTGAATCTAACCTTCGCGCATGTGCACCAGTCCGTAACCAACTACTAAATAACTGACGTCTTTGATTAACGCTAGACCTATAGTTTTCCATTAAAAGAAATATGTACATACGTAGATGTAAATGAACTTTCTGTTGCACATATTCTCACACATTCACTGCTTGTTCACATGTAATGAATTAAAACATATCAATTATCCATACACTAACGTCGCGGTCGACTCGGCTGTGCATGTTTGGTGACCGGATCAGTGATGGGACGGTGTTTCGTGAACGTAACCGAGGCGGTGGCGAAGATACAGGAAATCACACAGGACATGGGCTTGACTGAGGACCAGGTGATCTCACAACTCGCCAATGTGGTGCAATTCGAACAGGTAGATAGTGCTCATACTTATAGCTCATTACTATCAACTCTTAATCTTTTAATTACTGTGCATGTTAGTAGTACTAGTAGGTATTGCACTGGTATAAATACTGAATACACAACGGTTGTAAATACCTAGTTACTAAAAATAACTGTTTTTAAGTATTTAGATTACTCCGTGTGATCTGTGTCGTCAGACGGGTTATAACTGTGCCGGGCAGCTGCATTTGTTTATATCTGGGAGATATTATAAAATCTCCGAACAAAAAAAGGATCATAATTGTAAAAGAGTAAAACTTAACACCTACCTATTTATAATTAACTGGCAGAAATATCTGTGAACGTCTCATTTGTAAGCGGATGAAGGCAGCACCGGTATAACACCAATCATTACCACCAGGTGGAACCTAGTATTATACCTATATGTTTGTAGTAATTAAATGTGTAAAAATACTAAACAGTAATCAATTGGTTGTAAACATAGTTGTAGCAGTACTTCATAATCTAACCGTATTTAATGCTTGTTTGTTTTCCATTTAAGAAAGCCTTATTTCACCGACTTGTTATCGATCACTAACGTGAGTACTTTTACAAATAATTATTCCCTTACCCCCTTAGTGTCTAGGCCATACTTTCTTTAGTAATAATAATATAACAACTTATGCGTTTGATTACAGACAAGACGAGATATTTTATAAAAGAGATTAAAGAGGGTAATAAACCATTGTATGTATACAGCTATCGGCACAAATAGTGCAAGACTTGGTGCAGTCGCGATGGTACCTCCTGGGGGCGCTGGTGGCGGTCGTGGTGATATGCTTCATATATATCCTGCTGCTGCGCTGGGTAGTCGGGCCAGTTGTATGGGCTTCCATCGTCGGGCTTCTTGGACTACTTGGGTTTTGTAAGTTTTTAACGATGTTTTTTTATATTTAAATACTTACATACAGACATAGCCGCATATGTTTGTTTAATATTTACGGCTACCGATTCATTACCGTTGTTAAACTGTGGTCTCGCTTTGTATATAACTATATACAAAGCGAGTATTGTGCTATTTTTATCGCAATATCTATATATTGCAGTGTACCTATTTCCCGCAAAACAACGTTCATAATGCTGTTTCCGTTTTTACCACGTGTTTCATAAGGTTGACTCTCATTAGTTAACTTTCTTTATGTGAAATTAGCTGGTGCCCGCGACTTCGTCTGCATGACAAAAGGTAGCTTATGTCCTTCTCCAAAGTTCAATCTATATCCTTGCCAAATTTCATCGCGATCCGTTCAGCCATTTAGTCGTGAAAAGGTAACAAACAAACAGAGTTACTTTAGCATATAGTGGATACCAATTTTGTAAATAAATTTAAATTAAGAATAAAGGTGGTGTACCTATCTAATTATTTGTAAATATTACAGTACTAGCCAGTTGAACGGCAAACATTCAGATAATTACAATAAGACACAAACAAACACTGTATTTTTCATATTCCAGGCATATACCTATGTTATCTGAACTACGTGTACTTCAAGGCGAACCCTGTGAGTCTACACCAGACGACCAACCTCAAGGGCTACGCTCAGTCGATCTTCAGCAAAGCAGAAACCTGGCTGGTGATACTCATCGTAGTTGCAGTCTTGCTAGTCATTCTACTGCTGATGGTGATATTCCTGCGGAACCGGATCTCCATCGCTATTTCGCTTATTCGAGAAGGAAGCAAGTAAGTCATTCTGGATTCAATAATAACATTAGGTACTTCAAATTTAAAGAAAATCGGCATGTATATTTATATTACACACGGCATTTATATTACAAAAAGTAAACAACAGGTCGATTGTCTTTTATTGACAATTTTTTAACCATTCTCTTTAGTTTTTTTATTTTATAAAACCCACATTAAACGCGTACTTATTCAAAAAGCCTATTATAAGACCAAAGACTACGTTGCTGATAGGGATGTTTGGCTATAACACCTTCTGCACATGTGGCTTCCTTGGCTACTCACTGTCAATGTACGTTTCTATCACAGGTTTAATGAAATTTTTGCTTTGTTTTTTGCATAATATACCTCTTTCAATCTTTGTTATCTTTTTTGTTTTTACCTTTTGTTAAACTTACTTTGACGGATATTATGCATTGTTTTATATAACTTCTTTAGCTTCAACATTTTGTAAATGTGAGAACGCCGTAAACTTGTCAAATGCGCTATTCATTTAATAAGGCTTATGTAATTATCTTTTATATTAGTGACTCCATCCAAGATTACGTTGTTCTTATATCCAGCCCAAAATTGTATCTACAGAAATTGTAAAAGATATACAGTTTAAAAGAGTAACCATGGAGTTTCTTGCCGGTTCTTCTCCATAGGAAGCGACTTTTTGGAACCGTGCACGTAAATTCTGACTTTTCATAAGTGGCTTTGTATGGTTTATATGAAATAAAAACCTTTGACTTTGACTTTATATCCTTATAATCACCAAAATCAATACAATTTGTTTATTTCCAGGGCAGTGACTGCTATAAAATCGACAATATTCTTCCCAATTTTCCCGTGGATCATCCAATGCTTCGTGATCGCTTACGGCGTCCTAGTTCTGATGTATATACTGTCAATCGGAGAGTCTGCTTTTAGAATCGTCAACTTTAAGAACGATACGTGCGACTGTAGAGGTGTTTACACTGAGGTAAGAACATTATAGTACTGCCTTAAAAGTATTCTTTGTGAGAGGCACCCCTCTCACAAACAGGACTTTAATTTACGCCGATAGGTAATTCATACGGTTGTAGATCAACAAAAGGCGAAGGCTATAAATACCCCCTTAATCCTACATTTATAGCCACGCAACAACGATAGGTATTGTGGTATGTATATGTCAGGGATATTATGATGATTATCCAATCGTTTCCGTTACGAAAATTAGATTTTTAAGGAATTGTAAATGGAAAATATATAAGGTCCTAATTTATTAGGTAATTTCATTTTAAGGGGTCAATGTGTAAGTGATAAGGATTAATTTAAGCCATAATTCAAATTTATACAACAATTTTATTTTATTCTTAATGTTCACCATTCAAGGAGCAGTTTTCGTCTTGCTAGTACTATGTTGATTACAAATAATTTGTTATATCCATTTAATTCTTAGCTTATGTGAATGTATTTGACTTACATATTACCCATTTCAAAGGAAATTACATAATAAATTAGGACCTTATATATAGTTATTGACTTGTCTTTATTTCTTGGTTATCATTTGGTACTACAAACCATCGCAGAAAAAGACGATGTCTCTGTTAAAACGTGTCTCATTTAGACTCTGGCCCTATCCAAGATTATTCGAAACATTTATATCAGATCCGGTTACGGTTTCCGATAGATTATTTTATCGGATATCCGCTGGTTTCGGTCACGGAGCTCCATAACATCCCTGGTATATACTTTAACTATATAACTTATAATGTTTTGAAATTTCAGGACTATCAAGCTTGCAATCCAGCTACGTTCACGTTAGAATGTAGCGACATTAGCGGAGGGGCATGTCGTCAGGCAACGTGTCACTTTACTGGCCTCGACAGTCCACACAGTGTCATCTACTTGCACCGTAAGCACCTTTTTAATTACAACATTAAGGTAACAAATAGTAGCTTGTCTGGCACATGTAAAAACTTCATTGTTAATTTTATAGATATAATAGGATACTTAATTATGCTGCCCATACTGAGCTTTTATTCGCTGTTGGAATGGCATTTTCCCAAGCATAATAAGTATGAAGTAACGGGCTTTTCTTAAGAAGTGTTAAGCTGTGGTCGACCTTCTATCAAAGAGAAATACGTAATCGCTAATTTGCTACAATCGTATTCAAATCAGTATATTTCTCGCCAAATAAGTTTGCGGCTGTGAAGTTAGCATCACGCGCATGTACAGTCGGTTACAGTTAGTGTTCGGTTACATAAGTATTTATTAAAAATCGATTTAGTATTTATACATATAATAAATCAACTTAAGACTAAGTTTTTTGATAGTGGGAAATTCATTAATTGTTACGGGTAAAATGTGTACACATCGTTTTATTACTCCTTGATCAAATTTGACAAAAAATTTAACATCGCTTTTTTCGTCCTCTTTTTACCAGGTCCAGGATTAAGAGAAATGTGCTAATTCACATTTTTTTTTCCTTCACGGTATACATTTTATTCGGTACGATACTGATACACCAGTTGCTTCGTCTGTTCTCTTTTAGATTGGCACGTTTGTAAGTCCTTCAATGATTATTTTATAAAATAGTTGTGAACATTAAATATTATTTTTCTATAGCCTGTCTTTTCAACACAGTATTTCTTCTCGGCCAACAATAAATAACAACATCATCATCTGCCTAGCCTTTTCCCAATTACATTGGGGTCGGTTTCCAGTCACACCGGATGCAGCTTAATATCAGTATTTTACATGGAGCGACTGCCTATCTGACCTCCACAACCCAGTTACTGGGTAACACGATATCTCGTGGTATGACTGGTTGTCAGACTTTCAGGCCTTTGACTACCCGTAACGGCTGTCAAATATCTTAATTTGGCAAAAAAAAATTACTAAAAAATAACAAAATAAAACTTAATAATTATTATGATCTCGATCTCGACTGTACAATCGAATAAAATATTGAAACAACCCAATGCGTCAGAGTGAGAAGCACGACTGGCGTTGCTGCATTGCTAAGCAACCGTGGACATTCCGCGCGATGCCCCCCCGAACTACACTACCCACCGCTCGTCGCGCCTAAAATTCACAAAATCCGACGCGATTCGCTACAAATTCACAGCCGTAAACTTGTGTGGCGTATTTATGTTTTCTTTAAAATAGGGTGTTGATCGAACAATGTTGATATGTAGTACACGCACATTCACGTAGACAAGGAGTGACCGATTGATACAAGCTACAGCCCACCGTACTTTTGAGAACTATGGAGTATGATCTTCTGCATTTCTTACCAGCAGATGATATCGATACTTCCTTTTGAACTGTTTTATAATTTCAATCAATAATATAAATATTTTCTGTCCCTAGTTGCAAACTTGCTGGGTTTCTTCTGGACGATGTTCTTCATTAGCGGCATTTCGGACATGATGCTTGCCAGCACATTCTCCACTTGGTACTGGACGAAAGAAAAAAGAAATCTTCCATTCTTCACGCTTACCTCGGGGATATACAGAACATTACGGTAAGGATTTAATTATCCGATAATACAGTTCAGATTTGAGGAGCATTTAATCGTTTTGCATCAGATGTGGTAGGCCTAAAAAATTCTACAAAAAAATGTTTGTTTGATAAAAATTATGTTGCAGATATCACATGGGTACTGTCGCTTTGGGAGCACTGATCATAGCCATAGTGCGAGTAATTCGCGTCATTCTCGAGTACATCGACCAGAAGATTAAGAAATTCGACAATCCTTTCACTCGATGTATCATGTGTTTCTGCAAGTGCTTCTGCTGGTGTCTGGAGAACTTCCTCAAGTTTATTAATAAAAATGCTTATATCATGTGCGCGGTACATGGACATAGCTTTTGTAAGAGTGCGAGAGACGCCTTCTCATTGCTCATGAGGAATATTATAAGAGTCGTTGTGTTGGACAAGGTACGTAAAATTAGATTTTATCATTACAGTGTTCCAAATTAACGGCAACTAGAAATATCTATTTAAAAGTGTTCTGCAACTGTAGCTAGGTGTAGTATCACGATGAAAGATTTAGATTAGTTGCATTAAAGTGAATCATCAGTCTTATGATCGATGTGATAATTGCGATAGTTTTAAATCCTTCTCAGCGTATTCGATAAGGCTAAAGTTACACAAAATATTTGCAGGTAGCAGACTTCCTGTTCTTCTTGTCTAAGTTGTTGATCTCCATCGGTGTGGGTTTCGCTGTGTATTACTTGCTACAGTGGAGCTTTGTCTATGAAGTGACACAAGGTCAGCCCCTGCACTACAACCACATTCCCGCTATCATTCTGAGCATCGCCACCTACCTCATCTGTACGATCTTCTTCAATGTCTATGAAATGGCCGTTGATACGTTGTTCCTTTGTTTCCGTAAGTGTCTCCCTTTTAATCGATGTTTGAGCTCAGTTTAGAATATTGTTGTAAATAGAAATCCCATATTATTTTAATTTATTTTTATTTTACAGTTGAAGACTGCGAAAGAAACGATGGTTCGCTAGAGAAACCATACTTCATGTCGAAAGAGCTTATGAAAATTCTTGGAAAAAGAAATAAGAAATTATAAAGTGCCAAATACTAACGTACGAGTGTTGTGAATAAAAGAAGTAACAGAATAAGTTCAATGTGTCAAACTAACAAAATAATTTTCACAATTTTATGATCACGTCTTGTACTTCGATTTACACATTTTTTAAAGTTTTTACGATATTTCTATTTGTATAATATTTTTACTAATTTAGATGTGTACTACTTTACAGTATTGTACCATAGTTTATAATATAAGTATATTAAAAACCAAATAATAATGTTGTTATGTACCTTTTAAAAATATATGCTGATGCCTATTACAGCAATATGGAGAGATAATAATAATAATTATATTGATGACAATGATACTGAGATATTTAAAAATAAAACATCAAAGAGCTCCACTTCTACAATGATTTAGTGATTTGTACCACTTATATCTAATAAATTACATCAACATAAACTTGTGCAGTCTTATTACAAAAAACTAAATAAAACTTGGTTTAAACCTGTACTATGAAGTCCAGGCTTATCTGCAGAACCATGGTTTAAATTTGTCCTTATTACAAAACCAAAAAAAACCGTGGATTTCTTAGTACCGTCATTTGAACCATTGACTATGCATTATCCACAGATTAATACAAATATCATTCGTTCACTATGATATCATTCTATTGCAACGTTCCGTTTGCCCAGAAAAGAAAATGTTTTAATAATACGCTAATGATTAAATGATGTTTAGGAGTGTTGAAAATATTGAAACTTTGTTATTTTGCAAGGATGGATTTAAACTTTCGTTATTTTGTCGACAGCGGTTTTTTTTTAGGTTTAGGAACATTAATTAATTTCGTATTAATTACTAATAATATAACTTGTAACGAAACGTAACATACTCGCGCGATATATGAAACCATAACATTAAACAAAACCATCGCAAGTTGAACAAAGTTCATTTAGCTTTGGAATTTTTATGCTATCGAAGTCTCTAAAAAGAACAATTGCCTCTTTGTTAATAATATTACCTTCTTTAGTAATTTTAATATTATATTGTGATGGACCAAAAAACGATCTGTGAATTGGAATACCGAGGAAAAAGTAAGTAAGTAAACATAAATTACTTCGATGAACTTGAAATCAGTCTGTAATAATGCATAACGTTTATTAAACCTATACTTTTGCCTGAAATCTTCATCGGATAATTACATGAAGGGAATTTGAATTCGAACACTATTTCTGTTGTGTCGGCGTGGTGTTTCCAACAACTCAGCGGCTTTAAAATCCGCAATATCAATTAATTCAACCATATTAATATCCATTTTCGGGTAAAAACAACACAACATAATGAAAAAAATTCTATTACTTAAAAGAGAAACTCACAAATATGATTTAGACCATCGTTAAACTAGGGGGTGCCGAGGTTTAGCGTTAGACCACGATATGGTCTATGGTTTATCGCAAAACCACGATTTGTAATATCATTTTTGTTTAAACCATGCTTTATAGAGATTTAAACCTGGGTTTTTAGTTAAACCACTTTTTGTAATAAGACGGGTGGTGTTCTTAATCACAATTGTTTGAACATTTTCAGGATATTGATAATAAAATAATAAAAATTAACCTGTTATTCTTCAATAGAATAGTTTATTCTGTGTTGAGTTAGGAAGGCAACATCAAGCATAGCTTCAGGATCAAGCAAGTCTTTCACCTCATCATACTTCAAGCTCTCTTCATATGCAAACATAATACTGCTATCATCTAGCATCATTTTGGATGCTACAAGTGCTATGATGCAGTTCTTCACTCTAGCCATGATTTCTCTGTCTGATCTGCTAACAGTCTGTAAAAAAGTAAACTCATAACAATCCAAAACCAAAAAGTATGCAACAACTGACCTCGCCACCAGGTGACGTGCATGGCACATATGGCAAATTCAAATATAAAAGTTACAATTCCTTACTGAACTATATGCGTGATAAAATAATATACATACCTATATCCGAAAGAGCATTGGAGAGAAGAGACAAACTGTGATTTATTTTCTATTTGTTGGTAGTACTAAGTAGGTAATTATTATAGATGTGTCAAATGCGCACAACCACATTAAACATCGGAGTGCTTAGGACACTACACTTAGGACACAAGACAGGAATACACGAGCCCAATGTGCCCTGTGCCTTGGAGCACATCCAGCCAACATAAGGGCTGTGAAATATATGTAGAGATCTTAACACGAAAATCGAAACCGCCACAATCCAAAAACACGAAATCTTAACTACATACCGAAGCAACAGAACGACTCACGGAAGAAAAATATGCGCTTCCTGTTAATAATCAGGATAGACAAAAATCAAGCCCACGACTAATAGATAGATCCTACGCCGAGATAGTGAAGACTAATATCAAGCACGGATGCACAGAAAAACCTGACGCTCGGGAACAAACTACCACAGTAGAAAGTCTCCTAATTAAACAATCTGAAAAATTCGAATTATTCCGACAACAAATGAGTACACTTATGAACCTCATAATAATCCTCATAGAAAGACTGCCAAAATACGTACTCTCAAAATAGGAACTCTGAACTCAAATGGTTTGGCGCCAAATAAACACGAGGTTGAATTAATCATCAAGTTGATATTATTCAAATTTCGGAAGCCCACTGTACTAAAGCCACCTCAAACGTTAAGTTTAAAGGTTACAATACTTACGTCACACAACATTCTGATAGGACTGGTCATGCTGGAACTGCTATAGCCATCTGAGGATCAATTAAGCACCACCTAATGTCTGAATTTAGGAGAGACTACTTACAAGCTACCACTATCGCAGTTGAGGATAACCACGGTTAGTTTAACGTGTCAGGTATGTACTGTCCGCCAAAAAAGAAAATCAATGAATCAATGTTCAATAACTATTTTCGTTCTCTTGGAAACTGTTTCATTTCTGGTGGCGATTGTAATTCCAAACACACTTATTGGGGATCCAGACTAACGACCACAAGGGGAAGACAATTCAAATCAAGTATTGACACAAACAATCTTACTGTCATAACTACATGTGAACCAACGTACTGGCCATCAGATCCAATGAAGATTCCAGATCTCTTAGATTCTTCATAAGTAAAGGATTTTCTAAACATTATCTTAAAACAGAGTCATGCTTAGATAGTTGTTTTAACCACACCCCAGTTATCTTAGCAATTAGTACCATGTTAATAGATAATGAAAATATGGAGTCACTATATAATAAACGAACCGTTTGGGTCTCATTTAGGGAGCAAATTGAAGAGGGCATTATCCTAAAAGTGAAATTTAAGACTCCAGAAGATATCGAAGACATGGCTAAATACTTTACAACCCTTTAACAGGAATCCTTCTGGAAAAATACACCGCCAATGGAACTAGCTTACCACTCAATGAACTATCCAACAGAAATCAAACGAAAAATTCAAGAAATGCGAAGGCTTCGTCGAATCTGGTATCAGAGTAGACTGAAAATCGATAAAACTGCACTAAACAAAGCAATTGTGGATCTCAGAAATTCTATCCACACATGGCACAATGATACGCTACAGTCTAAGCTCGAGTCTAGTCAGCTACAGCTTCAACAAATTATTCACTATGGAAGTTCACGAAAGCGTACAACAGACCACAGATAGCAAAACCACCTTTAAGGAAAAATAACGTCTGGGCAAGATCTGCCGAGGAAACGGCGGATGCATTTGCCGAATATCTGTCAAATGTGTTTACTCCAAACGAAAGCGATGACTGTAAATCCCAAAACAACGTCAACGTAGAGTTAAACTCTGCCTACCATATCAGTGCCCCCAAAGCCCCTATCCGTACGAGAAGTTGCGAAAACTATCAAAGAACTTAAGGACAAAAAAGCACCTGGCTTCGACTTAATTACCAAGGAGATCCTTCAAGAACTACCTAAGAAAGCCTTGGTATTCATTACAATTCTCTTCAACGGAATCCTGAGGGAGCAATATTTTCCCAAGATATGGAAAGTCTCACAAATAATGATGATCCATAAAATGGGAAAACCTCCAAATCAAGTGACTTCATACCGACCAATCAGCCTATTGCCTAACCTCTCAAAACTCTTTGAGAAAGTACTACTACGTACAATTTTTCCAATCTTGATAGAAAATAAAATAATACCTGATCACCAGTTTGGTTTTCGCCAACACCACTCTACAGTCGAACAAATTCATAGAGTCGATGATACTATTAGAAAAGCCCTTGAACAGAAAGAGTATTGTTCGTCTGTATTTCTGGATATCCAACAGGCCTTTGATAAGGTGTGGCATAATAATGGTCTCTTTTATAAAATATATAAAAGCATTCCACATAGCTTTCACATGTTGATGAGATCATATCTCTCTGATAGGTTGTTCCAAGTAAAGGAGGCTGGATCGACGTCTATATTTCATAGCATAAAAGCTGGTGTACCGCAAGGATATATCCTAGGGCCTATGTTGTATTGTCTATATACTGCGGATCTCCCAGTATTACCAGGATTGACTACAGCTACGTACGCGGATGATACTGCTGTCCTTGCATGCAATAAAGATCCAGCTGTTGCATCAAGCATCCTACAGCAAGGCCTTCATGAGATTGACAAGTGGCTCAAGACATGGAAAATTTAAGCCAGCACAACTAAGTCAGTGCAGGCAACTTTTACCCTTAGAAAAGGCAACTGCCCACCAGTCCAACTAGGTAACAAGTAACAACACATTACCACATGCTGATAATTTCAAATACCTTGGCTGGCATATATATCGCATAGATCGGCGCCTCACATGGAAGAAGCGTATTAAATCTAAAAGAGTAGAACTCAACCTCCACTATACACTCCTTTATTGGCTACTTGGATGTAACAGTAAATTGTCCACAGACAACAAGCTCCTTATTTATAAATCTATCCTCAAACCAATATGGTTGCATGGCATACAGTGGGAGAGTGCCAGCAACTCTAACATCTCTATGCTCCGACAGAACATCATATTGAGAACAATTATTAATGCTCATTGGTCCATCATAAATAAGGAAATGTACAACACTTACAAATGAACACGAGCAAGGAAGAAATCCGATCAGCTGCCCAAAAATATCTACAGCGACTGACCAGGCACCCGAATACCCTGGCTGTACAATTGACGAGTCAAAGCTACTCCAACCGGCTTAAAAGACATACTATAATTAAGCTCCGAAGCAGATTATAGCTGCGTTGTACAGAGGAGTAGCTGTTCTCACTGGAAAAACACTCCACATAAGAATGTCCACAGAACCTATCTGATTATAGTCGAAGAAGATTGATTGCAGATAAAACTAAAAAAATAAAATAAAATAGAATAACTTACTTCTGCCCGCGATCGAGCATCACCTTCTGGCAGTGCAGGAGAATGATAGGGGTGGGGCATAAATTCCAATATAATCCTGTGGCTATATAAAATGGTGATCCGCCCCATGATAACATACGGGGCCGTTGTTTGGTGGCCAAGGACCAATCTAGTCACAGCATCAAACAAACTACAGCGATTTCAGAGACTTGCATGTCTGGCAACCACAGGCTGCATGAGAACGACTCCCACAGCAGCTCTGGAGGCCATGCTGGACCTGCCACCGCTGCACTTATTCATCAAACAGGAAGCAGCAATGGCGGCAGTACGTCTTAAAACACTAGCACTGTGGAACGACTGCAAAACAAAACACACAGCAATTTTAGATGTACTGTTCGAAGACTTCCCGATTGCGCGAGCAATCAGCGATCGAATACCGAAACAGTTCATCTTCGACAAGAAATATAAGATCCAGTTGTACGAAGACCCAGAACACGATGTTCATAACAAGGAACTGTGGATTTTCACAGATGGGTCCAAAACAGGTACAGGTACTGGATCAGGGATTTTCTCGGAAGACCATAACATTCACATTTCCACAACACTAGGTCCCCACAACACAGTTTTCCAGGCTGAGTGTATAGGCATCCTTCTGGTAGCATCGGCGGTCGTGACCAGGAGTGTCACAGAATATCCAATTCGCATACTCTCCGACAGCATGGCGGTCCTACAAGCCCTAAACAGCCACACAATCAACTCTGGGCTCATTTACGAGTGCCACCAAACATTAGATGAGGTAGGCAACTTTAATAATATAACCCTACCATGGATCAAAGGGCACAGCAGCTCTCGAAGCAACGATGCCGCGGACGAGCTCGCAAGGAGAGGATCGAGTGTGGCCGCTATAGGTCCAGAACCTATAGTCTCACTCCCCTTTGGACACCTACGTACCCTGTTAAGACAACGCACCAGGGACCAACACAGCAACCTCTGGACGAACCATGGTGAGTGCAGACAGACCAAAGAAGCACTTCCGGTCATTGATGGCCGTATCACCAGACAGCTGCTCCGACTGACAAAACAACAACTAAGAACAGTCACAGCGGCTCTCACGGGCCATGGGTTTTTTAATAAACACCTCTTTGTTATAGGAGTTACTGACAGCCCTCTTTCCAGAGCCTGCATGGAGGAGGATGAGACAGCGGCTCACGTGGTGCTTCACTGCCCTGGGGTCGCTACTTACAGGGCTAAGTACTTCGGAAACCCAGGTACTCTCCGAGAGGTCGCCGGCAAGATCAAGTTCCTGCTGGCCTTTCTTGAGGAGTTGGGGTGGATCGAATAATCCATTCCCACCCCGGACACAAAATAATCGCCAAGAGCAGGGAGTTGCGGAAACCAGCTCGTTTAACCAATACCAATACCAATTCTGCCCGCGATTTCATTTATGTGGACTTCAGAATTGTATCCAACCTGTATAAAAACTATCCTTTGTTAATACAGCTTAAAAACATATTTGTGTGCCAAATTTCATTCAAATCCATTCAGTAGTTTTTGTGTTACAGAGTAACAAACATCCATCCATCCATACTCACAACTTTCCTATTTATAATATTAGTAGGAAGTAGGATTATATGCGGGTGACACCGCGGGGCACAGCTTGAAGTCTATATAACTTCAGCTGTTACGGATTTTGAACTTCCATTGTCTTATATTCTTAACAGAAAGGCCATACTTTCTTCACATAGAATGTCTGATAAATTGGTATTTTAAAAACGAAAATTCCTTTCTTTTATAGAAACAAATTCCATAACTAACAAATTGAATTTACTACAGATAATGTATAGTAAACGTCTTAGGAATCATGCAATTTTATATTGTTGAAAGAATGTGTATTAATGCACATAGTTTTGATAATGTTGGCAAAGAATTCATCCCCGGATTAATCCAATTTCTTATTTCTCTTCTTTAGCTGATTTTCTATTTACTAATCTGTTGATAATTATGATATATAATCATTGATAATTATAATATGATAATTATGTGTTTGAATTGCGAAAGTTTAAAAAGTACAATTACTAACCTGTGTTTCAATATTTGCGATTTCATCCTTGGCTTCTTCAATCACATTGTTTTTTTCCCGTGGACAGATCCAAATATAGCCATTGTTACCAATGATCAGAGATATCCCACAAGGTAGATGGTGGAAATGGTTTTTCCTGCGCTTAATAAGTGAAGGAAAAACTTTAATAAGTATTCCTTGTGCTAACTGAAAAAATAAGTGTAATTTGAGAAATAAATACTACATTGTATAGTTAAAAATAAAATCATTTTATCAAATGACACTAGTCAGGATTTTAAAAAGTCAGTACAATACTCTTAAATAACTGCTTGTCCATCACCTCTTTTTTAGTTCAGTTACCTAACTGGGAAGAATAAAAACGAAGAAACTATACCATCATCACCACAATCACAGCATTAATTTCAGGTTGCCACAGAATACCATAATAAAGACTTAGTTATTTGGATACAAACTGTATGAATTTAAATTGCAAAATGTAAACAGCGCCAACAAGTTCAACAAACAAAGGAAAACTCAGTCTACAGATATAAATATCATTAGGATTATTTTAAATTTCAAACTTGCTTTTGTAAATGCATTAAAATCAATATTATAAATAATGTACATGTGAGTACTATGTAACCATTTACAATGATTTAATCCATTTATTTTTTATTGTTTTCTGGCAGATAGAGTATGTCATGCTCACTAGAATGTCCCGCCGATGGTGGCGTGTGTGTTGGGTCATTCGATTCCCTACAATATGGTCGAGTTTATCTCACCAATATATAATATAGATATTAAGGTGGGAAGGGTAGGGACCGGAAAGCAGATAAAAAACCTATCAAATTTGAATAAACTATGTCTAAAAGAGTGTGAAACCAAATGTTAGACGGTAACAACATTACAACCAAATTTTAGGCTAAAATCTAAATTTGTCTTCATTAGGATTTGTTCCTACCTTGCCATATTTTAAACTCCTGGTATGCAGGGAGAGTGACCCATCTGAGAAGACACTTTGTACCTCTGCACTGATTAAGTCACCTTCCTGTAAATGCTTCCTCATCATCTGTTCATCTTCCGCTGATCTTCGTCTCTGCAAACAAGAGGTTTTACATCAACCATTTTATTTATGAGGGTACTTGTAAGAGGCAAGTAATTATTCTCTCAAGGCTTTGCCATATCCCTCCGTATTCAAATATCTATTCACCAATTTACTGATTAAATTCAAGTACCTACCAATTCTCCACCAGGAAGATTCACTGATGATAACTGAAGTACAGAATCCAATCGTGAATTAGTTTCCACTTTCCATCTCCGCTGCTGGACCTCAAGCACTCTCCCCACAACTACGTCACCTATCTCTCCAACATACCGATTCTTTAATGGTTGAATACATATCAACTTGTTGATTTTTTGCATAGCCCCCGCAACGGAAGCTTTCAAACAATCATCTTCTGCATACGTACCATGACCTCTGGAAT
Organism: Xylocampa areola; assembly: GCA_935421205.1. Lineage (NCBI taxonomy): Eukaryota > Metazoa > Arthropoda > Insecta > Lepidoptera > Noctuidae > Xylocampa > Xylocampa areola. Next base: position 16,378,251 of record OW285201.1, read on the forward strand.
GGAACATTAAGGTTTTTTTTAAAGTTATCTTTCTTTTTTCACTTATAGTTCTGGATACTAATGTATCCAGTGGTCATTTGTGGTTATTCCTAAACACAGCTTACCGCATAAAATCTTGCATGCCTGTAACAACCTCACCAGGGGTGTAGAACCGGGGCAATGCATTATTAGAAGGCACAGAATGATTTACTCTTTCTGAAGCTAGACGTATTTTAACGTGACTCGTCATTATGGTCTGAAAGTATATACAAAAATAATTTCAATAATTAGAAAACAAACAAAACAAACTAATGTATGATAGTTTAAAATTTACAGTAGACGTGACGTTTGATCAGTGTTGCCAACACATGAAGGAAAAATGTCCGAATTAGAGATAACCATCTCTAATTCGAACATTTTCGATTCATGTGCAAAGTGCAATCATTGCGCTACGACGCCAACTCAATTCACTGCCCCGCACCGCGCCGGCTGAGTTTACTCACTTAATCGAAAAGTGTTGGCGCACAGCAAATATTGATATAGAAACTGAGGACTCTATACAATATTCGTATATATAACGTACTCTACTCTGTGATCAACACAGTCAACGTCAGTAACTCAACACCATGAAGCAATTATAAAGTTTATTAATAATTAACTTTATAATTAATCCATGCTCAACACACACAGACTACATAAAGTCCGTAAAATATAGCTTGATTAGAATGGCAGATGTCAACAAAAGTGACAACTACAATGCGACTGAACTTTGTAGTGACGTCATATCGAATGATTTAAAATGTCATGAAAAATTATTCGTAACTAGCGTGTTAACATTTTTCTAATTACAGTGTACCACATGTAAATCAGCATAATATATAAAATCTACTATAAAACTAAAAAATAAAAATACTAATAAATAGTTCCAAAAATTGACCTAATTATCTATGACGTCTTTACAAGGTTACATCTTGTTGCAAAAATGATAGGGATGGGACCAATTTTTATAGAATATTCATTTTTATCGAATTACGTTTGGAATAAATAAAAGAATCTTTATTTAGTTATTGTTCATGAAAAGAGTAAGTATTACCATTCCAAGAATTAAACTTCGTATTCATAAATATAGGTTAACAATGAGCGCATTGACGTGGCATATTTCTTGTCTGTTTAGCGATTCTGATTTTAATGATGAACACGCACTCCTCCTGGCCATATTTCGGTCACGGCGGTAGATCTCCGAGGATATTAGCCAAACACGCAGGAGAAATTATAGAGCACAAGTGTATGCGCAAACACAAGTGCACTCCCTCGTCCTTTACTCTCATAGTCCGGAGAGCTCAGGCGCAGGACCGACAGCTTAACGTGATATCCGAAGCACGGGGGTGTCACAACACCAACTTCCTAACTACGGGCTGCTACTGAGAATCTCCTAACAGAAAAAGCCCAATAACACTTTGCCCGACATGGGAATCGAACCCAGCACCTCGCGCTCAGCAGCTCAGACCTAGCTCGCAAGTGTGGACTGAAATTGACTAAAATTTACTTTTCATCAATTCTACATCAGAATTGATGCAAAGTAATTTTTTTTTAATGATGATGGCTATACTGACTTAGAATGAGGACCATTAAATTAATAAATTTACTTTACTTTGCCTCATCCTAAAAGATGCTCCTGTATCGTGGGTGCGTTTACAGACACTTAATTTAACAGACATACACCCAGACCCGGAAAAAATATCTATAGGTCATACAAATATTTGCTTTGGGTGGGAATCGAACCCGTGACATGCACGGCAGCAGCCAGTCTCTCTACCTCTGAACCAACCGCGGCGCGAACACTTTTTTTATTGTTTTGTCATATCACACAATTATTTTATTTTATTTATTTACCCGAATTAAAACTAATATATATAAATATATACCAATTCAGTAAACATATTACAGTATGTAAATACTGTAATATATTTACTGAATAGGTATATATTTATTTTTAATTTATTTATATCGATTTGATCAGTACTTTCTTTATAGGAAATCAGAATTTTCTCAGCACTAGACACATTGGTTTGGCAGCTGTCATTCTAATCAAGCTATATTTTCTGCCCGATTAGGGCGAAGGAAAAAAAAAATCAAGCTATATTTAATGACTTTAATGAGTTGCTGACAGTAAGTTTTCCGTATAAATGATAAATGATTTTATTTCTGTAAATAGATCTGTTGAAGACACTTTTACAAGTCATTTATATATATAATGTACTCTGTGCAGTAAGTGTCAAATCACATTCTCGCTCCAACGCTCGCCGCGCACGGACGTGTTACTCCGCGTAACATCGACTGTGTTGTGTCAGTGATCGTTGTCGCTACGCTCTGCCGTAGCATTCTCCGTAGCTGCCTGCTAGGTACGCCACTATAAATCAAAAGTTGCCTTTTTCGAGGCGGCGGCTGATATCTGTCTTTTTCAAAGTACAGTCAAAAACGTGTGTTGTTTAAATTCCCCTTTTGGGAAAATCCACAGTTTCGTGGTTCTCGGTGGAAACCTCACAGTGTCAACGGGTGTGGACCCGATACACCCAGCTGAAGCCCCTTCAGGGTGACACTACAAATCGGACGGAACCTAGAACAACCGGCCTTGGGGGATCTCCTAGTCGACTCTAGCTCTGGTTTCCTTTACAGCCACACACCTAGTGTCGGTCGGGTGTGTCTACATCCTTCGCACTAGACTGGTTCAGAGCCCCGTACGCACATTAAGACTGGCGACGGGTAAACGACAAGCTTAGGGCTCACCATTAGGTTACTCACCTCCCTGCCTATACCCGGCGGGGAGGGTTACGCATCCCCGGGCTATCCTCCCGGGGAGTTAGGCCTGTTAGGCGATTATTATAGTATAGATAGTAAATTCATTCCCTCTAATATGGACGCACATTTTGCGTTCATAAGAATCCTCTTCAAGGACCCCGCCATTAAAAGGAAATACAGTCAGGAGATTGCTGCTCTACAGCTAACCTGGCTCGGTACTTCAACCGCATCATCATGCGTAGACACCCCTCTCTCCCCGCAGCCCGCTGACAAAGGCATCCCCGGCCTTATGTCACTGCCGTTAGTCGACCTATACGATAATGAAGCTCCCTCTACTTCAGCCCTTGCGCCTCCATCTAGCACCGTCACAATCTCGGAAGAGATGGACGTGTGCGTAAATCCCTCTCCCTGTCTCTCGGATGCCTCTGCCTCCGACTCCGAGACTAGCTCATCCTCTCCCTCCTCCTCCTCCTCCGAAGACGACTATATCCAGGTCGGCAAAGGAGGCAAGAGGAAGAAGGGAAAAACTTCCGCCCCGGCCAGCAAGGCCAAAAAACCAGAAGCGCCCCCCGCCCCCTCCCCCGTCCCCGCGACTACCGCCGTACGTGCCTACAGCGCGTTTCCCTGTGACGCGAACAAAGCTCACATGCGCTATTTGCAGCGTGCTGTAAAGAAACGCATCGATGAGCAGCGTAACGCGCACTGGGATAAGACGCTGAGCGACTTAGAGCCCACTCACCTAGCATTCTGGCAGCTTCAAAGGAGACTACAATCCAATGACGTGGCCACCATGCCCCCTCTCATCCGCCCCGATAAGAGCATAGCCTTCGACGACATCGAAAAGGCCGAGTGCCTGGCCGACAGTCTAGAAGCGCAATGCACTCCTAGCACCCAACCGGTTGACCGAGCGCACCTCCTCAAGGTAGACGCAGAAGTAGAACGCAGAGCCTCACTCCCGCCGTTCGAAGACCCCGACGACCCCCTGCCCCCGTCACTCCCGACGAGGTGCAAGAGGTCATTAAAAATCTCAAACCCCACAAAGCCCCCGGCATAGACGGCATCACTAACAAAGTCATGAAACTTCTCCCCGCCCCTCTCATTATACTCATGACCGCCATCTTCAATGGCGCCATGAGTCACAACGTCTTCCCTCAGTCGTGGAAAGAAGCCACCGTCATAGGTATCCCTAAGCCGGGGAAACCACCAAACGAACCCATCAGCTACCGACCGATCAGCCTCCTCAACGTACTAAAATCTACGAGAAGATTATTTATAAGCGCCTCTAGGACTTTGCCGATGCGAAGAGCCCATCCCTAAAAAACAGTTCGGTTTTCGTACCCAACACTCGTGCGTACAACGGGTCCACCGCATCGTCGAGCACATAAGCGCCGGTTTTCAGCGCGGCACGATGACAGGCGCGCTCTTTTCCGACATAGCGAAGGCTTTCGACAAAGTCTGGCACAACGGCTTATTATACAAGCTGTACCAACTCGGCGTGCCCGACCGTCTCGTGCTCATCCTACGGGACTTTCTTTCGAATCGCACTTTCCGCTATCGCATCGAGGGTGCACTATCCGCTCCCCACTCTATCCGTGCCGGTGTCCCCCAGGGCTCCGTGCTCTCGCCCCTCCTATTCACGCTCTTCACAAGCGACATTCCCAATAAAAGACAGGCCAAGTTAGCTCTCTTCGCAGACGACACTGCCATTTTTTACTCCGGTATCGTGAGCGACCGTATAGCCAGCACTCTCCAAACTTCCGCCAACGTACTAGGCGCTTGGTTCAGGAAATGGAGAATAGAAGTAAATCCCGATAAGAGTCAAGCCGTACTCTTCGCGAAAAGGCGTAGGATCAAACCCCCCGACCCCAAACCGACAACCATGTTCGGCAAGCCGATCCCTTGGGAGGAGCGAGCCAAGTACTTAGGAGTCATCCTAGACAGACACCTGACCTTCGGTGAGCACATAAGGCCGGTGCGCTCGCGCGCCGCCTTCGCTCTGGGTAGGCTTCACTTCATTATGAACGCACGCAGCAGATTGTCCCATAAGTGCAAACTGCGCATTTACACCACGTGCATACGCCCCATCATGACCTACGCCTGCGTAGTGTTCCCACACGCGAAATCTCACCGCCTCCATAAGATGCAGACCCTCCAGAACCGTGCCTTACGTAAGGCCACGGGAGCCCCCTTCTATGTCCAAAACGAAAACCTCCATCTCGACCTTAAGATTCCCACAATCCAACAATTCATAAAACGCACTTGCAAGCGTTATTTCGAGTCTGCTGAAAAGCACCCCAACCCTCTGATCGCGGCTGCCGCCCTATACACCCCCTCCCAGATAAGTAGAATTCGCCGTCCTAGGCATTCACTCTTGTACCCCGATGACGCTATAACCCTGCTCCAAGAGAGCAGTAGGGCCACCAGCACAGTACACAAATACAGACCGCCGTCATTTCGGCCTCGCCGCCGAGGCCCGTCGCGACGTCCCCGTAATGCACCTAATGCATCACCTCCCCGACCCTTGCTCGTGCCAGCCCGCGTAGCCGCTGAGCCTGTAGCTTTAAATTCGTCCCATAATAATAATTATGATGATTCTAGTTCGATCTAGCCAGTCCCTTGCTGTCCTCCCTCAAGCGACGCCCTAAGCCGAGGCTCGTACCCCACAGGGGGTGCCCTTAGCGTTGTCGCTTTAGATTTAAGTTAGTCGTATACCCCTGGCTGGAGGCCTTAATAATAGTTTATTATTAGGGCATCAACAGGAAAGTCCGGTTAAGCAGTCGACAACCTCCTAGGTTGACCTGCGAGATGCCATTATCAAAAAAAATAAAAAGTGTCAAACACTTAAACTGACTTTGGACAGTTTCTTTCTATGAATTTGTTAGACATGGGCGTTTTTGGTATTTTCTGTAAACGGTTACATATCCGATATGAAGTTTTCATATCGATATGAAAAACCGTTTTTAGATATCGATATGGAGAGTTTTTAGATATCTTCAGCAAACGCTGAACGATATTCGCTTCGTCTCGTTTTCACACCCGGTTACGTCATCAGTTGGACAGAGAGACGGCGAATATCTAACCACGAGATAGATATGAATATGAGAAGTTGAGTAACCTACGTAAACGGATATGGATATGTATAGTTCGTTTTTCGTTTAGTTCGATATGATTTGGTCGATATTGTAAAAACGGTTTTCTGTGTGTGGCATATCGATACGATATGATATATGTGTATATCCGTTTTTAGTTACGTGATATATCGGACCATGTCTAGAATTTGTAGCTTAATATTAAATATAGTCTAAGAATTTGTAGTATCTTTTAAAACTGCTTTAAATGATAATAAGTTAAAAATACGACACAAAAAAATGGCTGGTATGTCTGCATCAAATGCAGCACCTATCACTGCCACCGACAGTTTATCACAAGCACTGAAGGCAAACATTATTCCGAATCAAGAGTACTTACTGCAGGTTGGTTGCCTACCAAATTATTTCTTTGAAGTTCTAAATATAATTGGGTTATTGATGTTGTTGTCATAATGTGACCCTCAGGGCTCCGTGCTAGATTCTGCTGTAGAAGTTTTACTTCACCGCCTTCGTGGTTTGTGTGATAATGTCGACGCTGGACCAGAAACCTTTGACGATCAAGAAGTATGTTTCAGCTTGCGAGACCCTAACCAACAGGTAAAATGTCTACTTTAGTGTTTTCATTATAATAATATCGGTGCTATAATAGATTAATATTTATAGAAATATTTAATTTACGAAAGATTTGTGCTTCTAAGGTCCTAAACATAAATAGCATTAACATTATTTTGATAAAACTTTCAGGCTGCACCACTAATGCTGCGAGTACGGAAAGCCCTGGATTGCCGTGACATGCCATTTCAACTACGTTATATTGGACAACCAGATCTTGGGGATAAAAGCAGACCTACGGTTGTTCGGTCAAGCCTTGATATTGCTTGCAGTGGAATGCTCATAGATTTCCTCAATGAACTTGGCTGCAGAATTGAATTTGAATATAGTGTCAAAGGTAAATGATTGGAAATGAAGAAATACTCAAGCACCTGTATGCTTAAACCTTAGCCCTAATCTTTTTTTTTCTGCTATTATCTAAATGATTGAGATTTGGGTGATGTTTAGCTTAAAAAAGAATCACTGGGCAAATCTGGATTAATTAACATGATCTTGTTTGCTCTCAAAGCAGTGTTTTCATTTATTGTTGTCTCAAAACAACCCTGTAGTTCAGGTCAACATACATACATATATGAGACTATCAATTTCCATTTACTATGATTCTGACACACCTCTTTCACTTCATGACAGTATATGTTAGTTAATTATAACACTAAGTTTGGTTTTGATCATGTCAAATAAAACACATTATTTTATAATCCTTTGGTAATGAGATACCTAGTGTGTTGTGATGGCCGAGTGGTTATGGGCCCTTTTGAGATACAGGTTGTGTTGAAATCTGGCATGTACCAATGTGTTCTATTGTTTGTCTTTTTTAATGTCATATGTAGTTAATCTAAGACATTACAGACATATGGTGAAGGAAAACATCATGATTAAAACATGAGTGAAACCTGGACTTATTTATAAAATCGGCAACTCACAGTGAGCTAGGTTATTTATGCTCGTGCCTTCTCTCAATGAGAAGAAGCCCTTGCCCAGCAGTGGGAAAGTTATGGGCTTGCTATGTTAATGTGATGCCGAAAAGAATCATGGCTAGATTTTTACAAAAAAAGAAAGATTTTTCGAGAAGTTCTTTTCAGCATTCAAAGTATTTTAAAACCCTGCAGTTAAATTCTTAAGAAAACCATTGTGAATCGAGTATACTTCTGAATGTGCCGTACTAATCAACTGTCAATGTTGTCACAAACATAAATTTGCCAAATTAAATATAAGGATCCTAAAATAAGTTAATAATTATTGCAGTTTTAAAAATTTTAAATACTGCTGTATATTCTATATACACGAAAGACCAAATAAAACACCATTCTAACTTATCGTTTTTTTTTTGTCCTAATCAATGTGCCATGATTCCTTATTTTAATACTAGCTGTGTTAAAAATATTATCTTCATATAAATATTTGTAACACAGCCCTGCAAAATATTGTAATGAAACATACACAAAAACTTAAGTTGAAATTCCTATATCAATCCCCAAAACTTTTATAAATATGTTGAACCGTTACAGGGCCTATTCAAGGCAAACTATCAGATGGCCGAAAATAGAAAGGTTATTTATGATTAGGCATGACGCCTAATCATAAATAGCAGTTTTACAAACTTCAATTTTATTTACTGGTATTGTTTACTAGTCTGTTCTGACTGCCACTTTATCTACACCTCCAATCTGTGAATATATGCTACATAATATATATTTACAGCAGCATATGTTATACTTTTGCTCATACATCCATATTTATTCATCTGTTCCTTGTATTTACTTCACAGGTTACATGTTCAGAAAAGGACGTATGAAGATTACTGTTGCAAAAGTGTTCAAGATATCGCAAGGGTCAATGCCACCAGAGCCTATATCTCAAAGTTATCTTGTGGAATTATCTGTGAGTTATAGTTTCTGAGTTACTTAAGTTGAAAATAAAACATGTCAGATAAAATGAGCTATTCTTAACTTGAGATTGCGGTCAATGCAATTGGCCCAAATTTTCTATGCAACCAGTGAGATTTCAGAGCCATGTTAGGCTTTTCTTTCTCAGTCATCTAGGTTTAGTACATAACATCAGCTTATATGTTAAAGTCGGCTATATTTTTTGGGCTTACTATAAGCCCTAAGAAGTCGCAAAAAGTTGAATCATTCTCATTATTGAGTTATTCCTGACTTGCTGGCAGTCTATAGTTTTGAAATAATGACATATTACAAATGCTATGATTGGTTTTTGTACTCAGGTCCTAGCCCCGCAAGGCCAGGATGCTATTGCTGAGGACATGCGCGCATTCGCCGACCAGCTGCGACCTCTGGTGCAACTCGACAAGATCGACTACAAAAGACTCGGACACATGGCTGTGACATAGCCTATGTTCCTCACTTAGGCTGGCCTCACACTCTCCGACGTGTTCATGGACATTGGACATTTAGGTTAGTGTGAAGACAGCCTTTGTAGTGTGTTAATACGGCAACTGCTCTATAGAAATGGACATTTAATTTATTAAGCAATGTTTTTAAATTTAAAACCTGGGTTAAAATGTTTTAACAGTGAACAATTGAACATGCATAGTGAACAGAGCAATGTTCATGGGTTAATTTGGCTAGACTGTACCCTAATATTCTTTATTGTACATGCATAAAATAATTACAAAAACATTTCAATTTGTGATGTCATAAAGGCGAGCTTAACATAACATTGACTTTTCTACCAGCAAACCTGTGATCTATAGAAAAAATTATGCTAGAATGATGGTAAAATCTGTGTACAATAATTTGACCTTATAAGCACTAACTGATTAATTTACAAAATAAATATAATTTTACCATTATGTTATAAACCAACATACATATTATTAACAATAAATAAGCAATACGCTATAGATATACTTTATTAGTGTGAAAGGAAATGCTCCTTTATTCTTCTCCCGGACATAATTCCAGAGACGCACTGCACGAATAGTAAAGGGACCGTCGTAGCAGATGGAAGTGTTACGCGGAGTACCATGGAGAAAAGACGAAGCTATACAGCTATTCGACAGTGTTGACCCCAAGGAACAAAACACTCAAAACGTTAACGTTGATATGTAGAACAGTTAGAGTTGTGGAGAATAGAAACGTGGAGACATAAATTGAGCGTCCCAACGACGCTAAATTGGTAGCCATTTTAGATTAGTATGAAATTCCGGTTGAAAATGAAACGGCTAACTACACAAATTCTGCGGTCGCATACAGACAGAAACAGACATTAGCATAGTCAAGAAGTGGTTGAAGAAAAGATTGCGCAAGAAAGAACGAAAGACGCTAAGAGACTGGAACGTGTAATAACCCTTCCTTCTAACTTCCGCACAATGTCATCATCCTAGTACAGATTGGAATTTATAATAACACTTTTCTATGCGCTATTTGAATATGTTATAGGCATATTATCGTACACCACAGGAGGCAGAGACTGGCGATCCAATTGGTTACATAAGTATTTGCTAAGCAACCAATAAAAACAGCTTGAGATTTAACTAGGTTAGCTAAAAGTCCAAAACATTTGGCCAATATGTAACAAAATTCAAGGTCATATTGATACTAACTACCAACAGCTTCAGCCAGTTCTCCTACGTGAAATTGACGATTCCACTGCAGGTCGTCTGCGTAGATATTATAAGTAAAAGTAAGGATCATAGTGATGGAGTTTATTTAAACGGAGAAAAGACGAGGAGAATGGACGTCACCCTGAGGGACACCCGCAGCCAGATCCAGAGCCAGAGTTTTTGTCGGAGCAAACCGAAAGATAAGAGTTGAAATTCTCAATTACCTAATATTCTGAGGATGTCATACATAGGAAGTCATGGCACTGGACAACTAGCAGTACAGTTTTTATCAGTTTTAAAATGACTCTAATATTGGTAAAAAAATACATTTACACCTTGTCTGAATCTGACGCCATCTAGTGTAGTCCAACTATCTAATATACTTTGTTACGAAATAAACTCCAGTAGCAAATATAGCAACCTACATGTCATGATGTTAATAATACCCGAACAAGTCAACTGCATGCCCCTGTCATGAACATTTATGTTACTCAATTAGTAATCTATGTACTCGTTGTACATAATTTTTATTGATACTCATATTTAAACTTTGTATCTACATATTTGTTTAATCAATAGTGTAGACAAGTTTGTTGTAAACTTAGTTTAATTGTTATGAATCAACATCTATCTGGTGTTCATCCAAAATGTAACTATAATAAGTAATCGATCTTATGATTTACATAATAAATAACTTAAATGATAAACGTCTTAAAATACAAGTGCTATGTTTAATTTTATAATACCTCCGAAAATATAATAATTTGTTATCTGATAAAATCTGGGTTCTTCTTTGATTGCTTGACTATAATATGATCCTCTCCATAGTCCATGTCTTCATATTTGTAACCGTGAACGTAAGCGAAGTTTCCAAAGAACAAACACTTTTCGTATTTCAGCGGGAAAAATACTGAAAATAATAAGTTGACGTATACATTTTCATTTGGAGGATATGTATATGTCGCAGATGGATTGTAGAATCAGCTGTTTTGCAAAACTGCTAGCTGATTTACAAAACAGTACTGTTATGAAAAACAGCTGAACCATGTTTAGCGGTTTTACATAATTACTGAACTATAACACGCAGAATTTGACAGCGTGGTTGGCGCAGTGGTCGAGAGACCGACTGCTGCGCTGCGTGTCGCAGGTTCGATTCCTGCACGGAGCTAATATTTGTACGATCTATAAATAATTGCTTCGGGTCTGGGTGTGAGTGTGCTTGTGAGATTATATGTCTGTAAACGCACCCGCGATACAGGAAGAAATTCCTAGTGTGGGGCAACATTTTTGCGTTTATCAATGCAGCGAGTCAATGATCAGAGATTATGTAAAACAGTGTGAAATGAACTGTCAGATTGTTGATTTTAGTTCGTAATTTTTTCGCATATGGCTCTGTATGTCTTAACAATAATAACCCAACTTTATTTTACTTGTCAATAGCAAAAAAAAGATGAAAATATTGAATTACGTAAATACTAAACCACTATAATAGTCGACAATATATCGGAATAATGAAAGAAAATAAACGAAATTGATCCATGAGCGAGCGAAGCGAGCTCGGGAGTTTCGTGTATCCCGAGACGGACAGGTTAGGATCGAAGAGGATGACGGGGGCCAGTGAGCGAGCGTAGCGAGCGAACTACCCCCGTCATCCTCGTCGTGTTTATGTTTTTTCTAACCTTACAGAAACAAACAAAAATAGAAGCCCCGCGAAGCGGGGCTCAGTCGACCCAGCCACGGAAAGTCAAATCAGAATACAGTATCTTTTTCTTACTTGAGTGGTGACTATCCATTTAATATACCTATACAATAAGCTGTTTTTAACCGACTTCCAAAAAGGAGGAGGTTATCAATTCGGTTGTATTTTTTTTTTTTTTTTTTTTTTTATGTTTGTTACCTCAGAACTCCGTCATTTATGAACCGATTTGGAAAATTATTTTTTTATTTGAAAGGATTTACTTTCAGATTGGTCCCATTTAAATTTTATGAAAATCGGTGTAGTAGTTTGGTATTTAAATCAAAATAACTGAAAAATAATACGTCGTCGAAGTAAACGAAATGGTGTATTTTGCTTTCTTGTGACTTTCCGGTGGTGTTTACGGCCTCTAGAATAGTTCTAATGAACTAACTATTTTCCAGCTTCATCGTAATACGCTACTTCATGAATGTACTTACACGTTTACTATCCTTTACTGGCACCGACTCCAAAAATAATAATAATTGTATATTATTGTCCTAATAAATTGAATTTATTCAGAATCCTCTAAAATTAAAAAAGTATTTTTCTATAAATTGTAGTAAGTAAATAATGCAATTATTTTATAACTTTTTAGTGCAATTTTACTTAACAGAAAGATTTTTGGAGTCGGTTCTTTTTTTTGTTAAAAATTATCTTATATAAAACAGTACTGTTTTGTAAATCAGCTAGCAGTTTTGTAAAACAGCGGAGTCTACAATCCATCTGCGACATATATATAATATTCATATTTTACTAATAAGATGTCGTATACAGATTGCTAGTTATAGGTACATGTGCAATACAAATACCTCCCGGTAATCATAAAGGTAGAACTCTTGAATATCCATCGTTGTTCACCTAACATTGGCCAACATAGACAAATCAATGTCGAGTCGTGTCGTGTTTAACATCGTATTTTTGTTTTATTTTACGATTGATTAGTGAGCTAAAATGTTTGATTGATTACGTATAAATTATGACTGTAGGCTGTAGTAGGACACCCACAAATCATTAAAACTCTAATAATATGACTAATAAACAAACCGGTGCCTTCCATACAGTTGTACAAGTCCATTACGCAGTGATTGTCGAATATATAAGTAGAGTTCGTCGACATGTCGAAGGCACAAATCTTCTGAAAATACGTGGGACATATACCGCACCTGTGGGTCGTAATCATCATTTATATTTAATAAAACTGAATAATAATTTTGCTTGAATAATCAAATCCGCCATATGAGAAAATAATTGAATTTAAATTCATCTGCACACAGGCGTATTATTTATTACACGGTTCTATGGCATAAGTACCATACCCATTTGCTCTAAACTCTAAGCTGGCTGACATTATCAGATTAGAATCGAACCAAAGAATGGTTGCTCGGACTTCTAACTGGACCAATTAGGTTAGTGTTTAGAGCTAGTACCTATTTTTAAAATGACTCGAGTCCTTACTGTTAGCTTGTTCTTAGAAAACAATACCTGGCGTTTCAAATGTAATAATTAATTGTAGTGTAGCTGATGGTAAAATATAAGTAAAGATACAACCTGTGACCATCTGGTGCCGGGTTCTTAATGAATTTAATTGGTGTTATGGGTCCATAGTCTTGGCTCTTAACTGCACCTGCATCATATCACGACAATTAGCATAAAATAATAAACACTCAGTTTGTTTTTATGGACAAAACACTGAGATATACACTTACTAAAAACAATAAAAATTAACCACGAATTCAATCGTACATACATATTTTCTTTAAAAAAGAAATTGTTCAATGCAGTTGCTGACTTTCTTATCATTTAATTAAATGCTTAAATGAAAAATATGACATCAAATTAATTGAATTTCCAGTGGACGAGGAAGTGGTTTTCAAATCATCGAGTCCAGGAAAAGATGTCGAGTTGCATCAGTAAATTTTCTTATGTTAGCAGTTCACATTCAGAATTTAAATGGCTACCTGATATCAAAGTTAATTATTATTATATAAGATTAGAAACAGGTCCAGAGCTAAGTTGTATTCGGTCGTCGATTTTCTAAGACATAATATGCGTGTGTAACGGCTATGCGAGAGGTACTAAGATAGGCTGTGATGTGGCGAGCGGGTGGCGGCGAACGTGAGCAGTATCACGATTGTGGTGATGAGTCACTCTGGGTCGACCAACCTGCTTCATTGCGGATCCGCTCTCCACACGATGATTATTATAATGAGATGCACACCCCCTGACCTCAAGGTACAGATAAGACTTGCCAAGTCCTTTAATTGCTATTCCAGTTACTGACCAATGTTTTTGTACTGACTAAGATAGTGGGAAAGGCCGGCTTACAACGTGATTGATTCATGTTAGGTAAACACCGCCATATTAAATAGGTACCTAGGTTGATTGTGTTGTTTGGAAAATACGTTCTCATTCTCATTAAACTTGTTATTAAAAGTCTTTCCAAAGTAAATTAAATGGGATATCATAACGTCACGTCATAGACATAGGTTTATTGCATTATTGCGCTAACTCAAGTATTTAATTCGTAAATATATCAAGTATAGATACCTAACGACTCCTGTCAACATTGATTAGACATCCTTTACGCACGAATCACGATTACTCTTTGTTATGCATCTTGCGTAGACACTTATGAACATAGCAAAGGCGCGTAGGCCGATCGGTTGCGTGGGCAGCATGACAGGTAGGTGCTGCGGGAAGTGGGGCGGGGCGGAGTGGGGAGGGGGGTCAGTGTTGCCCGCACCAGACTCGCTGGCGCTGCGCAGCCTAGCCGTGCCGGTTTACCTTGACGCTCACCCAAGCTGGAGGGCCCTTAAATACAGATAGTTACTTCAGATAACTGCGTTCTAAACTGGTGGTTGATTCGACTGATTTCTATTTGCCGCACAATTTAAGAAAATATAATTGTGTGCTCCGTGCAAGAAATGAGCACACATGCGTAACATGCTGACGATGTGTCTGCACAAGTAGCATGATAAGAATCATGACTGCCTACTTCCAAGAAAAAAATGATATCCCCTAAGTATCTACCTATAGATATTAGTATTCATAACAATAATAGGTGTTTCTATGTAATTCGAGTTGGTTGATTGGTGATTATAACGGGACTGCTTTGGAAAAACGTTGATATGGGAATTTCGAACTTTAAACACAAACTGCCCGATTATAACGATGATTTTCGAAACATATGTGACTGATAATTATTGAGATTTGCCTAGTCAATAAATAGAACTCCTTTGCATGAATATTTTTATATTAGCTTAAATATGAACTTTCATAGGACTGTTATTATTATAGAAAGAGAATTTGCGGCTTTATCAGGCTCTCAATGAAAATAGTTCGGAAAAATCTTGGTTCAATTTGAAAAATATACGCACCTACCTACTTACTCGTCAGTCGCAAGTATTGACAGTACCTAGTTAATCTTAGATGACGAAAAGCAAAACAAAATATGTATCAACGTCACGAGTCACACGGTGTCATGCGATGTTCTGGTGCGAGCAATCTAAAGGGAATTTGCAGTTTCTATGGTGGATGTGGGTGTGCTAGCTTGGCAACTTGCCGCTACTTATTCGTAGTAGGTATACACCTAAAATCATGATAACAGTGATGTAATAATAAGTAGAATAATTATAGGTAAATAGTCTATCTACTAGCATGAAACAGCAATAGACCGTTTTTAATGTAATTTTTCCTCTTTCTATAGTTCTGCACTGGCTGGATTCCTATAAATGTCTTACTGTGCAATCTTAGAGAACCTCCGATTGATCGAATGCCCCTCCGCTGTCCCTCCTCAATTTAGATTTAAACTCTCACAAGGGTCTCTGCGTGTTCGACATGTGTCTCAAGCAAACCCTCCAAAAGACTGACAATAAGAGAAACAGAATATTATAATTACACCTACCTATTTTACTCAACATCGAGTTTTTGTTGAGAGTTCTTCCCCTGCAGTTCAGGGGTTGAAGAATTGTTGTTACGATATGTTTACCCAACTGAAGCCCCAGAATACTACCTAACTTAGGATTTTAAGCTTGTCGTACGGTCAACCGTAACACAACTTCGTGGTCAAGTCAGTGGTAACGCTTGAACTACGAAAATAGTGCTTACTGCTACGACATAAAGGCGCTGTCAATGTCAAATTGTTACCATGAACATAGTACATACTCAGACCTGTGGACTTACTTGAAAATAATTCTGTTCGATTGACATTGGAAATATGTCAGTTCGTACTTTTATATGCCAAAATGTCTAAAAAAAAATTAAAGATTCGGGATAATATGAAGACACATGATTTAAAATTGTTGCCTCAATTTTAAATGTAATGTAGGTAAATTTATATTACAATTACGCGTTGTTTTAAGGCGTCTATTTAATATTGGAATTGGTATTAGTTTCAAGAGTAAACCCACTGGTGCGGTATAGAAAGGCATAATTAATTAGTGCCTCGTAGTCTGGAGAGCTTGCCTTTAGTATGGGAACTCAAATAGCTTTAGTTTGACAACCTGTACCTAATTAGGACACCGATTCTTTCCACATTTTTTTATCGTTGCCATACTAATAGTAGTTTCTCTGATATGTAGATCTTACAAATATTTGTTCCATATTGGAATCGACCATTACACCGAACGCATGTAAACGCAATAAAGCATCTCGCTTCACCAAAGTATTAAGATAATACTGAAAGGCGGCTCAGAGACAAATAGCACAAACTGAGAAAGATATAAGAACTCCTCGACAAGATACTGCTATACCTTTAGCTCCGATCCTTGAAACTGGCAAAGGAAAACGATATGCACCTCTAAACAACGCAGTATCTAATCAAATTGGAAATTGTAATTATTTAGTCATTAGAAGCTCATTACCAAGTTAAACGTTGTTGTTACTTGTTAATTATTGTAATTATGACTGTCAACCCAAATACCTTGCTGGATTATCCCACAGTCTCTGGGCTCCACCTATTCCTTGATTATGAGGACAGGAAAATAAGAGGGTCATTTTTTAACGCGCTTTTAACATATTGCTCTAGAATAGCATATCTCTCTGGACCAGCATATCGTAAGGAACCTATTATAGCTCTTATATATGCATTAACGCATGCGCAGCGAACCCTAAAGTTATAAATTTTGTGGAAAGTAAAAAACGGTCGTGAACAGGACTTACTAGATAGCGATGACTATAAGACGTATTAAAATGTGGAAGAAGAATTTGCTATAGTGAGCGTTGTCGAGATAGCTCAGTTGGCAGAGCGTCGCCTGTAGTATTTGTCTGGGAGGCTCAGGGTCAAATCCTGCTCATGACCGTATTATACTTTCTACAAAGATCTAATAAAGTATTTTTATTTTAGAAAGAAAGATAAATACAGATAAATCTTTCAAACGCTATAACTCATGCGTAGTGAACCCCTTCTAAAGTTGTCGCGAAAGAAAGTCGCGAGCAGGATTCGAACCGTGCCTCCCGGATAAATACTCTAGACGCTCTGACCACTAAGCCATCTCGAATATCTTGATTCTGCTCACGATCCCAGTCTTTTCTATTGCTTTGATTCGTGTATACGTCGCTATCTTTTGCTCCACTTCCATGGTGCCAGAACATATAGCTCTCTTTCTCTTTATGTTATTTCTTTCTTCTCTCTCATGTAACGAAATGTGCCTTAAAAATGCGTCCTGTCCAATACTCGTTTATATGTCGATTATCGAATCGCCATCTCAGAAGTATCCATTCAAAAAATCGCGGACATACATACATACAGAACCTACGTTTTTGACCATTCCAATGTGTTTTTTTTTTCATTGGCGAGTATTGTGATTCGAAGTCAGAACATTGCTGGATGTACTTTACTACGTAACAGTGTCCGTAATTATTGTATACTACGTGTACATGGTACCTGATGTTATATAATCAGTGTGGTGTAGCTATAAAGGATTTATAATCATCGTTCATGTCAGATACCTACCTATAATATGTATGGAAATGTAACTTGAGCATTTGACCTTCAACGGTTCGCTGGCTTCGTGTATCTGAACTTAATAACTCAAGAATGCCCATAATAGTTATTTGCCCTTAATAATGGAGAGCTCTGTAATTCACACAAGCTAACCACACTGAGCGTAATCGTGCGTTGAAGGATATCTGAAAATTATTAGGTATGAAGCTAAGTAACATTTATCACCATTTTCTTAAGAGGACTTGGAAGACAGTTGAAAACGAAAAATCTGCCTAGCCTTTTCCTTTCCCGATCGAACACCCCGATGCAGCTTAAAACCAGTAGGTATTTTACATGGAGCGACCGACTGCTTATCTGATTTCCTAAACCTAGTTACTGGGAAACACGATATCTTGTTGTAAGACTGATTGTCAGATTTTCAGGCATCCAACTTCCTGTTATGACTTCACAGTCATAGATCATCATTTGACTACCGGGTTGGTTGGCTTAACGTGCTTTTTGAGGTCAGGTAGAAGTCATACATTCCCCATGTATATGAAATTGTGGTCATTGATCACCCATCCACAGCCCAGCGGCAGTAAGCACAGCTTAACCTTGATCGATGGATCTGTGTAGCAGTTACTTAGCCACCAGCCGTTTAGCTCAATATATATATATATGCTTCGATACCACTGGCGTGGAGATATACCTAGTGCCTAGATATGTCGCAGATGGTACCTAAGCAATTTTGTAAAACAGCTGATTCTATTACAATCCACTTGCGACAGATATATTTTGTGATGATCGAAATGACCTCATACTTATTAAAATAATCTATAGGATGAAAGACTTGGTGATCAAATAACAAAATAACATAAAGTGAATTACTACCTACTTGTTTAGGATGTTCAACAAAAAACACTGCTCTTTTCTAGTATGCGTTATGCTAACTATAGAGAGAGCCGGTTTTATCAATATGATAATATATAATAACTGAAAATATATTAAATTAAGCTTTATGTTAAAAATTTAAATGAGAATCTGTTGCATTTAGCCTTTATAGTTTAGCACTAAAATAATCGCCGTAAACCAATTTTGAACATAAAAGATAGAGTAACCACATCGTCAAGACTTGGTGTACGTCTGTCAGTTTTAAAAGTTAATATATATTATTAGCACTAGCACTGTTCTAGGTTGATTTGAAATAATAAAAGGGAACGGACTCAATATTGAACCCTGAGGTACGCCTATTTAAACTGAGCCCACTGAATACACACCGTTAACTCTAACGTTGTCTTATCTTCAAGTTATGATCTTAATAGTTACTCTGTAATGCTTGAGTTTGAGGCAGAAGCTAGTATGGTCTCGTGATTTACGCAATCAAATGCTTTAAGGTCACAAAATATTCCAATGGCACCCGGTGCTTCTTTCAACGCAATTAAAATCGCTTTGTTAAAGTTATGCCGAGTCGCAGGCACATGACCTACCCCCCCCCAGGGGTTCCGCCTTGTCGTGGTGGGGGGTTCTAGTAGCCGTGGCTTGGTCACCCACGGTGAAGCTAGAGCAACCCGGGGAAGGTCGCTCCTCTGGGCTTTGCCTGCAAGCCCATGTTGGAGCGGCGTAGTTTGCGGGCCTTATGGGGGGTGCCGCAACTGAGGTGGGCTGCGGTGTCGTATGGGCGGCACCGCAGCTGAGAGATGGGGGCCGCGGCGGGAGAGGAGTGCCGGTATGCCGATGCGCCGCTCTCCCTACCTTCCGCGGCCTTGACGGGGCCGCCACCGTTAGATGGCAGACGCGGTGGGGCCGCAGGGGAAGAGGAGTGCCGGTATAGCGAGGCGCCACTCTCCCTATCCTCTGCGGCCGTAGTAGCAGGCGGCGGGGCCACAGACCTGACCCGTCGCAGGGGACCTTGGGCGTCTGGACACGGGGTCGTCTGGCGCCCATTGCACATGGTCTCCATGGTGGTTGCGGCACGCCATCCGTTTGGTGTGTCGTTAGAGAAAGTCCGGCAACGGACGGCTGCGGGCGGGTTCGCGGTTGTGTGCGAGAGCGTTCCCGCGTCCCGCCCTCAAGCAGCTGAGGAGGTATACTGTGGAGTTTTAGTGGGTTCGAGTCCCACATAACCGCTCTGCCTCCCCGTGTCAGAGCGGTATGCGAGGGCATGTCTGCACATAAAAAAAAAAACGGCACATGACCTAGGTACTTTAACTTATGTCGTAGGTACTGATACGTTAAATTGTAAGGTAATATAAAAGATCTATTATAACTAGCTGTGCAAACGTTGTTCCGCCATATACATTTTCTGGATTGGGCCATCCTTATCACCTAGGGGTATAAAAATTTGCCTACTGCCTCTTAGACCTACCAAATGACACAACAAATTCATAAAAATCGGTTAAGCCGTTTCGTAGGAGTTCCATAACAAACACTGTGACACGAGATTATTATATATTAGTGATAATGTAAATGTTCCAGTAAAAGTAAGTTAATACCTACGAATAGATTGTTAACTTTGACCAGTAAAAAAACGATAACAATCTAAGAAGTTAACAATCTAAGCTAAGAAATAAAGCTTAAATGGTTCCAATCGTATCTTTGTGGTAGGAAACAGATTACAAGGGTAACAACATTTAATGATTTAGATAATACAGAAAAACATTTGATTCAGAACCGAGATTTAACAGCAACGGAACACCGCAGGGGAGCATACTAGGGCCTCTATTATTTCTGATTTATCTAAATGATCTTCCCCAATCGTTCAAACATCAATATGTTCTGTTTGCAGATGATAGTATAGTTGTCATTGAATATACCAAAAAGCAAAGCTTTGATATTGAAATAAATCAAACATATGAACAAAACCCATAAAATAAAAAAAGATATAAATGAATGGATAATAATTTGCAAATAAATACTTCAAAGTCAAATAAATATATTAGTATTTATAACTTTTAACAGTAAACCGATACACCTTTCAGTAATATTAAAATCGAACAAGTGCATAGAGCGAGTTTTCTGGGCGTTACACTTGACGAGCATTTATCGTGGAAAAATCATATCGACAATGTTTGTGGCAGAGTTAATAAGTTTGTTTTTGCACTTAAAAACGTAAGGGATGTTACATCCAGACAAATCTCAGTAGTGGTGTATCACGCACATGTCTGTTCAGTTATTAGATACGGCATAGTAGTCTGGGGAGACTCTATTTTTATTGCGCAAAAGAAAGGTATCCGTCCAATTTTTAACATGGAATGGATGGATGCATGTAGACCTATGTTTAAGTTGCATACATCGCTAAATTTGTGAGATTCAATTCTACATTATTAGAATCCAAGTTAAATACCAATAAGAGGAAAGCAACTCATATGGACTATAAAATATCAATCCCCAAACTAGAGCTCTTTAGGCGAAGCTGCGTTTATATGGCTCCACTTATTTGAAAGTCATTATCCGAGTATCCGAGTGGTTGTTACAAGAATGCTATTATTCAGTAGACGACTTCTTTTTAATAATTCCTGCAGTTTTTATAATTTTGAAAGATTTTTGCGTTATAGACGGGAATAATATAAATAGCTTGTGATAATTAAATATATGTTATGATAATTATAATAATGAATTATTTAATGTAATTTCAATGTAATATAATTTAAATACCAATTATTCTAATTAATTTAATTGTAACTGTAATGTCTTTGTATTTTGGTATTCATACCTCATTTCCATGCCTGTGTTGGTAAATGTGCTGAACAATAAATGAGTGAATAACATCATTGCCATACCACATTTGACCAATAAATAAATAAAAATAAAGAATAACTTAGCTATCTGCGTCCACACATATTTTAGTCAACGTAAATTCATCCGCGCTTATTAGATAGTAGATACCGCACCGGCTCGTTGAAGATGCACCTTTTTCGTAGCAATTAAGCAACCTCTACCTGCCCCCGCTCTATCTGGATTTTAGCTTTAAAATTCACTCATGTCTTCTTGATAAAGTTACGGAATTAGTGACGTATTTGTGGGTTCCGCATTATAATTTATCACATTTTTATTATCAAAATTAGAAATCTGTGTTAGCTCTTCCTAAATCAATCGAATAGCTTATGAATATTTTTATCCAATTTGGAAAGTAATTCCATATTAATCGCGGCTAAATGCGCATTTTTTACTGTAAAATAAAATGTATATTATTTAAACTATCTTGTATCGGCACTGCACATTTGTAAAAACTCCATTAGCTTAGGGGATGAAGGTGAAGAGACAGAGTGAAGCGGTACCTTTCGGCTCAGCAACGTACATAATTATACGTTGTAACAATAAAAATCTATTGTGTCTGCTAATGAGCGAGGCAACAGCTTTTAAGAATCTCGAACCTAAGGAGTAAAATTTAGACATACTGTAAAACATACATAGTGTAGTAATTAAAGTTTCTTGCAAATGAATCGTTTCCATTGTCTTAAGAAATAAATGTTACAAGCCACTTATCTACTAGTATAATTCTAAGATATTTGTAAAAGTGAATATCGTGTGTCGCTATTTACATAGGTAGAAATTGGAAAGCGCATGGCATGTACATTGAGCTAATTCTTTAAATGTCCATTAGTCATTCAGGAGAAACCTAGGCCCAATGGTAATTTATTCAGTGGATTAGACAACTCTCCATATAAAGTACGACCCACCTCACCACACCGGGCAAGTTGCTGCATAGCGGCAAGCGAAGCGGTGCTCACTACTCAATAAATTATCTACTCACACCGACAACTCACACATAGACAGCATCACACCTACTTTGACACACCTATTTATTTGTAACGCCGACACATTACTTATCTATGTAGAAGTGCTGTGATGTGTCCGCGAAGCATGAGCAAGGAACATTCATTCCTTTGTATCCAATGATGCAAACGTTTCAGTTCGATTCAATGAATGGTAGGTAAGTAGAGGTAAGTACAAACAAGGATGGGTTGAGTATGGTGGATTTTTGTTATTTTATTAGAAAAACATTGGTTGATGCAATGATTTCAAAAGTAATATATATGTCAATGGGTTTATGTCATAAAATTAAATCATTTAAAATTCACCTGTTATGGCACAGGCTAATTCTTCACAGCTATTCTTACTCTGAACATGCTTCATAAAAAAGCAACAAGAGTAATCTAGATTTTACATCTAAATGCAGATAAGTCTAGTCATTACGTCGAGTAACAATATTTTTAGTTTGATCTGTTTTATATTCTACACGTCTAGTATAAAAGTCACCACCTGTTATTGAAAGTTGACTCGCTTCTTGATCGATACCTACCTACATTAATTAATTAAGCGCTGTTCATCAGCTGTAATTGTTAATAATAAATAGGTATAAATAGTAAGGTATTTATTCTGAGGTAAACCTACCTGTTTCATTAACGTTCTTAAAGTTTAGACTCTACATAGATAAGTATAATTATAATTAATGATATCAGAAATCTACCAAAACAGGACAAGCACGGAAATTCCATAAGACTACCTCACCACACACGTCCATAAGTTGTGTTAAGATATTATTATGATTTAGTTTTATCTTTTTACGGATCGTATATAATAATTATTTGAATGAGGGTCTATACCCTGATCATATATTAAGATATTAACTATATAAAAGTAATTTCTTGTGAAATTACTTTTATATAGTTAAAGTTAGTTAATTTTAATTGGCACGTAAATTATTTTTTTCTCGTTGAAGAAACTGTGTCGTATAAACTGCCAAATGTCAATGTGTGCGTCACCATATCGCCGGATTCGTTTTCTGAGAAGCGGTGGCGCGGGCGCAGAGGCAGGAGGCGCGGCGCGGTACGGGGGGCACGGGCCACAGCGGCGCGGCGTCAAGCCCATAATAATGCGGTGGGGCAGGAGCGGCGCGGAGACCGGGCGCCGCGCCGTCCCTGCCAGACAAGTTGTCGCTGAACCCCGGAACCGACGTTCGGTGGCCTCCCCTGCCCCGCGCACCGGCTCACGGCAAATTACTTGGCGCACCCAACTTCTTAACTAACCAGTTTCAACCTACGCAGAATAAGGTATATCGATAACATCATTGCAATCTGATCGAATTTTTATCTTAAAAGCCTCAGCATGAAAGCTGAAAAATTCTGTTAATTTGGTAGCTTCTGATTCATGGCGATTGAAGTTACTGATACTTTGAATTAATCCGAGCTATCCAAAACACTTAGTTTATCTATAAAGAAAAAATAAACAAGCAAGTTGAAGAAGTTAGGTAGGTATTCAATTTTTTTAAAGAAATAAGGAAATGGATGTTCATGAGTTGTAGTGTATTACTTACTAAAAGCGAACATTATTTATTTGACATGATTTAGTGCAATGCACCCGATTATGAGCGGTTGGGCATACTTCCACAATGACAACAATCCTGACTCATTCTTTGTTTCAAATGTGGGTCATTTGGATTTGCCACTAATTGATAAGAATAACGATTTTGTAACTATACTAATACAGTTCTAGCATTTGCGGGGAGTTGATACTGTGGTATTATTTACTGCCGTAATACTACCTACAAGAAGCATGGTGGATTTACTTTGAATGTGTTGTAATCACCCTAACAGGGAGGATTAATAAATCCAAACAGATTTGTTGGATGTACACTATCATGTCGGTATCTCAGGCTTATCAGGGCTCAGCGCGGTGTGTCGTGGATGATCGTGGTTGCGCCACACATATTTATGACTTCGGTAACAGTGGTACATACTTACTCTCGGGTGGTCCGCCCGTGTGGCGGAGGAGCACAATCAACAAAAGTTTATCAAGAGGGCAACCGTTAAAAACTCATGGAAACTGATATGAACCCGTTTTAATGATCTCAGCCTATAGCGCCCGCTTGCTATGAACACAAATAAGTCGATATTGTTGTCACCAAATTCATATTATGGTATAACTAAGAAAATTTATGAACTACACAATACGGACAATAAAAAGGATTTATATATAAAAGCAAAAAGTTTTTACTTTATTTGTATAAAAGTTTACAAAATGTGTCTATCTATGACCTATGCACTTGACAGTGTCTATTCCTTACGGATAAAGACAATTCTTTTATAATGATCAAAGTAGTATAAAAACATAACTAAAACTTTTATGAAGAGATTCATAAAATTTTCATCATCATCATCATTGCGGCCTAGATAATATCCATGTTTAGGTGTACGCCTGCTACAATTTCTTTAATTCCTGGCGGTCTTGAGCCCTCGCCATCCAATTCGGTCCTGCGTGTTGCCAAATATCGTCCACCCAACGTCTGGTGGACGTAAATTTTAATTTACACAACAAAAAATTAAAATTTGCCCTGGTAACAATAAATTTAGATTGCCAAAATTATTTGTCTTGGCACGTTGACATTTGGTAGGTGTAACAATGCCCACAAGAAGAAATGCTGTAAGTGATGTGTGCTTTCATTGGCACGGATGTATTTGCGTCACGGTCGGTCGTCGTTCGTGAAACATTGCGAAAAATGTCCACTGCCACGTTTGTCACAATTCACACACACAATATGATCATGGATGGATCAATAGATACCTATGTACCTATTGATCCTTGTCATGGTGGTAAAGTTCACTATCAGACATTCTTTCAAAGAATGACGTTCAAACATCATCACAAAGTACACTTTGAAATCGTCTTATGCGTACATTACTCTAATAATAATTTTGCCACAAGCAATGACGTCAATTAATTACAAATTATGTGACTTTAGTCACATAGGCAATTCGTTAATATCTTTATAGAGCCGGATATGGCTCTTGTATTGCTTAATAATGTTGCTTTTTATAGTCAGGAAACGTCAGGAAAAACAAAAAACCAATAATACACGCGATTAATCCGGTTAAAAGTTGTTTTATTATAATGTGTAGTGATCGCGCAAACCTAAGATATTATAATGTTGCTTTTTATTTTTGCTTAAGAGGAATAATCAAATTACATAACATTGTCATTCTGCATCGTTATCCCAGTTAATTTGGTGGTCGACGCAGCATGTGTTTTCTTCCCTAAGTAGGTACATCTAGATTAGGTACATCTGTATCATTCTTGACCTCAGTATTATCAATTTTATAGAAATATTTCAGTATCAGGTAGGTACTCTATAGTTCATCATGGGGACCCTGTTTTACTCGTAATTATGTTATGCGTGGACGAATAACTTTATCTCGATGACCTATTAACATAGTGTCTTAGCTGTATGTAGCTGCAAATTCGCAATATAACAGTTTTGAAGCATTATATTTATAAATTTAATGTTACATTTATTACAAGCATTGTAGACTGAATGTAAGTTGTGACTAACATTATTACTCATTTTTAAAAACCTAGTTGTGTGACAACACGTAGTTCCATTATTTTGGCATCGGTCTCTTATACGTCACGGCCGGTCATCGGTATTGAAAAAATCTTATCTGTTTTAAATGTATCTATTTAGAGCTTGGAGAGTTGTGTTCCACGACACTTAATTATATGTATAAATGTTTCTGCAACATTAATAATAAAGTAGGATATGTGTGTCTAATCCACAGGTATCCGTAGCTATTGTCGATATATTTGAAGAGGTTCTGTAGTAATTAGTTGTATATTTCTGGACATATGTAATAATAAATTCTCAGAAGATACTGATTAAGAAAATTAATAAAAATAATACAGTACATCTTTTTCCACAAAAATGTATAACTTTAGAATATTACATATTTAAAAAGATCGGTACCTATCAAAAACCATCATTTCATCATGACACAACAATAAAAAGTTAAAGGAATAGCTACACACATAAAGTCACTACATGATGTTCTTTTCACCGTAGATAACTGATACAATGCCTAAAGCGTGAATCTATTATGGAGAAAATGTTGCATAGTTACGATCCGCAATATCATTTGACTTAAGACACCGCAAAATGAATTATTATTCGGTGAACTTCAGCAAGTTCTAGTCTTAACGTTAAGTACGTTAAGACTAGAACTCTTACTATCTGAACAACAAAATAATTGCTTGCACAAGATTTCTAGGCCCCAGAAATTTCTAGGGATCCAAAGATATCGAAATTTTGGTGTTGAACTATGCAGGTACGTTAAGATTTTCTGACTAATCAAGGTCATTTAAAATTTATAATAATTCGTGCCTATATTAACCTAAATCAATACTTTTAAAAGATTTTGTTACAATAAGCAATTCAAATGACCTTCTAATTTAAATGCCCAAGTCAGATTTTTAGATCCTAAAAAGATCGGGACATAGGCCATAGAATTTTTAACAAAAACTAAATATCTATCGGTTAGATGCCTCATGAACAAATCAAACAGCCATTTTAAAATTATGCTCACTTGCATAATTTCTATCATCATGTGCGTGTTATATTTTAGAACTTGCACACACAGTTCATTAAACTTCCCCAAGAGAAAATATTATATGATTGTCACCCAAGATGTACATAAAACTTATAACTTAACATATCATTAAATATCTAATATGTAGCAAATCGTCACCAGAATGTACAGGTCGATATAAATCGAATTAGGTTAACTCTGCTATTAATGTGCCAAACGGTACGGAGTACCTACATTATCAGAGGTAGATACCGAGACTGGTGTCAAAGGGCGTGCTGATTGCGTTACACGACTACACACAGGCAACAGTCATGTTTACAGAGAATAGCCGTTTCAACGCCGCCGACACCTCTCTGATCTCACCGAACGGCCGCTATCAAAGCCCGACGACATCAATTAACACACAACCGGCCCGCTTTTGTGCCTTTTAATTTAACAATGCCTTGTTTTGAGAATGATCATGCGATTACTCTTGGAAAGTTAGGACAGATATTTGAATTCGATTTACTATAAGACATGTTTTATACGAGAGCAAATATTACTGCTTATACTTCAAAATAACATGCACGATAAAACAATTTGGCGGTGCTGTGCGTGCAGGAGGATATGTGAACGGACCCGTCGGACAGTCGACCGATGTGAGCTCGCTGAATATTATAATTAGTCGAAGCCGGTGTGAGTCGGCGTCGGAAATAACACGCGGGCGGCGGCGTTGGCGCCAAGCGGAGCGGCCATCGGGCATCGCACACAAACGCAGCGCGCGCGCAGCCGCGCATCCCCCCTGAGCCGCTGCGCGCGCCGACCGGTCTGTCTTGTGACTTGAGCTATTTATGTGCAGAGGAGTGACGTGACTCCGAGCCGATTTATTTAAGAGATCACCTCACGGATACTTAAAGGTTGCTCTATTGTTGTATAACTTTAGCCCTATTTTATTGTTTTTTTAGCTACCTAGTCATGTAGTGAAGTTAATCAATTGCTTAGACCACTAGGTACTTTATCTGTATAAAATTATTTATACAGTACGAGTATCAACGCATTGGATGGGAAATATTTATCGTAGGTACTTACTATTGTTTACTGAACCAAAGTTCAATATGATAACTAATACTATTACTTGTATACTTCTTAGTCATTTGCCCAGTATGTAACTACTTACTTATTTGAGATATCTAGGATTGTAGTTAAAATTGCAATAATGCCTATTACATTGTATACCGCTTCTTAGAAACTGGACCTAGTATATCTACTTTCTTAGTATTAGCATTGAGTAGTTACACTGTACAACAAACCATTTACCGTTCATTTAGTTTTATTACATAGCGAGGTGTTACATAAACTAACATACATTACGTATAACCGTGTGCATAATATTATTATGTTCTATGTATGGGTTGTAAACGAAATGCATAGGTTGAAATGTTGATAACAATCAAAGTTAGGAGTGAAATAATAAAGGTGGAAGGACCACATTCCATTCATCTGAGTTGTAACCCAACAAAGCAGTGAGAGTTTAGTTAGATATTTCTGTGTGATTACGACTAGCTGAACTGGACTCTGACATCAAAGCAAACCATATTAGAAATCGAGGTGCAATGGGTACATTTAAACATACCATACATATTAACGTATAAAGCAATTTCTGGAAGAGGCAAACAAAGGTACCGCGGTTAATTAGTCTGTGTTTGCGCTGAAGAAACAAGCCCGCTCTAAAGACAAACAAACACCAAAGTGAATGTCCTTTATGCCGACACGCACACATCCGGATAATAAACAATTATAGAAGGGCATACAATAACATATCCCACCAAAAACACTTCAGGTAAAGTTGGTTGCCAAAACTCCCAAGTTATTATGCTTTCACTATTAAAAAGTTATGAGATCTCTAGTAGAGGCAAACTCATAGCTGAGCTTGGATTTGCATTACGCGTCATAGTCTACGGGGCATATCCAAAGTCCAAAGTATATAGCTCTACGTGCTCTTGACTGAACCACATTTATAACAATGAATAACAAATAACTCCATCTATAAACCCTGACTTGACAAACTCTACATCTTGGTTAAAAAGTATGGGTTGGCCGTTATCGACGAAATGGACGCATTCCACTGTCAATAAATCTGAAACCATAAAAGCTACATAATTGATACTTAGTGTATTTTATAAGTCTGCTGAGGACAGCTTATCCTGAAAATCTCATTCTCTTTTCTAGCATTCTCCAGACCGACGCTATGATCGTATTAATTTTATAAATGCAGAAGTTTATGAGGGTTGATGTTTGTTACGCTTTTACGCAATAACTACTTACTGAACCGATTTGGATGAAATTTACCTGGATACTTTATAACCTGGATTAAAATAGAATACCTTTTATCCTGGCAATCCAATTCTGAATTCCTCATAGACGAAGTCGCGGGCAGAAGCTAGTACCTATTATTTAAATAAAATTTCAAGGGAAATGGAGTGTGTGAGAGCTACACGTTGACCTCACGCATCGATAATCGGGAGTTGTGTGGATACTATTGAGTGAAATCTAATAACACAGGATGTACCGTTACATATAATTTAACTCTTCGCAACTTCTTTGCTGAAATACTTATTTATCACAATAAAAACATCTAAATTCTAGTTTAAACTTAGACAAACGGCTGAATACACAACTGCTGCTAAATTTTAAATGGCCATTCGATCTCATTCTATTGCACAGGTAACTTTTTTACTTTACCGAATATCGATTTAATTTGGCGATAATATTGCAATTCACATACTAGCTGTGGCTGCCACTTCATTGACGTGAGATTTGGACAAATAGAATTATACATTTATGTTCTCTAAACCCTGCAAGATATCGAAATGGAACATACATCAAAATTTTCGTTGTAATCCCTGCTTTAATCCCTAAAATTTTCATTGAATACCTATTCGAGATAAATCTTTCAGACGGACAGACAGACAAAGATTCTAAAAGCAGTAATTTATGATTTTGATGAGTATCTTATAAGTTTTGGTATTTATATTGAAATTACAGGCAGTGAATTTTATTTACTGGCTGATAGATCCCACATGTGAAGTTCATTTGATGTGAAGTTGGTTGCCACGACTCACAAGTTCATAATACTTTCACTGTTAAAGTTAGTAGATCTCTAGTTGAGCCAAATAAGAGGTTTGGCTGAGGTCCGATTTGTATTGCGCGTCATAAATTAGGTATATAGCTCAACGTGCTCTTGACTGTACCATATTTATAACAATAAATAACAAGTAACTGCCTCGTTAGTCTAGTGGTCCCAAGCGTGAGCTGAGCATGAGGTCCTGGGTTTGATTCCCGGTTCGTGCAGTGTTATTGAGTTTTTCTGTTAAGAAATTGTCAGTAGCGGCCCGGAGTTTGGAATTGTGCCCGGTAGGTTGCAATAGGCTCACCACCTATTACATGGTACTTAGTAACAGCATCGCTGAAATGTGACTAAAACTTGTACACCTCTGCGGGTAGCGTTTGGGAAATACAGGCGTGACGTTATGTGTAACTCTATTTATATGACGTAATTCTACAAAGTCTGAATCGATGTTAAAAAATAAAATATTATTACCTACGTGAAACACCGTCAAACCTAAAGAATCAACGTATAAAAAGAAAGACTATTGTTAAATGACCCGTGAACTATAACAGTGAGTCTATCCTGTGTTCGCGTGTGCCAAAAATATCCTTGACTTCATAGTTGATACTGTGCCTACTACTTGGTTTATGGCCCATCGCGCCGTCCGGTAGAGCATCGTAAATATCACACTTGCATCTGCAAATGCAACTCGAACACTAGGTAGACTCGCTTGTAATTATTCGCCTCAGCTCAAAAACATGGCGAAATATTTCAATAGGTACTTACGTCAAAGACACGTCAGTAGATTTTGCAGAGCCCGGCCGAGGCACAGAAATACTTACAGGTCCAAAAGCATATTTTCAATGTGAACTGAAGGGATTTGGCAACATAAGAAGTTTGTGATTATTTTCACCACACTTCGGGCAACTAAATGTGTTGCCAATCTGATTTGAAATAGTTGTAGTCTTTATGAAGTTTCCTGATTTATTCTTTTTCTCCCAGCGTAATATAAATTATATAAACTATCCCTTGACGTTATCAGCTACTGTAATGATGCTCACACTTTATGTTTTGTTTTTCTTTCATCTAGCTCTAAATACAATTCATTTACGTAGAAGAACTTTCCTTTTTTACCTCTTTAAATTTAGTAAGAAACTTTTGAAATACCTCTATCGTACGGGGCTAATATAATTTCAATGGGAAGAAAATAAGACAGAATAGTATACGCCCTCATACCAAAGGTAATCAAGTTTTAATACGATCAAAGAAGTAATTAGAAATTTATAAACGGCTAATATTCACTTAATCTTTTACAAACTTGTAGAATAGTAATTATTTTTCAAATCACTTGCCGAAACCTAAAAAATTTTGTTATAAAAGCAATTAAATTTGATGTCTACAAACTCTTTGCTGAAATTAACCAATTTTGTAATCAGATACAGTGTAAGACAAAATATGCCGATCCAATTAATAAAAAAAAAAAAGTTTCAGTTGCCGAATTAACAATAAGTAATTTTTGTTATCAATTAAAAAACTATTAATTTTATTTTAGGCCACTTGTATCATAATGTACAATTTTTTTGATAAATACACTATGTTATTTAAAATATGACAAATAACATTTTAATTTATTTCCGTAATTAATTATGTTTGTATACCGCCACCGAGTTTATACGCGCGCAGATGGAAGGAAAGGCACTGATGAAGTTGTTATACAGAGTACTGTATAGTACGCTATTTTGTATATTTATTAAAATAATAAAAAGAAACACGTATAGCATAACATAATGTAACACATATTGACCTCACTTACCTACAGATAGCGCATGGAAAAATCTCGGTTGCAATTATCATTTTTATCTAATTCTAATTACACTGAAATATGAATATAATGAAGAGAAACAACTTACATGTAATACTTAAAGATAATTATTATTAAGATACCATTTACTATAATTTATGATACCATAATAGTGAAGCCCGACATAGGAGTACCTACTTAATTAACCACCTACCTACTAAACTATTGTCAAATGTCAGGGTAAAACCTCGATAAACCTCGAAGAAAAAGAAACGTGCTTAGAATTGGTTAGAACCGTTTGGTGGTTAAACTTTATTGCAGGGGAAAATATCTATTAATTCTCTGGACACGGGCCTAAAACCATTTTTATGGTTACGTTCGAGTGCCAGCGCCAGCAGCAGCGCTTCTTCTCAAACACCATCATCGCCAGTGGTGCCAGCGTTCTAGTTTATTTTATCTTATATATAATACCATAATTAATGATGTTGAGGTACGAGTTGCTGTGGACATTCTAGGTACTAAAATGAAAGAGCCTTACTTAGTACCTATCTAACCCCAGCTCCCAGTCGGTTTCGCTAGCACTACGTTCCTATGTGGGTTCTAAGCGGTTACATATTTGAATTTAATTGTACTAATTACCTACTTAACCAACTATCCTAATGATCAATACTAAGAAGATGGTTGAGTATTTATATTCAAAGTGGAGGCCCTATTTCGGCTTTTAAGATACAGGCATTCCGCACGTGTTGTGTTGTGTGGGTATGAGCGACTGGCGACCGCGGCCCGACTCGTGCCCTGCCCTGCCGCGCCAGACTGCTCGTCGCCCGTTACCCCACACCGCAAATGTACTTATAAAACAACTACTTTATTGTTTCAGTCTCAACACTGAATGCTTTTATTGTATACCTATAGTAAGACCATGCTCTATAATTCACAAAAAAAAAATTAGAAACTTATGTAGTAGTTACCTACCTAGTGTAAAATTGTACTTGTCCTGATATCTAAAAACATTTTATCAATATCGGTTTTATAAAATACCCTTAAATAAATATATAGTATATTGTCATGCTCTTTTCTTTGAAACCATTCAGAATCAAGAGTAAAATAGTTATATTACAACAAAAAGAAATCTATCGTGCAGTCTTAGGTGCCCTAAATTTTCTATGATATTTTTCCAGGTTTTACGTTATTTAAATGAAATTTTATTGCATTCCACTGAGAAAATAATTGGTATCTATCGATACCCAATTTTCTCATCCCTATTTTGAAAGTTGTGTCAAAAACAGTTTTAGCATTGTTTCTTTTAACAGTAAGGCTCATTAAATTATGTTTTACCTGCTTTTGACAGTGTCCAGCGACACATTTATATGATAATTATTAAAGAAAATTTTAGTTATCAGAGCTGTAGAATTCAAATGCAAAAATGGAACGGATTATTTGTTGTCAATTGTAGAATAATCTGACTTCGTTATTAGTGAAATGGATTTTTAAGTTTGGGTACGATGTCAGATCAGTTTGGAGTATCAGGAATCATTTGTTGGATTGATATTTCCGGTTGAGGCAATTAAAATTGATGAAAATATACTTCTAGCTTAAATGTGGCTTTATTGATTATTATTATATAATCCAAATTTATCATAAGAAATTAAGAGCAAGTATATTAATTATTAACAGGAGATAGTAATATTTAGAATGAGGTAAGAGTTACTTAAAATAATCCACTTAAAAAGGGCTTTAATAGTTGTATGATCAAAAACATAATAGAATAAGTATTATACCAGGTAGGTAGACTGAGGAGGATGGCGCCGGCGCTACCTGCCCAATGCGGACAATAGAATAAATTAATCAAAATACATTTTAATAAACAATCCTCTTTATTTATTTTATAATAATAATAATAGAAGTTATAATATTTAATCTTTATAAATGTAGGTAAGCTTCATAAACCTCACATATAAAAATACATTCTTAAATCTTTATACACAAAATATCTGTCATCGGGTGATGACGGCATAATGCACTATGGCGGCGTGAACATTAAGGCACGATGATAGAGGGCTACGCCCCAGGCGGCGCCAGGCGGGCGTCGGCGACTAGATCACAGGTGAAGCGGAGCAGGGCTCCGACGGCATCCTCTCATCTGAGCGGAGCCGGGAAGGAGGGAACTGGTGAGCACCAACGTGGGGCGGAGCACGCAGCTAACGCGCAGCCCGCTGCACTCTGCACTGGCACGAACGCAGACACATGCACGCCAGTAGTCACAGGCAATGACGCTACTGCTGGCCGTTTATCTTCTTCGTCCTCGAGAAGGTACGGCCGAAATAGTTTGAAAGGCTTGCGTTGTGGACATGGTGCTGTAGCAGGCACATATGCTGGTTGAGGCGCGGGTGGTGGTGTAGGTCGGCGTACAGACAAATCGATTGGCTCAGCTACTGATATTAGAACAGGAACCGGTGGCACTGGTACAGGTAGAGGCGTGGGCACTTGCACTGGCGTGGGTACTGTCACTGGTGGTGGCGTAGGTAACCGAGCGCTCTCGGGAGACCCAGCTGTATAAGGCGGGGGTGACGGTGCTGGTTGTGGTGCTCGTCTCAAGAGGGCGGCTCGAAGAGCTGGTTCCGCTTGAAGCCACTTTTGGATTTGACGACGATGGATACCGAATTTTCTAGCTGTGGCCCGTTGATTACCGCGACATTGAGCGTCGCGCCTGTACGCTTCGAGAACTTGCAGCTTAAATTGTGGTGGGAATATACGGCGGGAACCGGCGCGGCCCTCTGAGCGACGGTCTGAGGGTGCGGGGGCCGGGTGTGTGTGGGCGGCGGCCATTCTGAGGAGAATACGTGTGCGCGTGGCGGTTGTCGGCGCCGAACTGACTGTGGCTGCTCTCTCGCCTCGGCACGGCGCGGATGTTGGTGGCGCGCCGCTGCCTGTCCAACGTGCGTGAGTGTGCGACGTGAGTCTCGTATACATATTGAACGCTGTTCACACTGTTCGTTTTTGAGTGTAGGTATTTATATTGTTTGGATAAATGTATACGAACTACTATGTTTTGATATCAATCGTATTGAAAACGGAATCGTACATTCGGTATTTTTTATATTAGGTACTATAAAAAAACCGGTTAAAATATGTAAGCTTTGAGTCTAATACATTTTCGCATTTAAATGCCATATTCGTGCAGGTATTTATGCATATAGTGAGTATTACTTAACTTCTGAATGATCACATTATTTTTAATAAATCTAGGACATGAATTTAATACAAAATCATGAATAAGTATCATGAAAAAATCGCGTGTGTATGTTGCCTTACCCAGTAATCTCGCCTCATTCTCGGCGTGAAAAAATGCCGCAAGTGGGAGCCGATAGCACGTAGCGCCACCGTTTCTATCTCTTTCAAACACATAAAAACTCGCGTTATAGAAGAAGATAGACAAACATGCCCTGCTCCGGTCGCTGCCACATCCGTTTACGAAACAAGTTTGCATGCGATGTTGCCACTGTGTGCGCGCGGGCGGTTCACGAGCATCGAGGGGTGCGGGCGGATAGGAATGCGCACGGAACGGCAACGGCGCCGACCGTGGCAGACAGGGTGTCGCCGACTCGCCGCCGTAGACAGGCCGTCGCTCGGCGGCGCTAGGTCCCCCTTACACCCGCGCGCACCCGCCCCACCCGCAACGCACATCAACAAGTTATTTCGGCCCAGCCTGTTGCGTTGTTTTAAGATCTCAAGTAACATGGTTTAAGCGGGCGGTTACGACGTTTTAGATTATGGTGCAAAGTTAGCGCCATCGCTGTTTCGAGGAAAGTTGTTTTTTTTGTTGAGCGGCCGCCTGCTGCGCCTGCCTTGCTCGCGTCCGGCGCGGCGCGGTGGCGGCGACCGTGAAAATAGCGATCCAACTCAAAAAAGGTCGGCATAAGTTTTGAAACGTTGAAAAATTAACAAAACTGAGTAAAAATTCTTTCATTCGCATATTATACCTTTATTAGAGATTTTATTTAAAAGTTTTTAATCACAAATGGGATTAAGTATGCATTTGTGATTTGATTTTACTTACCAACTTGTAATAAGTACTGGCTTTTTTAATTCAAAGAGACTTTGCAAAACGTGCCTAGAAAAAAACTGTTGGGACTACCTACCTACTTTACTTTACTTATCTACTTTTCATACATTTGTCATCACACGATAGTTACACATACTAAATTAATCCATTGCGACCTCCGTGATAGGATTTTTTAAACAAAATAGGTAGGTACCAATATTGTAAATTATCATAATCTTTACCTTATAATCTGGTCACTGATACCGATACCAATTTATCGTTTCTTGGACATCTCTTAACTGTTTGCTGCGCTGCAATAGGAGTCGGTTATAGTAAAACAATTTTTGTGCATGACCAATTTAATCATTTTAATATTATTATTTTTTGTTTCGCTTAAAATTAATAAAACCTAGCGAAATAGGTGTTGTTGTTCTCAAATAAAAATATCTCGTCGTGATATCTTTTTTATATTTTACTACGATCGTATCTGCCACATCATAAACATCGCTATGAGGAAAATTGAAATATTTTCTGAGGATACTAATAACTATACCTAAGTATAATACACTTTTAAATAAAATAGATATTTGATGAAAGGTTTGCATAGCAATTACTGCTTACAACTAGCATAACGCGTGGAAGAATATTAAAGTTATAGGTTTTAAAAAAAAAAGTTTAATTCTCACCACAAACCAAAAAACAAAATTTACATACAAAAGTATTAGGTAGGTAATAAATGATAACAATTTGGATTGTGGATCGCTGGTGCCTGTCCTAGGTAGGAATCACCTGTATTACAGGTCACCACAAAATAGGTAGGTACTACATAAGTAACCTACCTATCTATCAATAATTTTAATGAATGAAATAGTATTAGTAGTCTCGATAATATCTGTCTACACCAATGAGAAACAGGCGTGATTGTGTTGTATGTATGAACTAAATATGAATAAGATTGATACAACGTATTTACTTACTGACTAGGAAAACTTAATAAACTATAACTAGGTAGGTTAAACACAACCAATTTCCTAAGAAGTATACTTACAGACATGCTCATTACCACCTTCGAAGCTAAATTTTTATACGTACAGTACTTGCCATTATTTTAGCTGATGGCAAACATAAGTCCATAACCAAATGATTGGAAATTACGACTTTATTGTAATGGGTATAGCCAGGAAATGGCACCACATATTCAAATCAGTAGATTTGAATGTGGTGGGTAAGTATACCCACCTATATTTTTACACTAATATTGGAAAAAGGCAAAAATTTTGAGTATGTGTGAATAAATTAAACATGATAAAATCATGAAAGTCTTTTATAGGTTCACTAGGAAAACTGAGAGACCTTTCGGCTCAGCCACGTATATAATTATACGTTATAACAATAAAAATCTATTGTGTCTGCTAATGAGCGAGGCATATAGTCAGGCAGCATCAAAAGTATTGTCACATTCAATGATTCAAAATAATTGGAGCATTTGGTAAAATCAACCCTAAATTATCTGAGTACCTACGTTGGTAAAAGTGCACTTTTTATGAAATCTGCAGTGATGATATCTGTAAATAAGTACCTACTTACTTGAAAATTGGCACTAAGTAAATTAGCTTAATATAATTTTTTATCGAATGGTTTTGATGGTTTTGTAAGTATCAGAATGATTAGGTTACATCATAGCGTTGCCGGGTTATAGACACTGTAGCCTTGGGTTACCAGCTTTACAAAACGACACATCGTCGTAAGTATATTTAGCATACAATACAGGGTGCATATATGGACCAACGTTATTGAATTAAACTGCTTATGATTGAGTAGGTACTTACTATGATTATACCTACAGCGTATTTTTTTTGTAAGAATATTAGATACACGGATCTGAAAAAAATACGGATGTAACCTTGCCTTGTCATAAGCGAAGCATAGATTACGTACATACACACGCAGCGTACTGGCGCCGAGTGGATGAGTTTAAAGTACTTGTATGCGTTTAGCTCGTGTATGACAAGCGAAATTGGATGACTAGGCTTGCTTCTCACATGTCGTACACAACGCTCCGTCCGTATTTTTTTAAGATCCGTGATTAGATAGTTAATGGTATAAACTACCTATAACTAAAACGTATGAAATCAATCAAATTAATAATCCGGCCTTCTTCACCTTGACTGGTTGACTGACAGATTTTGCTTTGAGTTTGAAATTGAATATACTTAGGTACCTACCTATTATGACCTTTTCAAGAGTAGCAATCCAGTTTTTCTTTGTAATATTAGTCATTAATCCAATGTCGATAATCACTTGATCGAGATTATTTCGCGAATTAGTTAAGTAGTATACAAAAATGCCCCAAGCCCAAAAAAAAAGACAAGGCCAAGCTTCGTATAGATAATAATGATTTACATCATGGTGGTAGCTAGGGGGGGTTTTGAAATTAATGCTGCTGGCCTAAGTACCTACATGAAACTTAAAAATATCACATAGGTACCAGCTCTTAATAGATACAATAAGCCTACAAGACTTACCTATTGTATCTGTTAAGATTTTGGTTTAAATAAATAATTTTGCAAGCAAATAATTTGTTTTAAACTATGATACCTAGCCAGATTACTATTTTTAAACATTATCAGGATAATGACGACTGACGGTAAAGCCAAGCAAGCTAGCAAACCGGTGCGCGGGCATGCGCCGCCCCCGCTCTACCATCGCCGCTTATTCAACTGCGGGCCAAATTCACTTGATTGAAATTAATCCATGCTAATATGAGGCCCCTCCAGGCGACAACAACGCTCATGCCAAAACAAGTTCTATACACGTTATAAAATATCATCAACGTAATCTCCCAAGATAGATAAAGTTAATCGAACCTATTAAAATAAAACCAAGTCGGTAACTATCTATAGCGTGATAGTATTAATAGAAAAAGTAAAAATATGAGTAAGGAGTCCAGGTTGCAATTTAGAAGTAGCGTTGTAAATTCTGTTACTATTATAGATAGGTACCTATTGAAGTGGGACTGACAGGACTGCAATATAATGTAGAATATTACCATGTATCTATATGTTCAAGTAGGTACCCAATATTACTGCTGTAAGTACCATAACATTCGTCAACTAAGTACCTACAACTGACAGGCAAGGTCATAGTACTCAGTAATTTAATCCACCATGACATCATGGCGTATGAAAAATATTCCACAGAGCTGGCACGAGTTTTTGCATGGTGCCACGCTATGCCGCTCACATCACATTTAGAGACAGGTTAGTTAATTGCAACGCGGGCGACGAATACCTACCCACTGAACACCATAGCAACAACGTTTTATTAAGTACCTATGAAGCATAATACAAATTTGTACATCCCTACTACGGTAAGGTATGTAAGTACCTCCATCGAGTGACGATGAGATCTTAAATCCATGAAAAAAGAAGTTTAACAAAACTACTACACTCCAAAATCTAAACAATAATATACTTTTTTAAACGAATAAAAAAGATCTAAATACCTATGTATTAACTTGGATAATGGATATTGGTTTCATATCTTAGATGAACTAGCTTGCTGTAGCCAAGTACCTAAGTTATGCTGCACCATAGTTTTCTATTACCTACATAATTATTTACACACGAATAAAACACGCAACTTTAGGATCCATTCGCTTTACAGAGAATATTTTGAGTATTTATCGGTGTTCTTGACATGTCCAGATCAAAACCTATAATAATAACCTACAACTGTTGCACAGCCTGTCTATTTACTTTAAAACAATCTTTCCTCAATGTATTTGGTTGAGAAACATTTTAGTCCCCAACGGTGACTAGCCAGAGAAACAAGACAAGCAGTCGCCGCTCATAAAGTCAGCTAATCAAACCTACAGACACATCGACGCCGCTGCCTGTTCGCCATACCAATGAGTCGTTCGCGATAACGAAGTGGTTTATCTACCTTATGAACATTTCACATTATCAACTTTATATCAAGGTAATACGATTCTCAGTTGTAAATTTCGCGTTGAAGCTATAAAATACTTGAGTCGTAAACGTAATACCATGTCAATAATGACTTAAATCAAATAAAATGCGTTGAAAAGAGATCCTATGGTTAATCTGATAGGATGTATTTTCTCATAGCATAGTTCGTATGAGTTTGTAGAGGTTTAAGTGTCAAGCGCACGTGTGTTTTAAGCGTCACCCAAATGGGGACCAGTTAGAGTTCCATAATATATCTCCTGAGATCGTAGCATTGATAACTGTATCAATACCGGCCTCTGTTGGGACCAAGTCGGGACTTAATGGTCTGTTTCTTGCTTCGTTAATATCTATGGGACTTGTGAGACACATCCTGTGGAGCGAGTGTTTTTAAAACTGTTTATAGACATTCTGTGAGAATGTTTCGAGCTGTGACGGTTTTCAAAGGAATATCTGCTACGTAGACGATTTAAGATACCTTCTGAATTATAATAATAGCCAACTAGGGCTATTATTATTATTCAGAAGGTATCTTAAATCGTCTCAACCTACTATGATATTTTGCTTAAACATGTTTTAATTACAACGCAAAACTTAGATAATATTATGAGCC
Organism: Xylocampa areola; assembly: GCA_935421205.1. NCBI lineage: Eukaryota > Metazoa > Arthropoda > Insecta > Lepidoptera > Noctuidae > Xylocampa > Xylocampa areola. The sequence goes on from OW285201.1 coordinate 16,418,827, forward strand.
AATCAGCTATTTTTTAAAGCTTTACGACAAATTGAACGACACTACTTAAGCAAACAGTTACTGGACAATGGCTCTCACTCTCATAATAAATGCGCTGCGCGTGCGCTAATCAGTTTGCTTTTCCGATTAGAGTCAATAAGCACGAGGCAAACAGTCGAACGAGGATTAAGTTTTAGTTGAGTGTTACTTATGAGATTGTTGGATATGTAGGTAATGTTACCCGAGCTTCTACATCGTCGTTTTCTAAAATTGCATCGTATTTTTATCTGCCCCTTAACCAGTAACTTTTACCAACATAATTTAATAATTTTCAGAACAGTATGAGTAAATTTGAAGAAATTACATCAAAATGTTGAATCTGTCTACCTATGTTTACTTTTTCCTTCTAGTAGCAGGATCTGATTGCGCTCAAGTATGATTCACCTGCTTATGTAGTCCATACTATGTTCTCGAAGAGCATATTAAATGTTTTGGATTTAATATACTGCAGCCACCTTTCTAGTCGGCCAATTAGACAAAGAGTTTTGTCAAAAAAAAACTACATGGGAATCGATGTGTGAAATAACAAAATGTGTGATGAAATCGTAAGAAATAGCTATCAAGTTTTTTAATTTGAATACATTTTATTTGATGTAGAGTAGAATCGAAAATGTGGCGAGCCGTTGGTGCGAGGGAACCGGTTTGTTGGTCATCTCAGCTCACCTGCACGTTTCCTCTCGGCATGCGCACACGCGCTTGACGCCAGGTACCTACTTACAAAAGGCCTGTTCGCCTCATTCACGACCACGTTAGCTTTCTACGGCGCAGTCCGCATACACGAGGAAACCTTTTATGTTAATTATTATATAATACATAATTTCGTAGAAAACCGAATGAAAAACGTTTAAATCTTCCATTATGATACATAAATGTAAATGTATAACTGTCACTGCTGATTAACGAGTCATCTGTTTGCTCGTAAACTACTAATGTTATCGTTGACAGAACTAACACAGTTGTTAACAATTATATAGCGTTCATTAAGTAGGTACTAGACTAAATGCTAGGTTCTATTCTACGTACTATTGAAGAGCAGAGCAGCTTAACCCGGTAAAGCTGCTGTTAATTAAAATTTAGTAAACGTGAGAATAAATTTTTATACGTACTTACATTTAATATGTCAGTAGTTTGTGTAGTCAATTGTTATCTTGTTATTGTTTGAAATATATTTTGTGTTTAATGAATGCATGCGTGTGGGACGGTATACTAATACGCGGTCGGTGCAACAGGCCGCGGTGCAGGCGCAATCAAGCTTGGCGCCGCCTACAACTACGAGTTAATCATAGTTTATGCTAGACTAGCGGGCAGAAACAAACCGTTATCCTCTAGCTTGTACCGCGACCCATTTAATCTAATTAATATTTACTTATACGCGCATTTAATACTTATAGGTAAGTACTTGTAACGCGACATCGTACCATTATCTTGTTTCGAACAAACTTCGTCATTCTTTGAACAAAGAAAATACTTGTCTCGATTTGTAATGTTACACATTACAACTATAGTTATAGCTAGGTGTTGATTATATACATTAGTATGTATAGAACTAAGTGTAATCAACACCAGTGAGTTATTTGTTTTTCCAGCCAGAATGTTTACCAAAAGAGACCTCTTTCTATAGAATATTGGTCTTCAAGATACAGATATCTAGTGAGTTAGGTGTAATCCACCTACATCTGCTACTATTCTGTAGTACGTAGCAGATAGCAATTACAAAAATGATAAAGGACTGTGGTAAACTGGACAAGGAGGTACGTACGACAATATTTGTAATACAATTTTGCAGTCATTCACCGACACGATCGCACTTGGTGCGATTGCATCACGTCCAAATATAGCGGTCACGTGTTCATTGAGCGCCAATCACTTCATCAAGTAGCATGTCATTGTACCTATTAACGCAATGTTAGTGATCTGTAGCATTCATTACTCTGCGATTAAGATGATTTATTTACTGTGGTCGTATTCAGCTGGTAATCGATACTGCACTTTGTGATTTTGTTGTGAAGTTTCACTTACATAGTGTAAAATTAGCACCTCTAGGGATTCGCCAAAGATTTTTCTTCTTATCTTGTGATTTATGAACAAACTTACTAGTGTCGAGAACAACCCTCAGGCGTGCTGGTTTCCTCACGATGTTTTCGTTCATCGTTATAAGCAAATGAGTCAGCAGCAGAATGAAAGTCAGTGGTGCGTTTGCCTTGGATTCAAACTTGCGACCTTTGTCTTGTCAGTTCAACGGTCAAACCACTGGGCTATCACTGCTGTATAGTCGCTAAAGCAATAACTAATTATGTTGGTGACTTTCTAATTTTACAAATTTTGGAAAATCATCTGAAAATACTAAGTCTACTCATTTAATTGTTTTGAAAACTACGGCTCTCTTTGTCACTATTAATGCATCCTGGAAACTTCCTCGACCTAACGGCCACAACATGATGAGTCAAACCTCGCCTCGTTTATAGAACGTAAAAGATATAAATACAGAACTTATTGTTCTATAGAAATGATAAACACGTGTGTATTAGAGTTCGTATCATCATGAAGGCGCCTACGTGCAGTAATTCGCGTTGCCAATTATTACGCAGCACCAATAGGTAAATAAAATAATATCTACCTACTCAATGCGATAGATAACAAAGTAACAAACGTACCATTTAGATACAGTACTTTGCTACAACAAAGACAGTGACATAACATTATCAATATGACGAGTAAGTATCAGTAACCGCCAGTGTTAAGTCAAATCAATATTTATTAGAAACGTTAAGAGTTATTCATTCAGATGGTGAACTCAAATATTAGAGATGATAACGTTTATTCTTATTGATTCTATATAAACATAACATAGCATCACGTCTGTATTATGCGAAGGGGTAGGCAGAGGTGTGCTGGTACACCCACATTTCACCAATGCTGTTATTTAATCCCATATAATAGGTGGTGAGCCTATTGCCCTGGGCACAATTCCAAACTCCGGGCTGCTACTGACAATTTCCTAATAGAAAATCCTAGTAATACTTTTCCCGACCTGGAAATTGAACCCAAGGCCTCAAGCTCAGCAGTCGCGTTTGGGACCACTAGACCAACGAGGCAGTTATTGATTTTAGAGTTAAGAAAAACTGCATAAAATATCTGAAGCACAGGCCGGATATTGTAGAACAAAACGGACAAGTGCGAGTAAGACTCGCATACCGAGGATTCCGTATTATTTACATTACTGAAGTTATGAAACTGAAAATTGCTCAATCGATAAGTTTGATCGAAGGACAAACTTAAATTTGCAGTAAAAAAATGTTCTCACATACATCTATATACGTCACGGTTGATTCTCCAACTGCAAATACGAGTTTATAACTACAATAAAAGTGATATAATTACAAATTAACGATGTTGGTTATTTCCCATGCTTATGCTGTGAGACGCTTCTTACCAAATTTCAGATATCCAGGTCAACGCGAAGTACCTACCCAATACGTTTTGATTTAATGTGACCGTGAGTGTCAAAATATTAAATATTAAATGGCCATATTTTTTATTGCGTTGAATTAAAATCTGATCTTTAAATAGCTCCAAGGGTGCGTAAACCGACGTTTTTGATATTAATTTTAACTGGATACCTCCACGCGTTGTTGGCAAAAAAGATCTTGTCAGACAGATCGACGGACAGACAAACAAATGATCTTATAAGCGTTTCTTTCTCCTTATTGAGGAACGGAACCCTAAAGTCACAGTGTTAACCACAGCTCAGGGGCCTAATTCTGCTAATTTACCAATGCTTCAGTTGAGTGTCGATAGTGTGTCGATGGAATGATTTTAGTTAATTGGTAGTCTGCTAGCTTAATAAAACCACCGGTCTAACTAAAATCATTCCATCGACACACTATCGACACTCAACTGAAGCATTGGTAAATTAGCAGAATTAGGCCCCACAGGTCGTATGTTTCAATCTGATTGCATTACGTTGGTAAGTACCTTTTTTTGTATTCGGTGGGAAACTTTCAAAAAGGCGCCTGGTCTTTGGGGCAAGACATTTTTTTTTTTTTAAATCTTTATTTTATTATGGAGGGTTTGATCAGACATGATCATGCCACCCTCATAGGCACTTACAATACTTTGATGACCTACGCTTAATTGCTACTATTAACTAACTTATAAATCATCATGGCCTCCTTCGACAGAGGATGAGCTAAGATGATATTACATTCACCAGTTTCATGCAAATTAATACCAGTGCTGTGCATCATAAGAATTCTCTCAGGTTCGACACGGACACATTCCACCATAATATGATATACATCTTCCACAACGTCACACTCGTTACAGTTTGGTGAACTGGTTTTACCCATCAGAAATGCAAAGCCGTTTCATGGAATGTGTCCTGACCGAAGCCTCAGAGCAGTCACAATATCACATCTAGATAAATTAGTTCCATCAAACCAGGGTGAACGACTAAGACGAGGTTGTATAGTCTTATACCAAATGGATTTCGTAAGTGACCTCTCATCGAAATGTTCCCTCCACATTTCTGAATATTTATTCCTCACTAAATACAGGCAGTCAGTGAACAGTGGTAAGGACAGAGTTGGTATGCCATTTATGGAAGCATCCTTGGCGAGTCGATCAGCTTCTTCATTGCCTAGTAAACCTATATGGGAAGGGACCCATTGTATTTTTACAATTTTATTATGATCCACTAATTTATGAAGTGATCGCAGAATACTATAGGCTATCGGTGAGCCTCGAAAATTCGAGGTACACTGAGCCAGGTGATGTATTGCACTTTTGGAATCTGTAAGTATGACATATTTTCCAGACCCAAAAGAATTTATATACGAAATTGCCTCGGTTATTGCAACCAACTCTGTATACATAATAGATATGCTGACATTTATCAGTAACTGCACAAAACTACTCGTTTGTGGGTCAAAACCCACAGTTTCCATCTATGTCTTTCGAACCATCTGTGTATATTTGATAAAAATTGGAATAATTATGACAAATTAACACAAATCCTGTTTAATTCACAGGGTTGATTTTATTTTTAAAATTTTTACTTCACTAAAACCACCCCGATGGTCACCATCAGCACATGGAGGTGGGCACTGGGTCCTCTTAATAGACCAGCTCCAGAACCCCTGCCATGTAACGACGTGTATACTTTATGTACCGGCCCACCTGAACTCTCTTCTCCTCGGCAGTTTATGGAACCATAACGCCTCAGTTTTCTGATGCGTTATGGTACAGACTCAGCCCGCGATTTGAAGCGACGAATCTCACCGATCCGAGCTCCGAAAGCCGAATGGTCTCTCCGAAACTGTCCCCGCCTGCCAACACCAGAGTGTCATCTGCGTAGCAAACAACATTAACACCAACGGGTAGGTCGACTCGAAAGACCGCGTCGTATGCGAGGTTCCAAGAGTGGACTAAGAACCGACCCCTGCGGAACCCCGCACGTCATTTCCCTCGGGTGAACCTGCCGATCTCGTAGGTATGCCCGACGATGCCCAGCAGGTATGGCGGCACACTGTGATGTACAAATACCTCCCTTATTGCCCCTAAGGGCATGGAGTTAAACGCGTTGACGATGTCTAAACTTACCGGCCTCCCTGAGACTGTGCTCCGACAGCGAGCGAATGGATCGCATCCACTGTAACACGCTGTTGCCGGAAGCCATACTGGCCATCGGCGAGGTCAGGAAAAACACGCGACGTGTCCGATGAGCCTCTCGGCAACTATTCTCTCTCAAAAAGATTAGAAACATCGTCGAGCAAGCAAATGGGATGATATGCACAAGGAGATACCACAACCCTGCCTTCCTTCTTCAAAAGGACCAATTAGGCCTCCTTCGCTTCACACTCTTGTACGCAGACAGTTGTCAATCAACCGACCCAGGCGGTCACCCAACCAAAGCAGACAGAGCTAGGACCCACGCCCGGCCAGGTATACCATCTGGGCCTGGTGGTGCTATGTTACGAACTTCCATACGTCTTATGGTATTAAAACTTAGGTTTAGGTGGGTTTTATTTTAGAGCAGCCTTCCTCTGGGCCGGGAAATTAAGCTAAGCTTCCGGCGATCGAATTAAACATGCTTCCGTTTACTGTCCGGCCGACCCAATTCAGTCAACCCGTCGAAAATCTGTCCCCGAGGAAACAATCACGCCCCGCTTTGGTGCGCCCGATCCTCTGTCGATCGACGATCGTTGACTGATCAGGAGCGACCACATCCCGGTGGTTTCTCTTAGTCTGGTCACTCACTTGGACCTTTCCGGCATGAGCGACGCTACCGACGAAGCCCCAACGACTACGTGGAGACACCCTCGGAGGAGTGGGGAGTGGGGACATTGGTAAGTACCTACATGTTTATTTATAAATTCATGTGTTCATGTGTATATTAATATTATTTATTGCTTATTTTTAATTTATTTGTATCTCTACATAGTGACAGGTTCGCTGTAACGTACAGTCTCTACAAATAAAAAAAAGCAAATCACCATCAGCATCGCTCAGCTCAACCGTCTTTTAGGGAACAGCTTGACCCAACACATACGCCACCACAGTAAGACATTTAAGTGAGTCTATGACATCTCAAACTACCAGACGAAAAGTTAGTACGTTAATAGTACTAGGCTGCATGATGCTCGCATTTACAATAAAGAAGTTATGAGTCTAATAAAAAAATTAAGAGTTGTTTCTCTCTTTTTACATATAACATTTAACAGTAACATGCATTGCGTATACGCCTGACAAAATTGAGATAGATTAGTAAGCAGATGGGCTGTACTGGTTGAGTTGTCCTATGGAGCAGGACCAGCATGTTTCCAAGCATTTTTATAATCAATGTAGTCTCCTAATTTGTATTATGCTTGTTTGCGTAATGTGCGCTTTATACATATAGTTTTTTTTTTTTTCTCATTTAGTTCCTGAATTAGGAGGAATTTTGTTGTAACCCTTAATACTGTACCCCGTGAAAGATGAGTGTACTTTGGATAATCTAAACCTTTGTTGGGCTATTTTGATTTTATTTCTAGTATTATAATTATGCCTATCAGATATTTTTACAAAAAGATTAAAGGTTTTTCTTCACATACATAATATTTTCATAAATGTATGTATGTGTGTATAATTAAAAAAATACATATTGTTGGTATGTAAGTATGCTACAAAAATGAATGTACAAAAAATATGTTGATTATGTACCTATCTGATAACATTAATAATACATCAATATAAAAAAAATTAAAATAGCTCCGTCTTTGTCATATCTGAGCTACAGCAAAATCAAGAGAACATACCTAATATTAACTAGCTACGTGTGTATTTTATCACCATTTTCAGTAGGTACAAAAGGTTGCTAAAAATAAATTCTTATGTCAGTGCTTCAAAGATCGCGAGTCGGCTCATGAAAGTTAACAAGTTCCTTGGGTTTTACCTCGTCGGTGATAACTGTGATTATCTTAAGACTCTTCAAAAGCCTATAAATGTGTGTCACATTAAACAAAGGATTAGGAATGCAGCCGCCCCTCAGACAAAGATGGAGGAGTAAATTAAATTATATATTTATATATTATTCTGTCACGCTAATGAACTTGATGCGTTGGCGTTTTGCTCGGGTGAGTGTTGTGCAAGTGTAGCGGTGCGGACAGGGTGCGCGTACGCACGTCATCGTCGACACGCGATGCAGGCGCCATCAGTATGAAGGCACCAACTATGCTATTATAGCCACAAACATGGTAACACTATATTGGCAAACAAAACACTATTGGCCTTGAGGAAAACATAAGCAAACAATAGGTACCTAATAAAAAATATAGGTAGGTACTTAATATCTTTGGACATTAAGACGCTACAGATAACTCTTTCCAACGCATTAACGCGTTTGAAAGATTCTTGAGCACGGTTATAGGCTATTTAACATCATGCTACGACCCTTAGGAGCCGAGCACCAACCGTGGGACACAGTTACTTTAGTATAAATATCAGTGAGGAAAATTTTACCGAATTATTTTAGCCAACATTATTTTAATTTAAAACCTAATGCCTGCCTAGTGTGATAATCCGTCCGAGTTAGCTTGGTACATTTTGCACCTATTGTGCAACGGTGACAGTGGCGCCTAGCCAGCCGACGAATCATGGCCATACGATGCAACGAGTTATTTGTAGACACAAACCAGTCTCGGCGGAGCTGGCCCAATATTTAACACCTTCAATCACCGCAACAAATAAAACATTTGATTAAATAATGCAACCGGTACGAGCAAAGTATTATGTAGACTCATTCATTTACCTACTGCTGAAGGAAAGGATACACATATCTACTTACTACATTTTTAATGAAACTGTTGAAGGTAGGTAAGTACTTACGTCACGTTAGTGTAGTAGCAAACTGTGAATAGACCCCACAGGCGGATGTAGATAACATTTCGCTGCGTTGACATCATTGCACTAAAGTTGCAGCCGATATTGTAACTGAAGATAACGGGGAAAATAAATGTAACCGACGCATGGCGACAACGGTTTAAGGAACTGGAATTAGATGTGGTTGCTTGTGCGCAATTATATTATTGCGTCATGATTCTAATTCGTAATTATTTTATTTTATGAATAAATGTACCTGCGACTCCGTCCGCGTGGAAATTCTATTGAAATATCGAACCTTATAATTAAAAAAGGTTAATAAAATAAATACAAAAGTTAAAGTGTTTGCTGGATTCGAATTTTTATACGTATGTGTAGTTAATAGTAGTAATCTAAATAGGTTGATTCTATCTCTTATATCCCTTAATACCCTACTAATGTTATAAATATTAAAATTTATGAGGTTGGTTGGATGGATGGATAGATGGATGTTTGTTACTCTTTCACGCAATAAGTAGTGAACGGTTTTGGATGAAATTTGGCACACATATAGTTTATAACCTGGATTAACACATAGGATTTTGATCCCGGCTGGGCCCAATTCTGAAATCCACGAAGTCGCGAGCAGAAACTAGTAATTATCTAAGCTTTAACTGTATATTTATTATCCAATAAAATACAACAATTTATAGAGGTTGCACTGCTCAGCGCCATTAAGTATTAGCGTACTGCCTCGTTGTTCTAGAGGTCAGGAGTTACTGGAGTACTCGATAAAAAAACAGATGCAGTCCGGAGTTTGGAACTGTGCCCGATTGATGGCAATAGGCTCCCACCTATATATATACTTACCACATGGGACTAAATAACAACGTGGGTGAAATGTGTGTGTAAAGCCTCATTATGAACCTAAAAGCCGTACATTAAGACTCATTTTACGAGCAAGTGTGTTGTTTTCAAGTTAAATGTAGGTAAGCGTATAGGGACAGACCAACGGACAAGGTTTCTATAAATGGTGGTTGTTGTTATACACACTTAGTATGGGGAATCTGAGTACGCTATACAGACTATTTCATACTTAGTATTATAACCTTTATGTGTCCCTGCGTAGCTTGAGTTGCATGGCTATGTTTTACTCTTACTTAAAAGGACTTTCATAAGTCTTCACAATTTATATTTATTTAAATTTGAATCTGCATCTTCTGAATTCCAAGTGATTTGCTGAAAGATTAGCTAATAGTACCATTTACTTTCCTTTGTAACCTTTCAAGTTGCGATAATGAGACATCATTTATTACCCTATTATTATCGCCCCCAGGAGGCCCACAACTTTAACAACAATTAACAAACTTAGCTCTCTTATTAGGTTACTACCTAACTTGCGAATTTAACATTTATGTAACCTGTAATTCGAGTTCTAGAGTGATTTTTAAATGTTTGGGTGTCGTGTTTCGTGCAGGTTTTAGGTGAGGCGCACGCGGCACAAGCAAGAGACGGCAGCCTGTGAACATAGCGTGGTCGTCCACGATGCCGTGCCGGTGAGAGGAAACCTGTTTGGGCGGAGAGTCGATGTCGACCGTGGGCGTCTGCCGAGCCCGCAGACCGGCCACACCTAATGCTAATGCGTCTTTAGCATAACCATTAAACATACGTATAATTGTTTCTAATACCATGAAGAAACGTTGAGCTTTAGAAAGAGTTGCGAACCTTTCTACGTATGGTAACCATATATATCAATGATGGTAACATATAAATCTAAATATTATTCTTCTTATTGAATCGTGGCAAGTGGAAATCGATCGTTTCTGCCTACCCTAATGCGAAACAGACGTGATTGTATGTACCTACGTATTCCTTTTATTGTTTTCTATTCTCATCTGATTTTTCGTTCCATAATGAAATAGCGAAAAAGCAATCAATTGAGAAATGTCGGTGAAATCCTCACCGACATTAGAACAGGTTGTGATTTTGTTTAGGAGTTAGGCGGGTCCGTAAGGTGGCACAAAAAATAAGGTGCCAATAAAGGGACGGAAACCCATTGTTTACGCGTTATTTTGGTATCAGGAATTTCGGGGAAAAAGCGGAGACGCTAAGGGTCCATTCTATAGAATCGGACGGCGAGGAATACAATGAGTCCTTTGTGAGCGCAGGCGCCGAACGGTCTGGCGGCGCAGGCGCGCGACTGCCGCCGCTTCGTCTGGCGCACTCGCGCTCGCTCCTCTAATGTGTGTAGTTTGAGTCGTTCCATTGGGCGCTTTGTGTCACGCACGTCCACGGCCCTGATATGGCAAGCGGGTGAACTAGGGCCGCGGCGCGCGCTTGCATCTGCATACAATGGGACACTTTATCCCCGCCGCGGCCGCGCCATCCTCTCGTCAACCCGACCCGACGTTTTTCTACCTAAAAGGCACACCGCCTCATAGATTAGGTACCTTAACCAAATTTAATCCGACGTACAAAACGTGTTCGTGTCGTAATTCCAGAAGCTAGGTACATTTTGATTAACTCCTTTTTAACTAGATTGAGGATTCACTTAATTGGTTTATTGTTAGTTACTTAGGCATCATTGTGTTTTACATTTGTCTCATACTTACAATCATATATTGCTCTACGAACGGCCACTTTATTCAGGTACTTACCTACTTATTTGTTTTACTTTTTTAATGTTTAATAATACATGGCACATCGCTATGTAATGCCACGGTACGGCAAGTGGCGTTTCCATCTCCTGTTCAATGTTTCCATAATAAGTATTTTATTTATTTAGGACGTACCTAGCTTTCTGGTATCTAATTAGACTATCCTCCTATTACTATACATATGTATAATAACAGGAATTTACGCTCAATAAATACCTTTGAATCGCTTAACGTTAGGTTGCCCAGATCGTAATAGGTATCATATAACGAAAAGTTAGTACGTCCACCTATTTTATGAGCACTGTCTCGTCTAGTTCAAGGTTACGGGGTATTCTGCTTCAATTCTGTGTACTAAGTAAGAGTACTTTTATTGGGAAAACTTCATTGTTTTGCTAAAAACGTTATTATTTTGCTATGGACTTTACATTATTGTGATTCAACTCCCTCGTCATACATCACACCACTAATGCCTGTCCTATGAAATAGCACATATTATTATACTTACCTACGTATCTGAGTCAACGAAGGACGTGTCGTATGACGCAACAAATACGCGACATACCTTTCTGTTCCTGACGATTGCGGCTTGATAACACATACCGCGCGTAAGAAATTATTATAAGTAGGTATATTTCTCATACGTAAGGAATGTAGAATAGCCGATACAAATATAAAATTACGTCGAAAGCGATTATAATAATTATAATGAAATCCATAAGTTTTAAAATGACTATGCTCCTTGCAATGTACCTACTACTATCGAAAGATGTTATTGAAACGTGATGACGTCTGCATTAGGTACAGGCCTACTTAGGTACATGGCTTATTTTTTAGGTTCAAAACAATTATTGTATCAGTATTTCACAAAAGCCTGCGTACCCGCCTATATTTCTGCAACAAGCAAAAACCACACCTAAGGCCTTTTTGTATTCATTGATTCATTGTTACCCTATTGGCTATGCAATGTTAAGTTGAAGGGGAAATAAAAAAAAATGAAGGAAATTCATGAGGCAAAAAATAAAACTAAATGAACGAATAAAAAAATGTGCCATTCAAGACTTCAACAACAGATACTCATATACAAAATCCAACGGGGTCTTCCCTAAATTTAAATGGGTCTTTACTCTTTTCGCCATCGTTGTCAGTAGCCCATTATTTGTACGTACAAACATTTTACGTCCTCTCGATAAAAGCTCAATAGCCATTTGACTAACCTTTAGGTTTTTGATTTAACCTATAGGTTACCTATAACAAAGAACAAACAACATTAAATAAATGTGTATCAACTTTATCTTAAAACTCAGCAAATAGGTCTAGTTGCTTGTTAGCAGCCAAATTCAAGGAACCATGCCGTGTAACTGACACTGGCATGTCCAGGTATTTTATTTTGGGGTACAAAACATTTGTCGCTAGTTAGTCGAAATAAGTCGCCAAATATCAGAATTTGTCGGTCACTGGTTCAAAAGTTATAAGGTTTTATAGGTGACGGATCCAGAGAGCATCTCCCCAGCTCAGCCCAATTTGAATCTCAAAAACGAGGGCACATAGCGAAGATATGTTTTCTCCAAATTTAGTCGCTAATTAGTCGTAATCAGACGCTAAATATCAGAATCTATCGGTCACTGGTTCAAAAGCTATAAGCGTTTCTAGGTGGCCGACCTGCGAAGAATCTCCCCAGCTTGGCCACACTTAAATCTCAAAAACTAGGGCACCTAGCAAATATCTGTTTTCTCCTAAATTTTGTCCCTTATTAATCAAAAATTTTTCTCCAAGTCACAGATTTAGTCGGTGTGTAATTAAAAAGATATTAAAGAATTCAAATGCTCCATATATTGGTACAAAGAAGTACAAAATACTTTAAGCAGTTTCTAGACAGTATTTATGATGTCATATGGTGGAATGAATGTTTGTAATATATAAATATAGAGTTATCGTATAATGTGAACCAACCAAAGGAAAGCGCATTCATTACCTACAAACAGATCTACAATAATACGAAATCCAGTGATAGGTATGCTCAAGAAACAGCCGGCGTCATAATAAGGATTTCATAAAAACCTAGTGATAGTGTGACTTTGTATCGAGTGCCAGTAGTGCGCGTAGAAAAAGACAAAGAAAGAGAGTAGATAGACCGAGGTGTCTGCTCATAATTATTTATTTTCCCATCCACCCGAATTATCCAGTCATCCCGCGACCATGGAGCTTGCAACAGCGTCAACATATCGGGAGCTAACAATAAACTAAAATCACGGAAGATATCTCGTAAGTGACAGTGTAAGTTTAGTTGTAACTACCTAAGCCGTGAAAACTTAAAACAGTATTTGATTTTACTGTAAGTAAATTAATTTTAATAAATCATTTTTTTATTTGACAACAGAAGCTTTATTATTCTAACCTTAACCAACTAAAATATCTTGCTGGCAGAAACAGGAATAAGCGTCAAAAAGAACCAACTTAATTTTTATTTGAAAATCCAAGTTTTTTTTTAAGATTTTATTTTTTTATTATGACATATTTTTCAACAAATTCCTAAAAATAAATTAACTACTTTCAGCATATGAAAACTCAATTTTTCCGCAAATTTTATTTTTATGGGTGTAACTACTTGTGATTCGATTGTGATAGGATAAATATTATATTATCTACCCTAAAACACTAATATATATGGAAATTACCCTATCTTAACAATCTGGTAAAAGTCCCGGAGTTCCGGGAGTCCCGGTTCCTTTATCAGGTAGTCCCGAAATTCCCGGGACTAAATTATAACACCGGTTCTGTATTCCCTAGTATATAAATTTTGATTTTAGATTATAAAGGTATGTATGTTTTTTTTGTAACGTATTATTACAATACGTTTTCAACGTTTATCTAAGTATTTTAAACATTTTATTAAAGGTACGATCATTTTAACCTATTAGGTAAATCATATATTCTTATTACGGCACACAAAAGTTTTATTCATTACATTACATTACATTCTAACGTAAATTAGAACCTAACAAATGCAACAAAATGAGATACATGCAACTATTTGGTAAAATAGTTGCATGCGACTGTACATCTCGACACCAAATAGACCAAGAGCTAGGTTTCGTTTTAGAGTCGGTTCTTTTTTTTGTTAAAAATTATTTTATAATCTTAAAGGCTCTTACATACGAGCGGCACGTTATCGATGACGCTCCACGGCAGCCGTCAACGCGCGTCTAACTACGGCTGCCTAGTCTTTGTAGAAATAAAAATACGGCAGGATTTGAACCTACCTCTCTATTAAACCTAATGAAAAGCTTCAACTTCCACCAACAGGTTAAAGAACCAACCAGAATAACAAGTACATGTGCCACCTGTATTGACTTAATCTTCAAAAAATTTGACGTGAAGAATATCAAAATAACTGTTAATGAATATGGAATCTCAGACCATGAAGGTATACTACTCAGTAAATATAATATGGTATCTATTGATAGGAAAAACTGGTACATAAATAAAAGAATATTTAACGAAATAAATACACTAAATTTCAAAACAGAACTAGGAAAAATAGACTGGGAAACAACTATCACTAAAAACAATAACGTAAACACTAACTACGAATCATTCCACAATACAATAAATAATATATTAAACAAATGTTTTCCTAAAACGCGAATAAAAATAAAGAATAAACGTAAAACCACATGGTTAACATCCGGACTAAAAACATCCTGCAAACAAAAACGTCTACTAAAAATATTTATAACACTAAACGACAACCCTACTCTAAAAAGCTATTACAAAAAATATGAAAACATACTAAAAAAATGCGTAAATAAATCAAAAAGACTACATTATATACAAAAAATTAAAAAAAAGTGATAACGTATCAAAAACAATGTGGCAAATCATAAAAGAACGTACAAATAAAACAACGAAAAAAATAAGAAATAATATCAAACTAAAAGTTCAAAATAAAGTTACAGATGAGCCTAATATAATAGCAAATACATTTAATGACTTCTTTGTTAACGTCGGAGGTACACCTGGCAACCAACCAGGGCGCCCAGTCCTAACGCGCTTGGAGAACTCCATATACTTAGAACCAGTTGACCCTCTTGAAATCTTCTCCATAATAACAAACCTTAAAAACAAACAGAGTTTCGGTCACGACGAACTCCCTCCCACACTAATAAAAAAATGTGCCGAACAACTCGTGCTGCCACTGGTATATCTGATAAACCAATCATTTTCAGAAGGTGTCTTTCCGGACTTACTTAAAATATCCATCATAAAACCAATACACAAAAAAGGCGACGTAACTGACTGCACAAATTACCGTCCAATAGCCCTTCTGCCAACCTTTTCAAAAATAATAGAAACCGCAATTTCAAAACGCCTTTATTCATTCTGCGAGAAATTTAACATCTTCGATGAAAATCAAAACGGTTTCAGAAAGAACATATCCACCACCTATGCAGTATACCGATTGGATGTATCCGGAGTTCCGGGAGTCCCGGTTCCTTTATCAGGTAGTCCCGAAATTCCCGGGACTAAATTATAACACCGGTTCTGTATTCCCTAGTATATAAATTTTGATTTTAGATTATAAAGGTATGTATGTTTTTTTTGTAACGTATTATTACAATACGTTTTCAACGTTTATCTAAGTATTTTAAACATTTTATTAAAGGTACGATCATTTTAACCTATTAGGTAAATCATATATTCTTATTACGGCACACAAAAGTTTTATTCATTACATTACATTACATTCTAACGTAAATTAGAACCTAACAAATGCAACAAAATGAGATACATGCAACTATTTGGTAAAATAGTTGCATGCGACTGTACATCTCGACACCAAATAGACCAAGAGCTAGGTTTCGTTTTAGAGTCGGTTCTTTTTTTTGTTAAAAATTATTTTATAATCTTAAAGGCTCTTACATACGAGCGGCACGTTATCGATGACGCTCCACGGCAGCCGTCAACGCGCGTCTAACTACGGCTGCCTAGTCTTTGTAGAAATAAAAATACGGCAGGATTTGAACCTACCTCTCTATTAAACCTAATGAAAAGCTTCAACTTCCACCAACAGGTTAAAGAACCAACCAGAATAACAAGTACATGTGCCACCTGTATTGACTTAATCTTCACAAAATTTGACGTGAAGAATATCAAAATAACTGTTAATGAATATGGAATCTCAGACCATGAAGGTATACTACTCAGTAAATATAATATGGTATCTATTGATAGGAAAAACTGGTACATAAATAAAAGAATATTTAACGAAATAAATACACTAAATTTCAAAACAGAACTAGGAAAAATAGACTGGGAAACAACTATCACTAAAAACAATAACGTAAACACTAACTACGAATCATTCCACAATACAATAAATAATATATTAAACTGTTTTCCTAAAACGCGAATAAAAATAAAGAATAAACGTAAAACCACATGGTTAACATCCGGACTAAAAACATCCTGCAAACAAAAACGTCTACTAAAAATATTTATAACACTAAACGACAACCCTACTCTAAAAAGCTATTACAAAAAATATGAAAACATACTAAAAAAATGCGTAAATAAATCAAAAAGACTACATTATATACAAAAAATTAAAAAAAAGTGATAACGTATCAAAAACAATGTGGCAAATCATAAAAGAACGTACAAATAAAACAACGAAAAAAATAAGAAATAATATCAAACTAAAAGTTCAAAATAAAGTTACAGATGAGCCTAATATAATAGCAAATACATTTAATGACTTCTTTGTTAACGTCGGAGGTACACCTGGCAACCAACCAGGGCGCCCAGTCCTAACGCGCTTGGAGAACTCCATATACTTAGAACCAGTTGACCCTCTTGAAATCTTCTCCATAATAACAAACCTTAAAAACAAACAGAGTTTCGGTCACGACGAACTCCCTCCCACACTAATAAAAAAATGTGCCGAACAACTCGTGCTGCCACTGGTATATCTGATAAACCAATCATTTTCAGAAGGTGTCTTTCCGGACTTACTTAAAATATCCATCATAAAACCAATACACAAAAAAGGCGACGTAACTGACTGCACAAATTACCGTCCAATAGCCATTCTGCCAACCTTTTCAAAAATAATAGAAACCGCAATTTCAAAACGCCTTTATTCATTCTGCGAGAAATTTAACATCTTCGATGAAAATCAAAACGGTTTCAGAAAGAACATATCCACCACCTATGCAGTATACCGATTGGATGTATCGGTATACTGCATAGGTGTTGGATATGTTCTTTCTGAAACCGTTTACAAGCTCTCAATTACATAAATGACAGAAAATATGCTATAGGTATTCTGCTTGATATGAGTAAAGCTTACGACAGGGTTTCGTATAACATCTTGCTGAATAAACTGGAAGGCATTGGAGCTCGAGGTGTTGCCTATGATTGGTTTTCCTCTTATCTCAACTCTCGCACACAATATGTTGAAATTGAACACCTTAATTCACAAACGGGTGAAATATCACATGTCCGTTCAAAAAAGAATGATATTAAAAACTCCATCCCACAGGGCAGTGTACTAGGCTATATATTGTTCCTGTAACTATTAACGACCTTCCAAAAATCATAGATTCAAACAGTATCCTATTTGCGGATGATATATCAGTAATATTTCTATGTGAAAACACATTAGATTTAAGCTCTAAAATTAATAAAACCCTTTCCGAAATTGTAGTGTGGCTCGAAGACCATAACCTTAAAGTTAACTTTTCTAAAACCAAAATTATGCAGTTCAAACCATATCAAAGACGTCCACTAGTAATCAACTATACCCACCATAACACAACAATAGAATGCGTTGATTCTTTTAAACTATTAGGCCTACACATAGACACTAACCTAAATTGGAAATGCCACATCCATAACATAAGCGGGATAATATCCAGGTTCACATATGCTTTACTCCAATTAAAAATAACTACAGACCTAAAATCAGCAACTGTTGCTTACTATGCATATGCACACTCCTGGCTTGTGTATGGAATTATACTATGGGGTAACAGCACAGCCGCAGATGTTCTATTCAAATTGCAGAAGAAATGTGTAAGAATCCTCGCAAACATCGACGGAATGGATAGCTGCAGGCCACACTTCATTGAACTTGGCATACTAACATTACCATCTATGTACATCTTTGAAATCTGTCTATTTGTCAAAAAACATATCCATCTTTTTTCCTTAAAGAAAGACCATTACTCACAACCTCGTAACTTAAGAAATAAAAATTCACTCGCTCTACCGACATCAAAGTTATCCATATTTCATTCTGGGCCATATGTAATGTGTATTAAAATATATAATAAAATACCACAACAAGTAAAAGAAACCTCCAGCTTCAATATATTCAAGAATAAATTAAAAAAATACTTGACCAGAAAATGTTACTACAGTATAGGTAAAAGAGTTTTTCGAGGACAGAACTAAACAGTAAAAGAGTGTGGATTATAAAAATTTGTTTAAATATAATATGTTAAAGTAAATAATATAAATATAATAATAAAATAATAATAATATAGGTATATATAAATATAACTAGCTGTCCGTCCCGGCTTCGCACGCGACTATAATTTGAGATTTAAACTATCCTATCTCTCAAGTTGGATCGAACTGCACATGGTGTGCGAATTTTATTATAATCGGTTAAGTGGTTTAGGAGTCCATTGAGGACAAACATTGTGACACGAGATTTATATATATTAAGATAATACATATAAATAGACATATAAATGTATAATAAAAGATTGATTAAATAGTAAGTAATTTTATATTAAAATTGTGTTGCTGCGCTCTAACAGGGTATCATGTATGTACTTTTACCTTTTATAACATCCTATGTATCTACTCATGATCGCAATAAATATTTGAAGTTTGAAGTTTGAAGTTTACGCCTCCCGGGTGAATACTCCAAGCGCTCTGCCAACTAAGCCATCCCAACCGCTGCTCACTACTCCATTATTCTTCCACATTTAATCGTCTTATGATGACGTCATCACCTTCTATTCAGTCCCTATACAGGTGACTGAACCGTTTGAAACTGTACAAGTCGTTGGTCAGAATTACCACAACGAGTTGTAAAATAGTAGTATTTATTATTTGTGGCTTTAATGTCACAGAGACCAGAAAAGATCAGGTAATAAGTATAAAGGTCCCTCTGGAATAAGTTACAAACTAACTGGTTAGGGTGGAACTACTACAATTTGAGTATAATGTCAACAATAATTAACCAACTGCGCGTTGGTCTACTGGTCCCAAGCGCGACTGCAGCGCATGAGGTCTGGGTTCGGTTCGGGCCCGGATCGCGCAGTGTTATTGAGTTTTTCTGTTAGGAAATTCTCAATTGCAGCCCGCAGTTTGGAATTGTGCCCGGTAGATGGCAATAGGCTCACATGGTCATCAAAGTTGTAGGCTCACTTCACCAATGCTGTTATTAAGATAACAGCATTGGTGAAGTGTGTGTACAACTTTGTGCGCCTCTGCCTATCGCTTCGGAGAATACAGGCGTGATGCTACGCTATGTTTTTATGTTATATAATAATTAACCATTTTCCAAGAAATTACTTCACATTATCTATAATTCTATAACAAGCATTTTTAGATGAACATGGAGTAAGTAATGATGGCTTAATTTATTAGCCTAATTAAGAATTTAAATATTGTAACAGCTCAGGTAGTAGATTCTGTATTACACACAGGTTACATGCCTCGTCCTGTATTCAAAAGCAAATGCAGGGCTCAGAAAGGACATAGCAAGCACTAAGTAAGTATTCTGGATCATTTTACCAGACTTCAAAAAGGTTCTCAATTTGGTTGGTATATTTTTTATGTATGTACACCGATTACTCCGAGGTTTTTTAATCCGATTTCGGTGATTCTTTGGCACCGACTTCAAACCTATTAATAGCTTTGGACAAGAAGTGGTTTGGATTAAATTTTATTAAGTAATTTTTAGCTTTTCATTCTTTTTATTTCATATATTTGTGGAGTTTATGAAGTCGGTTCTTTTTAAACGTAGTTTTTTTTTGTAAACATTAATAGTAAGTATGTAGGTATATGTCGCAGATATATATTGTAGAATCCGCTACTTTACAAAACAGTACTGTTTTTTCGAAGGTTAGAATCTGCGGATTAAGAATCGAAACAGTTATTAAATACAAAACGGCGGAATTATTGTGATATGTCGATTATGTCCAGTAAGTACGTAAGTAGTTGGGTACCCAACATACATTCAATGATTTAAGTAGGTAGTAGTTTACATTATTGTGCAGTTAATTGGCTCAGAGAGTCAGACCATACACCGTATAAGGCAAGTTGCCGAGAATCTAGTCCCACAAGTCGACAAACGTGCGGCTCAGCGGCAACCGGCCAACCGCTTTCATCATGCCACGATTACTTATGTCAAGCATTATCCTTTTACAAGTCTAGTATGCACTAGGTTGGCATAATGTGTGTGGCTCATATAATATTATTTAACTACTACATTTCATGCTAAGAAAAAAATAAACAGTAGGTATAATACTAGTGAACTAATTTAACATAAAATCTAAATCGTCGTAATCTTACATTGTGATAATAGTGAGCTAAGTAACTAAAAAAAATCAAATTTGAAGGTTCTTACATATTATAAATAGTTCAGGAATCGAGTCTCGACGTTTTATCCGAGTTTTTCCCGAAATTCAGTTTCCAAAACTTATAAAGACTACCTATATTTTTTATGATTTAATTACTAATGTATCGTTTTCAGAGTTTTCCCTGTACTTGTAGTATAAGACGATATTAATTGCCAAATTTCATAGTTCTAGAAAACGGAAAGATACCTCCACGCGTTCCTGAGATAAAGGGTCTTGACAGACAGACAGACAGACAGACTGACAACAAAGTGATCCTCTATGGGTTCCGGTTTTTCCTTTTGCAAAGACATTCAAAAGCGTCAGAATTTATTTTACAACCGACTTCAAAATAAGGAGATTCTGTATTCGACCCGGTTCGGACATTTTTTATTTATTTATTATATGTGGCTATAGTGTCACTTAGACCATAAGAGGTCTTTTGTGATCGCCACTTTGCATTTAAATTAGAGTTCATCCCTGAACCCTGCCGCTGTAATGAACTGCAGGATTTTTCTAGGGGTGAGCTCCCCCATTGCTACCGGGCCCAAAATATGCTTCCCTAGATGAGCGTAGCGCTCGTGTATCAGCGGTCCACATTCCCCCAAAAGGTGAAGTGGTGTTTCGTCAGCCTCTTTACACCGTCTGCAGGTTTGTGTCTCGCTTAGCCTCAGGTTGAACATGTGCTTATTTAAGCAGAAGTGTCCTAAAGTTACAATATTAAATGGAAAAAGATAATAGAATATTATATAGAGTTCGCTAAGCATGCGTTAATGCTTTTCAAAGATTTATCCAGAAGTGTCCTGTTAAGGCTCTTGCCACAACGCTCAAATTGTTCCTACTTAGCGCACGGACATTGTTTGTGTACCTTTTGTCGTAGGCTTTAATGAGGACTTTAGAGTGAGTCATGCCTAGAGATTCCGTCCAGAGCTTGATTGCACTTTCAAAACATGAGTCCATGAGGGATTTTTGAGCTAGGCTTTTAGGTATACCACAGAAGGGCTCGGGGCATTGCTGTGTACCATTTGCTCCTGCTCTTGCTAGCTCATCGGCACGTTCATTTCCAATGATGCTCGCATGACCCGGTACCCACCTCAAAACTACTCTATATTCCTGCTACCTAGAGAGTTTAATCGAGCCATGCAGTCTTCCACTGGTTTTGATGAGACTACGTTTGAGTGTAATGCCAGGAGAGCTGCTTGGCTATCCGAATTTATGTAAATGGTATGGTTGATGTAGCGCTTTCGCAGGTTGGCTTCCGCACACTCTACAATCGCGTATACCTCTGCCTGTAAGATGGAGGCATAGTGTCCCAGGTTGACGCTTCTACTGATTTTTGGTCGCTCTCCATATATTCCTCAATTTTTGACCCATCGGTGTACCATATTAGACACCCGGCCTCGTAGGTTAATTGGTTATTGAACCAGTCCTCCCGTGAAGCTATTTCCACGGAGTATTGTTTTCCGGATACATGCCGCAGAAGCATGGCATCTGTTGTATTGCCAAGTAATGGCAGTTCCATAGCTGAGTCCTGTAGAGTCCTCAGTTTTTGGGAGAGTCAGTTTCTCCTACCCTGGATGTTTGCCCTAAACATGCTGGCTTTCGCCTCTTTGTGTAAGAATAAATGAAAAGGCGGTAGTCCAAACAGGGCATTCAGTGCCATTACAAGGCATGTGGACATAGCGCCCGTAGCCATGAGACAGGCAGTCCTCTGCAAACTTCCCAGTTTTTTAATAGTGGTCGTTTGATGGGCTTTGCTATACCAAACGATGGACGCGTATGATATACTTGGTCGCACAATGGTGGTATACAGCCAAAGTGCGATTTTGGGGTTTACACCCCAGTTGCTACCCATAAAGCGACCACTGACCCCGAGGGACATTTTAGCTTTACTCAGTACGTAGGCTAAATGTGTGTTCCATGTTAGCTTTTGGTCGATAGTGACGCCCAAGTATTTAGCTTCAGTGGAAAACGTAATCATTTTACCATTCAGCTTTGGCATCACGAGTTTGTCCAGACGCCGTTTTTTGCTCAAAGGTACTAAGACAGTTTTGTCCGCATTGACAGAAAGGTCACTTTTTGCACACCACTCGCTAACGGTGTTAAGACCTTTTTGCATAATCTGTGAGATAGTAGATTGACAGAAGCCCCTTACGACAATTACCAAGTCATCTGCGTAGCCTAGTGCATCGATCTGGAGTTCTGCCAACCTAAATAAGAGCTCATCTATAGCTAGTGTCCACAATAAAGGCGATAAGACTCCACCTTGCGGGCATCCTCTAACTGTGGATATCTCTATTGTTTTATCATGAAGGGCAATTTTTGCCCCCCCTATGAGTTGAGGAGTTGTCGAAAGCTCCTTCGATGTCGAGGAACGCACATAGCGCTAGTTCTCTGTCCTCCATAGCCTTCTCCACACTATCTATGAGACTTGTGAGGACAGTTTCGGTTGATTTGCCCTTACAATAAGCGCGTTTTTGCGGTGGATAGGAGATGCAACTAAAGGTGTATCTCTGATATACCTATCTAGTACCTTCTCGATTGTCTTTAGAAGAAATGAGGTGAGGCTGATTGGTCTGAAAGACTTTGGCTGGCTGTAATATTTCCTGCCAGCTTTAGGTATAAAAATAACTTTAACCAAAGTCCGTTGTTCTGGTATATATCCCCAGGCCAAGCTTGCCCTGAAGATCTTTATCAGATATGGTATGAGGACGTCCGTTCCTTGTTGTAGTAACACAGGTAATATTCCATCCTCCCCACACGCTTTGTATGGTTTGAAGGAGTCTACGGCCTTACGGCTTTAGGGATGTGTGTCTTCTCAGAGACCCAGGGAAGTAGGTCGCGGCCAGCAACTCTAAGGTCTCCTTTTCGGTACTTGTAAAGGAGCCATTTTCCGTTTTGAGGAGTCCAATTTGATTAGTCTTGGTTTTGGAGAGCAACTTATGAAGTCTTGCTGATTGTGGCAGGCTTTTTATCTCCTCACAAAGCTTCCTCCACGAGGCTCTCTTCGCCTTCCTTATCTCTTTGCTATATTCAGATAAGGTTTTCCTGTAGATCTCCCAAGCTAGAGCCTTTTTAGCCTTGTTGAATAGTTTCCTGGTTTTCTCTCTAATCTTCCTGAGCCTTAAGTTCCACCAGGGTACTTTCCTTACTGCGGTCTTGGTTTTGAGTGGACAACTCGTTTCAAAGGCCTTGTATATGCCTTTTGTAAGGGTGGCCACCGCTATCTTTAGACTCTCAGTCGACTTAATAGTTTTTGGGAAGGAGGTCAGTTGATCTTGGATCCCTATATGTTGTGGTTTGGGTGTCCAAAGCTGCCCTAACCTCAAAAGTTATATGCCTATGATCTGACATTGAGTTTTCGCTACTAACCTGCCATGACTCTATGTGTCTGGCTAGGTTATGCTGGTTATGTATATGCTGCGGCTGCGGACACACAAACATGTTTGTACGTCCGCGATTTTCTCAAAAACTACTTATCCGATTTGGCTGGGATTTTCATTATTCAAATGCATATTTTTCAGGGAAGGTTTTAGTATATAATACATTAGGATTTGATGAAGGCCTTCGGAGATAGACAAGTCGTGAGCAGGATTCGAACCTGCGCCTCCTGATAAAGATATATCTTTCAAATGATGTAATGTATGCATTAACGCATGCGTGGCGAACTCT
This sequence comes from Xylocampa areola, assembly GCA_935421205.1. Lineage (NCBI taxonomy): Eukaryota > Metazoa > Arthropoda > Insecta > Lepidoptera > Noctuidae > Xylocampa > Xylocampa areola. The sequence continues at coordinate 16,443,167 of OW285201.1, forward strand.
AAGGTTATAAATTGTTGTGGAAAGAAAAGCAAATTAGGGGCAGTGAGCAGAGGTCGAGATGGCTTAAGCGGTCAGAGCGCCTGCAGTTTTTATCCGAGGCGCAGGATCGAATCCTGTTCACGATCGTATTTTTCTTTCTATAAAAGTCTATAATTTTAGAGTTCGTCAGACTTATCCGTATGTCCATCTTCTTCATTTGTCTCATATGCTCGTAATCGCTCCATTTCGGTTTACTATCTTGTCGAAAAGTTCAATAACTTATTTGTACTTACATCTGAGATAGCTAGTCCATCCTTGTCGTCCTCAAAGCCAATATTTATCTAAATTAATACAAATAAAAGAACAAACTCAGAAAGTGAGACATAAAAGCATAAAAAGAATTTAAAAGATAATAATATTTCTATATGAATAAAACAAAAAAAAAAAAATGAGATAGGTAATAAATTGGATTGTTGGTATGTACCTACTTGAAAAGTGTTATGTACTAGGAAATAGATAATGTCCCAACTCGCGCCAGGCTGTATTGGAAAGCCCTAATGAAAGTCCAGCTATTTTCCATCAATTCGAATGACTAACATCAAAATTTGAAAGCATGAATAGTGGTAAAGGTACCTATAAAAAGATATTTTTTTTTTCATAGAAAAAGGAATCGCCTTCATAAAATATAAGCTCATCAATCTTTTAAATCTCAGCAAAGAGTTTTGTTGTTTAAAAACTCCTTGAAACGTGGAAGAAGAATTCACGGTCGTGAGCAGAGGTCGAGATGTCTTAGCGATCAGAGCGCCTGGAGTATTTATCCGGGTGGCGGAGGTACGATTCCTGCTCACGACCGTATTCTTCTTCCACAAAAAATTATAACTTTATAATGTTAAATCTCATCAAGGAGTTTTTTAAATACTTATCTACTCTTTGCTGAGATTTAAAAGTAAATGTTATGATGTCACGCTGTAATTTTTTTGGTTACCGCACTTTGCGGTAATTATGAAGAAAAAGCAGGCGAAATTAATGAGCCTCATTAAGAATCTAAAACCGGTGCAATAAGAGACACTTTACAAGCAAGTGTATTGAAAAATTATTTTCTTCGCATTTTTTTTTTTTATTCCATTAATGAATATCTCTTACTACTTAAAAATTCATTTATTTCATCATAAAAGGCAGTATTTCATTCAACCAAAAACAACAAAACCTCGCGAACGCATTCCATACCACCTTGCTCTGCCCTCAAATGAAAATACTTGGTTGAAAATAGTACCTAGGTACCAAGATATTAGATACACAAAAAAAAATTGTTCATAAGTAGTACCCATGGACTAATTATAAATTTTATAATTTAAATTTATATTTTAACTTTATAATTGCTTCATGGTAGTACCTATCAGAAATATTAATTATTGTTCACCGGTTATACTTATTACTCACGTGCATTCTTCGGGATTGCCCGACTAGTTTCAAACTCGAACGGAGTCCCTAGTCATGATTGAACCCGCAGCGATGCCGCGAGTCAAACTCAACGGGAATACGTGAGTTTGCCAACCATTGAACAATAATTACCTATTATGAATGTGTCTCAGGAAACTTATTATCAAAAATATGTTCAGATCGCCTTTCGAGCTCTTGGTAATATGGTTTTTCGTGGTTGTGGGCAAGTTGTTTTATAGAATTTCGTTTCACGTAAGTTTTTTCTCGTAATATCATTTCATAGAATAATAATTACACACAAAACTAACTTTGAAAAAAAATTAATTATTGATTTATGTTACAAATATTGTTTCGATATTCATATCATAGAAGAACAAATCAAATATTCTGTATCCTCATATTGTTTAGTTGATCTAAATAATAAAATAATCAAGTTATCGAATGTCGATTACAAATTATTACTTTATTTCGGAATAGAAAAATATTTCGCCCTCTACGGCCGTGTCGACGGACGGCCTAGTTCCGCGTCTGTAAGGTCACAAAAAACCTAAACTCGAAGGGGTTGACGGGGGAAGGTTGAACCTAACCTGTCCGTGTCGGGGTGCGCAAGGTTCCCGAATACCATGTAAAAATACACGGAACAATATTCGTCATAAAATTATTCTACTGTTTGTCAAAGCTGAAATACTATAACTGTATCTAAGAATCCACGCACAGTGCACACTTTCTAAGCTCAAGTTTTGTCAATTCTACCTTCAAGTTCGCAATATAGACTCTTTTAGTGCAAGATTTGGTTTTATTCAGCGAATATTTCACCCCAAGGTCAACAAGTGATACACACTACACAATATAATTATAGTAACCAAAATACTTAAGTACTACAAATTGTCACATAATTTCATTTTTTGTTTGAAATAACTACACACCAAAATACTTAGGTGGAAATCCGGCCAGAAGGCCGTTAGTGAGACCGTAAGGCATCTGGTCATCTCCCAATTTTCGCAGCATTTACTTAGCTGCCACGTAAGCGCTACCGAAGCAACCAAACAGTTTTGAGGTGAGCCGCCGGAAGTGCTGTGCCAAGTCCTCTGATGGTGATACCTCCCGTCACGATGTTAAATCCCGAAAGCAGACCGTCTAGTGGCACAGGATATAGGTATCCGTAAATATAATAGTACAAGAGGCCCATGAAAGGAAATTGTTTCGGACTTTTAGTATATTAGGAGTAGATTATATTATACCATCTGCGTATTAACACATTGGTGTGCGTGCTCATGGTACCGCATCACCTAAATATTTCTAACACGTAATATTTCCGGAAGAGATTACACCTTCTTCGCATGTTTTATTCGTCTATACATTACGTTCTAGGCTATGCTTAGAAATAGAGATGGGTAGGTATCATTACACTGCGCTGCGCAATTGCGCCAACTCAGTTGCACCTGCTGACTTGATTCAGTTCTTCGAAATGTGGCGCACAGCGCATAAATGAGATAGATGCTGATGACTCTACGCCCGTTTATATAACGTACTCTGTGGTGGACCACAGAACGAAGAACAGGTTCACTCTCATTTAATTGCTGCCATATTGCTGCGCAAATGTAGTACTCACGTACGCTGCTTGATGCCTGCGAGCGCGGGTTACAGATGGCGCGCGGTGCGCTTTGCAGCTCACTTGGCGTGCTGCACTTTAATGCGCCATAGCGCAATTTTGAGTTAACTGATGCGGTGCAGTGAGCTGTACCTGAATTACTATTTTGACGCAAGCAATTTTACCGTTCCCTCGGGCCTACCGGCCGGTCCTGGATTGCCCCATTCATGACGCCAGCAAGGCGCGTAGGAAGGAGTTGTTTTAATTTTATACAGAAAAGCACTCTCATGAATGAGGCACTGAGTCGTTGCCCTTCTTACAACCTATCCAGCATGTCGACGGACTTCTTCAAGAGCAGTGGACTTGTTGGCTAAGACTCATGTCTACGAGGAGCAGCTCCTTGGTACCGCGGGACGCATTTATACATCCTCACTGTAAGTTATGCAATAAAATCTACTTTTGTAATTAAGAGTATTAAGACAAGAGTCAAAAAACACCTGAAAATAGTGGTGCTGACGTTGTAGCTGTACTCAAGATTACTCTAATAACCTAAAGCAATAAAAACAAGTTAATACTAATGAAAATCCAATATCATAATGATATTGGATTTTCATTAGTATTGACTTTATACCCATTAGCCAGCCGGCGCGGAGAAAGCAGTTCGGCAGCGCTTTTTCTTCAGACTTACTTACTTAACAAAAATTAAGGCTAGCCAAGGGGTGAAGTCAAATGTTAGATAGCTTCACGAACCTGACTATCATATACAAAAATATTATTTCAATTCCGACTGGTAGTTCCAGAGATGAGCGCGTTCAAACAAACAAAAAAGCTCTAAGATTCCACTGTACAATACTATATAATGTTACAAACCAAACTTACTTTGATATGACATCAATGATTGAATCATCAAATGAACTAAACAAAAACAAACTGAAAGTACAGATGCTGTTGAATGGCATGGTTCCAAGCATAGTAATTTTTGCTACAGTAAATAGGTAATTATCTTTTGACCATTTTTTTTAAGCTTATTTCAATGCATTTGCAACGCAAGTCATTGAAATTAATGCTATACAAGGATCCAAATTCATCTGAGAAACCTGCACCAGGGCAGATAAATGATATGGCATCAAATGCATTAACAATCACCTAATATTATGTGTTCAAGGAAATAAAACCATAAATAGTTCAATTCAACATTTTAATTAGTTACTCAACTTCCCAAACTTCTTCGAAAGCAGTACATAATTTTGCACAAGTCAATGCAGCAGACAATGGATAGTTACTGATTGATATAACATCTTCTGAGTAATCTACATCTACTTTTCCATGGGCCATTGCACCAATAATCATGACTATTGGCTCATCTTTGGGAACTAATTCTCTACAGTTCTTTACAACTTTTGAACTGAAAGACATTGTCACTTTCCTTACACCTACCGGTAAGTGGGATGTGACTGGATTCTTAATTACTTTAAGCAACTTCATAGGGCCATCTGATGCTCTTATAGCAAACTTATGAAGGAGTTGAACTAAAAAATAAAATATAGTAATTTGTTTAAAAAGCACATAAAGTAGAATATAAAATAATAATTAAAACCATTTGAGTAGCATAAGATTAAATAATTGGTATAGACTTACCCATTAAACCAGCAAATCTCTTAAAAGTCCTTGGTATTCTGGTTTGTGGGTTTATTTCTATGAGAACATTTTTTTCTGTATGGATGTAAACTTGTAGCAAACCAGCCCTGTTTAAAGGAGAGTCCATCAACATAAGCAGTGATTGATGAGTTATATCAGGTCTACATGACCCTGGGTCTCTGTCATTCTTTCTTAGAATATTTGCATGATCATCACAGTTTAGCAGCTCAAAACTGTTACCTGTCTGAAATACAAGTATTTTATAGGATACAGATAAATCTTTGAAACAGATTAACACATGCTTAGTGAACTTTAAAGTTATAAATTATTGAGGAAAAAAATTTGGTTACAAGCAGTATTTGAACCTGCGCCTCCCGGATAAATACTCCAAACACTCTGACCACTAAGTTATCTCTACATTTGCTCAACACCGCAGAAATCTACTTCCACATTTTGGTATGTTTTTTGGTGAAGTTATTGCTTGCTATTCAGTCCCTATACAGGTGACCAAACTGACATGATTAACTCTGCGGTTAATACAATGTCATACAGTTTTCCACAAAAAATTATAAATTTAAAGTTTGCTAAGCATGCAATATTGGTTTTCAAAGATTTATCTGTATTTGTTAAGATAATTGCATCTGTACGACATTGTATTAACTACAAAGTTAGTCGTGTCGGTTCTGTATTATAATTTACCCAATAAATCCACGTTGATATAGCACGACTGTTTTTACTACATGTTAGTATATAAAATGCCATGAATGTATGGTGTCATTACCTTAACTGTTTCCAACTGAGCATTTTCCAAAATAACTAGCAAACGTTTCTCTTGTTTCTTTATATGCGAAGTGACTAAATGTCTTGGTATTGGGTCGAATTCAAACTCGTCATCTTTCGCTCCAAGTTTCCTTTTCTTACCCATAGTTCTGATGTACAGATATTGCTAAAAATAAAGATTGCGTACCTATTTTTGAGAGTATAACATTGATTTCATAATAAAAAATCTAAAGCAAAATGACAATTCGTACGCACGCACGTGTTACACTCATACACTGTCAAGTGTCATTTTTGTTTGTAAGTTTTTTTTAATAATATTAATAATTCGTGCTAAAGTTCTATGACTGGCTATGACCATACCGGTTTCGTCTGTTGTTTCAATATTTTATTTTCGTTTATCTGGTTTTTATATAACAATTTTCCAATAACTCTTTCTACAATATCTTTGTTCCAAAAGTACAGAAACTAAACGCAATTATGACCAGACGGGAGCTGGCTTCTGTTCTGGCTAAATATCAAACAAATTTGCTCGCCACTTTTGGTGGGGGGTGAGGTAACACACAGGCAAAAAAAACTTACACTAAAGCAATAATAGCTCTCGTTATTATTGTACATTAGCACACATTAATAAAACTGTGTCACACACGATCAAAATCGTGTTCTATCATTGTAACCATACTAGTTTATGGCAGAAACTTAAGCGAAGCGAGGTAATATTATTAGTGTTCAATTTTGTAATAATAACAAAATTGAACTCTAATAATATTACCTCGCTTCGCTTAAGTTTCATGATACAAGAATATTTTTATCAATATTATTAACTGCTTAAATTTTGTCCGCAAATTTGTTTCTTGGGGCAAATGTTGGAGAGCTAGTGAGCCAAGGTATTCGCTTCTTTTTTCTATGAACTTGTTATTCTTCCCGTAAAGGTATATGTGTTCCGTGGTTTATGGTATATAGGTATCGTAGTGTGTGATCTGAGAGGTGAGTCATTGAAACCATGCCAGATAATGTGGATATCGATAAAAATCAAATGGTTGAGTTTTACGTAAACTTGGAAATTGATTCATTATTTTTACAAATATACCATATACTTCTACAGATAAATCTTTGAAAAGCATTATCGAATGCTTAGCGAACTTTAAAGTTTAAAAAAAAACATATTAATAAAGTTATAAATTTTTGTGGAAAAAGAATACGGTCGTGAGCAGGATTCGAACCTGTGCCTCCTAGTCCTGTTTGAATCATATACATATAAATTGATTTGTTTCAAATTTTCAAATTTTGCGTAATATTACATCATTTATATTGTTTAGTTATTTATTGTTTCTTTAATAACGAAAAATATGATATAATCTTCGCTAGTAGTTAGTCAAAAAATACAATGCCATATGCTGAAATCATTTTTATATCAGTCATTCTTTTTTACTTTTCGACAATAGGCATGATGACAGTATTAAAGAACCAAAGAATAAATAGTTTTAGAGGTAAATATAGGCACGAAGGATTCTAAAAAACTACCTAGTTTTATTAAAAACATTAATTATTAATAAGATATTCAATAAAATAACAGTATAAAATGCTGCTGTCGGCCATGTTAACTGAAACGTCAATCACAGCGAATGACGTCACGCCTCAGTCAAATGTCAATCATCGCCGTCCAATATGGTTTAAACTTATGTCAAATATGCTGAGGCATGACGTCAAAACGGCGCCATGACACCCAGCAGCGTTTTCGCGGTTAAATCAAATTAGACAGATTAAAATGCAATAATTTGCGTTGAAACTTAGTTTATTGCTGAATTAATATGTTTTTCGGATATAATAGACGTGTACCTACATTATAAAAGGATATTTCAAAATCTGTTATCATGCCTATCTTTTTCACATGAACCCCCATGGGTTTTATTTAATAATAATAATAGCCTTTATTCAGATAACCTTAACCTAATAACAATATTCTAAAGCAAACTTATATTCGACATTTAATATTCTTATTAAATATTTTTGTCTAGTATTTGCTGCTTTGAGGTGACCTGTCCTATCTGACGGCACGTATGCATCAGTCATCGTGTAGCTCAACTATAACCAAGGGAGCTCAACGACCCGTCACAAGACGATACCAGATCAGGAGGACAATTGCGTGGGCCACATAAAAGAACTCAAAACCGCCAGACAGTTAATGAGGTTCGTGAATTGCTGGCCCAAATAGTACTCACATTCACATTTCAAAGGATCAATAAATATCGGAGAGAATAATGTCAGAAAGAATAATCATTATAAATTATAAATGTCAAATTAAATACATTTGAATTTCAAGAACGACACAATAAACATTAATTACTCATCAGTTTTATACATTAGAGCGAGCAGCACAATACCAAGCATTTTTATCATCTATGTAGTCTTTGACGTTATAGTAACCCTTTTTGGTTTTTGCAAAGGGCGTGCTTAACATATGACTTAAATTTATTGAGACTTAATTCTTGGGATTTTGTTGTAGAAGCGTACACTATGACATCTAAATGAATTACTGATTTTTTGGAGCCTAAAGCCTAAAGTTATACCCAAAAACATTGTGGTGTCCCCAAGATCCAAACGTTCATCATTTATTACTACACTGGTTTTTATTTGCTTAACATTAGGTAATAAAAATCTAATACATTTAGTCTTCTTCTCGATTAAAAGTAAATTATTAATACTAAACCAGTGCACTATTCTAGAAAGAGTGTTATTTACATCGTCAGTAACTGGCTGTTGCCGTTTAAGTTTAAATAAGAGTGTTGTATCATCAGCAAATAACACTATACCTTGATAGTTTTTACAATAAAAGGTAAATCATTTATGTAAACGAGAAATAGGAATGGGCCAAAAATTTAGCCCTGCGGAACTCCCATAGTAACCACTGACCCTTGAGATCACTTTCCATTGACGTCCACTCTTTGAATCCTATTACTCAAATAAGAAATAAGAAGAGCCAGAGCAGTATCCTTTGTTCCATAATGTTGCAATTTCCTGATCAATGTTTCGTGAAATACGCAATCAAACGCCTTAGACAAGACACAAAAAATCATCTGATCACACGTTATGTGAATCTTCTCAGGCTTTATAAATATTATCTAAAAGCTCAACTCCGGCATCGGTTGTTGAGCGACTCCTTGTGAAACCAAATTGTTTCTTGTGTGGCAGGTTTTTTTTATTAAAATGACTTTGCAGCTTATTAAGGATTAACTTTTCAATAATTTTACTGAAGGTGGGTAGCACAGAGATAGGTCTGAAATTAGTGGGGTCATTTGTGCTACCCGATTTAAATAAAGATGTGATTTTTTATTATATATTATGGCCAATTCAGGCGCTACTATGTTGATTATTGATTTTGTAAATTCAACGGAATGGTCCCAAAGATCAGCGGTTTTTTTTACATTTAGGGTATTAAACATTTTTATAATATCTTTGCCATTTATATAATGGAATATAATGCATATATTAACATTTTCTCTTAATAAAGACTCAGCAACAATGGGACATGACTTTAGGGATTTAGTGGTTGAGATTGGAATGTCCGTTTTTTTTTTCAAAAGCTTTGTCAACTTCCAGATCTGATTTAATTTCTTCATTACTTATATTAATGTAATACTCACTATTACGGTTCCTAACTCTTCTAGTTTCGTTATTAATAATATCCCATGTAATTTTAATTTTATTATTACTATTTTGAGTTTTTGCACTTATATAACGGCTCTTGTAAACATATTTGTCGTATATATACGACAAATATGTTTAACAACACTTTGAATATTTGTATAGAAAGAACAGTTTTGGGAATTTCAAATACTTTTTAAACCCCGAAATAATAATATAATTTATTTTAATATTCATAACTGGGTGATATGGTCGCTAAGCGACAAAACCTATCAAATAAATAAAAAGAAGATCTTTAATCGCGTTCAGAAATGTACCTAATGAGTACATTTCTGAACGCGACAACATTGACAGTTGATTACTATGACACGTTCAGAAGTTTATTCAATAGTCAAAATGTTTTTAGTAATATAATATTTTATTGGTTTTAAAAATATTTTGAATGCTGAAATTTATACTTTGGTTACCAATGATAGAAATTACAACTATTTCAGTTTTTTTTTTAAATCATATTTATAGTTTTGTACAAATCTCACCATGATTCTTTGTTAGAAACTACCATGAAGCAATTATAATTAGTCCATGGAAACTACTCATGTAAAAGTCATTGCCGAGCGGCTGTATAACAGGATAACGATAACAGTTTACAATAACAGTTATAATTCCATAACATATCACTATAATGCATTATTTATCAGTCAGAGAGTTGATCTAGCCGTTATTGCCATCGATATGCGACAGCAAAGCCATTCCAAACACAGATTATATATTAGTAGCTAGCTATTTTTTATAATTCCTAACCTCGGTTCACTTGGATCACAAATATTTGAGGATGTGCCTTGGATGAAGGAAATATAGTCGGTTCCAAACATTGATTTGGTTGACGAATTCGAAATAATCTTATAGTCCAATTATCTATTATTTTATAGCCTGACACGGATCATAATTAATCTGGCAAATTAATGAACTTATATGAAATAGATGTCAAAAATCGACCCGTCTGAGGTTTCGGATATTTTTGATTCGATTGCTGGCAATGACTTTGACATTTAACTGATGTCTGCGTCTGCATCTGAATTGACAAATTGGAAATTGGAAGTTGGAACTGTTATAATGATACTTGATAGTTTTGAGGGTTGAGTTGTTGCGCATATTAAATAAATTGGTTATTGAAAAATCTAACAAACTGTCCATATCAGTGCTTTTCCTGGTTTAATGCATACTATAGCCATTCGCTATGGCGAATGATAGAGAAGTTCTACGAGAAATATGGGATGGAAAATTGCCAATTTGTTTTCAATTAGCCCAGGAAGAAATTATGGAAATTCAGCAACCTGATGCTTTTTATGTGATGGTTCCCAGACTGAGCTACTTTCCTCTCGTAACAGACAAGGTAAAATGGATACAAACGTAGAAAACAAATACATACAAATAACCACCCTCTAATGTTATCTTAATATAAGTTGAAGTAAATGAATTAACGAATGTACACTTCTATACTTTCAGATGAAAAGACACTTCTTGCGCTACATATCTCAAGAAAATTCTGATAGTGAAATGTGGTTAGATTATAATGGCCAGCCACTTAAATGGCACTACCCAATAGGCTTCCTGTATGATCTACTTTGCGGCAACGACCCGCAATTGCCTTGGCACCTAACTGTACACTTTACGAAATTCCCGGAAGATATACTTCTCCATTGTACTAATAAGTAAGACATTTTAACAAAATGATTTCGTTGAATGATAAAAAAAATATAGGTGTTGACCTAATATGCAGCCTGTATTATTAAAATAAAACATTTACTTATTTTGATACATGTCCAGTAAATAGCATTATAGTATGACATACTTCAGGATGTGACTCTTGGGCTAACATACCAAATTAGGAAAAATACAGAATGTCCCATAACATTATCAATAACCTTTATTAATGAATAGACTATTCTCAAATTATGTGATGTAAACAAAATATCCGATATATAATAAATTTTATGTTACAAGCTAGTAAAAAATCTAGAGGTGTGGAAGATCTTTTGAAATGTTTGTTGGGCTTTTTTTTAGGTTTGTGTAACATTTACATCTGCACTTATACTAGAAAGAGGAAAGATTGGATTTTTTGTTTGTAAGGATTTAACTCAAAAACTACTCAACTGATTTAAAAAAATATTTCACCAGTAGAAAGCTGCATTCTGCCGTTAGCACAAACATGCACTGAAGATACATAGATAGATAGGAGCTTTCCATATATAATATTAAGATTTCTTTCAGGGATGTAGTGGAAGCTCACTTTATGTCTACAGTGAAAGAGGCTGATGTTCTTAAACACAGAGGGCAAGTTATGTCTACCATGCAGAAAAAAGATCATAATCAGTTGTGGCTTGGTTTACAAAATGGTAATGGTATAAGTTTATTTTAATTACACATGATTACACAAAACAACAAGAAATTTATAGACAACCTAGTACAAAGGTTAAATAGGTTTTCTTTTATTAGTCTTGTATATGGTAATCAGGCCCGCCGTAAGCGGGCGTGCAAGGCGTGCACCGCACGCGGGCAGCAAATAGGGATACATCACGTAATATTCTAAGTCATTATCATAATACATACCTCACCTACAATTACTATTTTCCTTTATATTATATTGTTAACATCGCCATTTAATGTCCATCCATCAAAACTGTCTGCAATGCCAAGTGTCTGTCGGTATGTTGAACAACCGCGCCCGGCTGCACTCGCAGGCTGTCCTGGGCCCATTCCTGTGGAACATCGGGTACGACTGGCACCTCAGCACGAGGGGCGAGCGCCTACCGGGGGAGAATTTGACGTGCTATGCAGACGACTCGCTGGTCACGGCCCGGGGGAGTTCGCACAAGGAGGCAGCGTTGTTGGCAACAGTTGCGGTGTCACAGGTTGTGAACCGCATACGCCGCCTAGTCCTGGAGGTGGCCCTTAACAAGTCGAAGGCCATTGTTTTTGATGGCCCCCGACGGGCGCCGTCATCGGGATCACACATCGTGGTTGGAGAGGCTCGGATCACTATCGAGTCAACAATGAAATACCTAGATCTGGTGCTCGACAGCCAATGGGACTTCGGCTCTTGTCTTGTCTCCCAAGTTGATGGGCGCGGTCGGGGCGCTGTCAACGCCAATCTGGTAGGGCCGAGCACTGCCTGTAGGCGGCTGTACATACGGATCGTGCAATCAATGGCCCTGTATGGGGCACCGGTGTGGGCAGCTGACCTGACGGCCCGCAATATCGCAATATTGCGAAAACTGCAAAGAGCGATGGCATCAGTAATTAGAGGTATCGCACGATCTCTTACGAAGCGGCGTCTGCACTGGCCGTATCCCCGCCCTTTTACCTGGAGGCGAAAATACTCGTGTCACTACATCGGTGGCGTGAGGAGGCGCGGACGCGAGGTGCAAGACCAGCGCAGCGACAGATCACGGTGCGGCGGTCAGAGCTCCACCAGGTCATGGTAGCAGAATGTCGGGACAGGCTTTTGGGCACTACAGGGCGCCTTAGTACAATTGAGGCGGTCCGGCTAGTGCTCAATTACTGGCTCGAGAGGAAGCCCGGCTCTCTGACGTTTCGGACGCTTCGGGAAGTCAGGTACTTCCTGTTCTGTGTGTCGCATATGCAGGGAGCCAGAAGCTCTGTGCCATCACTGCGCCGAATGCCGGGAAGATACCGCGCTGCATACACTGGCAGTGTGCCGCATGGGAAGAGCCGCGACGTGCCCTCGTCTTAGGAGTGGGAAGTGACCTGTCGCTGCCGGCTGTTGTTCGTTCGATGGTCGGTGGCGCAGAGTCCTGGGACACGATGATGAATCTTTCTGTGAAACAGTTGTCTCACAGAAGTAAACTGCAGAAAGGGAGAGGGAGAGAACGAGCTCTTTCCCAGCCCGCAGAAGGCGCACTGGGCGTTGGCGAAGAGCGAGGGGGATAACGCCCTCTTTCAGCCCCTTTAAATGGGTTCAGGAGCGGCGGACTTGGGGACGTCCGTTGTTCATCGAACAGAACCCGAGGTGGCGGCGCGTAGTGTTCCAGCGCGCCCCTCTTAGACGTCACGGGGCAAACATTACCCTCCTCCATTAATTGGACGGGCCATCTAAAGAGGGCCAGCACCAGTCAGGGTCTGCGGACGACGCATCCACTCTCGGGGCCTCTAACCTAAGTGTGCGAGGGAACACCGGGGTGGTTTTAGTCAGTAAGAGTCTGACAGACCCCTCCGCCTTGGGGAAGGCATCCACGATCCATCTTCTTTACTTTAACACAACCTTATGAGACAACAATGAACAGCCTTTCTTTTCTCTTTCACAAGTTCAAATTGGGTAGTCGTAGATAAACAGGGGCGGCATAATCGCTATTGCACACGGGCGTTCAAATATCTAGCGGCGGGCCTGATGGTAAACTTGGAAATATAACACCATTTACTGCTACTATGTAGTTTATAAATTTGCAAATGCATACTTTTGTTTAATTTACAAAAATCTTGTTTTATGTCTTAAGCTGAGCATTGCATGGTTTTTCTCTATTGCCAACAACATGTTCACAAATTCTCATTTTCATAATAAAATCTGTGGTGTTACATGCTGGTTGTTTTTGTCAAGACATTGTCTTAGAATCAGCCTAAAATACCAGACCACTTTAAACACATATAGGTATATATGGTCTAAACTGACCTGACAAATTATTACTCCACATGTAAAACTTCTTGAATTTTTTGCAATTTGCTACTCTCTTAGTATTTTACAAAAATCTTTATGAATTTATGGAACATATTTATATCGAATTCTAACTTGACAGTTGTATTGATAATTTAAGTACATATTATTTTTATTTATAGGGTGTTATGTGTAGTGGTGGCGTTACGCATCGGTGTCGTTTTTTTTTTTTTATCCATATTTATTATAGAATTAAGACCTACTTGAAAAGCACAATTAAAAAGCAGCTACAAAATGAAACATGCATAATTCAAAATGTGTGTGGTTCTTAGTTGGTAGGAGATTAAAAAAAAAAAGAAACCTCATACAATTGGTGTATGTACAAAATGAAAAAAGTCTCGCTAAGTAGACGTCGCCGTCGTCCACGTTTCGTAATCTCTGATCGTTAATCCGCTGCATTGATATACGCAAAACATTCATTCAATTCTGCGTGTTATAGTTCAGTAATTATTTAAAACCGCTAAACGTCATTCAGCTGTTTTATAAAACAGTACTGTTTTGTAAATCAGCTAGCAGTTTTGTAAAATAGCGGATTATACAATCCATCTGCGACATATATATATATATCACAGAAACTTTCTTTCTCTTTGCAGACAAATTTGATCAATTTTGGGCCATCAACAGGCGACTGATGGAATCACATGGAGACAATGAGGGTTTCAAACATATTCCTATAAAGCTATACTCTGATGATGGAACTTGTAGTCAACGCCTAGTTAGTCCAAAGAACAGTGATGGTAGCAGGAAAACATTGCAACAAATGATTGCTGAACTGTATCCAGATAAACTTGATGGTTTGTATATTTTAGATGAATTGTGTCTATTGTGGGCTGATTTAGATGTTCCCATATCATAGCGTTGAATTTCTATACTAATTACTCTTGTATGCATTGTTTGAATCTGAACACAACAAATCATATTATTTTTTTCAGTACAATTGAGAACACATGGGATTGTAATTCCGTCAGACTCACCTCTACAATGGCTTTCTGAGCATTTAAGTTATCCAGACAACTTCTTACATTTCTGCGTTTTTTAAAAAGGTTATAATGGTTGGCACGAGTTGTGAGCACAAACCACTTCTGTGCAGTATTTCTTTTAAAGTGTAAATGTGGATATTAATAAAGTGAATAGATTATTTGTATTAAAATTGGAGTATAAATTAATTCAAAGCAATATTTAAACCACTGAATATTTATTGATGCAAGTGTACATGCACAAACTCTTTGAACTGTGCTCACGACTCGTGCCGGTTATAATACAACCATTAAAATACAGTTTGATTTATTCATAAATAATGCAACACAATGACGGCAAAATATTCAATTATTTTATTGTAAATCACTTTCAGTGATCATCGAAACACAATTTACAAAGAACATTCCTGATTTGTTATTTCCAATATGAAAGAGAACATTTACTAAGTTTATGCATGATTAATGTGTTAACAGCAAATTGTTTTAAACTTAAAATAAAAAGAATAATTTACTACTACATAATTATTATATTTTCACAGTCTTGCTTTTGTCAGTAAACAGAACTTGTGGACTTTATCATAATAATGATTCAGAAACTTTATATACTGTATCAGCTGTGATTCCTATTAAACACTTATTTTCACTATTTTGTAAAATTCTTCATTTTATGACTTTTTTGTACAAGTAAGGTTTAAAGCTAAATAAATATTCATAACTCAACAAAATATTAGTAGAAAATATCACAAGGTTACCCTTAAATTAGAGATGAATTACAACTCTATCTTCTGTTTATTCTTTTGAATGACATAAGGAATGTGTCTTGTAAATCGTTTGCATCCATTGTTAGCAAATATAGGCTGGTCCTCATTTGGGCCATATGTTATGACAGACAAAGCTTCACTGTAAAGAATGTATAAGTTAAGGATCAGAAAATGAACTATATTTAATAAGTGCTTATTATATGTAAAAACATTATTTAAAATTAAATTATTTTATTGACACTGTGCAGAATGCACCTCTTTTATATACTTTTTGTACATTATTGCTTTTTTGTTTTTATATTATTTTATTAATTGTAAACTATACACATTTAAAACGAAAATATAAATATTTTAATATTAAAAAAAATAAGGTACTTACGCAATCATTTCTTTCGTGGGGTGATAAACAGCATGAGAACGAAACTCAGCCAAGGCACACATTTCCACATGGTTCTGCTCTAGTGGCAGGAATGGCACATAATGGTCAATCAAATGATTTGCTATAGCAGCTGCCTTCTCAAACCCTCCTAAAATATGTTATTCAATTTAAGTGATTATTATGTTTGTTAGAACCAGAAGGACACCATGTAAAACATATCTATAACTATATCAAACCAAATAACCTTGAAAATATGCAGTCCTCCTTATGATGGGTTCAAAATCATGAAATTCAACATCATTTCTCTTCACACCTTCTTCATACAATTCTAACAATTTTGTTGCAATTTCTTGGCCTCCAATGTTAGAAATGAAGATAAATATGCTGTCTCTATAATATAAATTAATTTTTTTTTTTACATCATAATATAGATAAGCTTAAGAGCTAATCTAATAACGCTAAAGCTATATAAGCTTGTGTTAAGTGATTTTAATAAGACATAACATCATGCCTGTATTCCCCGAAGAGGTAGGCAGCGGTGTACACAGTTGTACATCCACATTTCACCAATGCTGTCATTAAGTCCCATGTAATAGGTGGTGAGCCTATTGCCATCTACCCTCATGCTCAGCAATCGCGTTTCGGACCAGTAGCCCAACAAGCCATAATTTGAATAGTAAAGAAAGAAAGAAAGAAATTGTGACTGTATAAGTTAAAATTAAAATATGTATAAATAGAAGATACATGCCTATAGTCTACACCATCTACAGCATGATGGTGATCAAGCATTGGCTTAATAGTATCCAACACTGATGGACACATATCATGTATCTCATCAAATATAATGAGTGATCTTGGACATTTTCTTACAATATTATTTAAATTTGCCACCAAATCATCCTGAAAAATAAATAGATTTACTTAAAACTGAGTTTATTATATGACTGCTCAAAAAGAAGTTATATTTTTTAGGGTC
Organism: Xylocampa areola; assembly: GCA_935421205.1. Taxonomy (NCBI): domain Eukaryota; kingdom Metazoa; phylum Arthropoda; class Insecta; order Lepidoptera; family Noctuidae; genus Xylocampa; species Xylocampa areola. Next base: position 16,460,059 of record OW285201.1, read on the forward strand.
CATGTCTGTATGTCTGTGAGCTTCTTTATTCCACGATAACTTCTCTTAGTTAAATTTAATGGAGCATTTACATACATTTACACAATCTGTTCAAATTCAGTTTTGTGCAATGATAATGGAAGATTAGTATTTAATGTTCACTTTAAAAATTAAAGATTGATTGTGTAACCAAGTGTAAATGTCTGAACCAATTTAGAAGTATGACATAGGCTAGTAAGATTTAAATCATATAATATATGTAGTAGCTGTGGTACACCAATAAAAAAAAAACAAAATCAAATCTATGTTACCTGGGAAAATGTAAGGATTCTAATGATACTTCATGCTTCTAAATCGGTTCAGGCATTTAGAAGTTATGGTGAAATGGCAGGCATGCTTATTAAGTTCATAAAATCTAATACTACACTATAATTATAAGCTTGCATTATTTTATAACTGATAGTAATATAGATTCCTTAATTTCTTTAATATGGACGATAGTGTCTTTGAAAATTGTTTTTTAAATAGGTACTCACTTTTTTCTGCTGCAAGTTAGAGCAGTCAAAATCTTTTTTCCCCATGTATAGTTTCACATATTTGCTATGCATGCCTTTAGTGTAAAGTGCATCAGCAATCATAGAAGCTGCATAATTCTTACCAACACCTGGCCAACCATGCAGACTTATAACTAGAGCTTTCTTGTTTCTTTTAGTTTCATCATGAATAGCTTCTTTGTGTGCATATAATATGTTCACCAATTCATCTACTAAGGGCTGTCCAAACATTCTTTGTGATAGGGATAATTTTAACTCTGTGAAAGTTAATTCCATTACATTATTTTTATTCCTGGTTGTTATATATGTTGTCTGAAGTCTAGTTAGACATCTGCAGTGAATTAAGGAAACAAATAACTAGCTGTTTGAATTTGCTTTTTAAGTTCTTGGATATACAAGTTTTGAAAGACATTTGAAATGTTGTCAACATTAATAAAAAAAAATGGGTGCTATAAAATCAATAAATAATAGGGAATGTACATTCCCTATTATTTATTGATTTTAATTTATTTGCTAAAAGAGCATAACGGGTAGGTTTTTTTTATAGATTTATAAGAATGTGGAATTTTAGATATTACCTTAAAATAAATACATGAAAGCAGTTTATGAGTAAGTGATTGATAGTTTCTACTCACTATTTATATCGAAAGGCACATGCTGATCATTACAACATTCGACATACCGACAATATGTGTTATCTTTGATCGAATCCCATTTGTACCAACTAGCCATCGCTGCAGAACCAAGTAACGACAGTGTGAAGAATTCCGATGAAGCAAATTGGAATAACGGCAGCATAAATAAAAACATTAAAACATATATTCTACACATAATTACGCAGGGCGTTTTGTATTTTGTGAGTAATAGGCGTGAATATTAACTTGACGTTGAATTACGTTACTTAACAGCTCAATGATGTATTAAAATTCATTATTTCAATAATGTTAATCTACCCGGTTCTAATGTAATTGAAATTGCAGCTAACAAGAAAATAATCAATTATAGACTGTTCTAACATTTTTTGACATTTTGGTGATTTTTTGTATTTTGACATTATTAAATGTCAGTCCTGTCGAGTCCATGTCCAAAGAGTTTTTTTTTTTTCGTGCAGGTGAAGGTCTTGGACCATACCGCCTCGTCTTCAGTATTCTTGAATAAAAGTAAGGCCAAAGCCTCGTCTTCAGTTACATCCTTCAGAAGTATTATAAGTTGTTGCGCGGGTTGCCCCAGTAAAACGGTGGAAATTTTACTGAGTCTTCGATGGAGTTTAGGAGTGAACACAAAAAGTCATGATTTTCAATTTTATATAATTTGCCCACACTCGCACACCTTCATGAACACTTAATGGTTAATTATCCACCATAATTACACATTAAACTTCAGAGAAACACACGATTTGGAAAACAATTTAAAACCAACAACATGCACTTTACATTTTCCCGCCTAAACTCCCCATGTCCAAAGAGAATTTAATACTATATCCATGTCCAGTGTTGCCAGAGTGAATCTGAAGTAATCAGTAGAAAAAATAAAGTTTTAGCAGTAGATAGAGGAAAAAGTCAGTAGATTAAAAAAGGTAATGACCACATGAGCTAAAATGGATTTGAATTTGAGTTATGAGTATAATATACAGTAGGTAAATTTTAAATAAATTTTGTAATTTATTTAAAATTTACCTACTGTACTTAGTTGATATGAATCAATGATTTGCTTTTTTGTAATATTTGCTGCACATTCATGGCGAGACATGCGCGTGCTATTCCTGCACCACTGCACACAAGCTCTGTTAACAGGTTCAGGTTCCCAGCATGGATATTACTACCGGAAAAATGCAGATTGGTCTCTTAGAAGGGAAAAACAATTGGGATACGTGGAAGTATAAAGTGTCCTGCGTTCTACGCACTGTTCCTTCGGCACTAGAAGTAATCGAAGGCACCTTCCAAAAACCCACCGTACCAGTTACCGAAGGTGGAGATGCCGTGCTCGGCGCATACAAAATCAATCTTAAGCAATTTGTGAAAGCCGACGCGACCACCCTTTTAATACTAACAACCAATATGCAAGAAGAGACACTCACGAAAGTTATGAGGTATACTAAAGCACGAGATGTATGGCTTGAGTTACATCGCCTTTTTGATGGCACTGATGAAGATAAGGCATTTAATCTTTGTATGAGTTTCTTCGGACACAAAAAAGATATAGCAGATGATTTAGCCACTATGTCTAAATTAAAGAATATTTGTACGCAGCTCAATCAAGAACTGAAGAGAGAAGACAACAGGGAGCTACCTGAATTGCTTTTATTATGCAAAATTCTTGATACTCTTGATGAAACTTTCTTTTCGTTCAAAAGCAGCTGGCTATTGCTGCCAAAAACAGATAGGACGTCGAAAGCTTAACAAGCCATCTATGTGCATTCGAGCGAGCATTGCAAAATAATAATAACGTGCAAGAAGCTCTGGTAAGGAACTCAAGTACCTCATCTAAAGAGAGTAAAAAGGATAAAAAGTTGAAATGCAACTACTGTCAAGCTATCGGTCATCGAGTGAGAAACTGTCAGAAGTGGATCAAAGATGGTAAGCCTCCGAAGAGTAGTAACAAGCAATCGACGCCTTCAACCTCTAAATTTGCCAACATGGCTCTGATGTCTATAGAGAACACAGAAGTTTTTTCGATCCACCGTGATACCGAGAATTGGTACGTGGATAACGGTGCCACGAGCCATGTAACAAATCGGGCTGATCTATTCCAAAGTTTTGAACATTTTGATGAAAATCGTACTGTAACAACAGCTAATGGCAAAGCAATAGATGCTAAAGGCAAAGGTTCAGTAATAATCGAGGCAAATGTTAAAGGAAAACTACAACGAGTTAACCTGCAAGACGTTTGGTATGTTCCAGCCATTAAGAAGAATTTATTCTCGGTTCTAGCGTTTCATGATAGAGTTCCGAATAGCTTATTTTCATCAACGACAAAAGAATGCAGCGTCTATGTCAACGGATAATTAAGCTTAGTTGGAAAACGACAAAAGCAAGGGGGTTTATACCGACTACATGCAGTAAACGTACTCTCTGCAAATCCTCCCGAAGTCTATGCAACGACTGCAACGATGCAGCTATACCACGAAAGGTTAGGTCACCAGAATAAGAGGCATGTAAAAGCTATAGTAAAACGAGAACTGGGGCTAGATCTTCCTCTTGACAAGGAGACATGCGAAGGCTGCATATATGGGAAAGCACATAGACTTAAATTCGGTACAAGAACTAGAGCATCGGCACCTGAGTGGAGATCTCGTACATACAGACGTTTGTGGACCATTTCAACCAAGTTACACGCAGTTGCAATACTACGTTCTGTTTAAAGATGACTTTACAGGTAACCGTATGGTATACTTCATAAAAGAGAAGTCAGAAGTCAAAGATAAGCTGGTCTTGATGCTAGCGCAAACGAAAGTAGCAGGTCATACCGTTAAATGTCTACTCAGCGACAATGGTGGTGAATTTGACAACAAATGCGTACGACAAATCTTAGACTCACATAGAATTCAGCAGAGACTTGTGACTCCATATACGCCTGAACAAAATGGTGTTAGCGAACGGGAGATTTTCCATGTCCGGACCAAATTGAAGAAGTCCCAGAGTTTTCTCGTGCTATTAGATTACTTCCTTTGTTAATGAATTCTTTGGACATTTTCTTCCAGTTTTGACCAAGCCTTTCAGTGATATTTCACAAGATCGACTTTCAGCTCTTTCTATTACTTCAAATTTCAATTGAAAATGACTCATTCGTTAAATTAATATGATTTAATTAATGATTTTAATCTTTTTTTTTTTTATTATTTGTGGCTTTAATGTCACAGGGACCAGAAAAGATCTATTGTGATCGCCACTCTTGCGTTTAAATTAGAGCTCATCCCTAAACCCTGCCGCTGTGATGAACTGCAGGATTTTCCTAGGGGTGAATTCTTTTATTTCATCCGGGCTTAGAATATGTTTCCCTAGATGAGCGTAGCGCTTATGTATTAGCGGTCCACATTCCCCCAAAAGGTGAAGAGGTGTTTCCTCAGCCTCTTCACACCGTCTGCAGGTTTGTGTCTCGCTTAGCCTCAAATTAAACATGTGCTTATTTAAGCAGCAGTGTCCAGTTAAGGCTCTTGCCACAACGCGCAAATTGTTCCTACTCAGCTCTCGGACGTGGTTTGTGTACCTTTTGTCGTAGGCTTGAAAGAGTGAGTCATGCCTGGCGATTCCGTCCAGAGCTTGCTTGCACTGTTAAAACATGAGTCCATGAGGGATTTTTGAGCTAGGCTTTTAGGTATACCACAGAAGGGCTCGGGGCCTTGCTGTGTACCAATTGCTCCTGCTCTTGCTAGCTCATCGGCACGTTCATTTCCAATGATGCACGCATGTCCCGGTACCCACCTCAAAACTACTCTATTCCATTTGCTTAGAGAGTTTAGTCGAGCCATGCAGTCTTCCACTAGTTTTGATGAGACTACGTTTGAATCTAGTGCTAGGAGCTGCTTGGCTATCAGAATGAATATATATCGTATGGTTGATGTAGCGCTTCTGCAGGTTGGCTTCCGCACATTCTACAATGGCGTATACCTCTGCCTGGAAGATGGAGGCGTAGTGTCCCAGGTTGACGCTTTTGCTGAACCTAGGTCGCTCTCCATATATTCCACAGCCTACATCCTGTCCAATTTTGGACCCATCGGTGTACCATATTAGGCACACGGCCTCGAAGGTTAATTGGTTATTGAACCAGTCTTCCCTTGAAGGCATTTCCACAGAGTATTGTTTTTCGAATACATGCCGCAGAAGCATGACGTCTGTTGTCATGCCAAGTAATGGCAATTCCATAGCCGAGTCCTGTAGAGTCCTCAGTTTTTGGGAGAGCCAGTTTGTCCTACCCTGGATGTTTGCCCTAAACATGCTGGCTTTCGCCTCTTTGTGTAAAAATACATGAAGAGGCGGTAGCCCAAGCAGGGCATTCAGTGCTATTCCAGGGCATGTGGACATAGCGCCCGTGGCCATGAGACAGGCAGTCCTTTGCAAACTGTCCAGTTTTTTGATAGTGGTCGTTTGATGGGTTTTGCTATACCACACGACAGACGCGTATGATATGCTTGGTCGTACAATGGTAGTATACTACCAAAGCGCGATTTTGGAATTTACACCCCAGTTGCTACCCATAAGGCGACCACTGACCCCGAGGGACATTTTAGCTTTACTCAGTACGTTTGCTAAATGTGTGTTCCACGTTAGCTTTTGGTCGATAGTGACGCCCAAGTATTTAGCTTCAGTGGAAAACGTAATCATTTTACCATTCAGCTTTGGCATCATGAGTTTTTCCAAACGCCGTTTTTTGGTAAAAGGTACTAAGACAGTTTTGTCCGCGTTGACAGAAAGGTCATTTTTGGCACACCACTTACTGACGGTGTTAAGACCTTTTTGCATGATCTGTGAGATAGTTGATTGACAGAAGCCCCTTACGACGATAACCAAGTCATCTGCGTAGCCTTGCGCATCGATTCGGAGTTCTGCCAACCTAAATAAGAGCCCATCCACAGCTAGTGTCCACAATAAAGGCGATAAGACTCCACCTGCGGGCATCCTCTAACTGTGGTTATCTCTATTGTTTCATCATGAAGGGCAATTTTTGCCCCTCTATAACTAAGCATCGACTTTACCCATCTGATGGTAGTCGGGTCGACATTTTTGCTAGTCAGCCCGTTCACCAGCAATGAGATTGACGAGTTGTCGAACGCTCCTTCAATGTCGAGGAACGCACGTAACGCTAATTCTTTGTCCTCCATAGCCTTTTCCAACCTGTCTATCAGACTTGTGAGGGCAGTTTCGGTTGATTTGCCCTTACAATAGGCGTGTTGGCTGCGGTGGATAGGAGATGCAACTAGAGCTACCTATCTAGCACCTTCTCCATTGTCTTTAGAAGAAATGAAGTGAGGCTGATTGGTCTGAAAGACTTTGGCTGGCTGTAGTCTTTCCTGCCAGCTTTAGGTATAAAAATGACTTTGACCAAAGTCCATTGTTCTGGTATATATCCCCAGGCCAAGCTTGCCCTGAAGATTTTTATCAGATATGGTGTGAGGACGTCCGTTCCCTGTTGTAGTAACACAGGTAATATTCCGTCCTCCCCACATGCTTTATATGGTTTGAAGGAGTCTACGGCCCACTGCACCTGGTTGGGTCTTATGATCCTAGCAGCCCTGCTCCAGTCCTCGTTATGAGGTCTATGGCACACTGGCTTTTGGGATGTATCTCTTCTCAGAGACCCAGGAAAGTGGGTCGCGGCCAGCAACTCTAAGGTCTCCTTTTCATTACTTGTAAAGGAGCCATTTTCCGTTTTGAGGAGTCCAATTTCATTAGTCTTGGCTCTTGAGAACAATTTGTGAAGTCTTGCTGATTGTGGCAGGCTTTTTATCTCCTCACAAAGCTTCCTTCACGAGGCTCTCTTCGCCTTCCTAATCTCTTTGCTATATTCAGATAAGGCTTTCCTGTAGATCTCCCAAGCTTGAGTCTTTTTAGCCTTGTTGAACAGTTTCCTGGTTTTCTCTCTAAGCTTCCTGAGCCTTGAGTTCCACCAGGGTACTTTCCTTACTGAGGTCTTGGTTTTGAGTGGACAACTCGTTTCAAAGGCCATGTGTATGCCTTTTGTTAGAGTGGCCACCGCTATCTCTAGACTCTCAGTTGATTTGATAGTTTTTGGGAAGGATACAAGATTTTGCCTGAGTTGATTTTTAAAATCTGGCCAGTCGGTTGATCTTGGATCGCTATATGTTGTGGTTTGGGTGTCCAAAGCTGCCCTAACCTCAAAAGATTTTAACCTTAGAAAAAACATCTATCATTCTAAATCCCTGATTCTTGTGAGACATTAATGATCCATAGTTTATCATGATTACTAATTTGTTATCGTATTGTTTAATTATTTCCAATAAAATGTTAAACCTCTAAATTTATTTATTTATAACTTTGGATTTCTCAGCAAGCATCATCATAAAAACTAATTCCACAAAGACAAGGGCCTCGCAAAATTCTGCCCGCTCGGAGCCTCGCAATGGCTAAGACCGCCCCTGACTAAGATCCAAAATTTTATTAGTATTATATGACCTGAGAGTTGTATCGTAATTTTAGATAGCCTATACTATTCATCGTGAATCTGGCCCGTAAATCATATACAAAATGATTCTTTAACGCCGACCTGTAGTTCCAGAGACTATTGCGCTCAAATAAACAAGCAAAAATCTCTTCAGCTTTATAATAGAAGATTTAACTCAACAGAAATCCCGAAAGAAACCATTATCTTAATAAAAATAATAATAAATTAAAAATATAAAAAGTAATTCAAACCAGCAGAATACTTAAGTAATTATTGTGAGCTTAGGCGTGGCCTAAGACGGCCTTGCTGATATGTAAAACAGCTGAACGACGTTTGCATAACTATAACACGCACGCTACGTATAACAAAACTGCTCCCCACGTTTAGACGTAATGCAGAATGACTTAAGTTACAGTGGGACAAATTTCTTTAATGTATCGGTTTTACAGCTTTCTAACTATAATATTAGATTATAAGGAAAAGTTATGTAGCTAGAAAGGAAACGAGTGTTTATGCAAAAGTGACATACATATATTGTCCACAAAGCACAAGATAGGAAGAAAGTACAGTAAAGAGTCCCAGAGAGTAATAATTAAGGCATGTTACACAAGGAAACGAGAATACAGTTTTACGTAAATCTTTTAACGGTAAATTGGGTCAGGGAGTGTGTGCGCGGCGTCCCGGCGTCGTGATCGTATATCGACTGGCGAGGCGGGAATAACTAGCGCGTACTAACCTAGTTTTCGGAAGTCTCCGGTGCAGTAGCTGGTGTTAATCCTGCCGAGTGCGCATAACGGTATTTTATACCGACCGCTTCTATAAACGAAGTAGTGTTGTGGATGAACGCCACAGTTTGATTGGACAGTCACCACCCAAGTAAAAGAAAACATACTGTATTTTGAATTGTCTGTGTGTTGGTTCCTATTTTGATGTCTTAAAGGTCAGAAAGAACCTAAAGACCTAGTCCGCTCGCTCTCTGGTCCCCGTCATCCTCTTCGAATCTAACCTGTCCGACTCAGGGTACACGTATTCGTGTACCCTGAGTCGGACAGTCGCTTCGCTTCAATTTAATTTATTTTCTTTCATAATCGCGATTTAGTATTGTATGATTCATAGAGTAGTTCAGTATTTACATCATTCTACGTTTTTATTTCTTTTTTGCTTATTGTAATAGCATTGAAATAAGTAAACTTATAAAGCTGATGAGTTTCTTTGTTTTGTTTAGTTGAACGCGATAATCACAGGAACTACTGGTACGAACTGAAAAATATTTTTTGAAAAAAAAAAAGTAAATTCTGTGTTGGATAGTCCATTTATCGAGGAAGGCTAGCTATAAAACATCATGCTACGACCAATAGGAGGAGAGCATCAATGATAAAGTTTTGCAAAAATGTGAAAAATAATTCATTTTGAGATTTTCCGTTGCGCGTTGTGCGTAAACGGATAAAGCTACGTAAAAATCATTTATGAAGGAATTTTTCCACTTTAAAAGTTCTAAAAAAGCAAGCGCGACAGCATATATCTATCTTTTTCACTAAAATCTTTTATATAGTTATCAAATCGGTTCTAAAATTATGCATTGTTTGCGAAGGCGTTTTTATAAACATGATATTAAACCGTTGTATAAGTGATCCATCCATCCTCTTGAATAAGTTATTCATTACAAGTACTTAATTTTTTTTTTAAATTTAATTGACATCGTTTGATTTCAATGAATATTTTAGAAGATATAATAGTTATAAAATAACTCCGCAACAAAATAATGATAAAGTACCACGCGCGCAATTTATTATCAATTATGTAATCGATAAAAAATTTCACAAAAGATTATAGTCTATTATTAAAATAATCAATTATCCACATCACTATTCGAAACTGACAGTCGTATTTAGCTAGCTACTAATATAGTAATCTGTGGTCGTATTCAAAGAGTATAAAAGAGATAATCACTACGTTCTAGTCGTATTCACAAAAAAAAAATACTGAATTAATTTATTTTTGTTGCCTCAATTCAATCTAACTACTTAAACTCAAAAAAAAAACGAATTCTATGCTACTTACCAAGAGGATTTTAGTGGTACCTAAACATATTCTTTCATTTAATTCATATTTGTAAATGAACGATGGCAATGGTCAAATGTAAAGTTGAATCAGGAGTACAACTGCTCGCCAGACTTATTAGAAAGCCAGTTATTGAAAAATTTTACCCGAATTTATTCGACCCTGGACTAAAACATGATGATGTTGTCGAAATATGTAGAAATAATATTTCTGATTATTTAATTATCGATATTATTACTGAAGCAATAATACCAAGTAAGACTACTGAAGCAACAATGGGGGTGATTGTATTTAATACTGATGGACAATTAAACTATAAACAATTGTTGAAAGAATTAAAAAGAAAGATTATATTAAAGTTAGGTACTAATGATGCATGCCAAAGTGATATAGACGGTATTTTTCATAGAACTCTCAGCAATTTGTTTATACTAAACATATATGATGCAACTCAATTTTATACAACTATTTATAATTTGGATAGTTTATTAGCTGAACATCAAAACATTTCATTGCTCATTTTCAACACTATAACAGCATTCTATTGGTCAGAACAAGGGTTTAAAATAACAAAGATGGATTTATATATCAAAACTTTACTTAGAATGATACAAAAAGTTTCTAGAGAATCTAAAGTAATAATAATTTATACAAGACCAGAATATTTCAGTTCAAGCAAAGATTCAAGTAATCTTGAAATTAGGGAAGGTGTTAATTTTGAGGTTCAAATTAAAGATCACAATAGTACAGGGCGTTATCAAGTAAATATAAGGACATCAGATTCATATTATCGGAAATATATGACTTTAATAGATAATAAAATAAGGTGGCAGTAAACAATTATTTTTAAAGGATACAATAATTGACAACATTGGAGTTTTATTAGTATAGTATAAGTAGTTTAAAGCACAAAGTTACAATATAAAAAAATGTAAGTACAACATTTAGGGTACCTTTAACCTTTTGAAACCCACAGGCATTTATAGACGACAAACTAAAGTGTACCCAGCACATCACGACTGGATAACAGACCTTTAATCATAAATAAATTTGAATGAATAGTTTTGTATCTGTAAGAAATATAACCATGTACAAAAAAAATATAAGTCAGATACAAGATTCCCCGCGTGATTCCTGGCTTCTCTACTGTTTACTAAACTGCCTCATTGTTTTAGCAGTTGCAAGCGCGGCTGCTGAGCGGGAGGTCTTGGGTTCCATTCTCTGGTCAGTTTTACAGTTAGGAAATTCACAGTAGCAGCCTGGGGTCAGAAAGTTGGTGGTGTGGCACCCCCATGCTTCGGAGAGCACTTAAAGCCGTCGGCCCTGCGGCTGATCTCTCTCTGTTCATGTCGGATTGTCGTCCCATCCGAATATGAGAGTGAAGGGAGACGGAGTTGACCTGTGTTTGCACATACACTTGTGCACTTTGATATCTGCTGCGTTTGATTTTGCCTAATCTCCGTGGAGATAGGCCACCGTAGCCAGAATATGTTTGGGAGGAGTATTATTACTGTGTTGAAAATAATAAATTAATTTGTAGCTTCGCTTCGTGAGCTAGATTTGTCAAAAGGTTAATGTTCAAAAGTGGTCTATGTAATGTTTTTTTATATTTCTAACAATAGATCCACTCATATTCAAATGCAATTAAAGTTTGGATATTGTATAAACCACAGCAAAATGTGTTTAATTTATTATCTTTGAATGGTAATTTTGTGCCATGAACCACTTGAGCTTTCATTTACTAGGTATGGTAAAATTATTGGCCCATACTATATTGTGATCATCACATTTGATAAGATTAATTTAAGTACTATTAAAGTTATGTTTATTGAGTCAGCAGTATCATAATAAAACAGTGTGCATAAGAATGATCATGAAGTTTTGTTTTTCTTTATAATCCTAAAGATATTTATGATGTTTAACAATTTTTTATTACAAAATATTTTTTCATATATAAAGAACAATTTTCTAGTGGTTATTTATACGAAATGCAGAACTACTTATTTTTGTTCACAAGTATTTCACCATTTGTAAAGTTTTCTCTTCTACTACTAATAATAGATTCAAGCCTTTTATTTTCTATGCTGATAAAATATTGTATTCTATAAAATCTATCTTGTTCAATAGTGATGTTCAAAAAAGAGAAATTAATAATAGTTGTATACTTAATTATATAATACTGTAAGAGATCACAAGAGGAGATTCAGAAAATACTATACCTATTATAGTGGAAATCACATCATTAGATATATAACATATAAAAATGCAGCTAGACCATGACTGAAATAATTAAGATTTTCCCATTTACTTATAGTGTGAAAGTATGAGTAACCAGATTCCTGAACAGAAAATGATGCTTCAAACATGACACCTAAATATGCAAGGTGTATTATAGTTATAATAGAAAATATAGTGTTTGTGAGTATTGCCAGCATACTATTCTTCTTACACTTGTGATCACATTGTTTACTGCAAGGATTTGCTAAACAACACACTTCTAGGGCTGAGGCTACTTTATACCGTAAATTATACTCAACATATGAGAAAGTCCCTATACTGAGAAGAACAGCTGAAAATTGAAAATTTAATCCATGTAGCAATGATGACACGGCATAAGTAATAAATATAGCTGTAAATTGACCATATGGCTGGCATGTTTTAAAAACATAGTTTTTTAACCACTGATGCATTGGAATATTCCAATAAATCACAACTTGAACTAGAGACCTTGGCAGTTCAATGAAAAAGGGTTTTGTTACATGTACTTCAGAGTGGCAATCATTAGTCAGTCCAAATCCTGCACTTATCATTGATACAATAGACATACTTGATACAAAATAATGTGACATTCTAAATGCTTGAGCATCTCTGTAAGCCACTAACCATTTGGGCATTTCATCGTCAATATACCATGGCACAACACAATTTGATAAAACCAAGAAAAACATAGACATAAATAGGTGAATAAAAATTATTTTAATCCATCTTTTAGTTAAGAACTTTATTTCAAGATAATGATTGTAAGTGTGGAATGATATCCATGGCCCTAGAATGCAATTAGCTGGGCAAAGTATGTATCCTCCAAACTCAACTGGGTTCAGCATTCGTTTAAATAAGTCCCTGTCTAATTCAATTGCTACAGAAATTATTTTCATAGCTGCTATCATCTGGATGCCTCTTATTTGTTGCCACATTTTGGGATTAAGTACATACAGTTCACATAATAACAAAAATGCAATTACAGATATGGACAGTAACAATCCTCTCCATCTTTTAGTAACAAATGATACTAATATTATAAATATGTAAGCACCAGTTGTGAGTCCTACAGTCCATATAAATGGAGGTCCTATATTATGGTATAAAAGAAAGCTCCCAATAACCAAACATAAACTATGGCGAACATTATGAGGCAATGGTACAAACTGTATGAAGAGGCGCAGAGCAACATTTGCGATGATTAAATCTTTGGCAAATTTGAGACCCTCATATAGAGTAGGTTCGCCACATAATGCAATGTATGTCCAGGGTGTTTCTGGGTATTCCTCTTCTTCATCCATGATTTACAGCCGGTATCGCAGTGCAGCTGTCTCTTTGTTCCGTGTCTATCAAGTATATTCTACGTTCTTCATGGTATATTTCATGGATAAATAATTTAATTACGCTTAATGTTGGTTATACATTTAAACTTAGAAACATAAAAGCTTTTAGGATAACTTCGGTACATTTTTTGCAAAACAACATCGCATGATTTGTCAAAATGACAAATAGAATAGTCGAGTCGAGTTAGACACAAGGCACTTGTCTTGGGGTTGCCAATGTAAATGATAAATGATTTTATTTCTGTAAATAGATCTGTTGAAGACACTTTTACGAGTCATTTTTATAAACTAGATGGCGCCGGCGTTTCCTATCTGACTGTCTCTGAGAAGAAACGCCGAAACAAACTCAGAGGTCAACGTCTCTTTTAAAGTCCAGACATAATAGTAATACATATCTATGTGAGTGTTACGATGCAGGGATTGCCTGGAATAGCCCTTTGAGGAAAGAGCCATAGCAGCTTCAACGTTACCTGTCCTGTCTGACGGCACGTATGCATCAGTCATCGTGTAGCTCAACCATAACTAAGGGAGCTCAACGACCCGTCATAAGACGATACCAGATCAGGAGGACATTTGCGTAGGTCACATAAAACGACTCAAAACCGCCAGACAGAATGTATGTAAATCTCCAAAAATCCAAGTTAAATTCCCCACATTTGGGGACAAATTCAGCTGATTCCCCACAAATTCCACTCAATATTATTTTAAACAATGAAACAAGTTTCAACTATTTAAATAATAGATGCTTCTTAGTTTGTACCGTTATACCTTTTCCATATATTTCAAATTGCAAGCATTTTGCTCGAAGGGTTAAACTTGACATCTATACTTAATTTTATATTATAAAGTGGAAGAGTTTTTTGTTTGTAAGCGCTAATATCTGGAACTACCAGTCGGATTTCATTTGATAGCTAGGTTCGTAAGGAATATTATAGGCTAACTAATATTAGGCTACACATCTCAACTACCTTTAAAATTGATTTTTGTTAAATAAGTCGAAAGAAAAAGCACTCCCGACTTTATCTGCGTGGCATTACGGTTCTACAAAAATATCGGTCTATCACTTATACATAAGCCACAATAAAGTACTTTATGCCAACCATTTAATGAGAATTTTAAAGTGATTTATATCTTTGAGCATTGCATATTATTCCTTACGTACGAAAGTTACATAATCATCATGAAATATTTATGAAGATAAACTTTGCCTTTTATAGCATGTTATTTAGATGCATAGTTTAGGAGATAATGTAAAATTTAAATGTTCATTCGCGCGAACGGTTCGTGTGGCGGATAACGGCATAAACCTGGCCGCCCGATGAGAACTGACCATTAGTGAAAGAGTGAATTATTTTCTACTTGTTGGTTAGTACCAAGACTACCAACTAGCAAAATATAATATAATTATACGCAGGTGAAATCGCGGGGCACAACAAGTTAAATCTATCTGTATTTAGCCGATTGCGGTTTTCTGTTTATACATTTTTAAGCACACAACATTTTCTGCGGTCACAAATTTATAAAGCACTGGAACTCGCTTCAGCACAAGCGTCAGTGATTTGAATTGAAACTGTTGAGCTTCTGATGGATTTACAGCGGATATAATAGAAGATACAGGATCCCCGAAATCAAATCGCTTGGTAATATCTGATGTCAATTCGATATAAAATTCCTGGCAGGTTCTATAGAAATCTGCAATAGCAGCACGAGGTATACATTTCATCAATTTCTTCAGCCTTAAATCCATTATATATGGTCCCAATTTTATTCAGTAATTTCTTTTTAAGGGGTTCCATGTAAGTGAAAAGGAGTCATTTATGTAATAATTAATATATCAAAAAAAAAAACTTACTGTCATTCTACGAGCAGTTTTTGCCTTGCTAGTATTGTGGTTATTACAAATTATTTGTTATATTCATTAAATTTTTGGCTTAAGTGAATGTATTTGACTTATATATAATCCCTTGCAAAGGAAATTACGTAATAAATATTTAGTTTAAACCTAGAAAACATTTAAATTTGGTGCAGTGAAGATTATTGAGTCGTTCGTTATCCTTAAGTGCCTAAGCTAAAAAAATATATTAAAATATTTGGAATAGGGTATATGCATGTATTTTATTAATATTTTTATTCGATTGTACACGTTGGTACATTACCGTGAAAAAATATAACACTTGTAAAAATACAATTATTGAGTATTAAAATTATAAAATAAAGCTGCAATCAGCTCCGGGTGTTTGAAACGCCGCCTTCGTGGCGCGCTTTCTCTGACGTCAGATTACTCATCTTACTCTATCTATATATCTTGTATAGAATGGAGAGTTCAATTAACGAATTATAAATTTTATTGAGGGGTTTTTCTTCATAGAATAACGTTAAAACTCAAAAAGAACTACAAAACGTGATAAACAGCGCAGAGTGACGTCACGTTTCATTCCAACCAGTAGCGTGGGTTTGACATTTTAAATTTCCCTCGTATGATTCTCACTTTTCATCTTATATATTTAATAGTTAAAACATGATTAATTAAAAAAGTAATATAATAGGTGTCATTCTACAGCAATAAAGATATCGAATAAAAATATTTGACCTAAATTTAAATCATGTGTGTACACGAAAATGTCAAAATCCACACATTTTCCCCGCAAAATGCCAATACCCAACAGTTCCCCAATCAACTTGAGATTCCCAATTTGGTGCGCCAAAAATGAAACTAAATTGGGAGGAACACTAACTTTTTATCACGACAGAGGGCGCACCTTCGAGGCTTCGACTGTACCTTGTTTTGAAATAGTAGCTGTCAAATCGTAAAGTTTAGTCTTGTTATTTTCCGTATTTAAGTCAAAAATGCCTCAATGTAGTGCGTTAAATTGTAAAAACAGAGGAGTACATTTATTTCCTATGGACGTTCAACGTAAAAAACGATGGGAATTGGCGTTACGTATAAAAAACTTTAAAGCAAGTAGTACTGCACGATTATATGCTGTGCATTTCAGGGAAGAGGATTATTATGGGAAAAGCAAATATACAGGTGAGTCCTCACTGTGATTCTAGTTACTTTTACCTATAAATGGCTAACTTAAGTTCTCTGTTCCTAAACTATAATGCCTTAACATTTCAGACTATGAACCAAACGCCAAATTTCTTAAAAAAACAGCAATACCATCAGTTTTCTGCTTCACTATGGTAAAACCAGAAAATCCAGCTGCACTTGAACGACAGCATCGTCTTGAAAGGAGAAGTCAAAAGAAACTTTTTCAAGAATCTTACGAAGATGAACTGCAACCATCAACTAGCAATATTATTATAGGAAATGAAAGAGATCTTTCACTAGAGATGGCTTGTGAAGAAGAAGTGATCACTGAAAATAACAGTGTAGCAGCATTTTCACTAAAAGCACTTGAATTTATTTCTAAAAGTACTCAAGTTGATCATGAACATATTTATGGATCTATTAATAGATGTAAAAATAATGATATCTTTATTAAATTTTACACAGGTTTTGAATCATATAAGAAATTTAATTTAGTCTATTCAACTCTTAGTCCCATGGTTCACAAAATTAGATATTATGGCAATAATGTGATTAATCTGAGCACAGAAGACCAGTTCTTTTTGACAATGATGAAATTGCGGCAAAATAAATGTAATTATGAACTAAGTATGTTTTTTAATGTCAGTCAAAGCATGGTATCAAACATTTTTATTACATGGGTGAACCTAATTTATCAGCTGTGGACAAAAATAGATATTTGGCCCAAAAAGGAATTGGTACAATATTATATGCCTAGGATTTTCAAAAATTATGATCCAAATCTTAGAGTGATATTGGATGGAACAGAAATAAAAGTTCAGAAACCTAAGAACCCTAAGTCACAGCAAGCATCTTGGAGCAGCTACAAACATGCCAATACATTAAAAATATTAGTTGGTGCTACTCCTGGTGGGCTGCTATCATATTGTTCTCAAGCTTATGCAGGATCAATAAGTGACCGGCAGGCAGTGGAATGGAGTGATATTTTGACTAAATGTGAAAGTGGTGACAGTTTATTAGCTGACAGAGGATTTACTATACAGGACATGTTTGCAGACAAAAATGTGTGTGTTAAAATTCTAACATTCTTAAGAGGAAAATCTCAGTTGCCTGGTCTCAAAGTAATAAAAGATAGGGAACTGGCCAGTGGCGGTACCTTCATATAAGCCCAAAAGCCCGGCTTGCCTTACTAAAATGCTCGATAGAGAATCAATATCAAACCCGAACAATTTAAAAGTTCGCGCGCTTAATTCTTATCAAAATAACACAAAGTATCTACCTATGCCACACTACTACACATCGCGATTGTTCGAGTTTCGCAGTTGCAGCATCTACATATAGCTATCTCGCTTACACGTACGGGCTTTTACGGGGCTTTCAAATACTATCTCTGTCTCTTTCGCACTTATAGCGATGTGCCGTATAACGAGTATATACCTTGTGCGTCTACAAATCGATCAGTATGGAAGATATAAGCCGTGCATGCCTATGAAGTTGCACGCGTATGCACACCTGCCAACTCTGCAGTGTTGCCGTTTTAGCGACGTTGTGAGATCTTGGAGATTTTTAACGAGTTTGGAGACGTTTTTTAAGATTTAGCAACAATAAAACCTAGCGACTTTTTAAAATAATTAATAGTTTCGAGTCACGTGACACATAGATTAAAAATTATGAATTTGTTTATCGAATTAAATGTATTTACGAGTTATTAATATTATTTTCAAAAATACCAAAGAGTCAAATAAAATACATTCTATCATTATAGCTAAGTTTCATATTTTATTTCCATCAGTGTAAAATACCCTATTGCGACATTTAGCTAGATTTTTCATATACCTGGCGACTTTTTTTGCCTAAATGACAACACTGCAACTCTGCGTAAATAGTTCCTGACACCCGAGTGCAACTCACTTCAGTTTCATTTGCTTGAGTGGGAAAAGTTTTGTTGTTAAAGTTTTTTGTGTGTTTTCTTAGATTTTCTCAGTGATACAATTGTTTTGGTGACTTACAATTGAGGTAATTGTACCTTGTGAGGATTTAAAATGCGTTCAAGTTTTGATTGGCGAAGATAAGGTAAAATCTTTAAACTTTGCGCAGAAAAAACAGTTAATTTCTTCATTAAAACCGACGCCTAATCTGTGTATTTCTCAGACTAGTAAATCGCATAAACGAAAATTTAATAGATCAGTGTATAAAACTAGTTTGATTGTTGGCTGTTCGCACACTAATAAGTTGTATTGCTGGTGCTGCATATTTTTTTTGAATGAAGATTCCGAATACTTCTGGTTATAATGATTAGTCGATATTGTTTGTCATTTAGCACAACAGGAACTTCCTTTAAGACGACATGATGAGTCCAAAACTTCATTAAATAAAGGCAATTTTTCGAACTGGTCTCGTTAATTTCAAAATACGATGTCGTTTTAGAAAAGCATATGCAGCATCAGGAAAGTGACAAACCGGGGCCGAGAAGAAGACGGATGAATTCACTTTTAATTTATTGTACCTAACCAGTAGGGTATGAGAAAATTGCGATGATACATACGTAGGTACCTACATACTCAGTCCAAAAGTGAAATTTCTTTTTTTGAAATCGGTTAAAATTTTATTGGGCTTGCCTTATTTTGAAACCCTAGGCACGCCACTGGAACTGGCAAATAAAAGAGTACATATTGAAAGAATTATAGGATTAACAAAAACCTACAAAATCTTAAAACATGAACTGGACCATAGCTATGTTCCAATAGCAAGTAAAATTTTTTTTATATGTTTTATGTGTTGTAATTTTCGAGAAGGTATTATGAAGAATATAAAATAAAACATTTTTGTAACTGATCAGTTTTTTTTTTTATTAATTGTAAGTAATCTTTATACATATATTTATTTATAATAGCAGGTTCTAAAGTATGTACATTAAAGTTGATTAGATTAATCAACATTTCATTAATATATGACTCATCTCTGTTAATGAATATTACCTGCATGTCTTCAAATGTATAAACAATAAAATTGCAATATTGCCTGCCTGAACAATATAATTGACCTTGAACTTGAGCATAATATGGATGTTTCTTTTTTAAATATAACTCCCCATTACACATCTCTAAATAAGGCACACTCACATTATTTATTTTGCAATATCTAGCAGCATACGGACACTTAACTTCAATGACGGTGTCTTCTCCCAATAAACCATCTGGAGATGCAGCAAGAAATGAATATTCAGAGGAGATAAATAATCCACATTTTTGCACTGTTAGTCCATGATCTTTCTCATATTTGGCAATAGCCACACTTTCATGGATTTTTCCATGAACCACAGCTCTTGTATGCACTGCCTTGGGTGCTAAAATTTTCTCAGTTAAGCTTTTGGAAAAGCTTTTACTATGGCACACTACATAAAACATGCTAGCGGTAATCCTACATGATCTCATATCATGCCATATAGCAGAGTCATTTTGAGCTCTAGTGTTCTCTTCTACCATCTTAATTTGATCAGATGTGACATTTATTATTAAGAGCTTCTCCAGTAAATTATCCTGTGGAGTATTTTTTAAATATGGGTAGTGATCCCTTTCAATCCCATGCGGATTTGCAGGTTCATATGTCTGCAATAAAGGCATTGAACTTTCACCATATCCAATAACCAAATTTCGCACATAATCTCCATAATTATGCATTATGTCACACTCATTTAGGGGGTTAAAGTTACAAGATTTCAATCTTTTGTTTGGTAAATTTTGAGCTGCTATAGGAGAGTTATAAAATACTTTGCTTGGTCTATTAAATGTCATTAACCTTTGTGTACATGACTGATACAATTTAATTGATTTCTTTTCCACCATTTCATGTATGTCAAGTAACAATACAGATACATGTTTGCAACTTGCTTGAGTACCACTTCCTGCAGCACAATCACAATGGCATTCTTCAATGACTCCATCTTGGCCTAACTTAACGTCCACCACATAAGCAACTTTCTTCATACTGGCTTTGCACTCTCCTCTAATATAGGTGTAAATGCCGACCTTCGAAAAACGGGCATTCAGGAGATGGCGAGATTCGTAAAGAACCTGCCCTTTGGGCTGGGTATTGTATCTGCAAAACAAAATAAGATAAATATAATAAAATGATTGTCATTGATGCTACTTTATAACTAATTTATGTAGAAAACAGCTTCCTAAGGATTTAGTGAATAAATATAGGTACTTACTTTTCAAAATATTGCTGTATTCCCTGTTTGTTGATCATTGGCAGTGGAGTATCTGCATTTATGTCTCTGAATGTATCAGTAGGTGGACACAGGTATGCGATGTCCTCTTGGATGTCGCAATCAGCACCAAAGTTTTGATTTCGATCGTACGATTCTAATCAATCAAAAAAATAGGATAGTTAGTTATGGAAACATAAAAAAGGCTTAAAAACAAATCATAACCTCATATATGTTTTAGTGTGAGTTTTTACCTTTCAATCAAATCGGCCTTTTTGCCGGCAGTTGTCGCGTTCCTCTTACGTAGCTCAACTTTAAGTTGAGGCACAGTCAGAAATGAATACATTTTAAATGAATTATCACTTAAAAATCTCAATTTAAAGTAATTATACTCCTGTCACGAAAAGTAAACAAGGTACAGTCGACCACAGCGCCATCTACACTCAGCTTTGAGTGTGGCTCCCCATTGGCGTAGTCCTAGGGATGTTAAAAAAATAACAATTTTATTTTACGCCATCATTATTTTATGATAATCGATTTTTATAATCGTTTTTTTTTGCAATTATAATCGATTTTTAATACATTGTTTTTATTAATTAAGTGTTTTAATCGATTTTCATAAACAGCGCCATTATTTTTCGACTTTTGATTATTTAAAATTTAAAAATAACGATAAAGTGTTTTATATTGTAGTTTATGACACCAAAACGTTGTAGTTTAGATTTTTTAATTAACGTTTTGAGTATTTTATTTTAATACTAGTCAAATGTAAAATAATACTAGACATTTATAACAATTTTCTGAAGGTATCTCAATAAGTAAAAAAAATAAACCTTATAAGATCACTTTCTTGTCCGTCTATCCGTCTGTCTGTCTGACCGTGTGTCACCAAACCTAGCAGGTGCCCATTCCTGAGAAAATTGGTGGTTAAAAAAATTGGTAGTTAATATTTAAACCAGATATTGAAGTCTGTAGGCTTTAATACGTATATAAAAATCAAGGTCCTGAGTCAAAACGATAAGATATGGGCAAATTTAGATTTTCACGGTTTTAGGTCGAAAACGTATATAATAGTTCCCGTTGACCCAGTATCACGAAATTTGACATAAAGCACGGTCTAACAGCACAAACAGGAAAAATTCCAAAAATATAAAAAAGTTGAAAATTTTCGTAAATGGTACATGAAACTTTATACGAAAAACTAAATTTTCCCATATCTTTTTATCGTGTTGACCGATGATTTTTATTTAATTCAAGATAAAGTTATTATATTAAATGGATTGTTTTTATTTAATCGATTCTTTTCCATTAATCTCACATCCATACGCAGGCCACCCATTACCAAGTGCTGCTCATGGCAGTTAATAAATTGTTAATTGTTTTTATTACGTCGATTGAATCGATTAATCGTTATCATAGGTTACCCTTATGATATCAAATCATCACTGTTTGTCAGCCTTCTCTTAATACACTTCTTTGTGGGACAGCGAAGCAATGACGAAAGAAGTAGAAGACATGAACTAAACAATAATTTGGTGAACCAAAAAAGAAACTAAAATGGCGTAGGCCATACCCATTACCTAGTGTTGACCAAGGCAGTTAATATATTGATAATTGTTTTTATTACATCGATTAATCGATATCATTAGGTTCACCTTATCTTAAGTATCCAATTGAATCTTATTTAACGACTGTTCTTGGAGTTCCGGAATCTTTGGGAATCATAAATGAAAACATTTACATATTATGTACTAACAACACACATGTAATAAAATAGTAAACATTTATTCGTTTCGACATACTTGCCGTCCCAGGTTGAATTGATTTAGGATTGTCCATGCAAATATCTTCTACATCACCTTCATTGGCAGCAGTTGATGTTGTTATCTTATTATATTGTTATTGATTATTTTTCTCATATGTCGAAATACGACACGTTCAATAATCCAACTGCAAATGTAAGTATGAAATTGTTTTTTTTTATGATATGACTACAAAATCTCCATTTTTATATACATCCACGCGTTCCTGAAAAAAGAGGTCTTAACAAACAGACAGAGGGACAACAAAGTAATCTTATAAGTGTTGCTTTTATCCTTTTGAGCACCGGAACCCTAAAGAGACTCAATGTTTTTTCAATATTGTCGAGCCCCAAAGTCTCTTCTTTATGAATTTTTGAAAAGGAGTGTGGCCACGGAAATGGTCCCTTGTCTTCTAAAAGATTTAGCCGGTTGGGAGCCATGGCAGGCCATAGGATATGGGTGTGAGTAATGCAAGTTTTGTAATTTACCTTAGGAAGCCTTGTAGGTATTTCATTGTCTTGAAGTCTCATTATATCCGGAGTTCTATTAATAAGGGGCTCTTCAAAATGTAGAGAACATGCAAATGGTTTATCGCGGCTGGTATCAATAGTCTCTTAACCCAATGATTCCATCCACTTTTTTAAGAACTTAATTTTTATTATAAAACAACTTTTAGCGTTCGTGGTCGCTGCAAAGTGTTCGAAACGTCAGGAAAAACAAAAAACCAATAATACACGCGATTAATCCGGTTAAAAGTTGTTTTATTATAATGTGTAGTGATCGCGCACACCTAAGATATGTGAACTAAATTTTAGGTAACCTAAAAATTGTTAAGTAAGTTAGTTATTATCATAACACATAATGTGTATTATAAATGTTCACATGTTTTCGAAAAAATCGAGAATAACAAAATCGAAATCGTTGTTTAAATCAGAAGCACAATACTCAATTAGCCTGTAAACAGTGTGTTATAAACAAACACAGAATAAAGAAATATACCTTTCGAAACTTATAAATAGTTAAAAATGGTATTCACTGATGGCATAACAGTAATAAATATTAACTGAATTTAATTTGGTCAAAATATATGGAATTAAAAGAAAATTTGATATTATATGAATGTTTAACGACTTACTTGTGCATGGATATAGGAGGCACTTTTTTACAATATTTCGAACCACAGCCCTTCCCACAACACTTAGGCATAAAAATAAAAAATAAATAAGTTAAATCCTCAGCAGTCAAGATGTTATAAGCAAAGAAAATCGTATTAATAAGTTTCACGATAACGCCAAATGACACTTTATGTTCACTGTCAAAAGTACTCAGAAAGAGAAACTAAAATGGCGAACTTGCCGGTGGGCTGGTCATATGTGACTTCTTATTTATTACTTGCAATTTCAGAAAACTGACAAATTGTAAGTTAGTAATTTTTCGCGTTTTGTGAGTTTCCACAATTTTAATGTGAAAAAAGATGCTTACGTGGATGTAAAAGTGAGTGGTGGCCCGAATTGGAAATCAAATTTCAGTAGTAAGTGATTTTCTTAACCGGGTATACTCAGCAAAACAAACTTCTCTCTATTTATATTGTTTATTTTTTAGGTTTCCTTAAACATCAAGAGATGAAATGGTTGGATGGCTGTAGTTCCACGCTCTTATCCTCATAACATAAACAAAACAACCCTACTTCAGGAAAGGATTTTGCCTGGTGAGGTCATGACGCTGCTCGTCCAAAGTAGAACAAACCTCCAGCGGCAGCAGCAACCATCACAGTTATGGATTTCGGCCTATGTGTCATTCGGAAGCTAAAGATACTATGTCGTAAATAAATATGTGAATTTTGTAACATTTTCTTTATTTATCACTTATATAAGGTATTATAATACCTAAGCCAAATATGACAGTAGTGTATTAATGTATTTGTTCTACTATTACATACAAACTTATAAAAACTATTAAGTTTTATATGGTACGAAACTCAAACTTAAAGTATTTCTCTGAAGTAGTAAAATTTAACCTGTAGTAACAACAGATCATAATTATAATACTTTACTAGGTTAGAACATAGCAAATGTATGTCCTTAAATAGGATAATCATCGGCTGGACGCTCTACTAGAACGAGACAGGTATACCGTAAAAGGAGACACAAAACTATTTCAAGTCACCAAAACTGTATTCACTAGATGTTTGGAAGAGATGTCTTCACTGTTATATATAACCTTCTTTACGACGAGCGTGTACAAGTAACTTAGAAGACCAGACAGGAAATGCCTTCTGACTAAATATCGAAAAAAAATACTCGTCTCTTTTTGCGGGGGGTTAGGTAACACACAAGCACAAAAGACCTTTTACTAAAGCGAAAATAGCTCTCGTCATTTCATTAACAGTATTAAAATACATAAAACATACTAAAACGCTTAGAAAGTGTTCAAAGGCGCTTCCTCTATCACCTTAGTTACGGAGACCACATAGCTAAATAGTGATAAGCTATAAGGATAGGCTGAAACATTATAATCTAAAGTCCTTAGCTAGTCGTAGAATATTGTTAGACCTAGTTTTCTTACACAAATTAATAAACGGTGCCCTTGACTGCAGCGAACTCCTAAGAGACATAAAAATAAATATTCCCATAAGTATCCAAAGGAAAAATACCTACAAGTTTCTACATACTCCACTCTCAAAAACAAATTTCGGTCATTATGCTGCGGTGCCCAGACTCTGTAGGCAATACAACACCATGTCGAAGGCTCATGAGGTGGATATTTGCGCTCTTCCAAACTATAAAAAATTATAATTCAATGTATCTAATTCAATTAAATTAATAATTTACTTATTATTTACAAAATTTTATATTGCAATTACTATGATTATATTAATACTCATTACTATTTGTCCATCTAATCCTCTTATTATTGTTTAATGAATAATCATAATTATTATTTAACTATATTTATGTTTAAATGTATGGTCTGTGTATATTCCTTGTTGTGGGCCCTAAATAAATAAATAGTGTTTAGATAAAAATTATGTTGTTTAATTTAATAACATAAATTAATATGTACATAGTTATCTATATCTATTATCATTCAGCTACAGTAAGAAATAGCATTAACTATACTACTATTTATATGATACTTACATATATAAAAAGTATAATATACGTAAAATACAAATTCAGATTTAACTTGAAAATTGTTTCATATTTAGTCTTGTACGAGTTAGTGAAAATACTGTTTGGGTAATAAATTTTATTTGGTTTTGGTTAATTTAATGCAGTAATCAATAATTATTTGTTTAAGAAAATATTTACATATGGAAGAAGAATTCGCGGTGGTGAGCAGAGGTCGAGATGGCTTAGTGGTCAGAGCGCCTGGAGTATCTATCCGGGAGTATAGGTTCGAATCCTGTTCGCGACCGTATTCTTTTTCCATTCAATATTGTTACTTTAGAGTTCGCTAAGCATGCGTTAATGCTTTTTCAAAGACATATCTTGAAAATATTTACAGGTGAAAAGTAACATTGTCCTGTAATAAACTACAGGTTTCTAATCTCTTTTTACAGCAAAACATGCTGCAATTCCGTAGCTTTATCGGAGTTCGCTCTGCACGCACTATAACCTAACGGAGGATGTGAGACGAGCGTCAACTTGTTTTATATAAATAATGCGTATGACCACTGGTCTTGTACCTTTGGGTGCGTCCGTTGGTCGCGTCTCCTTTTCGTTTAATGCTCTAAGTCTATTAAGAACGTACTTATGAAGTTTACTCGATATTTAATTTGTTACTGAAGAAAAGGGAACGAAAATTTACTGAGACAGAGTGCTCTCAACGTTTAATTTTAGATCCCCCGTATAAGCGCAAATTCTTAAAATAAATATAATAAAATCGACTAAGTAAGACGAACGTCTGTCTGACTTTAAATTAATTATATTATGTAGCAACACTAATTGTTAAAGTTGTTGCATTGATTGGGAATCTGGATTTTGTAAATTGTAATTATTTTTTCCGAAAATTCTCGTCATCAGTTCACTTAAAATAAATGTGATACTCTTACATAAAGTAACTGTTGGAAACAGATGGGACTGTGCAGTGCAGTTGGTTAGATTTTCATAGAAACTCAATTTTCACTATACGCAGTGTTAGCGTGCTCTAAACTGTTTGGCACGAATAAAATTTGATATGTGTATTGAGTGATACTTGTTTTGAAACGATGGCTAGCCCGTCACCTCAGAGTAGCCCAATGCCGCCACCGCAGGCGCCGAGCCCCATGGGACCACCAACTCAGAGCCCGGCACCGCCGCAGTCGCCACACAGTCCATACAACCAGCAACATGTCAACGGGCCGCCGTCATCACATCCTACTGGTGCTGGACAGCCGCCTATGCCTAATCATATGTCTCCGTCAGGTCCTTCTCATCCTATCGCGCCGAACTCTAATGGCCCTCCTGGCGTGCCTCAACAACACCCTGGCATGCCACCAAGTGGACATCAAATGCCTCCACACATGGTAGGTCCTCATATGCCGGGGCCACCAGGACATCCAATAGGCCCTGGAGGTGCTCACCCACCAGGACCAAATGGCCACCCTGGTGCACCACAACATCCCAATATGCCTGGTCAAGGACCACCACATGGATACATGCAGCATCAAATTGGACATATGCCACCAGGACAGGTAAAGATTATTATTTTCTGTTAAACTTCATGGAATTCATGTAATTTATTACTGCTTTATTGATAAAGTAGTCCCAAGCACGTCTGCTGAGCCTGAGGTCCTGAGTTTGATTTCTGGGTTGGGAAAAGTGTTATTGAGTTTTTCTTTTAGCCAGTAGCAGCCCAGACTTTGGAATTGTGCTTGGTAAATGGTGGCAAATGTGCCACCTATTACATAGAACTTGCTTACAGTGTTGGTGAAATATGGGTGTACAACTGTGTACACCTCTGTCTACCCCATCAGGGAATACAGGTGTGAGGCTATGATGCTGAATAACAAAAAATAAAATCAAAATTCTTGAATTATAGTGGTACTCTATATAGAAGTTGTTGAGAAGTTAGTACACTGAAACAAACACAAAAATATAAATACTTATTTATTGTAGTTGTCAAGTTGTCAAATACATTCAATAAAAATATACCACAACAATATGAAAGGTTCTAGATTAAAATTTATTACTAGTTTTGTGGACAAACAATATCAAGGCCTCAAGTAATTTTGGAGAGGAATATGTAAGGAGTGATTGGAAGTTAATAGGAACAGAAATCTTTAAATGACCAAACAAATCAAGTGATTGGATGTTATTTGTGCATATATAAATATATGCTCCTGAGTTCCTTCAGTCTGCAGAGATTCATATACATTGAGCAAAGAAGACGAACAATGAACTTTGACAGGTTGAGTAGATTAAGCTGTTGCCTCAGTCATTAGCAGACACAATAGATTTTTATTGTTACAACGTACAGATCTGTACGTTACTGAGCCGAAAAGTTAAGTTACAAGTATGTTCATACTTATTTAATCTGTTGGCTCGTTAAGTAGCAGACACTATATATCGATTATTTTTGTTATGAAGTATGTATTTGTATGTGGCTGACCCAAAGGGTTGAAGACAATAACATACTCTTAACTTATTTTCCGTCTTAAATGATTTTCATGTAGTATGAAATAGCAAGTGCAAAGCAAAGTGCAGGAGCACTTTTGGTGTTTTTAGACTGTAAATAAATCTGATTTAATTCTTATAAATATAAAAAGTGGACTACCTCAGAATACATAACATTTTATTACAAAAACAGTTATAATATTTAAGTTTACAACAATGATTTGAATAGAATTTCTAATCTGATTGCTAAAAAGTGGACTATAGATACTACTGGCCAACAATAGTATCTCCTTCATCATAGTTGAAAATTGATCCGTCTGTGGTTCTATGTCCATGGCACTTGGTAGAATGTACCCCTCAGTATTCATGTAGATAGTATACACCATGGGTGTATTTAATTTCTTTTTTACCCAGTCGGCAATGTTGCCAGAAAAATTATCTGAAAGACAAAAGAAAATAAACAAAACTTGATAATCAACTTTTATTAAAACATTAGCAGTGCTAAAGTTATAGTATAAATACTCCAGGTGATCTGACCACTAAACCATCTCAACCTCTTGTAGAGGTATAATTTTAAAGATTTATCTTTGATTAGCAGTGTTGTCAAGTTATATATTGTACTTTTTTATTACATAACTTGAAATTGCAACAATTATACATCCAGTCAGAGGAATGTGATGAGTAGCATAGCCTGGGATCAACATTGTTATTAAATATTATTTTTACTATTCGATTTTGCTTAGCGGTCAAAGCGCCTGGGAAATTTATCCAGGAGGTGCAGGTTTGAATTCTGCTCACAACTGTATTTTCTATCCACAAACATTTATAACTTAGAGTTCAATATGCATGCATAAAAGAGATGTTGACCTCTGAGTTTGTTTTGGCGTTTCTTCTCAGAGACAGTCAGATAGGAAATGGCGGCGCCATCTAGTTTATAAAAATGACTTGTAAAAGTGTCTTCAAGAGATCTATTTACAGAAATAAAATCATTTATCATGCATTCATGCTTTTCGAAGATTTATCTGTAGTGAATAATAAATGGTTTATTCATGTGTATTTGTTAGGTGTGTTAGTGCCAATTTTTGATATATGTTAGTGAAAGTTGGGTGTGGCAGAACAAACATGAAAGGGGAATCAATGCAGTAGAGATGAGAGCTTTCAGAAGTATGTGTGGAGTATCTTTGAAAGATAGGGTGAGGAACAGCGTGATAAGGGAAAGTTGTGGAGTGAAAGAGGGTGTAGTGACGAGGATTGGAAAAGATATGATGATAAGATGGTTTGGGTATGTAGAAAGGATGGATGAAAGGTGATTGACGAGACTAGTGTATGAGGTGAGAGTGAATGGAAGATTCGGGGCAGGCCGACCCCGACGAAGGTACTGCAATCAAATTGTAGACGTTCTCAAAAATGGACAAGTCAGGAGCCACCAAAATCGACGACCATGCCTGAAGAGGTTAATGAACATAGATGAAGCAAAAGAGATGTGTCAGAATCATAGCAAATGGACATCGCTTGATCGATTTCTTTGTATATTGGCTCTTTATGAATATGGTTTGATTATATGGGTCACATAATAGTTTATTTACTCACAGAAATAAGCTGCAGCAGTACCATAGAAAAAGGTTTTATTATGCTCCTCCTGTACTCTATCATGCACAGATGATAGTATGTCCATCTGTTAAAACAAATCTACTATTAATACTTGACCTTGTCAAATGTTCTATGGACACACATTATCTGTGATGTTTCTGGGTTTGTAATGTTCACAATCACTGTATTGTGTCCATAGGATGCTACAGAATCAAAAGCAATCAATCATTTTATCTGTAGGATGTTAACCATTCAATTCTCGAAAGTCTTTATTATAGGGAAACGCGCGTATTGTCGATCGGCTCATATAGCTACAGTAGGCGACAGCGGGCGGCGTGGCGCGGGGGTAGTTGTATAAAGGGAGTCCCGGTGGTGTGAGACCGCGTGAATTTATTTTCTCGCCCGTTACTGTTTATTTTGTGATAAGTCTTAAGATATTCATTCAAACTGTATGGTGTAAAAGGCTATAATAATGTGCATGAAATGCTTAGGCTAACTAACGTATTTAATTTGATAACAATTAATACTGTAACTGTCTAAATACACTTATTTTTGAAGTTAGAATGGGTATAATAAGCTCTCCTTAAAAGATAAACATGGCATCGTAGACTTTTCTGTAAACCTATAAAAGAGGAACAATCCTACCATACATTATTGTTTAGTTATATCTCAATGGGATTAGGCAGCATTTTCGATTAAAGCGCTTGATTTTTCGGACATCTATAACAATCATCGTCATATTTCAATCTATTTACACAAAACCTTAACTAATTATAAACCTAAACAGACGCGGCGGGGGACTTTGTTTTAGAATATGTAGTGAACGAAAAATAAAAATTCTTACCAAAACAGGATAATTATTACAGTATTCAGCACTGTATCCATAAGGTATTGTAATGAGATGATCAAAACCTCTCACATTGATAAAAGTCAACATTTGCAGAGCAATGCTATCCAGAAAATTTGCCAAACCTGCAGTTTCTTCCTCAGATACTGATTTGGAGCCAGAGTAAACTGGATCACATTCTTCATCCCTTACTAAGAATAATTTGAAATGTTAATTATTAATGATTCAAAAAACTCCATGTCTAAGTAAATAACGTCGATTGAATTTGCTGTGCAATTAGATGGATTGATCGAGGTTAAGCTGGGCTTTCCGCGGTATGTGTATGATTTGAAATGATGGTCACCATTTCATATCGAGACCCTTTCGACCCCTCTGTTAGTCGCCGTTGTCAAATAAAGATCTATGACAGCCGTTATGGAATTCACCCCTACTGTTACTTCGATGAAGTCCTGGCGCTGCTCGGCCAAAGCTGGGCACACCTTCAGCATATGCTGCACCATGCCCTCTGGGCAGTCACAGCAGTTGTGGCGCGCCGGTTTCGGCTCCCGGCAGCAGGGATAGCACCCGTTACCCGAAAGCATCTGCGTCATTCGGAAGTCGAGGGCGGCAAATCGCCTCTCCGGACACTTTTCCATTGCGGGCCTTACCGCCGTTACAAAAGCGTGTGCATTGAAAAAAGGAAAAAAATCCTGACATTCTGAGAGTAGGATATTTTGCGAATTCGACATAATGCAAACATGTGAAGATCGAAGAGATCGGAACCTAACCTGTCCGTGTCGCGTTCACGTAACTCAGTCACGAAACTCGTCAATTTAAATTCTTTTATAATCCGGATTTAATATCGATTTGTAAAGTAGTTTAGATTATGGACATTCTAAATTTTAATTATTTTTTGCTTATGACTTAAAAAAATAGGTATAATAAAGTTAAATTTTGGTCATAAGACAAACAGAGCCATGAGCGACAAAGTTTGGAACTAAAATCCAAAATCTAACATTTCAATTTCACGCTGTTTTTCATAAAGTCTGATCGTGGGTCAACGATAGGGCTGCACTGATAAATGTAAACGCTTACAATTCTGCGTGTTATAGTTCAGTAATTATAAAAAACGCTAACCTACGCGACCAAGGGAAATACGGATTGATTTTTATATAAAGGCTTATTCTAATATACGAAACCTGAGACTCGGGTTAAATATTTTCATTCATAGAACCAATATAGCTGTTGCGTCAGTCATTAGCAGACACAATAGATTTTTATTGTTACAACGTACAGAACGTTACTGAGCCGAAAGGTTTACCACACTGAGCCGTTGTATGTAGTGTAGTGTAGCGTTTTCCATCACACTTGCAGCCTTTAAATTGTCATAATGGTCAATTGTAGATATTATTATGTACCTACGTACTTTTTCGTAAGTATTGTACAAATAAAAACGTTCGTACATATAAGAATCTTGGCGTGCTTAAAAATGGTCATTAACATTATTTTTCCTCACTTCTTCACGGTGGCATAATTATTATCATACATAAGCGCGATTTACACACGACACGATATGGGAATGTGGGCGCAAGCGATACGTACGCATCGATCTCTAGCTTCCGGGTGACTGAGGGAGGTGGTGTGACGCGGGGTCAGCATGGCGCCAGCGCGGGTTGTCCGTGTACCTACTGTGTCCAACTTATAGGATTTTTTAAATATTATATGGTCAAAATATAATATGGTGTAAACATTATTACAATGGATTCTATTACTGATTCTGAACAAACTAGTTTCAAGTTTCGTATATATTATGAATAGCCCTGCATATAGAAGATACATAGATAACACTTTAATGCTACTATTTCGACACAAACTACAAGAAAGTACGTAATTTCTTATAGGTTTTGTCAGAATAGTAATAGTAAGTTAAACATTTAACTTATTTTGAAACAAATAACCCGACTGCACTGCAAAGAGGGAAACAAGATGAAAATAGAGAAACGAATATCCTTTACCAAAAACTTTAAGATGCACTCAGAGGCATCTATTATTATTAATAATTTATTTGATCTATTTTAATTTTATCTAACTTACTTATATCTTTGCTAAAATACCAATTCCTGTCTATGTTAATACCAATAGCTGAGGCATTTTTCGAGCAAATCTTTTTTGGAAAGTATATTTTCCTATTTCTTGACCAGGACCAGTCCTAAAAGTTAAACTACTTTCATAATTTTTGTTTTGACATCAAAAAAACCACATAAATAGGAAACATCAAAGATAGTTTTCACCTTCATCGCGCTGTGTTCATAGCCATCAGGATTAAATATTGGTAGAATATAAAAATCATAATGTTTGATCAATAGATCAACATTTAATCTGTGTTCTAAAATGTAATCTATAAAGTTTAAAAGTATGGCTGGAGATAGCCAGTCTCTTCCTTCTTCTCCTCCCATTAAAAATACGGCAGAATTCTTTATTCCTGAAGATATCTTTAGAGCAAATACTTCTCTCTGCTCATATGTCTTGGCAATTAGAATTTTTCTCAGAAATGGAAACTTTTGTAATTTAATTTCAACCCATAGCATGAGTGTTTCAAAGCTATGAAATTCTGTTGTTATATTGGGCACACGCACATAGGGATATGAAGCCGCTTTAACGTGCCTGTTTTCCATTAATTTGACCCTGTTGAAAAATAATGATCTCCTGTATGAATTTATAATTTTATATGTAAAGACTTACATAAGTCATGCACAGTGCTTGAAAGTACTTAAAATCGTATAGATCCTATTTGCAAACTTACAATTTGTCTTTACTAACTGTAACATATTCTATATCATTATCTCTTAATTTTGCTTCGAAAAATTTTGTGCAACATCCATCAACAATTACGTTCATAGGTATAGCAGCTTCATTCGTAATTCCGTTAATGAATATTATCATTTCATTCTTTACGTATAAATAATATAGTAGGGCTCGTTCTCGAGCATTAAACGCTGTTACTTCATATATTGTGTAATTGTTAAACTTATTATAAGCACATGTCAGTGGGGATATTAGGAGGCAAAAATAAATAGCTAAAAAGCTCGACATTATATTTTGATTATTATGTAAACACTAGTTTTATTCAATAAGGCTATGGCGTGACGTCATCATTAACAATAAATATGTGATACGTATTATTATTTAAAAACTACAACATATATTTTCTCATAACGTTGAATATAATAACTTTCATTATGATAGGCCCCTATGCCCATGGGCGGGGGACCTCCACCGGGTAACGGACCACAGGGTCCACCGGGAGCGCCCCTGCCGCTGGCGGGCCCGCCGCCACACGGCGTGCACTCACAGGGCATGCCGCCCGCCGCACCCGGTCACATGCCGCCGCACCACGCTATGATGCCGGGGCAGGGCCCGCCGCCGCACGCTGCCTCGGCCGGCTACGGACACGCTCCGACCGGTGGCGTGGCTGGTGGAGCCGCAACATCAGCCGTGGGAGCGCCCCCCTCCGCACCTCAGCAAGGCGGCGCCCCCCCTCACCCGCCCGCCGCACAGACTCCGCCGCACGGCCAGCCGCCGCCGACGACTTCCTCGGCTAATGGTGGTCCCCCAGCTTCGTCCCCGATGCAAGGCTCGCTTCCAGCACCCGGCCCCGATAACTTGCATGCGATCCAACGGACTATTGACTCGATGGAGGAGAAGGGGCTACAGGAAGATCCACGTTTTTCACAATTACTAGCGTTGCGAGCACGGTCCAATCCACAGGACCCCGGAAAGGGATTGTTCAGCAATAATCAACTCTGCCAGCTCAAGTGAGTATTGTGATCGTTTTCAACGATTATATACGTACATTTATCGGATTCGGATATAATGCCTAATATTTCTTTATTGTAGGGCACAAATCACAGCATACCGAAGTCTCGCGCGAAACCAGCCTCTATCGCAGCAGATAGCTATAATGGCGTCCGGCAAGCGGACCGGCGAGGCCCCACCGGAGTGTCCTACACCGCCTGCGCAGCCGCCGTACGGTGAAGGGCAGGGCGGGCCGGCCAGCTCATCGGTGGGCGTTCTTGGAGCTACGGGCGGCAAGCCGGGCGCTGGTGGCGCGGCAGGCGATGCACCGCGTGGTGGTGGCGGCGCCCCTCCCACGCCGCTGCCCATGACCGGTCAGATGGCCCCTCCGACACAACTTACACCACCTTTAGTAAACCCGGTAAATATCTGATAATCTGGAGGGACAGTAGAGCCCCCGCCAAGACGAGCTGAAGGAAGCGGAGCACACCTTTTCTGAAAACGTTTCGTCGTATTTTTGAACCGTCACAGCATTGGTCTGGATAATGCTAGAAAGCTGATATATAGGATAAGATTTCCTCAGCAGACCTATCTAACAAATTAAGTACCTACCAATTATCTAGCTTTTATGGTTTCAGATTTATTGACATCTGAAATACGTCCATTTCGTGACTCACTCACTGAGTGATGATCATCAAAACGCTAGGTTACTTCCTGAAGTCCTAGAAAGCTAAAATTTGTTATAATAATATTAATTCATTTATTTCAAATTAATATTCCATATACGAGTATATTTTGTTAGTAAAATTATCTAATATATAAAATTCTCGTGTCACAGTTTTCGTTGCCATACTCCTCCGAAACGGCTTGACCGATTTTGATGAAATTTTTTGTGCTTATCCGGTATCTATGAGAATCGGCCAACATCTATTTTTCATCCCCCTATAAAACTATGTTAGTAGGTACATGTAAATTGCCCCCTTGGAAACTTCCCCGTCCTACTCCTCGTATGGCTCCCATACGTGTGTATTATCTTTATATATATAAAAATCTATTACCGTGCGTTAGTCTCGTAAAATCTGAAGAATGGGTCGACCGAAATTTATGTTTTTTTTTGTGTGCGTTTGAGTGAGTCCCTGGATGGTTTAGATTCTCAATTAGAGGTAGCAATCTGCTTCAGGGCAGGACATGACGAAGCGACCAAATCATACTTTTTAACCAAGATTTCTAGAGTCAGGGCTCATAGATAGAGTTATTTGTTATTCATTGTTTTAAACGAGGTACAGTCAAGAGCACGTAGAGCTATATACTTTGGACTTCAGATAGGCCCCGTAGACTATGACGGTAATACAAATCTGAGCTCTGCTATGAGTTTAGCTTTACTAGAGATCACATAAATCTGAATCTGATCTGACAGCCTCCATAATTCTCCAAAGTTCATAATGAATTTGGGAGTCTTTGCAATCAACTTTACATAAGATGGTTTTTGTGGGATCTTATTATGACAATGGACGTTCTGTTCTGAGACATCCTAAAGCAAACAAATATACGACTACTTATTATGACTTCTGTATCAATAGCAATAGTACAGCCCAATTAAAATTTTGAAAAAATACTATATTGTCCCTACAGATATAGTTACCTCTACAGTTTTATTATAGTATAGATGTGTAACATGTTTCTTGTAGCCTATGAGCGGGGGGCCACCAATGCGAGGGCCTGCGCCCCTTCGCCCGCAGGCTCCGGGCACGCAGCCGCAACATCAGGTAATGCATCATATTTCACCTATACCTATACTTACACAAGTCTTCACATGTTTGTAATTTCATTGGAAATACTTAATAAAGCAGACTGTCTGCCACTCCTCGTTCCACGCAAGTTATTACCATAAAACTTTTAGAAGAACACACACCTAATCATAATCATATTCATCATCCCCCTGCCCTTATTCCAATTTACTATCTTACTTCAACTTGACATTGACCACATTCACACTTGGAGTATTTTAAACAACCTTAATCTAAATATTAGTAAATGTGCAATCATGACATACTCAAAAGCCAGACATCCCATACACAACATTTACACTCTGAACAATCAGACCCTGAAACGCGTTTCGACTGTACGGGACCTCGGTACACACTTTGATCCACTTTTAAACTTTAACCAACACATAATACAGACATGTAACCAGTCCCGAAAAAATCTAGGATTTGTGTTACGGCAGGCAAAAATGTTTAATAATCGCCAAGCTCTTACCATATTGTACAACTCCTATATCCGCAGTTTGTTAGAAACCAACAGTACTATTTGGAACCCCCATGAGAAAGTTTATACACGCGTAATTGAAAAAATTCAGAAGTCCTTCGTTCGCTACCTGTACTTAAAATTATATAGATACTACCCATACATGTACCCAACACCCTTCATACTAGGTATGGTTGAATACCAGAGTTTGGAAGTTAGAAGAAATCTTACCCTTGTTAAATATTTCTTCCGTCTTATTTGTGGTTACCTCTTCAATTCCTCTCTATTACAACACATCTCCTTTAACATCCCACTTCCAATCAGACATACTTTACGCCCTCGCCAGCGTCCTCTATTTTTAACCGACTTCCAAAAAGGAGGAGGTTATCAATTCGGTTGTATTTTTTTTTTTTTTTTTTTTTTTTTTTTTTATGTTTGTTACCTCAGAACTCCGTCATTTATGAACCGATTTGGAAAATTATTTTTTTATTGGTCCCATTTAATTTTTATGAAAATTGGTTCAGTTGTTTGGTATTTAAATCAAAATAACTGAAAAATAATACGTCGTCGAAGTAAACGAAATGGTGTATTTTGCTTTCTTGTGACTTTCCGGTGGTGTTTACGGTCTCTAGAATAGTTCTAATGAACTGCCTAACTGTCAGATTGTTGATTTTAGTTCGAAATTTTGTCGGCTCTGTATGTCCTAACAATAATAACCTAACTTTATTTTACTTGTCAATAGCAAAAAAATTATGAAAATTTTTTATGACGTAAATACTAAACCACTATAATAGTCGACAATATATCGGGATTATGAAAGAAAATAAATTAAATTGATCCATGAGCGAGCGAAGCGAGCTCGGGAGTTTCGTGTATCCCGACACGGACAGGTTAGGTTCGAAGAGGATGACGGGGGCCCGTGAGCGAGCGTAGCGAGCGAACAGCCCCCGTCATCCTCTTCGTGTTTAGGTTTTTTCTAACCTTACGGACACAAAAATAGGAGCCCCGCTAAGCGGGGCTCCGTCAACCCAGCCACGGAAAGTCAAATCAGAATACAGTAAAGTAAATCAGAGTACGCTTTTTGACTTGAATGGTGACTATCCATTTGATATACCTAAACAATAAACAAACCTGTCCCACTGTAGATATGTCATTCTGCATTACGTCTAAAGGTGGGTAGCAGTTTTGTTAAACGTATCGCAATGGCAATCCAGCTGAACGTTGTTAAGCTGTTTTATAAAACAGTACTGTTTTGTAAAGCAGCTAGAGATTTTGTAAAACAGCGGATTCTACAATCCATCTGCGACAGATATATATGGACAGCGCGTTGAGTAGGTCTACCCATATTCACTTCCGATAAATCAGTTATGGTACGCAAGATTCACTAAAAAGTAAGAAATAAAATAATTTTTAACAAAAAAAAGAACCGACTCCAAAAATCTTTCTGTGTAAAATTGCACTAAAAAGTTATAAAATAATTGCATTATTTACTTACTACAATTTATATAAAAATTTTTTTTTAATTTTAGAGGATTCTGAATAAATCAATTTATTAGGACAATAATATACAAATATTATTATTTTTGGAGTCGGTGCCAGTAAAGGATAATAAACGTGTAAGTACATTCATGAAGTAGCGTATTACGTTCGCTTTAGGCAGTTGTTGTGTTCATTTGTAAATAGGTTCAATTAGGTATAATACATTGTCGTAAAAATAATGATGGTTAATGTACCTTTAAATATACTTTGCAAACTTTAGGAAACTTCCTAAATATTTTTAAAGTTTGTCTGGCACCGACTCCAAAAATAATAATAATTGTATATTATTGTCCTAATAAATTGATTTATTCAGAATCCTCTAAAATTAAAAAAATATTTTTATATAAATTGTAGTAAGTAAATAATGCAATTATTTTATAACTTTTTAGTGCAATTTTACACAGAAAGATTTTTGGAGTC
The DNA here is from genome assembly GCA_935421205.1 of Xylocampa areola. Lineage (NCBI taxonomy): Eukaryota > Metazoa > Arthropoda > Insecta > Lepidoptera > Noctuidae > Xylocampa > Xylocampa areola. Next base: position 16,498,434 of record OW285201.1, read on the forward strand.
GGTTCTTTTTTTTGTTAAAAATTATTTTATCTATACCACAAACTAGTACTGTAACTCTTAAGACCAGTCCGTTGTATTTAGCCCTTACTCACATTAATAATATATTATTATATGATGCATCAGTAGATGCCTTTGCAAGCACGGAACTAGGATTCCTAAGTACTGCTACTCGGTACCTGGAGTCTATTGCCACTCCCAGGACCATAAGTTAGTTTAAGTTATACTTATATACCTCATCATTTTCATTTTTATTTATTTAATATTAATAATAATGGGGCAGCTTGTGCAGGTCCCTCTCCACGAAATTAATAACCTATATGTAATATGTATAATGTATTTGTTTATGTTTAATTTGCTATTATTTTACTAATTTCATGATTTTTGTATTTTGTATGTGGCCTATAACTTATATGTGTGGATGTATCTGTAAATATAAGTTGATTATTAAAATAAATAAATAAATAAATAAATTTATTTCGGGACGGCGCAGCATACCTGTATACCCCAGCATATATATAGTCCAGCATAGCTATGTTTTATGACCGGCCGCCTACCTGACGTCAACCCTCTTTGGGAATGCTGTTGTTGGTGGTACCGCCACCGATACGGTCTCCTTCTATCTAGCTTTGTCACACCAAATGTTATCCATGCGCCAGATTCTGATGTTATCCTAATATCACACTCCACTAACCGGGCTAATCATAATCATATTGTTCCAGTAAATGTTATGGAGCTAGAGTTGTATTGAAACATGAAAATATAATTTAATTATATAAAAGGTCCTTTACAAATTTCTTTGATACTGACTAGCTTCACACTTTTCTCAGCCGGGTGTACCGATACCAGGAGCGAAACAGAATCGTATCACCAGCATGCCCAAGCCTGTAGGCATCGACCCTCTTCAGATTTTGAATGAAAGAGAAAATAGGTGAGTTATTTTAGAAACAACCTACTTAAATAGTAGCCTATATACGTTTTTCTTATTTATTTTCACCCTTTTATATTGATTGGTATTTATTTGCAACTTTGCAAATATAATATTGATATATGTAATACAGTTGTCTTATACCATCGTGCTTGTATTGTGATGGAGGTGGACAAATAAATCCATTGCGTTTGTGTTAATTAGATTTGTCTTACCAAGTACATTAGTTTTTACATAATATCGAGGACCTAACCTGACATGACCTGGATGTAGCTAGAAGTTGAATAACGGAACCTTAGCGTATTTTAACTATATTAGGTAATACTTTCGTGAATTATTGTTTTTGGTTATTATTCACGATTTTTAGGGATTTTCCCAATAGTTCCCGTAATTGTTGTAACCAATTATTTACTGTGTTGTGCAACAACAGGATAGCAGCCCGCATCGCCCATCGCATCGATATGTTGTCAAACTTGCCGGCCAACATGTCCGATGACCTCCGCCTGCAGGCTCAGATCGAGCTTAGAGCCCTTCGGGTGCTTAACTTTCAGAAGCAATTACGTTCTGAGGTATTTATTACGTATAATCTGCTGATAATTAGGCCCGTAATAGTAATCCAATCTCATTTCAGATGTCCGAAAATGGCGCCTACGCAGAACTTAGCAATTTCATACATTAATTATTGTTCAACGGTTATTACTCACTTCGGTATATTATACAAAAATTTCATACATTTCAGCATAACCAAGTCAATTTCAACTTTTCAAGTCATATCAGACTGAAACTGTGAACAAGCATTATGGTCGTCAGTCTTATATCTTCAATAAGACTGTTATAGAACGACAATAACTGTTATTATATATTCTTATAACTCTGTTATTGAGTAGGTGTATAAGGTCATCTTAATTGGTTCATCACACACAGATCCTGGGCCAAGTGCGGCGCGACACGACGTTAGAGACGGCGGTGAACATCAAGGCATACAAGCGAACCAAAAGGCAAGGATTACGAGAGGCGCGCGCCACTGAAAAGTTGGAGAAACAACAGAAACTTGAGGCCGAGAGGAAACGACGTCAGAAACACCAGGAGTTCTTGCAGTCTGTGCTGCAACATGGTAAATCATTATCTGTTTCTTCCTTTCCAGTCCTACATGGTTTTACTATTGAGCTTTTAGTGGGAATCAATTGACCTCTGTAGTTCTACGATGCGGTTATGTGTGTTAGCTATAAGTATCATATGTCACGTTTGCCAACAAATTGTTATTGTTTCGAATATGTTTTAATTCTTCTAAAGCATTATACTATTTATTTAAACAAATTATTAAGTATCACTTTATGTATTTTTATGACGATCGCAAACAAAGACTAACAAAAATTTACTAAGTTCCTTTAATAATAATTCCTTATGGTTATTTTCACTATTCTCACTATTATAAGTCATTATGAAGTTGATGAAATACCATTCTGATTACAGCTAAAGACTTCAAGGAGTACCACCGCAACAACATCGCGAAGTTATCGCGCATGAACAAGGCTATCATGAACCACCACGCTAACGCCGAGCGCGAACAGAAGAAGGAACAAGAACGTATCGAGAAGGAACGTATGAGACGGTGAGATATTACTGTTGTCTGTCTCTATCATCTAACACCATACAGTTCGTTATCGCGAATACATTTCGAGAGAATATATGCTCCATATATTATAATCCATCCTTTATTCCAGTTTGATGGCGGAGGACGAAGAGGGCTACCGTAAGCTGATTGATCAGAAGAAAGACAAGCGATTGGCGTTCCTTCTGTCGCAGACCGATGAATATATAGCCAGCCTTACGGAAATGGTAAAGCAGCACAAGCAAGAACAACGCAAGAAGCAACAGGAAGAGGAACGCAGAAGAAGGGTATGTTGACCATATATGATGTAAATAAAGGCGCACTCCTAAAGAAGTTTGAAACCATTTATCTTATTTACATAATTTTGCCTTATTTTTTCGGACTATTTCCGTAGCGGACTTAAATGTTTATTTCAAATACCATTACACATGTGTAAAAAAAATGTGAATCTTACTTTGACGTTTCAGAAGCATGCTTCTGAAACGTCAAAGCTAGATACACATTTATTTTAATAATTTGCTCCATGAACATAATCTCTCTATTGTATACAAGCTAGTTTATGTGGGTAAAGTAGCTCGTTATTACTAAATGAAGTTTACCATTTGTATCTTTTTAAAGTTTTAGGCTTTTTGCTTAATTCAGACTAATAGCCTTCGATTTTTTTTTCGTCTAGTGGTCCTAAGTGAGACTTTGGTCTTGGATTCGATTCTCGGGTTGGCCAGTGTTATAGGTTTTTCTGTCAGGATATTATAAGTAGCCACCCGGAGATTATTATTTGCCCTGATGTCAAAAGGTCAGTGGTCAAACACCAGTGAATGTGGGTGTACAAGAGAACGTACACTCTCTTACTTCTCCCTTATCCTTCGGAGATACAGGCTTGATACTGTTATGTTATTTAATAATTTACTATATTATCCCTATGCGGTTCATTTTAACTCAAAGTATGATATGGAATATAATAAGAATAGTTAATTCAAATGCAGAAGTCGAGAAAGAAGAAGCTGCTCGAAGGCGGCGAAATTGATGCTTTGGACGATAGCTCTCAAGCATCTGACTCGCGAGTTAATGTGATGGACCCCAAGACTGGAGAGGTAACATATTATTATTTATTCAAGGCGATATAAAAGAATTTTTATTACCAGTTAATATATAATTTAAAGAAAAAACAACAATTGAGGCTTAAGAAGATGTGCTACTTTATTAGCTTTCAGTATCGGCCATCAGAGATTTAGTTGCTAACAACGTCGCAACATGTTTAACAACTATATAGAACCCACAAGTTTCTGAGGCATATTTGCTTACTGCACTCAGATTCTGAGAGGAGAAGAAGCGCCACTGTTGTCGCAGCTGAAGGACTGGATGGAGACGCACCCTGGCTGGGAAGTTCTCTCTGACTCTGAAGACTCGGGAGATGACAGCCAAGATGATGACGGTAGGAAAGGTCTCGGAAATCGGATCAAACAGAAGTATTGCATCGCCCCTTACCTTTTAACCTGTTGACCGCACCTAGCAACCAGCTTTAAATCAGAAAAGTAGCTAAGACAAATAAAGATGTCAAAGCACAGATTTTCCGTGGTATCAATATTACGCGGGTAAAATGAAGCCGACTAAGGCCGGTCAAAGGTTGAAGGACTGTGTATTCTGAACGCTAAAAATAATGTAATGTAATGGTTGTCCAGAAAAGAGAAGAGGCCACAGAGACGAGAGGACTGACAAGGAGAAGACTGACGAGGAGAAGGCGCGCGAGATGATCAAGAAGGCCAAGGTTGAGGACGACGAGTATAAGACAGAAGAACAGACCTACTATAGGTAAATGTATTCATATTACATAGACTCTCATTCCATAAAGTTGATTAACCAAATATTTTTGTAGCGGACAATAAACTTTTTTTTAATTTACATAACAATATGCTACATCTTTCCATTGATACAATGTATTTAAAATGTATAGCATAGTTATAACTTACAATTAAAGTGTATTTTTTCAGCATTGCCCATACGGTCCACGAGTCCGTCACCGAACAAGCTAACATTCTGGTCAATGGGAATCTGAAGGAATATCAAATTAAGGTGAAATTTGTATTAATTATAAACCTTTTTTTTTTAAATTAAATATATTATCAACATTATTCAATACATTTTATTATTATTTTAGGGTCTAGAGTGGCTGGTATCTTTGTTCAATAATAATCTGAACGGCATCCTGGCTGACGAGATGGGTCTCGGAAAGACCATCCAAACAATTGCGTTGGTCACGTATCTAATGGAGAAGAAAAAAGTCAATGGACCGTTTCTTATTATTGTGCCACTAAGGTAAAACTTTTACTTAGAATTTAATATTTATCAGCGATTATTTTTTGCTGTAAATTGTTACTATGTCGAGCAACGACATAATAGTAATAGTTGGAGAATATCGAAATTGTAGACTAGTACGCCCGAGTGTTTCGCATCGAACACGACGATAGCGGGCATCAAAGTTTAGATGATGTTTTCCTTCGCCACCAGCAGTGGTGTGTTAGATTTACGACGAAAACACATAATTACAACTTGGAAAAGATAACATTGTTACAGTCAGCATAAAAAGTAAAGTGGCATTCAAAGCATTTGGTGATTGAAGTTGCAATAATTATTGAAACTTATATTTGACTGTAAACAATTGCACATTTACCCTAAATTAGTTAATTTATAAAATAAATCTTTATCAATATGTTTTCTATTCCACTCTGTACACATACGCTTTTCCTTTAAGTTTTATTATTACCAAATATTTTCAGTACCCTGTCCAACTGGGTATTGGAGTTCGAGAAGTGGGCGCCGACTGTATCGGTGGTGTCTTACAAGGGGTCGCCGCAGTCGCGCCGCCTCGTGCAGGCGCAGATGCGATCTACTAAGTTTAATGTACTGCTCACTACATATGAATACGTCATCAAAGATAAAGCTGTACTGGCTAAGGTTGGTTTAATTATGAAACAGAAGAATTGCTTGTAGAAGTTAGTCAATCACGTAAATGTGTAATAAATAAAATTGTAACTGTGATTTCATAAAAAATGCCAAAATCTAGAGAAAACTGCTATTTATACGATGCCTAATCATAATTCAACGTTTCTTTGTCTGTCTGAAAGATTGTTGAATAGGCTCTGAAACGGCTCATCGGATGTTTTTTTTTTAATTTAACCGCGCTTTTAATAGTCCTGTAAGTTCCGTTTAGATATATTTTCAGGTTTAGAAGATATGAGTATAAAAGTGCAAATTTGTCCAAGTCGCGCGCACAGCTAGTATTCTGCAGTATATTTTTTTATGTATTGTGTTTTGTACGTTCATGAATAACAAGCCTCAAAATTACCTAAAAGAACATTTTAGAATATAACCTTCAATACTGTCTTATTGGTCTAGTGTAGTTTTCTAACTTTTACAGCAGCCCCTACGAGATCTAAAATGATCGTTGTGGACACTGTGAAAACAAAAACATAAGTAATCTGCATAAGTGGCCTGCGAACCCCAGGTTGGGAAGCCCTGGTTTAGTAGTCAGAAGCTGGCTGCTGAGGTTTAGGTCCTGAGATAGCTTCCAAGTCTGGCAATGTGCTATTTCTTTCAGGATATTCTCAGTAGCAACCCGGAGTTTGAAACTATGTGATGCCTATAGTCACCTCACCCATGATGCTATGTATGCATGTAATTTGGTAGTTTTGATTCTCAGAAATATGCATACATACAATCACGTCTGTTTCTTATTGGCGTAGGCATAGAGTATTGATTTCCGCTTGCTATGATTCTGGCACACCTTTTTCGCTAAATCTATGTTCATTAATCTCTTCATGCATGCTTGTCGGTTTAGGTTGATCTTGATTGTCTTTTTTGGAAAACATTCGCAAGGTACATTCGTCGATGTCGGCCTGCCCCGACTCTTCCATCCAAAGATATTAGAAGGAAGGAGATATGTTATGTGTTTCAAAATGTACGAGAACCTAGCGATCCACTTTTGCCCCTCCATACAATGAGCACAACGTTATAATTGGCTACTCACGCTAAATAAACCAAATCCACAATGTTAGTAGCCAATCATGCCGATCGTAGGTACTGCCAACGTAAAAATATTTAATTCAAATAGACCATGTAATTGTCGATAATTGTTATCGATATTCTATATAACATTATTGAAATATATAGTGCGCTTGATTCACAATAGTTTCCGTTTTCAGTTTCAATCATAATTTAAAAGTATAAAATGATAGAGGGTATAAATTAACTTAATAAAACGACTATGTAATTACTAAACAGAATTACAATAAAAATAATACCTATTGAAAAATATCCATCTTGTAAACCATTTTACAATTAAGTAGAGTAATTTTAAAAAGATACGTCAATATTATATGTACAATAGGTGATGTTATCCCTAGTAACGTTCTCTGAAGGACAACTTTTGGATGAACAAAACTAAAAATCATGGAAGACAAACAAGGGGACATGGACTGCCATGGTATGCTTTATGTATATAAATAATAATTAAAAAAATATACGTTAGTACTTAGTAGTTAGGTATATTTCTTTAATCAGACGAAGTGGCGGTCACCACCGGGACCGCCACTTCGTCTGCTTAACAGATTTTTTGGCGCTCAACTCTAATTCGTTTTTTAAAATAAATGTAGCTTAAGTTACTCCTTATAACATGAGCTATCTGCCCGTGGAAGCCCCGTCAAAATAGGTTCATCCGTTTCGGAGATTAGAAAAATTAAGAAGTTTCATACAAACTCAATTTAACCCCTTAGAGGATGAATTTCCAAAAATCCCTTCTTAGTGCACACTTACGTCATTTAAGGAAAATTTGTGCAAAATTTCATGCTTCTAGATCGAGCGGTTGCAGCTGTGCGTTCATCGATCAGTCAGTCAGTGAATCAGTCAGCCAGTCAGTTTCTTACTTTATATATATATATAAATATAGATGTAACATTAATATAATGGTACTAACTGTACCCCGCAGTTTCACCCGCGTATAATTATACTATAATTAGCTACTTAGCACCAACAAATAGGAAATAATTCACAGAATAATTATTATTATTAGATATTTAAGACTAGCTGGGAGGTGTATCCGTATGATACATAGACTATACTATTTCTCACAAATCTAGATATAATATAAAAAAAAAATGAAATCCGTCTTGCAGTTCCAGAGATTAGCGCTGTAAAACAAACATACAAACAAAAACACTCTTCCGCTTTACAATATTAGTATAGATTAATACAACTTATTCATAAGAAAGTAATACATATCATCAATATTCTACGATTACTATCGTAGATTATCGATAAATGTATTACCGTTTGCAGTCTGCACGATCACATCACCAACGATTCTCTATTCAAATTTTCAAAATACCGATCGTACCACGCGACGCGTGTGTTTATCAGTGAGAGTATCGGTCGCTGTTCTTTATATTACGTTTTTTATTGATCGCTTGCTAGTTTAATAAGTAGATAAGAAGCAATGTATTTCGTACAAAAATACGAATGTCGTCTTGTTCCATCAAGGCAAATGTAACTTAGTAGAAATAACAAGATTTTTTAATTTATTGTTAATATAGTTAAATACAACAAAATTCATGTAATTATATATCATACGTGATACCTTCCATAATAAAGGTATTAAAATCACTTAGATTGTTGCAGTATACCACCAGACAATACGGCATTTTCACAACATTTCACGAACGTGGTCAAATGTGAACTGATCTATTGAAACGGCAATTTTTCCCGACGTGCGCAAATTGCTCTTATCGCGGTCACGCGGACACGCCCACTTAACATTTCTCGTCCATTCTTATTTCTATGCTTCCATCCATCAACAATATGGTTTCTGCTGTAGCTGTCCAAACTCGTGGGAGACTTGTATTCAAACATTTTCATGACACCAAAAACTTTCTTAGGTGCAATGGAAATACATGATAATCGACGAGGGTCATCGTATGAAGAACCACCACTGCAAGCTGACCCAAGTTCTAAACACGCACTACATCGCACCACATCGCCTGTTACTCACAGGCACGCCGCTGCAGAACAAATTGCCTGAACTCTGGGCGCTACTTAACTTCCTGCTGCCTTCCATCTTCAAGAGTTGTTCCACCTTCGAGCAGTGGTTCAATGCTCCGTTCGCTACTACCGGTGAAAAGGTCGGTAGATCTAAGTTTCTTTATATTTGTGCCGTGGATGCGGTTGATATCAAATAATATCCAGGAAACCCAATGAGTATTAATTAAAAAAAAAAATATGCTCAAATATCAAAGACGATAAAATCGTGTTGAGCACGTCTTGTTTACTACATGACCTTTTCCGTTCTATGAGCCCAATATAAGTAATTTATAAATATTTGTTCTCTTAGTCATTTTTATTCGTAAGGGTTTTGTCTTATTGCTGAAAGACAAAACTTTCCACACCATTCTTTTGTACTCCTTCGAACCTTGATATCATGACATAGTTTCCGAATGCCAACAGGTTGAATTGAACGAGGAAGAAACAATTCTTATTATCCGGCGTCTGCACAAAGTGCTGCGGCCGTTCTTGCTGCGTAGGCTGAAGAAGGAGGTGGAGAGCCAACTGCCCGACAAGGTGGAATACATCATCAAGTGTGATATGAGCGGCCTACAGCGGGTGCTTTACAAGTAAGTACATGAATGAAGTCAAAATTCCCTTTATATACAGTTTTTCATGAAGTTCAAGAGTCACACACAGACTTTTTATATCATAACATAATGTTAAAAAGTAGATTTGATGAAAATTTGATTTCAACATTAAATTGTTATTAATTATAACTGAATCCAGCTAAAGAAGTCAAGTGTAATAGATTTTTGTGTGTTAGAGGTTTTTTTAATTTGCATCAACTCATCGGATTCTATTCTCCGAAAATAAACTGTTATTTCAGTTTCTGCAAACCAAATACATTATGCCTGCGCCCATCGTTCTTATTCAATTCGTCACAAACTTTATCTTGCTTAGGCACATGCAGTCCAAGGGTGTGCTGCTAACGGACGGCTCGGAGAAAGGCAATAAGGGCAAGGGTGGGGCCAAGGCGCTGATGAACACGATCGTGCAGCTGCGCAAGCTGTGCAACCATCCCTTCATGTTCCAACACATCGAGGAGAAGTTCTGCGACCACATCGGCACCGGTGGCGGAGTTGTTTCTGGGTAAGTTTACGTTTAAAATAAGGCCAACGAGACGAGATAAAGAATGTAAACAACCTAACTTCTACCGAGTTGCATTACAACAGCAAGCGGTTATAGCTCTGTCGTTATCTCTCTCATGCAATAAAGACGACAGTTGTTTTGTCGCAATCGATAGATGGCTGTCGTTGAGTGATTCGTGGTACAGGAAAGCGGTTGGTACTGCAGCTATCAGCATTTGGTCCGCTTTTTTTTTGTACCATGTTTATTCCTGTTCGGATTCGTGGCTCGCAATCAAAGATAATAGAAGGAAGGAGATATGCTGTGTGTTTAAAAATGTACGAGAACTTAGCGATCCACTTTTACCCCTCCATATAATGAGCACAACGTTATAATTGGCTACTCACGCTAAATAAACCAAACCCACAATGTTAGTAGCCAATCCAATATAAAAATATTTTATTCAAATAGACCATGTAATTGTCAATAATTGTTATCGATATTATATTTAACATTATAGTGTGCTTGATTCACATTAGTTACCGTTTTCAGTTTCAATCATAATTAAAAATAATACAATAAATTACAAATATCCATCTTGTATACCATTTTACAATTAAGTAGAGGCATTTTAAAAAGATACGTTAATATTTTATGTACAATAGCCGATGTTATCGCTAGTAAAGTTCTCTGAAAGACAACTTTTGGATGAACAGAACTAAAGTCATGGAAGACAAACAACGGGACATAGACTGCCATGGTATACTTTATATATATAAATAACTACCTGACTGCCTCGGTATACTTTATATATATAAATAACTACCTGACTGCCTCGTTGGTCTAGTGGTCCCAAGCGCGACTGCTGAACAGGAGGTCTCGGGTTCGATCCCCGAGTCGGGCAAAGTGTTATTGAGTTTTTCTGTTAGGAAATTCTCAGTAGCGGCCCGGAGTTTGGAACTGTGCCCGGTTGATGGCAATAGGCTCACCACCTATTACATGGGACTTAATTACAGCATTGGTGAAATGTGGGTGTACAATTGTGTACACCTCTGTCTACCCCTTCGGGGAATACAGGCGTGATGCTATGTATGTTATAAATAACTAGCTGTGCCCCGCGATTTCACCCGCGTTAATTTGAGGTAAATTATTCGAATAATTTTTTTGATCAAACCATAGATTTTGTAGGACAAACCTACAAAATCTATGGTTTGATCAAAGGTCCCCTCTTTCCAACATGTATCGATAACGAGGTCATCATAAATGATTACTAACCAGCAGTTTTTTTTTTACTTAGTTAATGTTTATATAATAGTCATATTGTCCTACAAATTGCGTTGTACGTTATCCCGCTCCTACGCTCAGAAATTGTTAATACCACAAGACCATTTTTCTCATTACTAACTGTAGGACAAAAATATTACATAATAGGTTAGTGTGTTCTCTGCCCAAATGAAACAATGCCCTACAAGAAAACAGGTATGTATCATTATCATCACAGTCATTTATTCGTTTTCGTATTTGTAAAATAAGATACAGTGGTAAAATCTTTTTTTCAAATTTAAATAACTTCATTTTTTAGTAAAGTAGGTGATAATTCTTCAAAAGATGGACTTTGGGGACCATCAAACCAATAATATTCATAATTGCTATCAATTATTGTTCATCCAACATTTTCTGTAAATTTTTCCGTGGGGCATTACACCATACATTGCAGATGAATGCAGTTCTTTTAATTTGTTGCAACAATTCTTGTTTTGTTGGTGGCAAACTGGAAGGATCATATCCTACGATTTTTTGTTTTAAAATTTCTTCTTTTTTTTTCTAAGGGAATACTTACTCTTTACATGAACAATAACAAAATAAAGAATTTTAAATTCATTCGAAATGAAAATTGATTAAATAAAAAATTCTATAAAAATTGGTCCCATCCCTGTCATGTTTGCAACATCCGTAACCTTGTAAAGACGTCATAGGTAATTAGGTTAATTTTTGGAGCTATTTATTAGTATGTTTTTTTTTATAGGTGTTTTTTTTAATTAAGCTGATTTACATGTGGTACTTAGAAAAATGATAACACGCTAGTTACGAATAATTTTTCATGTGTTATTTTAAAGCATTTGATATGAAGTTACTACAAAATTCAATCGTATTGTAGTTGTCACTCTTGTTGACATCTGCCATTCTAATCAAGCTATATTTTACGGACTATAGTAATAAATTTATGAGAATCATCATATCGACATATTTTATCCTTGCTACCTCTGGTAGCTACCACAATCGAGAATTTTCGGGAGTAAAATAGAGGATAAACTATTTTACTCCCATATAGAATGAATTTTCATAAAAAAAGTAATACTATAACCTTTTTTCTCTAATCAAGTGCTCATATATACATTTTTACATTTCTAACGTCAAAAATGAAGAATTCCAAAAATCCCGTCTTAGTGCACTGGCTTAATTATAAGAGATAGGCATATGGCATGGTGGACTTTTGTTTGGATTTACTAAAGACCGAGATTTTTGTAGAACATTATTTTTATGTGTCACTCAACCATTACGCCAGCGCACGCGCAGAAAGCAGTTCAGCAGCGGTTTTTCTGCCGACTTACTTAACACATATTTAAGGCTAGCTGTGAGGTCCCCCCCAGGGGTTCTGCCTTGTCGCGGTCAAGCTAGCTAGCTAGAGGAACCCGAGGAGGGCCGCTCCTCTGAGCTTTGCCTCCAAGCCCATGTTGGAGCGCAAACTGAGGTGGACCGCGGCGTCGTATAGGCGGCACTGCAGCTGAGGAATGGGGGCCGCGGCGGGAGAGGAGTGCCGGTATATCGGTGCGCTGCTCTCCCTACCTTCCGCGGTCTTGACCATCAAGACATGACATTGTCGCCGTGTTCATGGACGCCCAAGGTAGAGACCTTGGGCGTCCATGAACACGGGGTCGTCTGGCGCCCATTCTGAGGTCGTAGGTCGTAACGGGGGTGCAATACCCAACCCCGTGAGAGGGAGTCCGGCAACGGACAGCCGCGAGTGGGTTGGCGGTTATGCGCCAGCACAGCCAGATCAAGCACCTGTTGACGTTCACTGTGATGTTTTAGTAGGTTCGAGTCCCACATAACCGCTCTGTCTCTCCGTATCAGAGCGGTATGCGAGGGCACTTCTCCACATAAAAAAAGGGCTAGCTGACAGGTGTACCCCAATATTAGATAGCCTATACTATTTCTCACAAACCTGAACAAAATCTCTTCCGCTTTATAATATTTGTATAGATAAATACTAGTCATTCATAAAAAATACATTTAAAATCCCTACATCAGTAAGACATATCATCGATATTCTACGATTACTATCGTAGATTAATTAACGATAATATGTATTAGCGTCTGCAGTCTGCACGATCACATCACCAAGGATTCACTATTCAAATGTTCAAAATAGCGACATTACCACGCGACAGGTGCGTTTATTGAGAGTATCGGTGTTCTTTATATTGCGTTTTTTATTGTTCTATTGCTAGTGTAATAAGTATATAGAAAGCAACGTATTTAATAAGAATGTCGTCTTGGTCCATCAAGGCAAATTTTCACGTACGTGATCAAATGTGAACTGATCTATTTACTCGTAAACGGCCATTTCTCCCGACGTGCGCAAATCGCTCTTATCACGATGGCGCGGACACGCCCACTTAACATTTCTCCTTCATTCTTATTTCTATGCTTGCAATAATACCACATTTAAATTTGAAGATGCGAAAAAACTTTTCCAAGAAGGAATCCAGAAAGTATTTGCTAACAAATGGAAAAATTGAGTGGAAACTCACAAAAGTAGAGATTTTTTTTTATGCCAAAATTGATAACATGATAGACCATACAATAGATAGTTTTATAATAAATATAACTGATACGGCAACGAATAGAATAGGAAATTTAAATTTTGTATGTAATATCTTCTAATAAAAATTTTATGAACCCCTGATTTTTTATATTAACAGTAGTTATGTAATACTCCACATAACTACTGTTAATATAAAAAATCAGGGGTCATTTAAAAAAGAACTTACATTTATAGTACGCGCGGAACTAGTTGGCCGCGCCTTAGGTAGGGACAGGGGTGAGGGGGCGGGTTGCTTGCTGCTCGCAACGCACATGAGATTAGACAGTGACGACCAATCTCGAGATATCGTGAACAATAATTGTTCAATTATTGAAAAGAAAAAATAAAAGACAATTGAACTTTTACAAGTTTATATTATACCTATCTAAGTAATTGCAATGTAATTCAAGATAAATCTTTGAACAGCATTAACGCATGCTTAGCGCCTTAGCGTATTTAGTACATAGTAGGTACGAGATGGTTTAGTGGTCAGAGCGCCTGGAGTATTTATCCGGGAGGCGCAGGTTCGAATCCTGTTCGCGACGGTATTCTTTTTCCATTTAATATTCTAACTTTAGAGTTCGCTAAGCATGCGTTAATGCTTTTCAAAGATTTATCTTGAATTATTAAGGTAATTGCATTCTTTACGACATTGTATTAGCTGCAAAGTTGGTCGTGTCGGTTTGGTCACCTATATAGGTACAGATAGTGCAATTCACGAAGACGCGCCCCACCAATTTTTGGTTGAGGGGATCGCGGGGAGTTTGTTCCGAGCGTCAGTCGCGAACCGTCAGCGGTTCGATGCACACGAGTACTGAACTCTATGTTGCGAAAATCCAGTGTTGTCACGAAAGTTGCTCTACTTCACATTTTTTTTAAATGTCGAGAAAATCTCAACGTGTTGTACTTAAAAGCCAGGTATGCAAATTATTGTTTAGAAGTTCGTAGTTACTAAAACACATGAAATAAGCACAATAATTTAATTTTGAAAATAGTAAAATTTATTAAGACTTCATTTTATCTTTAAAAGTAAGAAAAACTATTGAATGTTTACTTTTTAATTTTAGGCAAGAGAAATTATTTCTAAAGTTTACGATTTTATGAAAAAAGAAGCAAGTAAAAATTATGCAGAAAAAATCAGTGATGCGCGATGGAGAACCGCACAGGCTGTTGGACTATCTGAAAGCACAGTGACTAGAATTCTACGCGAAAGAAAGGAATATACTAGCACAATGAAGCAAACTACAGTACCTGCTATGGAATCAAATATAACTATGGAGACGCATGCGATAGTTCTATCATATAGAACATCGTCAATTTCCGACATTATCACGACTTAATAGTGTTTTGAGAGACCGCATACAATTTAACCCTAAGAACATTGTTACTTAAACTTGGTTATAAATGGAGAAAAACTGAGAATAACAGGAAGGTGCTAACTGAAAAACATGATATTCAAATGTTAAGATTGAAATATTTAAATTAGGTAAAGTCTTTTCGTAATGCAGGTAGACCTATAGTCTACACAGATGAATCATATATTCATACCAATCACGTGCAAAAAAAATCTTGGGCCGAAGAAGGTTCTAAAACAGCAATAAAACAAAATTTAACAAAAGGAGTGCGTATAATTATAGTACATGGCGGCAGTGCAGAGGGTTTCGTACCAAATGCGTTGTTAACATACAGAGCAGAGATCAAATCCGGAGACTACCATGATAATATGAACACAGAAAATTCCTTAAAGTGGCTAAAGGAGAAACTAAAACCAAATCTCCCAAATTATGCAGTGGTAGTCTTGGATAATGCAGCCTATCACAATGCTAGTTCGGAAAAAATACCAACTCCAACAAATTAGACATGCAGACTTGGCTGAATGCAAAAAATATCCATTTTGAACCAAGCTACAAAAAACCTGAACTTTATGACCTTATATTAAAAAACAAAGAAAACTTCCGCAAGTACAAAGTTGACGAATTATTGAAAAAACATGGATTCACAGTACTTCGGCTGCCTCCTTATCATCCAGAGTTAAATCCAATCGAAAACATTTGGGGTATTGTTAAAAACGACGTTGCTAGCCGCAATATCAATTAAAACTACACTTCGATTATGCCCATTATAAATGAAGCATTTGATCGAGTAAATAAAGATGTCTGGTTCAATACTTGTCAGCACGTGGAAAAAATAGAAGACGAATACATGAGACACTTTGATATTGTTTTTAGTTTTATTATAAATGACGGTGATACATCAGACTCTGAATCAGATATTTCTGAAACGAGTGATTAACCATTTTCTTTTCTCAATAAAGTTCAATAAAACTTTTTCAGGTATTTCATTTATGTCTATAATTACCCCCATTATAGAAATGGTAATATTATCGTATATTAACTAATAACCACATAAAATATCCACACCTAAAAATAAAATAAAACATAACCCTAACTTTCAGTCGAATAAAAAATATAAAATTGAAGTAGAGCATCTTTCACGTTGACCATGAGGCTTTCTCCTGATTAGTCTATTTATTGTAGTGTGCGTGTGCACTCATAGGTAATTAGTGTGTACCGATAACACTCAAACATTGACAAAAGATAGCACACATATACTTTAAACGGTTAGGATGAATAGTGGGACGCGTCTTCGTGGATTGCACTATCTATACTAAACTGATTGCAATAACGTCGCCATAAGACGTGTTAAAATATGGAAGAAGAATTCGCGATGGTGAGCAGAGGTCGAGATGGCTTAGTGGTCAGAGCGCCTGGAGTATTTATCCGGGAGGCGCAGGTTCGAATCCTGTTCGCGACCGTATTCTTTTTCCATTTAATATTGTAACTTTAATTGCAATGTACTTAACATTGCAATTAAAAGTAAAATAAACCAAAAACAAATTATATGAAATTCTTCCGACATATTGGAATCATTTATGAAATTACTATTTATGAAATTATTATAATTTAATTAGTGTAACTAACACGACTTTCTTTTATATATATAGATATGAAATTACTCTGAATCACTTGATTTTGAACTGTCTGAACTTGAGTCAGAATCATCTTGTAAGTTTATAATGAATTCGTCCATCACAGTATCATATCTCATATCATGATTCCAGTATTCTTGTTCGTTTTTTTTTGTACGTGGTCGTCGCATTTTTGCCATTGTTCGGCAGAAAATTCTGAAAATAGTCTTGTTAGTATTGTAATTTTCTCGTCCAATGTAGCATTAATGTGATCTCTGGCCAGGCAATTTTTAATATTTGCCCACACAAGCTCGATTGGGTTGAGATCTGGATAATATGGAGGTAGTCTTAGAACAGTATGACCTTTCAAAAGTACATCAATCGTGTATATGTTTTCTGATTGGGTCGTATTAATCAAGCCCAAGAGTTCGGCTTTGACCATCGTGGGAGAAAAGGGCACGTTATGATTTTGCAACCAATTCTGCATATAAATTTTCAAACAGGACAAAGTCGGTTTCTTCTCAACTTGCACACAGTGGTAAGCTGTATTGTCCATAACTATGACTGAGTTAGGTGGAAGTTTAGGTATTAACTTTCGATCAACCCAGTTGTAAAAATTTGTAGAGTTCATGTCTCCATGATAGTCCCCTGTTTTTGAATCTGATTTAAAAATTAACCCGTTCCGACTACCAGCGTGAACTATTATTAAACGCCTTCCTTTGCCTATATCTACATAAATGCCAGGCTCCGACGAAGATTGCCAACATTTTTGGACATTATGCCTTTGGTTAACGTAAGTTTCGTCCAAAAAAAATATATTTCGTTTGTCTTCTCTGAATTTTCTTATGGCCCTCAAATATTTCACTCGCCATTCAACAATGTTTGGTCTCTCTATTAAAAGGGATCTCTTCGATTTTCATTTTTTAAATGAATATCCCAGTTTGTGCAAAAGTTCTCTTAAATAAGTTAATCCGCAATCTAAAATATTATCCTCTTTTAACACAGCATTTAGTTTTCGTAGACTTGTTTTTTTTTTTCTGTACCGTATAAAACTGATTTATTTTTCTTCTTATCACTCCTAAATCAAAATCATCAACTTGTATTTTCTTTTTTATTTCTTTTGGTCTCCGCGGAGAACTAAATTTTGCTTCCCCTGTATTTTGCAAGGATGTTTTACTTTCAGCAATCACTCTCCTTACACTTCGTTCTGATATCCCGGTTGATTCTGCCACTAATTTATGAATATTCGCATCAGTTTTATATTCTAAACTATTGACATCGGCTTGCGGTTTTTTAAAAAACGTATGCACTTTAAATATTATTTCCTTAGATTGACTTTTTATCGGCGGACTCATCTTGCTATTGCAATCTCTTATGCGTTTTGTCTAAACTAGCCAGAACTGTCAACGCGTGTTACCGCCGCGAAGTCTGGCGCCGAACTGAGTAATGACATCAAGCGCCCCCGCCTCTCCATCCCACCGCTCACATACCTAAGGCGCGGCCAGCCAGTTCCGCGCGCACTATAGTCAACGATTTTAAGTTATACTGGATATTTCATGTATCATCATATCTGCAGCCAGGCTTTGGGTTCAACCAAGCTCAATAATAATGGTACTTACTTTGGGAGCTAAGAAGATCATTTTTACTGGCTAAGGTTTCATTATTATTTATATTTACAGGCCGGACCTATACCGAGTGTCTGGTAAATTCGAACTCCTGGATCGTATCTTGCCGAAACTCAAACAAACTGGACACAGAGTGCTAGTGTTCTGTCAAATGACCCAGTGCATGACCATCATTGAAGATTATCTTTCCTGGAGAGCTTTCCAATATCTACGGTGAGTAGTATAGTGACTAGAATAATTAATGAGCATTTAAAATAAATGTCCGAGTCGATTATCAATACCTATTTTGAATATAAATTTTGTAATTTTGACTAATAATTATGTAAAAGCAAAAACTGGATGACTGCTTTTCAGTAAGTAAAAAATTTAAACACCTCCGAATCGTACCTTTAACGATACTTAAATTATTGTCACATAGATTGGACGGTATGACAAAAGCAGAAGATCGTGGTGAGCTGCTCAAGAAGTTCAACGACGTAGGCTCCGATTACTTCATTTTCTTGCTGTCGACACGCGCTGGTGGTCTCGGGCTCAATCTGCAGAGTGCTGATACTGTTATTATTTTCGATTCTGACTGGAATCCCCATCAGGTAATATTATGGTGAATGGACGCAAAAATCACAAATTTATACATATCATAATGTTGAATAATAAAATAAATAAAATCTTGGCGTCTGCTTATTCTATTAACTACACTGTGGCAAGTTGAGAAACAATTCTTCGTCATAGGACGACTTTTATGAATGTATCTAATGTTGTGATCTTGGTCTTACTTCCGGTGATATTTGTCAATTCAGTCAAAGATGTTTTTTCCTGTAACAGGATCTACAAGCTCAAGATCGTGCGCATCGCATCGGTCAACGAAACGAGGTGCGAGTGCTGAGATTGATGACTGTCAATTCTGTGGAGGAGAGAATTCTGGCCGCTGCTAGGTTCGTCAGACCTTGTACTTTTATTTATTGTATAAAGTTTCATTCACGACGAGTTTGTCGCTTTTATGGAGATATGATGAACCAGAGAAACATTATCCCAGAAGTGCGAAACTAGAATAAGGTTACTTATAGGTTGTACCTACTTGTAGGTTGTACCTACTTGTAGGTTGTACCTACTTGTTGGTACGTACTTCATAACAATAAAAATATATTGTATCTGCTAATTGGCGAGCCAAAAGATTAATAACATTTAAATATATATTTTTTTTATTTTTTTATTTTATTGAAGAATAATTTATTTAATAATCCAAAACTTAAATAATAAAATTAAACCGAATTATTTACAAACTACTATATCTACATGTATACAATAACTTAAAAACGATTCTAAAATAAAAATCAAGAAAAACTCATGCGTCGAAGTATTCCTCCGCATCGCTGTCCTCCGGGAAGGTGCCCAGGAGACTGGCAGCATTGCCACGTTGGATGGCAATATTAAATTTATTTGATACACACTTAGCGAGCAAATAGCAGCTATTATAGTAAAAATGTGAAGCATTTTGAAACACTTAATTTTCGAGTTCTGTCATGTCAAATCTCGCAATATTACTCCATCCTTCTTGCAATTGAATTGTGTTGTGTATTTTTCAAATAGCTGATTTTATTATGATAGGGAAGGCATTGTCTCCTAGAATACATACATAACCTAGTCCAGAAGACAGGGCTCCACTAGAACTAATAGTTATAGTAACTGGTTAATTTCCACATGGGACTTAATAACAACATTGGTGAAATGTAGGTGTACAACTGTGGTACACCTCTGTCTACCTTCTTGGGGAATACAGGCGTGATGCTATGTTGAGTTTAATATTGTTCATAGGTATAAGCTGAACATGGACGAGAAAGTCATCCAAGCTGGTATGTTCGATCAGAAGTCGACGGGCTCTGAGCGTCAACAGTTCCTTCAGAGTATTCTGCATCAAGATGGAGACGATGAAGAGGTTAGTGAGTTGTTTTTTTCTATAATAAATACGAGAAATTAACCGTACAATTTGTTATACCCAGATTGTACTGTTGTTGCAGGGTTCAAGTCCCCTTTTCTAATAATATAAAATTAATCCAATATATAACGATCAATTATCTATAATATACTAATTAAAATTTTAGGAAGAGAATGAGTTGCCAGACGATGACCTAATTAACGAGATGATCGCGCGTTCTGAAGAAGAGCTGGAGATATTCAAACAGATCGACATCGAACGTAAGAAGGTCGAGACGCAGTCGCGTCTCATCGACGAGTCGGAACTACCCGACTGGCTCGTCAAACATGAAGATGAGGTCGTATGTAACAAGGTAAGTCATCAAAGGCTGTTTGAGAATTGCATAGTCGACACGGCTAATGAAAAAAAAAAAAAACTTATAGTTCGCTAACCATGTATGCATTTCAAAGATTTTGCAGTAGTATTATATAATTCACAAAATTATGTTTGACACCATATTATAAAAAATTAGTTGTAAACACAAAATACTCAGTTTATTAATAACTGCGTCATTGGTCTAGTTGTCGCAAGGAAGACTGCCTAGCGTACAGTGCTAGTCTAGTTCGATTCTGACGCAAACTGTAATTGAGTTTTTGGAATTGTGCCTGGTTGATAACAATAAGCAGCTCCTATTACATGGGACTTAATAGTAGTGAAATGTGAGTATATAACTATATATACTTCTGTGAGGGGTAGTGCTTAGGGAATACAGATGTGGTAATATGTCAATACATAATGATTTATATGCACGAAAAAGTAGTTTAGTATTAAAAAAATCAATCACTTAAACTGTTATAACACTTTTAATTAATATTTTTAAGAAAATACTTATTTCCTTATATACCATCTATAAAACCTCTTGGTTTTTACTACTACTATAGTATGTTATTCGAGACCTACCATGACATAGGTAGTATGAAATAAAAGTTTGATTCTGGTTGAGTTCTGTATATAATGCACTACACAACTTACTACTATATCTAGGTATTGCTATCTTGCTCTCGAATGCACGAAAACTATGTTTAGGTATATAGACTACCTACAAAATAAAGCCAAGTATAAATAAAACTTATTGTTCTCATATATTAAATTCTTATAAATTACTTATGGAATGAAAGCAGAAACATAACGTACAAGCGGTCGCACTGCTGGGCCCAAACAATCTTTGATAGTTTTTCAGTGGTGGGGTGCGGGGAGTAGAGTGGGATAAATTCGAGTAAACTCCGCTCAACACTCCAAGGCCATTGAGGACGCCAAGCGCCTTAACCCATAAATTGAAAATATTTCACAGTTCATCTCGTCGGGCGGGGTTTATGCGTCACACGGCTCGTTCGCGCGAGTGTTGAATTATTTTAATTATACATTATCTCCTAAACGATGTGTAAACTCCAATAACATGCAATAAACGCAAAGCCTACTTTCCAAAAAAATCTAGGGGAAGAAGTAACTTTTGATCGTAAGGATTAATATGCCATTCTAGATTTTTTTGCCACAAAATACCTTATTGTGGCTTAAGTATAAGAGATAGGCACATGGCACCGAGGACTTTTTTACATGGTCTAAATACCGACATTTTTGTAGACCATTATATTAACGTATCACTAACCATTACTCCAGCGCACGCAGATAAAGAGGTTCGGCAGCGCTCTTTCTTCCGACTACTTAACAAAAATCAATATTTAAGGCTAACTGAGAGGTGTAGTCGAATATGTCGTAAATTATAGTATAATTCTACGCGGATGAAACGTCGGGGCACAGCTAGTTTATAATAGAATAACAGAACTCAAAATATCTTCTATGTTTATAAATAATGTATGTACACTATAATGTTCATAAAATCAGGCTAGATTTTCTTAAATTTAATAAAGTTACATTCGATTTCTTATTTTAAATTATATAAATACCTACCTAAATTCATAGTAAGACCGTAGACTTTATAAACTGACTATTGGCAAGTAATATCATACATTTCGATCAGGGCCAAGGCTGGAATTACCTCGATGAGGACGAGACCCTAGGACGAGGGTCGCGACAACGCAAGGAGGTCGACTACACAGACTCGCTGACGGAGAAGGAGTGGCTGAAGGCGATTGACGAGGAGTTTGAAGAGGAGGAAGAGGAGGATGACGATGACGAGGTGTTAGATAAGAAACGGAAAAAGGGACGGAAACGGCGGTAAGATTGTACTTGCGTTATTTAACACAGCGTTAGTGAGGTGGGCAGGGTTCCAACGATCCTCATTATGAACCTGCGCATTTCGAATTTAGTGTATTGCTAATACCCATCCTTTCTATCTGAACAACGCTGCTCAGTCGCCAGGCACGACAACAATTGCGTGCGTAATTGAAGATAATGTAGTTACATGCTGCACAGATCGTAGTTATATAATCTCTTTGTGATTATGAACCTTTTTTATATGTACTTTATTGTTGTTGTTCTTTACCAAATACCTTACTGGATATAAAATTATATCTGTAAAAGCAAAATCATTCCGAAATAATATTAATAATAAAAACACATAATCAATACCGTAAATGGCTGTCGCTTGTTCGGCCTGTTCAATCGTGTATTTTTCTTTATTAAGTAGTTTGGAAACAATTCGTAGCGTTTTACAATAAATGTCAAAAGTATGACAGTATTCCTTTGTTATCTACAACAATCTATTTATGTTGAAACGGCTATCATTAGAAGTCATTTTCATTATTTTTGTGTCTACTAGAAATCTGACTTTCGACAAATTTGAGGGAACGAATACCTACCCTACCTATTTATTGCTTTTCAATTAGTTCGAACAATTAAATTTTATTTTTAAATACCTCATTAAAAAACTATAATTGGTCAATGATACAACATAGCCTTTGAATACAGGTGCCTATAAATTTCCAGATTTGTTCCTAAATTCCGACTTTGACCTGAAATATTTAAGAAAACATGTCGACTTTGATACTTATCGAAAATGTTTATTCTGTAAATTGGTCTTTACAAACTCTCGAACTGTTTCCATTCAACATTTTTAATGTTGCCTCATTTAAAAGTCATTTTAGTCAAAAACGTTTGATTCTAGTCGACTCATACCCATACTTTTAAAGCATCAATAATGACAGTTAAAAATATATCGAACTTTGCGCCGAACAATCTGCAGGGTATTTTACTTTTCAAATTTACATAAATCCAAATACAGTAATTCTTAAAAATGAAAATTATTAACAGAGGAATAATAATAAAAACATATAAGTCAAAATCATCATAGGTTCATAACCCATCTCAATGGCAACCATTTCTTAACCCAATAACAGTCAATCTTATATTACGTAATAATTTGTTCCTTTGTCAGGAACCCGAACTGCCCTAAGCACAAGTAGCTTTTTTGTTTGTCTCTTATTTATTTTTATATTTTTAAATAATATTCTTTCATATATTATAGTATATACAGGTTCAATTTTTCAAGTGGGCGTGTATGGCCAAATCCGAAACTAGATAGGAATAGAGAAAAATACTTAAACAAGTCTTGGTATAAATTTTGATGAAAAATAGAACTGTTACATTGGAATTTAATAAAATCAATATTCAGACCAGAAATAAAACTAACAGATTTTGGAAAAAAGCGCATACCTACTGTACACCATCCGATAGTGTTGGTAAAAAGGATTAAATTCTGGGAAGTAATGACATACGGCAAACTAAAGGGAAATGTAGAATTTTAATAGACTGATTTAATTTATTAATCCGTACCTTATACCTACCTTGTCTTTAATTAATTTTCTAACTTGGCCATCCACGCCCACTTCAAAAATTAACAACTTTTAACCGGATAATCGCGTGTATTTGTTCGTTGTATTGCCCAGGTTTTCAAAAATTCAACCTTTATATATGTCGCAGATGGATTGTAGAATCAGCTGTTTTACAAAACAGCTGAACAACGTTTAGCGGTTTTACATAAGTACTGAACTATAACACACAGAATTGTATGAACATTTTGCGTTTATCAATGCATCGGGTCAACGATCAGAGATTATGTTAAACTGTGTGAAATGAACTGTCAGATTGTTGATTTTAGATCGAAATTTTGTCGCATATTAAACAACAATAACATAACTTTATTTTACTTTTAAGACAGTAGCATAAAAAAGTTGGAAATTTAGATGACGTAAATACTAAACCACTATACTAATCGACAATATAACAGGATTATGAAAGAAAATAAATTAAATTGATCCATGAGCGAGCGAAGCGAGCTCGGGAGTTTCGTGTACCCCGACACGGACAGGTTAGGTTCGAACTACCCCCGTCATCCTCTTATACTATTTAGTATTACAATAAACAAATCTGTACTGTAGATATGTCTTTCTGCATTACGTCTAAACGTGGGTAGCAGTTTTGTTAAACGTATCGCAATGGCAATCCAGCTGAACATTGTTTAGCTGTTTTATAAAACAGTACTGTTTTGTAAATCACCTAGCAGCTTTGTAAAACAGCGGATTCTACTATCCATCAATTCATCGATTCGACATACACACGTCAAAAAAAGTTTGCGTTTACTTGGAAAACAAAGATTATAGATTTTTATATATCAAGATATATTCTTTGTTTAATAAATCTAAAAATAATAGTCATTATACCAAATTTTCTAGTTTATAAATGAACTCAATGCTTTGAACGCTTATTCTTGTTTCTGCCGGCAAGACATTTTAGTCAGTTTAGGGCCGATTTTTCAATCCTCGGATAAAAGTACCAATAGTAACTAAAACGTTTGTATAATAACTTTCGTGAGGCATAATTATGTTGGCATGAATATGTCATTATTGTTCACCGGTTACTACTCACGTACATTCTTCGGGTTTGCCCGACTAGTTTCGAACTCGAACGGAGCCAATTCGCACGCCATTTTAATCATAAAATGTATTGAATTTAATGGATTTGGAAAATGAAGTTTTTTTCCTCGCAAGTGTTGAAAACGTCGTATAAGACTTTTGCCCTAAATGGTCAATACAGTAATGACTAGCTTAGGGCACTTGTATCATAGTGTACTATTATCACAACCATAAAATATCTTAAGTTTTCCAAGTGAACGCAAACTTTTATAGTAATATGGAACTACAGATAAAACATTTATTTATAATACAAATACGTTGGGAGAGAGGGGCTCGTGGCTAAGTAACAGCCGCACAGATCGATCGATCGAGGTTAAGCTGTGCTTGCCGCGGTCGGTCTGTGGATGGGTGACCATCATTTCATACCGAGACCCCTCCGTGCCTCGGAGAGCACGTTAAGCCGTCGGTCCCGTTTGTCAAATTAAGATCTATGACGGCCGTTACGGGTAGTCAGAGGCCTGAAAGTCTGACAACCAGTCATACCACGAGATATCGTGTTACCCAGTAACTGGGTTGTGGAGGTCAGATAGGCAGTCGCTCCATATAAAATACTGGTATTAAGCTGCATCCGGTTTGACTGGAAGCCGACCCCAATGTAATTGGGAAAAGGCTAGGCAGATATATATATACGTTGTCGGCATGATTTGAACCCCCGCCTCCCGTTTTAATCGAAAAACGTCTAATTTTCGTATAATAACTTTTGTGAGACATATTCATATCAATTGTTATTCACCGGTTACTACTCACGTGCATTTGTCGGGAATTGCCCTACTAGTTTCGAACTCGAACGGAGCCCTTAGTCATGAGTTGAGCGCGCGGCGATGTCGCGAGCTATTCCCGACAAATGCAAATGAGTAGTAACCGGAATAATTGATAAAAACGTCTTATGGTAACGTAATCGCTACTTATTCAGTCCCTATACAGGTTTACTAGATTGCCACGACTAACTTTGCAGTTAATTGAATGTCGTACAGATGGTGATGCCTTTCTGGTCACGACTGTATTTTTCTTCCCAGAAAAAGGTATATCTCTACAGAATAATCATTTCGACAAAAGATTTAAACATAAAATTTTGCAGCCGCCAAGAGGACTCTGACGAAGAAGAAGCGCCGAGTTCATCTAAAAAGAAAAGTAAAACAGAGCTCAATCAACTCAAAAAGCGTTTGAAGAATATTATGAAAAAAGTTATTGATTATGCAGATGAGTAAGTATAAAAATATTAATCATACAAAAAAAAAAGGTTGTACGACATTATCATATTTTGCTAACATACCTTTCGTTACCCATGTGAAGGCGCCCATGTCTAACCAGAAAGCATCACAATGATTTTGTACAAAGCAATATAATTAACTGTTCCAGGGCTGGTCGTGTGCTTTCTGAACCGTTTATGAAGCTTCCTTCTCGTCGGGAGTTGCCTGATTATTATGATGTTATCAAGAAACCGCTAGATATTAAGAAAATTATGAACAGAATTGAAGATGGAAAGGTAAATACTTGAAATTAAAAGCCTATTTTTTGGTAATAGCATCGCGTTCGCGAAGTTCACTCCTAATGACGTAAATACATACGATCGCGGTCTAAAAATAATTACCACTTTTATTATCAGTTTTAAAATTAAATGCTTTAAGACACTGTATGAAGTTAAAACTAAAATGCTATACTTTAATGACTTTGATCCACGGATCCGGATGTTGTCTGGTACGTGGCGCGGGATACCTGTAAGCTGCCGCCGCCGCTGTATAGTACCGACTGACCTGATATAATTATTTTTTTAACAGTATACTGATATATCAGACCTTGAACGTGATTTCTTCACCCTATGCGCCAACGCTCAAACGTATAATGAAGAACAGTCGCTGATATATGAGGACTCCGTGCGCCTGCGCAACGTGTTCATCGAAGTGCGGCGCCGCTATGAGAGCGGACAAAACTCTGACGATTCCGATGATAATGATAAAGGTAAAGTACAGATATCAAAGCCGTATTTTTCAGGTATTAGATAAAATATTTAAGTATCCAAGTTTTCCTCATGAGTATGAATTTGCACAAAAAATTATTAAGGCTTTTCTTGTTTTATTAT
Source organism: Xylocampa areola (assembly GCA_935421205.1). NCBI lineage: Eukaryota > Metazoa > Arthropoda > Insecta > Lepidoptera > Noctuidae > Xylocampa > Xylocampa areola. The sequence goes on from OW285201.1 coordinate 16,525,513, forward strand.
TATTATTAAATAATAAAAATATATATCGGTAAGTATTTGGGTGATATCCGATTTTAAAATATTGGAAAGGTGTACGAAAGTGAATTTCTTTTAACAGATGATGACGATTCGGACGGAGAATCGAACCGCTCCGTCAAAATGAAGATCAAGTTGAAGGGTAAAAGCAAAAGCACACCATCTCGGAAGCGGAAACAGCGAAAATACATTTCTGACGACGACGACTATGAGGAAGACTAAACTTCGCCCTTCTAATAATAAGAATGATCTAATTAGTTTAGACATTTGTAATAAGCCATTTTGAATCCCCATAGACACAAAAATTTTTGAATCTATAGACAAGGTAACACTCAATATCTCCAATGTATTAAACAATAACCATGTTGACATTCATTAAAATGTATTTTTAGTTAGAACCAATTTAGTATTAATATTTGTTTCACCTTCTTACTTCTATGTAATTTCAGCAATGTAACTGATTGAAATATTTAATGTCTCTTTTAGTTGCAGAAGGAAATTAGGGTACTTGAGTAGTTGCATTAAGTTGGTAACTTTTAGAAAATAAGTATATCAATAGAAATAAGAAATATTACTAAGATTTAAAACATAACATATTCAATTTACTTCCATAGCCAACCAGAATATAACATGGTCACATGGCCATGAATATGCATAGCAATTGCTAATACCCAGTCATATGTCTGTTGGAAACAAGGCAGTAAATAACTAAAACTATAGATTGTGTGAAACAAACAACAAGGGCAGTCTCCACCCTCAAATTAAAGTTGCAAGCTTACAAAATTGATTTCTTTGTGGACACTTGTTTCAACAACTAAGATCTGGCCTGAAGTGTTAATTAATATTTATTTTTACATAATTTATGATACATAAAAATTGCAAGTTTTTATTGTTTTAATAAAATAATTCAAGACAAAATTATTTGACATTTGACTCTGAGTAACACTAATATTTTTTACTATTAGATATCAAAACACTGTTGTTTGGAATCTAGGTATTTAGGGTTTTATGTATGTGTGCTTTGGCATCCACAAATAAATTTCTATATTTACTCAGTGTTTTATTTATTTAGTTTATTTTAAGAATTACACTAATCCATCTATTTTTTCAGCAAGTTTCACATTTGTGTCTTTCCAGTCTGCCCATTTGTAGTCAACTCCATGAATAGTTTTCATGTGTTTGTTGAGGCTGGGGCTGTAACTGAACTTCTGGCTACAAGTTGGACAAGAATATGGTTTGTCGCCAGTATGTACACGCAAATGACGCCGCAGATTGCTCTGTGTGTAGAAACCTACATTGCATGTATCACACTTGAAGGTTCTATTGCCAGAATGTCTGAAAACAAAATAAATAGGCACAGAAAATAATCACTAAATTCAAAGAATCATACTATTACATTGATTTGACATAACATTTACCTCACAAGATGAATTATTAAATTTTTCTTGGTGTGTGTTTTGTAGTCACATAGATGACACTGTAATTTCTTATCTAAACTGTGTTTTTTTCTATGATTATGTAGCTCTGCAGATGTAACAAATGTGTCACCACAGTCTTCACAATTATAATTACAGATTTTGAAGTGTCTGTGCATATGTGCTTGAAGTGTTTCCTTAGATTTTAATGACTTAGAGCAAATACTGCAAGAGAAACTTGCACTTTCATGAACACGCATATGATTTTTCATAGTAAATGCATGTTTGAACTGCTTCCCACACAAGCTACACGTAAAATATGTAGTTGTACTATGTATTTTACGATGAGCAGCAAGACTTGATGACTGTGTAAAGCTTTTGCCACATTCACAACTGTATGGTCTCTCTCCATTGTGTATTCTCATGTGGCTAACTAGTGTCTGACTGTGTGGTGTTGAGTAAGAGCATGATGTGCAGTGGTATCGTCTGGCTGCACCACATCCTGACACTTTGCCAATATGTTTCCTTTTCTCATGCATAGATACATAATGTTTAAAGAGTGTTATCTTTGTCTTTAAAACTTTATTACATGTCTTACATTTAAAACTGGTTTTTATATCCTTTGTATTGTCAATGGTTTCCAAATTTTTGGTGGTGATTTGGTTTAATTCAAAATGATCATTATGATCTGAATTAGGATTTTCTTCAAAACTTTGCCAGTCGTCTGTCTCATTTTGAATTTTAAAAGTGTTTTTGTTTAACTGTTCTTTAGATAATTCTTCAAAGCGTTCATTAATGGTAACACACATTAACCGAAAGCAGGCAGCACTATTTAATTCTTTTATGCAATTATTACAAATTAGAGATGGCATGTTTTTATCGTGGGATAAGGTAACTTGAAAACAAAGATATATTTTATCTAAAATTTCTTTAGACTCGTAACTTTCAGAAAACAAATGTATGTTATGTCCATCATACTGAAAACAGATTCTACATAAACCTTGCACGTCTGTCATAATTATAGATTTAATTGTTTAAAGGTGCAAGTGCTAATATAATCAGTATTCAACTATGAATGATTAAATTCCGTATTTTTATGGCCACTTACCAAATAATTAGAACAAGCACTATGTGTTAACAGGTAGGTAGTCTGTTTTTTTAATTCTTTACAGTAATAACAACTATAATAATTTGAAAATTATTCGATTAGGTACCTCTAAGTGATGGTTCTAAATAATGATAAATAAAATATTGGTACTTTAAGTCAGTAAATTATAGGTTGATTAGAATGGCAGATGTCAACAAAAGTGACAAATACAATGCGACTGAACCACAGAGTACTTTATAATAGGAAACTGAATATGGACTGAACTTTGTAGTAACGTCATATCGAATAACTAAGTACAATACAGTTTACCACATGTAAATCAGCTTAATATATATAAAATAATTTTTAACTAAAAAAGAATAATAACATACAATTTTTTTTTTTAATTTTGAGTATTCTGAATAAACTCAATTTATCAATTTTTGAGGATTCTGAATAAAATCAATTTATTAGGACAATAATATACAATTATTATTATTTTTGGTGTCGGTGCCAGCATGAATAATAAACGTGTAAGTACATTCATGAAGTAGCGTATTACGTAACTAAGCTGTCACTTTAGGCAGTTGTTGTGTTCATTTGTAAATAGGTTCAAATAAGTATTGTTATATCATCGTAATAATAATGATGGTTAATGTACCTTTAAATATACTTTGCAAATTTGGCTGGCACCGACTCCGAAAATAATAATAATTGTATAGTATTGTCCTAATAAATTAATTTTATTCAGAATACTCAAAATTAAAAAATCATATCAGTATTCAAAACATCGTATCAGTTCAGGCATTTAGAAGTTATGGTGGAATAGGTAAAGAAACTCACAAATATACTTACATACACTCCTTTTTTTGGGCAGTCGTGTAAAAAGAGATGTTTGAGAATGCGGGCTTACACTAAAAAGTATTAAAATTAACAAAAAATAACGGAGTTCCGGTTTCATCATCATCATCTGATGATGAAGCTGGAAAATAGACAGTTCATTAGAACTATTCTAGATACCGTAATCACCACTGGAAAGTCACAAGAAAGCAAAATACACCATTTCGTTTACTTGGACGACGTATTATTTTTTAGTTATTTTGATTTAAATACCAAACTACCAAACCAATTTTCATAAAATTTCAATGGGACCAATCTGAAAATAAATCCTAAATAATTTTCCAAATCGGTTCATAGACGACGGAGTTCTGAGGTAACAGACATAAAAAAAATACAACTGAATTGTTACCTCCTCCTTTTTGGAAGTCGGTTAAAAATCAGCTATAAAACTAAAATAAAACGCATACTTATAAAATATAAATAGTTCCAAAAATAAACCTAATTATCTATGACGTCTTTACAAGGTTACGTCTTGTTGCAAAAATGATAGGGATGGAACCAATTTTTATAAATTTTAATCGATCTACATTTCGAAAAAAACTTTATTTTGTTATTGTTCATGAAAAGAGTAAGTATTCCCTTTCCAAGAATAAAACCTCGTCTTTTTAATATAGATTAACAATGAGTGCATTTATTGTTAGCGCAATAATTCTTGCCTGTTTAGCGATTCTGATTTCGATTATGAACACCCACTCCTCCAGGCCGTATTTCGGTCACGGCAGCCTATCTCCGAGGATATTAGCCAAGTACGCAGGAGATATTATAGTGTACAAGTGTATGCGCAAACACAAGTGCACTCCATCGTCCTTTACTCTCATAATCCCATGGAACGGCAATCCAACACGACCGAAGAGATCAGGCGCTGGACCGACGGCTTAATAGTGTCTAAATTCCATTTTATTATTAGAATAGTCACTACATAATAAAATAATTTATATTTATTCTGAAATATTAAGATTAATTATTAAATTTTTATGAATCAAAACTTCGTAATGTTTACTTTGTTGGGAACATTCCGCGGACAGGTGCGTCAAGAGTACTCTCGCCAATGACCGTGCCGATTGGCCGAAACATAACGATGTATGTTTATCTCTTTCTAACAAAGAGGTATACTGTACGGTTCTTTACTTTTCAGCGTGGATGTGCATCGCGCAGTAGGTATGATTCTATGTATTGATAGGTAGCTATATCAAAGTTGCCGCTGATTTTCAATGCGACAATGTTCGGGTATAACGCCTCTATTTAAAAAATCTCATTGGCTTTCTATTAGTACGTTATTATAATTAAGTCACCTCTTCCATATCGGTGACCGTTAAGTAATCATCAGTTGATGTTTAATTTCTATGTTGAAAATAAATTGCGTGTATTCGGTAGTTTGCTCTACTCATATGGGATAGAAATAAAAATTCATGGTGTAAAGTGCACAGGCTTATATTGTTCGGGCCTATGCCTCTGCTTGGGCCTGAAGCCTCTTGATGTAGGATGCTTTCTTTTGCTTGATCCTGTTCTTCCTCTCGGCCAGGGTTAGCTTGCGCTTGTTCCAGCGCTTCTGCTTTCCAGCATCAGGCTTGGCTTCCTTCTTCTTGTGGGATGGGTCGGCGCGGATCAATTCATGTGCTTTCTTGTATGTGGCTTCAATCTGAAAAGAGTGTGAAATATGACAAACATTGTTTTAAAAATTAATAATGTTATAAATAATTTATGTTAAAGCATATTGTAAGACCATTGGACAATATGAGATTTTGTTTTAACTTCTTGATGCTTCCTTAACACATCACCATCTTTTTATTGGACTGTTATTGTAGTGCTATTAAAAAAATTATGAGGTAGAAAAGTATGTGCATGTGAGATTTGTGAAAGTCAGCAAATTCAACTAAAAGTAAGTACGAGAACAAAACCATCATTTAAAAAAATGTGTCTAAATAGCTGAATGGATTTAAATGAAATTTTATAGTTAAGTAGGTAAATATTTGAAATCAGTCTAATATAATAAATCTAGTGTATATTTTATCAGAATAAATCCAGTAATTCATGAGATACAGCTTGACTCTCTATTGTATGCAGTCCCATACGCCATAAAGGTCATGATCAATTGTTCAGGACCAGAAGGTGTGGTAAATGTCTGTTTATCAAGTTCTGCTTAGTTATAGCTACCACTAGCGATTTAAGGTACATAATATAACGGCATCACGTCTGTACTGCCGATGGGGTACTCTGTACACAACAGCATTTTACCAATGCTGTTATTATGTCCCATGTAATAGGTGGTGAGCCTATTTATTGCCTTCTACTGGGCGCAATTCCAAATTCCGGGCTGCTACTTCACACTAGAATTTCCTAACAGAAAACTCAATAACACTTTGCCCAACCCTGGAATCATTGGTTTTCCGACATCCACTCGGACAGACTTAAGAAGCAGGAACATCTAGTCAGTACTGGCTATGTTGCAATGTTTTAGTACTCCTTGACATCATGTATGACTTCAAGTGTGTGGAAATATTGCATTAATGTTGTCCAAATTCGACACTGCACATACACTTGCATGTACAGCAATTTGTTTGGACGTAAAATCAAAATATAAGACTTACAGCATCAGCATTTACACCGAGTTTTATGTATTTGCTGAACTGTCTCTTGAAAGAGTCTTCATCATCTGCTTCAAGACTGCGCATGTACTCAGCTACGTGCAAGCCGAAGATGTGAGCTCTGTAACACCAAACATTTACATTTATTAATAATAATTTATTAAGGTCCAATTTTGTAAATGGCTGTTAAATAACAGCTATTTTAGTTTATGGATTACAATTCTTTTTCCACTTTAAATATTATTGGTATAGATATAGATATCATACATCTATTATTATTAAGACATATGTCGAATATTAGCACATGGCTGAAGCTGCTCTTAAAAAATATGTTTGAAAGATTGGTTTCAAAAAGCTTAATTAAAACTTTTTATCACAACCAAAAATTTTTCAGATTGCTATTGCTCCAAATATGCTGTCTGAATAATGGATGGACCACTATTCAGAGGATGAATGGAGCAATGTTACACTGACTGACTTTACAAACCAGTCAAGTAAACCACCAAAAGTATGAACAAAAAAAGTTAGTATTTTACCTGTGTACTTCTGCATTGAATTTCTTTGCTTCGGCATCATAACCTGGGAACCTCTTGATGGAGTGAGGTACATTTAGACCACCATCAACTGCGCCCTTCATGGCTCCGAACACACGAGCACCAGTGGTAGTCCGTGCCAAACCAACATCAAGGTAACATCTATCATAAAAAATATATAATTATTATTTATATTGACTATAGAAATGCATAAATGCATTATGAATCAATTAAATCAGAATATTACGATACAACATTCTTTTTTAGCATTGTACGTGCTTTCAGTCCGCCCGTAATAAATTCATCATAATTAAATTGCATTATCAGGTCATATAACTTCAATGTTGTTGGTTATTAGTAGAATAAATGTCAAATGACTTCAAAGTTGTATTGTTATGAAGCTTCCTTAAAATAAATATCTACTAATGAAAACAAATTAAATGTATTAAATTAATAAGCAAGAAAATCAGAATAAGAATACAATATTATAATTTTTTTTTGAGGAAAAAAATATATGGTTGTCAACAGGATTCAAACCACTAAGCCAGATGGCAATCTTTTATAAAGTTTGAAATATTTATCTGTAAGAAAATAATGTTTATTGAACTTCATAAAAAAATATTATATAATTTTATATGTACCTGAAAGCGCCTGGGCCATTGTCTACGGGTTCTACATTGTATTCATCACCAGTGACTTCAGTTGCACCACTGTATAGGGTGTCAAGGCCGAGCCTCTGGAGCAGTCTTCTTGCAAGTAGCAACCCAGTGCAGTAGGCAGCAGCATAGTTTGTCAAACCAACCTGGAATTTATATATTTCTTTATAATTAGAATAATTAACCTATAGAACAATTATGGTGTACTAATTTATAATATCTCAGTATTGAACATATAACAACAGGGTTGTATGAGTTTGTACGTCTCTTCAGACCGCCCGTTCAAAATCATCATATCATTTAATAGCCTAACTAAATATTTTTTAGAATAGCTTTTTAAGGATACAGTTGACTACATAGTAATTCAACAAATGTTATATAAGGCAGTGACATGTCAGATTATTTAGTAGTCCCACAGACCCCAAAAGAATGCCTACCTTGTGATTAGACATATTACTTATCAAAATGGTAAGATTCTTTAGGTACTACAATATATACAATGTAGAAATTTAAGAATTATACAACACAGGCTTTAGTATAAAATTAACAGCATTAATGCTGTAAAATGCTAGGCCACTATCAGATTGAGACAAAAGATTTCAAGTAAAATTCATGGTAGCTACTTAGGTTTGATCTGTTCAAACAGGCATTACTGAAGATTTAAAAATACAGTTAGAGGCATGTAGGATTACAGGGGGCGCCGATTAGACAGGGTTTGGATTACCAGGGATCCGCTGTATTTATGTTGTTATACTTGAACTTGTTTATTATATTTAACACTAGCTGTTTCACCCGCATATAATAATATTACAATTAGCCTAAGTTACTCCTTATGTTGTCAGCTACCTGCCAATAAAATCTTATCTGAATCTGAAAATTTATCAGAACAAACAGACCCACAAAAATTTAACAACTGATTTTTACTGTATGAAATAATATATTATTTTGACATTACAAACAAACACTTTAATTTTATTTGAATTGATTGAATAAAACTAAAAACATATTTTAACTTTATAACATCCTTTATCAATAGGACTAAGTATAATTAACCTTTCGGCTCAGTAACGTACAGATCTGTACGTTGTAACAATAAAAATCTATTGTGTCTGCTAATGACTGAGGCAACAGCATAATAATGCTTACCTTGACGCCATAGCGCGGCAGTTCATGGGAGTAGGCAGCACAAACAATGTGGTCACCCTCAATGCGGGAGTATGCCACCTGGCAAGTCACATCCTTGTTGGAGAGACGGACAATCAGGCGGTACTTGGGTGTGTTGTATTTGTTCTTGTCCTGTTTTACATAAATATAACAAATCACTTCCATATAAAGCAAAAAGTAACCTAAAATTATTGAAAAGTCAACACAATAACTTACTTGAACAACGAGGCGTTTACGGGCATAGTAGTCGGTTTTTCCTTCACGACGCCTCTTGAATTTAACTTGATACCTCTTGAAGTATTGCTTGTTCTTCACAACTTTTACGAATGCCTAAAAACATAGCTTCTATGTAGTAAACAGATTATTAACAACAACGTCGGATTGAATCATGAAGGGTTTCAGAGACACTTTATAATCAATTGTGCTGCAGTCTAAAGCAAAACCAACATTGTAGTACACATAAAACATGGCACTACACATCAATCATGCTTCTTCTGCAGCATCAGATGACGCGCATGTGTCGGTGTTTCATCATTTAGGTTAGAAATTAGAAGCCTAGCAATTAATCAACATTTACATGATATCAAGACAATTTACATAATATTTATATTGCTGACAATCAATATCAAGCTATCGACATTAAATAAAATAATTAAGAGACCAACTAACAAGTAGTGTAAACTTATGACACGGTTTAGAAATATCTGTTCATATTTTCACAATCACAGCTCGTAATTACATAGACGTTCCTTATTACACATAAGATGTATTTGCACTAAGAACTATTGAAAATATTTTAGCAACATTGCTCACCATATTTATTTATTCCTAAATGTATTTAGGAATGGGGCGTCCAAGAAGGGACACCGCCGGAAAAAGAAACTTTTTTAAAATATGACAATTGACATTTCATAGCAATGTTGCCATTATTAACACACACCATGTCACATACTGACTAATAATTATTGCCAATATATTACTATTATGTGAATAACTCAAGATAGTTCCATGTATTAAACACACTAGTACGCTATTCGTAGAGATTAATAAGCCGAAACAACTTTAAAAGAACATCCAATGATTCGATGCCGTACCGCGTTGAGTTATCGTAGGGCGATCATGGATTTAAACATTATTATTTGATTTCACTCAATAGCAACCTTAGAGGACCAGACGGGAGACGTCTTCGGATTAAATATCGAACGAATTCGCTCGCCACTTTTGACGATGGGTGAGGTAACACACAAGCACAAAAGAGCTTGTACTAAAGTGAAAATAGCTCTCGCATTACTTTAACAGTATTGAAGTACATACAAAACTAAAAACAAACTAAAAACAAACTAAAAATTGTGTTACACACGATTAAAATCGTGTACTATCATCGTAACCCTACTGGTAAAAGGTACCTTTATATGATTGGTAATCATATGCCAGTGGCGAGAGGGGTACGCCCGCTAAAACTACTCCAGTACTAATTCCTTCAAGACCGCAACTCATGTATTGTCTCCTCGCGTTTTAACAGTATATTTTTGATAAAAATATATAAATGAGCTGTAAATAGCTCGAATAGAAAAAGTAATATTTCTTAACGAGATTTTGTGTAATATTCTGAGAAAACATTAGCTGGAAATGCCAAGTCACTGTCGTGGTATTTGTAATCTGTAGGTTTATTCCAAACCATTCGAAAACTTTTCCGTATGGGAACGGAAACTTTTCGAAGGGGCGATTTCCGATCCAACGGTATTCACAATTCCTGACCCCGAGCCCTGATTCTGAACCGTCGGAAACTGGCGTTTTCGAATCCGTGCGGAAACTTTCCGATTGGTACCTCTAAGCGCTATTCACAGATCCGATATTAAAGCTTTGGACAGTTCGATTCGAAATGAAAAATAGATTTTACGGAAGCCTTTCTGTGAGCTGTCGGATGAGTTGCCGTAGACGCTATAATTTTAATAAAACCATATAAACTTTGTTCTTACGAATTGAAAAGTGTGAATAACAATTATTTATGATTGGTAAACCATTTTTTCGTGCTTAAAGTGAATATAAATACATTATTGGTTGTTATAGCCGATACCTCTAAATTTAATTTACATAATCTTAGATAAATACGTACCATTATAATAATTTTGTGAAAGGAAACCATATTGGATTCAGGTATATAATAATTGTTCTTACAAAAAGTTCATGGTGGATATCGGAAATGTATATGTAATAATATTACTGAGTCAAGCACTCTCATACTCAGCTTCCCATTTTTTTTAAATAACAAAATTTAATATCTAACTTAGATTAATTAATAATAATGATTCAAATGATAAATTAAATACTTCTTCGCATTCAAAGTAAAATGTCATCAGCCTTCGATACTAAGGCTGTTGACGTTTTTACCTAGAATGCAAATGCGAAGTATTTAATTTAAATTTATTAAATACGAGCAGCGTGGCCCTTCCCAGCCGCGCACGGGTGGACATTTATTTTTAAAATATTTTGGGATAAAAAAAATATTCTCAAAGTTTATATCTACATTTTGTGTATATTTTTTTAGTTTTATGTATTTTATTTTTAAGGGGTTTTATTTTTTGTCGAGAAAACGCCGCCAAGTTTGTAGTCTCGCTACAGCTGTTGGCTTCCATGTTGAGGCGCCAAATTCAAACTTTGATTTTAAAACTCTCATGTGAAAGGAAATACCATCTTTTTGCAAATTCGAAGTATTTGACATTTTAGCACAACCGAAAACTGCGCAATTTGGCATTTATTGGGAGCTTCATTCGTAATGACAATGTAATGTGATATGTGTCAAAATGGCGTTCAACTATTTTTATAAACACATATGATAGGGTATCATAAAATAGTGGCGAGAGGGGTATGCTCGCTGTAACTACTCCTGTACTGATTCGTTAAAGCCTCAAAGCTGCTATGGCTCTTTCATCAAAAGGCCATTACAGACGATCCCTGCATGGTTACACTCACATAGATATGTACTATTATGTTTAGACTTTAGAAGAGACGTTGACCCCCGAGTGTATGTCGGCGTTGTTTCTCAGACATAGTCAGATAGGAAACACCGGCGCCATCTAGTTTATAAAAATGACTTGTAAAAGTGTCTTTAAAAATTAATGATCTATTTACGGAAATAAAATCATTTATCAGCCACCAATGATATTATAAACTAATAGATACGTTACCCGCGCTCAAGAATGGCGATACAAAAGTAAGGCAATTGCCCGACTTGCATTCAGTCATGGCCGAACCAGTGTCGCGGTTATGTGTCACCATCACCCAAAATTCACAATGAAATACGAGGAAAAACGCCTGCCCGTGTTAATAGAGTGTCCAAATTCGATTTTATTATTATAATAGTCACTACATAATAAAATATATTTATATTTGTTCCGAAATAATAAGATATCATTTTTATGAATTAAAACTTCGTAATGTTTACTTTGTCGGGAACATTCCGCTGACAGCTGCGTCACGCGTGCTTGCGCCAATGACCGTGCAGCAGGTATGTGCCGAAACTAAACGATCTATGTTTATCACTTTCTAACAACCGATATGCTGTACGATTCTTTCCTTTTCTGCGTGGATGCGCAGCGCGCTGTATGATTGTATGTATTGGTAGGTAGCTATATTAAATTTGCCACTGATTTTTAATGCACAAATGTTCAGGTATAACGCCTCTATAGGTAAAATCTCATTGTCAGACACTACCAATCTCAATACTTTACGCATTTAGTACGATCAAACTGGTCAAGGAAACATTTTTCTAATCTAGACGAATAAAGCTAGGTGTTCCGAGCTTAGGCTTGTTTTGTTAGTTATGATGAGCTAAGTGTGCCGAGTGTGGAGTTTCTGGAGTAAGCCAAGCACTTCAGAAAGTTCTTAGATAATATCTTATAATAACTAACAAAACGAGTCAAAATTTTGCACACCCTTCTCTACTAGGAGAGGAGTTCTCGTCTAGGAGTTCCAGCCTTCTTCTTCTTATTGTGTGGTTGATGAAAAATCTAGTTTCAGAGTTTAAGCCACCCGTAGGTCTTTGAAATGGCTTTACACACCATCGAGAACATCTCTCAGGTATGCTGGTATTCTCACGATTTTTTTCTTCACCGTCTTCAGCAAGTAATAATTAATTTATTATACGCACATGACTTCGAAAAGACAGTGGTGGGTGCATTGGATTCGAACTTGCGTCCTTTGACCTGCCAGTCCAACGGTCACACCACAAGTCTATTACTGCTTTGTATTCCAGTAGCAATCACCTAAGCACACCTTCAGGTCACTCCACCAAGTTCTTAGGTAAGATCTGACCATAACTAGCAAAACGAGCCCAAACGTGGCAGACCTAGCCCTACTCGTATAGGACTTCCAGGAGCAGCCACCGAAGTACACTTCCATGCAGGTTACTCCATTACCTCTAACCACTCTTAACTATCAGACAATGAAATAAAAGTACTTACGTCTATCTGCTACAAACACATTATTTAAATATAAAGTGCATAATAAATTTAAATTGGTTGATTTGACTCATTATTCCCGCAACTATAACTGCGCGCGTGTGTGTTTGAGCCGTGTCAATGTAGTGGTGCGGTCGGTGCGATTGAATTTAATAGAATACCTTATGGACGCGTACCTTAAGGTATTCTATTAAATTAAATTAGGATTTGCATTATAATTCGAAACTTAAAAATAGTTGCAGTTTATAAAAAAAAACAGGTGGTAGTTTGATACAAATTAAAGACTAACGACGAGGAGCGGCCGATTACTGATCAATACAAAATATATGAATGATGATAGACTAAAATTTTGTTATGGAATCCGAGAATCTGTCATATCCACTGCTATTACAGCACTCCGTATTATAACAATTCATTAGTCTATTCAAGGGTGCAGAGCGGGTCTAGGTTAGTACGACAACTTATAGCTACGAAAGTTGGAGCCATCCTAGCCGATCTCACCAGATTCCAACGCGGAATGTATATGCTAATTTGTCCCAGCAGTTCGGGGGTGGATGTAACGGCATTCACAATTGCGTACAGAAGTGTCATGTCAGCTAATATTCTTCTTTGCTTTAGGGAAGGCAATTTAAAATGTTTTAATCGCTGTGAGTAGCTAGCTCTATAGGGCCAACTTTGGTCATTGAACCTCAAATAACGTGTAAAGGTTTTCTGGATTCGCTCTATACGGTTTATTTGAATATTATAAATAGGATTCCAGACCTGGGATGCATATTCAAGTGTGCCACGCACAAGACTGTTATATATTCTTTTCAGGGCGTAAGTATTTCTAAAGTCTTTACAGGTATTTTTAATGAATCCTGCCATCTTAGATGCTTTTGTTATAATACTGTCTATGTGTGAGCATCAACTAGCCATCAACTCGACTTTTAGAATCGTAGTTCCTGCAAGTGAGTAGTATGTATTTGAAAGAATTAGTACTGTATTACGTTTAGCGGGCGTACCCCTCTCACCACTGGCATATGATTCCCAATCTGAACTGCAAAGTTAGTCGTGTCGGTTTGGTCACCAGTATGGGGACTGAATTGATTGCAATAACGTCGCCATAAGACGTGTTAAAATATGGAAGAAGAATTCGCGGTGGTGAGCAGAGGTCGAGATGGCTTAGTGGTCAGAACGCCTGGAGTATTCATCCGGGAGGCGCAGGTTTGAATCCTGTTCGCGACCGTATTCTTTTTCCATTTAATATAATAGCTTTAGAGTTCGCTAAGCATGCGTTAATGCTTTTCAAAGATTTATCTTGAACTTTATACTTTTTACTTGTATGGTTACAATGATAGAACACGATTTTGATCGTGTGTGACGCAATTGTATGTTTTTGTGTAGTTTTATGAATGTGTGCTAATGTAAAAACGAGAGCTATTGTTGCTTAAGTGCATGTTTTTTTGTGCCTGTGTGTTACTTCACCCCCGCCAAAAGTGGCGAGCAAATTTGTTCGACATTTAGCCAGAAGCCGGCTCGCGTCTAGTCCTTTATGCACGTAGCCCACCAACAAACAGTGACATTTCACATTTTGGAGACCTCACGCTATACTAACGCCTCTAGCGCGAATTCATACGCGATAGCCATAGTCCACATTCGGTAACTTAGTTACTTTAAAAAGAATCAATGTCATACTATGTGTACGGTTATTTTATTTCTATAACAAGATCTGTGAATCATTGTCTTAAGTTTTTTAGTTTCAACTTCATTTTGAATTTAATGGAAGTTATTTTAAGAAAGTGTTTTTTTTAGATCGCATACTTCTGCAGTAAAAGCACAGAATACATATAACCTTACGGGAATAAAAGTTACCATAATATAAATCAAAATAAGTAATATTAATATGGTAACTTTTACATATCATCAGTCAAATAATTGAATTCTTCGCTATGGCTTCCTCCTATTCATATCCTGAGTTATTTTTGGCGGGTTTTATATTTACATTGCCATTTTTATATGAAAAATGTAATGTTTTTCGTTATTATTTAAAATTTTATCTTTACTATGCATATGTGTTAATTACTTGTACGGTGCTCTTACCTGTAGTGTTATTATATCCCCGCGACGTAACAAACCTAATGTAAGATATCGATTTATTTCCTGACTTTATGTGGGTTATTACTTCTTCTCACGAATATTCCCGCAATGAAGTATATTAATCAATAATTTTTTTATACAGTGTTGCTTCCAGATTTTGCCGATACGCCTCGCATATTGTAGGTATAGAATGGGAATTACGGGGAATGGAACATTGGAATTCTGAGCAATGCTATATTGTGATATCTAATCATCAGAGCTCATTAGATATTTTAGGTAAATACCCTTATATAAATAGTAGGTCTTATATATGTATTTAAAAACGATATCAATACATTCTTCTTTAAAAAACCAGGCATGTTTGAGATGTGGCCTCGCATGAAGCGCTGCACAGTTGTTGCAAAGAGGCCTTTGATGTTTACTGGTGCATTTGGATTTGGAGCTTGGTTATCTGGTCTTGTATTTATTGACCGATTAAGAACAGAGAAGGCACGTACACTCATGAAAGAAGCTACAGCACGAGTTGTGAGAGAAAAAGTATGTTTATCTTCCAAAATGACAATATTCTCATAAGGAAAACTTTTCTAAAACCCATTGTTAATATTTTTAGACAAAGCTCTGGATATTCCCTGAGGGAGCACGCTACAACAAAGGCAGCATACAGACTTTTAAGAAAGGCGCATTTTACTTGGCTATTGATGCTCAGATACCAATTATGCCAGTTGTCTTTAGTCAATACTACTTTCTTGATAGTGAGACTAAGACATTTGAACCAGGTATTATATCTATATCTTTAAGACAATTTTGTATTACCATATAATTTTATAGTATAAAGTATCATCAAATATACATAGACAATTTTTTTTTTTAGGAAAAGTGATTATTACCACATTGCCTCCTATACCAACAAGTGGAATGACCCGTGATGATGTTGAAGCTCTGTCTGAAATGGCCCGCCAACAAATGATTGATGTTTTCCATGAAAGTTCCAAAGATTTAGTTATGCAAAAGAAAATTGCAATTTAAATACCATCCAGCTACCCAACTTAACAAGCTTAAAATTTAAAAAAGAATCCTAGAATCTCATTATAGATAATTAAGTGCTATTGCTATTTGATGTCCTTTTCTGTTAAATTTGTTTGAATGTTATGTATGTTTTAGAAACATGTACAAAAATATTCCTATATCCTATTATACCAAAGCAAAGTACATGTGGTGATACTAGAAGACAAGTACCAAGCATCCACCATAATATGGAGAATTCTCTATAGTCAGTCCAAGGAGCATTAATACTCATTGTATAAAAATATATTTTGTTCTTTTTATGAACATTTTATCTAGTCATCTTTTTTTGTTTAGTTAAATGTAGATAATAAGGCTAAGTATTGTTTCATATAACTAGTCATATTTATAAGATTTTGTTGACTGATATTACTTCTTAAGATTGATCTTCCTTTTTGCCCTTAGGATTTATTTAAATAGTAAGTAACTCATTAGTTTCAAATTATTTAGTAAGTAGTGTTAAGTAGTAAGTCATTATTGAATCATTTGTTATTGTATTATTATTTTAACTGCCACTGATATTATTACACATAATTTATAATGCATACAAAATGTTGATTAAATTCTATGCCTCTGTAAAAAATGATTGCAGATGTATTTTTATAGTATGGTATATAAGATATACATTTTATGTGGAAGTCTTTATAAAGAGCATGCATTTCAATTAATAATTGAATTAAAAACATTACAAATATTATAATACCAGTAAGTAAAAATCCCCTAAAATAGTCAACATAATAATTAATAGCATAATAAAAACCATCTGTTATTGTTTCAATGGATGTCTAGAAGAATTTGCTTTCACTGATAAGACTGCCATTTGTACCATACTAGTTTGTGTTTATTATTTTCTGTTCAGTTAATTATGTTATCTGTAGTTCACAATAAGATATAATCTCTTTAAATATTTTTCAACACTCTCGTAAAATAGCTCTTAATGCACTGATTTTAGGTTCGTAATGAGGCTTATTGCGCACACATGCTATTCATTTTACACTACACTAGTGCGGTAATGTAAATTGAATCTAAAAAATGCCTCGTGCCACCTTAATATTTATTTTTAAATTTAGGCACATTGTTTTGATCTTTGCTGAGATTTAAAATTTATGTGATTATATAGGCTGTGTTAGATAAAATATGACAAATAAACATTTCAATTCATAAATCTATTTATTTTTGTCGCCAAATATAAATAAGGTAATAAGGTATTACATTCTCTTTGTGCGCACAGACAAGGCGTACGAAAAAATAAATTCGCGTACCATTTTATTAACAGAAATAGGTTATGCATTGGTAGAATTTTATAAAAAAAAAGAAACTTCACGTGTGTTGGAAAACGTACGAGACTCTGCTCCATTGCTATCCTCACCTATGGGCTCGGGTAGAAATTAAACCTCTAGTGACCTCCCTGGCTCACTTATTTTATAATGTACTCAATGAGATTTTACATGTGGAGACGTCGTACCCGAACATTAGTGAATTAAATTAAAAAACTAAAAAACACGCTTTTGTAACTAGTAGATCTAAAAATTAGAAAATAATTTTCTATAAATGCAAAATCAAAATAGAGTGATTGTAACTAAAACATTTTAATCCTACTTTTTAGTTCTACTAGTTTCAAAAGCGTGTTTTTTTAGTTTTTTAAACAATTATTTATTATTGCTTCTTTAGTCTAATGCTTTTCGAAGATTTATCTGAATAATCCACCATATTGAATTTAGTGTGACAACATTTTATTTTTCGTATTCTTCTCAGCAAACCCTTTCATTTGATACCCATATCACACGATCCCATAAAAATGACTAGTCCGCCATCTTTGGGAGTACACCATGTTGGATTTAGATGTGTGCGTTCGCGCAGCGGAATGTTGTTGAATTTAAAGATATTAATTATGCAGATATTTAGTGTATGACGTCGTATAATTGTGTATGGTAAAAAAAAAATTGTGTACGCAGCCATTGTGGAGAAATTCACCAAAAACTGATTCCGCTGGGCGAACGTGGTCCTGGCGGAACTTATTTTAATCCATAGACTTTAGAAGAAAAGAGGTGTGTCCAAAAATTAGTGTGTATTTGTGTGTAATTGTGTATGTATGAATAAAATGAGTGCATGCATAAACTTCGGAGAAATTCAAGTTTCCGCTACGCGAACGTTTGGCCATTAGCTAGTTTTCATATAAAGCGCTTACATAGAGAGTTGTAGATTTTTACATACGTTGTTTTGAATTTGTTTATATTTGTTTAAAAAACAGATTTAGAAAAAATCGTAGGGCTTAAAAGATAAAAATATAAACGTAAAATACACTTAATAGGTCTTAGTTCTTAAAGTATGCACTTTGGGGTCTAGATTTTCACGTTTATACAAACCTTGTAAGTATCTGAAACATGTTGCCAAGTATCAATGATGTTCCGTTAGTAATTAAAGAGTTAAAGGACAATTTTACCATGAATAGATCACTGTTTACAAAACAGTCAAATATCACGACGTTCTAAAGGAATTGCATGGTAAAATGTATGCCAAAAATTAGTTTATTCATTCAACTATTCACATGCAAAATTTCATGTCATTAAATTTAGTAATTAAAGAAATCAATTAAAATACTGACGAAGCATCGAAAACCTACATAACCCGACCAAGTTCGGATAGCTACAAAAAAGCGGCCCAGCCATATATCTAAGAGACGTTCTTAACCTTCCAATATAGTATTTACTAATATGGTACAGTTCCGTACACAAGCGTTAGGAAAAAATAAAACAATTGCATTTCTTGAATTAAAAATATTTTTTTAATAATAACCCAACTATCTACGATAAAAACAAATCTTCAATTAACAAGTACTTTTCTATTTAAATATCCGCGTACAAAAATTTTTTTTATTAAGTACATACTTAATTATGTTTCATTACACACTTAAATAAGTAATTATAATAACGTTAACAAACGCTTGCAACGACAGCAATAAACTTAAATGTGTTTTAACTAACATAGGTTTAATAAACGATTATATTTTTATATTAGGCAGACTCTCAAACCTAAACAACTGAATAGTCTAGTTATGTGATCTGAGATTGTTAATCTGTGATTTTATTATTGAAGCTCTAAATATTTTACTTACCCTTATATTCATAATCGTTTATTAAACCTATGTTAGTTAAAACACATTTAAGTTTATTGCTGTCGTTGCAAGCGTTTGTTAACGTTATTATAATTACTTATTTAAGTGTGTAATGAAACATAATTAAGTATGTACTTAATAAAAAAAATTTTTTACATTTTACCATGCAATTCCTTTAGAACGTCGTGATATTTGACTGTTTTGTAAACAGTGATCTATTCATGGTAAAATTGTCCTTTAACTCTTTAATTACTAACGGAACATCATTGATACTTGGCAACATGTTTCAGATACTTACAAGGTTTGTATAAACGTGAAAATCTAGACCCCAAAGTGCATACTTTAAGAACTAAGACCTATTAAGTGTATTTTACGTTTATATTTTTATCTTTTAAGCCCTACGATTTTTTCTAAATCTGTTTTTTAAACAAATATAAACAAATTCAAAACAACGTATGTAAAAATCTACAGCTCTCTATGTAAGCGCTTTATATGAAAACTAGCTAATGGCCAAACGTTCGCGTAGCGGAAACTTGAATTTCTCCGAAGTTTATGCATGCACTCATTTTATTCATACATACACAATTACACACAAATACACACTAATTTTTGGACACACCTCTTTTCTTCTAAAGTCTATGGATTAAAATAAGTTCCGCCAGGACAACGTTCGCCCAGCGGAATCAGTTTTTGGTGAATTTCTCCACAATGGCTGCGTACACAATTTTTTTTTTACCATACACAATTATACGACGTCATACACTAAATATCTGCATAATTAATATCTTTAAATTCAACAACATTCCGCTGCGCGAACGCACACGATTTAGATTGACGTCATTTTATTTTTCGTATTCTTCTCAGCAAATCCTTTCATTTGATACCCATATCATATTGGATTTAGGGTGACGCCATTTTATTTTTTGTATTTTTAACCAACCCTTTCATTTGATACCCCTATCGCGGGAGTGCATAAAAAATGCCTAGACCGCTATCTTTGGAAGTCCGCCATGTTGGATTTAGAGTGACGTCATTTCATTTTTCGTATTCATCTCAGCAAACCCTTTCATTTGATACCCATATCGCGGGAGTGCATAAAATGTTACTAGTCCGCCATCTTTGGGAGTCCGCCATATGGGATTTAGAATGACGTCACTTAGCTCACCATGCATTGTCATCCAAACTATACGTGTATGCAAAATTTCAG
Source organism: Xylocampa areola (assembly GCA_935421205.1). Taxonomy (NCBI): domain Eukaryota; kingdom Metazoa; phylum Arthropoda; class Insecta; order Lepidoptera; family Noctuidae; genus Xylocampa; species Xylocampa areola. The sequence goes on from OW285201.1 coordinate 16,545,791, forward strand.
CTCAATCGGAAACCAGGAAGTGGGTCAACCAAGATTTCCTTACATAGTTAATTACAGGTGAAGCTAATAATAGCGTGTTAAAAAAATCAGCGGCAACTTCGATATAGCTACCTAGCAATACATACAATCATACAGCGCGCTGCGCATCCACGAAGAAAAGGAAAGAATCGTACAGTATATCGGTTGTTAGAAAGAGATAAACATAGATCGTTTAGTTTCGGCACATACCTGCTGCACGGTCATTGGCGCGAGCACGCGTGACGCAGCTGTCAGCGGAATGTTCCCGACAAAGTAAACACTACGAAGTTTTAATTCATAAAAATGATATCTTATTATTTTGGAATAAATATATTTTATTATGTAGTGACTATTCTAATAATGAAATGGAATTTGGACACTCTATTAACACAGGCAGGCCTTTTTTTCTCGTATTTCATTGAGAATTGTGGGTGATAGTGACACATAACCGCGAAACTGGTTCGGCCATGAGACTGAATGCAAGTCGGGCAATTGCCTTACTTTTGTATCGCCATACTTGAGCGCGGGTACCTAACGTATCTATTAGTTTGTAATATCATTATAATGTACTATCGTAATTAGAATTATAACGAATAGGTACATAAACATTTTAAACGTTGATTTCTTAAAAAGGTCCTTAACTAGATTTCTTTCGATCTGTTGACAAAATGCGAGTATAGGTATATACCAATTCTTAAGTAAATCGTCAGACTCGGATCGAATACTAGCGTAGTCTGAAATAAACGCTTTTATTTCACTCAAGTACTCTACAACACAATTAAGCTAATTTTGAACAATAATTTAAGCGTTAGTCTTCTTTAAGAGGAAGAGATTGTCGCACACATTACTCGTTAATATGACCGCCTAACGCAGTAGGTACACTATTATTTAATGAAACAAGTGTTGAGAATCTTAGAATAAGTATTTATTTGGCTAAGCCATTAAGTATTACCTATCTAATGTGATTTACTGTTTGGGCATGTGTATGTAAAGATATACAATTATGTGTTTTGTAAGGTGTGATTGTGAGTACTAATTTCACATATTTCCACCTAAAATGAATCTTTATTATAAACATTATTTAGTCTTAATTAAACTATGCCATGATAGTTCAATTAAAACTTTAAATAATGTTAGAGGTAAGTGATTACTTTATTTATAATGCGTAAGCAATATTAATGATGACCATTTAAATTGATTAATCTAATAAAAATGCGTTGTAATTGGAATCCTTATCGTAGTGTTTGGTGATCATGTTTCCATGAATAATTATGGAATTTTATGTTTTTAGGCTATCTGATAGTCTGTGTACTTTTACCAAATAACACGAAGCAGAATAGACAAGAGTTGAGCTGTGATCTGAGGCCGTGTCGCAGTTGTTTCTCTTTCCTTCTCCCTATTGCGAAACTCACAATAACACTGGTTTCCATATGGAGCTTATGGAAACCAGTGTTATTGATGTTTCGCAATAGGCACAAACAAGCAAAATAATTGTCACTTAATGTAACAACATAGCTACTTGATAAAAAAAAGTATGCCCACATTATTTTTGCATTAATTCATACATGGTCTAAGAGTACTTGTGCGAGAGCAGTGTAAAATAAATAATTACACATAAAATTTATTATATGATGTATTTTACTACCACATGTTTCCTATTATGGTGGCCCCCCATTTCTGTATGTTACAGACGTGAGATAATTATCAGTTTCTGGGGTCAGTAGGTAAGCATCTTACGACTATAAGTGTGTCGAGAATTACATTGTAACTATGAACTATTTGACTAATTCTGTCCTCATTGCTGACATTGTTGTGATATAAAACTATATACATAATTACCGATTTCAGATTCCTCGCACGATAAATATGCCTTGAACTATGTGTGCGACATTCTGTAATGTTACGATTCTTTACTAATCATTCCAAACCTCTCCCCAACCTTCAGTTTCGTCGATATTTTCATCCGGGACAAAGTTTAACTTGCTGCTTACATTTTGTGTAACATTATCTTGAGTTATATTTACAATGGTCGCTTTTTCTATTACAGGCGTCATATCAGCAAAAAAGTCAAATTCATCAGAACTCTTTTTAGTATAATCATATTTCTGATTTTTTATGTCTAGTTCTGAAATATCCAATATATTTTTTTTCGCTTCAATTGCAGCTTTTTGCAATAGCGTCGATCTTGATTCTGGAACTACTTTTGGTGTATTTGGGATTATCATAGAGGCACTTCTTTCATCTAAAGTCTCAATGCAAACTAACTGTTCATTTGAGATATTTTTATCTAATATAGGAGTAGTACTTTTTGTAGTTATCTGACGATTATCCCAGTCGCTCCAATCATCTTCACTGTCTGCCTTCTTTATTTGTAATTCTGTAGTTATAATTTCATCGTCTATGGATTCCCCACCAACTGGAGAAGGTCTTTCGTTTAAGGTTAGTGTCTTTTCAAATGAAATCAATTCATTACTATCGCCTTCATATATGGCTTCTGAGCATGGTAAATCTCGCAAAGACTTTGTTGTTAGATATACACTATTTTCCGTTACTTGACTGGATGCTGATAAAGGCTTGGATTTTGAATATGGTCTACCATCAGAGAAAAATTTAGATCTCTTTCCTCCTATGACAGTATCAGCTCCTAATATTGGTACCAATTCACTCAAACATATTAGAGTTGCTGACACTAAACTATCATCAATATCCTTTATGCCCAAAAGTAACTGCAAGAAAAAATGAATTCACTATTGAATTTATTTCTATACTTTCCAAGATAATCTAGATATAAATGAATTTAGTGATAATGTAAGAATTAGGATGTTGGTAACTTAATTATGCCTTAATTTGTTTGGATGAAACCTGGTGGATGGATTAGTTCAATCAATTATCATGGTGGGCTTGAAGGGTCATTCAGATATAATGAAGGATAATGTAATGTTAGGCCCACAGGTTATATTGTAATTACCACCTATGTATTATTTTATTTAATTAATTAATATTATTTATTTCTGGCAACTAGGCCCACTTTGTTAGTAAACTTTTTTGCTTAGTTCTTATTTTAGTAACACATTAACAACACATAAAACATCCTTGTTTATTGTAATTGCATGCATTATTTTTGCTTGATGATAATGGTATTATAATGTCAATGTTTATGTCATAAATGTTTGTCATTTTAATATGTAATAATAATAATTAATTATGCAAGTAAGGCATGTGCAACTTATAAACTGGTCACTACTATTGTAAAATCTCAAAATGGAAATGCTGCCTGCAAACATAGCTCAGGATTAATTAAGGTTTTTATTTACTAATCTGTGAAATTACCTCAGGGAGGATATGTTGAGAGAGCTCTTCATGTGAAAATACATGGACGAAATTTGAAAAGTGTCTTAATAGGAGCATCCTTATTTGACTGTCTCTCACTCCAAATAACTGCATTAATCTTGGTTTAATGTGTTCTTTAAAAACACCAAGACTGAAAAAACCAGGTATCTCCCTATTTGATATGCGGTCTGAAATTAAAATATGTAAGCATAATTTTCATTTCTACAAATAAAGTTAATAAATAGAGTTTAAAATATTACCATTTTTAGGTTTGAGGATAAAAGGAATTACATCTTTTCTTGCTGTTTGGTCTAACATTGTTAACCTTGAGAGTAAGAGGCCTCCCAGTTGCTTAGCCACAGTTTCTTCATCATAACATTTTAGATTGTCCAAAATGTTGGAAAAGAACAGGCACCTTTCTTCTTCTGATTTCAAGGGTAAGAAATTGAGAAACTTGTAAATTGATATAAATTCATGATTGAAAAAATTATGTTGCAGTACTTCAGACAGGTTGGGCCTTTTGGCAGGACTTTGATGCTGTAAAGTATCTCTACAATATTTCTTGAATTCTTTCAAATGGGGTACTTCATCTAAAAATAAACCACATTATTAAAGAAATATACATAGCTAACAGAAAGATTGTTATATAAAAATAATAACATACCATCTGTACAGTCTTTGAACACATCATCCACCAATACTGCAAATGCATATTGATCAACTTTAGTAGTAATCTCATAAGAATCTTCATTTGGATCTATTGCTTTATCATATCTGAAATGTGACAGGAGTTATCAACTGTGTACCTAAATCATGATTATACTCATTAACTAAATTTATCGATATTTTAGTATGTCAGCTTATTTAAACCCAAAAGTACCCACACTTTATTAACTTTAAAGATAATATATATTGTTTATAGCTACTTTACCTGTGAATCCTAGCATGTTTCAAATAAGCAGATGTCAACTCAGTGAATGGACAAAGATATTGCAATCCACCTAGCTTCCATTGTCCATCCCCAGTAACATATATCGCAGAAACACTCACATTATTATGAGACATGTTAGCCTAGAAATTGTATGAATTAATAAAGTTATAAAGTTGTTTTGTCTTTATGTATTAAACATCAAATAAACCAACCTGTTCATGAATAAATACTAAGGCTCGCAAGATATTGTTGAGTCCTATGCATATCTGAAGTGGTGTCATAGAACTTAAAATATGAGACAGAGGCTGTACATATTCTGTAGCCAAGTGTAGGGTAGAACGCTGCTGCCAAGCAGAAATATATCGAACAATACACGGATGGCGATACTTCAGAAGATTCTATGAAATAAATAAAAACATTAATTTCTATTTAACCACAAAAATTTAAAGTTATTATATTACATGGAAAAAGACTACGGTCGCGAACAGGATTCGAACCTGCGCCTACCGGATGAATACTCCAGGCGCTCTGACCACTAAGCCATCTCGACTCGGTCGTATTCTTTTTCCATTTAACATAATAACTTTAGAGTTCGCTAAGCATGCGTTAATGCTTTTCAAAGATTTATCTTGAATCACAAAAATTTACTTTTAATATATACATACATTTGAAAACTTTTCCAACGGCGTTGATAGCGCCCACAGAGGACCAACTGCAGCCTCTCCTTTAAATACAGAAACAGAGCCATCACTCTTTAGGCTAAAATACCTGCAGCTGTCGTTAATTGTGGCCTGATAGTGGCACCAGAAATCAGTTATCTCTATTGCTTTATCCTCAATTGCTAAACCACTTAACTGCGAACTCTCGTTACCCATCATTTAGGATTTTATCATATTAAGTTTAACATTTCAATTTTAAATAATATCAAGGTAAATTATCAAAAGTCATTCGTATTATTACAGAACAGATTAGTAATATTTATGTATCTTTGATAATACAGCAAATTAACAAATGTGTCACCGTGACATTTCAATCTAGGGAAGCTGCGTGTTTACGCGACCAGGTATTTGCTTGCAAGTACGCCTACCAGTTCGACCCGAAATACTCGCAAGACTCTGAAAGTATTTTACTCGGCAACTCGCACGTTCGCGGCGCAATAGTAGTCCTTATTTAGAAGACGGGACGAATCAATTTCTAATGCAAGTATTTGTACATCCAAGGCTTGAAAGTATTTTTTTTGTAAGTGTAATCGTGCTCCTTATTTATATGACGACACTAATCAAATTCCTATGCAAGTATTTTTTACCTCCAACTATAACTATATTTTATACTTTCAGTATAAAAGTACCACTTCTTGAAAGTACATTTTTTGCAATCACTTTTATGCTCCTTAATTATATTTATAAAAAAGCAAGGATATATTTCCTATGGAAGTATTTTTACTTCCAAGGCTTGCAAGTATTTTTATTTGAAGACGCGATTAAGCTCCTTATTTATATAACGGCACAGATCAATTTCCTATGAAAGTATTTTTTCTTCCAGGGTTGCAAGAATTTTTCTTTTTGAAACGCGATTATGGTCTTTAATTATATTATGGCACTGATCAATTTCCTATAAGAGTATTTTTTCTACCAAAGCTTGCGAGTATTTTTCTGTTTGGAACGCAATTATGGTCTTTAATCAATTGTGGCACAGATCAATTTCCTATATATGTATTTATACTTATACCAAAATTCCAAAACTATAAATTTTTTCTTGTAAGTGCAATTGCGCTCTCTTATATATATAGGCAAGTACTTTCATTGGAAGGTACTTATTTTTGAATGATATATAAAAATACTTGAAAGTATTTAGAGCCCTGATATTTGGCGCTGGTGTTTTAAGGTGGAAGTACTCGAAAGCCCAGGTGCACGATTTTACAAGTATAACCCATGCATATTTCAAACTCGAATCGTGATTATTTTAAAACTATATATATTATATCCAATGACTAAAGAAGAAGTGAAGGACGTGCCCTATTAATCTATCCGGAGTGGGAGGGTTTAGGCGGGAAAATGTAAAGTGCACGTTGTCAATTTTATATTGTTTTCCAAAACTTGTGTTTCTCCGAAGTATAATGTGTAATTATGGTGGATAATTAACCATTATGTGTTCATGAAGGTGTGCGAGTGTGGGCAAATTGTATACAATTGAAAATCATGACTTTTTGTGTTCACTCCTAAACTCCATCGAAGACTCAGTAAAATTTCCACCGTTTTACTGGGGCAATAACTGCAATAACTTTTTATACTTGATTATAACAAGAAGGAAGTAACTGAAGACGAGGCTTTGGCCTTACTTTTATTCAAGAACACTGAAGACGAGGCGGTATGGTCTAAGACCTTAGCCTGCCCGATTAGGGCGAAGGAAAAAAAAAAAAAAACTATCCGGAGTGGGGTAGACGGTACGACACTGGAAATTATTTTCATTTTCTTAATTTTGAACATGCTGTTAATGTAGTAACATTTTACTAGGCAAAGATCATTAGGTCGTAAACCTGCGCAAATTCATCGATAATGACATCTCCTTCACAATTTTATTATTGCTAAATTTAGTCATGAGAAATGTAGATAAAAGGATTCCAATATGCACAATATACGGAGTGGGGAAGACGGTACGACATTTAAAAAAACCACGTATGGGGTGTCACTTTCTCTGACCGTACACAAAAAATCAATAAAATCGGATGGATGGTTTCGGCACAGGAAATTATTTTCATTTTCTTAATTTCGAACATGCTGTAAATGTAGTAACATTTTACTAGGCAAATATCATTAGGTCATAAACCTGTGCGAATTCATTGATAATAACATCTCCTTCACAATGTTAATAAAAGACAGAGAAAAGTGACACACGTTGCCACTCAGACGCCCTTCATCTAGACAAATCAAAACAATAAGTGAGAAATAGTCTTTACGCACTCGAATGTGTGGGTGATTGTTCATTCATGACAGAGAAAGAAATAAGGATTAATTCAGCGAAATTTTAATTGATCTAATTCATGCGGTTACTGGGTCAGAACTCAGAATTTCAGTACGGAAATGCTATCCTTTGAGAGAGCATGTCCTTTTTCTATTTCGCTAGATAATTGCGCGCGAGTCGAACCGCACGCGCAGGATTGTTATCGTGATCTTATTGTTATTGTTAGTGATTATTGTTATTAATAGTGTGTTTACTTTAGTTTAGATTGTGTTAAGTTTTGAATTATTTTTTCCCTTTGTGTTTTAGACTTATTTTATTATTAATTATGCCTCGGATGAGTTATTCAGCTGCAGAATACACTGACATGATCCTTATCTATGGAGAATGTCTACAAAACTCAGCTGTAGCATTACGTACATATCGGGAGAGATATGGTGAAACTCGAACGTGCCCTACAAATAGTCGTGTTTTTACACAGGCCGTTCAAAGACTTAGAGATAATCAGCCATTAGTTCCGCGACAGGAAGGCGTTCCTTCGCATGAAGTTGCAGTGCGGCTTGAGGAACAGATTCTAGAGTATTTTGCCAACAACCCTACTTGTAGTCTTCGAAACGCAGCTCGCTGGTTTCAAGTAGACCATAGGACTGTGCACAGAATTTTGAAAAGGGATGAACGACGGCCTTTCAAATACAGGAAAGTTCAAGCTTTATTACCCAGGGATAGGCCGGTCAGAGAAGCCTTCTGTAATTGGCTACTGGGAAAAATAACTGATGACCCTGACTTCCTCTTCAATATCTTGTGGACAGATGAGAGTACATTTACTCGCAATGGTATTTGGAATCGGCAAAACTTGCGCTACTGGAATCGTGAAAACCCGCATGTGTGGCGAGAATCTGCATACCAGTACCGATTTTCAGTAAATGTTTGGGCAGGCATTCATAGGAACCAAATAATAGGTCCGGTTTTTATTGACGGAAATTTGAATGCGGCCAAGTTTTTAGAGCTTCTTAGTGGTCCCGTATCTGATTACGTAAATGACTTGCCATTAGACGTGTATCGTCGTCTTTGGTACCAATTGGATGGTGCGCCTGCCCATTCCGTCGTGCCTGTGAGAGAACGTTTAACGGCAATGTTTGGACAGCAGTGGATTGGTCGCTATGGACCTTGCCGGTGGCCAGCACGATCGCCAGACTTGAGGCCACTGGATTTTTTTTTGTGGGGATCCGTAAAAAATGAAGTCTATGCTCGCGAAGTTCACACGTTAGATGAGTTAAAAATCAAAATTACTCGTGCGTTTGAGAATTTAAAACGTACGGCTGTGCAAGGCGATTTGTTACGGCGAGTCCGAAATAATAATACGAGACGATGCCGCTTGTGCGTAGAGGAGAACGGTGGGCATATTGAAAATTTAAAAATTTAGTTTACTTTGTTTGTACAATGCAAAGTTTTTTTCATTTAGCGATCTTTTAAATTAATTATGAGACACTCAGTGTTTATAGCAATAGTTCTCCAAACCAAACGTAAAGTGAGTGCTTTGTTTATCACCGACAAAAGAGGCCGACCTAGAGGTCTCAAATTGCACGTTGAGGCGACGTTGCCGTCCATACAACAGGTCAGTCACTTTTAATTGACAGATAATTACAAATGGTGTTAGTTTTTGCTCCGACAACTTTACTATTTATTATGTATGAAAATTAATTTTTTTTTATTTTAGATAAATAATTTTGTTGTGTGTTTGATAATGCTTCTATAGGCTAGTAATAGCCGTGTATTCATTTAATGTCGTAGCATCATCCCCACTCAGTATAGAGACATGTCCAAGGCATTTGATTGGGTCAATCATGAAACTCTTTTGAATAAGTTAAATGTATAAGGTATCAGAGGTAATGTGCTTTGTCTCATCAAATCTTATCTTAGTGATCGAAAACAGTGCACGGAAATATCTAGAATTTGTTTAAAGACTAAGCGTGAAAGAAAATTCTTATCTAACTTTAGAATTACTAAGCAAGGTGTACCACAGGGCAGCGTACTGGGCCCACTCTTATTCCTGCTCTACATCAATGACTTGCCAAGCTTCATTCAGCACCCAATGGTCTTGTTTGCCGATGATAGCACTGCGCTCATTAAATGCACACATGCAAACCATTACGAAATTGACATAAACCAAACACTTAGAGATATAGTTAGTTGGCTTGATAAAAATAATCTAATAATAAATTTATCTAAGACAAATATAATGCATTTTTATCAACGGCTAGCTATACAACATTTAAATCCTCTCGTCAGTGGGGCGCCGCCATCTTGAAAACGCGTGTCTGTGGAGGCACCGACAGTCGGCTCATTGCAGCGTTCGAGGCATGACGCGTAAATAAATGCTCAATTTTCGCGGTAAAACGTGTTAGTTCCCATAAAAGTGTTATTATTAGTGTAAATTATTAACTCCATTAACTATATAAACAAACAAAAAGTTATATTGTGCAAGTTCGGAATAATAATTACGTAATTCAAAATTACGTAATGATGACGCTATAGTAGGTACAAGGTCGACGCTCCGCCACATGATTGTTATCGTATTATCTTTTTATTTAAAGCGATGACCTAACTTTTTTATTCTTATATCGCAGTGGTAATATAGTGTAGTATTTGATTTAGTGAGTGTAGTGAGTGAGTGATTAGTGATTACGTACATTTTGATAAAAATAGTGGGCGGTACCCGTACTGGTAAGTACCTAGATTAATTTCGATAAATATCCTAATCTTTATAACTGTGCATTAATATGAGTTATCTTATGTGTAGATTATATTCTTATGTTCACAAAACAATAACAATATAGCCAGTCGAGCGAGTATTCTATAAATAGTCTTTCACTTTCCATAACGGGGCAACGAACTCCGCCGGCCGTTATTTTTGATAACGTGTTTATTTAATAAAAATGTATGTACGCGTATCAATATTATTCAATAGATTAATGTAAATAGGTATACTGTATCGGGATTAATAGTTTTTATCGTTACTAAATGATAATTCATTTGTATTATAATGGAAAATAGGTCAAAAATCACGATATTTTGTGTTTACCGCCAAAATTAACGTATATTTCTTTTTATTTTGTCTATTATTTTATATACCGTATTCAAGGAAATTTAATATACTTTAATTCTTCTATACATCACCAAAGATATCATTATGCATACGTAAGGAGGCAGCACGCTGTCCACCCGTGAAAATATGGCCCCACACATGCGCCATATTGCCAATCGACCGACTGTCGGTTCCTCCACAGACGAGAGGAGAATACGAAACATAAAATAGGTCAAGTACAAGTAGCAAAATTTTTGGGCATATTAAGTCAATTAACCTGGAAACCTCAAGCAGAAGAAGTTTGTAAAAAACTCAGCGCCTGTGCATATTTACTTTATAATCTTTCGAAAAAAGTAAATTGCAACACTACATTAGTAGCATACCATGGCTCAGTTGCATCTAGTTTGAGGTTTGGTATTATATTCTGGGGAAACTGTAGTCTACGAGAACAGGTGTTTAAAGCCCAAAAGAGATGCATAAGGGCAATGTGTGGACTAAAAATGACTGACACTTGCGTTCCTTTGTTCAAATCCCTTAAGGTAGTCACATTCCCGTCACTTTATATTTTCGAAATTGCACTTTTCGTTAAGGTAAACTTACATTATTTTACCACAGTGGCAGCAACTAGAAAAGGACCTATAAGAAGTCAATATAAAAACCTACTGTGTGTTGAAACTTGTAATACAAAGAAACATTGAAAAAATAATAGACAAGAACGGGGCTTGAACCCGCGACCTTTGACGTTCCGTGTCATCACTCTACCAACTGAGCTACCTTGTCGTGTTCAAACCTATTGAATTTTCAATCCTCTTTGTATACGTCTTAAGGAGACGCCTGGTGATATTTATCTAGTAATCATTTACAGATTTACTAAACTTAACTAAAAATGATTACTAGATAAATATCACCAGGCGTCTCCTTAAGACGTATACAAAGAGGATTGAAAATTCAATAGGTTTGAACACGACAAGGTAGCTCAGTTGGTAGAGTGATGACACGGAACGTCAAAGGTCGCGGGTTCAAGCCCCGTTCTTGTCTATTATTTTTTCAATGTTTCTTTGAAAAATAGAATTAATATAGGCATTACATGGCCTCAACATGTATTAAAAAAAATATAATTATATATGACTTGTAATACAGCTTTACTGAGTAAAAGTGTCATTAGTTTGGGCCCTATCATATATAATAAAATTCCTGATATAATTAAAAATAGCACTCACCAACATTTTAAAAAAAGATTAAAAGCTATGTTGCTCGAAAAATGTTATTACTCATTTAAAGATTTTTTAAATGATAAATTTTAACCTATGACATGATCTTGACATTTTTTATAACTTTTTAATTCCCAATTCCTTGCAAACATTTAAATAAACTTTTAATTTTTTATTGACGTCATAACGACTATTGAAAATTTTTATAACTTTTATATTCCAAATTTTTTGCAATATTTCAGTATGAAATTGTAACATACATTTAATAAAACTTTTATTTTATAATTAATGCTACTAGTATTGAAAACGACAATGTATTGTATAATTATTAGGATAGTCTTTATTTTTAGTTTTCTTGAAATATTGCTGATGTTTGCATGCCTATTTAAGGTAGATTGCACGCGGTTCACTATGTTTTTTGTTAACACCTTTATTATATATACCTACTTTCTATGCAAATAAATACTTACTTATTAAAAGACAGAGAAAAGTGACACACGTTGCCACTTAGACGCCCTTCATCTAGCCCAGTCTTTCCCAACGTGGGCGATAACGCCCCCTTGTGGGCGCTGCAGGCCTAAAGGGGCGCCCCCCTTAAGTCCCCCTTAAGGTCGTAAGAGACCCAGAAAAAAAAGGGGGCATTGTGTAGGGCTTTGGGGTCGATTTATAATTTCATCTACCTAGCTAGGAAGACTCTTAGACACCGACTGAGCTCTCGACTCTCGACTACATCTTGTGAACATCAACTAATATTAATTAAGATATAGCTCAAACTCGGTTCGATATAAAAGACCGCGGGCAATCATGTTTTAACAAGTTTTTGTTAAATAATCCGAATTGTACATTCCTATACCAATCGGCTGGTTCTGTAATACTTGTTCTTGCTTGTCGAGTACGATTGGGCGTCGAATGAGATAAACGAGTTTATGCACGTTTGTCTTATTCCTGTTGGTGCGTGCTGCTTATGCAATCTATAAACGACGTAAATTTATTTTATTTTCGTTTGCGGTTTCGCGCATAATAGATAAGCAGTACTTGATTTCAACACTTACGTATTTCTTAAAACAAAACAATGTCGGAAGTAAAAGAGAAGAGACGGCAATACTCTGCGGAATAAATTAAATTCGGATTTATTGAAAATCCCACAAACCCGTCGTCGCCTTTGTGTCTTCTATGTCTAAAAACATTTTCGAACGAAGCAATGAAGCCTTCAAGACTGCAAGATCATTTGAATAAAATGCATCCAGATAAGACAGAAAAGAATGTAGCATATTTTCAAGACCTAGAGAAGAAGCATAATACTCAGCCAAGTGTATCAAAACTATTTTCGGCGGCTGCTAAGCAAGATGACGACGGACTTCGAGCTTCGTACAATATCTCTTTGTTTGTGTGGTTCTCGTTTCTCGATGTTGTGTGGTTTGCCTTTTTGAGAAATTACTCAAAAAAGGCAAACCATACAACATCGGAGAAGAGTTAATTTTGCCAGCAATAAAGGAAGTAATAACTACTGTGCTTCATAAACCGGCCGCAGATATTATCCGAAAAATTCCTTTGAGTAATAATTCTGTGCAAAGACGAAAACTGCTGAAAACATTGAAGAATCATTGTGCAATCATCTGAGGACTAGTAAATTCTCAATTCAGCTCGATGAGTCCACTTCACCAACTAATGAAGCGTTGTTGCTATCTTACGTGAGGTTTATTAAAGATGAGAAAATACGTGAAGAACTATTGTTTGCCAGAAATTTGGAGACAGATACAAAAGGCGAAACCATATTCAATACATTGGAAAAGTTTTGTGAAGAGAAAGAGATTCCTTTGAAAAATATTATATCAGTTGCTACGGATGGCGCTCCGGCTATGACAGGGCGCCATAAAGGCTTCATAGCATACTTAAAGAATAAAATTCCAGATGTCCTTGCTATACATTTCGTTATTCATAGACAACATTTGGTTGCTAGAAACTTAAGTGAACGACTATTTCAATCACTGCAATATGTCATCAAAGCAGTCAATAAAATCCGTAGCAGCTCTTTGAATGATAGATTATTTCATCAGCTTTGTGTTACTAATGACGAAGATTTCAACCGTTTGTTGCTTCATACTGAAGTTCGTTGGCTGTCAAGAGGCAATTGTCTGATTCGATTTTACAACCTGTTTGACTCTATGATAGAGTTCTTGGAAACTAAAGATACAGAACTGCGCAACAAGCTCATAACATCAAAGAATGATATAGCTTACATGACAGACCTGTATAAAATGTTCAACGACATGAACCTCCAACTACAAGGCGATGAACTAAATTTAATTAAAACAAAAAATGTCGTTGCTGCTTTCGCAGCCAAACTGCTTCTGCACAAAAAGAATATCGGCAGACGTGAGTTTCACAATTTTCCGAATTTATCAGTATACTGCAGTAACGACGACTTGTTTGCCTACTGCCAACATTTGGAAAACCTCCACATTGACTTCACCGAACGATACCAGGACATTTTAAACTTGGAAATACCAGACTGGGTGTTGGATCCGTTTTCAAATGTCAACACAGCAATGTCACCTCAGCTGGAAGAAGAACTTATAGAATTGACAACAAACGAAGAAATAAAAATCAAGTTCAAAAATGGATATCAAGAATTTTGGCTACAAAAACCGATCCCGCAATTGTACCCTGGATTGTGGTCAATTGTGCAACGATTTTTGATAGCATTCCCATCGTCATATTTGTGTGAACGTGGATTTAGTGCTGTGGCAACGCTGCTTACTAAAAAGAGAAATCGTTTGCCTGTTACCGAACGTGGCGACTTGCGGCTGTTTTTGAGTAAATTGGAACCTGATATCAACAAACTTATTGAACAGCATCAGATTCAACCTTCACATTAGTTTTTATATAAGAATTGATTATGTTTGTTTTATTTTCAATAAAAGATACTCTGTCCGAATACTATAAATTTGCGTTTCAATAATCAGTTATAAGTACTTAGCGGTTATTAAGTATGTTTAAAAAGGGGGGCGATAACAAATAATTTATTCTTAAAGTGGGCAGTAGACAAAAAAAGGTTGGGAACCCCTGATCTAGACAAATCAAAACAACAAGTGAGAAATAGTCTTTACGCACTCGAATGTCTGGGTGATTGTTCATGCAAGACAGAGAAAGAAATAAGGATTAATTCGGCGAAATTTTAATTGATCTAATTCAAGCGTCACTGGGTCAGAATTACAGTACGGAAATACTATCCTTTGAGAGAGCACGTCCTTTTTCTATTTCGCTAGTTAATTGCGCACGAGTCGAACCACACGCGCAGGATTGTTATCGTGATCTTATTGTTATTGGAAGTGATTATTATTTTGGTAGTTTTTGGAAAGCCACGAACAGGTTGAATCCCAGGTCGGGTCTGCCTGTGAGTGTTGAGGGCCTTAGTGATCCTAGTGATATCGCCAACCTATTTAGTAGAGCCTTTAGGGTTGGGTCTCCCCTGGGTACGTCGTCTGGTGGGCCGGAGGTGGTGGGGGGGTCCGGATACATGCCTATTAGGTTCGCGACCAGGGAGGTAGCTACTGTCATACGCAACTTAAAGAGAGGCAAGTCGCCGGGTCATGACAGTCTAAGTATAGAGCATTTGCTGCATGCTGGTAAGCACTTACCGCGAGTGCTAGCAATGTTTTTTAGCTTGTGCCTGAGTCACTCATATCTTCCAGCTGATTTACTTAAAACTATAGTTGTGCCCATTATTAAGAATAAAACTGGAGATGCGAGTGACAAGTGCAACTACAGGCCTATATCCCTGGCTACCATCATTGCGAAGGTGTTGGACAGTCTGATTGATCAGCAGCTGGATAAGCACTTAACACTCAACGACGCCCAGTTTGGTTTTAAGCCAAATCTATCAACGGAAACAGCTATACTATGCCTCAAACAGACTGTTCAATACTATACAAGTAGGAAAACACCTGTATATGCATGTTTTCTGGACCTCTCCAGGGCTTTCGACCTCGTATCTTATGACTGCCTATGGAGGAAACTGTCAAATGTCAAAAACCTCCCAAGCGATATCATTGGGATGCTAAAGTATTGGTATAAAAACCAATACAATTATGTTAAGTGGGCGGGTGTCCTGTCGGATGCATACGGGTTGGAGTGCGGGGTGAGGCAGGGGGGAATCAGCTCACCCAAGCTATTCAACCTGTATGTAAACGAGCTGATCTGTGACCTCAGCAATACCAATATCGGGTGCTCCATTGACGGGCACTGCGTCAATAACATCAGCTACGCAGATGATATGGTATTGCTGAGCCCATCGATCAGTGCACTTAGGAGGCTTCTTCGCATCTGTGAGGATTATGCGGTGTCTCACGGCCTTAGGTACAATGCGACCAAGAGCGAGCTACTGGTTTTCAAAGCGGGTAACAAATGTTACGATACTATCCCACCAGTCACCTTGGGGGGCGCTCAGCTGTCCAGGGTCACGAAGTTCAAGTACCATTGCATTGGGTCACCGATAGTCTGTCTGACGATGTGGACGTGGAGAGGGAACGCAGAGCATTGGCAGTTCGATGTAACATGCTGGCTCGTAGGTTTGCACGTTGTACTGGGGAGGTGAAAATTACACTCTTTAGAGCGTATTGCCAATCTATGTACACGTGTGCCCTATGGGTCAGCTATACAAAAAGCTCGTACAATGCTTTGCGAGTCCAATACAATAATGCCTTCAGAGTTATGTTGGGGCTGCCGCGCTTTTGCAGTGCATCGGGGATGTTCGCGGAGAATGGCGTGCTAGATTTTTACGCACTGATGCGGACACGAATAGCATCCCTGATGCGGCGAGTGCGCGACAGCTGCAACAGCTTGGTGGCTATAGTAGCCGACAGGATGGATAGTCCAATGATGTGGCAATGGATGACCAGTCATCGTGCGTCATTCAAATATTTAAAATAAGTTGTTTTAGTGTATTTTTTGTGTGTATGTGTATGTATGTTTTGTGTATATAAAATTGTAATGTGTGTTTTGTTTTATGGACTTATGGTCTGAAATAAATTTTATTATTATTATTATATTATTATAAATAGTGTGGTTTACTTTAGTTTAGATTGTGTTAATATCTTGTGGACAGATGAGAGTACTTTTAAACGCAATGGTTTTTTGAATCGGCAAAACTTGCGCTACTGGAATCGTAAAAACCCGCATGTATGGCGAGAATCTGCATACCAGTACCGATTTTCAGTAATTGTTTGGGCAGGCATTCACAGGAACCAATTAATAGGTCAGGTTTTTATTGACCGAAATCTGATTGCGGCAAAGTTTTTAGAGCTTCTCAGTGGTCCCGTATCTGATTACGTAGATGACTTGCCATTAGACGTGTATCGTCGTCTACCACGATACACGTCCACCACCGTCCAATTGGTACCACGTTGGTACCAATTGGACGGTGCGCCTGCCCATTCCGTCGCGCCTGTGAGGGAAAGTTTAACGGCAATGTTAGGACAGCAGTGGATTGGTCGCTATCACAGAGTACTTTATAATATAGGAAATAGAGACCTCTCTCTCGTTAAATTTAGGGAACAGGGCACACAGACGCCATCTATAGTTATACGAATGCACTACTAATGGGCATTGTCTACGGATGATGACACAGCGCGGAGCTGCGCGAGGGCGCGCGGTACGAGGAACCGATGCCGGCCGCGCTGACTACCGCGCAGCCTGAAGGGTGCGTGGGGGCGGGAAGCGACGCGGCGCCTGCCGCTCTTTTCCCCGTTTTGGCTTGCAATACTTCTCTACGACGATTTTCCGCGGCGATCACGTAGTACGATCGGGCGCCGTTTGATCTATCTTTGTTTTTTAATATACTCTATATTTATAGGACCCCGACATGCATATACATAATTATGTGTATGTAGATACGGGTGCATTGGTATGGTAGATATAGGTATCTACTTAGGGTCCAAACAACAAAGATATAAAAATACGTGATTCAACCGATTCCAATATATTCTTCCGTTCGTTTATTGATTGCTCGTACATCTTTTGAAAAATTTGGGAGTATATAATGAAATTAAATTAATGCTTTTCAAAGATGTATCTTTAATCACTTATTAAATATTTTTATTGCCTTTAATTTATTGCCGTCCTTATCATCGTCAAAGTCCTTCTTCTCACATAATATTTTATTTAAATTTATGCATAAATGGTGAATAAAAAATAGGGGTGACAAATTAATCTTAAATCTATCAAGTTTTCTTTATGGATTTGGCAATGCAGGAAGTCTTAACTAATAATATATGTACAAATATTATTACTTTTATAAATTGTTCTAAATTATTTAATGTTATATTTGTTTTTATGTCATCATAAATGTCTTGTAATTCGGATATGCATTTTATTAATGAGTAACTGGGGCTGCGAAGACAGTTCCGACCAGTATACTCCCGATATTTAATAAATTCACTTTTCAATTAAAAGTTCACTTTTACAAATAAGTCTTCCTTACATAACTGAGATATCTGTGCAAAATAGCATCAAGCGCCATCTATTGTTTCACGAAAGTAAAAAATAATATTAATATAACCCTACCAAATTGCAAAAGAATGATTGCCATACAACAATGGGATATTTAAATGAGCTACTTTATTTTGTCGATTTATAATTGTCTAGTTTCCTACTCACTTGTTCAAAGATTGTACACCCTGGTCGCTATGAACCCTGCCGGTGGCCAACACGATCGCCAGACTTGACGCCACTGGTTTTTTTTTGTCGAGATCTGTAAAAAATGACGTATTGCTCGCGAAGTTCAAACGTTAGATGAGCTTAAAATCAAAATTAATCGTGCGTTTGAGAATTAAAACGTAAGGCTGTACAAGGCGATTTGTTAAGGCGAGTCCGAAATAATAATACAAGACGATGCCGCTTGTGCGTAGAGGAGAACGGTGGGCATTTCGAAAATTTAAAAAAATAGTTTTCTTTGATTGTGCAATACAAAGTTGTTTTCATTTAGCGATCGTTTAAATTAATTATGAGACACTCAACGTTTATAGCAATAGTTCTCTGAACGTAAAGTGAGTGCTTTGTTTATCACTGACAAAAGAAACCGACCTAGAGGTCTCAAATTGCACGTTGAGGCGACGTTGCCGTTATACAACAGGTCAGTCACTTTTCATTGACAGATAATTACAAATGGTGTTATTTTTTGCTCTGACTATTTTAATATTTATTTTGTTTGAAAATTGCATTTTTTTTATTTTCGCTATATAATTTTGTTATGTGCTTGAGAATGCTTCTATAGGCTAGTAATAGTAGTGTATTCATTGAATGTCGTAGCATCATCTCCACTCAGTATAAACATTATATTATATTATTAAGAGTGGAGTCATACGATTCAATACAATAATATAAATACTATATACATTTCTTTTTAACTTATTTGATTCTACTAGTGTAAAAAGAGAAAACCTTAATTTGTCAGTTTTCTGAAATTGCAAGTAATAAATATGACATCACATATGACCACCGGCCGGTTCGCCATTTTATTTTCTATTTCTAAGTACTTTTGACAGTGTCCATAAAGTGTCTTTTGGCGTTATCGTGAAACTTATTAATACGATTTTCTTTGCTTAAAACATCTTGAGTGCTGAGAATTTAACTGTGAAGCTGCGTGTGATGAAAGCAATTATGCCTCAGTGTTGTGTGAAGGGCTGTGGTTCGAAATATAGTAAAAATGTGCCTCCTATATCCATGCACAAGTAAGTCGTTAAACATTCATATTATATCAAATTTCCTTCATATATTTCGACCAAATTTTAGATTCAGTTAATATTTATTACTGTTATGTCATCAGGGAATACCATTTTAATAAGTTTCGAAAGGTATATTTCTTTATTCTGTGTTTGTTTATATCGCACTTTTTACAGGATAATTTAGTGTTGTGCTTCTGATTTAAACAACGATTTCGATTTTATGTTTCTCGATTTTTTCGAAAACATTTATTTTGTATATTTATAATACACATTATGTGTTATAATAATAACCAAATTACCCAACAGTTTTTAAGTTACCATAAATGAAGTTCGTAAAAAAGTATATAATAAGAGTCATTGAGTCAAGAGAGTATTGATACCAGCCTCGATAAAACATTTGCATGTTCTCTACATTTTGAAGTCCTGTATTAATAGAACTCTGGATATAATAAGTGTTCAAAACAATACAATACATACAAGGCATCTTAAGGTAAATTACGAAACTTACATTACTTACACCCATATCATAAGGCCTGTCATGGCTCCTAACCAACTAAATCTTCTAAAAGACGAGCGGTCATTACCGTGGCCGCGGAATATTACCTGTGTTACTACAACAAGGAACGGACGTCCTCATACCATATCTGATAAAAATCTTCAGGGCAAGCTTGGCCTGGGGATATATACCAGAACAATGGACTTTGGTCAAAGTTATTTTTATACCTAAAGCTAGCAGGAAAGATTACAGCCAGCCAAAGTCTTTCAGATCAATCAGCTTCACCTCATTTCTTCTAAAGACAATCGAGAAGGTGGTCAATAGGTATATCAGAGATACAGCTTTAGTTGCATCTCCTATCCATCGCAGCCAACACGCTTCTTGTAAGGGCAAATCAACCGAAACTGCCCTCACAAGTCTCATAGATAGGGTGGAGAAGGCTATGGAGGACAGAGAACTAGCGCTATGTGCGTTCCTCGACATCGAAGGAGCTTTCGACAACACTCGTCAATCCCGCTGCTTGTGAACGGGCTGACAAGCAAAAATGTCGACCCGACAACCATCAGATGGGTAAAGTCGATGCTCAGTCATAGAGGGGCAAAAATTGCCCTCCATGATAAAACAATAGAGATATCCACAGAGAGGATGCCCGCAAGGTGGAGTCTTATCGCCTTTATTGTGGACACTAGCTATAGATGAGCTCTTATTTAGGTTGGCAGAACTCCAGATCGATGCACAAGGCTACGCAGATGACTTGGTAATTGTCGTAAGGGGCTTCTGTCAATCTACTATCTCACAGATTATGCAAAAAGGTCCTAACACCGTAAGCGAATGGTGTGCTAAAAGTGACCTTTCTGTAAATGCGGACAAAACTGTCGTAGTACCTTTTAGCAAAAAACGGCGTCTGGACAAACTCGTGATGCCAAAGCTGAATGGTAAAATGATCACGTTTTCCACTGAAGCTAAATACTTGGGCGTCACTATCGACCAAAAGCTAACATGGAACACACATTTAGCCAACGTACTGAGTAAAGCTAAAATGTCCCTCGGGGTCAGTGGTCGCTTTATGGGTAGCAACTGGGATGTAAACCCCAAAATCGCACTTTGGCTGTATACCACCATTGTGCGACCAAGTATATCATACGCGTCCGTCGTGTGGCAAAGAGCCCATCAAACGACCACTATTAAAAAACTGGATAGTTTGCAGAGGACTGCCTGTCTCATGGCCACGGGCGCTATGTCCACATGCCCTGGCATGGCACTGAATGCCCTGCTTGGACTACCGCCTCTTCATTTATTCTTACACAAAGAGGCGAAAGCCAGCATGTTTAGGGCAAACATCCAGGGTAGGAGAAACTGGCTCTCCCAAAAACTGAGGACTCTACAAGACTCAGCTATGGAACTGCCATTACTTGGCATGACAACAGATGCCATGCTTCTGCGGCATGTATTCGGAAAACAATACTCCGTGGAAATGCCTTCACGGGAGGACTGGTTCAATAACCAATTAACCTATGAAGCCGGGTGCCTAATATGGTACACCGATGGGTCCAAAATTGGACAGGATGTAGGCTGTGGAATATATGGAGAGCGACCAAAGTTCAGTAAAAGCGTCAACCTGGGACACTACGCCTCCATCTTCCAGGCAGAGGTATACGCCATTGTAGAGTGTGCGGAAGCCAACCTGCGAAAGCGCTACATCAACCATACCATTTACATAAATTCGGATAGCCAAGCAGCTCTCCTAGCATTAGACTCAAACGTAGTCTCATCAAAACTAGTGGAAGACTACATGGCTCGATTAAACTCTCTAGGCAGCAGGAATAGAGTAGTTTAGAGGTGGGTACCGGGTCATGCGAGCATCATTGAAAATGAACGTGCCGACGAGCTAGCAAGAGCAGGAGCAATTGGTACGCAGCAAGGCTCCGAGCCCTTCTGTGGTATACCTTAAAGCCTAGCTCAAAAATCCCCAATCCCGGACTCACGTTTTCAAAGTGCAATCAAGCTCTGGACGGAATCGCTAGGCATGACTCACTCTAAAGTCCTCATTAAAGCCTATGACAAAAGGTACACAAAAAATATCTGTGCGCTAAGTAGGAACAATTTGCGCGTAGTGGCAAGAGCCTTAACAGGACACTGCTTAAATAAGCACATGTTCAACCTGAGGCTAAGCGAGACACAAACCTGTAGACGGTGTAAAGAGGCTGACGAAACACCACTTCACCTTTTTGAGGAATGTGGACCGCTGATACACAAGCATACACAAGCTACACTCATCTAGGGAAGCATATTTTGGGCCCGGATGAAATGGGGGAGCTCACCCCTAGGAAAATCCTGCAGTTCATTACAGCGGCAGGGTTCAGGGATGAACTCTAATTTAATCTCAAATTGGCGATCACAATAGACCTCTTATGGTCTAAGTGACACTATAGCCACAAATATTTAATAAAATATATATAAAAATACCGTGGCCGCGCACCTTTTTACAAATTCATAAAGATGAGACATTGTGGCTTGACAATATTGAGAAAACATTGTGTACTTTTAGGGTTCCGTTCCTCAAAAGGATAAAAATAACACTTATAAAATTATTTTGTTGTCCCTCTGTCTGTGTGTTAAGACCTCTTTTTCCAGGAACGCGTGGAGGTATATAAAATCGTGAGTTGTAGCTATATTATTAAAAAAAAAAAACAATTACAAACTTACATTTGCAGTTAGATTATCGAACGTGCCGTATTTCGATTTATGAGAAAAATAATCAAGAACAATATAATAAGACAAAAACATCAACTGCTGCCAATGAAGGTGATGTAGAAGATAATTGCATGGACAATCTTGAACCATTCAACCTGGAACGGCAACTATGGCGAACAGTTGTAATGTTTACAATTTTATTACATCGGTGTTGTTATTACACAATATTATAATGTTTTCATTTATACCTGTGTTAGCTAAAGGTTCCATTTACCTGTTGGGGGATTAATTTTGATAATATAGATGCCAGCCACTCTCTTGTAGTATATACCTGTACACTATAGGTCTTATGTAAAACGACTATATCTTATACTCACACACTCTCCTTCAGTACGTCACTCGTTTAACAAGTCACTTAACTTAAAAAAAAAAAATGTGTGCACATTACGTCATTTGGGGAAATATTAAAAAAATAAAATAATGCTCTAAAAAATAAAATTGCCAAATTAGTTTCTCTTATTTAGATGAACATTCGAAAAAATAAATAAAAAAGATACCTTAATTTTTTCATGTATGCCCAATTCCCGTCCTCTACTTATCTGTGCTACTTATTCTTTAGTCATTGGTCTTAACGAAATTCGCACTCTTAAGATCAGGAATATCTTGAAAAAGATGAGACCGCGACACAAAGAGGAATAAAAGAAAATTAGCTGTGTCAGATGTCAGTGTCAACTGTCATTGTCAGAAATCAGATCAAGCAGTTAGCAGAAGTTTTTAGGTGTCTACTGTCTTGCTTTGTTTGGGTGTTACTGCTGTCTTAGCGAAAATGGCATCAAGTTTGTTAAAAAAAGCTATATTTTCTAATCCAGTGTCTGTAAAGAAGACAATTGGAATAATTTGCAATGCTACACGAAACCGTAAGCATTTTTAATAACGTAATATAAACTTTGCTTTTTACAAATCATTTCTGAGTATTGTGATTGTTACGTCATTGCATTTTAGATTGGAACTACCAATATATGCCCGGTCCGTACCCTAAGACTCCAGAGGCACGTGAAGCTGCAGCTAAGAAATATGGTATGAGTATTGAAGAGTATCAGCCGTATCCCGAGCATATGGGCTATGGAGATTACCCAAAATTGCCTGATATAGGCGAGGATTCCAAGGACCCGCACTATCCATATGACAATCCAGAATTGAAGCGAAATTTCAATGAACCTGTAAGTTACAATGTTTCTAGTTATAGTTATGGACATAACTGCAACTTTATATTAGTGCATTACAAAATTATCTCCTTGAGAAATTTTATTTACCTCATGTAAGGCAGACTAGTGTTTTAATATCTCATAATTTGGCATTTCTTGACTTTCAAATTTAAAATATTTTTATTTCAAATAAACATTATTAGAGGCACTTATAAAAAGTCAAAACAAGGTGCACAGTTCCAAGGTGTTGATCTTATGGAGAAGAGCCGGCAAAAAACAACATAGACACTCTTTTTAAAATAAATTGGTTTAACAATAAATAAGGTCATTGGTTTAACAATAAAAGTACCTTTATATGTTCTAATTGGAATAAATGATTTGACTTTATTTCAATAATATGTTTTTCCTAATAACCTTTGATAAATATGATAGTTATCTATATAATTATGTTTTTATACTTCCAGATGAATGCAAGGATGGAAATATTTGGTGGTGATCGTTATGACCCTTCAATGAAAAGAAGGTTCTCATTGCTACATCAATGGGCATGGTTTTTGGGAACAGTTGGCGGATCTATAGCGTTGTTCTTTTATCTAGAGAATTTCAAATTCGGAAGGCCTGTGACAGCTAAACAGTACCCAACAGGTGGACCTTACTATACATTTGACAGTCAATAAAGGTGTTACTAAACAGTGAAGCTTCTGTTCGGTTGAGAACATGATGTAAACAATTTAGAAGTATTAGTTTCAATAAACATGTTCTTTTTCAATTGTTTGTTTATTATCCTTTATAATGTTTGTGCACTACAAAGACAACTATAGTACAATCTTATTTATTTTCCTTCAATTAAGATATCAGTGTCATATATCTCATGTTTAGTGTATTACATGAAGTGAAGTAAATTTATATATTATCATGATAAGGGACATACAAAGAGCATTTTAACATCAACCCTGCCAATAACAGTCCAGTGCTTGGTTCTCCCAAACTGGGTGTAGTCTTGGTATTTATCTATTCAGCATTTTAACATACAATGTACATAATATAGGTACATTCTTGAATTACCATGCCATGCAGTTGGTTCTCTTCAATTTAATAATACTGCATTGAATCTGGTTCTACATTCTTGTTAGCCTTTTAAATGTCAGACATGTCAATATTTTCATACCATTGGTGTTACATCTTTATTAGAAGACAAAATATTTTAAACAATAGTAAAAAGGCATGAAAATATGTCTTCTATAAACATTAGCGGCACTGAAAAGGTTTGAATGCAAATGGTAACTTTTAAATTCAGTAATAACAAAATAAAAAGATTTTATTTGTATATACTAGTAAAATATTCATCTTCTAGATCATAGAGATCAGCTGCTATGTCATCTCGAAGAGACATCAATTTCTGGTCACATTCTTGCTGTTTCGTGCGGAATAGCTTTGAGTTTTGTGTTATAGCTTCATTGACTGAAGGAAAATCATTGAGTATCAAGTACTGCTTTATATCAGACACCAGCTTCATCAGCGATTCACCAGCCCTCACTAAAACAGAAAACATTGATTGAAAATTGATAATTTCAGATTCCCTCCACATGAGCCATAATATTCTATTGTTAGGCCTTGTCTGTCAGATGCACAATTCTGAGCATAAAAAATAGTAACTTACAGATAACTGGATATTAAATAAAAATTACTTTCTTGTATGGCAATAAAATAATACTTTACCAATATTAGCAGCTCGAACTTGCATTTCAAAGGTGTCTTGCTCTATTTGTGTCATTCTATTAAGTTGTGTTTCATTTTCTAATTTTGCAAGTTTAACGATTTCTGTAAAAAAAGTTACATACAAATTAGGTCACTAAATAATAGATTCATTTCATCATATAATAATACATTCATTCACTAATAATAGAATTCAGTTGATCTGATGCTGATGATTAAGTGATAATGCAATGTTCCAATACTATAAAAAGGTAAGCTTTCTATTTGTCTACGTATCGTGATTTTTGCGGTAAAAAAGAGGATTTTACCATCTCATATTAAAAATGCATCAGGAGAGAACTAAATTAGATAAATGGATTATGTATGTGATAAGTGATACGGTTAGAAAGAGATTGGGATAAGGGTAGGAGAATGATGATGTTTTCATGATTATATCACGAAAAGTTTAAATAAATATTTACCATCAAAATTTTCTAACATACTCTTGACATCTTCCTTTAATCGAGTTGTGTACGATTTCAGTAAAGCTTCTTTATTTTGGGGCAAATTTCTTTGCATTTTCGTGAAAGTAGTAGGTATAGTCGACGACAAAGAGTGCTGTCACTACTGTCGAAGTGTCGACGAGATCCACACACAGATTTAAAATATTAATGTTTGTATCTTACGATAGATCCACACGAGATCTAAAAAGCCACATTTGACAGCTATCCAGTGTTGCCAACACCATATTACTATATTTGAAAAAAAAGCCAGATCGACCAATAAAAATAGCTAGATTTTTTCAAAAGCTTCTTTTTGCTTATTGTTATCAGTTCAGCAACAAATTCAACAGAAACTTCTAATTCAAAATCATATCATCGTCAGAAAGAACCAAGTTTATATTAATTTACGTTGTTATTTTCGAATATTTTTATTTTTTATTTTATTTTTAAAAGAACGTTACCTCAGACTAGGAATTTCTTCCTGTATCGTGGGTGCGTTTACAGACATATACGCTCACAAGCACACACACACCCAGACCCGGAGCAATTATCTATAGATCGTACAAATATTTGCTCCGTGCAAGAATCGAACCTGCAACACGCAGCGCAGCAGTCGGTCTTTCGACCACTGCGCCAACCGCGCTGTCAAAATGTCGAATATGTACATACCTTTTTTTATACCTACGTATTCGTTTTCGGGGGTAGTCAGCCATAAAGCATAAACAATACCGTATCAACGTATCAACCCAAGGAAGTTTGAAATAAATCATAACTATCTAGATAACCTTTCCCCTGGTATGGCTCTTGTCTGGCAAAATCTGCGAAATGTCAAAATGGCCGTTACCGTAGCCCCGCCCCTTTTCAATTTTAATTTATACAATTATTTCTCAATATTCCAATAAGAATCATAAACAACATTGTTACACTATCGTAATCTGTATGAAATTTCTGCTTTTTTTTAAAATTAGTTTCTAATCTTTTTGTTAAAAATAAAATAAGTAATTTGAAAGGGAAACTTGTTAGTAAAGAATGAAGTTTTTTGATGCAGCAGACAGATAGCATAAATACCAACATAGATATCATATAAATCAAAATTGAAAATAAAAATAGCCTAATAGCAAGATTTTTTTTAAGCTGGCGTAGTAAATTTAGAGCTTAATCTAGCTTTAAAAACTCTGACTTGGCATCACTTGATTATAGATATCATTTGATTCAAAGGGAAGAAAGCGTTCAAATGTAATAAAAATAATCAATTTTATAATAAATCGATTTAGAATTCTAAGAGTACTTATTCGTTTAAAACTAAATATAATTAATAAATCAAGATATTCATTCTGTCAAGGAATTTATGTATGTTTTTTTAGTAGGCACCGAATATAAGAAATTGAATTTCTGTATCTTCTTAGAGAAATAGAACATAATTTCATGATGTTTAATTCACCACCTTCATCCATTTTTCACAGCTTTTTGCATTAATGTTATTTTTTGTTGTTGTAAATGGTGGCGTTTTTGTTATGACTTGTTACTGTTGTTACTCATGTTGTTTCCAAACCAATTTGCACGATATATGAACTATTCAAAAGTCGTTTAGATATTAAACGGTCACGCTCACGGCGCGCCGGCGCTCTCAAACACCTTGCACCCCTGTTAGGTCGTGCGCACATTATTCGAAATTTTCAATCAGATATTTCTGACATTCATCGCTGACGCACTCGACTCATACATTTTGTTTTACACCCCACATACTGTGCGAATTCTGACGTGTTTGACAGTATGCAGAGTCAATATGCGCCCGGCCTACGCCTGACCCGGTAGCAAAGCAAGGCGCGCCAAGAGCGGCTTTACTCTACACAATAATAACTTTTGTTTCAACATAAATTCAATCTTCCTCCTCCACAGTCGTTTGCTCACTAGTGAGCGTCACGACGCTGTACCCCACCAAAACCTTTGACAAGCTCTCTCCACTTGTGACGGTCTCCTGCCTGTTGCAGCGCGTCGGAAATCTTGGAATCTAGACGCTGCTTTTCTTGGTCAGACCATCGTATGGGACTGCGTCCTCTGGGCCTTTTTCCTTCCATTTTGCCGGTGACCATAAGCTTCTCCAGGTTGTCTGATGGCTTTCGGGAGATACGACCGAAGTATTGTAGCACTCTTTGAAGACAGATACTTATGAGCCTCTGGTCTATCTGAAGGTCGTTCAAGATGGATGCATTCGTTTTGTGTGCTGTCCAGGGTGTTCTTAACATGCGTCTCCAGCACCATCTCGAACGCATCAATACGGCGTCGATCTGCTGCTGCCATACTTTTTCAAGTTGGGTCAAGGTTGGTTAGAGATACCTAGGTACACAAAATTCTTTACGATATCATATTGCCTGTGCGAATGAAGGTGTTGAAGCATGTTGGCTCTGTCGATGATCATCATTTTTGTTTTCGCCCGGTTAATTATGAGTACCATTTCTCGACTGAAGTTGTCCAAACAACTCATCAGTTGGACCATCTCAGATTCATTGGTTGTCAATAAGGTGGTTTCATCGGCATAACGAAGATTAGAGATTTTCTCTCCCATTCCAATAGAGTTTTCCGCATAATATATATTTCGAAAAATATCAAAAATCAACATTTTAGTTCTATCTTAATTTAATCAACATAATTTGCAATAATTATAAATTCACATCACACATATTTCAATAAAAAAATATATGAAATGAACAAAATATATATCTGACGTTTTTGTGGGGACATGCCAGATATGCCTCGGTCAAACCGTTTCGTTTGAACTACACGCGAAATGGGATATATACCGAAGATCTGGGATATGATTGCGATCTCCACTGTATTAGAATAGCATAAAGATTACATTGGCGTGGTGTTGCATCGCTCCCAAAGGCGCGTGCCGGCTGTTTTGATTATTTTGAAAACACACTATTTTGATTATGTGTATCGAAAGGTGCAAAAGTCGCGCGCGTGAGGTGATGTTTTGGCCAGGAATGTGCGAGGATGTGGAAAGCGCGGTGCGACACTGCGCGGCGTGCGCATTGTACGCGCCCCGCCCGCGCCGCCAACCTATGCTGCAGCACACTGTCAGCACTGCCATGGCACAAACTAGCTTCCGACATATTTGAATATAGGAGGAGAAGCTATATTATTTTGGTAGACTACTTTTCTAACTACGTAGAGGTATCAGCTCCAAAAATTTAGTTAATTTTATGAAAGAACAGTTCGCACGTCACGGTATACCTGCGGATTTAGTAACTGACAACGGGCCGGCTTATAGCTCTCGAGAATTAAAAAGTTTATGTTTGATTGGGAAATATGGCATGAGACGTCATCACCTCGTTAACCACAGTCTAACGGTAAAAGTGAAAGAACCGTTCAGACTGTAAAAAATTTGCTGAAAAAATGCTTAGATTCGGAACAGGATATTTTCATATCTTTGTTGAATTTGAGGGCTTCACCACAAAATGGTTTAGATTCACCTGCACAAGTTTTAATGGGTAGGCGTCTAAATACAAAACTGCCAATTACCACTAAGTTGTTAACTGAGAAGGTAGTTAACGAACAGAATTATAAGGCATTAATGTTAAATAAAGATAAAATTAAAAAGCATTATGATAGAACGGCTGTATTCAGGTGATAAGGCAATTTTAATGAATAACAGCGGCGTTAGAAAATCTGTATCAATAGTAGCTCATGCATCGCAACCTCGCTCCTATATTGTGGAGGATGAAAGCGGCAGTCGTTTTCGGCGTACTCGTAGTCAGTTGGTTATGCGTATGACTGAACCTGCGACGAGTACAAGGCAGTCTTCACGGCCATCAACTATCAGCAAGACACCGAGTGTAGGTGCGACAGCAGCAGCTGTTCGTAGGCGCAGGTATAAGACGGTGAAAAGGCAACAAGTAGTAAGTGAGAGCGATTTGTATTCGGAACCTATTTCGGGGGGGCAGGTACAAGTCGACGCCACGACTCCGATACCATCGGCGATAATGGATATCAGTAACAGCTCTGAAAGTCCAACTGAGAGTACAAGCGACCAATCTCCGTCGCCACCCGTGGTTCCTATAACGAGGTCTAACGAAAGGACTGCACGAATGCTAAAAGATTTGTTTTTCGGTCGTGATTAATTATATATAAAGAAATATAAAGAAAAAAGGGTTAAGATATGTGTCGTTGGTAATATTCATTTTGTTGAAGTGTTTAAAAATTAGTAACGGTATCGGTTACTGATAAATGTTATTAATTAAGTATGTTGATTGTAATAAACAATAAACAATGTCTAGATGTCAACTCTTGTAACAATTGTTATCAAAATTAGGTATCACTGTTTTATGTCATTCTAACCACAGAAGGTAGGTATAAAATTATGTCATCATTAGATTTGATATTGCTTTGTTTGAAGGAGATGTAGTATATTAATGTTGACGGTATGTCTAAAACCAATTGTATTAATTGAACATGAGGGTACATAAATAAATCAGTATCTAACCAACTACGTGTGTTTCACTACAAGTAGTGCATTGCCAAACAACGGTAAGTTTATGTGCTTTAATAACTACCTATCTTTTAGTTTACTACAGTTTTTATACAGTGGTGGACACCCAATTTATCTACATTTTTTTTTCCAATTTTTTTTATTTTTCTTTGTGGCAGCGTAGGGTTGAAGCAGAATCTCTACGTTTTAATCTGAGAAAGTGTATGATGCCTTGTTTACAATTTATTCCGATAAGAACAAAGATACGGTCAAGAAATATGGCAAATTCATTACTGGCAAAAATTTAGTCGTTTAAATTAAGTAGCTCTCTGCTTTTTTTTTAACCTATGCTTTACTTATGACTAATTGACCAAGCAAGGTTACGTCCCATAGAATACCAACAGATTAACCTTGTTTGTATTTCAACAGTTAGAGTGAAATAGCAAGATGTAATTTACTGATGTAAAAGAAGGACCAAGGATGTATCTTTTGTCTTTGACACCGTGGTAGTTTTTTGTTGTTTGTCAAGCTGTCAAAATACGTTGTTTGGCAAACTTGGTTTTGGGTTAGTGTTTGGTTTGTAATTCAAGTATTTCTGTGCGTTTTTAGATATTAACAGTGTGTGAGTGTATTCAGAGACAGAAACTCCTTGGACTAAGTGTGTGTGCTATGGTGTGTTATAGTGTTTTAGGCTGTAAAAGCGGCAGTGAGGAAAAAAATACCGGAATAACCTTTCATTCGTAAGTAGTCATATAAAATCCATTTCAAGATTTGATGAAATTGTTTTCGATGATAAATTAGGGTATGTTATATGAAATGCAACGCTTTTGGCATAAAAAAGTCAGATTATTAATGTGTTTTTATTAGCAACACCTAAGTGTTGCCATGTTTTAATTTATATTCACGCAAGTATGAGTCAGGTGACACCGTAGATAGCTCTATCTACGGGTGACACTAATATTTATGTCGCAGATGGATTGTAGAATCAGCTGTTTTGTAAATCAGCTAGCAGTTTTGTTAACAAATTTAAACCATGGCAACACTTAGGTGTTGCTAATAAAAACACATTAATAATCTGACTTTTTTTATGCCAAAAGCGTTGCATTTCATATAACATACCCTAATTTATCATCGAAAACAATCTCACCAATCCTGAAATGGAGTAAATTTATGACTACTTACGAATGTTTTGACAAACTCCTTTATAAAATAATGTCTACCAACTTTCCTTACAATTTATGGAAATTTATTAAGGGCATTTCTTTTTCTACAAGAATACCGAACTATGAATAAGTTTTTCGTTAGCGTAGCGACGTCGTAAATGTCGAGATTTTAACGATTTTGCTCGGTGATTTGGCAGTAGTGACTTGCATTTATGGTAAACATCGTTTTTTTTTTGTTGTTATCTAGGGATCGGTAGTTTGCGATAGAATCGCTATCTATCTATGTCGAGATTACGGGCCGTTGGTATCGCACTCAAAGAAGTGATTTCTAGCATTATCCAGACCTATGACGGTTAAAAAATACGACAGAAAAGGGACGTAGTCCCCCCAATATCATGCCCCCAGAAAACGAATTGATTGACACCTCATTCAATCAAGATCGGATGTGTTTAGGCGCTACGATGATTTATACATAAATACAAACATAAATAATATGATAGATAGCCGGCTGGAGACATAGGTAGCCCTTCTTTTTTACTTTGGCGTAGTCGGGTAAAGACGCGTCTTGACGATCTCGATGCACCATCATCTTTGACTAGGTAAATACTTAAACATAGAGGTCAATGGCTACCATGCATAGATAATGGCGCCGCCATGTTCGACGAAGCGAAACATATGGTCAATGTTCTCAGCGCATACTATGCTAATAGACACATGCAAGGATTCGAAATTAAATACATGTTTGTAAAATTCGTAATTTTATTATTAGGTAAAGTCTCTTTCAACACATTATCAAAAAGTTTAAGTTTCATTACTTATTTTCATTAGTTTGTTTAAAAAATCTAGCATATTCCTTTAAACGCAGGGCGTTTATATTGATGAATCCAGTGCTATCTTCAGGTGAGAAGCCACCGGCAATATCCATAGATACAAGTTCTTTGTTGTACAAGCTTGTGGAACTTTTCCTCGATAGGATGGTAACTGTAATAAAGAATTAATTAGGATTTACTAAGACTAGATACCTCATTGGTACAGTATTCGCAAGAGAGGTTTATGAGCGTAAGCTGCGTAAGATCCTGGGTTCAAATTCCGGGTCGGGCAAAGTTGTTTCTAGGATTGGCAATAAGCTCACCACCTATTGTATGGCAATGGCCTCCCTTCCCTGGAGGCTCCTGGTTTTGTGTCTGTAGGGTTAGAAAAAACCTAAACACGAAGAGGATAACGGGGGCCAGTGAGCGAGCTTAGCGAGCGAACTACCCCCGTCATCCTCTTCGTCGAACCTAACCTGTCCGTGTCGGGATACACGAAACTCCCGAGCTCGCTCTTAGATCAATTTCGTTTATTTTCTTTCAAAATCCCGATATATTGTCGACTATTATAGTGGTTTAGTATTTACGTCATTTAATATTTTCATCTTTGTTTGCTATTGACAAGTAAATTATGTTACTCGTAGGTTATTATCGTTAAGACATACATATGCGACAAAATTTCGAACTAAAATCAACAATCTGACAGTTCATCTCATACTGTTTTACATAATCTCTGATCGTTAACCCGCTGCATTGATAAACGCAAAACGTTCATACAATTCTGCGTGTTATAGTTCGGTAATTATGTTAAAGCGCTAAACGTCGTTCAGCTGTTTTTCTGAGTACTGTTTTGTAATTTGTAAAACAGATTATTCTACAATCCATCTGCGACATATACATAATCTGATTCTCAGAAACGGTTCCATCGATTTTCATGAAATTTTGTATGCAGGGGGTTTTGGGGGCGATAAATCGATCTGGATAGGTTCATTTTTAGAAAACGTCGTATTACCAACAAAAAAAAACGGTAAATAATCGGTCATTCAGGTACTATATAGTATATACAGTTATGCACTGAACCGTTCAATGGTGTGATTTTTCACCGGTTGTGTATGTGGTATGTGCATATAGGCGGGCGGGCGGTGCAAAGGCAATTGCATGGCAACCCTCAATATTGTGGAAATAGATATTTATTTATGTAATTCTTTATGCACAAAAGAGTACAAAGGCGGTCTTAATTTTCTGCCAGACAACTTTGAGGTCATGCAGAGACAAAACATGATAGAAATTATATAAATGATATAATGAAAGATATTGTTTAAATTATTTGGAGGGGCTAAGTAATAGCCGCATTGATCAATCGATCGAGGTTAAGTTGCACTTGCCGCGGTCGGTCTGTAGATGGTAGAGCATTATTTTATACCGAGACCCCTCCGTCAAATTAAGATCTATGACAGTCAGAAGCCTGAAAGTCTGACAACCAGTTATACCACGAGATATCGTGTTACCCAGTAATTGGGTTGTGGAGGTCAGATAGGCAGTCGCTCCATGTAAAATACTGGTATTATAAGTCATCGGTTTGACTGGATGCCGACTCCAATGTAATTGTTTCGGGGAATATAGGCGTGATACTGTGTTATGCTATCCTATGTACATTGTAGTGGACTACCGCAAGGTAACGCCTGAATCTATTTAATAATAAATAACCATATTATAAAAATAAATTAAGCTATTAACACTTACCATTTCCTTTGAATATTTGGACAGTAACCATCCCGGTTACAGTTTCTTGACTCAACTCTAAGCATTTTCGCGTGTAAGTGGCTTCGGGTGAAAACCAAAATCCGTTATAAACATAATCAGCCATCTTGTCTTGGAGGTATTTTTTCACTCTGTAACGTATACAATAAAATAATTATATCGATTTTTGTTTCAAAAATCCAAAGATTCAAAGATTTATTTGCTATCAAAACTTAATTTATTAGCCAGATACCAACCTCAAGACTTCTTTGTCAAGCGAAAAAGCTTCTAAATCAACATGAGCAGCGTGTAAAATTGTTCCTGCTGGTGTCTCGTAAAGCCCTCGGGACTGCAGTAAAATACAATTGAATTTTCATTTATTCAAATACAACTATTTGGTAGGTAGATGATATTTCTGTAAAATCACTAATTTCATATTTCCAAGTAATTAGTTTTTTTCCATTCACAACTTTGGATGATGTTAACTGTACAGTCGATTTTTGACGTTGTTCCGTTTGAAGTTCGTGAAGTCGCGATCCTATTAGCAATATACTCGGCATAAACCGACAAGTAGACAAGCCATTTACGACTTAACGTGGGTTGCGCCAGTTTTGTTAAACGTAGGTTATAAAAACTACTCTGTGAACGTTGCGCAATGGCAACCTTGTTCAGCTGCTTTAACGGATCTGTTTTGTAAAAATGCTAGCAGTTATGTAAAACAGCTGGTTCTACAATCTGTCTGCGACATACAGGCTGTGGTTTTGAACAGTGGCCATATTGTAGGAACATATACAGCAACAGATTATATGTTGTATAAAAATAATTATAACAATAATAGCCAAGAGGTCAACGTCCTATTCGTCTCGTAACAGCTGACGCTTCTCTGTGAAATTTTCGCGTATTAAGCGCAACGCAGCAACGAGCACGCCGCCCGACAAGTAGGTAGGTTGCATACAAGTCAATGATAAAGACCTAATGAACATAATAAGACTACAATGTAGTTTTAGGATTGTTTTTTTGTCTCATTATTGGTTTCTAAACACCCATCCATAAATTATAGTTTTTTTTAGATTACGTGAGTACGATATTATTACCGCGAGATGCAAGCTAAAAACGTAACATAATCACATTGATTAGACAATGTTATCAATACAGTATAACGTGTAGTTGCCGAGTTGACGAGAGTCGAGATCTTCTGCACCGCGGTTCGCGGGTTTGGTTATGTTCCAAGTCTAGGTGTAGGTATGTGCATGAGAGCTTTGTTTCTGTAAATGCTTAGAAATGTAAACAATGCAATGCATCGTAAGTGAGTTACAAGATTGGGTTATTAAATTATTGGTATCTTAATACTGATCTGACCATGCCTACGTGCGAATAATTAAATGTAGGTACTTACGTATTGAATGTTCACTAATGAACTTATGTTACTCGTAACATAACGAGCGATACATAACTGGCCACGTCGCCTATTGTTGTCTTTTAAACTACCTAACACCAGCACTCACGCACGCAATTGCACTACACTTTAATTTCATCGGTGTACATTAACTTTTTTACGTCACCACACAAATAAAAGTCTAGCGGCGTAAGGTCCGGGGACCGAGGAGGTCAAGGCACTGGGCTATCACGTCCAACCCACTGTGCCCCAAACGTGTCGTTGGTAGTTGATTATGCACCATCATGCTGGTTGGTAATACAGGTATTTTAAACTGCCTGTAATGCACCCAGTACAGTATTGTGAAGCAGCTAGCATCGTAGCATGCAATGGCTTCTGTCGGACTGGCCAACTCCCCACGTACATACGCACTGCACTACTCAACCACTATCACCAGCGAGGGTATAGGTAAATGCGCACCATATCGACGAACTCAGTTTGAAAAATGCGGCATTGTAGGTCGTAACTTGACCGCGCGCGATTTCAAAATGTACGCTCGTTCGCGTCAACCGACACACTAACGAACAACCGTTGAGCCGCGGCGCGAGCGTGCACGGGTAGGTACATAGCGCGAGCGCGAGCGCCGCGCCGCCCGTCTTTGGCGGTACCTACGCTCGGCCTCTGTCGGCGCGCCGTGCCGTCTTTATACCTACTGCGCGCGACGCGGCGTAAACCCAAAAAACAGTAAGACTGCGAAATTAATTCGATTTTCTAAGGTATACTTTTTTTATTGTTTTGTAATCAGTTACACCTATAGATTCACCTCCTTCAATTTGGCCACTGTCTAGAACAACAGCTTGTATAGGTACGTAGGTCATTCTTTAAATTTTGAGATACATAAAACCACTAATGATTTTGAAAAAATATTTAATTATCAAAGTAATCTTCGGCAATATCAATGCACTTTTGCATTCAACATTTTCGGTAAAAATTTATGAATCGCCTTATCAATTTCGTCTTCTGGCGAAAATGTTTATCCGCTGTGTTTTTTGAAGTTAAAGTTAAAGAAAATAGCTAGAAACCACATATAACTAAATCAGGCCAGTGTGGTGGATGTTTAAGTAACTACTGTGACTTTATATTGGCACAAATTTTCATTGGTTTGTTAAGCGGTGTGAGAAGGGATATTGTCTTGATGAAGAATTAGGCCCATAATTTTCAGTGCTCCAAGAATTTCTGGTAAGCACTCAGTAACGTTAGTTGTAGTTAGCTGTTACACTTTTTTGTCCTCTAAGCGTAATCTATACTAATATTATAAAGCTGAAGAGTTTGTTTGTATGTTTGGTTGAAAGCGCTAATCTCAGAAACTACTGGTTCGAATTGAAAAATCATTTTTGTGTTGGATAGTCCATTTATCCAGGAAGGCTATCGGCTATATAACATCACGCTATGACCAATAGGAGCGGAGCATACATGAAAAATATTGCAAAAACGGAAATAAATATTCCTTTTGAGAGCTCCCGTTGCGTGCGCTGCGTAAACGATTAAAGTTACGCAAAAATCTTGTATGACAAAATTGTTCCTCTTTAATCCGCGACAGCATATGTCTATCTTTTAAGGTTCACTCACTATAACCTTTTTTATGGTAATCAAATTTGTTCTAAAATAATGTATTATTTGCGAAGGTGTTTTTATAAATATCACAAGTATTTCATTTTGAACAAAATTGCCCTCGACATCATTTGATTTCAATGAATATCTTAGGATATCATAGTTTTAAAATAACTCCGCAACAAAATAATTATCAAGTACCACGCGAGCACTTATGATTAATGCACACTTGCATTAATCATAAGTGCTCTATTAAGGCAGTCCTGAGAGGGGAGGGCGCTGGTGGAATATATTTAAGTAGGTTTTTTTCAAAAAATAACGCGGTAGAAACCGCGGGGTACAGCTAGTTTTTTACTAAACCTGTGTTACGGAAGAAAACGGCGTACATTTTTTTTACCGATCACAACTTTTTGACTGTTACTGGTGTTGGTGCATATTCATGGGTCCACATTCGGCTCTCCTGACGAGTAGGAACATCATTAAAGATATGTTCTTTTCGTCACCCGTTATTATTTTTGATATTATACGATGGCCGCCGTCATTAAACATTTTCAAGGTTTCACGACAAATTCTAAAATGACTCATTCTGCGTTTTGAAAGTTAATAAGTTGATCACAACAACCATCAACTTACTGACCCATCTCATAACAACCTTCTTTAAATGAAGGTGTTCATGTGAGATAGTATGGACAGTTGCGGATCCTATGCCGAGGGTTACTTCTATCATTTGGTATGTGCATCGCGGATCTTCTTCAATTAGTCTCTGAACTTTGGCAATGTTCTCGGGAGTGGTGCTTGAACATGGTCTGCCCAGACGTACCTCATCACTTAATGAATAACGGCCTCTTTTTAACCGACTTCCGAAAAGGAGGAGGTCAATTCGGTTGTATTTTATTTATTGGAAATGTAAATGGTCAAAAAATCGGTTGATAAATGACGGAGCTCCGATACCTCGGAGCTCCGTCATTTATCAACCGATTTGGAAAATTATTTATTTATTTGAAAGGACTTTCAAATTGGTCCCATTGAAATGTTATGAAAATTGGTTGGGTAGTTAGGTATTTAAATCAAAATAACTGAAAAATAATATGTTATCCAAGTAAACGAAATGGTGTATTTTACAGTATTTTGCTTTCTTATGACTTTCCAGTGGTGTTTACGGTCTCTAGAATAGTTCTAATGAACTGTCTATTTTCCAGCTTCATCATCAGATGATGATGATGAAACCAGTAGATAAGCACCGGAACTCCGTCATTATTTTTTTGCTATTAAATTTAGTACTTTTTAGTGTAAGCCCGCATTCGCAAACGTCTCATTTTACACGACTGCCCAAAAATAAGAGAATATGTATGTATGTATGTAAGTCTAAGTATGTTTGTGAGTTTTTTTATCTATTCCACCATAGCTTGTAAATGCCTGAACTAATTTCGATGTATGGGGTATCGTTAGAATCCTTACATTGTCCCGTGAGTAACATAGGCAGATTTAAAAAAAATGGCAGTCTTGCTTTTTAATTTTTTTATTTATTTCGTATTTTTTACGCAGTTCACTACTCTCTTTTGAAATAGCCCTAGATCTAGATTTCCTACTTTGATATAGGCGTTTCTCCCCTTCTTTGCTCGTCTCAGTTAAATGGCCCTGTCCCATATGGACAGCGCGTTGAGTAGATCTACCCATATTCTCTGCCGATAAATCAGTTATGGAACGCAAGATTCACAAAAAAGTAAGAAATAAAATATTTTTTAACAAAAAAATACCTGATCCCAAAAATCATTCTGTTATGTAAAAAGGCACTAAAAAGTAAAAAAGTAATTGCATTATTTATTTTTACAGTTTGGCTGGCACCGACTCCAAAAATTATAATAATTGTATATCATTGTCCTAAGAAATTGCTTTTATTCAGAATCCTCAATTTTTTTAAATATATTTTTATGTAAATTAAGCATGCGTTAATGCTTTACAAAAGATTTATCTTTAATTATTTTATGAATTCAGCGTACAAACATAACACACTCGCCCTGAATGGAGCTTCTCCCCAAATACTTGTTGCAGTCGTTAAATGCTTTGCAATCATAGTAAATCATAGCACGGTGCTCACGCGACAACTCCATTTTTTACTTTAAATCCATACTACTAATATTATAAATGCGAAAGTAACTCTGTTTGTTTGTTTGCCACCTTTTCACAAGTAAACGGCTGAACGGATCGTAATTAAATTTGGCAAGGAGATAGATTGGACCTTGGAGAAGGACATAGGCTACCTTTAGTCACGCAGATGAATTCGCGTGCGCCAGCTAGTAATTATATAATACTTTACAAGTAAAGACATAATTTGAATACAAAGCACGTGTTCCCAAAGACTAACGTTTCTACTTACGCAGTGCAGTAAATGGTAATGGCAATGGCATGGCTGATATTCTGTGTCTCAAAAATTAGGTATAAGTAGAGTGACCTACGTACACTGGTGTCGATAAGAACCACGCGAACTCACCTGAATTACCTACCAGTCGAACGCAATACCTTCACGTCAAGGGTCGTACATTTTAAAGTGTAGTGAAGTCTAATTTGGAAACGAAAGTAGTTAACTACCTACTCTTTAATTCCGTAGTTAGATATACAATCGGTACGTAGGACCATTCGAGATTAATAAAGTAAAAATATTGAACTGACTTTGGACTCAAGAATGCAAACACTACACTAGACAAAACCACTAGAGCGCCTGGAGTAGGCAAGTTTAAACCCTGAGTTAAATACCGTATTTTTTCTTTCCTCACAAATTCATAAATTTCCAAACTCTACACTTGTAAGAATTGATCTCGGTATCCAAACTGCAAATTAAAATTTCGGTTGTTGTAATTTGTGTTGAGTTGTGGGTGGATATACTAAATCATTATAAGTACCTTTAATCCTAGGAAACGATTTTCCACGATATCAATGCGTCCAACTCCATGTTGGCCGCCCAGTTTATTTAGAGTTTCCACTATGGCTAACATATTCGACACCACCAGAGATTTCTCGTGACCGCTAGGGATGCGCACAGAGATGGGTAACCCTGCCAAATTAAACAATTTAATTTACATCATCATCATCATCAATCAATACATATAATAAAAATGTAACGGATCGCTGTCTGTACATGGAAGATATATGAGAAAAAATATTATTGGGACCTTTACCAACGCAAATAGCACCAACACAATGATTGTTAGAATTTTTGTCTGTTTGTCTGTGCGTTTGTGCACGCTAATCTCAGAAACGGCTTACCTGATTTAGATGTGGTTTTCACTAATATATAAGCTTCACTTAACATTTAGTGTTTGTTTCATGTCAATCGGTTCATAAATAAAAAAGTTATGCCAAATTAAAGAATCACGCAGAACATTTGTTTATTATTATGAATTTGTGTTCATACACGACATGGTGTTAATTTACGACATCCACGCGGACGCTGTCACCGCCGCTGGCACAGCTAGATAAGTAGATATAACTTATTTATCATCACATCAGTTAGTCTGATAACCTCCTCTTTACCCTCTAAACTACTAAAACAATCGTTACTGACCTTTTTCAAAATTAATATCTATAGAACTTGGGTAATCTTCAGCCTGCCTCAAGTCCCGTGTTATTTTAAATATTCCATTCGGAGGAATTGCACTAGGGTCCTCCAAAACGCCTGATTCATAACTAAAATTACGAGGATCAATGTAGATATTTATTTCTTTGTATTTTATGCACACACGTTTCACTAGTATGAGCAAGTATCAAAGAAAACTAATTTATACCTACAAAGGTACTGCTTATTTTTTAAATAAATTTCTTCCAGCAGACCCGCGAAAAGAGAAATAATGAATAGACATTTTTTCGCAATTTTATAACTTTAGTATTCTTTGTTATGTAAGTATGTAGGTTATTATTTTATAGATTTTACTACGCCAAATCTTCGCATCGTGAACCAGTCGTTATTGTTTACCTGATGTGCATAATATTTTCATCAGTTGACCAGGGTTCTTTAGTTGTAGCTGACACAGGGATATTTTCGTTTTTAGCATATTCAATAAGGTCGCTACGTCCTTGGAATCTTTCGAAGAATTCCGGTAATCGCCACGGTGCTATTATCTAAATTAAAATATATTATTGAATACTTCATTTGGGAAAACAAATCAATAAAGTTATAATTGGTATCCTTCCTTACCTTGCCTTCCGGCCACAATGAGTAAACGCTTAGTTCAAATCTGACTTGGTCATTGCCCTTGCCTGTAGCACCATGAGAAATGTATTTAGCCCCTAATTTTTTTGCAGCGTGCACGAGGCCAACTGAGATGCAAGGTCGTGCCAGAGAAGTTCCCAGAAAATAACGATTTTCGTATACAAGACCCATCTGCACTGCAGGCAGCATGTAGTTAGACACAAATTCTTTACGCAAGTCTTCGACTATCACCTTAAAAAAATATAGGCAAAAAGCTCAGAATAAATAATTGTATAAGTAAGTACAATGTATCTTAATTATGTTCTATAACTAGTTAGAGTAAATCAAAAACAGACTTACATTTTTAGCTCCTACTGCCATAGCCTTTTCCTTTGCTTTTTTGAAATCTTCATTTTGACCAACATCGGCCATATAGCACACCACATCATAGTTTTTTTGGATCAACCTATAAATCAAACGAGTTATCTTTTGTTACAGAATTTTATTGGAATGGTAAACAGCAAAGTTTACTGATGCATTAGATATTTCTGGGCATCGGTTTACGATGGAAATATTAAAATTTCGCTAACGGATGTAGGTATAACGAAGGGTATAACTAAGCACGTCGTCCCGAAAGCAGCAAGCATCTAACCACTTTACCTGGGCATGGACTTATAAAATATACCTAATTACAATAATAATACTCTCTCTCCGAAAACAGAAATAGGTGAGTATGTTACCACAATAGTGGACATACTAGAGATCAATACACACAAAATATTATTACTGGCCTATACAAAATCCCATAATTATGTTTGATATATCAACGGTACTTAAGTCTAAATAAACATATTTTTCGTTGAAAATAAAAACTGGGGGTTCCGGAGCTGGTCTCTTAAGACTTAAGAGGACCCGGAGCTCCCCTTCAAGTACGGATGGTGACCAACGGGGTGGTTTTAGTGAGGTAAAAATCCCACACTCCCCGATTTTATCCCCAAAGACCGGGCGCCTTTTGAAGGTTTCCCCGCGAAAACAAAAAGGGTACCTACTAAGCTTCAAAAGAACTTTACCATTTTAGGATGCAGCTGGTATCCAGACCACCAGAATATGCAAGAATTACAAGATCTTTAGTCATCGCGCTTACGGTGTGGGTGCTTCTAGACAGTCGGCGATAAACTGAAAGCGACGATGAACTACCGCTGAGCAGCATGATAACCCTAAGGTTAACACAATAGTTAGGTACCTACCTCTTTGTGATAGATATTTGAAAACATTACCATATGAGGGGTTTCATAATAAATGTATCTATGTAAATCTGGAAGTACTTATAGAATTATGAAATAAAAATATTATTATGTGATGATGATGTACATCATTCACTTTTTGTATCTATGTCGCAGATGGATTGTAGAATCCGCTGTTTTACAAAACTGCTAGCTGATTTACAAAACAGTACTGTTTTATAAAACAGCGATATAATGAACAGACAGACTTAGACGACCTGAAAGATAATTTATATATCGTATAACTAGTCGTGCGAGTGACTGCAAAAGCAACACTGCTGATCATAGTGTTTTTATCTTTGAATATATACAGGTCAATGGTCTTCATACCTCGTGGTAACCACCACGAGGAAGATATGTAATGTATGAAGGTATGAACACCTGTCAGATCTACACCATAAAATTATACAAATAATGTTGATATACTTAGTAGTAAACCTTAATACTCAATAGGATACGAATAACGCAAATACACTAAGCGATAACCTTTCTAAAGACCTTTATCTTGGAATTGTCATGATTATTGTTTTTCGTAGAACTACTGGGGCCTAATTCTGCTAATTTACCAATGCTTCAGTTGAGTGTCGATAGTGTGTCGATGGAATGATTTTAGTTAATTGGTAGTCTGCTAGCTTAATAAGACCACCGGTCTAACTAAAATCATTCCATCGACACACTATCAACACTCAACTGAAGCATTGGTAAATTAGCAGAATTAGGCCCCTGATATTTTGTTATTATTTTAATCAATTTATTACACGCTTTTATTTTAATACATATACTAGCACTTTGTTCCCATGGGCGTATGCAGAAACTACAGAACGCCACCACATAGGATTCTTGTTTCCCTATGGAGTGCAAAAAACGTATTGAGTATAGCTGTTGTTTTATTTTATTTTATTTTATGAAATGGCCTCTTGCAGAAACCCAGAAGGGTTTTGTCTGCGTAACCGGACAATA
Source organism: Xylocampa areola (assembly GCA_935421205.1). Classification (NCBI taxonomy): domain Eukaryota; kingdom Metazoa; phylum Arthropoda; class Insecta; order Lepidoptera; family Noctuidae; genus Xylocampa; species Xylocampa areola. Next base: position 16,589,239 of record OW285201.1, read on the forward strand.
TCTAAGGCGAGGCAGTTTGATGCCTCCAGCTGGACCATATTTTTTTAAATACTACAAACTAAGCAACAGCGCTAGGGGCGTCCCCTGTGGGACACGAGCCTCGGCTTAGGGTGTTGCTTGAGTATAGCTCCTACGTGATAGTGCTCTGATAGACGAGCGGCACTTTGTCAACGACAGGAGTAATTGAACCCGTCGTCCGTAAAAAAAATACCGTCGCGTGCAGGATTTGAACAGGCTCACGAGCGTTTAGGTACCACCGATTACTAAAATGTGAAATTTGGTTTAGAGCCTGTGCCTAAACACAACCTGGTGCTAAACACGCATGCCACGACCCGAAATAAACCACTGCCATAGCTAGGGTAAGCGGTAAAATGGTTTAAAAATCTTGTTTACATAAAGACTATTCAGCTTAGACTTCAGCAGTTGCTCTGTCTATATTGCGTTAATTTCGAATTACATACCTGTTCTTCTTTTTAACCGACTTCCAAAAAGGAGGAGGTTCTTAATTCGGTTGTATTTTTTTACCTCAGAGGTCCGTTATTTATCAACCGTATTTTTTGCTTAAGTCGGGACCTAACTACTGGATTGAACTCCACGACCCAAAAAACCTCTCCAATGACGTCATTATTACTCAAGAATTGTACGTGTTTTTTAATTTCAAATTAAAAAACATCCTAATTTTAACCGGGAAGACGGATTTAAGTTAGCGGCGGCTTGGAACCCAGTCATTGGCAAATGTCCGCGAAAATCTTTTGCAAAGGAGCTGATAGATGTCGTGAGTGTTATGTGTCGCGATTTTAACATTATGCTGTTGCGTCAGTCATTAGCAGACACAATAGATTTTTATTGTTACAACCATAGAATTATTAGGCATAGAACAGCAATAGCCGCACGCAATGGAAGCAATATCAAGTTAGCCCTTTAAGGCTACGTACGACTTTTGACGCGTCAGTACTCAATACCACAGAGTACATCTCAATACGACTTATTCCTGTGAAGAGCTCCCGTATTTTCGTAAAAAAATGACATACTGTTTAGTGAAAGGGTGTCACAACTCATCACATAATCAAGAAAAACATTTTAAGATCCCATTTCACGGGTAAGTATTGCCTAAAAACTTATATTTTTTTCGTATAAAAATCATTTTAACAAAAAAAGAAACGTAAATTTGACAGACGCCATTACAATGAAAATGTTGCTAGGTATAGGAAAATATTTTACCCCATTTTTTGTTATTTTAATTATGTACTGTATAATATTCAATTCACATATAAATCGCCGTTTTTATTTGTCAAATGTAACTATAGTTACCATATGCAACGAAAAAAAAATGTAGATGTTTTTTGACATTGTAAATGAAGAATATTCTAAATAGAAATAACACACTTTTAATATTATCTAACAATAAAGATCGTGGTTACCGAAATCCACGAGGGCGATGCTGCGGGCGGAAGCAAGTAAAGATTAATTTTGTATTATATGTACGTACTGGCGAGGTATGATAAACCGGAATGTTCCAATTTCCCCATTTTTTGGGGAAAATGTCATTAACTTGCCACATTAATGGTATCCTTGTGTGCGTGTCTGCAAACGTAATTACTTGCCGCTTACGCACACATTGAATGTATTTCTGCTTCAATTTTGAGCGGAGTTTTGAATGAAACTATCACTCTAGGTGTAATTACTCTAAGGTTACAACGTACAGATCTGTACGTTACTGAGCCGAAAGGTTAAAACGGATTTACAAGACCAAGTGCGGGTGGATGAAAAAACCATTCGCTCTTCCCGACGATGACACCCGCATTCTCCAGTCTACTCGTGACCACGATCAATGCAACTAGATCGAAACGTCGAGGTAAATAAATATTATCCTTTTAGCGCGATTAAGTCCCGTTTGAATTCAATAATTATGTTTTCGAATCGCGAAAGTTTAAAAAGTACTAATTTACGTACTTCAGTTTCAGCTCGTCAGTCGGTGCCGGCCAAGCATAACAAACTCCTAAATTAATAATAATTGTATTATTGTCATAATAAATCGATTTCATTCTGAATCGTCTAATTTTTTTAAAGTATTTGTAAGTAAATAACTCAATCATTTTTTAGTTTTTAATTTTCTTTTAAACACAAGCAAACCTTGTCCTGACAATAACGAAAACAAAAAAAAAAGAATTAAGGTGCGTCGGGGTAAGGCCGAAAAAGGGGAAAGAACGTAAAGCCTTTTTTACCCGATTTTTAGGCAAAATACTTTACGCATGACAACACAACGGCAAAGGCAATATTATACCGCCCCCCGCCTCAGTCAGCCTGTAGCGTTATTACTATCTGGTTCTATGTGAAATGTATTTTTTTCGAGGTGGATTTTTTCGCCAAAATTTTACGATTTCCGATCTTAACCCTATATCAATAACTTTCTATTCAGGTAAGATTTTAATATGTTTTATACTTAAAACTGTTTGGTTATATGTTTTTAGTATTATCAAAGCACAAGATAAGTCATAAATGTAACCATATAAGAGATTTTTAAAATTTCGATCTTAACCGTATGATAAGACAAGAGATAAGTTCGGAATAGGATACATTCGATCTTACCCCGCTTTAAAATCTCATACTAAAATGCAGGGGTTCTCAAACTTGCATAAAAATAATATATTTTATTTAAAGTATTTTTTATATTATACTGATATTGACACTGTTATTCTATGTGCATATATTATGTATATTCCTACATAGGTAAAAATACATAAACGCAATTCATTTACATTACTCAGTGTATAATTTTAAAATATTACTACTATTATTCTTACTACTTTTAATTTTTTATATTTGTTACAAATCAAAGCATTCGTTACAGATTTATCATGCCGAGGAAATATTATAGGAAAACGCTTCTAGCTACTAATTATACGCAGGAAGATTTAGAAGCTGCTATAGATAGTGTAGCAAAAGGGGGAAAATCCCAATATATATATATATATTTATAATATATATATTTTTAATATTTTATTTTTAATATGACTTTAAAAGACAGAATAAATATATTTTTTCTATGTTCCTATTAAGTGACTTATAGCTGTGATTACTATTTTTAATGAGTCATTTAGTAAGGTTAATAAAAATCCTTAATGGTTACTACAATTTTATTTAAAAAAATATAAACTGCATTACAAGTATTCGTCGGGGCTTAAGTCGCTATAATTTTTTCGCAGTAACTAGGTATTTGTGAAGCTTATCACAAAAATAATATTGTGTTTTAACTACTAATATATTAAGTATTAATTAAAAATAATCGTGAAAAGGTAACTAGTTCACTTACAGACTCTCTATAACATGTACCTACGTAGTACGCAATTCATATACTAAAAACTTGAGAACCCCTGTCTGAACTGACTAGAAATGGGGAAAGACCGGAATATGAAAATCAAGATTTTATTATATCTCGCATTTCTTATTACTTTATACTACTTTAATAAACGTATTCGTGGACATTGATATAATTTATAAAATTTGTAACCAAGACTAGAGCTCAAATGTGCGCTATAAAAAAAATTGCCCGAACGCCGGTCTTCCCCCGCCACGTCATGATCTTACCCCGTATATTTATTTTTTATTCGTTTGTTTATTTTAAATCATACATATAATTATATACAGTATAATTATTTTCAAACCCATTTTAAGTAAACTTCAATCCCTTTTCTACATAAAAAGTATAATAGCATGCTGCTATATATATACATCATCTCATCAAAAATCCTTCCGATGTTGCCCCGATGCACCTTATCCAATTTGGTGCAGTCGTTGAAGTTATGCGCGTACAAACATTTTAGCCATTTATTTATATATATATATGATTATGGCAGTACGACTTAATAAAGTTTCCGAAATCCACGCGGGCTGTAGAATAAAAATTACTTGCTATTAATACAGATAAATGTTTGAAAAGTATTAATGCATGCATAGCGAACTCTAGTTACTTATTCATATTTATTACCTGTACCGGAACTGAATAGATGGTAATGACGTCAACAAAAGACGGTAAGAATTCGGGGTTGTGAGCAGAGGTCGAGATGGCTTAGCAGTCAGAGCTTAGTTATTAGGGCCTTTAAAGATATTGAGATCAAATCAACTGAAGATATTTAGGGAATGTCGGTAAAAGTTTGTAGGTCCATTAATTTAGCCTTGCGCCCTATTTAGCTTCAATATTTAACTCGTGCGTAGATCAAGGGGTCTTTCCTGATCTCATGAAATACACACGCAAGGGCGGATCCAGGGGGTGGGTCATGGGGGTCATGACCCCCCCTGGGCTGGGTCCAGGACCTAAGTGGACCACTAATTATAATTGTTAAAAATAATTTATTTATATTTTTTTTTGTCACAATATAGATTGTATGTAAGTACCTTGAATATTAATTAATTAATTTAATATAATATTTTGTATGATGGCAAACGCATTATTCGAGAAAGAACGCATCGTTTTTTTTTTTCTTCGCCACCTAGATTTATTTTATCTTTAATAATTTGGTTATTAATTCCTTATTATTTTAATTTAATTAGATTTAATTTAGGTATTTTTTTTTTTATAAATACATTCATATACTAATTTTATCATTATAATAAATTTTTTCTTATTAATTTTTTTTTTTTATAAAAATATAAAATTTTATTAAATTTCACCTCCACCTTTCATCTGATGTCACATTTCGTGTGACACTGACACTTGCGCCGCTTGCGCGCGCTTTGGTTTCGACTAACATCTAGCTAGACTGCTAGACCTAACTTCAATCGGACGACTCAACTTACTTCAATCAACTGTTATTCAGACTGCCCAAGAGGCCTTGATGAGGCAACTTCACATTAACAGAGTAGACGTTGGGATGTTCCATAATGTATTGGCATCTCCTTTGTCAAAATAAGCCATATAATATTTATCTCAGAATACAGAACAAACCAGAAACCGTCAACGCGCTCAAAAGTGAGGCAGTGAAAACACGCCAAAACGGCGTGGTTCGTAAAATTGTCAATTAGTCAATGGCCGACACGCATACAGTTTATATGTAGTTGCAGTTGCTAGTTTTTAAATAATTATGCCGTCGTGTGTCGTTCCCACTTGCAAAAATGCTATCGGGCATACGAAGAAATCGGATGGCATCACGTTTCATCTGTCAGTAGCACATTTCGATTCCATTTTATTAAAATATTGAATTTAATTTACGTAACTTAATTGTCAACGTAAATCACGCGTCCATTTCGTAAGTGTTGCCACAGAGTAACCGAATACTTTACCCAACTTTTTATTGAATTATAATAATTGCCTAAAAATCACACGTTCCTATTGTTAGTGTTGCCGCAGGATAATGAAAAACATTACCCATTGTGCCGTTAAATATAAAAGCTAAATATCTTTATACAGTTAAAATTTATTTCACAACATTCACTTCCAGTTTATCTCATATTAATAAACGGTGGCTTATCAAGCATAGTTACTTTGTAATAACTTTTCACTTATATAATGTTATTATTCAAATGACTTAGTCGTACCTACTCGTACATAACATTTGAATTTTACCCTATAAGAGGTAATGTCATAGTGAGCTGGTAACACTACGCGGGTGGGTGAGGCGCGGGCGGGGGGCTATTTTGGACACAATGCGCTCCGTACAAATGTGATTGAACACTCTTTCTGTTTATTCTGTATTCTGAGTTAGTAATTAGATTTGTATATGATAGTTTATGTTAAATTTTGTTATTTTTTTAGTAATTTGTTGTGAATATCATTAATATGAGAAAATGGGACTGTCATATATCTATACCAATATTATAAAGCTGAAGAGTTTGTTTGTTTAAAGATAAATCTTTGAAAAACATTAACGCATGCTTAGCGAACTCTAAAGTTATTAAATGGAAAAATAATACGGTCGCGAGCAGGATTAAAACCTGCGCCTCACGTATAAATACTCCAGGCGCTCTGACTACTAAGCCATCTCGACCGTCGAGATGGCTTAGTGGTCAGAGCACCCATTTAATACTTATAATAACTTTAGTTTGTTTGTTTGGTTGAACGCGCTAATCTCAGGAACAATTGATTCGAATTTTAAAAATATTTTTCTGTTGGGTAGGTAGTCCTTTTATCGAGGAAGGCTATAGACTATATAACATCACGCTATGACCAATACGGAGCATCAATGAAAAATGTTGCAAAAACGGGAAAACAATATTCCTTTTGAAAGCTTCCGTTGCGAACGCTGCGTAAATGCGTTGAACAAAATTTGACATCATTTGATTTCAATGAAAATCTTCGGTGATATCGTAGTTTTAAAATAACTCTGCAACAAAGTAATGATCAAGTACCACGCGCGCATTTATAACACGCCTGTATTCCTGAAAGGCATAGGCAGAGGTATACACAGTCGTACACCCACATTTCACCAATGCTGTTATTAAGTCTCATGTAATAGGTGGTGAGCCTATTACCATCTACCAGGCACAATTCATGACTGCGGGCTCCTACTGAAAGTTTTGTAACAGAAAAACTCAATAACACTGCCCGACTCGAGAATCGAACCCGAGATCACATGCTCAGCAGTCGCGCTTTGGACCACTAGACCAATGAGCGCATTTATGATGTGCAAGGCGCGGCCATGACGGTGGAGGGTGCTGGTGGAATATATTTAAATAGTTTTTTTCCTCAAATTAGTGGTGAAACGGCGAGCCACTGCTATTATATTATAATTAGCCTAAGTTACTCCGAATTAGAGTTCCACAGGCTGAGTGTTAGATTCCGACATCCACGCGGCCGAAGTCGCGGGTACAGCTAGTCATCAAAAAACTGTTATTCTAATAACAGTTAAGTACAGTACAGTAAGTACTTACATACATCAATAAAATACCTACTTTTTACTTGCATCTATGATTATAAAAATTAAATTATAACTACTTGTGATTTGACCACGACTATGTGACCCCCGCGGTACCAAAGCTGGATTCGCCCTTGGTAAAGTGATACCGTTGCTTAAATCTGGTAATCTGAAGGTAAATATATAGGTAAAGGCCAATAATTATAGGCCTGTATCGGTGTTGCCGGTTCTCAGTAAGGTATTCGAAAGAATCATGCTCACACAAATGCTGCGCCATTTTAACAGAAATTCGATATTTCATGAACAGTAATATGGATTTACTAACGGCCGTTATTCAACCGACGCCGGTGTTTCATCAAAGAAGTACATTTTTACTACGCGGGAAGAAGCAAAGGATGCTATTGGAATCTTCTACGATCTGTCGAAAGCTTTCGACTGCGTAAATCACGAAACACTTTTATTGAAACTCGAGCATTACGGTTTACGAACTATCGTCTCTTCGAACCTAACCTGTCCGTGTCGGGATACACGAAACTCCCGAGCTCGCTTCGCTCGCTCATGGATAAATTTCGTTTATTTTCTTTCATAATCCCGATATATTGTCAACTATTATAGTGGTATAGTATTTACGTCATTAAAAATGTTCATATTTTTTTTGCTTTTGGCATGTAAAATAAAGTTAGGTTATTATTGTTAGGACATACAGAGCCATAAGCGACAAAATTTCGAACTAAAATCAACAATCTGACAGTTGATTTCACACTGTTTTACATATTCTCTGATCGTTGACCCGCTGCATTGATAAACGCAAAACGTTCATTCAATTCTGCGTGTTATAGTTCAGTAATCATGTTAAACCGCTAAACGTCGTTCAGCTGTTTTTTATAACAGTACTGTTTTGTAAATCAGCTAGCAGTTTTGTAAAACAGCTTATTCTACAATCCATCTGCGACATATCCATATCAAAGTAGGAAATCTAGATCTGTGGCTATTTCAAAAGAGAGTAATAAACTGCGTAAAACAAGATGAAATTAATTAAAAAAAAACTGGCTAGCGTATGTTACTCACGGGACAGTATAAGGAGTCTAACGATACCCCATATATCGAAATCAGTTCAGGTATTTAGAAGTTATGGTGGAATAGGTAAAGAAGCTCACAAACATACTTACATACATACATACATAAATACACTCCGTTTTTTGAGCACTCGTGTAAAAAGAGATGTTTGAGAATGCGGTCTTACACTAAAAAGTATTAAATAGCAAAAAAAATATGACGGATTTCCGATGCTTATCTTCCGGTTTCATCATCATCATCATCATCTGATGATGAAGCTGGAAAATAGTTAGTTCATTAGAACTATTCTAGAGACCGTAAACACCACCGGAAAGTCACAAGAAAGCAAAATACACCATTTCGTTTACTTCGACGACGTAATATTTTTCAGTTATTTTGATTTAAATACCAAACTACTATACCAATTTTCATAAAATTTTAATGGGACCAATCTGAAAGTAAATCCTTTCAAATAAAAAAATAATTTTCCAAATCGGTTCATAAATGACGGAGTTCTGAGGTAACAAACATAAAAAAAAAAAAAAAAAAAAAAATAATTATTACTGGAAGTAAATGGTGTCAACTCATTAGGTTCTGAAATCAAAATAGGGGTTCCTCAAGGCTCAATATTAGGTTTGTACCTTTTTTAGTTTATATAAATGATCTGCCGTATTTGCTTCAAGACCAGCCGAAAATTGTGTTATTTACAGATGATGCATCTTTAATTTTTAGAATAGATAGACGTGTACCTAATCCCGGCGATGTAAATAACACTATCCTTAAGTTCAAAATTGGTTCGCAGTAAATAACTTAGTGCTAAACGGAAAAAAAACGAATTGAATGTAATAGTGTATTAGATAAAGAAAAGATAGAATTCGTAGATAAAACGGTTTTCTTGGGAATTACGCTATACGAGAAACTACAATGGGGTCCAGGGTCCTCATATAACATCACTTGCAGGAAAGCTAAGCTCAACTGCTTACGCAGTTAGAAAAATTTGGCAACTAACTGATATAGATACCGCGAGAGTAGTGTACTTTAGCTAGGTACTTCTATAGCATTATGTCTTACGGTATTCTGCTATGGGGACGGGCTGCTGACATCGAATTGATTTTTATACTACAGAAGAGAACTGTCAAGGCCATATATAATCTACGTCGTCGTTAATCTCTTAGAGAACTGTATAAGGAGATTAATATTATGACGGTTCCTTGCCAATACATTTATGAAAATAATATGTACAACTTAAATCTTTTTGAAAAAATATCTGACAGGCATAATTATAATACTAGAAATAAATCCTCCTAATATTCAGGAACTAAATGAGTTTTTTTTTTAATCTATGTAAATCTCACATTATGCAAACAAGCATATTATAAATAAGAAGACTACATAGATGATAAAAATGCTTGGAAACATGCTGGTCTTGCTCCATAGGACAACTCAACCAGTACAGCCCATCTGCTTACTAATCTATCTCAATTTTGTCAGGCATATCAGCACCACATATTACGGTTGTTTATAAAAAAGAAGATAATTACTATTAAAATTGTTACTAGACTCCTAAGGTCTTTATTGTAAATGTGAGCACCATGCAGCCATTAACATTATTCTATTAAAGTGACTTGAGGTCTGGTAGTTCGAGATGTCATACTCACATAAATGTCTTACTGTGGTGGCGTATATGTTGGGTCATTCGGTTCCCTAAAATATGGTTGAGCTGCCACAAGTTGGGACTGGTCAGCTCAAAACTACCAAGACTTATAACTATTATTACATATTTGTATCTTCTATTGAACCTACATGTACAACTATATCTGCATCGTTATCACATATGTCTTATTATCTTCATAAATGTGCCAAAATTATTGTAACACATTTTAAAACAGTAAACATGGAGTTTCTTGCCCGTTCTTCTCCATAGGAATCTACATTTTGGAACGTGGCATTTCGTAACTTTCAAAAGTACCTTGTAATGGTCTAATAATCTAATTGAAATAAATGATTTGACTTTTGAGCGCCTGGATTATTTATCCGGGAAGCGCAGGTTCGAATCCTGCTCAAGATCGTATTTATCTTTCCACAAAAAACTTTACCTGTGTTAGAATTGATTGCCTTTAGCTTCACTACCACATCACTGACAAGCGACGACTGCGTACTTCAACCTATTTTGTTATTTAAGCTTATTATATTTTATCTGTGACGGTATGTTTGTATAATAATATCTATGGAAATTCTCTATGATGGTTGTTCGAATTTTGCCCGCCAAGATGGTTGTTGTAATCTGATGAGGAATATAAAACTTCGTTTGTTATATATCTGATTTTATTCACTGCGCCCAACTAAATTAAAACAAAGTAATGGAAACTCTGCGTCCAAAGTCTACACTTCGTCACACTTGCTTTGTAATTTAGTTTACCTTTTCAAAAATAAAGTGATCCCTCTTCCCATACCAGTATGATATCAGGGCTACGGGTTTATATCATGATTTTATTTCCTCGGAACCCGAAGACATTTTCTTTATTTTCTACACGATTATAAAGGTTCACAGTACCAAATACTGACAATAATTTGATCAAAGTACATTAATTAGCTTATGAATCATCCGCCACCATAACATGAGAATGGCGGGTGCACAGACATACGCCAATAATATTTGTACCACGAAAATAGTTCAGTGTCAAATTGTTAGGTACTATGGACGTGCGACCGACTGTTCCTATTTCTTGTATTAAACTTGAATGGTAATAGGTACATTATTTTTTAGGAAAAATACACTACCTCTCCCTCCTGGGTACTATAGTATATGGTAAATATGGTAGGTACCTCTATTTTAGTCACGTTATTTATATTAATCGGGAAGTAGACCCGCTATTCTGCGTACCTATTCGCTATCTCGGTTGCCAACCGAATTGATGGACACTTTGTAGTACCTTGCGTCGTGTGTTACAGCTTGTCTATGATGAGCAACAATAGTAAAAACTTACGACGCAATGTACTACAAAGTGTCCATCAATTCGGTTGGCAACCAAGATAGCGAATAGGTACGCTGATGTATACAATTTACTTAACGACTTACAAACCGGTTCATACAAGCTCACATTCACAGAGATTGAGTATCGACGATTCCTGGTGTATTTAATTTTATTAATATCAAGAGTAAATGCCAAATGAAATACCATTTACTTGATGATTAAATAATTTAATGGAATTGTTAACAATTAAATACTGATATTTAAATTTATGTTTAGTACGAATATTTCCTAAATAATTGCACAATCCGTCATTAACACACAATTCATGCAAATTTATAGATTAAAAATTTTAAGGCTATTGGCCACATGTAGACTGGAAATTGTATTGTTATATAATTGGAATAGTATCAATATGGATATACATATTATATGACATGTAATAATGAGCCCCAAAACAATCTAGATCAATACTACACATTATCTTATGAATACATTGTAAATCACCCATATGTTAGTTATCAGAAAAACTTTCAAGAGGGTTAACACTAAATCAAAATTTCAAGAGTAACATGTAAGACTGACTAACTGACTTTATAACTACATATTATTTAAAAAGACTTGGAATGTGAACAAAACGGTTTATATTCATATATTTAACACGCAGAGCAATACCGTATTTAAAATATAAGATTATGAATATATCTCTAGCGAATCGTGAACTACTTGGTGTACGTCGACTAGGTGACAGTCGTGCATGGAACAGAGGCGTTCGAAGGTGCTATTTATAATAACAATCCTGTCAACATATTATATCTATGGTTAATACTCGTTAAGATTCTAGCATTTGGCATTAAATCAACTGCGCAACGGTTTTCGGAAGCGAAATTTATATCTTGATTACACACAATTCATGATAATACATCGTACTTTACTATAGTTTAGCAGACAGTTTAGTTTCAAATTATGACAACAATTTATTTAAATAACCTTTTTAGGTTACATGACCTCAATAGAAATTTTAAATGTACCATAAATTAACAATAGCATGGCGTCTTCTGAATCAGTCTATATTGATAGTTCGCTAACCCATGTAATGTTTTACATTTCTATCATCAACAAAAATAATACAATTAACTCCTTACAAACTAATAATTCTGATTTATTTAAATTATTTGAAATACTTGTCAACTATATAAACATTTTTGATCATAATAAAACATAATAAAACGATAAAACTTAATTCAAATGCACTTTTGCACTCATTTTGATATTATATTTTATTTAAAATAGTAATAGTATATAGTACACACGATTTGTATTCGAAAAAAAAAATCTAACATTGCCCGAGACGCAATGCTTCAAACTTGTAAGTAAAAGCAGAGATTAAAATTAAAGCGGCTTTTTCATAAATTAAGTTCAGCCATTAGTTAGTAATTTAGTTATAATAATATGCTCATATCACAATAAATGGTCAAAATACGGCAACACTACGCTACTTGGTTATGTAATAAAACATACAAACTCCAATGAACTCCAATACAGAAGGGGTCTAAGCAATTTGGTAATTAATTTGACTTACTGCAAAACTCAAAACATTTTTAGGCAGTTTTAACATTCTATAATCCATGTTGGTAGCTGATATCTCAGATGTTCACTTTTAGGCGGTTAGAGAGCTGAGATCTGAGAGAAAGTTGTCGGGAGTTAGTATGTGGGACGAGCCGACGATGACTTCCCAGTTCTTGAGTGCAGCAGTTACCTCGTACGCGCAGCGGATTTCAGAGAAACAAACGCCTGAAATATAAGACGAAGTGTTAATCTTTCATAGGAGTTGGAGCACAATGGATGATTGATGAAGTTGTTTAAATTCTTTAATTTTTACCTCCAACAATAAAGACGATTAGACGAGGTACATTCTTGATAGTTTGTTGTGCTTTGTCCTTGTGCCAGTGCCCATAGCGCACGCTGCAAAGAAAATAATGCAGTATAATCAAAACAAATAAACGATTTAGATACTGGAGGCAAGGTCTATTTTAATAAGGCAATCTAAAAAAAAACTTTGTATGTTTCATCTGGATTTTACTTGACATTTATGCTGAAATGTTTAATACATTTCAGCATCTTCAAGTTTTACTTCTCAAATGAGTTTGCTTTATTAAATACGGGCCTTATATTTTTGTACTTTCGTCCTATGACTTTTATATTATTGTGTGAGTTGATAATTCCGGTCAGAGTCATTGTAGGAAAATCTGATTGATACACATGTTGCGGTCAATAAAGAGTATGGCATACATTTTACTAAGTGTTACATATTCACCTAGTAGGTGCCTGGTAACCCGATGTTTGCGCGCGCCCAGCCAAGAACGGGTAGTGACGTTGATCCAGTTTATCTTCAATAGCATCTTCCATGATATCCTGTAAGAGAATATTGTTTTAAGCAACTGTATCATATATTTTTTTGGTTTAGCATTGACTTATAATTGAGAAGCTAACCTTAACAATGGGCGTCCATCTTGACATTTGGTATGTTTGTTCAGTGATCCTCTCCTTCCTGGGTACTTGATACTGTTTCTTTCTGTTACCCTGTAGAATCATTTAGGATTAATCTTCACTCAATGTGACAAATAAACTGAGTTTAAAAACTCTGGATGAAATGAATTATCCTCCATGAAGTATCAAGGTCATTACTAGTTGTGATGGGTATGTGATAATTACTATGACACGTATAAAAAACAGCAGAGATATAATATAGACTTACATCAATAATGACGTTAAGTCCAAGATTGGCTAGGTTGAGCAGCGTCTGCTTGTCAGATTGCTCCAGCTGTGCATGCGTTACCAGCTTGTTTAAATTCTCCTCAGAAATTCCGTTCTTGGACATGATGTATAGCGCGATTATCCGCATCTTGTTGAAGTTTATCACTGCCTGCAATCATATTGATAAGTTATGAATATAAAGAGTCGATAATAATTATAAGATCATATAATATTTTTTTCGAAGATTCAAGTACCCCATTGAATGGAAATGGGAATAGTGAAAACAACATATAGACATACGATCGCAGCATTCGCGGTTCATATGCTGTTAGTTATTGCAGAGTTCCGTTTTCTATCTCCGAAGATCTTTATAAGATTGTTATACTTAGAGGAGACGTCGGTACGATATTAAAATCCAGGTATAGCGCTTTGTCTGACTACACAAAAAATCAATAGAAGCGGATGAATAGTTTAGCCACACGAAATTATTTTCATATTCTTAATTTTGAACATTCTGTAAATGTAGTAATATTTTACTAGGCAAAGATCATTAGGTCATAAACCTGTGCATATTCATTGATAATTATCTTTCCTTCGAAATATTAATAAATGACAAGAGAAAAGTGACACACGTTGCCGCTTAGACGTCCTCCAACTGGACAAATTAAAACAGTAAGTGAGAAATACTTCTTACACACTGGAATACGTGCGTAATTGTTCATGCACAACAGAGAATGGAATAACGATGATTTCGGCGAAATTATAATTATTAACTATTGCGGTCGCTGGGTCAGTACGGAAATTATGTCCCAATTCCCAAAACCACGTGCCTTTTTTATTTGACTATTTCGATTGCGTAAGAGCGCGAAATTACAATTACACACACAACATTGTTATTGTGATCTGGTTGTTGTGTTACTGATAACTTGGACGAATTTTATCATTCGTCGTTTATGGTATCACCTATTGGATGGTGCACCTGCACATTCCGTCGTGGCTGCTACAAAACATTTAACGCCGTGTTTGAACATCAGTGGATTGGTCGTTATGAACCCTGCCGCGGTGGCTGGCCGGTACAATCACTGGTCCTATCGCGGCTGGTTTATGCTATCGTAGTTCACATGGTAAGTAATCCTAACGTAAATATTACTACTGTTTTTGAAAAGTTAAAACGAATGGCAACGGATAAGAATACGTTAAAGGGAGTACAAAATCATAGAGCAGAACAGAATTGTGCATAGAGAAGAAAAGTGGATATTATTATAAAAAATACATTCCCTTTGTTTGAACAAAGTGGTTATTTAGTCATTTTGTGTGTTTAAACTATGTGCCACAATCAGTGTTAATAACAATAGTTCTCAATCTTCGATCACTTATAAAAAACCGAAGTTCTCAATACGTAAAGTGAGTTACATCTTCGCTTTGTTAATCACCAATAAAGGAAACCGACCGGGTCTCAAATTGCATGACGAGGCGACGTTGCCGTTTATACAACAGGTCAGTCACTTTTCATTGACAAATAATTACAAATTATGTTATTTCTTTACTCCATTTATTTTAATATTTTTTGTTGAAAATACGAATTTTCAATATTCATATAATAATTTTTTTATGTGTTTTATAATGTTTCTAGATACTAGTAATAACTGTGGTTGAAATGAATCCCCACTCTGTATATGATATACTAAAACCTTTCCTGAAAAATATGTATTTACCTAACGAAAACTCCATCCAAATCAGACCAGTAGTTTTACATACAGTATGGTACGGTACAGAAACGTGTCCATAAATATACGGTAGAGAAATATGTCCGTTTCTGTACCTACATATATACAGGTCGAATAAAGAACCTCCTTTTTTGAAGTCGGTTAAAAAGTAAGTACATCTATGTAATTATAAATACTAACTTGATCAAGAAGGACTGGTACAATGCTCCTCATGTGGTCTTTAATCTTTTCTCCTTCAGCATCAGTTCCCATGGCCAGGTCCTGCAATTATAAAAATACAATAATTATAAAATTACAAATTTATATTTTATGTGTCCTTTTGTCTTTATTGGTTCATGGCCCTAGATTCTTGAGCAGCGCATCATACTGATGAGCTAAAAAAAAATATTTGGGGTATTCCTGTGACTAATAGGGGCCTGAATTCATTGAATATTCCCTACAATTCTTGTTCTCAGACAATTTGTATAATACATAATTGATGAATTGAATCCTAGACTGTTACCATTCCAACCAAAAAGAGGTTGTTGGCTAAGCTAACTAGCTAAGTAAGGTCTAAGCTAACCTACTTAGAAGACAAAGAATTCCTACCTGTTCCACCTTGCACAGTTTGTCGACGTAGCCCTGGTAAGACTTCATGCAGTCCTCGGCGAGTCGCAGATGTGTCGCATACTTGGACAGCTCTTTCTGATACTGGGGCATCTTCTTGATCATCTGAGACAGATCCCGCATTGACTGCTTGTCACCTGTTTAAAGGAATGGGTTGTGAAAAGAATAATATAGAATCCAATAATACTAGCTACCCTTCACTATGATGATGGTAATAGAAGTAATGGCAGAAGTGTTTTTTTTTAAAGAATAAATAACATGATTTTTATACTAAATAGATTGATGCCACTGCCACATTATTCACCAGAAAGGTGGACTATGTTTTTTTTTTTTGATTTAATTAAATTTTGTCCCGCACTAGGAATTTCTTCCTGTATCTTGGGTGCGTTTACGTAGCGTTTCTTTTTTTTAATGTGAATTAAAATTGCGAATGATTGTTTATATGGTTGCTGCAAACTGGCGTGTCCTGATAGTAAAATATAAGGTCCTAATTTATTAGGTAATTTCCTTTTAAGGGGTCAATGTGTAAGTGATAAGGATTAATTTAAGCCATAATTCAAATTTTTACAACAAACTTATTTTTTTTTTAACGTTCGCCGTTCAAGTAGCATATTTCGCCTTGCTAGTACTATGTTAAGCTGTTGCGTCAGTCATTAGCAGACACAATAGATTTTTATTGTTACAACGTACAGATCTGTACGTTACTGAGCCGAAAGGTTAAATTACAAATAATTTGTTATATCCATTTAATACTTAGCTTAAGTGAATGTATTTGACTTATTTATTACCCCTTTCAAAGGAAATTACCTAATCAATTAGGACCTTATATATTAGTAATAAAATACATTTCGGTAGTCTTAGGCACATTTCTGTGGCAATATTAAGTATATTGACATTTACCTCCGCCCATTCGTTTGGATTCTGTGAACTTTTTCAGGTTCTTGGTAACAGATGTAGATACCACGGCAATATGCTGATGTCGGAGTTCGACCCATAGCTCGTCATTCTCATCTAGCAACACTTCCTTCATGTTGCCCGATGAGTCATACCTAAAATAAAAAAAATAAACAACATTTTTGTAAATACTTGGTAAATGTTTGAAATGGTCAACCAATTCCTGACACTCTAAAATAATAAGTAGTAATCTTGAGTTCGACTGTGTAGATTCACTGAGAAGTCTCACAGTATAAGGAAAAATACGAGATTAGAGCGCAGCTCATCAAGTCATCACAGCTAGTAAATTTTAAGTGCTTTAAGTTTATCACATGGAAAACTATAGATATAAATCATTATACAGAATACAGTAAACATAGTTAAACTCACTTGTACACATCGTTCTCAATGGGCAAGAGATCGTAAGCCATGGCTTGTAGCGTCAGTTCGTGTAGCAGAGGAGAAACACAGTCGAAGCCTCGGTCCAAGACCAGCAATTGCGAGCGAGCTTTCTCTGGACCTTCGCCCATAGTCGGCTCGTCAGCCTAAATAAACAACACAATATAGAGATAAAAGTCATGAACCTACTTGATAGTATACCCAGTGCAGGGCAAAGGACTTGGGTTAATTATTAGGCTTATGTTGAATTATCAGTTTTGATACTTTGGTATTAAAGTAAAACTTTATTAGTAGTAGAGTAGACCAGCAGATTGTGTCATTGTGTGTGTATCAACAGAACACCTATAATGATTAATGACAAATAACTGATTTACCTTGTATGCATCAAGCTTTTGTTGAATCAGTTGAGCAAGCTCCACATTACGTTCCCAGTCGCTGCAGAAAAATATCGTATAAAATTCTTGTAAAAATCGTAGTCAAATTAAATATATAATTAACAAAAGATTTGGAATAATAAGTACCTGCGGTATCGCACAGAAGGGTATTCGCCAAGGGTAGCGCAGAGCGTAGCGATCTGTTCGGCGATACGCTCCATGTTAGCGTTGCGAGTCTGCGCCAGCGCAGGGTTGTACATGCACTGGAATGTTTCAGGCGAGTCTAGGGAGAACACCTAAAGACAAATAGTAAAAGGTAATATAATTTATAACATAAAAATATCATTTATTTGTAAGTAGGCAATTATTTCCCATCTATTATTATGTTGTTTTACCTAGGGTTCGGTCCGTGAACTTAGGAAAAAAAAACAGAAATTCAGAATACCAATTTATGAGCTGATTTTATTGGAATTTTAGTAAAACAAGGGCAATATTCCTGACTGACCTGGCTTTCATAAGGCAAGAAAGCAATGTTGATTTCCTTCAATGTTTTAATTTTTCTTGCAGCTGAAGACTTGCAGAGTTCATTGAACAGTTCCTCTGGGCATACTAATTAGTGGCAGCGTGTAACAATAGTGTTAGTGGTATTAGAGGATTAGCTCTAGCAATGGTTAAACTGAAGTAGAATAAACAGTATACTTTAACTTGTGAATGTTCATACAAAGATGTACATGAATCATTAGTCTACAGATACCTGTTCTACTTTAGTCTAACATATGAGTGAGTTTTCCCTTCATGAAACATCAAATTAAACAAACCTGCTGTTCATATGGAATAAAAGCAATGTTGATTTCCTTTAATGTTTTGATATATTTAGCTACAGGACTACGTGACAATTTGTCAAATAGCGCATCGGGACAAGCTGTAAAAATAAAATTGCAAATAAAAAAATAAGATTGAATGAGACTTAAAGAATTAAAGATAAATCTTTGAAAAGCATTAACGCATGCTTAGCGTACTCTAAAGTTACAATATTAAATGGAAAAAGAATACGGTCGCGAGCAGGATTCGAACCCGCGCCTCCCGGATAAGTACTCCAGGCGCTCTGACCACTAAGCCATCTCGACCTCTGCTCACCACCGCGAATTCTCTATCCATATTTTAACATGTCTTTTGGCGACCAAGTAAGGCATATGGGTTTCCCTCATATCAATACATATTATATTTTATCTAACTTAACAACTACTATTTTTGAATACTGCCAATATAAATTTTTATAAAAAAATATATGTAAATGTATATATAAGGACAAAATATAATTACAAGAAATTATAGTTTTAAAGACCATGACCGTAGCCCCGTGGACTGGGCATTCAATCCGACCCCACCCCCTGTATACTCAGACAAGAAGTGAAATTTTCTTAATACACTTGTTCCACATGTGAAAAAAGTGTAGAACCACCTCCAAAATAAATTCCTGAAGGTAGAACCCTCTCGAAATAAATTCCTGGCTATTTCATTGTTAAAGACCAACATCAAATAACAATAAACATACCTTCAGTGAAGAATACATGAGCAGCTCGGTACATAATGCGGTTTCCCACAGAGAAGTCATTGATAAGGGCATGGACCGATTTCTCAGATGGTGTGATGAGGTAGATACCATCCATTGTGCATAGCGGTTCCCTCTTCTTATGAATGTCTTCCACCACTGTAATCATATTTATTTATTTTTTGAAAAGAACACTATATAGAACAGACAAAAGCCGGACTTTGAATTTTTGGACTCTTACCATACTGTTGCAATGCTCAAAAAAAAACTGAGCTACCGTGTAGCTAGCTAGCATCTATAGTTAGTACAAAAATATGGACTTTAATTAACCAACATAAAATAATTGTAGTTTTCATCTTCTAGCGATCCGTCCTGGCTTTCACGGGTCAACATTTACACCTTGGGTTACATTACTGAAGTTAGAATCCCTAATATTATCTAGTAATAAATATAGCCTATGTTACTCAGGGATAATGTAGCATTCTAATAATGGAAGAATGTTTGAAATCGGTTTGTAGTTTTTGAGTTTATTTGTTACATACAAAAATACAAATCTTTCCTCTCTATAATATTAGTGTAGATAAATAAATATCACTTACAGGTGATGCCTTCTGCAGAAATATCGTGCATTTTGCAGCATGCTGACACCATGCGCATGGAGAGCTGATCTACCACTAAGACCCGCCATTCTATTTTATCCTTTCCTTTTGACCGATACCGGATGACCTCATTCATAATCTCTGCAAAGAGATTTTTATTACAGGTTTTAAATAATTGTCTGAGCTGCCTCATTGGTCTAGTGTACAGGTGTTGAGAGATCCTAGGTTGGGCAAATCCTTATTAGATTTATTTTATTCTGTTAGAAAATTTTCAGTACCAGCCTGGATTTTACTTGTGCCAGGTTGATGGCAGTAGGTCCACCACCTATTACACAGTAATTCATAACAGTGTTGGTGAAATGTGATCACCTCTCCCACCACATGTTATGTATGTGAAAAAATAACAAATGATTGTTTGAAGAAGAGTCTGATTAAGTTAGATCAAAAAATATCAAATATATAAAAATCTTGTGTTGCAGTGTTTGTTATCGAACTCCACTAAAACGGCTTGATTGATTATTATGACTTTTTAACCGACTTCCAAAAAGGAGGAGGTTATCAATTCGGTTGATTTTTTTTTATTTTTTTTTATTTGTGTGTATATTTGTTAGGTCTGAGGGGCTCGTGGCTAAGTAACAGCCGCACAGATCGATCGATCGAGGTTAAGCTGCGCTTGCCGCGGTTGGTCTGTGGATGGGTGATCATCATATCATACCGAGACCCCTCCGTGTCTCGGAGAACACGTTAAGCCGTTGGTCCCGGTTGTCAAATTAAGATCTATGACAGCCGTTACGGGTAGTCAGAGGCCTGAAAGTCTGACAACCAGTCATACCACGAGATATCGTGTTACCCAGTAACTGGGTTGTGGAGGTCAGATAGGCAGTCGCTCCATGTAAAATACTGGTATTAAGCTGCATCCGGTTTGACTGGAAGCCGACCCCAATGTAATTGGGAAAAGGCTAGGCAGATATATTTGTTAGGTCTGAGAATAGGTTGTAGACTATTTTTTATACCCCTAGGTGATAAGGGTGGCCCAATCCAGAAAATTTATATCGCACAACAACATTTGCAGGGCACAGCTAGTAATATATAATAGCCTATTTAGGTAAAGATAATGGTGGTTAGAACTAGCTTGAATACACCAGACTCACAAAATTATTTACCTAGTAGGTTAGCCGTTTTGCCTAGTTGGATACTAGTACTACTACTACTAGAAAGGTCAGAATATTTGGTTTTATTCTCAGTTACATATTTATAATATATATGTTGCAGATGGATTGTAGAATCAGCTGTTTTAAAAACTTTTATCTGATTTACAAAACAGTACTGTTATGAAAAACAGCTTAACGAAGTTTTGCGGTTTTACATAGCTACTGAACTATAAATATGCCTATGGCATTAAGACTGCCTTTGTACTCTTTTGTGCATAAAGAATTTTATCTATTTCCACAATATGAGGGTTGTCATGCAATTACCTGTGCCCCGCCCGCTAGTATATGCACATACCACATACGCAAACGGTGAAAAGTCACACCATTGAACGGTTCAGTGCATAACTGCATATACTATAGTACCTGAATGACCGATTATTTACCGTATTTTTTTCGGTAATACGACGGTTTCTAAAAATGAACCTAGCTAGATAGATTTATTGCCCCCAAAACTCCCTGGATACTAAATTTCATGAAAATTTTTGAAACCTTTTGAAATTTTTGAAAAACTTTTTTTTTCTGAGATTCAGATTATAATTATATGTATACATGTTGCCGATGGATTGTAGAATCAGCTGTTTTAAAAAAGACAAATCAGAATGCAATATCTTTTTCTTTAATTGAGTGGTGACTATCTGTTTAATATACCTATACAATAAACAAATCTGTCCCACTGTAGATATGTCATCTGCATTACGTCTAAACATTGTTTAGCTGTTTTATAAACCAGTACTGTTTTGTTAATCAGCTAGCAGTTTTGTAAAACAGCGGATTCTACTATCCATCTGCGACATATATATTACGTCAGACAAGATATACATAATAACGGAACCAGGATACATAAAAAGAAGTATTCTTTTAAACAAAATTTTTCATACTTTGTAAATTATTTTATCATAATCACAACCATACAGATGGCATAGCATGTAGTATTATTGATGATAACAATATGATATCATACCATACCTACTACTAAATTAACAAGTAATATTTTTAGAGTACATGTAGTAGAACTTAAGTTGTGAATCTTTACTGATTACCTGTGTACAGTCATTTTTATAATAATAAGTCACAAGCTTCGATGAATCAAAATAGAACAAAAACTAGCTGACAACAATACACTGAGGTATCACGGCAGCTTCGTGACGTATGTAGCACCCCACCCCCTAGCCTTAGTGACACAAGAAAATCAATAGAAGTGTTAGGCATTTTCTTCTCTTTCATGTAACAATCCATAATGCAATACTTTAATAAATCCAAGTATAATTTAAATATTAGGCATTGAGTCGATGTTTTGTTATCAGTTTATTCTGCTTTATTACAATTTTGGCACAGCTATACAGAACCTATTGTTTACTTGCCGCTACTATTTAACTGCAGAGTAGAGTTGAATGTTAGCTGGTTAATTAGATTTCTGGCAAATTCGGGAAAATCAAAATTATTCAACTAAAAACAACTACATATTAGTCATCGATAAGTTGATAACTATTGTTATAATGATTTCATTTCAAATATATAACTATTAGCAAATAAATGTTCTGTAATACATATTATTTATTACTATTTCAAAATC
Source organism: Xylocampa areola (assembly GCA_935421205.1). Taxonomy (NCBI): domain Eukaryota; kingdom Metazoa; phylum Arthropoda; class Insecta; order Lepidoptera; family Noctuidae; genus Xylocampa; species Xylocampa areola. The sequence goes on from OW285201.1 coordinate 16,611,849, forward strand.
AATGAATGATATGCCTTGTAACAGATGTAGAACTCTTATAAAATATATATTTTTAAACTCACTTTGCCCGACAAGTGCTTTGAGAGCCATCTTGAACCGTAGACTAAAGAGTTTTAAGGGAGCTGTCTAAATCTAAAGCGTCGAATTACACTCGCCTGGTTACACGAACTAAATAAATATACACCGTCATTTACACCTAGCTGGCGTGTCGTAAATATTTATATGCTTTAAACCTTTCGTTTTAATTATTTATTATTATTAAATTTCGGGATGATTTTGATGAGAAATTCAAACCTACATTTTATAGGCTATCGATTAAACCATCAAATAAAAGTGTCTATGGTGCAAGAAATCTTTGGCTATTTAGATTGAGTTGTAAATTTCTTTCTCTTCTTTGAAGATATCTAATATTTCTAGTAATTAATTAACTGTAAGTTGAAATATTACCTCGGTTAAACAATACAAACATTACATTGTAAATGCGCGCGCATTGTAATAGTATGAATGATATGGCGTATTAAGGAGGCGGGTCAATAAAGAAATGACAGAGATGGAACATATGACTATTTCATTCTCCCACCGTAGAATAGAACGGCAAACGGAATATGAAAACGTAATTCACTAATTCAGTTTTATGTGTGTTGGTGTTATATGTGGTCGTGTTGATGGTTAGAGATTTTGTGTAATTGTCACGTGCGCGTGTATTAAATTCCATGACTTATTCAGAGTACCTATAGGATCCGATCGGTACAATAATCATTGATAAGGTAAATAGAAAAATATAAAATATTTTTGTTTTATTTGAATTGTTTATACATATTAATAATATAACTAACTACTCAAACATGCATTAATGTATGTGACATATTATATACCCGCTTATTAAAAAAAAATATGCATCCAATATGCCTAGTGACGCTAAGATATTTTTTATCTTAAAAATATAATTATTAAAAGTAGGTATCTAGGGTATACATATTTTAAGTTAGTAGGTAACTGGTATATCAATATTATTTTTATTTTGGTATAAAAAATAATATTTGGTATAATTAAATCATGTAGGTACCTAGTTCATGTTTATTTTAGAGTTTCTATTTACTTTCATAGTTAGGAAGGAGTTATATTATTTTTTAACATTATTATTGGAATGATAATAATATTTAAATAGGTATTTAATAACATGAATTTAATGCTCTGCTTGTGACCACGATTAGTGCAACCTGGTCGATACGTCAAGCGATTGAAAGGTATTTATTGCGCGTTAATACCTGTTATGCGATAGTTAATGAATATTGCCTAAATTTCTAATTTCCTATTTCTTACACTAGGATTATTGGCAAAAACCAAGTGTCCTAAAAATAAGAATCGGATCAAGCAATGGACAAAATAAACGAATGTGCATTCCTGTAAATAACGCATTTCAGATATTTTTATCTTATTGTACCGTTTGCTATTTTCAATGAGTAACATTGTTCTTTTTCTTTTGCATCGGCAGTTGGTGAAAGCGTTGTGTAGTCGAGAAGTCGAGTGTCCGAAGCGCTTCATCAAGTAGGAACGCTCGTAGTACAGTGAAAAATGTAAAGCGATGTTTCTTGTATCCGCGGGACTATTGCAAGTGTTTGTTGAGAAGTGATTGTGAAAAAAAGATGAGGAACGATGATCTGCAGGTTGTGATCTCGTATCCTTGCCGTGCTGAGGGCTGGCTCGATCGATGTGGTAAGATTTACAGTTTATATCTTAAAGTACAGATTTAATAAAAAAAAAAGTAAGTTTACTATTGTGATGGTGAAATAATTCGCAAGATAGGTATTTGGGGCACTTTACGTAAGTGCTCAATCAGTGACATGTATCATGCATGCTTGTGAGTAATAAAGGTTGCGTTCTGTGCCAACACCTGTATCGCGTATTATTGTGGTAATTATATTTACAAGTCCATTATACTTTATTTTTTATTATACTGTTATATTCTTGAATGATCTCCATACCTACTTAGATAGGGTACTTTGCGTAAATCACTTAAAAATTGTTGAATCGAAGTCCGGCAAACGTTCGTTTTGTTGGTAAACGTAAGCGCAATATGTCTCGTTCCCCCGTGTCATCATTTGTCTACAGATAGACATATGACATGCTATTGCTTAGGCTTATGCTTGGTGGGTCAACATATTATATTTGTATTTCCACATATTTTTTTTTTAAATTGTGTATTAGGAATGTTTTATTAAAAAAGCGTCATTTTACGCCCACCTGGTCGGGTACTACTTGTATTAGTCTAATCTTTTCTTGAAGTTTGTACACTTACTTATGGTGTGGTATGTAATACTTTGGCTTTTTCTATTCATTACGGTATGGTTAATTTATATTGTCAGTTTGCGACCGGCTAAATAATCTTATTAAGTGCTTAAATTTACAGTTGTCGATCATTGATTTTATTTAACAAAATCTACCTGTTTTTGGAAATCGTAAAGTTAATCATATTATAAAATGTTAAAAAAAGAACATAGAATATTAAAGAATACAAAGTTTAAAGTTATAAAAATAATACGGTTTATTATATTAAATAAAAAAAGAATACGGTTTATTATATTAAATGGAAAAAGAATACGGTCGTATTCATTTTCCATTTAATATAATAACTTTAAACTTTGTATTCTTTAATATTACTATGTTTTTTATAACTTTTAGAGTTCGCTTAGCATGCGTAAATGCTTTTGAAAGATTTATCTTTACTACAAAATTTATTATAAGAGACAAACGAGAATTATGAGCAGAGGTAAAATAAGAAGGTAAAGAAAGCGATAGCCAATTTCATTTTCAACCTAAATCACGTAACTTTTGAGTTGTTTGTAAATGACTTTTTATCGGTCGAGAACCAACTTGAAAGCGGGCGTAAACTGACTGTAGGTGTACGAAAACAAAAAAAACTAAATTTTGGATAAATCTATATATTATGAATTCATTCATTAATAAAATACATAAAATTATGTCAGATCTTGTACATTAACGTATTAATATAATAATAAACTTAATTAATTTACAATAAATTAGTTATCGTCTACTTCGGGACAGCGGCCCTTGATGGGCGAGTCGGAGTGCTGGGTACGTCACGTTGTCTGAACTCAATACAGAACACTGAAGCTGAACCGCCCCAACTACTTAAGGCCCATGGCATATGCCGGGGCGAATTCGACTTGAAACACTTTTATACACATATCAACGGCGGTGGTCGAAATGTTGAGTGTAGTTCCGCTTCCCGTAAAGCTATTACTTCCTGTGCATAATAATCATTAAGATGTTGAGCAATCTATTGTTAATAATTGTGTAATTGTAAGGTAATTTCGGTACTATTCATGGTGAAATAAATCATGAAAAGGCTGACTACTGGGTGTTTTACCCTAGCTCTACTTACGTGCTCTTGACTGTACCACATTTACAACAATAAATGAATAACTCAACCTATAAACCCTCACTCTACAAACTCTACATTTTGGTTATTAAGTTAGGTTTGGTCGTTTGGTCTGCTAGATAATTGATACTAGTGTTTGATAAATTCGCGGACATCTTATGCTGAACATTATTAAAGCCCATGTGCACCAAGGTGGTGAGCTTATTACCAATCAACCAAGCACAATTCCAAACTCCGGGCTGCTACTGAGAATTTTCTAAGAGACAGTCTCACTAAAACTGCCCGACCCAGGAGACAAACCCAGGACCACACGCTCAGCAACCGCGCGCGCTTGCGTTCACTATACCAGCGAGGCAATAACTTATCATTTTCACCGAAACCAGTAAATAACTAGCCGAATTTTATCAATGAAAAACCCGTTTTATTGATGACGAATGAACAGCGAATGTTGCGTGAATTGATTTTGATTTGTGGCCGAGATGTTGTGATTGCGTTTAATTTTTGTATTGCTCAACAGTGGGTGTTAGGCGTCCCACAGTCGAATGTCGCCGTCATCCGGCAATCATGGATATTGACTTGAGGCGAACTACAAGTAATTGTTTAGGTCCTAAATTGAGTAGAACGAACCACGTGCACTGTTTGCTTAGTCATTCGGATCATCTGAGAAGATGAGAACGCTGAAATTATTTTAATTGATATGATTAGGAGTCCATATTTAAATCACAAAGATAACGATAAATTTTCACGATTATTTAACAAGAATACTAAAAAAAAAATCGTATACCTACAGCCAACTTTTATCTACACTATAATATTATAAAGAGGTAAGATTTGTTTTGTATGTTTGTAATGAATAAACACAAAACCTACAAGCCCGATTTCAAAAATTCTTTCTCCATTAGAATGCACTACATTATCCCTGAATAGCATAGGCTATATTTACTAAAACTTAAATTATGTAACCCCAGGTGTAAAACAATTTGCCATAAAATGTCTTTCGTCGCATGCGCCTGGGAAACGATTGATTAAAGAACAAAAAAATTATCTACAATATTAAAGAACATATCCATATCTACAAAAAAGTTCGAGATTATCTCAAAAAGTTAAAAAAAATTATGTCCAACCGATTATAAACAAAATTAACGTTAGTTTAAAAAAAACGTCTAATATATGCTTAAAAAAATGATTTCTTTTTGTCGTATGATTTAATAATCTTTATTTACCAAAAATACAAAGCTGATAAGAACACAAAAATTGGTTAGAACTTTGCGCTGCTTAATTCTAGGTTAATGTCTAGGTCTTGCAGTCGATTTTGTAATTATATACCATGTATCGATAGGTTTAGCCGGACTGGTTCATATAAATAAGTAACATACAGAAACCAATAAAATTCTAATATTAGCACAAGGAATAGGTCGAAGAAGCTTGTACGTCAATCCATCAATAATATTAGTTCCGCAATTAGCACCTATATATATCTATCGATAATAAAAGGTTAATGTCCCCTCCACACAACAGCTGACAAGTGACAAGTTAGTATTTACAACTCCCCACTATTTGACATATGTAGGTACTACAATATAATCGCTAGAGTAATTAATACAATGACGGACCTTAACGTCATGAGAGTAGCAGGTCGTTCGCGTATGCCCCACTTACAGTGAAAACTATACGCTGCTGCTCTGTGGTTTCTATCTAGTTTCGGTCCATCAGGCTGGGACCAATTGACTCACTTTCTAGCCTCAATTAAGGGTCTGTGGTATCCGTGAGAATTATTAGCGCGAAGTGATTAGAAAAAAATATGTGTTATGTTCAGCGGTTATATTCCTTGTAATGGAGTCGGCTAGATATAATAAACTGTAGCAATAAAAAGGTACCAGTTAGATATACATTAGTGACCGACCGAAATTTCGGTTTCGGTTTCACCCAGTTTCGGCCAATACATCTAGTATCGGCCTTTAATTCGGTTTCGGCCAAAAAGTTGCCAAAACTTTCGGCCGCGTCGAAACTCGGGTATTCGTGAATGATCGTGCGTCGTTCGGTGAACTTCTCGGCTAACTCGTGTTTGCCCGCGCCACCGCGCCACGACGACTCAGTTTGCCGCCGTTGATGGCGCAGGAGTTGAGGTTGTATTTTGCACATATAAATGATTAGGTAAGTATTTCTTTTGTTTTTACTTGCACTTAGTTTTAATAATTTATTTTTAAATTTTATTCTATTCTATTCTATTCAAAAAAAAACAACCTGTTACTTGTATATTTGTGATATACAAGTAACAGGTTGTTTTTTTTTTTAGTTGTGTTTAACGGGTTATAGTTTACGTCTTAGTTCTAGTTAACCACTATCACAAACTTCAGTTACTAACTACTTATTATGTAAATTGTGTTTCGGTGCACAAAGCTCACGCGAATTACCTCCCTATCTGCGGAGGTGTCCTATTGATGTGTTGTTGGTTGCATAGTTATGACTTGCGTAACTAAATATTGAAAGGATATATACCATACCTACATAAAATCGATAATTGAGTCTACCTAGTTTCGGAGTACTGGTACGCTAGTAATATATATGTCAATGAGTACTGGTCTTTCTTCACTAAAAGTCGAGTTAATTCGAACAAATAATGCTTTACACGGGCCAGTGGTCAACTAGCGATAGGCACGTGTTTGGCAAAGTGGATCATTATTGCATAGTTTGTTACATCATTACAATACCGAGTACTGAATTATTTCCATTATTCAGTGATATGCTAATCAAATATTCATTTTAGTTATGTTTACGCATATGCACACTATCTCTGGAATTATGCTATTCCATTCTATTATTTTGCAGTAACATATGAAATCTAACTATTTCACTACCAATCTTTAACATGTATCTGTTTTTTTTTTCTTTTCTTTACTTTAATATTATGAACTTTAATCTGCTTAGGCTATTCTCAACGATTCTGGGTTTGGCTTCTAATCTAACCGGATGCAGCTTAATAGCATTATTTTACACTAGCTGTGCCCCACGTTGTTCTGCCATATAAATTTTCTGGTTAGAGCCACCCTTGGCACCTAGGGGTTTAAAAAATTGCCTACGACCTATTCTCAGACCTACCAAACATACACAAAAAAAAACATGAATCGGTCAAGCCGTTTCGGAGGAGTTTAATAACAAACACTGTAACACAAGATTTTTATTTATTAGAAGATTAGGTACATACTTAGTACTAACCAGCAACTAGAAAACTCGCTTTAGCGACAAAGCCTCTAAATATACGAAACAAAAAAACTAGAAAATAAAAAGTAATCTCGATCGATCTATCTGTACGGCTGTTACTTAGACACGAGCTCCTTTATTATTATGAACTTGTTTCTCTGAATAAGAATGAGAAATAATAAAAATACAACGTTTTTGGTAGGTAGTATTGGTGGCGCTTTCTACTTTGTACAGGATCTGCTTAATTAAGTAAATGAATTTCGGTAACGTCTATGATTTATGCTTTGTACTTTAAATGGACAGGAATAGCTGAGTTTGTTTCGGCATTTTTCTTCTTAGAGTTAGATAGAAAAGGTTTTATCGAAAAAAAAAAAATACATGTAAAAGGGTAGCGGAATGCTAACAACAAACTTTGGCACGGACGGATGGCAAGAGAAATCACTGAATAATTTATAACGTGTTGAAGTTCTTCTCGGATCTTTCCTAATTTCATGCATGCCTTTCTAAATTCTACCAATATCTTTAGGTCATTTAAATTAATATTTTAATCATAATTTGAAATTCGAATTAACAACTTTATAGGCCAATGACTAAATTTAAAGTATTTCAGCAATTAAATATTTTCTCACTATCCTTTTTATATTTTTGCGTGAGGCCGAGGACCATGATTACTACTTGTCGCCTACTAGCCAAAATTTGAAAATAATGCATAAAAATATTAAATTGAACGTTACTATGTTTCTATTGTCAAAGATAGTATGTGTGTGTGTGTCAAACGAGTGTGTTTAATGTTTTATCAAACACACTTAATGTGTTTCTAGTGCATATTTTATACAAATATTAGTTTTCTGCGATTTCTCCGATATATTGTGCCAAATTTCAAACTCCTACGTCCGCGTAATTTTCGTAAAAGGGGGCACAGTTATTCCTTGATTTCATCATGCCAATGAACTTTAAAGTTATAGTAAATAGTTAAAACAAACACCAGGAAGAGTTTTTAGTTTTGTAAGATTAGTCATGTAAAGTTCTAGCTAACTTTTTCCTTTTGTTCAGTAATTGGCTTACTTAAGTAGGTACCTACCTAACTGAGTGATACTTATGCCATATCGGTTTGTTTGATACATGCACACAACCATACACATTACACGTACTACCTATTCATATTCATCTCACACCAGGATTTATTACCATTTTTATCGACCCTTCGAAATGATTCGAAATTACTTATTAGTTCTGTCACCACTGATTTCGCGTTTTGACTGTAGCATAATAACAAAGTGGGTACTTGTGCTGAGCCTTAATCAGATTAATGCCCATTACTGACCTATTCAGTCACGTCGTAACATGTTGAAATACGGATTTCGTGGAGCAGTGATGTCATACTGTGCCCTTCAACTTTATAACTTGTTTGTTTATGCCTAACCCTAACCTGTTTATTAATTTAGAGAGTAGAGTTACCGTGTAGGTATTCATGGATCTAGACACTGTAACACCGCCTGCACATACTAAGTATCTTTCTTCTATCTATAAACAAATCAAGAAATAAAATTATTGTGCTTGTGTGTGATTTCGAAAAAAAAAACCTAAATTTTATGCGATAAACAATAAAATGACCGATACGTTTAAAAATTACCGTCGCGGGCACAGCTAGTTGGTAATAAAGCTAAATATACAACTTTGGTTTCTTTTGTTTTCTAGCGCGGTCGGAGACGTGAAACGAAATGTTATATGAAATTTGCCAATTAATATGAAAACTCCAAGTTGTCTTATATTGTGACAACTTTGCTGCATAGTAGATCGACTAGATCAACCTTCTACTAAATAACATTAAATCAATAATATGTGTAATAGAATTACCTACCAACACATTACAGCTGATCCAATTCGCGCTTATCCCAATTAACCTTGTGTGATGAACCACGATCGGGGCTTGAACCCGCACCGCTTGGATCATCATGCCAAGTGTTCTGCCAGCCAAGCCATCATTCACAACAAAGATTTAGTTTAAACAATGCTGTAAATGAAATAAACCGTTTCGTAAAATAATAAGCGGTCATTAACTTTTGAGCGTGAGAAAAGTTGCAAGTTTATCTGATAAATGTCTAATGTCAGGCTGATTCATCTCATAATACCTCTGACGGTACGAAATAAAAGCATTCAGCGTTTCTTAATGATAAATCTTCGAAAAGCATTAACGCATGCATAGCGAACTCTAAAGTTATAAAATGTTGTGGAAAAGAATACGGTCGTGTGCAGGATTCGAACTTGCGCCTCTCAGATAAATACTTCTCTAGGCGCTCACCACTAAGTAATCTCGACCTCTGCTCACTGCCGCGAATTCTCTTCCACATTTTAATACGTCTTTTGGTGACGTTATTGCTATCTATTCGTTCCCTATACAGTTGACCGAATCGACACGGCTAACTTTGCAGTTAAGAAAATTTCGTACGTCCCAGTTTTTCATACCAGGCTCCCTTTTTTTTCACTTAAGTCGCGATATTTAGAAGAAAGATATTCATATCCAAATAATATTTTATGGCGTGGCATCGGTAATACCTACCTACTTATCGGACTATAACAATAATATTATAAGGCAGTTCCATCCTGTTCACGCACCAGTAATACATTCTCAGCGTGACGAGAAGTCTCCGTTATTTTAATACTGACTTGGATAGAGACCTGGGCACGTGCCGCGCCTGCGAATGACATTCGGTAGAAAGTAAACTCTCGCATTTACGTACATCGCCTTGCCTCGATGTGCCACAGTCCTCGATAATATCGACGACGACTTAGCACCAGTGTCTATTGTTTTATTTTCTAAAAACAATAGACACTGGTGCTAAGTCTCTCTATCTCGTGATATTTTAGCAGCTACTTTCTAGAGTAAGATTTAAATTCTTCAGTACGCTTTATTTATTTTTACGGGAGAATAATAAAATATAAAAAGAACTAGAGAATTTTCCACTACGATGTGTTTTCACACAGTTTACGACACAATTAACTAATGATCATAACGTTTTGCTAATTGCCCCGTGCCTGGCTTTGTTTGCTTTAGAAAGTTGTTAATTTGTGCCAGCTTCCAAATTCTCATGCGTGTCATTCAAAATTTTATATGGTTCTAATTGTTTTTCCGTATCTAAAGAACAATAATTAAACAATTAGTCTGTAACATTTCCCCGAAACTTCGTGATTTCGGAGGACGTCGTAGGGAGAGTGGTAACAATGTAATAAATGTTCTGGCGTTGGGGTCTTTCGAAGCGCAGGGTAAATTACTATACGCCCCTGGGCGACGTTTCAAGGGGCTCTCTGGAGTTTTGGTTATAAATCACTGCTAACTCGGCTCAGCCGATCACGTTATCGAAATCTGTACTAAATTGATTTGCCTTAACATCACTGATGGAGTTACTTCTTGGGTTGCTGCCAGGGCAATTACTTATGAGGAGAGTCACAACTCGCAAAATAACCAAACAAATAAATTATCCGAATTGGTATTGGCTTTTCAGGGGGATTAAAAATCTTTGTTGATAAAATATCAAACAATGAACATTATACGGAAATTATCTTATATTTTGGGCTCGGCAGTAAAAGCTATAAGTATAAGAGAGGTACCGTATTGGAAACATTGAATTTTTTTTTTCAATTTTTAATCTTCATTCCCATAATATACGAGCATAGAAACGCCTGGAAAGTCATCCAATGTATAAAAAATAGGTAAACGGTGAAATAATTATAAGGTAAGTGTACTCTATACAATACAGGAATTGGTTACGTTTCATATTTGGGCAAGTCAAGAGGACAGTTCATCTGTGTCCACAAGAGTTGCATCACCTCCGAGGAGTACGGGCAAGTATTGCGCAAACCGGCAATTCTTGGTAATTTCAATTCAAGCTGTGTAAATATACAATTATTATTGGCTTTTCTAATACCTGTTACCAAGATGTTTTGGACTTGAGTGTTTTAATCAAACAACTTGTACCTTTGCAGATAATCCTATTGCATATAAGGAGGTGTTTCGTACAGAAATGTGACCGAGCAGGTCAAGATAAGCTGCAGTTGTATTCTTGGGAATTGTTAAGTTGTAGCCCATAACTAGGTTATAACGAGAAACTGAATTAGGAAATAATGTTATAGTACAATAGTTTTCGTTATCGCCACGTTCTCTTTTATAATACCTAATAGGTAATCACTCCATCAGTCACGTCACTTATGCTGTACGGGCTTTTGGCTTTAGTTACATTCGATTATTTATGTAAATATATCAATCTAAAGTTCTAAACGAAAATTTCTTGTACAAGCAACGTCACAGTCAACTATGTAATCCACATTGTTATCCTGTGATATTAATATAATATGTTTATGAAACAGAACAACGCACTGATCGTCTAGAAATAATCTAAACTTAAAAATGCAATTTCATTTTAGCTGGTGAACGTTGTCAAGTCGTCGTCACATTGTTAGACTGTTAAAAATAGAACGCGATTAAGAAAAATAGAACGACCAACAAAACTATCATTTTAGCCACATTAATGATAATGTTCAACTGAGAAATACTGGTCCATCATTCAATTAGAAGAATACAGAGGTCATGGAATCTCCTCCCACGGCCACGTAGCTTATCAACAGAAGTGGACCGGGGTCGGCGGCCAGCCGGCCAGCTCAACGTTAACGTGACAACGGGAACCCGTATCTAATTGTAATATTACGTGTCAGTTGGATGTTTAGCTAATAATCATGGATATCGTAAAATATTGTCCAAATGATATAATCTAGAATTTTGTGGATGGCAAATAAATACGCCGCGAGAGAAGTTAGAATCCACCACATGCAATAACTGAGAGCCACGTCTACCGCCTGCGAACCCAAATCTTTCCACAAACTTTTAAATACGTGACACCGTCGATTAGTTGCCGGCGTGTCTAGCTAGGTTACTAAGATTTGGCATCCTTGTCTCGGAAAATTATATCCGCACCAAAAGGACTAAACTCCTGGCATCAGTAAAGCAGGTGCTTCAAGATATGTCTTTGAAAAAGCATTAACGCATGCTTAGCGAACTCTAAAGTTACAATATTAAATGGAAAAAGAATACGGTCGCGAACAGGATTCGAACCTGCGCCTCCCGGATAGATACTCCAGGCGCTCTGACCAACTAAGCCATCTCGACCACTGCTCACCACCGCGAATTCTTCTTCCATATTTAACACGTCTTATGGCGACGTCATTGCAATCAATTCAGTACTTACAAGTGACCGAACCGACACGACTAACTTTGCAGTTAATACAATGTCGTAAAGAATGCAATTACCTTAATAATTCAAGATATGTCTTTGAAAAAGCATTAACGCATGCTTAGCGAACTCTAAAGTTACAATATTAAATGGAAAAAGAATACGGTCGCGAACAGGATTCGAACCTGCGCCTCCCGGATAGATACTCCAGGCGCTCTGACCAACTAAGCCATCTCGACCACTGCTCACCACCGCGAATTCTTCTTCCATATTTAACACGTCTTATGGCGACGTCATTGCAATCAATTCAGTACTTACAAGTGACCGAACCGACACGACTAACTTTGCAGTTAATACAATGTCGTAAAGAATGCAATTACCTTAATAATTCAAGATATGTCTTTGAAAAAGCATTAACGCATGCTTAGCGAACTCTAAAGTTACAATGACGTCGCCATAAGACGTGTTAAATATGGAAGAAGAATTCGCGGTGGTGAGCAGTGGTCGAGATGGCTTAGTTGGTCAGAGCGCCTGGAGTATCTATCCGGGAGGCGCAGGTTCGAATCCTGTTCGCGACCGTATTCTTTTTCCATTTAATATTGTAACTTTAAAGCAGGTGCTTCAAAGAAAGTTATTTTATTTTACATCATTCGCGAAATAGCGCAATTTCTTTTTAAATAATAGTGTAATTATAATAAAATAATGTAAACTTTGTTCTTAATAAAGTTGAAATTACTTTGATACGATACAATTTATAACTTTAAAGTTCGCTAAGCATGCTTTAACGCTTTTCAAAGATTTATCTGTACTTTGATACGGCTTAAAGTTTTTAAACGGTCAGTGATGATATTTGTGAATACTTCTTCTCGCGGTTACCTATTGGATTTCAGATGTTCAGCAGAACCTGTAAAAAATAAAATAATCATAACTTATGTACTTATTAGCCATTATCCATTTATGACAACATCTTAGCAGTGTGTATATTTTATAAACAAACTATGTTGTCGTGAAACGTTCAAACTCGTGTTAGACTGGTAGTCGTGCGGGCTCTTGACTGGGTATATTTTTACTTTCACACTTTCAATCACGATAACGCGTGCGACAAGTTTTATTTCTCAGCTGGATGTCGCCGCGTCGCGTCGAAACCGACTGTTTTCTGTGCCAAAGATTTCGTAAACTGCAGTTTTGGAAGAATTTTTATTTTACCAGGCGTACCGTATCTTCTGTGCGTTCACTGTGCTGGTGCTGGTGACGTGAATCTATTTGAGATAAGTTACGTAACCCAGAGCTTGCGAAGAAAGTTTGAAATTGGAGGTCAAAGAGAGTGAAATAATGCGTGAGTTATAGAGTTGTTATTACGTAAGTAGATGTCCGGAGAGGTGGGATAGATGAGATTGATGATACAAAAGTGCACATCGGCCCACGTCGACACAATTTTAAATAGCTTTTTTAAAAATAATACTTGCCTTTCTATGATATATCTGCCTTTGAGCGCGAGATATGACATTGATATTTATTGAGTTTCAGACACTCTTTATAGTTCAAGATAAACATTTGAAAAGCATTAACGAATGCTTAGCGACCTCTAAAGTTATTATATTAAATGGAAAAAGAATACGGTCGCGAACAGGATTCGAACCTGTGCCTCCCGGATAAATACTCCAGGCGCCTTGAACACTAGGGACCTCTTCCTCTTCTCTTCCTCTCATAATTAATATAATAACTTTACTCTTTATAGTTTTTTACAACAAAAAATATTGCATGTAAATAGTTTTACCTATGTACAGTAATTGCATTTATAGGTTTCCAATTTCCATAATCCTACAGATCTATTTCAAAGCTCAATGTGCAGTAATCGAAACCAAAGAATTCGCCGGTTGATCAATGCAACGTGACTTCGTGACACTAGCTTAGATATCATGTTTCTTTCACACTTATTTTATATTCGATAATTTCATCGATAGATGCAATTTTGGTAATCGATGACTAGTTGCAATGTTGTGTGTGCTGCGATTTAAGATTATATCACAGATACACGTAACAAACCATAGCAACTATAGGACAATCAGCAAAATGAAGCGAAAGTGGTCATTTTAAGAAATACGTGTCTGTCCATTACAAAATATGCACCTAGCAATTTCTAGTTATGGGTTTAGCTTGGAAGCAGTCACGTGACAATGAATTCATTCATGAGAATATAATTATGTATGTAGGTATAATCCATATCCATAATTATAGTCTCACTATAATTTGTATTTTTCATTGTCACCAGTCAAGTGCACGAACAAATTACACTAAATGACGATGACCAAGATTTTCAAAACGTAATAAAATCATTTGTTTACACAGCAAGCGCCATAAATGAGTTACGAAAATGCTCACTGCATAAAAATGTTATGTAACGATGTTTGTTATGAAGTTTTTTTTTCTTAACTTAATTAGTTACACAGCTGTACCAGATCCGTCAAATAATATTCATGATTATAAGTTTATAACATACACGTTTTATGTAATTAGAAATATAATAATCATAAACAAGATTAAGTATTAATAATTATGTGGTAGGTATTGTATCGTTCAGATTTATTTAGAAAGTGTTTTAGTTTTCTTTTAATAACATGTCTTTAGTCTATACTTAAAGCTATTACCTATATATATTTCTCAAACCCACAATCAGTAATCAAAGTTAAATAATTTGGTCGCCCTTATATAGTACGAATAAATATAATTTGTATTGATTTAATAATAAAAAAACAAAAACATACAACCGAATTGATAACCTCCTCCTTTTTGGAAGTCGGTTTAAAATGCCAGACGTTGACCAAATAAATCGGTGGAAGTAGTTAATCTAATTACAAATGTAAAACCTTAGTTAAATCAATATTGCATTCTCTGTTATAAATGTTACGACTCACGTATTTTCCATTTCCGCTTTCAGCAGCCATTTTCAATACCTAGGTCAGTCAGCGGCGGCGCGGTACCTATGCGGATAATTTTATTTGTCGATATTGATTATAACTAGGTAAGTACAATATAATTCAAGCTTATATGGGTTTTAATAATAAAGCTTCTATACTATTCGCAGATAGCTCTCGAATTAAAATTAAAAGAAATTTGAATGAAAATCTGTTTTACGAATCCATTTCCAATTAAATTAATTAAGGAGGTTCTCAATTCGCCGCGTATTTTTTTTTATTAATTTAATTTCCGGTGAACTGATAATTGTATCAAATACTTGTGTAACATTTTTACGTTATATTACCGATGCGTGAATGCCTGTAGTGCGGTCAAGCAGGACCATTGTTGCTAGAACAGAATCTCGAATTACTATGAGAACGCATCGTGATGACACGACGCAGGCCTCTCCGTCTGCGTGGGAGGATGGTCGCATTAAACCAATATTAATTTCACATTCACCTTACAATTACACTGTTCTTGTGTTTTAATATTGTGACAATTATACCTTACAATACGTGACGTGAACTCAATTTCCATTCTTTATGCGGTTTATTTCGGTGTACAGTGTAGAAAAGTTTATAAGGTTTCGTGACATGAGTTCATAATCGTTTTGTAGGCGAATACGTTACTGACCATAAGAGTATAATTAATATGAATTGTGTAGCGGGCTACTTTGAGTATTCGTTAGTCCAAAGAATGTTGTTACTGTTACATTTTTGCTTCATTGGTAGAGAATAATTCGTTATTGAGAAAAAAGTATACCTATTACCTCGCTTGCAGGAGTAGCATTCAAAAATAATTATTCAAAGCATAACGGGAATTTCATTGCCACTATCGACACACCATCGTAAAGGGACCTGGGATACTTTAGCATGGAACGTGAGCAAAGCTTGGGGAAAACCTAATTTATATCTAATCTACTTATACATATAATTCAATATAAAATGTCAATGTTCTACATGTACAATAACTTGATTTATATTATGAACCTATCTAGACATTTAACAAGAAGTTAGTAACGTGTTTCCCTGGTTGCGTAGCATGACTTCATCCCTCTGTGAATATTTTAGATGTCATTAAAATCCTCCTCAGGGTTCTTTGAAACGCGTCACCGGGGGACACCCTTGCATTAATCCCAGACAACAGACCTCTTGCGCATCTAGCCCTCCGACCCTCTGCGACGCATTGTGCACAGAGGGCACCGACCGTCATGTAGGAAGTTCTCCCTCGTTGTCATGACAACGCCGCTTCGAATATTGACAGACACCGATGTAGACAGAACGAAACAACCCCCACCCGAAATTGTGTTTCACGCGTGTCTGCTTCCAGTGATATATTTTTACAACAATTATGGGAATGTCCCACTCCCCACAATGATGACGTGCTCATTACTGATAAGGTGTCTTTGCTTTTGTGTGATTCGCTATGGGTAGTTTAATGCCACTACATAAAGAAAAATGCGGTATGTTCGTAAATCAAATTCAACAAGCGTTCATTTGATGATTAATAAGCATTTACTAATTTGTTTGTTCAACACAAAAAATGAATAGTAGAATTAAAAACGTCTATCATAATAATCAGGGCAGTCTGAAAAAATCAAGATAATTTTGAGCATTATGATGATCAAAAGATAGAAACGGATGGGTTTTATTACGGAACCCATAACTTAAAATGTGCTTCGTGTTGCGGGTTTCAGGTTACTTCCTGATTGCGTAGTTTGTGATACGTGCGAACGGCTGGAGAGCATAAAAAAATATGGTTTCGTTTCTTTGTATAAAATCTTTAATTGTATAAAATTATTAGTGGTTTCGTATTTTTTTCTTTCACCAATCTGCATGGGTGCAGTACGCAGCTCTATGAGCGTAAAAATATTGTTTTTTCATTGTATTTTATTCATTCAAATACCTATCATAGCAGGCGAGAGCTCTGTGCTGTTATTTACAAAACAGTGATTTAGGAATCTATATTCATTAGGCTGCATTGACATTAGCTTTTTGCAAAAAATACAAACACGTTAAACCGCCAGGGGTTGTCGACCTTGTGGTATTGATTTCGCAATGACTTCACAAAAAGATTGAGCAATAAAGTGAAGCTTGTTAATGTGCAATTTATAAACATGTTGAATGTAACAATATTGTCGTCCCACTGAGCCCTTGACATGGATATTGAAATGCAATTCAAAGTCAGTGGACTGGTTGTAAATAAACCGAGGCGCTGCGTCAGCGATGACTACTCAATATGGACGCGAGGTCTCAATCGTCAAACGACAGCCGGTGTGCATACGAAACTAAATAGTCAAATAACTTGAGAGGTAAGGATGTATTTAAATCTAGCAAGTTTGAATGGTAACAAGTTTATGACTCATGATAAATATTTAAAAAGAAGTGAAATGAAATGTATGACGTAGGCAAGTATTTCTCGTAGAAGGAAATATTCATTCATTAGAGTCCATTGAGAAGCGTGCCAAGAGGCTCATCAGCAACGATTCCCTTGTTCAGATTAAGCTCCAAAGTCTAGAAAATCGGCGCAAAGTTGCTAGTGTAACGGTTTTTTATCGGATACATTTCAGAGAGTGTGCTTCAGATATGCATGATCTAATTCATCCCTGCCCTTTTTTCAATCGTACGGCCAAAAGCAAAAAAAGGCGACATCGGTTCATGGTTGATATACCAAAAACCCGAATGAAGCGCTTTGATTCCACGTTCATTATAAGAACCGCGAAACAGTAGAATGCGTTGCCAGAGTGGGCCGTCCCCGATAGTTACAATCTGGGTGTCTTCAAGACGCGAGTGACTCGGTTTCTTCTAGCAAGCGTGCTTCATCGTAGATCGCACCACCGCTTAACATCAGGGGAGATGGCGGTCAAACGCAAGCTTATACCTAAAAAAAACAAACGGGTACAACAACCCAAAAACTAAAAGCAACGGGAATCCAATAACGCCGAACAGAATATGAAACTCGGATCTCTTCTGTGTATATTGAGAATAAGATTCCCTGATTTGTTTGCTTCTCAAATGCATCCTTGATCGACAGTTTGAGGTGATCAAAAATATTTACATGGCCCTGGATAATTGATTCTCAATGTATGTTTATTTCTGCTTTATTTGTACGATCAATAATAGGAAACTATTTAAGTGCTTTGGTTTTTCAATTCTTATAATCTGATAAGTTCGCGAACACAGCCAACAGCCAATGCGAAATATTATACCAAACTGAAGCCAATGCGAAACGTAGACCAAGTAGTTATATTGAAATCAAATATTGTTTGGTTAGTGATTTACAAAACAGTACTGTTTTATAAAACAGCTGGATTGCCATTGCTATATGTTTAACACTGCTACCCACCTTTAGATGTAATGCAGAATGACATATCTACAGTGGGACAGGTTTGTTTATTGTATAGGTATATTAAATGGATAGTCCCCAGTCAAGTAAAAAAAAAGATACTGTATTCTGTTTTCACCTTCCGTGGCTGGACTCCTATTTTTGTGTTAATAGGTTGGAAAAAACCTAAACACGAAGAGGATGACGGGGTAGTTCGCTCGCTACCCTGGCTCACTGGCCCAGTGGCCCCCGTCATACTCTTCGAACCTAACCTGTCCGTGTCGGGATACACGAAACTCCCGAGCTCGCTTCGCTCGCTCATGGATAAATTTCGTTTATTTTCTTTCATAATCCCGATATATTGTCGACTATTATAGTGGTTTAGTTACGCCATTCAAAATTTTCATCTCTTTTTTTGCTATTGACAAATAAAATAAAGTTAGGTTATTATTGTTAAGACATACAGAGCATATGCGACAAAATTTCGAACTAAAATCAACAATCTGACAGTTCATTTCACACTGTTTTACATAATCTCTGATCGTTGACACGCTGCATTGATAAACGCAAAACGTTCATACAATTCTGTGTGTTGTAGCTTAGTAATTATGTAAAACCGCTAAACGTCGTTCAGATGTTTTTCATAACAGTACTGTTTTGTAAATTAGCTAGCAGTTTTGTAAAACAGCTGATTCTACAATCCATCTGCGACATGGATATGTCATTCTGCATTACGTCTAAACGTGGGTAGCAGTTTTGTTAAACGTATCGCAATGGCAATCCAGCTGAACGTTGTTTAGCTGTGTTATAAAACAGTACTGTTTTGTAAATCACCTAGCAATTTTGTAAAACAGCAGACTCTACTATACTATTATTAAATGCTATATTTATTAAAGGCTATATTTATTATTAGAAAATATTAGGAATCCCTGCTAAAACTTCAATAATATAAACCAAGGTGTTAAAAATTAAAAAATTAAAACACAGCGCGGTTGGCGCAGTGGTCGAGAGTCCGACTGCTGCGCTGCGTGTCGCAGGTTCGATTCCTGCACGGAGCAAATATTTGTACGATCAATGGATAATTGCTCCGGGTCTGGGTGTTTGTGTGCTTGTGAGATTATATGTCTGTAAACGCACCCACGACACAGGAAGAAATTCCTAGTGTGGGGTAACGTATGTATTAAAAAAAAAAATTGCCATATAATCGTTTATCCCAAAATGTTTAAAAAATAAATGTACACCCGAAGCCGTGACTAAAAACTACTTTATAAAAAGGTTTCTGTGTCCAAATCCTCTTTTTATTCTCCTGATTGAGTTGAATCACAGGTTAGTAGGTCCACGCTGGTTTGTCTGATGATGATGATTGACATTTATATTCCATCATGAGACGACAATACGCTGTATACGGCTGTAGTACGGCTGAAGTATGGTATGATAGACCGGTACTTTAATATCGATTTATTAAGTAAAGAAAGGGATAGGTAATTTAGGTAGGACTTGATTTATCTTAACAACTTAACTGTAAATCCATTTCAATTTACGTGGCAGACGATCTCTATAAATTGGAATAGGCTTACTATGTATTATGACACTCTAAGTCTACGAGGGTATGTGAGCTTAATCTGCGTCGTTCCGGTTAATCGCTGAGTGCAGGCAGCAGTGTCCAGCCTACCGTGTAACGTAATTTCTCTCCGAAGGGTTTGCCGCTCCCTCTCACTCCGCTTCGTATGTACCATTTTCATCCAAAATTGAATGTATTTCATATTGCATGAAATCAGAATGTTATTTCATGCAATATGAAATAACATTCGGATGATTTCTTTTTTGTGCGGTGTTTTTCATCTGGGAACGAAATTTTTACAATTACCTAATAATTGTCTTCAAATTATTTTTAGTAGGTTATCTTTGGCCTCAGCAGTTACTCTGACATTTTCCTGGTAGCGTCATGTGCTGTGTGCATTAAAAATACTCTTGAAGTAAAATATATGCGTTCTTATTACTTCTGGTGTCTATTTTCAGTACGTGGGTTATTGAGGTATATTATCGTGTAAATGTTTGAGATTTGAAAATTGAAACAGTAAAAACAGTACCTAACAGTTTTATTGTATAAACCACGCTAATAATCGACTTTCTCGAGTTATTTACGGTAATATACAATGCGGGATGATAAAAAACTACCAACAAAGGTTCATGACATAACTTAGCATTACGCCTGTATTCCCCAAAGGGGTAGGCAGAGGTGTACGCAGTTGTACCTACACCCACATTTCACCAATGCTGTTATTAAGTTCCATGTAATAGGCGGTGAGCATATTGCCATCTACCGGGCACATTTCCAAACTCCGGGCTGCCACTGAGAATTTTTCTAACAGAAAAACTCAATAACACTTTACCCAATCCGGGAATCGAACCTGAGAACTCATGCTCATGCAGTCGCGCTTGGGACCACTAGACCAACGAGGCAGAGAGCACCAACAATGGTTTTCATGATATTCGACAAAAAAAATTATTATTAAAGTTACCTCATAATTTATTTGCGAATGATAAATAAAGCTCCACTCGTTTCATTGATAAAATTAGGCCAACATGCTGTGACTTGCTGTTTGCGCAATTTCATTATCATTATATTGAAATGCTCCAATAACGGCCCAACCCGCAACTTTTTGTTACTGTAACCTATAACTATCGGAAAAATGCCCAGTGTTCCAAATAGCAAAAGCGTTTTGTAACCCAAGCTGGTGAATAGTCTTCTATTCGACTTCCGCGTGGATCGCTAAAAATAAATTTTAATGAGGTAAACTATAATGAACGTGTTGGTTGATAGTATAAAATATTACAATATAATCCATAATAATAAATAACCCGATTATAAATATTACGTAGGTATAGGTAGAAGTCGTAAACACTGGTGTTAATTAAATAGGTACGTAGGTAAGGAGTGAGGTAAGAAGGCATGTTGTAAAATTAAGTAGTTAATGTGTCATTTTTAATAACTTTTGTTGTTTGACTTAGGTACCTAACGTGGTATTTGTCATTCCTGAGGTGAGGTGAGGTGAACAAAAGTGTCAGATGCACACGACTGATGCCATAGCAGCCGTTCTATGCCATTTCATGGTGTGCTTAGCGCATTTGAACACGAAATTCCAAGAGAAGAATCTCCACAGGAAGAGAAAGATTATGAAGTTGTGACGATTCTTCTAAAAAAGTGTATCATGTTGTATCTCTACAACATGATACACTTTTTTAGAAGAGTAGTTTTCGATAAGAAATGAACTATGCTGTGATCTCTCACAGCATAGTTTCTTATCGAAAAAAATAAAAGTAACGAAACTGCGGTGCAAGCATGGTTCTTTTTGTCGACACGTTTGTCGATTTTAAACGTCAAATCTGACATAGTGTTGATAAAACGATAAAATTCAATACATAAAAACTTTTATCGAGTCGACAAGTTTGTCGAAAAGATGGTCCGTGCTCGGACGCCTGGCCATCCTTGCTAAACGACATAATTTATTCATATTATTCATGGATAGTCTTGCTTTATAATTTTTTTATGCGAACGTGTGTTTAGGTACTTCACCCGCGAGTGTCGAAACGTCCGCCCGGGGTCATCAAAGGCTGCTCCACACTAATCTGAATAGAGACACTATTTATGTATTCAAAATAGTTTATTGCGTGACGCCCACTAAGGATGTATGTGTAGTGTGACTGGTGTGTACCGTCTTTATTATTGTTCATTCGTTATGTGGAGGACAATTTGTCAACTGGCAATAGAATAATAGTAGACTGTCTATACAAAAAATCTATCAATTCATAATTACCTATCTCAATTATTTGGTGCCTTAAAAACATAATCCTAAATGGAATTGCTCATGGAATACAGAAACACTTCTTTAGTTTATCTCCACGTGTACCTACCTATATTATATAATGTACAATGTTAGACGCTCCATATTTCCGAGAATAATGTTAATGAGCAATGACCTGACTATTCAACGGGCATTACACAGAGCAATGAACAGTGTTCAAAAATCGCGGATACTTATGTCGGTGCTCCCAAAAACGGTTCTGACACGATATGCAAATACACTAACGTAACGGTATTGTAAGTGAACTGTGAGGTTAGATTGAGTGCTGCACAGACTAGCGACGGATGGGTGAGCAAGGACGCGATATGTCCTGCCGTCGCGATACTCTGCCGGACGTGTGGGACCAACATTAACAGTGACCTCATCGTAACGGTTGCATATTATAAGTCAGCAAAGCATATTGTTTTGGTTTTTAGCAAAGCCACCTGTTATTTGAGCTTATACAATACGTTCATAATTTTATGACAAATCTTAACCTAAGTTTATCCTTGAACTTGTGTAGTATTTATTCGTCCAAAACGGTGTTTCCACTTAATGGTAGAGGCTTGTAGGAGTAGCGATAAAGTTTTAAGACTCAAAATCGGTAGTCTAAACATAATTAACGAAGCTAAAGTGGCTTATTTATGTAAGCGCTATTATCTATTCCGTGGTAACGAAATTTGAATCTAGAAATACATACCTAATTAAAATATTCATATGAATATATATGTTTATCATTTTTTTTTTTTTTTTTTTTAAAAACGTTGCCCCACACTAGGAATTTCTTCCTGTGTCGTGGGTGCGTTTACAGACATATAATCTCACAAGCACACAAACACCCAGACCCGGAGCAATTATCTATAGATCGTACAAATAATTGCTCCGTGCAGGAATCGAACCTGCGACACGCAGCGCAGCAGTCGGTCTCTCGACCGCTGCGCCAACCGCGCTGTCTATATCAGATATAATAATATTCACAATTTCACAAAAATACGTTGCGAGATCGTTGCCTTTGTTTTGAAACACATAATACTTACCTACCTACGACAAGGGTGCGACATAAATTAAAACAAGTGAACAAACCAATATGAATAGTCAAATATTATATTTATCTAGGTATTAAGTTAAAAAGTACATTTAGAGTAGTAGTTTGACCACAACTTGCATGATCCATGGTATCAATTAATTTTTACTGTGAGAACTGAGAAGTTCACTTCGCACACATCCTATAAAAATCATATTTACTGAGTCACAAGCGCCTATATACCTCACGGAAAATTACTTTTTAAGATATCGGTTGATTCTTTCTTTCCCCTGGAGTGCAGAATGGAATCTAAAGCCTTTACGTAGAAAGTAAACTGCATAGTCACTGCTCTAAATCATCAAAGTACGTATAGTACGCATCTATGCAGTTCTTTGTATATAAAATATAATAAAATTCGTCATAATATTTTGTAATTATTTGCGATGGGAATAAAACCTTGTATAAGAGCAATATTTTTTAATTTATACATTACTCAACAGGTATTATTTTGCGCAGCGCCATCTAAGTGCTAGTAGAAGAACTTCAACAACGACCATACACATCGTACATCTGTGTTTAAATAACAATAGCTAGATGGCGTGTTTCAAGTCTCGCGCATGCATCACTTCTACTTGACGGTAGATGGCGCTCGTTAACAATGTGTGACTGCAAGTTTTTCGTTTCTTTTGTAGTCTAAAAGTTATACATTTTTGTGGAAAAGGATTAAGCATGCGTTAATGCTTTTCAAAAAAAATTCTGTATTGTTAATTGTATGTCAGTAGGTGTTGATGTTCAAATGAATTAACAAATTTATTTATTAATAATAATAAATATGAGGGGCTCTTGGCTAAGTAACATCCGCACAGATCGATCCATCGAGGTTAAGCTGTGCCTGCCGGGGTCGGTCTGTGGAGGGGTGAACATAGGTTGATATTGAGACCCCCCGTGCCTCGAAGAGCACGTCAAACCGTCGGTCCTGGTTGACAAATAAAGATCAATGACTGCCGTTACGGGTAGTCCTAGGTTTGAAAGTCTGACAATCTGTCTTATCACGCGATATCGGTATTAAACTGAATCTAGTTAGACTGGAAGCCTACCCCAAAGTACATAGTTGAGAAAATGTTGGGCAGACTAAGTAAAGGTGAGAAAGATTTTGAAATATAACAAAATAACCTAGTAAAGCACTAGAGAAACTAGCTAGAAGAAATAAATATTTTAAAATATCTATGTCGAATATCAAACAAGTAATATAGAAAAGCTATCCTACAAAAAACATTTCATGTGAAATTGGTTGCCAAGACTCCCAAGTTTCAACATCTTGGTTAAATAGTATGGATTGGTCGTATAATGTTCGTGGAACTACTACGTGACATAACATTTAATTCCATAAGGAACAGTTTGTGCGACAATGACGTAACGGCCAAGACATACTTTTTAACCAAGATGAAGAGTTTGCAGAGTCAGCAGACTTATAGGTAGAATTATTTGTTATTCAATGAGATACAATCATAGGGTACAGTAGACTATGACGCGTAATACAAATCCGATCTCAGGTATGAGTTTGGTTCTATTAGAGATCTCATCAATCTTTTTAACAGTGAAAGTATTATGAACTTGTGAGTCTTGGCAACCAATGTTACATGAAATGTTTTTGTCGGGATTTAATTTCTTTTAGGCAGGCGCCCTAGATTTTTAATGTTCTTTCTTGGGCTCTTTTTAGTTTTTTTCCTAACCTCTACCTAACCTAACCACTCTCTATCGTTGCCTCTTTTTTTTGTTGGTTTACTATATGTAAGAAGCAGTAAATCAGGGCGGTACTTTGTTTTAAGCCAATTGAATTCAACAAAAGCTACTTTTTAAATAATTATATTAAAAATAATGAGAACAAACATGACAAGATACAAACAGACTATTAGGATAGAATTTGCCAGAACCTTAGTGAAAAATGAAACATTAAGGTTTGTGGACCACTTTTGTAAATATTACTACATTTACAGACTAGTGAGCCAGGCAGGCGGTGTCCTGCCCTGAACCAGGTTGCAGCGCCATCTACCGCGTCCAATTGTAAATCTAAACCATCCAGGACTCATCTAATGCACAAAAAAGTCGTACCTACGAGCCATTTTTGAGGTTTTGCAAAACTGACGCAAACAATAGACTTTTATTTAAATAGATAATGCACCCCTCATACGCAGGGTTGGAGGGGTAAGTCTCCAACTTTTTAATTTTTCTGTTGTGTATAGGCAAATCCTAAATTACATACCAAATATTAGCTTTTTAAGAGTTCAGGAAGTAACTTTGAGGTTTTTATGATCATCAGTCAGTGAGTGAGTCATGAAATAGACATATTTCAGATGTCAATAAATCTGAAACCATACATAAAAGCTAGATAATTGATACTTAATGTGTTCGATAAATCTGCTGAGGACATTTTATCCTCAAAATGTCAGCTTTCTATTTCATACGATCATTCTTGAATTAAGTACAGATATGCACCCTCCATATGAGTGGTTGGAGGGGGAAAGTTTCCAATTTCTTAATTTTGCCGTTGTTAATAAGCAAATCCTAGCCTACATACCAAATTTTAGCTTTCTAGGACTTCAGGAAGTAACCTAGAGGTGTACACATATTTCAGATGTCAAAAATCCTGAAACCATAAAAGCTAGATAATTTATAGTTCATGTGTTGATAAGCCTGAAAATTTCAGTTTTCTAACATTATCCAGACCGACGTTATGCCGGTCCGAAAATTCGACGAAGCGCTTCCAGAAAAGGTAGGTAGTGCCCCGCTAACTTCGGCTCGTTTTGGCGGGGACACTACCGGCCCCCAGATATGGCATTTACTATTTACTGATTCTATTACACGCAATGTGGTTACCATATGTGAAAAGCTAGTAGGTATAAAATAGAACCACGAATTGGATCATAGATTTTAGCGCCATTGTTTGTTAGGTCATCGACACTAAAATTTGATCTGTAAAGCACGGAGCCCCGATGTATCCCTGTGGGTGTTATTGTTCATACTAATTGGCGCAGGGTTGAGGAACTGCGATAATGCTATTCGCAGTGCGTCAATACGCCTACGTTCATTTGTTTCTGCTGTTATCCCCGACGTGAGATATTCTCTGATTTCATCCTTAGATAGCTGTAATCCTAAAATATTGGTGTAACTTGTGTGGGTGGGAAACACAATATATAAATGACTCAAATGGAAGAAAATGTAAGAATTTAAATTAGTTGTGATGGACAGATTTTTATATGCGCGTGCCAAAGTCGGCACTCTACAGCTTTGAAATAAGTTTGTATTATTCGACTATTGATATTCTAATAACACGTCAACGTACCTATCTATTAATTAATAAGTTGGATTTATAAGAAAGGTTACGTGAAAAATTATTTGCCTTATGTGTCCTTCTCAGCTAGCCCATATACCAGTATTTCTGGTGTCGTGTGTCCGCGAAGTAACTCGTCGTGAAGAACACGTTAGGCTTTATTCTTCAAATCTAATTGATGTCACAAGACATAAGCATTAGCCATGACTGCCTTATGGTACGTCGATATTTGACATGCCTTTCCCTTGACTACAAAACTGTGATGTATTGAAATTGAGGCAGAATACGACGTTAAGTAGCAATCCGTATTCAACCAACTCCTGGTTTAAAGTAAATCCTGGTAAAGGGCCAAGACCACAATAACTTAAAGCCAGTCCTATGAATAAATACTAATAAGTAATACAAGGAAGACTAAGTAAAGTTTATATGGGATATTCCGAAGTTTATGGGAAATATAAGCCTTTTGTAAAGATTAAAGTGTTGTATTTCTTATTTAAAAAGAATTTAAATAAACATATGCACGTATTTATGATAATCCTCCAATAAAGAGAGTGTACTTTATTGATGCTATGTAAATAAAAAAAAACAAAATGAAAATAAGACTTTTGAAGTTGTTACGCACTGACTCATAAAGAAGAAATGGTGTAGTTGTCCTCTAAAGTTATAGACAAAACAGTATTTTGTTCAAAATAAAACGAAGAATAAAAAAACGTTGCAATATGCACAACACATTTGTATACGACTTGGCTTGACCTAATCTTCAAGAAAGACAAACAAGGGTGACACTTTTGACACATGACGAGATTTTCGGTTGGATCGTGTAAAATAAAATGTATTTTGTAGTTTCTCGCTGATTTCTAGGACGTAGAGTCTAATATAAAAGGTACTCTGTGGGTAGAGTATAATATTTTCTAAATTTATAATTACAATAGAATGCTAGTTTTGCCAACGGCTACCTCATAGTATTTTTTTTTATATAAGTTTTGTAGTTATAACTGCATCGTTTGTCTAATTGTCGTAACTCGCGGCTGCTGAGCGTGAAGGTCTGGGGTTCGATTCTTGGATTGGGCGAGTGTTCTTGAGTTTTTCTGCTAGGCAATTTTTAGTAGGCGCTCGAAGTTTGGGATTGTGCCCAGTTGATTGCTATAGGGTCACCACTTCCGACATGGGACTTAATAAAGGCAAATATGGCTGTACAAAAGTAAGCCTCTGCCGAATCATTCGGGGAATACAAGCGTGTATCATTCACCTTTACAAGCTATCACTTTTTATTTTCTAAACTAAGGGTGACCATCATAATATAAAATGTCCAGGAATATTGACTGAGGTGACCTATTGTAAACTTAAATATTGACTGACGGAGCTATGACGAGTTACCCATCTGCTTCGAAGGCAAACAATCGCTTCCCGTGTGAAAGATGAATACATAGATCATTTACTAAGCAACATTATTGATACGTCAAAAGTTATAATATTATTAGATAAGTACGAAATTACATAAATAAGTAAATCATTGTGTTACAGAATAACAGATTATTGCAGCATATTATATGTTGTGCTTTATATGAGTAAAATTTCTACGTTGTGTAAGAAGTTTCTACTCTTAATATCTGTTGTGATAGCTGTGTGTGTGTTGTGTGAGCTTTCGTTCTACGCGTACAACGTAGTTAGTACACGGTGGAAGCTATAGTTTTGAAAATGGGGCTTTATTGACCTTATTTAGAAACTTTGTACAAACTTTGTACAAGCTCTACATAAGCATAATGAGTTACGTATATAATAATGTTGGTTTAACTAGGTGGTTGCAGATTACTTTGTGAGTTTATTAAGTTGAACTGAATTTTATTTAAATCTCGGGTCACGAAAACAACTTTCATTAATAAATAAAATCTCTCATTTGCATTATAACCACTAATTAAAAGAACGATTTCAAAAAGTCTTATGCAAATGCACCGACCGAATGTCAACCAAATATGCAAATGATTGTGTAATTAGTAAATATAGAGTATGTTGCTTGGACCATAATGATACAATAACGTGTCAGTAATCGTTGCAGCCCATAATGGCCCAAGATAAGAGACCTTTGACTTTTCAATTAAGCTCTATTAAGCAACACAATACAATTTCCTTGCACAATTGCTATAAGCGCTCAGTGTGAAATTTCTTACACGCTGCATGTTCATTTGTTTGTACTATTTTTATCTTGGCTTAACAGGCATGGTTGACTGGCTGTTGTCTTTACTCGTTGAATCCCAAGTGGTTAAATGCTAATATATCACAACTGAACCGGTCTACCCGCTCGAAATCAACGACAAAGTAACGCATAAGCGTACTTCGCACATAACTGCGAAGTAGCAATATGGTGCGATTATAAAAAAAACTTTTTGGCACTCTTTCTCTATTAATAGACGAATATTGTGGGGATTGTATCGACCCCTATAATACTTTAATAGAATAAAAATACCATGACTAGCCTTGCCATTGTAAATCTCTGGATTGGAAAAGCGGTTAAATGATGTTGTGCCCCTGTGTCTCTTAGCAATTGTGATTCTATGCGTGCAAACTAGTTTCAAAAAGTGTCGACATCTGTACGGTTTGGATAAGCGAGTTCGATTCGAATCCTTTGTTGCGTGTTTAATAGTTGACATGAATTCATGAATATGAAATGGGATTTGTTTGTGACTTGAAATTGGTGTCCCTCACGAGTGGTAACGGTTCGTACGTCGGCAACGAGCTGCGAACAGATGAGCGGGCCTGAGCAGGCAGGCGCCCTCCGCGCAGCCGCGGCGCGCACCAGTCAGTGCGAGCGCGATCCGCCACGCGCACCTCTGTAGCGCGCGTCATCAACGAAACGAATAATAACGAAACATTCGAATGAAACGGACAACTGACGATTGTCAAATTATAATTTAAAAGTGACAAGCTTTTGTCCAGCTAGTGTCAAGTTCAGTGTTTGCGTTATGTACGAGTTTTCTAGCATACGATTGTTTATGTTTACTATTATCGGCGTCTGACAATCACGTGTCATTTTATGGATTTAGCTAAATCGAAAGTTTATTTGAGAGGAAAATAATTTGTATGTGCTAATTTGAACGGATGGTTACCCTACATAATATTAAGGTTCAATGTTGAACTAAGTATTTCTCTTGTTGTTCTTATAAATTATGTTTGGATCTTGCATGTTTATTTAATTTGTAACTAGTTCTCTATGTTAATTCTTGCTGTTGGTAGAGAAAGGGTTATAATAAAATAATTAATAAAAGTAATTTCTTCCAAATAGTGTGTATCAAACGACAAGTGACATGAATGTGATATTGAGAAAAACTTTTTGCGCTAAGTGTTAGTCATTATATCATGGAAGAAAATATTAATCATAAAGTTGTCGTTATATGGCATAAAATATTTATGAATGGATTTCTTAAGATGAACTTATTGATTATTTTCCTTAATTAATATAATGACTACTATCATAATTCTTCAAAGTATTTAGGTCTCTTTAAATTATCCTATGTCGATCACTTTAACTTAGAAAGCTCCAACTAGTTTGTTTCCACGGTGAGCACAAGGTGCCATCACCGCGATAATATGAGACATAAAATATCGATCTCCGTTGCTAGGAGCTAGTCGATGTCAACAATAAACCTGGTTTATAATCCCCAATAGTGACTGCAACTCTCACCGCTACTCACCTTCCAACATCTATGTCGAGGTGGCCGAGCGTCAAAACTCTTGGGACCACCTCCAAAGTTGGCCAGGCGATTTGTCTAGGCCAGCTTTCCTAGCATACATTTGGAACAGCTACAATGCAAAAATATATATTTACATGATAATTAAACGATGCGCGAATATCCATAAAATAGAAAGTAAATGGCATATCGCATCGATGTTTGATTGTTAGTATAACGTTTAAATAGACAATGATTAATAATGTTTTGGAAAAGTTGTTAGTCGAGTTGGAAGCATCAACTAAACAGTATTATGGATACATCTTCTAGTCAGATTAATTAATCATTAGCACTTAAATCAAGTGATTATCAAGTTATGTAGTATTAGGTACAGCAGCTGGCAAAAACTAGTGATTGAATATAGTAATTAAGTGTATGTAAGCTCAAATGCTTACTCTTAGTATGTATAGGTTTCTTAGTCATCGTATTGCAACGGAAGATAAACCAACAAAGTAAGAAGAATAGGACTCTATCAGCCAATACTATCCATTAAAAACTTCCTAATCTGTGCTACTTTTTAAAGTTGAATACAAATGCTACGCTACGCTTAAAACTATAAATGGGCTATATCTTGGAAGAAAGAACTGAGTGTTGTAGGTAGTTTTGCCAACAATACCATACCTTATATCACGACAGTACTCGAATAGATTACTATTAAACAGACGACACCTGTCACACTTGTGTTCTAGGATAAAATAAATCAAGTTACTTGTGGTTAGAGGCTCTGCTATAAAACAAAAAGAAAAATACAACCACAGAGCTCTACATAATAGTTATACTATAATATTATACATAAATATCTCTTTTAGCTCTACTTGGCATATAAACTTTACTACTTTACTATTTATCTACTAGCATTAGCGCTTATGTGGAGGAATATGGCTATTTTATGAGTTTAGTACACCCACATAACTTTGTTTTTCGATGCAATAAAATCGAACATGATACATTGTTCGGAGAATCCTGAACGATTTGTACATTTATGGTTATTTCAGACTAAATGCGTAATGCACTTGTTGAGAATTAAATTTAACATCTTAACAGTAACTGTAAGTACATTTTGCAGGAAAACCGAATCTTATTATGTCATTATTGTGATATTTAACACTGGCTTACAAAATTAAAAAGTGATGGAATTTACAAAAACTTTAAATTACATCACATTTGTTGATTATATAATTTTAAAAAGTAGGGTAATTATTATTTTCAACTGCAATAACTTGCAATACTGTGTTACACAGAATTAGATGAAATAATTTCTTAGTTTCATATTATATCATTAAACTGTATACCTCATAAATATACACACTAACAGATCTATAATGTGAATATATTTTTTCTATATTGTCTTTCTAGTACGACTTTCCCATAAGTTAAATGCACTTCTCTGTAATTAATTACTAACGAAGCTTTTTACTAATTGTTACTTATCCAACGAGACATAAAGATCAACGACTTTAGATGTCTGCATGCGTTCTATGCAGCGCAGCACAGTACATTCAATATAAAAGTTTATTATCCATTATTCCTCAGGGTGATTTATTTAATGATAGATGTAGAGCATTTCCTATTCATTTCAGACGCGTGCGCAGGTATACGAGTAAAATAGTTGGTTATTTTCGTTCATTGACCGTGGTTAACTAATGTTTTTGTCGCCCACCACATCGGGCCTCAGGAATTGTGGCACGTGCCTGAGTCTACTACGAACAGGCGCCGATAAAATACAACTTTTTTAACATGTAAATCATAACCTATAGTATAAAGTAACATTTTTGTTCTGTATACGAAATAAAAAAGAAGTACGATATAATTGATGCCAGATTAAATAATTACAATAATTAACAATCCGTGAAGTGTTCCTATTTGTACTCACATTTTAAGTTAATTAAAATCAACGAACTCAAGTAAAAGTCATTATTCAGAAGTACAACTATAAGATAGAAATGGTGATAAGTATTAAGAGCGCGATAAGTTTAAAAAATCCCGTAATAGTTTTGACGTATGTACATTGTTATTTGCTACAGTCCTTAATGGAAGCGTCATGGGTCTTATTTGATCGGAACTTCTAGTTATGGTGTTCAAATTATCTGCTTTATGATTGTCAGTCAAAAACGGTAAAGCGTGGGTTGTATTTACCCGACGTACGTCTGTTTGTGTTCGTGATTTCTGCGGCAAAAGTAAACTGCTTCCTTGCTTCTTGGGGACTTTTTTCCGGCACAGTGTACAAAGTACAGTACTCCAGTGGTCACGACGCCGCATCTCTTATTATCAAGCCGCTATAACAATTTCAAAGTACTTACAAAATAATTGCGTTTCTAAGCACGACTTGCAGACGTTGACCCTTTATTCACTAACTTGAGTTTGCTTAATGGATGAAAATATGCTTTTTACTTTGCGTTAAAGTGGCGTTAAATTAAGTGCCGACATTGGTTTTAAGACGTTTGCTGGTTTTCGTAAACACGTACATGAATCCTGAAGTGTGCCGCATGCACAGGCAGTCTGCTGTATTTTGATTACTAGGTGCGTGTTGTTGAACAATTGTTTCGA
The DNA here is from genome assembly GCA_935421205.1 of Xylocampa areola. Lineage (NCBI taxonomy): Eukaryota > Metazoa > Arthropoda > Insecta > Lepidoptera > Noctuidae > Xylocampa > Xylocampa areola. Next base: position 16,644,432 of record OW285201.1, read on the forward strand.
CATAGGTTTTGCTTTAGTTATCCCAAATTGTTAAGATCTAGTGGCAGATAGTACTGATGAGAGAAGTACATTTATTTATTTTTACTGTCATGTTAACAGAGTTCAAATTACAACACATCAACAGACCTTATAAGAAATTCCTTAAGTTAAAGAGTGTGCTTAATTAAATAATAATACCCTAACAAATGACAATTAATTTGAACCATGGATTCAATTGATACCGAACTTGCTGGTTATACGGGCTAGTCAACCACTCCTTAATTTTGTTTGTTCAAGATCTATTTAAAGCTATCGCTCATACATAGTTCGTGTGCGTTCGCGCAGCGGAATGTTGTTGAATTTAAAGATATTAATTATGCAGATATTTAGTGTATGACGTCGTATAATTGTGTATGGTAAAAAAAAAATTGTGTACGCAGCCATTGTGGAGAAATTCACCAAAAACTGATTCCGCTGGGCGAACGTTGTCCTGGCGGAACTTATTTTAATCCATAGACTTTAGAAGAAAAGAGGTGTGTCCAAAAATTAGTGTGTATTTGTGTGTAATTGTGTATGTATGAATAAAATGAGTGCATGCATAAACTTCGGAGAAATTCAAGTTTCCGCTACGCGAACGTTTGGCCATTAGCTAGTTTTCATATAAAGCGCTTACATAGAGAGCTGTAGATTTTTACATACGTTGTTTTGAATTTGTTTATATTTGTTTAAAAAACAGATTTAGAAAAAATCGTAGGGCTTAAAAGATAAAAATATAAACGTAAAATACACTTAATAGGTCTTAGTTCTTAAAGTATGGACTTTGGGGTCTAGATTTTCACGTTTATACAAACCTTGTAAGTATCTGAAACATGTTGCCAAGTATCAATGATGTTCCGTTAGTAATTAAAGAGTTAAAGGACAATTTTACCATGAATAGATCACTGTTTACAAAACAGTCAAATATCACGACGTTCTAAAGGAATTGCATGGTAAAATGTATGCCAAAAATTAGTTTATTCATTCAACTATTCACATGCAAAATTTCATGTCATTAAATTTAGTAATTAAAGAAATCAATTAAAATACTGACGAAGCATCGAAAACCTACATAACCCGACCAAGTTCGGATAGCTACAAAAAAGCGTCCATGCAATATATTTAGGTAACATCCCAATATTTACCGTATAATACCGGTATTGAATTGGTATAGGTGATAACACAATTGTTGTTTCGATATAATTTAAAGGTCATTTATTTTTGTACACCAAATTTTTGTTCAATTGTTCTGATTTTTCAGCTCCAGAATTGACTGGAATAATTCCGGAGTTCCGATAGGTATTCACATTTTTTAAAAGTTAATATTTTGATTTAATTATATTCTTGTGAACGCACGTAATTTAACGTCTGTGGAATATTCCACAAACTGCTAGTCGAACAGGACGCGCGCGGCTTCCCGCTTGAAACGGTACTTCCATCCTTGAAGAAAAGAGAGGGCAATAATATGTTTTCATTGGCCGCGGCCCGCGCGTAAATTTTTGTACACGGATATTTAAATAGAAAAGTACTTGTTAATTGAAGATTTGTTTTTATCGTAGATAGTTGGGTTATTATTAAAAAAATATTTTTAATTCAAGAAATGCAATTGTTTTATTTTTTCCTAACGCTTGTGTACGGAACTGTACCATATTAGTAAATACTATATTGGAAGGTTAAGAACGTCTCTTAGATATATGGCTGGGCCGCTTTTTTGTAGCTATCCGAACTTGGTCGGGTTATGTAGGTTTTCGATGCTTCGTCAGTATTTTAATTGATTTCTTTAATTACTAAATTTAATGACATGAAATTTTGCATGTGAATAGTTGAATGAATAAACTAATTTTTGGCATACATTTTACCATGCAATTCCTTTAGAACGTCGTGATATTTGACTGTTTTGTAAACAGTGATCTATTCATGGTAAAATTGTCCTTTAACTCTTTAATTACTAACGGAACATCATTGATACTTGGCAACATGTTTCAGATACTTACAAGGTTTGTATAAACGTGAAAATCTAGACCCCAAAGTGCATACTTTAAGAACTAAGACCTATTAAGTGTATTTTACGTTTATATTTTTATCTTTTAAGCCCTACGATTTTTTCTAAATCTGTTTTTTAAACAAATATAAACAAATTCAAAACAACGTATGTAAAAATCTACAGCTCTCTATGTAAGCGCTTTATATGAAAACTAGCTAATGGCCAAACGTTCGCGTAGCGGAAACTTGAATTTCTCCGAAGTTTATGCATGCACTCATTTTATTCATACATACACAATTACACACAAATACACACTAATTTTTGGACACACCTCTTTTCTTCTAAAGTCTATGGATTAAAATAAGTTCCGCCAGGACAACGTTCGCCCAGCGGAATCAGTTTTTGGTGAATTTCTCCACAATGGCTGCGTACACAATTTTTTTTTTACCATACACAATTATACGACGTCATACACTAAATATCTGCATAATTAATATCTTTAAATTCAACAACATTCCGCTGCGCGAACGCACACACATAGTTCTGTTAAAGACAATTCAGAACAAAACTTGAATTTATACTTATAATTTAGCTGAGCTTTAAACTCGCTGAGATTCAACTCAAGGAATCGCCCTCGAGGAAAGGAATCAAAACAGTTCAATTTTCAAATTAGACACAAACCAATTTAAAAACAAATTTCTAAAGAACACACATTTCGATCACATGGCTAATTGAAGATTTAAATAGTTTTGGAATGGACGCCAGTCCAAATAATTCGAACGTAACGGGTCCACGCCGATACGATACCGTATAGGTATAACGTACTGAACCTGTTACCATATCTACAACCAGTCTCAAATACATCCGGCAACTTTACAACAAGACTCATTGTATAAATTACTACTTTTAATGTTGGTACTCTATTTGATATTGAAAATAGAGCTCATGTAAGATCCTTTGATATCTCCCCATGATTGATATCGTAATGTGGTTAAATATAGTATCAATGGATGTACTATTCCAATTCAATAGTATTTCTTAACAGTTATTGTAACGTTATCAGTGTTCGTGAGACATGTGGTGTGCATGTTATATGCATATACGTTCATTGTTTGGTTTTATTATGCTGTGCTGACCCACATTACAGTCGCGCCATTTAAAGCTGTTTCAATCATTAACAGCGGTGACGAGTTTTCGATTAGCGTTTGTTTGTTCACTCAAATTAAACTCTCAGCACGGAAATTGTATAGTTTACAGCAGGTATCTTAGTACAGTAGGTATATTTCTATTAGCATCATTGCGAAAACGGTAACAGTTTAAGGCTGTAAGTAGCTTTAACGTAAGGAATTTAAAATATGTTATGGTGTCGGTGGTGGCCCGGTTAGTGGAGTGTGATAGTAGGATAACATCAGAACTTGACGCATGGATGACATGGCTAGATAGATTAAGGAGACCGTATCGGTGGCGGTTACCACGAACAACACCATTCCCAATGAGGGTTGACTGGTCATAAAACATTGCTTTAGCAGCATGCAATTTCAAAAACAATATACATGCTGCGCCGACCCCAAATAAATTGGGATAAGGGTAGGGGGATGATGATGGTGTCGGCGACAGCATTTAGGTTTATCGCTCCATAAGGTTTTGATAATGTATTGCGAGTATTCACACCTGCATAACTGAAAATGGTCGTAGGTAGACAATATTGTCGCGAAATTTACATATGAGTCACATTAACTTGAAATGATCTAAGAAAGGCTTCAGGAGCATATTTGTACAGCTGCAGGCGCCGACAGTAGTAAACTTATTGAGATATTTTCTTTAGGATGAACAATGAGAGTGACATGTAACGTGCTTATAAGGCTAGTTAACAAGTGTAATTATTGTGACCTTGGAATGCAGATAACCGTTTTATTTTCTGTCGCCGTAAAGTGATGGTGGTGATCAGCAATGCCCGATTGGCGATACAACGTGCTCTCGACCAACGAGGCCTTCATAGATACTGAAGGGACGCCCATGCGGGACCCACTCGCTGCTAGCTATCCGCGTCGCTCCGATCGTACCAGACCTCCTCACACCTGCCCCTACACCACCATATTTCTGGGTGCTCGCTCGCATCACGCCCCCTACAGATTACCAGCTCTGCAGAGCGATTCTTTAGATCCCTATGCAGACGTTTACTCTGTTGACCGTTCTTCAAACCTGACCGATACCTCTAGTTTTGCCCGCTACGAGGACTGCCGGCCGCAGTTCGAAGAGATTTCATCAGAGAATGATGAACAGGCTTATAATAACGAAAATTTGACAGAAAATGTAACCTTACAAGTTCAGAAAGTGCCATATACTTCAAGCGTATTTTACATCTCTGCAAAAACCGACACGGCACGAAAAGACGTAGTGCAAAGCAATGACGTATTTCTCGTCGAAGAATCCGAATCGGATGCATTATCATCATGTACCTGTGATAGTTTTGAAAGATGTGAGTTTGACTGCAGAGACTTTGAACCTTTCTCGGATACGTGCTGTTGTGATCCATTAAGTGACGGTGTTTGTAGTCGCAGTCCTAAGGATGTCGACTCTCCTGAACATTTTTGTGATCGAGTGGCGGAAGAGGACGGTGTGTCAAATCGAAGTGATATGGACGGTCTAGATTTGGCTTTGTTTGAACCAGCACAAAATGAGCTTGGAGAATGCGGCGAACAGCGCGCACAAAACACCGCTGTATCCGCTTCAGCTGCTTTGTGCGGGATATTGCACGCGCTACCTGACAGTGCCAGCATTGGTAAGTGATGTGTACACAAATATATTCGTAGTTAAGCGCAGGAATCCCGGAACTGCTGTTGTGATAACGCTCAATTACAGTGATTAGGAGCACGTCGTATAGAGCAGCTGCGTTGTACCGCCGTGTGGTCTGCGTCAATCCAACTCGTATCCGATACGAACAACGGTGTGCGGGAAATTACTATCGCATCAATCACTAGCAGCATTGTCATACTTGCAATGACAACAGAGCTAGCTATCGGCGAGCAAGCATAATAGACCGTAAAGGTGCTTATCATAACACACGCAACGTTACCAACCTACATACCTTGCGAGTCATGTTCTTGATCTTGATTTAATATCTATTTATTGAAGGTATATTATACGACAGCATGAAACTCCCTAAGTTATAGTCTAAGTGCATTACTAAGTTTAATGATTTTAGTCATATATACATGAAAATGTAACAACATGTTCATGTATCACGGATGTGCCACCAAGTCGTAGTGGTAGAAAAAAAACATGTTAGCTGTTAGCAGTCTGTAATGCGGAAGCCGACGAAGCTTTTATATTGTACAAGCGGTACCTACAAATTGCGTACCGTTAGTCGCAAGTTTCTAATTACCGGCAGCGATAGAGGGCGATTGTTGCCTCATGCAAATCCGATGGATACAGGAGCAGATAAGCAAAGAGATACACAACCATGCAAACATATGTGAAGTCAATGCTCCGTATTTTCCCGTTGAGAGTACATAAGGTGAAGTACGCAACGGTTATTTTTACGTAATAACCCAAATTGATAGAGATCAAAATTTAGATAATGTTTTCTTAGACCTCCTTGGTCTCCTTGGAACACTGCTTTGGAACGTAAAACGATACAATTAATAAAAAATATTATGTGAAAGAAACGCTCTATAATTATAAGTTAACAAGACGCATAAAGCTTACAACTTTACAGAGGCCATAATTGTAATCGTACCCAGTCAGGGTAATTATTTCCGTGTGAACAAAAATGTATAATGTCGGTCGTTATGTTAAAAACAGCACGTATACCATTAAAATGCTTCAATGGCTTTTTAATGGTATCCGATCTTGCCTGACAATCAGACTAGTAGTGTAACAAAATATTTGGGTTTAATACCATCTTGACTTTTTGGATTGTCCCATCTTTGCCATACTTCCTATATAAAAAAAATGCTTAAACGCATATTTATCTGAAACTGTAGTTTTAAAGTGTATTGTGATAATTTAATTATATATATATTTTTTTTGTTTGAGTGTAATACTCGAAAATTAAAAATATTACGATTGACATCGGTATTTTTTTATTTAGTATACAAGTTAAATCAATATTGGCAGTTAGGTTAGGTTAGTTCAGGTTTTATAGCTTATTAAGCTTACAAATATAACAAGATATTTCTGGATTTATACTAAATATCAGATGCAGAATTGCATGAAGCGAGCAACAAATTACAAGACTTACTAAAATGATTGGGAAAATTTTATTTATTTATTTAAAATACGCAGGATCAACTTAGAACAAACCAAACTGCAGTACCTATACATAATTTAAAATTGTATCAATTATCTTTAAATAAGATCTGAATGTTTAAGTTAAGAATGAAATTTTGCAAAGAAACACAGCCGTTACAACTCAAGGTTATCAGATAACCAACAAGGATCGTAGTTTTTTCAAGTGTCCGAATAAGGAATGTTATTTTCGTGACATTGTTACGGAGTGGAAAACATTTATAACAAACGTCAGTGTTCATTGTTAAAAGAGCTAAAAGTCTCGGGACGTGGCCTGCCATATAAACAAGTACATACATACATATTTTACCGTGTTTATCCGTGAGAAAGTTAAGGGGTCATTGCTGTTAATATTTTACGAGGTTTTGTCACGGTTGTAACGTAAAGATCCTTCGTTTTTACATCCTACTTATTTCCAAATAACGGTAGGATTTATATTTGCGGTGTATTTTTCATGAGCACCTAAAATGGATATAAATTTTAGTAATTTCTGTGTGAGGCTTTTTTCTAAATATAACGCCGTTTATGTTAGATTCATACAGTTCATTGGATTTTTTTGAGGTGTAATTAGCGTTGATTCTATGAGAGATGCTTTACAAATGTAGGTACTTTGGCGTTACTACGTCGCAAACTTTACGAAACATTACTATGAGAAATTGCAGCAGATCTCTCTAAGGCCTTTAAAATAATCTTTACATGTCAACTCCAACATTAGCCATCATAATCACATAAACTCGGTTTTGAGCGATTTTCTTTGAGTTTTCCAGATGTTTGAAAACACGGCCACCGTGAGAGCGATCACCTCTGCGTCACATCGACTGGCGCGGGCGCACCAAAACAAGGAAACTTTGTTGATTTACACCGCATTGTGCCAACGCAACGTGCCAACGAATATCTGCAAAGTATTGTTATTATATTTGCAAAGCTTTATACGATTTATTCGGAAAGTGATTCATCATGTTTATGCACCTATTGTTGTTGGTGTTGATTTATGGCCTAATTACACCAAATAGGTGTTTTGAACAAATTTCGAAAACAAATTTGTATTTGTGTACTTCTTGTGAACTTGTAGGCAATCGGGTTTTTTGACGTAATTTGTTATTGGTGCGAACACGTAAAGTATTTTATATTTTAGTAATAAAGCCAGATTATTATTGTATTAATGCATTTAATTAAGGGGACCAAATAGTTTACTGATAATTTAGAATCACTCTATCGAACTCGAATCACTATCGAACTCCTATAAAACTAATCGTTAGCTATAAATGTAATATCAGTACAACATATCGACATCGTAATTACAGCCGGTCATCAATATTTAGGTACGCGAAGTAATATAAGTGTAAAACTATAAATGGCATTAATTTCTTCATGTTGGTTTCCGGCGACTCATCAACTCTATCAAGTCACCACTAGACACCTCGGTGATACTCAATAATGTTGCCAATCCCACACAACTTGTTACAAACCAATCAGAGCCATTTCAGCAGCTTCAATACGACATGCAATCTTATCTTAATACTCTATGCAAATATTATTCTAACATTCTTACTGCTTAATTACGCCACGGTCGCTATTAGATCTTTAATATTATAAACAACTACAAGCTAAAAGAGCTGTTCATTTGTTCGAGCTATAAATTGAGCTCACTATGAGGATGATTAAATTCAATAACAACCCTCGGTACCAGCACTAAATCCTGCGCAGTTATAACCTCAGAAGCTCTTTCAAGTTTCTTATATGGAATCCCAAGTGTATAACGTCAATAATCTTGCTAGACTTGATCAGGGACTGGGTGCGCATCCTTGTCCAGTTATGTATGTGATGCAATCGTTTGCTTATACTTTCTAATGAGCTTGCCCTTCCTGTAAGCCGCTTCTTAAAGGAAGCCACTTGCGCATGCACTTAGCACTTTGCGTGCAGTGTAGTGAAGCAAGCACAGGATTTAACATTTCACTTGCGACGTTTTGATTAAAATACAAGTTTTGCAACTTTTAGATGTTAGAATGTCGAAAGTTTTGGTCTCGTTTTCAATATGGACAAGTAATAACATCTTGGTCAGCTTGCACACTCTTTAATTTGCATGAGAGACACCTGCATTTATAATATGAATAATGATTGCATTAATGATGATATTATCCTGAAATTTAAAAAATGCATAATAATAAACTTCAACATGCAAATAAAAATGTATAATTTATGTGAGCATATAAATTTCAAATTGCTTATAAAGAAATGTCTAAAATAAATTTCCTAATGGAAAAAAAAGTGTTACAAATAAAGTTTATGAAGATCATGAAAGTAGCATTGAACTGGCGTTTCGATAACAGAAAAAAATACCAAGACGGTCACCTACTCCCGTAGTTGCAATTTCGCGTAATAGCTAGCAATTTGTATGAGAAACTCATAGACAATACGGATACGGAATTGAGTTTACGGTATCTAATTATGTCATAATGATTATATGCGGTTGTGTATTTTGGAGTAACTTCGGTGTACATACAGTTAATTGAGATCGTCCGACTTTGATACTGGTACAAGTATTTTGATGATAAGTACATAACGTTATTTCTGTAGGCTTATGGTTATGAACTTATGACACACTCCAATAATAATCGTACATATGAAAACTTTTCTCGGAATATGCTGAAGACTTATGACACTTCAAATTATGCTTTAAAACTTACCGTTTGGTTAACTGGCTTTATGTATGACAGGTATGGTAATACTCGTAATGTACGGGACATTTTCAGAAAATTGTTACCAAACGTAATACCATCTTAAGAGCTATTTGTGTCGTTTGGCTGTTTACTCGTGTGCATTAGAGAAAGTCTATTAGAAAAGCGGATCCTGGCATCAGTCCAACGAACTTAAGTTACACAAGAAGGATTGCACAGGATAATGTATAAAATCCTAAAAGTTATAATTAATACTATATAATATAGAATACGGTCGCTAGCAGGATTCGATCCTGTGCCTCCTGGATAAATACTCCAGGCGCTCTTTCACTAAGCCATCTCGACCTCTGCTCACCACCGCGAATTCTTCGTCCGCATTTTATCACCACCACCACCACCACCACCACCTTCACCACCACCACCTTGGCCATCTCCGCCTCCCCAGATAGCTGTTCCATTTACGTCTTTTGGCGACGTCATTGCTATCTGTTCAGTCACTATGCAGGTGCCCGAACCGACACGACTAGCCTTGCAGTTAATATAATGTCGTAAACGTACAAATAAACGAAATAATCGAATCCTGCTCGCGGCCATATTCTTTTTCTACAAATATTATAGCTTTAAGGTTCCCTAAACATGCGTTAATGCTTTTCGATGATTTATCTGTATAAAATCCTTTTTCTTCACCAACTAGTACAGTCCACTGCTCGACATAGTCACCAGTATTTGGTTACTGTAGTTATATTTCAAGTTTTATCAGTACACACATAATCGGTGCCGTGTATATGACTCAGACAACTTAGACTAGATTAATCAGTAAGGTTGTCATTGCGTCCAAGGTAAGGGCGTTTGCCGTTTTCTATTTGCTTAATGATAAGGGGAACGCCTTCAACAGATTTATTTTATAATATTTTAGACCCCAATATGAGCCCATATTATTTAAAAATGTAACTTACAGTTGTTTAAAAAAACATTTATACGACTAGCTGCATCTTATTATCAGTCCAGAATAAAAATGAACAAACTTTTTATTGGAAATGTGATGTCTTACAATGAAGACATCTTGAATATCGATTCGGAATACCGGTATATTGTTCGTTTCGATTGCATAAATATGTCTATTGGCTTTTTATACATCCAAGGGGCATTGTCTCTATTGTTTGTTGAGTGACGTGACGTGTGGTTGTGAAATGAAATAATTTGATGCATGATTGAGACTAATTTGAACAATTTTTCATTTCGAAGTAATCAAGCTACCTTCGTATCAGCATGGAGTATTGTGTAATTTTACCATTATGTTATTCAAGTGTACGTACGTTTTTGAGCAATAGCATATAGGCACAATAATTGTTATAATAACATCGCTGATAATGTCATATCTCATATATCGAATATTGATCGTTGATGTGTTTGTTATGACATCTAATATTGGTTTCCACGAAGTAATCATGCATTACGAGTTATGTTTACATAACATGCATTTGCTTGGAACTGGTCAGTTTAAAATTGTAGTATAATAATCACATGTTTTTGTGAGTCGATAAGTATTAGTCAGCCTATCGCCATTGCTACATAGCTCTCGCCTAAAGCCGCCAATTAGGAACTTCGTAATAAGATAGGCACAACTAGTATTGATTTACTAATCATAAATTTTTTGTCGAGGAACGTTGATTTATAAGATTATCTAGGTAGCCTTGTGTTAGAAAAATGTGCTTGATTCTAAAATCTTTTTTATGGAAAGTACGCTTTAAATAACTAAACTATAGATACATATATCTGAAGATTCGAGTTTAGAATTCGTTGAGAGACAAATATTTCTCGATAATGATTGGAACGAGCTACGCAGCGCGAGACTCTACGTCCGTAGAGCTTAGTTACGAAGTATATCGCATCCAATTTCCATACTGTTGGAAATCGGAATGCGTTTAGTTCATAAATTAGGAGTACCGATATCCATCGTCGCTGCATAGATTTATGGTGTTTTGGTACGTGAGATAAATATCCTATTGATTTATTCCAATAAAATAAAATGTTCAAACATGTTGCTGGGAACTGTTGTTTTGAGAACTGGTATTTTGTTGATATGGCATAAATGTTGAATGTTATAAAATTCTTTCAATAAGCATCTAGATTTCGTTTTTTTATGATTAAGTACTAGCAGCTAAGACTTGAAAAGATTCTACTAAGGGCAAATTATATGAATATGTTATTTATATTGACTGTTATTGATATTTATAATAAATCCAAGCAGTAAATTTGACGCTTGAGAGCAAAAATTCAAATCCCTACGATAAAGTTGTAAGACGTAGGATAATTTAAGCTATAAAGCTATATTACTCAAATGTTTGTCGAAAATATATTATATGAATTGCATTCTGTGTTGTTTGTTTTTTGTAGCATTATGAATTTTCTGAATAGTTTTCAATGAGCAGTAGGCAGCTGTGGTGTTAGGGCACGCGCCATGGCGAGCTGCGCAGGCGCACCTGTGCGAGTGGACGCGGCCACTCGCCCGACTGGTCCAGTTTCCCCAGTTCATTTTACCGCTGACGCCACCTTCACATATATTTATTGATTAAAACTTTCAAAGTGATAGTTATAAAAGTCAAGGCCAAGTAATCCATTAATATTTTTTTCAGTCGTCGAGAGACCGGCTGCTGCGACGGTTCGATTCCTGTACGGAGCAAATATTTGTATGATTTACAGATAATTGTTCCGGGTCTGAGTGTGTGTGCATGTCAGATTATATGTTTGTAAACGTACCCACGATAGAGGAAGAAATACGTGTGGGGCAAAGATTAGAAAAAAAAAAATTTTTGGTTTTTTTATCAAGCATTTATTTAACGTTGTGGGTTTTAAGAAAGAAGCTGGCACAGTTTCCCAAATTGTGTTCAATGTAAAATATGTTATTAAGGTTGTGTCTTAAATCTTCAAGTTTATCTTCGTCTTAGGTGTTACATTACTTTTTAGGTCGTAGGTAACTTTAGCTAGCTCGGCGCGTCATATACTCATTTTGGTACGTGTTCTCCATTCAAGAACCAGTTTATATCTAACCATTTATTATATTTAAACATATTTATACATACAAAACAAAACGACGAACATAGAATACACAATTGTAAATTCATTCATTTGAATTACTTTTACGGTGCGTTGCTCAAATGTCGGATTTAGTCTCACGAAAGTTAACATTAAATTATGTACGGCATTTGAAGTACTACATCTGGCCATAATCTACATAATACTGATATTAATTATACGCTTAGACTTACAAATTTCATGTTTAGTGTACCTTACATAGAATAAACCTCTCTGATTCAAGCTAAGAATACATTTTGTTATAAATATAGTAGCTGCGCCAGGAAACTAAATAATCCGGACAAAGCGTTTAAAATGACATGAGATAAACGACGCCAGGTCTAAACAGTCAGCTATAAATATATTAAAAAGTCAAGTTCATAAAAATACACAAATAACATATACTATATACTACATACAAATAAGACGGATGATCAATGATTTTTAAATGGGCATTGAAATAATTCTGTGCACATCTGCAACCCCTCGGCGAGCCCTCGGTACAGCCGACAAAAGTGTTATTCATGCATTGAATGGTAAAGGCAGCGAGTTCGTGACTTGTGACAACTATACCGTACGACTCAATTCTACTAAGTCACAACGCTCGCGTGTGCAGCACATAGCAATTTGAATAGTTTATTCATGTGATTATAATTGATTTCTTTTTATATTTATGAATGTATTCAGACAGCGGATGATGTGACCTCTTTTATCTTTGTTCTCTGTTTCATTCATAAGCTTCAATATTTCATTCAGTGAGCAGATAAATACTACTACTTAGCTTATCGAGTGTGTGACTAACATATCTAAGTATAAGTATAAATTGAATCTTTAAACATCCTGTGAAGTTTGCATAATGGCACAATGTGCATGACGTAGATGCGTTTGGTATTTTATGGCTTTTCATGAAATGTAACGTATGTCCCTATATCAATTGAAATCTAAGTACTTGTTAGTTCTTGGAAGCTCACAAGTGACGCGTGCGCAAACAAATGCGTTTCCGGTGGTAGACAGAGAGTTCTCGCGCGTAGAGAAAGTTGTCAAGCCTTCTTTTTTAACAATGCTCTAACATTGCTATTACATGTCTCCGGGTTTTTTTTGGATGATTAGTCGATGCAGGAAGAGATTATGAAACTATCATCAGTGCCGTCGTTCTTCACATAAAACCGATGTGTGTGATTGATGATTGCCAATATTACTTACTTGTTTTCGAACTCATCACAGGAAGTTTACAGTATAACCTAAAATAATGAGATACTATGATTGAAATTATCCGACTGCTTCGGAGTTTTAAGAATCTGTTACTTTGGGATATGTCACAGTCTTGCATTCATGTTCCTAGGACCAGCTATACAAATATGGTCCATTTTGATTTGTCCTTTTTCGGCCTCTGGAAGATCCATGCTTCTTTGAAATCAATATAAATAACTCATAGCATTTCGCCTGTATTCCCCGAAGGGGTAGGTAGAGGTGTACACAGTTGTACACCCACATTTCTCCAGTGCTGTTATTAAGTCCCATGTAATGGGTGGTGAGCTTATTGCCATCTACCGGGCACAATTCCAAACTCCGGGTTGCTACTGAGAATTATTAATAGAAATACTGGCAATCGAACCCGAGAACTCATGCTCAGCAGTCGCACTTGGGACCATTGATTAAAGAGGCAGCTACATCATATACATTGACATCAATATAGTCACATTAAGGGTACAATACTTTTGTGTCACAACCAGGATATGTTTGTTGTATATATGCTTTTCTGTTTGAGCTGCATAAAGTGCCTATATTACTACGGGGCACTTTCAAATCAATACAAGATTCATTTCTGAACTGCAGATAGAGCATTTAGTGATTGCATTTTAAAGTAATTTAACTGCAAACAAAGATCATAGATGTAGCTTTTGATACGAAATATAAACAATAAGTAAAATTACAAGTTAGTGTTCCAACCCGATGCGTGTGAAATAACTACCGACCACCGACACGCTGCCGTTGTCAGCTAAATGTTCATCACGTTGACAATGGACACAACTTATGAAATGTGAAACACAATCTAATTCGCCTTTATTTCTGAGGTAAACAAAAGAATTTCAAATACCCAGATAGTGTTACTAGCACGACTGGGAAACAGTTCTGCTATAAGGAAATCCTTGAAAGAGGAATTAAGGGTAATTCAAACCTTTGTGTGATTTTTGTGCTCACTTCGATCAGTTTATTGCTCTCTCGCGTGATGTGTATGTTGGAGGCTAATCAGCTTTGAGGTCGTAGGGTTTCCGCTGCAAATAATACCAGTTATCCAACGCCACATCTGTTACATCAACCGTGCAATTGTGGGAACTGTTGCATACGTTTGTAATTATCACAGTATTGTTAGACTATGGTTTCTTTCTAGGTAATAAGAGCACATACACAACCTATATGCACTTTATGATAATTATTCATAGACACTGCTATTGTTTTACAAGGGTTTTATAACTACTTAAAGACATTCTTCCCTTTTTACGTTATTTCTACGTAAGATTTATGATTTGATTAAGTAGGAGTTATGAAATGTGATTGATTATGATTTACAAGAACAAAAATTTGAGACAAAGAATTTCAGATCATTGTATTCTGATCCTGTTATTTTTTTAATATTGATGTTCTCTAAATCACCGTTTTAAAAATACCATGGACACGGTTGACTCATAACGTACCTGTATAATCTGATCTACTTTCTCTTCATCGCGTGAAGGGCTCCAAAGACTGTCGCGCGAGATGTAGACATGTTGTGCCTACGCACTTCAGAAATTATCAATTTATCACTATACACGTATTGTGTTATAAATTAATTCCAATTTATTATAAGTATAGGTTTGTTTGTCTTACTGAGAATAGAGCGAGCATGGAAAGGAAAACATCTAGATCTTAACTTTTATATGTTGAAGAAGAAACGGAGAAGGTAGTACCATAACGTTAACATAACAAAACAGCCAGCAAAATTAGAAGTATATTTTTTTTTTTACATTCCGAAAAGTTCAAACTACTTTTATTATTCGAAACACCCTAATTGTATTCAGCGCACGAACACGATGTGATGCCCGAAGTTCGACACAAACGGTGCTCTTGCACAGGCGTGGCGTTCACATGCCTACGTAATCGTCTGTCAAAACGTTCACATTTTTAACGCCCAGCGTGTATATTATACGAAGATTAACTCCTACGCGACAATTTGCCTGACGGGAAGCTTATATTGTCCTCAATGCAAGCGTGATGGAGATATAAAGGTGAATTGGATGCGTTAGTACTTCAAGACGTTCCTAAGAATGTGTCGTGAATGTAATATAAAATATGATTAATGAAAATGTAAATATGCTGTCGTCGTGATGAAAGGCCCGTGTTTGAATTGAACTCCGTGGAATTGTTACTAATGAGTAGTGTCATTTGTACGGCCTTTTAGTTATAAAAAAGTTTATTTTTTCTGTCATTGTGGTTAATGTCCTATATTATAGTCTTGCTTAACCTGCTCGTCTTAGCGATTACAGTAATCTTTCCAGAATAACCATTTTACAACTTGCAAATTTTACAAAATGCATTAAAAATCAGTAAACCCTTTTAGCATATGGGCGGCGTGCATATTATAGTTTTACCTACAAGAAGAAAATTGCATATTATTATGATTCCCACGTTCCTAGTCAAGTCTACGTTAATGGTTAGTTTTTTATGAACTACATATGCGTATGTATATCTGGGGTGATATAATTACGTATATAAAGGAGATCCGTGTGTGCTAACGTATAATTTATAATTGTGGCGGCTTGGCGTAGCTGCAAAAGGGCGACGACCTTTACAGCCGGTCGACAAGTGACCTTTAGGTCTACTTAGGGCAGGAAACGTAGTTGTAGGGCTCCTCATTTTTTCTACTGGTCACTTGAATCAAAGCTGTTTCGCACGATTGCTAAATAATAATATCTAATGGATTCTCGTCGTAAGATATAAATCTTTTGAAATAATAAGTCTCCTATTAGCATTTTGTTGTGACAGCAAATTTTCGTAACGCATAAATATATGTTACACTGTTAATGTGGTTGAAGTGTTAAAAATCAAAGTCAGATTGACCTGACCTATAATCTTCTTGAGTAACGATGCAGTTAATTAAATTAATGTTATGTCACGTAACACTTTGCTTAATATTGTATGTTTATTATTTCAATGGTTAATTAATCCGTGTTAAAGATTCATGTTTATCGGTATAAATAATTGTTAAACTAGTATAAAAGATTAATTCGCTGATGATAGTAATCTTCTTAATTAAAACGCTGCCAAGTACAAATTAAAAACACAACAATCCCGCTTATACCGCCTTGCAAACTTGTGGTCGGTAAATGACTGTTGTACGTTTCCGAGCTTTATGCTGAGTTTTAACTTTTATTTTCTCAAGCTTACAATATCTAGAGTTTTTAATATCCCCACGGGTATAAACCAAAGTGCTACCTTAGGTTAGAGGTGGTGGATTTACTGGTAAGATACTGTTTGTTTTACTTGTCTTGTTATTTATTTGATTATGTAATGTTTTCTTTCTAATTTTTATAGACCTTTGTCAGTTGTTGAGTTCTAATGTACTCATTAGTAGAAAACATTCAACGTCACTTTTACCTGATTGTAACCAGCCTACGTGCTCAAGGGTAACACGTTTAGTCAATTGTTAATCTATTCCTCAAATCTTAATGACATATTTTTAAATAAATTAGACACAACTACAACACCTCAACAAAAACAATTATTGTTAAATTCTCTCGTTGCTTTGCAAGGTATTTACATAACAAGTTCATAACGTTCTAAAGACAAATAAAATAATCCGTCAGTTAGTTCCCAAATTAGGTAACATTATAACATTATGTTTAAGATTTGACAAGATAACGGAGCGAAAAATTTGCGAAATTGGATCACTGTTAACTAAATTTTTATACATTGTTTAGTTTGTGTTATTCTCGCCAGGATAGCATCTTATTTTTTTTATTTGGTAACATTACCACATAGTCGTTAGTATTACCAATCGAAAGTAGATTTTCATATCATGGCATGTAATAGTAAGTTTGAGATTTATTCATCAGTGTATTGTAAAAAATCGTTTTGAAAACTTCTTTGCTTCTAGTGCAGTAGCATCTGAATGAATAAAACTAGACATAGGGAGCAAAGTATTCGCTAAGTTAGAAGTTAGATAGATCTAACCTGCCACCATCAGTAGCTATCTGTTTATCTATCTGTCGTGGTGTCGGTGCGTTTATAAATAAACAGCAGGCAACATGTTGCGTCGGTCGAGAGGTTTGCCTGTTTATTTCAAGTTCATTGTTTTGTGCCATCTCGCGTGAAGGCGCGCCTGTCCCACGCAACCACAACCCTTCTACACAAATACTGAAATTATTAAAACGGACTCCTTAAAGCTTCATCCTTTCAAAAGGGAGGTGTTATATGCTTCTGTACATTGACTATAAAGATTAACTTTTGTTTAATGTTTACTGTATAAGGCCAAACAGTGAAGGGAATAATAATAAACTGGCAAGTGGATTCTGTTCTTAAGTAAAAAAATAATGATGCTGTACAGTCTCTTGCATTTTATATGTTGATCAACTAAAGTATATTGTTTTATGGATTGCATAAAATCTTTATCAATGTAGTTCTGCGTGTTTTGGATACGTTTTTTTGGCTTTCCATGAATCACTCTTGTTATAATTACAGAGTTTTGGTCATTGAGAGTTAGCAAGCCGCTGGTCGGATAGATAAATCGAAAATATTTAAGGCTAACTTGTTACCAGACAAGTCTTTCTTGTTCATTTGACGAGATGCGGACTTGACCACTTTTAGCTTGAATCATTGCCTTGGGCTGGCGCTAACTAGGTGCCACCGGCGTTACCACACTGACTGGTAATCAGGAGTATCTCTGATCTAAGATACGATCACCGGATACGCCTACCTACGTGAAAGGTACAGCCCTAGAGTTATGAGCTATGTGTGTTGAATTAATTATGCTGTGTCAATAATTTGTTTTAAAATGCAATGTCAAGTCAGTAAAAAGCACTATCTATATAGAGCTTATTAATGAATGATGTAATATTAACCAATTTTTTTCTCGTGTGTTATAATTGTCACATAAAAAGTTTAAATAATTTCCTGTACCGATATACCTTAGAATAGTTTTTAAATATTATCAATATTATGGAGATTCCTGTGAAAGCTGGTAGCCATATCACAGTGCAGGTAAGGCGTGCGTGACTTAGACGGAGATAGTGATTTTGATAGCCGCCGGCTATTTTCGAAGCACGGCGATTCTAGGTTTACGCTCATTAACTATAAGTATTCTCAGGCGGCTTTGTCGTATCCAAGAAGAATAAGATAGTTTTTAGCTTAAGCATAGCTAGACAAAAGTAGTATATTTATTTAAGAATGTTTTCTATTATTCTATGTGAAATTTGTTTCGAAAAGTATCTTTTTTGTACCTAAGTCCATAATATACTCTGGGCATGCGTGTTATTCATGATTACGTAAAACTAAATGCATTTACATTTCGTTCAATGATAACAAGTGAAATTAATGTTAATTACCAAGAACATTTTGTACCTTTTGTAATGCAATGATTGTATCGTAATTTTGTTTTCACAAGTTCGTTTAATCGGAAGAAAGTCGTCTATATGAAGGTAGGTCTGTATAAGAAAATTAACAGACCCCAGGAAAGTTCGAACGATTGTGTAAAAGATAATTGGTATAGCTAGAATTAATTTGAAGACTGGGATAATGATTGATAGAAAATTCGAGAAGTATAGAAGAAAACGTTATGTGCTAACCCCAAAAAAGGGTAGGACGAGGATGATGTTGCTGACGTGTGCTCGGTTCTCGTTTTTATGTGAAATATATGTTATGTTGCTCAATGTTAATTCAAATTGTGGCACTACATGACATAAACCAGCACTTGCAACATGCACGAAACCAATAACTAAATATGGAATAGACAATAAAATCAATAATTTTGTCATCATAATTTGTAAGAAATAGCTCAATTTAATTTAATTTTATACAATAGATAATAGTGCTATTAAGTATCACGTATAAAATGTATGGGCGTTAACAAATGTGCTTTCTATACGATTAAATATTCTCGCGCATTGAAAACAGCTTGCCTCAAGCGTTGGTATGAGACTGCGAGTAGGTGTTCTTTGCGCGATAGATTATCACAAAAATTCACAACGCCGTGGGTGGGTGCTGGCTCACTGAACCTACCATAGGTAGGTATATAATAAAGCATATATGTAGGTAGTTCTACAGCACAATGCCGGTATTTCATACAATTCCAAAAACTTGGTAGTATGTTAGTTTATTAAATGAATATATTATATCTTCTTCTATTTAAATAAAAATGAAATCCTGTTCGTTTGGTAATAGTTTATCTTGAGAACGGCTAGACCGATAGGGCTAATTGTTTTTAATGTTCGTAATAGTCTAAAATCTTTTTAGAGAAAGAAAAGTTGGAAAATTGGAAAATGTGGGAAAACCCGAAATTTATTTTTTATGGGAACCTAAATTTGACATTACTCTAGGTCTGTCGGGGCAACTAGTTTATCCTAAAAAAACAGCGCCTATATTCTCCGAAGCTTGAGCTAGAGGCGTTATCAGCACCTACGTACATTTCACCACTGCCGTTATTTAGTACAGGTGGTGAGCCTATTGCCATTAACCGGGCACAATTCGAAACTCCAGGCTGCTACTGAGATTTCCCAACAGAAGGACCCAATAATACTTTACCTTACACCCAGCAGCCCCAGTTACGACCACTACACCAATGAAGCAACCAGTATTTTATTTATCGATTCTATATTTTATTCCGTCCCACTTTCTATACTTTACTTATAACAGTCAGTGACCTAAAGTTGAGTAAATGTAAAATTTCTGAAATATTATAACGTCAAAGCGGGTACATCACTTGGACGGACATGAACACACTGCTTTCATTTACGGAGATCCATCTGAATACTAGTCTAGACTTTTCTATACTACATAAAATAAAATCGTAAAGTCTATACACAGATATTTCTTTTCTTAAATACTTCTTATTGTAAATCAGAAATAAGAAATAGAACACAAACCAGCTATGCTTGTCACTCTATTGGGGTTCTAGGACTCACAGCTGTATTTACTGCAATCCCGATAATACGTTCTGTTTAGATGTCTGATGCGTCATCTGATTATTATTCCATATAAGTTGTGTGAGCTTGCGGAGGAACGAAGGAAATGGTTAAAGTTGATGTTCCTCGGCTGTGAGCACATCATGGCCATCCATAGTTAGCATGACTTTTAATCGGGCGTTAGACCAGTAAAATGATCACAATTGTAACCCTGGTTGCCACTGTAATAGACCTAGGTTACATGACTTGCAGTGGTGAATAGTGTTGAGTCGAGCTTGCACCAATAAAAAAAAAGATTAGAATGATTCAATAGCAAATCGTCTACTCTTTCCTGTGCTTACTTTTTCGATGTAAATCGGGTACAACTCAGTATGCGTTGTACTCGACGCCGTCTGTTGATACCGTTTAGTAGTTCGCGTGCTTCACGAGACAAACGATTGATATTACGAGCATAGTTCAGCGGTGTATAGCGTTTGCGGCTATTTAACTGTATGAGTCATAGCCAACTGTTATAGTAATAACCAAAAGAGAGTAAAAACTATTTGTTTCACAGTTTCACTGCTCCAGACTGAGGACCGTTGTGTTAATTAACTTCAATCAATTTGTGTGACGTTATGTTGTTTACGAGTTGGAGTTGCAGGTTGTTGCATAAAAATATGTTTGTCAAAATTAAACTAAGATTATTATTATTAATTTATTCTTATGCGATTGATAAATTGATAACAAATGCTTAATTAAATCGTTAGCATTTTAAATACTATTGTCATCATATAATCCTCAAAATTTGTAAGTAACATTCGCAAGCTCAAAATGAAAGCAGAGGATGGTATGGCGGTTGTTCCACCGAAAAGCTAAGCTTTTCTTGGACTTCACTATAAGACGTAATAAAATGTGGAAGAGGAATTCGGTATAGTGATTCGGGATAGCTTTGTAGCATCTGGAGTATTTCCAGGAGGCGTAGGTACCGAGAAATCCTCCTCGCCACCGTATTTTTCCGTTTCGTTACACAAAAAATTATAACTTAAGAGCTAAGCTCTCATTCAGCAATTGACCAAGTTTGTCCATTAGGATTCAGAGTTCGCATATTCATTTCATTTCATGTTTCTGAGCAATGTAGATCCCAAATATCAAGTCAATATCCATGTTCCTTTTGATTATCGTATACTGAAAGTCGGTCCCATGAGTCACTGTTAATAGATTAAATGGAACGCTTTAATCCATGTGGACGTCACACCACCACTGGCTTTTATTAAATGAACATGTACTTCAATTACTGCCATTGTCCTGTTTAAAATCAACTCCAGGTTTTGTATATGAACGTATATTATTAGATAGCAGAAACAATGAAGCAATTTTTAAAGCGTTGTAATTGGTAGTTCGAACGAGAAAAGAGAAATTATTTTTTCTGTGCAATTAAAATAGTACCTACTACATATAGTACGTAGTAACGTCAACCACGCGTTACATATAACGCGTGGTTGACGTATGCGTTTTTATTCTAAACTAGCTGTGCCCCGCGGTTTCACCCGCATTAATGCTCCGCTCCTACTGGTCATAGCGTGATGTTATATAGCCTATGTTATCCGGGGATAGTGTAGCCTCCTAACGGTGAAAGATATTTTCAAATCGGGCTAGTAGTTTTTGAGTTTATTCGTTACATACAAAAATACAAATCTTTCCTCTTTATAATATTAGTGTAGATATCTCTACGGTACAATTGACACCAATATCCATTAATCACTTTGCTCACAATAATATTTCTATTGTGTCTGCTACTAAGTAGCAGTCATCAGATAAACATCGATAGTGTAGACCTTAGTTACTGTTAATACTAGTCTAACGTAAGCTTTTCCTCTATAAACTCTTTAGAGTCACGAGTGCGTAATCCTTTTGATGAAGGCAATGGATTTAGGTATTCCCAACTTTTTATTTGTTACATTCCCAACCCAACTGATGAATTTGCAGCTGCAATTCTGTAGGAATATACTTATTTTTAAAGAACATCGCTGCCTTATGTGGCTTCAAGGGTTACAGACACCTCGTGTTTATGTTTCTTGGGGCCGTTTGTTTACTTCGAAAGGAAGTGCTCGTACAGTGTGAACAAGCCACAAGCTGCATTGAAAACCGTTTATTTCAATTGTTTTAGGGTTTTTAAATACTGCCTTTGTTTTGTATTCCTATACATAATTATTAAGTTGATATTGAGTAGTGTGACTAATCATATACATGAAGGCACGTTGAATGTTGCTATTATTAAGTACCGATTAAGATCTCGCTGAAAGAAAAAGTTAATATTAAAATATGTATGAGACGTAGAGCGGCGCCTATAATAGATCAGTTGAGCCGCAGCTAAGATATTGGTCTGTCATCAGTCAGGTTGACTCGTTTTTCTACGTTGTCTTCTGCAATCGATGCCGCAATATATTACATAAAGTACTTAGTTGCCGACTACTTGCATCGTGATTATTTAAATTGTAAACTAAATCTTTTTATAACTTTGTCGATAACGAGGTAGCTTGTTAGTCGTGTCTTATATTGAAGGCGTATCTCATTTGATGGGTTTACTATGAATAATGATTTAATTTTAATGATGATATTGCATACATCTAATTAACGTTCTGACACCTACTATACACTTAGGAAGTTATTGATCATACAAAATGGAAAATTAAGGAGTTGTGAAACGCGACATGTCTTTAGCCGGTATTAAGTTGTTCATTACCTTATCAGGTATCAGTCACTATAGCTTGATAGCTTACGCTTTAGCTAAGCTGATGACAGCAGGCATTAGCTTGTATGTAACGGAGTCAATTTACATTTATGTTACGCCACACTTCGCCGCTCAGCGTGCATGTAATTCAGATCTTTCCAATTTTATCTGATTGATGAACGGCCCACTTTTCCTAATATCTCTGGCGGTATCGTCGTATATAATAATTAGATGCGGACGGTGTACGATACTTATGTGTAAGTATGTAATTTACCTATATCACAAAGCCTTCACTGGTCACGTAATCTAATAGAACCTATTTGTAGCATGTAATGTTTACAATTAAATTAGTAGTACCTTTCACTTCACATTATAGTACCTACCTACTATAACGTAACGTGTTTTTTTGTTATTGAAATTTTTCGTTTATTGCTAAAGCAAACATCATTGTTCAATTATACTTTGATGGTTTATGGTGGATATTTATTTCTTTAGAAATTTTATAGTTATGTACGTTTAAATGCTATATATAATAAGAAACCTGCTTGAGCATTTATTTTGTTTGTTTCTATGTGTGGCTTAGCTAACAAACGTTTTCCGTACATTTCATTTGAAAAGATTTGTCAATATTGTACATTTATGCACCTGTCTCTTAAATCTCTCTTGGGCAGTTTACACAATTTCTCTGCGTTTACATTTTATTTGAATAAAAGTGAGGTTCTTGTTAGAAAAAGTTGTACACAAACAGGTTTTCCAAATTGCTATTATTCTGTTCATGGCTTTCACTCAACCTGAAATATTGTGTTTCATTCTTTTATTTCTTTGTAACATAATTACACGGGTTGGTATCAAGTTGTTATCTACCTGGTAGGTAGGTACAGTATGTTGGATTTAGAGAAAAAAAAGAATTACATTGACTAAAAAGACTAAACTTATGATGTGGAACTGCATCATTGATCTAGTACTACTAGACTGTCGACCATGAGGTCCTGGGTAAAGTTTTATTGGGTTTCTCTGTTAAGAAATTCTCAGTGGCAGCCTGGAGCTTGAAATTGCATCCGGTTGATGGTAATAGCCTGGCATGTAAAAGTTTAACGATAGATCACTTTAACTATTACCTACATAAAACACGACACACTTCACAGAATTACTTTTCAAGTTATATGCATTTTATAAATTAATGATCACTTGCTTGAAACGGTGAAGGAAAACATCGTGAGGCAACCAGCACACCTGAGAGATACTCTCGATGGTGTGTAAAGCCATGTCAGAGACCTACGGGTGGTGTAATCTTTGACACTAGGTTGTTCATCAACCACACGATAAGAAAGAACATATAATCCTTAAAATTTGTAAGTAACATTTACAAGCTCAAAATGAAAGCCGAGGATAGAGAGCTATGGCGGTTGTTGCACCGACAAGCTAAGCTTTTCTGGGACTAAATAGATAGCGATGACTTCACTAGGCTAGGCTTCTGACTTGGCTTTATACACCATAAAGCCACGTCAGAAGCCGATGGGCGGTTTAAACTATGACTCTAGGTTGTTTATCAACTACACGATGAGAGAGAGATGTTTATAAACAACATGAGAATTAATAAAAGTATTGGTGAAATGCCGGTGTGCTACTGGTGTGTACCCCCTCAGGGACTGCAGACGTGATGCTATGTTATGTTATGTAAACTATAATCGCTATCTTCTAGACGTTCACAGTTGTCATTGCTAAGTATATAGCAAATGCTTGGTGATCCTTGTATGTACGCATTGTCAGAAGTAAGAGAAGTTTTGTATGTCAAATATGAATAGTTTCCATGTCTTTGTCTCCAGATGGGGCATCAAGCGCGGTGGCAGGTGCAGCCGTGGGGGTGCCGCTGTCCTGGGAGCCGTTCTACTGTGTTCTGCAACAGGACCGTCGCATCCTCACCGCCTACACTAGTGAAGAGCTTGCTGTAAGTATCGATTTATTACCATCCTACTGTAAGGCAGAAAGGAAAAGTCGAATCGAGTGGAGTAGGCGTTGCGCTTGCGTGTGAAGTGAGAGAATAGAGAAGAGTGCCTCCCCCGTAACCTAGTCACTTTGAAGTTTGCTGTTCCTGCGTTTTAAAATATAAATAAAATTTTAATTGTTTTTAATCAGTAAAGATAAATAGATTTTATATTCTTCAATATTTATATGATAGCATATTAATGATTATTGCATTTGCCATATACATGATTGAGGATGATTAAAGGTATATCGCTAACAGCACACTATAATAGCTCTAATATATCGCTACGAACATAATTGAAACCGAACCAATTAGTCTTTTTAGATTTCGCAACTTTTCTAACTTTTGTGTGTCTTGAAAGTGGCTACTTAATTGCTACTGCCTCGTTGGTCTAGTGGTCCCAAGCGCGACTGATGAGCGTGAGGTCTTAGGTTCGATTCCCAGGTCGGGTAAAGTGTTATTGGAATTAGATGCGATAGATGGCAAAAGGCTCACCATATTACATGGGACTTTATAACATCTTTGGTGAAATGTGGGTGTTCAATTGTGTACACCTTGTCCTACCCCTTTGAGGAATACAGGCATGATGCTATGTTATGTTTAATCGTGAAATTAAAGTTTAATTCACCAAAATGACGTAAATTCTCAAACTTTATAAAATAAAACTGGTCATGCATTGTGGGCGAACCTTTATAAAAACTAATCTTTGTATCTCGACCGCTCTACTTTTTCCTGCATTTGCAGTTTTTAATGTTTATTTAATGCAGACAAATCGAGTAGTTTTGCATTCCGTATGGGCCTGTTAATAAAGGCAACACGAAGGTTTTATTTATTACCGTATAATCATAGAAAACCGGATGCGGTGATGTTACTAAATTTGTCTGCAATAGAGCGTGACTATTGTCGAACACGTTTAGTTTTTGTGTTTGGCACATAATTCCCTTTTATGGATACACGTTACATTAGACCTTTTACATATTTTATGCTAACATACAAAACGTACATGATATAGTGCATAAATGATGATAGAAAAACTAATCCTATGCGCATATTGTTGGTAATTCTTTAAGGGGCTTTTTTCCCTTAATTATGATTGATAAAATTTTACGGTAACTTAGTATTGTACAAATTGTATGAGCCTGAAAGTGCTAATATAATTGATAATAATGGCTTCCTGAATAGACCATCTGATTAAAAAACGTAGTTCTCTTCACAAGTAATGATGGTTACTTTCTCACATATTTGAGATGCTTTATGATTTTCGAAATGACGATTTATTGTTGTCCGTCGGTTCGTTTGTTCCGCTTTTCTAATTTCGTGAAAATTGCTTGTTCTGTATATTAATTTGATGGTTTTTAAAGTGATGTAATATTTGACTGACCGCAAGTCGTTGAACGATGTTTGAAGACTTGGTGGAAAGGTTGCCTTACAAAGCCTTATTTTAGGTCGAAATTATATTTTGTCCTCTAAATCTAGGGTGTCCGTTACTAACCTACATATTTTAGAATATAAGTCATTAATACGAAAAGAAGAAGAATAATATTTAATGCTACAGTTACATAATGTAGTAACGTTTGAAATAGCTCAATTTGACTGTTGATCTTATTGTGGTTGCGTGTGCGCAGGAGCTCGCGTGCACTAGAGTGGCTCATCGCGGGCTAAGGGAACATTCTTGATCATTATGCTTACACATTTGTTGGTATTTTAGGGCTGCTGAAAAAACATATTTGTTGTGTGGATGAAAAAAATTTGTTTATCCAAAATGAGTCGAAAAAAAGAGGACTATTACATAATTATATGATTTTCCTTATAACGAAGAATATTAGATAATTATTATTGACAGGCATTGTAATAGAGTAATTTTAAATAAGTACTACCAGCCCTAATTTCGACGAGTGAAAGTCGATATTAGTGATTGATATTATGATACATTCGCCTAGAGTTGTAGTTTTGATTATACTCATTATGATAACTAGGGGACTCATGGATCACGTCACTGTGGGAAATTAGATTTAAGTGTTGTAACAGACCACGCGATTTGTCCGCTTTTGAAACGGGTACGAACACATGAACCGTTTTAATGATGATGTACAATGAGATAGATTTACTCATTTACATTTTAATGTAATTTTAGGCTCAGACAGGTTATTATTAATTGGTAGGTGCCATAATTAAGGAGTAGAAACAGAATAGATTGATACTTTGCACTACAATAATAAATTTCGAGCAGAAAATTTTGTTTGTTGGTACCTACAGAAATATGTGGATTATTGTGCTAGATATTAATTACATAGTAGGTTATTTATTATTCGACGACAGTTTAAATCTCTAATTTCGGAATAGAACCATTTCAAATAGCATAGACCATAATACTTATTTAATTAATTTTGATGAAAACGCATTATCTTTCTTAATATCAATCTATATGAAAAATATTTATCTGAATAGGGCCACAATATTTTTGTCGTGCTTCGCTTGCGCATTGAGTACAAACAGACAAATGCGAGGCGTGGGCGCACGCGGCCGGCACTCTGCATAAATCAAAATTATGCGTTGCACGCCTTAGAGCGGCTTTTGCCGCGCAGGCGCAGGCCAGGATAAGACGAATGAACTCCGCAGTTAAAGCTTTGTTTGAACCTTAGTTTTATGGCCTATTTGATACTTGTTAGATACTTTCTGGTGAATTGAAATGAAGATGTTTCATTTCTGAGGTTTCGCTTTGAGAATATAAACATGTTTAGAGTTGCAGCTATGTTTTTTTTACTAAATCTTTATCAGTTTTAAAATAAACAATAGGTGCAGTTATTGTACCAGAAAATAACAGTTCACTTTAAACCTTTTTTTTTGTGTAGGACCTCCTAGATAATAGGTTCCGATTGCTAGGTCAAAGAATATGAATATCATATCAATTAATTTTATTACTGTCACTACTGTATCTCTAATCGTTTACTTTCATATAATATAGGTATTATAGTCATATTTTAATTATCTATAAATTATTTGGCCCCATAAACTTCGGCCTTAGTCAAAATCACATGAGCACAAACTTGCGAATCATGACTCATAATGAGTTTCTTGTTCCGAAAATTTACATTCCACTTATAACTACGGTGGCGTCTTATGGTCGAGGTTATTTAAGGAATTTGTGGAACTTTATTGCCGAACATTAGAAAACATACTAGCTTATGTACGTCCTACATTGAGTTATTAATCAAATGCAGGATGTCTTCAAACAATGAGGACGGAAACGCAAAGTACTGGGTTCCGCTTCTCACGAAGACGCATCGCTTTCTAGCTGAATCATGAAGTACTACAGATGTGTAGTGTCATATAGCTTCTGCACTGAATAATTGGGTCGTATAAGGGACTCCTCCTAGTGCTGGACCTACTCCACAGTCTCATTAGCAAGGAATTGAAAAAGAATTAAATACTTGATAAAGTAGCTGTCATAGTATCATAAGTTATTGATATCGACTGTGTGATCGATAGTGATTGATAAAGATGTTAATTGAAGCATTAGGTTGTGGAAATGCTTAGTATAGACTAAATATATTATTTCGTGCTTTCAAGAAAAATTTATGGTATGAATGACCTGTCTCGTGTGTCCTATAAAAGGTTATAAAATAATTACATTTCGAAATGAAAAGGCTCAAACAGTGTTGACGCAAAAATTGGTACATGGTTCTCTTTAAATGATCAAGTGAAGAAGTTTAGTCGATCATCAGGCTATCAATCAATATTCTTTTAAACAAAGATTGACCTTCGGTCTTGTTAGTGCATCACTGTCTAGTATTTCTCTCTTATCATATGGGTTAGAAAATGAAAATTTTACCGTAATAATATGTACTTACTAACCCTTTGACTGATTCACCTATACGCTATTAGGTTTAATTTATATATTATGTGTACCAAATCACTGATTCTGACTTGTATTGTTGCACGCGGCCGGACAGTCGTTCCCGGGGTTTTATATCGACAAGGTAAGATGTGTGACGTGTCTTTAAAGTCTTTGCTTTTTATATTACCTGATTCTGTATATAATTTGCTAAGTGTAAATATTCCGTTCTGTTAAGGGCTTAAGGGCTCTTGTGCTTTTTTTTAACACCTTCAGTAGAATTTTATTATTTAGTCCTTTTTAGCGAAACATGACAAGCACGACCTTAGTATAAGTTGTTGAAACTTACCAAAACGAACAGAGCTAAGTGATAATGTATAAGACAAAGGAACTCAGGCATGCGTACACTTTCGATATCAACTAATGAATGACTAATCAACATTCAACTTGCGTTAATAAACAACACTCAAGTTTACGATAATTAATGTTTACTCATAATAACTTAATGTCTTTCAAAGGAGTCTTATTCAATAAGGTTCGTATACTCTTTGTCCTGATTCGTGGAAGTACAAGCTTTCGATGATGGTGGCGATGTAAATGGAACCACATTGGGTGATGTCATGGCCTTACTAAAAGGCCATGTGCGCGGCGGACCATGCCGGGATACGACCTAATGTTTATTTTTATATAAAGTGTATATTTAGATATTTTTTGTTGTAGGTAATTGATTCATCAGATATTGGTCTAACATGAGACGAAAAGTTTAAATCGATATTAATATTTTATCGCTTTTAATATTACTTGGTTTGGCTTGTTAGGTTTTAATCGTTTACTGGGCCATAGCGACTAGGAAACCGGTCAAATGAATAAAGCCTGTAATCATTTAAATACATGTCAGTAAATTCCTAAACACAAATTCAACTTGAGTTAACTAAATATGTATTGGTATACCTCATTATCGACTGTAGAGACTGGAGCCAAGTCAGATGTAATATTTGAAATTGTATTTTCAAGGGAGTAAAGGCAAGGACAGATTATTCCCAGGCGACTAGTTACATTAACCAACTAACTCTCACGTTATATTGACCTTTCGAACAATTGGTAAATGTTTAACCATTAAAACTGAAGTAGGTAATCGGGTTATCGAGTACATAATCGCGTGGTTTATAAAATCGTGCGTAATTGCTGTTCCACCTGACCATCGATGGCCGACGGCCGTTACCATTATTGGCCGCTCGAAGATATGATCGCCAGTAACAACGCAGTACGCACTGGCCAATTAAAAAACGTTCCAAGAATGAATTATTGCTTTTAAAACTATTATGGGTACTGGCCTAAAAATAATTGTTGGCTACAGATTAAAAAATTATATGAATTTGAAAATGGAACGTATCCTCGTACATGACGTGTTGGTTAGTAGATAATTAGGTAATCCGCCCGCCTTAGCCTTTAGCCCAGTGGAATTATCACATCGGTTTTAACGAAACAAAGCCCATTCAACTAACTTGTTATTTTTCCGTATTTAACAAAACAGACAAACTGACCTTTATGTAGGTAATAAAAATAATGCTACAATAGTCAAAACATCGCATTATTACTTTGATCGTAGCACTGATCTTATACTTTAATATTAATCAAAATAATAATTCAGGCTACGACTTTTAAAGTTTTTGAAATGACAATTTTTTTTTTTCTTAGTTGAACGGCTTTGCATTGTGTTTTATTTAAAGTTAAAGTTAATAAGTAAAGCTAGACTGAGACTAGTTTGATAGCTAATAAAACAACAAGTGATGTGAATTGTGAGTACAGCGGTCCGGTACAGTCACTTGTCCCTTGAATATCGAGTAACAAACGCTCTCAATTAATACAGCCGCGACAGTCCGTGCTATTTATGTATTCCGTCGAGCCTCGGGTACAGAGATTAACAACAGTGTTTTGATAAAGTGTGAGACTTGTATTGAAAAGTGGTTGGGATATAACTTTTGTATCATTTAAAACTGGTTTCACTTCTAGGTGTTGGTTTTGATCATGCACAATATTTGTCGTCATTTCAAACATGTGCAAAGCCATATGTCATATTGTAAATGCTGTTTACATATTACTAAGCTTACATAACTTGTAGCGTAGAACCTAATGGAAAAAGGAATATAAAACCGCCCTAGTGAACCGTCCGTTTATTCCGTTTATCTGAAATTTATGATTCAAAATTTTATTTATTTTGCTATTATAAAAGGCCATATTTTATTTATGAAATTTTCCACTGGCTAGCTATTAAGGTTCAAAAGAGTCCTGTGACAGACAGATAGTCAAACGGTAGGCTCAGTAATTGGGTCTCTTCGGGCACCTTTTGGTTACGGAACCCTAAAAAGCTAGTATCGTATCCCTGTATAGTCAACCGCAAGTCTAGGGTAACAATTTGACATTGACAGCGTCTTTATGTCGTAACAGTAAGGACGGTTTTTGCAGTTTAAATTGTTAGCTGATCGTACTTGTTTTTTTTATAATAGTCTACACTCTACAGGCACAAGCAACAGGAACTTAGCGATTTATTGAAATCGATTTGTAATAAACTGCCTAATTACGAGCGCGGTAGTTCAATGATTGATCGACCACGGCGAATTCGCCAAAAGTAATTTCGTTTTTTGTTTCCAAGGAAATGTTTTTGGTATTGGATTCATCATAATAATTTGATTGGTGTTTGGAAATTGATAAAAGCAATTTAAAAATTCTTTATTAATTTCGTCATTAAACTAGTAGCAGTCTTAGAGAGTAAATTCTATAAGGTAGAATGACTGTATACACAGTATTGAAACAGGATGTTTACCTGCATGTTTAAAACACTGTCATCTGCTTACGTCCATCCATACTCATCCATCTTCCATATCTACGCCAATTTGTCATCCTTTTGTCCATATCCCTTGTTTTTAGGCAAATTTTCCTCCAAAAATCTCAATCAGACGATAGCTAAGTGCTTTCTTTCTAGTCTAAATATTCCTGTTTAAGACAATCCATCTTATAACCAGTCTCTCCACTGTTGTAAAATCATACTTCTTCAACGATATTTTTCTTTCGTAATCCTTAGACGAGTTTCCTTGTCAATAAATGCACGGATGGCATCTGAAATATGGCCGATGCGTTCAATCGCATAGTTCAGGACACGTGTACGTTATGCAATGCATTCATGTGTACCTACCATACACACTAATATGTGTATTCATACTACCTACCTACATTGTAGCCTCGTCCTGTCTGTACGTCGTCATTTGCATATCGAAGCAATGCCCATGTGTGAAGAGCTTTATGTGGAGGAATTCTGTGTTTTCTTGCATGATTTAAGCAAGAAAAAGATTTGTACAGACTTTGTTGCTTTGTCTGTTTGCGGGCTTTATGATTGTTTTGAACTACCACTGTGTGTTGTTATAACGAGCGAATTTAAGAATAAAAGTCAGGGCCTTATTCTTCTTCCTTTGTGTGATTAGGAGGCAACCTTATAGACAAAGTTGCTCAAAACGCCTATAGGTCTTGGTTTAGCGATTACAATAGACGAGACCGATGGCTTAACTTGCTCTTCGAACGGGACGCATGGAGCCAATCTGATGTTAATGCTCCCAGTCGTCAGGAACCTATTCAGAGCTACAAAAGCCATTGCACAAATCATTTTGAGCTCATGTATGATAACTATTTATTTCCACTAGCTCTTCTTAGTTTCATTACACATTCGATTGCTCTATTAGAATCTTATTTATTAATAAGCCAAGTACCATAATATTCTTGCTTCTAACTTTACGCATAAGTTGCGTACCTCAATGCTGCTTACATGACTGCCATTTCATAAATAGCCTCTCTCCCCTCATGTAAGCCGGGTACATCTCAAAATGGCCACAGACCGCTATAAAATATGAATATCGTAGTATTAAAACAGCTCTTTCACAATAATAAAATAATATTCTATTACGCTACTTCTTTAGGAATTTTATTGGTATTAAATAAATTGCATTTATTGTATTCCCTGTACGTATATGGTTTTCAATTAATCTGCCTCATTAGTCTAGTGGTTGTTATTGGGGTTTTCGGTCATAAAATTCTCAGTAGCAGCCCGGAATTGCGCCTGTTTGAAGGTAATAGGCTTACCACCACATAATTATGGAATTTATTAACTGTATTTGTGAAATGTAAGTGTACCATAAATATAGTACAACTCTGCCTAGACCTTCGGGGATTCGAGTATGATGCTATGTTAATTATGTACAACGCACTAGAACTCACCTATTTTGTTGTATTTCACAGTTAAACACTTATACTAACTTGGAAGTATTATTATTTGCGTGGCCTAGAAGAAACTCTCGGGGCGACTTCGCGGCGCCCATTAAGTAAATAAGATATTCGTCACTGTGGAATTGATTCAGATCTGACTAAAGTAAATAAATATAATGTTTGATGTTTGCATGAAATTAAGGATGAAAAGGAAATTACTCGTAAGCTTAACAACCGTAGACGAAATGGGGTTAGAGTTGACTGATTGAATGAAATATATAAGTACTTTAGTAATCCCGCAGATTAGATTTTTAGTGGCTATATGTAAATAGTGTACCGGTTAGTGGAGTGTGATATTAGGACAACATTAGAACCTGGCGCATGGATAACCTTTGGTGTGACATAGCTAGATAGAAGGAGACCTTATCGGTGGCAGTTACCACCAACAACAGTAGTTGACGTTAGGCTGGCGGCCGGTCATAAAACATAGCCAAAACTTTAGCAGCATGCCAGATACAGGTATGCTGCGCCGACCCCAAATAAATTGGGATGATGATGTAAATAGTATACCATCCACCATCTTTGTACATGAAGAGCATCATTAAATAAACCGTTTAAAATAATTATGTTCTTTAAGCTTTTTAGCGATTTGAAAGCTAATCCAAAAAAAAATGGAATCAGTATAGTAAGTTAGTTTTTTTTTCTAATATTTTCTACGGAATGTTGACTAGGTACTTAGGTTGTTTGCAATTAAAGTATCTAAGGTATCTGTAATATCAGGCACCATGTTCCATGTTCCATCCAACATGCGCGGGGCAGTGCCGAAGTATCTTTTTCCAACACGATTCACGTTATATATGAACTACTAGCTTCTGCCCGCGACTCCATCTCCGTGGACTTCAGAATTGGGTCCAGCCAGGCTAAAAAGTATCCTATGTGTTAATCCAGGTTATAAACTATCTGTAAATCAAATTTCATCAAAATCAGTTCAGTAGTTTTTGCGTGAAAGAGTAACAAACATCCATACATAAAAACTTTCGCGTTTATAATATTAGTAGGATATTTGATAATACTTCCTTTTTGAGTATTTATTTCACATTAAACCATAGTTACTTTATCTAAGATATAAAAGCAATTATGAAATAATAGAGTTTACTGCTCAGCTGCCTTCTTGGTCTAGAGCAGCCCGGTGTTGGGAATAGTAGATCTCACCACCTAAAACATGTGACTTAATAATAGAATTAGGGAAATGTGGGTGTACAACTGTGTACGCCTCTGCCTACCCCATTGGGGAATACAGGCGTGATGCTATATTATGTTATGTAGAATTTAGTTGCACGGTTTTAAATTCACGGTTCGAATTTCGTTGGAAAAGAAGCGACACGAAACTCTGTGGGTAGTCGTTTAAACTTAGTTAATATCTTTACAGTTCCTACATAATATAATGTTTATGAGAACAGTGTAATTGTCGTGGACTGTATAATGATGTGTGTGAAATGAAAGGCACGGTTTTCACAATTTGCGTGTATTTTCTTTTATCTTCCTTAATTCTAGTTGCTTCCTGTTATTCTTCCTGTTGTCCTTCCTATTGTTCTTCCTGTTGTTCTTCCTGTTGTTCTTCCTGTTGTTCTTCCTGTTGCCGAGGACCGAATGAATATTCATGGATTTTTGCCCTCCTTTTATAGAGGTCTGTGACCAATAATAGAGCGTATAGTTTGCACACGGCACTAAGCCATTCCGGCTCGACCAATCAGGTCGTTTCAAGTATGCACACGGCACTAAAGCGTTATTTGTATGGGGAATCTATTGGGCTCAAAATCCATGTTATTACATTCGTTAAAACGCCTGAATTATTTTACATGGGTAGTTCTTACTTAGGACTACTTAGTTACATTAAACTACGTTAAAAAACCTATGTTTAGACCCTAAAAAACAGAAAAATATCAATTTGGCTCTCGTTACGGTAAAGCTTTGCTATAGTTAAGGTTACACATGGGCTTTATACAGGTGGCGCCCTCATGCGTCTGGAATGTAAGTAAATAATTCGTAGATAATTCCCGCAGGCTCGGCGTCCGCTACAGCTCTCCCCCCGGCGTAGCTCGCGTAGCCTCTTCCTTTGTTGACACGACGACGAGCTTGCTGACGGGACGTCGGAAGGTGCCGGTTCGGGTTCGCACTTCGACGACTCTGATGCCTCCGTCTGGTCCAGTGTGTGTGCGCTCGACGATTCCCATCGGCCATGTGTTGCGGGGTAGCGTGCCGTCTACTATGAGTACCACATCGCCGGCTTGTAGTGGTCGCGCGTTGTTTCGTGGCTCGCCGCGAGGTATCAAGGTGGGGAGATACTCGCGCAGCCATCGTCGCCAGAAGTGATCGGCGAGCGCCTGACTGGCCCGCCAGGTCCTCCGGTCGGCCTCGTCGCAGGGTCCTGTTGCCGGCAGACCGGCTGATGACCCCAGCAGGAAGTGGTTCGGTGTCAGGGCCTCGGGATCGTTGGGGTTTACACTGACGTGGGTCAGCGGTCTCGCGTTTATGGAGAACTCGGCCTCGGTGAGCAGAGTCTGTAGTACTTCTTCTGCGGGTGCCTTTTCTCGAAGGGTCACGCTCAGGGCCGTCTTTACCGATCGCACCATGCGTTCCCAGGCGCCGCCTTGATTGGGCGCGCCGGGAGGGATAAAGCGCCACTCCATACGATGCCGTAGTCCTTCATCTTGCAGCGCGGGGATCCATTCGATGTAAGCGTTGCGTAGTTCCTGATCGGCCCCGCGAAAGTTGGTCGCGTTGTCAGAATACATTATCGCAGGCCAACCTCTTCGTGCGGCCATCCTTCTCAGTGCCATGATGGCTGAATCCGTGGAGAGCGATGCGGCGAGTTCTACGTGTACGGCGCGGGAGGTGAGACATGTGAAGAGTGCACCCCACCTTTTTTCACGGCGGCGCCCCACCTTGACCATCATGGGTCCGAAGTAGTCCACTCCGCAATTGGTAAACGGGCGGTGGAAGGGGTCGAGACGTGCGCGAGGTAGGTCTCCCGTAGCTGGTATCTGTGGCGTCGCTCGTCTCCTTTTACAGAAGGCGCAATTCTTTTCCACAGCGCGTACCGTAGGTCGTAAATGTATTATCCAGTAGCGCTGTCGCAGATCGTTGGTCACTCGCTCCCTGTTGGCGTGACCCGCTGCGCAGTGTTCCCTCAACACGAGGAGCTTGGTCAGCTTGTGGCGGCCGTCCAGTATTATTGGTCGTTTTGTTTCGATCGGGGCGGAGGAGGCCTCGATCCGGCCCCTAACCCTCAGGATATTGTCTTCCAGCACTGGGTCTAATCTGTACAATCGACTCGCCTTTGTGAGCGGGCGAGCAGACCGGATCCTTTTCAAATCTTCCCCGAAGCTGTCCTCTTGCCCTTGTCGAATAAGCTCAGTTTCCGCGCGTTGAATGTGCTGGTGCTCCATCTTTGTCGCCCTTCGCCGGCAGATGTCAGTGAAGGCGATTACTCGAGCGATGGTTCGTACTAATACCTCGTATTTAGAGAAGCGTGCCGGGTTCGGCAACCAGCTTTCTCGTATCACTGTCTCCGCGACGTTATAGACCTCTTCATCGTCTGGCTCGTCTGTGGGTGCCGTAGGCCACTGTTCCTCTGGCAGGTATAGGAAATCAGCCCCTTGGAACCACCGATCTGTCGCTCTAATGGGTGTGTCGACGAGCCGGGTGGCGTCATCAGCTACGTTGTACGCGGTGGGCAGCCAACGCCACTCTTCCTTCTGCGTTAGTTCTGCGATTTCCCCTAGCCGATGTGCGACGAACGGCGTGTATCTTCGCATATCGTGATGAATCCAGTGTATCACGGTAGACGAGTCGGTCCAATAAGTCGTTTGACCTATATTGATTCGATGTTCCTTCTTAATGGTGTCGGCGAGTCGGGCTCCAATCAACGCAGCTTGCAGCTCCAGACGCGGTATCGTCTGCGCTCGACGAGGCGCTACTTTTGCCTTGGCGGCTACCAACACGACGTTCAGGCTGCCATCGATGTTTCGTATTCTCCAATAGGCGACGGTCGCGTAGGCTTGTTCGCTGGCGTCGCACATGACGTGCAGATCAACGCGTTCGTACTTCTGCGTCAGGTAGCATCGCGGTAATCGTAACTGGGCTAGCTCGTTCAGGTGCTCGAGCCAGGATGCGAACAGCTCGTTCTCTTCCTCCGGGATTTGTTCATCCCATGATGTCTTAAGGCGCCATAGACTCTGCAGTATTATCTTGGATCGTATTGTGTAGTGGCTCAGCAGTCCCAGCGGATCGTATATCGACATTACGGCGCTGAGGGCCTCTCGCTTAGTCGGCGCGCGGGTTCTAGCTCGCACTTCGGCCGGGACTCGGTTCATTGATGTGTTAAACCCGAGCTCATCCCGCTCCGCGTTCCAGTACAACCCCAGTATTTTGTTCTCGGGTTGTACTCCCCCCAGTTGTGTAGGGGAGGTGGCGTGCAGTTCTGTAGGGACGTCGCGCAGTACCGTCTTATCATTAGAGCTCCACCCTCGCAATGTGAACCCCGCGTGCGCGTGTACCATTATTGTTTCTTCTACTGTTTTTCTTGCCTCGTTGGTGTCGTGGTAGCTGGCCACCAGATCGTCCATATAATGGCTCCCTTTAATGGCTTCCAAGGCACGTGGGTGTTTCTGCCCATATACGTCCGCGTTATGATTGCGCACATAGTGGGCCATGTATGGGGAGCTTGCGGCGCCGAATATCATGCTGTTCATCTTGTATTTTCTCGGGGGTTCTTCTCGCTCAGTGCCCCTCCACAGGAACTGTTGGGCTGGTTGATCTTCTGCTCTTATCCTGATCCTCAAGAACATTTCTTGTATGTCCGCCGTTATCGCTACCGCCTTTTCTCGGAATCTGAATAGAATTCCTGGCAGCGACAGCAGCAGATCAGGTCCTTCCAGGAGCTCATCATTCAGGCAGACGCCGTTGCTTCTTGCCGCTGCGTCGAAAACCAGTCTGTGTTTGCCGGGTTTGTTGGGGTTCTGTACCGCGAAGTGTGGCAGGTACCAACAGATGGCGCTGGTCTCTTCTGATCCGTCGCACAGCGTCGCGTAACCCTTGTTCAATAGATTATCTATCTGTTTTGAGTATTCTGCTGCGAATTGTGGGTCAGCGTCCATCTTTTGTTCAATTTTCCTTAGCCGACGAAACGCTTGGTTGTAGCTCGGCGGCATGGCGACGTCGTTTCTTCGCCATGGTAGTCCCACCTCATACCCGATGTCGATTCTTTTAATGGTTCTTGCAACGATGTCAGTGGCCCGCTGATCGGCTTCTTTAATTCTCGGTTTTCCGTGTACGCCGAGCGTGTCGATTTTAAAGTGGTTCTCGACTAAGTCGTGCAGGTCTTGGTCACCTGCCCTTGGTGTTCGGTCGTGCTCGTACACGTGTAGTGCGTTCCCCTCTTGGTAGAGGACACGGCGCGGTGCGGTGCCGTGTACCACCCATCCTAGCTGTGTCTTTGATGCGGCCGGTTGATCGGGGCCGCCGGTCCGAAGTTCGCGGGACACGATGCATTCCCAATGGTCAGTTCCCACTAGGAGTCCGGGACGCGCTTGCCTGTAGCAGACTTCTTCTGGGTTCAAGTCTCTCAGGTGCTCAAAGTTCATCATCGTGTCTGGTATGGATTGCTGGTGAAGTCGGAGATTCTTCATGGTTCTTGCTCTGATCTTGTAGGCGTCTTCACCTTTCAATCCTCTCACGTTTATGTTCACTAATTGACTGTTCATCTCTCGCTGCGACATGTTGACTCCGTTCAGGTGAAGTGGTTGCGACGGTCCTTCTGCCCCTACGCTCGTTGCTAGTTCTTCGTCCACCAGGGTGATGGTGGCTCCCTCATCTAGGAGCGCGTACGTCTCTACCTCCCCCCGTGGTCCAGAAACGACTACTGGACACATCTTCAGTAGAACCGTCCGTGGTCCCGTGGCTGGTTGCGTTGCCACGGACAGTACCGCTGCTTCTTTTGGTTCTTCAGTCTCCTTTGGGTCTTCAGTCTTTGCTTCGCGTATTTGATGAAGAGTTTCGTGATGTGGTCGTCGGCACTGATCCACACCGCACAATTTTGCTTTGCAACTTATGCGCCTGTGTGATTTTTGGGCGCACTTGAAGCATATCCTTTTGTCTTTTACAAAGTTCCAACGCTCGTCTACTGTGAGCGCTTTGTATCTCGGGCATTGGGTCAGGACGTGAGCTTGTCCGCATTTGGGACACTTGTCTCTTTCTTCTCCTGTTTCCCCGGTAGTAGTGAAGACGCTCGCCCTTTTCTTGAGTGTCACGGTGGGTCGGGTTTCTTTCTTCGGTGCTATGGTGCTCGCAGGCGGAGCGTAGGTGTATCGTAGCGCCCTGTCCGCCTCCCTCATCAAGAACCGTGACATCACGACGATCTCCGGGTCTGCCGTCCCTTCGTGGTCATATGCGTAGTCACACCAGCGGGATCGTAGATGTGGACTGAGTTTATCCAGCACGTCCCGCGTCATCAATGGGTTGTACAGGTATCCTCTTCTATCTATTGTTTTCAGTACGCAGATAATATTTTGTAGCTTAATGGCAAAGCTGTTGAGCTCAGCCGCCGATGTTCCAGGTTTCGGCAGCTTTTTCAGGTCCTCCAGTGCCCGGTCGATAATGACTTCCGGTCTCCCGAAGCACTGCTCCAGGGTCTTCATGATTACGTCCGGGTCACTGGCTGTATGCAGAAGAGCGGCCACGGCGTCTCTTGCTTCTCCTTTGAGGCAGCTTCTCAGTCTTTGTATGTTCTCTGCTGCCGAAATCTGGTACATATTGGTGGTGTCATGTACTGCGGCCTTGAAAGCGAGCCATTCGTTGGCTGCTCCGGAGAAGGTAGGTAGGTCAGTATGCCTTGGTCTGGGTCTGGCCATCTTCTCAAGTGTTGATGCCAAGTGCTCGATGCTGTTCTTTGTTCTTGTTGGGGTTGGTGATCTTGCTCTGGATGTTTCGAATCGTATTTGCTTCGGTTCTTCTCTTGGCTCCTCCTCCCCCCGTGAATTGAGGGGGTTTGTTCTTAACCATTCGTCCACCCTTCGATGTGGTTCTTCCCGAGGAGGAAGGTGCTCTTGTTCTTCATGTAGACTCTCCTCGTCATTGATTGCGGATACTTCGACTGCCAATCTCTTCTTGACTAATTCTTGTTCTAACTCCAGCTCTTTTCTTCGGATGACTGCCAGCTTCTCTGCAGCTTCAAGTTCTACCATCTTCAGTCTTGTGGTAATGCTTGTTGTCGATCGCATTGACCTGGCTGGTGATCCTCTTCTTCGCTGTGTTACTGTTGTCATTGCTTGTAGTCCGGAAGGTGCCGCTGTGCTGGTGTCTACTGTTTTCGGAAATGGTGACGCCGGTGGGTCGAGTGAGAGCCTTCTCACTCTTTCCTTCTCAATTAGCTCCGCTTCCCTGCGGCGCGCCTCTCGTTCCTGGGCGTTCCGCATTTCTTGCTCTTGGGCACGTCGCTGTTCTTCCATCTCTGCTAGGTCCCCTCGGCTTCTTGTGATCACCATTGTTCGTGAAGTCTTCTTTCTTCGGATACGTTTGACGCGTTCTGGATGCTGCACTTGGTCAACACCCCTTTCGGATTCGGTCGGCTTCGTTGTGGTTCAATCCGGTTAGGCGAGAACCGGTATGGTAAGAACCGGTATGGTCGGGAACCGGTATGGCGGGAACCGGTATGGCAGGAACCGGTATGGCGGGAACCGGTATGGCAGGAACCGGTATGGCGGGAACCGGTATGTCGGGAACCGGTATGGCGGGAACCGGTATGGCGGGAACCGGTATGTCGGGAACCGGTATGATCGGGAACCGGTCGTTCGTTTTGTACGATCGGTCGGGTTCAAGCCGGTCCTGCTTGTTAGCCGATTCCGTTCTTCACAGATCTTCGTACTTCGTCTGCAACACGGAGACCGGGTTCGTCGCGGGTTCTTCGTTCTTCTATCCGGCTCGAAGGACCAGACTGTCGTGGACTGTATAATGATGTGTGTGAAATGAAAGGCACGGTTTTCACAATTTGCGTGTATTTTCTTTTATCTTCCTTAATTCTAGTTGCTTCCTGTTATTCTTCCTGTTGTCCTTCCTATTGTTCTTCCTGTTGTTCTTCCTGTTGTTCTTCCTGTTGTTCTTCCTGTTGCCGAGGACCGAATGAATATTCATGGATTTTTGCCCTCCTTTTATAGAGGTCTGTGACCAATAATAGAGCGTATAGTTTGCACACGGCACTAAGCCATTCCGGCTCGACCAATCAGGTCGTTTCAAGTATGCACACGGCACTAAAGCGTTATTTGTATGGGGAATCTATTGGGCTCAAAATCCATGTTATTACATTCGTTAAAACGCCTGAATTATTTTACATGGGTAGTTCTTACTTAGGACTACTTAGTTACATTAAACTACGTTAAAAAACCTATGTTTAGACCCTAAAAAACAGAAAAATATCAATTTGGCTCTCGTTACGGTAAAGCTTTGCTATAGTTAAGGTTACACATGGGCTTTATACAGGTGGCGCCCTCATGCGTCTGGAATGTAAGTAAATAATTCGTAGATAATTCCCGCAGGCTCGGCGTCCGCTACAGTAATGTTGGGTGCAAAATAATTAATGTTATTCACTTATTAATTATTATTACGCTCTTTCTCAACCATAAAAATGTTCTACTGTTTTTTAGGCATGATCTATTAGATAATTAAAATCCCATTTAATAGGGCCCAACTCCCCATATATTTTAGATTTGTCACAGTTGCGATCAAAGACGATAAAACATGCTCGCTAGTTGACAGATATTACGTTACATAGTTGTTAAAAAAGGTTAACAAATTAATGAGTAAGTTCGTGCAAAAGTTGATTACATCATTACATGGGTTATTAATTTTAGTAAAATAATTTATTACCTAGGTTCATAAGGTTATTGAAAGAGGTAAATGCTAGTTGTGTTCCTTGACCACAGTTACTAAAAACAGTTATTACTAGATATATGTATGTGCCTAAGCTGTGCCTAAGCATATAGTATACTGCCGTTCATCAAAATTACTTCGTCCGTCAATAAACCTAAGTTATTTAGTTTAAACATGCTAACGTTCATTAGAAAGATTTATTATCTTTGGCTTGATATTAATTACTTTAGAAGTAAGAAGACTGATTAGTTTGCGTTAATTCACTGAATCATTAGATGACTCATACTCATAAGCGGTTAATATAACACGGATCGTTTTTTTCTAGCTCGGTTCGTCCCATTGCTGGACAAAGGTCTCTCTTACGTCTTTGCTCTATCTGCCTCAGATGAAGGTGGCGTGACGAGCTTAAAACAACGGAAAGAGCGTACTCAGAGAGAGCTTATTCTAAATAAATTACCCAGTTCTCATAAAAATATTTAAGGACCGTTTTCCTTGAACATTTGTTTGTAGGTAACACTTTTTTGGTTTATTAAAATTACTAATGTTAAATTGTTATCTATATTAGGTACTTATTATTAATCAAATTTTATTGCAGGCTCTCATATGAAAGCATCAACAGCTATATAGGTAACTTTCTCAGTTCTTACCGATCTCCAACGCCATGTTTACAAAATCATTCGTGATAATGACGTTCTACTAAATAAAGTTAATTCAAAGCCATGGCCTCAACAATCTATTTGCCCACATTTCAAAGGGCTGCTCTCAACAGCGTTTCTAATTTCCGACAGCTTTCTCTGCCCTATTTATAGGTGTCTATTACAAGGTGCAATGTCCGCTAGATTAGTATTACATGTCATACATACATTACATGTCTTAGGTCACATTTTATAAATACCTAGAACCAGACAATTTAAATGGCCTCACATTTAAGTTTGTTTAGTGTACTTTCAATGGCAAATTGAACGTAAATTCATGTAATAAAAATGTCTTCTCCTTAATATAGTCTAAAATGCTATAATCCTATGGATAGTAGGAGACCCCATGGCCGTAGTCGGGGCGGGGAAAGTGTTCGGGTTAGATCCTCCACCAATAAATTCCTGCCTGCGGCCTTTGGAGACCCTTTGTAATTTAAAATACCAGAAAAATATGATCTTATAAAAATGAAAATTATAGAACGTAATTCAATGTTTACTCGGCCAACTTTAATATAAATTATGTGTTATTATGGTAATTGTAATTCCTAAGCGGCCAGTTTAAATAATGTTTTATTAGGAGTGCAACAATAAAGTGCCAATGACTTTGGACATGGTCTGATTTTATTTATGGTGGAGTTAAAAGTCACTCGTACCTTTAATATCATTAGATGATTTTTAATTTTAGCTTATTAAAATTACAGACTAATAAAATTGTTTGCGATCAAGCATCGTTAAGAAATTGAAATCATTTTGATGCATAGGTAAAATATTGCAACTACAATAAACGGAAAATCATGAAAATTACTGATATTATATCTTTATTTTTTATATTATTTATTTAAATTCTAACAAAGGACGGGCATGATACTAGATAGTAATAACCTTATGTAAAAAATAGAAGAATAATGTAATGTTAGTGAGAATACCCATCAACCAATTGAATAGTCCCGGAGCTTGTGTCCCCGATATAAGGAAGAAGTTCCTGTCCTAATTAGGTCACGTTTAACTTGCTGTTCCAGATCGTGAATCATGTTGCCCGTTTGGTTTTTATTAGCTTTCTGATGAAACAACTCGCTTTGAACCAAGTTTGTTGTATTTTACATCAACAGTGAGTGAACGCAGATTATTAACTGGTAAAGCTATCAAACGTTCGAAAACCTAGATCCGAAGTAACGGGAAGATTGCGATACCAGCGATAACTTGTTGAAACATAATGCGTTAGTTGCACATTAGTAACGTTATAATGTTAAATACTTTGACGATGAGGTAGGTATTATAAGCGCGACACGCTTCCTACTTGTATTTTTATGCGGCAAACCTTTGTTAAAGTTCAATATTAATTATTTTGTTTACATTCGGTGATTTGTACGGAATTATATACGGTGGTGCTACAATTTCCGACATAGTAAATAAGTTAGGTAGGCCTTTTTCATATTGTAGTACAAACATTTTGAAATAATGAAGTGGTTTTTGGCAAAAATTCAAGCAGTTACCATTGATTGTCGTCTTTACATGGTGATCATATTCCGTAAAAATTGATTGAGTAGGTACATACCCATTGACCCAGTTAACTCTGTCCTTGTCGGCATCATTCATTGACTTCAATCCTCGTTCATTAATCTGCCAGTAGAATTTAATTACTCATGCATGCATGCTCATCAATTGCGACTAAACTTTATAACTTTAGATGCGCTGGCGGCTCCGCCTACATAAAAAGTTTCCAATTTCTTTCTGTACA
Source organism: Xylocampa areola (assembly GCA_935421205.1). Taxonomy (NCBI): domain Eukaryota; kingdom Metazoa; phylum Arthropoda; class Insecta; order Lepidoptera; family Noctuidae; genus Xylocampa; species Xylocampa areola. Next base: position 16,688,774 of record OW285201.1, read on the forward strand.
AAAATCTTATTCTATTAATTAGGTTTTCACGTGGGTAGAGCCGCGGGCTTTATTAAGGTTTCGTCACATATTTTATGAATATTATAAACCTAATCCCAAATAAGGGCCGTAAGTTTTCTCTGCTGCATCTTAGACATTCTCTAGCTCTACATAAATTGAGTCTTCACGTTGTGATTGGTTTAAATTCTTAAACAATGACGAAATTCATACGTTTGCATTGAAATACAAACTGTTCATTTTACTTCGTATTAAATAGAATGACTACAAAACCAGGCCCCATCAAACCGTGCAAATCGGTTTGATGATGATTGGTTTATTCTCCATATTTGTGACATTTTTGTAAAAAGTACCTAGTTAAACAGTGTGTTATTCATTTAGCTACTGTTCCTTGCCAGTTTGTGTGTTGTCCGGATATAAACTGTTATGTCTAACTGCCACACACAGACACAACACACTTGTGGTATTTATGACATGTGTTGTCGAACAAAACAATAACACGATGCCCTACGTTGTAAACGTATATGGGTCCATCGTTATAAAATTTTCAGTGTCTTGAAAACGCGTATACCTAGTGTTACGAGTTCCAAGAATTAACTACTGATAAAATTCAATTGTATATGCAGAGATACAAACTCTACAAAAAATTACAAGACATCATTGAATTGTAAATTTATATGTCCCTGATGTTTGATTAAAAAATCGGTAAAAACACATTTGTTTTTTTTTTACTTGCATATTTAATCAACATTTATAAATCTTTCTTATTCATTAATTTAACAGTTTAGAAAAAGACTTTACTATATTTTAATAATTTCAATGTATTTCTATTGTCCTTTATTTTGAATATTGAGAAATAAACATGCCAACAATTATAATTATCTATATGATACAGAAAGTTGTTTGTGAGTGGGAACCTGTTATTTTCATGATACCATTTTTGCTATTATTACTTAACTGCTTAATTAAAGTTACTTGATGTTGACACGTTATGAGATCGGCTATTTATTTGCCAACGCCAGGAGTAAGCTGTAAGTATTGACAAAAGTAGACTGACTAAAAGCCGATTCAGACGAGGAGAGCTTATCGATTTTACATTCAAACAAACATTCATTAGAACATTCCTGTTTTTCACTAACAGTAATTACTATATAAGCAAAATAGGACAAATCAAGAGATGTCAAATTCGAATTTAGGCACGTCAAATTAAAATCTCCGAACGTTTTTAGTTGGCACAGTTTTAGGTAGCCACTAAAATTAGAGACGTCGAACGAAAATGGTATGGAAATTTTAGATTGACATGATTAAATTTAAATTTGACGTCATTCCGTCTCGCTGTAATAGTAACGGTCAGTAAAAGTCAGCAATGCTCTAAATTAAGTTTAGTTTGCTACATTAGAATTGACGCCACGGGGAACAAACGAATATGTAGTAAAATTTTTGTCAAATGATAGTTACGAGAAACTTATTTCGTCTAAATTTACTTTACTATAGGCGTAGGTTTGTCGCACTGTCGACTTCTACACGATGTTATCGTGGAACCGTGAACTGGCTTATTTACTCGGAACAGTTGGAATCAGAACGGTGATAAGGTGTTGAAGATAGAGTGTCAATGTGATACAAATACATACGAGTTAATTAAAATAATGCAATGTTCCCACGTATGTTGCTGTTGTTTGTTATGGAAATATATTTGTGTAAAGTTTACAGTATTTTCAAGTATATAATGTCTAGTTAGCATTTTTTATTGAGTGTCTGACTCAATTTATGTAAATTAGGTTAATCTGTAGATGTCTGAAATCTAATTACAGATGTCTACAAAATCCACGAATAATTAATAAGGCAAAAGCATAACTATGATTTTTAGTTTTGTAGAAATTGCAAAATAAATAATACATATTTGTAACTGGCTGTGCCCCGAAGTTTCACCCGCGTTAATTTGAGGAAAACCTACTAAATTATATTCCGTGGTGGAATGATCTCATGACCCGCCTTGCACATAATAAATGCGTGCGTGGTACTTGATCATTATTTTGTTGCGGAGTTATTTTAAAACTATGATATATCCTAAGATATTCATTGAAATCAAACGATGTTAAGGACAATTTTGTTTTAAATTAAATACTTGTGATGAATAACGTATTTATTTGGATAAGGATTAATATAATGTTTATAAAAACACCTTCCAAAATAACTATTCTGACTACGCTCCATTGACATAAATATCATTAGAGAGGTAAACCAAGGACATTAGTCCGACTTGTATCAGTTGTATCAAGCTATCAAGTGTCTACAAGCGTCACGCACCAAGTATCCGCCGTTCACATGACGCGATATGTCATACCCAAGGAATAATGGGAAATATCGCATGCGTCGGATTCTTCCGCCCGGCCCGGTGGCGGTGTTACGACTCTATTGTATGACATTTATCCAATGCATGCCGATGGTGCAATATTAAGTTGCTGGCCGTGGAAGTAATGTGACCTTTTTTTCTTTTCTGCTGTGAAGGCTTTACTTATGAGGTGAGAATCGATGGAGGGTTTTTTTTATCGAAAAGACACGAAGTTTTCATAATTGGTGTATAATATTGAATCGGTGTCTCTAAAAACGTCTATTAATCAACTTTTGATATAATAACTTCGTTAGTAATCAAACTAATGATCTTTATTCATTATTTGAAAAATGATAGAAATTATAAGTGGCATTAACAATTCCCACGGGCTGGCACTGTTATACATCTTGTTAACAAACATCTTTACACAGCTCTACATGCTCTGTACATAGCCTATAATCCAACGGTAACAACTAGTTTGTAATCAATCCAATCAAGTCTCAGTTTTGTAAGCAGTTCGTACTAGCGTCTACCGTACAGTATCTCACTGGGTGAGATGATCTCGTTGAAAGGATCCGTATAAGGCCTCCAAATGATCCGGTAAGCGGTATATAGTGCGGTTGTTCCCACGATACACGATTGGCTCACCTACTTTGTACCTAATTACTTTAATATTAGCCTGCATTATAAACATAGTAGAGTTGGGAAAATAAGTAGTGTTACGTTTAGTAATTTTCAAATGAAAATTTACTACAATTAATACCTACTATTCTAATATGGTGCTGTTCTATCATTGCTCTAAACTGTCAGACATGACAAACAGTCACGAAATAATTATACATAATTATTATCTGGAAAGCTTTTATTAATAAATCATAATGCAAAATGAATGTACTTGATGCTAGCTAGATGAGAACATAAAGTACCGTCTAAAAATACAGTATTAGGGGTTTAAAACCGATTTAATTTTCAATTATCAAGCAGTACTTACAGTATTACTTGTCATCCGTAATCGTATGCAAATTTTTATAAGAGGGCACATGCTTTTTTGGTTTTTGAAATAATATTATCATTTCATGAAAATGCGTTTTCGTTTTGCAGTGTTCCATATTTTTTGTCGTGACTGTACTACCAATTATACCAATGCTCGGTATCAGGCTGTCGAGCACTTAATTAGATAATTAATTAACTGTCGCACATTAAGCCTGTGTGGTTACACATAACACTTGTATGACTAAGTGCGTACGTGTGTTATCAAATAAACTTTTGTCTAATCAAAATATTTTAGTTAGCAGCGTCTGTGGCAGTGTGTACAATAAGCGTAAAGCGTAAACCATTGTCGCTATTGGTTTTGAACCGGGGTCTAAAAATAAATAATTGTAACAGAGCCAAAGTCGGTTTTTCTTCAAGTGTTCTGTATTTTCACTCTCCTGTATTTATCAAAAATGACCTGAGCGACGCCAGGTAGTATAAAATAAAATAACAAAAGCTTCAACTTTCTTCTTTTTTTGACAACTGTTAGGCAAATACATATTAATTTCAATAATTAATACATTACATAGAAAAAAACCTGGACTAATTGATTGTCTATAAATTTTCTTCTTGGTATTCTCCTTTTCATCCTAGCCTCTATTTGTCCTTCTAAAATATTGGTGATAAAGGAACCATGCTAAATTGATATGGTCTATATGTCTTTTATTATACTTACCTTGCACAGATTTAATATCATCATCATCATCCTCCCACTGCATTTATCCCAGTAAAAGATCAAATACAGACTAATAAAAGAATACCGATAAAATGATCAAACGCTTTAACGTAAGCATATCGAACTCAAAAATTATAAATTTGTGGAAAGAAAAATAGTTTCATATTCTACTCACAATCGTATTTTTCTTTGGGGTAAGCAGGTACTATCGCGTTCCACTTGCTAGGATTCTGACACACCTCTTCAGCTTTGTCTATGTTCATTAACCTCTTCATGCGTGCTTGTCGATTTACGCTGTGTTGTTAATAAAAACTATAGTTTCATATTTTAACACGTCTTATGGCGACGTCATTGCAATCAATTCAGTCCCTATACAAGTGACCGAACCGACACGACTAACTTTGCAGTTAATACAATGTCGTAAAGAATGCAATTACCTTAATAATTCAAGATAAATCTTTGAAAAGCATTAACGCATGCTTAGCGAACTCTAAAGTTATTATATTAAATGAAAAAAGAATACGGTCGCGAACAGGATTCGAACCTGCGCCTCCCGGATAAATACTCCAGGCGCTCTGACCACTAAGCCATCTCGACCTCGCGACGTCGCCATAAGACGTGTTAAAATATGCAAGAAGAATTCGGGGTGGTGAGCAGTGGTCGAGATGGCTTAGTGGTCAGAGCGCCTGGAGTATTTATCCGGGAGGCGCAGGTTCGAATCCTGTTCGCGACCGTATTCTTTTTCCATTTAATATAATAACTTTAGAGTTCGCTAAGCATGCGTTAATGCTTTTCAAAGATTTATCTTGAAAACTATAGTTAATAGCAGTTTTAATAATTAATACCATACCGTTAATGTTGAAGCTACGTTTTTGGCTAGCGGTATTTAGATACGCAAATTTAGTAGTAAGTTTAGTCATAAAGCGTTGCAAAAAATACCTACGTAATTATTTTTAACATTTTTAAATAGTAAAAAGCAGTTTTGCGTCTTTTGTGGTTACGCCAGGTCATATTGTTCGTTCACATGTATATCGTACATGTTTATTTGCATATTAAGTAAGTTCGTAGTTATCTTTATGTATGTATATGAGGGGTTTCATTCACCGTGTCTTACGCGAAATCCGACGTACGACAGGATCTCCTAAAATAACTTTGCAAAAAAACTGCGTTAATTCTAAGCAGGGACGGGATGTTGATCCGTTACTCACAGCAGTAGAATATGCTTTATTGGCTTGTGACATCCTCAGGAACACAAACAGTTAGATGCGACTTTTTTTTATTACATGAGCCAATGGATCTAGGTATTAGAAATTGAATAATCAAATAAATAGCTTTCGCATTGATGATTGGTGATTCATGGAACCGCTTTTAGATGACGCCATAATCAAAAAAAGATTTTAAGTGAAGTTTTGGTTTATTTATTTATATTTAGATAACTAATTGGTCCGTTTGGTACTATAGAAAAATAAAAAATTTATTCATATTTAAGAAATAACAAAATAGTCAAACAGACACTCTTCTTTTTAGAGTTCGCTAAGTAAAGCTTTCAAAGATTTATCTGTATTAGTCAAACATACTTTATTCTACCGGATACGAATAATGCAACATGGAATTAAACATAAACATTCCTTTCAAGTTATGAAGACGTTAAAATGCCAGTCATCGGTTCCTTATCTCTCCCAACACAAAAGTATTGCACCGATAAGCTGTTTAAACTGTGAAGCTTGACATAAATCCCTGCCCATAACATAACCATATCAGAATCAATATTATACCTATATAATTATCAGTAGGTAAGCAGCTGCTACTCCTCGCCTGTCAAGTAAATGTGATTCGTTCAATCGGCCAATGCAACGCTGGGTTGATTAAAAACCACAGCATATATGGTACAACATTATTAATGAAGTTCCTTTTAAGGGGTCAGTGATTGAATCATTTTTCTAATGTGTGTCATTGGAAGAGCAATTTCATCTTGCGGGTCTATTTACTAATATTTTTAAATTTGTTATTTCATTCTGAGTATAAATTAATTAAACTTACTTAGAAGTATGTATATGTATATTGAAACCTCACCAATAATGCTGATACGTACCTTATAAAATACGATGTTCTTATCCAAAGTTCCAATTGCGTAGTTATAGGGAGAAATAACAAAGTTTTTGTCTGTAGACAGATTTTCCGGAAGAGAAATGAGAAAATGAGATTTTTGTCCGGGGTTTAAAGGTACTTGGCCTATGTCACTCTCTGGCTCATAAACTACTTATGCATTATCTTGGATGGTAAATTTCTTCGTTTTAACGTGAAATACAAATGATACTTGCGCATTTACAATATTATAAATTTTAATTTCGGTTGCAGCTGATTCCGTATCGCATCCGTTTTTCGTAGCGATGTATACAGATTACGTTAATTTTAGCATTTGCATACACGTGTCGTGTTTGTTAATGACAGCAACTTCCTTTATTTTATTGCTTGATTCTGCATCATTAGCCAAATTTAATTAGTGAATAACGTTTCTACCTCAAGTCCAGATTGTATTTTGAGAATGTAAAAAGTTGGTTTGTCGTAGTACCTAGACCCCTATTTGTACAATACAAATCATAAATTAGACCTAGTATCTAATAAATAAAAATGTTTTTGTTTGGCAGACCAATAATAACGGAGAATATTCATCCCGAAGTCTTCCTCGCGTGAGGTTAGACAACGGAGCGACCGTCGGTAATGCCGGTGTAAGGCTCCGTTGTTGGGCGGCGCCACCTTCAATTACCGAGGAAGAAGTCGAAGAAGAAATTGAAGAAGATGCTGTTTCATTACGAGCGATGCCTGCACAAGGTTTGTACTACTTTTATATCCGCGCCATCTAGTGTGAAGTGAAATCAACGACTAGTCAGCGCCCTCTAGCGGAAAGTAAACAGTGTTTGTTGTAGTTTATCTACTCAACGCTAGATGACGCTATGCGGTGAATGTTGACCATGCGGCACAGTAGATGGCGCTATGTGTTGTATATTTTATGTATTGGACATAAGGTTATGGTGGATCTTCCCGAAACAGTGCACCTACGTATATAATTATGAAACTTAGGAACACATAAATTGGAAGCCGAAACAAGGCCTTGTGTTTTGAATCAGGAACAACAGTTGCTGATATTTGGGTAATTCCCAAAGGATAAATATTCTTTTGGTGACTCAAATTCGAATAAATTTCATAATCAGCCACAATAGTTGACCGTATTAGACCCCTGACTAATCCTTTGGGATAGCAGTTTTAGGTTATCCTAAGTTTTAAATGAATGTGCGGTAATTATACATGCAAGCTTTCTACGCTTTAGAACTTTCAGGAAGTTGTTAATTGGACGAAGTGGAGCAAATACATTCACAATGTACTTACCCACTAACTTCCGCGAAATCATATGAAATTCCATGTTACTGTAGCTATATAACTAAAAACGGGACATTAATCATTAATAATAAGTTTCCCGTCATTAGTAAGCATTCAGTCGGGTTCAAATGGATGTCGTTTCGTAGGATAGGACCAACGTAATGGAAGAAGAGCATACCGTGACGTTTGCGCACCCGTCACGAATCGATTCCGGTCAAACTTCACGCCCCTGCAGGCCATACTTGTAACATCGTTTATCGCTCCTCAAATTAGTGAGAATATTAGTTTCTTTAACGAATTCCTTAGCTCTTTTGGATTGTGAAACAGTCTTCAAATTTTTTTGTCACCAATTTCATCTTATCTCCTCAAATTCATTTCCCAAATATCGTTTTGGTATTTTGACTGTATGATGAGTTATTATCGTAGTATAGAAACAGCACATCATTATTATATTATATTTCACAAATTGCAATTGACCTGGGCAAGGAAAGCTTTGATTTTTTCCGTATATGAGAAATAATAATGAATCCGTACCTAAAGTCTACCGTGAAGTTTGTATTCAAAAGGAAATTAAGATTGAAGAGTCATCATCATTACAGGCGTTTCCAGTTTTACAGGGTTAAGAAATATGACCACAGCAGTTAAGCCCGCCTCTTAAATCAAAAACTTTCCAACTAAATACTAAACTTAAACCGCTTAACAAATAATTACTACAATCATTTATGTGCTTATATAAAACGTATGTTTTTCCGCTGTGCGACGGTATCGCAATTCGACACGCGACGGCGCGTTCCCTTCGCCCCCGTCTGGCGTAATCGAGCTAAAATGGGCACAATTAGGGCCCGGGCGTTTTTAATTGACATCGGTCCCTTGACTCGAGTGCGTAGCTCGACCCGACAATCAATCTCTGACTTGATACGCAAAAATGTAGGGACCATACTTGATTTAGATCTCTACTCGTAACAAAGGGTTGATTTTAGTAGTGTGTTGCTGTTTGCCAAAGTATATTTGAGTCACAAGGTAGGATTGTTAACTCTGCAAAGAAATAAGATATTATTATTTCATATGTAGGTGTTGGGCTGCATTTTGGTGATTTCTAATTGATGCTTTGTAGCCACACTTCAAATATAAAAATAATTTTAATTCAAATAGACGATTAGAAGTGCTTATGAAAAGTCAAACGTTTTCAAGGTTTTATGTAGAAGAATCGGTAAGAAACTTCATAGACACCCTTTCAATATAAATGATTATAAATTAAGTTACTGAAGCAGGTTGTAAGAGAGTACTAAGAAAATAAATATAAACATACCCTTAAACCGATTGCCAAGGCAGTTAAAAACTGACCAATCCCGACAGATATCACCCGTGCAAGAGCATACGTGTACGTTACACTCTAGAAATTTTTCAACGGGACTCCTGAGTTTCCAGGACGGGCTACAAAGCGAGAATTTTAGCACGAATTATTTGCCAGCGTCTATGTTCCCTACTAAAAACCTTCAAATTAAGAGTTAATAGGCATCTTCTGGGAACACTCGTTCCATTATAGACCTCAGCCATCGCTTTCCATCAGGCGAGATCGAGATTAAGAGCCGACTCATGTAGATATAAGAATTATTCCTTGGTTCAAATAGGTAAATTTAAGTTGAGGTTCGTAAGAATATTTTGTATCGCATGGAGTAAATACACTAACTCTTTAATAATAGTAAAGTTAGTTAATAATGTCCTTATCTTCATTTTTTAAACAGCCTGGTGCAGCATTGGCTATATATTTGACCTTGAAAATATTTATTGCTTCGACCTTTTTAACGAAAGCATCATGATAGGTCGACTGTGTTGATATGGCTATCAAATCCTTGTCCTTATAGAGGCTTGTCCATGGTTTGAATTCATAAATAATATTATTATACTTAGTATAACGGAAGTGGCAATAAATACACTCACATACTTATGTACAATATAACCTAGTTTGTAGGTGAAGGACCGATGCCTGTGGTCTTTGAAGACATAGCTTTAAAATAGAATGCAACCACATAACTAACACATCAGTCAGGCAGCTTTCAACTTTCATATTTTCCTTCACAAAAGATTTGTGTACAAAAATACCGAGTGTTTAACCTGTCGCATGCGACACAAACTTTGTCAGTAAGCGAACACGGGGTCGATTGACAACTCCGAAATAGCGGACGTTACTTCACTAAAAAGAAATTCTAATTTAGAACCAGAGTTTAACTTTTTTTATTTCTATGTTGGTAATATTTTTGGTTGTTCAGAAAACTGGCCGCGTCGGCCTTAGCACTTAGCGTCGAAAAAACCATTGATCTTTTACTGTAATTTGTTACCCTTTTTAGAGACTTCCTGATTGGAAGGTGTTTATTTGTTTGACTGAAATGCAAGAAAGTTCTGAGAAGAAACGTTTATAGATGTTAATAATTTATTGAAATGGAAATAGGTAGGTGAAAAGTATGGTAATACTAGTGATTTAGGTAATAATTGTAATTAGAGTAATAACTATTTCGGTTTAATATAGTTACACGACCTAACCGACTAACTGTCATCGTCTTTATGGGTTCCTTTGTTACATATTTTTGTGATCGCTTCATTGGAAATCATATTTAGGTGTTTAAGCTTATTCATCTAAGCTGCAAACGTAGAACTTTGATTAACCGTACATATTTTACAAATTATGAGGTTGTAGCCTCGTTTACTTACATTAAATTTAGCGTGACTCAGTAGGACTAATGGGGAAGTAAAGGCGGCTTACACATCGGTTCCTATGAACTGACGTTCGTCCTGAATATTAAGTCGTATCAACACATTGTTTGTGTATAAGGACTGGTTGGTTTCCGTACAAAAACTGAATTCCTAATAGAGTTGGTGTCGGTTAGTCGATCAAGTTTTAATACCCGTGTTACGAAACTTGAAACTTCTAGTTTTACCGTCGACTTAGTATTTATAAGCTATAAATCACTGATAAAAATGTTACTGAAATGTTTAATTAAACTATTGAGATTAGAAATGAAATAAGAGGTTTGAAAAAAAAAGGTTTCCATAAAGAAACTGTAGTGTCTATAGTATAATAATATTGTTATTCTACATGTGGCGCAAGTCAATTTGTGCCTCAATTGTTTACATTTTGAGACAGGTTCTTTGCAAAACAGGAAAACGTACTTGAGTATAACATAGATATGTCACAAAAATAACATAAAATTAATGTAATGGGAATAATAATGACAATGCATATAAGTTATACACAAATGCTGGAATATTTTATTGATGTTTCAACTACGCAATCGATTGCTTTTGGTTAGAACACTTACATCTGAATATCTTTTAAATCAATCATATTTATCAGGAAGTTACTGCCAGCTCTATTCCTAAAATTAATATGGCATGGGAATTGCGTAACACATTCGTAACGGCAATATTTATCAACGAGATCTACTATCAAATATATTATGATCCAAACATCGAACTGTATAAATTAAAGAAAGCTATATGATTGTAGGTGTAAACAAAACATAGGGTAGGCAGAGGTGTACACAGTTGTAAACCCACACTTCAACAACAATGCTGTTATTAAGTCCCATGTCCTATGGTCGTGAGCCTATTGCCATTTAACGGGCACAATTCCAATCTCCGGGTTGGAACTGAGAATTCCCTAACAGAAAAACTCAATAACACTGTTCATCCCGAAAATCGAACCCGAGACCTCATGCTCAGCAGTCGCGCTTGGGACCGCGAGACCAACGTGGCAGTTTGTAGGTGTGTTACATAATTATTACCCTACGATACGAATTTCGGGTTGCTGTCTCTAAAGACATGGTTTTCTTCTTATCGTGTGGTTGATGAACAACCTAGTGTCAGAGTTTAAGCTATCCGTAGGCCTCTAATATCATATGGATGTACACATAATCGAGATCATCTCTCAGGTGTGCTCGTTTCTTCGCGATTTTTTCTTTCTCCGTTTTAAGCACGTGATAATTAATATCTAATACACATCTGGCTACGAAAATCAGTGATGCGTGCTTTGGGTTCCAACATGCGTCCTTCGCCAGTCCAACAGTCATGCCACTGGACTATCACTGCTCTTAAAAACAGGTATTCGATTATTAGTATGTATACATAAATGTAAAATTAATATACCAAAACACTCAATACACTCAAACAGTCGGTGATTAAAAACGGGAAAGCGCCATTCGCCTTAAAAGGTGTGTCCTCACTGCCAGACGAACGGTATTGAACTTTCATGAAAGGATTACAGCTCAGTTGTCTATGGTACAAGTGTGGTTGTGTGCGTAACAAAGCGTGATTCATATGCGATACTTTCTGTATAAGGTACCATACACCGTGGAACATCAGTATTTATTTACACAAGTGTTTGTAAAGTTATCTTTTCCTATGACTATGGAAATTTTCATTGTTGCATTGAATATTAGTCTATTTTTACATATTAGTAATCATCGCCCACCCATCTGTTTGTGAAGGTTAGGAACTTGATTTTCCGGTTGGTCATCTTGTTATTTAAGTAAGTAATTATATTAATGACAATTCAAATAAGAACAATCTTATTCATAGCGCGTCACACTTAAAACCAATTATGTGTGTCTTTAAGTAACTTTGAAATTAGCTTACCATAGGGCATTTCAATACACAAAAAAAATACGATCGTAAACACATCTAAGGCAAATCATAAAGTGCAATTGCATGTAGGCGGGGAGTCCGATGCGACTTTAAATTAATACCATCCATGACGTGTTACCGCGGCAAATATAGCTCGCGGGGTATTTGGATGCATCAGTGATTCATCATAATAATACAGATACTGGACCCGATGCATTTCCACTGTCCGCTGATATCAGACGGCGACAGACCTGATATACCGCTACTGTCTATTGTCTCTGCGTAATGCATTGCTAGGGTTGCTACGCCGTAGCAAGTCAAAATATGGCGTAGTAGAAATTCGGACGTTTTAAAATAATCATATTTCATTATGCATTGTATTTGGGTGTGAAATATAAAGTGCAGGTAAATAGAGAACTTGTAAAAGCGCATAATTATTCTTAATGGTGGTGTGAATATTCTGTACTTATAAAATGAAGGAAAGTAAACAAATGTAATTAAAGGCGGCAATTACCCATAATTATATGTACTTTCTCTGCGGTGTGCATACGACAATAGAGATATTTAGCTGAAAAATTGAGTGTGCGTTGTTGGCGGATTTAAATTGCTAACAAGCGGAAAATTATATACGTTCATTGTGAGTGACGCCCCTACTTTTCTCTGAGTCAATGGCGGCAGACGCGAGGCGCGCACGCGGCTCCTCGCCAGTGTGCGACGCCGCTTCCGACTCGCCACACTTCGGCCCGGATCATTCATCCGGAGCATTCACCGATCGGATTCGGATTTTCAAATTTGGAAAAGGATCGGGCGCGATTTTCCTTTTTAAAATTTTCAACGCACACGTTGCTTTTGTAATTAAAAGTAAAGTTCAGTGCATGGAAATTGACTGAAAGTTGTTAAATCTTATGGTGTGTAGTGAGACTGTGTTGTGTTTTGTGATTCGATCAGCTGTTTTGGAATTAGCTCGTCATAAGGTTTCTGTTGTTTTACGTAAACATTAGCAACAAATAAGTTTTGGATTACACGCATTTCTATAATAGTTTCTATACCTTACGACACTTATAATATATGGTTTAACCATACCTATACCGTAGCATTAAGCGATACTAATATAGTAGTATAATACGAATGAATGAAAGTAAACTGCGGCTTATATTTGTTGACATAGACAATAAATGGTTGGTATTTATAACGACATTCCTGGAATGTTAATAGGAATCCTGAAACTGATTGTAACAAATCAGTAGCTCATTGACAAAACAATAATATCGACATCTGCCATTAAATCCTACTTGAAGGGTCGAAGGGTCTTTAAAAATACATTAATTTAAATGAGTACTTTTAAGTACATGATTACATTCTGATGAATACTATTTATAGCTGATTCAGTTACAAACTCTTTACACAGAGTTATTATAAAAAAACAAGGTTTTTTGTTGTTAAAGTTGATATTTAATACATACATACTTATGTCAGATTTTTATAATGTAGTTTATCTTCATCATCATCTTCATCATCTCAGCCTGAAATCACCTATAGCTGGGTACAAGCCTTTTTACGTTTTTGAGTTTTTAATTGGAATAAAATTTTATAAAGAATACATATTTGAAGGACACTTTGGCGGACGGACGATGGATAAATCTTGGTTTGTAAGAAGAGGAATTATGTCTTTAAAAAATTGACAATTTAAACATTCTCGCGCATCTAGGTGTTAGATTGATTGTTATTAGCGAACAATCAATACACCTTAATGTGTTTATATACATATAGTGATGGATCAAATCCCAGCGCTTAACCTTCTAGCTAAATATCCAGGCATTCCGAGACGTTTCGAACGTATGAATATTAAGCATTTAGCTAGTAAATTATGCATGTAATCTCCCACTTATTACGCATTCATGATTCACATTAATTTCCTTAAAATTAATTATCTTATTTACATTTTTCTCTTCATCTACCTGTATAAAAAGATACAAGGAATTAACATAGTAGATAATACGCATTAAGTTAATTTTTAAAGGCGTTTTTTCGCCACAACAGGCGTAGTGTTTTAAATTTTATTAATACATATTTTTAATGCAACCTTCGCACGTTGTCTTAATAAAAAAGGACCATTCATCAACGGATGCTGGCAACACATGCGTAGGAGTCTGTCAACGAAGTTCTCACAGTTCGCCTTGTATTAATTAAATATAATAATGTTTTTATTAATAATATAGGCAATGCTAAGTTAAGGTTAAGACATACATAGGCCTGTGTTAAAGAAGTAATGAAATATAGTAATTAGTGACATCTGGGGACGTCCGACAGGTAGACATGAGTCCGATATATCATATCGTAACTAAAAACGGATATATATCATATCGTATCGATATATGCCACACACAGAAAACCGTTTTTACAATATCGATCAAATCATATCGAGCTTAACGAAAAACGAACCACCCATATCCATATCCGTTTACGTAGCTTACTCAACTTCTCATATTCATATCTATCCCGTGGTTAGATATTCGCCGTCTCTCTGTCCAACTGATGACGTTACCGGGTGTGAAAATGAGACGAAGTAAATATCGTCCAGCGTTTGTTGTAGATATCTAAACACTCTACATATTGATATCTAAAACAGTTTTTCATATCGGTTTATGAAAAATTCACATCCGTTAACAGAAAATACCATTAATTTTAAACAAAAAATGAAAACCGCCTTCAAAAATCTACTACACTAAAAAGTTTAAAATAATATCAAAATGTGCTTATAATAAAATCATTTTAAAAGAACAATATATAATAATAATCTGTTAATTTTGGAGTCGGTGCCTGATGTATATTGGGTTTACAACCAGATACAAAGGCCGGTAACATAACCACAGCACAACGAACATAAGTGACTAACAAGAGGAAAACAATAACCCTCTCTCAGTACAGGCACCGACTCCAAAATTAACAGATTATTATTATATATTGTTCTTTTAAAATGATTTTATTATAAGCAAATTTTGATATTATTTTAAACTTTTTAGTGTAGTAGATTTTTGAAGGCGGTTTTCATTTTTTGTTTAAAATTAATTTATTTTAGTCTTTTTAGTTTTAAGTGTGTTATATATATATTGTATAGGTCATATATAAGTTTGTATACTTCATAAATAAGTTAATTTAGAAATTTAATAATATGGGTAGGCTTTCGAAAGCCGCTAGGACTTAATTACTGCATCGGTGAAATGTTTGTGTACAACAGTGGACACTTCTGCCTACCCCATCGGGCAATACAGGCATGATGCTATGCATGTATTGAGTGGCATGAACTGTACATGAACATGCGATTACAGCAATTGAGAGTGATTTGCTATAATTCATTGAAGAGTTCCATCGTCTAACTTCGAAGATCTTCATCAGATCTTTACTAAATTTAAATGGGACCACCTCTGGGGACTACTCTTTCAAACAAAGATATCGAAGGACATACATAACAAAACATGGTAGCTACTGTAAAACGTTGAGGAGTTCCCTTGACTGTCCTTCGTCTTCATCATCAGACCCCTAATTACAGTCACAACCCATCTAGGTGTAAAGTTCTCATCAATACAAATTAATCAAGCCCAAACACCAGGTAATTGCTGTAAATCTTTAAAGAGTTCCCTCGACTGTCTTTCAGCTCCATCATCAGATCGACTCCACACCTTCATTAAATAGTAGTGCTTTAAAATACTTAATGAAAAAATTAACAAATGCACTTGTCGCCCCTACAATTTTCGAAGGTTTCCCTCGATTTCTCGGGGATCCATCATCAGATCCTGGTTTCCTTATCATGGTACCACCGTCGAGATTTCTTCTTTCCAACAAAAAAGAATGATCAAAATCGGTTCAAAAACGACGAAGTTATCCCCGAACACACATAAAAAAAAAAAAAAAAAAAAAAAAAAAAATATACGGTCGAATTGAGAAACCTCCTCCTTTTTTGAAGTCGGTTAAAAAACGCCCATGTCTACGGCATATGTCGATGCATGTGGTTTAAAAAAAAACCTATGAAAGTGTCTTAAAATTTTGCAGTAATACTATCAACCTCCTGTCGTTATCCTAATTAATGCGCGGCGCGGCATGTCTTTTCCGACCATATATTTGTATTGATATCTCTATTAACCCGAAAAGCTATTGCTACTCGAGGGTAGGCCCAAAAAGGTTTATTCAAACATGAGCCAAGTATTTCAACCTGTTGAGACCTTGTTTATTCTTATTGGAATTTGTTTGAATTGCGTTATTTACGCCACCCGGTGCAATTCTTTTTCTGTTTTTAAACCGCTGAAATACCAAGTGAACGTAAACAGTAAACAATTCAGTCAAGTATTGTGAAATTGTGTCCTAATATAGTACTTTACGAGTAAGGCTTTCCGGCGCATTATAACTAATTAAGGATCATATTACCACTGTCGTATGCAAAAACCTAGATAGTGGACAGTAAACTTCGCGGCTCTATCGAAGGTAATGCAGTGGTTCACCTTAATGACACACATGACCGGGATTATTATTACTCATATTGGACGTTTAAGTAGATCAAAGTGTTTGACATTGAAATCCGTGTGAATCCTACTATAATACTATAAATGCAAAATTCTTTGAGGATGGATGGGTATTTGTTACTATTTTACGCAATAATAACTAAACGGATTTGGATGAAATTTGGTACCCAGATAGTTTATAACTTGGAATAACACATAGGATAAAAAGTTTCCTATGTGTTATTCCAAGTTATACCCCCGGCTGGACACACTTCTGAAGTCCACGCAGACGAAGTTGCGGGAACAAGCCAGTTCTAAATATTTCTCATATTCTAATGTTCAAGCAAGCGCGCTCTTTTATAACTACCGTTTTACGGTAGTTATAAAAGAACGCGCTAGTGAACATTTTAATGCAGATAAAAATCGTTAATGATATGTCAAGTTCGCGCGTGGAAATTCCGTGCTTCATATTTGACTATGTGAGTAGCCGATCAAATGTCGTGAATGGACTTCGCTTCATTGATCAAAGACATAAGATGCCAATTGTAAATAAATCCCATTCTAAGAGATTTTCTACTGCGTGTTTGAGATTATGATCATAATAACTGTGTTACTAATTGTTCAAGATAGCACATTAACGCTAAAAATTCTACTGTATAAATTCTTAACATTCCTCCTACTTACCTGTTAGTGTTACAGCATAATTATTATCGATTTCATAGTTTATGTAACATACAACTATGATAGTAAGTATTGCATAAAAATACCGTGTCGTGTTCAGTATCGTGTCAAACTCGATCAGAATAACAGTTAATTGAAAAATGCTCCTTATTGTAAAAGTGTTATAATTGCTACTTCCTGACATGTGTGATGCAATTAATAGTAACTGTTGGGTGATTTGTTCCGGCTCGTTCTACGAGAATCTTCACGAAACCACAATATTTTGACGAATGTCGATGACCATCATGAAACAGCTGAACAACGCCTACGTTAGATCACTTTTCGAGAACGGAGACTGTGTAGATATTTATAATGAAGAGTAGATCCAATCATCTGAATTAATTGATGCCAGTTATCAATAGTATATAGTAGTCAGATTATTTCGACTACAATAACAACAACTTTTCGTAGCAATTGGGTACTATTATGAACATTACCTAAATGAAAACAGAGGATATATTGCGTGCATTTTTTCGACAATAAATGTAGCACTGAATGTAATAGTTTATTGGTTTCATACGCAAGTTTCTTTTGAGTATTAGCAAGTGATTGGAGACGTGATCACGCAAGGGGAAATTACCGCTAATCTGGACGTGGCCACTTTCTGATGTGATAGATAAATGCTAAATGAGTTGTGACAGTTACGACTGATTGGATATTAAATGGTGTTCTGCGTGGAAGTTATTGATGTTTAAACTGAATTGGTGCTTAGCATTACGATGGCCATAGAGGTGCTTATAGAGATGAAGACGATTAGTCGATCATAATAATTATAAAAGTAAAATAGCGGTTTAAATATTTTCAGAAAACGCGAGTTTCACCGTGGTTTTAACCAAAACTTCTTCCTTCTTATCGTGTGGTTGATGAACAAGTTTAAACCTCGTGTAGGCTCTCGTATCTGATTACTCGGCTTTACATGCTTACAAGAACATCTCTCAGGTGTGCTGGTTTTCTCACGATGTTTTCCTTTAAGCAGTTGATAATTTACTTCTAATACGCACATGACTCGAAAAATCAGTGTTGCCTGCCTTGCATTCGAATTTGCGACTTGCCAGTACAACGGTTATACCACTAGGCTATCACCGTAACCTAACCTAACCCAATACTAACTTTGTGTCATTAAATATTTCAAACAATCTTACTGACATACAACGAACACATGAGAATTTTATTTAATACTTACTTTCCAAAATAATTATTTTATTTTCTTACGCACGTTTCAGAACTTTGGAGGCTAAGATTCAATTTTTATTACCGCTGACATCTTTGTCTGATACATTCATTCTAGTTAATTAGATATTTTTCACAGTTAACTATTAGAATAATAGATTATATTAAGAGATAACAACATTCATTCTATTGTTTCGTGTAATCTCGAAAAAATTTCGGCCAAATAGTTTATTTTTCTTAAATGTAGAGCGGTTCTAATGATTCTTTGTTTCTACTTCAAATATTGGTACAATTTAAGACATATATTTATATAAGAGGCTATTAACCGCAGTCTCACGCGGTACCAGGGTTTTCTTTTAAAGAATTCTATATTTTTCCAAGTCATAGCCCATGTTATTCCTCGAACCTTCAAATTTCAAATATAAAACACGTCAGTTTGTTGCTCCTATTTGACGTAAAAGACAGACAAACAAACAAGGATTTTCAATTTTATGATTAAGTTAGGATTACATAGTATACTAAAATAATGTAATAAATAGAAACCGTGACAGCTTAAGCATTATCGAGAAAAGAAACAAACCGTTGTAAATGGTAACAGTATTATGATTACTTATACAATATAACACACTGTCCGTAACAAAATCGTATTCATTTTCAATCATATTTTATAAGCCTTTTTATTAAAACAGCAACATTTAAAAGCTGCGAGATAGCTAAAACTAAAACCTGTACTTAAAACTAAACGAATAATCTGTAAATTTAGAGATTTTTTACTGTAATATTTACATTTATTTTTATCATAAAATTTTGACTGAACTTTAGTCATTTAAGAGTTTTATTAAAACAACAAGGTCTCTTTTGTGGTAAATTTATGTATTTCAGGAAATCATTATTATATTATATAATATTGTAGTTTCCTCGTTACTGTTGTAAAATTACAATAACAATATCAAAGTACTTATTTATAATGAACGGTTAATAAGTATTGTAATTGGACTTTAGTGAACGTTAATAAGAGTTGACACTTACGCCAACAAAGTATATTTTTAATATATTATTAAATCAATATTTTATTTGTATACAAGTAACCTGTACATGAAATAAACGATTGCATTTTGATTAGGTGTATCCGACACTGTGTTATTTAATTACGATTAGGTACGGTTCTATCCCCATATTTGATCATAATTTTAGATGAAAGCATAACTTTAATCCACAGCGCTTTAAAGTTACTAAATAAAAATGACTTATTCTTAATATTGCTAAAAGGGAAAAGAAAGCCTACGAATATTTCCATTTTAAATCGATATGACGTAACGATATCTGTCGATCTTGCCTTATCACAACCAGTGGCACTCGTGCGCAGCTTGTCAAACCACAATTTCCCCACGGCATCGCGAGTGAAACTTATGTCTTAGCGAAAGTTGACGCGTTATGTTATTAAAGTTGATTGTGGAAACAGATTTTCCCTTCCATTATATAAAATGTAAACACTAATGACGTATGAGGACGCAATGAGTTGTTGGAGGTCGTTGTGCTAAAACTTAACGAGATTGTCACTGGTAGGTATTCTTGATGTTTGGCAAATTAATCGATAAAGTAATTAATAGGTTTGTTTTGGAGATGAAAGTGAATATTTTTTGGCGTGACGAGCTATTGAACCAATCTTACAGTACTTGCTACCCTTGTATAAAGTCAATATAAAGACAGGACAACATAAGAGATGTCAAAGCAGTTCCAATTAAAACTGCCGATCAATTTTATGCCCCACCGCCGCCACATAAAGCACTTCGTTATATATATTTTATATCTGTTTATTTGTCCAGTCCCTCTTTCATATTGACTGTAAGTAAAAGGTAGCATACACAAAAGTTGGCGGCGCAACAGAGTGAGCACCGATTGTGTAAAAACATAAAGGATAAATAATTCTTGGATAGAATTTCTTGTCAGAAGTAATTAACTTGGTTTCTATCTTCCGATTCAATTTAAGAGGAAATAAGAACGTGTACTGATACTAGGAAATTAATGTTACAATATATTATCTTTGTTGTCAACTCAGTAATGGACGTTATAGACATAGGATATCTAGTCTAGCGAGCTGGTGAAAGCAAACACTCGGATAAGATTGTTTCCAATTAAAATGAGATCACGTTCATAATTAATTTTATTGCTTCTATTTAGATGTCTGCTTGATAACATCTTAATTGATCCTTGAATTGAATGCTCACTTAATTTGTATTTCTATTGGTAAGCCGATAATTCGGCAAGGAATGGAACTTTTAACTGATCGCACCTTAAAGTTTATAGCTCGTTATTTCGACGAATACTTTAAGCCAAATATGGGTCCTGACATTGAAGCCCACGAATACTAATCAACACGCTTTTCGAGTCTGAATAATATATCATTGCCAGTTAATAACCATTGTCTTTTTACTGTTATGAACTGAACTCGTTACTTTGCAGTCGGCTCAATCCGCATGCTTAGCAAAATGTACCCTTTCGACAGGGCCGGATTTAGGGGAGCGCAAGAGGGTAGTCTGGAGTCACTACTAGAGAAGAGGCTTTACAATATGAGTTAATGGTTTTATTTGTATAAAACAAAATAAGGTAACATCTGTTCTGATTATATGCGGGGCCTTAACGTCTACGTTGCCCCAGGGCCTCGAAAAATTTGAATGCGGGCCTGTATTTCGATTATCGTCAGAGGACCCCAATGCATTTCATTAGGTAGTCACATTATTGCACCCCTGGAGGGTAACATAAGCTCTAGGGCTAAAATCTGTGAGGGGGCGCTCTCTGAATCCATTTGTGCAGTCGATATGCTTAGATGAGCAGTAACTGCAATGGGTGCAGCATGTAATTGGTACATACTACGTACATATTTTATGTGGCGGGGTCTTTGTATTTCCACATTGTATGTGTACTAATGCTAACGAGATTATGTCGGATTTTTCATTCGCTTAGAACAGCACTAGTTTGTTTTGATAACACGAATAATATGTTTTGTATAGAAACCGTATGTTTAACACACGCAGTGTTCATGTTTTAAGAAACTCTAGAAGTGTATTAATATCGAATTACGGTGTTTCTTGGTATGTCTTTGAAGAAATAGTTCAGTCTTGTTCATGAACGCATAGGTATATAGTTTACTATTGAAAACAATTGTTTATTTGTATCAAATAATACAGTACCTACATTGTCAACGCATTAGGAATGAGATTAATATATTATAGCATCACGCTTGTATTCCCCGAAAGGAAAGTCAGAGGTGTAACTGTTGTTTACCCACATAACAGCGATGCAGTTATTATTAAGTCCCACGTCTTTTATGAATAGACTCCCAATGAAACTGGTTGGTGACTTACAGATAAATAAATCCGAGCGATACGATGCGACACAACGTCCGCGATGTTCCAAGGATTGTTTGCCTCTAGCAAAGAGTGTAACTTTCCTTGCACATATGAGACGTCTCAGACGTGTACGTCAGCCTAATGCAGTTCTACATGTATGGTACTGTTTGGTAATTCATAAAATCTAGACCACTTTTCGACTAAGTTCTAATAGTGCTAAGTCAATGTCAGTTTAACATCTGATAATGATGCCAAGGTCGACATCGATTCAATGCCGATACTTTGTACGTCTTCTTACTACTGCACAAACACAATAAACTATTCCATTTAAGGTCCAGTGTCGTACAAGTGATCTTTGCTTAGCAGTTTTAAGTGACATTGCTCATTGAAAACCGACTTGAAAGGCGTGGACGTTGAATGATGAGTTTTGGAGTTTCCTTCTGCTGAAAACAAGGCTTAAATCTTGTCTTGAAACAGTTTGAATGGTCGTTGAATAGGCTTCAAACAAGCATTGATAATGTTACATTCTTACAATGTCCTTCTCGTGAACATTTATCTCCTTGGTACAAAGTCTATAGCCACATTTACCCTACGAGTCTGTTCTGTAATACAAAATCCGATAGAGGTAATATTCTTAATTAAAAATGAACGTGGATCGTAGCGGGTGGCGTTCTGTAGTTTCTGCCTACCCCCATGGGAGAAAGGCGTGAGTTCATGTATGTATGTATGTATGTAAAAATAGTATGTGTTAGTTTTTCCTTTTAGCCGATAATAAGAAATTTATGTTCAGCTATACTCCACTTGAAATTAGACTAGACATTTAAATAAACCTTGTTACTGTCCGTTCAACCAATTTTGACTTCTATTCCGTAGGCATAAGAATAGCATTAAATAATTATATATAATGTATCATAAATGTTATTAAATTGATAAACATAATACACGAGCACTACAGATTTTATTCCTCAAACGGTTATTACGTCTATTAGATGTGCACCGACATTGTCAAGTTTTGAAAAAATTCGGTAATTCCTGTTGATTTGCACTAAATTAAAAAAAACAGATTCATATCCGGCTGAAGAAAGTATTTTTAATTCACTTTCGTTAACCTGTGTCTACGTTTTTTTTTGGTCCAAACGAATTGTGGCCAAACTAAATATTTCAGCCTATTGCGTATTTAGTTTAAACTTAGATCATTTTAATAGTATCAATCTAATGTAATAGATTCTTATATAGTAATGTCGTATGTCTTGACCGCAGCGGCAATAGACGAAACGTGATTGACATATAGATAACAGTGTTTGCGTGAATGACTTGTTCGTGAATAAGTTATCATAGCATTATTAATGTGTGTTTATTCTTCTGTGTAATCACTGGAAGGCCACCCACGAGAATTTCTGTTTTTGTTAAATTCTCCATTTTCTCCGTGCCATAGTTGCAACTAACCTCCCTTATATCTGATATAATACAAAATATTTTTATAAGAAAATATAATAAAACTTTATTTTCTGACTGTGAACTAATTACACAAACCTACTCAAAAAATGATATCTGTATAAAAACTTTCTCTTGAAACACAGTTTATTAGTGAAAATACGAACACAATTCGTTCAGTAATTTTGGAGAAAATTTTGCACAGACAGACGCGGCATGAAACTTAATAGATATACATTATTCTCCAATAATTAGAATATTAAGGATGCTGATACGCATGCTTATTAAAAGTACACACCGGGTTAACTCAATCATCAAACCTGTCTATCATAAAAAATATATACAATCACAACTTTATAATCTTGATGCTTGTGAAATAATTGACATGCTTGTGAGTTTTATAATTTTGGAATGGAATAAAACAAAAATACATCTAATATTCAAACATATTTTTTTTATAAATGGCCTCTTGCAGAAACCACAGGGTTTTGTCTGCGTAACCGGAGTAATTTTCAAACATATATTATCAGGATTTATATACATTTTACAACATTTAAAGTTCAAGTGATTCAGAAACCAGTTACCAAAGAATTAGCAGTTAGGTAAGTCATCTAAATATTGATCACATATTTCTGATGTCGTAGCAGTTCTCAGCAGAACGTGTAAACCGATAGGTCTGGATGTGAGGCCCTCTGACCACATCCGAGCTATTATTGTTTATTGCCTGCATGAAGCAAAATATATAGTCAATAAAGAATACCAAGATTACCGTTAATCTATATTTTCCTGAACTTGTTTGTCTAGTGATCTAGTAGAACTATATATTAAGTAACTACCAACTATGCTTTAGAAATAATTATACATTTAACTTTTTTATTTATTTATAAAAAAAATATTATTTATTAGCTATAAATAATATATTTTTTTAATATTATTACAAATAAGTAATTGAAGATTCTATAAAAAATTACATAAAAAGGATATCAGAGAGTTCTTGCTTCTTAAAAAGCGGCAGTTCTAAAAATGAGGGTCTATAACTTTATTTTATCTTTCATATTCTATTTACTGTCTCGTTGATTTAGTGGTCCCAAGCGCGACTGCTGAGCAGGAGGTCTCGGGTTCGATTCTCGGGTCGGGCAGTGTTATTGAATTTTTCTGTTAGGAAATTGTCAGTAGCAGCCCAGAGTTTGGAATTGTGCCCGGTAGATGGCAATAGGATCACTAACTATTACATGGGACTTAATAACAGCATTGGTGAAATTTGGGTGTACAATTGTGTACAGCTCTGACTACCCCTTCGGGGAATACAGGCGTGATGCTATATTATGTTATGTTTATATTCTATTTAGAGTTCCTTTAAAATGTTGTATGCACTGTATTTTAACAACAATCTATATAAAATAGAGAGTTGCGACCACTTTATACCAACAATCTATACAACACTCTTCTTAGATCCTAGTTTTTTATAAAGGTTTCCACGCACTAGGTTTGTTTTGTTAGGTGAGGTGCGTTTGCAGATACGAATCTCATACCCACGCCCGGATCTGTACGAAATAAACCACTGTACCAACCATTTTTGCTGTAAAAGTATATGCAAAGTGGAACGTTTCAATTAGTTCAATCAACTTCTACTCATGTAGTACCTACATTGTTTCCTCACGTACATTAAAAAATCCAAATGAAATGCTATTTAAACTATTGTTGTAGTTGTGTGTCAGATAAGATACTCTAGTAGTCCGGGTCGTCACATTTAAAGATAATATTGACGTATAAATTTAATTTGCATAATTAATGCAGCAGTTGAAATTTATATTAATTTTCCTTGGTCGACTGATGATGTCACGCAGAAGTAGCGCGTTATGGGTTTTACAAACAAATTTTGATCAATTTATAATGAGATTATTATAAGGAAATAGTGCCTCTTGTGAGTCATCGACGTTCAGACCCAAGCCTTCCAATGTCGTCGTTATGTCGATGCAATAGAAAATGATTTATGGGATACTTTATGCAAGCAAGATAGTTAAAATCATGTTAGTGTAGGTGTTGTGCTAAATGTCTTCAGATCGTCTAATTTGTAATGCTCATAGATCATATAAACTAAATACATATTTACTTAAACATTGCATCGTACCAGTACGTCCCAAGGGTTAAGCAAAGGTACCTATACTGTTGTACACTCATAATTCTAAGCTTCGTGCTGGTAAGACCCAAAAGCAATTTGCCCGACCTGGAAATCAAAGCCAGGGCCTCACGTTCAGTTCAGTTCAGTTTATTGGCTATAGGTAATGTGCTAGTAAATCGGAATAAATTCGGAAAACAGACAAACTTTACTGTTTGACTTAATGGTACGACGTGGACAACTAATTTGGGGACTGGACTCTTTCAAATTACACCAAAGCTGTTTAACGAGCCTCAATGGTAGTAAACTAAATATTTCTGAGTCTGTGTAACTGTCCAAAATAAAGCGTTAAATCATTTCTCCTGTTCCCAACGTAAGTTTGGCGTTGTGCCAGCATCCGCTCCACAAGGATGTTCAAGTCGGGATGTTATGATCACCGTTTGTAACTTGACGTCATGCCCGAATCTCCCTTTTCACTAGTCTGCGGCAAAGCGGAACGAAGGATACTTACTTACCCTTTTTTGTGGATTATCGTCGGCGCCCTTTCGTAATAAAATTTTGCTGACATAAAGGGTTTCTTTTTGTAAAATTGCCATCTTTCTGATCACAGCTTTTATAAGAAACGCTTACGTTTTAAAAAGTGTCGAGATGTTTGTAGGTGCTTTACATCACAAGCTTTAATCTTTGTACGGATATACATATTTCCTCTAAAATGTGTTAACATGAATGTTTTGGTAGACAAAGGGCACCGCGCTGTTGGTGTTCATTACTTAACATAACATACCGGCACGCTTGCATTTTTCGAAGGGATAGTCAGAGGCGTATAGTTGTAAACCCACATTTCACCGATAATGTTATTAATTATCACGTAATATCTGGTGAGTCTACTTAAATCCACCGGGCACTATTCTAAATTTCGGGCTGTTATTGAGAATTTCCTTTCAGAATTTCCTAATAACTTTGCCCGACCCGGGGATCTCGAATTAAGCTTGGTAACCGTGTTTGCGACCACTAGACCAATAAAGGAGACCGTAGGTAGTCGATTTAAAATGGTTGTATGTTTCTTACTCAATCACGCATAAACGGCTGTACGGATTTTAATGAAAAGCACACGGTTAGTTTATAAACTGGACTTGCATATAGGATCCTTTTTTCACGCAGACAAAGTTGCGGGTACCAGGTAGTATAATGATCATTTGCACATAAGAGACATTGGCTAAATAATCTCTGGTAGTTAGCAACATTCACTCTTAAAATTAATTCGCGCACAAGGTATGCAACCCTGGAGTTTCAATGTCAAATGTGTTAATTTTTAAAACAATGACTAGTTACATTGAGGTGCGATCACATTGACAAGAAAATAGATAACATTTTCACGGTAAGTAGTAAAACATTTATATTTTAATCAGTTATCTTAAAAGGGCGAGATGTTTTGTGATAGCATACCTAGATAGATTCTTACACTACGGTCAACCGCACATCGGTGGTAAGTGGTAACACATAAACTACGATAAATGCCCTTATTTCTACGACATAAAAGCGATGTTAATGTAAAATTGTAAATGTTGGCGTGCGGTTGACTTTACTATGACTATAACTTAAAATCAAGTTAATTTATAGTTTCAATAATAGTTTTACCACTTCATAATTTAATGCACCAATCCCTTCTATGTAATATTGTACTTTGCTCCAGAATACGTTCAAATTATTTTAGTAATAAGGGTAACGACCATTGAATTTACACAACCCACCTACATACAGACTACAGAGTTCGTAATTGGGCAAGAATGTAGCTCTATGGAACAAACATTTCCTGTATCTATTTCCATTTTCCATTCATTCATAGTACCCAATGTTTCGTATAACCGTATTCTTTTGATTACGGCCTTATTTCTAGTTTATGTCTACGGGTAGAGTAAACAATGGTGCTGGCACAGCGCCATCTGTTGGCGATTTGCGCTAACGTTTGATGACTAATCCAAGGTTAATGCTGGGATATGACGCTGATAGCAGTAATTACAAGTATTAGCGGCGATAGCTCACAGGTAAATATTATCATAATAATGTATAGAAGTATAGGTAGATGCAGCAGATTATACATATTCCCTGTGTTATCTTGCTAATGCAAAATTATTACCTACTATCATGCCTTCGTGTTACTGCGGTTTATGCGCATTGTTTCTGGTTCAGTCGCAAATACGTTTCTTGCAGTTAAATTCTTTTGATTTATTTTAATTGATAATAACATTAACTTCGCTTTCTTTATTTATAAGTAAATTTGTTTTATGCATAAATTTGTGTCAGTTCTTCTAGAAATATAATTTTTTATTTAATAAAGAAAAAGAGTAACAGGATGCCGCTAATATCAATAGATCCAGACTTCTTCACACTGACCCATCTCAATGAATTATCTATCATAGGATCAGTTGGTTACAAATACTATAAACATCCTAGGGTACAAGTCAGTCAGTTGTAAAAATAAAATTCCACTATTTCGATGACAATGTACTATGTAGTAATAATAGTTTAGGCTGTTTACAAACATTAGGTGTCATTTTTATTGTCCATCCCAAATAATGCATCATCACGATTTGTTTTAGTTTTGACGTTTATTTAGGACAATAGAGAAAAACTGTGGCATACCTGTGAACGTTATTAAATCAAATTACTGAGATATCTTAGACCGTTCTATATTATCATGGCATTTATTTAATCCGTCATCATGAACATTCTGTTTCACGAGTTAATCTAGCTCGTATTATCCTATGTCATTGTTATGTAAACAAAAATAATGTCTATATACGTCTAGTAGTATTACCTGTACAGATGGTTGAACGACTATTTGGTTTAAGTGTCTAATCTGTTTTTACGTACAATCGAAAATGTTGCCGGTAATATTTTTTGCTATCAAAGTCCCTTGAATCGCTCGTGCTATGTTAGTTGTTCCTACCATTACGTTTAGAAGTTTCATGCAAGCGATTTTTGCCTTGGGGTTCGACCGCTATCATTTACGACTGACATTAGGAATAATTTTACCTAGCATTAGCATTACCGGAGGTTTATAATAACTGCAATGTGTTTTGTTATAAAGTATTAATTCATTATTTTGGGTGTGTAAATTTTCTATGGACGTATGTCGGCAATAAATGATCTTACTTAATAATATTTGGCTCTATCTCGCTTGCGAATTGATTTAAAAAGTATCTCTGCAGTTCAAAACTTAGATGATTCCTCTAATTTAGTATTGTTTGATGCTGTTGTTATTATTTTGCAACACGTAGGTACCTACTACGTGTTGCAAAATAATAACAAAGCGTAGATAAAGCAGGTTTCGGCTTCTTATTTTCCTTATAATTTACTAGCTTCTTCCCGCGACTGCGTGGACTTCAGAATTGAGTTTGCCGGTATAAAAATATCCTTTCTGTTTATCCAGGTTATAAACTATCTGCGTACCAAATTTTATTTAAATCCGTTCAGTAGTTATTGCTTGAAAGAGTAACAAACATCCATCAATCCTCACAAACTTTCGGATTCATAATATTTGTAGGACAAGGAATATTATGTTAATCAACAACCTCTACTTTAGTTGTAAATCCTAAAATAATTCTGCAAACATCTTTAACTTCATATGCACTTCCCGGGATTGAGTAGGTGCGTTCAACGTCATTCTGTGATGATGAAACGTTCAAATAAGACTCTATTATTAGTAAATCGTTGTTCAGTGACGGAGTACCAGTGTGGGATGGATGGGCAGCACCGCCTTCTCGAGTACATGCGCGATGATTTGTAATTCTCACCTAATAATCAGCATTATAAATAGTTTTACAACTAAAAGTACGCACATTTATAGGCATTTCATTTTGTTACGCGAACCGATAAAACTGAACCCTAAACCGGTAAAGTATTGTTTTGAAAACGCATTTGTTGTTATATGGGTGTGTTATTTATAGATTAGAAGCTGTGGTAGCTATGAGGTAAGTTATCGGAATTAGAAACGAGATATTAGGTGTCGCGGGTTCAATCATGGACTTGTGATATGTTTTCAAACCCGATGATAATAATTATATCAATGCAAGTAAGAACAACTTATCAATTACTTCAAATATTGAGTATTTACTTGCTATCTTTATTGAGAGTTTGAAATATTTGAATGTCCTTTCCCTGCTGCTATCAAAAACAAAAGTTTAGTTTGTAGGGAACTTTATAAGCACTTGTAAAACGATTGGCAGTTTCCGCAGAGTGCGGTTGTCTGTGAAACTTTGGCGTCTCGCTAAATGTTTCAAAGACTTCATTGATTTAGTTCTGTTTCCTGTAGTTTCAAACTGATAGAAAAACTTGCTTCTATGTATACGTAGCCTTTCTATAGATATAACTTAAAAATATATATATATGGAATATACAATTTATTTCCATCTTTCTAATTTTACTTAACCATAAAGGTTTACATAGCGAGTTGCTAGGTTTGCCACATGTTCAGTGGAGTATCAGTGCAGGCTAACTGTGGCCAGTCTGCACAAACCCTGGAGTGTCTGCTGAAACCCTTCAATGGACCATGACCTGCCGGGGTCGCAGCGATTGCTGAAACGAACCCGGGACCTCGGGAAAGGTTAGAGGTGTGGTTTTTAGTCGGTAGGAGTCCGGCAAAACTTCCTTTATGATGATTCCACACTCAAAACAGAAATATAGGTTTGCTACATGTTGACAATGTGAGAGGTTAAGGCTTTAGCTGGTTTTGTGTGGTTTTTGAACTCTGTCCTGCCAAATTCATTAGGCTTTTCGTGTCCAAATAACAACAACCGAATCTGACTTATTGCTCATTAAATTCGTAAAATATGTAGTAAAGAAAGTGTCGGAACTTTCAGACTTTAATATCGATTCAGCTCATTGTATACCCCTGCCTCTTTTCAAAATGGCGTCTATTCAGAAATACCTAAATATATCAGGTAGACCCTTGGGAGCAATCTCACATCTGAGACTGGGTTTATTGATACGAACCTCAAAGATCGTGTAAATATGTAGTCAATAAATATCCAGGCCATAAACACGTTGTTTTAATTTAAAAAAGCTTTCCTTCTACGTCACTCGAATTATGTACCTACAGCCGCAAAGATTACTCATGAAATTAAAATCATTGGATGTTGCAAACCGCTCAAGCGACAACCATAGGAGTACTGTCGTGTACAGCTGACTCATCTTCAGTAGTTAGCGGCATTGTATGCAAACGCCGCTGACGTCCCCACTAGTTTCGGTACAATGGCGAATTAAGACAAAGAGTCGACGATTTGTTATGGCATTGCACTGAGCTTGGTCACGCTTCACCAAGTAAGTTGGGACACTGTGCTTAAGCAACCAACCCTGCTTTTTCTAAACTAAGTTGAAAAAGTTACAACCAATTATGTTAGCCAGCCAATAAAAATATATATCAGTTAGCATTCACTCGCAATATTGATTTCGTAATCGTTTTTGTATTTTGCAGATGAAATGAACAATAACTGTGACAGTGGCCGGTATTAGAATAAAATTAGACTGAATGTCATATCTATTCTACTATACCGTATTCCCACCATTGTTATTTCATTAACAATCGTTTGTAAACATTTATTGTTTGGGTAAACTTAAAACATCGCTAATTAATTAAAGTTGTCTGCTAAAGGATTTCGTGAAGTGCATTGTTAGTGAGGGCTTTGAATAGAGTGTACAATAATTCTGTGAAAAAATGATGATTGCATCTCATCAGATTTTTAATTAGGATTTTTTCTTGGCCGTTGTCCAGGGTCCACGGGGAATTGTAACACGCGTCCTCATTTCGTTAATTGTTAAATAAATACTTCTATTAGTAGAACTTGAGACGTGCCATTTCTTTTAAACGATGGGTTTATTATTAATAATTTGTACGTAATTGTAATGCAAAGTGTGCACCTGTGATTTTATTGTTTTAAGTGTCACGAACGGTTATTTGATCCAGTTGAATGCATGCCTCCTATCGCCCGGCCTCATTTAATTGTCAAAGTAAGCACCGAATTGTATTTCCATTTATGTTATAACGTTTTGCCACATGAATACCTACCTACCTACATGCTAAAGATACGATGAGTACCGAGATTCTCTGTAATTCCGAAGCTATAGTAGGCTGAGTCGAAAGAAGAAAACTGAAAAGATAACTTGTTTATTGTGTTACTAGGCGAAAAGCTTTTAAAAATAGCATTATTCTTTATTTGTTTCATCAGTCAAGAAAAATATGTAGTTTAATATTTTTATTCAGCTTTATCTTTTTCAATGAAATCCCATGTGCCTTATATTGCGATAAGCCATACGGCCCAGGAGACTTACTGATGTCGTTGTTCGTTACGGAATGCCAGGAGCCCGTTATTTGTCCTGATAATTTGGTCATCAAAGTTCAAGCAGGGAGTTTGGTGCATGACGTCACATGAAAACCATGCTTCTTTTACACATCAAGTGCTATTTATTATACCTATAATGGTTGAGTAGAAATAAAAAGAATCGTTTGAAAAATGCCATGGAATTGATTAAATAAGTAATAAAAAAGGAATAATATTTCAGCAACATGCCAGATATAGGTATGCTGCGCCGACCCCAAATAAATTGGGATAAGGGCAGGGGGATGATGATAGTCTAGGCCAAAACTGTTCTAACAACGATTATTTAGAAAATTCACTAATGGTATGGTTTAAATGAATGATTATCACATACACATTCTCCTTATAAGAAAGTTAACTAATAGATGTATAATTTAAGACCTATATAAAATTGTTGATTAATTAATAAGGTCACAGGGCCCACTATCAATTAGGACATACTAATCATTATTAAATGATAAGTCAGTGAGATTAATTAACAATCTGTCAACTTTATTACGTGCATAATTACTTAAACATTTGTAAATATACTATTAAGTAAACGAATAAGGAATGAATCACGAAACATTGGCATCAATTCTGTACACAAACAACAACTGTTCATAAACTTTTTCTAAACTGTAGGAGACGACATAAAAGACTACTAAAAGAATGGGACGACATAAAAGACAGTATGTAGAGACGATATGTAATTCAAAAGTAGAGAGAGATAATGATATATTCTTATTTAACATCCATAGTACAAATATTGTCGGCAGACAGTTGTGATATAGACAAATGGTATCTGATAGTTAAATTACCGCACAACACACAATGATCCGCCAAGGGACACTTGAGGGCAGCGCCCCTATCTTCATTCACTATCGTTATCTTGTTACATCGTTGTCGTAATGCTAGTGATTTACACGCCAATTGCTGGCATCTATCCACTCGACCCTTGAACTCACTTGCAATTTACAACAGAAACTTTATGCCGACCTAACTAAAGTATTATTTTTATCTCAGTATGAACGGTCGGTAAAACTTAAGTTTAAAGTATCCACAACTTTGTAAGCGGTATTTTCTAATAAAAAGTGTTTTAAAAATAATGTAATGAGTCTACAAAGGGAGAAACGTACAAAATTTAATATGTGGAAGGCGATTATACACAGGAAGAGGAAATACAGCGAAGTTTTACCATGTGATCGAGAGTCATACTCCGCTCTAGCGGCGATGCAGGGAGGTAGTTCAGCGACGCTACCGCCATCTCTTGACGCGTTGAGAGCATGTAAGTATTCTCGCTACTCGACGCTAGATAGCAGCACTGTTTGAATTTGAACTGTCATGCTCATTGTTTATTTATTTATAAATAGAATATTATTAGTTTGCTGTAGATAATGATTATCAAATTAATTGTTCAATTAAACCAAATGTTTTTTTTTTGACGTGTCAGATGCTACTTATTTTGCATTTTTTTTAACCGATTGTTAGCTTCTCAAGATGAAGCCATAAATAATACTCACAGTATACAGAACAGCCCTTTAATGATTACTCTTTAAATTCTATAATAACAAACTATGAGATACGGACACGTTAGCCTCCACCGACGATCGGTGTCGGAATGCCCCGTTATGCAATACAGAGGTATATACATTTGGTTGATTAGTGTTTATATTTTAGCAAATAGAGTTTTAAACTAGAAGATCAATACATAAATCAATAGAATATTTTCATAACAATAGCATTAACGCTAACAGACGGCCATTCTGCCGCGGGGATGTCCCTATCCCCGAATTCGGCTCGGCCATTCTTAAGGTGGGTATGTCCTCATACCACGGATCTGTCGTAAAAAAAACGATTACATAATCGTATTCGGGAAATTAAATGCACAAAGGTGGAGGTCTTGTTTAACAGTTAGTGTAGGGTTCAAACATAGGTAAGAATATTGTCCAATGTTATTTAAATTTCAATATTGATCATAAATAATGTCCAGGACAAGTATGCCTTATAACTAAATTAGGTATTATCAAAGTAATTAATTTTGTATCAACTTATTAACTGACAATTTAACATTTAAAATGCATAAATAATTGCTTTGTTTAAGAAGTTTTAAGTAAAACATATATAATTATAATCATATTGCAAGATGGTAATTATGTAGTCATCTTTGCCACGCTAGGGGCAATTATATTACGTTTCAAATGGGTTAACATATATGCCACACTGGGGCTACATTTTGTAGATGCACCACACTAGGGGTTACTATACATACCATACTGGGGCTACATTTCAATGACCACACTAGGGGCCATATGCCACAACTGGGCTACATTACGTAAATGCACCACCACACTATATATACCATAACAGGCTACATTTCAATGACCACACTAGGGGTTACTGTCGTCGACGCACCACACTTGGGGTACCATACATGCCACACCGGGGCTACATTTTGTAGATGTACCACACTAGGGGTACACGCCTGCATCGGGGCTATAATTCAATGACCACACTAGGGGTACCATATATGCCACCGGGCTACATTTCGCAGATGCACCACACTAGGGGATACATTTTCACTCAATTGCAAAATTATTCACACTAGGGAATATATTTTGCTGTAGATTTTCGATTTCCACACTAGGGGCTCGAATCAAATCCAATTGGCTGAAGTCTTTTCTCATGATAGGTGATAATGGTCTGCTCTCCACACTAGGGGAAAGCATGGATGGACGAACTGCTCAGTCGTCCCAATGAAATTGATCACCTCATTTTGTTCCAACAGGCACCTAGGCTGTGGATTAGGCATGTTAGTTAGAACCAAAAATAACTTTATTTTGAAAAGGACTCGTTGTTATTATACCAACCATTATCACTGTTCAATCCATCATTTTAGATCATCAACGTGAAATATATTTTTATACGTACGATTTAAACGTCCCATATTGCTTGACTTAAACTTTGTATCTGTCATTGTCCAAAACACCTGAAACCTTAAAAGGGCCTTTAGTTTAAACAGAAGGGCTTAGCTGTTTACCATTATTATTCACTTCATCAAACTCATTCATTTACAGATTTAGCAGATATTCTGCATTGTTTTAAATACCGCTATTACTTCAGGTTAGTTAAATCTGTGAATCGATGTAAATAAGTGAATGCTTACACGTTATTCACAAATATACTATAATTATTGTAATTAACAATCAAAAATACCGAATGTGATGATGTAATGAGTTAACGTGTATTGTGCTGCAGAATACTTTTGTATCCGCCAAATTAGCCTGATAAAGTGACTAGTTTCTTTCTGTTCAACATTAATACTGTAAGTAAACATTTTATTGGTTGTTTTCTAAATTACTGAATAAAGGCACTTTGACATGAAATAAATATAGCGCTATTACTCTTAGTATGTTATAAAAAATCTCGCAATCTTGTCAAATGGTTGCCATTCATTTAATTAATGTAATTATTTATCTTAATATTCTCATATTAGTTACTTTTCATCCAAGATTAGGAGTGTTATGAAAAGCTCGAAATAAAAGCCGCGGATAGAGAGCAATGGCGTTTGCTCCACCAACAAGGAGTTTATTGCTGATTCTTCATAAGAAATTACTATTGGGAACCGTGCACCTAAATTCCGACCTTTCATAAGAACCTTTATATAGTTTAAGTTAAAGCAAAACTTTGAGTATATTCTTATCAAATAACTTTATAATTTATACCTGATTGCCATTTATATTTTCCTGTACCGTTTCCCTCTGTACCAACTGTATTATTTAAACTTTACTGAAGTAAAGTCATGTCCTATTTACGTAAGACCATTTCAACCGTGTTTCATTGCAGCCACTGGTCCAAAATGGCTCAATTTTATATTTCAATATGCGTATTGGCTTGCGTCGCTGTTACTAGTATTACGTACAGTAACATGTGATTGAATAAGTACGCTTATATGCATATACCTACACGCTTTGACGTACTTCTTGACAAAGTGGCTCTCGTTCATTTATATTTTATTTATTGCATGAGTATCTTTTATTTGAAAAGTATTATAACCACTTGTTAGTTGTATGTTCAGATTTACCAATTATTCATTTAACTTTAGACCGTTCGCTAAACTGTAACCGGAGTATCGTTAAACTTACATTCACTTCCTTAATAATTTTTTTGATAAAGTTCATGTGTATTTTGAAACTGTTGTAAACTCATTTTACAAGCGAGCCAATCGGTCCTTCTTATATTCGACCCGATATTTATAATATCGCCTGAAATTGTGGTATTTATTTTTCCAGCTTATCTAAGTATAATGGAAATTGGTACATTCGTGGAAACACCAAAGTTATTGTTTACAAACCCGTTTAAGAGATATTCCCAAGAATTGTAATAATAAGCGATGGAGTCGTAGACTGGAAACAATATTGTTTCCAAACAAATTCCTATCTAATGTGCGCCTAAATATATAAATACATGACTAGACGCAGTAAAAATTATTCTTATTCGGAATTAATTAGATTTAAAAGCAGCTGAAACTATGGCTGCATGATAGGATTTCTTTTTCTTTTAAAATTGTCTAATCAATTGTTATATACTTATCAAATAACACTTTTTATATATTGGTAGTGTAAAAATAAATGTATTAATAGGATAATTGTAATTATGATTTCCAGGTAGTGATTTATTGAACAATTTAATAACAAATTGTGAATTTAATTAAATCAGGATGCTGATAATTTTATTGGTACATATTAATTCAGAGCATAATAAGTTTCAATTCTGATTTATAAATTTTATAATACCTAGATAAATATTTAGGTATAGTTGGTAACTTTTGTAACATGTTAGATATCTATTTATATTAATTTATAAACCTGTTGTGTGTAATTAATACAATAGTAGAATTTTAGTTTTAACATTTTGAATGAATTGTACGTAGGTAATGACTCATATCTTGTGGAACTTTCACAGGTAGGTAATTCCTTAATTAGGTGTATTATGATAAAACAGACTGAACAAGATGTAATCACAAATCGTCATAAGTAATTCTATTTTTACGTGAAATTATTATGATACTTTTGATGATGATCAGGTGAAAGGGATCCAGACCAGTTGTAGTCATAAATATCGGCTGTGCGAAATTCTAGGTATTGGACATTTTGGTTTGGAAGGAATTTGACAGGTTAGC
This sequence comes from Xylocampa areola, assembly GCA_935421205.1. Taxonomy (NCBI): domain Eukaryota; kingdom Metazoa; phylum Arthropoda; class Insecta; order Lepidoptera; family Noctuidae; genus Xylocampa; species Xylocampa areola. The sequence continues at coordinate 16,725,636 of OW285201.1, forward strand.
CATTTATATAATATTATGATTTTGTTAACACTTTATTTAGAAGAAATTCACTTTGATGTTTTATGGTTGGTTATTTGAAACAAAGAGGTCTGTTCGACAATTTTATAATAATTGTAAGCTGACCTCTATTAATTTTAAATTTATACACTTTTGTAAGAGAACATATTTACTTTTAGATTTCATGGAGGTATTTCCTGGTATAATTATTATCGGTCCCGAATATGCGTTGTCTAGACGTATATATTCTACATGATTTAGCCCTACTAATATTATTAGTGTTACAACCTGGAACAGTAGAGATTTATCCTCTCCGCCTTTGAATCAATATATTATTATTGCATATATTAAGTGTATGTGTATGTTGATAATTAATTATATATTAATGAACCATTATTCAAGTACTCGTATATAATATATATAAGATTGAATTAGGTAGTTATTATGTTTAGTATGTTGCCAATAGTTTTATTTATTATCTGTTTTATTTAGTTCCTGACACACTTGGGTTTAATTCTTTTATTTTGTCTCTCCTCTCGCAGGTCTGCTGGAAGATATTTCTCAAGAAATAGGCAGCACCTTTGTACTTCTATTTCTCAATTCTTTCACTATATTTCTTTACTTTTCTTTTGGATATACATGAACAGTTAAATGAATGAATTGATAAATCATCGCAGTACAATCATAAGGCACAATTCGGTTTACTAATTTATGTATCTACATATTCAGTTAGTGGCTGACTAGTCGTTTGCATCCGGGCTAAATAGTTTTTATTATGAATTTCAAGCATTAAGACTCATATTATAACTTGTACTTAATAAAAATAAATAAAGTTCATAAAAATAAACAAATTTAAATAATACTAACTTTTAAACTATCGCGTTGCATGATATTATTATATGTATAACTAACAACCTGGTCGAAACGTCAAGCGATTCAAAGGTATTTATTGCGCGTTAATTCCTGTTAGTTATACATATAATAAATTTAAATAATACTTCACAATTAGAATCGGAGTCGTGTGTTGCGTAGTGTCAATAATCCGGCCTCAAAATTGCCGGAACGCTACACCTCTATGTCAAAATCCTTTCTTTTTGAAATATATATTTTAAAGTCGAAAGATGTTTTGTTTCAGTTGGTACTCTCACCACAGACCGAATTTGCGATTATATTTTATGCCTCCTCAAAATGATGATCGTCGTTGCGTCAAGTATTTTCAGATCTAGAATATCATCGCCTTTTTCTAAGCTAGATTCAAGGGACAATGAGCTCTCCCAAGTTACAGAACTAGATCGTCGACGTTTTCTACTATTGAGCCGTGAGCGTGTATCGTTGCTAGCACGGTTGGTACTTTCTATACAATCAGTGGTAGTTCTGCTTGTCGTTCAGCCAACATCTATCCGCTTACCGTCTTCGCAGCTACATTTGTTTGCAAAGAACTACTTCAGTACTTCCAATGGAGGATTGCTGACGACACGCTTTAATACGGTCCGTGTCGCGTTTGCGTCGGTGCCTGTCCTTCAGACAAACTCTAGATTGTCGCCTTCGTGTAAGGCGATCATAGTGACGTCTACTGCGAGTTCCCCTTATTTTCTGGACTAGCAGTCTATAATTTGATGTCTCCGACGATTGTATAGTATCTTAGAGGCCGGCTCAATGTGGAGATAATCAATGTACGAATATAACAAAAGAGGTTATTAAAATAAAGAAACGAACAGAAACAGGAATAGGTGTAAGTGAGATATTCAAAAGGTGTACCACTTTTTCAAAGTCATGTGCGACTGTCCGTGTTAGAAATTATTAATCACCAGCCCAAATCGATGAAGGAAAACATCGCGGGGAAACCAGCACGGGCGAGAGATATTCTCGATGGCGTGCAAACCCATCTCAGAGGCATACTGGTGGCACAAACTCTGTTACTCATGAACCATACAATAAGAAGAAGAGGGCAGTTGCGAGTTAGGGACTCTGAAACTTTTTATTTTGTAGTGTATGTAAACAAATTGGCGTTCATAAACTAGTCGTCTAGAATTCTTATACTGTTATCCCATATAGATTTACCTATTATATATATATTGTGAAATATTCTCAAGCATGACATATTGTATCAGCACGGTTACCGATAGGGTATATGGATTGTGAGAGTACTTAGAGATTTAATAGTTTATAAGACAGCAAATATTAATTTAATATAATTATCAGTTTACCGTGGTTTCAGCTCACGACTCGAGAGTATATTCGAAACTAGTTAAAACAAAGCAATTCCGAAAGGTACGTCAGTAATAAGAACAACCGGTGGATAATAATGAATATGAATATGCATCAGTTATTATACAAAAATATGAAGTTATCGAAATAAAACAACAACTCAAAATATACGCAACATTGCGTATAAGTGCGTACTTGAAATATACGCGATATGAACTCGATAGGTTCATACTTCTCCTCACCGAGCCTCAGTAATGTACCGGCAATGTTTAGATCATTAAGATAAGGGTGAACTTGACGTGTTGAATTTCATCCTAGCAGGGACTTGCAAACTCGTAACAAAACAATATATTGTAAGTTGAAACTGTACGGGAACTTCCTCTATACTGATAAGGCTAGCTTAAATACATAAGGTTTATAAATAATATTCAACATTACTTTTTTTTCAATGTGAATACAGATATTTAATGCTGTATTCTCGGACCCATATCTATTTATTTATCTACTAAATACTATAAACTCATATGATAGACGTGGTTATGAGAGGAAGTTCTATGAATGAATTATTGACACAGTAACTCGCTATAATGATGATATGGCATTTTTGCTCTGTACTTATATTTGCATGCTTTTATGTTGGTGGTAATGGTTTTACCTAACACCAACTATGATGATAAATTATGCGATTAGATAAATTTTGTCTTTCAAGTTTTCTCGATTACTATTCATATCAATGGTTAAATATTGTTTTGTTTCGATTAATTGGGTTAAGGATCAATAAATTAAATGAATATGCATTGCATGAAATAAAAGTGACGGTAAAAATAAACGGAATAAACATAATTGTGTTGTGTACATACCACCAGATCTTCTCCAACGTTCTTACCACTTCTGAAGTGTTAGCTTCTCAAGATGAAGCCATAAATAATACTCACAGTATACAGAACAGCCCTTTAATGATTACTCTTTAAATTCTATAATAACAAACTATGAGATACGGACACGTTAGCCTCCACCGACGATCGGTGTCGGAATGCCCCGTTATGCAATACAGAGGTATATACATTTGGTTGATTAGTGTTTATATTTTAGCAAATAGAGTTTTAAACTAGAAGATCAATACATAAATCAATAGAATATTTTCATAACAATAGCATTAACGCTAACACGATGTTTAAATGATCTAGCTTTTGAATTCAATTAGACATCCTTTTATAAAAATTTTAGATACAACTCATACAGGATGACAACTTAGAATAAGAAAATATTATGTCGTGTTGACAATACTTAAAAATCAGCGCAATGACATTGTGTGCATTTTTTGTGGAGACACGTAAATTGCATGGCTAATTCTTCCTCTCGGACTTCAATTGTGGGAAAATATGAATCATGCCATTGTGTTTACTATACCGACCGCGTCAAACGCTGCCGCTCTCCGAATGAGGTCAATCTTTGTTACATTTCTGGCAACTCTACGCTCGTGACCCACGGTTTTAAAACAAACGCAGCCCTTGCGACAGCGCTCAAACAGCTTCAAACATTATTGTTATTAAATCTTAGAATACAGTTTTTGTTGATTTCGTAACACAGATAGGTATAATTCCTATGTTTCTTTGAATTACGAAGCTACAATTCTTTTTTTTTCTTTTTGATCTTCATCTTTTTTTACAGTGCAGTTGTCCTTAAGCTGACAAAGGGCATAAAAAAATTTTTTTACATGCGCGAATAATACCGTTGAGCTCACTCGCCTCATTCCCCATCCTTATTTGGAAACAATTGTCATTGTTCCGAGTAAAAATCATGAAAGGACATCAGTTGGCAATGCAAAGTGGTAATCTTTAGGTACAACTTAACAATGCGCTGACTATAAAGAAACTGACACTCATAGCTCAGACACTTGCCCACGCGCAGACAATATGGCTCCCACGACATGGTTTCCATGACTTTACGTAAATCCACTAATTACCGCGCATTTAGACATAACAATGATATGTTTCCTCACTATAATACACATAAATTGTTCATAATGGAAAATATTATTATAATGACCAGTAATATCCATTTGAAAGGTTTGGATAATATACCCATCACGTGATGGACTTATCTAAAAGCCTAAATTACCACTTTAGTTAAGATTTTGGAAGGTAAAAATAGCTTGTATAATGTAAATGAATACAAAGGAAACATCAATCATCGATGACATTTACATACATTCAATATCGAAGGTCCTTCAGAGTCAAAATTCTACAACAGACTGACTGTTGTAGAATTTTCATGAGCCATTTTCTAGTATTATCTTTGAAGTTCGAGCAGTGTGTGTGTGCTACTAAAGTTTATAGCTCTAACTTCTTGTAAAAACATTTCGTTTCCTATGTTAAACGTTCACAGTTAATAAATTTCATCTCAAGTACATATTTACGTGTAACATTTGCTAGAACACATATGTGACTGAATGTGGTTCATGCAGGTTTCAATGGCATTTGACCCACATACTTAGCCAAGCCACCGTCCTCGGCACGACCGCCTCCTTCGGGACATCAAACACTACAGCGCACATTACGAACGTATTTATGCATATCTGAATCAACAATAACCAACATAATGGGTCCCTTCAACGGTTTGCATATATTAGTTTATGAGGCCAACAGTTTCTAGTTCATCCGGTCTTATTAGACACTGCGTACTTGATAATTATGATTTTGGGACATTCGTTGATTATAGTCCCTAGTGATTAAGTATACGATTGTTACATACACAAATAAATATATATAATTACGCCAGTTCTCGTTGGGGTAGGCGGAGACTAGCGATTTCAACCTGCTACGATTCTGACAAGTCTTTCGCTTAATTTATATTGTTCATGAATATAAACCGACTAGCATGCAAGCATTCATCCATACTAATATTATAAATACGATAGATTGGACCTTAGAGAAGGACATAGGCTACCTTTTGTCACGCAGACAAAGTCGCGGGCACTATTTAGTATTATAATAACTTTTTTTTTTTACTTTCGCTGTTATTCTTATAACTGCTAGGATCAAAATTAACATAACTATTTGTTTTGCTTTCATGTTTATGTTAAATATTAACTACTGATTAAAATCTGGCAATTTGTGGATAACCTTACTTCACGGGTGAATAACTATCTCTCAAGTTTCCATCGCGATCCAATGAAAGATTCGCAAACCTTCAATGACGAGGTCTGTGTTCTCGTCACGGGTAATGAGCAACTCCTGTTATTGTGTTCAAATTGTGTCAAATTAACGCATCCGTTTTCTAAGAACTGACTCATGACGAACAAGTCCTACGAACTCAATGTCTTATCTTTTGCGGTTAGTTTACAACCTACTAACAATAAAACTTTCTTTGAATAGTCTTTCTATTGTACCTTATCCCATTAGCTAGGTACATTGTTTAATTAACAGTTCGAAATGATAGAAAAACAGTCCTGTACGTTAAATTCACTGATCGTAAAGGATTAGTAAATAACACTTCGCAACCTCTTTTCTAATGTGCTCTTGATCTTCCGAGCTCAAGTTAATTCTCCATATATGTCAAGCTTGCTTAAGAAACTACCTCCTACTGTGGATGTACGAGAGAGCAACTTCCACAAAAAAACTAGTTACGCTCTGAAGGCCGTCATTACTAAATTCCCCATAGTTTTTATTCGACTAAGCTCTTAGAAGCGATTCCAATTGCGTTCTTTGGATGAATACGGAAAACCAATCTCTACTGTAGCCGTACCGGAGGAAAGAGTTAGAAGTGTCTTGTACCCATTCGTGCCCATGCTCCATTTTATTTACTTCCTTTATATGGCGTTGTTCGACTTTTTAAAGCTAGATAATGATAACATCTAGTATGATTTTATGTTTGCCATTAAAAGGACAACGATCTGATAAATGATTACAGGTTTCATGATCGACAGGTCAAATCTTAATCGTAAAGATGTTTGTTGTTTCAATATGTTCAGTAAAGTAAGTGGTCCAGGTTGTCCATCCGTTAAGATGTCAATATCTGCCATATCTGAGTGACATTTTTGTGTGTTATCTGTATCATCAACTAGTTTCAGTCATCGGATTTGCCGGTATGGTTAGAGTTTTTCAAATCCAACCCGATCTCTAATAAAACCTATAGTGAACAAATTGATATTAGCGCCATCCAGTGATGTTTTCATAACCTCAATAGGCTCTTCTGCGACAACTAAGCTTTTTGCATAACATACACTAATATAAGTACAGAAGTTCGGATTTAATGAAGTAGTCAGAAATATTTTTCTTTCTAAATATTTAAAACAACTCATTCAAAACTTGCATTATAATTCGAAGTCACATTACATCAACATGATTATCAGTGTGTTCAATGTATTGTTTTATTTATGTAGTGCTCGTTCCGCGACATATGGGAGACGGCCGGCCGGTACCTTCGACACAGCTGGGGGTAACAGGATGCGATAATACGATTAGCGATCTTTTGCTCTCACATTTTAAAACAACTTTTATACCGTAGTACTACACTTATAAATACAGCTTCCTGCTCTTAATAAGGTTATCGAAGATTTTAATGTATTTTGGACCAAAGATGAAAAATAAATGTATACAACCTTGTTAAAAATGGTTAAGAAGCTCCTTCTAGTCACAAAAGTTCAAAAAGGTTCTATTATTGGAAACTGTGTGGTTGTAGTCGTTAAACGTCATTACATACTTACATACAATATCGCCTGTTTCCTAATGGGGTTGGCAGAGACTATAGATTTCCATTTGCTAGTATCCTGACACACCTCTTAGTCTTAATACACAAAGGTTAACATATATTCAGATATCTGCTTTTGTTAATTTCCGATTTAACAAACAAAACAAAGCTATCTAGTTGGGTGAACTTGTGTTGGTAAACATTAAACATAATTTATATTGTATCCTCGACCTATAACATAGTTAGTGTGGGGGCTCGAAGCAAATTATTTAACTGTTCATTAAAGCGATGAAAATAATGAATCAGCGGAGAGCTCGTTAGTGAGTCACCTCCTCACCTCATTGTACGAAGTATCGCACTTATCCTTGGCTTTTTTAATTAGCAAACACAGTTATAATATTGTCTCTCATTTTTCAATAACTAACAGTTTGTAGCTATAAGTTCACTTAAATAAACAAGTTTCGGTTTAACCAAACCTTGCAAATTATAATTGTTTTTTGAGATACATTTTGAATGAGTAGAGTCGTGACTGGTTGTTAGTACCTACTTTAAGAATAACATTATGTTGTACCAGCGCATTATTCTGTAGTATTTACTTGCAAGTGTCTTATTTTAAATTCAAGAGAGTCGTTTTTAATTGACATACTCTTACGTGCTTAGCAACTCCTGACTATAAACTTTTAATTAGGTACATCACTAAATGCTACGAGTTTGTTTACCAACAATTATCGTGAAAATATTTTAATAGGCTTACCGTTTTACTTCGAATAATATATGCAAACACTTTCTTAAATATTTAAAACCGTGCATAATGAGCTTTCACTAATGATGTAATCATTTTGTTACAGGTAAGTGTCGATTGCTTTATGAATTAATTGGGGGAAATTATACGGTAAGTACCTACCTAGGTAAGTACATATTGTGGAAAGATATGCCTTAAATAAACTTATCTTATTCACGCTCTCTAAACAAAGGTCTTAACGATCCCATCTCGCACACAATTGGTGCGAATTCATTTAAATTTTAATTAATTAACCATCTACTAATTACTAGCACATTGCTTTCGTCAAGATGGGTTATCTTTTAATTTTACTGTTTCACGCTGTTTTGCGTTGGCAATTACTACAGTACTATTTTTGTTCGTATTTATTAAATACGCAGACAAATTGTTAGGAAATTGTTTGTGATTACATAGATTTTTCACGGCTTTTTAAATTTCACTTTACTTCATAAATTAGACTCTTGTTATTAAAAACAGATTAAGTACCTATCTCAGTTTCGATACGACCCATAAGCAATTCAATTTGCGAAATAATTTATGATGTCAATATAAGGATAATATATTGCAAAACGGATGCAATAAACTGCAGTAATTTAGTGATGTAATTATAGCTCTTTTGTCTCGTGTGTCATGTTGGCTGGGACTCCAGGTCGGCCCACCGGGCGTCGCCGCCGGAAGCTGTCGTTAACGCGCCCTGTGAAAACAACACCAGCTTAGGGTTACGCGGTCAGATTGTCCAGGCTTTCAAGCTGACGTCCCAGGTTTTGACCGCAAACAAATTTGGTCGAGTTTCGTAATTCGGTGTTTGTAGGCAGTTTAAACTTAATCTCTTTTGTACACAGCTTAAAGACCACCAGGCAATCAGTTTTCTCAAGAGATTTTCATACAATTTTTGTTAATGTTGTGTTATAATTTTAGTTTCAAATTCATCAGTAGATGAAGAAGACATACCGACAAAATATATATATTTTGTCCTGTCATAACATTATTTAATTTTAACCCTGCACCTTTACCTTTGCATCCACGCACGCCAGATCCTAAGGATGTTTACAAAGTTATTTTTGATTCGGGTGTTGATAGAAGACCTGTGCCTGCGCAGTGTCGTCACTCGTTGACCGTTATTGAATCACGCGTTCATCAACAGCCACTGTTAGTTTGTATTGATTTATAAACCTGTTGTGATTATGTCATGATGGCCAGTCAGTGTCAATTTGATAGCACCGTTTCGAACGGTATGTAGTATTATCTATATTCATACATTGACTAGATTTAAGCGGCTTTCTTTCAATATAACTGTAAAAGATTTGCATTTTCATTTGAATTATAATCATGTTTTGAGTAGGTATGAAGAGAACCGGTTTTGAAACATATTTTTTTTTAGTTATTCAATCTTAATAAGTGTTCACCTTCACTGTCTTTCAACGCGGAATTTCTTTTAAATATACTACGTCTTAATTATGCAACGCACACATGAATGAAGACAAGAATGTAAAGCTGCTATGGTCGGCTCCGTACATTCTTTTCCTACAATCGTTATACAGTCAATATTTAAAATTTTCCCTATAACCCATAGTGCACGCACATTAACGATTCTGTACGCATAAACTGTGTGGGAGTCTTGGAAGTTGGAACAATTTGTACTAAAATTCACATTTATATGGAGAATTTAGATACAAATAGGACCGTAAAATGGTTCTCAGTAAAATAAGCACATTTCTATGTTTGTGGTGTTTTATGAAAAACTTTAAATTCAAGTTTATACGACTTATGAAAATTTGCATTTGTTTTAATCAATTGGTCATTTTAATTTCAAATGTTCATTAATATTTTATGTTTTAAAATCGGACTGAGATGTATACATAATTCAAGGACTTCTTGACTATTAACATTCTTTAACTCCTACGACTGTCCTACAAGTCACACCTTTTTCTATCTGACAAAACCAATAGTTATGTACTGAGGCGATTTGGCCCGATTTAAAAAGTTGTGTGCCAAAAATATTATTTCTACATTCAACGGCAATGCAGATGTGCCATTTTACGCATACAAATTGGGGCGCAGCCGAGTACTGGTGCTCAGCTCCGTGTGCCGAATATTATGGAACTTTAAACTTTCGTTTTAGAGACTAAGCAGTTGGTTATCATGAGTTACGTACCAATTTTTTTAACTGTTCCAGAATGTAATGGTGTACTTGTAATAATTTACGTCACAGGCTATGAAATAACGAAGTTGTTTCAATTCCCAAAGAGTTTATCATTTTATTTATCTATGTTTTCTATATACAATATAAGGTTGTAACCGGAGTGAAAAGTGATCTCTGCCAAGTTCTTTGAAATGAAATATGTCTAATAGTAGAAAGCACATTGCATCGAGAATCGGAACAAAACAATGTTTATTAACTAATATTATAATAATGTAATGGCGTATGGAACGCCTTTCATATCTTAACAATTATTCTTAAACATATTATAAGAGAAAGCTCAGCTATTCGCTTTTGCAGCTAACTGTAGCACTTATTTTGACTTTTCCACGTAAATCGTGTGCAATTATAGGGGTAATCATGCATTGAAAACGATTAGGTAAAAATGCAGTAAAATACGTCGGCTTGAAGCCTACGTAGCGTGTAAACCTCAGATCATTAATAATCTTTCAATCGCTGTATTGAAACATAAATCGTCGAAGAAGTAAACAGCTGTTTAAGTATAATTATTTAGTAATAAACCCTTTAAAACTTTACATTCTTAGGTACTCTAAGATCTACTGTGAAGGAAAGCATTTTGAGGTAACACGGACTTCTTGATGTGGAAATCCACAGTGAGCTACCATTAGAGATCAATGCTCATTCCTTCTCTGTATAATAAAATACTCTTGCGCTGCAATGGGATAGCTTACAAATAAAATAGATTAGGCCGCATTTAATCGTATTGCAATGTATGTATTTATTAATTCTTATCTAAAGACGTGTTAAACACGTGCGTGAAAACTTGTGAGACGCGTTTTAAATGTGACTCAGTGGGCTTGGTTTCTACGAGTACTTATACTGGGTGAATATTTGAAATGGGAGGGGATGGCCATATCCGATACTGAAACTGATATTGATGAAAACTAAAACTGAATGCCTCGTTGGTCTAGTGGTCCCAAGCGGGACTGCTGAGTAGGAGGTCTCGGGTTCGATTCCCGGGTCGGGCAAAGTGTTATTGAGTTTTTCTGTTAGGGAATTCTCAGTAGCAGTCCGGAGTTTGGAATTGTGCCCGGTTGATGGCAATAGGCTCACCACCTATTACATGGGACTTAATAACAGCATTGGTGAAATGTGGGTGTACAACTGTGTACACCTCTGCCTACCCCTTCGGGGAACAGGCGTAATGCTATGTTATGTTATGTTAAAACTGAATCTTGGATTTGAAAAAACAATATTTCTAGCGAGTAATCGAACCCGTTGATTTTATATTTTTGTTATCAAAATCAGGCCCGACTCCTTTCAGTATTTTTCTATATTCTTTATAGTTTCGGATTTGGCCATCCAAGCCCACTTGAAAAATTCACTCTGTGCACGGAGAGTACCCAACTACCCATTGCTGTCCTTCCCTTGTAATAATTTCCCTTTTTTGTGTGTTTTTACACACTCGGTACAAAGGCCGACTTGCTTACTACACGATAATTTTAGTCCCATAAGATTTATATATACCTATTTCTTCCTGTAATAGCTGTAATATTTTTATGTATGCATTCTTTAAAAAAAACTCTAAAATGAAATGAACATGTCTTCGTTGGGTTATGTAAACATTTGAAAATATATTTATCTGTTTCGATATGGCCCTACATTACAGTGATATCTGCAATATATTGCTCAATTATTATTGCATATTGATAAGGGGCTACTGTACTGAGCATATGTGGATATTTACATACGATCGACTCCAAACGTACTGTCGTATCGTGTCGCTGTACGTAGTGGAGTAAAAAGAAAACCGCTGTCAAATGAACGTTGTTACGTGCGACCCCGATACGGCCCTATCAGTGTCAATTTGTGTAAGTGAAGTTTCAATTATGTTTAAGTAAACGACACGTCGAGCAATTCAAACATTTCGTGTTTGCTGTGCGGTTCCCTTAAGACACGTGTATTAATACTTCGAACTGTGTCTAACATATCTGTTTGTAAATTACAAACTACATTACCATCGAAAAGTAATAAATAAAAGTGCTTTAATTCAGTACGAAGGTATGTTCCATATTCCATAATTAAAATCCTGTACACAGCACTTCGTTGTATGCGGCGGAAATTCGCATTAAGACTGCGGTACGCTTAATGAGAAGCATACGTATATATCTATGCTAATCCGCTAGAAGTTAAGCCTGGATTAAAATTCAAAATTGGAACGGTACGCTAGGGTACGCTAGATAGGGTCACAGATGTCATATATACATAGCTGTTATTAAAGAGCGATCTGTCAGCTGACACTAGTTTTATTAGCTTATACCACTAACCTTACAGCGGCTTAATGTTACGTATATGCTAACCGCACTACTTAATATTATAAACACTGTATGATGCAATTTATCTAATAGAGAAAATATATCTCTGTAACTAGAAATGACAAATGCAACGACGCAGTTCCGACGCGATTGTGTATGATAATTCTTATCGTATATGACCAAGTTTTTGTGGAACTAAGCTTTATGATTTTCATAGGGTTGTTGATATTACAATAGGACTATTCCTATTGTTATACCAAATTTTAAATTTATCATAGGTTTACTTTTACTGAAGGTTGGTTTACGGTTAGATAATTATTATTTGAAAATCTAAAAGATCGTGTATTGGTTGGTTTTGGTTTAAGTTGATTTTATTATTAGTTTTCCTTTTAGTTCGTTCGTGTAAATTTCCGCTTACTAAGCCATATTAAGAGCCGACTTAAACCGTATGGGTTAAAGTAAACAAAAGGTAATATCATCATTTGAATGATCACGTGCCAGCCCTGGTAGTGGTGGGTGCACACCGGGCTGCGGCGCGTTGGTAAACACAGTTGGCATCGGTCCGTGTCGCGCGCACGTCGCGCCTCGCTTCTCTGACTATTGTGTGAGGTGCGTCCACACTCTTGTGTCCGGTGTGCCAGCAGCCGCGCCACCACAATGCGCAGGAACTCTGCGGTTTGCTCCCAATGAACCGTCGTGCCATTGTGCTTGTTTTGTGGAATCATTACGTGCTTTTGTCAAGTGTTACACGTCGTGCTTTTGTTCAGTGACCATTTTCCAACAGTATGTAATTCATAGCTGCTGTATGATTTATGCTCTCAACTTTATACGACTATAATGATCCACTGAATGCTTACATTGTAACGTTCAAGATTAACCAGTAAACAAGTTTACGCAACTTATATAACTGAGATAAGATATTCGAAATCATCTCTGAACTTTACTAGCTTACGTTTTCGAAAGCGTCTGACGAATCGTCTTGCAAATAAGTTTTACAAATGTCAAGTTTCATAATGTATAAGGTCAGGCGATAAGTTGACAGTGGCCCTGTGGAGCAGTGTTCTGTAATAAATCAATTAATCACTCAGTATATTGATTGCCTCCAGTGGCCCAGGCATCGTATCACACGTCGGTGGGTCGCTACCGTGTAAGAGGAGCCTAAATATAGCTGCCTCAGAGTGTGGCGGTCACAACAGTCACCCTTTGCGTAGACATCTACATACATAGATGCAACACATTTAATTAGCGTGTCAACATTTTAAAATTAATGTTGCAATTTATCTCGGTAGCAGATTCTGTCATCCCTTAGTCATAGATACAGGTTGTATCAAAACAATTGAGGAAGGATGTCACGTTGGATTTAATAACCAAAAGGTGCCGTTAACTTACCTGCTTTGATACTGATATCCTTGTGAAGTTTCGTTGTAAAGCTAAGGTTTTACTATTTGTCTTGTTTTACTTTCGAATGTTTACCTTATTTAATTTTTTTACTATGTTTATCTATTTCACTTTAGTCGCTTCATCTTTAGCATTATAAGTAGGATTCTATGATTGCTAGTGTTATTAATTTATTATCGAAACAAATTTCAAACTGCCTTTTCATTTAGTTAGAATTAGTTCTAGTCTTTGGTAACCATTTAACTAATCGGGTTTCAAATATTGAAGATACTTCGTTAAATCTCCTGATCTGGTAGCGTGACTGAGCGCCGACACTTCGCGGTATGATTGCTATCAATGAAGAAAAGTTTAGATACACACGAATGGTTTCGTATCCAATATTTTTAACAATAGAGTTCGTGTTTTGATCTTTGAGAGGTAATAACTGCTGACATCTGATAAATAGAAAAAAGTTGTTACAACTTTACGTTTCTCTATTGGTCGAGTGCTCGTAATAATCTGGGCGAATATTTAAACGCTGATTAAAAAAGTACGGTAGCATCTGCCGGGCCGGGTGGTTTAAAATCACGTTTGCACATGTCGTGCCTTGGCGTAACAACATCTTGGGGCCCGTATCCCGCTACCTGCCCTCAACGCATTGTTCTCTACCCTACTCGTGGTAATAATGGACCTTCTTACCCTGTTTTGTTCTAAAAACAACAATAACACGTTGTTTTGTACTCAAGTACGCCGTCGTAGCTACACTTGATTAGTAGAATGTTAAGTTGAACTCCCATCGCCTTGCTATTTATAGTTTATTACTACTTGCTTGCTTAATAAAGCACAGCTCCTTTTGAGTAATCAACGCAATTACATACTGCAAATGCGTTTGTTATCATGCGATTGCAGGAGGTTGCAAACATTGACAGAATATAAAGTTATACACCTTCGCGATACAGGTAAACGATTCATAATAGGCCAATGGGCCCTGTTATTTGTCAATCGCGCCACGTCTTTTACCCACACTGTGCATCCACGATGAATGCAAAGAGAATACGATTCGGGCCTGGAAATATGCGATGGAATTTTAATCGCTGTTTTCATAATAGAAATTTATTTTGGGGACGCTGTTCGCAAAAAAAGATGTTTAGGAAGTTCGCTAATAAATAAAATTTGACCGTATTTCACTGCTGGCATTCTCAAATGTTTGTATATAGAAGGTAAAGGCCATCCATATCTTCGAGCGTAAACGTAATAATGATGTTAAAAAATCTAGTATTGTATCCGAACTAGTGCCTCTTTCGTATTGTCACCAGTTTATAAATCGCGTTCGTGGTCTCGGGCGACAGATAAGTGCGTGCTTATCGTCACTGAACCCAATACCCCGAGAAGCCGATAACATGCCGTGAGAACACGCATTCGGGGGATAATCTCGGATTTTTGGGGAACATTTAAGCTCAATAAACATAACTCAACTCGATTAAGATATAAGCTTTCTTTAGATTTAAGGGTGTGCGTTACAATGTCAAGTTATATGTGGTTTTATTACAATCTAATCGTTTTATCGTTGTTTTGGCCCCGTTATCATAGGCCTATTTAAATAGGCTGATAACGGAAAGTGACTATCGTAAGGATATCTTGAACACTTACTAAAATTCTACACCATTTCCGGGTTGTTTCTGATTCAGGTTGATTTAGATTTCTCCTTGCTATATAACTTGAAGTCACTCAGAGTCACTGCACTTAGTTTAATGTCTATCGAGGTATGATGGTAACTCGAGCTTGAGTAATCATTGTCATTGAAAGTACCAGTTGATTACTTTCGCAGACTTGAACCCCAATTTTAAAGGCAAGAAGGGCAAGAAGATTACGCTTAATAAGGAATATTATGCCACTGAAATTGCTATGCTTAGTACAATATAAGATAACGATTTATTTCTCGCCAAATATAGAAAAATAAAAAAAATATGGTAATAGGAAAAATAGATAATAACAAGGTCGACATGGCTTAGTGGTCAGAGCGCCTGGAGTATTCATCCGGGAGGCGCAGGTTCGAATCCTGTTCGGGACCGTATTCTCTTTTTCCATTTAATATAATAACTTTAGAGTTCGCTAAGCATGCGTTAATGCTTTTCAAAGATTTATCTTGAGATGATAACAAGTCGTATATAATAATATATGTATTTAATGTTTATCTTATAATACACTAGCTTGTGTACAAGACTTCCGCTGCGTTCCAAAACGTAGCCTATGTCCTTGTCTAAGGTCGCGATCTATCTCTATACCAAATTTTATGCAAATCCGTTTAGCCGTTATTGCGTGATTGAGAAACAAACATACAAACTTCTACATTTATGAATAGTAGGATTTCTAGGAACTGCAACTATTTATATCCAGGATTGACATTCCATGTCAATCTAAAATTTCGTCGGTAGTCCTGGCTCTCGAAGTCCCAGGACAATGGTTGAACTGCCTTATGTTCTTAGCCAGTTCAATCTTATTTCGTTGGAACCCTAGAAAAAAAAAGAGGATTGGTAAACTTCCACTTCGTTTCCACTTCACCTTACCATTTAATAGTGTGGCAGTGAACGGATCCTATTGTGAATTTTTGCAGCGTGCAGCTTACTTAAGTGGTCAGTTGTCAGATAGGATCGCGGTCATTCCCCTGGAGTTCCGGCACCTGCGATGTTCGCCGGATATTGACGCACACTCATGGTGTCAGTCAAGTCACTATTCACGAATTACATCACATGTAATATTGATGAGTTATCATTTATTTTTGGCTGTGAATACTAAGGATCGTAGAGTTGTCTGCTGCCCAAAAAGTATTGGTAATTGTAGTAAGTAGTTCGGCTAGTGTTGGTTATAATTGGTCCTATTAGTAACTTCAATTGACAACAGAACTGCAATACTAACTTTTAAACTATCGCGTTGCCTGATATTATTATATGTATAACTGCTAATAAGCAGACTGTCCTGCTTGTGACCACAATCAGTGCAACCTGGTCGAAACGTCAAGCGATTAAAAGGTATTTATTGCGCGTTAATTCCTGTTAGTTATACATATAATAACAGAACTGCAGTTATAAATAGCTGTTATTACACATCCTACGAGGGGAGGTCAAAAAGTTCGCGGAATGAAAAGGAAGGGAGGTGAAATTTAACATGAAATTATTTTTCCTTTTCAATATATTCTCCTTTAACCCTAATACACTTCTCAGACCTTTCAAATAATTTGTTTATACCTTCGAAAAAAAATGATTTGTCAAGGCCCTCAAAATAGGTAGAAATAGCCGACTTCACTTCTTCGTCATCGGTAAATTTATTTCCACGAAGCTCTTTTTTCATGTTTGGGAACAAATAATAATCAGAAGGGGCCAAATCTGGACTGTAGGGTGGGTGGTTCAGGGTTTCGAAGCCGCATTTGCGTAAGGCAGCCATCGCAACATGACTCTTGTGAACGGGCGCGTTGTCGTGCAAAAGGAGCACACCTCGAGACCACTTACCCCTATTTTGTTCTTTAATTGCATCTTTTATTTTTCTAGTATCGTAGCGTAGTATTGCCCCGTGATATTAACACCTTTATCTTTATAATCGATCAACAAAATGCCCTCTGAATCCCAAAAAACTGTAGCCATAATCTTTCCAGCCGATTGTGACACCTTGAACTTCTTAGGGGGTGCTGCGCCTTTTTTGTGCCACTGCATGGACTCTTGTTTTGACTCAGGTTCATAGTGATGAACCCAAGTTTCATCCCCAGTTACAATTCGGTTCATAATTTCATCACTGTTCTCACTACACAAATCCAAAAACTCGCGAGAACACTCGACGCGCTGCTGTTTTTGAAGCGGCGTGAGCATTCTCGTTACCCATCTTGCACTGACCTTAGACATGCCAAGATGGTCATGGAGAATGGTCAAAATAGTCGTAGACGATACTCCAGGCATCTCTGCGATCTGTTTTTTCTTCAGACGAGCATCTTTGAGAACAAGTTTTTCAACTTTTTCAATGATGTCTGAAGACGTTGCCTCAATCGGCCGACCAGAGCGCTGATCGTCTTCAATTGAGTCTCTGCCTTGCTTGAAAAGACTATGCCACTTGTAAATCATCGATTTTCCAGGGCAAGAGTCCCCATAAACAGATGACATCTCGTAATATCTTAGGTTTGCGCGATCACTACACATTATAATAAAACAACTTTTAACCGGATTAATCGCGTGGTCGCAGGAGGACAGTCCTGCGACCACGAACGCTGCAAAGTGTTCGAAACGTCAGGAAAAACAAAAAACCAATAATACACGCGATTAATCCGGTTAAAAGTTGTTTTATTATAAGATGACATCTCTTCCATTATTATCTGAGGCGTTTTTCCTTGCTTAGTAAGGAACTTAATCACGGCACGAAACTCAATTTTCTCCATAGTCACCGTTCTCTTCCCGATTTACTTGTTTATCCAGCGATATCTCAAAGTTTAATGAACCGATCAGGCTGAACCTTAGTATTTATAGTTGTATTGAGTCACCAAGTAGTGACAGGTTAAAAAGTCAACCCACTCCCCACTCTAACCCCTCCATTCCGCGAACTTTTTGACCCACCTACGTACTTCAAGATAATCAAATTTCCCAAATCAAACGTAAGTTCTTTTGTTATTTCACAGTTAACAAAACATCAGTAGATTTTACTACTAGAAAGTCGACTTTTTATTTCTGTTAGCGTTTGATTTATAAGCGATAAAACAATGTGAATCGAGAAGATATCGAATACATTGGAGTTCGTTGGTAAATATTGATAGTACCTTTAACGTTAATGTCTATTGATATCAACTCTTGGCCGAGGGAAAGCGTCGAGTACTTACTTTATATTCGCTTTCCAAAGTGATTTGCTACTGAACTGCAACTGTGTAGGTACATAAAAAATATCAAGTTTTCTAAACGCATGTCGTGCCGACATGTAATTATTATTTATTGCCAATTCACCGTAAACCATTGTTAACTTCTTGCACGTTTAACCTTTTACAAGTCGATATTTGGTAGTTTACCACATAGGCCCTATTTTACAAGGATTGTGCAAGTAGGAAACGGCATAAAACGTGCAATGTCTTATAGAAAATTTGTATACACGTTTAGTGATAGTCACGAATTCAATCTGGTTTGGGAACGCTCTATAATGAGAGTAATTCTTGTAATTACGTGGGAAACATGGAAATAATCTACATAAAATTATAATACTTACAGCATTATTTGTGAGTTCACAGTTTTTATGGCATACTTTGTTCTTGTAACAGTTATACAAGAACTTTCACTTTTTATAGAAATTTCGAATGCATATAAAGCCTATTGTGCGTAGGAAAATTTTACTTACAACAAGTATTTTTGATCTTATTAAGTCAGCGAGAGAATTGTAAATGTGGAGAAATCTTACACTGTATGATCGTGTGTTCTTGTACCTCACTATGAACTGTCAATTACGGGACTCGACTCGCACTTTATGACCGCATGTGGAACTTGTCGGACTACTTAACCGTGTGCCACTTTAACTTTAAGTGAAATTCTTTGACTTACCGAAATCTGTGAAAACGCTGACAGCTTGAAATTTTAAACAAACTTCACAAGAATACTCTAGATGTAATAAAGATAAAGTTATAATTTTTTGTGGGAAAAGAATACGGTCGTGAGCCGGACTCGGACCTTCGCCTCCCGGATAAATACTTACATATCTTTTTCCACAAAAATTTATAACTTTAGAGTTCGCTAAGCATGCGTTAATGCTTTTCAAAAATGTATCTGCATTGTAATGAATATGTTTTGAAACGAGGATTAGATGAGACCGACTAGTGACGAGGCAACGCGGATCGAGTTCTTGAAGCAGTGTTAAAAGCAACTTCGGATAATAATATGTTATTGATGTCCTGCGGGCATTCCGTTAAAGTAATATTACGAGATACTAGTGTAATCATCACGCTGCCAGCAAAATGGTTTCATCCGAGTTATGTTTAGAACGTAAAGACAAATATGTTGCGGTGGTGCAATCTTAAATCTTGAGTTATAGTTGATTATATTTGAAATGCCAGTAATGTATTTCAGAAGCTGCGCTCACTAGAAGTTGAAAATGCAATATCCGTAATAGTTTTTACACCTAAAATAACAGAGAAACAGAAAAGAAATCACTTAATACTTTATAATGTGTTAGGCACTCTTTAGGTATCTCATCACTATTAGGTTCTAATTCGCATTTGAATTTAATCCCTCAACTATAATGTTTTTCATTCTTATGTTTCCAAATATAGGTACAGCACAGTTCGCTTATGATTATTAGCATAAAGCTTGATAAGTATCGCAATTTACCACGATTTACGCAGAACAACTGCATTTACAACAGAAATGTCTGAAAAGGGTTAGGTTTAGTGTTTCAAATAGGTTTCCATTTCTATATTCAACGTAATACCGGATCTGTTTGAAGCCAAAACTAATCCTAACATAATTTTTAAGCTCGTCTTGACAGACTTGATCCTGATAAATGTACTATACGTTTAGCAATATATGTGCTTGTTTGTTTTAAAATTCCAAACACGCTGTATCCTCGGTCATTAGTACATTGCTCTTTAAGTAAGCGTCGTTGTTTTCCATGAAACCAGTCTGATAGAACATTATGCGAATCGACAATAATGCTGGTTTATGAGGCTATACTGTTACAATTTAAACTCTATTTGCGATTATTACGCATGCGCAAATGTAACCCATGATACTGTATTTTATTATCCCCTCGTACGTTTTTACTTTGTATGATTTTTTAATATAAAACTTCCTAATATCTTAATGACTTCTTGTTGCACCAGTTACGTTCTCATACTAATTCCATTTGTTACATCCGCCGCCTTGGCTTGTCACACTTTCTTAATTGTTATAGTCTAGTTTGTTAATATGGGCGGTAGTGTACTATTTAGGATTCTGTGAGAGAGCCATTTATATGCGTCAAGTCTATCTCACATTGCGCTGTTCATCCAGCGCTAAGGCCGTCTAAATTAAGCGGCGCGCTTCTGTATACAAATGTTCCAATATCACTGTAAAGGCAGATACTGTTTCATCGATTCTGGGAGCAGAAGATCGGGATCAACATTGGCGTTTGTCCAAACAACAGTTTATAGCTGACACTGTTTACCGAGCCGAGTCGTCACCTAAATATGTTCCCAGCTTTACAAGCTTTTATCTGGACCGAAACACGTTGTTCAACTAGCGCCGGATGCGGAAATGCTAACAGCAATCAACGTAGAAAGTGTGCGCGATACATTTCTAATCGGAATGATGTGTCACCGCAGATTTTTGTTTTCGTTTTATATGGTAAATATTATATTACGTAGGTATGTTTAGCTGGTGGTGGTGTCATTCATGTGCCGAATCCTTTACATACAACATACATACATACATATACGTCAATCCTAAACAACAATTCATTGATTTAAGATTATTTCATGAAAGTACTTACATTTTTCTTATAATTATGTTTCCATCTGTAATTTTCATCGATAATCGTGTTCCAGCATGTCATAGCTATCATATTTATACACAAATATGTAGGTGCAACGTTTTCAAACATCAAAGGTATAATGTTTATGTTGAATTTTCCCCTAGGCAATAAGGATGATCTCATTATTATATGTATGTCAGTGTGAACACATAGACACAGTAGTTAGGTAGGTATGTAATGCAACGGTAATGCGTCGCCGGCGTTCGGCGTGCGTGCTTAATCTCTTCCATTGAGCATTTGTAAGGCGGCTGCATTCTTTTTACCCCACTACCCTGATTGACTCGTCTACCGTATTATTCATGAATGCTGGAGTATAGTGTTATTTATTTCAATGTTATGCATTGAAACGCATGCTTGAGTATAGTTTGATAGATTTTCTGTTTATTTTGTTTAGTCGATGTTTCTTTACTTTTGCCAGTTAGATAATTTTGTTTGTTGTGATTTTATTACGTTCGTTTTTCACACACGTCTGATTAATTACACGATTATTCTGTATTTGTGTCTTGAACGCATCAGTTTCACTTACGTTTGCTGAAGTATTTACGTATGCAGTTATTCACTGCATTTGCACGGCTGCGTCGGCCGTTTGTCTGCGCACACGCACACTGGTTCGCATTCTATTGGCACACTTCTCTTTAACGAAAGTTTGTTATTTATTCCACTTTTTGCATTTTCCTTGCCACTGGCTTCTTCATTGATACTATATACTATTAAACAGTTTGATTTAATAATTAATTTGCTGTCACGCGCTATATATTTTACTTCGTGTATGCTACTTATCAAAGTCTTGAAGATCTAACGCTTCGATTTGTAGTTAATTCATAGAATTCTTGTTATATTTATAGTAATTGTTAAGATAATGGCTAAACAAATGAATCTGTTCTTTTGTTTACATTGCACGAGTTAGTGTCATGTATTCATGAGGACATATTTATTCTTAGCTATGCTATCCTATTTAAAGTTATTTACATATTAATTACCGTGACTTATGTATTGGTTAACCTTCTGTGATTTTAATTTATAATATTTATCAAGTGTATGAATGAATGAATGAATGAATTTTTATTTGCTTGAAGTATGGTGCATTACAATAGGTTGGTATACATATAATTTTAGTCTCACATACTGCGTCGGGAAAGATAATACAATATGCCCAACATGCAAAATTTTATAATTAGAAATACAATGTAACATAACATAACATAGTATCATAATATAATATATGTTTACATTTGTTTGGCAAATAATGATCCTTTTTGAGTTGTCATTGAATATAGAAGGGCTTGTATTAGTTGTGCAAGAGTCGCACCGGCGCGGCGTGCCAAGTTCAGCCGCCCACCTCCGCCCAAACATGCGCCTACGCAGCATCGGTAACCTGGTCTCGGCATCCATTAGGATTTGTGATTGTAACTATCAACAACAGGTAACTGTTAATGTTCGACAATTGTATACTTATATCAAATATGGAGCCGACACTGGTTGACGAGATTAAGTTTGTTCAGTAAACAAATAGTCATGTAACACTATGTTAAGCTGACTTTCAGAATGAAAAAAATATTCAACAAACTATTTATTAGGTTATTTTCGTGTACCTTTCGTTCGTCTGCGGCAACATTATGTATGTAGAATATGTATAATTTGAGAAATTTACTAACGATTGAGATAGACGTCAAATCGAACGTAGCGAATGCGTCTTGTGAAAAGTACCTATACAATAGTTGCTCAAGCGCCTATTCGTAGCAAGTGTAACAACACTAAATGTCTGTCAAAACAACAGCCCGCAATTTTCAAAGCTGCTCGCACCTGTATTCAATGATTAATGCTACCGTTTATTTTTATCGAGTGCATCTCGCTTGTATCTCGCACGACAAGATATCGCGTGTCCGTGAATCAACGATATAAGATATATAGCAACGTAAGCTTAACATTGTTCTGTACTCAAGGCCGTCGTCTTGAGCCACTGACATACCTTCAGTTTCAAGTGTTACCATGAGAAAAATATTTTTACTTTTTACTTTTTATGCGCATACTGATCGAGGAATTAAAATAAATGCAGTCTAACAGCTGCTTATTATCCTGTGCGTGTTGTAAACGTCTGGGAAAAGAGTTAGTGGATTCGCGTCTGTCACGACTTCAAATTGAGATCTTCAATTTAAATTGGTCTCAATTTCTGGTAGTACAGCTAAAGTCGTCAAAGTAGTATCGGTGTGTTCACTGAAGTGTTTCTTACCTTGCAAAGTGGAACTAAATCGCTTGTTCAAATAGCGGAACACATCGATGAAGCCTTGATATTTAAGTTAGTCTTTATGAGTTAGCCCTTCAGATTGTAGACGGTCAACCGTCGTCGCTTACATCATATCAAACAATTCAATATTAGATACAAGAATGATACATTTCAAAATTGATGCAGAAGGGTTTTTATACTATTCCCCATCAATTAGTACAGGAAAATTATAGTGATGACAGTTATCCTTGCGAAATGGCCTTCCCAATACTGTTCTGTCTTTCAAACACTTAATAGGGTTTACTATATGTTAAATAAACACAAAACGTATAGGTCTCTTGCATATAGAAGATATACATACCTATATATGTTAAAAACATCAGGTGGTCTTAATATTTTATGTGGTCTTCAGGGGTCTGAAGAGTCTTGTTGCGTACCATCCATTTGGGCCCTAATAATATTTTTTGTTCCTAGTGAATATTTCTGCCTTAATATGTGGGCTAAAGGTCAACCGGTGAAGAAAGGGGTGGGTCTAACAACATCTGCTTCGACAACGGGGTTGCCTTGCGATATTTTGCTGTTATTGTTTATAGTAAAAAAAATACCACGCTTTCTTATAGCCAGGATAATTTCTGGGTAGACGAGCATTGATAGCTTATTCTAGACTTATCAGATTTCATTACTTACATACGTTAGCATAAGTAATTTCCATGCATTTTTATCATATTGTAACTAATCAGTAGCAATTGTTTGATTGAGTTTGTTTTGTTGTTTGTTTTTTGACCTTGACCAGGGAGCAATGTTTGTTACTCGATTTCGACTGGGGATTTTTTATTTTTAATAGGAAATAATGTATATCATCTTATTTGCGTAGTTGGTTGTGCACGTTTAATACCGAATAACAAAGTATTATCTCAAGATACTTTAGGAACGTTGGTGAGGACTGCTGAAATTCGATCAAGTTTACAAGTAGGAGGAATAATAATAATAATGTTCATTACAAAACGTAGATAAGCTTCGTGTCTAGTTACATTAATTCATGTTACTTACTGTAGCCACACATGTACAATTCTATTCACATGATGGTAGAATTATGCATATATAGAAATGGGTATGTGTTTATACAGCAACTATTGTCTCGCTTCTGTGTTCTATGACAGAGTGGAGCCCTCCTTAAATATGCGGTCGACATTCCAGACCGTCGTCTCTGTTTACCCATCCTCGTCTAGCGGGCTTAAAATAATTATACAAGTGCGTTGGTGCAACCCACCCTTCACAGTTCCTTGACCCTGTGTTCACCTTACACCTTGTATACCTGACATTTTCTCTTACTTAAGAGTAAAAGTGAACCAAACTTTTAACAGGTTTCTTAAGTTGATTTTGTGAATGGAACGCTTTGGCTTTCACTTTTGTTTTTATCCATATATCTAAGATTAATGATCCGGTTTCCTTTGAGATTAGACGTTAACAAGTAATTTGCATTAATTTCTTATTTATCTAGTAGTGTTTCCTTTGCCCCTTTTAATATAATTTCAATACAATTTCTTAAGCTTTTATACTGACTTTTTATTCATTTATATTTTTATAGGCCCAAAGTGATACCTTGAGGTAATCTCGGAATATCTACGCCATGTTGATTACTAGAGTACGTTCGAATTTTATACTGTGAATAGTAAATAAACGGTTGGCAACGGAGGGCACGGGCGTGCGCGCGCGCTGCTCCTGCTTGTCTTCTCGCCTCGCTGCTTAGTTCAGTGTGTTTCTATCTGTCAATGGAGACAGTCACGCGGTGTTCGGTTCTAATCTATAATTACGTTGTAGTACGATTTTAATGTATTCGTGTGGATTAAGCTTTAAACAGTGCGAGTAGAGATTTTAGTGTTGTTTTGTGTTTACGGTTTCCCAACACGATTGTGACGTGTACATTTATTTCTGGGTAAATTCTATTTTCGTGATGGTGTTCTTCATATAATTAAATAGTATAGTTTATTATTTATTACATATCTTCAATGGTTTTATTAGCATTTATATTAGTATTCCCTCTACGTAGAGTGGCACAGAAATTTCAAGAAACTAGATAGTTATTAGCTAATCGACGATGGTGGTGATAAAATATGGATTTACGTTTGAAACTGAAGGTTAAACACGACTATGTCGTAATGTAATAGAGACTAGTGCGTGGTTCAGTTTATATGAAATGTGAGACGTTTTGTTTCAATGAATCACGTGTAGAACTAGAACAACTTCGTCGAAGTAAATCTAATATTGTTGCTGAACACAAATACCAGATAATAACACGATTTGGATATACGAACAATGTCTAAGGCCGTTTCGTATCAGGACATATGTCTCACTCATACAATACTACATACCGCGTCAAACAATATAAATATCATAAAAAATGTGAACTATTCAATGATTGGCAGACAGCAGTGGGACAATGACGGCATTGTAGTATGCCCGACATAATGAGCGAGATTAATAACTCAGTTCACGGGTTCACCGCGCGTACGCCGCTCTACTTGCTCCAATCGCCATATCCGTCGCAAATCGACCGTTTCCTCCGACCATCTTCGCGTTGACTCGCTATTATAAACATGATTTATACCTGACCCATCATTAGTTAACATGTCAACGACTGTCGCTAGCGGATGCATTTTATTTGCTTCCACAACCTACTCGTATTTATAAATAGCTTTATAAGAATGAAGGCTTCACTAGACTCACTTAAGGGTTTATGTTATTCATAGTTATGTTATCCGCAATTCGTTATAATCTTCTACATTTCGATTCTGGAAATAATATATTATCAGCATTCTTATCGCGTTTAGTTCGAATCATCTTGGAGAAAGGTCAACATCGAAAACACTCAAGTTACCAAATCAAAGGTTTCTTTATCTGGATTAAGAGCATGACAAGGTTGCCGTTTATAACAAATTTTGGTATACAATTTTAGTGTTCGTCATGTACCGCTTTATGATTTAACCTGGTTTGCGTTTTCGTGCTGATAATCTGAAAATGATTTAGATGGCACACGCTACGTCGAGGCTAGCCGTCGGAGCCCTGGCGTTCTTTATCTTGGGAAAATCTCGGTCTCGAATGGAAAATATTGGCTTGGTGCCAGACCTCGTCCTCACACGCGTTTCCATTATTGTACCGACTCTGTTACGGTTAAGCTTAATTAGATGAACTGTGTTTCAAACGGGCTTCTATGAATAGAACGTTAATTTATGTGTTAAACACATTCATTTATAATGAGCTAATCTCAGACCTTAGTACTGGCTAATCAAAATATTTAACCTTAAGATTCCAAATACCTACGTTTTCGGTTTCGCCATGGCTACAGCTACAGCATCTGAGCTTCCATTGTTTAATGTTAGTTGAATGGAAACGTTACTACAATAGTATTAAATATTATATCGAGTCGTTCCGGGTGGTCTGGCACCTTGAGACGACCTTCGAAACAATGGGAAATTGGTATCATTGTTTACATCAGGGAGCCCCTTGCCGTGGGCCGATCGGCGAAAATAGCCACGTGCGTTTGTTTATAAGAAACGTTTGCTCCAAGCTGTGTTTATGAAATGTACGGAATAGGTGTACAAGCAGACAGATTGTTTCTACAACATCAAATAAATACTCATGAAAGTTCACTCGATTCCGCAATTTTCTCGTCGGCAGCCCGATTCAAGTCATCACTTGCTCCCACGCAGAACTTTCCACTAAGACAATGGGTCGTTGAAGATTTCTCTGTTTTTGTCAACGCAGCAACTTAGTGCAATCCGGTGTTAATTAAAAACGGACGTAACCGTCTCTTCCTCGATTCAGGTTTTACATTTTGTTTCACTAATTGTTATGTAAAGACCTCGAGCTCCCACACGACTACTGCAATGCGATCATGCAGTCTTTGTGTCATGTATGTATTTTTTTTCTCTTTTTCACAATCACGTCCGGATTCTTGCGTAAACACAATCCTGTTTTGAACGGAGTATCGTTTGATATTTTAGTTCCTATAGGCTCGTTGCATGATAATGCTTATATTCTGTTCATTCCGGGTAATGTTTATTCATGTTGTAATATTTTAGTGGTCAAATATTTATCACTCGATCAACTTTTACGAATTCTACTCAAAGAGGAACATGACGTAAATCCTAATAGATAGTTTAATTTATTAAAGTATAAAAAATTTAAGTACATATTGAACTACCGCTGTTAGTGTATCCACAACAAAAAATAATTGGTGAGTGGAATAGACTCTTCGAATGGGAGAAGTACAAAATTATACTTCATAACAATAAAAATCTATTGTGTCTGGTAATTAGGGAGTCACCAGATTACAAAAACATTTCGTAAAACATGATGTCAGTTAAATTAAAAAACTAAACAATAATTTGAGAAATCTTAAGTTTAAAATGGTTTTTCGTCTATCAGTTCCGTCACCATTTAAGCAATGGTCACGGCTACGTATTGAGGAAACATAGGATTGCGTCAATTTGCAGGAATCGCTTTGTTATACAAAAGGGTGTATTTATAGTTAACGACTATGCATGAGGCGGTTGTAGTAAAAAGTTACGACACTAAAAACTGAAACATCACACACAAGTCGCAGGGATACGTGAATAGGTCCACGGCGCCACAAAGATGTGTTCCTTTGTTCGGCTGGTTCGTCTGCCATTCATTAGCCGAATGTGGTATGGTCCCCATTCTCGGAGTACGTTGAACTGTCATGTTGTTTCCTGCGTGTCCGCATGTAACGTGTTTTACGGGTTGACGTTGATGCGCGCTATGGTACGTTTCGGTGTTGCAATCGCTCAGAGTGCCGTGATTTAACACACTGAGATAAGGCGAGGATTCCTTTTTAGTTTGAATGCGTTCTATTTATATTATACTGCGCTTTGAAAATAAAACGAACAACATTCAGAAGTGTTAACAACTGGAAATATTGCATGTCTAATCCTTTTATTAATACCGTTGACTTTGTTTGAAGGCTTACTGAACCGCGACCGTTAGTGTTGTGGAAAATCTAAAATGAAAGCAAATAATGTTCAGATAACAATCGTGAAATTATTCGTTATATTTTTTTAGGTTCCAATGCAATAACGGTGATGAAGTTGGCTCTAAACTAATCTTAACTTACTGTTTGACATAGAATTACAAAATAGATACTAGATACAAATAAATTCATGATTTTAATTGGTGACAAACGAAGACGAATTATTTTAAAATGCTGTTTATTTGCATGTAGAGCATTCCAACCAGTGGATCATTGAAACCTTACAATTACAGAGTCCTTCGCGATAACGAATGATAAGAAAACGACAATATGAAATAAACAGTGTTATCTAAAAAGGTGCAGTATACACGGAACATCCAACGAACTCTGACGTTTTAGACAACGTGACGTCATCATTGTGAATGAAATCAATTAATATATGGAAGGCTAAATGTGTTAAAAAAGTGCGAAAATATAGTGAATGAAACGACGAGAAATTCAGTGTTTTATACGTGTGGTGAAGTTTAAAACAAGTGAGTGGTTCAGGTCATGAGTGACGATGAGTACAGAGAGGCGCCTCTCCCGGAGTTTCCACTCGTGCTTAAAGGGTTCCTCCACGGAGGAGGCAGCGGATGAGGAAGAAAGCTGCTACCATTCCCTTGGAGGGAGGCATTCTTTGAACAGAACTCAGCCACAAGTCTATGTGGAGGATCTTACAAATATATCTTTAGCAGATTTCGAAACGACACAAGATGAAATCAATGGTATGTATTGCATATGTATCTATTAGGTTAGTTAAGATGCCCGACATTTTTACACACGTCTTTAAACGAGAGAGAGATGTTTCATTTTGGGCCACCACATAGAAACTGTTGGAAAAATATAGGAGATTATCATCAAGATACAAATAATGAATTTGAAGAAATGTACAGTCGTGCTGAAATTATTATTTAAGGGGTTTTTAATATGATTTCCGGTTTTTCTGACTGCACAGGCAGTTGTTTTACATGAGTTTGATCATAGTAGATTAAAAACCATGTAATTGAAATGTCAATAGTTGTCAAACTGACAGTTCACATAATTTTGATCCACCATGTTTTTGTGTTGTGTTGTTCTCCTTGACCAAGTTAAAATATAAAATGGAACGACGTAAATTATAGAAAATGATAGTTAAAAACGGTTACTATATAGTACAGCTACATTCATTTATAGGTACAAGGTACTGCGGTCTGTAAAAGGTGGTAGGCAGACATTTGTGTAAAATCTTCTATTTCATACAAAGTATACATTGACATTGCACGTATGGATAATATAATATATTATTCGTATAATTCACGTTGGCACTTATTATTGTTAATTAATTAACTAATGACTCATTAGTTAATTAAGTACTATCAATATCAATTATTATCGAAACGCAATTTATGTAGGAATCGTAACTGTTAATCAGAAATGCAAATTCGTCAAATGTTAATATAACACTAACGAATACCATTTTAGTTACACCTGCTTGACATTTTCGGCTAATCATTAAGCATTTTATTCTGGTTTTAAAATGTTAAATTTTAATGCAATACTATAAACATACCGATGTTTGAAATTTTATCGATTGCATCATTATTGTTTTCCTGCCTTTGTCCCAATATGGAGTCGCTGCAGCATATCTTTTTCTTCCATACACATCTGTTAGCCGTCTTCTTCTTCATAATGTATCGTTGACAACAAACCTTCAAATTCAAATTATTTGTTAACATAGGTAAAGAAATACAGATCTTATGTTTGATAAAAAGAGCCCTATGTTATGCCACGAGGCGCACAAATATGGTGTGCAAATCTAGCTGAGGATTACATATTCAAATTTAATAAAAATAATAGAAATTCATGCATAATTATGGTGTTAATTAGAGAATAAACTGAACAATTACATATTCTTTAATGTTCTAATTATTATGTCAGAACTTGGAGAGAAAACTAAATGAGGAATGATTAAAATGTTAAAGATCCATGTTAAAATAATTAAAAAGTCAAAATTATTGAATGTAAATGTAACTAATTGTAATTCTAAATCAATTCATCATATAATTATTCGTCAATAGTATACTAACATTTACGAATTAAGAATAATTTAACTTTATTCTTAAATTGTGTAAAATTTAATTATTTTTTGGCGTCTGGAATTTTATTATAAATGTGTGGAGCCAACCCAGGACACTTTTTTTACTAATGCAGTTTTACAGTTATAATTATTACTCAAAGAATTTTTGTACTGACTTCGAATTGGAACATTTTTTACCATTGTGATTTTCCAAAAGGTTGGGATTTGTTTTGACGAAGATACTTATTTCTAACATGTACGCCGGTAGCGTAAGTATTTTTAATGATTTAAAGTACGGCGCACAGCTATCATCTGTTTTCAGACCACACATAGCTCTTATGCATCTTTGTTGTGCCTTGAATTACCCCAAAAAATAATTCCTTATCGTAGAAGTGAAGCTACTAGCTAGTAACGCGTCTATATTTACTTTTCTAGCCAATTGAAAAAATGCATACACTATATACAACATTTTCCTTGTGATTTCGTTTATTGGGTATCGTCATTATATTGTGTTTTTTTTTCGTTGTAAGAAATTCCACTTGGGATGTGCGAGTATATCAATGGCGTTTCCCTAACTATTTGCATCACCTTCCAGTTTATCTGAATATCATTATTCATAATTTAATCTCGATAACTTGTAACGAACGGTAAGGACATATTAAGGACACATAAATATAAATAACCTTGCGAACGTAATAGCTATTAAGTAGATGTTGATACTTAATAGAATCACTGGGATATACCTAATGTGCTCACTGAATCATTGACCCACAGAGGGACCTTAACTTGTAACGATCAATGAGTTTATAGACCAAAGCCCTTTAGTTTTCTTTTATTTAAGACCGAACACACACTAGCATCACACCTGTATGTCCGAAGGGTTAGACAGAGGAGTAGATACTGTTGTATACACACAAATTTCACAGATTCGGGTATTAAGTCCCATGTCGTGAGCTTTTATTACCATTAACAGGGCATAATTCCAAACACAAGGCAGCTACTGTGAATTTCTTTATAGGAATAACCAACATGGGCCTTCATAACAGTATTTGGTGAAGTGTGGGTGTACAACTGCGCCCACCTCTGTCTACCCTACTGAGAATACAGGCGTGATGCTATGTATATCTTAACTGTCCACCGTAAAAGCGTGAACCCATATTTAATTCCTTGATGACTATATTTTTATTAGCTGCCGTCTGACTCATAATCACCGGTGTTTATGTTCCACGCTGTTGTAATAAATGGGAGTATGTTTAGTTTTCCTCCAGAGAATCTGTTCACTAGTTCTATTTGGTTTAATAAACAAATCATCTTGTGTGTTTGTTTCTTTTATTTGTATTTGAGTTATATTTATGTTGGCTGGCGTTCTGTTTTCCGGTCTAATGTTAGTTTTACTATTTAAGGGTAGATTATGTTCATGTAAACCTTCTGATGTTTTATCTACCAAGTATTATGAACATAATGTAGCAGAGATAGCCTAGTGGTATGACCGTTGGACTGACAAGTCAAATGTTGCAAGTTCGAATCCAAGGCACGCGCCACTGACTTTTCGAAGTCATGTGCGTATTATAAATTAATTATCACTTGCTTATAACGGTGACGAACAACAACATCTCATGAGAAAACCAGCACACCTAAGAGATATCCTCGATGGTGTGTAAATCCATGTCAAAGTCCGACGGGTGGTTTAAGCTGTGACATTAGGTTGTTCATCAACCACACGATAAGAAGACGAACTTGGCATTGCCTACATTATTAAAAAAACATTATTATATTGAATTAATACAAGGCGAGCTGTGAGAACTTCGTTGACAGACTCCTACGGGTGGTTTAAACTGTGACACTAGGTTGTTCATCAACCACACGATAAGAAGAAGTTGAACAAATAAGGGATGTTTATTGGTCCGGTGTTGCGGTGAGTGTAGCTGCAATCCCGTCACCGCGGTAAAGGTTAGCGAAAGACCATGTGGCGTCTAGTCGGTAGGACACAGTAGGTACAGCGTCCATGAACCATTTTCCTCGGATTTAAAGAGTCAAAGTCAAAGCATTTATTTAAATTAGACCATTAACAGGCACTTTTGGATTGTCAAAAACTAGTTGCCACGTTCCAAAGTGTAGATTCCTATGGAGAAGAACGGGCAAGAAACACCACCAGTTACTCTTTTTCAAAAAACTGTTATTAATACAGTTAGAAATATTGATTGGTGTATTTTCTTCTAATTTGTTAAGCTGGGCTTTATTTCTGGTTTGATCTGGGGGGTTACTCTTGAAATTAATACTAATTCCAAAGTTAAAAATAAACCCTTAAAACACCGTGTAATGTTAAAATAACTTTACCTACATCATTGTTAACTCAATGTTAAAGCGCGTTGGTTTCTTAGTATCCCGATTCTTTCATTATTTTAAAGACATTTTTGCATATAATAGTACGAACTGTCACATTTCCAATTACAATCAAGAGGATTTATTTTCAAGAGTAAGTCTTAACTTCTTGTCTCATAGTGATTTTTATTTTTATACGACATCACATCAGTTTATTTTCTAAAATTGAATGTGCTTGTAGGAAACATGTGACCTTACCATGCATTAGAACCTTTAATGCCTTAGCCTTCCAATAAGCTAAGCCTAAGTCAAGTCCGCAACTTGCTACTACTGCAAGGTAATCGCAGTATGATGTATAATTTATATGTAGATGCTGTCAGCTGCAGCTTAACCTTTCGATGTAATCCTTGAGGTTTACCAACTTCACATATCATCACGCCCGTAATCCCCGAAGGTTTTGGTACAGGTTTACAGTACCCACATTCCCAGTCGCAAGAAATAGGTGACCTTATTGCCATCCATCGGGCACAATTCCAACTCCGGGCTGGTAGAGATCGTGAGAATTTCTTAAAAGAAAAGCCCAATAATACTTTGTTTGACCTGGGATTTGAACACGGGGTCGGCCTAGTGGTGGCAAAATTAATCGAGCTTGCGAGTCTCGACTACTAGACGAATGATGCAGGTTAACCAAGGCTTTACAATGTCTTCAGGGAAAATATTTGTTTAATTATTGTTTAACGATTATTACTCACGCGCGTTTTTCAAAAAACAAAAAGTTTGACTAAGCGCCGCGGGCTCAGCTCATGATTAAGGGCTCCACTCGGGCAATCTCGAAGAATGCCCGTGAGTAATAACCGTTAAACAATAATAAATATGAATATGTCCACGAAAGTTATTATAGAACAAAAAACTTATCTGTTACAAAAGATTTTTGTGGGCCACAGTGAGTAAGAGGCCTAAAGCTGCTTTCTTTCTCTTAAATATATAGGCTGGGATGTCAAATAGTCGAAAAAGATGTATTCTACCAAAGAAACTAAACAACAATGCCTAAGAAACATGGGTGAACAGACAAAAGAAAACGACTTCCCATACAAATAATCCACACTATAAAATATATCATAAGGTGGTCTAGTTGTATCGCAACTTGACGGATATTAGTACTAATTAATAATCTTGTACAACTACTTACAAAGTAGAATATTCAATTATTACCTACACATTTTTTCACTCGCTACTCTTAAAACCTGTATATTTTAACCGGTCCATATAAAGGATGGAGTCACATTACATAAGCGTACTACAGTCTGTTATTATGTAAATCATTCGTTCTTTTTATGGTAAATGTGTTATAAGTGTTATGGTCTTATATGCTTACGGTTATTTTTAAATGTCTGGCATATAAGGAAGGGCGAGTTGAAGGAGAATTGGTTTACATACTCAATTGTATGGTAGAAGACTAGAAATACTTACGAACACCTGAGATTGGTATTGTGACCGAAAGATGAAAATAGACAAACCACTTATAAGCAATTTGGCACTGCCACTCTGCCCACAGCTTCAAGCTATGGGATACGAGTATAGTTCCTCCGATGGGATACGTCATAATCTGCCCAGCCTGCTTCATCACCAGTACACGCTGGGATCTTTATATACGGGATGAATAGGGATAAATAAAAAAGGTTATTTATAAAAATCGATTTTCTAATTATTATTTTTTATTGTGATATTAGGAAGCGACGGAACAAAATATCCGTATTCATTTTTAAATAATAAAGGAAAACGCAATTTCAAGTCACGTGATTGAAATTCAAGGTTGAACATTTTTCTTATTTACCCTTGGATCCCGTACAGATCTCATTTTACCGTACAGATCCGAAAAACTATGATTCGACATGACAAGCAGAAGAACAGGTTTTGGGAGAACGGACAATCTTTATTTAGTCCCCTTTGCCACAAGCAATTCTAGTTTAAACGTATTTAAATAAAGTTACAATATTAAATGGAAAAAGATGTGAGAGAAATCGCTAAGCATGCGTTAATGCTTTTTCAAAGACATATCTTGTATTTAAATAATTTACCAAGTGCCATCAAATCACAATTCCAAACTCCGAGCTACTACTGAAAATTTCTTACTTGAAAAATCTCTAATAACACTTTGGACAAACGGACCTCTCTCTCAGCAGCACCACTAGACCAACGAGGCAGTCGACAATTATATTGATACGAAGTTTATAGTAATCGTTACAAATAAACTTTCATTGGCAGATATACAGTCTGTCAAAAAAGACATGAAAATAATGTTTTGGAAACTATTGCTTTTGCTTGTACTGGCAACACTAAATTACTATCGAAGTGACTACATACTTTGACAGTAATTTAGTGCTGCCAGTACAAAGTGAGTACTTTAATAGTAATTTAGTGTTGCCAGTACAAGCAAAAGCAATAGTTATCAAAACAGTTTCATGGCTTTTTGTCTAGTGGTGCTGCTAAGAGTGAGGTCCGATTGTCCAAAGTGTTATTAGAGATTTTTCAAGTAAGAAATTTTCAGTAGTAGCTCGGAGTTTTGAATTGTGATTTGATGGCAAAAGGTATAGGACATTGTAACTGCATCGGTCAAGTATGGGTTTACAAAAGTAAAGCAATACCATCGAGCAACAGGCGTGACGCAATATAATTGTTGTTCGGAATCTAAGTAATCTCTTTTTTGTCTATATTAGTTACATAGGTACATATAATCGCGCCTGTTTCTCATTGGGGTAGGCAGAGACAAACAATTTCCATTTGCTACGCTTCTGACATACCTATTTTGCTTTATCTATGTTCTCTTCTGTTTCTTTAACCTCTTCTTGAGTTGTCGATTTAGCTTGCTCCTGATCTGTTCTTTATTCTTTATTTTGACCGAAATTAGTATACAGAAAATAACACATAGTTTTCCCGGTATGTTTAGTAAATAGGTACATACCTAAAAGTATGCGGTTATAACACTAGCATATAAGGAAGATATAACGTACATTTACAGCATATCACTCGCCATCGATCTAACTGTTTGTCAGACCGCTAACCGCAGGTTGTGAATTGCTATAAGTAAAATCATATCCAACTTATATATTATACCTGTGTAATTTAACTATGAGAGGTATAACATTGTTGCTAGTTGCTACCCACACCAGCCGAGTTGATGGTTGATTAAGGAGCAAGTTTCCACAACGGTGTAGATTCTGAATAAGAGGACTTTTGAGTCGGCACACTGTGATCGCCACTAAAGTTGTATTATATGGAGATTACCGTTTCTTAACTCGAATTTGACATTAATTAGTCATGTATTGCTCTAATAGTAGCAATTAGTTTTTCTTATTTATCATTAATACAACCAATGCTAAGTAGGTCTCCCTCATAGCATAATACCCTTGAAGTTTTAATTCTCATTTATTTCCTTCCCGCTACCGTGGTCATTGGCGTGGTTCCAGCGCCAGTTCTAGATGTGCAATACTTTCGAACCCCATCTGTTGTAAGGTCACAGGTATATAGCCTGCCCACTGTCAAATGCCTACCAAAGCAAATAGAACTAATCATAAAATAAGAAGGTATGTAATTCTTGTTTGGTTTGACAGTTGTTCACACTGTGACTGTTGGTAAAAGACCAAATCAGTAATTCTAGTTTAGTTTGTACATCAGGTCTATATAAAGTGCCATAAGAGTGAAGTAAGACGATAATGTAGGAATAAACTTTCTAATTAAAAGGTCAGAACCTAATACAAATAATTATAATGTTTACATAAGACGGGTGTAATTATACACCCGGCTTATGTAAACATTATATTTATTCTAGTGCAAATGATTGACGTAGTTTAACTTAACATAATCTCAGAGATTTTAATCCATAATATTATATTCTACAGTCTAATGAATGACGTCATTCGAAAGTGTTAACATAACAATCATAGTAAAGATTATTAGATACATATATATGTGCTAAAAGTTTCAAGGTGATATTCAATTGATACGATCTTGACATTGATTCCGACGATATTCGCGTGTGTTGGCAATCTATGAGTCATTACATACACCGGATAGGTATATTACGTCTACCTTCTCTTACATGATCGTGGGATGGATGACGTATCATGTAGGTACATAGCAGGGTTGCTAACTTTACAACAATTAAAGTAATTCCGGTGAATTACCCGTAGAATTATAAAAATGGAAAGAAAAATATTTGGATACAGTATAAAAGGATACTCACGGTATAAAATATAAAAAGCGCAATTTAAGAACATTGTCTATAATAATAATAATAATCATTGGAAAAATATCTTTTAACATCAATTACTGTGTCGCACCGGTGCCGCACGGCAAATATTAGATAGAAAAAACATACTAAGTTGTGGTTTTTAAATTTTGATTTATATAAATAATGATTTTCAAATCAAATCAAATTATTTATTTGCTAGATTATGGTACAAATTGTATGTAGATGTTACAGAAATTAATAGTTCCATCATATTC
The DNA here is from genome assembly GCA_935421205.1 of Xylocampa areola. Taxonomy (NCBI): domain Eukaryota; kingdom Metazoa; phylum Arthropoda; class Insecta; order Lepidoptera; family Noctuidae; genus Xylocampa; species Xylocampa areola. Next base: position 16,762,828 of record OW285201.1, read on the forward strand.
TGTCACGTCTGACGTGCAAATATGTTTGGTAAATATTATAATCGGATATTGTACTTTTATTATATTTGTAAGATGTACACAAATTTAATTATCGATATCCGATTATGAATATCTAATAGTTTATACCTATATTTTTTGTTGTATGATGGTAGATGATCTGAATGAAGATGAGGAATGATGTAGGATACTATGTGTAATTGTATATAGTGTTGGCAACCCTAGTACATAGTAGCTTTATAAGAATTCATAAGATTTTCAATATAAGTCGATGACCATAAGCATCATAATCCCATGTACTTTTAGGGGAAAATTTGATATCATTTGTTTTATAGGAAGCGTGGTCATTTTCCTTGTGTTATCTTATCGTGTAAGTACTTTTTTTTTACATTGTATTTATAGACAGAATAGATGACAGCTCTCCATATATATATTTAGATGAATAGTAATATTTTTGTCATTGAACTGACCATAAAGTAAGCTTACATAACGTGTGGTTGAAATCATCGATTAATTTGGCACATGCATATTATGTATGAACCAACTGCTTCTGAATACGTGAACACCAACTGTATTACTCCGGCAACCGGATCTCTGCAGTGTTGTAATATTCATCAGAGCTTTAATAGATGGGCCCATCTAAAACAGTAATTTATTCCAAACGCGTCTTATTAAAGCAAAAAGTCACGTGATTACGTTCCGCACGTTAAAAGTTTGAAGTTAAATCATGTTGTGCCTGGGCGCCGCACCTGTGCCAGCTATGCGCCCGCGCAACGCCGCATATCCGCTTCCTGTGTTCCTACCTTTACAACCCTTGGCTGTACCAGGCACGGCTTCCGTCCCGAATCATATTAATATTACGGTTAAATAAACAATGCGTTCCCTGACACAGATGAGCTTGTTGAGAGGTTTACTATTAAATTTTTTTGGGCTCCATGTGGTTTTTTGTTTTGAATGTGGATAAAAATTATAAATGTTGTTATTGATATTTAAAATTTATTGGTATTTGAGGTGGAATTCAATTTCACACAATAATGTAAACTAATCCGGTGCAAGCCCATAGAAAAGAAGATAATTTATATCGCATTACATTTACACAAATGTGGCCTACCTCTGTATGTAAGAAAATCGTATTACATTCCCACCGAGTAATATTTCAACACATAAAAAGCGGCCCCACTGCTTGTCTGAATGAAGTCACGTAGAATCAAGATATTTCGTTAATTATTAGCATCCGCTGAGTACGTCGACATCGATATTGTCAATCCTGTATTATCTCCGACATCTCGTCTCGGGGGCTGGTTTTTGTTAGCCATGTCCATTACTGACAGAAGCCGAGTGGGTTGTAAGCCAACATACCGCTGTGTCCTCTCGTCTCGCACGACCACGTACGCGTTCCGAATGAGATTTAGAAGCCAGGAAATAGAGATACACGTGCTAATTGTCCACACAAGCAGCTGTAGCACGAATACCGCGAGTTTACTTTCTCACCGTATTCCAAACATTCCATATCTTATTACAGCGTCTAGATAAGGTTCGGCGTTTTGTCTCGTCTCGCCTCGCCGTGCTGTGTTCAATTATAAAGTAAATTGTGACAATTAAAACGTTCGTTTCGCTCAACCGCGTTCGTTCAGTTCAGACGCGCATGAGATCACTCGTGAGCTCATCAAAATATCACAATTATCGTACTTATCGACGTACACCTGTCTCATTATCATAACAGTGAACATTTTCGCACATTCTAAGTATTAAGTAACGATCATACACACAAGTATAATGTCTTAACTATATGCATTAGTACTTGAACAACCAATAAACCTATTGACTTACATCTCAATAGTGCGAATGTACAGTATGCTGTATTTACATCGGTTATGTATGCTAGTCTATTGTTTACAGGTACTATAGTAACCCGCTTTTCTCAATAGTATTGTGGTTGATCTGTTAGAATAGAAATAGGTAAACCATTCATACTCTCCTAGGTAATTGATATCACAGTGTTGCAAAAAATGTGAAAGAATTATCTAATCTAATGCTTCGTGTGAATAATATGTATTTGAACCTCGCTGTTGGTCAGAATGTTTTGAATTGTCCCGTGCATTGCACTCTAGTTGTCTATTTATATCAGTTTCTTGGCAAGCCGCTAGTTTTTGATATAAACAACGTTTGTCAAACGTCACTCATATTGTCATTCATACAGAAACATAGTTATTGTGTATAACGCGGTTTTTTAATATTTATATCTTTCATAAAAAATTCGAATGACAGATAATCTCATATTCTAATTCGTATGTTTGTTTTTTTTATATAATTAATATATTGGAGGTTGGATAAAATTTCTTAAATTCAATGTTAGTCAACGTGTTATTCTGATACTTAAATCTACTAAGATCCTACTAATCCTACTTTATAATATTAAAAATGCGACGGTTTGTGAGTATGAATGTTTGTTACTCTTACCCACAATAACTACTGAACGGCTTTGGCATACAGATAGTTTATAACCTAAATTAACACATTGGAGACTTTTTATCCCGGCTGAATACAAGTCGCGGGTAAAAGCATTAGCATAAAGTAGAGCTAAAGTTAACACAAAAAATACATTTTGATACATACTCTTATATGTACTCGTATAATTGGTCAAATAATTAATTTTGTAATTACCAGAAAAATAACTCTGTAGCGAACCTAATGATATTATTTCCTCGTACAATTTTCAAGTTCAAATTATGAGTGTTGTAAATACCAATAGTTTCAAGGATAATTAAGCTATGAAATAATGATCATAATTGACCTGTTTGTGCGCAATGTGAAACATTGAGTCCGTAATTCTCAATTGTTATTGAATTGGAAAAAATAACGACTGCGGAAAAAGCTAGTACAATAATCATGGCAGTCTACTGTTATCGTATTTGAAAAGTATGCCGTACGCAGGAAATGATAGTTTCTATGTAAATTAGTGCATATTTTGCAATAGGTACTCGCCAGCCGATATGTACCAACACTTATTTTAATTTTGTTAACTATGTCTACGTAATTACAGAGTACTGCGGGAAAGTAATAAATCATTTTTGCAACACCTGCAACTTTAGTGAAAATGCTACGTTATAGATGAATATTACTGTAATGTTATAAAATTATACACTTGTGTAACGTTTATTTTTCTTGTTTCAGGTAAGTTCAATTAACGCGCTGACTACTGTTAGCGCCCTCTACCTTCAGGTAACACAACATAAGTTCTGCTATTTGCCGCTAGATGGCAGTAGCAGCGCCAGTCTGTAACTGATGTACATGAGTAGCTCTACATTTATTTTCTTGTTTGTAACTAAGTTAGTTATTCGTTATTAGGGGTTTAACTTAGGGTTATAACTTTAAAGTATTTTGATGTTAAGTTTTTAAAAACCATTACCTAAGTAATACATTAATAGGTAGAAAGAGGTAGCGATATTTCATAAACTAATTGTTATTCTCCAGTTTTGAACAAATTTATAGAAAATAGATAATTATGTAGGTTTGTAATATCTTTACTTTGATGTTTACTAAGAACAATACCACCAAGAACCAGTTAAGTAGGTTCATGACCGACGCGATCGCCTCCCGCATAATGCCGAGCCTTGTCGTGATTTATTCATGTACTTGCGCCCTGCGGCGAATAAAAACTGCCCGAGAAAGGAACCGCGCTCTGTTCCCATTTTTATTAGACCCATTATAAAAAGCTTATTACGCATAATTTTGATTCACACTACAGTTCAAACTTGGCTGGTTAAGAACAAACGTAGTCAAAACTCGCGTAGCCGGTGTGCCGTAGAATGCGGAAATGTATTAAATTATAAATTCGCCTTGATTGTGGTTTCTTCATTTTTATACGTGTAACATACTTTATGAAAAGGTAATCTTTTTCTTTTCTATCAAAAACACAAAAAAGTAACGTTCTACGGACCTACGAGCTTTCGTAAAAACTTATAAAAATATTCACGAATGAAATTTTTACCTTGTCTTAGATTTGAGCTTAATAAGTATTAAATAGTTACATGGTTATTATAATGTAATAACCTTTCTAATCGGAGGAAGGTATCAGTATAGAAAATTCGATACAAAATTCAAAATTCGTCAATATATGACAGTTACTATAACAATAATGTAATTAAACTAAATAGCGCTTTATTATTTTACATAAATTTTTCCGTGTAATTAATAAATCTTCGATTTGTAAAACATATTAGTGAAGTTATTACATTTATGAAGAAGAATAGAATAGAACAGAAAATACAATGATACTTTTAAAATTTTATTGCACGTTTGCTTAAGCTAGTAGTTTTTATATCCGTATCCTACTCTTTACTTTAACCCTGTGCGAAATGTAGAGCAATTAAAAAGTTTTGGCTCTTGTGTCGTAGCGAACACAGCGTAGCGTTACGAATGTAGAGACACTTTACCTTTTGCATCATAATTAAATGTTAATGTGCCCAATCATGTATTTTCGCAAAATGAACTTGATTTGCTACTGTTTATCTTGTCCTAAAAATACAATTTATGATTTGAATTCAAAAATCAGTATTTTACTAAATTATCAATAGATTATTTTAATAAATTGATAAAATATATGGTCCTTTCTTTTTCAAATAAAAATAATGCCTTTTATATTCAATGCTTTCTAAAACGATGTTTGCTTATGGGTGGATTTGTTCATTTTAACCATTGCGATGAATCAGTGAGTATTGTTGGTAGAGTACACTGCCGAAGACGACCGAAGTTCGCCGGAGTTTGCCGAAGGTTTCAAATATGGCGGCGGAGGTGCGCTTAGCGCTTGTCAACAAAGTTACTCGACTTCGACTGCCTGACCGGTCGCGCGCTTTCGTGTTCTGTTCCATAACCGCGAATGTTAGAAGTGCATTTTGTGTAAAAAAGTGTGAAAGTGAATTAAACAAGCACATTTTGTTTGGAATTTGTGTTTATTTGTTTTTCTGTTATTTCGTTTTAATAAAAAGTGGTATGTAAACGTGTTTAAAGGAGTGTTGGAGTATTGAGGGCCGTAGAACGCAGTGTCGTATGATTGAAGTGTATAATATTATGGATTAATATTTATAGGATTAGACACAAAATGATATTAATGTTCTTAAGAAGCTCATTAAACAATAATATATATGAATTTAAAACCATGATCACTTGCAAGTATTTATAAATATTGAAAATAATTTCGACAAAGAAATTTAATGTTATTTACAAAAACTTTTTTACAATGTCCTATAGTCCAAAATACGTTATTGTGAGTTAATCGATTATTTAACATATTATCGAAGTTACATAGTTCCTAAGACTTTCACCCAAACGCAGGCACGGTGCCATTCGTAGATACCAACTTATTAGCATAGTGGTACCGGTAGTAATACATTCCCCTAAGTAATGGTTAGCACACAGTTTTCCGGGATCCAACACAGTTCTGTAATTATTTATTCAACCCTAAACCAGGGAGCCGCACGTGCTCAACTTGTTGAAAAAAAAAACGGGCCCTCGCGCTTCCTCGTGCATTGTCAGCAGACAATAGAACATACATCTTAAAATAATGTGACGGGTTCTATGAATATCTCTACAATGTTAAAAAAGTCTTTTACCTTTTTACTTAAATGTAGGTACAGAGAAACGTTCCTATCTATTTTATTTCTCCAATTTACAAAGGAATTAGAGAATATAAATTCTGATAAAGTATTCATATTTCATTCGATGAGGAAGAATATATGGAATAAACTTGGAATAAACTGAGTCCTGTCAAATATCTTAAGTATGTCATAGCAATATGAGCAAATAGAGGAAACATTCATCTTGTCGATCCCTAGATGCGTTAATAAATAAAGACGGTCTATGTCTTATATAGACATCGTTTAAGATCCCCGGACGGTAAACATTCCAAGTGTTTATGTCTGAGCCAGGCAAGGACCGTGAATTCCTTAGTTCCACGGAAGGGCCTTTTGAGTGATAGTGAAGCCAAGTCTGCGTGGGCGTCTACGTCACCCCGAGGGACAAATGTGCGTGTTTAGACAGCTATCACATAGACGGCGGCATTTAGGGAAAAATGCTTGAAACGTGACACTTACATCAAAGTCACGTTCGGAATTGGTTTTCGCTCTAGTTACACACACAGTTACTAACACATGATGGGAATAGAGGAAAATGGTTTGAGTTTATCTTTTGCGTCTGGAATCTTATGGAGATGAGCATTAAGTAAAGAAAATTCCGAATATAGGGCTTTTTGGAACTATACACGTAGTAAAAATCATCAATATAATCCTGAATCTATCTTTCATTTAACCTTTCAAGCCTTTAGTATTCTCGCTCTACTGCACTTCCTTTGATTAGATAAATGCGATATATATAGAGTGCTGATCCATTTCTAGGCGTTGTGCATAAATTCAGTAGCTGCTTCACCGCTTGATAAATCCTCGTTAAAGCCAACTCTTAGTCTCGCGTTAATCTTCTTATGAGGTTCACAGCTCACCGCCCCGCCCCGACTTATCCTTATTGCTTTAAGATAACAGTGGCAGACACGCTATTGAATTAATTGGAATTAAATTAATGTGTCCTTCAGTTTAAGTTTTGTTTTTTTTTTTATAAACATTTACCTTTTTATGTAATATCAAAATAATATAGTAAATCAATTGTCATTTTTGCAACAATAAATTGAGCTCTCTTTGTATTTATGATTTTTATTACGTTACAACTTGCATTGACGGATACAGCATTTCTATTTTGGTTGGCATTTCATGATAGGGTTTGAGACGCAGGCGTATGATTGACGTATAATAATATTACAAGCGTGAATAAATTCAAATTAAACCCCATGTGGGATGTCGTTTTATTAAAAAAAGCGTGTAGGCGTGTGTAATCCTGTTTACCTATGCACCCACGTCGGATCTTAGTGGACTTTCTAAACGAGCGGGAAGTTGCCTCGATCTGTAGTTTAAAAAAAGGTTCATATGAGTCACATCGCGTCCCATCGAGGTCTGGGTCACATTCCAGGGCTGCCGCCGGCGCACCAAACCGGACCTACGCGACTGCATGCGTACCTTTTTCTGTTATACCTTTCCGTATACGTAATACTTTCTTTGAAGCACCAAATTTATAGGTATTAATCCAATTAAATTCACTGAGATGACTCCGTTAGGTGGTCCTTTTAAAAAAGAATGCAAAACCGTTAAGGAAATACGTAGTACTACAGGAATAAGCAGTTTCGTTACGTTTCTTTAAAAAAGTTCTTTAAATTTTGTTCCCTGCTTGTGGAGTTAGAGTAACATATTATTCGAGTCGGTAAAAGTTAGCCGTAGGCTTCGAACCCCCATCACAATGGGGGCGGTTTTAGTTAACCATCTGTCGAGGCAGGTGTCCCTTTACATACTAAGCAGGTGATTTGAATTCGCTTTCCTTACTCTTAGGTTTTTTAACTGCGTGCGTTTCGAATGTTATGTGAAGACGATTGAATTCAATTGATTGTAGGGATTGTCGATTCCGTTTTGTTTCGTACAAGTGGAAACTTGATATAGACTTTTAATGTTTTTTATATATTTTTATGATTTTTGCCTGCATGTATCCAATGCAGTTTCAAACGAACGACAATTGCCTATCCCATGATGGCTTTTAGCAAAGCTTCAACAGAATACTTGGTCCGACATACTTTGAGTCCATTATGGGTTTCCACACATAACAAACAAAAGTATAAATAAACATTGCTAAGCACGTGTTTTGGTTTATCATTATTCCTGACATTGTCGCACAACTGTCAAACTACAGATTCAAGACAGAGACGGGAATATAGCTTAGCTAAAGCACGTGCTTAATAATGTTTATTTATCTTGGCTTTATTTAGTTATACTTTTGTTTATTATGTTTGGAAATCCATAATGGACTATATGTCGAGCTTGTAACTCCATAAACTACCACAGTCTACTTAATCCACAAAGTCCTCCACTAAACTTTCCAGGATTGTCCGTCGAACAGTTCATGTATTCACCAAACTTGTCATAAAATTAAGCGCTCATATTGCTTCTGATTAAACAAGATGGTAATAAACATATTTTAATTAACTCTTATTTATAAAAGCTTAACGGTTTGAAATAGTGAACCCTTTGAGGAGAGGTCTTTGTCTTGCACTGAGACAGTTACGGTATAAAAAAAAAGTTATTCACAATAGAGCTACCACGAATTACGAATTTATTTTAACAATAACTATTTAATAAATGGTCACTCAATTAAAATTCTATTACCTACAGTTGAGGAACCCATCATCGTTTAGTTGTAATTAAAATGTCATGATTGTATATCGTTACTTTACTATAAACGTCAAATATGTAAGTTATTAAATGCCAAAGCTCTGAGAGCTTTGTAAGAAATATTTATGTTTTATGAGGGCAAGTACCTCTTTCATGTTATAACATTGTTTATGATCTCAAGTAAAAGTACTCGGCCAAGTAACACGTAAGGTTATGGAATAACCGATTTTTATAAAACTAGCATTTCTTATCTTTACAACCAAATTAAACATTTTTCGGTAGAAAATCTTGAACCCAATGATAAATTAAGTGATATTTATAATAAATTTGCATATTTTATAGCAAATATTTTATTAATGGTATGTTATTTCAATTAATTTCTTACTTGACAATAAACGTGATTTTGTTTACCTAGCTAGAAGCTGCAGAACCGGTACATACAACTTTATGATCCAATTACACTTAAGCTCTATTAACTGCTATATTTTTTGTCTAAATAACGTTCACTTCTATTTTCTCTTACATATGAATCATCATATAAACCATATGACTTTAGAGTTTCCGTAGACTTGCTTCTTTACAAATCTGCGAATGATCGCGAAGGTTGTTTCAGCGATATCGAACCCAATGCAGAATTGTCTATAATACCAATGCTAGTTCAAATTTCTTTATTTCGGGCAACCATCCACTGTGTTGCCTCTTAGAATGACTTCATTCGGAATTCAAGATATTATTTTATTTCTACATAATTTATCGTACATTTTCACTAAGTTTTTTGATCTTTATTAGTATGGTAGTCTCCAGAGCTTGTCATTATAGATCTTTCATTTTCCTAGTTATAATATAGGCGCCGATTTCTATGGCCAGATTTGGATTATTTTGCTTATCAAGTGTAGCATTTTTCATAACTAACTTGACTCTTGAGAAGATTTTAGTTATTTGTACTAATTATAACGTTCAAAGTATATTTTTCACTATGTAGAATAATTACAAACCAGCATTAGTAATTCATACTTCTGTACTTCGACATTCGATTAAAAAACGAGACAATCTTAAGCTTTCATATAAGTTCGAGATATACATACATGTTTAATGTACATAACAATTAAAATAAATAGTAAAGTCAGTGTGTAACAGTGCATTTAATGTGTAAATTATTGCCTATTGTTTCTGTGGCACGGTTCATTTGATGCGATTGCATTGAAACACTTGGGCCGTATTTACCTGACCGTGTTTTCATCGACTTGTGTATGTAAATATTACTTACATAATATTAAGATAACAATTATTTATTTGGTAGTTGCTATTCTCTAACCAAATTAAGCTACTGAAATATGAAAGGTACAAAGACTTATAAGCATCATAATATTTTCGATTAGTGAATTACTTCCTTGTAGACGTATGGACACCTGCCCAGGAAACACGTGTCTGTGTGTTTTTTTTTACTTCATCGTAACAATGTAGAGCAGGTGAAACCCTTGCATTGCTTTAAAACATTCATATTATTTTTTGTGTATACTGATATTAAGTGTATAACAATTTTGGTTAGAATTTAAACTCATAATTAACACTTAATACAAGGTTAGTGAGCTACGATGAAATATAATATCCAAGTGGCCCCGACTACTGACCAATAACGAGCCGTGAAAACATTTGACAGGAAATCGGGTTATCTCAATGACAATTCAAATGCTTTACGCTTCCTCCCGATGTTTATGACTTAATTATGATCATGACTCGTTGTTTATAGGCCACCCGTACAATTATCGATAAATATTAACAGTTCTGCGTTTTGTTCTTCTATGTTCAGTTCATTATCCTCTAAAAGACTCGTTCGCTTTATGTTCGAATAGTGGGCATAGAGGACTGAGTCATTCGACCCCGTGCGAATTACTTTGGTAATCGGCACTTTTGAATGTTGATTCATCTTCTTCAACGCCTAAACGCCGGAAGAAACCATTGCGATGGATTTAATAATTATTTTCATGGATCTACAGAAACTTGTTCTAGAGCTTGATATCAGTAATGAAAAACCGGGACGAATTTTCGATCAAGATAATTTATTGAACATTGATGGAGGCAAAATGGTCAACGTAAATGGTTCGGTCCGTAATAAATGATAAGTGTTAGGCCGGAATTGGGGTATTTAATTAGATTTTTTGTCGACATTCTGCAGGCGGCATAAATAATTATTCATTATCATAATCGACCGATACAAGAATGAGCTAGCGAGAAAACTCGACAAATAATTTGGTCATTAGCAAATGTTTTAAAGAGTACTTGGCGTTAATGATTAAAATTAAGTAATGAGCTTGATGGATCAATTTTATTTTTTCATTATGATAAAACAGATAACGGGTGCAAATACGGAAACTAATTAGGGATTCTAGCCTACTTAACGTGATATTTTACGATATAAATATTTCGTATTATGCATAATATTTATTATCTTCTTCATTTTCAACATATTTTCTTTGTTATGATTTAGAACGCAAATGCCTCTGTTGTTTTACATATAAATAGCGGTGTATTTTATTATGATATTGACCTTTTAACTACCATTCTAAATGATCTTGGGTGTGCACGAGAGCATTGTATTGAATGACACAAATATATTTGCTGTATAGTTATAATTAATTTATTTGCTATTTATAGTAAATTTCCTTTTAACTTGATTTTTTTGTTATTTAAGTTCCATTTAAGTTACTATTTACATTTCTAAATTCTATGAAAATTTATCATAAAACAGCAAGCAGCTCCGTGCCAATACAAGTATGCATTACTATCGGAACTGCATCCTCTTTCTTAGTTCACATAAGCATGATTGTGCATGTTTGTAGTACCTACGTAGTTAGATTCCGCGATTATGCGAATTCCGGCCCGCTTGCAATCGGACTTGGGCTGTTGCATTTAAATAAGTAGTAACATTATGTGGCGTCATACTGGCTGATCGTGACCTTGCTTCAGTGAATGTTGGGCTATCTACTGTGCAACCGAACCTCGGCGCGATTTCATCTACCACTTGATTTACTCATATCTCCTTTGTTTACTTACTTATCTCTTGAAGTAAAAAGTGTAGTCATATTCAGTTTTTATGTTTTCGGTTTAGATATAGAAAATATCTGACTGGAAAGCTTGATTTAATGACATCTTTTTGTAATTGAAAAAAGATTTCCTGTATAGATTTATTGCATCAACGTCATATTCTGAGTTCTCTATTGCGAAATGATCTAAAAGCAAAACAAAAATCTTTGACACTGTATGTAAATATTTGGCTCTACGCATTTCATTGTTCAAACAACGCATGGTGTGGCGTAGAAAATCGTTATTGCACAACTCAACCGAGATTACCTTTGGAACACGTTTCGTTGGCCACCTTTGTTTGCATCGCTTCCAATTATTCCTCGTGCTTGCCTGTGTCACCTTTGAACTTCCTTGGAACAATTTCTATCTATTATTGTATCTAATTATCTACAGTAGTACCACAAGCATCTCGTATATATTTCGATTTGGTGAACTTATTACTTTGCAAAGTTAGCAAACAGATCTCTAGTGATGATTTGATTCAATATTGTGTTCCTTGAAAAGACATGCACCGAGATACGGTTATGTAAGATACGTTATTTGGAAATGTTAGCGGTTGTTTACTCACGGCAGTACTAAACGAGGCTTCTTACCATACACGTAGTAAAATGTATTCAGTGAACATGAACGGTAGTGTTGTTAGTACAAATTGCACTTGGTACTTGGTAGTCACGCTCTTGCCCTCATTTCGTAGTCTTGTCGAGGTGCGCTGTAACTAAGAGCTTTTAGCGTGACCCGCCGCCTGCCCTATATCCCGGGGCTGTGATGTCACATCACGAAACACCCTTGATATTCGAAAAACGGAGACATATTTCGAATATATATCGGTACTTGCACTCTAAGAAGATGTAATAAAAGTAAATTGTATTTGACGAAGGAAAATTTGCCTTTTCACTAAAAGCGATGTTGATCGTGAAAAGATTTTATTGAGTTTGCTAAATTGAGAAGCAGTCTATAATTTAGGTTATTGAATCCACAAATATGATTTACTAGATCCAGAATATCGTTCAACGATAATGCAGTATAATTATAAGGATTTCAATAAGAGTATTTGTATTGCACTTGTACTGCAAAGGTAGCATATAAACAGAAAGTGGTAGAACCGGTTCCTATTTACTACAACAATACAAATACGCCTGAGCAATATTTGTTTGTGCGAGTCCAAAATATTGGTAGCCAGTTGCCGCAGATAACTGTACTGTTAGTCTCTTGGGCAAGTTAATACAAACACGTGTATACGAGTTCAACTCTTCTGTGCAGTTCAATCGTGAAACAGCCTCTTAAATAACGGTACTCCATCGCTACTTTTTGCCGCGCTTTCAACTGCACTTTTATGGAAGTGATTAAGGGAACTCTTTTTTAGAGCCTCCAAGAATAATTTAAACTCTAACGCTCTCTAATCTTTACATGTTGGACTTGGTGCTTTTTGTTTTTAGTTTACAAGATAAGTTGATTAAGTTAAATCATTTGTCCAATAGAATAAGTTTAATGAAGACTTCAAAGTGAGTATTCCTTTAGTCTCTCCAAATTGTGCAACATGTTGGCCTCAATAAACTTGTTCGAAAATGGCCTGATGCATTGGCAGTGTACGTATAACTTGTCCGAGCTAGCTCGTGTCTAGTTGAGTTACGATCCAGGCAACCGTTCCCAGTTCAAAACGGTACTTTATATCGGTTATTAATTTATCAGGCTTTGACTGTATGTACTTATTCACTACGCTTTATTCAAACATTTCACGACATTAGTGTTTTTTTATCGGAGTTCATAAAATATTTTACCTGTAATCTAGGAATAGAATCTTTACTCCGCTTGAATGATTTATTATTTATTAAAACGAAGGTTCTACAGACCCAAAGTTCAACAACTTATAGCTCACGATCAATTGAATTCCAAGCTTTTGACTTCGTAACAAAGTTCAAGTATCAAAAAGGTTGAAGAGATATTTTGTTAGTGTCTTACTTTACTGATTTTTATTTAATATAATTCCAAATTTGTTCTAGCTTGGTCAAATTGAAAGTAATGTTTATGTTAGTTGATTATTTTATAGATTTAGTTCATCATAATCATTTTACGACATGACATCAGCAACCACAGGGCTTGAGAAAGTAATTTCTTGATCAGAAATGAAATCAAGTTGAGTAATAACATTACTTGCATAATATTTCCTATACTTGAGTAGAAATCGACCTTAATTGTATATTATTTGTGGTTACTTGACGGTTATTACTCTTTACTATAAAAAAATATATAATATGATAAAAAACAGAAAATCCAAAAGCAAACATTTAGTCTTGTGGACTACTTATTTCGTGCAAAAACCATTACATAAATCATCGTAGATAGAAATAAATACAAGTAAAATAGAGTAAGAAATAAGAATATTAGAGCAATTTATTTGGAAATAGAGATTTCCAATAAATTGCTCTTAAATTTGGACACGACACGATTGACTCCTTTTCATTGCGAACACATGATTGATAGTTTGAACGTCTTCCTACGTGTGATTGACGTTAGATCGTAGACGTCCTCTGAATTGGGCGATTTTCTTTGATGACTGACGTGATTGCTATGTACTTCGTAACCTTCTATTACCGAGCTTTCAAACTTCTGATCACAAGCAAAATGGTTTCTTTGATTAATTTTACAATTACTATGAAACTAACTGGAATTAACATAAAGTAAATAAGTACCTTTGAATCGCTTGACGTTCGTTTTACTCATCCTGGTCTCAAATTATTATTATTTTGGTGGTTTTGGGTATTAGAAATTAAAACTAACAATTACTCGAAATATCTCATTAGATAAGAAACTCCCTTGAGAATGAAATTAAGTTTATTTGATGACTATACTTGGTACTTTCTATCTATAAACTCACACGTCGATGTCCGTTCGACAAACCTGTATCTATTGCCAGTAATCTTGTAGGCCGGGCCAGGGAAGTATTGGAGTGCATCCGCACCATTCGTGTCTCTTAACAACGCAGTAGGAGACGATTTTTATTATTAGTCTTATATAATATTTTATTCCTTCCACTCATAGCTAACTACTAAAGACCCTTCGATAGTATTAATTATTGTCACGATCGATATAATCTGATATAGAACAAGATTTTTCGTAATGAAGCGTTTGGTACCTATAAGGAAGTATCCTAAGTGATTGTAAATATTGCTAATAGATGTCGCCAGGCGTCTCTTTAAACATTATATGGGAATATGAAATTTGATAGATGCGAGTAAAGATAGCTTAGTGACAACGTTGTCACGGTAGGTACGGCAAATGTAGAGGGTTCTAGTTCCGCTTATAGGTATACACTATATTGTTTTTCAATATTCTTTAGTACAGGCATTACATGACCATCACGTTTGTATAAGAGTTTATTATACTTATAAAAGGTGTCTTTCTCATCTATGATGCAATCAAAGGTGTGATATGAAAACTGTTCCTAATTCGCTATATCCTAATATTATAATCAAAGACGGATCTAAGGAATTCTTTTTAGAAAAAGTAAGCTTCTTGTTGTCTTTTGATTTGTACTTGTTCCTTTCACGGAGTTATTATTACTATTGTAAGTAATACCAGATACTACAGCAGTGTCACCGGATACCATTATTACTTTTGACACCATTCGCCTTCCGGGACTCATGCACTTAGATGCAGTAATTAAATCCGGCCTGTGTTCCGTGTTCTGGCTTTCCAGCAAGTACACTTTATTCTTAGCCTGCGAATATAACAGTGATTCTCATAAATACAGACTCTGTTCCATCTACTATCGACTTGCGTCCTACACAGAAATAATTTATAACATTAACAGACCATATTACATACAGATAAACATTCAGATCTTAAAAACCCATAATAATAATGTTGTCTTGCAATTAATAAAACGGGAATGTCAGAAAGTATTTGGGGAACATGCATGGGAAAATCTCTCCAAAAACAATTCAGAGCAGTAAAATTTGCATAAGTAATGAATTTCAGACCATTTTGAATAAATTAATTTTGAATTTATTAGGCGTTCACACTAATTACTGTTACGCTGCATAATGTTATACCAAATTGCAATCATTGTTGCAATTTGTTTTATAGGACACGTAAATTAACGTCTGAGATACGCAAGGTTTGTTAATAGAGTTGTTAATACAACAAAATAATTATGTAAGCGTTGGTTAATTTCGACTTGCATTAATAAGTAATTTCGCATTCCACTTTGTAAAAATCTAAATTATAGGCCTAGAAATTACTGAATGACTATATTAGAAACACATCACCTGCTGGGTTACGCTGGAAGATTTAAGTATATCAAATACTTGAGGCTGTTGAAAACCGCTTCTTGGCTTATAAAATGTCTTACATTTCCTTTCCTCTGGTCCACATGCTCTCAAAAAATATAATATTTTCATTGCGCAACACTAACGGTTCTGTGGTTTTATGGTATTCGTTGCATTCGCCGAGCATGCGGTCGGTATAACTTGCGAAAGTCCGGAGGAGACTTTTGCAACCGCATTAGTTTCATGCCTCTCACGCCAGTTGACTCTAATCATTGTCAGATGTGTCTCAACCGCGTTCTTGACGACAGTTTTTGACATTGTTTTTAGTACACTAATCTTCTAGCTCATAATAATTACGCATATTGATGAAGTCATTATAATATCTATTTGATTTTAAGTGCGCTTATTGTTTGGGTTATAATTCTGACTGAGCTGGAAGTTCTATTTTCGGAGTCGAATTTGAATCAGCATGTTTGCGCATCCATATATCGCTTTACCATTTGGCAATCCAATTAAACTATCGCTCTGTTAATTAACTTCTAAAACAATGGCACATAACGTGCTTCTTCTTTTATTTTGGTGTCAACTAGAGCGAAGATAACACGAGGAATATAGTCAACAAATCCATTTTTTTCTTCTTTTGTATTTTACGCTTTTTCAATGATTATTTATGTAGATTTACTTAGTCAAATTACCAAATTTGATAAATGACATTAGACGACATTTAATTAAGCAATTGAGGAAAAATTATTAATTGTACGTAATACCCCCAGAAATATACATGACGTATGCTTATACCACATAACATTACAGACAAAATTGATTTTCGCGAAATTTTTCCTGTATTTGACAATGCTGAATAATTCCGTTCTTAACTAAATATACAAAGTGTATCTCTGTTCATTGACTATTTCACTAGTCATGGTCGTCTATTTTGTTCCAGGATCAGTATCTATTTGCTGTACAATAATGTGGTAATTGCCAGCCATTTGGCATCGGCTCCTTTCCCCGTAACAATAGTTACATGACCTTTTGAGCCCTTAATGTTTTCTATAGTTATATGTGATGGGTTACAAAATACTGGCAACGGTTTGTCCTGTAGTATTTTCCCATAAGCACAAAGTTGAAAAAGGAATATATTTCCATTATTTTTTCTTCGCACAAGTGTCGAACAAATTGCTTAGCTAAGTTGCGTGTTTTATAATTCGCGTGAGAAAAATGTCCGCCATTCGAAGATCACCGCGCCTTAGATGACGAATAATCGTATTTATTTTAAGTTTTGTTACGATTCTTTGTAGCTGTAATAACTTTTTGTTTACTTATAAAAACTACGAAAAGTTGATGTTGGCTTTAACAGTTTCTTTATATTACAGAATTTATTCAGCAATGAACACTCTGGTTCTGAATTCTTGGGATAAGACAATCACTTGATACATAATAAGTAGCCTAGTACTAGTCCTAAACATAAACAGACATTACCTTTGAGTTGAAAGACCGAGGGACTCATAGTTACAAAGTTGCACAGCCCTGCGCCTGCGCTGCCTTGAATCATGATTGTCCGCGCGCGTTAGTCACGCCACCGCTCGACCACTTTCAGCCAAGGCTCATATTTCCATTCCTCCACGTTTATTTTTATTTTCTATAGTTTTATGCGGTCCTAGTAGCTTTTGTGCATAGCGCACATTGCTATAGTAAAATGTTTATTAATTATGGAATTCCTTACATGGTTAAGACATTCAAAAGCTTATAAAAGGTTGTTTTTATTAGAGTGGTTTCTAAATTTAAACAAACAGCGTATTTTAAATTTATACCCAGTAGATACAATTAATGTTAACCTGTTTTATGTTTACTCTATGTTATTGATTGTAATCTAAACAACTCAATCTACTGATAAACATATAATATAAGCTAATTCTCACATTTGTGTCGTATTTGCGGTGGGCCATTTGTCGCTCAAATGAAATTGTTAAAATACTTGGAATTACTAAATCTGGGAAGGGAGCGCGTGTTTGTTTAGGTCTGCGTCTCCGCAAAGCTTTAGGAAATCCCTTTGAGATGTTATGTGGAAGGTATTTCATACATATGCGTAGCTTCTCTTTTTGCTCTGTGTGGTAAACTGAGTTCCAAGTTAAGATACACAGTGAATATAAATGTTATTATTTCGAAAGGTGTTGATGTAGTAGCATGTTATGGGCAGAGATTGAAGATTGTATTAATAAATCATTACAAACTCTTGTAACTAATGACAGTAATTTACATACGAATGATACTTTCAATGAAGCATCGCTATTGGATAAGAAGCGATACGTAAGGCGCGATTGCTACTCTTGTTTTTAATTCTTACATCAGCGTAGATAATCTCATGGATGGCAAACTCGTTTTATTCAGTAAGCTACTACATTGTGGTGCTTGGTTTTATGCATTCGTTCCGCAAGCTTCGCTTTCGTCGTACGATCTCAAGCTCAGATCTCATTCGCTCCTCGCCTCTGTATTCACGACATCCGGTATTTTATTTTGCGTTTCTTTGAACACGGTACAACGAACTTGAAAGGCTTGTATGGGGAACAATTATGATCGTGTTATTCAGATTCGTTCGAATATTTTAAATTATGCCTTATTACACGCGTTCGTGCTGTTCGTAGTATGTCGTAACCTTTTTGTTTACTGTTTTGTGTGTTAGTTGTCTACAGACTTGAGCGACGGGTTGCATACCCTTCCGGGTTTATTAAAGTGTGCTTAGTTCAGCGCCGTTTAAACTTGCAAACATTAACACGTCTTGGCTAAGATTGCACAAATTACCTTGTCGGGTAATGGTGAGGACCTAAATAATAAAGGAAACTTGGCGTTCTTTTTTTGTCATTTGATGTGCTTTTAAACATGTTTGTGTCTTTAATGAAATCAACTTATGCGGAAATAAATTTGGAACTGGAAAATCTTTTGAAAAGCGTCTACTTTACATTTATTTACGAGTAAAGCGAGTTAGCATAAATCATAGTCTTTACGCCCTTTCAAAGTACGCGTGCAGTAACAAAATGTTAGTAACGCACGCGTGCGTTAATTAAATTAAACTGATTCGTATGTCGTAAGCTAATTGCGAGTGTGTAGGGCGGATCTAAATATATTCGCACGACACCCACCACTCCTCAACATAAACACACACGAACGCATAGCACACATGTTGCCCTAATATTATTCCTATTTTTGCTCACGCGCTAACCTACCATACAGCTGTATGTCACGTTATGGGGAATTGCGGCTTCCTTGCAAAATATATACATCATAATTAATAAAATATATTCGCATTCAGGTAGATACAACTTCCAAATCTGGCCTGCTTCGCGCTTGGGAGTACTTAAGCCTAATTAAGACCACTTTCAATTATATTCATAGAAGTATGACATTTGTTTGGCCTCTTTCCATTGATTCCATACGACATTTTCATTGGTTGCTGTTGGTGCACAATCTTATCGCTAGTTGATAAAACAAAACAGTTTTACTTCGATCAATATGTACCAATATACTTGTACCACTTATGAATCAGTACTCATGCCTTATCACACCTGTCGTAAATCATTTTCGGGTATTCGTTAATTTCACAATAGAAGTGTAAATTTCAAGTAGCCATAATGACTTACTTGTGTAGCCCTCTAATACTCCAACATTCATACCTTTGTTTTGTAGAACGAGTTATTTCATGTGATCTTAAATAGTGAGTAATCAAAAGTGCATTTTGTGTTTCAATTAACAGTTACAAACTGTGAAATGAAAACTGAAAAAAGATTACGAAGAGAGAAACAGTGAAACGAATGGCGGCGACGATGCGGCGAGAGAACTTAGTGGAGGCCGATAGGCGTTAACGCAGCGTGCATCCGCCGCCGCCGCGACAGTGCCAGCCGCTATGTCGAATGCGCTGTCTCCGAGCGCCTCCGACGTCGGCGACGAACCGGCGCGACGTCGCTCAGTCTTTTATGTGCCATTGTTTGAGAGCTTCGATAATTATTTGCCCTTGACGTCAGAAGAAAAAGAAGCTCTAATATCTGGGCAAAATATAGATAGCATCTCTACAAAAACTAAAAGGAGGAATGTGTCAGACAGCGGCAGATTGCGCATCCCCTCTCGAGGTGATTCATCCTTTACGGAAAGTGAAAGTGACATGAGCGCTTTTAGTCCAGAAAGACGATTTCGTCGGCCTTTGTCATCCACAGCGAGCTCTAACGAGGCGCTGACAAGATTAGGCCATCGTGATCTGACGAGCCCGAGACTCGTCGCTCAAAGCACTCTTATGAAAAATACCAAGCCGAGATTACGAAGCACGACTTCGTGTGAACCTCGTTATGACCGGATATTTTCACCGATTGGCGGATCAGTTTCATCCAACAAGTTGAATAATTCAACTACAAATATTGGAAATAAAATACCTTCTAAAACTTCTATTATGAATTCTAATTTGTCACTAATACCTGATTCGCCAAAGCTTTTGTCTCCTGCGAAAGAGAAATCAAAAACACTTCCACAAAATCTCAATGTGCCATCGCCTATTAGAGGCAGCAGTAGTTCTACATCTATATTTAGGACACCTAGAATAACTGTTACTCCGGATAGTCCTAATAAGAGCCCCGGTAAAATGTCAGGATTGAATTTCATTCGAAGATCTCGAAGCACAAAATTGTCACGAAGCAATTCCTTATTGCGGAGTATAACTGCGAGACATATCGAAGAGGGCCTCGACGAACGTGTTGCTGTAGTCACGGACTTGACCGAGAACTATGATAGCTTTGTAGATAGTAATGGAGGAGAATCAGAAGTAATATGTGCTCTCATTAAGAAAAACGAAGCTCAAATGACAAACAGTCCAATGAGTTTGCGACGGGCATACCTTGATGTAGATGATGATGTTGCAGTACATTCTGGTAAGATATTCTACTTCACAAAACTATGATTCATTCTAACCTTGAGTAAATTGTAATTTACTTCCCAACGGGCAATATTCGTTGACCATAATTTGCACCATAATAGAAACAGCCCGTTAAACTTCGTTGCGTAAAGTGAAATATGGAGGCGTGCGCCTGTTTGACATTGATCGTCAAATAATAACTAACATTGAAGGAACAACTAAGATCCTTTCTAAAATAAATTAGCTGTGATTACAACAAACAGTATGAATCACCCGTAATGATTGTTTTAAATATAAGTTTTCTACTACCGTTCGCGTCTTATTTTAAGTTTATATGTGTGGTACAGCCAGCATTAATAGTATAGTGGCATTCAAATGTTCCAAATAACCGGAGCATTAGGTAAAAATCAACTTCATATCATTATAATTAAGGTGCAATTTTGATTGAAACTGATGTTCGCCTGTAAAAATATAATTTAAAGTGTAACCTACATAAAATTATTTGAATAAATATTTGGATAGTTTTGAATGTCACTAAAACTGTTATGCAAGGTGACTACCTTTTAAGTCTTAGGACTAGTGGTCGCACGCGCGATCTGAGGTTCTGGGTTCGATTCCCGAGCTAGGAAATTAGTTATTGGGTTTTTCTGTTCAAAAATTCTCTGCGGCCGGAGTTTGGAATTGTACCCGGTTGATGGCAATTAGCTCACCACCTATTACACGGCTACTACTCCTCTGCGTCACCCTTCGGAGATACTGAAGTGATGCTGTATTATGTTACTATAAGCACTTTTGAACCGAACTGTTCATAGTTTACCTATTATGTTGATCGATCACCTCACAACGTACTGGAGCACTTAGCAGACAATACAGACACTTGAGAGGAGAAAGCGTTCGAAAGCCCTTACTAAGCGTGTACCTAACATGGATGACTTAACACTTTCAAAACTATTATACCAGTATACTGAATACCGTTTATAACGTCAAACAATGCCTCTAATTACATGGCAAGGATCTAAAGCGAAGGTCTTTAGCGAACGATACATCATGTCTTGAAGTTGGCATTACGAAAAGCAGAAGTCATCTTGTTATTCGAAACCCATTATATCAAAGTGACTGTCGTTATAAACAATGGTTTATTTAATAGTAACTTAGTAGATAGAGGAACTGAATAGAGTATGTACTATTTTAAAATAATATAGCTGATAGATGGAACTATGGACTATGTACTATATATAATATTTATTTTGATTCATATTTTATAATTAGGTACTTCATTGGGCTAGTGGCTGCAGGCGTCGCTTCTGAGCATGATTTCTTCGATTCTCTGGGGTCAGACAAAAAGAATATATAAAAATATGCAGTATTGGATCGTAGTTTTGAATTGTGCCCGGTAGATAGCAATGGATTCACTATCTATTACATACGACGTCATTGGTTAAATGTGGGTGTACAAAAACACCTCTTCCGAACCCCTGGGTGAATACAGGTGTGATGCTATGATCAATCTGCCTAGCCTTTTCCGAAATACGTTTGGGTCGGCTTCCCGTCTAACTAGATGCAACTTAACACAAGTATTTTATATAGAGTGACTCCCTATCTGACTTCCCCAGCCCAGTTACTGAGTAACACGATATCTGGTGGTAAGACTGTTTGTCAGACTTTTAGGCCTCTGACATCCCGTAACGGCTGTCATAGATCTTCATTTGAACCGAAACCGACAGTTTACGTTTTCTAGGACGCACAGAGGCATCTCGGTACGAAATTATGGTCACCCGTCCACAGACTGACCGTGGCAAGCGCAGCTTAACTTCGATCGATTGATCTGTGCGGCTGTTAATTAGGTACGAGCCCCTCTGTGATGCTATGATATTGTATATTATTTAATGGAAAGTTAACTAAGCTATAAGGATATCTATGATACAATTTATACACTAGCTTAATATATAAATACAGTAATAATTACAATTAAAGCTTCCTATTCGTGTGAGAACTCATCTATTAATAGATTAACGAAGACGATGATAAATAGGAAACAAT
This sequence comes from Xylocampa areola, assembly GCA_935421205.1. Classification (NCBI taxonomy): domain Eukaryota; kingdom Metazoa; phylum Arthropoda; class Insecta; order Lepidoptera; family Noctuidae; genus Xylocampa; species Xylocampa areola. The sequence goes on from OW285201.1 coordinate 16,785,372, forward strand.
GCTCAGTAACTCGTAAATCACTGTTATATTGTACTTTTTCCTTAACAATTCTATGTACTATGTAATCATTAGAGGTGTATAAAGATTTTATGGAATCCCATGATACTTTAGCGTACATTCCCCTTGTGTCATCATCCCAATAATACGATGACTGCGCGGTTGTCTCTGTGGTCGAGATCTTAGCTGCAGCGCCTCGTGTCGTTGGTTCAATTTCCACACAGAACAAATATTTGTATGATCTTCATGTAATTTTAACGAGTCTGGGTGTGTGAAAACGCAGCCAGGATACAGAAGAAATTCCTAGAATGGAATTAAGTTACTCGGCTATTCTCCATGGATATAGGCCGTCGTGACCGAAATACGATTGGGTGTATATTATCACGCTTTAAAGCTCTTGCTGTTCAACTTAGTAATATAAAAGAAAAACACGCCGAAGTATCAAAAACCTACCGATTTATGTCTCATTTCTACTTAATTTACCCGTAAATATTGTTAGTTTTACGTAAAGAATACACACAGATTTTTATTACTTAAATCAGTGGCCGATGTAAAAACGTTTCGTAACAAAAACATTAAAAAATGTTGCTAATGTACCATCACTATCGTATAGTCGCGTTGCACTTCCTCGTGGTCGGTTATCGTGCCTTATCAGAGTACGCATAATGATTGCGCAGAGCCCGCAGAGTATCGACTCTTGGCAGCCCCTTTTAAAATAATTGCTTCTAAATTGACGCGGAGACCTAACAAAGTATGGTAAGTGATGTAGACGGGGCCTCATTAAGATATCGGCAGGGAAACGTATAGTGCCAGATTTGATAATGACTGCGAAAGGAAACATGCCTTTGTTTATTCACAACGGAAACCTCTACTGTAGTCAAGAAAACCCATCTACTAAAAATCTAATAGATCAAATTTTATAACTTTCATTCTGTATGCCGCTATGGTTTTATCTGAACTTCTACACAATAAAAAAACAGCGATAGTTTGCTAAAGATTTTTTATTTTATACCTACTGGCATAACACTGAGTACCAGATGAGAGAGATAACAGAGTATTTCGAAAATCGTACTTTATGACGCCTTTACTGGTAGTTTATTGTTTTTTAGAAGCGCTTGAACTTTAGTTGCAATTTTAGAAACAGTGTAATAACGGCGCTTCTGTTATTGTCACCGGCCAGTAAACAACGATTGTAGATCATAATGTAGAGAACACTGTATAACACATAAACCGAAGTAATAACGATAATGGGTTCGAAGGAACATCTGTTGCTTCACACGTCGTGTCGTTGACATCGCAAGCTGTTACTAACTCAATTTTCCCACATTCACAATTTATATGAAAAGAAATCCATAAACATTGTGGCATCACGAATCAAAATAAACATGAAACTTAATCCTTAAATACCCATCACATTTAATAGTCGCTACAAATATTTGTCGTAAACATTTATTGACGATACGAACACTGAGTCCAATAGGACTATCGTATTTCCAGTACCTACACGATATTTATGTTCGAATTTCAAACTAACGTCAAATGAACTTGGTTTTTGTATCAGAGTAGGTTGGTTCGTTCAAGGAAACTTACGTCTAATTCATGTCAGAAGGCACTGAACAAAAATATTGCGGAATGTTTAATACATATTTGGGACGCGGGCACCATAATAATATGTTGCTCAAAACTTTTTGTCATACATTCGCCGACGCATGCGCAGCGGTCACGGGCGGCGTGCGCGCTACTTCCGGCGGAAACCACGCCGTACATGGCTACTGCTATGTGTTTGATATCATATTACATATCTATCTGTAATGTGTCGTTGTAATATAAAACCTTGCAAACATTACATGTGTATTATTGGCAACACAGTTCTAGTAATTTTCTTGCAAGGTTGACGCTAAATCAGTGTCAATTGTGTTGTTCAATCAAACGGATATGAGGCAGTATTTTTTTGATCATTTATTGGGTTGTATTGGTAATATTTAATAAAATAATACATGCAATAAAATATTTAATTAATTTATATCAAACTCTTGTCTATTCCCATAGGCATTATGAAACCTTTTATAACCTTTCCTTTCTAGTTACCTATACGTTTTCTGGTGCTCTATTAATATTTCTTTTTTATTTTCCACAGACACCTCATACGAGAAGGCATGTCGTCGCGGCTCGGCGCCAAGTACGCCAGTGCCGGGTGCGCAAGCGCAGCACAGTCCGTCTCGCATCGCCTCCTTCTTCTTCTCGAAGCGCTCCTTCAGAAGCAACCCCCTCAAGAGAACAAAGTCTGTGAACAAACTCGAGAGGGAACGTGCTCTGGCCGCCGTCCCCACACATCCACCTACACATGCCTTACGGACATCAAGGTTGGTACAAAGTGCAAAATTGTTAAGTGTTGAGGTAATTGTCGGTCGTTACGGCATGCCCAAAATGATGTTACGAGAGCTTCTATATCGGAAATGTATGAAAGTGTAAAATCTTTTGGTATGAAACTGGTTTCAAAATAGAACCAAATAGTTTGTGTTTAACATCGACTTTGAAGTGAAACTACAAAGAAATGAACATCGAAACTACCCAAGCGTGATTGTTTAATTGAGGAATAGTAGGAATTTAGTTTCTCACCGACTGGCTGTCAGTTTTTATTGAATTCTCTATCTATAATTCTATTGGTGCCCATAAAATGTCGCTGTTGCTGCAGAGCACAAGGAAACGTATTTGCTGCTAACAATAATTCATTTTACGGCACAAATAAAATAATCTGTTAGATACAAAACATTCCTCTTCTCACCTCATAACTTGTTTATGATAGTAATATCAATTGTAGCTTTCCTAAAAGAGTGATCGTAAAAAGAACCCCGACTCCTTATTGCGTGACTGTATTTTAGTAAAACTACTCATCATAACTTTTAGATGGTTCATTGTGAAACTTAGTTTGTCTTTACGCATAAATATTTCAATATAACATAGGTAATACTTATTACTAGTTATATTTCTTATCTAGTTTTACTATCATGTAATTATTACATTAATTTAGAAATCTATTTACCGCTTTAGTCGTATGAATAATCGCGAGTTTTCCGTATTACAAAAGTTTAGAAATGGAGCAATGACTGACGTGAGATTGACATTATCTATTCTGTGACTTGACTTTAATAGTCAGCAAATTGGATCGCAAACGACGCTCATAAAACCAAACACAGGGCTTGTCGTATATCTGTCCGCAAATTAGTCCATAAAACAAAGTGTCAAGTGTGTTTAGTATATGGCGTGACAGTAAGGCGTTACCCAGGTGGTATGGTGTGGGTTTCAATGTACAGGAGTGTCGCCCCGCCCCGTCTGTCCCAGGGCTATTTACCAAATGTTCTTAATTACTTCCCTGTAACGCAAACACGACAACTTCATCGAGACCTAATTATAGTGTAAGTTGCGGCGGCCAATTAACGCCTGTTTTAAGTGCTATAAATGGAGCAACGGTTATTGAAGCTTTCACCTAACAGATGTAAAGTCTCCAGTAATGTAAACGCTTACACATAAACGAAATGCTAGCTCAGAAATTCAGTAAAGGAATAACACTTCCTGGTTTGGTTTCTTCAGATGGATTTGAAAAGGCGTCTTTGCATATAAAATGTATTTAGAAAACGAATAATAACTTCTTTTTTAATCGACTTTCAAAAAGGAGGAGGTTATCAATTCGGTTGTATATATTTTTTTTTTTTTTTTTATGTTTGTTACCTCAGAACTCCGTCATTTATGAACCGATTTGGAAGATTATTTTTTTATTTTTGATTTCCTATTCCTGTTGAAACAACCTCTGCAAGAACAAAATATAAAGGAGACCGAAATTTACTCTGTAATTCGCCACTCAACAATCCTTTTGACGAGCTTTAATGGTAATCAAATCTGTTTGTTTCAGATCTCATGAAAGTCTTCTGTCAGCGCATTCACCCGCCGTTTCCACCATGGATTTAGGACCACCTAATCAAGTGCGTATTCATTTTGATACTATTTGCGTGACGTACTTACCTACCGACTTATGTTTTCATTCAAATGAAATTAAAGTTTAATATAGCTTTATGTGGACTGTGTATAGTTGTTCGTTAATTAGGTATGAGGAACTCAGCTGAAAAGACAAATCAATTTTAGAAAAAACCTTGGTGTCATATTTCTAAGCATTAGTTAGGATCAGCAGAGTACATTTAGAGCATCCAAGCTGTCGATAAACTATTTCAAAACGGGACGTCGTTGTTACTTCAGATTTTACCATAATGAATTTGCTCTTTGAGATCTCTAGATATAGAGAACAATAGAGAATGTGCAAGATAATAATGAATGTAGCGCATTCCTGGCGATTTCAATAATACTTTTATGTCCAGTAATTAATATTTTCTTTTCTTATTTAGTTATTGATAGTTTTTATTGTACGTTTACAGGTAGAAATCCGATCTCTCCACTCGTCAGTGCTAGGCAGGCCACATTGCTTCGCGCTTAGTGCTGAGAGCCGCGCGCCCCGCTACTTCGCCTGTGCCTCGCGGAAGGAGCGGGACCGCTGGATATACAGGTGCGACAACTTAGGATGGCTGTGACGGACCAATAGACTTTTTTATTATATTATATTATTCAACAATGTGTCCCACAGCAGGGTAAATGCCTCCTTAACACTCAACCACGGTTCCACTACTATAGGTTTAGATCTTTTTGCGGCAAATTCTGCCAATAGGTGTCCATACCATCCCACCATCTGCTTCGGCGAATACCGCAATGTCTTCTAACAGTGTGTGGGCTTCACTCACTTTTATTAACGACTACTATGTCGTTTGACTCGCGACATTGTCGCGGGCTCAGCTCATGAAGGGCTCCATTCGAGTTCGAAACTAGTCGGGCAATCCCGAAGAATGCGCGGGGGTAATATCCTTAAACAATAATTAATATGACTACTATGTCCTTTGTCGTATTTCTTAATACATTCTCATTTTAATTGGCAAAACTGAATTTATACTGACCAATACTTTTTATCGATTGCCTTTTCACACTTAGAAATTTGAAAGAAGTTGATGTTGGATAATGTTTAGTTTGTAGAATTAAGTAAAATATGTCATTAGTTCATAAGATAGAAACACGATGGTTCAAACTTGTTTGAAAGTTAGTATCCATTATCTTAAATATGATGAGGCCTGTGTCGTTATTGTTTCCAAAATATTTGTTTATGCCTTATCATTATTGATATACGAATAAGATTTTAATGGTTATTTGTATATAATATAATGCAACGCTAAGCTCTGAAATTTCGTTTATTGTAATATAGTAATAAACAAAAATCCTTGATTAGCTCTGATATTCTTAATTCATTTTATTATATTTTTGAATTAACGAATAATAATGATGAAATAATAGTATGAATCTTTTGCTATCTTTAGCTTGCGGCAAGCGGCGCGGCCGGACGAATTGCGCACGCGCCGGTGTGAGCGGACCGTGAAGCTGTGGCTGTTGGAGGCCAAGGCGATACCGCCCAAGAAGAGATACTACTGCGAGATACTGCTCGACGATACATTATATGCTAGGTAACTATACTATACTTTAGAACAAGCATTAGCAGTTGGTGAAGTTTCTGACCCTCCAGAATACTATTTATGTGACACTTCACACTAACATATTGTCAGAGTTTAAACCTTAGGCCCGTAGGCATCTAACATAGATTTAAACACCAATGAGAACTTCTCTCAGGTGTACTGGTCTCGATGTTTTCCTTTACCGTTTAAGCAAGTGATAAATTATATAAAAAATTCTAATTATAATTGGCTGCTTTGTCAATACAAATAGTGTATTCATAAACGTGCAAAAAGATAAGTATTAAATGCTTTCATGTGTGTAAACACAGCGCGCACAATCGTTTAGCTACGCAGTCAATACGCGTAAATCATGAAACACGTAATTAATACCAGAGAGTTATAATATATGGATGTGAATATTAAATACGACCTGTTCAAAAGTATTTAGTGATTCTTAGTTGAGAAGAGTTATGTTCTTATTAGAGATGCTACAGCATACGACATAATTTAGAAGTGACTATCATCTCGCCTATCAGTCTCATCTACTGTTGGTAAATCACTTCTCAACAAACAAATTTCCTTTATAAATTTTAATAATATTACATACGACGTATCGGTAAAAGTTTCTATAGACAATTGATTAATTTCATCCAAAATACGACCCAAGGCGAGCCTTCGTGGTGTCTGCGGACAGCAGAGCATGTTGATTATTTAGTACTATTGATATTGCTATTTATTATTGTCCTGGTTAGTGGAGTGTGATAGTAGGATAACATCAGAACCTGGCGCATGGATGACATTTGGTGTGACATAGCTAGATAGAAAGAGACGGTATCGGTGGTGGTTAACACGAACAACAGTATTCCCAATGAGGGTTGACGTCAGGCAGGCTGCGGGTCATAAAACATTGCCAAAAATTTAGCAGCATGCAATTTCAAAAACAACAATACACGCTGCGCCGACCCCAAATAAATTGGAATAAGGGCAGGGGGTACCCAAAGATGATGATGATATGGCTATATTTAATTGTCAACAGTCATACTAAAATTGCTTCATTTTCTTCTTGCAGGTCATCATCAAAGCTTAAGACGGAGCTCTGCTTCTGGGGCGAGGTGTACGAGTTCGCAAGCTTATCGGCGGTGCGCGCCATACACGTCAACGTGTACCGAGAGCCCGAACGAAGATCCAGAAAGAGAGACAAACATGCGCTTGTTGGTTAGTATCTATAATTAATTCCGATACAATACAAACATTTGTAAGGCTAGATTACTATTTCTAGTCTCGGCTATTATCTGTATCTATATGACAGTTATCGTTACATCTATTAATCCTCAATACATAAGAAATTTCGAAGAAAATCGAGGTTTAGAATATCTAATTTTACTTGTAATTTGATAATGATAATGTTATTATGGTGTACTGCTATTTCGTAAACCTTCATCCTCTTTATGTATTACCTGAAAAAGGCAATAAGTTTGTAGGTAAGCACTATTGTTAATTTGTAACATCATTATGTACTATTAGTTGGCAAAATAAATATCTCTGAATCTTTGAATAATTATATACCAAACCACTTCCAAAATTACAATGACGTGGCCCTATTTCTGATCTTCTCACTTAGCAAGTACCGTTGCGTCTTCCGTTCGGTATAATATCACTAATTATGTAATTCTTTTGTGAGTGTTAATCGAATTTCTCACAGGTTAAGTCGAAATAAGTGGTTACCCAGACTTATATGATGTACGATCTTGTTACAATTTAAATCTTATTTGAGGGCGAAACTTATGCATCTGTCTTTGTCTCTTTTGGATGACGGTCAACATTCAGTATGGGAAAAATATTTGTACGACTTTCTAATAACGTCTGATTATTATTGTAACTATTTGCATGTTTCATTACACTGGTACAGAAATCTCGAAAATGGAATATTAATATGAATTTAGATTTCTGCCAATTAAAATTACAATACCCGATTTACCGCGTGTCCTATTACTAGACCGTTTTCGCATTTCAGTACGATATAATGTTACATATGAAAAGGAGTGACTGACGATATGACAGCTAATAAAGATGTATGGAATAAGAATACATGCTGCGCCGACCCCAAATAAATTGGGATAACCTCCATATTCGGCAATGTTTCTAGAGTAAAAAATGCCGCCTATGCCAAGCAGAGTGTAGGATAGTCGGTGTCATATCCTGAGAACTGTGGCGAAGAGTTACAACAAAGTTGGAGAGCTTTTAAGCACTTTTTTGTGTGTTCGATTACGCAGGAAAGACGTTTTTCCGACCTATTCATCTTTCACATAAAGCACACTTCTATTTGAATTATCCTATAAATAATATAATTATCTAAGTCCTTTATTATTAACAAAATATGGTCTGTGTGGTCTAAAATAAAGACAATTTTATGTTATCTCACAAATAAATTTTTGTTAATCCACAGGTACAGTACGTATCCCAGTCGACGACGTATCCTCCCGATACCTCAACGAGCGGTGGTACCCTCTCACAGAGACCGACAAGCCGCAGTCCCCGGCCGCGCCTACAGCTGCGCTGCGTATCAAGTGCCGCTACCAAAGCGTTGATGTTCTACCCATCGACCATTATGCGAGGTTCCTTGATTATTTGAAAAGGAATTATAGGAGGCTGTGTGAATATCTAGAACCTGTTATTGGTGAGTTTTATGAAATTGATATTCGAAAGATGATAAACGAACTTGAGGTTATGAGCTTTAGGGTGTGGATGTTCTCATTTATATCTCATGTTTGTCGACGAAGATTTGTTATGTCAGAGCTTTGTCGATGAAAACTACGCAGTGTTCTTGCGACTAGCTTTATATAAACATAAAGATAATGGATCTGCTTTCACATAAACATAATACAGTATACATATATAAATAGTACAGTCAAAGACATAAGTTGATTAACACGCACCAAAACTTCACTGACTAGACTTTAGTGCTAAGTTGCAATGACTTTTGCATTTTAATATGATGACAAGATTGAATGTTTTCTACTTTTATTTTAGTTTTAAAGTTTAGTAGTCTTATAAATTTCGATGTGTTCAACTACTTTTGCTGCTGACTGTAGTTACAAATCAAAGATCGTAAGCGTTGTAAAATGCTTTAATCTCATTAATATCGACAGGTCTAAAAAACATTATTATACTTCATTACTTTCAACATCAAAAACAATATTAACAGCAATCTGTCACTGAAATTTCCTCATCAACTCTTAACACTAGCTTCTAATTGCAGGTGTAAAAGCAAAAGAGGACATAGGTTGCGCTTTAGTGCTGTGTATGGCGGGCGCGGGGTTGGCGCCGCGCTACCTGGCCGACGTGGTGGCGCTGGACGTGCGCCGCACCGGGGACCACTCGCTCACCTTCCGCGGGAACTCACTCGCCACCAAGAGCATGGAGGCCTATCTCAAGCTGGTCGGCGATCAGTATCTGCAGGTTTGATGCGTTACACTCAATATAAAGACACAAATATCGTTACACGTAGTATGCAAATAAATTGCTGTCTTATTACTAAATTTTAAAGTATCGCGTTGCATGATATTACTATATAGTAACAGGAATTAACGCGCAATTAATAGCTTTGAATCGCTTGACGTTTCGACAGTTCAACAGTCTGCTTGTGGCCACGATCAGTACAACCTAGTCTTATTGTTATGCCAATCTAAATGATCATTACTATGTATGTACTAATTTTGTATTATAACTGTGCTCTTTTCACTTAGTAAAATTCGTTTTAATGTAATAAAAAAAAAAGTTTTTTTTTCATTGCCTGAGGTAGAGATTCAACCTAGTTCAGGCAAATAAGCAATTTGTACTTTATTTTATTTTTTTGTAAACTGTATGCACTTTTTCAGAATAAACAATTTATATATAATAGACAAAAACAAAAAATGTAAAGAAATAACAAAAAAAAGAACCGACTCCAAAAATCTTTCTGTGTAAAATTGCACTAAAAAGTTATAAAATAATTGCATTATTTACTTACTACAATTTATATAAAAATTTTTTTTTAAATTTAGAGGATTCTGAATAAAGTCAATTTATTAGGACAATAATATACAATTATTATTATTTTTGGAGTCGGTGCCAGACAAACTTTAAAAATATTGAGGAAGTTTCCTAAAATTTGCAAAGTATATTTAAAGGTACATTAACAATCATTATTTTTACGATAATATATTATACCTAATTGAACCTATTTACAAATGAACACAACAACTGCCTAAAGCGAACGTAATACGCTACTTCATGAATGTACTTACACGTTTATTATCCTTTACTGGCACCGACTCCAAAAATAATAATAATTGTATATTATTGTCCTAATAAATTGACTTTATTCAGAATCCTACAAAAAAACACCACCGGAAAGTCACAAGAAAGCAAAATACACCATTTCGTTTACTTCAACGACGTATTATTTTTCAGTTATTTTGATTTAAATACCAAACTACTAAACCAATTTTCATAAAATTTAAATGGGAGCAATCTGAAAGTAAATCCTTTCAAATAAAAAAATATTTTTCCAAATCGGTTCATAAATGACGGAGTTCTGAGGTAACAAACATAAAAAAAAAAAAAAAAAAAAATTACAACCGAATTGATAACCTCCTCCTTTTTGGAAGTCGGTTAAAAAAAGAAACAATTACCTAACTCTAAAATAAATAAAAGCTAAAGTTGATCACGTTAAGATGTCGAAACATGTTGCTATAGTATGGTATATACATATATTCACTTGTGTGATCAGAATCTTTTCTCATTGGTTAAAAACATAGTTTTGTCGTGAAGTATACAATATTTTTAAGTAACGATAAAGGATATATAAATGTTGGAGTTTTCCAACCATGTGTACTAAAAATAGTACGTAACCATACCTTTTTTGTTCTCTAGGACACGTTATGCGAGGCAGTTCTCACAGCGGCGGGTCCAGGCGCGGCCGAGTGCGAGGTGGACCCCCTGCGTGCGGGGGGCGCCGCCGCACTGCGCAGGCAACAAGCTGCCCTGAGGGACGCCGTCACTCTGGCGTGGAAATCTATAGCACACTCCGCACCACGGTTCCCACCTCCGTTGAGGGACTGCTTCGCTACCTTCCGAGAGAGGTAACTCGTTTAAATGTCATCAGTTTCGTAGTTTGGAGACAAAGTGAAGCCTTAAGCGACATCGTCACACTGGCTTAAAAATATATATAAATAACTCTCTCTGCATTGTAAGAGAATGCTTCGCTACCTTCAGAGAAAACTAAGACATTGTGAATGTCTGATCAGCTGTGGTTAGATAAAGATGCTCTGAGGGATTCCGTCACGTCATGTCGCTCTGCCACATTCCAGTCGGAGTATGCTTTGATCCTTTCAGAGGGAAGTAATATTTACTTACATAAGAACCGTGTATACGACAAACTGTCTTGCACTACTTCAGTGACAGCGTGACAAGTCCAAGACACTCTCCGCTTCAGTGCTAAAACTGCAATTATACATATGCCTTACGAGATTCTCTAAAATTAAAAGCGGGTCTATTACAGACTCCGCGCTTTCACTACTTTCCCTTACGGAGGGACATTGCAGTAGATTAAGGTGTCTTTTTAACCGACTTCAAAACGAAGGAGGTGCTCATTCATAGTAGTATTAGGGAGCTATCAAGCTGACATAGCAATCTGAAGGTCCCCAATAATAAAACTTAGCTCGTTTTCCGCAGCTGCTGTGAATTCTACCTAATTCAAAACTGTGAGGTCAAATAATTAATGATAATGGACAATACAACTATTGTCGCTTATAAAGACAATGCCCATTCAAACCTATGTTTGTTTCCGCTTCAGACTGACGGCAATGGGTCGAGAGGATATCTCGGACAACTTGATAAGTGCCTCAATCTTCCTTCGCTTCCTGTGTCCAGCTATACTGTCCCCCAGCCTATTTGGAATCACTCATGGTATGTACTTTTAAAATTATTTCCAGCGTTTAGAGTGAACTTAGTCACATTCGAAATTGTTTTTATTTTTTCTTTTGGTTATTTGTCTTTGTGAGATGCATCATGCTTTACAAAAAGCCTGGCGCTATATGCTGATTTCGGTTTTATGCCCTACCTAGTGCAAGTGTTATAACGCGTTTACGTCACAATTGCGTTTGTATTTTATCTATTGATTGCTAATACATTTATAGCAATCACAGTATCAGTAGTACCACTAGCTAGCAGTAAAATTTACACTAGGCCGCGAGTCGATTGATAGTTGATAGGACGTTTATTGCGACGGTAAATTGTATGAGTTTAGGCATCGCCATCATGTTCATCATTATGACTAGACGCGTCGTGACTATGATAATGTAGTTGTGAATGCATGTATATATAGATTCTTGTCTTCACTTTTAATAAGCTTATAATTAACTTCAACTGCTAGTTACTCGTAGTATGTCTGGGACAAATCTTGCAACATAATTTTAAACCATTGGGAAACTCAACCGATTGACCGGTAATATTTTGTACGATTATAATAAAAGGTTGTTTTTAAATATGTTTTCAGTCACAGATTTTTAGGTCAATATAACAAAATTCGGTGTTCCATCATTATTTATCTCAACATTAATTTCTAGGGATCGGGAGTTCTAATTACTAGATATTGTTTGACAGAGTACCCGAACGAGCGCGCGGCCCGTAACCTCACGCTGGTGGCGAAGACCCTGCAGACGCTGGCTAACTTCACGCGCTTCCAGGGCAAGGAGGCCTTTATGGAGTTCCTCAACGACTTCCTGGAACAAGAAGCACCTAATATGAAGGCTTTTCTCAGAGCGATTTCGGCAAGTTAATTAATTCTTTCTGACGATACCTTTCCGCGGAATTTGTAATACTTATTTCTTGCCAACGGAAAATACCTATTAGTGAATTATGAATAAGGTCCAATTTCAAAAATGCTTGTGAATGAGTTCAATAAATACTTGGAATTCAGCATGAAATACCTATCATAATGATTTTACACTTTACCGCTCCAAATTTGTTAAAAGTCACGTTCAGCGATAAAGAAGTAATATAAATAATCAAACGTGCTTCAAAGTCACCCTATTTCTTTTTAGACTTTTTCGAGAATTTAACAGTTAAGCTACATAAAATATCAATTTGTTATACTTATTTTGTAATACCTATTACTCCCAAAACTGGTCTATAGATAGAGCAACTAAACTTATGCAACGCAAAATGGCTAAATATCGTCTCCATTATAAACAGACGCGTCCCCAAGAGCAACAACAGAGCCAACAACAGATCCAACAGCAACAGCAACAACAGGACGGCAGTAAACGCAACTCGGCGGCATCTCAGGGCTCCACGACGGGGTCGGAGGGACCTCGCGACTGCGTGGAGCCCGACCCCGAGTGGGCCCCGCACGTGGACCTGAGCAAGCAGCTGGCCACGCTACACTCGTTGCTTGTGGATAGTCTGCCCAAGTTGCCCGCTAATAAGATACAGGTATGTTCGAGTTTTTTTTGAAACTTTATTTATTTAGGGATTTGTGATTTTTACAATAAATCATATCCCATCATAACTCTTGAATTTATTACATATCCAGAAATATTCCAAAAGAAAAAAAAAATTTGCGTAATCTGAGACACTGTTAACTCAAGGATCTGTACACAACTTGTAAATCTTAAAAAGGACCTATACTGTTTTGATTCGATATCATGCTTTGGATTGTTCCGAAATCTTGGTCTTTCACTTTTAATTCAGCCAAGAAAATGTCTCTTTCTGGTTTCTTGCGTACATATTCAACCAATAAGTCACTTTTATTATTAAAAATCCAAACTTATTGAGTGGAATGTGTCCTGTTCTTAACCTATACGCTATTATTATATTTCCACGACTAATTTTGAATCTGATCCAGCCAGTCCCTTACTGTCCTCCCACCAGCGACGCAGGGGGTGCCCTTAGCGTGTTGTCGCTTAGTTTATAAGTTGAATGCCCTGGCTGAGGGCCTTAAAATTATTAAGACAACCACAGGAAAGCTGTGTTAAGCGGTCGACAACCTCATAGCTTGACCGGCGAGTGGCCACTCAAAAAAAATACGACAAATTTTCATATTAGCAAGCTAGGGAATACGGAGAGGTTCGCACTGCACTGTCCTGTACCATATACCTTTTTCTTTTGACTGCTTATAAAAATATTCTGTCAACATATGATTTACACTATGTAGTATATCTGAGTAAAAAAAATTACTAATAAAGTTCCATATTTGATGCTATAACATGATAGTTAAATCGGTAAATAGTACCCCGTAAAAATGATCGAACACGTAAAAATAATACCCGGTAAAAAAAATTCAACGTTATCCTGTCCAATTTTAAATTACCAGTTTTCCTGCATTGTCGAATTACCCCTTCAATTCTTTTAAGTTTTCTTTCTTGTAAATTAAAACAAATTACTGTTCAAATCCTTTTAAACCATTTATATTTTCTGTTTTCAGGAATTGGATCCCTTGTCGGACATACTGGACGAATTGAGCAAGAGACTAGTGAGCAACGATATCATCTCTCCTGCTCCCCCTGCCGCTGATAACATCTTTAGGTAAGATACTTGCGAAGTGCTGAATCCATATTTCTATCAGCCGAATGCCAACTAAATTGATAATCTCCTTTTAGAATTATATCCTGTGATAAGGAAAAAAATAGTTTAAGTTCTCATAAATAAACTTTCGAACTCCAGGTTCAACGATCCAACATGTACTACTCCAACGAAGCCGCAGCAGCAACCCGAACAACCCACCAATGGACAAATCAACAACAACTTCGCGCACAGCTCACCCATCATGAACAAGAACGGCGTCCAGTTCAACATTAGTCCCTCTAAATCTAACGCTGAAGAGTCCAAGTACAAGCCTGGATACGCGGCAGTCACAAAGTCACCCAGTTTCAACCTACGGTCGGCTACCCTACCCAGAAATGGGTACGGAACAAGCCCTGTCAGCCAAGCTGTCAACCCAGACCGATACAGCTCACAGTACAACAATCAAGAACACTGTGTCAATCTCAAGGTCGTACAAATTGGCTTCGGCTCTGACCAGTACCCTAAAGGCATCAGCAACGGCATTAACGAAAGCCTTGAACGGAGGTTCCAGGAAAGGTACAAACCCAACAATAACTATAATAACCAACAATCACACTTCCACAACTCCAACTATAATAGCACAGAGAGGTCGCCGAGCAGTGACAGCATCAATCACAATTACTGTTCCAATGACATGCAAACTATCATGAAAGAAACCGCAACCTTAGAGGAACTTTCAGACCTCTTAAAGTACGCTGATGATTCAGAAATAGTAGAGGATAAACTCATCATGAACAAAAAGAACTTGTCACAGTCTATTTCCAATAACAATAACATCGTGAATGGAAATAAAACTAATTACACAAACAATGGCTCGAACGTTTCTATCAGTGGGCTCTCCAACGTGGCAAGTTCTGGTTACCAAAGCATCGCCACGTACAGCCAAAGTTCCAGTCCTATTGAGAACACAACGCATCATCATCCGCCTTACGAGAATGGTGGGCAGCCCATGAGTCGATATTCACAAATAAATTACCAGAAGCAAAGAGATAAACAGTATTACGACAGCAAAAATGAGAAGTTCTATCCAAAGAGCCCAGTGCAACAAAAAATTGACTATGACATCCAGAAGTACGGAATCCAAAATTTCACTACTGCGGAAAATACACCATCAAACGCAAACGTTAATCCAAAGGTAGCTCCGTTAGTATTCACGAATCCAGTTTATAACATGGATGACAACCGTCAGACACAGGAGAAAAAGAACAATGAAAACAGAAATTCAAAACGTTGTGCATGTGGCTCATCCAGTTCATCGATAGATGAGGAGGGTTTGAGCACAGACAACGTCGAGACAAACTCTGAAGAAGGTTCTACTAACTTCAATGAGGATAGTAGAAACTATGACCAACAGAATCGCAACAATACCCACCGAAAACTCACCAGAGATAACTGTAATTATGATGAAATGTATCAGAGGAGCAACCACAGTCACTCCCCAAGAATTCGAGACGACGAATCGTCTAGCAATTCGCCAAGTCTACGGAAAAGTAGTAAGACGCGAATGCCCAGAACAAACCCTATGCTCTCTTATTCCACTAACCAAAATCAAATCAACTTCAAACACTTTGGACAAAGAGGAGAGTCGCTATACGAAAGCAAACCTCACCATATTTCGACCGATTCCGGTTACCCGATGAGCAGGTCCGACTCCAACGTAGAGGAAGTGAACAAAGAAATGTACAGGTTACAGATATCACGAAGCCAGAAAGCACTCTACAATATGGAGAACTCCAAAAACTCTCCCGAGAAGTACTCCATGACGGAAACGGCAATTCCAGAGACGAATTATCCTTTGGATAGGACGTACTCTGGAGCGAAGATGTCGAGTAGTAGACTGAACGAAGATTTGGAGAGGCATCAGGAGTACTATGGAGTTCGGGAGAGGCGGGAGTCTCCGTCTCGGGTAATGTTTGGTCGGGACTCGCAGTCGAGTGAGGCGAGCGAGCGCGCGGCCGTGCGCAGCGAGCGGGACGCTGGCGGCAGGGACAAGCTGCAGAGGCGGCTCAGTCTGGAGTCGGCGCGGGAACTTACCGACAGCTCCGACGAGTTGGAGGACACACTGTACAGTACAACGGGCCGCCGGCGCACTTCAAAACATCACAGGACCATTGAACAGGTAGGTCAATACAATTTAGAACTCTTTGAATGTATGAACTTAGACATTATTACACGACTGCCAAAAGAGATATTTTTTTAGGGTAGGTATATATGTATGTATGTTTGAGTTTCATTATTCCATTATAACTTCTAAATGACTGAACCAATTTAGTTGTATGGAGTATCGTTAGATTCCTTGCATTTTCCCGGGTAACAAGCCAGTAAGACTGAAAAAAAAAGAAATATGTTAGCTCAACCACACAAAAAAATACATAACAAAAAGAAACATAATTAAAAAATTAAAACACACCTTGCCATGTGTGAACTGAAAAGTGAAATATTGATCTTATTGTATATTTCATTTGCAGTATGAACGCGAAATTGAGCGGTTAAAATGTTCTGTGGAACTTTTGCGGGGCAGGTTAGGGCCAGCCGAACCGGGACAAGATCACACGGATGCCAAAATGAAGGCCATCATTTCGAGGTAAATATTTGTAATGCAAAAGCTTATTATTTGAAGTGGGTTTGACATTTAATAATCTGTATACTATTTCCGTATTATCGTGTTATTAGCTCTATCTCGTTACAATCACCGTTTACGTGTGATGATGTTATCCAAGCCGATTTCGACCACGGCGACAATTTTATTGTTTCTGCCTACTAAGTGGTGCATTCACAAGAGAGCCAATGCCTAATCCTTCTACTTAAAATACTCTCCTAAGAGCAATTAACTTTTCTGTATATCGCAAGGATCGAACCTTCGAAATTGTATACGAACAAAATTTTTTTTCGATTTGTAGGTTAATCTGTGTAGAAGAAGAGCTAAGACGCGAACAACGCAAGATGGCGGCCGCATTGTCCCACAAGCAGCGGGTTATCGAAGCGCAGGAGCATCGTATAGCCGCGCTCGACGAGGCCAACACTCGCCTGCTGTCCGCGCTCGTGCACCTGCAGCAGCGCGGGCCCCCGCACCCCGCCGCGCCGCCCCCCCACAACACGCACACCAACACACACGCACAACACTCACACCAGGAACTGCAGATATAACACACACACATGCATACACACACAGTTACACACATCGATGTAGGCAAAGGTAGATGCGGCAATGGGGACCAAGTGTGTTTTATACCTACATGCCTTAGTGTAAAGTTGTCTTACAGAAAGTTGGTCACAGTTATTCCGTACGCTAAAATTATATAAATTTTCAGTGAAAATTATTGCTAAAATATCGTATGGCCATGTATGGAGACAAGGTTCGGAGGCTTAGAAGGAATCCTGCAGTCATTATTAACTGCCGAAGCTTCTGGGCACGCGTAACTGTGCACGTTGTGGTATCTACCTTGCTCTAACTCAATATCCTCTATTCTACCAGTTCACGTCGCAATACTACTGCACTCTTCATATTTACACTGTTAATATGATCTCTGTTTTCATTGGATGACTAGTGGCATAAAATGTTGATAGTTTTACTGAATGAAGGTATACTTGTATAGACCGTTTTAAAATTTAGTTTTGCGAGTATAGTTATAATTCTCAGTGCTATGTTGTTGTGTGGTTCCATTTTTTAATAAGAACACTGTGTTCATTTGTAATAAATTGTGAATTATTCAGTATGATTGTAGATACATTCTGTCTAGTACTCACTTTGTAATCTTATATTTTTACGCACAAGTCGTACAATGCTCCGTTTCGAATGTTCGTGTTGAAGAATGTATACTTTGGTAATTTAAAGTTTCATACAGTTAATAAATGCACAATTAACAAGTTTTGCACGCAATTAATACATATTATTATTGAATAAATTTAACTCTTCAACGATGTATATCTTCATTATTTGCAATATTAAGAAGTCATTGCGGAAATGAATATTTGTTATTACGCATTGATAGTATTGTTTAATAACTTTTGTGTATCGCAATAATTGTTTTGCCATTTATCATTTTTGTTACATTGTTTCGTTAGTTTTATTGAAATATGCTTTAAATGACATTAACTTTCTATAAATATCAGTATTTTTCATAAATTCGATTAACGTTCGCTCCGTGTCGACATGTTTGTTTTCTATAACAATGATACCAAAGACGATTGAATATCCCTTAGACTATAGTTGTGGTGGTCCGATCGACCCCGCTGCAACCGGAGTCCTAGTGTTGTATTTTAAAATAAAAAGTTATAGATTTTATAATAATAATATAAGACTTGTATCATAATATTCTTAAGAGATACGATAAGTTAAGTGTGGTATGAAATCAAAATTTATTTTTAATACCTTTGGAGTATTATAATATGGGATATATAAAACTTATAACAACCTTACAGTTGAAATTGTAAACAGCTGAATCAACATTCAAATAAAGTTTCGAACCACAACTTATGACGTATTGTATTGTGCAACATAGTTACAGCGAAAATGTAATTTAAGCCATAACTTGAAGTTAATATACCTGCAGAGGTATATAAATTATCACATTAAATTATAAATTACGTATATGTGGGTTTCATTTCTCCCCTCTGCTAACTACCTCTATACTAATAAAACAAGATTAGATATTATGTATAGATAAATTTTATTAATATAATTATTGAAACGTAACATGGACAATGAACAACAAACAAGGACAGTAAACACATTTTTACGTTTTTGGCTCGAATCCGTCTGGTAGGCATATGTATCGCCTTTTTGCCAATTTTAATTTCCTTTCGTCCGACTCTTTCATGTTATAAGGATGTATTAACTGTATATCTTCAAATCGACCGTATAAATAGGAAAAATATATTTCCCGAAATTTTTTATCAGGAAACTCTGCTTGATACATAGATCTCCATAATAAATTAGTGACGTACGCATGTGACCTGTACACCGCCAATCTATATCTATGTGTGTAATGTTTAAATGTGTCGTTTAATGTCTGTTTGTGTACCCAAGTAGTATGACCTGCGTACATTGGCTCTTTAGGCGGTGCCACGTGGCCGAAGCCCTTCTCGGCGAGCGTGGAGAACATTCTCCAGTATGTGGTGCTCTTACGTAAGTATTCCTTTTTCTCTACGCCAGTAAGCGCTCCATAAAGTCGTCGTCTCATCCATTCTTTAAGCTCTGGAACTAGATGCAGGTCAGGCAGGCGCGCTGCGATGTTCACGCGTCGCATTAATCGTAGTGCGCATTTTAAGTAGACTTCGGGCTTGGGACTATGTCCTAAGCATGTATTAGATGATCTCTTCTTTTTTTTCTTCTTGTCATTCTTAATTTTATTTGTTCCATCGTCAACATGCAGCATACTGTCTGCCTCCCAAATCTTTTTGAATTCTTTCTCTACGTGTAGTCTTTTTGAATCCAGATCAAATATTGTGTGGTAATTAAAATGTATGGGGGAGAAACGTGAAGGTTTTAGGAAAAAAGGTAATTCTTCTGCTGTAAAGTTACCCTCATTGCCATAATCGAAAAAGTGGCCACATAAACATTTATGTTCTTTTACATACTGAAATACGTCGTCGTTCCATTTCTTCACGCAATCGCAGGGATCTAGTGCCGGTTCTGGCGGCCATCCACGAAAACCGCAATGTATGTTAATGTGTTCGCCTTCCACGTAACGATATCCTCCATGTATAAATTCCCCTTGAGCTGGTAGAATACTTATACTGCCCAAAACATATAACGTCTTACCATGAATTTCATAGACTCCGTTTATAGTATACTGAGCATTCCACAAACCAGTACTTGGAGCCACTGGTTTCTTTCGACGTATTCCTTTTTTGCTTTGTGCTTGTAAGCCGATGCCGTAAGTCTTCTTTTTAGGAGCGCCTTCCTCAACCTCAACTTTTGAAGCTCGTTTACGCGCATTCGGTCGGATAGCTTTTTTCGTTTGAAGATTCTTGTCCGACGAATGAGGCGATATAGTTATGATGCCGGCTAGTTTATCGCAATATGATTGAGGTAATCTTTTTTTGGGTGGTGGAGGTGGAGGAGGCGGCGGCGGTGGTTTCTGTATAACTGGTTCTTCTTCGTAAGGTTCATTAAGATCAGCTAAGTCTGGCAAAGGGAGGGGCAGAATACGACGTAATCTGGGTGGCTCATACAATGGCGCAACCATTTTTTCTAGATACGGAGAGGGTAGTCGGCGCTCTGGTTTCGGTTTCGGTTTAGGTTCAGGTTCTGTAGCTGACGCATCTGGAGCAAATCTTTGTTGAAGTAAATATATCAAGTTATCAAGCCCTAGATAGAGGATTGATGATAGCATTAGTCTAGCATTGAGGCAATATGAAGTACGTTTCCCTTCTATAGGGTAGCCGTAAGTTGTAAGATAGAGTTGCGCAAGCATTTCTTTTGGGTCATGACGACCTAAATAGATGCAATTCAGAAGTTCTGCATGACTCGGACGCGGCACTAGACCAAGCTCTCGCATAATATTTGCTGTTCTATGAGGGCGCCCTTCCAGTAAGTCTTGATATATAGTAAATTCTAGAGAATCCAATGCATTTCTTTGTGGCACACTTAGAGCTTGATACCATTTAGGTCCTACTTCTTCTATCATATTACGAAGCATTTGTTTGTCCCTGCGCCTGCGGTACTCTTTGAGTTCTTCTAAAAATATTTGCTTTTCGCGTGTCTTGCGCGCGTACACAACTTGCAGGTGTCGTTTGATGTCCTCCTCGTAGCACGTCTCTGGGCCATGTTTTCGCTCAACCATGATCAGGTACACAAAACAATAGGATTATATCTAAGGTATAGAAAAAAATATTAAGGTACACTCGTACTTTTGGCGTATAACAGAATTATACTGCAATTTAGAAAAAAAAAAACGTTATTTCTCAAAATATTTTGAGTGACAATACAATGTCAAAAATTATTTTTACTTCATGTAGATACATTACAAACATATTAAACCAGGAACATTATTAAAGCTAAATATTTACAAGCCATATTAATTACATTGAAATATTTTATTGAAATGAAAATACATTAAGTATTTATCATAAAAAAGTAGCCTTTCACTAAAAATATAATAACACTGCGTATCATTGAAAACACCGCCATCTATTGTCGAGTAGCTGATAACTTCATTCAATTGAAATCTTAAAATAGAAATACCATATTGCTTATGCACGCTATATATAGTATAAAATGTTTCAAAGTAAAAAATACTACTATATCCATATAAATGACAAATAACGGTGTTCTAAACAGCAGCGACGTAAAATATTTATTTATATATGCAAGTACGGAGCCGAGGGGCAAGTGACGACGGGAGCATGGCCCGATCAGCTGTGTGAAACTCGGCCGGTCGAAGACCCGCACCCTGGGGTGAACGGCCCTTGCCAATCCATCACCTGAATAATTCCTCACCTCATTCATACGCACTGGCGAATCTATCTCAATATTTAAGCTCCATACATTGTTCCGGAAACCATCAATCAAGTGAGATTTTACAGAGGTCGACCCAACATGTAAAATCGATTGACCGCTCGAGACAGTGGCGTAAACACCGGTAGTGAATGAAGTTCCATTTGTGGTCACTGCATTATGTGTAACTATGGGATCGATTACGCGTACAAGTAACAAATGCATGTAATAGTTAATGTTCATGAGAAAAATTCTTAAATTTATTAACATTTTAAAATTTAAATTGACTTATTGGACTTATCTAACAAATAAATCAATAATTTTGTGGGTACATCATTATTTAGGTAGGTATGTTCATTGGGTACATAATTATCTTTATCATTATATTTAGGTACATAAACTATATTATGAAGTCAATTATCATCGTCCTAACTGAATTGCACATTTAAGAAATGTCATAATGTCTTCGCTATTCTTTTATTCTAAATATTTTCTTACCACATAAAAATTTGAAGAAAAATAATATATTGATTGATAACAATTGATCGAATGATTTTCAAGATTTTATTCGATTAACGTGTTGACCGTATATTCTTATTGTTTATATGTATGTATGATATGATTCACATACAGCTCGTGACGATGACACAGCAACGAGCTTTGAAAGAATTCACATTCTTTAATTTAATGTGATTCACTGATTAAATTTATTCAGTGTACATTGACTTTAGAGTCTAGGCGACGTCGTTTGTATTCTTTCACTTCAAACAACCTTTGATGTTTAAAAACAAATTAAAATGTAGACAGACAACGATTTTCATCTATGAAATGAGTAATTATGGGTACCTATTGCAAATATCTACTAGGTATACATATTGGTCATAGATTTCGCAATGAATGATGATCGCGGAACATCGCCATTATCAATTAAATAATCACCTTTGACCAACGTAGATCGGATTACGAGTTGTAAATTTTTTTGTGTCAATATGTTCGTTGTGTAGCAAACAAGCAATATAAAACTTGAATAACAAAATATAGTTATTCTCATATGGCAATATCACTACTAAGTATTTTCAGGGCGAGGTGTTTGATTGCAAAACTTTCTGGGCCTGACCTGACAACATTAACATCCAATTAGACCACGTGGCCACTTTTACGAAATGCAATGCGTTTCGCCAATAGCTTTAGGTTTTTCCACCCACTCCATTTACCCATACTTTACTGACATTGAATGTTTTCACCGTGTTCCACTAGTTTATATGTCTTACATAATCTTATATTATATTCTATCTGATAGCAAAAGCAAATCTAACGCGAAGTTTCACTTGCGTAGATAGAAAGGGATAAGGCAGGGTAACCCGTTCCTAGCTATACATTTTTATCATGTATTAGAAGTTGAAATTGGCCTTATACAAAAGACTAACGCCAACTATAACTGAGAGAATAAAAAGAATATTTAATAAAAGCTTTGTTTGTTGTTAGTTTTTACTTTGAAGGGATTTTCTGAAATATGTTGTTGTATGAATACAGTTGCATTTCTCCAGCACGGAAGATGTGTATCTGTTGACTGTTCGCTAGACACAAGGCAGGGCTGCAGCTTGTCGTGTCTGGGTGCTCATGAGCGCACTTTCCACGTGTCAGGAAGTATCCGAAGGCACTTTCACTCCATTCAAGATCACAGCCGCTCGTTCCGCCTCGCGCAGCCTGGCCCGCAGTTCTAAACAATAACTTGCTATTGTCTACAACACATTTTACAATTTACTTTGATTGCTTATTGACTGAGATCGCAAATCTCGCTCGATTTCCATTTCATTTCAGAGCTTTGACCACCAAACCCAGGAAGGTAACACCTATTGTTTATTTATAAACCTTGAAAGATGTTACCTTGTAAGATTAATACAAATTTCAGGCGCTATTTCTTATGCAGGTTCAATGACCGAGCTCTTATCTCGTATGCAAGTGTGCATGCATCCACGTGTGATTTGTTTGTGTGCGTGGCTGCGCCCGCGTCTGTACTGTGTATTCGTATTGTAAGCTGCACATTATTATGCAACGCTTATGAAGCGGTTAAGCCACATTATCGGAAAGCGCATCAAAATTTATATTTAGCGTAAAGATTATTTCTTATGTACAAATTTGCGAACATTAAGATCCAACTTTATTTATTTTCAATTTTATCACATTAAGAGATCCAAGGATGATTTAAAATGTATAGGTATCTAATAGTAATATATACTACTATATGTACTAGTTAAAATAACAACATTAAAATATTCTTATTAACATTCTGAACTTAACTGCAAATTAGGGTAAAATGATTTTAGAAAGTTAACTTTTGCTGACCGTGAAAAGTTTTACTTTGGCCAAAATTTTGCACTTTAAATTTAAGGCGACCTTGTTGCTATGGCGTAAATTGAGGTATCATTTACATATCCAAACATTTTACGAATGATTAACATTACAGTAAATTACAGTATTAAATTATTACAATTATTTATTCACAGTGCCAAAAGGCTGTAATAATAATAAATTACCTGAAGAGATTAATTATTCGCGTTAAACGTATTGTACAAACTCAAACTTATTCGAAATATACTATTAATTTTTTATATTTATAGCCAGCTTGTAGCAATTCAAAAAATCCTTAACATAATTGTTATATAGGAGTCGTGGGACAGGTGGCATCCCTCAATCTGACTTACGAGTGTCTAACACGTAAAATGAGAAAGTAAAAGCACGTCGACAAGACTGTATCCTTTGACAAATACTCGTAGTCCCTGAAGGGAGGAGGGCGATGCCCAAATATTGGGTGAACAACCTCTTAATGCTTTGAGGAGACATTTTATTTTTACCATACACTGCGTATCTACGACTGTGGACACGTTAGAATTGGTCTTATAAGAAAGAGATTATATACAAAGTTTTTAATAGATCGCGATGTTAAGGCCACCCACAAATTTTCAAAGTCACGCTCGAGATTTTCCGGTGCGTTTACCTACATACGTTGTTTTCTCGGAAGTGCGTCATTGTAGAACTGTGAAGTGACACACACGTTTAGTAAAGTTCGTCGGCTGACAGCGTATGAACGAAAATATCAGCGTTATCGACGTCTAATTATAGAGGGAACTCCGCTCGAGTCAAGGGTACGTTAACTCCTCCAAGTTCAAAGGTCACTGAGGTCAGGGCTAAACCGAATTCGCCACAAACTTCACAAACAAATTCTATTCTCTCCACAAGTAGGTATTGAACTTTCTTTGTCTGCCAAAATATAGGAGAAACGTTCCGTTCCCGGAAGAAAAACCTACGTATGAAAAAATGCATGTTTATTGCAGTCAATAAAGATATATAGTAAAAACGCATAAGAAATATTTAATATGCATTTCCTAGTTTTCTTCCCTTGCTTCCAAATAAATTCCTGCCAGCCTGATTATAATGCTTATATAAAAAAAAAGTGATATTCCGACAATGGTTTTCCGGTGGTATCGCGGTGGGTTTGCGTGTATGCGTGTTGTTGTACGGCAGTGATGCGCGTGTGTGCGTCAGGATCGCGTTACAGCTGAAACTTGGGGCGCCTGCCGAAAAGTGCGGTCGTCGACCCGGTCAGGAGCCCGGCCGTAGAGCGTGCACGACAACACTTGATACTGTGTCTAACGTAGATGTGATATGGTGTAGTATAATATATTATTTTGTCTTATTTATTTTTCATTTCGGGATAATAATAAAATAGTTTTGCAAAGTATATGTCAATAGTATAAATTGCTACAGTCAGTGCATCTGAAAATTTAAATGATTGTTACTAAGATATTCAAATGTTCGAATACACAAGATTTTTTATGTATTTTTAAAGAGCATTACCTGTCCTTAAAAATATCTTTTGTTTAACTTTATCTTATTATCTTATGTAATAGATTATACTATTATACTTTATGTGTGTATTGATAATCACGTTTTATTAATAATACGAATTTCAAAAACGGGGCAATAATGTCCATTTTATGAGCAAGTGTGTTAATAGAACAACAAAATTTAGGCTTGAAGGAATAGAACAACAAAATTTAGGCTTAGAACAACAACAAGAATTCTCTTGTTGTTGTTCAAAGCCTAAATTTGATTTATTAATTCAAAATAAAATTATTACATATTATTATTCATTATGTTACATTATTTAAATTAATAATTTAAAACTAGTTGACTAATATCTAATACGATGCTTTTATTTTCACCTCTAATGTAGCTATCGCCTATTGTACTTTATACAATTATCAAATCAAATACAGCGGACCTTGACTCAAAGTACCGTAATACCCTAAAAGTATCACGTCACAGTGCGCGCGCTATACAACTCGGTGATATATTTGGTGACATTGAACCGAGTCCATTGCCAACGACCTCACTCCTCGGGGAAGCGCGGTTTGCGTAATCGCTCCTGCGTACAGTACAGACCCCGACATAACAAACGCACACACAGACAACACACGCACACGTGTACATCACTGGTCAGAAACTCTGATAACATTCATACAGTAATAAAATTTAGAAATAAATTATAGAGTACCATTCAAGTGTGTGTGTAATTTTATTTCTTTGTAGTCAGACGAAGGGCGGAATTTTTGGTTAATTGGTTGGCGATAACATCTGTTTTTTTCTTTCTATTATTATAGTTTTAATTTAAGGTTTATAGCAATCACTATAATATCTGCGCAAATCGTCTAACGAAGTAAACGGGATAATGACCCGTTGCTAAGTTGGATTGATAGTCTTGACACTATTTTTGGATCCTTTTATATTTTTTGAATTCTTAGAAGTGTCTGGTAAATCGTAATTAAAATTTAACGAATCTGCAAGAGAATTAGACACTGTGAAATTAGTAATAATACTCATTAAATTATATATATTCATACATACATAATGTCACGATTACACCTGATACAATCCTTATTTGCGATATCCTTTTACTTCGTCCACGTTCATACATCTAGCCATGTTTATTTATTTTCACTGTTTGTGATCCTTAATCTCAAAATATGTATATTATATTCTGTAAGAGGGATTCTATATATTAATAAACATTATATATAAATAGCACAACATAAAATATTTAAAATACAGAGTGTTCTGTATCGGTATTGCCTCGTATTTATTTATATTGATTTTATAGCTCACAGAAAGCATTTTCAAGAGATATATCTCTGAAAAACATCACATGTCAGCATTTCTTCAGTTATTGCTTAGATCATATATCTACATATCGTACATACCGTATGAAAAAGAAATTGTGCCTATAAATAGATTTTTTGTAGATACATATAATATCTATAGCATTTACAATAATATGAGACAATTTTAATAATAATAACCGCACTGAGACGGTCGTGACGTCCGAGTTTGTTTTCTTCTAAGAGGTACTCAGATAGGAAAACTTTATAGACAAAAAAACTACATGTAAAATTGTTTTGTGAAACTATTTACAGAATAAAATGTCGTGATGGCCGAGTAGTTACGGATCTGCCACTTGAGCCACAGGTTCTGGGTTCAAATCTTGCATATAACAATGTGACTTTTTCAATGTCATATGTACTTTCTTAGTTAATCTAAGACATCACAGATACACGGTGAAGGAAAACATTGAAGAAACCTGGCTGATGGTCTGAAATCGCCAAACCGCGGTGAGCTAGCGAGGTGATCAATGATAGTGCCTTCTCTGTATCATAAGATGCGCTTGCCCTACAGTTCCCACTGTTATGAGCTGTCGTGATGGTATGTAATATGTATAGAAAAGATTAATTAAATATCTGTTTCATTACACGTTTGTTTCAACCATGACAGAAAAATCTTTTTTTTCTGTAGGTACGCAATACTCTATCTAAAGTTATTTCAAGGCAATCTCAGTCTTAAGGGACCAATACTGGTAATTTGACATTCTTCAGATCTTTTGTGACTCATTAACGTAAGAATGTATTTTGTGATTAAATTATTAAACAACATAACAGCCTTGAAGTAAGATCTGTTGTAAGATCTGTTGTAAGATTTATAAAACTACACTAAAACAAAACTGCCTCGTTGGTCTAGTGGTCTCAAGCGCGACTGCTGAGCAGGAGGTCTCGGGTTCGATTCCCGGGTCGAGCAGCGTTATTGAGTTTTTCTGTTAGGAAATTCTCAGTAGCAGCCCGGAGTTTAGAATTGTGCCCGGTTGATGTCAATAGCTGGTTCACCACCTATTACATGGGACTTAATAACAGCATTGGTGAAATGTGAGTGTACAACTGTGTACACCTCTGCCTACCCTAAGTTATGTAAAACAAAACTGCTCGACTTTTAACTGTGCTTGGTATTGCCAAGTAAATAAAAATTATGCAATGTCAAAGCTTCTATTAATTGAGATTCTGATATGGAATGAGATTAAGGAGGAAAATTATTACGTAAATAGCAGTCAATCGATAAAAAAAAACAGTCGATGAACCTGTATTTGAGTCAAAAGTTGTTGTTACAATTCGGACAAGGTCAACAACTCGCTACAAATATCTGCACTTCCCTAACGACTTGTTGATAACACTAATAATGTTAATATTGATACTGTAAGTTATATAACAAACAAATCGGACTTATTTAAGATTGACTCTTTTTATTCATTTGTCATCATTCAACTTAATTGCGTACGTATTACATATTCATAAAAGTAAGCAATTTAAATAAATCGAGGTTTGAACGATTAGTTGGATCATGGGTCATTTGGGGTCCATAAAAATAAAAACTGGAAAATCCATCGGACGTTATGCTAGGCCGACTAACACCACGAGATCCTCGACCAACTTGTACTCGGGGTCGCCGTTGCATTCGCCGCAACTACGGCTGATTATGGTCCATCAAAGGTATCACTAGTTATGTGTGCAGGCTGGTCATAGTTGGCTTGCACAGACACTCTAGAGACGTGCACGTGCTAATGCGGGGTGTGCTGTCAACACAGGCCTGTCGCAGATTGGTCGCTCGGTCCTTATAAGAGAAACCTTATAAAAAAATGCCATTAGAGATATTTTCACACAAAAATGTCGCTTGAACCAAATATCATTCAATCCTTCCTTTAAATATAAATCAGCTCTGCCCAAGCAAATGATACAACGACTATTAAGGCAACTCAAAGATTTTTTTAAATATAGCGTTAGGAAGATTTAGGTGTTAACACACCTTACCTTTACTTAGCGGTCAGAGCGCCTAGAGTATTTACCCGGGAGGCGCGGGTTCGAATCCTGCCCACAACCGTAATTTTCCTTCCACAAAATAAATATTACTTTAACTTTGTTGTAATTGAAATACGAGTATGTCTTGAGTTCCTTGGGTGGAAAACTATACTCAGCTATATTTGATGGGCAATAGTGAATGTAAGGATATTTTTATAGAAAGAGGAAACCTATTCAGTCACAAAGATATTATGCCTTAGCAATACAAAAGATTTCTACCCAGAATAACATTGAAGAAGTACATACATACAATAACAAAAAGTTTTTTTTTTCTACTTATCAAATTGCTTTGATAATATTTATGATGGCGATACTCTAAGGGACGGGAAGAACGCCGGAACAACATTTATGTATAATAGATTGATTGAAGATTGCTTATTTGCTACTTACTATATTAACAAAATCCCTAAGTGTTTATAGACCCATGATTAATCTAATTTATTTCAATGCGGACTTCGTAACATTTTTTCATTTATGCAATGATAATTTAAATATTTATAAACAACTTCATTAAATCGTTACAGTGGTCTCACACTACTTTTCTTTCTTCAAAAGTCATATTATGATTGCACTTTTAACATATTAACAATCGGGGGCGAGTTTGACTACCTAAAACAGATATTATTATTTAACTAGATACCGCAAGTATATCTTACAATACTAAAGCAAGCTTATCAGTTTTGGTGTGCTTTTGGTTAATGTAAAGTAGGGAATAAAATATCTTCAATCATTCGGCTAATTAATTTTGATAGATTGAACAGTTTAATAATTTATATATAGATATAAATCCACATTAAAAGGCTTTCGCTGGGCTGCTGGGGCAAGAGCCTGATACAGAAAGCGGTACTCCTAAACACGACACGTATTCTGAAGAGCTTGCTTCCTCCGGAGCCCTAACCGCCGTTAGCCCACCGGCATCGGGAGTAGGATCCAACCCTGTTCCCGACGCATATTTATAAATTTAAATTATGTATTTTATATATTAAATGCCCCATGCAATTGAATTAAAATCTCACCACATTTTAAATATAATTAAAATCTATATTGTGATATTGAGGCTCACGCGGCATAATTTTATATATGTTTAAGTATAATTTGACAGCACGGTTGGCGCAGTGGTCGAGAGACCGACTGCTGCGCTGCGTGTCGCAGGTTCGATTCCTGCACGGAGCAAATATTTGTACGATCTACGGATAATTGCTCCGGGTCTGGGTGTTAGTGTGCTTGTGAGATTATATGTCTGTAAACGCACCCACGACTCAGGAAGAAATTCCTAGTGTGGGGAAACGTTTTAAAAAAAAAAAAAAAAATTAAGGCAGACTGATTTCAGCGGTGTAAAAGTTAGCACTATGCTCCTACTTTAAAGCTAATTAATTGTACACTTACCGTATCTAGTTCAATTTATATCTGTGCTATCTAAACTTCAAGGGGCACATAGCCAATTCGGAGTGAAATTTTCGGGGGGAGTGAGAGTATATACGTCGCTTTTTCACGCAATATTTCGTCCACGTGTGATCACAATCCGGCTAATGACCTGCAGTCCCCGGAAATTGAGACTAAAAGTAACAGAACTGCTGCCAATATAACGATCTCATTCAACAAAAGTAATTAGGTAGGTTTGATGCTATTTAATGCTCCAATAGATTGCACCAATTGTGTATTATATCGCAGTGGTACTATATTTTATTAGCGTTATAAAATTACATGAATTCATATTGACTAGTATGATTTTCGTAGAAGTTTTGATAGATGAGCTTTACCTGAAGTGAAGTGGCAGAAAATTAATTAACAGATTTTTTATATTTAAAAGTAAACTTACAGCACAAAAATTAAAAGCAATTTTTTGAGACCAGAGCCAATTACAGTTTTAGAATTGACTTTCCTAACTTTTTACAGACGAGTAAACATGTACCAAATAATACCATCTGAATGTATGTAGGTATAAATGTAAATAAACATTATTGACTGTATGTACGGGACACATTAACTTAACCATCATAAAATGCCTTATTTATTAACGAATACTAAATTGGGATTTCCAATGTAATTGGGAAAAGGCTAGGCAGATATACTAAATTGGGATTTCCTTTAACTCTGAAGAAAAACCCAGAATACTTAAAATTCTGAAAATAGGTTCAAATTAAGCACATTCGTCGGCTTATTATTATTATTTCAGGTAATAAAGACTCATACATAAATACTATTAATACTAATAAGCATCATAGTATCCCGCCTGTATCTTGGAAGGACTAGGCAGGGGAACTCTGTTGTACACCCACGTATACATTTCACAAATGCAGTAATTAACTCCCATGTACTAGCTGGTGAGTCCATTGCCATCAATCGGGAATCAAAACTCTGAGCTGCTATTAAGAATTTTCTTCTTCAATAACACTTCATCCAACCCACTATAAAAATTTCCCCAATTTCCGGTAAACAGAAAGATTTTCCTATAATATAATAAATATTTCCTACATCATTTATTTGATAACTAATCCCTGAATAATATAACATTATGTAGCAAAAAATTTCTATTTATATTCCTGGTTCAAAGAGCGAAAATAAGACGATTAACTTCTGAGCACCATTATATTTGAGAAAATCTTTATAATTGCTTAGTTACCAGCCAGAAACGTGTAAGAGAACTTAATATATCAGTCGATAGGTATATAAAAATAAATAAAAAAGTAAGTGTTTGAATAGAGAAACGCCTTCTTTCTTAACAATGTCTACACTATCATTTATTATTCATCGGTTACTACTCACGTGCATTTTTCTGGATTGTCCGACTAGTTTCGACCTAGAACGGAGCCCTTAGTCATGAGCTCAGCCTGCCACGATGTCGTGACTCAAACTGCAATGACTATACGACTATTTTTAATTACCAAATTAAATTTATTTTGTATTCACAGTTAATATACGATCACGATAAGAATACGAACGTCAATGACTTCTATCTGTCAACTGTCACATGAAAAATACGATTTGCAATGGAAAATATTCATAAATAACTTTTTCTTTTCTATATAACAAAATGTAAATATTACAACATATATTTAAGTTATGATTAGTTTAACACACAACTTAAACCATTTTTGTTCTGTGAATGTCACAATATAGCACCGGGTCATTCCTATTCTTAATATAATCGCATGGTATCAGTTCAGAATATAATAAAAAAATTAGACTCCGTCCTTGGTCTAGTGGTCCCAAGCGCGACTGCTGAGCAAGAGGTCTCGGGTACGATTCCCGGGTAGGCAAGTGTTATTGACTTTTTCTCTTAGGAAATTCTCAGTAGCCGTTTGGAATTTTGCCTATTTGATGGTAATAGGCTCACCACCTATTGCATGGGACTTAATAAAAGTATTGGTTAAATGTGGAATGTGGGTGTACAACGATGTACACCTCTGCCTACCCCTTCGGGGAATACAGGAGCGACGCTATGATAAAAAAATTAGAAAAATATTTATCAAAAACAATCTGTTTTCAGTAAGTACCATAAATTATAAAACCGCATATTTATGCTCATATTCCCGAAGGTACAGCTTTATCCAATAGAGA
Organism: Xylocampa areola; assembly: GCA_935421205.1. Classification (NCBI taxonomy): domain Eukaryota; kingdom Metazoa; phylum Arthropoda; class Insecta; order Lepidoptera; family Noctuidae; genus Xylocampa; species Xylocampa areola. The sequence goes on from OW285201.1 coordinate 16,817,759, forward strand.
CAAAACAGGCGTGTAAGGTATACACGACTCTTATGAGAAGTAGTGACTGATGAGATAATAATAAATTAATTATAACTTTCTAACTGCTGCATATTAAGCTGCTTACTAGCCACAATTACCTATATTTAATTTAAATACAGGAATCGATTTAGTAAATGATTTGTCGGATCTATACACAAGCAGGTTTCGGGTTCTATTAGTGCTAACCCGAAACGATTCAGTCGCATAAGAGGTTATGACCCCCACAGCCCCTCACTGATTGATGGGAGAATCTGAGCAACGCCTACAGCCCTAACAGATTTGCGATGTCACCCATATCAAGCCTAACCTTTATCAAACTAAGTTTTATCCATTAAGGTTCAATGAATTCAGGGCGACGCTTAATCCTCACGACACCTACTTACAGTTCTTGTTAGAAACAGGTAAATAAACTCAAATTTCGCAATATCGTTGACTTTCTATAGCAAAAGTAGTAATGTTTTGGTTCACTAGCAAACAGTTCGCTCAAGGTCTCGCAGGGCACACCGTTGTGTTGCCCCCGCGAGGTGCGCTCGCCTAGACCGCGACCACTTTCACTCTCTACCGAGACCATTGGAGACTATTATAGAACCGCTTACACTTGCTGTTACAGTCGCATCACTGTTTAGATTAACGAACGAAACCTGAAACGTAGCGGTTGATGCATTTCATACAACCCTGACATCGTCTACTAGGTACTGCAATTTTTTCATAAGTATCCGATTACTGATCGAGGGAGGTCCTATAGATAACTCTGTTTAAATATTATATGACAATATACAACGCAATTGGCAAACTCAATAAGTTTCTCGATAATGTAAGAGAAAAAAATGAACGCTGATGTCAACGACCGTGCGCTGCACGAAAGATTCGCCCAGATGAAGACAATATTTACCATCATTCCGCATACTTTCATACAGTAATATTGCAGTTTACGTGTTGCGAATTTTAATGGTATTGCCGAAATGTACTGAGGAGAGTACGAAATTGAAGCGTGATCGAGACGATATTGCATAAACCTGTTGAGACAATGAAGCAAAAGGCCTGGTACGAACACATGTGCAGTGTGGTCGCGTGAGGAAAGCGTCCTGCCTCGTATGTTGCGGGTCTGATTCCCAGCGGAAGGGTCCCGGAGGAACGCTCCAGGCGGGGTGGTGCGGCAGTGTGCCGGTCAGTCACCGCTCTGCCGGCGCGCCGCGCGCTCGCTGCTGTGTCGTCTTGCGCCGCTCCACCCCGCGCTGCTATTGTTCCGAGTAGCCGAGACCTCCTATGTTTATCTGCTACCCTGGTACGCATGGCACGTCTAGTATGAACTTGTGACGTGATCTTTCTGTTTTTCAGACTAGTGCCTCTATCTTTCAGTGGATTGTGACATTTTATGTGTAAGATAGTAGTGGAAAGTGACTTACTACCGAGGATTTTTGTTACTGAGGATTTTTATTGGAATGCAGCAGAGGACACTTCTGCAGTGATAACTCCAGGTCGATGTTTTATAAACTTTACTTAAAGCTTGCCAGTAATTAATTAGTGTTAGATAATATTGTTTATTGTTTATGTTTAATTATAAGGTGAAATTACAAATATTTGAAAAACCGGGGTGATTATTAGGAAATTATTTATTTTCTCAATACATTATAAATAAACTTCCCAGTGGCATGGAATAAGACTCAAGAAGGAAATTTTTTAAAGTTTGATTTTATTTAATGTTGGGCAATGTTTTGCTCTTTTCTTTTTCCTTAGCTAAGATTAATTATTTACGTAATTAATATATCGATCCGATAGTTAGGCCTCATATTTAACCGAGAAATAAAATGGGAAAATGTAATGATTTGTGATGACATAATTTATTACGTCTACTTTCGCATATAAGTAATTAATTTAAAATTAGTAGGTTTGAAATATGATTATTACCATCTTTTTCCATTTAATATAATAACTTTATGATAATTACCACTTAATTACACGGCAACAAGGAAAAGTATGATATAGATAAAGGAAGGAAACAGATTTTCTTTAAAACAATACTTGAATTATCTATACCATACAAAAACAGGACAGGATAATTAATAACAAATGACTTTAATTGAAATATAATTAATCAATTTAAAGTTTCGTTTTAATACAGAGGTTATTCGAGCCACATCTTTTCAGCCATTTGATATCCCGGCGGGACTTGCTTCGACGATTGTTTTACGAAATAGTTTAGTTTCTTTTAAAATCAATGTAGTTCCTAAAAAATACTTTCCATATAAATACGCCATGGACTTGTAATAATGTGAAAATGTGGTGAGTGAATCACATTTCCTATATGCGGTTACAAATACCAAATAATTTTGATTCAGCGTGTATCTATCATCGGCTATAACATGCGCATCCCAATAATACTCTTACATAAATAAAATTTCTAACAACTCCAATGCAAACACTGAAAGTTTTTCCTGGCCACTCCAATATTCGTACAAAAATATATAAACACCCGTTACTTTTTTCAGGAGCATAAAAACTAAACTGCCCGTTTTTCTCGCAGCCGTCAGACCGTCTTACCTTCGCTCAGCACCTGCAGACATGAGGGAGAAAGGCTGAACGCATACCTTGGTGGCCAAAGAATAAAAATGTAAGTACTAGTTGTAATTTTTTATTGCCGAAACCCTTTTACACTTCGGTCGGTCCACTCGACCCTTACAATATATGTGCGGTGGAATTCAAAAGCTCTTTCCTATATTGGTTCAAGAAAAGTCGATTTCACGCGATATTTGGTCTAATGAAAATCTTGGTACATAAACTGAAAATACCGTACCGTAGATGACGGGAAAATGCAAAAGGAGTTTTATATCTCATTGCATATTTTTAATGTCTACTTCATGGAGTTGCATACAAGTCAATCTCATTTTCGAGAAAAGAGTATTAAGTATGTAGTTAGTAATCATTATAATAAATATATGGATTTATGAACGTACACATAAGCTGTAGGATATTTATAGTAAATATAATATTCAATCAGTATATATTGCTTCTTAACTTTGATGTTTCCTATAGAATACTATATGCTTATAATGGGTGAAGATAATAATGTTGCTTTAAATGTTTATAATTACTTTATTATAAAGTCACAATTATTTATAGAAAATAATTGTAGTACCAAAATGTATTTAAGCGTTTAAAAATATATCTAGACTATATTATAGGTATAGAACTCAGTTGAAGACACTGATATGTATTTATATAGTGATAATAATAATTATAAATAAGTTAAAAAAAACTTAAATGATGGCGGAGTAGTACCAATTTAATCATAACTGTAACAGCTAAACATAATTTAGAAGATTTGCCTTCATTTTATGGTAATCTGTTATTAATATACCTCGGATACGGTTATAGCTAAATTAGTAAACTAACAAAGACTACGTTATGAAAATCGACAAAATGCCTCTCCGCAAATCGTTAAAAAAATATTACAAATATTGAATATGTATGCAATGTATTTATTTATATACGATCATGTGAGTGCATTAAACCTTCGAAAACGTTCCACCATAGATCCAAGTCTATGACGTCACCATATCTATGACGTTGTGCTTCGAGTTCATACACCTACTGTCTACGTCACTCATTGCGTGGAATGCCAAATGATGCGAATATATTTTTAAATCCACACATGCGTACGCGGCTACGCGCGCGATCTAATACAAATATAAATTTGTGTTATTATCATGTCTATTATTATACTTTCTTATTTTAAAACCTGCAATAATTCGTCATAGTGTTTTTTTTAATATGGGCTCATTTTCAAAATGAGCATCTATCTATGATTTGGTGATGTTCATTTGTTTTATTGAAACACAATGAGGGCGATGTCGTCGGGATATCGGCTGTTGCCTTGCGTGTTGTGGGTTTGATTCCCACACGGAACAAATCTTTGTATTTAATCTAAATATAAAAGTTTCGGCAAGTTTTACTAAAAAAAAAAACATTTATATATAACCTGCTTGTCTTAAATTGAACTAAAATTTTATATATTAAATGCTGACTTTTTTTTATCAGCCACTAAACTATTTTGTCTCGTCTATTTTTAGTAGCATTCAAAGTCAGCAAAGATGACAACTTTTCAATACTTATTTCTTGATACCACTATTAGTTGATTTGATAAGTATATAATGCGTCATAAAAATTATCTCATTTTTTTAAAATACTGTGTACATGTATTGTTAGCGGCAGTTAAAGGGTTAATGAGAGCTAGTTTTTGTTGCATATGTTAAGTCATTCGCACCATTTACATATTGTAATATATGAACTGAATGCTTCACTATTTGAAACATACTGCGCGTCCATTTCAAATATGAAAAAGGTAGAATATACAAAAATATTAAATTCCCATTTTCACGTTCTTAATGTATGGTTGATGAACTACAATGTGATAGAATTTAAGCCACCAGTAGGCCAAGCACGAAAAACTATCGTATTCGTATCGTAAACGTATCGAGTCCACGATACGATTACGGAGCAAGACGTTAGTTCGTAGCACGAAGCTCACTCTAGCGACTATCGAGAGCTCGATAGGTTTACGTTAGTGACGTCATCCTATCGTAAGTTGAGTGAGCATTGTCGAATGAATGGTGCGTTCGAACACTAAATAGAAAAATGTTTTATGTTTTTACTATTGATTTAACGGTTTATTTATTGGAAATTAAATGAAAACTTCATGGTGAGATTATGAAAAAACTAAAAATAAGTATTAGGAGATTCTAAATGGTATGGTCTTTGAAAAAATTAAACATAATTTTGTAGGCTAACATGATATGTTGTAGTTTTCAAACGACTCTACTTGACATGTTTGTGTTACAATGACGCGCCTTACGAAGGTTAAGTTTGTTTACAGTTTTTAATTCATGCGTACATACATAGCATCACGCCTGTATTCCGCGAAGGGGTAGGCAGAGATGTATAAAATTGTAAAACCACATTTGATCAACCTATTTTTAAATTCGGTTTCATTTATGTCTTTAGGATTTATTGTCTTTCTAAGCTTGGCTCTGCGCGTACCTAATTTCTCTGTAAATAATAATTAAAAAAAAAATGATTAACGTTAACTTATATATTAGCTAATTTTTATTTTAGTTTAGGAAATATCACATGGTATACTCAATAAACTTGCAGCAAAATAATAATATAAAGAACTACGTTCGTATGGTAGTCTTTGTATTTTATTAAATTTATTGTTCAATTAACTTAAAAATATTATAAAAACACTATAATTCTAATAAAAATAAATTTAAAGACATAAAATCAATGCAATGTTCGTTTAAATCTATAATATAATTGAAACGAAACTTTTCTCACCGAAGAATTTTAAGTGAATAAAGTTTCGACTGTGCTCGATAGCCAGCCTTCGAAATTTACGATACCGTACGTCAAAACAACGTTCGTGCTCTCAATTATTGTTTAAAAGCGTCAAGTTTCGTGTTAGTGTAGTTAAAGTGACGATACGTTTGCGATACGATAGTAGTTAAAATCTTTCGTGCTAGCAAAATTAGTTCTTTTTACGCACGATAGAGGCGCTGCTGAAATCTCATACAAAATGGTAACGTTAACGATACGAATACTTTTTCGCAAGTATTTCGTGCTAAGCCCACTGTAGGCCTCTTACACTATCGAGAACATCTCTCAGGTGTGCTGGTGTCCTCACCATATTTTCCTTCATCGTTGTGAGGAAGTGATAATTAATCCTAACTATACTTTTTTTTAAGGAAACGTTATCTCTCACTTGAAATTTATACCTTTATTGTCGGTGCGTTTACAAATACATAATCACACATGCACATACACACCCAGACCCGGAGCAATTATCTGTAGATCATACAAATATTTGCTCCGTGCGGGAATCGAACCCGCGACACGCGACGCAGCAGCCGGTCTCTCGACCACTGCGCAAACCGCGCCGTCATTACAATTACATTAATAGAATAAAGCTGAAACTGTGGCGGCGTAGCATGGGTTGTCACCCGGGGCGGTTCTCTATTGAGCATCCCCAAAGTAAAACAGCAAATATTGTTATGCGACTAATTTAGAAAAATCATGACTTTAAGAGGAGGACTTTCCAAACTATCCGGATCACACCACCCTACTATTGTTCTAACCTATAGGATGGCTAGTAGCCTAAGCTGAGTGAGTGAGTTGTCACCATGTTATCACCCCTTGATGCTTGGCACCCGGGGCGGACCGCTTTGCGCCGCCAGTGAGCTGAACAGTTAGATTTTTTTGTTTTGATGCGCTCATCTCTAGAACCACCAATAGTATTTGAAAAATACTTTTTTAAATTTGATAGCCCAATTCTTGAGGATGATATATTAGGGTATTAAACATCACGCTACGACTTTAAGGAGCTGAGTAAAAAGCAGTAGTTCATAAGTAGATATAAAATAAAAAAGTCAGTACTTTTTGTAGTCATGTTCGTGCGTGCCTTAGGTTCGAACTTGCAACCCTTACCTTTCTGGTCCAAAGTTCATGCCACTAGGCTATCGCTACTATAGTTTACTTTCACTAATAGATATAGTTCAATCTATATATAAGCTTAATTAAATCATGCAAACGAAGCTCAACCACTTTTATTAAGTGTTATAGTGAACAAATATTGTTAAAATTTTAATGAAAGTCACACGCGCGGCTGCTGAGCGTGAGATCCTGGGTTCGTATCGTTCGGTAAAATATGGGTTTACAACAGTAGACCTCTACCTTACCCTCCGGGGGAATACAGGCGTGATGCTATATCATGAAAGTGCACCTGCTCAATAAAGTAGGTTATACAATATGTTATTGTTGTAGTGATCAATTAATTAATACTTGCACATTCTTATTCAGTCATTCACACTGGCGACATGAGATGAAGAGAGAGAGGGAGAACTGTATCAGACTCATGCGTGCGCGCATTTTGGAGGCACCTGACATGCTCATATTTCCTCTTGATATTGTCGAATTGTAATATGTGTTAAGGTTCTAAGAAAACGGTTGTTCGAAAGAAGATGTATCAGAACAGAAGTACAAGAACAGGGCAATTTTTTTTTTTTGGAAGGCTAAGTACGGCTGTGAACACTTTTAAACTTGTGCCTCCCTGATGAAAAGCGACTGGAGTTTTCGTCCGAAAGGCTCCCTGTAATGCCAAGTCATATGCCTGTGCGCTGTTTAATTCAGTTCATCAACATTTCGTGAAATAAATCAGCCTGTACTACATAAACCCAGTACTGTATAGATTTATTAAAATAATATGCAATGTCTAGAGTTATACATTTTTGGCGCTCTGACTGCTAAGCCATCGAGCCTCGACCTCTAAACTAAAAATGTATAGTCGTTTAAGGTCAAGTTAGCCACGGATCTAGGGGCCTCCTGCTCCGGGCGGCAGCCAGGGGGCGCCAAAATCATAATATATACTTATTTGTGACTTTTTTAAAGTAATTTATCTCAAACGCTGGAGAGAGGGGCGCCATTATCAAGTTCCTGCTCCGGTTCGAAAAAATCGTAGATCCGAGACTGGGTCAAGTACAGCAGTCTTCACATAAGGCCAAAATATTATGATGATAATACCTATAATTATTTAAGTTTGTGTTTCTATTTGGCTAAAAGTATACTTATAGTCTCTATATTCTCTACCCTAACACCATGATTTTGATAGATTTTATATCTACTTAGTAGATTTTTCAACAAGATTTAAATCTCTTATGGCCTTCCACAACTTTCAGTTGATGAGTCTTTGATTTCATGTGACAATAATCACATGCACATAAACACGACTTCTTCAATGACACCCAAATATTCATTGAGATCTTAGAAAGCATTATTTCTAACTAGCTGACCCAGCGAACTTCGTACCGTAATTTTTTATTATCTTTTATACAAACCTTTTCCTGACAATAACGACACAAAAAAAAAAACATTTTGGTGCAGTCGTTCGGAAGTTATGCGCGTACAAACATTTCGGCGATTCATTTTTATTTATAAGATTAAACATACAACATTGTTGTACGTATTTTCTATTTATAGACATCAACTACGATACAAGCTTCCAATTCATATTTAAATCATTAACCCTTTCACGTAGTACATATATCTACTTTATGTACTCACATTTTACTACACAGCAGTGCAAAGGGCTTTGAGTGAATTTACATACGACAACAATATAAATCGATCCAAATTGATTTCTCTTACAACTCCTCGCAAAGTTAAAACGGGACCAGTCGCTGTTGGTGTCGTAGGAACCATGTAAAGCTATAACACACTATACTTAATGGTAGCTATAATTATCCAAATAGAAAAGCTTTCTAACCCACTCATCGGCTCGGGTCCCTTTATTAACGTTTTCATATAGTCACAGTTTCCTTTTCACTCGTGGATGAGCGAAACGTTAAACGAACATAATTTAAAAACGCATTACGTTCAGTTGCGCGTTCTCAATTTTAGATATTAGTTGAAACTATAAATGTGTTCTAAACAAAATTATTCTGCGAAACTGTTACCGGGTAGTATATACACGCACAACGCATTCTGTGCGTGCGTTACGAGCAATAATAGATCTATTGGTGACAGTTGTAGGACTTGGAATTGCGTGGCATGCGGTGGTGCATTGTTGCAGGAATAATGCACTGACGGCAGTAGTTTACGAGGTCTTTCACCGGCCACATTATATAGGTCAGTTAGATTAGCAACGCTCCCCGCGCTCGCAACTAGTACTTATAGCGATCGCTATGAAATTAACTACTTTTTCTATGTGAATATGCGATTAGAAATTTACATAATTATTGCATAATTCTGCCGATGCTTTAACATTTTTTTTTTGTCAAAAATTTATCTACGTCTGGCTACCAACTCGCCTGATGGTAAGCGACGGTGTGGCCAAGGATGTAGCACGTATATCCAGAATAAATCTATTCACTCTTAAATAAGTAGAGTAAATAGATTTTGGGAGAACGATAGTTAAAGTAGATCCAATCAGTCGTACTTAACCTAATGCGATGCTGTAAACATGACATGAGTACCTAAACATTATAGAATCGGCACACCTGTGTTGAAGGGTTAGGAAGAGGGTCCCGATTGTGTTCTCCAATAGAGGGGACGCATGTGCCAGGAGAAGAATCCGTGGCCATTAATTTAAAACAAGCTATATTATTTTCTAAATATTGTTTTACGACGCCCAGTAGTCGTCATTTATAACTGACGAATTCAAAAAAGAGCTTTACACTATCTTCAAAATATCTTGCCCCAGTTCTTCGTGAAAGTAAATCCAAACATTGTGTGAGGCTTGTATTGTCAGAACAAAATCTACAACATGAAACACGAAAGGACATCTTACAGATAAAGTTTATAAAATGAACTGTATAAACATGGGTAAAAACCTACTTGACAACGCCCTTCTTTTGAATTTATATTTCATAATACTACGTGTGGAAACAGATCGGTAGAAAAAAATAATTCAATTGATATCTAAAAAAAATAAGAAACAAACTTGAAATTTTATAAACTAAAAAAAGTGGTATATTATATGTACATTGTAAAACTTAGGTCTTTCAGCTATTATTCGTAATAATATAGGTTTTACGAAACGTGTATTAACGATTTAGACGTGACAAAAAAATATAATAAGAGAACAATTAAGTATTGTCACTATTCGAAGGATATTTGCCTTTAAACGCAGCCATATGATCAACACATCACGTTAGTTTAAAATGTCAGCAGTAATTCCGTAACACTCATTTCCTTGAAGAAAACTTGTATTTGCATATAAGAAGGCGTCGCAGAAATACTAGGTTAACGATTTCCTACGACGACGCTCTGCTCCTAAGGTCTAACGTGCCCTCGATACGACCAGCATTGTTTCAATTCCTTATCAAGTTATTATTGTAGCACATATTATACGACCATTAATTTACTGTTTTCATGTCCCACATCTTGGCAATCAGTGTTACTTCACTGATACGAAAACTTTGTTATGAACTTTACTTTTCTATTAAGTCGGTCGAAGCAAACCTTGGTGGAAGAGTAAGGTGGAAAACGCAAGCGTCTATCAAACTGTAAATATATCTTAGATCCAAGACTTCAATAAATCACTTCTATGAACCCAAAAATGTTATCAAAACGAAATTCTGCACTTCGGTAAAATATTTTTGTTAATAAATTACCCTTATTTAAAATTATTAAGTTGGCATGATACGTAGATGATATCAGTTATGGGGCTTAACTTAGGTATCGAATTGAAGACGAGTGTTCGAGAATCCCCCGAAGGTTCGTCTGAGACAGAACGGATTTATTGTGAAACGGCGGCGTTCTGCCAGCCTCCAGACTAGGCCCGCCCCACTTTCAGGAGGTCGCCGCCCGATCGTGAACTCTGCACTCCGCTCGATCACTACAGCTCTCATGTTTTTATTATTTCACGTTATACGCGCATAGGCTGTATTTGAAAAAAAAGGACGATTTCAATAGCAGGAACCTACAATGTAACAGCTGTACGCATCTAAATATCTTTCATTATATAATTATTACAAAGATATGCGATAACTCAAGTACCGATAATAATGTCGCTAATGAGATTTGAACGAACTCTTTTTCAACTGTTGTTATATTTAGATGCCATTACTGACGTTCATACCTGCAGCCAAAGTTCATTTGTGTCAGTGGCTCAATGTTCCCAAGCTAAGAAAGATTTCGTCAGCCACCCCATTGCGATTCGGCCAACCGCACGAGTCTGTGCGATGGGGTCAATGTCCGCGAGTGGTATATAGGTCAACTCAAGGCGCCTCGTCGTCTGTGTTATGTCAGCCTGGTTGTGCCACGGTAATGGTACGCGATTTTGGCTTTAACTACTTTAAGAAAACCCTTTCAGAACCCGTTCCTAAAACAGGTATTGTCAATTATACTCCTTTTCTTTCGTGACTGTTACGAAGAACACGACATTCATACATAAATTCCGGTTATTTATATTTTATCATGAATTATTTATAAAATTGTACGGAAGGGGTAAAATGATAACTGGATTCTTATTGAACATTTCATGCAAAATATATCCTGGTCAACTTGGATTAGAAAGCTAGAGTGTTGCTCACCATTGTTATTTAAAAGTGTAACATTATATTTTGCGGACTGACAATGGGTTGGTTTTCAATGGTCAATGAACCCGTAGGAAGTAGAGCTGGTTTAATTGTCAATTTTCCACATGTCTGATCACAACCTTAGGTTCGATGAGATACCTTAATTCAAATGCTTACCAGCTGCCACGCATCATGAAGCAGCGAACACTTAACCTCATTTGTTGGTTAACTGCATTATAAGTCGATCGAGTTGAGGAGGGCTCGTGTGGTTGAGACTAGTGGAGTAACATTGAGTGTCTCTCGGTTTGGTGGGATTATAGTGATGCATAGAGTGGTCGGCTGCTGCGCGCGGGCAAAAGGGAAAGTGTTCGGAGCTTCCTGCTCGCACGCGGAAGCGTTTAGTTTACTATACGTAACTGCATTTCGCGTCGCTGCACCGAATAGTGTTGCAACACCTACCGATGAGTCTAGTGTGAAAGGTATCACAGTACTTATGACACTCATTTATCAGTCTGGAAGTCATAATGCTATAATCCATTACTGATTGGGTAGATTACCTTTACAATGCTCAATTGTACCAACATAACTTTAAACATAACCAACATTTTCCTGTGTCAGTTTGACAAAACTGAAGTAAAAAAGCTGTCAAAATAAGAAAGTAACGCGTCGGTTATGGTTGAAGTTTTGTAGGTGCAATCGAGCCTAAGTAGTTTAACTTGAAATGGCAAATTACAAAAATAGAAACGTATTTTTCTATCGATTAAAATATAGCATATAACAGCAAACGGTTTAATTGATTTGTTCCAAAACCCTAGATTGAATCAATGTGTTTTACAACGTTATTGAAAATAACAAGACCAGACATTGAATTTCTAACATTATTATTCAGTAGCGATCTAGAATCGGCGAATAGCAATCCCCGAAATTTCGCCCTCAAAATGGAAGCTAACTGCAAAAGTTTTTCAAATATCCGGTAGCGTCAACTTGGAGGAAACCCTAAGCCGCTTATTAGACTCGCTAACACAAACTACTGCATTCAACTGTTCCAAAATTAACGGGGAAACTATACATCACAATTGGGTAATATGCTAACCTATAAATCACGTGAATTAGGCTAATTACAGACTGTCAGTGCCCGCCTCGTCTCGCTCATCATCACCGGTTTTACTTTCGACGAACGGTCACGTCGCGTCATACACTCTCGCTAAGGCGGAAACCAGTCATCATCGTGTACACTCAGCACGATATTATAACTTATTGTTTAGGAAATTACTATTATTTTAACTATCATGTGGCTCGATGGGAAAATTGCGTCGTAATTTCTCAATTTTCGTAAGTAGGTACTGTAGTTGATAACTTAGTATTAAGATTGTATGTATAGGGATTCGATGGTATTTTCAATTATTTAAATTTTTTTCCTGTAGGAAACAAATTTTGATTTAACTGCTAAATATAATTATAATGCATACATAAAGAGAGAAGATTTGTTTATTTGTAATCGATGAATAACTCTGAAACTATTGTAAAATTTTAATAATTCTCCATTAGAAAGCTACTTTATCCAGAAGTAAAATAGGCAGTATTTTACTTCAGATATAATAAAATTGTAAATGTGAGTGTGACACACTTCTGCCTATCCCTTCGGAGAAAAGTGCAATACTATGTATGTATTCTTAGTCACAAACTGAAATCTACGAAGGCGAAGCCGCGGGCTCAGCTAGGTAATTATAACATGGTATTGCGCCAGTATCTCTGAAGTCATAAGCAGAAGTGTACTGTATACCCGCATTTCAACGATGCTGTTTTCATGTAAGCAGTGAGCCTATTACCATCTACCGGGCTCAATAGCGAAGGCTGATATTGAAAATTTACTAACAGAAAAACAACACTACCGGGAATCGAACCTAACGACGTAACCAGTAATAATATTACCATAAAATTACACTGTAATAATTGTTCAATTAATTTAATTACTTTCACTTCAAACGCTTAAACAAATCAACAGTCGTACACATCGAGATGGCAAGATAGAACAGTTTCATTAATAAACAAACTAATTATTCCGTTACACCGACAACAAACACGCATCCCAGATCGTTAATCGCCTGTATTCATTACCGTGGCACAACAAAGCGTCGGTGTGAACTGTGGCCAGCCGTGCAACTCGACTCTTCCGCATTTGCCTTGCACTTTCTCCGCCTCCGCTGCACTTTGAATGTTTAGTGCAGAATTATTTCACTGAAGGAAAACGCGGCGATTGCGCGAGAAATCTAATGCCTGCATTATGTTCTTGATTGCATCTTTTATTATCTTTGTTCTAAATGCATATCTGTTGCTCTTTGGTTTTGTACGTGTGTAGAGTTTGCAATTTTATACAATTGAGTTTTAATTGAATTAGTAAAAGAAGAACCTTCATGAAAAAGAAATTGTGGTCGGTAACGAATATATTTTCGTTATTTTAAGACTGCCTCGTTGGTCTAGTGGTTACAAGCGCGGCTGTCGAGCGTGAGGTCTTGGGTTCGATTCCTAGGTCGGGTAAAGTGTTATTGAATTTTTCTGTTAGGAAATTCTCACCAGCAGCCCGGAGTCAGGAAGCTGGTGGTATGACACCGCCGTGCTTCGGAGAGCACGTAAAACCTAATCTCTCCCTAATCTCTCTCCGGTCATGTCGTATTGCCGTCCCATCGGAATATGAGAGTGAAGGAAGAGGGGGTGCACCAGTGCTATAATATCTTGTGCGTACTTGGCTAATCTCCGCGGAGATAGGCCGCCGTGACCGAGATACGGTCTGGAAGTGTATTACTTTAGGTTTTATATATACAACCCGGGATCTCGGTAAGGGTTAGAATAAGACCGTCTGTGAGAGTCCAGTACAGGGTCCATTTTGGATTTGAATTAAATACATAAAAAATAAGTAGCGCTTTACGTTATTATAATTTTATAGACAACGCAACGCTTTACAGCGCTCGAAATACGGAAATACATTTAAATAACAATTAACTCTTGAAAGTATTCGCTTGTTTCTTGCCGTCTCCACTGCCTACCATTGCCTATTATTAATTTATTACTTCCCTATATGTATTCTCTTGCGGAGTCAGAAGTATCGCCTATTGCACTTTCACTGGGAAATTTCTAATGTTCTTTATACAATCCGCGTAGACATTTAAATAGGAACTAAGTGAATGCGGGTGAAGTAATGAATGATATAACTGGTAAGGAGTACATAACCTATTAGAGTTTAGTTGAAGAAATGTATGTATTTGACATCTAAATGTTTTGAAACGCTTTATTTACCGAGTTATAAAGTCAGTTCTGCCATTGTGTCATTGTGGCAGATGGAAAATTATTGCTTACCGCAGTAGGAAACAGACGTGATTTTATGTTTTCCGTAAAGTCAGATACTCGTATGTAGACGTTAAAAAAAAAAATTGAATTTAAAACATAAAACTAAATATTTTATGGTTAAAACGTAAAAAAGAATGTCTACTGTAGTATGTGATAAGATTTTCATGTAATCATTAAACAATGAGTAAACGCTGGAAATTTTATCTAATTATTTTACGTATACTGTACCTAGTACACGCATCTAATGGCGACAACGTAGCGTACGAAGCGGACGCCCGTAAATATCTACAACTTAAAGGTAATATATTAGGCTTCCGACTCAGCACAGATACAGATCACAGGATTTACAGATTAGAATGTCTCCATATACTGGAGGGAAAAGTCAACTAGAGAAACTTCGTAGTACTGTTGTTGTAGGACCAGTCTGTGTGTCTATGAGTTACTATATAGTCTATATTGTTATTAGTAAGTTTTTGTTATTAATAACATTTTGGATAGGAGCTTAGAAATGACTATTAACATACACATCATGTTAATTATTGACAAAAACAATAACATAATTATAACTCATGGTTTTGATTCATTGCTCGGTTATTTAGCGACTTTAAAACAACATAACGTGCGTTATCACTTATCACATTACATTAATAGCAGCTAGGAGTTTGGAATAACATTACGCGACTTTTTGAAGCGACTTTTTTTGTTAGATTTTAAAGCTATTCACTTTTTTCGACGTGGCAGTTATTTGATTAGATTTATAACGTGCGACCAGGACAACTTAGAATAACTTTTTGTTATAACGCCTACGGCTGGCAGTGTTTTTTGGGGTTATTCTGTAAGTTTTCTTTTGTTAGTCTTTAAGTTTTTAATAGCAGCTAGGAGGTTGGCATTTTTCCCGTTACATAGCAATAAGCTTACCACCTTTTGCGTGGTAATTATTAGAGACTTCGGTGAAATGTGTGTGTACACCTTTCCCTAACCCTTCAGGGAATGCAAGCATGGTGCTATGTTGTGTATTGTTTGTTAAGCACACTGGATAAATGTGAACATGAATAAATCCTTACTTATAATGATTGGTTTAAGGACTCTTTCACACATCTAGACATCTAGACGTCATCTTAACACAACGCCACGAATCTGGGACATACATTTCAATATAAAGTCGAATCCCGCATTTATGCGTGGAGTCTCGTACGATTTCTTATAAAATGTACTAGGAATAAATATCGCAAGGACGTATCGTAATGTCGTGTCACATCTGCTTGAGAGAGCCTTAATATTTTTCGATAAAATAAGAAGTTGCTCAGAAATTAGCTTCAATTTCAACAAAAGTCATGCATTAATGTTGCGTCGAATAATATTGTACCCATTCAGAAAACAAATAGTTTTCGATTCCCATATCTCTTATTCATACAGTCAAAAGAACCAATAAGTCCATCTACATTTATTTAAGGACTTCACAGCTAATACACCTATACACCAAAGAGCATCTTGCATCAATATAAGCAGTTCACGTCTGTCTTCCTAACTGGTCCCGCTCCGTATCCGTCCCCGACACGTATGGTATGACCTTAAGGCTAGGGCCAGAAGCTTAGCGTCAACCATTTGGTACTTGGAAATGCATTACGCGTCGCGAAACAGCAGGACATGCATTACTGTCAGACAACATTATAAAGAAAGTTTGTCCTTGCTGTATATAAGTAATAAACTGATTTGATAATGAGTATATTATTGTGATATTTATGATTCTTATTCATAGTCCGGAGTCCCCTCACTGATGACGATCGTGACCACAATCAAAGCCACATATATAGAAGTCGTTGCGGTGTTCCGCTAGATATATGCTACTGCAAGTCTATTATCGACATAAAATAAAATAAATTTATTAATACTTTTACAAAACATTGTCCAGATAGCCGCAGTATTAATAATAGAATTGGAATATGTAATGTTTACCTACGCTAAAACTTGTTTGTAACTAAAATATATTAATTAAGGGTACAAGAAATATACTTGCCCGAACTAGGTTTATTCAAACCTGTGTTTCAGGTCATCACTTAACAACGCTATTTTAATTGGGACAGTACATTTATGTTCTGTTGCGTCAGTCATTAGCAGACACAATAGTTTTTTATTGTTACAACGTACAGATCTGTACGTTACTGAGCCGAAAGGTTAAAACTAGTACAAATGAGTCAAAAACTATGAGTACAAGCATTAAGGTATTATATAATCAAGTACTAGAATAAACAAACAAACAAATAAATACTTATTAATTAAAATTATAATCATTCCAAAATTTTTAGCAACTTTTCTGACATGACTTGACAGATATAGGCAGTTACAATATAGGATGGGCAAGAGTAGACAAAAAATAAAAATGTCTCCGCTTAGCAACAGGGACTCGGCATCAAAGAAGTCTGTTGAACAGCTTTTCAAACTTGCAAAAGAAAAACTAAAAAAAATTTAGATCGCCGCCGCCGGTTAATTTTCTACCCTACAACACTAAGATTTTGTGATTTTTGCGATCGAAATAATTAGATTATAAGTTACAAGAATAAATAAAAACTGGAAGAACACGGTTCTCTCAGAAAACAAGATTAGTACATAGTTTCTCCAAAACGAAACCTTTGATTGTAACTTTTTTATTCGATATTATGTTTGGATATAAATATCGAGTGACATATAAGGTGACAGTTATTTTTTTAATTTATAACATAATGCTGGGACATACGAAATTTTGAAACAATATTTCGATTTACGAATTCTTCATCATAGCGAGGCTTCTGTCATTAAAGTTTCATAGGGCGATCCGCGATAGGCGTAAATTATACCCATATTCATCAGCTTTCTTACGAATTCTGATAATTTCCTATACATATTTATTTATCCCACACGATTCATATTAACAGTTGACAGGTTCATACATATTTGTCGTTCATCATAATGTTTATTATACATAAATATTAAATGCTCACTTTCTTACAGTCAATCTTCTAATTTTACATCTAAGTATTAATATATTTGGCAATGAATGGCTTATTTGTTTCCTAGTTTGAGTAGGTATAAGGCCTCTCTTTAGTAAATATTTCTCAAAATATTTTCTAAATATCTTTCAGATGTCGCTGGGTTTTCCGCGGAGCGACTGATATCCGATGTATTATTTTCCCACTAAGAGTAATCCTTAAATTCAAGAGCAAGACTGCTATTCTGGAAATCCTAAATGAGTTTAATGACGTAAGAAGAAGGGGGTAAAAATATCTAAAACTCAGTTTTAGATAATAACATTATTATTAATTTTAAATTTAATATTATAATTAATTTTCTACTTTCCATGCCACTGACAAGACGCTCCCAATTTATTTAATAGAATATTTTTTAATATCTTACTTGAACCTCTTGTTGGCTTCTGATAGTTAAGGTGGAGATGGGGAAACAACACTTTACGCAGAACTATAAATACTAATTATAAAAAGCCGTAACAGGGTTAGAGAAATGTCGTCGTCTGAATCCTTTCAATTATAGGGGCACGCGTCGTAAAAACAAATAGGCTATCTTCTAGGGCGGTATGCTTGAGATCTACCTTTAGGAGTGATTACGGGTTAAAGCGGGTAAACGATGCACGTATTTTCTGGTAGACGATAATAAGGGTTCTGTTCATACTAAAAAGAAGGATTTATATATAGTAACTTTATATTTGTAGTATGTAGACGTCTGTGACAATGACTTTAGCAGCGGCGTGTATAAACCAAAGCTTCACCCGACACCCGGAACGAGAACCATTGGCCCTGAATGGTCATATAATAGTGGTTGCGTAGGTGCGATGACACGTCAGCGTAGACGGTTGCGAGACGGTGACGTCACAGGAGCGCCGCCCGGGCCCGGGTTCATCGGCTCTCGCCAGGTGCGTTCACACGACACTGCCATTATTTCCCGTTTTCCGCGCTACTTATTATAATGTCATTGTTTTATCCCACGATTTGGAGGTGCACTGATTTGGCAATATCTTTCTTCGGGATGTAGTTAAAGGATTTAAATTTTAGGATTGAATTATTTATCTATCTATCATTCGAATTCTAACGAGCTGTTATAGCGTTATTGAGTTGCAAACGCTGAACATCTCAACTTTGGCATTTATAATATTACAACATTCAGTACGTAAGTACCTAGATGTTTCAGATCACTTTATTATTGATTTTATCATAATCCTGTAGATGGCGTAGGTGGCAATGATAGTTCCCGGAGTTCCACCATGTCTATTTCTAAAACATATATATAGAATCATCGGCTATATCCAAGTATCAATACAAATAAATAAAATTGAAGTGTCTGTTTGTTATGTCAAAATAATAGATTTTTTAAGCTCATACATACACTAAAAATCTGTTTTAAATTTTTTGTCTGTCTGTCTGTCTGTCGGTTTGTTTATTCGGGCTAATCTTCGAAACGGCTAGACCGATTCTGATAAGATTTTATTGGCAGGAGCTGACTATATAAGACGTAAATTAAGCAAATTTTGTAGCAGAAAAGACTTAGGGGTTCGACCAAAAACAAATTGGGACAAAATCCAATTTTCATGGAATTATTAGCAGGTAGTTAAATAATGTTTCTTGTTATGTACAAAAAAAAGGAACTCCTAAAAATAAACTTTTATATTCGAAGAAAAACAAACTCCTATCAGTAAATCCAAATTCCACGCGGGCGAAGTCGCGGGTACAGCTAGTTTTAAATATGAGTAATGTTTTGCTTCTTCGTCTTAGCCTAGAATCTAGAATATTCGGTGGTTAATGACTAAGAAGGCTATATTTACTGATTCAGTTTATGTATTTATACTTAATTATATCAAGCGGGTAATAAAGGGTTGAAACCAAGGTCAAAACAGTTCCTTGATATAAAGAGCATGTAAAAGAAAAAGGCATTTTCAATCATTAATCAAAATACCTCTTAGCGCATTTAAATATTAATAAGTACATACAATCACGTCTGTTTCCCATTGGGATAGGTAGAGATTATATATGTTATAGATTTCCAATAAACAATAATAATAGATGTAGACATTTATTTACATAAACATAAACATAGCATCACGCCTGTATTCCCCGAAGCGGTAGGCAGAGGTGTACACAGTTGTAACCCCACATTTCACCAATGCTGTTATTAAGTCCCATGTAATAGGTGGTGAGCCTATTCCCATCAACCGGGCACAATTCCAAACTCTGGGCTGCTACTGAGAATTTCCTAACAGAAAAACTCAATAACACTTTGCCCGACCCGGGAATCGAACCCGAGACCTGCTCAGCAATCGCGCTTGGGACCACTAAACCAACGAGGCAGTTACTTAGCATGACATTTATTTAGCTACGCAGAACATTGATTCGCGTTACACTAATGCTACACAGGAACTCGCTATTATTACACTAAACCGAACCATTTCAGCAACATTCAGTGTCAATATATCAGTGTGTATACAGCCGTTACATCAATCGGTTGTTTCATAAATAAATCATTCAGTCAACACATTATAGATGCAGTATAAAAATTCGTTCACAACCGAAGTGTTTAATTGATTTGAATAATATGGAAATCGGTACGGTAGCGCGCAGTATCCGCGGGAAAGAGACAGACATACGTCTGTGAGGACCGCGCAGCTGTGCTAAGGACGGTCGTTGGCCCCGCGGACGCCCGCAAATGAACTCCGAATATTATCGTGTGCGTTTATTTATTGTGCTGGACTTCTCTCAGAGATCCCGCTCATTAATTCGACCGCTGTTGCACTATTGACGATTGATGCTGGGTTACAAGATCTCAGGTAGGTAATTATTTCTAATAGTTTCGTTTGGCAATATCGGCTTTCGGTTTTGTCGTAGTGTGTAACTTTAGAACGTATTTCGTAGTGTAGTTAGGCTCCTAATATTGTTATTAACATAATTTTAGTTAAGTAAAATTTTTCTGTTGAATGTTATGATAGAATTACTATTAGCAGGTTTCTTTAACTTAGTTTATTAGACATTTGGCAAATTAGTCACATTGTATTATATTTCATCTTGTATGTTATTATCAACATTGTGATTTTATAAAAAAAAGTACTCTGTGATTATAACTACAGAAACAGGAAAATATACCTATTTCGACTATGATTACAATACTTCATCTCTATAATTTTTTAATGATGTTCTTAATTCAAATTCCACCGTGACATAAACACTACACCAAACTGACGTTGACATTGAAAATGACGTCACCATCGGTTTATCCTAAATTCTTTTCCAATAGTTTATCGCGGGGTCAATGCCTCGTGACGACTCCTGCGCCGGTACACTCACAGCGCGTTACTCATTAAAACAAATATTAATTAAAACAATACCAAAGACAATGATTAATAATTTCTGGTTTTGGAATTTATCGGTCATGTCTTTGACCCGATCGCTTTGATTAACGTGTATTTAAATATAGAATATGATAGGTATTATTTATATTCAAAATTATCTGACAGTTGAACCGCAGATTGCACATTTATTTTTATTAAAAAAAAAAATCTTCTGCGTTTAACAATATACATATAACTATTTAAGTAATGATTAGACGGTGGATAAAATATTTTTGCAATACCTAGTCTGTGAAGATCTTGCTTAACCTCTTTACTTTGATAAATATACTATAATATAATAACTTTCTGCTTAATTGCAGTACAAAGTAAAGTGCAAATATTAGTATACCTATATGTATATGTAACCTTCAACTCGAGCTTGTATATATTTATGAGATAAGCGCACATAACGCTGATCTTGAAACAAAGTCGTCGGGTTCATGGACACGCGTCATTTCCTCCGATGACGTACAACATATATACAAACAATACATAATGTAGTCATGCAGTAGTGATTAAAGTGTGTTTTTAGTAAAATAATTGAAATTCCTAGGATTTTTAAGTGTTCATAAATAAATATGCGGATAAGGGCGCACTACTTGCAAAAATTATCATTATTTATATAACACAGCATCACGCCTGTATTCCCCGAATTTCACCGTTATGAAGTCCCATGTGATGGGTGGTGAGCCTTTTCCAGATTGATATTGAACTGGGCATAGTTTTAAACTCTGGGCTGCTACTAGATTCGATTCCCGGGTCGGTGTTATTGGCTTTTTCTGTTACGAAATTCTCAGTAGCAGTAAGTAAGTTGGTGATGTGACACACACGTGCTTCGCAGAGTACGTAAAGCCGTCGGTCCTACGTCTGATCTCTCTCCGGTCGTGTCGGATTGCCACCCCATCGAGTATGAGAGTAAAGAAAGAGGAAGTGTAACCGTGCTTGCGCACTACTATATCTCCTACGTACTTGGCTAATCTCCTGTGGAGATTGATCACCGTGTCCGAAGTTCGGACAGTAGGAGTATAATAACATAACATAACATATCATCACGCCTGTATTCCCCGAAGGGATATGCAGAGGTGTACACAGTTGTACACCCACATTTCACCAATGCTGTTATTAAGTCCCATGTGGTGTCCATAGGTGGTGAGCCTATTGCCATTTACCGGGCACAATTTCAAACTCCGAGGTACCACTGAGAATTTCTTAACAGAAAAACTCAATAATACTTTGCCCGACCCGGCAATCGAACCCGAGCCCTCCTGCTCAGTAGTCGCGCTTGGGACCACTAGGCCAACGAGGCAGTTAATAAGTATCATTTATTTTATAGAAAGAAAAATACGGTCGTGAGCCGGACAGAGTTAGTACTAGAAGTTAGTTACTCTACTATGAGGCGTTAGTGCGTAAAAAAAAAAATATGTACCTAATTAGTATCTACAAATTACAATATCGATTTATAAGACACACATTGTGAAAGTCCTATTCAAATAGTCATAATAAAAATGTATAAGTATTCATAACAAATCGAATCACTGCTCAATATAGATGTAACGTTATACATAATATAAGTAGTGGTAATATTTTCACATTAGCGTGTAAACATCGGTGTGATTGCACGTTTATCTGAACATGTGTAACGTTTGATATCTGGAGACAGGCCCTGGAGTCATTGTCACGTAGACTGTGCATACAGCGACCATTGTGGACTCGGTGTTTACCAACCTTATCAATAACATGCGTGGCCTGGCGCTATACTACCAGATATCGTCAAGCGATGCTATGGAAGAGATGTTTGAGTCCTAGTACAATCTAGCTCTGACGTTTCATAAGTACAGACCGCGACAGAAATCGCACCGAAAATATATCGACTGGTGTGGTGATTATTTCTTTCTTCCTTTAGAAGGTTGAGCCATCCTATTGTCTGGGTTATTCAAACCATCAGAAGGAATCCGTCATGACTGTAGTACTGAAGACAATTGATTTTTCTTTGAATACGATTTTAAAAATTCGGATGTGTGTAGCGTCTTTTGTCGCTGACTCTACCTGTAATCTGGTCTGTTTGAAATAAAAATATTTGAGCTCAAGTCCTTTTCCGTTGTGGAGTACATTTCCACAGTTATAAGCAATTGGAAAAATACTCGAAAGATTCCAAGAAGTTTGTTTGTTTGGGTAGTGACTAATATTTTCTTTTGCGAAATTCCTGGAGTGTTGGTTTTCCCATGATGGGTTGGTTTTGCTTACAGCAAGCAAGCATAACTGTGAGTTTACATGTATAAATGAATATACACATTGCCAATTCAAATAAGAATTATGTTAGCGAACAATCTCAAGATTATCATCATTTCTTATAACACCCACTGTCAGCTTCCCCATTCCTACACCCCCCACCCTCCCTTACCTTCCACACAAAATCGTTCCGTCTATAAATAGCAGCTACCTCGCTATATTACGGTATGTTCTATATCTTGTAGTGTAGTAATTGTCATGTCGTCAGCGGGTTCAAGTTCGGGCGGACGACAATGAACTTGGTCGGCCATGACTCACGCATACCAACCATCCGAGTTACGAAACTATAAACACTAAGCATCTGTGCGAATGCAACTGAATGCAATTGAGACGGCCATTGTCCACACACGCCCTTGACGATTGAGATTGATTGGCTTTTATTAACTTTTTATATCGGACAAGTTAACGCGAATTAATGCTAATTTTGGGTTGGTATTGATGTCTGATTGTATGTTGCGTGATTCAAAGAATTTTTGAGGAGATAAATTATTTGATTATACTGATTCTTCTTCTTCTTCGCGTGGTTGATGAACAACCTATTGTCAGAGTTTAAACCGCCCGTAGGATTCTGACATGGTTTTACACACCATCCAGAACACCTCACAGGTGACAGGTGTGCTAGTTTCCTCACGATGTTTTGTTTCACCGTTTTAAATAAGTGATAATTAATTTCTAATACGCACATGACTTGAAAAGTCAGTGGTGCGTGTCTTGGATTAAACCTTTGACTTGCCAGTCCAATGGACATACCACTAGGCTATCACTACGCATTCATCATTATACTACTGGCGAGCTGTTTTTTATCAGTTTACCATAAATTAAGGACTTTTAAAAAGCGGTTAATTGCATAGGTGTGATACAATTTTATTTAAATTACTGCGTCGATTTTGCATCGTGCATTAGCTATTCACTGTTTAATGCTATGTATATTGGCGTACACCCCTTTTCTTTGTACCAATAACTGAAGTAAATACAAGTAACTCCATTAGTAATAGTTTTTTTTTTCACAGTTAAGAACTGACAATATCATAGCATAATTATTAATTTCATGAATTACAAGTACTTTCTAAGGACAAATAAATTAGTTCTGGAAAGGGCATGATACATATATATATGGACAGGTCAAAATTAGTGAGGCTGATTCAGCAGGTCTGTTGGCACTCTTTCCATTATCGCACGATTCGTAATGAGTTCAAAGATTCAAGGGCACAGATACGTCATAAACGTCAAATATACATATAATACAATATTGTATTAAAGTAAGCTTGTGTAACCTTGGCATAGCGACATTCGTATTTCAAAATAGCGATGCTTGTCTTTAAAGGTCGATGGTTTTCTTCATTTAACGACCTTTCAACACGATGAGTTCTGAATTCAAACTGCATTTTAAAAGTTTACGCTATCATTGTACTTTATCAATATTGTTAAGGTAGAGGTTCTTCAAAAGAGGCCGATGAGATAGAATAGCTATTGTTCATTTTTTTCCTGAGAGGAACAGACGGGAGACGCCTTTTGAGAAAATATCGAACAAATTTGCTTGCCACTTTTGGCGGGGGGTGAGGTAACACACAAGCACAAAAGAACTTGTACTAAAAAAGCGAAAATAACTCTCGTCATTACATTAACAGTATTAAAATACATAAAAAAACTAAACATAAACAAAAAATTTATGATTAAAATCGATTACTTGATTGGGAATCATATGCCAATGGCGAGAGAGGGATACGCCCGCTAAAACTATTCCAGAACTAATTCCTGCAAGTTTTTTTCAAATAACTTTTAGTACATTTGAATGATTCCTTTGGCTGTATTTGCATAATAGAGTTCTAGTAAAATCAGAATATAATATTATGTTAGTAGTCTACTCTTTAATTACAATACGAGGAATTGTACTACTTCTTGAAACCTTATTTTGATTATGCAGACTTCTGACCGAGCATCCTTTAGCAAATACGACGGAGCTGCATTCTCTACAGACGTCATTCAATATATAATTATTTAATTCTAAACGGGACATAATCGCGTCAAAAACATAACTTTCATTTACTTAGAGGTTAGATTAAATTGCATTGATCGTTGTCACGAGTAAACTGAAAGAATCGCGAAACTTTATAGTTTCTAGAAAATACTCTTATGAGTTACGATTCTTAAAGTTTATAGAAGCGAAAAGCTCGCTTAAATTCATAATTTTTAAAGTTGTATTTCTAATTTAAGTACCTAATGAGCCTGATTAACCAATTTTCTAACGACAACACAATACACCGCTTCTCAAACACCACTCATATATTCAGAACCCACACACTTCATCGATCCATCCTTATTTTGAACTGAAATAAAACTCGCCCAACCGATCACCCACAAATTCGCATATTATTATCAAGTACATAAGTACCTACTACTTAAACCCAGACCTTGGCATAATATAAGGTGGTAATGATGTCACGGCGTGTCCAATGTCAGCGCACGGTGGTCCCAGACACTGTTGTATAAACACTTGGACATAACTGATAATATTTTTGTTTTTCGACCATTCTTGTGTCTGCACTGACTTAGGTTTGCACTGTGCAGTGAGCTAATACCATGCATTATTGCATGTAGTATAAGAATCTGATTAAAATAATCTGTGTTGGAACGTTTTGAAATTAAAGAGTATGTACTGACGATTGAGAAAGATATGCTAAGATGGTTCGGGATTATAGAAAGGATGGAAGAAAAGCGTTTGACAAGACTTGTATATGACGTCAGTGTGGATGGAAGAGTTGTGGTAGGCTGACCTCGATGAACGTAGCTCAGTCAAGATGCGGATGTTTACAAAAAAAGACACCCCAGAAACATACTAAATCGACTAGCGCGTAAGAGGTTAATGCACATAGATGAAGCGAAAGAGCTCTGTCGAAATCGTAGCAATTCGAAATCGATAGTCTCTGCCTATCTCAATGCGAAATAGACCTAATTATATGTAAGTATGGGTTTTCATCAGAGCATCAGGATTCAGGCCATAATCCTTCGGTGACGTTTGTTATTCAAAAAGCCTTCTGTCGGATGAGCTAGCCCACGCGAAAATATTCTTAATCGCACAAGAAGGTGTCCAAGGTCTTTAGATGGATGCTGGTTCTTTGGTTTTTTGAAGAATTTTACTGCCACTGTACCACATACCCACGATACAAACACGTGTCATCTACATACAACGCTACTGATAGTACAATATTACCCACGTGTGTCTTGAAAAGAAAAGTATGCTTATTATTTATTTTTTATTAAAACATATTGTCAATGTTTAACTTACATTAAACTGTCTATAAAACACATTTTAATTACGGCAGTTTCTTACTTTTTTCGAGAATACACGAACCGTAGGATGCTACAGCGACCATTACCACCGCATTGCATAAACAAGCCATTACACAGAAGATGCATTGTTATGTAGTCTAAAAGCAATTTGATGAGCACACAAAATAGCAGAAGACTTAAAAAGAAACACAAAATATTTCCAGCGGCCATTATTCCATCGTTTACGAAACCAAGAAGCACTGAAACCCGAAGATTGCCGAAGTGCAGCGGAGGCTCCCGAAGGAATGACAAGCGAGCGCTTTCCGTGGAACGCGGAAAACGTCGGCACATGTTGAAAATACGGGTGGGCATTGACCCCGACCGGGCTTGCCTGAACACACAGCTGTTACAGAATCTAGCGCGGTGCATCTCATGATGCGTTTATTTATGTTCGCCGCCACCTACTACATGCATCTCATAGATCTTAGATAAATGCCGCATTCGGAGCCTGATATTAATATGGACGAGTATATAGTATAAATTACATAATCTAGGTCCGTTTGTCGGATCTACGTACTAAAGTGAAGATGACTGATGCTGAAAAAATAGTTTTTTTCTATGGGTTGTAACCAAAATATTTATTTAAATTATGATTTTCCAGTCCTATTATCTTCACACAAAATATCTTATTATTCGTAAATTTTGTAGTCCCAAAAAATTTCAGATATTATCCTTGAATATTCATATTATACCATCAATTATGTTACGGGAATTTAATTTATTACGTAAACACGTAACATGTTGCCTTTTAAGAAACTTCGGTCTGATCTATACCTAAGAAAGAGACGCGTTATTGATCGGATGGTATCGAATAAGCTGAAGGAAATTCTGTATCTGGCTTATATTAATTAAAACCTGCATAGTTCAAGCAGTTTAATTATATCTGTAACAATTTCCGAAGTTTCTAATGAATTACACAGCTTTACTCCATTTATATGAATAAATATGAAAGTATATAATGCCGCGGAGACGTCTACTGCTGTATATAGGCCTTCCTCTTTAACTGCTTCGGACGTCTTCGGGAATATTGATACAACACTTGGATGAATCATCTGTATATAGATACTTCAAAGTACAGATCTGTCTCTGATATCTATAGGCAAACTATGTCACAGTTTGTAATTATGCTGAGGACATGGGCAACATTTATGTGATACTGGTACTAAGTATATAAGATTTTTCAATAAGACACTAGATGACGTTACTTCTTTCGTGTACAGTGTACATAGTCACTGAACGCCCACGTTATGTTATGACATTCTATGTAATAGGTGGTGAGACTATTGCCATCTACTGGGCACAGTTCCGAAATTCCTGGCTGCAATTGAGAATTTCCTAACAGAAAAATTTACCCGACAGGAGAATCGTACCCAGGACCTCATGTCCAGCAAACTCGCTTGGGAACTTGGGAACACTAGACCAACGAGGCAGTTTTCTTCTTGCAATTTTTTTAAATGAATAACATGAGTAAGCATACTTGGTTTTACTACAGTGCTTAATAAAATCAGTAGCGAATGTAACAAAGATTAATGAAAGTGCAATATAGAGGCGACATCCCCTTCGCATGGTGTGACCATCGCCTCCCGCTGGACGGAGCTAAGAGGAACATGATTGATCGAGGGAGACACTTAGTGTTCCCATACTTGGCCATGTGTGCGTGGTTTTAATCTTGATGCAGCTGCCGGTTTAACTGTTATCTGAGGCAAGGTTTTATATAATAACTGTCGTGAGACGTATTCGTTACTATAATACCATTAATATATAATTCGGTTATTACTCACGTCCGTATTTCGAGGATCTCCGACTCGATTTCTAGGTTGACTCGTGGGGTAACCCCGTAGAATGGTGGTGTGTAATAATCGAAAACAATAAATTTATTATCAAGGTTTAGTTTATTGGTATAAAGTTTTCAGTAAGATAAGTGGGCTTACTCTTGAGAATAATTCCGCTCGATTGACATTGGAAAAATGTCAGTTCGTACTTTTAAATGCCAAAATGTCTAAAAAATTATTAAAGATTCGGGATATTATGAAGACAACATGCTTTAAAATTGAGGCAACTGTAATTTAGGTAAATTTATTTTAAAATTACGTGTTGTTTAAAGGCTTCTATTTATGTAGTTTTGAATTGGTATTAGTTTCAAGAGTATGGTCGTATGATGGTTTGATGGTCGTATATAAAAAGTTTTCCGTTAAAATTAAAAACTCCTACTCAAATAATCGTCAAGAAGCACGAATGTTCTATAGCCAAATTCAAATCCAATTCCAATATTAAATCTGTGCTATAAAACATTTTTTAATGTTAAAATAAATTTACCTACATCATAGTTATATCAATTTTAAAGCAAGCCGGTTTTATAATATCCCGATTTTTTTATTATTTTTAATACATTTTTGCATTTAAAAGTATGAACTGACATATTTCCAATGTCAATTGAGCGGTTCTATTTTCAAGAGTAAGCCTACAGATCGTAGGATTTGGTACCTAAATAGTAAACCATGTCTTTCAATGCTGACTAGATTTATTGTCACGATTTTTCAGAAAAACCTTAGTCTTAAGGGAAATCTCTTCAAGACAGGTTTTCCTGAAAAAAAATATATGTGAAAAATCTAGTCAGACTAGTAACTGGTATTAAATGCCATTCGGTGAATCTAGACACAACACATATACACATAGCATCACGCCTATATTCCCCGAAGGGGTAGGCAGAGACGTACACAGTTGTACACCTACATTTCACCAATGCTGTTATTAAGTCCCATGTAATAGGTGGTGAGCCTACTTCCATCTACCGGTTACAATTCCAAAGTCCGAGCTGCTACTGAGAATTTTCTAACAGAATAACTCAATAACACATTGCCTGAACCGGGAATCGAACCCAAGACCTCATGCTCAGCAGTCGCGCTTGGGACCACTAGACCAACGAGGCAGGCATGAAAATTTTATTTTTAAACATAATTTAATATAGCGTCACACCTGTATCCCCGACCGCTTAAGTAGAGTTGTAACATGACATAAGTACCTACACTAGAAATACAAAAATGATAGGAACACTCCAGTCTACTGATGTACATCCGCATTTTAGTGATCATATTATTAATTTCCAGATGCAATTCATAATAGGATCGCTAAAATGTGGATACGACATTGTATTAACTGCAACGTACATCCGCATTTTAGTGATCATATTATTAATTTCCAGATGCAATTCATAATAGGATCGCTAAAATGTGACATTGTATGCAACGTAAGTCGTGTCAGTTCGGTCACCTGGGACTGAATAGATAGCAATGACGGCACCGAAACACGTATTAAATTGTGGAAGAAGAATTGGGGTAGTGAGCAGAGGGCTTAGCGGTGAGAGCGCCTGGAATATTTATCCGGGAGGCGCAGGTTTGAATCCTGCTCTCGACCGTATTTTTCGTTCCACAATTCTTTTTTGCTTTAGAGTTCGCTATGCATGCGTTAAATTTTCTGTGTCCTATTATTAACTCCAACGTAGTTAGTCTCTGCCAAAAAAAACAATAATCTAACCGACCTCACGCTTTACAGTTGCGCTTGCGGCCTCTAGAGCAAGGAGGCAGTGAATATTTTGCCACTTATATCCTTCTTGACTGTGTAATTTTTTTGTTTATAATTTTCTGTTTAGTGTACAATAATGTTTAATCTATCCAACTATCATTTCATATAAGAATTTCACGAACAAAATGCGTTGTTAAATCATATGCGAGGCAAGTCGGCTGTCCGTAACTGACTAACGTATATGCGTAATTTTCTTCACTAAAAGTGGTAGTAAGTGCTTGACAATACTCGAAACTAGTTACCCATGTAATATCTCACCACAAAGTTCCACAATATATTATATCCCGTAGCATACTGAACGCTACATAAGGCTGTGTCCAGACTTATAACTTTGCCATATCGCATCATCGTATCTTATCGAAGGCTACATCAAGAAACGTGGACGGAGCCCCATTTTCTGTACAACTTTTGCTATATTTTCATGGAGATAGACCGGATAGTGTCACGTGTTTGTATTGGAACGATATTTCTTCAAAGTAGAATTCAAAGTATTTCACAATGATCATCATCATTGATAGCCTTGTATCACCTACTGCCAAGTCTTCTCTCCTCTTGGGTCATGCTTTCCTGGTGTGTGCTAGTCGCTAAATTAAATCATTTTTTCCAATCCAATTTTCAAGAAATTTTAAATTCAAATAGTAATTGATAGATACTACTATTATACTAAGGACTGATTTCAGTACTCATTTAATTTTTATCTGATAAATAAATTCGAATTTTGACAAGTTCTGTGTGGTAAAGCTGACGATGTAAAAATCAGCCCTAATACCTATGAATTAAGACACGATAAATATTTTTAAACCGCTTAGCGTTTCGACCAGGTTGCACTGTTTGTGGTGACGAGTAGATTAAGAATGCCTGTTTAAAAATTGGTAAGTAGTTGATAGCTGATACGTTCCGAAGTTCATTTGGAATTTCCTATTTACATAAACGATTAAAAACTAGAAAGAAATATGTTAAATTCTTGTATCGTGTACATTCATCTCAAACGATCATGATAACTTGACGGTACGCTAAAGTAAAATACTAGTCAAGACTAAGCTTTACGAGTGTTCATCGTAAACAGTACATACATATATTACAGATTATTACAGCACACACGTTTAACTGCCTCTTTCACTCGACTGCCGACTCTGATCTAGATCACGGAAGGGAATTATGCAATGGCTTGCACACTTGCTCTGCTGTTTAGGTGTTAATGGCGAATTTTGTTCTAACAAGATAATAATACGCTGTCGACCTGCCTCATTGAGCGTTAAATTGTTATGTACGTAGTGTTACAAGGTACTCTGTGGATATAAAGAGCCTCTGGATGATGGTACGGGTTCTGATGGGTAATCATAGAATTAAGACATACTAAAACTAATTCTTTAATTGTGAACCCAAAAATCATAGAAGTAAATTAAATAGGTATATCGAGAAAACAGCTTAAAATAATAATAAAGAACTATACATATTTATGAATGTTTCTATAAGTTGTGCTTACGTAAGACAAGGAAAAGTATTTATTACACAAAACATGGTCTATGTTATGTCGTTTATTGATTGGTTCTGTCAACTTACGCAACTAACCGACGCTATAGCAGGGAAACGATAAATGAAACGAATCGTGATCCCGGAAAATCCGTTAAAAATTCAAGACCGGGACATTCTAACAGTGTCCGGGAAGAGATTTATTGAACAAATTTAAAGCCAATTAAAGCTGGCGCTGGTTTAACGCGCTGCGCAAGCGCCGTGCCTTTTGACAAATATATTTAGAAAGACGGCGCGTAAAGGTTTATCTTTCAATACCGCGAAAGGATTAGTCAACAATACCAATATGTTAATGCGGATATCTTTAACTGCATTCTTCTTTAAACATTCTCCGTATATAAACAATTTTGGATAGGAAAGTATTTATACATTTACAGAGTATACAGAAATAATCCTAATTCTCTTGCCCTTATCCCAATTTCTTTAAGGTCGATGGAGGGTGTCTTTTCTTTCATATACTCGTAATTCTATCAGCCGTCATCTTCATAGTATTACATTCTAGCCAGATCAACCTTCACACAATTGAGGCTTTTTTAAATGAAAACTGCAATAAATAGGGTTAAATAATTGTATTCATCATTCCCTGAACCGACCAAATATACATTGAAGTACTATTATTTAAATATAACGTGTTTTTAACTTTCATAATAGAGTCTAGGCAACGTTTACTCTCGGGACTATGAGGGGTGTAATATAAAAGCCCCTGATTATATTTACATAAAAAAGGATTATAAAAATGTGATATACTGGAACTAGCCCTAATAATACTTGTTTTACGAAACTATACTGTCTGCATCTGGCTGGCATCACATATTTCCTACTATTGTTACAAATGTTATTAAATATGTTATTAAAATTTTAAAAGAAAAAAGTACCTTTGTCGTTGTATCACTGGTTTTACAATAATTTTACTCGGAATAATCTAACCGAAAAAAAACACTCAATGTTATTTAGTCGTAACTTTTGATAACCCAACGTAAAAATATCTCACGGTTCTAAAATAATTCGTATTGTGTTTTTTTTTTTATTTAACGTTTCACATTAACTTCACTTTTAATTGTCTCGACGAAAGACCATATCCACGGCAAAAATGTCTCGTCTTCGTCGAAAATAATTCGTACCAAAACGATGCGTAAGCGCTGCCCAAATGCTCACTTAGTCACTTCGTTAATTTCGGGAAGGTGCACTGGAATACTTTTCTTTTTTTTAAGCAGTGAACGGACATTGCACGTTTGTTTATTAGTTTTTTTTGTTTTACTTTTTTATTTAGTGTCGGATTCCAATGTGTTTGCGACTAATTCACTTTGAATATGGAATGATTTGTGTCGTGGTTTCATTGCATTAGCGTCTGTTTGCTCTTGTGCCCACACGCATGGACGGTCATTCATTTTCATTCATTGAGTAACGGATTGTGTTTTATTTTTATTGAACTTAATTGTACGTGAGTCAGTTAAGGCATTATAAACATTAGCATAACTGAAAAATAATTTCTATTAATTTAGCTACCTATTTATAGTCTCAATAATGCGCATTGTTTTATAATAATTGTTACATATGGGAATAGTAAGTAAATAACATTTAATGTGTTGTCAGTAAAAGATGAACGTAATTTTTCCAGGAGTCATAAGGAAGCATGAAAGTATACCTAATAAATAATAACTTATAAATCACAACTTTGTTGTCTCATTTGTATAGTTGTCAAGTTTATACGTTAAGTGTGCTCTTTGAAATGTATATAGACCAATAAAAATAAAAATCCACTTTAAGAACATTAAATAGAATTTCGATAGTGCACACCGGAAGGCGGAAGCGTTAACGGAGGTCGTTGAACCGTTCGTCGAGTCAATGTCAGCGTCGGTCGGTGAGGCGTGGGTCCAAGATTCGGCAAGAACAAGGGTGCGTACTTGCCGGTACGGGGTAGCAGGGTGCAACTGTCGCGGGGTAACGACCGGGCCGGGGTCGTCGGCCGGCGCCACGCGGCCGCGCGACCGAGCCATCCGATTGATTGGAGCGGGACGGCACTACATCTTCATACCCTCACGATCTAACTACCCCCGCTCTTAATAGGGGAAATAAAACTTTGTTTCGTAACAGATAGGGTATGATTCAGTTTGTCCTCTAAATCGACGTTAGAGCTTTAGGACTTTAGATACGGGGAGGTAACCGACGCACACAGTTGCGTTAAGGGAAGTAGTTTTGCTCAAAATATTGATTTTTCCGCGGGCCTCGGTGGGCCGCGTGGCGTGCTCGTGTGTGCGTGCGGTGTGTGCGTGCTGGCAAACACGCGTGTGTGCGTGCGCGTCTATTTTGGTTTGAGCACGTGGTCGTAGTTGTTGCTTGTTGACATGCGTTTTTATTTTTATGGCGGCTTTACGGTTTGATCGGTTAATTGAATTGCATCATTGTTTGTAATTCAAGTACTCGTGATTTATACGGCCTGTTGTATTGGAAACTACGTATTTGATATCTGTGTTTTTTCTTTAAATATTGACTTTTATTTGTAGTTTTTGATGATGATGTGGTAATTGAGATGGTTATTATATGAATACCTCCATTTGACTAAACGCTCGGAGATATGTCGATAAATAGTATTGTTTTGAAAATGTATGTGCTGAGCATACTAGATTAAAAATCTAAAGACATTAGGTACTTACCATTAACAACAATAATGATAATTTTCAGTGACATAACCAACCTGTAACTGTGCTATTGTAAGCCAAAGGCCTCTTACCGTATGGAGCAGACCGACCATTGACCAATGGTAACTCACTGTGTGTATATGCTGCGTGTGTGATAGTTTTGATAATAAAATATTCTTCGCGATTTTTTCCTTAACTATATCAAATAGCTGTTGTAAACAGACATAACATGAATATATCAATATCAGACAGAAAATAAAAATACAACGACTAACTTTGTCCACAAACTTATAATTTTTATTTTAGGATAGAATTATAAATAAGTATGATTAGTTTCGAGTCTTGTAATTATATAAAAGATTAAACCATAAAACTGCTCTTACACTAACAAAGGTAAGGTTTAATTAGGATGTGCTTAATCAATATCTAACCACACGAGTAATACCGAAGAAGTGTCAAAGCACCCATATTCTAACTCGAACTCATAACATTTAAGAAGACAAGTCTGACTCAGCACTTTAGATCCAGACTGGT
Organism: Xylocampa areola; assembly: GCA_935421205.1. Lineage (NCBI taxonomy): Eukaryota > Metazoa > Arthropoda > Insecta > Lepidoptera > Noctuidae > Xylocampa > Xylocampa areola. Next base: position 16,852,468 of record OW285201.1, read on the forward strand.
TAACATTTTCTTATTCTCAAGGTTCACTGGACAGGAGACGACTTGCAAATATATATACACACATAACTACTGACTTCTTTCTGTGTGTATACTGAATATATTATTAACTATACGTGTGAGTTTATATAGTTATCGATGCACAAACACAAAGCCGGTTCCGAGGACTCACGCACACAAGCTCACTACCTTACCCTTGATTTTGCCAGCTCAAGGTCTCTACCCTCCCAGGATGTGCACTCATACCCTCGGTACCCTGTATAAGTCTATCCCTCTCTAAAGTGCGGACATCGCCGAAATTTCCCGACCAGGAACCGGGGTCGACGACCTGCTACGACATGACGTATTGGTAAATAAACACTGATGCTGGGTTACATAACAAATATAATTTATAGTGTGAATTGATTCCGTGTTTTGATTGACTGTCGACGTAACAAAGAGTTGGAATTCCAAATATTTTGCATTTATTATTATTATTATATTAAATTAATTGCACTTATTCCAGTGAAACAAGACAACTAATTGTCGATGAATGTTGTATCTATTTATCGTTATCTCAATTAAACTGGTTATATGAATAACAAACAATTATTTGACAAAATTATTCTTAGCGTAAGATACGTAATTCTGAATTTATTGAGGAAATTTTTACAGAGTATTTAAATTATATTTATAGGGTTGTTATTCTTTTTTGTCCCTCTCACGATGTCGAGGATCATTATTTTATTTTTTGTCAACATTTTGTGTGTCTCTAACAAATAAACTAAACATTACACTAAACAGTAAAAAGAACAAATTACGCACTAATCACACAATCATAACAAATTTGTTCCAGAATAAAATGATTAATGATAACATCGCAGGTAAACCCTTCTTGATTAAATATTCAAGGGTGACACATTCTCTGAGGGCTTAAGATAAATCTAAGCTGAGATAACATTAATTTGGTAATAATTTTTGGTATGAATACGGCCACCCTTAGTAACAAAGTAAAATTTGCCGCAATACTGTAACAAGGACGTACATATACAAGGACCTTTCTTCAGCTTACTCTTATAAACTGCGTAGGATGATAAGGTAGGTGGTTAAGACGCCAACAAGATTCCTGAAATAACAAATATCAAACTACGAGATGTTTTTATTGAAAGTAGGTACTTAAAGCATATTACAATAATTAAATTTATTTTTATTTTGTTTGTTACACTTTGTCTTTAAAATTATTGCTTATATTCTAGCTGGTGCCCGCGACTTCGTCTGCGTGACTAAAGGCAGCCTTATGTCCTTCCCCAAGATACAATCTATCTCCTTGCTAAATTTCATTACGACCCGTTCAGCCGTTTAGTTGTGAAAAGTTACAACAAACAAACAGAGTTACTTTCGCATTTATAATATTAGTATGGATTTCTTATAACAGTTTAATTCACATATTATTGTAGAAAAAAAAACTGTATTTTTATATTAGGAAAGTCTAAAAGTAATCTAAAATTATCTTTCTCATACATATAAGTACAGAAGTTAGTACATTTAGTATTTTGATGTTAATCCTTGTATTGCAATCGGAGACTTTCTTAGATTTCAATTAAATTGCGTTGGCACATTGAAAGTGGAGAAAATATTAACAGGTAGCTTTTCTAACTTACATTAGTAATAGCATTCTCATATCTAAATGAACTAACAAGTTTATGGCAACATTTGAAACTTGACTGCGAAACGAACATTCATTCCAAACAGTCCGACTTAATTCATAATAGAACTTCACAATTTTATTTGAACCATATTTCAACAAACGAATTGCCATTTTAAATTACGTTCAACAACAAAAACTCATTATAGTGAAAAATAAACTAGAGTCCCATAGCAGGCGCATCCCGCGCTGAGCGTTTGATTACGTGATGGTAGTTATTGCCATTGCCCCCCTGCCCGCAGTGGGTGTGCCAAGCAACCCCGACCTACCCCCCAGGACCTACGCCAACACTGCACCGATGCACCCACATCTAGATGTCTAGCAATCTAGATATATGTCTGGACAGTCCCCGCACGCACACAGACACGCCGGTGGCTGTGTACGTATTGCACCGTTGACAATGTCTATACTATACGTAGGTCCTATGTTTTGCACCACTTGTTTACTGCCAATACAATTAGTTAAATATCAGGACGTTAGTTTATTATCTCAGTGTTCTTTCGTTTTTATTCGATTAAGGTAATGAAGTAATGAAAGCAAGAATTAAAAAAAAATTGCGCAACAGGCGTTTGTCCATTGACTTACTATATGCTTGATATCTATTAAAGCAAGGTCAAAGACCGTTTTGAGTTCAGGTTTTTAGCTATACTATTTATAATAATTAAGATGAAATGTCATTGTTTTATCTGTAGTTGCGCCAAGGACATCAAAAAGGAAATCAGAAAAAGAAATCTTAAAATATAAAACATGTGGTACTTCTAACTTACGTGGGGCGAATTGATGTTATTGAAAACATATAAACATATCGACTATTAATACTATCTAAAGTCTGCTTCAAAGAATTCTACTTACTATAAGCAGTGAAAGTACAAGATATGAAAATGTTCGTTTGTATCATACAGTCTTGGTATGGAGTCTTTTATGCACATACTTCAGAATAAAGCCATTCTCCTAACAGACAGAATGACATTATTCGCGAAGCACCAAAGGCGCCATTCCTTAAAATGCAATCTTCTAACAATCAGAACATAATAACAAATTCCTCTTCTTGGAAATCTTATACGAATATAGTACTTAATTCGCGTAGTTACGTAGTATGGACCTGCCTCAACATAGCCGAGTGCACTCGCACTGAGACCTAAGTCTGTGTGCCTAGGGCTTGCATATATATGCAGCACGCACACAAGCACACTCGATATTTACGTGAAGTTCAATTATGCTATTGGAGAGGGAGGTAGATGTATATATGTACATTTCCACATTGTTTTATATGAATCTGAACTTTTCAGCATAATGTTTGTTCGCTACGTCAAGGACAAAAGTCTTGTTTGTTAAATTGTTTTGGTTTATGGAAACATTTCGATTGCATATTTTTTTGGTATAATTAAAAATGTTAGAAATGACATTAGAAGATCACCATTAAAGTAGAATGGAAAGATATTATAAAAATATATATATTATATATTCCTTTCGACCGTATTTCGGTCACGGCGGCCTATCTCCACTGAGATTAGCCAAGTACGCAGGAGATAATATAGTGCACAAGTGTATGCGCAAACACAGGTGCACTCCCTCTTCCTTCACTCTCATATTCCGATGGGTCGGAAATCCGACAAGACCAGAGAGAGATCAGGCTCAGGACCGACGGCTTTACGTGCTCTCCGAAGCACGGGGGTGTCACCCTTCCTGACACCGGGCTGCTAATGAGAATTTCCTAACAGAAAAATACAATAACACTTTGCCCGATCTGGGAATCGAACTCAAGACATCATGCTCAGCAGCCGCGCTTGCGACCAGACCAATGAGGCAGTCGAGAAAGATATTATACCTACAGTGATCAACTTATGTACATGAACACTTTGTAATTATCTTATAGTTTTTTTACAACTGAGTGACGGTACAACCTCTTTGGTGCAGGTTGGCAATCGCAGCTGCTGAGCGTGAAGTCCAGAGTTCGAGTCCCTGATCAGGCAAAGTCTTAAAAGTATCTATAAAGTCTTTTAAGTCTATTATATATATATATTATTTGTGTTTAATACCGTTTGTTGCGTTCCCACAGACAAACCGTGAAAACGGTTTTGTGGGGCATAGTTGTTAGGTAAAGATTTGTAAAAACATAGTTTTTGATAGAAAAAAAAAACGATTTTTTCCATGTAATATAATAACTTTAGAGTTCGCTAAGCATGCTTTAATGCCTTCAAAGATTTATCTTGAATTGTTAAGGTAATTGCATTCTTTACGACATTGTATTAACTGCAAAGTTAGTCGTGTCGGTTCGGTCACCCGTATAGGGACTGAATTGATAGCAATGACGTCGCCATAAGACGTGTTAAAATATGGAAGAAGAATTCGCGGTGATGAGCAGAGGTCGAGATGGCTTAGTCCGAGCGCCTGGAGTATTTATCCGGGAGGCGCAGGTTCGAATCCTGTTCAAGTCCGTATTCTTTTTCTATTTAATATAATAACTTTATTAATGATTGTCATTCTTCCCCTTATTTCTGTAAACAAAATATTTAATAAAACAACAAGAACCTTGAAGGAGAACAAATAGTTCGCAAACCGGAAACCTTTAACTATTTCTAAACGGTTATCCGATACAAACCAAACACGTTGAACCATAAATGAAGCCATAATTTTATGCAAACATGCAACTTAATACATCAAATCAATTTGCTGGTATATTAACTTGCTTCTAATTATGTAAATATATTTTATTACTCGTAGTCGGATATAAATATAACGAAAGTAGAAACTCCTCAAGTGTTTCGATGCCTACGCCGTAGCACTTGCTACGAACTTTACGTTAAAAAGATTTCTACGATTTCTATTTGCATAACGCAAAGCTGCAAGCGAAAAAATAATATAGAAATACATTTATGAAATCTTTTTTGACTTTTCTATTCTTGAAAACGTTTTTCCTTTATAATAATTAAAAAAAACCTATTACATATTATGTATGGATTAAGCCCGGGATAAGTTGAAAATGTTAACTGATGTGTGTTATATTGATCATATGGATGAAATCAAAAACATTTAATGGAAGGTTCATCAAATTAATAGTTTTTATACGCCTATTCTTGAATACGATGCTACGCTACGGAAAATTTTGTTTATTAGCGCCATCTAGCGGCGAGCGGAAAGAGTGCAAGTTCGGCACTTTGCCGCTAGATGGCAGTTGTATAAAAGAATTTGTTATTACAAGAATTATTACATGGCACTTCTCTAATTATGTAGATAAACATTTACATTTTAACTTAACCTTGATTTTTAAGAAAGGCTTAGGTAGATATATTAGCAATGTTTTTTCTTGATGAGTAACAATCAAATAATCGAGTAATTATTGTGTATCAAATTGTATTTCCTAAACTATACATTTTCGATGCAAGAATACTACGAATCTTATACCACCTAACCCACATAAATGTCCCATTTCTCATTCGTTCGAAATGCAATACACTCTTTGTGGTAACTGAAACTGTGACATTTTCTAAGAATCGTCCTATCCTAGGATCGCGACTAAGGAGTTGAGAGTACGATGACTAATTATTTTTGGGCAACGTGCCAGCCGGGAGACCAAAATGTGAATATAGGGCGACTGACGTTGCTCCATACACAACACTTTCCAAAGGTTACCGTGCATCGTCCGATGAATCTAACTGTCATAAAATATTATGATGTTGACACAATAAGCTTCCATCGCTCGCAGACGTATCTAAATAAGTTTTTTATGGTTTAGATTATGAAACACATTGTGACACAACTATTCTTAATGAACTGGATCAATTTATCACATACTTTTAATTGATTTTTGTTTACCATAATATTCTCATAGCATCACGCCTGTATTCCAAAGGGGTAGGCAGAGATGTACTCAGTTGTACACCCACATTTCACAAATATTGTCACCTTCCATAAATCGTTTATAATTACAGTGTTCCTTTACCTATCTTTAAGGAAGCGTTTGCATCATTAAGTAAATGTATTGCCACATCATGGCAAGGCGTCGTTTCGAAACAAACGTAGAACAAACAATATATCAAGCTTGAGATTTCAGCACCTGATACTTTCTTCAGCGAGCGCTATCGGGCTTCAGGATCGAGAGACCGATCTATCAAGATAACCCAATTTCTATGGGAACTGTGTGCGAGGAACAAATAGACGAAAACATGTCGTAAAAAATACAACCGAATTTATAACCTCCTCCTTTTTGGAAATCGATTAAATATTGCATATAGTTGCCAAACCACCATACCATACAGAATGCTCCAAGTTATCCTACGAGTGATGTGATTTAAACAAAGACGAACATTGAATTTGAAATGCCTCGGTTAAGCGTGACTGCTAAGCTTGAGGGTCCCGGATTATTGGGTCTTTCTGATAGGAAATTCTCAGTAGCAGCCCCTAGTTTAGAATCCGGTCGATGGCAATAGGCTCACCACCTACATATGGATACCACATGGGGCTTATTAACAGCATCGGTGAAATGAGGGAGTACTAGAGTACATCTCTACCTTACCCTTCAGGGAATATGGACGAGTTTTTATTATAAGTAACGAAAGTTGAATCATACATTACTGCTAAATAACAAAAGTAGGTAGGTAACTCCGCACGTTAGATTATCTTTATAATGTTATCATTATTTTTCCGTTTTTGGTATAATATCAAGATTAGTGAGCCCATTTTGTTTAAATTACATATACTTATGTAGTAGACATTCAACTTGAAGATCTTGGTGACATCTTCTGGAACTCCTACCAGTCACCTTGTTCAACACTAAAATGTTTTTTTTTTTGTTTCTTTTCCCTATGTTAGACAAATAAAAATATGTTTGTTTGAGAAATAGATATCTAAATATTTTGCGAAACATTCACAAGTGTTCGAATTCCATGTGAATAACGTGAAATGAGTAAGATAAATAATTAATAACATTTGTTATAGATAAATATTAGTAACAAAATGTAGAGTAAGTTAATCTGCTTATAAAATAAGCAGTAATATTGAATAGGATTCAAGCTAAACATATCGACGATCAATTACATAAATTTTTACCTGACTACTTATGAAAAAGACACATTCACTTAATAAATTATTTGTATTTTATTACCGTAGTACAAGAAAGACGAAAACTCACGACAAAAAAAAATGTTATAGAATCTCAAATTATGGTTTATATGAATCTTCATTACATTGACCCTTACAAGGAAATTACCTAATAAATTTGGACCTTGTATATTACTACCGTCATACAAAATATTATCGAAGCATCTTATATTTCAATGATCTATACAACAAACTAAGGAAAGGCGCGCTAGCACCTGCTAAAGTCCAACAGTCACGTGATACCGATTGAGCAACTGACTTCAAATTGACCCAGTCCAAACTACCCACTGCGCGGCCGCATCCGCGAACACCAAGTAGTATGTAACTGACAATCATGCGCAATATGTTGATACGATGAATTATTATAAAAATTTGGGCTGAGCTATTGAGGGTACTTGAGTTCAAACCGGGTTCTAGGACAGTCTGTCGCAACCGACAAGTTCGGTACGCTTATCGTTATCAAGATAGGTATTTTGTATATCAAGTGCGCATTATACACTCGCTCACCCAATTCCTGAAGATAGTCAGTAACCTCCTTAACCGACCTAGATGGTGAAACACCTTTTTCCTGCCTTAATCAGTATTATTAGCGATATTTCGATGCCCTCTCCGACTTTCTTGTGAGTAGTTTTTTGGAGAAATTGCTGTTTGCCAAAAAAAGAAGTATGTTCAAGTATTTGTTTTAAGAGTAAACCTATAAAACATAGGAAACCTATAAAAGGCCTTAAAGAAGCGATACGTATATAAATAGCTCATAGGTACTAACATGTATATCGTGAGTTAGTTTGTAATCATGTAATCATATGAATTTGTATTTTTTTTTGCCATATATAAAATCAAAACATTTAAAAAATATTTAATTAACTCATATTTCAAATTAAAAGACTTTAATCTGTTTGAGTACATTTGCACCCGTGACACACTTTACCGAATTTATTTGCTATCTCCAAGATTTTTAGTTCAGCATTAATAATAACAATTTAAATTGACGGAGTCAGTTAAACTGTTTTTATTAACACCAGTAGTCAACCCTAGAACATGTAATAGAAATAGAAAAGTTGTACTTGTGTGCGTGAATTGCACTTGTAGTGTTGTTATGTGTGCAATAAATACTTTATGTATCCATCTCTTTCCTTCTCGACATTTCACTGATAGCTATGGCCTTGTCTAGTCGCATCTAATGCTGGCATTAGTTTGTTTACATCGCGCCACTACTCGTTCCAGTTACTGGCTTCGGAATTCGCACGTTATTTTAAAAGTGAAACATTATTCACTGTATTAGATTAATGTGTTATTCACACACTGAAACACTCCAATTAATACTAATTTAGTAGGTTACATTGTATTTGTGTCAAAAAGTGATGTGTAAACAGATGTCGAGCTAAAACAAATTTTACGGTCATTGGCATGGTTATTAAGTTTACGCGGAAACAAACACTTACTTGTGTTGAGCATTTAATTTAAAAGTATTTTTCACTTTGTTTCAGGTGAGTCCTGTAAATTTTTTGGAATCATTTGAAGAAAAGGTTTGTAATAAAAAAGAATTTTGTTACACAATTTACATAGAATCTTTATTAATAAAAATGCTTAATTCTACACCTTATACAAAAATTTAAGTAAGTATTCCGATTTTTATGAGCAAGATTATGTAATTTGACTTTAACAATAATAGTGTACATCAACAGGAAACAGTATGCTGTGTAAACTGAAAGCTTCATTCAGTGAAGCCTTATGTTTTTACTTACTATGTTACTGGCACTTACTTAAGATACTTGTACAAGTGCACTAGCTCATCAAACGCACCAAATGTCCCTGTAGCGAGTGTTGACTGAGCCGGAGTGTTGACCGGTATGTAGGTTACACCGCGCGAACCGGCGAGCGCCCCCCGCGGCCCCCACCGCACCGCACACCACGCAACTACTTCTATGATCCGTGCACTTTTCAACAAGAAAATGTCAAATGCACACTCCAAGGGGAGTACTGATGCACCACTGCGCAAATACAGACAGAAATAGGTTAACAGGAAAGCCTTTGTACTGTTCATTTCTATACTACTAACCTCCTTTAAGAAATCTCACAAACACTTCGATTGTGCAATGCAAAGAGTAAATAGAGGCAATTGAAAGTGTTTTGACAGTAATCAATACTGTAAAGATAGGGAAGATATATATATAGGGAAGATCAGAGGAAACAATCATTCCATTGCTGAAATGTCAAAGTGCATTCGCAGATGCATATCGACTAGCAACTAAGGAGTTGATGAGTATAGTTTGGAATTTGGGCTCTGGATCGCAAAGCGGCGGCAATGTGCCACCGACCAATTCTATTATTAGACGTGGGCCTATGTATTATATTTATATCAACCGCTACCCGTGGTCACTGGGGCAAGTTCGCTCGCTTCTTTAAACTCGCAATAAAAATCGGACAAGTTCGAGCCCGAGACCGTGGCCTGAGTAAACCTCCATAATTTTGCCAATTTTCATGAAATTAAATAAGAAAATTTATTAATATTACAATTTAACCGCACTTCTGAGTAATTGACTAGTATTAGACCTTGAAAATCAATTGGCAACAATATGTTTCTCTACAGATATATTAAATTAAAAGATACGTTTCAAAATAGACATATTCAAATGTTGTTATTACTATGATATATTTAGACTTAATACCGTTTTATCATCTCAAGGCAACGCGTATAAAGCAATGATAAACGAGTGACCATCAAATTATGAGATCGACAACCGGCCATGACTCTATTAACAAATATCTTCTAGTCTAAAAACGCCGAAGGATTTTTGCGATAAGATGACACAAAATTCATGCACACGTGTGTAGATTTATGCGGTAACCAATGTTCTTCAATCCGTATTCTCCCCATACTGAGTGTAGGCAGCACGACTCTCTTGACATTCTTGCGCCTTACACTTCTAACTCTAATCAAAGACATTTATTAAAAACAGACGCATATGAAAAATATGCATAGGAGTGTATTCAAGACTATTGCACATGATTGTATGACCAAAGACTACAAAACAGGTGGTATCTCTAAATCGATAGTTTACGAGTTTTACGCGAGTGCGTCAATGTGTTTTGCCCTATATTTTGTATGACTATTTGTTCCCGCAGTCGAACGTACTTTAGTGAAAGTGCGTTTACTGCAACTGCCAAGGTTTTAACACCTGCATAAAATCGTTACAACTCATACATTCTTATTAACAGCTACTTGAAGGAAGCATAACACGGAATTAGATTTAAAAAATTCAATATTAATGAAGTTACGGTACTTGTCCTTAAGTTATTATGCATTTAAAAAAACAACAAACTCCGTTTGTAATATAAACATTTGTGTTATGAATAAAAGCTGCGGTCTCATGACGTAAAGTCGAGAACATTTTTGACATTTCTCGAGCTTTATATTAAACGTCGAGTAATTAAAATCAAAACTTCACCATAAGGCATTAAATCAAAAAGTAATGTGCGACGTTTGGCGGTTTGCCCAATACGGTCAGACTTCACTCAAACAATTTACAAAACTGCGTACAATGATCTCTCCTCGTTAATATAAATTACTGCTACCAAGTGAAAACAAAGACTTACTTTCGAAAGTGCAAGCGAAATGTGGTTCAGTTGCGTATCTTGTTCGCGCTCCATAGATCATCCGAAGAGAACATTAATGAATGCGGATGTTTCGCAATAGAACCAGCGATCCAGTTGTGCGCTAGCGATACTCGCCACACACTCGATATTCGAATCGAATTGAACTAGATACGGCCACGCCTGTGTTTTTCTGGAAATATGTTGAGTCGTTTCTAAATTACCATTTAATTAAACCTAATAGCAGACATACGATTGAGATACAATTCTATGTAAGTGAGTAAACAAAAGAAATATAAATTCTGTGTGAATCCCATACATGAATACATAGCGTAAACGTGCCATAAATCTGCCCTGTACTAGTAATTTTTTTCTTTCCATTAAGACTGCAATAGGATTTATAGCCTATTTATTAAAATTATAGTCAACAACGGTCAAATATTTGTGTAAAATGGTGCTGCATAAAAAATTGCTGTAATTGATATAAGTATGTACTAAGTTTTAATAAGCAAGATTGACAGCTTTTAGATAACTATAATAGAATACTACCTTGTTGGTCTAGTGATCCCAAGCGCGACTGTTGAGCTTGAGGTCCTGGGTTTGATTCCCGGGTCGGGCATAGTGTTATTGAGTTTTTTCTGTTAGAAAATTCTCAGTAACAGCTCGGAGTTTGGAACTGTGCCCGGTTGATGGCAATAGGCTCACCACCTATTACAATGTACTTAATAACAGTATTGGTGAAATGTGGATGTACAACTATGTACACCTCTGCCTACCCCTTCGGGGAACACAGTTGGGCTATGTTATGTTATAAAGAATGAGAGAAATAAAAAAAACATAAGTCCGTTTTACAGTGTAGCCACCCATCTTCAGCCTAACCGCATGAAGCGTTGCTTAACTTCAACGATCGTTTACCAGTCACAGTTAGCAATGAGCGCCATAATTCCGATAAATAAGTATAAATATCTAATGTAAAGGTACCTAAAGTTATTATATTAAAGGTACTTATCGATTTAGACTACCAGCCACAGAACACTTGGAGAGAGTACTCTCCGTTGTACTAATCGACTAAATCTGCATTTAGAATGGTTGTACAGATTAACAATAAAATTAGAAATGCATTACGTATTGCGCACGTAGAATGCTGATATTATAACTTTTAGAAATGGAAATAATAACGTAAACGAATCTATCGCGTTTAAGACAAATACCTAGTTGTTTTTAGGGTTCCGTACCTCAAAAGGAAAAAACGGAACCCTTATAGAATCACTTTATTGTCCGTCAGCCTGTCAAGACCCTTTATCTCGGGAAGGCGTGAAGGTGTCGAGTGGAAATTAAAGCTTGAAGCTGCGAAAATCAAACTTTTAAGGTAACGTAAAAAAATAAACTACCGTTTATGACACAAAAAACGGATATTTCGACACTCTCAAGGGAATCATAATTTATAGGGTACTTTCCGTTGACCTAGAACTATAAAATTTCACAAGTAATATCGTCTTATACTACAAGTACAGGGAAAAATCTAAAAACTATACATTTGTAATTAAATCATAAAAAATATAGTCTTTATTTAATTTAGGTATGAGTTTAACCACAATTTCACTTATAAAACACAATAATATAAGTAATTGTAGGTTTTGGAAATTGAATTTTGGAGAAAACTGCGAGACTCGATTCCTGAACTATTTATATATTATGTACCTACAAATTTGTACGGAACCCTCGGTGGGCGAGTCCGATTTGCACTTGCCCGGTTTTTTTAAACGTACATTCATTTTTTTGATCGTATTATAATTATGTTACTCAAATTCGAAATTTTCCTATAGCTAAAATGAAATGGCCCGTTGTTTTTTTTTTTATTTGCATGAAATACCAATCCATTTCTAGACTGCCTCAGTGGTCTAGTAATCGCAGACACGGCTACTGAGCGCAAGGGTCTGGGTTCCTGGGTTTTTCTGATGGCAAATTCTCAGCATCCAGAATCTGGAATTGTGCCCGGTAGATAGCAATAGGCTTTCCAACTACTTCATATCAACCAAACAGAACTGAATAACAGCTTAAGTGAATGTTTACTTAAGCTGTTATTCAAATGTGTACTTTACATCTCTGGCCTTCAAAAAATGCAGGCGTAATTCGTCACCCGACCAGCAACAGGCTCGGGACAGTGGCGCGCAGCATCTGCGCATCTTTATACATGTCTATGTAGACCAACCAACCTCCTCAAATGACGGGATCTATTGACGCTTTCGATAAATGTACTAATCTCGGAAACCCGCTAAAGGGTGAACGAGACCCCTATCGTTTTAGTCGGAATCAGGCACAACGTCCATGCTGGATTTCCACACATTAAAGTAGGAAATGCTATGTTTACGTTATACAATCAGCTTCAACATGTTAATATATTTTCTGTTGATGAAATAATAATAAACTACTACGCCATTACACTACAATTATTTGAAGAAGGTACAAGGGCCTATCTAGTTCTTATTTATCGGTGAATTATAGCAAATGTACAAAATAGTTTGTATTATTGGCTTTTGTTTATCCTGACGTTTCGAACACTTTGCAGCGTTCGTGGTCGCAGGAGGATAAAGGTGTCAGAATTAAAAGTTGTTTTATTATAATCTGTTGTGATCGCGAAAACCTAAGATATTACTAAAATAGTTTGTATTTCAATTCGCTTGTTTTACTTAATTACCTAGAATTTTATTAACAATAATTTATAAGCAATTTATTGCGCGTGGTTACTTTCAAACGGACTGATTTTATCTAAAACTTCAGCTAAGATTCCTATCTAGACAATACGATTATCTTGCAGTAATTTAAAGGCCATGCATTGATTTCTTAATGATTCATTTTAGTAAGACATTAATGTATTTAAAATAAAATATAGCTAAAGATATGAACAGTGTATAATTTTGGTACTGGTTCATTGGTCTAGTAACGCAAACATAACGTCCTAGGTTCGATTCTTAGTTCGTGCCAAGCCAAGGTTCTGTGTATGGGTGTTCTGTTAGGAGATTCTCAATAGCAGCCCGTAGCTAAGATTTGTGCCAGGTTTGATAACTGCATCGTCCAAATGTGGGTGTACAACAGCTGAACACCTCTGCCTTACTCTTCCCAGAAACAGGCGTGATGTAATGTTATTTTATATAAAAATTGTATCGTAAATATGAGCCACATATAATTTAAAAAATCGTTAGTTTTATGCATGATTCCCATTGGCTAATAGCATCAAAGAAGCCCTTCGATTCGTCGTTTGAAATTAGCTTACCGCACTATAATTGGCTAGCTGGGCTGCGTTTGCGCAGTTTTCATTACGTTGTAAGGCCACGTTACGCGGATGAGGTCAGGTCACAGACCTTAATGCATGTTGCACTTGCTGAGTAATTGGAATGTTTTTATTAATGTAAGCAAGTAAAAAAGTGCTGTTATTAAAATTTACTGTACTATGGATTTTGTTGAATAATTTTGTATAATTCCAACAAGTAGAATCACGATTGCATTGTAAACTGAAGGTCGAACAAAAGACTAGGTCGATAGTGGATACAACGTTGGGTCAGGATACTTGACCTTGTATTAAAAATATTGCAAGACCTGTTCCACGTACATATAGTATTGCTTTACGTGTTAACGGTACTATTAGGTACTCCTGCAGTTGATATTACATATATTGATTTCAATAAGGTTGATTTTGTTGCGAATATTTAGGTTCTAAACTTTAAGGGTCGTAGGTAGGTTATAAAAACTGATGACACTAAAACGCTTTTAAACCCTTGCCCTGTGCAATGCCGTACGTATGGGGCACGTGTACTCTAATTTCTCATCACATCATCATAGCATCACGCCTGTATCCCCCGAAGAGGTAGGCAGAGGTGTACACAGTTGTACACCCACATTTCTCCAATGATGTTATTAAGTCCCATATATAATAGGTGGTGAGAATTCCAAACTCCGGGCTGAGAATTTCCTAACAGAAAAACTTTGAAAAAAAAAAAAAGAAATCATCAATGTAAACTTTTAATGTATAGTATGCACATTTTAGTGCACACTATACATTAATAGATTACATTGATGATAAAAATGCTTGGCTAACTGCTGGTCCTGCTCCACAAGCACTCTGACTAACGAATCAATGTTACAAACAACATCACTTCAACGTTTAACTGTCTCTTAGTAACTACGTAGTATTTTTTTTGACATTGTTATTTATTTTTTATGGACTTTTTTTTGTCTTTTGTGCAGTCCTAAATCTAATAATATTTAAAAATACATTTATTTAATAGTTAAGCTTTTTTTTATTATACTGTAAATGTGAGTAGCATGTAACCATTTACATATTCTACATGAATATATATATTTGATAATTGTCTGGCAGATAGAGTATGTCATGCTCACTCAAATGTCCCGCTGATGGTGGCGTTTGTGTTGGGTCATTAGATTTCCTACAATATGGTTGAGTATAGTGATGCTGACGCAGGCGTCATGTTCGTGAACGGGCGCCGTTAGTTGGGGCTGGTCATCTCAAAACTGTCATGGCAAAGTTTTGAATTGTAACTAGACTCTAATGACTTCACATTACATTGTTCTCACATATAATTTCTATATTATAAATACAATGTAACCAACAATATTGTAATTATAATAAAACAACTTTTAACCGGATTAATCGCGTGTATTATTGGTTTTTTGTTTTTCGTGACGTTTCGAACACTTTGCAGCGTTCGTGGTCGCAGGTGGACATATTGTAATTGTTTGATGAAAAAGAGTAACCGTGGAGTTTCTTGCCCATTCTTCTCCACAGGAATCTACAATTTAGAACGTGGCAATTAGTTTTTTTTTTTGACAATTCAAAATGCCTGTGAATGGTCTAATTGAAATAAATGCTTTGACTTGACTTTGACTTTGACTATAAAAATGTGAGATCTAATACATAAAATATATAGTTTATGGAGCCAATTTATTTTTGTTCTTAACTGACTGACATCTGTTCTACATATTTATATACCGAGTTTTGTTCTTCAAGGGTCTTTACATGTTGGTCTTTTTTTTTTGTTTACTCATTTGATGTGCTTTGTCTCTTACTCTGTCTATTATAGAAAAGAACTAAGGCTTACAGAAAGCTCATCATCAGTTGTACACTCACATTTCACCAATGTTCTTATTAAGTCCCATGTAATAAGTGGTGAGCCTATTGCCATCAACCGGGCAAAATTTCAAACTCCGGGCTGCTACTGAAAATTTCGTAACAGAAAATATCAATAAAACTTTGCCCGACCCGGGTATCGAACCCGAGACCACGTGCTCAGCAGTCGCGCTTTAGACCGCTAGACCAACGAGCCATTACAGCTTATGATTAAGCGCACTGTTCGAGTTCGAAACTAGCCTGGCACCCCCGAAACGTGTACGTGATGATGTGAGTAATAACCGTACACTATAATTCATACCGATGAGCGAGTTTACAACATTCATATTTTGTTTATGCAACAATTATAGTTTAGCATATTTTTTTGTTAATATCGAGCATATGAACAGTTTTTGATCCCAAGCTATAACAGAGAGACCTATTATGTCTATTTCTTTAGTTAAACTTTACAAATTTTCGGGTAATCGAATTCGAACCAAGTTATACTATAATGTTTTCCTTATCTCTAAAAAAATTAAAATTATTAGATCTAACACTAGCTGATGCCCGCGATTTCGCCCGCGTGGATGTCGTTTATCGCGACCAAATGTAATCATGAAATTTTGATCCCGTTCGCGCTTTCCAATGACCGCTTTATAATTGCCGATTTTTTAAAGTATAAAATGGTTATAGTATGTTTTCCTTAAGAGATAGACGTATGCCATTGCGGACTGTTTTGTAGACCTATGTAAGATATACAATTCCACCATACATCACTTGTTATATCTCAAAGGGTTTAGGCAGCGTTTTCTTTGAAAGCTCCCAAACGGCTTATTATTTTTTTCGACACCTCCAACAAATATCATTATATTTTAGCCAATGTATACAAAAACTTGACAAATTATATACTAAAACCTTCCTCGAGAACCAGTTTATCCATTGGTGAAAACAGCATGAAAATCGGTGCAGTAGTTTTTGAGTTTATTGCGAACAGTCAGACAGACAGGCGGGGTGGCGGAATTTGTATTATAATATGTAGTGATAGTGAAGATGCTTCTGCGAATCTGTTAATTTCTTCTAACGACACCCACAGCTAGAAACACAAGCCATATGACCCAAAAATAATAAATGGCACAAATTAAAAAGAAACATTAAGTTCGATGATTCTTGGTAACCTTAAAAACACACAAACAAACATGTTTCGATGAGTTGTAGTGGTTTATTTTCGCTGACACAAATACAATAGGAAGAGGATCCGATATTTAAGTCTTTTCTAACGACATAGATCTTGAGTCTTGAACCTCTGTTCTGAGAAGTCATTTTTGTGTTGGCACTGCAAGCGTCCGGAGTTTAAAACGTCGTTTGGTCCAAGTCACAGGCGGCTTGCTTAGTTCAAGTTGAAGGTACTTCTGTAAGGCCATCGTGGCATGTATCTATAAAATTAACTCATCAAAGGAAAAGTTAATGGCCGTAGTATAGTTACGGTACGTTTTATGAAGATAGTAAATATATGCAACGTTATTGTCATGGTGACGAAGAAATTTTATAATAATTAACATACCTTTTTTTTTGTTTTTGAATTTTCCCATGACTTGCGCGATCAAGATAACCCAATTTTAAAGAGATACATTAAACGCGATAACAGACGGTTGAATAACATCACCAGACTTTATATTATAACCTTAATAAACACTAGAACGATTATCACATTTTTGTTTCAAACACAAACAATAATTATCTACGTAATGCCTAAGAATATGTCTGTATTTGTTATATGTTGAATCTGATTATCACATTCTGTCTTTGTTATGAGCCAAATAATTATATATCTGCCTAGCCTTTTCCCAACTACTTGGGGTCGGCTTCCAGTCATACCGGATGCAACTTGATACCAGTATTTTACATGGAGCGACTGCCTTTATGACCTCCACAACCCAGTAACTGGGTAACACGATACCTCGTGGTATGACTGGTTGTCAGAATTTCAGGCCTCTGACTACTCGTAACGGCTGTCATAGATCTTAATTTGACAACCGGGACCGACGGCTTAACGTGCTCTCCGAGGCACGGATAGAAGCCAAATAATTATGTAGAAATTAAAAATAAATATCGGCATGAATTCACATTCTTAAGTGTGTAGAATACAAATTTAGACAATATTTCAGGTAATAAATATGGAAAATAAATTTACCATTTTCAATGAATTCTACTAGTCAAGTATTTAGAGAAGAGAAGAAAAATAAGTTTTCGGATCGGGGAGTTGATTCTTCAGTCCTGATGTACATTTTATTTCAATGAAATTCAACCTGTCCAACTGCCTATTAAAGTACAATAACTAGCACTGCAAACCCTTCATTTATAATACCAAACCTACTTTACATTTCATGTACTCCATTGACATGCTTAGAGCCTCAGAATATTTTAAGTCGCTGCTCGATTTTTTCGTGAAGGTACCTACAATGTACCACACGTCCAACCTTGCAACATTCCCGCTTTTCGCTTCTCCCTCAGGCCACACGGCAGCGGTCGGCGGCCGGCCTAGTTTCGCGCTAGGAATAGGCGCCGCCCCCGCTTGGCGCCCTACACCAGCCAACTACTGGCTTGTTAAAGGACACATACAAGCTTTTCATGCACCATGCCGCGCCTGCTCTCAAGCGCCTTTTATGCCTGCTAAAAGAAATCGCTTTTGATTTTGTTTTTAGGTCACACGATGTACTTCGTAGACCATATTGTCTGTTTGTTAAAGTGTTTGGATCTGTGAAGTGTTTTGTTGCTTCGAGTAGGTTTATTGGACGACTAATGTCTATGCGATTACTCAATGCCTTGTTATTTTATATAGCTGAACAGTTTTGTTTTACTTAACCGCGTTAGTAGGAAGTGTCGCCGGTTACTTTGGTGTAATATGTCACTTGCATTACTCATTCACATTGTTTGAAATTAATATGGATATATGTATATTAATTTCAAGCAAAAGTAGAAGTTTTTAAGTATTAAAAAGACCAGGAGCAGCTCAACAGTTTTGTTTCAAATTACTTTACGATGAATCACTATTATTATATTTGCTTTTTGCAAGCCCAGGAGGCTAAATTTCACTAATACCTAATACGTTTAATAGTTGTAATTATCTTGTACAACGACAATCTAGCAGGAAGGAATTTGTAAAATGGGAGAAGTTAACTACACGCTGCAGGCTAATGTATATAAAAGTCGAAACATTCAAAGGATTCAAAAACTTTCCAGCTTCAGATTGAATTTCTGATATTACATCTTGGTAGGTGAAAGATTTTTTAAGAACAAATTTTCAGTCGTTATTAAAATTTTGTGGTCTTCAATAAATACTTTTATTGAATGTCACACCTAATACACTTCAACAAGTAGGTACTTTGCCCAAAAGTGAACGACGTTATGAGTCGGTTCGTTAAAACGCGTACGTCCCATTAGGCACCGCCGCTGACGCGCAAAGACGCACTTTACACGCGCAAACACGCGTTATTGAAGTGTTAGCAGCCCAGTGGAACAGAAAATGTGTGTATTTCTAAGGGCTGTAAAAGTGGTGTTATTTTAAATACTGCAATGTCCGGTTCGGTTACTTAGTTCCTTGTATGCTTATTTAATTATTTTATAATGCTTATGATTATTTCAACTAACTTTTGGAATCTTTAAGCTGATTGTTTTTTGTTTTAAAATTAAGAAGATAAATTTGTTTTATTGCGGTATAATGAATTAATAATCGTACATATATTTTAATATTTATTCCGATAAAAAAAGCTTTGTAAGTATATAAATAATGATATTTTTTGTACATGTTCAGGCCATATAATGCATATATTAATTACTATTTTTCTAAGGGAACATTGAAAATACATAGATACTAACGGGGCTTGAACCCCCTTGACAGTCTGTGTCATCGCTCTCCCAACTGAGCTACCAAGTCGTTGTTCGATTCTATTTTTTTTTAATAATATGCAGCCACCTCAATAACCTGAGGCATTTTTACTTTCACATCAAGTGAATACGTTTTGCCAAAAATAATGTAAGATAATATTATTTTACTTAGCTTTATATACCACTAACGAAAGTAAACTATAATTAAATATGTGCCAATCTTGGCTATAAAACAGCAGCTACTGGCGATGTCAGCACTACCTCTAGACCACGTCTAGACAGCTCTACCACTTTTATTTATTTTCATTATTAAACATAACATAACATAGCATCACGCCTGTATTCCCCGAAGGGGTAGGCAGAGGTGTACACAATTGTACACCCACATTTCACTAATGCTGTTATTAAGTCCCATGTAATAGGTGGTGAGCCTATTGCCATATTCATTATTATGTATTGCGATATCTAATAAATATATTTCTTTACTGCTATTCATTATTTTGTAATTAATAATAGCCAATTGCTTTTGTTACTCACCAAAGCAATACTTAATTTAATCAATAATGCATCTCAATTAGTGTAATTTATATTAGAATTTAAGACAGCCATAAATAATACTTCAAATAACATAGAGTCATCTTCAAGCACATGTAACGTTACTTTAGTACACAAAATTAAGGATAACTAATACTAAAATCGATTAAACTGAATAAGTAGTAAATAACGTCTTTCGTCGTAAACAGTGCGCTAGAGTGCATTGCATCACGAAGTAGATGGAAGTACCAGTGAGTACCCTAATGTGTGTGTATGAGTTACGGCTGTGCGACTCTGGCGCATCGCAGGGTTGAAATACGGCTAAAACTTTAAACAATATAAGTTTAGGCTATTTGCGTCTCCTTCGCTCTCTATAATGTTTTCCTTCTGTATAACATAAACATAACATGGCACCACGCCTGTATTCCCCGAAGGGGTAGGCAGAAGTGTACAGTTGTACATACACATTTCACAAATGCTTTTATTAAGTCCCATGTTGATAGTGATCCTATTGCCATCTACTGGGCACAAGTACAAGCTTTGGGCTGGTACTAAGAATTACGTAACAGAAAAACCCAATAAGACTTTGCCCGCCCTGGGATTCGAACCCAAGACCTCATGCTCAGCAGTCGCACTTTGGACCACTAGACAAACGAGGCAATCTTCTGTATAAATGATTAAGATCCTACCTAGTCTAGTACCCACAGCCTACCCACGTATTGGGCATATAGAAAATAGGTGTAGAGGCTAAACTAGTGTAATCATTCACGTAGTGAATCGACATGATTCCCCTGCCCTTATCCGGATTTGTAGTCGGCGCAACATGCATCGTCTTCTTCCACACATCCATTCGTCTATATCACCCATCTTAACAGTATTTAGCCACTTTCTAGCCATATCATCTATCCTCGTCGTCTCCTTGGTCTGCTTCTTTTCTCTACTTTACAGCCATCCATTCAGTCTTATTCCATATTTTACTCAAAACTCTCATCACATGATCCGTTTTCTCGGCATCACAAATGATTTATCATTCGTCTTCACACTGAATGCAAGATGAAATTTGGTCGACACACAATAAATGTTGTGTAAATAATTCAGGATAAGTCTCGTTTTTTATTAGCTTATCCCTCTGACTCACCCACATACAAATACGTAGTTCATAACAATAAAAATCTATTGTGTCTGCTAATGAGCGAGCTAATGAGATTAGGCTTGCGTTTGACCGCCATCCCGCCTGTTTGTTTTAAGGACATAACACATTGATTACAGGAAGGGGTTATAAAATTAGCAATTTGCGTTACAGATCGAGTTTCAGGTAACCGATATCTTTCCAAAGAGGTTAAATGGGCATAAATCTCATAGCCCAGCCTAATTATAACTTTACCTATTTTTGTTATCGTAAACCTCATGATCACTCTACCAATAAATCTCTATAATTATCATATCATAACATAAAACAATATCACGCCTGTATTCCCCGAAGGGCTAGGCAGAGGTGTACATAGTTGTGCACCCACATTTCACCAATGGTGTTATTAAGTCCCATGTAATAGGTGGTGAGCCTATTGCCATCTACCGGGCACAATTCCATACTCTACGCTACTATTGAGAAATTCATGCTTAGCAGTCCCGCTTGGGTCCACTACACCAACGAGGCAGTTGTCCATCATCATCAATATCAAAACTGTGAATTAGACAAAATATTAGGAGCATTCATCATGATAAAATTGTTAAATTGACGGTATACTGAGAAAAATAGATTCATAATTTATTATACACCTACTCACTTAAATTTATTATATTCAATTACAGTGCATTTTTTCCAATGCTACAAAGTATATAATTAAATGCAGTTACAAGCAACCCTAGCTAGCTCTGCAAATGCATGCGACACAGAGTAGTCCTTCGATTACACTCGCATATGTGTGTGTTGTCACTATTCTCTGCATGTAATTGCATAGATCGCGTATACGTACACACACGCACACTAACACAACTGAGTCTAGGCGCAGTTGTTGTAATGAGCTAAAATTATTTGCAATTTCCTTTCGGTTCCATCAGTAACCAACAGAACTAAGAATTCGCTAGCATGTGTGTTACACATGTATTTTGTATGTGTTAAATTTTAATTTAGATATTTTTTGTTGGCAGTATTGGTTAGTAATATGACTTATTTGTCATTTAATGTTTATATTAAACTGAAACATTTATAGACTGGTCCATCTCCTATGTGTTGTATTTTAAGTTATTTTTAAGAAAATGGCTGGCAGATCCTTGATTAAAAGAAAATTCTAATCATGTGATACCTATTTAAACCAGACGTAGCTTTAGGTATAAATAATGCCTAGTACACAAAATTATGAATATAAAAAACACACATATATATATATTTATAAACCTTCCCTTAGGTAAACTACTTAATAAAAATGTAACCGCGACAAAGTACCATCTCTCCATTAAAATTGTTGCCGTGTATTTAGTACGTAATATAATAATTCGTTACAATAAAATGTACTCAGGTTATTAGCCCCGCGTTAGGCTGTCGACCTGACGATCTAACAATAAGTAACCTAAGAACTCACTCGTGTTAAGAGGCAGTCTCGCAGTTCGGCGTTCTCTACAGCCTACGACCATCGGGAATTTTGTTTACACAAACTAACATATACAGATAAATCTTTGAAAAGCATGCTTAGCGAACTCTAAAGTTATAATTTAAAATGCGCGAGCAGGATTCGGACCTGCGCCTCCCGGATAAATACTCCAGGCGCTCTGACCACTAAGCCATCACGACCTCTGCTCACTACCGTGAATTCTTCTTCCACATTTTAACGCGTCTTATGGTGACTTCATTGCAATATATTTAGACCCTACACAGGTGACCGAACCGAACCATTTAAAATTATAACAAACAAACATGTTAACGATTCCCTTCTCACGTCAATAACATTTAAACAATAAGCATCAATTTATTTTTAACTTATCAGAGACTCACTAACAGCACAACTAATAAACGGATCCGCTTGTCCAATAAACTAACACGAAGACAAAACAAAAAAACGCCTCAAATTCCATTCGCCTTCCAAAAATATCATGTTCAAGGTTCAAATCCAAAAGGAATTTCAACCAAATCTAACCTAGATTCAATCTTAAAATCTGACGGATCAATACATGGTGACCCGTAAAAAGTCCACGGGGGTACATGGACAGATCCGTTACCCGTGTAAAGCGTGAACTTCGACCCAGGTTTGGAGGTCATTAACATTTGGGCGGGAACTGGGTCGGTGCGTCGTCGGGCTGCAGCGTTGTCATGGCAACGCCGCGCCGCCTCCGCCGCCCTAGACGAGGCCCAATCTAATGCCTCCAAATACGGCTTTGTTTAGACAAGACTGGGGTTGTATAGAGTTATTGTTAGAAAGTTATTTATAGGATTTTCCGTTAGTTAGTGATGTTTTCCTTAAGATATTAAGTTTAAATCATTGTTGTACGCTACGAGTATATCTTCAACTTCAACGTGAAATAACTATGCTGTAATTACACGTACTTACAAAAATTATATGAAATTTTTTCAGTTGGAATCGTTTAATGCCCTGAAAGCTAGTTTTTGGAGGAGTAATATTAGATTATATACTCACTCGTGACTTTTCATCTTTAAGGGATCCAAACAAGCGATGGTATTGCGGAGCAAATGCCGGACGCATACAGGGCGGCTACGGAAACTATGGACTTCCGAAAATTAGTAACGGAAATTTATCATTGGTTCTACTATCCTTGTAGTCATATTAATAAATAAATTTTAAGCCACTTTCACTATTATATTAGCCAAGTGACAATATCATACTTAGGTAAATTATTATATATATAATGATACTTATAGAGTAAATTAAAATATAAATGTTACTCGAATCCAAAACAGACGAAAACTAAAATTATATGCGTCAGCTTATATATAATGAGGTCAGTTTGTAAATAAAAAAACTGAGACTTCACAAACACTTGGTTAACAATAAAATGTACCTGATGAGATCTTAGAAAAATTAGAAAGTAACGCCCTATGTATCAGCATTAATTAAAAGATGGTAATCATAAGGCTACTTTTCTAAAGTTTTGGCCTCTCAAGTAACAGACTAGGATTATACTTCTAACAATTATTTAGACACACCAACCAAATTTTACAAGTACATCAAAGAATGATTATATTTTGTTGGAAGTTCGTAGCTGTCATAATCGCACTGTACCGAGCCTGCTTGCGTCACTATCTCGCTGGTACAAGGGACTTGAAAATAGGTCAAAAGGGGGCCGAACCACTGTCACTGCCATAGCACACAGCCGTAGATACACATGCATACACACCCACGAATCTACTAAAATCAATGACGGCACGTGTAAATTTGTACGACCTTCGAAATTTCGAGAGGTCATCTTACCGGTACTTCGGCTTCGGCTAAGCTACTCTGGTCAACCTGGGACTTTTGTACGGTTTCCATGGTTACGCTTCATGTTTAGTAAGCAGCTTTATGTAATGTTGGATTTGTTAGGTAAATATTATGGTGTTCTATTTGTCCTTAGGTAATATTATTTAAGGAAGAATTGGAAAGGAGTTGCCTTTGCGGTTTAATGTAATGAGGCAAGGAACACCTAACGATATGAAGACTAAAACATGAAGATACTCTTTCTTAGTTTTTAGTAAACTATGGTTGTGTTTGTTTATGAGA
Organism: Xylocampa areola; assembly: GCA_935421205.1. Taxonomy (NCBI): domain Eukaryota; kingdom Metazoa; phylum Arthropoda; class Insecta; order Lepidoptera; family Noctuidae; genus Xylocampa; species Xylocampa areola. The sequence continues at coordinate 16,877,099 of OW285201.1, forward strand.
GGTATTATCCCCGTACTTTAAATAAATTATATTGTTAAAAGCTACAACATTGTTTATCTATTAAGAGACAAATACCTAAATAAAAAGAGATTATCAAAAAAACTATGAAAACATGAAGAACATAGTAATAGTCTAAAAGAACTTTCATATGTGACTTTTTACAAACTTAATTAGCTACTATGTGCCGGTCATTCCATTTCATATTTCACTAATGCAGTTTATTTGATGTATGTGAAGCATTCAACCGTATAGGAACATTGCAGCATTCCTTATATAGTATGTAGTATGTAAGCGTTCAATTTTAGACATTATAATAAGGACAGTAGAGTAATTTTACAGGGATATTAAAATACGTAGACAATGGAGTGAAAAGAAAAAGTTATTTTTATATTAAGTTCACTCAGCCGTCAAGGGATCTGACCTAATTGTGATGGTGTTTTGTTTCTTTTATATTTTCCGCTAAAAATAATTTGAATAAGTTAAGCTCATAAGGGAGTAAAATTGTAACATTATTAATAACGTCTAACTTAGAAATTTTAGCTTTCACATTAGGCGCCATTAATTTATTAAGTAAGACAATTTAGGGAGAGAGGGGGATCAACCACATCTTATTTTTTCTTACAAGGGGGTGGGAGGGAGTCTTGATAGTTCATACGTAAGATCAGAAAAATGAGCACAAAGTTAAGATTATACTTTGAAGAAGCACGGGCAACCGCGAGAGGGCGCTCGGTTTTTTTTTACGTTGATAAATAAACATTACCTATACATTTTTTCCTTTAGATTCTTACGTAATAAATATTAAACACGGCCTATTCTTATTTTTTCTTATATTTAATGGGAAGGGGTCAAAAACTAGCAAAAATAGTCTTACTTAATAAATTAATGGCACATTATATGTATTCAAATAACTAATGTGTAAGCAGTCGTCATCTCCAAATAACCATTTCATAGAATTTTCACAAAATTAGAATATCACTTATTTATCATCAGGAATACATGTCTAATTCTATGAAACCTATACGGCTTTATTAGGCCATAAAAATGCAAAGAACCAAAAAAAAAAACAAAATGGAATTAAAATATTAAAAAAACTGAAGCATTGCTCTTGCACAATAAATTAATATAAGAAGAAATACATATGTTAAACAATTTTATTTTAAAATCGATGATGCACTAAAAGCTTTCAATTAATGATACTATTAATTGTAAGACATGGACATAATCTTAGTCATTCATATCAATGAATATAACCCGTATAAAAAAAACCGCGATCTTGGATCGTTCATAATACAAAATTATCAGAAAATCAGCCCAGTAAAAATTTGATTGCAATTTGTGAATCAAAGCAACGTGTGAAACAAAATAAAAGTGTTTAATTATAAATCAAAATCATAATTATTTGCATTTTAGATATTCAGTTGATTTGTGTATTTCAACCATTCAACTTAAATACAGAACTCATAATGGATGTGAAGCTTCATCTGAGTCATCATCCTTTCCAACCCATCCCATCAACCTGCCCTTATATTTTTGGGGGCTGAGTTGCCCGCGTCCGTAGGAGTGCACCCTCAAAATGGAATCCCTACACGTGGCCCGTGGATGGTGCAAGACTGGTAACCTAACTGTGATGGGAGGCTTCGGGCGCGGCTGGTTACCACCCACCGGACGAAGCCATGCCGTGGAGCGACCTAGTCGTGTTTCGGGACATAGTCCCGTGCAATTGTTGTGGGAGACGGGTCTGGGCAGTTGCATCGATTCCCCAAATCTACCTCTATCTCTACTTGGAGTGAATAGATTTCTTCTGGATCTACGTGCTCCATCCTTGGCCACACCATCGCTTACTATCAGGCGAGTTAGTGGCCAAATGTAGAAACATTTCTCATAAAAATACTATTTATTTCGGGTAGGCGCAGCATGTATTCTCCTTCCATACATACTCTCTACTTGTACTGGAATACTGCAAAAGTTTTGGCAATGTTTTATGACCGGCTCCCTTATTGGGAACGCTGTTGTTGGTGGTAGGCGCCACCAATACGGTCTCTTTCTATCTTCAGTGTTCTCTTCTATTCTAAGCTTCATCTAAGTAAACAGATTAATTGGTTTAACATGACGAACAACTTTTCAGATGTCAAATTAAAAAAGTTTCACACATTTTTAGGAAAATATACAGATTCATCAGCCAGATTAATTTGTTGCAATAACAAGATAAACTATCATAATAATCTATCCAACATATGGTCACGGTTGTATTTCCCGAAGGGCTAGGCCACATTTTAAATCCCATGATTTGGGATGCGGCTTACTCCTGAGAATGTCCAAACAGTAAAACCTAATAACATTTGCCCGAACCGGGAATCCAGGACCTCGCGCTTGACAGCCGCGCTTGCAGCCACTAGACCAACGAGGAACGATACTTACTTAATATAGTACACTAGATTCTGCCCGCGATTTCAGAATTAGGATGACCATAGTACTTAATTGCGGCATTAGTGAAATATCGGTATACAACTGTGCACACCTCTGCCTACCACTTCGCGGAATACAAAATAATCTGGTTGGTAAATAGGTATATTTTCCTGCAAATGTGTGAAAGTTTTCTAATTTGACATTTGAAAAACCAATTAATCTGTGAATAAATAAATGAAAATAAATGAACTGATAAGATTTCGGCTACAATTGCGAGTAGATCCCGGCAAACAATACTGGGAATTAGGGCAAGGGAATCTAAGGATAGCAACTATCGCATGCCTGCTACATTGTTAGTATCAATACACTATTCCCTTTTACCATTCTATGTAGGCGGTAGTCAATTAAAAGGCCTATGTTCAGGCGCTTGACGTTCATGCGATAATTCGATGAAGACTCTTTTCATGACTATGTACATCTTAAAAGAGAATTTGAAATCTATACATAAACATACGAGTACTAAAATTGCTTCCAGGACAACTTCCACTTTAACATCCCGCACAAGTGTATATTAAACACGTGTCTTCGTACATCACAACGTTTGAATGGAGTTTTTCTCATTAAATGACGGAATGTATCACATTAAAATGCAGTGGAGACAAAATTCTTAGGGCCCCTGACATTGGGCTTTGACCTCACTCCGCCTTTTGGCAGTCACCTTGGCAATGCAACAGGGCCGCATTCAAGAGCCCGCGCCTCAAAATTTATACCAACTGTCGAACAACAATATCGGCCGTCCTTTACCTTCGCTGTCAAGCAATGCCTTCAGATGGCTACCTTTTTCGACTATATTATTTTTAAAACGTTTAATACAGTCAATTGTTAATTATAGAATTTGGCTCGGTGTGGTGGCTTTGTTCTGTGCACGTACTTCGTGTTATTGAAAAGGTCAACGGAGTTAATATCAGCCACTATCTGGTTGGATTGAATCTCGCATTGCTCGACATTGCGCCATTAGAAGAAAAAGAAAAAAATAACACCGTTAACATGCCTCGATGCCATTTTGCAATAATTTCTTAAAGATGGCGGAAAGGCGAAAAGTATATTTAAATAGTGTTAATAATTATTCACCATAAATTCCCAAAATTGATTCTACGGATTCAAAAAAACAATTAAAACTGCCATATAACACTATGAAAGTAATTTCAACGTGGGTTGAATGCATTCATTCAAGATATAATTACATTATATTACGTTATTTCTAAAAAGTTGGAAACTTCGTAGAATCATAACGTACTAATATGTAACTACTTAACCCATTAGAACTCATATTTCATGTAATTAAAATGTAAGATCTATCAGAGTTAATGTGTACAACATACATCAAAATATATTGAAAAGAAGTAGTATTGAAAAGCGTAAAATGTTTCGCGAAACATAGAACCTTATAATGTAGAGTAGGTAATAACCTATTTAAAATTACCTACATAACCTAGTAGCAACTAGCAACAGGGCCTGCAGTTTAAATATTATATGAGATACGCCTTCCACAATATTATTGATCTTTAAATGGCGAATGTCAAGAGTTCAACCAAGACCCGCGAGGTTACCTTTTGTTCATAGAAAACTGCATAATATTGCCTTAAAATAACCATAGAGAAAATAAAGAGGTCTTCTGGACAATTTCAAGTGTCATCTGGTATAATGATCATAGAATTAGGGATAAAAAAAATTGCAATTTAATTTAGAGTTAAAAAGTAGGATGCACCGGCCGGCCGGCGACGGCGGCGGCGAGATGGTAGCGCTTGCGCGGCGCCCTAGTTCCCAGCTCGAGGTCAGGAGTTCGTTCCCCGATACGTATTGATCGCCCTGTCGAGGCCGGAAGTGGTATCCGGTGCAGCGGACCTCCAACGTGCTGTTAACACCACCTTCGAACCGCTTAGATTTACTGAAGAAGTTGATAATGATGCTCGACTACCAACCTTAGGTGATTTTCTTTTGTCTTGTTTTGTATGTTCTATAAAATATTATTTATTGTTCTAATAGATTTTCATGTCACAGGTAACATGCCAATAACATAATAGGTCCTACGAGTTTGTAACTTTATTCATGAATTCTTATAGTATGTGTCTTATCAATGATAAATTCATAGAAAGATAACAGTTTCTGGTGCCTTGTTTTGCTAACTGGCTCAACGAAAAAATAATACTTCAACAATATCAACCAAACCAGTCGATATATGTATTCAGACGTTCCATTCACGAATTGGGCATGCATGAAAAAAATAAGGTATTTATTTTATTTTATTTTTCGAATGTTTATCTAATTATGAGAAACTAATTTGGGTATTTTATTTATTAGAACATTATTTAATTTTTTATATTTTTTTTAAGTATTTGCCCAAATAACGTAATGTGTTCAGAATTTTTTAACACACTTAGTTTCTAAACGAACTAAAACAAACAGGTGTCAGTTTCACGTCAGTTGGTAATGTCAAATGAAGGTCACAAACGTCAAATCGACAAGAGTTGCCAGCTTTAGTATTAAAAATTTGATGTTTATTAATATAAAACGCATGTTTTTTAAGTTTTTGGGCATAGATCTATTTTGATATACTTGTAGAAATATACATAGTAATCTTAGTTCAAAAAATAAAATACATTCGTATCATGAAATGCGATTTTGGTTAAAATAGCTTCACTATAAAAATGCCAGAAAACATTTTTTTCTATTACTCTGGCATCACTAAGAATGACAAATGACCTTCAGTCCACAGATTATATAAAATATGAACATGTGACGTCACTGCAAGTGACTTCAGGTCAAATGAAGGTTATTAGTTATTTTTGCCTTCTATTTTGTAATCTCTTACTTTAATGAGTGGAAATTAACAAAATATAGCTTAAAATCAAAAAATCTCCAAATGGTTTTTCCGTTACCACGTCTTCCGAAAAGTCAGGCATGCCCAATTGTAAGGAATTTTCCTTTTATCACCTCACATTTAAATCTAGCCCCAAAATAAATTAAGTATTTATAAACAATAGGTAAGTACATATGTGTTCAGTGTATCAATACTGTTTTTAGAGCACAGTGAATATCCAGATAAAAACAGACAATTGAAAACAAATGAACGCATTAAATACTTAAAATATTACCTACTACATATTTCTATAAAAAGCTTCTGCGGTCATAATGAGTTTGAAAATAAAATTAATTAATAAACCGTATTATTTATGCAGTGGGTGTCATTTAAATAGCCCAGTTACACTTGACATTGGCACAAAATCATTATAGTATAAGGAAAATTGTGCCGATTATGATCATGCTGGGAGTAAAAACATAATTCATACTAATTTGGAAAATTATGTGGAAAATATACGTATATTTTCGATATTTTTTATTTATATGTTTTCAACGAATCGCTCCAATTTTATTTTTAGTTTCAGGTGCAACAGATGCTAAAATTAATTCGAAGGTAAAATAAATGTTTCTTCAGTCTGCAATTGAGAATCGCCATCTTAACATTGGAGATTCCAGTATCAAATCTCACACCGACCTTGTATAACTACAATTATTTACATTATCAGACACATTGACGAGGACATGTGCACACATATACAATCTTTCAAAGTAAGCCGTCGATGTAATGTTGTTATTAGCATAAACACAGCACACAGACGAATAAGTCGCCGTATCGGCGGGGGTGTTATCGGCCCATTATATGTAGGACTCGGAGGTGGGTCAATGACGTTCGTTCACCCGCTGCAACCCGCACGTGTTGGCCTCGCACCCTCCCTCCCCTCCCGCAGTAATCCCCGCACACACCCACCCTGCCCCGCCCTCCACCAAATTTATGATGATTGTAGCTAACCTTTCCAAATGCCTAAAATAATGCATTATTCACGTGCCTGTGTGCATCGATCAGTCTTCTACTTACCGACTACTACTACTCAAAATGTTCTTGATGCATTTGCGATTTCTGCGTTCCTTCAGAACCCCGTTAGGTCGCTATTTGGTTCATTTAAAAGTTATTATTATGTTAAAATTATTACTCAGTTGTTCGTCTGGCTACATACATGTGCTATTTGTATGACATTGTAATTGTTTGTGATAAATCGATATTTGCGACACTAGCATTTTACACAGAGTGATAATAAAATATGCATAAATATAACTTATAAAATATAGATATATTATACTTTATTGCAAGCTGAACAGAAAAGTATTCATAAACAGAAATAAGGACGATACAGTATGGTAGACGATTACTAAAGTTTGGATGGAAAAAATCAAGTAATTAATAATTTAATAATACCTTTATAAAGTCTGAGGAAATTATTCGTCCAATTACAGATTGATAGATTACAGATAGGTATATTATATAACATTCATGTGACCACAGTGTTCAAACATACACACGATAATAATCAACTTTACCTATCAACCATAGACAAGGTTTACCTATTTCAATTAAAAACTCATCTCAAGCAAGTTGCACGTACAGATTCATACGGTCATAGGTCAAACGGCCACTCCTCCCAATCCTTAGTATTGATTGAACCATTGACGTGTGCACATTTGACGCACTAACCTACCATACATAAGTACATACACAACAGTTTCATTGCCATATTCCTGGAGATCGCTATATTTATCAGTCTGGACTGCGGCGGGTGCGGGGAGCGCGGGGCGGGTAAGCGCAGGTACTAGGTAGGTCAATGACGATCCTTCACCCCGTGCAACCTGCGCACCCTGAAAGTGGGTCGGCTCTACCACCCTAGCTATGTGCCCCGATGCTCTTTACCCCCCCCCCCCTCTCTTTTATATAAGTTAACTGCACTACGGTATTGTGTTTCACAGTTGGATTAAATTGATCAATCAATGTGATCCAATTTTCAAGTCTTAATTATAGAATACTAGCCGACCCAGCGTACTTAGTACCACAATTTTTTTTTCTGTTCGTTTTTTTTTTTTTTTTCTTTTATACAAACCTTGTCCTGACAATAACGAACACAAAAAACATCCAATTTGGTGCAGCCGTTCGAAAGTTATGCGCGTACAAACATTTCAAAGATTAAATTTTATTTATATGATTATCATGTTGTAGTCAATGTAGTTAAATTAGATTAATTTATTGACATAGAATATAGAGCTAGCAAAGTTACCGACAATGTAAGAGGTTTGCTATGGTAACAACAAAAATAGCCAAGGGCCGCTGCGGGGTCAGATTTTGGTCCGTTGCCTACGTAATATTTTCCTGTGTTTGTTTATTTATAACATAATATTTTCCTTCTTCTGTTCATAAGTTATTTTAGACAATATTTATGGCGGCGATACTATGTGAACTGTTTTACGAGTATGTAGCACTGATACATAGATACATACAAACACGCCTGTTTCCCAGGAAGGCAGAGACTATCGATTTCCATTTGCTACGATTCTGACACATCTCTTTCGCTTCATCTATGTTCATTAACCACTTCTTCTTCATTCGTAGAACTGATAATAATATTAAGGTGTGGCGTCATTTGAAACGAGACCCCCACCTCGCATCCATCCTTTAAATTTAACTTAAATTTTATCAAATAATAATTAAAAATATGATATAGTGCCATGAGCTCCATAGCTCTACGTTCGGATAACCGGTCTTACAATGGGTAATTAACTAATTACAACTATATGTTACTAATTAATAATCAATATTAACTTGACCTTCAATGATCAGCTTTTCAATGTAAATTCAACAGATAACGTCTGTAATCAATTATTAAAGTGTATTCAATTTTATTTGTTTACTGTAAACATGCATTGACGATATTAATTTGCAAGGTCATAGTGTGCGTATGCGTTGATATTTTTTCCTACGACATTACGCATTACATTATGTTATATCATAGCATTCAAAGTAATCGAAAGCCAGATAAGTTTAACCCATATATTCCCAAAACTATTTTGGGTTTCCGATTGTCGTTATTTCCAGATATGTTTATGTTGATAAATGGTTGGAAATTTTTAATGCAAATAGGAGTTAGTTCCACTTGCGATAGATGACATTTTATACATTTTTCTGCGCTAGCAAACGTTTTACGGTGCTTTTACGAAAGCACACTCTCTTGTTTCGTTTTTGAATCACTCACTCATATTTAACATATGGGATAAAATGTTATTTTTATTTTAGAAGTTAAGAAAATGTGTTAAAATTTGTATGAACACTTTTGCCGTCGTCTGCGAAAGTGACTAAGTTCTGCTTACTAGGTCTGCCTACATACATAAAGTCTATATACATAAGTAACTGCGATTAATGTGCTATAATTTATACCACCAAGTAGTACAACAGGTAAACGTTAACGTCACTAATCCAATGAGAGTTTAACAAGAATTAGAACATTATATAAGGACACGCTGACGCTTGCGATAAACTTATTACATCTAAGTACTAACTGCACTATAGGTACCAAACAGTACTGGAGCCTTCGCCCATGTACTCGTAAAAGTAGATAGAATGTCTAAGTCAGCCAGGCCAGTAGGAGCCAAGGCTAGGTTGGGCGACTGCCCCACTAGATTGTAAACTCTATATCTAAACGTAGAGAACAGAAAATTGCATAGCATCTGTTGTCAATGACGTTCGTTGACTCGAGCGTTCGATGCCGGCGCAGTGCTGTTTTCCTTCTCCGTTTTCATGTATTGATATTAGAAACTATTGAAGCTGTTTCTGTTATAATATTAGTTTTACAGTTCCCATCGACTTAGACGTAAACAGTGACGATTTTATTGTTAGGAACAGTTAGTTCAAACAGTAATATCATTTTATTCTGCAGTAATGACCTTAGAAAACTTGCGAAATGCAAGACGATTTTGCATTTAAATATAATTAACCTTGAATATACAATGCATATTTAGATATGGAATTGAAAACTAGTGTCGTAGAAGCTATGCTGCAATTAATTAAATATTTATTTTATTGATTAATCTAAAACACCTTATCAAACTAATATAATTCTTAAGCTTGGATATCAAGCTTGTATAAAGCAAGTGACTTTTGGATGAAAATTATGGAAGCCCGAAAACGTAAGTTTTAGTTTTTTTTTTTTTTGTAAAAAAGGGAATCTGTTTTCTCCTGTGTCCTTGAAAAATACTATCTATCTACATTCTGACAGTTCAAAGTTAATAAAATCAATAATTTTAAATTCGTCGTTTCACACATAAATTGTAACGTAAGCAATCTAAGATCATAGAATTCAAGGTCCCCTGCTAGATGTGATTCCGCGTCCGATCTATCATGTTGAAACACGTAGTTATTTTAAACGGCAGAAGGTTTATTTCATTTGTCGTCTTGCAAGTACAGCACCAGTTACACAAGAGCCCCGCAGCCAGTCGCTTACTAGCTTTATTATGCGAGATGCAGGGAATCGTGCGCACGTCAGAGGTCTCGGTTAGCTGGTAATTGTGTACGTGAGGTGGCTCGGAGCTCGTGACCCAATTTCGCAGCTGCTGGTTTCAGCAGCGGCGAGGGGAGTCAGCGGGGGGTGACGGTGCGCGGGGGGAGCGGCGGTGGCGGGAGGCGGGCGCGTGTCAATGCCGTTCGTTGACTCGAAGCAGCGCAGCGGCATCGACGCGGCCTCCGCCTTACATAACCAGCGACAATGAGCGAATGCGTGTGATGTACCTCAGACACCACTGTTACCGACACACCGGCACCGCACCTATGCCACTGTTCTGCATAACATCGCACTAGCATCTATTCATACTGCATGACTAGATATGAATTTTATTTGAGACACGCGATGGCGGGAATATTCCAGAAGGGTGGACGGTAGGCAGTCCAACGCAGAATGTTGTTTTTGTTGTTGTTCAAGGTCAGATTATTAGTTAAATATCATTCTAAGATACTACTTCTTTATGTAGTGAATGCCTAGACAATAAATATAAAATACAAATTAAATTCATATATAAAAGCTAGTACATAACTCAATATACGAGTATTAAAACTAATGTAACATACTCGTAAAACATTCCTACATTTCAAAAATTCCAAATTTTTGCATATAATATTGTATTATCTATTACCTAACTATATCTATGTTAGTTGTAACGGATAAGAATTACTACCTAGCTAAAAAGTATTTACAATATTGCAAGACAAATTCACTTAGAGACAGCTAGCTACTTAGAGCATACAACCAAATGCTCTAAGGCTAGCTATGTTAAATATATTTAATTTCCTAAAAAAATTAAGTAATAAATATAATTAGCTGAGTTAAAATTTCTTTAATTGAACTGTAATTAAGATCAAGTTTAATAAGTGAATGAACTTGTTAAATAAAAAAAATACAATCAAGTATGTAACATAAAACCTTGTCGCATCAAATAATTGTAATTAGCTCGGAAGTTACTACAAAGTTCTCGACTTATGTCTGTGAATGGGCCAAGTTTATTGTGGGAAGTGTCCGAAATGGCTCCTTGCTATAGGGGCGCAACAATGGGCGCGTAGGGCGGGCGGTGTGCCGAGCAGAGCCGGGCTGAAAGTGAAAGATGCGCGAGCGCGGGGGAGCAGGAGGGCGCGCGGGGCGGGGCGCGCAGCAACGCGGGCAGAGCCGCGCTCCCGCACTAGCGAGCTGACTGCACCGAGTCGCAGCCTCACGCAAACAAAACTTTAGTTACTAACCTACTTCCGTGCGGGCGCCAACCGCGAGCGCGACTCCCGCTCCGTTGCACGCTCGCCCCGGTGCGTACCACTGGCGAACGCCGCCGCTGCGTACCTTACCTATGACACGTTGTAGTGATGAACTATTCTATGAAATTAAATAGGACTCTTTAAACCGGCTTTGCTTATTTTGAATGGACACAAACACGATAAAGCTGACCGGACGACAAGGGCAATTGAACAAAATGTTTTATGGTGAGATGACGTTGTGTACGTCTTGTACAGCTTTTATGTTTTTATGTTTTTCACGTTGGCATGCACTTCGCAGTCTCGTCGTTTCATTCATTCTTTGTTTATTAGAGGGCCACGCACACACTGCACGTAAAACACGTGTATTTATAAGAAACTGATAACTATATTAATTTAATCTGACCATCGTATAAATCTTCTAAACATAAATTACTACTTCTAGATCTATCTTCTCATATTCATTATTCTAAAAAATATTTATTATTGAATGAAACTGATTATTAGATAACGGTAATGTATGCTAAACTTTATTGCATTTATTTATATATCTTTAATCAGATCTCCCTGTCTGTATTATCTTGGCTACTGCTAGGCACAGAAAAACAACTTTAACTTCTTATCATGATTTTACTACCTACCCACTATGCTATACGTGACATAACTATTGTGATTTCGTTCTCTCCCATTTTCAATTTTCTGATAAATAATATCAGCTTCTTGTTTTGTTGCAGCATACATTATATATATTTATATATTTTTGGCTTAAGTTTCAATGTTAATTATTAATTATAGAGTGTTATAGTAATTGAATGAATAATAACGCATATTTAATAATTATTAAAATATCTCTTGATCAATGATCAGCGGCCATATTGGATTTGTCTATGTGTCGCTTATGTCGCCCTCTAGCGACCAACGCCGGTAATTTTATTTAATGATAACAGGTCTTTTTGTATGCACTTAAAAGATCGCGAATTATAAAATGAAGAAAATAAATTCATAATAATTATGTAGGTTATCTTGCTATTATCACCGTGTTTTGACATCTTTATCTTACATAATACGCTAACCATTTATTATAATGAAAAACAAATCTGTACTCATGTTTTGTTCGTATAAATAACTGAGAGAATAATGCTCTACATTAACTAATGTAGAGCATTTAATATAGTCATGTTTAAAATTCACAGAAACGTTTAATATTATTTAGAATATCTTAATTATTCCGAGTCATTTCTTAGAAACATACCTGTAACACCCACACGAAATTTTAATATAAAAACAACGTACTTAAACAAACATTTTAAACGTACGTATATATTCAAAAGGCTAAATATTCACCAATTCTGTAACCTAAACTTTGCTTTCAAATTCTGACTAATGCCCAGTTATAATTAAATCCAAAAATCGCACATATGGCAGCATTATTTTCGTTAGGTACCAATTCAAAGGATCATGATATCACGGTTATATTTTAACCATCGCTCGACTAACTGCGCTATACAGAATACGCATCTATATACAGATAGACATGCACGTAATCTAGTAGTTAGTAACTGCAGTTACTGCTAACTAAACTCGTTACTTTCTCACTTAGATCTTGTTGGATTTTGAACAACTTTAACTGAAGTTATCTTTGTGGTAGAGCCCTTGATTGTTAGCGCTCAATCATGATTGGAGTAATTAATGAATAAGGTTTTAATTATTATAATTTTTTGTGGAAAGAAAAATACGGTCGTGACCTGCGGATAAATACTTCAGGCGCTCTGCCATTGAAACTATTGCGTTCCTATTATTCCTACTTTTGCTCAATATTCTTTGCTTATTAAAAGATATTTTTTTTAAGATTTCGCTATAGCTACTTCCGTTAATGCGTTTTATATATCGGAATACTCTTATGTTTTTTCTTTGTACATCCTAGTTTGAGACTTTCAAATAAGGGGAGGCTATCAAATCGACAGCTTCTTCGAGTTTGTTACGCGATATCTCTTATTGTTGTTAACCGATATTAATATAGTTTTTTTATATATTGCATTCGGCTTGTGCAACTGCTTGGACCACTTGACAAATGTACATAGTTGTCACTCAACATTTTAAAGTATTAGGACAAGAAAATATTAGAACCCGACTTCAAAAACAGGAACGGGACTCGAACCCGCGACCTTTGGCACGTCGTGTTATGGGTCAAAGGTCGCTGGTTCGAGTTCCGTCCGTGTCTATTAATTTTCAATGTTTCCTCAGAAATAGTAATTAATATAGGTATTACATGACCTTAACATGTATAAAAATCATTTAAAATGTCCGATAATATATTAATTACCTAGTAAGTTTCAACATAGATGAAGCGAAAGAGGTGTGTCAGAATCGTAGCAAATGGAAATCGATATTCTCTGCCTACCCCAATGGGAAACAGGCGTGTTTGTATGTATGTGTGTATGTAAGTTTTCAACTTGTACCGACTTCGAGACCAATTACTAGTTAATGGTCATTATATCTTTATTTGATTTAAAGTCGGTTTTTAAAGACTAGATTATATAAAGTATTCATTCATGATTTTTCTTCAATGAACGGTACCGATTTACAACTTTCAGCTTTATAATTCTAATTAGTTTCATACATATATATGCGCAAAGTGGATTTATGTTTAATACAAAACAAATACCACAGCAAGCAATTAACAATCGAATTCATATGTGGACTTTTTACAAACTGCAATGTCCAGAATTGCTAAAAGTTAGATCAGCTGCATAGAGTATAGGATACTCCTCATCGGTCCGACAACGGCAACTTTGCAGTTAATACAATGTCGTAAGGATGCAACTACCTTAACAAATACAGATAAATCTTTGAAAAGCATTAACGCATGCTTAGCGAACCTTAAAGTTATTATTTTTTTTGTAGAAAAAGAAGGTTCGGTCACCTATATAGGGACTGAATAGATAGCAATAACGTCACCAAAAGACGTATTAAAATGTGGATTAAGCATTCGTGGTGGTGAGCAGAAGTCGAGATGGCTTAGTGGTTAGAGCGCCTGGAGTATTTATCCGGGACGCGCAGGTTTGAATCCTGCTCGCGACCGTATTCTTTTTCCACAATTTTTTTTATCTTTATGGTTCGCTAAGCATGCGTTAATGCTTCTCAAAGATTTACCTGTATTTGGTAAGGTAATTGCATCCTTACTACATTGTTTTAACTGCAAAGTAAGTAGTGTCGGTTCGGTCACCTGTATAGGGACTCAATAGATAGCATTAACGACACCAAAAGACGTATTAAAATGTGGACGAAGAATTCGCGGTGGTGAGCAGATGTCGAGATGGCTTAGTGGTCAGAGCGCCTGGAGTATTTATCCGGGAGGCGTAGGTTCGAATCCTGCTCGCGATCGTATTCTTTTTCCACAAAAATTTACCTGAAATACTTAGAAAGTGCATCTTAGTGGCTAATTTGCACCGTTTGTGAAAGGGTTAAAATTCGTCAGAATATTAAAGTCAGTTGATATTTCGACAACACTGTAGTCGTCATGGCCAAGGCCTACTGGAGACCATTGACCAAGTAACTTTCGAAATTTGTACCAGTTATTTTTGTCGTTATACAAAATATTAAATGTTTAGTATATGCCACGTGATAATACAATGAGATGCGCCTATGAAAACAAAATGGACTGACTAAATTGTTAGTAAAATTTTAAATATTTTGCGTCCAATGGCTGGAATGATATTATCTAAGTATATATTTATGGTATTGCTTTTATTATGTTTACTTATATATTTTACCACGAAAATATAACGCATTTGTGATAACATTATACCTACAGAAATTTATATTTTCACTTTAATTTTAATGCAAACGTTATTTCAATGTAGAGCATATCGATTGTAGAATTAATTATACTGAAAGTGATATTGTATATTAAGAAAATTGCTATTATACAATTCGCAAACAACGAAAAAAAAACTTATCTAAGTTTTAGTATAAAAATGCTCCATGACAACGTTAATATAAATAATTACCTATACTTGTAAATGTAATTGTATAATTATATTAAGAAAATTGCTGTTATACAATTTGCAGATAAAAATAATAATTAAAAACTTTTTAATATTGCTGTTTTAGTATTAACATTACATTCATTACATAAGTAGATGTTACATAGCTGCAACTCAATTTCGAAATAACCTTTAAATTGCTCGTCGTTTAAGCAGTAAACACGAATTTATTCAACAAGCAATGACGCGTATTTAGTATTGGTCAATAATATTTAGAGCGAGAATTATGTGAGTTCATTGCGTGGTAGCTACTAGCTACTAATTCGTGAAGTGTTCACGAATATGCGTGTCGTATGCGAACATGCGTGTGTGTGCGTTGATTGAGGAGTTGTATATGTGTTAGTGTGGATTTTTGAGTAAAACGCGCACACGGGCCCATCGTGTGGGCTCTCGAATGAAACTGGGTCGGTTCAGTGACCTATATGTTTATCTAACGATTGTGCGGCGTCGGCGAAAGGCTCGCAGCGCCTCGCGGTGTTATCATTATCAATGCGTTCGCGTTTTCGTTTAGGTTATCTGTCGGGCAACCTGTCTCCTGCATTTCACTGATTAATAATCACGTTGTGTCACACAGTGGTTTGCGACATAAATTTCCACCTACATCATGAGGAAATAATTTGGAAGTTCATAAGAAAAAATTATAAGTATTTCACACACATGTTGAATTTCTTCTTATTCGGTCACGGATATAAAGATTTCAAAACAAATTATTCTTGAAAAGTTACTTAGAATGGGATCAGTGAGGAGCCACATTATATTTCTCTCCTTTACAGTATATATTCATACTTTATAATCATAGACTGCGTCAAACTCAGGTTTCTAATTCTAAATTGATTTTTTTTTATTTTTTTCAATGCTTCCCTTTTTCCCATATTATTATATTATTACCTTTCCCTGGCTGTAACTCCAGGCATTTAAATATAATCTGTCTGATTCACGCATTTTCCTTGTTTAAAAATGGAATTCCTCATCTGAATCATGTAACGACTTAATTGGTCATGAGTACCGCGATATGTTGAAGCTTTTTATGTTACATAGGGACCTAGACCTAGAAATAATACCCACAGTACGTCTATCCGTTAGTATGAGTCTTGTAGCAAACAAAATAGCCTTGGGACAAACACAATATACCTACAACAACATCCATTTATTTTCAAGAGATTCTAATTTAGACTTCATATTTTTCATTTTGGTATGACAAGACTTAATCTGCGAACCGAACATTTTATTTCATCTAACGCAATTAATTTTGTAAATATCTTCCACCCACGTGGAGAAATTCGCTATAATTCTTCACAATTACTTATTTGGTTAGAATTTACTTTCTCTAATATAATAACTACGTTCCATTTAACATGTTTTTAAATGTCTTAACCGCTAAATTGCTTCGCTGATAAGATCCTACTGATGGCGCGTGCAATACCAATGAAGTGTTTCGACTTGCCATGTACCTTCTAACAAACTTACATTATGCATTTCTGCAAACCTAGTACGATCAACTTTCAACCTTCTGTGTTCAACATTTAGGATGTTATTATTTTTTACCGTGAGTGTAAGCTTTGTAAAGCACCTATTACCGTTTGCTCGCCAAGGACGGTGAAAGTGGAGAGAAAGGATGTGCAGTACTGACGTCATAATTTGAAAATTAATGGCTGTATTTCGAAAACTGTCCGTGCATTATACAAACTATCGTTTTCATTAGTTGGACGTAAAGAAAAACAGTTTGTATAACGTTTAATAAATATCGATTCTATTTCATACTCTTAAAAATAAAATTAACCTACAACATATTACTAAATATTTAGTCACGGATACAAAGAACGGATAAACCTGGTTTCGAGATCGATCTTCAGCGAAATATCCCTTAGCAGAGGTTTACGACTCAAAGAGACCAGAGCTCACACACACAGTTCACATTCAAAAACTATTCTAGTAGATATTGAGCTTTGGACTTGAACGTCTTTCAAGACTGTAACGTAAAGCTGTTACGATTTATATAAGAGATTTGTTCAAAGAATATTATATAATAAAAATATGGCATTAATGTTAAAATAATGAGATCGCAGATGTGTTTTAATTACCGCCATGCGTCGACCAATCGATGATTATTCCTATCGCGGCATCATGATATTTACAAGCGCAAAATTCTTAGCAATTAGTACTCAACCTAAGCCCGTTACCTTCAAACACTTGAAACTACTATCGCCCTTCATTTTCGTTAGCGCCGTCCATACTTTACCTTTATGAAGGTGAACGCTGGTCTGTACCCAGTCAAATCATCATTCACATAGTTACGTCTCATTCTAGACTGTGATAACAACTATTAGAGCGAGCGGGATGCTACAAATTGGTTGTTGTTATTAGTAGTAGTTAGTCTAACACGCTTAGGCTTAAGGTCGCTTGGACAAAACGTAGATGCGTCAACGAACGCTGGCAAGGTGACGCATTGTCACTAGGAATGTATTAGGTATTGTAATACTAGTGATGTGACGCGCGTAATAGAGTTGCACATTGAAAAATTCATAAACGTAACATACCTCTATGTACGTACATAAATGTAACGGGACTCTGTCACTTATACAAGGTGTATGAAATAATAAGTGTTGAGGATGTGTTACGATTTTTTTGTTAAAGTGAGCTAGATTGATCAAGTTTGGTATTGTTAATGTTTGACCCCATAAATTTAAATTCATAGAATTGAATTATTTTGCAAGTTTTTGATTTCCATTCAAACATTAGGTAGATTTACCATAGTATAATACATAAATATCCCATAACTGACCCACTGTGAGGCAAATGGCTCACTTCGGGTTGCCGATTATAACAATAAAATTTTATTTTAAGTCCCTAATTAAAATTTGCTTAAGTATCATGGATTGCGAACTATTTAAAGCAGATTATTAAATCGCATAAAATCAATAAAATAAATAAAAATGTATGAGATCCACAGTAGCACCCCGTAAACACAGAAATGTTATAAGTGTCATCATGTTCTTTTTTCTAGCACAACACTGATAAACCCCATTTCATAACTATAAGGTCAAGCAATGCTGCGGGTAAATAAAAAATAAATAAAAGTTTATTAAGTAAATATCGTGGTGGCCTTTTGTTCAAATCTCGCATGGACCAATGTGACTTTTTCTTGTTAATCTCTTAGTTATTCAAGACAATACAGACTTAAGGTAATATTGAGTAAAATGTTGCCTTTTGTATTTGGACACTTTCAAACTCTGAATTACTGTACTGCTGAGAAAGAAATTTTCCAAAAACTAACCTAAAACAAATTAGCAATGTAGGCGGACATTCAATTTCCAAGTTAAGCGGATATAAAATAAAAACACAAAGTGTTTTAGGTAGGTACTAAGCAGTTGGAGCACTTATCCAGGAGATGCCGGTTCAAATCCCGCTCATTGCCGTACTTTCCTTCAATCAACGGATGCGTTCGCGGTCCAACTTTTCTTTTCACACACACACACACACACTCAGTTATATTTTAACTTTAACCGACTACGTATTAGAGAAATGCAGGTTATTTAGCTATCTGTGGTGCAATGCGAGTCAAAGATAAGTTTTTCTTAGAATAATGAATGAGTAACACATCCGTTTGTGCTATAAACAAGTATGCAGCTACTAATAATACTATGTAAATCAAATTACAAGAACTTTGTCATCGCACAATAATTCATTCAGCGATATCGAACTCATTTGTATCTTGTACTATAGCGATGCCAAAAGATGGCGTTGGTTGTTTTAAATCATGTTGACAAAAAAAAATTATGCATACTTATACTATATTTACGTAAAATGATTTGTTTAGGCCGTTTAATGTCTTTACAATTCCTTATATGTTTGCTACAAATACTTGTAGAAAACAAAAATACTGTAACAGACAAATCTTTGAAGAGCTTTAACGCATGCATAGCAAACTCTGAAGTTATAAATATATTCGAACCTGCGCTTCCCGGATCAAATCTCCAGGCGCTCTGACATCTAAGCAATCTCGACTCGAGATGGCTTAGTGGTCAGAGCGCCTGGCTCACGACCGTATTTATATATTCAATAAAATAAATATTAAAATATTAATTATAAAATTATTAAAATGAATAAAACATTAAATGTAGATATTCAATAAAATTTATAATTAAAAAATCGGTAACATTGTAATAGTTAAATATCATATGAATGCATTTTTTTTATTGGATACCTATTTCATTTGTTTGATCACGTCATCGTGCCACCCCTGATTAAGGTTTTTTAATGTTAAATACCTAATAGCGTAATAGTAGTCATAAAACCAAGACATAGGCCTACGGTCATCTAGAACAATATTAGATTAGCTTCTAAGAAAAACACACTAAAGAAAAAGTTTTTTTTAATTAACTATCTGGTGCCCGCGACTTCATCTGCTTGACAAAACGTAGCCAATGGCCTATTCCAAGGTCCAATCTATCTCTTTGCCAAATTTCATTACGATCCGTTTAGCCGTTTAGTTGGGAAAAGGTAAAAAACAAACAAACAAACAGAGATATTTTCGCATTTATAATATTAGTAAGAATACATGGCCTGGGTTGTCAAAACGTTGTCATTAAAATGAGGGAGCGTTCTACGTACATAACATAGCATCACGCCTAAGTATATTCCCCGATTTTTTCCCCTATGTACATAGTTGTACACCCATATTTCACCTATGCTGTTATTTAGTCCCATGTAAATAGATGGTGAGCTTATTGCCATCTAACGGGCTAATTCCAAACTTCGGGCTGCCAATGTAAATTTCCCGACGAATTTCCCGTCGACCCGCGAATCGAATCCAAGATCTCATGCTCAGCAGTCGCGCTTGAGACCATTAGTCTAACAAGGCAGTTCTTATTGTGAAGCCTACAAATATTTATATCTAAAGAAAACCTTACAAAGAATCATAAGCTATAAAATACTAAAGTCGTTACATAAAATAACAATAACAAGAAGATCATATTATAACTAGATATGCCAATCAGTCGGGATGTCGTGTCGGTCCATCTGTCCTAGTTTCCATTCGCGTACTCGGCACGGTGCGCAGGCGTCCGCGTTGCCAATGAATGTACCAACGTCGTATTATTACTCATAAATACTATGATATTGTACATATATTGGCTCTTCTAGTAAATTGAGGGCCTTTAAAATATTTTTACGAGTGACACATGAAATTAACGGTTTAAGATTTGTGTTGGTTTTGTGAGATATTATAATTAAAAGTAAATAATAATTTTGTTTTGGCGCATAAACACTAAACCACTTATTATAAAACGAGGTCTATCTGTATGTGCCAAATATTCCTTTGAGTCAGTTTTTGTATTTGCGTATATACATAATCTGATAACTTTCCTTAAGTTAGATTTTGAATATTATGAATCTTACCTCACTCGGAATACAGTTTAAAATACAAAAACTGACACATACACACCTCATTTTGTAATAAAGGTAAGAAGATACATTTTGTTTAATATTTCGTATATCAGATAACCAATTATCACGTAGAAAATGACTCTATATTAGTGCTGCTTCAAATTTCCATGTAAATTTCTAAATGAATATTTGGTGTTAACATGGTTTTTTTTTTCGATACGTTTGTCGATTTAAACGTCAAATTTTACATAAAGTTTTAGGGGCTGAGTTGCCCCCGTCCGTAGGAGTGTACCCTTAAAATGGAATCCCTACACGTGGCCCCGGGTGGTGCAAAACAGGCAACACAACTCTGGTGGGAAGACCCAAAATCTATCCACTCTACTTAAGAGTGAATAGATTTATTCTGGATATACGTGCTCTATCCTCGGTCACACCGTCGCTTACCATCAGGCGAATTGGTGGCCAAACGTAGATCCATTTTTGGTAAAAATAAAGTGTTGATAAAACGTTTAAATACATAAAAACTTTTATCGAGTCGACAAGTTTGTCGAAGCGATCCGTGCTCGGACGCAAGATTTGGTTAAACCGGCAAGCGGTTCGGAGTTTGGAATTGTGCCCGGTAGATGGCAATAGAATGCCACCTATTACAATGGAACTTATAACTACATCTTTCAAATATGGTGGACATACTCTTCAGACGAACTCTTCAGGGATACAGGCGTGATATTACGTATACTAGCTTAGTGTAATAAAATCTCGCCTTAAACGGTCAAATTACAAAAGAAAACACATGTAGCATCAAATATCTGCCTAAATACGAATATATAACTATGAAACATATTCACAGATGGCCAGAGTCGCGAGCGGGAGGTATGCGCTGTCTAAAATTAGGGTCAATGATGATAAGACCGTAAAACCGTACTCCACGACAACACTATACTAGTAACATGTCCGCGGGTACGGGTAGGTTTATGGTTTTTCAAAATAGTTATATATTTTAATTTATTAGGATCTACAACACGGAATACACTTTACATGCTTTATAATTTTACAAATAAGACTTGCACCTTGTGTTCCTTTAATTAGCAATAAAAATATATAATAATACGATAAAATAAAAATTACTTGTAAGAAAAAGACAGACTACGAATTATTTAATTTTTTATGACTAAAGAAGTACCAATGCTATTAATGCGAAAGTTTGCAAGAATTCATGAATGTTTGTTACTCTTTCACGTAATACCTACGGAATGGATTTGCATAAAATTTGGCACACTGATAGTTTAAAACCTGGATTAACACTTAGAATAATCTTAATCCCGGCTGGACTTAATTCTGAAGTCTAAGCAGATGAAGTCGCAGGCATAAGGTAGTACTGATATATTCTTAAAACGCTTTAGAGGTCAACACTTTTTTTTTTTTTTTCAGTCGCTATAGTTTTGTTGATTGGAACACCCAATGATCCAAAAGGTGCAATTTCAAGCACCGCCTGCCCGCACATGTTTCTATATCCATAAAAAAGAATAATTAATTTAATGTCTTAATTTAATAATAACCTGTTTTCAGATTACTGGAAAAATCTCGCGAATTTAATTACCATTTTATTGGTTGAGGTTTGGAACAATTCTGTTCAGTATTTGCTTTTGCGAATTTTTGCGAATGTATAAAATAATTGGTTTAAACGAGTTAAGCCGAATTTTCTGGGCAATCAATATTTTTATTTCAGTAAAATCATGTTTAGACTATTACGAACACATAAAAACAATTGAACAATCTCCCTATCTATTCCTTCTCAAGTTGTATTCATTACAACGAACAGCATTTAATTTGTATTAATTAAATTTCTGTCATCTCTTTCTATTGACATATGAATGACAGGAACATACAAATAATTAAGAAGCATTTGGGGAACATAATTTTATTAGAATATAAGACTCTTGAATCCTGACCACTCTACCTTATATAAATTAGATTTAATGTTTCATTGTAAGATTTCCATCAATCACAGGCTGACGGCGGATATAGTAGGCGATCACCACCCATCCGCCCACGACACAACTTGTAACCTAAGTTAAAGCAATGAAATCTCAAATGAACAAAGCCAAAATAGGCAAACATTAAATAAGCCTATAAAACACGATACTTAGCTACAAATAGGTTTCTTTAAATAGTGATGATTTAACCATAAAATGGCATAAGTTCAACATGCAGAACATAGATATTGAAATAAAAACACTAAACTAAGAGTAATTAAAGGACTGAAAGTACATTATACTAGCTAAGGCAGTGCGCCTAAATTTCAATGAAATTAAATAACTATGAAACTAGACTAAGAAAATGATAACACAATTTAAAGTGCTCTCTAAATCAAAATTAATTTGTATTTTGAAATATAAGCACATTTAATATTAGTTTTATGAGCACGTTTTAATACTTAGCCCCATAATCACACTATTCAAAGCTGATCTTTTGACTCGTCAAGACGAAAAGAAAAATTCCTGTGTCTTGGGAATATTCCATCAGCTTACATGGGCATTAAAACTTTACATAAAACACGGAAGCTTTCCACACTCATATTTTCCAATTATACTGCCAACATAACCGCGGTATGGTTACGCAAGCAACAACATCTAAGTTCAAACAACTGACAATCTAGCCGGTGACTGCAATAAGGTTTCCCACGCAGGCAGCCCTGCGGTGGCCTTGTCGTTAAACCTTTGTGCTCCTACACACAATGTTATCGAAGAGTCATGGACTCGCTTGCAACTATTATGTTAATCTCATTGACGCAAATTATTCAGTGCGAACTACCCCCGCGTCATAAAAATAGTGCTAAATTTCTTACTTGAAGAAAGTGAAACATTTGGCACTAGTTTAGATGACGTAGAACTTTGACAAACAATGAATACAAGGCAATAAAATAAAACCTGCGATTTTTATTATATTTGAGGGGTTTGAATCAGGTAATTTAAAAAAGCCTTTTAAAAAAAACTTTTTGGTGGAAACTCTGTCAAACAAACCCCAAAAAGACGTTTTTTATTCGTCCAAATTACCAAATCAAAATGTTCATCTGTACGGTGTACCCTCGTTCTCGCGTCCCGTGACAAATGCGTGACGCGTTTGACACAGGTCATTACTAATTAAATGACACGTCCATAACTAAGTACACGTGGAGCAATTAATCAACAGAGGTGAACGATCTTGAAATCGAATATATCTCGTGGACATTCTTATGGAAAGTGAGCGTAACTATTTATAGATACTGACCTTTCGCTCCACTGATGCGTCAGCCAAAGTTACGTGATGTAACCGACAATACACAAGCACACAATCATAAAACACGTAGAGTGTTTGCTTATGTGTGTGTGTGTGTGTTCATGTAAGCACGATCAACAGCCATCGAAAGAGAAAGTGGCTAAGGTCTCAATGGTGGCTGACCGGTGCTCAAGTAGTGTTGTCGCTTAAACGCATGTGCTATCGATAAATTTCATCGCTAACCTAGTACGGTGTCGTTGACCTCTCCATATACGAGTATTTCGGCAATGTCCTTGTAACAGTGTAACACATATTATACACGAAAATACAATTGCATGACTTAAATATTCATACTCCAATATCGCTTCTAGAAGTTTTCCATGCTATATAGTCTTATAATACAATACACGTACACATATTTGACTTTCCGTAAAATTAAAAAATATCGAATCAAAATTTAAAACGTCATAAATACAAATGTTTTGACGTTCATACAGTTATTTGCACAACACCTATAAATCAGTTTTTTATCACCTATAAATTACTGTCTGTCTGTCTGTTTGTTGCGGCTAATCTTCGAAACGGCTGGGCCGATTCTGATAAGATTTTACTGGCAGGTAGCTGACTATATATAAGGAGTAACTTAGGCTAATTATAATATAATTATACGCGAATGCAACTGCGGGGCACAGCTAGTTCTAACTAAAGATGAAAAACGAGGTTTTTTTTTTAATTCGGTGGTAATTTGAAGCTGTACCCCCCAAATACGTAAATACTCCGGGCGCTCGTCGTTTTATTTTTTCAACCAAATTAACTTAAGAGTTCGCTACCTATGTATTAAAAGATCTTGAAAGATCTATCTGCATAATTCTAATTAATTAGTTTATCTAATCAATTCCAAAAACACATTATGAATCCTTATTTTGGAATTAAGAGTTGAGTTTCTCTTTAGATTGAGTCTTTATTTTAGCATTATGGACATAGAAAGTAAAAAATCCGAAACTAATGACTTGCATACTTTACAGTTACGCAAGATAACATTAAATTAACACGATGTATTACTATACCTATAATGTTATTTAAATTAATATACTTATTAAGTCGTTATAAAGATTTGCAGTGTAATTTTATAGCATTTAGAAATAAAGTCATTGTGACAAGTGCCATTTTAGTTTTCAATGTGCGAAGTGTACCTACGCTTATTTTAATAATAAAAATTAAATAGATTAAGACATAGAGACATTTGAATAAGATGTCTCTGTGCAACAAAAGCATGAAATGCAATCACTATTTAAGCTTCAATGAAAGTATTTAGAAATTAAATAATTATAATCCACATATTGTTAAGGTTCCTTCAAATAAAGGAATTCAACAACAAAAATGCAATAATAATAACATAATCAATATTCGTCCAGGGCGGGATTACGCGGACCCTACATGAAGTACCGTATCTTACACCCCATACCGTTTTAGTACTTATGCCGCTTGCTACTATAAGCGATGTGCTCGCACCGCCCTAATTTAACATTTAAAGATAAAACACTCAAAATGTATGTTAAAAAACCCGATGTACAAAAAGTACCGGAATCATGTCACGCAGCAAAATTCTAATCCTAACTTAGGTACTACTCATAAAACCGCAATTATTACCGTTGTTTTTTTTATTGTTATAGCAACAATGGAACTCAAAAAAACCAATGAAATTGCTCACCTTTAACGACATTTCACAGAATCGTACCATCACTATGCAAGCACGGGATAGGACGGACCCGTTCCTACGGGAAGTACCGTAACTTACACCCGGTACCGCTAGCCAGCCGCTACGTGCGCTGCGCCCGCGCCGCATAGACGGCAATTACTCTCGCTTTCGATTCAATTCCTATTTCCGAAGACAATGAACTTTCTTTGCTTTATTGATGGCTATTGTGCTTACGGTTTATG
This sequence comes from Xylocampa areola, assembly GCA_935421205.1. NCBI lineage: Eukaryota > Metazoa > Arthropoda > Insecta > Lepidoptera > Noctuidae > Xylocampa > Xylocampa areola. Next base: position 16,902,803 of record OW285201.1, read on the forward strand.
TAATTTCGATGTGAATTGTTTGCGATGTTGCTGACAGTGAAATGTTATGTTTTATGAGCTTTTGTTTGTACTGACGTGTTTTTATTGATCAAGTTAAATGTTATTGTTAATTTAATGTTAAATAAAGACATCAAGATCGAATTGCAACTACATTGAAACGTATAAGGGGTAAGATTACTCAATTCGTTTCATTCCAATACTAAATGCGACAAAAAACGCGCGGACGACGTCAATCACCGTCCGTGAGCGTATAGTAAAACAGAAGATAAAATCGCGTTAAGCAAGCATTCAAAACTTGAGCCTTGACCACGGGTAGCTGACATTAAAAACTCACGCGCCTTTCACAGCGCACTCAGGTGGACGTTGTATAACAGACTTTCCATTTCTTTGGCAGAATTTAAAGCCTCATTTCCATGTAGCTTAAAGCTATAACGACAATATTTTATTAAAATTAATTTCATAATTTTAAATGATTATCCAAATATGCATGTTATAATGTTTAGTTAAGACGTTTTCAATGACGTAACACACCATGTTTACTAGCCGCGGAATGATGTCACATAGATTTGTTAAGTTCTGTTAGATTGCGAGATTGTTGATACAAGTTGTATGACTCACACAACTTCTGTAGTTATCAACAATCTGTACAAAAGCCCTAATACATGAGCATGATAAAAAAGAATGCTACTTTTACGCCACGTGTGAACACTTGTTTCGACTGTGTGTTCGGGGCTTTATTCGCGGTATCGTCTTACGAAACGTGCGGACTCGCGCCGAGTTAAGGTCGCCAATATGTGGCAATTTTCCCATTTCGAAGAGAAGCCAAACCTTGACCTAGGAATTAAATTTTATTTCGTCACTCTCGCTTTGCTCGCTACGTATTGCAATTTATTAGCCACCACATTTGTTGTTAATGTAAAATGTTTGAGTGAATTGATGATTATTAGCTGTTCAAGCACTTGATGATGCAGATCTGACAAATGTTTATAAAAAAATGAGGACTGGCGGAAACGACTGTAAATTACTTTTCTAACTCAGCAAGAAGTAAGAACATTTTAGCGCCTCATTAAACAAAATGTTTTACTGTTTTGAAAATAATCTGCTTTCATAATCCATCGATTACGTTTTATAAGTTCCGTTTTATTGCATTTACTAAGAATTTATGCTGTTCAGAACACTTAAATTTTCATACATATATGTAATAACACATAAAATGACAATGAAAGCGTCCGTTAGATGGCGCTGCGTGTACGCCGCGTCACGTCGGTAGACCGAGGAGGGGCGGTGTGTTGCGCCACTGCGCGGGCGCTTTACGCAACGCGGCCGTTCACCCCGGAAGGCGTTTTCCTCGCAGTTTCTTTAGCAGTGTGTTACTGTGGCGCGCTCGCGTGACTCCATCGCGTGCTCAATCGCCCCCACTAACCCTCCCGCCACATCCGAACCACTCAGAACTGTAGACCTAATTATCTTATCGCATGAGACAAATATGTAACAGTTGCACTAACGTCTGCTTTTAGCTATTAACAGGTATAGCATCAGGATGCACCTATTTGCGATTATAAATAACTCCAGCTTTAAAATATTTAGCTAAATTAAATTCCCAGCGTATGATTTGAGTCGCAACTTAACAAAGTTATTTTAAACGCAACCATATTTTCGAAATTTTACTGGAACATATTAACACGCCGTTTTGTTGTTTCGAAAGAAAGCTGTTAAGCTTGTCAGCACATTCATTTATCCTGCCATTTCGAGGGACATTTAACTTATGACTGCCGCCTGTTTGTCATGATCTTTTCCAGGCAAAGATATATTTTCATTACCCTCATTTATAATGTTTTAGTAGCAAATCGTTGGTTGACTGAGAGACTAATTTAATTGTTGGAAATATATTGCTTTGGAACTGAATTTCACATGCATATTGATGTCGCAACACATATCGTGTTTCAGAGCAGCAAAATAGATGCCAGCAGTAAATAGGGAAACTAAAATACCATGAAACATAACGGATGACGCCGCAACAAGTATTTCTCGTAGCTGGGTTAACGCCAGTTTATATGAGGAAATTCGTTTTAGTGTTATGGTCTCGTGAAAATTTCGTAACCGCGCGCAACTGGCCCGCGCCCGTTGTTAGACAAAAGTAAATTTATAAACAATAAGAACCTTATTATTTTCGTAACAACAGTTTCACACAAGTTTTAAATTAACTTCGCTGTTTGGGAAGGCAGACAAATTGCTTTTTTGGCGATTGTATCTCGACTATTCGATGAGCAACCGAAACTTCTCCAAATTAAATCCGACGGTCTGTTACGAGTTATTGTTACAAAGCAAACTATTCATAAGTTTCATACGAGTCTAGAACCATCGGTTGACAAGGAAAACCTGCACACGGTTGTCAAATATCGTTCTTACATAACGTGTGACATTGACGTCGCCTGCGCAGACTTACGCAAAGATGCACTGGCCGGCGAAAGTACATGTGCATTGTTAAGGGCAACGTTTACACTCCCAAATAAATCATGCAGGAATGATTAGAGAGCTTTAGTTGTGCATTCGGCAAGTATTCTATTGTTTGACCTAAAAATACCCTATTTTTAGGTTTTAGATAGACATTAAGAGATTGCTACCAAATATAAGCAACGAATAAAAAAACAATTTAAAAAAATCTATTTATTATCTTACGATAAATTTTCTAAATATAAATTATTTTCATAACAGAAAACTGCCTTCTCTTTAACGAGCTATTATACAATACGTTGAAACTAATAATCTAGGTTTTGCAGTCTAGACTTAATTTTTCGAAATCGACTTTTGTAGCCGCAAGCGCAATAGCTAATTGAACGGAACGTTCTATGTACTGTTCTTCTTTTTTTGGTTATTAAATCCACATTAGAAGCTCATTATGACAATCATGCAATAATTTAGGTGACAATAAAATAATATTATTATTTTTATTCCAATCTATAGTAAAAAAGAGAATTGCGAAACAAAATATATAATTTCAGGGATACTTCATCAAATTTAAGAGAGATACTAGAACATTTAAAATAGTTCATATATAAAAATGTTAGTAAATTAAACTCCTACGCCTAACCAAACATAAAAGTAAGCTAAACGATCATGATTTGATTCGACAATAGTAAAATTAATGAGTATATTTACTCATTTCGGCAATTAAGCCAATCTAACGAGCAATCGATTTAAATTATTGATATCGATTAAAAATAATCGCCTTAATAAATCATAATTTTACTCATTAAAAACCACACCCTAACGTCTAATCTGCGAAAGTCATATTTCGTAAACACAAAGTAAACTGTGACTTCTCAGCAAACTGCTAAAAGCTCCGTAATATTGCTCAAACGCAAATTGAAAAGTGATGCGATGGTGATCGCAAGTTTCCTCAAGTATTGTGTTAAGTTACTCAATGGTTAGGACAAGTGCTAATACTCGTAAATTAAAAAATCTCTTTGATATAGCTGTCCCAAATAAACAAGGGGTAAAGACCTTTTACGTAACTGTCTGTTACGTGGCCCGGTGAGAGGCAATGTCAGCCTTTACGATTGTTATGACAGCCAAGCAGCCTTAGATCCTTCCACACAGTGCTGTGTTACGATCACTTCGCTGCACACTCTGGTTTACCAATTTTGATCCTTTATTCTGACTACTTATATTCGTTATTGACAGTGCATTTTGTGCATTACAAATGTTGAAATGAGAGGTGGAGGTCAAATGATCTGAACGTTTAATTCGTAACAAGTTTCAAAATATTAAGTAATTTAACTGAGATGTTTTCACGATATACATACTTGTAACAACCTGGTTTCACAATTGTAAAATCAAAGTTAGTATTTACCAATGATGTCATTTACGTTTACATTTACAAGGTCTACGAATTTTGCTACGAGCTACGCCGCTACGAGCTAGATGCTACACGATCGACGATCTTTCACATCTCGTATTGCCTGTAAAATCATTCGTCGAAGAAGTTTTCAATATAAACGCTTTTCAGTGCAAATAATCAACGTATTAATTAGGTATTCTTAACGCTAGCGTTAGCATAGGTATCACAGGTTACACTAGATACTACTGAATATTTAATTTCTGTGTCGCAACAAAGCAATGTATTGCAGATCAAGGTTCCTCTTTATATCTAATAAAATTCGTCTTTTGTTTCGCTAGTGTTATGTGCCTAAAAAGGTCAATGAACAGCCTCGGTATTTCTACAACCCAAGCTCGTACAACATAACGGCATTTGTCGTATTTTGCGATACTTCATTATGAAGACTATGCCGTACGAATAAAGTTCAAATTAGATTTGAATAATCGTGAATGAAGACCTTACGTTTCACTCCTCAAGCCACGATGTGCACGGTGAACTCTGTCGTAGGTTACGCGGTTCTTTAATGCAATTTAAACTCAGAGGCAAAGTATTAGATGTCGAAATCATTTGGCATGAACAGGTTCTTCTGACATACTGTATTTAATTTATTGGTTGGCAGTGACGGCCAAAATGTTAGTTTGTTTATCGTTAGCGTTCGTTCTTGACAGCGAAAAAGTGAAAACGGCTGCGGTGGCTGGCGTGGCGATTGTGAAACTAGGCTCCGCGGCGAGGCCTTGCGACGATGGTGCGCGAGCGCCGACACATGCTTATGTAATAGGAAACATGCTGCAGACTTGATTCCCACTAATTATAATAATGTGTGTCATCAAATCATTCAAACGTATCTTTAAACTCTTCCTTGCTTTATAGGGCAGACATTACAGGCTGTATGAATACTTTTCAAATACAACAGTCATCGTTAGGTTAGGGTCATATAGACAATTTCACGTCTATGATACGCAAATTTTATGCCATTGACATTCAGCTCAAACAATTTCTACGAAATATTATGTAGGTTCGCAATTTTTGTGTGAATTCAAATACGTTTCGAAATACATGACTTCGTATATTTAAACTGAGTTTTATAACATAATAAATGGCATTCTGCTTCGTAGCAATTAACAAAACTTTCTTTTAAAATTGATAAGATCTGTATGAATGCATACATTTATTTTTTGGCAATGCATTTGCAGTCATAGTTGGTTTGCGAGCCAAAATTTATAACAATGGTGATGATTTGTGTCATTGACATATCTATTGTTCATTGTTAAAATTGACGCAGAACTTTTACACTGTTCCAAGCAACAATTCTCGAACTTTTTGGAAGCTATTAAAGTATAACGCGATATATTTGACAGCGAGTTTGGTAACCATTTATTTTAATAAGTGTGGGGTTACTCTTGTAAGTAATACCAATTCCAAACTAATTCCAATATTAAATAAACGCCTTAAAACAACACGTAATTTTAAAATAAATTTACCTATATTTACAGTTGCCTCTATTTTAAAGCATGCTGTCTTCATAATATCCCGCATCTATAATAATTTTTTAGACATTTTGGCATTTAAAAGTATGAACTGACATATTTCCAATGTCAATGGAGCGAAATTATTTTCAAGAGTAAGCCCACTGACATATTTCCAATGTCAATCGCGCGGTACTATTTTCAAGAGTAAGACGAAGTTACCAATGATCATCAAACTAGCTGTCAAATTAGGTATATCTTATCATTAGATATATCTATATCGGCATTAGATATATGGTACCTAATGTAAAATCGTCAGATTAATCGATATAGGAAGGATATTTGTCTTTTTTATAATATCATTTACAATTAGAGCAGTGATAGCCTAGTTGTATGGTCGTTGGACTGACAAGTCAAAGGTCGCAAGTTCGAACTTTGAAAAGACAGTGGTGCGTGCCTTGTACCACTGTCTTTTCAAAGTCATGTGTTAAAACGTTAAAACGGTGAAGGTAATATCGTGAGGAAACCAGCACACCTGAGAGATTTCCTCGATGGTGTGTAAAGCCATGTAAGAGACCCACGGGTGGTTTAAACTCTGACACTAGGTTGTTCATCAACCACACGATAAGAAGATGAACATGTACAATTTGCTTTTTTATTTATTCAAGAATATATTTACTATAGTTTTATTATTTATGTAGTCTTAAAAAATCGTACATATATATGCGGTAATTCTGAATTTTCATAAAAGCTATTTGCCAAAAATATTACATTATACAAAGCCTAACTTGAAGTTCAAAAACTATATTATTTACATCACCTACTTTCAGGGTACACTACGGCTAATCGTCTACAATTAACGGAGTTCCATTAAGAATGAGGAAACGTTGAAGTACACTTATTTAGGTTCGCTTTGTCGCGATGTTTACCAATGGGCGAGGTCATTCACACCTTTATCGTGCGACTCGGCAAAATTCGGATTGTCACCAGGCAGGCGTTTGTCAGCCGATACATAAAGAGATCACAACAACACGTCATTTTGTTCGCTGTAATCGGTCAGTGGTACCAAAATCTATTTATGATAGATATAGGATACCATTGAGCACATGTAATCCGAGCTGAAATAATATTTGTCAATTTACAAAAATAATTATCCACCAACAAAGGATTCGAGTTACAAGTTAAATTTTATCATTACCTACACATTTGTAGGCCAACAACAATATTCGCCGTACGTATTTTATGAATTCTAATCATCAAGATATGAACAGGTGATCCAGAAAATAAACACGCAACCACCATGTTCCATTGATGCTAAGTTCGTGAACTACCGTCATAACCATAAAAACAAAGTTATCAACAACCGGTAGCCTTATCAAACAATGAATTACGTGATTTGGCTTGTTTCAATACATTTTCCCGAATTATGCAAGATAGTTGGGTGCCGCTTAAGGTAGGTCATTCAACTTCAACTAGATCACCTAGTCTCGGCGAAGCGTGTGAATAACATCCACACCACATCCAGCGTATCGATACAATGAATCGGTCGATACGCTTCACTAACCAACTGATAAACATTTCAAACGATGGGAACGAAATTCTAAATTCTGTGATGCAGTTGCGAAATCTTTTTGTTAACTCTTCAACTCAACGTATACGTTAAAAAGAATGTCAGTTTATCAAAGATAGCTGTCGTAGGATTTTTTCTTTAACATCAATTCAAATATTTGTTCAATCGAAGAATTTAGGCAAGCCTGATTCCGTTTAATGCCAATAAAGATAACATTCACTAAAACTGTTTTCTCAAAACGTTATCTTTAGAGCTTGTTTGTCATCGGCTTGGCGAGAACACTAATAAATACCTTTCATGTCTGCGACATCCTTAATTTATTGTGTATGAAATTCTCTATTGAGCTGACGTATTCAATAAGTCGGTAACCTGGAATTATTTTGACGTAACGAACTAGTTTACAAGCTCAGTGTTAATAATCTCCATTGACGTAGTGTTCCGTAAAATACACCATTATAAATGCCTACAGCTAAATCGTGTGTGTCTAATGATACCCAAGTCCGACGTACTGACTAATAAAGCTATATAGCCCATGAAAAATTTCATTGTCACTAAATAAAGTTCAAAAATTAAACAAACACGTTTCCAAGAATAGCGTATGCGGTACCAAATCTGCAGCACTTCCTATTTGCGCCAAGAATGGGGTTATTCGGTCCAGCTCGCTTTCACCCATTCTTCAGATAGGCCAACCATACATAGCCCGTTGCGTCAATATTTCGAGTGGCCGTGTTTTCTTCGGGAGAATAGTTAACCCAGTTTCGGTCGGTCCTGGCTAAATATACCGCGGCTACCTGCCTTCGAGCGCATACCAGCAGCGCATGGTCGCAGCAAACGGCATGACACGTAGTCAATCTTATTTTAAATTTCTTATTTTTAATGTACGAGTAGTTGGCAGGTCCATACACCTGAATCATTAGCCAAGTGATTCATGTATACGTAGAATCCCATCGGATATGGGACGGATACATTTTAGAACACGCGAATTTCATTAAGACCCTTTAGAAGTGTCTTGTGGAACAGACTGAAATAACCATAGGGACTAACCTATTGAAAAAAACAGAAAAATTGCTTTTGTGAATGTACTACTGCTTCAAGTAGCAACACGGTGCTTGCGTACCTTCTTTGAAAACCTTTAACCGTACAAGTATTTTACCAACTTTGTTATGACTCAAGTTTTTACGTAAACTTTTTAACTTTCAAGGAAGCCGAGAAAGTGCTGCTGTACAGAAAGTATTTATAGACACTCTAATTTTAACACTCAGTTATGTGATCTCATATTTACTTATTTAATTGACTGTTGAATTAAACATACGTACATAAGAAAGAAAGCCAATTTTGTTAAATAATATATATATAGCAGTTGAGATTAATAACAGTATTTGTTGCACATATCACGAACACACCTGAAGGTGACGGCCCCCCATCACTCTTAAGTAATTCACTAATGCAATGTCTAAATAACATATTTTTGCAACACGCGGCAGCATTGTGCTGATACAACCTTTAGATTATTCTTACTGTATTTAAATAAACTGCTCGAAAAAGTCTAATTGGCGTAACAATAAAAATTACATTTTCCCTAATAAGTTACCACAATGTCCACATACCTAATTTTAGTTTATCGAAATATATCGTGAAAGTTAGTTATTAGTGGTACTCAGCACATAGTTTGAACAATTAATCAAAGGCATAATCTAGATACTGGTGAATAGCGGCCGATGCGAATGAACTCGCTTTTAATGTAATCCGACACATAAGTGTGCCATCGGCCCGGCTAACCTTTCGGACAAAAAGTAAAGCTAACTGGGCTACGCATTGTCATGACAACAATTAAAGCTTTCTTGATAACTGAATAAATTACACATTATCAATGACTCCAAGCCCCAAACATGTTTCTTTCGAAATACTGAGTATTGAACACTCGCCGAGTCGCTTTTCAACAGTATAAATTTTGTAGTTTGTATTTTAAGGAGGTAATGACAAGGTCATTGTTGCAAAATCTTGAAAAATGCAATTTTTGAACGCAAACGTTTCAATAGCTATCATGTTGCGTGGCGGCTGACACATTTATTATTGTAAGGTAAATAAATCTAGTATACAGTCGTATTTGTAAAATTGTGAAGACAATACTGTCAGTTTACAAAGCGGTCGTTGCGCGGTCATGAAGAACCGCGCGTGCGCGTGCGGCTGACCTACTTATGCGCTGGCGACCATTAGTACTTGCCATCAGACCACACACGCTATACTTCCACGCCGTGCTACACACCCATCGACGTTACTGCAGCCCATCCTAGTCAGTACTGAAACATTACCACTAACCAAACCGAATCCCTTTTCGGCAGTTCAACGACCCCGCTATCGAAATCCGCACACTCACACGCGCGTCCACGGACGAAGCGGCCAGATAAAAAAAAATGAAACAAAAAACATCTCGCGTAACGGTGAATGAGTACCAGACAGAGATAACTATATTTCGGCAGTGTACTCGTCGAGTGTAAGGTCGGCTACGAAAAACACTGACGCAAATTTTACAGCGTACGTAATTGAGCACTGACGGAGTCAGCGGTGTGTGCGTGAGCGCCGAGAGCGACGCCCGCGTCCGCCGAAACGGAGGCGGAATATTTAGGTGAAAGTGTTTCGAATTTCGACATGACGACATTCGCGCGCAGTCGTTATCGTGATTTTGCCGAATCGAGAGGTTCGGAGAGTGCGCAGACAACCGCGACGCGACTGCGATCCGCGCCCGCGCAACCCTTGTGTATTCGCTCCGCAGGAAGTGCTTCGGACTCTGCATGCTGAACGTGTCTAGTGCTTGCTTTGGAAAACTATGCTGAGAGATGGTGTGTCAAAAAAAATTCGGAGACGTAAATTAAAAAGGTGATCGGTGAATCCGGAACAAGGTGGTTCTTCGTGTAATGTGCGTGTTGAAGCGCTAAGCAAGCTGTCGGCGGGCGACAAGCTGGGGCCCGACGAGGCGCTGGACGCCTCTACTCACGCGCACCAACTGCAGACGATGACCTCCACCATGGGTAAATATTGTGATAATACAGCAAAATATTACCCTGACCCATACAGCAAAAAAAAAATACAAGCACAAGCATTACAAAATTATTTAATAATCACATAAAATTCATAAAAAAAAATCATACTAAAGTACTAACATTATTATTTTATGTCTATTTAATTATCATGTAGTGAAATATTTTGTATTATTATTCGTTTAACAAATATTAATCACTAATCAAACTAAACTCCTTGGGGCATGCTTATTTTATTTTTGTAAACTGAACGACTCGAATGGCCCGTAGTCGTATGCTACGCGCTACGAGCTGAGCTATGATTATCAATAGTATATATTATAAAAATAATAATTTTCTAAAATAGTACTTAAGAGGTTTAATTATATGAAGAGGTTAAAAAATTATATTTTTAAACTCAACTTTTTTTTATTCTTTCAATAAGGACAATTATAAAGCGATTGGAATTTTATACATAATGGTCAATAATTTTTACAAAAAAATTGTTTACCGCCGCAATAATATTCGGCAAATAATTAAACTTACAAGTATATAAATAATGGCCAACATTTTTAAATCTTGAACAAAGCGATGAATAAGCGATCGTCGTAGGCTTTGCTACGAACAGTGCTACGAAATATTACATTAGTGGAGAGATCGATCTTCACTGGTACTACCGAATTGATTTTCTTGTATTTTAATCACTTTGTTACTGAAAATTTTAATTTATTATTTAGTTGTTTGTGTATAATATGTAAATAGTTAATTTTTATCGAAATATCAAAGGAAAATTTTATGAAGAAAACTCCGTTGCTATGGATATAATATAAACCGTTCATTACTAAGTCTCGCTGAAATTGCAAACCTCTAGCTAAAATTGAAAAGGAAAGTGTTTCAAAAATGTTCAGTACATTTTACGATGAAATTGTTTTTATATTATATGACGTCTAAATTGCATTTTTGTAGATTTATATGGTCGACACTAACAGTTATTAGTAGACGCTCACTGTCACATTTTTTATGAATACATTTTTCATAATCACTTCCTGATTAGCTATATTGTACGCTAATATAACCTTTATATCCGAACCAATAACACCTGTAACTGCATACACAACTACAAAAAATACTGGCTCAATGTCTTATTGAGCAAACACCGGAATCCGAAATTGTTTGAAAAAATAAATCAGCATAAAGTTGCAAAACAAAAGAGGTCGTTTTACCATTGAGCTGTAACCATGACATTCCCAAATCATCTCGTGGATCACAATCGTGACTTCATAGTCTATGGCCACTTTTACTTTCGTTACAATATGGCCGCCCTTTGTCTATGTTCTATGAGTTGGTGAGGTTGTTGATCTCGCGCCATTTTGCCGTTGCCGAAATACGTTTTTTACGCTCACTTTCCAATGCGGTGAAAGCGAAAAGGTACATAATGTCACTGCTTCCTTTCAAAGCATTGTAGTGGGAGGACGTTGTCGAGTTTCAATAATAATAGGTGCGTTAGTTCGCCTGTCAAAAAAAGCCATTGTTCACTCATTTGTAAACATATACATAAATAAATCCGTGATGTTCCTTATTCTTATATTGTTAACACATTTACAAGACAAGACTGTATATAAAACATACTTTAGGAGGTTAATATAGTAATATATGAAAGCACGTGTCTAAAAGATTTCAGAAATCATTGCAACTACTCGGAAAATATAGCTATCTCATGGCATAAAATCGAAGTTTTCAAGATACATAAAAAGTATACAGCTACTATTTGGTGATTGTTCTACCTTCACATCTGCAGTTTTGCTATAGTATATAGCATTGCTCCTTAATCTTTTATGACCTTATATGTGACGTTTCGAGTTTTCGATTTAGTATGTTTAATATTTTAATCCGGAAACAAGCTTAAAATAGAATTATCAAGTCTGACCTAAGAACATATAAAACCAACATTCAAAATTGTTCAATACTGCAGTAATAATAATGGATTCTGATAATTCTTTTTCCTGTATTCTTAAGGTCTTATAAAACAATATTTTTAAAGAAGAAAACAATACTTAAATAGGATTACTGTTACTCAAATAGGAAGTCATTGAATGGGAAGTGTCAGAGTTTTCGAAAATGGAACATTTTAGCTATGAGCGCACGCGCAACGCAACCTGAATGTCAAGGCAGTTGTGCCAGAGGCCATGAGAGAGGCCCAGCATTGGGGCTCCTATAATACAAGCACGTTGTGTTTTGTTATGATTCAAACTGAATTAAAATTTTGACTTTGAAGGAAAAAGTATTGAGCCCAGGCATAGACCCCGTATATAGATATATATATATAAATAATAGTATCGATTAGTAATATGCATATCTAAAAAACTTTGTATTCAAAACCCGTCATACAGCTTGACCAAAGAGTTCAATAATCGATATCTAAAGACTTATTAAAACATGATGATGTTATCTCAACTCAGTGTATCATGTATGTACAAGATTTAATCGGATACAATCAGTGATATGTTGACTAGTCACTTGTCACTAGTCACTTTACAAACACGTACGTTTGCGTTAAAGTCCTTTGGTCTAGCGGACAATACGACTTTTAATTATTGAATTCAAACAGGACTTAATCGCGCTAAATGTATAATATTGATTTACCTCGACGTTTCGATTAAGTTGCATGATCGTGGTCACGAGTAGAAGTCTACGCGATTAATTCCCGTGTGAATTCAATAATTATGTGTTCGAATCACGAAAGTCTAAAAAGTACTAATACGACTTTTTATCGTGATATGATTTTCCAACGAGTTTTAACCCTTTCCTTTGTTATTATATTTGGCAATTGTTTGATTATTATTGTGTCTGCTTCGTGGACAGGGAACCTGTTAAAATTGTATAATACCAGAGATATTTTTTACTTGGTGCACGCATTGCCATATAAACAGATAACATAACATATCATCACGCCTGTATTCCCCGTAGGGGTAGGCAGAGGTGTACACGGTTATACATCCACATTTCACCAATGCTGTTATTAAGTCCCATGTAATAGGTGGTGAGCCTATTGCCATCTACCGGGCACAATTTCAAACTCCGGGCTGCTACTGAGAATTTTCGAACAGAAAAACTCAATAACACTTTGCCCGGCCCAGGAATCGAAACCGAGACCTCATGCTCAGCGGACGCGCTTGGGACCACTGGACCAACGACTGAGTCCATCATAAACAGATACATTGCCATCTACTCCTTATCTGTCTTAAATATTATGTACGGTATAAAAAAAAGAAATATTAAGATTTCGGCGCCAAATACAGTAGATCTTTCTTCTGTCGAAAATTATACGTTTTGATGTATACCTAAATGCCCAAGTTCACCAACAACATAACAGAATCATCCGTTTAAAGGAACTTTTTATATGAATAAATTGACCAGTTACCTATTTTGTTGGTGTATATAGATTTTTGAACGATACCTTAGTTACTTGAACGGTGGTTAAGTCGAAAAATTACTTGTAAAGCGACGACAAATTACTTGCAGCTGGCTGTTAAGTAAAACGGAAGCACCTACAAATTAGGTTGTACTTATCGTTGACGCATAAAATCTCTTAAGGTCATTGCCCTGTTTACCTAAACATACAATCACCTCGTTAATTTTTATCGACGCCTAATTGTCTACAACTAAAATCTTCACCATAAAATGCCGAAACTGGTTTTTGTAAACAAAGAGAGGTGATTCAACGCGCCAATCCTACATACCTACATACTTTTCTGTGAAGTTTCTATATATGCCTCTATAAGCTACTTGTCTTACAACACAGCCCTGAAATGTCGAAGGCATCTTGGGTACAAGCGGTCAGATCTGATCAGTACACTGCGCAATGGTCAGGCGGTCGTTGGCGCCGATTCGGGCACCCGACCTCGCCGCCGACACTGACATTGCGACCGGAACAGCTCGAATACTTCCTGTATATAACACGGACAAACCAAGATGTACACTCTTACCCACTCTATTAATAGACACGAACCTACTTCATTCCGTCGAAGTATTTTAATGTTTCGGAAACGCTAAGGTCTTCGTGTTTTTTCGATTTGCACAAGAATTGATAATGATGTCATATAAATTGCTTAAATTGACTCAACCTAGCACGGTTACTCCGCTGTCATCCTTCTTAGCCGACTTAAAAAAAAGAAGGTTATCAATTCGACAGGTATGTATGTAATATTATTGGAGCTGCAATATATTCACATATGATAATCTATTAGAGATTCTAAACAACAACAAATTTTTGTAGGTGTATGTTTGTATGTATGTTTAATACGCATTTCTTCGAAACTATTAATCAGAATGTGGTCCTTCTTTTTTATTGGCTTACATGTACTCCAACTTAGGGAACAGTGCAAGTTTGATCAAAATCGGTTGAGTCGTTTTCAAGATATGAACAAATACGTGTAAGACGACGAGTGACGACCTGGCTTATTAATACGAGCTACGTATGTAAAACAACTCAAAACCTTGATCAAATTCTAGTGCATGTAAGAAAGCAATTATATCTGGAATTTTCAATTCCCAGTTTTAATTTAAAACTTAAGCCTTGCTGGCTTAAGTAAGCCATCGAATATCAACCTAATAAAAACCACCGATCACAAAAAACATTGTAGGCCCCTAATCTCTTTCGTACCTACTTTTGATTTCGTTTTGTTATTTGTAATTTCGTGTATTTATAAAATATAATTGTATTTCTTATTATCACATTATCACACCAGTCCTCCTGCGACCACGAACGCTGCAAAGTGTTCGAAACGTCAGGAAAAACAAAAAACCAATAATACACGCGATTAATCCGGTTAAAAGTTGTTTTATTATAATGTGTAGTGATCGCGCAAACCTAAGATATTACTATGTATTTCTTATTTTTGAGTTAATTTCTTTTTTTGAAGTCGATAAAATTTTTTTTAGTTACTTTTATTAGCAGGACGTTTTCTGTTGGGACATGTAGCATTATTTACTTAAGTACTAGTAATAATATCAAGAACAATAAAAAAAAATTATATCGATTACTAACATTTAGTTTTTAAGTTAAACTGACGAGAGAATGAATATACGTGCATACATAAACTCAGGTGACACACACACCGCACGGCCTTACCATAGGGGTAAAGCCGTGCGGTAGGCAGAAACGTCACCTGCTACAATCCTAACATTCTCTTTTTCTTTCGTCCACGTTCATACATTGGAGGCATTATTTTATAATGTTGGTAAATAAACAGCAACAGACAACTCTGTTATCTTATAATAAAACAACTTTTAACCGGATTAATCGCGTATATTATTGGTTTTAGTTTTTCTTGACGTTTTGAATATTTTGCGAAGTGGTTCGAGGCAAAGTGTTCGAAACGTCAGGAAAAACAAAAACCAATAATACACCCGATTAGTCCGGTTAAAAATTGTTTTATTATAATGTGTAGTGATCGCGAAAACCTAAGATACAACTCTCTTATCTACAAAACTACATCACTTAATTGTACATTTTCTGAATACTTATACCAATTCACTTAGCCTAGCATGATGCAAGAAGAACTAATCCTTAGTACAGGCAGCCTTGACAAGTTACATTCACACTCGACACTCGCTTGATACATTCCACGTCCGTTTGGCTAAACAATCTTCGGAACTCGTGACGTCATCAAAAGTTAGTAAAACACGGTTACGAAGGCCGGATGCTACTCAATCGAGATTAGGTTGATGTGAGAAAAGTTTATGGGAGGCGTATTCTATCATTTCTATTTTTGATTTTGAGTAGCCAGTTAGTAATGCTTAGCCTTTTCTTAACTACATTGAGGTCGGCTATCAGTTTAACCGTAGCTAAATACCAGAAGCAACTGCCTATCTGACCTCCACAAACAAGTTACTGGATAAGACGATATCTCGTGGTAACATTTTCTGGCATCTGACTGACCTGTATATCTGTCCGTATATATCTTAGAGAACTCCGAGGTGTGTAGAGGGTTTTGATGAGAAAAAGATTATCACCCATCCACGGACCTACCTTTTTTTTTCTAGTGTGCAAAATCCTTCATGGACGTTGTGCCGGACTCCTACCGACTAAAAACCACACCGGTCCTACTCTAACCTATACCGAGGTCCCGGGATCGCGACTCTATTCACCGCAACTCCGGCAGGATCCACGGACCTACCTCGGCAAGTGCAGCTTAGTACCGTTCGATTGGTTGGATGAAAAGTCCGTCTTGGTATAAAAAAATAGTATAGGTTATACTGCTTCATTTGTTTTATTCTTAATTCAAAATGAATGTAACAGATATGTTTAAACAATGTGTAAAAATTTTGATACTTTAATACAATGATCATCTCTGATGGTCGCGCATACAAAAGTGATGATATAGTTCCACAATTTTCTTTCCGCAAAATTAAAAGATCAAGATCAACAAGAGGTGCAATGCACTGATGTATTGTAAACTCTGAGACGATACTCTTTATGGTTTAGTAAACATTTTGATCAAACCACGTGGCACGTTGCCAAAGCGCCCATTGAGCATTTATGCGGAATTTTTATTATTAAATCGATTTTAGTAAGTACATCATTACGTTTCACTGAGTGTTGTAAATTCAAATACTCTTTACATTAGTACATTCCACCTTTCACAATTATGTCTTCTTTATGAAATATAACAGTCATTTTCTTTTCCAATTTCCTTCCACGTTTCTCAGTGGCGTGGGATGTTATTTTGATCTTCTAGAATAGGTAAACTTATTGGATTCAGTTTAACCATAATATTCAGTGTATACCACAAATTAAACAGAACTAGAAGCAATCCAGCAGACGTGTACTGCTGTACACCAGCACTTCAACGATGTCGTTATTAAGTCCCGTTCACAATTCCAAACATCGGGCTGAAGAACTGCAACTGAGAATTTCCTAACAGAAAAACAATAACGCTATCTGACCCGGGATTTGAACCTAGTGCCTCACGGTCAGCAGCCTTTTGCAACCACTAGATCAATAAAACAATCAGTCAGACAATAAAATTGAAATTGTGAAATTTAAAAACACGGTATCGCAAACTCTGCTCTATTCGTGTTATTGCCATGCTTATTTAATGAACTCAAACTTGTGTATGTGTGTGTAATAGCCAAAGAAGACGGAACTCCAGCACTGGAGGAACTGTAGGCGATAAGCGGGCGACCGCGGTAGAGGTCACGTCACTTCCGGTCGACTAGTAGATTGCTTTCGGACAATAACACGTGTATTATCAAGCCCTTAATTTGAAACAACCTTGGAGTGAAGGAAACACTGTCCTTAAATTTGATTTTTCTCGCTGACCTCAAGTTTTTATGCGTGCTTTGTTTTGAAATGCGAAGCGTTATCGAATCACCCAGGTTAAACTTTATTCTTTTTAGTGCAACAAGAAGAAGGTTTAACACAGGCCCTATTTTATATCAGAAAAATGTTTATTCAATCATCATTTTGAAGTCACATAATTATTGTATTTCGCTCTTAATTCAAATAAAACCAATTCATCAAAACACTTATACCTCTCAAATTCCTTCACACAATACTTTGTCTCGAGGACACATTGGGAACTCAATATACTTTACAATAATGAATGCAATTAAAGTATTAAACAAAGCCGAACTGAGCCACTGAGCGGTCAAGTGACCGACCCTGGTTGGGGACGCACGCGCACGCTTCCGTGTGATCTTGCTTTAGGCGGGAACGTTCAAGATCAACCAATTCTATTATCCCTTTATCTATATGCATACATGAATATGTATGAACCGAACATTATCAAGTAATTAAATATCCAATTTGTATGATTTATTGGTTATATTATGTAGTTTGTAGTAATTATTATAGTTCGTGCCTCTAATTAAATGTTTAGATGCGTTTAGGTAATGTAGTTTAAAATAAAAATAATGGTAGTTAATATATTTTATTGTGTTATCTTAATGAACAATTAACTTAGAAATGTTGAATTTAGATGTTTTTTAATGGTTTTATAGCTTTGAATACTGTACTTATGCGAAATTTCAACTATTTGAATTCCATTATAATTTTCATAGAACTATATGGTTTATTTGGGGTAATTATCTACCATTGCCTACCTGTCATTTGTAAACCCTCATTCATTCTTGTTGTCAGTTCGGTGGGCGGAACAAGGTTGTATTAGCCATACAAATAATAATATATACCTACATGAAAGGTTAGTGACCACTACATTCAACTACAATGTTATACTCAAAAACACCTGCTTCCGCTTCCTCGACCATGTGAACTAAAAATAGAATCATCATTGATATAGAAAATCTTAAATTTTAAACTTTGTATAATTTTGTGTTTCAATTCTTTTTTGATTCTCTTAAGTTGAATCTTATCTTAATTCCATTTTCTTATATATTTTGAAAATCATTAAAAATGAGAAGTAACTCAGGACCTCCGGGTGAATATTGAGCCTTTGGATTACCTATTCATCCGAGAGGCACAGGTTCAAATCGTGGTCATAACTACAATTCCTTTCCTCAAAATTAATTATTTTATATTTCATATATTATTATTTTATATTTGTTTTATTTTGGTAATAAAGACATACATATGTTTGCTATATTTCCTATATGTCTGCGGAAGTCAAAGCTCACGGTCTCACAAAAATGCTTGTAAACGACGCGACGCCCGACGTCTGCGCCGAATCCACTCGCGAATAATTTTTATTGACTTCGTTTAAACGTCACAATCAAGGTCTTTGACTCATTTCAGTTTATTTTCGAGACGCTAGAGTTCGTTTTTGTTGACAAAATAGTTTCATAGAACGTTGCACTCTGATAATTCTAAATTAATCTGCTAGTTTCGGTTCAATAAACAGATAAACTGTATGTAGTGGCTCTTTCATATATTTGCCATAATACCTATTAAATTTTCATCGAATAATCAAATGTTTCTTTAGTGAAAGTTTAAACAATTCAATATTTAGATATTGTCGTATTTTTTCTCACATGTGCAGGTGCAAACTTTCAAAATACACATGAGAGTGACGTGATTTTAAAATTCTATCTCTTACAAAACACTTACGTCACCTCAGACGTCTACATTTAAATTTAAAATGGAAATGCTTCCTGATTAGATGATAAAAAAAATTAAAGATTACAGTTACTATGTTACGCTGCATTGGTCCAATCACTATCATTAACCAGCGATGTGACGTTGGAATGACTCAATCTCTTATCACGCGGTATGCTATAAATATTTTTACGAGTATTTTTCTCGTACACTACGTCAATGTTACAACGCTATTTTACAAATACGCACCTCCGTTTAATGTCCAATTTGGTCACGCAATGATATTGTTGTGAAAAACGTATTAAAGTTTAGTATGAAATGGTTTCGTTTGCACATAAATAATTTATTTTGTAGTACGTCACGACATTTTTGATTTTATTATGAAGAACTATATACACATTTTATTTTATATAAATTGTAATACCTAGATAAATATTTAAATAAATCCATTCAGTGATATCACTCGGAAATTCTGAGGTGTTTAAAACTACATATATGGTAACATTTACAAGTTCAGTCCAATATCCGATGACGTAAGCAGATACTACAACCCACACCGTTTTATTCATGAAAAATTATATCAATAACGCTGAGACACATTCACAAAACATGAACATTTAGGAGGTCCGAGGTCAAAGAATCTATTATGACAAAATAATGTTGAATTTCACTAGCCATGTAACACGTACGATTACTATTGTCCATTGACCTGTCACGTATACTTACCTATATAGTATATATCTACATTAAGACATTCGAAACAATATCGCGAATTCCTGTATCAATTATCATCCATTTACAATGATAGATGTACATTAATCGGTCATGAAATTCGTGACGACTATTTCGTCATAATATATCTCTTAGTATGTGTCAGTTTATATGCATGTCATCATGTACAAATAGCTTTAGATAATGATTAGAAAATATCGTCACTTTGTAGATAGCAAGTCCAGTTAATACGTCAAAGCATTACTTGTTGTCATGCAAATTAACTATCACGATAAATTATAATAAAAAATAGAAATAAATCTCTGTATATTGCTCTTCAAACAATAGTAATACGAAACATTATTACATGAACAATGACGAATTAAATAACGTCATAATTAATATGTAGGTACTTGTTGAAATGCAACACACTTTCGTGTATGACGTCACTCCGTACGTGTGCACACGATATGAACGACCAATTCTATTACCTGCGTTATCAAAAGGCTATAAAATGTTCTCTACGTATATGAATGAAAATCTCACGATTTCTAAATAAAAGCTAGGGTCACGCGCTATACGCCCGTAGTCAGTACAAGCCATGAACCGGGTTGACATTGAAATATGATTTAATTTTTGACATCAGTAAATAAATAAATAATTTTCACAAATGATGCACGATCGCTACCCGATAGTGTCCGGACCGTACTACGTATCTAGGCCGGATATGTCGCCGGATTGCCGTAAGTGACCTTTGCTTCAACGCCTCAACTAATTACTCGACTTGAATTATTTTTTTGATTTAGGTTCGTATATTTTTAAATGAATTTCATGATACAATAAACTTTTATTTTCGGATATATTTATATAAAAAATATACATGAAATTAAATTATTTTTGTTTTTTTAATGAAACGTAAATACGTTTAAGTTACATTTTTATAAAAAGAAGCATACAAATGAGGCCATTTTTCAAATACACGTTTACTAATCCATTAAACCCATTACCGTTAATTTTTGTCTGTATAACAAAAGTTGGCAGACATCTCCAGTTTAAAATAAGAATACGGTTTTTCTTTTCAACGTGCTTAATTTGTACATTGAACTTGATGCGTATAGTCTGTTGTAAAATAAAAGAAGTTTTAATATGTTTTATGTATTCCTAATGTTTATTTTTGTTTTGTTCACAGGAATAATGACACTCAGCCGCGGCCCGTGTGACCTCGACAACATGAGTCTGTTCCAAGACCTCAAACTCAAGAGGCGGAAAGTTGACTCCCGATGTAGTAGCGATGGTAAGTAACGCATTTTTAACACATATCTTATCCTAACCGTCCGATTGACTGTAGATAAACTGAATGAAACATACAGCAACCTTTTTCCTATAACTGGACTGTATATTTCAGGAAATAAACACATTTGAAAAAATAATATAATTTCGGTTTTGAACCAAAAACATCAATTTCAAACTCTTTCAATTGCAATCTCTTTTATTTTTTTACTAATGTCTTAATGTTAATCTTGCTGACATCGAACTTCCAAAAAAGAACACCATAGACAAATTTAAACTCGTTTCCCGCGTCATTGGAACACAAAGGGCTGGTCACTGGCTGGTAATAGACGTAACGGATTGTTATTGTAAATAAATAGATAAAGTGCGAGACTTAAAGGTCGCAGTACGGCAGCACTTGTTATTCGTGTCGAGATGTCTTCCATAGTTGTGACGCGGATCACGGACCGCTATCACTTTCTGTCGCTGCGAGTCCTTTGTTACTAGTAATTTCATTTTCATTTAAACGTGCCTTCGCGTTACCACTAATGGTAGGTTCACGGGTTTTTTCTTTTTCATAAAGTATAGTTTTATGGCAGGTGATAAGAATTTCCATAAAAATTGTGATATTTATTTTGTACTGCATATAACTACAACTCCGTTAGAATAGAAACATGCCATTAATGGCGTACAAATGTTACATGAACTAAATTATTAATAAAATATATTCAAAATATAAATCATAAATTGTTCGGATGACAATAAAATGTCTAATTAAATCAATTGCAATTATAATTAATGAATGTTATAATTTTAACATGAAATGAATATCGAACACATATTGGAACATGTCAACGTAGCAATAAATATTCGTTTAAACTTTAAAGTATAACAACATAAACTAGAATATAGACTCAATAGATTATCAGATTTGCAAATATTGAAACCCTTAAATTACCTTTTTATATGTACTTAAATAGACAATATATTATTTTGATGTTTTGGTTTGACATAACAGTTATGATGTTAATATTCCTTCTAGAACATTCACTTAGAACTTACACAGCATAAATCAAGAAACTCACATCACTCTGTGAAGTGTCTCGCAATCGGTGTAGAGGAAACTTCATGAAGTTAAACTGCAAAGCACTTTCGAACTTAAAGTTAGTTTCCTTTAGCACAGAATTCATTTACATAGATAAAATAAATAAATATCAAAAAAAATACTACGCTGTATGTGTATATATTAAAATAATTAGAAATAGTAAAAGCTTCAAAAATCATTGATAAAATCGAAACAAAAATCACAGGAATCGATAAAATGATTATATCAAATCACCTATACAACGTCATTTTGGTAAACAAAACGGTGTTTGATAACGATCGTCACTGAAAGTTAAATAACAGATCAGCATAACAGCCGTGAGAGAGCCGAACTGGTTCCGACAAATGTTACTTTCACTTACAAATAATAATAAAAATACTCCCAAAAACAAGATCCGGTTCAACAAGTTACAGCCGCTGTCGCGTCGTACGGATTATGGACATTGGGTATAATCTGCGATCTTATATTTCACGTTAATGTGACAGATGCCAGACTATTCTTATTTAATGTTCTATTGAAAATATTCGATTCATGTGTGTTGAGTAGAACTAGAGTCCAGAAGCAACAGGAAAGCGTTCTTAAATGTAGCTTATGTGTAATAAAAATTAAAACATACAAAAACGGCATTTAACTGAGCGACGTTCTTTTAATTAGTTTAAACACAGGGAATATAATTCAGTTCAAATAAATGTATTTAGTGTTGTATTGTAGTTCTGTCCAGTACTATATGAAGGAAAATCGACACTGTATTCTGCCCGCAAAAAGTAAAAATACGTACAGACTCGTAGAACTATTATTTTATTTTATTCTGTGGTTTAAGCAAGTGGAAAATTCTCTTACACATTCAAGTGACCTTCATTCAAAACAAAACCTCCGTTTATAAAAAAAATACATGCTGCGTTATTAAGGCTACGGCTATAAAGGAAGTAAATAAGGCTTTCAAAAATATAAAGAAGTATTGTATTCGCAATTCACTAACTATACTTTTCACTGTTCCAACGACAGTGAACTTACAAAAATAACAGTTGACGCGTCATATGTTTCATATTTAACAGTAATTCAATATTATTACATAATAGTGACGTAGCAGATGAAGTCACGATGATAAAGAAAGTTTACATAAACTCACGAAAGGTGAAAGCAATAAATACCGGTGCTGTAATTATTGCTATTGTGGCCTCATGAATAATTCATGAGAGAAAGATATATTCACTGTCATATAACGTAACATCACGCCCGAGGCTAATGCCAAACGTGATTTAAGAACTTTATCTCATAATTTTTGCATATTTCTTTAAATATATTTAAGTATAATAAATGTAGAGTTCTATAGACTTGTTAGTGGATATTAATTGCTTTTATCTTAATACCGTGTGAAAGCGTTCGAACAATTAGCTTTTCACTTAATATATACTTGTGCAAGCCGGAGATAACACTATCGGTTTCAGTTAAAGGGCTTTGAACTCATTCGGGGAAATACCACTTCAATTAGCAATTTATTCACGATTGAAATTCTCTGCAACGAAGAAGTGTCTAGCACGTTTTAATGCTGGCTGGACAAACTCATGAGTTTCTTCATAGTCACCTGTTCTGCCTAATCGAAACGATGCATACGTACCCGAACGTAAACATTGCGTCAAACCCATTTAAAAATTGGAATACATAATTCAGTCTAGGAATAGAAGGGTTCTATTAATGGAACAGTTATCGAGTGCTAACTGGCTGAAAATAAAATCTATGTACGCACATATTATATTTTCGTAGATATTCACATATAAATCTACTTAACGGTGTGAGCTAAGTTGGGAGCAGTGAAGCGGGGCTTTCACGTGGGGTGTGACCGCGTGACGCCGCAGCGTGACGCGGGGAACGTCATCGTGACGCGCCCCTCACACGATGAATTGTGACACACCACTTTGTACGTAGTCACCAGATAACGATATAAGCAATTGTTTTTTGTGTTCCTTTTAATTACGCATGGTCAATAATATTTGAGGACTTTAATTCTTGTGAATTTTTGAGTTTCGGGATTCAAAATTCAAAATCAGGTAGACAATCTGATGGCTATATCTTTTAACCGCAAACATGTCAGATAATAAAAGTAACAAAATACAAGAAACGCCAATAATAATAATTTTGAAGGATATTTTTTTTTGTTCTATCTGCGATACAATGGTCCATATAGCCGTCAAATTTGGTCTGTATACAGACAACAAATAATGAATCAATATTAACTATAATTGTTTTGGTGATACGGAATCGTAAGTGGGCAAGTACCTACATTTCAGGAAAATTTACGAGAAAATCGCCTTCCATATCGAAGAAACACGTAGTAATTAGCATTTGAACGCACTCATATATTATAAATAAACCATTGGAATCAACTTTCCTGTTATACCCTATATTTAAAAATTAATTATCCAAATACAACAGCGGCGCTTATCATGAGTCTATATATATACATATAGTACTTATAGTTTATTTTAAATAATATTGCTCAGTATGAAATCCTATAAATATGTGAGAAAATGCGTGAACATTTCAGTCGGAAGAAATATACCTATACGTTCTAATCACTGTGTCGTTGTACTGGCTCCGAAGGTCTCCAGATAACAGGCAGTGCGTAAATAAATTACAACCAGATTCAATTCAATACTTAAACTGTCGTCACGCTATTTTTGTTTGCGAGGCCAGCTGTACTTTGAATACCAAAAGGTACTTTGATATTGTGGAGGCTGAAGGCCAATCGTATGTGATAAGATTCAAAGTTGGGGTAGGTCGACTTGTCCAGATGACAAAACAAACACAAGGAAGGGTATAATTAATATAGAATTGTGAAATATGCCATTATTTTGTTCATCTGTTTCTTCTTCCTGCCCTGGTCCCAAGTTACTTGGTCGGCGCTTGGCGCAATATGTTTATCTCTTCCATTCAAACAATTTGTTCCATACGAAAAACATGAGACACAACTCTGAAATGGCCGACTTCACGTTTTCGTATATTTTTTATATAAGTATACAGGTCATAACCTAGTCCAAGAGGCAGGGCATATTTTTGATTATTGCATTCATATTGAATAGCTAATAAAAACACATTTAATTGAATGCAAGTAAAACACCCGCTCTGTTATGTGAGGCCCCGACCAATGAAGAGTGTTATAATTTAGAAACAGAGACATTTTATATAAGACGCCCGTTTCTGCATATCCATTTTCGTATCCCCCCCCCCCCCCCGATTGTATTTGAGGAGCGATGGATCTCTTGTTCATCCCATCATAGTAAGCCCATAGAACGAGTTCCAACGAAACTGAAAAATTCACATTATGTAATTCATTTACATAATTTTCAATTATCACTGTATTCGGACTTCTTTATGACTTGAGAGTTTAAATTTAAATTATTTTTTGATTATGATTAATTATCAATTAATTTGAACCTTAAAAAATAAAACGAAAAATAAAAATAAAACTTTGATACAATAAACTATTTAAAAAATCACGAAAATAAATTTTATATTGATGGAGTGCACACATTAAGTTTTGTTGCGTGTTGTGTGTGTTGTGTTACCTACATAGAGTATCTATTAGCTAATTTAGACTCGTAACTTTGTATGTTCTCGTAAACATAGCCTATTAACAATCTATACTAAAATCCATCATTTATTCAGAGCTCGCGAAACGAAATAAATTATGGTACCGATTTTAAAATAGGAAAATTCTGCATTGTCACAATAATGACTATTCGGAAATCTTTAATATCTGCTTTAGCAATGTATTTAATTACCGATGCCGTCATATACTCCACCTATCATAGTTATTGAATTTCGGGAAAGATATGATGGATTATATGTGCAAGTAGAAACGCAGGCGGGTCGGCGCACCGTCACGTGGCTGACGTGGCAGTGCGGAGCCTTGGGGTTGCGGGGGTGCCGCGGGGTGCCGCGGTAGGGGCTGTGACCCACTTTCCCGTGTGTCGGTGACCGCGAGCGACCTTCGAGTCTGCACCGACCGCATAAACGATCGTTCATCCGCCCCGAAATAAAAGACTAACGGGTTGCGTAACCATCTTTACTGTTATCTGTCTAATTGCAACACTTACACCATACTAATACCACATCTATTGCTTAGTTAAGTATGCAGTTTAGTAACATTAAATAATGAACTTTAAGGCTTAACTACGACAGCAAAATACAGGAAAACTAGCTATGTGCAATATTACCACCACCATAAGCAAGTAGTAATCAGAACGGGACGTTTATCTAGGCGCTTGTGTGAGTCTACCTAGAACCTCTAGAGCTGTTGCATCACGCGGCTAGAAAGATCGGTCCCCACCAATGATGTGGCAAAGGACGCGGAGTGAAATAGAGATCGTCCTCGAAGCGAGAGCGGTGCACGCGTTGCACTAGTCATTGTGCGGTTGCACTTCGCACGCACGGCCGTCTGAGTGACCTAATAGCGGCTGGAGGGAGGGACCGGGAAGCGCTGCGGGGAGCGGGGCGCGGCTGCCGCTCGTGCGGTAGGTCGGGCTCACTGCGCGCGCCCGCCGCCCGACGTCGCGCCGCCAACAGTGGAAAACTTTCTTCGCGACTTTTCCTCGTGTAAACAAAACCGCGCAATATTTTGCGCCCGCGCGTCCCTGTAACCAGGCTGAATAACCGCGCATCTTTGCTCAAATGAAGTTCATTATTTCACCGCAATACTTTTGTTTTCCCATGAAATTTACAGTTTTCATAATCTTGAAATTTGCAATTAGACCCATGTGGACAATAAAGTGATTAAAAACAGCGTTTACTTTATTTTTCGAACAATTGACCGTGTTTGCGATGTAAGCCAGGTCACGTGAGAGGTTAAAAACAACGCCTATGGATTTAGTAATAAAAAGTCGGTAAAGTTTAGTGTTTAGAATTTATGGACGCTTACTTTTTCTTTGAGTTTTCTTTCAAGTACATAGTCCAGGATTTTGGTTCAAATAAGCCTTATAAACTTAGTTCTTATACAGTGGAATCTTTATATCTTTATGGTACTTAACCTATCTACATCGTTGACGTGCGATTGTGTGCGTGCTTTTGAGTTTTCAAATCGGATACTGTATAAGCCTATATAGCGCAATAATGGTACTTGACATCAAGATTTCTTTCTTTTAATAATTATTTAATTAATTTTCAACCAATATATTGAATATGCTTAGAACATTGTGTAAGAGTATTCCAAATTTATTTTACTGATATGTTCCATGAGATGTTTTATTTAGGTAGGTACATACAAAGCGCAATATACTTAACTTAAATATTCAATTATTTTAAAAGTTGATTATATGGTGTATCGAAATAGTAATTATTTAACATAATTGGCGTTATTGTTGTGTGATGTAGCCCTTAGTGTGTGTGCGGGGCGCAGGCGCACGCTTCCGGGCGCCGCATCTGCGCCCGCGCCACTTTCACTTTCTCCTCGCTCGCGCCGCCGCATCTCGTGCGCGCACCGCGACCCGCATCCACGCTTCCTACATTTTCCACATCTATTCCGGATAGTTACATAAAGTACATGTTGTCCAAACTTCATAAGATCCATGAATTAGTGGCAATTGCATTAATCACAACTTGGCGAGATTTTACCTCATAATGATTAAACGTGTTCCAAAACTTCATCCGTAAATATAATAGATTAGTTTTGTATTTGGCCGGGGCGGCAGCGGCGGCGCTCACATCGTGACGCAACCGGCTAGCTAATCTAGTCGGCGGCGTCGGGAAGTGCAGTGTCGCGTCCCCGCGTCGCGCCCCGCGCACTCTAACTACGATCGCGCCGCGCGGTCGTTGACATTTCACCTAGTTTCTATTTGTCGATTCTAAGTCTATGGTATTCTTTTTCTATCACGGCAAGACGACAGGTCGCCTATCGCTTTTATTGACTGAACCGTGTGTGCCCGCAGGCGAGTCGGCTGCCGATACCAGCACGTCGTCGCCGGATCCCGGCCCGCCGTCACCTCGCATGGCCGAGGCGGGCTGCAGCACGCCGCCGCACCCGCCGCCCGTGTTCGACGGCGGCGGCTCTCCGACACCATCGCCGGCCTGCCACCCCACCGTCATCCGCTCTGCGCCACCCTACTCTGTCATCAAGTTCGAAGGCGCGCAAGCGCCTGTCAAGGCTGAGTGCTCGCCAGCCAGCAATAAACCAGATGCAACACCACCTTCTCAGCTATCCTCCGTGAAGCTAGAAGGCACTCCAGAACCACTTCAGCAATACAGGCCACGCGCGCTTGCTCCACCACCACCGGGTTCACACACCTCGCTATCGCCGGGACCCTGGCCACCCGCTGCCTGTATCAACGGTGTTAAGCCGGAGCTGATAGGCGGACACTTCCCACCGCAACCACTCGAACCCAAACAAGGTGCGCGAGGCTCCACGCAATGGCGCGGTACTCCAGCAGTGATCATGGGCGAGTCGGGTGGAGTCCGAACGATGTTCTGGACGCTACCAGCACCCACGTCCAGTGGGGAGCCGGCAGCAAGCGCGTCTCATACGCCGACGCCACCCACCCCCGACCCATCTACATGTAGCGAAGAGTCAGCCGCGCGGCTACTTCTTAATCTTGGTGGAGAGCTAAGGCGGCCGCGAGGGCCTCCTTTGAATATGGAATTACTTTGGGCAGGAGACGTATCTCAGCTGCCGGCGCACCAGCAGCTCACCGCACTGAACCTGAGCGCAGCGGCCGGTAGTGTTGCGGGAGCGTCGCAGGTCCCCGGAGCCAGCGCGCTGGCGCTACCAAGACCGGAGCTCCGAGCTTACGCACCTGAGGCTGAACGTGATGAAGATGAGCAACCAATGATCTGCATGATTTGTGAAGACAAAGCCACGGGACTTCATTATGGCATTATTACTTGTGAGGGGTGCAAAGGTTTCTTTAAACGGACTGTACAGAACCGACGAGTGTATACGTGTGTCGCTGATGGTGGATGTGAGATAACGAAAGCGCAAAGGAATAGATGCCAATATTGCCGATTCAAGAAGTGTATCGAACAAGGAATGGTATTACAAGGTGTGTATCGACTACAAATTCATATTATTCTAAATCAAGTCTCATTAATAGTGTTTTCCTAACATTTTCTATATTACAGCTGTAAGAGAGGACCGGATGCCAGGCGGAAGAAATAGTGGTGCCGTCTATAACTTATACAAAGTCAAATACAAAAAACACAAGAAAGCAAATAAAGCAGCGACGGCAACAAGTCGAGCGTCACCACCAGAAAAGCCCAAAGACCCTTTACCGCCTATCCCATCACACCTGGTCAATGGCACCATTCTGAAGACTGCACTCACAAATCCTAGCGAGGTAAGTTTCATTAGGTACTAACGGTCAATTTCCCAAACGCTATTTAATTCAAATTGTCGTCAGAGAAATAAAAATTATGTAGTACTTTTTTTGCCTTAAAATATAACTTTTCACAGTAGTAGTATACGAATATGATATTCATGGTAATATTTGCCCTTTTCTTTCAGGTTGTACATTTAAGAGCGCGGTTAGAAAGCGCCGTGTCATCATCGCGAGATCGTGCTGTACCCCTAGAAAGGGCGTTACATATGATCCGAGCGCTGATCGATTGCGATGCTATGGAAGACATCGCCACGGTGCGGCATCTACCAGATCTGCTTCACGATACCTCAGAAATAGGAGACAAACTATGTAAAATCGGGGACTCGATCGTACACAAAATGGTCGCTTGGACGAAAAAACTACCTTTCATCATGGAAATACCAATGGAAATACATTCCAAGCTTTTGATGGAGAAATGGCATGAGATCTCAGTACTAACGACGGCGGCGTACCAAGCTATGCACGGGAAGCATGCGCACGCGCCGCCCTCGTCGGACCATGAACAAGACTTTATGCAAGAGGTGAGTGCAAATTAAATGTTACACCGTTAGTTAAAACATTATGAAAGACACATAAAGGTGGTTTTTTCCATACAATTTGACTAACGAGCCCTAGATGTGGCTCAAGCACGCTCAATCACATTCGCTCCAGAGACTTCCGCACATGCGCCGGAGTGCAGTTACGTGATCTGCATCGCTTGCGCAACCGCGGTAGAAAGTCGCCGGCTGCGGCTGCCAGACAACTAGTTGCACTCGGACGTTTGCACACTCGCCGTATAACCAGCTATGTTATACTAGTCAATTATCGCAATTTAGTAGATGCTAAATGCTTCTATTATCTTGACCAGATTTATAGGCGTTAGATCAATATTTATTTGACACCCTTCACAATGACGTGTAGGTGCAATGTTTTTGTAAATTAGCAGCATTTATAACTAACTTTCCGTCTACACAAACAGATCAAATATCGTATATTTTACTACACTTGCTCGAACTATATGCAACGAACAGGATCGCGACCCGAGAATTGCACGTATTACATAAACTGCGCACGCGGTGCCGTAATAACGGTAGTTATACAGAAAGTATTTTTCATTGTCTAGAGCATTTCCTCCTTATTTATACATTCGATATTACGTAAATACATTATGTTCGATGCTACATACGTTTTTTTAGTAATTTAAATTGATTGCACATGTAAATGGACTAGTATTTCTAGTATTATAATGTTGGTATTATAATATGCTAATAGGTTTATGACTAACAAGAAAAGCCCTTGGCAAACGTCTTGGCTTATTTGCATAAACTTATAGTTAAATATGATGTATTCAAGCAATTGTTTCGTTGATTTTTATCTGTACAGTTTTTTTCTAAATTCTAATATAGTTAACATCGTTAATCTACATCACATATAACAGTCGATTTCTAGATATTATGTAATAAATAATTCACAATGAATTCCAAATTTTTCTCAGACTTAGTGACGCCATGAAATTGTGCGGCGCACCCAAAAAAATTATATCTAGTTTCTTAATTCTAACCTAATAATAACAAAAAAAAAATTCCTCCAGGTAAACGCGAACCTCAGGACGTTGCAGAACTGCCTGACGTCACTGATGGGGAGGCCAATCACGTTGGAACAGCTCCGACTGGATGTTGGACTCGTAGTGGAGAAGATGACGCAGATCACCTGTGTCTTCCGCCGCATACAGCTCCGCATGGAGGAGTACGTCTGCCTAAAGGTCTACATTCTCCTGAACCAAGGTAGGACATTATTTTCCTTTGATTTTTCAATATGCTTATATTGTTTTTTTTTTTCTTCAATTTGTATTTTCACAAAAATATATTGTGACGTCATAAATAAGGGATCAAATGTCCGGTTATACAATCGGACAACTACTTGAGATGATTTTGAAAACTACTAAGTGGATTTTGATACAGCTTCCTCAAATATTTTCTACCTCTATTTAAAGTATTGTCTGATATGATTTCCGTGTCGCCTAATACTGGTTAAGATAAATAAGTTTCATAATAACTTGAAAACATTTTTAGAATTAAATGCGTTATCGCGAAACTATGATATTAAATCAAAACCAACGTTTGTCTTATTTTTCGTTTATGAAATATTATAATAAATTGAAACTACAGTCCTACAGCTTACTTTACTTAAAGGCATATTAGAGACCCGGCCAACTTTTTATTCAACTCTCAATTACAAAGATTAAGGGTTAGCCCTAACATTAGAAATGTTTTCAGAGCAAGACTTTAACTATTATCAACTTTCTCATTAACACGTGATAAATTAATTTTGTCTAAAGAAATAAAAAAGGTTAAAGCCTGATCATCACCCTATTAATTATCTTTGTTTAATATAATTAAAGAGGATCGTTAAATTGTAACTGTAAATTGACGTCAAATTTCCCAGATCAAGCTTTTTTTTAATTGTGTTAATTGGCATCTGGATAACCTTTCACCGCAACCAGCCATTGAGGCCGGATTTATTTAGGCTATGTAAATAGGAATTAATTAATGGAATACTTCCTTGTTCTCGAAATAAATTTTTTTTTTTTTTTTCAATTGCCGATAGTGTTTGCATTTATGTGGGATAATACTCGTAAAACGCCACAAAAGATAAAAAATTTATCTCATTCGTAATTAATTATTTCTTTACTAATAAACAAACAAAACACAGTAATTCCAAAATAAATATTTTCATTGATTTTATCCCGTAACGCCTATTTGGCGCTGCATGCGGGTCAGCTCCGCATTCATAAGTACCTAATTACACATAATAATTAGAACATTAAAGGCTATGTGTACATAACCCTGCAGATATGCGTCGCTACATACATTACTTGAGTAAGTCAACGCACCACATTGTAATCCAGTTAGAGAATCGCCGAGGGGTGCATCGGCCCACGATGCATGTAGGTCAGTTACTGTTACGCAAGCTAGGCATCCTACACGCTGTGACGTCGACCTGACTCATTATGTTACTCGCTTAGTATTTAGTAGCCAAGTTTTATATGCGGAAACTTGAAGCTTAGGACATAGTACTTTACGCGTACGTTTTGCGAACTCTTGGACTATAGAGAATTTAAATTTTATCTACATATTAGTTGATATACAAGAGTCAAGTTTTCACTTTCAATATAAAAAATGCTGTGGCCATTAAAGAGAATACCAACTTGTCAAACCGAAGAAAAGTAAAGAGAGCTTAAAAATTTACTTTCTAATAGAACATTTGAAAGCTTTATAAATCTAACGGTAGATTTTATCGTATGATTAATGAACACAATACGAAATGCGACAAGACAATAAAAATCTCGACGCGTAGTTAATGCGATACGCAGTGCAAAGTGTTCGTTAATATTATTATGATTTATGTTACATATAACCCAGATGTGGCGAGTCGAGAGCTCGCGACACCGATTAGGTACCACTTCTGGCCGATGATAACAATTTCACTCGGTGAACTTAGCTGACACACGAAAGTCTTGAGATATTTTCTGCTGATAATTTGACTTATTTGGTTCGGAAAAGTTTGCCATGCATGTACTTAGGATTCTATATATATAGATAGCTCGTTTAGCAACCTACTGCCAAAAGTATAAATTTTTTTGTTATAATGCTAAGTTACTTAGGTAATTTTTCTATTAAATAATAATTAGTATAAACCCAATAGCCTTGTATCAACAACGATGAAAACGTTATTTCATTAGCCACACCGTACGTTAAGTTTAAATAACTAAGTTTAAGACGCAATATAATCTCTACATACAGTGCAAAACGTAAACTCAATCACATCTAACCTTCGGCGATAATGTTTTTACATGGTTGATCATAGTTTGTTCGTTTGTCCTAGTAGTATTGGTAGGGAAACTGTGACATCCTGTGTTATCGCAAGTAACTAGGTCGCACCACGCTCCAGCACCATGTTTGAAAATTATTTTCACCGTGCATACACATTTATACATTAAGTAGGTCCGCTGTTTATCAAACTATGAAAGTACTCAGTAAGTGTTTGGCGGCGCTCGGAAATACCGCGTATTATGTTGCACCAACACTTATGTAAATTAAACTTTGAACATAATAATACTACACTATATGCACTGGTATATTATGCGAGAGTTCTCAAAGTAACAATTTTTATAACATAATTAGAGTACGCCAATATTATTAATAGAACTCATGTTTACCTACCCATATACGCGAAATTGGTTGAATATAATACTCATACTTAATATATCATTTAGCCAGAGAAAATTACTTTAAATTGATGCTTGCGTCATCAAATTAGTGAAAACAGTTCACATGTACGCACGCAATATGAGACGACTAATCTACTTACAAGATATATTACAAATTGAAGGTCTTTTCCTCATAAACGTAGTATAATAAAGTCATGGTGCTAAGCCCTTATCAAATCTTAGATCAGACATACTGTGCAAGTGTACATAGTGGAGAATACTTCACTTATTTACAAGTAGTCAATGAAACGAACTATCAAACAGAATTGACTTCGAATTGATATGTTGATAACCTACTTATAGCTGATTGAATCGCCTGTGCGCTCCTTTCTATATCAATCACGTATGAGACTGAAAAAGTATAGACATATCGTAACGAGAAACTTCAAATAATATAAAAAAAAAAAAACAACGCTCTGTATTTTTTTCACATATATATCACCAAGTTTCGTCTAATCTGAAAAAAATATTTACAGAGTTTTTATTTTCACTTTATAAATACGTATGTGTGAGTCCTAGTACCATAACTGTACTGCGGACTACGGTGAAATGGAAAGCGCTTGCGCAACCGCGCGCCCGCGTCGTCGTCTTTACGTTTGTGTGTGTATGTGTATTTGTTAGATACTTGTAACAAAATGTTTATTGCGTGTGAGCCGTGTTGAGTAATGCATTAGAATTTTAGGAACGTATCGACATCTTTGTCTTTGTGCTTGTGTACAAAATTTAAGCATAATAGCTATCCTCCTTATGTGTTTAAGTTATTGGAGGTAAACCGCAAAATAAAGCATAGATCATTAAAAACGAGCTGACTGTAAACAAAACTCGCTACACTCTAATAACTGTATAATTAAATCAAACAGGTTGTCAACCTGTATTGAATTGAAACTGTCGCATTGCATTCAAAAGCGCATTGCGTATAATAATGTAGAGTTAGTTACGTCAGCTAAAACGGGACAGCATTTCACTCTCGGAGCGGAAAGCGCGACGCGGAAGGCGAACTTTCTCTTTTGCAGCGCACTGCGCGCATTGAAAAAAGCGCAAGCGCAGATTATAGGAGCGACCGAGTACCGCTACGTCTCGCGCGCATTCGTTTACGTAACCAGTACTACATGCGCGCGCTGCAAAATGCACACAGACCACATGATAAAAATCCATACTAGAATAAAATTAATTTATTTGCAGCTACGCAAAAGCAGAGCTATAACTATATACAGGCGGATTACAATATATTTCATCAAAATAGTTCTCATCAGTAATATATTCAATAATTTATTCTATATTGTTCAGCAAAAATAAACAAACATTAATTATAATGTAGTCGCAATAACAGCACACGAAACAGTAGCGCGTACAATATCGTGGAAAAAGGCGCGCGCAGGAGCGAGACAGCAACAACGGTGAGGACGCGAGCGAGCTCGAGCGGAGGTCAACGGCTAGCCGCGGTCGTTGCCCTGCTATCGGAGTGACCTACTGAGCGCGTGACGTCACCGCCGCACCGCGCGCGCCGTGGCATTGGTTCACCGCCACCGCTCAGCGCCATCTACAAGCGAGTAGGCTAACTAAACGTGATCGTCATTGCATGATTGTAGGAAATATAATTAATCAATACAGTCCAATGCCATTCGCTACGACTGCGACCGTTCAATAATTTGTGTTAAACATTACATTGCACCTTTATAATATATAGCAACAGCACCTTATAGCAGAATTTAACTTTGGTTTCATTTGTTTCAGAAGTTGAGCTGGAGGGTATTCAGGATCGGTACGTGCAGGTGTTGCGCAGTTATCTAGAGCATGCCGCTCCTCATCATCCTGGCAGGCTACAGGAACTCTTTGCCAGGATACCTGAGGTAATTTTGCGTTGTACTAATTGGTTTCTCTTGCACTTCCTTTATTATCGTATACGGATTAATAAATCTATTTTTTATTAGAGTCACAATAGGAAAAGTTGCTATAGATCACTCATCGTGCTATATCTTTGTCAGTCAATAGCGTTGCATGAATATACAATTTACAGCCGGCTTCGTTACGAAGGGATAAGATAGCAGATTTATCGTCTATCCCGCCAACCTAACTTACAAGGCACATTCACAATAGAAAGTCGAATGAAAGCTTTTGATTTCACGATACTAAGTTGTCGTTTTCACTTACAGATCCAAGCGGCAGCGAACCTGTTGCTCGAGAGCAAAATGTTCTACGTACCTTTCGTGCTGAACTCGGCGGAAATCAGATAGTACATGGCGCAGCAGGGCGTCTAGTTCTCGATGTACGAGCGGCTGACTCCCCGCCCGCGCCCGCGCCCGCTCCCCCGCCGCACCCCTGTCTTATGATCGCACTCGCCACCATGTGTTCACCCGCCGCCGAACGCGCCGCGCCGCCACGCCGCCGCCGCCGCCGCGCACGCCGCGCACGCCGCGCCTGCACAAGAGTTCGTACAAATGTTCCTACTCAAGCACCGACAATAAGTGCGCCCCGCCAAGTGCGACGAAAAGTGACAGTCAACACAAGTGCGGTACATTTTTA
This sequence comes from Xylocampa areola, assembly GCA_935421205.1. NCBI lineage: Eukaryota > Metazoa > Arthropoda > Insecta > Lepidoptera > Noctuidae > Xylocampa > Xylocampa areola. The sequence continues at coordinate 16,939,015 of OW285201.1, forward strand.
CCTTTGTTGAGTCGATGAGTGTATTGGTTTATTGTTTAGTAGAGGAATTAAAACGTCCCAATTGACAGACTGATTTATTATTAAAATAGTTATTACGTAAGGTACCAGGGACTTGAATGCGTGTTTTATACGTGGTAGTGTATACTACATAGTGTTAAATAGAATAAAATATATATTATGTTACTATTTAAATTTGTCAGTCGAAGAATCGCATAATATATTATTTCTGTAAATATAGAATAAAGTTTACAATATAGTTAAGACGTTGTTTTAGACAGAATTGTTTCTTGTAAATGAAATACTGCTGTTTTAGTTTGCATTTTATATCGTCTAGGATTAACCAGTAGACTAATTACTGGGTGTGTAATATTGAGAATTTGAATTTAATTTTATATGACTTGTTCATACATAATGTAAGTAGCACTAAGTACCTACTCTCAGTGTTTACCAAGACTGCTTGTATACAACTGTACTGTTTATACACTAACATAAAGCGGCGCGGTGGCTCGCGCGGATCTTATAGTCACAACTTATGCATTTTTATTGCCAATATTTCGCATAACACTATACTTGTGCATGTTTCGTTCTGAATCTTTCACTTCTTTATTCTGGTCTAACTAGTTGTAAGAGTCAGTGCGTGCGCGCCGCTGACGTCACCGCGATGACGTCACAGCGCATGCCCACCGACAACTCCCGATGCATTTCTAAGCTGACGACGTTATCTTTATGTGCGTAGGTGCTTCGGACATTTATTGATCTTATACTTTGCTTCCTTTGATGTGTTCAAATGTAATTGTGCTCAATGTTCCGTGATTTTGTTCGGAAACAGATATTCAAATTTATAGTTATCGTTTGTGTCATTTCATAACGTACCATCACCATCTTTTGTGCATCGTTCCTCTAGTAATTGTAGATTCATAAAATATTTTGTACATACATGAAAGATTCTGTACATATTGCGTTAAATCTCGATTACATAAACTATTTCAATGATTTGCAACTCTTAATAAATAAGTGATTTAATTATGAAGTCCTAATTTTATTACAAAACAGGTACGTCCACGTATCATTTATCATTCTAACGAAAGACACATAAACTATGAATTTATTTCATCACTTGTCATCATCACAGCATTAGCCCTCTAGCATTCCTCTTCATGTAAAAAGCCCTAAATAAGTAGAACTCCATCATCTGATCTGTTCACGCAACTAACTGTCAAAAAATCATGTTCATAATATATTAAAAAGCAAATTGATAACACAACTAACCTTTTTACCATCTTCACATAAAATAGGCATCTAACAATAATAAAAATGAATCATTTCATGATCGCAAAAAAAAACTTAAGTATAAAAATAAACTTACGAAAAGACTTTCCAACCTACTATACTGTCAGTAGCCAGTATCACTGCCTTTCATTTTCTTAAAAGTTATTCGCCGTTACTGTTAAATAACACTTTGTATTAATCGTTAATGTTAAAATTTGTAATAAACGTTCCATCAACGGTGAACAGTTACCACTAGCTTAGGGGGCAATGTAAGCCTTGTTTAAAATTAAGTAATTACAACCAAAAAGTTCGTTCTAAGGACTTAGGTTCTAGTTAATTAGATTTTTTTTATGCCTTAGCTTTCTCACGGTCGACGTCGGCGTATACAGAGACGCCGCATACATCTCACTATTATAAATAAACTTCACAACCTGTTTTCAGTACCGAGAAAAGTATTTAAAGGTCACTTATCACATTCACAGAGGTTGTGAATAAATCTATTTAAGTTGATAGCGGAGGGTACTTGCACACACTACCTACATCGCGTTAAGTAGCTGAACAGTCGACACAACAAACAACTTGTAATATTAGATAATCCTGTTACCTGAATGAGCGATACACGTCCGTTCCTCATCGTGTTACCATTAGTTAAGTATTAGCGGTTATTAAATGTGTTTTGTACATTATAATTAGTTTGAATACAATCAGTTACGATACTGCCATCAAATGCCTAAATAGTTTTCAATTAATTTTGTTATAATTTACGTATGGTTAATTAAGTTAATGACGTTGGTGAAATTATTAGTTAATTGTGATAGAAAACAGTGATATAATATCGGAGTAGGCACCATGGTCCCCAGGGCCGTGTGACGTGCGCCGGCGCCGCCCGCCCAGTGCGCGCGCGCCTTCACTAAGATTCGGTCTCACTACGTGAACCCTTCACGACGATTGGGTAACTATATTTATTTATTCATTTTTTATCTAACTTAATTATAATTAATTAGTTCTTAACAACACCATCAGAACGACGGTGTTAAATCTAAAGTCTGAGGTAAAGATGCCTTTATAGATTTTTAAACATGTAATGACGGAAATCGTAAATATAACTATAATCGCGAATCATGCATCGTTCTACTAATATGTATGTAAATGATAATGTATGTAAGTAATATTGACACTTATTTTGTTAGTATCATAGCGTATTATTAAGGCGAAACTAACGGCAGTGTATCAAATGGGAATTAGATTTGTAAGAATGTTATTGGCGTTGTACAAAGGATAGTATTGTTAGTAATTAAACAATGAAATTGGCGCATTACTGGCGAGTACCTAATTAGAATAGTACACGACAGCCCGCTGAGGCTATACATTCATGTAATATGTAAATACTAATTATGCTTCGACGTGTTAGGCGGCTCGTTTCCGTTGCACTTCTAAATTATTTGCTATTACTGTGAAATAGGGCTTGTTCGCCTCTTCGTCTAATTTAATCTATGGAACTCGTAGTATATAATAAACATTTGAATATCAAAATTGACTGACCGATTCATAGGAAACAATTCTGAATGATTTGCATCTGCTTGGTATTTTAATTTTTAATGAGTTTGCATAACTTTAGTACCGCCTGTCTCGGGAATAGATTTCACACCCGAGACTCAGGTTGGTAACAGCCGGCTTCAAACATGCTCGTGTGTTCGATACCACCGTGTGTTTATAAAATATACTGACATGCACGGCTCTGAGGCTCTCAAAACTGCATGTACAAGTATCAACATACTAATTAAGTAAGATCGTCAATTACCACTAACAATACTAATGGTACACTGTAAGATATTTATAATCAAGAATATCGTCATCATCACAATACACACAGGCAGTTCCGAAGCCGGTTCGTAGATAATACTGCGAAAATATTTTGACTGATATAGTTATGTAATAAACATAATAATGTTAATATATTTATAAGGGTGTAACAAAAACTTAATGCATTTCACATTTCTTTACAGTCCATATGAGAATAATTAATTACGTGTAAGATATTACATGTAACATATTGTGACGAAATATTTTCACATTCGTAGTGTAAGGTTTGTTGTGTATAAAAATAGCGTTTCAAGTATTTCGGGTAAAAGAAGGGTTAAAATTTGTGTACATTAGACATTGTATTAAAATAGTTATGAAATCGAGTGTAACGCCGTAAAAGAATATTATATATTTGGAAACGTTGACGAGTGTTTGTTGTATGTAATTACATGTCACAGATGGATATTTGAACTCTAAGTACATATAGATATATATTCTACGAGTTATACTTCATGTTTTAATCAAATAATAACAGTAATCAATTTTTTGTTACACTTACATGAACAAACACGTTTCGCTTGTCTTACTAATTTCAATGTTTAGATACATTTTTGTGTCCACTTTTCAACTTTTGAAAATAGTATAAATATGGTCGAAGTCACTGATTGTATTAGTTGTCACGCTGTCTCACTGCAAGTGCCTCTCTAGTAGACACTTACGTTGACTAGCGGCAAAAATGTATTTATAAGAGTTCAATGTGATTGAGTGTGCTGTATTTCACGTATTTAGTTGGGCTCGCTCAATACCAAGACTTATCGCTTTCAGACCTAGCATACATTAAGTATTATCGATACATTAGGGTTCTATGTTTATACGTAGCAAATCACATTAGTTGCTGATTGCTGTACTGTTCTCGATGGAATAAGGCTGTTGTTATAATTCGACCAAGTTAAGATATACAGTGACTGTTAGCAGTACTCAGGAGTTTGTCTCGTGTACGTCTCGTTGAGTGGTGCGCCGGCGCCGGCGTAGTCAATCGAATGTGTACTGGTTTGCCAAGAGAAGTTACCTACAGTTGTGTTTAGTTAGCGATGCATAACGTGTTTGTACTTTAATTTGTTTTTTAGTTGTACTCTTGGAAATCAATGGTTAATAATTTAAGAAAATAAATTGTATGTGAAATATATTAACATGATTTTATTTGATTCTACCCTGCTGTATAAGTAAAGATGTCTGCACCTAATTACCCGATTGTCCCGAAAGAGGGTTACGTCTTGTATTCAGTTTTTGGTTCAGTTCAATTATATGAACTGAACCAAAACTTTACCAAAGAAACTTTTCTATGTTTGGCAAAAATTACCTACGACACTGTACGTTCCAAATATCATCATCATCAGTAAACCTCAATGCCCCGAAGAGTTAGGCAGAGGTGTGTGATAATTCCCATGTACCAAATGGTGTGCCTACTGCCGTCAACCGGGCACAATTCCAAACTCTGGGTAGGCACAGAGAACCTATTTTTTAGAAAAATTCAAATCACTGCTCAATCCGCCAATTAAAACCAGAATCTCAAACTTCAAGGAGTGTCTGTTGACATCCTTCGACAGACCGTAACCTGTCGGGGTCGCGGTGGCGCGACGAACCCGGGACCTCATTAAAGATAAGAGTAGGACCGTGTGGTTTTTGGTCGAAGGAGTCCGGCACAGAGTCCATGAGGGATATTCCACGTCAAAAAAAAATTGCTTACCAACAGTATTTGCAAACACTAGACCAACGAGATAATCTAGACGCAGTCGAGAAATCAGCATTTGAAAATTGCCAATGGGTATCTAGGTCTTTGGACTAAATTAATTTAGTTAAACTCTCGACTCTCTAGGTCGTGCTAAAGCTTATCTTGGGCATATCAGTGTGTACAAACAAATAGTAACCATTAATTAAAGAAAATATACTGTGATAGTAGATAAAGCCTACTTTAGCTTTAAGAACTTTCTTTCTATCAGCATTATCCTCCTGCCCTTATCCTAATTTATTTGGGGTCAGCGCAGCATGTGTCTACTTCCATAAAGAGTCGCAGTTGTACTGAAATGCTACTAAAGTTTTGGCTATGTTTTATGACCGCCTGTCTGACGTCAACCCTCATTGGGAATGCTGTTGTTGGTGGTAACCGCCACCAATACGGTCTCCTTCTATCTAGCTATGTCACACCAAATGTTATCCATGCGACAGGTTCTGATGTTATCCTACTATCACACTCCACTAGACGGGCCAAGAACTTCCTTTCTATATTTAAATATATTATATTAATGTAAATTGAAGTTATACTTTTTTGTGAAAAAAAAAAAATACGGTTGCGAGCAGGATTCCAACCTACGCCACCCGGATAAATACTCCAGGCGCTCTGGCCACTAAGCCGTCTCGACCTCTGCTCACTGAATTCTTTGTCAACATTTTAAAACGTCTTTTGGTGACGTCATTGCTATTTATTAAGTCCCTATACAGAAATCTTTGAAAAGCATTAACGCATGCTTAGCGAACCTTGAAGTTATAAATTTTTGTGGAAAAATAAATGTAAATTATTGACGTGACCAGCCACAAAAAGTTAGTCGAGGAATTGCATTCAATACCTGTTCAGAATACTTATTGATTTTGGTCTCCTTACAAGTATTTACTACCTCGTTGGTGCAGTGGTCCCAAGTGCAACTACTGAGCATGAGGTCTCTTATCCTATTCTAAGATCTGTGAGCTGGTCTTGTTTTGGCCCGATAATGGGTTATAAGCTAAAGTTATGACTAGGTAGATAGCTACCTAGTCATAACTTTAGCTACCATTTTAAAACTTGCCAATCTAAAAAAGACTTTAACGCCATCTTCAGACTCTATGTTTCCGCTATGGAAGTAAAGAAAAATCAGTATGTGAACCTGCAAGAAAGGTTGCTTGATTGCTTCTTTCAATCCAGGGAACCCGTTAAATATGTTTAGGCCTTCACACACAGTTTGAACTTTGAACTGTTATAGTTTGAACTATGGTAGAGGTAAGATTAACTGAATATTTATTTAGTAAGGAGTAAAAGAAAAGAAAATAAGCAATATTTATTGTTCACATTGCATCGCAGTTAATATTACTGCAGTGTCATCTAGGATATTCTTTTGAAAACTATATCCCCTGGCGTCGAGTAGTAAAACTATAATCAAAACTAATTCATATTTCCAACAGATGGCAGAATTATGTAGTAATACAATAGAGTAGAATATTGAGTACATATATACAGCTTTGAGGTATATATACAGGTCAATAGTATATAGCTTTCAGCATGGCAGAGTTTCTTTTTTCAGTACCAGGGTATTTTATTTACTAAATAATACTAAATATATTAGCATGTGAAAAAATAATTAACATAATAGAATAATAATATTGTCTGTGATAAGAATTCTCACGTCTATGATTTCTGCTCCAAGTCCTTCTGTCAAAATTGTCTGCCGCTTGCCACATGTCAGTCAAGAAATATAGTGATTTTACTAAAATTTTACTGTAAAACAATCACAAAATATGGTATGTAGTGCTTCGATAGTCATTGTTGATTATAACAAGTAACAGTGTGAAGTACTAGAGCAATATGTAAAACAAACATGTTAAGCATGGTGTCATGATTGTCATGAATAATTCTATTCCAGAAACCCCTTATGCTCCAAGGGCACGAACGTGCCATCACACAGATCAAGTATAACCGCGAAGGTGACTTACTGTTCTCCGCCGCTAAAGATTCAAAGCCAAACGTATGGTGGTCTTTGAATGGTGAACGCCTTGGTACTTTCAACGGGCATGGAGGTGTAGTCTGGTGTCTGGATGTGGACTGGCAGACCATAAACCTCATTACTGGCGGAGGTGACAGTTCATGCAGGTTAGTTAAATATATTATAAAGACTTATGATAACTAGTTTGGTTATACCTGTTATACCATAAAAATTGTTACAATACAAAAATATATAGAGATATCTATTGTACAAAAAACAAAAAATATTCTGAATAAAAACTTGTATCGAGACTAACCAAGATTGACATCTTGGTTAGTGTGCCTTAGCTCTTTGTATAATAATTTGATTGCTATACCCTTGTTTTATACTTACTTTCATATAATATTCTTGAATCATCACATGTTTGGTTGGAAGAGATTGCTGACAGTCTTCAAAATCATTTAATTTGTTATTATTTTAAGATTTACATAGTGTGGTACATAGTGTACACAATAATAGATTTTAATTAAAGGTTGGGTTTCTTGTTTCCTTATTTTTAGTGACTATATAAACCTAAAGGAAAATGTTGTTAACAAAATTTTTGGTATAATAACACTTGAGACTATTTTCATAATAAAATATGTAATAACTGTAGTAACTGAATATTCAAATCTGTACATTTTTAAATTTAATATTCAACAATGCTCAATCTGTCTTACATATTGCAAAAAGTGTTTATTTATTGTGCAACATTATCGTTTCACTATGATTATTATTGAGTCCAATAGTTGTCAATAAGACATGCTTACATTTAGAATGTTTTCCAAATTATTTTTGTACTATTCTATATTCATAGCTAACCTAATCTTATGCATACGCTCACTATTATTAAGGTAACCATTGGAGAATATTGCTCACAATTAACAAATGTAACTACATTGATTTTGTAATTTTAAGGTTGTTCTTATATTTTGCAAATAAGGTTTGTATTGTTTTTTTAATCATCAATGTGTTCTTTATACAATATTTTTCAGATTGTGGGACTTAGAGACTGGCAAGAACATAGCTACAATTAAGACAAACTCATCTGTGAGGACATGCAACTTCAGCTACAGTGCCTACCAGGCCGCCTACACCACTGACAAAGCTATGGGACACCCTTGTGAGGCAAGTAACTATTCTGTCATATTTCAATCAAGCCTTTCTGAAACCAATTTGCTCTAACAGAGAACATGTTATTTTAGACTCTATTTTTCATTAATTTAAAGACTTATTTTTATTTTCTTCAGGGAACTTCCTACACTGCATATCAGTGGTGTTGTGGCTACAGCTAATGACACATTGCAGAAATAAACTGCATCTGATTTCTGAATAGTTATTTATTATGTCAAGAATTTTGTTACACATTGGCAACTGCAATAGTACACCGATTGCAGTTGCAGGCATGTGTAACAAATATCTGCAATTCATAATGATCATAACTTTCATGTTGGCGAAATGAAATGCATTTGTAAACACAATGAAAATAACCATATGACAAATCTTAATTTATTAAATAGGGGGTCTTTTCAAATATTAAAATGCCACCCCCAAACCATGATGATAGTACTCATAGAATACAAGTCTAAGAATTATCAAAGAATACTTCTATCACTTTTGTTCTATGCTTATTAGTTCTTCCCATTGCCAGTATAGACTAGGAGTAAACACAATACTTCCTCATCTTTATTTCAGGTATTCGTAATTGATACAAGAACTGTTGATGAGTCCATGTCCAGCCAGGCTCCTATCCTGAAGTGGGAGATCACAGACTCCAAGGTCACATCCATGGTGTGGGGTATCTTGGACGAGACCCTCATCACTGGTCATGAGGCTGGGGACCTAATACAATGGGATCTCAGAGTAAGGCATAAATAAATCTTTAATCTTCATGGAATTAATTGCCTTCATGTGTATTATTAGAAACTTTAGACCTTGATAATGAATAAGATAAATAATTCTCAACATGACACACAGGTAATCTTTGAGGAACCAAGCTACAAGTCATTTTGCCATTATGTAGTTACAGAAAATATTTTTTTTTTTATTGTTTTTAGCTTAGGATTGATATCTCAATTTTAGTCTCTTATATCTTGTAGTAAAGATGTAATTTTCCATTTTATTTTTTTTCTAGACCGGCAAAAAGATCCACTCTGTGAAGGAGCACACTCACCAGATACACGACATGCAGCTGTCCCGCGACGGTACTATGTTCATCACCGCCTCCAAGGACCAGACTGCTAAACTCTTTGACACCAGCTCACTGGAGCTACTCAAGGAATACAAAACTGAGCGACCAGTTAACTCCGCCGCTCTCAGCCCCATCCTAGACCACGTGGTACTCGGAGGAGGTCAAGACGCTATGGAAGTAACAACCACCTCAACACGCCAGGGTAAATTCGATGCTCGATTCTTCCACTTAGTATTTGAAGAGGAATTCGGCCGCATCAAGGGACATTTCGGTCCCATCAACAGTTTAGCATTCCACCCCGACGGCAAGAGTTACGCGTCAGGCGGTGAAGACGGTTATGTACGTGTGCAAAGTTTCGACCAATCTTACTTCGATTACACCTTTGATTATAACAGGGATTGAATATACAGATAAGGAAGGTATTAGTAAACTTAATCAATATTGTAAATGTCAATAAAACTGATTTTTATTAAATTGTCAATAGTTTGTTTTATTTCATAATTAAGAATATATTTAAGTCTCGTCATCGTCTGCTTGTGATGTGTCGTATAGTCAGAATCGGAAGCTATCTTAAATACTTTATTAGGCGCATCCACAATATGCTACAAAGGGTAAAATAAAAAAAATATGAACCACAGGAATGTTTTTCAACTAAAAAGAAAATTGTATGCAACAATTTATTATAATATAAAACATTATTCTATTACACTTGGGGAATACTTTTTCACTTATGCTTAAACAACATTTCACAGGAAATATGGTGTGGTATGTTGTGGGGGCACTTCTCTTTCGCTATCGGGCACCGCTTGGAACAATTTGGCGGTTCTGTCATTCACAGTATTAAATTCTAATATGGATGCGACGTTGCCGCAGCGATAACAGTAGTTGGGTGCTGACCACACCGTCACTAAACGTTTGTCAAACATATATTTGTAACCTGAAAAGAAAGATATTTGTTATAGAAAAGGTAGAGCAGTTTCAGCAGGGACCAAAAATAACCAGAAAACAACGGTAGTTTTATTTAACGGTAACGGCCCTACCCCTTTGATTCGGATACCCAACATTTATAATTCTCTACTATTTAGGTCGCTCCAGCTGTACCGCTTTCAGTTCCTGGCTTTCAGCATTGATTGGTCTCAAAATACTATATGTTACACACCTTCATTTACTAGTTGATGAGCTCGACAAATTAAATTCAAATTGTTGTAATTCATAAAGAGCTCCGTAACATAACTGCCGAATAACCATCCTGCACCTCTTGGGCTCACTGACCTGCAAACAAACATTAAATTAAAAATATATTGAAGATACTGCCACACCTCTAAAAAATCACAAATTCTATCAAATCATGATAGAAAATATCAATTCGCGGGTTAGATTTTCGCACGAAACCAATATTAATAGCAGCATCACAACTGTATTGTCCGAAGGGGTAGGGAGAGGTATACACAGTTATACTCCCACTTTCACCGATGCTGTTATTAAGTCCTATATGACTGGTAGTGAGGCTATTGCCATCTACCGGGCACACTTCAAAACTCCGACTCTGTACTTCAGGCTCAGCAATTGCACTTGGGACCACCAGCCAGAGGAGGCAGTCACAAATATTAATATTCACGTAAACATAAAAAACTTCATATTGACATAAGCTAGCTTATGTCTTCTATGTCTATGTCTGTATGTAATGTGTCTGGACTGTGACAAAAATAGGACATCAGTTTATCAAATTAACACACTTACCACATCTTAACATCTGCAGGATCAGACCACAAGAGATCACAGAAGGCTCCTTTGTGTGGTATCTGTTGATTTCTGTCAATACAACGAATTTGATCTAACATGGATATATCTGGCGACAGCCCACCATGAACACAAAGGACTGTTTCATCTATTAACTGAAATAGAATAGGAAAGACTTTAATTGTGTTTATTAGGAGTTTGTATCTGATCACATTGATCTTACTAATTTCTAGTACTAAATATTCTAAGCAGATCCAATTAAGTTATCAATAAGAATATTAAGGGTCAGTAAGTGAAATCTGCTAGATATACAATGCCTAATCATAAATCAGAGTTTTTAGAATATTTGTCTGAATCAAAGGCTCTGAAATGGCTCAATGGCTTAAATGAAAATATTTATATCTTGCTTCACATTAGTGCTTTTAGAAATGTTAGGTCCCTAGAATTATAATAATAAACCAGTCTAGCCCCAGAACCAAAAAACTTTAGAAATTTTGCCCAAAATAAATACTCACAGCTGCAACTGTGAGTAAGTCAAATACTCGACAACAATCTTTCCATGCATTAGCATTCCCATATTTGTTGAGGCACTCATCATAGAAGCCATACACCTTCGTTATTTGGCATGTCTCGTGGTTCCCTCTGAGTAGGATAATTCTGAAAAACAAACAAGAATTGAGTCACATGAAATTAGATATATATTTTGCATGATTTTCCGTATAATACATGTCATGTGACAAAAGGACTCGCAATTAGATATCACTAGGCAGGCATATATATACAATATAATCACTTAGTCTGTTTAACCTATTCACTGTGCATCTATTTGGCGCATTTATACAGTTTATAAATAAAGTGATAGATAACTCACTCAGTAAGAGATAAACAATTTGTATTGCTATAATAATAAATGTTCCTTAAACTCAAACCCATACTAGGTTTGAGTTTAAGGAACATTTTGAAAACAATTTCTTTGTTTTGACTTTCTTAATTATTTAACCTTTCGGCTCAGTAAGTACAGATCTGTACGTTGTAACAATAAAAATCTATTGTGTCTGCTAATGACTGACGCAACAGCTTAATAACAATAACATTTATTTTTGTCCAAAGAAACATTTGTTGGACCTGTGTACAAAATTTTTGAGTAAAAATACAATAGCATAAATAGTGAGCCCCCTACTAGCCAATTTGGCGCAGGTTTGAATCCTGCTCATGACCATATTCCTTTTCCACAAAAAATTATAACTTAAGACTTCGCTATAATATATAATAATAAAATAAAGCAGCCCATAACTGTCCCACTGCAGGGCAAGGGCCTCTTCTCATACAGAGAAGGCACAAGCTTAATCACCACGCTAGCTCACTGCGGGTTGGCGATTTCAGACTACCAAGTCCAGGTTTCCTCACAATGTTTTCCTTCACCGTATGTCTGTGATGTCTTAGATGAACAAAGAAAGTACATATGACATTGAAAAAGTCACATTGGTACATGCCAGGTTTGAACCCACAACCTGCGGCTCAGGAGGCGAGCCCGTAACCACTCGGCCACCACAACACTTAGACTTTGCTAAGCATGCAATAATGCATTTCATCATTCTTATGTTGTAAACATAAATATCTTATGCTAAATTGTGATTTCGTCTTTGACAAACAACCTTATCTAACTCAAGAAAGAAGTCTGAGAAGATACATCTGTTTCTTTTCTAATGTATATTTAGTTTTATTACACCTATTAATTAAAATGACTGACTGGTTTTGTGACTTAAGCGTGAATTACAGTACTAAAATAATAGGAGAATATCATACCTGTCAGGATACCTCGCTTTAAGGGCCATAAGTAGTGTGAGGGTTTCTAAGCTATAGTAGCCACGGTCAACATAATCTCCCATGAATATATACTTTGTGTGAGGCACTTGGCCCCCTATGTGGAATAATTCCTCTAGGTCGTAGAACTGAAAAACAAAAAGATTTATTGTGTGGGTGGTCATAATGGCATTACTCCTCAAAATATGACACTTCGAAAGCTCACAAAAAATATCTAAATTATGTAGTGAAATTGTCTTTAAAAACTTCTAATCATCCTAATAATGTGTTACTTTCGCGATAAGTGAATTTATTGTAATAACTTCATGTTCTGTCTACATTCTTATTGCCGTTTTTTAGAGAGAGAACGAGTTTTCTATTGGTTATACATTAAAAAAATATTGGACGGAGACTGAAACAAAAAACTAAATAAAACAACTAATTCATAGGGTCTTTATTATTATTTTACTTTACCTGTCCATGAATATCACCGCAGACAGTTACAGGTGTCTGCACCGGCTGTACGTTGGGCTCCTCCAACAACAAGTCACATACAATATTGCAAAGCTCCCGCAAGTCATCTTCTGGTAAATATTTACACCTTTTGGCGATCTCTATCCACTTATCCACGTCAGTCATTGTGTGCAATAATTCACGAAAAAGGGTCGTTTATTTTCCTGACTATGTACAGTAGAAGCGACTTTTGAGATGAGTTTAGTGGTGCGAAATTGAGAATTATAATGTGCAAATTATAATCGATTGTTATAGTTTAATCGAGTTTTTGCGCAAGATTTTTTAATATATTTTTACTATTATCCATTATAAAACAAATACTAGAAAAATACGATAACTATATAAGATAACTTGAATAATTGTAACACACAAAATTCATAATTAAATATTTACGTCAATAAAATTTTCGATCCGATAGTACAGTAAAACCGCATTTAAATATTCAATCGATTCAGAACAGTAACAGTAACACCTCTTTATTTATTTGTCACTTTTGACATAAAGTAATGCGTTTAAAAATATTGTTACTGATAAATATTGATTGTTTATTAATATTATTATGGTATCAAATGTTATGATTATTATGAATTATAAGGTTACAAAGAAATTATATAAATACAATATAGCAGTTGTACGCTGTCTCATAGGCAGACTTGGGCAAAATGTAATCAGATTAACGATTACAATTACAGATTGTAATCTGTAATCATGATTGAAAGCAGGACTGTAAACGGTAGACAAAACCGGTATATACCATCACTATCAAATCGGTACATAATAGGTATCAGAATCTCAACCTTTATTTAGCAGTTTTGTCATTTTGGTACCGAAATGTCCTTGTAAGTTGGAACGCCTAAGGCACGGGCAAGGAGTCGAATGCGACCGCTGCGTCTACTTGGATATATTACACATAACATAGCATCACGCCTGTATTCACAATTGTACACCCACATTTCACCTATGTTGTTATTAAGTCCATGGTGGTGAGCTTATTAGCGGGCACAATTCCAAACTCCGGGCTGCAACTAAGAATTTTCTAACAGAAAAACTCAATAACACTTTTCCCGACCCGGGAATCGAACCCGAGACCTTATGCTCAGCAGTCGCGCTTGGGACCACTAGATCAACGAGGCTTCATACATATTGGTTGGTTAAATAACTTATTCGTCGCATTTTAAGTAGAAACATGCATCCGTATTAACGATCTCTAATTCTCACACACGCGTATACTATAACGTTTGGCGCGTGGAACGTTGGGCCACTTCTTGTTCAAAACTCCTGTCCCAAGTGGAAAACCTCCATGAGTACCTTGAGAACTTCTACGTTATAATGTGGATGTGGCTGCTCTCAGCGAGACACATATCGCCGACGAAGGTGAGCTGGTGGAACACGCGAGGTGGGTATACAGTTGTATGGAAAGATACTGCTGCCCCTGAACCGCGTCGGTCTGGCTATGGCTTTGCTATCAAAAACCACCTTCCTGTCTTCAGGAATATCCTGTGCAAATTTCTAATCGCATGACCTTATTCTACTTCAATCAAGATGCAATTGGTACCAGTGTCTTTGCTCCGACCCTGGACAAGTCTGATGATATCAAGAATAAATCTTAATACGAGGAGTTGAGTGAGCGTTCGTCCCAGTGAGCAAATATTACTACTAGTCAATTTAGGCGGTAGTCAAATTAAGATCCATGACAGCCGTTACGGGTAGTCAGAGGCCTGAAAGACTGACGATCAGTCATACCACGAGATATCATGTTACCCAGTTACTGGGTTGTGGAGGTCAGATAGGCAATCGCTCCATGTAAAATACTGATATTAAGCTGCATCCGGTTTGACTGGAAGCCGACCCCAATACTATTGGGAAAAGGCTAGGCAGATATAGTCAATTTTGGCGCAAGTGTTGGGCGGGACTACGAAACCTGGCCTAAAGTCGGAATATGAAACATGAACAGAAACGGTCGGCTGTTGCTTAGTCTTTGTGCTCAATTCGATTTAGCTATTACGAACACTATGATTCGACTTCCCGACCAGCACTACACGATGGTACCCCCGATCAAAGTAGTGGCATTTAATTGGTTACGCAATGGTAAGACAAAAATGCATTATTGCAACGCATATTTTTGCAATAAGAAAACAACTTGGATTACGCCTGAGAAAATTGCACTGGCTAATAGGCAAAAAGTTAGGATTTTGTTCTCATTGGAAAACAAAATCCTTCTATATAAAGCCATTATTAAGCCCATCTGGACCTATGGCATTCAACTATGGGGAACAGCATCAAACTCTAACATGAGATGAGATGAGATCATACAGCGATTCCAGAACAAACTCCTGAGAATTGTAACAAATGCACCATGGTTTGTACCAAACGAAGCCCTGCATCATGACCTGAAAATACATACAGATATACAAGAAATAGTAAACTATGTTATGTCCTATAAGAAAAGAATTGCCTGTCAGCCAAACATCCTCGCAAACAATCTCATGAATGACTTGAAATGTACGAAAAGACCACAGGACCTACAATAATTTTCACACATATATGATTTGGATATGTCATACGACATATACCATGCAAGACATATTTTCCCGATCAGAAAAATTACTTAATGTCCTCTAAAATTTTTGACAGATTGAAGATGAAGAAAAACAAAAAAGCTGTCTCGAGAAGTACTCTGGATAGTACTGGAAAAGTGCATGATAATGTTCGGTTTTCTTTTTACCGACTAAAATTTCTACGTCATGGCATGGAATACTGTGTCGCTATGCTACCTGAAGTGAAGCAAGGGTACATTCTAGCACAGGGCTTCCCAAACTGTGCTTCGCGACGCCCTGGGGCGTCGTGGCATTATCTCGGGGGCGTCGTGAGGCGATCCACATGTATGGCGGTACACGCGGTAAATTCAACAGACAGGAAATCTACATCTATACTAATATTATAAAGAGGAAAGATTTGATTGTTTGTTTGTTTGAATTGAATAGGCTCCGAAACTGCTGCACCGATTTGAAAAGTTCATTCACAGTTAGGAAGCTACACTATCCCCGGGTGACATAAGCTATATAGCATCACGCAACAACCAATAGGAGCGTAGCATCAATGAAAAATGTTGCAAAAACGGGAAAAAAATATTCCTTTTGAGAGCTTCCGTTGCGTGCGCTGCGTAAACGATTAAAGTTACGCAAAAATCATGTATGACAAAATTGTTTCCCGTTAAAAGTTCAAAAAAAAAAGTCCGCTACAGCATATGTCTATCTTATAAGGTTGACTCACTATAACCTTTTTTTCTGGTTATCAAATTAGTTCTAAAATAATACATTATTTGCTAAGGTGTTTTTATTTATAATCATGATATTAATCCTTATCCAAATAAATACGTTATTCATCATTAGTATTAAATTTTGAAAAAGTGCCCTTGACATCATTTGATTTCAATGAATATCTTAGGAGATATCATAGTTTTAAAATAACTCCGCAACAAAATAATTATCAAGTACCACGGGTGCAATTATAACATAACATAGCATCACGCCTGTATTCCCCGAAGGGGTAGGCAGAGGTGTGCACAGCCGTACACCCACATTTCACCGATGCTGTTAATAAGACCCATGTAATAGGTGGTGTGGCCTACATGGCACAATTCCTAAATCCGGGCTGCTACTGAGAATGTTCTAACTCAATAACACTGTCCGACCCGGGAATCAAAGCCGAGACCTCATGCTCTGCAGCCGCGTTTGGGACCAGCAGAACAACGAGGCAGGCGCATTTATGATATGCTAGGCGTCATGAGGTCTAGGTCATGAGGAGGGAGGGCGCTGGTGGAATATATTTTAGTAGGTTTTTTTCCTCAAATTAACGCGGGTGAAACCGTGGGGCACAGCTAGTTTTTAATAAATACATAAATAATAATAAATAAAAATATTTATTTGCAAAAGAGGTCTTATATGGTAACATCAATGATATAAGTAACAACAAAGTATAAGAACTAAAGCAAGACCCTCTTTTGCAAAATGACTGAACAATAACTGTAACCGACTGCACCTGTAATGCGGCTGTGAAATTAGCTGCAATTGAAGCTACCTTCACAGCCGCAAACTTATTGGGCGAGCAATATAACAACATTCATCCAAACTGGTTCAGGGCGTGAAAACATAACAAACGGATAGATATCTAGTTCCTTTCGCATTTAAAATATTAGTTTGGATTAACCCCTTAAAATGAAGTTAACTACTGCTGGACAATATATTTCTTTCCCGTTTTACTAATATCTAATGTGCATCATCGTCTGATTCTGTATCATAATTAATAAAAAAAAGATCAATATATTTAAGAGTTTAATAACGTGAAAACAAACATGCAAGTACATTTTTCGAATGTTATTACATTTTGTTATTCATTAGGTGTAAGGTGCTTTTTGATATGCGGGTGTGAACGGGTTAAAATAACATGGTTATATGTACTACTTTAACTTAATGCTAAAAGCACATAAGGTATTGAAATACAACAGATGATTTGTAGTGGGACGGATCCTGTATTTAACGTTTATATAAAAATGCACTAGCAAGCTCATATATGTATGACATAAAAAAAACATGACAATATAAGAGTGTTTTTGGATAACAACAGAATTATATTTTTGTATAGTTCATAATACTATTAAGCTATTCATTAAACCTAAAATCGGCCGTTTTCTTATTATTACAACATAATTTTCGATTTCAAAGAAAACTAGTCCGATTAACAATAATATCACCAAAGTGCAGAGTTGCCAAGGCTTAATCACAGAATGCTATTTTTGAGATACGAAACCATACACTGGAATCTGGGAACAGATGCGTCGAATCACAAAACAATTAATAAGTACCTGTGATGGCCGACAACAATAATTTCATGAAGTCTACAAAGTATGTTAACTTGATATCAACCGCAATAAAAAGCATAAGTAATTGATGCTTGCGTTGACCACCGTAATATTACAACTTTATTAATCTAATACACAACTCAACAAAACAGTGCTATGTACGATAAAAAGCATATCTAACAATTTTGAGTTCCTTCACCTAAGTTTTGAATTTTATTTAATTTTACAGATATAAAAAATTACTTAATCCCGAGAGAGTACCAAGTGATCACAGATTTTGAAAGTCCGCTCATCTATTAGTTTAGAAGTAACCAATATACTGAAACGGATTTACCTATTATCTACGTTTCATGAAAGCCGATGCATGCCCATCTAATTGGAAACACTTCAAGTGGACCCTGACTGATTCATTTTATGTACAGTCATAAACACTGCTCACAAGTAACAAATAATTCACTATAATGCTAAACAAACTATGAGCATGTACCTGTTTTCATCAATTTTCTATATTATCAAGATATGCTATAATAATTAATTTATATTTGCTAATTACGTTTGTGGGCCAGTACTCTTTGAATAAAATTACAAATGCATAATTACTTTGGCAAATACAAAGACGCTTATAACGCACAACCTCACTAGTGACCATATCGACAGTCAAACAGTAAATAAATTAAATTTGAAACTCAACAACTACTACAGAAGTACTGGCGTTCAAACGTAAGCCGGAGGTGACACTGTTGACAGTCGGCATTCGAAATACACCCTTTTATAGGTTTTAAATAAAAGGAAATTCCCCCCTATTGTCACAATTTTGACCCCCGTTAGTAGTTATTGTATTGTTGAACACATAACTTAAATTAGTGAGCGCCAGGTGCCAATTTTTGATAAACCAAAAAGACCCTGTAATGAATGTTTAGGCAACACATATTAAGCTTAACAATACCCTAAAGTTCACACTTTATAATAATATAAAAAAGAAGAATAAATACATAACTTACGTAAAAAAAGCTCGGTAAATTTGTTCCGCTACCGAAAGAGAGTAATTTTTCGATTTTTGTCGAAAATATTTTATTATGCAATCTAATAACCTGGTATAGTATAGAAAGCCGGTAAGCATAAAGCCAATTCATACTTAGAAAACACTTATAAATTGTTACTTAACTTGTCAATGCTAAGAAGCAACACTTGCGTCAATGTAAACTTAACAACTAAAATGTAAAAGCAATAATGCTGTAACCAATAACATCAATAAAAATAATTGAGTAACTGTTCCGCTACTAGGTTACTTAGTCTGGAAGATGTTATAATTTCGATATAACCTATGTACTGTAAAGTACACTACGCGTTTCTTAGCCTAAACATAAACCGTGTGCTCCTACAAATTATTCATAAGCAGAGATCCAAAATCAGGGTTAATCGGAACAGTTCTTATATACGAAACTGTCCCACCTACCTTGTAAGCGATTACAAACAAAGTTAACACTAAAAAACATGCAAATATAGTTTAAGATCTCTAGCTAATCAGAATTACATTCAGATTTTTTTTAAGAAATACCAGTTCCGCTCAACACTTTGTATCAGCTTCGGAACACATGGTGGTAATAATTTATGAGACACAATTTTATTGTAAATACTGAGGTATAAGAGGGTCGTTTCGATCGAGATATGACCGTGGTCGTATTAGAATTGACAGACATTTTGGGAAGTGATTTATGTTGGTGTTGGTGAGTGTATCACTTGAACTGTCCGAGCACGAAGGCGTCCATGACCTTGGGCACGTGTTCGTCGATGCCAACGATATCGAGGACACCCTCGTGGCTGCCGTCCGTTGTGCACACCTTGTGGGACGCTAAGTTCAACACTATCAACCTGCAAGGACAATTAAAACATTATATCGGAGATGGCAGCACTGATTTACATTATTGGTGTTGCAACACCGGGCGCTACGGGCGATCGGCGAGTAGAGGGAGGACGTGTCTCTTGCAAGCCGCCGTGGCGGACCGACCTGACTTATCTATCTAGACCTCTGATTTCATATTTTAACACCTACATTGTACATTGCAATATAAAGTTAACTGACTACTAATCACTAACCCAAAGTAAACATGCTCTCAGTGGCGGAGAGCCTTAATATTGGTTTTATTTACCTTTATTTATTTACCATTAGGTCCTGCCAGACTTAGAGACCTCCAATCCTATTCTTCAACCGTTTTTCCGACACATATATATATATTACTGATAACTTACAATAGCAAACGCTACTCAAGTTTAATTTGCACATAATTCCAAAATTTTTTAAAAGAAACTGGTGGGGCAATTTTTTTATTTGCTATACATTGCGCCATTTCTTCTAAATACATACGCCTGTTTCCCATTGGGATAGACAGAGACTATCTGCTTCCTCTAGCTACAATTCTGATACAACTCTTTCGCCGTATCCTCTAAAAAGTATAAATCCTACCACCTTTATGCAGATGATCTACAAATTTATAATAAAGCCCCCGTCACAAAACTATCGGAGGCTATTTGCACCTTAAATATGGACCTGGCTCGAGTCTCACAGTGGAGCAAAAGCAAAACGGGCTTACAGTCAATCCCGCAAAGACTCAGGTAATTGTAGTGGGTAGTTCCAGGATGATATCTAAGATTGACTGGACCACGCTTCCTCGAGTTAAGTTTAATAACACTTTTATTCCTTTTAGCGAACGTGTCAGGAACTTGGGGCTTGTTATCGACAGAAGCTTGTCTTGGACTGCCCATTTACAGGAAACCAGTCGTAAGCTATTTGCTTCCGCTGGGTCTTTGAGAAGGTTGCGCAACTTTCTTCCAATTACCACTAAAATTGCGTTAGCTCAATCCCTTCTTCTTCCTATCCTTGATTATGCTGATGCTAGCTACCTTGATCTCACTGAAGACCAATTAGATAAGCTTGAGCGACTCCAAAATGTTTGTATTAGATTCATATTTGGCCTGCGCAAATATGATCATGTTTCAGGCTTCCGTATTAAGCTCAACTGGTTACCTATCCGCCTTCGCCGAAATACTCACATTCTTTCTTTACTTTACAATGTGCTCTTCCTTCCATCTACTCCTTCTTATTTAAAAAATCGTTTCCAGTTTCTATGTGACACTCATACACGAGTCCTGAGATCGTCGGAGAACCTAAGACTGAAGATGCCATTGCATTCCACAAAATTCATTGACAAATCCTTTGCAATACAAGCAGCGCGTTTGTGGAATGCTTTGCCGGTCTCTATTCGACGTGCCCAATCACTACCTGTATTTAAAAAGTTATTGAGGGAGCATTACCTGTCGTTAACGTTGCCCTAAAATAGTTTGTTACACTTTTCTTAGTTAATGTATTGTAGTTAATGTTTTTAATGTAATGTAATTTGTATCTATCTATATAATTATATTATTGGTATTCTATTGTATTATTTTATTATGTATGTACACCGACAGCCCTTACTCTTTATTAATGCATCTCTTTCCATCCTAAGGTTGCCTGGAAGAAATTGCCGTGTGCGATAAGGCCGCCCATTATACTATTTTAATTTTAATAATCTAACTAATTGTATGTTCTTGGTGTGCAATAAAGAATATAATAAATAAATAAATAAAATCCTATACCACCTCCTCGACTAATAAGATCGACGCTATGTATAATGACAGATTGACAAAATGAAGCCAATTACAACTGAAAGTCAATTCCGCTATTAACCCACAAGCCTCATTTGATAAATTTTCTCAAAGTATTTTCAAAATAGATATAATTTTCGTTTCTACATACTTTGCCTCTGATATTCCAACAGTCTTCCTGTATCGCTCCAACGCCCTGACAGGGCAGTGATCAGGTATATCCTTGGTCGGTGGGGGCGGAGGTCCAAACCGTCCACCAGGCCCTCGTCCTCCGCGGTTGGACTGTTCCAATTCCATGTAGCGAGTGGCGCGATCCACCATGTTGATGAAAACATCGTATTTCTTCTTATTCTTGGTAGCGTATGCCATTGGCGCATCCTGCTGCACACGGCCCAAGTTCGCTTTCTGTAACAAAGGAAATAAGTTGTCATATTTTTGAGAGAAGAGCCTTATCACACTGGGGTTTCAGTTTGATGTTGGCAATGAGAGTAAAACATATAATATAAATTGTGCTTGCTTTATTCGCAATGCTAGTGTAGTGGTCCGTTGTCCAACCCAAAGCACATAACACTGACTTTTTGTAGTTAAGTGCATATTTTAAATGAAATATCACTTTCTCAAAATGGCGTGGGAACATGGTTTGCCCTTAGTACACCTGAAAGATGTTCTCGATGGTGTATAAAGCCATGTCAGAGGCCCTAAGGCAGTTCATACTCGGATACTAGGTTTTTCGTCAACCATACGATAAGAAGAAGCGAGAAAAGTTCGGAAGTGTAGGTTATAATACGACTTCCAAGGTAACTAAGAAAGGTTTATATGGAAAGTTACCCTCAACAAGAATTCGGCCTCTTCAATGCTGCTGAAATTGCGTTCGATGGTCACAATCTGTATACCCTCTTCAGTGAACACTGCCAGATCGACGTTGTTCTCTCGCTTCAAGATTTGCAAAGCCAGGATTATAGCTGAAAGGAAATGATGTTAGAGAACATTTTAGACAGAAAAAATAAATGATGAACACAATAAAAAAATTAAACGCAGCTAGCAAACTCTAAATGTTTAATTTTTGTGAAGAGAAAAACACATGTGTACAAATGAGCACAAAAAAAAGTTTTAGTTCTTGTGGATATAAAGATAATACTAACAAGCAAGGTAAAAGCCTACCCCACTTGGATCGGTACTCCAAGAACATTTGGAGTAATTGCAAAATAACATTAGTATTAACTTGGAAAAAATCTACAGTATAATTAAATGACTCAATCGCAATGCAGTTTTAAAGGTAAAAAAACAAATTGTTCTTTGCTTCGTTGGATAAATAATATCAAGAGCACCATAATTATTTTATTCTCACCAGCATGTCCGGGCGTGACGTTGGTATTGTAGAAGCACTCTGCCAGCAGATGTTTCTTGCTCTTCTTCTCTGTGTCTGCGTCGCCACCACCACCCGGAGTCGCCTTAGTGGCTGTCTTCTTAACTTTTTTGGCTACTACGAAAGTCTTGCAGAAGTGACGACCTGGAGGGAGATCAAACGATTAATTTTGCATAAGACGTAAAAAAATTTAATATTTTAATTTGGTGATTTGAGGACATCAAATCCCGTTCCGAACTGTGATCGTTAAACAATCGTTGGGGTTATGTAACGCTTGGAGCGGTTACTCTGTAGATGGGTGACATTTAAAAGCAGTTTCTTTGGAGCGTCAACGTGCTTCGGAGGCCACGTTAATGCTTCGGTCCCTATGCTAAGTCTGTGACCTACGGGCAGCTTTGAATAACACTCCGACACTAAGTTGTCTCCTAAAGATCTGACCACACGAAAGGAGTTGGGTCAAGTTTAGTGGATTCTAAATAATGTACGTATATTCGAAATGCCAAGACGAAGGTGTACTAAAGTCCCATTTTATCGATAAAAGCACTCAACTCCTGGTTTTGATTGAGGACCACTATAAAATACTTCCCTGAATATAATGACTTAGGTCTAAGATGTAACATCAACTTAAATAATAATTACCTTTGAACATGTGGTGTCTCATGTCCATAGTGATCAGGTAGCGAGCATTAGTAGGTGGCGTAAGCACCCAGGTCAGGTCCACCAGCTTGTTGAGAGCTGCCAACACCGCTGGGTTTGGTGGCATGTCGATACCTAGCGAAAAAGGACCATAGTTTTAGATACTAATTTGCTTTATAAAAAATATTAAGAAAAATATGGACCAGGTATCCCATATCAATGCCACAAGAGTATTTCTTTTTTAAATTGCAATTTTGTACTTTTGCTTTTTAATATTTTAATTCACTGGTTTTGAAAGTCATTTGCGAGGTATCATAGATAGGATGAAATGAATGTTCTTGAAATCAAAACTGCATAATAATTTTATTAGTTTTTAGGCTTCCATACCTCTAAAGGAAAAAACGGAACCCTTATAGGATCACTTTGTTGTCCGTCTGTCTGTCTATCCGTCTGTCAAGACCCTTTATCTCGGGAATGCGTGGAGGTATCGACTTGAAATTACCATAATAAACCAAATAACTATAAAAAAAATAACTCAGGTCAGGTCATTGTTACCAATAAATACATAACATTCCCTTGAGAAGCTGTAAAAAATCTAATTTCTAACTTAGGGTAAAAAAAAAAGATACAGCCGTTTATGCTGCAAAAAACGAATATTTCGACACTCTCAAAGAAATCAAAATTTATAGGGTACTTTCTGTTGACCTAGTTATACTACATGTACAGGGAAAAATCTGGAAACTATACATTTATAATTAAATCATAAAAAATATGGTCTTTATTTAAATATGTACCTGTAAATTTGTACCGAACCCTCGGTTGGCGAGTCCGACTCGCACTTGTCCAGGATTTTTATTTTTTATTCTATATGTGGCATTGTGATGGGACACACCATTGCAAAAGCTGTGATAATACTAGAAGCTAAAGCTATCGATATTTTGATACTATACTGTCAACTGCTGGTGCGGCATAAATATGAAATGATAGTATTAGACATTGCTTATAATTTTCACTTTAAAAGTTTCAGACACTAATCTATACTCATGTGGGGGGGTTCAGTCACCCGCGTCCGTAGGAGTGCACCCTTAAAATGGAATCCCTACACGTGGCTCCTGGGTGGTGCAAAATAGCCACAACTCTGGTGGGAAGCTTAAAAAATACTAAAAATACAGCCGTGAAGCGACCTAGTCGTGTTTCGGGATGTAGTCCGGTGCAACCGTTGTGGGAGACGGGTCTGGGCAATTGCACCAACTCCCCAACTGTCGTTCTTCTGGATCTACATGCTCCATCCTCGGCCACACCATCGCTTACCATCAGGCGAGTTGGTTGCCAAACGTAGATCCATTTTTGATAAATATATGTGGGAATGGCTAGCTAATAGTACCAGATACTTTTATTTACTATTGTTCGTTATTTAGTCTATGTTGTTATTTTTAATAAGCTGGCTGGTGATATTTTTATAAAACGGAGTTTGAAAGATTACAGATGACAAAGACGGCTCTGTTACAACGTGACATATTTCAAATTGGTGCGAGTAAAATTAAAGTTATAAAGAGGTAAATCTGCTATTTTCTATCATACATCCCACATATATATTTGTATATATGTATATTAAACAGAGAGAGTGAATTTTGTATGTTTGTATACAAGTAAATTTTTCATGTGGGCGTGGATAGCTAAATCTGGAACTATAAGGAATAGTGAAAAATACTCAAAGGAGTATTGGGACCGATTTTGATGAAAACTAAAATTGCATCATGGACATTAGCAACCCGGAGTTAGGAAATAGGTGGTGTGACACCACCGTCCTTCCGAGAGCACGTAAAGCTGTCTGTCCTGCGCCTAAACTCTCTCCGGTCGTGTCGTATTGCCATCCCATTGTATAATAAGAATTTATTTTTATAAAGGCACTAGTGTTTGCGCATACACTTGTGCACTATAATATCGAATCCAATTCAAGGTTGCGATATCATAAAATGCGTGCCTTCATATCAAATGTACGAGTAATATCCCGCCTGTGTGGATAGAGTACTATTTCATAAGTTATAAATTAGGAATAGGTAATCCTAGGAAGCTATTGTGACCACCGCTTGTTAAGCCGAATCTTTTTCAACCTTTTTAATAAGTGTTATGGTGACGCCATCTTCATCTGTTTAGTCACCACGAGTGGCTGAACCGACACGACCAACTTTACATTTAAATCAGTCTCATATAGATTCGTTTACCTTGGAAATTATTATTATGGCTTGCGAAGCGAACACAAGATTGTTATATGCATTTTGTTGTTAAGTCTATCAGCCGACAAGTAATATTAATAAATCGTACTAACCCCAATTTTTCAGTTCCCTTGGGTGTCGTTTAGTAGTTGTCCACTCCCACAGGCCCGTCTTGTTGTCGAACATCTGACGCGTGCGACGACGCGCTTCTCTTTCCAGCATTACCTTAGCTTTTTCATGCTTCATTGGCCTGAGAATAAAAGTAATGTGGTAAAACAATCAGAGCTGAAGATAATTGGGACTAAAAACTTATCAAAGCCATAAACTGCTCAAAAATTTTAAGTAACATTTCTTCAATCAAATTATGGTTTAGCAATTGACATCTTTAGTTTTTTAGTGGACATTCCACTTGGCTTGGCAACATTTACAGACACAAACCTCACATGCACACACACATAGACCCAGAACAATACCGCTTCAGACCCTTCCAGTTCTAAGTATAATTTATATTTATAATCAAGCGTTTTTGCCACCGGTCGGCAACACGCGGCCCGTGTATGTTTTATAAAAAAGTAATAAATGTCTAAATAAATGCATTAATTAATGGATAAGCGCGCCTTTTAAGAAGGCGCTTCGCTCTGCCCGCGAACGAACAAATGAGCAACGCGTGGGAGGGGTGCGGGCGGAACGACATCCCCGCTCCCACCGAATGAAACGAACGTTGGCGATGACCATTGCTTCCCGCGCTCCGTCAATTTCGGTTCGCTGCGTGATTGATTAGTGAAACAAGTTATTTCATTTGTGCCGTACGAATACTATATTTGTTTTAATTTCGGTAAGTGTGAGATTCCTATTTATTTTACATTCATATAAGTTTACGATCTACGTAAGTTTGGTCTTATATTTCAATGGGTATCGACTGATTGTTGTTTATGTTCCGCTTTGCGTTCGCAGTAAGATCGCACACGTAGGATGCCGCATTACAAAGTGACATGTTTTCTACAAGACAATGCTTTTATTGTTACAGTTACTGATGGCTTCAAAAAAGAGGAAGGTTATAGAAGAAAATAGGGTATTTAGCGATGCATGGACAGATTTATACTTTTTTATTAATTGCAAAGGCAAATCGCTATGCTTAATATGCCAAAAAACCATTGCCATACAAAAAGAATATAACGTCAAACGCCACTATGATACCGAGCATAAAGCTAAATTTGCATGCCTAGTGGGTGAATCACGGAAAAATAAAATTAACGCCAAACGCACTCAAATCTTCAACAATAACCAACAAAATGTTTTTAAGGTTCACGATCAAAGTAACGAGTCGAGTATACGTGCAAGTTTAAGGGTAGCGGAGATTCATGCGAAGTCAGGCCGACCGTTTACTGACAGTGAACTAGTAAAACAATGTGCCTTAGTGGCTGAGCAGGTGTGCCCAGAACAAAAAAAGAAATTTGAAAATATAAGCCTGTCTGCAAGAACGTGTACATGGCGAACTGAAGATTTAGGCGACAATTTATGTCAGCAACTCCGGGAAAAAGCACAACAATTTGAAGTTCTCTTTACCTACCGATGAAAGTAATGACGTATCAGATACTGCACAGCTTTTAATAGTTGTTCGCGGAATCGATAAGAACTTTAATGCCTATGAGGAGCTTTTACAGTTATGTAGTTTGAAGGGAACGACTACGGGGGAAGATTTGTTTTGTAACTTAGAACAAGCGCTAGTATCAATGCAATAACCATGGGAAAAATTGGTAAGTGTAACAACTGACGGAGGCAGGAACATGAGTCGACAAAATAAGGGCTTGGTAGGTAGAATTAAAACGAAACTGGCAGAGATAGGATGTGACATCCCATTATTCTTCCCATTCTTGGTGGATAATGCAGTGAAAAATCACTGCATTATCCACCAAGAAGCGTTATGTTCCAAAGTCGTATCATGGAAAGAAGTAATGGACATCGTGGTATCGACTGTAAACTACATCAGAAAAAATGGGTTGACTCATCGTCAATTCCAGCAGTTTCTGTCAGATACGGAAGCAGATCATCGAGATGTTGTTTATTATTCTGAAGTGAGATGGTTAAGTAGAGGTGCAGTACTGAAAAGATTTTTTGATCTCAGAAAAGAAATCAACACTTTTATGAATGAAAAAGGCAAATCTGTTCCAGAGCTAACAGATACTCAATGGTTAATAGACCTTGGATTTTTGACGGATGTAACTCATGAATTAAATACGCTGAATGTAAGGCTTCAAGGTAAAAACAAACTAATCTCTGATATGCACACAGACGTAAAGGCATTCCAAATGAAAAACAAACTCTTTATAAAACATATTGATGAAAAAAAGTGAGATCATTTTCCAAATTGTAAAAAGGCAGTCGAGGAAGCTGGAATTAATTTTCATTGCAAAAATGATAAAATGAGAGATATTTTGATACAACTGCAAACTCAATTCAGCGACATATTTGATGATTTTGAGAGAGTTTCGAGCAAACTGAAGATTTTTGCAAACCCTTTTTCGTGTGATATTGAGGATGTACCGAGTCATTTACAAATGAACGTGATTGATCTCCAATCAAATGATGCTCTCAAAATCTCTTTTTATGACATCAATGATCTTGTTAAATTTTATGGCAGCTTGCCATCTGATTTTGACGAATTGAAAAAGGTTTGCTCAGCAGTTCATTACAATTTTTGGTAGCACTTATTTATGCGAACAAACTTTATCAATTGTCAACTATAGAAAAAATAAATTTGCTTCTCGTCTCACAGATGAGCATTTGAGAGCCATTCTACGAATTGCGACTACAAATATGACTGCTAATATACAAGAAATAACCTCCGAAATACAACCTCAGACATCACACTGAACTTTGTATAAATGCAGTTACCTATTTAGTAAGTACTTCGTAGTTTCCATTTCCGAATGATTTGCGTTGGTTATTCTAGCTATAAAGCCCAAACGTATAAACATAATGTAAGTAGGTATTACGTTTACGAATTAAATTAATATTTTTATTTTTTCTGTGGAATATGACCAATTATATGTACATAGGTATATTGGGCTTCTGGGGTTAATATCACAAGTGCCTTTAGTTTATTTTGCCAACTTGTGGCCCTTGCTTGCCAAAAGGTTGCCGACCGCTGGTTTATGCCATACAACAAGAATTAGGATTAGGAGGATAACATGGGACAACATAACGAGACTTTATGGCATTGCTACTGTATGTCAGGGATTAAAATACGCAAAATATAAAGATAACACCATTTTAAAGAGTTTCTGAGTTTTGTCAATCAAATTAAATTGCTTATGTCAAACTTACTTAGATTTCTTGGTATAGTTGCACAGTGCGATGTAGACAGCCAGCGGTGTGACCTTCGAATTCTTGATGACATCCTGGCTGTTGAGAAGCGACACCAGGATCGCGGTAGTCGTGGACTCGCCCGTCAAAAAGCCCATGTTGTGGATGCGTTGGATGTAGCGCAACAACTGCTCCAAAGTAAATTGTGGCAGGATTGCGTCCCATACCTACGTAATAGTATCGTTTTCATCACTACATCTGACTTATTAAATACATGCTGGAAGATAAGAGTCGTGTTTTTTTTTAAAGATGGATTCTATTTATGACTCTTAACAACTATACCTAAGAAACAAGGGTCATCAGACTTGACTTCCCATACAAAATTATTAATTGCGGTACGGTTATTGTATGAAAGTCAAATTATTTTCTTTCAGCCTGTATACATAGTGAAAAGCATGTATTTCGTTTCGATAAATTGGAATCGAACATTGTGAATGTGTATTTCGGTCACGGCGGCCTATCTCCACGGAGGTTAGCCAAGTACGCAGGAGATATTAAAGTGCACAAGTGTATGCGCAAACAGGTGCACTCCCTCTTCCTGCACTCTCATAGTCCAATGGGGCAGTAATCCGACACGACCAGAGAGAGATTAGGTTCAGGACCGATGGCTTTACGTGATCTCCGAAGCACGGGGGTGTCACACCATTCGATGATAACGTTATAAGAATGTTAGTTTAATTAAAGGGAACAAGCGAAGAATCTAACGGCATTCTATGATAACTCTGGATTAATACCAAGTATAGCAAGTATAGAGGCGCCATTTCCAAAGTAGGCGGAGCTTCTGAAATTAAATTGGTTGTTAAGAAACTAAGAAACTGTAGACTTACTTCCTGTGACGTCAGCAAATGTCCTGGCACGTGGTCAAGAGTGAATTGATTCTGGGTCACGATCGCGGCTGCGGCCTCCGGATCCTCGCAGTGACGCATGTCCTCCACCTTCTGAATGTACTCGAATATCTCTTTTGTCTCTGGCTTGTCTCCAACCAACTGTTTGGCGCGCTTTAAGCCAAAGATTGCATACTTTACGATTGCGTCGCGGGCTGAAATGAAGGTGATGCGTAAACCAAACGTGGCCTATATCATACATGACTATGAAATAAGTAGAGACCGGATTATATGCAACTTAAAAAGCTCGGAATATGCATGCATATATGCAAGAAAAAAACCTATAATATACATGAAAGGTATCAATATGCAATATCAAATAACAGAAAACAAATAACACTGCAACAATGCTTCTATAAATATAAAGGATCAGGTACTGTTCCAAATGTTCAGTAGAAAGATGGTATCTTCGATTGGTCAAAAAAAATTTTATGAAGAATATGAAGGGACCGGTCGACATCATCTGAGGTAAATCCACATACCAGTCAATTTAGGTGCTATGTTCGCACTTAGATATTGTTTTTGGGAAGGTCGAGTGAACTTTTTTTTCACTCGAATACGATTTATAAAAGATAAAAGTGAGTAAAAGTTAACTAAAGTCACATAGTTCACTAACTCGTAATAATACGCAATAAATATAATCGGAATCACTATGTGAAGTAGATTTTTAAATATGCATCATCACTCGTTTTTAGTTAAAATATGCAATAACCGGTGAAAAGGGGATAAATATGCTATATGCATTTGCATTTTTGCATATGCATTTGCATATTTTATTATTCCCTGGTCGCGCAGTATTATTGGGTTTTTCTAATAGAAAATTTTCAATAGCAGCGGGAGTTTGGAATTGTCCCGTTAGATGGCAGTAGGTTCACCACCCGTTACAAGGGACTTCATAACAGCATTGTGGGTGACGTAGGTGTACAACTGTGTACACCTCTGCTAAGCCCTTCGGGGAATACAGGCGTGGCCGTGATGGTAGGTAAGTTATCTATAAGACTATGGTTTGTTTACATTCGTCTTTAATCTTTTATATAGTTTTTTTTTTATTATATGCCCTTCGTCCTATAATACTCTTCACCTGCAGGCGATAGAGTAACATTTTGATAAATTTCAAAAACCAAACCAGTCAGTTATTCCGGCAGAATGTTATTATAAGCAAAGTAATACTAATAATATAAATAATATTGTTGCCTCAGAGCTCTTTGTAATAAAACCAACTCAAAAGTACGAGGGTAATTCAAAGCTCTCTATTAAATTAGCGCACGTGCGAAGTCCTTTCAATGACTTTGAAATCGAAGGTAAGAAGGGTTAATAGAAGGCCGAGACTTTATAGAAATATTTATTTCATTCAAATTTTGTTCGTATTATACTATAATAGGCACAATGACAATTATTATGTACTTTTGACTGCGACTTCGTCTGCATGGACTTCAGAATGGAGTCCAGCCGGAATAAAAATCCTGGATACCCTGTGTTAATCCAGGTGATAAACTATCTGTGCAACAAATTTTATCTAAACCATATCGTGAAAGAGTAACAATCATCTATCTACCCTCGCAAACTTCGCATTTATAATATTAGTAGGTACATACATAGTAGACCTACATGTACATTAGAACCTATTTGATAACTGTTCCTGGAATGTCTACTATATCCGAAAAACGCATTATTTCAGCAATAAACTAAGTTTTTAGTGCATATTAAACTATCTAATTTGAATTAAGCGCGAAAACGCTCATGAGTGTCAGGCGTCGCTTGTGATGAGATATGACGTCACGCTTTGACAACGTTTGCATAACATAGCATCACGCCTGTATTCTCCGAAGGGGTAGGCAGAGGTGTACACAGTTGTACCCACATTTCACCAACGCCGTTATTAGGTCTCATGTAATAGGTGGTGAACCATCTACCGGGCACAATTCCAGACTCCAGGTTGCTACTGAGAATTTCCTAACAGAAAACCTCAATAACACTGCCCGACCCGGGAACCGAAACAGAGACCTCATGCTCAGCAGTCGCGCTTGGGACCACTAGACCAATGAGGCAGTTCTTTAGTTCGTGTTGTATGAGAGAAATAAAATAGTATTGCTACTTGGTGGTGGTGGCTTACATATACTTATTTGTAGAGATGGGTAACACTGCGATACGCCAGGCAATTGCGCTAACTCAGTTCACTGCACTGGGTGAGTTGGCTCACTTAATCGAAAAGTATTGGCGCACAGCACATGAGATAGATGCTGATGATTCTACATACATATATATTAATAACATTCTCTGTGGTCAACACAGTTAACACATCAGTAAGCTGACCTCTCTCGTTCATTGTCTCAATCACTGCGCCAACATAATACGTACGCTGCTTAATCTCAACGAGTGCGGAGCTGTGCTTAGAAGCTTGCTTGACGCGTTGCACTTTACTGCGCCATGACGCAATTTTGAGTTAACTTAAAGAGCCGGCGCAATAAGCTGCGCCAAAGTTACCGAGTTGAAATAAGGAATTTTGCTGAGTTACCCGTCTTTACTTATTAGAATTCAGTGCATATGTTAATATGTGTTTATCCCTGCAAGTGCACTGTAATCCACAATATAAGACATAATATGGATAATCAATAAAAAACATATGTTGTATAGTTACCATGGTCTTCTGCAGGTATTTTCACGTGGGATTTTCGAAGAAGAGTCTTATGAGACCGTCCATGACGCGCACGTACTCTTGTTATCTCCTTCACAAGCTCCATTGGGTCTTTCGAGGAGTACCATGCTTTAACGCTGTTACACCAACCTCGGCCATTACCTGGTGATACAATTGATAGTATTATTAATATGTTAAGGCTTACTGTGCAATGGTTATTACTCCCAACTAGTTGAGCTTAGTTGAGCCGCTGTTGAGTGCTGCAGGCTCAGCTCATGATTAAGGGCTCTATAGGAGTTCGAAACTAGTTGGGAAATCCCGAAGAATGTAAATAAGTAATAACAATTGCACAATCATTAATATGAATGTGTCTCATAAGAGCATGAGTTTATGTCAATAGATTCAAAGTGAGTATAATCAATTTAATAAAACTTACTTAGCTAATCACTACACCATGAGCTTAAACATCAACACATAGTCAGTTCTAAACATTGCATGCAATTAAAAAGATAGTCCTTAGGTTATAAAATGCATTTTAAAATAGTACTTTAACCAATAATCAAAATAATAAATTAAAAATTCTGTTGTTCATTCTGATTGTTTTTTATTTATTTAGCTTGCATGTACTACAATGTGTCCATCAATTTGGTTGGCAACCGAGATAGCAAATAGGTACACTGACCATTGAATAAATGGTCACGTTGTAGTCCATTGTGCCATGTGTTATAACATTATTGCTCATATTAGACAGGCTGCAAAATACAATGTCATCATCAATTGATGAATTGATTGACAAAATGATGATCAATTCGATGGTAATCAAGATAACCAATATCTTTGATATTACTAGGTACTATCAAACATATTGACCCTTTCTGAGAAACTTTAACATAATATCTTTACCAGTTTTCAAAAGCCGTGTGAATTTATTAAAGAGCATCATCTGTTCCGGAGTAACACATATTTCCACTGCTGCTTTATATGCTGCTTCTTTGACAGCACAGTTGCCAAGCAACAGACATTTTGCCAATGCAAAAGCTATGGCATCAAATCGTGTATACCACCCATCCTTGCATGCCTAAAAGTAATAAATCCTTCAGTATTCAAGATGACATGAACAATGTTTGTAAGAGAAACGCTCATAAATAATGCAAGTAGTTTAGAACATCTGAAAAAGATTCCTATTATAAGCTAATGAAAAAAACAAGTTTGTTACAATGCTTATGTCTAAACAATAGAAGTGATTGTTAAATTTGTATTAACACTATTAAAAAAAGACTAAACTAAAGAAACGTTTCAAAAAACCTAATCATATTTTGATGCATATCTGTGATGTTATTAATATATGTATAGTAGATATTTTTAATGTACATACCATAACAATAAATTACCTTTAAAATTATGTTGACAGCTTCAATATTACCTGCATGCAATTCAGTAATCTCACTTATGACAGGGAGCTTATCTGCCTCAAAATACTTATGAGTAGACCAGCACCCAGGGTAGTATCTAGGGACCTCATTACCAGTGTGGAGGTAGCGAGTTAGCCTGTTCTGAAACTCTCGTTCCAGGGTCGCCGGCTCTGCCATCTTTAAGTGTGCCAGCTACCGTTTTTTAATTATTATATAAAGTTCTTGAAAATGCAAAATATTGCATGTACACTGCAGTTTTTGATTTTTCGTATTAGCATCCAGAAAAAAACCGGATTGTACAATGGCAGCTCAAACCTGAGAAAAATGCGGTAAGTAAAGGTAAATGCACTGAACGTCGACTATTATTTTTTTGTCGGTATTCGAGCGAAACATGTGCCACAATAAATTGAGGATGTGGCTAGAAAAAATGGACAATGGAGGTTGAATCTACAGTGGTGGTATACAAAATTATTAATTATCAACGTAACGAACAGTACACTCAAGGATGAAGTCGAAAATATGTGAAAATTGGAAAAATCAAAGAAGCAGGCTAATATTTTTTATACAATTCGATTAAGTACAAAAATATAAATACCTCGTACATTCCCAATTTTCTATCGAAATTGACAATGACAGGACTTAACTGACATTTGATGACAAGTGACAACTTTTTTTTCTTCGTTATGGATTCTTTTCTCGGCTTCCAATGACCAACTATTCAGCCTGTGTCATGGCATACAGACGGTAGCAAAGCAAACCATCGATTATTACATCGCACCTTAAAGGAATTAGTACTGGAGTAGTTTTAGAGGGAGCGCCCGTTTCACCACTGGCATATGATTCCCAATCATGCCTATAAAACTTTTACCTGTATGTGGTTACAATAATAATACACGAATTTAGTCGTGTGTGACACAATTTTATGTTTGTGTTTAGTTTTTTTTTGTGTGTTAATACTGTTAATGTAATGAAGATAGCTATTGTTGCTTTAATGCAAGTTCTTTTGTGTCTCCCTGCCAAGAGTGGCGAGAAAACTTGTATGATATTTAGTCAGAACCCGTCTCCCGTCTGGTCCTCTAAGCATCGCACAATTCGCACATTGAAAACAAAAATGGCACAATCAAGAACTCGCCACTATCCAAAAATTGGCAGTTCTGAGTTAGCGTTACAACCACAAAATTATTATTTACTAGCCGTGCCCCGCGGATTCACTCGCGTATAATTATATCATAATATTATTATCTCGTTTCTCTTTAATCTCGGGAATAAACCCGGTCCTTTGGAGAGCTGCCTGGGGACACAGGTCAAACACACAGAGGCCCCTGTGAGGGTTTTAATCTTAATTGAATTGAGACACCAACCGGAGACTCCATTATTGCACTATATAGTAATACAGCCATGGAGAGCTCCCGACATGTGCAGAACTATTGATTGGAAAATTTTACATGAAAAATGGTCTATTGCTGTGTCGTGCTATATGGACAATTAAAATTCGGTTGGTGGAATTAAAAACGGCATCTGCCTCGCCAACTACTATAATAATACACTATGTGGGCCCCTCAAACGCCGCCTTGATACAGGCAGAAGGTGCAAAAATGGATGTGAGCGGCTAGAAGTGTCGAGAAGAACGGCCTTGGTTTCACCATCGCGGGCCTCGAAGACCCGGAGCAGGTTTTCCCGTTGTTACGCCATTACTTACATGACACTTCCATTTCCGAGCCTGTAGCTCTGGCGATCCCTTTCTGGCCGGCCATTTAAGGCAAGACAAGTTGAGAGTCCTGCGGGCACTCTTGGGTTTCACTCCAGCTACCTAATGAAGGCAAACTGGAGACGAGGCCTTGACCGACTCTCTGGGTAAACAGGAACGCAGTTTCACCACTCACTGCTCGCCACAAGCTGCCATGCGTTTTGTATGCTTCTCATAGACTTTATGACAGTGTTTTTGTTTTAGTATCATTAAATCAATTAATAATAAATGAATGATAAAAATAGTTGGTCGCTGTGTTAACACAAGATGATTCTAGATATTTGAATTTATTCGTGATTGTATTTTTTGTTATTTCATTCATTTCAAGACATCTGATAATATGTAATCATATTTTAAGATCAAATTTATTTTGTGACATGTTCATAATAATTATATTTTTATACTTTTTCTCGTATATCAAATTTGATATTATATTCTAATCTTGTAGCGAATTAGTGACCTCGGCGACTAGATTATGTTATGTTTTTATTTCTCAGTCTTTCTCTTGGTGGCAGGGTCGTCATGCTCCCTTAGATGTCATTGCTCGCGGTGGCGTCGGGGGTCGGGTCGCTCACTTCCCTCAAAAATGGCGAGGAGGGTGATGGCTGATCTTTGCGTCAATCTCGTGAACGGGTGCTGCTTGTGGTGACTGGTCATCCTGCTCACCAGTGATAGTCTGCTTTTTTTTTAACTTATAATTTATTTATTTTTTTTGTCTTATTCATCAGGCTGGGGTTCTAATTCGTAACGCATGGTTGTACACGGAGGCGGGCACACCATTATTTATATAACGACCGATTTAATTAAATTTAAACGGAAGGCCCTAAACTAAATTACAATTGTGATATTGCTTGAGTAAAATTCAATGAGGTAAATAGTAGTTAATAAATTTTTTCTGTATTATGATGTGCCAGCTGAAATGTATATTTAAATATATTTTTGTTGTTTAATTTGTAACTTGACAGACAGAGACGTGTAGCTGGGGAGTTTGTTGCGCCGCTTCTTCTCTCCAGTGAAGCACTAGGAAGCGGTGAAGGGTGGGCGTTTTGGGGGACTGTCTTATTGTTATGTATGACGTTCAAAAAGTACCATTTTTAATGGTCTAATTTGAATAAAGATATTTTTGATTTTGATTTTGATTTTGAAAATCACAAAATAAATTTTAAAAAGCAATGTGTAGTTAAAAATATAAAAAACAGTAGGCTACCGGCGTCGGGAACAGTGTCCAAGGCACTGGTGGTTAGGGCTCCGGAGAGAGAAACCTCCTGACAATTCGCACCGTGTCGAAGAGTAGGTACTGCTTTTTGGATCAAGCCCTTGAACCAGCTACCTAAGGAGAGCCTCCTGAGATGTTTATCGAGGCTCTTGGGTAGTAACCCATTGGCTGATACGACTATCGGCACAATGACCGCTGATTCAACCTCCCACGTATCGACAACCTCGTGTGCTAAGTCATAATATTTGATTTCTTTATCTTTCTCAGCTTTCACGAGGTTCTCATCATGAGGGATAGTGACATTAATAAACATTGTGCGACGCTCTAATAGATCTATCACCACTATATCAGGCTTATTGGCAACAATAGTTCTGTCAGTGATGGTCGATCGATATACCCAGTACAATCCAATATGACACTACAATTTTCGAGAACTGGGTCGGGCACATACTTGTTGGTAATAAATTAATGAGGATATCCAGGTTCATATCAAAGTTTCACGCCTTTTCCCACCCGATTCCCTATCCCACCATGCACGAGAAGGGAGTTTACCTGTAGGCTTATTCTGAACCATTCGAAAACTTTGCCGTATCAGAACGGAAACTTTAGGTACGGTACGGTTTAAAAGATATTATTCTGATGTATTTTTTAAATTACTTATTTATTAATAGCGCTTAGAGAATCTGATCGACAACTTTCCACACGATTTCGAAAAGACCAGTTTCCAACGGTACAGAATCACAGACGGTACAGGCCCTGACACAGGTTTTTTGATAGGTAAGCAATCATCTACTGTTGAAGAAATAATAGATAAGAAACCTTTTAAAATCCCCATTAAATAGCTTATGTAACCTTTAATATTAGTGTAAAGCTTGCGTGGGCTCGTTTCCCTCGCCTCCGCGGACGACCAGGCAGTCTGCCTATGCATGCGACGCACGCACTAATGTATTGCAAATTTACGCGTGAAAACCTATGTTCTTGTTGTTTTACCATTTTATGTTTTTGTTTGATTTGTGTTTCAGTATTATTACACTTAGTTCTACAAATTCGTGTTCGAACCCTTATTAAATCCCTGAGAAAGAACTATTACATTTATGTTTATCTTATCACCAAATGTAACTTAAAAAATATACGTACTGCCTCGTTGGTCTAGTGGTCCCAAGCGCCACTGTTGAGCATGAGGTTTCGCGTTCGATCCCTGATTCGGGCAAAGTGATATTGAGTTTTTCTGTAAGAACATTTTCAGTAGCAGCCTGGAGTTTTGAAGTGTGCCTGGCAGATGGCAATAGGCTCACCACCTATTACATGGGACATAATAACAGCATTGGTGGAATGTGGGTGTACGACTGTGTACACCTCTGCCTTTCGGGGAATACAGACGTGACGCTATGTTACCTATGTTATGTACCTATTACCAGAAATTATAATTGGTCACTAAAATTAAAACACCATTTTAATGTGAAATCATAACCAAAAATGTCATATCTTGCTATCCAATTAAAGTTACTCCAAACGAATTATGACAGAATGCTTGCCTTCTCTAAAACACTACGATAGTTTATGTTTGGTCACAGCTCTAATCTAACCTGACCCATATTACACAGTGATTTAATTAAGCATTTAAAGCGCACTAAGATTTGGTGATCATTTACAACATTTGCTCTTTTAAAGAGTTTGAAGTGCAGTCATGACTCATGACTAAAACAGCTAGCCTTTCGGCTCAGTAACGTACAGATCTGTACGTTGTAACAATAAAAATCTATTGTGTCTGCTAATGACTGAGGCAACAGCTTTTAATTAAAAAACTGTTTGCGTCCGTTAAACGTTAAACTCAATAGATAGGTGATTCCTTCCCATATGTTTGACCCCATCGAGATGTACATTATTGATGTTGTTACGCATCAAAAACATACCAATCTTGATTGGGTGTATGTTGTGTAATGTGGTTCCTGTGGGTTCCTGACGTCCGGTCTGCTCATCTATCTTTATGGGACACATGGACTCATAGAATTAGAATATTTTTGGTACCGATTT
This sequence comes from Xylocampa areola, assembly GCA_935421205.1. NCBI lineage: Eukaryota > Metazoa > Arthropoda > Insecta > Lepidoptera > Noctuidae > Xylocampa > Xylocampa areola. The sequence goes on from OW285201.1 coordinate 16,978,119, forward strand.
TTTGTCAATGTGTGATTGTCAATGTGTACGTGCAATAGTAATGTACAACGTGGAAATATTAACACATCAATTATCGATAAACAATACTTTAGATGTAAAGAATTGGTATACAAAATGAAAATATTTTCAATCTTATTATGTTAATAAAACTAAAATCATAACAATAAAAATATTTCATGCGCTCACATTATAATCATATTTCATTGATAATAGGTACTTTGTAAAGAAAGCAGCTTTTAAGGATGATATGTATATAGAGTATGACTGATTGAGATGATGATTGACTAAATGATTTTTACCTACCTATCCTAATACCAGCGAGGAGTTGGTCTGGACTCAGCGCAGCACACGCTTGAGGTGTGCCCTGCCTAGACCGCTGAGCGGCGGGTACTAAGAGCCAGTATCAGGCGAGACCTGTCTCTGCCGGCAGTAGTGAACGAAAGTGAACTGGAGAGGAATGGCTTCCTTTTGTGAGACTGTTGTCGTCGAAAGAAGAAGAAGAGGCCGCCGAGCGGGATTGTGAGAGGTCCGATCCCTCTCGGCTTCTCCGAGTGTCTAGCGCGTCTAGCAGGCGACCGCCTCGGCGCCTAACAGCCGAAACACCGCCTCTATGATATTAAGACAGGTGGCCCTTTGGGGTCACAGATGCTTAGAGTGGGGACTCTATTTACCTATCGTGATCCCAGAGAAGACGGTGGCACAGTGGTCACGTGCTATCGTGCACAGCGAGGTTTAGGGGAGACCCCTGTACAGTCTCTCCAGGGATGTGCCTTAATAGGCGCTGCATAGCGGGGGTGCTGGAGCTGGTCTATTACGTGCCTCACTCCATATGCTGATGTTGACCATCGAGGTGGTTTTAGTGAGGTAAGAATCCCACACACCCCGGCCTTATCCATAAAGGCCGGGCGTGCTTTTGAAGGCACACCCCCGAAAAAAAATTGGTATATCTTTTCTTATTTCTTCTTTTTCTTTTTTTTCTTCTTTATCTTTATTCTTTTCTTTATCAATTAGTCTCATCCATTTTTATTTTTCCTTAGCATCGACAGGAAACCTTTAAGTATGATTTTTTTAATCATAAAATTGTGATATTTCTCATGAATTTGTAGTAAAAAATATGTAATATATATCACATATAGGCTCAGTGCTCACCGCCTAAAAGTGATAGTGCAGGAATCACCAACTAGTTTCATTCGAGGTTTGTTTTTAAAATTAATATTAGTAGCGCAGTTCGTTAGATGATTATTAACAACCAACATTCTCACAAAGTAGGTTGGCGGTCCAGATTCGAACCGCATTTGGGGACTACTGTAATAGCGTGATGAAATATATTTATTACGTAACCTGGGCCACTAAGCTATGCTAAGCTTCTTATATGTTATAAGCGTTCGGACAGACACACCGACAAACAGACAGAAACGATTCCAAACATTTTGGTTTCATCTTCTGTATCGATAGTATTAGGTACCCCAATTAAAATTTGGGAAAAATAATGTGCAGAGAAAGTTGGTACATCTACACTTTAAATAAATTCTAACATCGGAACTTTTTGTTCTAAAATTTCATCGACACAATAGTCGACACTGATAAGTCACTATTTATACTATAGATGAAATGAAAATTTATATTAGAACAACGTCCTCAATATTGCTTTTATGACCATTGTTTTTACTACAGAGAAAATTCTCTATTTTCTTGATAGGATTTGGTTTTCCAAATAATTTTTCTAAAGATAGTTTTCTCCAGAATATGGCCATGAAAATATATGCTGTTGTTGACAATTTACCTGTGAAATGTTTTTCTGTTTTTTTCATCCCCATAGTAGGGTTTGTAGGACTTTTTCTATCCTACGTTTATGCATGGACTACGTAAGGAATGTTGTCTCTGGCTGAGATGATTAGATTAGACTGATCTTCATTGAGAAGAGTAATGGTAAGTACACGGGTATAGTCACTGAGGAGGGTCAGTGAGCTTTTTCAGATCATATTAGTTCCATGGCTTTTTCGTATCCATGACGGAGAGGCTCTATACATATCGCACGCTTAATCATATACTGACCGATTAGTGTTTCGGTCAAAGTTTAATTAAGTATACCAAGAAGTTTATTTTAACGCCCTCTTTCGGCCGATCTCGGAATTTTTTTGATATCTTGTTTGTAGAAGGAGTTAAACCTATATCTGTCTCTTTCATACGCAAGCGTTTCGGCAAACGCTTTTACGAGACAGAGACAGATATCAGTATGCGTCAAGGACTAGGATCGTGAACATCTCGTGTTTTTATTTAAAAGTGTCATATTAGTAGTTAAGTCGCTTTAGTGTAAAAATCAAAGGTAAGTTTTATTGAAATTATTTATAAAAATGTGACCAATTGTTAAATATGCCTATTTAGTACATCGAACTATTCATGAATTATTTAGATATTTTTTTATTTAGATTATTTTTTTATTTTTATTTAGTTTATTCAAAATATGTCACCAATATTAAAATTTTACTTCATAGTAAAAGGACCCATACCTTAATAATGAGTATTCTTTAGTTAAATATTAAATAAAACACGGACTCATTTCAAAATGTGTCACCAGTATTAAATCAATGTAACTTTATCTTTTATATTACACTGACGCATCTTGAGGAATATTTTTTTTTACCGATTAATTTATAGTAAAAAATCTAAATTTCTTAAAAATTATATTCAAATACAATACTCACTTTATCAACTATCCCTACAATACATTATTTCATTATATAAAGCTATTTTCTTCGAGTAATAAGCCATTTTGTAAGGTAAGTCAGGTTTGCTAAATCGTTTTTTGCGATTTCTCGAAAAACGTCTTTTTTCAGTTGTGTCAGTATATGATTAAGCGTGCGATATAGGCAACATTGATATGGTTTATACGGCTTTATGGATACAAGGGATTTTTAAATCGATTATGCTAATATGTTTCAGATTGCTATACTTGAACTAAACAATCGATTATTTCACTTGTCAAGAATAATAAAAATCGATAATAAATAAAATAATCGACTTGAACTGCACCTGCCTACATTGCCTTCTGTCAAAGTCAAACAACTCGTAATTGTCAATGCTTATTAAAAATATAAACACCGAGATTATATTCATATTGAAAATAAAGAAAATATTGTTTATTTTGTTATTTAGCGATACGTCAGCTTTTTACCAATTGGTGTAACTGGTCTTAAAATATTTCAAACACTGCTTTTATATTTTGTGGTTAGCTGGTTAGGCCTACATGAGCTTACATTTGGAAGAAGTAAACGAAACACAACAACTTATGCAGAATGAGGGAGAAGAAGATGAACAGAAAGTATGTCCGGGAGCGACATCTCCAGCCACTAGTAACAAATTATCAAGTGGCGCTGCTAGCCTTACCTCAAAAAATCCCGGACAAACTACCTCAGGTATTGGCAACAGCAGTGTAAATGAATCCACCAAAATTTCTTACGTGAGTGAGAAACGACTAAATAGGGATAATAATATGATGCGATCAACAAACAATAAACCTAAAAGTATGCCTAAAGAAACACCAGATGTGAAGAACATGGAAAAAGCACTTTTAGAGTTATTAGATGATTTTCACACTGGAAAGTTAAGTGCATTTGGTACAGGATGTAGTATGGAGCAAATGATAAACATAAGAGATCAGCAAGAACATTTAGCACGCTTACATTTTCGCCTGTGTGCAGATGTGGAGAAACCTACAGAAGATAGTTTTGAAAACTCTGCTTCTAGGGATAAAATGGCACAGCTTGTACAGAGTCTTGAACAACTTTCTGCCTCTATAGAACATTTGCATTCAGACGATAATATTATTAATGGCAATAGTACTGGACAGAAATAAGGTTGCATTGGTGGTTGCCACACTTCTCTTGGTGCCCCCTGAATGATACTACAAACATACATTTCCGCAATGAAGAGAGAGTTTAAAATGCTGCATGGCTGAATTTGCTCACCACTGCCATCTCAATGTATTTTCAACTCTTATTATATACATCTTGTCTCTAAAAAAATAAAAATAAACTAATTTTAAGGTAGTTAAACAAAATAAATAAAATATGAAACAACTGGGTTAAATTGTTTACCTACTTTTTATTGTTTTTTTAGTCTTAAGACTAGCACCTTACTAATATAATGATTAAGTATTACATATTAGTAGACATATTATGTATGTCTTATTAAAGAGAATCAATCTCTAGTTTCATATGTCTTTAGGCATGGGTATAAACTGCAAGACTTGAGCTGAGGAATTTAAACACCTAGACCTGGGTCCTTGTTTGTCTACACATTTATAATCACAGTTGTGTAGGCATATAACTCCTCTTAAGTGTGGCTTAATTCTGTATCTAATTTAGGCCTATGATGTGTAATATATATATATATATAGGTATGTACTATAATTTAGCTTTTAATTGTTTATCAAATCTGTTATGCAATATCTAGAGGAAAAGGAAGCATATTCATTTTACATTATTCTTAGTATAACATTAATTCAAACAAATAAACAATCACTTTTGAATAGGTACTTGTATACCTAATTGCAAATTATTACAATAAAATTGTATACACATGTATATCTGCTGAATTCTGGCTGCAATCCTATTCTGTTGGTATTACTAAGAGCACTTCTTGTTGCAGAATCTTTTAATTAATAGTACTTTGCATAGGTGCATTTAAGTACCAAGCAGTGGTTTAAGCATGTTCCAATGAGGAATGTTTACAATTGACTCCCACAATCGCTTCTGCATAAGATGAAGCACTCTAAGAAAAACAGAACATAGAATGAATTGCATTCCGAATAGCCATTTCAATAACAAATATAATATTTCTTCTTTTCCTCCCAATGTGTAAAATACAATAGTACAAGTAGGTAGGTACAAGTTTATCTTTTTCTTAATAAATAAACAAGCTTTTCATGAAACATTTCAATCAATATTTATGTTTTAAATTATTTACAATCACTTATTTTTATTACACATTCATTACATAAAAAGTAAATTATAAATTATAGTATAATAGAATTAAAATTAAACCATTAGTGGTTTTGTGGATGGCGTTCTTTAACAAAAACCAACCTTATCAATCATACTCAATGACTACTTTGATCATACTGTACAATTTAAACTGATACCATACTTCATATTCTTATACTTTACCAAAAATTGTGTATGAGAAGTTTTGTGATCTAAGTTGGAAGCACTGGTATATTTATTTTAGTAAAAACCTGCCTATGAAAGCATTTTAACTAACCACAAATAAAGAGATTATTGACTTCACTTTTATAAGATTAGGTATTTGGCATGTGTGACTAACTACCAAACTTATTAATAGATAATATAACTTATTCAAGTACCTATTATCAGTAAATAATGGGAGTACTATGTGAACTAATTTGTGAAGACCAGCCACATCTGAATGGAACCTTATGATTGTGGAAATATTGTAGAATTTTTTGGACTAGCAATATCCACAGGTTATTTACATTATTCCACTAGCAATCCAATATTATTGTAGAACTTTATGATAAATATTAGATCTATTCTAAATAGATTTTAAATATTATTTACAAATATAGCTGGTGATATCCTCCACCAGCACCTTTGAGTACCTTTCGGCATGTTGGACATCGTTTACCACTAGTTTTAATTGCTGCTTGTATACACTTCAAACAAAACACATGACCGCATATGGTTGATGCAATTCCAACAGCAGAAAGAGGATCCATACAAATAGGACAATCTCCTATATTTCTTGTAGGTTCTGGTTTGTCTGGGATTGGAACAGGTGGTTTATATGTTTGTTGTTTTTTAGAAATATCTGGTGACTGGCTCAAGTCAATTATACTTGGATTTCTTGTCTTCTTGGTTGACACAGGTCTGGTGACACTATTAACAGGTGGCTGTGAACATGTTGCAGTTGAATTGCTTTTAGTTGCTGGCAACTTTTCTAAGGTACTGAGAATAGCATCACAAATGGAAATGAAATTGTTAACTCTTATGTTCTTGGATATTGAAATTGCTTTATTTATATTAGTATATCTTGGATTTTCATTACCCTTAAAGAAGTCATCCACTACTTTCTGTATTGCATTACCACTTTCTATGTTTGGGGTTGAGGTGTTTTGTGTAAGTATTTCAGCATCAATATCATCAAATGGTGTTTGTAAACATTGGTTATTTTGGGTATTCTGAGAGAGTGTATCACTAACATTTGTCATATTCAAATTATGATTTGGGCTTGGAGTTGCATTTGTTTCTGGTGTAGTGGAATTCCTGTATGTTGTAGGGACATCAACTACTGTATTAATCTTGTTAAATTTTTCTGTATCATTATTTTTCCATTTATCAAGTATGGATTCATTTTCAGCAATGACATCATCAATTTCAATTATTTCAACTGGTTCTCTGTTAAATGTATTATAGTCTAGATTTATGTTACTATATTCATCATCAATATCAATAGTCTGGTTAAAATTAGTTTCATTAATATTCTTTGCAGTGCTTGGAACCATAAAGCAATCATTAAATGTATCATCATTATCATTTTGTACTCTGCATTTCATAACATCATCTTGTGATATTTTATTTTCTAATGTGTCAACATCTATAATTTCAATAATTTCAGTTGCCATGTCAGTTCCATTACTAGTGTTTTGTAGTTCTGTAGGTCTTTCATCCTCTACTGTGTCATCAATTACAATTGTGTCATGAGGAATATCTATGATCTTAACTTCATCTTCCATCTTTCTCGGTGATGAATTTTGGATGAGTAATTTATCTTTTAAACTTTCATTAAACAGTTCATCATTTTTTATAAAAGTTTCATTATCTTTAGATGTACTTGGTAGTGGTGAGAATGAGTGTGGCTTATGACTTTCGAGAAGTTTTGGATCATATTCTATTGTTTTATTACTGTCTGAACTAGTATCACTAAGACCTCCTAGGTCATCCTTGTTTAGTCTCTCAGCAATTTCATCACTATGAGCATTGAAAATTGATTTGGAATACTTTGGTATTTTAGATTTTTTTGCCCGTTTATTTGGAGGTTCTTCTGGCTCTTCAGCTGTAGCTTCTACTCCATATTCATCATCACCTTTACAGAAATTGTTATTGAATTTTCTTATGACTTGTGGGCGGTCTTTGCAACCAACAATGTATGGTTCCTCAGGCTTCTTTCTTTTTTTCTGTGGTATTATAGGGGGTGGTGGAACATCTTCCAGTAGCTCAATAGGATTTGATATATTTGAAATTAAATCCAACATTCGTTCAGATATTTTGTTGATAGTACTAGGTGAGAGCAGCTTGTTTTCACTGACAATTTCAGGTGTCTGCTTCTTAGGTGTTGATGTTTTTTTAATGGGAGTGTTTGGCAATTGTTCGTCATCATCAGAATCTTCAAACATTTTTTCCAAGTCTGCTAAGGAAGGTATTGGCTTACCATTAGCACAAACCCTTTCAATTTTAGATGATGATCGTCGGTTTGCGCGAGAACTGCTCTTCTTCAATAACAATTGTTTAGACATTGCAATGCCATCATCAGATTTAGTTAATTTATTTTTCGAGGTTTTCGGTACGTTCTCCTTTTGATCTGATGCGTTTCTGCACTTAGATTTAGTTGATAGTTTTCGTTTCTTTGAGAGTTTTTTATTTTTGGCGTTACCCATATTGCTTATCTGACAGAAGTTTAGTTTTATTATTGTTATTGATAACACTACACTTTTGGACTATCAGCTCATACGTACTATATAAGATCCAAAAACTAGATTACCAATCAATATAGAGTTACAGTTATCAAGACTACAGTTTTGTAAAATTGTGGATTTACGCTTGTTGCTATACAGAACGTAAGTATACACAAGAAAAAACATTGAAATTTGAAACAGATAAATTAACCAGTGCTGCTAATAAAAAAAACTCGATTCCCCGTGTTAGTGTTATGAATTCCCCGAAATTCCCCGCTTCTTTTTGATTAATTCCCCACAAATACCCCGAAATGATATATTTGGATTAAAAACGCTATTTTATAAACATAAATAATAATATAGGTACTAGTAGTGTCGAGTTGCATCTGCCAAGTCAGAAATTGATTTTTTAGTTATAAGTATTACCCAACGTAAAATAGTTGTAGCTCACTGAAAAAGTTGATCCGGATTCACCGAAATTCCCCGATTTTTGTCAGACCCTGTCTCCCCGCGCTAACTCTCAATTCCCCGCAAATCGGGGATTTTCCCCGCGATTCACAGCGCTGAAATTAACCCAGTCCACGAAACCACAGATTAGAAATTATAATATATCTATGATACGATCAGTGCTGCCAGTCTGTTCCTCTAAGTTGCCAGCATATAAATTGAAAATAGCCGAAATAGTGCAGCAAGGGCCGATTTTTGGCAAACTGGCCGATTTATGGCAAACTGGCCGATCACTACACATTATAATAAAACAACTTTTAACCGGATTAATCGCGTGTATCATACATAGGGCAAACAAAGCGTAGCATTGGCACCAGGTTGAAAGTACACATAGCTGACGTCAAGAATAGACGCTCAACAAAATCTGCAGTCTGTGAACATACAAGAGACAAACCCAACCATTTTCTACGTTTTGACAAACCCCAAATCCTCGCGAAAGAAAACCGATATATACCGAAAATGCTCCGCGAGGCTATTGAAATTAAAAAACACCGAAATTTCAATAGAGAAGATGGTTGGCAATTACCACCTGCTTGGAACTCTGTACTGAAAATAATCAAGTCCCAAACAAAGTCAAGTCACAAGAAAAATCAAGATACTGTCAGCGATTACTGCGTGCATCGGAACACCTTTTAGTTTATAATTCGATAAAATTGTAAAATTGTATATCTAAATTTAAAACGACTGTGACCCCTGAGTTTGAATCGGTATTTCTTCTCAGGGAAAGTCTTAGGAAATACCGTCGCGATTTAGTTTTAAACATGTATCAGACACAAAAATAATTTTATGAATTTATCAATTATATGTACGGTAGACTGAAATAATTTTAAATGAACTGTTGAGACACCTGACACCTTAGTCCTCCTGCGACCACGAACGCTGCAAAGTGTTCGAAACGTCAGGAAAAACAAAACACCAATAATACACGCGATTAATCCGGTTAAAAGTTGTTTTATTATAAACTGGCCGATTTAGAAGAAAAAACCTATTTTAGCCGACTGCCAAAAGTGCTCACTGAACCTAAAAAGCTCTCCTTTTCTAACATGTTTTATTTCCGTAAGAGATTCCACCCCTTCGCAGGCTTCGTATATCTACTCTATCCTACGTTTATGTTCAATAAAATCCTAAAATCATATCGTATCGCATATTTGTAATCTGAATCGATCCACAGTATCGTAAACATATGTATCGTTCATTCCTACTGACAGGTACAGGATGTGTTAGCATCACTAAATAGTCTGACTGTGGGTACAGGTCATTGACCTTTGATTTATATACTCAAAGATTTTTGATTTATGTACTTCAGCAGTTCAGTTGCACCATGGAGTTCTTACCTGTCGTTCTTACTCTCACTTAATAGTTCCATGCCTTCTTGGTTCCTTAACCATAAATTTTTCCCATAGAATTAGAATATTTTTGCTACCCCATAGAAGGACATAGAACTCAAAAAAGTGCAACCGGTTTTGAATTGTCAATGTGTGCGTGCAATAGTGATGTACAACGTGAAAATATTGACACATATCGATTATCGATAAACAGTATTTCAGATGTAAAGACTTGGTATACAAAATGAACATATTTTCAATCTAATTATGTTAATAAAACTAAAATCAGAAGCGTATGTATTATTTAATGCACTTCATTAATTAATTACATTATTATAATAAAAAACATTTCATACGCTCATACTATAATTCTATTTCATTGGTAATAGGTACTTTGCTAAGAAAGCAAAGTTTTTAAAGATTTCCCCGAAAAAAAAAAAGTATATCCTATTATCTTTTCTTATTTCTTCTTTTTCTTTATTTTTTTTTCTTTATCTTTATTCTTTTCTTTATCAATTAGTCTCATCCATTTTTCTTTTTCCTTAGCATCGACAGGAAACCTTTTAGTGTAAAAAGAATATATCATAAAATTGTGATACTCTCTTGAATTTGTAGTAAAAAATATGTAAACAACATATTCATTACGCTATCACATATAGGCTCAGTGCTCACCGCCTAAAGGTGATAGCGCAGGAATCACCAACTAGTTTCATTCGGGGTCTGTTTTTAAAATTAATATTAGTAGCGCAGTTCCTTAAATCATTATAAAACTAAGGTCCGCACAAAGTAGGTTGGCGGTCCGGATTCGAACTGCAATTGGGGACTACTGTAATAGCGTGATGAAATATACTTATTACGTAACCTGGGCCACTAAGCTACGCTAAGCTTCTTATATGTTATAAACGGTCGGAAAGACACACCGACAAACAGACAGAAACGTTTCCAAACATTTTGGTTTCATTGTATTAGGTATCCGAATCAAAATTTTTGAAAAAATATCAATGTGCATAGATAGTTGGTTGATCTACACTAATAATAAATTCTGAAATCGGAACTTTTTGTTCTAAAATTTCATCGACACAATAGTTGACACTGACAAGTCACTATTTTGTTTAAATGAAATTAAAATCTAAATTAGAATCTAAATTAGAACAATTTACTCAATATTGCTTTTATGACCATTGTTTTTTACTACAGAGAAAATTCACTATTTTCTTGATTGGATTTGGATTTCAAAATAAATTTTCTAAAGACAGATTTTTCCAAAATATGCCATGAAAATATATGCTGTTGTTGACAATTTACCTGTGAAATGAATCTTTTTCTGGATTATTTTTATAAGAAACATCGCAGTCACCAACACAACACGTAGGCATTGCTTATAAATTTTAAAACTGTATAAAATATACAGGATTCACTGACAATACAGCAAATATATGTTAGCGTGATTTTTGACAGTGACACTGGAGAATAGAGATGGGTAGTTCGCGAACGATTGAAGGAAATGGACTACTTCATTTCGAAAAATAAAGTTATCTCTCATTCAGTAGTCATTCGAATGTGTCTCTACTTCATTTAGTTCAGTTGTGATTCAGTTTTTCTTTACGCTCGAATCACAATACTTCAACACCAAACTTAGTCGAAACTATGTACCAGGTCTGCACTGTTTTGCTTACATTCATATTTATGGGTGACAGTCCTAAGTCTGTATAAAATATGAAGGAGAACCTATAATTTACAAAAAAGTGAACTAAATGAAGTGCGTCATTTGTCGTAACTACATCACTCTATGCGATCTTCATATCTCATCTGATCTGATGGACTCGTTCTGATTCGCTGAACTAAATGAAGTACTGAACTAAATGAGTGGACTACTTCGTTGAGCGAAAAGATATACTTCATTCATTTCTTTTCACTGACACATTTTGCGCATGTCTACTGGAGAAAACAACATCTGCCAATAGTGCTGACTGAACCTAAATATGCTTTCTCTTTCTAACATGTGATATTTCCGTAAGAGATTTCATTCCCATAGTAGGTTTTGTAGGTCTTTTTCTATCCTACGTTTATGATTTTTCCACCAACCATAGATTGGAAATGTGAACTAGTAAAAAACAAAAAAGAATACGGAAGTATTCTCTTGCTGAAAATAATAGAATTCCCAATCAAATCCCAATTTGAATGACAAGTTGACTCTTGACAAATAATTTTGCGACATTGGAATAAAATTGAGATTGGGTTTGAAATTTTGAAATTGTCTAACGACGTGTTCGTTGCATGAAGTTGGTAAGAGAACTTCGACAGTGGTACCGTAGGAAAGTGAAATTTTTAGCTAAGACTATGGAGGGTAGGAAGTAGGGAAGGAGGACCGTCTCAGTGTATGAAAAAGTGTCCGTGTAAAAGTGCCCAAATAGGGTGGCGCCACGGTAGCAAATGGGTACATTTAAAAAATAGTGCTAAAAGAATAGGATAAGAAAGACTTCCGCTTTGTTATAGGTCATTAAATACCTCATAATTAATGAATGCTAAATTATTCATTAATTTTTAATTTATATTAAATTGTTCTCATTATTTATAAGATTTTGATGTTTTTTTGTGTGTATACTTAAATATATGTCTCTCGATGGTTTAGATTTACTATTGGATCCAGTAGGTGCAATCGGGTTCAAGGCAAGTTAACGTCTGCCGGGCCCACTAGTCTGTACTTAAAGGCATATTTGCAAAAGTGGTCCACTATCCACATTATTTATGATGAAAAATAATAAAAACCGAAAGAGCATAGTGTTTGAATTGTAAGATTTTATCCTAACAGTATATTGTCATGTTAGTGCTAATTATTCAAATTTATTACAAAAAAAAACTTTAAGTTGAATCAAACCGGCTCAATTCCTTCAAGACAATCGGCATTAAAGTAAATGCCGCTCTGATTTACCGATAGGTAGAGCCGTTTAATGTTCGCGGAACTATTACGTGACTATCCATTATGGAAAAAATTGTGTGATAATGACCAAAGGGCCAATGCTTTTTAACCAATATGTAGAGCTTGTATAGTCAGGGCTTATACGTAGAGTTATTTGTTATTTATTGCTAAAAATGTGGTATAATCAAGAGCACGTAGAGCTATATACTTTGGACTTTGGACAGGTTCCATAGACTACGACGCACAGTACAAATTGGAGTTCAGTTGAACATGTTATAAGTTAGCTTATAACATGTTCAGGTTCGGGGTTTGGCTCTACTAGAGATCTGTTTGAATCTCGACATCGCCGCGAGCTCAGCTCATGACTAAGGGCTCCGTTTGAGTTCGAAACTTGTCGGGCAATCCCGAATAATGCAAGTGAGTAATAACCGTTGAACAATAATTAATATGAATGTGTCTCATGAAAGTTATTATCAAAACATTATAGTCAAAATATGGCAGATATCTATAAATGTCAATTAATAGTTATTTATTTTTATCGGCAAATTAACATTATTTTGGGTACAAATAGTTTTATTTTATTTTATATTTTAACATTAAGCGGTTTGGCAACTTTGTCAGTGATTTCCTTCTCACTTTCCCATGAAAAAAATAAATTAGCGTGCCAATTTAATAATAAGAAGTTTTCATTATTTTTCTCGCGAATGTGTTGAAAAACGTCATATGAAACGCGTCAGCATGTAGTCAATACGGAACCTCCGAATTACGCTTCCGCCTCGCGGTTCGAGCTGGCAATTCATCTTCGTGTGTATTGCCTAACTTAGGTAACTTATAACATGTACTATTAATTGACTATTACAATATTTTTGAGAACCTCAGACTTCCTGGAGCTTAAACAGGGTACGATAGATAATTAAATGTTTTATGATAAATTCATGTTTTATGATATATAATTATATTTTTTAATACATGTTGAGGCCATGTAATGCCTATATTAATTACTATTTTTCATATTTTATGCGTTTTTATGTTAATCTATTTTGGGATGTAAGTGGATTTTAAGCTCCACCCCTTATGTATGGGACGGCAATCCTACACGGCTTTATGTACTCTCCGAAGCAGGGGGGAATCACACTGCTAACTTCATAACTCCGGGCAGCTACTGAGAATTTCCTAACAGAAAACCCAATAATACTTTGCCGGACCCGGGAATCGAACCCAGGACCTTACACTCAGCAGCCGCGCTTACGTCCACTAGACCAATGAGGCAGTTTCTCGATTAATTGGTTGTTAAATTTATGAACAAAAAAAAGTGTTAGTGATCGCCTAGTATAGTAAAAACCGTATATACCGATTACTACAATAAAAAGTACATTCTACTAGGCTAACCCCAAAAATTATCGCCAAGCCAAAAAAGCCAAAGAAAGTTCAATGGAGGTGTCTCGTATTCTGCGTACTAGGATTATAAAGGAGATCAAAGAAACTTCTGAGAATGATTCGACACACCCACCTACCACACATAGTACATGATGTCATCACCTTAAATTGCCTTAAGGAGAGCCTTGGTATCTAGTTGTTTAAAGACTTGAGTAGGTAAATATAATTGAAAAGATAAGGTATGAGAGACCTTTTCGTCTGACTGACGGACTTGTCACATGAGATAACTATAATGGAACCCTTTCAAGGGCTTGTTGTGTGACATGACGTGTCTATCATGTTTTTCTTTGACGATCGAAAATTGTGCGCTTTGAATACTTTGTAGTTAGAGGAATATTTTTGAATGTATTAAATATGTAAATGTGTTTGAACTCAGTGACGAATCAGGCATCTGCGAAACAACATGAAATACAAGCGTAAGAACATTTATTTCCCTTGGTGTTGCGTGGTCATGTCCATTAACGTTAATGTTAAATAATAAAAAGTTTTAATCATTACCGAAATACATACATCGAGCATATTTATTTATGTTTATTATTTATGTAATAATAGATGTTTATCATTTAGTGTTAGTTCCTAAAAATGGAATAAGAGCTTTTTGACATAGATCTAATAGGGAATATGCATGTGATTCAAATTTAGGTCAAATATTTTTATTCGTAATCTTTATTGCTGTAGAATGACACCTATTCAATTACTTTTTTAATTAATCGTGTTTTAACTATTAAATAATAAAGTTGAAATCTGAAAATCATGCGAGGGAAATTTAAAATGTCAAAACGCACGCTATTGGTTGGAGTGAAACGTGACGTCACTCTGCGCGATGACAATATCTCCAGTATGTTATTACTTGGTGTTTATCATATTTTGTGGTTCTTTATGAGTTTTAACGTTATTCTTTAAAGAAAATTCCTTCAATCTAATGCATAATTTGTGTATTAAACACTCCATACTATACAAGATATATTTTAAGAAGTGAACTCTGACGTCAGAGAAAGCGCACCAAGATGGCCGCGTTTCAAACGCCCGAAACTCATTGCAGATTTGATTGATAATTTTAATACTCAATAATCATATTTTTACAAATTGTTATATTTTTTCGCGGTAATGTACCAACGTATACAAACGAATAAAAATATAACAAAATACGTGCATATACCCTTAACTGGAATAAATAAAGCAATCGGAACATCTGATAGAAATTGACAATTAGTTACAAACGATTATTAGCTTCAACCAAACGTGCTTTATGAAATTGATTTAGGGTTGATTTATACAAAACTTTCTTTTAACAAACAATGAATACTTCGATGCTGACCCTGTGTATGTGTGATGTTTCCTGACGGGTCATGTTTTGTATACATATCCTATATTGTTTTACAATAATTAGATAAGAAGTCGTATCTAACTAGCCTAGAATTAGATCCGTACACCTTTACCAATCAATAAAAATGAAGTGCCTGTTTGTTATTGCAAAACAATAGCCAAAATTTTAGTGAAAACTGTGTAAATGATAATTTTTAGAATTTTTACTCTCTGAATGTGTGTCTTGAATAGACTCCAAAACGGCTCAATGGATTTATATGTAAATTTCTACTGAAATTTTATTGTATTTTCCATTTCGATATCTTGCAGGGTTATTTGTCCAAGTCTCGCGCGAACGTCGTCAAGGGCACAACTAGTAATGAGCAAAAACTAATCTACTATTATACATACCCTCAGATAACATATTATAGGGTGAAAATAATAATACAAACAGGTAAGTTCCGTATGTTAAAACATTTAAATATTTTTGCTGTTAACCTTCCCGTAGAAGTAGTAAAAGAATAGACTTACACAAATATCGTAGCTTACCAATGTTACTCGTTCTCTCAGTTACGGCCTCCGAAGTATTCAACCGGTAAAGTATAAAGCTGCCAAATCTAATGAGCATTGGCAAACCCTCAAAAATCCGCATCTGGCGCTGCTTTGAATTTCTACATAAAAATGAGATTTCGTATAATAACATTTCTTGAAGAGTTTATGCTAGAACTAACCAATCATCCGATTTTCAAAGATACTGCTGATAATAAGGTACCATAAAGATATAATTATGTTTGCAACGTACTTCAGCTTCACACTGATACTGACGTGGCTAATGAAAGTTCGTCGGAAGTGTGCGGTTGCCTACAAGAAGCTTACATAAGCAAAGTTGGAGACCGGTGCGGCACTGTGATGAGCCGTATAGAGCGAGTTCGGGTACGAACGCCGCGCCACGGTCAGTCGCGCTTTGCATCGCTGGCGGTTCGCGCGTCCCTTACCTAACGCTGATAAACCCACCGCCCTCGTATATAACACGATAATATAACAAATCTATCAATTAAAAATAATAAGAAATTTGTGGTAACTATAACTTTTATATAGATTTTATTTATTAACGTATTAGGTCGACTAGATAAGAAAATTCATCCATCATTCTAACTCTATTGGAAAAGTTTTGAATATTGCATGAAGCGCGAAAGGCGGTCGTGGGAAATGTTCTATGTAAAGTTAGTTTTATTTTTGCTAGATGGTCAAGCGAGCTTAAGCAACAACTAGTGTCAGCCTGTTGTTTTTTTACAAGCTAAATCCCTCTTATATGTTAAACATATGTATATTTTCTATTGTAGATTTAGACTGAACAAAATTAGTCTTGCGTACGTAATTGTACACTCCCATTTTTATACGTTCTATTAGATTTATGTAGTCAAGGCCAAATGCAAACTTAACCGAATTCGCCGTGGGTCCAGGTAGGAGGGACCTCGTAAAACCTTTATTGAAAGAACTGTGAATATATTTGCGGTATTAACGTTTTTATGTCGTTCTGTTTACATTCCTAATTTTTATATCAACATAATATTAAGATTGGTAAGACTGACTTCTTTAATATGTATGTGTCATATAACTTATTCAAAATATTACTGAAAATTGTGTGGTTTAATATATCGTGGAGAATTTCGTAACATATCGTTATGATTAAAAAGTATGATCGTAAGTTCAATAATATGTTAGTGTGGTAATTTTAGTTTTACTAGTCGTGATTCAATTGAGTACTGTTTGGATAGTGAAACTAGTGCAACTATAGATAGTGGCTGATAAAATACATTATGATAAAGCCTTTTCAACCATGAGACATATCCTGAAGTATTGTTCTTTATTAATACAATGTTTCAGAATGATCAAGAATAAATATTTCTGTCTTCTGAAATAAAAACTAGTAGGATACAGGCACATATCAGCCACCTTAACTGTTTGCCTTATATATATTTTGAATAAAAAATTCTTTTTACAAAAGAAATAGTAACATCAAAATGAAGTAGGTTTTGTTCAATAAATAAAACGTAGGCCGTAGGTATCAATTATTGGTACAAGTACCACGTAAAGTATTTGCCAAGATCAATACAAGTTACCTACGTACTTTCGCTGGCAATTCACCTCTGAATCATAAATAAATAAATAAATAAATAAATAAATATTCCACAACTATCACACAACGCCGTCTAGTCTCAAGCTAAGCAGAGCTTGTGTTATGAGTACTAGACAACTGATAAACATACTTATATATTTCTAAATGCATACATATTATAGATAAATTACACCCAGACACAGAACAAATGATCGTGCTCATCACACAAACATTTGTCCTGGGTGGGAATCGAACCCACGACCTCCGGCCTAGCAGTCAGGGCTACTAACCACTAGACCAACAGGACAGTCCAAGTGAACCCTATCTATCACTTATTCAATTTAAAATTCTCCGTAGCACCCGCTACGTCGTAGCCGTAGCGAAGGCGTAACTAAAGATTAATGAAGAAATGTTGATAAATTGAATAACTGGCTGACTGGAGTTATTGACTTATTTTTATATTTATAGGTACAAAATGTCTAAGGAATTACATGTCTGTGACTGAGAACGTCTGAGAACAATATGCTCAGTCCTTGAAGGAATTAGTTAAACGGCTACAGCCGTTTTTATTTTGATTTAAGTTTAGTATTGTGGTACTGTTACATTGGTGTAAGTTAAAACTTAAATTTATAAAAAATCTAAAGAGTATTTTAACGACAAAATATTTTAGTTACGAAACGCTTTTTTACTGCGGTCCGTAGCGTGCTACGAACGACCGTAGCCACTCGTAGCAATAAAGTGCTACAACATGCTTGGAACATAAAAATAATTTGGACGTAGGCTTCTTTTAGTGGGCTTTCTATCTGCTTTTATGGCCTCTTTCTGACTGAAATGTGCCATACGTATCGCGGGCGAGTACGTGACGAGCCGACTAAGAGGCTCCGATAAAGGCCCTAAAACAAATTATACCTGCCGTAATAATGAACTCGAATTTATGTCGACTTAGTTACTAAACTTACTCAAAGGTGTGCGACCCTAATTAGAATAACATTTATTGATGTGTAAACGCGTACTGATTAACGTTTAACATACTGAGTGAATAAATGTAATGGAATATAAAACTAATCATTATTATTGGAGCTTTTATTTATTTTTAATCATATGCCCACTACACTTAGAAGTTTAACCGACGCAGTGAGTCAGTGATATTTATCAACATCAGAACTAGAGTTATAAATTTAGAAACATAAGTATTTAGTAATTGATATAGATGAATAGAATACCGGTCGTTGTTGCTTTACGGTCGCTTGTCTATTAATTTTAAACTTTGCTTTCGTATTTTTCTAGAGGTTGTGTTGCGCATAGTATTTTTCTACGCCCGCATAGAAGAGCCGTAGTTGGCGCTTTTTCAAATTCTTTGTTTATTTTATGCATATGGCGTCGTTTAAAACTGTTACGTATGGCAATGACGCAAATAGCTGAATCAACATGCAGATAATGTCATGAATCAAAGAAAAGTAATTATACATTTTTTGATTTTATTCTTCTCTGGGCCCCGCAGTTTCAAGCGCGGAATTCCTGTTTTCCAGTAGGAACTATATTTAATCCGGGATAGAAATAAACTGTCCTATTCCAGAACATAAAGTCACGTTTACATAATTTCATGAAAATCCGATATATCAACAAACATCAAATTTTCACATTTATTAATAGGTTGTATTAGGATCTTGAGGCCAAAACTATACACTTTTTTAGCTATAGCCCGAATAAACTAAAATAATGACATTTTTTTTTATTTGTCTGTAATAGTAGGAAATGTCTATCAGTAAAACAAACCATAAAATATCTAATTATACAAGGGCCAGACCACTCAAAGATCTAAACAAAACAAAAACCAATCGAGTACAATGTTTTGTATGCCGACAGCCAGAAACGAAAATCGGATGTTGATTTACGCTTCCCCTTCGATTCATTTCCTTTTTCCTATTGAGATAAAACGACCTTTCTTTCATTCCGTGTTGTACCTAAGAGAACATTATTAAAAGACAAACCGACAGATTCCGGGACTTTTTGTTGCAGTAGACACCTCAGGTATTTTTAGTGCGCTTACTCGAACGGTATGTTTAGAAAAAGGTCATAAAACTCAAATTTTATGAATTTCTAGTGGTTCTATATATTTGAAACTTTGCAAATGTATAATTCCGATGTCAATAAAACAATGCTTTGACGGAGCTGGAAAGTTAGTAACGGACCACACATTCTCTCACATTTCTCTCTTTAAAGAAATATTTTAATTAGATGCTTTCCCGAAGGGATGACATTTTTGGGGACAGAAAGAGGTCATATGTCACCCTTCAGCCTTCCAAATTATTTCCATTTGACACAAAAAATGACAAATAAACACACTTACACATATAAACTATTAGTTCGTAAACGTAATTAATATTCGCAGCGTACTTTATCCAATTTTAATTAATTAATTTTACTTTATAATGTTATCACAAATTTGTTATAATGACAGTTCCAGTTAAAGTGTTGTATAGTACAGTATATTGATACAATGTAATGTGACAGTGATATTGATTGTTGAAATGGAGAGACGATCGGATGAAGGCCGACTTCGAGCAGCCGCGTCTCAAGACCAGGGTATGTACCTATCTTAACGCGTATTGACATCTTGACTATAGATAAAATATAATTATTTATGTATTAAGTACAATTTATTACAGCTATTGTTGATCAACGACGGATAAATATGTTTTTTTATTGATTTCCCATCGTTTACTCTGCCGATCTTACACATTAACTTGTCTGGTAAAATCATCTTTAATTGTAGTAAGTGTCGCCTCACTAATAACATTATGATTATATATCCTTTACTATCTTGTTCTAACTTCTTTCGTAATAGTATTATAACAATTAGGTATATCGGTCAGTGTTATAAAGTATTCATGAAATAATCTGTTTTATCTGTGTTTTTTTTTTTTTTTAAAACGATATTTTTATAATCTCACAAGCACACAAACACCCAGACCCGGAGCAATTATCCATAGATCGTACAAATATTTGCTCCGTGCAGGAATCGAACTTGCGACACGCAGCGCAGCAGTCTGTCTCAAGACCACTGCGCCAACCGCGCTGTCATTCCCAATACAGACTGTATCATTCAAGCCGTTTTTAACCTCGACTAACATTAGTCTACTTTTAATGTAGGTCAAGGGCAGGAAGGTTTAGAATCGAATAAACAATCACAATGCTAGCTTGTTCAAGTTCATTATGTACACAGTGAAAAGTAAATATAGATACCTTCTATCGTCTAATACGAACATTGAGTTCCAGTTTTAATTTTAACTTTTCCGTTCACTTCGTTCCTGAGTAATGCTGTTCATGCCAATGGCGTAGAAATTACGCGGCGGGAAATAAAATGAGAAAATGAAGTAATACAATAATGTGAAAGAAAATCTGTATAATATTAGCTATTTTATTGATGTGTGCGTTTGTTCTGTCATGACGTGTTGTACCTCGAGTGTGTTGAATACAGATCATACTTTTTCCATTGATGTTTTACAATATTCATTCAGCTCGACTTATTCATTGATAAACCTGTCTATTCATGTTACACGGTTCTATATCGGTACTATTTATTTTGTAAGCAAAAACTGGCGAGCGGTTGAAAGAAGAGTAAGTACAACAACGGGTATTTTATCTAGTTCAACTTGACCAATTAGTTTGGGGAATTGTGTTAGTGATCAATTAATTTAATCGATAGTACCGAAGCTTTGGTACTTAGTTTTAAATGGCACTTCTCTTTTGAGGCGCTGTCTGGTCGGTAAATGATCGTTTAGGTTAAGCAATGCGTGGCTCAGTCAGTCTGTAGATGGGTGACAGCTAGAGTGATAGCCTAGTGGTATGACCCTTGGACTGGCAACTTAAAAGTCATAACTTCAAATCCAAGCCACTGACTGCGAGTCATGTACGTATTCGAAATCAATGATCACTTGCTTAAAGCGGTGACGGAAAACATCGCGAGGAAAACCAGCATACCTCAAAGATGTTCTTGAAAGTGTGTAAAGCCTTGTCAGAGGCCTCAGTTTAAACTCTGACACTAGGTTGTCATCAACCACACTATAAGAAGAGACCGTTACTGAAGTGTGCGCTGTCACACGATGATGTTCGGGGAAGCAATTTGGTTTCCCCGGGACGTGCCGAATGCATAGCACAGCAAGGGCACTGGTGAGATACAGTCGATTTATCGGTGTACCCTTTTGTGCTAAGCCGGCCGTCTAGTTTTAGTCATCAGCAATCCAACATTCCTTAAGCCGTCAGGTGGATCTATGAGGATTTCCACACGACAAAAGTGGACTGAAACACAAGGACCCATTGTACTCGACATAGGACTATACATTTTGGTACTTTATCTAAGTATTGCAAGTAATAATATTAAATGCCTGCACCTCCCGGATAAATACTCTAGGCGCTCAAACTGAGAGGTCGAGGTGGCTTAGTGGTCAGAGCGCCTGGAGTATCTATCCAAGAGGCGCAGGTTGGAATCCTGCTCACGACCGTATTCTTTTTCCATTTAATATAATAATTTTAGAGTTCGCTAAGCATGCGTTAATGCGTTACAAATATTTATCTTTATCGCAAGTAAGCACACCTACTGTTTGTGTGCGGCAAGTAGCGATATTTTAAATGAATGCGGGCTATATCGAATAGTCGAACAACTGGTGACAGTACGTGTCTCGTAATCTAACTAGCCTGCAGGCAGACCACAATATACTCGTAGTTTATGTTTTACTAACGTAATAAAGTTAATACAGATAAATCTTTGAAAAGTATTGCTCATCGCATGCTTAGTTTACTCTAAAGTTATAATTTGAAATGGAAAAAAGAATACGGTCGTGAGCAGGATTCAAACCTGCGCCTCCTGGATAAATCCCTGTATAGGGACTGAATAGATAGCAATAATGTTACCAAAAGACGTGTTAAAATGTGGGAGAAGAAGTCACGGTAGACAGCAGAGGTCGAGGTGACTTAGTGGTCAGAGCGCCTGGAGTATTTATCCGGGAGGCGCAGGTTGGAATCCTGCTCACTACCGTATTTTTTTCAATTTAAAATTATACTAATAACGTTAGTTAATTTATATAATTTTGAATTAATTGTAATATAATAATATAAATTATTTTATATATCCGGTTTATGAGGTCATTAGCTTAGTTATAAATCTCAAGAAGTTCCATACGATAATATTGATAAATAATATTGCTATTAAAGGTTTTCGAATATTGAGTAACTATTGAACTTATTATGGGCCCTTAGTAGACCATTTTACATAACGCAGATTTTAAGTACTTATGCGTACTAGATAAATAAATAAAATTTCTTTATTGACATAAATTAACGTTTTAAAAATTCTTATTATGTGATAGCAACTTATCGTTAGTATTAGATTTTTCTTATTTGTGGCTGTTTGCCTAAATTCTCACGTGGGTCTGGAATCATTAATTAATACAAAATGATGCGGAACTACGTATGTAGGTATGTGTTAAAGCGTACGGAGTACAAAGGCGAGCTAGCTACAACACTATTCATAATCACAATTACACGGTCGACTTCAAGGCCCTTTGTGATTCACTATCTCTGATTGATGAGAGTATATACTTGTACACATGCGGAATTGCGAAAATTTTACCATGTGGACCAAGTAGTACCCAGATCTGGTTTTCTAAATGTCGGGATTTAAGTGGAAAAAAGTGGGGGGGGGGGGGGGGGAATCGGGCCGCAGACAAAATCCACATCAATATAATTACAAATCTTTGTTCCTGAATCAATCTTATTCATAAAACAATAAGATCAACAAACAGAATTCACCGCACTTTACCATAAACAAAAATAAAAAAACGCTAAATTTTTTTTAGATAAAGATAAAGATATATTTATTGCATAACTGTGTACATGTGGGTCTTATTTTAGAAAACAAACGTTTTTTGGCTCAACAGTCTACCCATGTCGGATATGCAATATATAAAGCAAACAAGTTACAAATAATACAACATCATGCTTACATTACTTCTTACCAAAATACTCATTAAGATTATAGAAAACATTATCAATTAACAATTTCTTTAATTTTGTTTTAAACATATTACAATTTAATTGCTTAATAGCTGGTGGTAGTTGGTTGTACACACGAATAGCAGTAACATATGTACTTTTATAGTAGATCATGTTTTTTACACAAGGTAGATTAATATTATATTTATATTGGGAACGTACATTTCTCTTTGAATCACATTTAAATTTAAAATATTGCATATTATTTTTAACAAACAAACATAATTCCAGTATATAAATTCCAGTCAGTGTTAGAAAACCTTTTGTTTTAAAAATATCTCTTATAGATTCGGTACTATGCATGTTATATATTGTCCTAATACATTTTTTCTGGAGAATGAAAGTCGATTGTACATTCGTCGAGTTCCCCCAGTATATTATACCATAAGTTAAAATGGGATAGACGTTACCGTAATAGGCATTTCTGGTGACATTTACATTTGTAGTCTCTGCTAGGACAGATAATGCATAACAAGCACTAGATATTTTTTTATTTATTTTATCAATATGCGCTTTCCAATTTAAATGTTGATCTATTGTAACTCCTAGAAAATTAATGTCTTTCACTTCTTCAATTGTAATATCAGTCACGTTTATATTCAGTTTAATGGGTTTACTTTTGTAGTTTCTTAATTGGACTAATTTGGTTTTTGAAAGGTTTACTTTTAAATTCAGTGACTGCAACCAATCAGTTATAGTTTTTAATGTTCTGTTTACTTCATTTTCATAGTTAAAAACGTTTGCATCATCATTTGATATAAAAATCGTTGCATCATCGGCATACATTACGCAAAGGTGGTTAATTATATTTGGGAGCTCATTAATGTATAAAAGAAATAACTGAGGACCTAATATACTGCCCTGGGGTACACCTAGTAATACATTTTCAAATTCAGATTTAACTACATCCACCATTTTAGTAGATTCATTATACACCTCGATAATCGTTGCCTGCATTCTGTTATTTAAATAATTTTCTATCAAGTTTAGCGCTACACCTCTAATTCCTATACTTTCTAGTTTGTTTAATAGAATGTCGTATTTTACACAATCAAAAGCTTTTGACATATCAATGAAAAGAGCAGCACATTGTTTTTTGTCATTTATTTTTTGCCAAATATTATCGAACAGTTTATATATTGCCATAGATGTTGTTTTATTTTTTTGGAACCCGAATTGATTTGCGTTTAATATATTTTTTATTTCCAAAAACCTAGTGATCCTAGTATAAATGACTTTTTCAAATACTTTCGAAAATCTTGGTAATAATGCAATTGGTCTAAAATTATTTATGTCGTGCTGTGATCCTTTCTTATATAAAGGCTTTATTAGAGCTTTTTTTAAAGTATCGGGAAATTCTCCCGTTTCCATCATTAGGTTTATTATATGTACAAGTGGGTCGGCAGTAAATAAAATACTTTCTTTTATAACACTAATAGGTATATTATCATGTCCAACGCTAGATGTATTTTTTAATTTTTTTACTATATTTATTATTTCACACCTGTCTACTGGATAGAGGAAAATACTGTTTGAGTTGGAAAAATGTTGTGATTTATAATTGAAATCTGTTGATATATTGTAATTTTGGTTAATATAGAAATGGTTAAAAGCACTTGCTAGTTTCACAGGTGATTTTATAGTATTATTATTTTGTACTATATAGTCTATTGTACATTGAAGAACATTTGTGCTTTGGGTCTGTCGTTTAATTAATGCCCACGTTGCTTTAGTTTTGTTGGAACTAGATGAGATGAATTTTGCATTAGATATTTTTTTTGCATCTTTTATTACACGCTTTAGGATTTTACAGCAACGTACATATTTTGTTTTATGTTCTTGAGATTTATTGCCTATAGTTTGAAGGTACATTTTATGTTTATTTTTACTAGAGATAATGATGCCTTTTGTTTTCCATGACGAATCTTTTTTATATTGGAATTTTATTTTTTGATTTGGAATACAAAGTTCGAAAATTAATTTAAATTGTTAATAAATTCTTCATATGCTGAGTTTACATTCGTATGATGATACACGCCATCGAATGTTATTTGAGAGATGTATTTTAAAGCTGGCTAGATGAAAAAGCGGGGTTTAGGTCGTCCCGCTCGAGGTGCCGGCGGGACGCGTCCCGAGGGGGCTGAAAAACGGGACGTCCCGCCAAAAGCGGGACATTTGGCAACGCTAGTGGTAAGGTAGAAAGCAGTATGTTTTGTATATTCTTTCTTGTGTTGAAAGATATACATTAAAAGTATTCGGCCTAGATGGCACTCTTACCGTCCAACATGGGTGGACGAAAAAGTGCCTTAGGTCCAATCTCCAACTTGTCTTCAATTCACTCACAGTCAGCAAAGGTTGGGAATGTATTAGAAAATTTAAATCTTTACCTTATGGTTGATGAATAACCTAGTGTTGAAGTTTAAACTATCCGCTGACACCATCAAAAACATCTCTGGTGTTGGTTTTCTCAAGATATTTGTCTTCCGTCGATTCCTATACGTGCCCGCGATTTTCCAGATATTGATGGCTCAGTCTAAAGATGCTCCGATTAAAAGTACCAAAGACCATAAATGTCCAACCAATGTAGATGGGTCTCCTGCCGGTCCGCTATAAGAAAGATCCCTGGTCCCGTCATACATTACTGATTGTTATAAACGGCACAATTGGCCGCGTCTTAGTGAAATGTATATACCTATCTAATAGAGATTGGCGAAATGGAATATTTCATTTGAACTGTTATTCGTATAATACGGCATTCGAATTATTCGATCATGAAAATATTTTGAATGATAAAAAACCATTTGGATTATTTATCGCTCATGAACGAATTTCGATCGTACGTCAGTTGTTATTTAATTGTTTACTTAAACATGAATGAGATAAAAACAAGATGATGTTTATTTCGTATGAAAAGAACTGCGTTATTTTAAATTAAATATTTATTGGATTCATATAGACTTGGTTAGTTTACCTTGTCTATGTACATATTTACATTGGTAGTACCTTCACTCGATTAAATATTTGAAGAAACGTTCGAAAAGTTACTATAATTAATTCGAATATGGAATAATGAGTTATCATTATTGTCATCACAGATTAGTAATATGTGTATCTGCGAATATTTGTTACAGATGCAACGCTTGCCAACTGAACATTTTATAGTTTTACTTCAATAACAAATGTGAAAATTTGGGAGGGGTGTTCGTATAGATTTAGTAAAGTTAAATTTTCGTTTTACTTAAGTATGCATATTCCAGTGTTATATTATTCATACTCTTTGACTATAATTGGTATAAATTAAATGTTTAAGTGTCACTAACACTGCGGCAAGTATAATTACTTAGTACCTATATAGAAGTGTTCTATAAAGTTGAGGAAGTCTTCAGAAGTCGAACGACTCAACGGCGGATAGTGGTTACAAAACTGAAGAACTATAGAAGTATAGCATCCTACGGTAGCATGAATAATTAATTTTAAGGTTACCGAATACTGACATTAAATATTCACAACAACTGCTACTTAATTGAATATACCTATTCTCCTTTATACACCAGGGTATCATAGAAAGTCTAGAGCTTTTTACACTGGCCATCTTAAGTGCCAGTTCTCATTGTAAAATTTAAAAAGAAGCTTAATGTAACTGAGAAAGCTAGTGTGGTTGGTAATAAAAGTTAAGGAATCTTTGTGTAGCTGGTTTCTAGAATAATTCTCTCTAATTCTCGACATTCTGAAAGAGTGCCTACTCTACTCTTGAAATTATTCAATACTAAACTTTTGTACTTTAAAAATAGTACTAATTAAAATTAACAGCTCAAAGTTTACTCAAAAAGCGGAATATATTCCTTTAATGAATATATAGGTATTAATTCAATGTCGACGAAATATTGCCAGAATTTATTTTACTTCAAATTGACTGAGTAGTCGAATCGTGTTCCGTCCGCCTTAACCCTTCCATGTCTCCAAAAGGATTAATTATTTTATGAAAACACTTTATAGCAAGAAGTGCTTATAACATGTACTAACTGTGTTTACTAACATTTGAAAAGTAGGGGTTTACATCTCCAAAATCGTTTAAAAATATATCAAACAAGACATGGGTTAAAAATTTGTATCGTAGACGATAAACTTACAATTAGTATAATATAAAAAATATTTTCTACATAATTATTATTATTGATAAAAAAGACTAACCTAGAAGTAGGTACTCTCAAGATCATTTACTTGTCTAAAAAAGTGGGTAAATTAACAGGGCATGCGAAAAGTTAAATTGCATGCTTTGGGACGCACAAATATGAAAAATGTCCTACATAAAATAATACAGACGTACAAATATACGCGTAAATTTTTAAAAACCTAATGTTTTATCCGTTTCACGTGCAAGCCATAAAGGTCAACCTTATTCGCTTTCGTTGGAAGTCGGCCAACAATACCCTACAAATGCATAGCTTGGTACGTAGTTGAATCTTCTTTTTGCATGAAGTATGCCTTTTATTTTCCTTTTTTTAAAAACGTCCACCTGTTTTAAAAAGTTTCTACATGTGCAGCACATTAATTAAAAAGAACGCTTGCCATTAGAGTCAAGGACGAGAAACTATTTTCAACTAAATTCAAAAGTTCATTTTTGTGCTGTATCTTCCAAACTTAATTTCATGTTTTGATAAGTTGTAACTTTATTGGTAGTGTAAACCATTGTAACTAAAGTAAAATAAATAAATAATATTAATCAGTCTGCCAACGTCTACCTCTGCCTAAATATTTAGTCATTGTTCCGAGGGCATACAAGAAATATGATTTTTATCATTTGTTTGTCATGCTCTTAGTATCTGTAAGGAAGATGTAGTATTTAAATAAGTTTTATTTGGCCGGTGCAGTCGAGAATGAGTACTATCATCAGCTCCTATCCAGCCCTTTTACGACACTCACGGGCCCTTTGGAATCATCCTATTATAGCCGTAATCTTCCCAAATTCATAGAACGGCTGCATCATATAATATGTTCCTTTTATGGAAGCGCTTGTATGAATCGATAGATTTGATAGTGCCTTTATGAAGATTAGAATATATCTTCCAGACCAAGGATGACTGTTTTAGCTTACCCATATTAAATGTGTTCGATTTGATAATATTGGATAACTTGAAATCGTTACTTCAAGAAAAAAGGCTTTCTTACATAGATGCGACAGCGCATTGCGATAGGTATATATTTCTAGTAAGTAAATTGTAAGTCGAAAAGTGGACGAGTTGCATTAGGAATTTGTATTTAAATGTATACCGTCAAGTCGCAATGCGTCATGTCGCATCTACTTAAGAGAGTTTGTAATATAATATTGATTATTGAGATGCTAAACGTTTGTTTTTATTATGAACTAGCTGTGCCAGCGACTCCGTCCGCTTGGATGTCGTAAATTAACACCATGTCGTGTATAAACACAATTTCATAATAATTAACAAATGTTCGTCGTGATTATTTAAATTGGCATAACTTTTATAATTATGAACCGATTGACATGAAACAAACATTAAATGTTAAGTGAAGCTTACCAAAATATATTAGTGAAAATTACATCTAAATGGGGTTAGCCGTTTCTGAGATTAGCGTGCACAAACGCACAGACAAACAGCCAAACAGATAAACAGACAAAAATTCTAACAATCATTGTTTTGGGTGTTATTTGCGTTGATAAAGGTCCCAATAATATATTTTCTCTAATATCTTCCATTTACAGACAGCGATCCGTTACATTTTTATTATATGTATTGATGATGTATTTTTTTCTGTTAAGCTATAAAGACTCTAATATGTTCAATAATTTATACTACAAAGACGCTTAATATTAATAGCGATTATTTACTAGTCGAAAATTTGATATTTATTAGAAAGCCACTGAGCAGATTAACAACGGCTTTGTATCCGCATTCCTTTTCACCATACTACTACTACTTAAAATAATTACGAAATGGAAAAGCGTGAATTAGGTACACAATTTTTCCATTTTCAGTTTTTTAGGGAATTATTAATCATTTTAATCATTCATGTCACCCTACTGGGTTTCTTTCGTTTCTCTGTTACTACTTTTTCGAATGAATACAACTGCGAGATCATATGGTACCCTGGTATATTGGAGGCAAGGTGTGTAAGAGTCAGGAAGAGTAAGATAAAGCGACCATACCTAGCATTTCCACATGCTAAAAATGGGTTTGTCGCATAGTCGAAATGCATCGTGTCGCGCGTCAAATCGCAATTGTTGGGAGAGTAAACGTAAAATATAGCTTCCAGTTTCGTTTTATGTCCTGCGATTTATTCGCTGATTGCGACAGTGGTCCCCGGGGCGTAGTTACGTGCTGAGTGAAGCCTTGAATTAATTTGTTTAACTACTGTAAATATGGACGGTATACGGGATTTAACAGTCCCTCCATTACGGAAGGCTAGAAGTCGGTGGTTTGCGAAGTTGGGTAATAATAGGGCCCGTTGAGTTATAGGGTGCGGGTTTTGTTGTTAATGTATGTTATTATCTAGTTGTTCCTTTATGTATGTTAGTATATATGCAGTCTGCCATGTAGTTAGTAAATGTAGTGTGCATTTATAATTTTTGCGGTATCATAGAATGGTACTTAAGTTTATAAAAGTTCAGTGCTATGAATCCGGATTTATTTTCTAAATTTAATACAGGATATGAGAACTCCGTAAAGCACGCGCCTCTATAACGTACGAAAAAGGGTGTTTAATAAAATGTTACTCTACACTACCTACACATTGCGTGAGTCTTCAGTCCGAGTAGTCAATCCAGTTCGTTTCAATATTATTTATGAGCCTTTGCTATACCTACGATACGTGGCATCTTTTATGTCCAAAAACAACTTCAACTAGGAAAGTCGTCCGTCTGGAATATAATACTATTATAAAATAAAGTTCTGTTAAGACTTCATTTTTGTCTGTGCAAAGCTGTGGCAGGCAGCCATTGTTAAATGCTCTCATTGTCTTCAAGAACTGTAATACTGCGCTCGATAGGTACATTACCATCTTAGCTAGAACGTTTTTTAAATGGCTTTACTTCATTTTAAATCGCATGGTTTCGATAGTTTTCGTGGTACGGCAAGATAAGCATTGTAAATTTATGCGTACTGGAATTAAACAATTAAAAAGATACCTAGATGTATCTATGTATGTATCTATCATGTATTTATTTACAAGTGTCAGAAACTACGTAAAATTAAAGTTTTTTTCTTGATATTTTGCCTTAAATGCTGATGAATTTTAGTTTTTCTTGGGACCGTTGCCCTTTCATTAAGCCGTCTCAGTAAGATTCACAGCTGTTTCTAAATATCTCGAATACCCAAGTAATGTAGAGGGAACCGCTATATCCTGAATGAATCTAGTTTCCTCACTAAGGTATTTAATTAATTATAGGCTTCCTAACAAAGCCTTTTGCGGGACAGACACCCTTCTAAGGACGGATATAAATGAGTCACTCAACATATTAAATAGTTAATAGAAGTAGATGAAGTAGATATATGAAATTTGGTAGAATTTATTTGCACGATTACCTAAGAATGTTATCCGTCGTATTAATAAAAAAATATGTATGATATATATTTTAATAAATTAAAATATATTATATTAATTTATAAATAGTTTACTAAAGGTCGAGGCTGAAGTTTCTGGAGTCGCGCGTGGTCTTCCAGCTGCGTTGCGTGCGCGTGCGCTGCAGCTAGGCGCGTCGTCAGTGTCGTTGTGCTCGTCGTCATACACAAAAAATATTAATTGAATGCATTTCGATTTTGGGCCTATATAGGTTAAATAAAAAATATTTAATAAACTGTTATGACGTCAGCCACATGCCTACTTCGATTTCTTAAAGTATTAAATGTAAGTAGGATTTTAAATTGTAAAAATACTAAGATATTTTATGAAATACCAATTATTTATACAAAAATATCTCGCGATAAATATTCTCATGATGAGTTTGAGAGAGATGAGAGAAATTAGTCGCGAAATGAGTAGTTCCGCGACTAATTTTACAAGTGTTTAAAAAACAAAGAAACAACGTTAGAATAATCTAATAATAATTAAATTATGCGATAAAATCCTGTTACAGCTATATTTATATTTCTCATTACCTACATACATATATTTGTACTTTGAGTTATTATTAGTACATTCTATTATTTTACTATAAAATTGTAAGCGAGAAAAAATACGCCTTAAAAAAATGACCAAGAGAGAGTAATATATTTGAATGTCGAACGTATGGTATCTTGGAGCCAAATACGCCTTCCACTATCTTCATGCAAAACACAATGATGGACAAAGAGATGACGTCAGTAGAACTCAAAAGGCTTGGTGTTATTCGTATTCATTCAGTCATACTCTTGGGTTTCAGAAGAATACAGATATAAATTACTCATAACATAACATAACATAGCATCACGCCTGTATTCCCCGAAGGGGTAGGCAGAGGTGTACACAATTGTACACCCACATTTCACCAATGCTGTTATTAAGTCCCATGTAATAGGTGGTGAGCCTATTGCCATCAACCGGGTACATTTCCAAACTCCGGGCTGCTATTGAGAATTTCTTAACAGAAAAACTCAATAACACTTTGCCCGACCCGGGAATCGAACCCGAGACCTCCTGCTCAGCGGTCGCGCTACGGAGCACTAAACCAACGAGGCAGTTTATATTAATCCATAAATTACTCACGTTTGCAAAACAATGTATTGTAGAAGCAGCGGTGAATTTTTATTGACGTCTGGATGAATAAGGTCAAACATAAAGAAAAGGTTACCTAGCACATCTTATACTACATCTTATAATATATTTGATACTGGCATACTAGTGACCGCGTTCACGTTTATAATATACCGGGATAAGAATTGAGACTCAAACTTTTAATATAATAGGTATTATAAATACAACATAATCGGAAAATAAAGTAGTTAAGTAGTTTATAATGTTAAAATTTTAAATTATCTACCAAAGCACCTTCGCAAAGCATTAACGCATGCATAGCGAACTCCTAATTTTCATTTTCCTTTACACAAAAAAAAAAATCACTATCAATTACAATAATTAGATAATAAAGTAATAATTAAAATCGGAAAGTTTGATCAAAGCTTGAATATATTATAAATTAAATTATTTTCCGTTTTCTATTGTTTATAGACTGGTATTAATAAAACAACTTTTACCCCGATTAACACCAATGAAACAAAGTGTAATGATCGCATGTTATACGAGTATGTACCTAGTGATCGCGAGAACCTGTGATATACTATAGTTTTTTTTTCAAATATCTGCCTTCAGGCACTTTTAATTTTTATTGTTAACCAACGATTTTTCGATATTCTAATAAGAATCACTTAAATCATTGTTACAGTTTCGTGCTCTGTATGAAATTTCATATTTTTTGTAAAATTAGTTAAAAGTAATTTCAAAGAGAAATAAAAAAGTATATTTATTTAATAATAAATACAATTGAAGTGTCTGTCTGTGAGTTCAAAATAAATACCAAAATTTAAGTGACACCTGCTATTTATACGATGCCGATTTTAGAATGTTAGTCTGTCTGAAAGTTTGTCGCGAATAGGCTGCAAAACGGCTTAACGTCAAATGAAAATGGAATTTTAACTTAATTTTTCGTGTATTCTATTTTGACATCTGGCAGGGTTCAAAAGATATTAATATAAATATTTATCCAACTGCCGCGCGCGCTAGTTACCTAGTTTTCAAATAATTGTAATTTCACTAAGCTTTTTATGCTGACTGTTCCTTCCTTTTTGATGTGAACCTTTACTATCTAGGCTTTAACGACACCCTTTGGGTGACCTATTCTTTTCTGAGGATGATGCGAAAAGTTTTCTTACATTTTGTTGCGGTGTTTTTCGTAAATTCCCAATGTGCACGTAAAGGCAGTTACCGCTTTAGATGTTCTTGCAAACTCGGTCAAGGTCGCGGAGACCGATTTCGGTTTCCTTCCTTATTCTTCTGATTTTAATACGTAATTTACCATCAGTATGTCATCTTAGAGTGGGTTATATACAACCTGTGATAAATATCTATCTATTTATTAGTATCAGTTTTCTTTTGAACCAATTTTTAATACTTCAATACTAGAAGATTTGTTTTTCTATTCCGTCTTTTGAACATTGAACATTAATAGTTTATATAATTACAATAGGCCAACCGTCAGTGGTAACAAAACCAGTATAAGCTGGCCACGCATAGTATTGAAACTCCCTACTACGATAGGCCAGCTCAAGGTCAAAGTGTTACCACGGATGTGCGGCCTGCCGTACTTAAATCAAAACACTCGTTATTGCAGTACTAACTAAAGAAAAAGAAAGGAAACATATACAGATACATTAGTGGTGTAAATGTCTCCTAGTTTTTTTTAAATCAAAAATGTGTCTAAACATGGATCTACGTTTGGTCACCAACTCGCGTGATGATAAGCGACGGTGTGGCCGAGGATGGAGTACATATATCCAGAATAAAAACTATTCACTCTTAAGTAGAGTGGATAGATTTGGGAAGAACTATAATTGGGGAGTTGATGTAACTGCCCAGATCCGTCTCCCGCAACGGGTGCACCGGACTACATCCCGAAACACGACTAGGTCGCGTCACGGCATGACTTCATCCGGTGGGTAGTAACCAGCCGTGGCCGTGCCGCCAGAGTTATGTTGGCTGTTTTGCACCACACAGGGGCCACGTGTAGGGACTCTATTTTAAGGATGCACTCCTATGGACGCGGGCAACTCAGCCCCTAACTAACATAATCTTTAACAAAAAACCGATTTCTTTTATTTTTTAATTCCAATTTTCCTTTTTTTCTTATATACCTACACTTTATACCTTCAGTGTCGTGTCGATCTATATGTTAATATTATTATAAAGAGGGGCATAGTTGCTTCAAAGGTCGTACTGTGTAATAATCCTGGTCCAGTAGGTATTATAGCGTTCGGATATCCATTTGCATTTTTATGAAGGGAACATGGCAAGTATTTGAAGTATTGGAGATTCTTGCGACGAGTTATTCATATAATATTGATGTTCAAAGATATTTCGGTAATGCGTCGTTCGCTTTCTGAATTGCGTTGTATGCTGCGTACGTATATTTTTAATAAGTTGTATGGCTGGCCTAGGTGGCAACTGGTACGCTAAAGACGTTTGCAACTTTTTGGAATTACTAGTGGTGAACTTCCAAGTTTAGTCTCAGGATACTGTCACAAAATACCTAAATGTGGTTTATGTATAAGAGATAGGTATATGGTATCACGGACTTTTTTTTAGGTTTAATAAGGACCAATACTTTTGTAGAACATTGAATTTACATATCACTAACGATTACGCTAGCTCACGCGCAGAAAGCAGTTCGGGAGCACTTTTTTTCCGACTTACTTAACGAAAATCAATACTAAGGCCAGCCCAGAAGTGTAGCCTAATGTTGGATAGCCTATACCCTATACTATTCGTCATGAATATGGCTAAAGTAAACAAAAAAAAAACCGACAGGAAGTTCCAAAGACTCGCACGTTTAAACAAACGCGCAAATAAAAAAACCATCTGCTTATAATATTAGTATAGATATTTTACACACACACAGTGGCAGTTCCTTTACCTACGCCGTATGGTTTCTACTATGCCGCGTCAATTGTATTTAACGGTCTTATTTTTCAAGCGAAAATAAATTCGCTTTTTGTGTTTAAGCTATTTTCAAAAGTAACCAATTGCGTATCTAATATGTTTTCATTGATGATTGATTTGGAACGTCAAACAATTGTGTAAATCTCTGTAGGCAAGGGACAAAGTAATTAAACTAAATGGTAGTTTTATTGGAATTGTTTGAGATAAATGGTGGATCTTTAGAATTAAATGTTTGTTTTATTCACAAAAGATTCCGTGACTGAAGCTACTGAACTAAAGTAATTTGGTTACCAAGAACAATGGATTCAAAGTATTTAATCATAATGAAAACAAAATGGGCATTGACAAAGTTTGTTTGGGCCGAAAGTTATTCACGCGAGGATAATATATCTATACGCTGAAATTTTAATGGTTGTTTTCCCGCACACAAAATGATTTTGTCTTGGTGGTACAATAAATTCATTTTTTTTATTAGAATATAATTAATGGCAGAATTATTGTGTAGACAAAACTCAAAAGCGAACTTGAACGAAGTAATACCGAGCTTTGCACAGCGCGGACCCACGGCCCCACGCGTGTGGTTCGCGTAGTATGTACCTGCTGAGTTACATACGAATATTAGTGAATTAGGTACTATTGTTTACGCTTTCGGTTATATGTTTTGATGTTTGTCTAAATTTCGATAGTATGTAAGTTGTTAATTGCCTTGTATATTTCCACTCTTTAGTGATGGTATGCTCAACAATAGTTTGTCAAGGTTTTACCATCGGACAAATACTTCTTTCTGGTAATCGAATCGTAATACGAGATGATCGTGTGTCCATCACGAGCGGATCGTCATTTAATTTATCAAGTATGGTCACTATATGAGCTCGTGTAAGGACTGGCAGTTTCCTTCTAACTTCAAGCTTCCCTAGGAAATATTTATGATTATTGTTCACATTAAAATAATTATATCAATCTTGTGCCACTACCACTTGTGTGACCCCAAGAAGGGCTTGAACCTGGAGCTTTTGGATCAATGTTCCAGGTGCTCTATGAACCAAACTATAGGGATCCAATACTTGATCTGAAAAAAGCTCTGCTTTTGTCTTTATCGGAACTACAGAAATCATAGATATTCTGCGTTTTATATGTCGGAGATTGACGGATTTGGTGTGGCAACACTGAACGATGCGGTCGAACGCTGAATGGAGAGGGGACGCCAGTTTCTTTAGATTATTAACTAACATGCTTCTTCAGCTTCCTTGCGACCCAACGTGGTGGACGGATCTCTACAACTTGACTTAGCTTGTCCTTTGATTTTGTAATATTATTGTACCTACATTCTAATTGTTATGTAACTATGTGGGTCTCACTATTAAACACTAATCCAAAGTAAACATGCTCTTAGTGGCGAAGAGCCTTAGGCTCGGTTTTAACCCAGCTTGCGATAGTATAACACTATCAAAAAAAATAAAAAAAATTGTGCACTCTTATATTGTTTTGGTTTTGGAGTTTGAGCAACATAGTTGATCAATGATGATGTTAGATAGATAAATAGTAATACTTTTTAGGTACTTCTTAAACCCGTATTTTAAAAGAGAACAGCCGTGTGCTGCCTGCTGTATTCCCAAAATTCGTAGAATAAACTGCCTCAATCGCGACTGCTGAGCACATGACTCCTGGTTCTAACTTCGATTTTCTGGTCGAGCATAGTCTTATTGAGGTTTTCTGGTAGGGAAAACTCAGTAGCAATCTGGAGTTTGGTATTGTGCCCGGTTAATGGGAATAGGCACACCACCTCCACTACCCACGCATGCTCAGCAGTCGCGCTTTGGACTACTAGAGCACCGAGTCCGTTGTCTATCATTAGATTAATGATAATTTAATTTGCCCAAACTTTCCAATACTAAAACTAGTTATAATATTGATAACCTAATTTTATTCTCATTAGCGTGTCACAACGGTCCAAAAGTACTTACAAATTGCCAATTTCGTCGTCGATCTATATTGCTCACTTGTGCGGCTTTATATCTACTCATCTATTGTCTAGTTATACGAAAATGGCCCCCAAACTTCCCAACACTAACGTAATATACTTGACATATGAGTTTCGGTATGTCGTTCGTTCTCTAACGTTTTGGTTAAAGTAATTCAGTTATAACTTTTGAAGGCCCTAAATATGTCAATTTTGGTTGATTTAAGCTGATTGAGGTTGTGTTTAGATAAGCTATCGACAGAGTTATCAGTTTTAGTTACATTAGATAAATGATGCCATGTGTGTTAAAATCCTTTTTTTTTAACTCACGCTAGTATCTTAAATTATTATATTAAATGGAAAAAGCATACGTTCACGCACAGGATTCGAACCTGCGCCTCCCGGATAAATACTCCAGGCGCTCTGACCACTAAGCCATCTCGACCAGAAAGGTCTTAGTGCCCAGAGCGCCTGGAGTATTTATCCGGGAGGCGCAGGTTGGAATCCTGTTCGCGAGCGTATTATTTTTTCTATTTAATATAATTACTTTAGAGTTCGCTAAGCATGCGTTAATGTTTTTCAAAGATTTATCTTTAACGCTACTATCTTATTATTTTATAAAGTACTCTAGTTGCGTCAAGTATCCATCACAAAATGTCTGTTCTTATTTACTCTCTTTACAGAAGTAAATGGTGTTTCAAGTAGAAACTTGAAACACCATTTTATATAAACAGAACAACTGCAAAAAATAACTAAAGGCCATCTAAAGCAATATATAAGTTATACCATCAGATAATTTATCTCTGACACCGACAATACCTGTGACGTCAGAGCACAATCGTTTTATACCCATCATCCACAACAGAGGGCGTCTTCTGTAAAATTCTTCACATCCATTAGGCTGTCATACAGCAGGTTTTGCCCAGAGGACCCAAAAATCGAGCGTAAAATGTAAATACGATGAATAAACATTTTTATCTGAAAGCCTTCGCCATCGGTGACGTGGAAAATGTGTATTTAATTTTCATTTTGACTGGGTATATTTTTATGTTCTTTGTGAAGTTTATTTCTATATATCAATTATAAGTGTAAGCTGCTTAATCATTTTCTGAGTAGGGTAAGACAAGGTACCTTCTCGTCTTCTCCTAACCGTAGTCTGGTCTTGATACTTTTTTGCGGTAGGTAATTATTTTATTTTATTTTAAGACATTATATAGCGAAAATATTGTAGTTTCAGATGACCTAACTGCCTACTTTATTTATTAAAACTTCTTTATCTATTTCCAGATAGGACATTATCAGTATATGTACATATAATGTGAAAAAAAAACCTGCTCATATTTTCTCAGTAGGTAAATCTGACATTTTATAAAAAATAATGAGAAATGCTCGTCTGGTTTGGCAAAGCTCCTTTAGATAAAGCGAATATATATATAACATATGACATTTTATATGTACGTTCCCATTCGTTGTTAGTGCTATTATCTCATAATCTCGGGCCTGTTAGCAGACTGTTCTAAATGAAGGCCTTTTTTATT
This sequence comes from Xylocampa areola, assembly GCA_935421205.1. Lineage (NCBI taxonomy): Eukaryota > Metazoa > Arthropoda > Insecta > Lepidoptera > Noctuidae > Xylocampa > Xylocampa areola. The sequence continues at coordinate 17,016,626 of OW285201.1, forward strand.
TTATATAACGTTTATTATTTGCGAACTTTGAACCCGACGGTCCCAAACCATTTTCTACTCTTTTTTTTCGCATCGGTAAGAATTACGTTCGTAAATTATTACGTTATCTATCTTTTCTATGGATGGTTAGAGATGGTGAGTCTATCTTTTTTTTTATTACTTTTATCTTTTTGATATAGGGACGCGAGAAAGTTTAAACAGGCAAAGAGTTTTTCTTAGATGGGATATTTTTTTATCAGGTATTCTTTTGAATAACTAAAACCAATGTTAAGACATTGAAAGGCAAATTGTAAGCCTTCGTTCTGATACTTGTTTAATTGAAGTTTTTAAAATATAAATTGTCAAAACATTTACGATGTTCCATTTAATTGCTTTTCTCTTTTATTTTAAACAACATTTCAACCTCCCCTTCATATTTTATGTAGCTACGGCCTTTTTCTGGATCGTTTATTCCAACATCGGTTTTAATTTGCGGTGTTTGTGGGCCTGTTATTACAAAAAGCATATGTCGGGAATGTTTTGCGAGTAGTTTGTTCAAATCAAATACGCTTTATGGACTGAGCAAGCATCTACTCGTAGCTACATCCATTTTTTACCGTGTAGTGATGGTTAATGTATAGAATTTTAATAATGATCACTATCACAAAGCTACTTTTCGCTAAAAAAAGTTTTAGCTTCATGGGCAAGTTTTAGGTTTTATTTATTTAGCCATAAAATAATTAATGGTGGGATGTGGTACTGCGTGAGATCAAGTCAGTAATTGGCGCACCAAACGCAAGATTATTTATACAAAGAGGCCAGTTTATCATTCGGAGACCAAAACTTGCTTTAGGTTGCTGAGCTGGAGGAGTCAGTTTAGCCAAATAACAGCGGTTGTTACACAAGGCAGGTGAAATAATGTTTCTTCAGTAAAATATGAGGATGTAATATAGGTACTTGGTACCTCGTTAGTCTAGTGGTTTCAAGCGAGACTGCTGAACATGAGGTGTCGGGGTCGATTCCCGGGTCGGGCAAAGTGTTTTTGAGTTTTTCTGTAAGAAAACTCTCAGTAGCAGCCCGGAGTTTGGAATTGTGCCCGGTAGATGGCAATAGGCTCACCACCTATTACTTGGGACTTGATAACAGCATTGGTGAAATGTGGGTGTACAACTGTGTACACTTCTGCCTACCCCTTCGGGGAATGTTTTATGTGTTATGTAATAGAGGAGCAGCGTGTTATTTTCGGATTAAAATAAATCTTAATATATATAAATCTCGTGTCACAATGTTTGTCCTCAATGGACTCCTAAACCACTTAACCGATTATAATAAAATTCGCACACCATGTGCAGTTCAATCCAACTTGAGAGATAGGATAGTTTAAATCTCAAATTATAGTCGCGTGCGAAGCCGGGACGGACCGCTAGTATGACTATATAATACTAGAATAAGGTAGCAATTAATAATTATTCTATTTACCGGACCTATTCCTAGAATCCGATTGGAACAGATAAGGACGTGTCGCTCTTCTGTAGAAACTGGGTGGGCCCAACTATGTGCCAAATAATTAATTTAGACAGCTGTGCATTATCATAATTACGCGAAGTATGTAGTAAGTGAACTTAGTTCAACATAATCATGATATCCGTATACCCGGGTTTCTGGTAACTCGACAAATACCCGGCAGGACTGTATAGAGCTACTAAAATGCAACAAAAATCATTAGGGGGTTAAATTTGTCGCATTTTAGCTCCTCTATAGATTCCTACCGGGGATATCTACGTCAAGTTACCAGTAAGTGTCAGAAATCCGAACAACCTACAATATTGATAAATCTTTCAAACAGATTAACGCATTAGTGGCGAATTCCGTGAGCAGAATTTGTACCTGCGCCTCCCGGATGGAGATGACTTAGTTGTCAGAGCGCATGGAGTGTTTATCCGGGAGACGCAGTTCGAATTCTGCTCACGAACGAATTTTTATTTTCATAAACATTTATAACTTTACCTACAATTTTGACTTTCGTTTTTAAAATTATTTATTTATGCATGAAAAATAGTTGATAATTATATTTATATCGGATAAAACTCCCGTATGTCTAAATTAAGAGACATACTCGTATTAACAATCCTGTCTAAATAAGATACTATAAGCTCCATTCAAAGCGGTTTTATTTTAGCTCAGTTCTAATAATATAGCGAACCACTTTTATGGCCAGACGTGTAAGCCAGGTCGTAAACTTGTTTATGCTGTGGGTCATCTATTGTATACACTAGCCTGTGTTTCATCATACCTAGGCATACCATATTAGAAGCTGTGTCAGATAAGTCTAGGACATGTCGTGTGTAGATGGCGCAAGACTTCGAAACAATCATTCATAGCAATGTTGCGTTGACAATCAAAGTGAAGCATATTGGCTTTTTTTTTGTTATACGGTTGGAACCTCCCCTGGTATTGACGTCCTTCATATCACCCAGAGGCTTCGGACATGGACTGCTACGTTTTGGCAATAACTGAGACCGACGAGTTATTGTGAGTACAGCGACTACGTTCATTATTCATTTTTCAACGCACTTCCTTCAGAGTGGCTTTTATTGCACCGCTATTAGTACATGCGTGTGTGCTAACTCAAACATTGCAATCGTGGCACGTTTAAAAATGTCTGACAATTTATTGTATTTGTATTGAAAAATTCATGGGCATTGGTCATAGGCTGAGTATTATTAGAACCCCGGCTCTGGATTACGCCTTCGCCTACGGCTGGGGCTACAATCCAGCCTCGATTGTAAATACTAACTTAGTTCGGTTGTAGCTTTATGTACTTTTATCAAAGCATCTAAAGATTAAACCAAAAACCGTATTACAAATCAACAAAAGATATATACAAGGCCTTTAAAACCCTCGTTTAAATTCTTGATTTTGCCCAGATATGGGAGAGCTCGAAACACGGTTCCCGAGGGATTTGTGACGAGATAAATGGACGATATTATGCTGATGTTATAAGTCCGACCGCATACCTGTTTGTTTGTTACCCCGGCAGGTCTGATAATAATTTAATGTCCATTAAGTTCATGCCGGGAAACCGGATGCCCGTTGTAAAAGTCAGGCGTGAGAAATGGCTTCGGTTTTATAACATGCATAAAGTATGATTACCTGATTGCACTCAGGATTTATACGGTATTCTTTGATTTAGAAATCTTCTTTTTCAAATGACCATGTTACAATATCCTACTGTAGAAACAAGTAAGACAAAATTTCTTAGAGCATATTGGAGTCATATTTTCGTCTGCTAACTAAATAAAAATTTTGCTTCAAAGAACGTGGTTCTTAACCAGTTTGGGAAAGGATAATTACGTAGTTTCATAATTAAGTAATCACATTAGGTACCTGCGATACTCAGAAATTTTGTAGGAATAGATAACTTAACCTAAATTATCTTCTTTTAGCAATTTACTTTTGAAAAATTGTAGATATAAAACAGGTGTGCTGAAAACTAAAGAAGCGGACCAGAATTCCAGAAAATCGTTTCGGTGTCGATTCATCTTCGTTAAATTTGTAGGTAAGTAAGTAATTTTTTTATTTTCCCGTATCCCAGTTTTCTAGCCAACATTGTTAGCGGGAACTATTTAGAAATTAGGGTTTTTTTTGGAGTTCATTTTAATTTTATGTACTATTTTATACTTTTTAAATACTAGGTACCTACTAGGCAAAAATAACAATGTAACAATTATAGTTTGTTCTATATTCGGTATTTTAAATGGTATCACCGCCCAGCTTATATTTTTTTTTGTGCTTTTGAGTAATATTTTTGAATTCAAGATAAATCTTTGAAAAGCATTAACGCATGCTTAGCGAACTCTAAAGTTACAATATTAAATGGAAAAAGAATACGGTCGCGAACAGGATTCGAACCTGCGCCTCCCGGATAAATACTCCAGGTGCTCTGACCACTAAGCCATCTCGACCTCTGCTCACAACCGCGAATTCTTCTTCCATATTTCGCGACCGTATTCTTTTTCCATTTAATATTGTAACTTTAGAGTTCGCTAAGCATGCGTTAATGCTTTTCAAAGATTTATCTTGAAATATTAAGGTAATTGCATTCTTTACGACATTGTATTATCTGCAAAGTTGGTCGTGTCGGTTCGGTAACCTGTATAGGTACTGAATCGATTGCAATGACGTCGCCATAAGACGTGTTAAAATATGGCAGAAGAATTCGCGGTGGTGAGCAGAGGTCGAGATGGCTTAGTGGTCAGAGCGCCTGGAGTATTAATCCGGGCACAGGTTCGAATCCTGTTCGCGACCGTATTCTTTTCCTATTTAATATTGTAACTTTAGAGTTCGCTAAGCATGCGTTAATGCTTTTCAAAGATTTATCTTAAATTATTAAGGTAATTGCATTCTTTACGACATTGTATTAGCTGCAAAGTTGGTCGTGTCGGTTCGGTAACCTGTTTAGGTACTGAATTGAGTGCAATGACGTCACCATAAGACGTGTTAAAATATGGAAGAAGAATTCGCGGTGGTGAGCAGAGGTCGAGATGGCTTAGTGGTCAGAGCGCCTGGAGTATTTATCCGGGAGGCGCAGGTTCGAATCCTGTTCGCGACCGTATTCTTTTTCCATTTAATATTGTAACTTTAATATTTTTTATGTAAAACGTAACTTACATTAACTCAAAAAGAGATGGTTTTAAAGAATTCTTGAAAAACGTTGTTGTGTCTCCGTCCTTCGTTGAAAATATATAAGGTTGTACTTTTCTGTTTTCCTAAAACCCAGGACAACATGGTTAGCGGATACTCCAGCAATTTTTATTGGTATACTTGTGAAAGTACAAAATTTTACTTGTTAACAATAATTTTGCGCGTATACAGATTCATTACATAACCTAACATATATTATTTGAAAATAGGTTACTCGTACAAAACTATAAACACCTGCCAGTAATTTTCTTTGAAAGCAGGTGTGCTAAAAACTATAGAAGCGAGCGTGAATTCTTGAAAATCGTTACTGAGTCGCTACATCTTCGTTGGAACTGTGTAGTTCTTTTTCTATTTTACTAACATCCAGTTTTCCATCCGGGACAACATTGTCAGTACGGAAACCAGTGAATATTTTTTTATTGCTGCTTCCGTCCGGTGATCAATTTGGAGTGGAACAAGCTCGACACGATTTTTTCCTTGGCGTTGACTTGTATTTTTGATCCCAGCAACCTAATTTATGAGCAAATATTGTTTGGTTCAGCTGCGTATGTTATTGGAGATTTGGGTCGCAACAGTTAATGATATTGCTTTTTTCAGAACGTTTTGACGATCATGGTCTGTGACGTCAGTTATGAGTTATTGTTGTCGGGTGCAAAAATATTACAATACCTTTATATATAATTATATATTTTTTTTAATACATGTTGAGGCCATGTAATGCCTATATTAACTCTATTTTTCAAAGAAACATTGAAAAAATAATAGACAAGAACGGGGCTTGAACCCGCGACCTTTGACGTTCCGTGTCATCACTCTACCAACTGAGCTACCTTGTCGTGTTCAAACCTATTGAATTTTCAATCCTCTTTGTATACGTCTTAAGGAGACGCCTGGTGATATTTATCTAGTAATCATTTACAGATTTACTAAACTCAGCGTTACCACTTTGCAGTTGTAAATCGCCGAACAACATCCCAATACTTTATAAATCATATATAATTATATTTTTTTAATACATGTTGAGGCCATGTAATGCCTATATTAATTCTATTTTTCAAAGAAACGTTGAAAAAATAATAGACAAGAACGGGGCTTGAACCCGCGACCTTTGACGTTCCGTGTCATCACTCTACCAACTGAGCTATCTTGTCGTGTTCAAACCTATTGAATTTTCAATCCTCTTTGTATACGTCTTAAGGAGACGCCTGGTGATATTTATCTAGTAATCATTTACAGATTTACTAAACTCAGCGTTACCACTTTGCAGTTGTAAATCGCCGAACAACATCCCAATCCTTTATAAATCATATATAATTATATTTTTTTAATACATGTTGAGGCCATGTAATGCCTATATTAATTCTATTTTTCAAAGAAACATTGAAAAAATAATAGACAAGAACGGGGCTTGAACCCAGATTTACTAAACTCAGCGTTACCAATTTACAACTGCAAAGTGGTAACGCTGAGTTTAGTAAATCTGTAAATGATTACTAGATAAATATCACCAGGCGTCTCCTTAAGACGTATACAAAGAGGATTGAAAATTCAATAGGTTTGAACACGACAAGGTAGCTCAGTTGGTAGAGTGATGACACGGAACGTCAAAGGTCGCGGGCTCAAGCCCCGTTCTTGTCTATTATTTTTTCAATGTTTCTTTGAAAAAATAGAATTAATATAGGCATTACATGGCCTCAACATGTATTAAAAAATATAATTATATATGATTTATAAAGGATTGGGATGTTGTTCGGCGATTTACAACTGCAAAGTGGTAACGCTGAGTTTAGTAAATCTGTAAATGATTACTAGATAAATATCACCAGGCGTCTCCTTAAGACGTATACAAAGAGGATTGAAAATTCAATAGGTTTGAACACGACAAGGTAGCTCAGTTGGTAGAGTGATGACACGGACCGTCAAAGGTCGCGGGTTCAAGCCCCGTTCTTGTCTATTATTTTTTCAAATACTTTACCTTTAATTTTCTACAAGTACTAAAACAAACTCGCACGTATTTTTACAAACTCGCCGTGGACGCCCGTGACTTCGTCACTTTTAGGACCTATTTGAAAATCAGTGCGGCAATATTTCGGTTTTGCCACTTTATGCTGAAATAGGGCCTTTTTTGGTCTTAGGGCGTATTTTAGTAAACCTTGTATTTTTTATCTACATTTCTTTTTTCTGCTATTGTAAGAACTAAGTTTGTCCACGAGACTGAAATAAATGCTTTCTTTCTTTCTTTTTCTTTACAATTATAAAATAATAGCAGTTGCTAAGCCAAGTTTTAGGAATACGGGTCTTGAACAAATCCGAAATTAGGTTTGTTTGTAACCACACAAAATAAGAAGAACCTCAGAATATTGCGATCCATGCAATCACGTTTGGTTGAGGCTCGTTACCGAGCATTGAGATAACGTCCCAGTAATGCCCGGTAATGCCGAAGTAATGCCCATTACAATATGTCGACCGAATACTGTTACGAAGTGCATTGTCATTAATTGTAAGAAATTGCATCTATTCTGATACAAATTATATACATAAAGCACTGTATCGGACTACGGCATGAGGTCACATAAACGCTTACAAAGCCTTCGTACTTATATTTTGTATTTTTCATTCACATATTTGAAAATTATTGTTGGCAACATATCAAAGGGATTTTCGTGTCTGACAACTTTTTCCCGCTGCGGTTTACGACCTGTTACTGTTTCATAGCTAAATGTAGTAGTGTGGTGAGTGTGTCTGTATGTAGATTAAATATTTTTTATGGAAATCCCCCCGATATGGCAGGCCCAATATAAACAAAATATTAACATACATAATTATGTATGTGAATTACTGCACGAGCACAATTCCACGAGTTTATCTTGAAATATAATTGTATTTTTGGATATTGTTGTGTCGTTTACAGTGTGCACGCCCGATTATCACATCATAATACTAGCTGTGCCCGCGAATCCGTCCGCAACGCACGATACATTTATATCATTTATAACCTATAGCACTCAGGGATAACGCAGCGGGCTGAAATTAAAAGAATTATCAGAATTTGATCATTAATTCCAAATATTACTGCCTACATGCAAACTTTACCTATTTAAAACATAGACCAAAAAGGTTTTGTGGAAAATCATTTCACAACACTCTTGTCCATTTTATGAAATTAAGTATTACTTAATTTCATTAAAAAAAAAATGTTTGGCAGTTAAACTCTAAAGGACAAGGGTTATATAAAAAAAATCTATTCCTAGGTACATTTAGGCATTTTTTATACGTTGAAATTATTGTACATCAATTTATCTGTTGTATTTGAAACATATGTATACTACATAAATAGTACCTTTATTTTCATTATACAAATATAGGCAGGCTTAAAATCTACCTAAGTATATATACTTAGTTCGTACCCATCAATATGAGCGAACAGATTATAATAATATTAAACTATCAAAATTTCAGTAAACTCAGCAGTGTTATCCTAGCTAATATATTAGGTGTAAAGTTAACAAATTAGGATACATAACCCAAAGCTACAGCCCATATTTAAGCTTAAAACCAAAGCCAAACCAACTATTAATCGCTATAACACAACCTCTGGCCTATGAGAACTTGTAGTATTAGGTATTAGGCATTAAATTTATTGCTTAATATTCTCTGTTATTCTAATGTTGTTAGTAGGCACTGTTCAATATTTAGTGAAAGGGGATTGTATATAACAATGTAATATATAGTAATACATTTAATTACGTAGATAATTATTTATTACTAACTTCTGCCCGCGACTTCGTCTGCGTGGATTTCAGAATTAGATCCGGGATAAAAGTACCCTTTGTGTTAATCTAGGTTATAAACTATCTGTGTGTCAAATCTAAACCCGTACAGTATTTATTGCGTGAAAGTATCAAACATCCATACATACAAACTTTCGCGTTTATAATATAAGTAGGATAGTAAGATATAAATATTTTTCAAGCAAATATTTTACTTGTCACTTTAATATGGTCAAGGTTATACGGCATTTTGTAACTAATGTGAGTTAGGAGTTAAAGTATTCTTCCACATTGCTGTCACATGTAAGCTCATAAGAGAGGCACGATTGAATAGCACTTTGAATGGTAATCCAACCGAGTAACAAGCCAGCCCTAGTCACGCGAATTATCAAAATGATTTAGTTTCCAGAAATGTTGCTTGTAATAGTATTATTGTAACCAAAAACGTGTACTCGTGGCTCGTGGCTAAGTAATAGCCGCACAGATCAATCGATCGAGATTAAGCTGCGCTTGTCGCGGTCTATCTGTGTATGGCTGACCATCACTTCACACCGAGACCGCTCCGTGCCTCGGAGAGCTCGTTAAGCCGTCGGTCCTGATTGGCAAATTAAGTTATTATATTATATGGAAAAAGAAAACTTTTTTTTTATATAATAACTTTAGAGTTCGCTAAGCATGCGTTAATGCTTTTCAAAGATTTATCTTGAATGGCAAATTAAGATCTATGACAGCCGTTACCAGTCAGAGGCCTAATAGTCTGACAACCAGTCATACCACAAGCTATCGTGTTACTGGTATTAAGCTGCATCCGGTAAGACTGGAAGCCAATCCCAATGTAATTGGGAAAAGGCTAGGCAGATTGTAACAAAAAACGAGTGTAAAATTTCAGTTTAAACGGTTGGAGGGAGCTGGAGTCAAATTGAGTTGCAAGATTCGGACTCATAACAGTGGTCTAGCTTAAAAATCATGGACCTTGTATCTACCTTTACGGGTACTTCCAGTACTTGTATAGATCATTATTATTCCAATAGTGAGTTACAAAATTTTTCTTTGGTTAGTGGCGTGAGATCTGATCATATGGGTCAATTAATTTCTATTAAATTGATAAATGGTTCACTTCAAAATAAAAATCTCAAAGTCAGGCCCTTGACCAAAAATAAATTGCACAAATTGCAAGAGCAAATCGAAAATAATATATGTACTATTTACTCATTTTGTTTCTAAAAACCCCGATACGAACTATAGTAAACTATTTGATATAATATGCCAAGCTCTGAACACTTCATGTCCTATTAAAAATGTCAAAGCTTGTAATAAACGTAACTTTAATGAATGGGCTACCAAAGGCATCAGAAAAAGTAGGGATACGCTTTATAAGTTGTATTATGAGAAATCACTTACTGCTAGTCAAGCATTTCATGACTATGTCAAAAAGTACTCAAAGTTATTTAAAAAAGTATATATATAAGCTAAATCAAAATTTGTCAGTAGTCAAATAGAAAAATCTTGCAATAAAATTAAAACAGTATGGAAGATCATAAACACAGAGACTGGCAAAGTTAAACAACGGGATAATGAATTATCTTTGATCATCGGAAACAAAACAATAACAGATAAGACAGAAGTTGCGAACTCTTTCGAACAATATTTTACTGACATTCCGATACAGGTCGCTCAATCACTAGACTCGTCTCCATTATTGGCTGAATTGATTCTGAAGCAAGTATTTACAAAAGACATTTTTTATTTAAACCTGTAACTGTTAACACTATTATGAAATCATTCAAAAGTTTAAATATTAAAGCCACGGAGGACTTATATACGTATCTGTCAAAGTATTAAACTCAATAATTGTCAATATCGCTCCAATACTAACAGCAATTTTCAATGATTGTATTGAAAGCGGCACTTTCCCGGACTTAATGAAACATAGTAAAATAATACCAATTTTTAAATCCAGATGCAGAACTGATCCCCCAAACTATAGACCAGTATCTGTTCTTCATGCATTAAGCAAAATTTTCGAAAAAATTGTTCTTGATCAATTTATTTCACATTTTAATACAAACATGATTTTGCACGATCGACAGTTTGGGTTTACGAAGGGTCGGTCAACGACGGACGCAGGCGCAGGGTTAGTATCTCATATTCTAGATGCTTGGGAGGACTCGCGTGATGCTATTGGAGTCTTCTGTGACCTTTCAAAAGCTTTTGACTGCGTTGATCACAAAACGCTTATTCGTAAATTAGGCCACTACGGAATACGAGGCCGATCTAGTGAGCTTGTATCGTCTTATCTTTCTGGACGTCAACAAAAAGTAGGCATTAAAGATGTAACTTCCTCCGGGTTTCTTGTTAAAATGGGTGTACCACAGGGTTCTATACTAGGCCTTTTCTTATTTTTAGCCTATATCAATGATTTTCCGTACATGATATCTGAATTATCGGACATAATACTGTTTGCAGACGATACTTCCCTCATTTTTAAAATGAACAGAAAAGACTGTTAAGTTGTTGCCGTAAATGACAGCTTAAATTCGTTATCCAGATGGTTTGCTGCTAATAATTTGTTACTGAATACAAGTAAAACGAAATGCTTAAAATTTTCTCTACCCAATGTAAATCAAGTTGAATCGAATATAATTCTTGACGGTAGCAAACTTAATACAATTAATGAAACCGTTTTTTTGGGTATCACGATTGACTCTAAACTGCAGTGGAGCTCTCATTTCTCATCACTATCATGCAAGTTAAGCTCTGCAGCATTTGCAGTAAAAAAAATTAGACAGCTCACAGATGTAGCTATAGCTAGATTAGTGCACTTTGCTTATTTTCATAGCATTATGTCCTATGGCATTCTGTTGTGGGGATCAGCGGCCGAAGTAGACTCAATCTTTATTTTACAGAAAAGGGCAATTCGTGCAATTTACGAAATGGGCCCTCAAGAGTCCTTAAGAGAATTTTTTTAAAGAAATTAATATTCTTACACTACCGTCACTTTTCTATTTTTGAAAATATTATGTATGTCCGAAAGAACTTGCAAAAATTTAATATAAACAGTGACTTTCACGACATAAATACTAGAAACAAACATAAAATGGTAGTACCGAAATTTAGATTAACTAAAACAAATAAATCACATTTAGGCAATGGTATACGCTTCTATAATAAGCTACCAAAAATTGTCACAGATCTCACGGGTAAAAAGTTTAAATCATATGTTAAATCGGTTCTCATAAAGAAAGCTTATTATAAAATTAAAGACTACATTGATGAGAAAGAAGTTTGGCATTAACTATTTTTCTGCGCATGTGGCTTCCCTGGCGATTAGTAGTTTCTACTAAAAGTCAGTATAATTATTCGTTTCTAAACTTTATGTCACTGACAATGTTTTATTGACTTGTCTTGTCAATTATTCGCTTGAATTTACAAGTTTGACATTTCCATTAAAGCACCATTGCACTGACATTGTATCTAAATTTATTAGTAAAGATAGTTGTTCCAACATCACCATATTATAAATGCGAGCTCAATGTAGTCAATAATGTTCTAGAACTTGAGTCTCTGAAGAAATTGCGTTAACCTGTGTTTCTATCGCAGATGGCATTCTTAGTATCGGTTTGCTCAGTTTTTTTTTTATATTATTTCACGCATTAACCTACATTGCTCTCGGATATTTCTGAACACAAAAATGTAACAAAGCAAGACTGTACTTATTATTTATTTAAAAAGAGTGTCTATGGAGTTTCTTGCCGGCTCTTCTCCATATGATCAACTTTTTGGAACCGAGCAACTAGAATCATTTGACGTTTCTTAAGTGCATGTAATTTGCCTATTTGAAATAAAAACCTTTTGACTTTGACTTGTATAATGTGTTGTCAATTGACAAATAAACTTTATTTATTTAATTAACTAAAACAGTAACATGTGAATTTAAAAATAAAGCTCGCAATTAAATGGACGTAAGAATATCTCTGCTAGCATTAGATTATGATCAGACGAGTTTAATTAAATCTTCATAATACTTTTTTATTTAAATACCTAATTTAGGTATGTACCTAGTCTAAGCTTTCTCGTAATTTATTAGGATTACTCACGCACCCTTTTAATGAAATATGTTTAGTATAAAGACGTCTACATAATTTAATTTGTAGTCCAATTTAAATAATGCCTCTTTGTCAGGCATATTGAACATTTAATATTTTTATTATAATTTTCGAGAGACGTTTTCATGATAATCGGTCGTGAAACTTGTGGACCATTTCACGTGATCAATTTTATGTCATAGTACATACAATATTATGTGTTCTCTGTGTACGTTCAAGAGTTTTTATATATCAAACTAAGTAACCATTCACACAATCTTTATTTACACATACGAATGTTTTTAAATGTGATAGTTTGTTAATTTATTGTTATTCTTTCACGTCAAAGTATAGAGGGAAATGGATGTATGGTCGTTAAATGGATGGACCACGGACGGTCTATCGTGAGCCGAAGCCTGCGGGCGGTGGACTTGGGTGTTCCTCGCCCTACCAGCAACAGGCTAGAGTCGGTGCTGGGCTGTTGGGGCGCGTTCCTTATTACAGTGTCTGCACAGGCCAACTGTTTGCTCAAATGACGGGATCTGTTAAAGCAGTCGACGGATTATAATCTGCCGGGGTTGCGTTGAATGTAACGGCGGTCTCAGAACCCCGGTAAATATTAAACGCGGACCGTGTTGTTTAATAACGTCCATGTTGTCCATGATGGTTTTTGTACAGAAGTATGGGTGGCAAGTAAGGCTACCAAAGAGTGGCATTAGTTAATTTATATCCCAGGAGAGTATCTCAGAACTTAAACAACACAACACTAAAAAACGGCCTTATAACCAAGCGAATTTAGTCGCAGGTAAAATTTTGTACAATGTGATTAAGAATAGGCACGACTTTCCGCCATATTGGAACGTTTTAGCTGTCAATAGAACAAAAAGAGTTGAATGAAATCCAATTTTGACTTCAATAGATTTTGTATAATTAAACTAAAAAAATAATGCCGATAAAAACGGGTATATAAGCAAAATTATTCTTATAAATCATGCTTTCATTTATCTAGTTATCATATGACGTAATAAATCTATTCTATTAGTAAATCTCTCAGAAAAACAAAGATGGCAAATAGGTACATAACAGTTCGAGTATGTGTGTCAGACGATGTAGCTGAGATAAAGAGCCGGAAGTGGGACGGAACTGGCCCCGCAGCGCACTTATCTGAAAAACTCTTAGACAATCACAATGACCCGACCCTTGCCTCTGACAACAACATTACTGTGCCGTTGCATGCAAACAATTGGACACTCGTGGTAATAGGGATTATTCTGTATACAAATTTTATTTATATATTTTATTTGTATTTTTTTTTTAAATAAATAAGTAATTTGTTCGAAAAAACAAGCGTTATGCAGTTGCAAGATTACGAAATTTATTTTACTTGTAGATTTTTTCTAACTGCCTCGTTGGTCTAGTGAACGCAACTGTAATTGTTGAGCGTGAGGACCTTCGCTCGATTATGATTATTTATGTTATGAAATTCTCAGTAGTAGGCCGCTCACCAACCGGGACTTCATCACAGAATTGGTGAAATGTTCGTGTACAAATGTATACACCTAAGCCTACGCCTTCGAGAAATACAGACGTCGTCTAGTTTTGTTTATTATTCTAGTAATTGGAATAAAAAATGTTTTGAAGGTAGTTTCTAAAGATTTCATGAATGCCATTCGGAAGTAGACATCTCCATTCCCTATGAAACCAAGATAAATATTGAGACATTTTTCAAATTTGCAGTGTGTCCTCGGGAATGACAAATGGATTGTGTAGGGTGCCGGATATCCATCGGTATTATGATATACCAAAACTATAAAATGATTTCCCAATGGGCTTGAAAGGTTGGATAGCTCTACGCTTTGAGTAAAAATCTAAAATTCGGCATTACTTACCGAAGTAATTTAATTTACACAACTATTTTGCTATTAACCGCTGAGGAGTTTCCCTTCTTCATTCAACCATTTTTATTAGTATCTGTTAATAACAGGGGAATTAATCGCGTGACAAACATAATAAAGTGTCGAATTGAGAACTTCTTCCTTTTTTAGAAGTCAGCTTAAACAGCAATATGGGTGATTATCATGAGACGGTTAGAAGTAGGTTATGTACTTATTACCTATGCATAATATGACATTACTATATCTCGGGTCCCGGGTGATCCAAAACGTGCTTTTATCAACAAGAACACTTACAGACCAGAATTTTTGCTTCATTAATTTCGATTCACCAATCGTTAGCGTGACAAAACACAAAAGTATTTAAAGCAAAAATAAATACGTTGAAATTAAACGTCCTCTGTGAAGCGGTCGTTGTGTGGATGATTTGCATTTAAAGTGTAGTAATTTGGGTCAGCGAGTACAAAGCACAGTAATGTTTGCTTCGCTCATCCTGGGCCCTCTAACCGCTTTTGCCCATTATTGTTTTTTTGTACACAAATATGTAAGACGAGATGCGGGAGCTATCTTTCGCTTTTTATTCTTTTGTTGTTTACTTGGCTTTGAATTTGTCACTTAATATGCGGTATTATATATTTCGGATCTTGTAGATATATGTTCCATAATCAAAATTAAATTAGAATAAAATCGATATACGAGTGATCTGAGGGGTTAATTTTGAAACGAATAAAATAAAATATGTTTTCTTGTATAATGGTACCAGAAAATTTTACAAAGAATCATCATTACATCTAAATTTCTATGAAAACCGTATTTTGTTTCAGTACCAATGAGAAAAATGGCAGTACCTAAATGACCGCCATCACGTTGCTGATTAAAACAAAAAAGCCCTAACATGACTTTATCAAAACCCGTATAAACAGTTTTCACACGATTAAACTGGATATGGCGTCATCTAATTTGTGTACGGTACATAAAACTTCGTCCTAAGTCCGTTGTTTTTATGCACGTGGGCGCGGCTTATCCATGAAACAGTTTTTAGAGAGGTAATATTGTCCCAACTCGGGGCAAGCGCGGTCTAACTGATTTACATGCAAATTGATACTGGTCAATATTAGCCCAGTCAATTTAATTCGTGGACGGGACGGGTATGGGACCACTGGATATTGCTGATTTTTCTGATATCACAGTACCGAAATTGGATTATTGCGAAATTATGTTCAGTTCTATTGTTTGATATGGGATTGCGTAGCTGGTACTAGGTGAACCTACTCGAGTACGTTAAGAGCACAATATAACATCATGCTTGTGTATTCCCAGAACAGGTAGGCAGAGGTGTACACAATTGTACACCAATATTTCACCAATCCCGTTATTAAGTCCCATGTGGTGGTGGGACACATAATTCCAAACTCCGAGCTGCTATTCAGAAAACTCAATAACACTGCCCGACCCGGACATGGAACCCTAGTTTAGCTCAGTTCAGCTGCTGTGCTTGCGATCACAAGACCAGCAGTAGTAGATTAAGGTTACGACTTATGTCATCAGTACAAATGTTACAACATATTTGCGTAACTACTCCATTTAGCATATTTCCAAGTTATTTATTTAAGTACTACCTCACGAGAACATAATAATGAAAGCGACTACTTCGTTCTTAAATATGTTCATA
Organism: Xylocampa areola; assembly: GCA_935421205.1. NCBI lineage: Eukaryota > Metazoa > Arthropoda > Insecta > Lepidoptera > Noctuidae > Xylocampa > Xylocampa areola. The sequence continues at coordinate 17,032,728 of OW285201.1, forward strand.
ATTTCCGTGGAGCTGTCATCCCGCGGATGTAATAAGAATCAACTACAAGAAATAAGACTGCGTTTATTCACAAAACTGTTTCTATTTCGACGCCATTTTGGATTTAAATCTAGAACGTTTGAGTGACCTTCACGGTGTTGATGCACCTGCATTGATAAACCTTGAAAGGGCGTTGCTTAGTTAGAAATAGCTAAAACTCATTTAATAATATACCAATCTCACAAGTAAGTTTGGTCCTAAATGTCGATTTGATATTACTGGAGACACTGAAAAGAATACATTTTTCAAATTCTAAGCGGGCGGCATTTCGAAAGGGGCGTGACTTCTCAAATGAGATTTATTTATCGGGCTTGTTTGACTGGCTAACTGGAGACGACGAAGGAAAAGTAGGTAAATATTTTATCTCTTAAACAAGTGTACATGGATTCAATCAGTTTGCCCTAGCCACTGAGTGAACACCGCTTTGCCAATTGAATTCAATGCCATTCTCTTCGAACCAGAAAGCCCTCTGCGGTAACTGTGTGCATGAAACACCGATGCTTATATGTAGTATAAAGTAAATAAGTATAGTGAAATAAATCCTACACAAATACAATTTCGCCTTGAAATTCGATTGTTTTGAATGTATTGTCGATTGTATTGTTGTATTATGCTGTTCGGATGCAATTTAAATCAGGATTTGATGAAAGCGGAATCGATAAGCTCATTATTAGTTTCAACTGGAAAGCTCATAGCAGTTGTTAATTGTCACATCATTCTTGAATATAAACGAGTATATTTTGTATATTTCAAAACCCAGACCCTTGCAAGTGCCAGCCCGCGCCGCTGAGCCTGTAGCTTTAAATTCGTCCCTAAATAATAATAATGATTTGAATCCGATCCAACCAGTCCCTTGCTGTCCTACCACCAGCGACGCCATAAACCGAGGCTCGTACCCCGCAGGGGGTGCCCTTAGCGTGTTGTCGCTTAGTTTATAAGATGAATGCTCTGGCTGGGGCTACATGAAGGCCCGGTTAAGCAGTCGACAACCCCCAAGCACAAACAAAAATATATATATTCCAAAAATACTTTATCAAGACCGATACAGCAGAAATCACAACTATCTTTGAAAATATCGGTTTAAAAATTTTGTTCCGACATCGAGATCCATATCGTGTCCGGTTAGAGATGAAGAAGAAAATCAATAAGTACTGCTCACTTTGGGCATACACCCGTATACCTACTTCGTCGTAATGTTGTGACGATAGCTCCATTACACTCTTACCGTTTTTATTTGCTCAAGATTCCATCATGTTGAGGACCTTACTGATTGCCTGTTTTTGGAACAGAAATCCTGTTAACTTTGCGGCTTCTGAAGTTACAAGTGGATCTTCTTCGTCAACTTGTCGATGTATGGAAGTTTGGTTGGCGTAGCAGCTTGTCAGTTAATACGGGTAATATCTACCGAGATACGAATTTTGGCAAAGTTACTCAGAAATACCCTCTACCGGCTTCTGTTTTAAGTAGGTCGATAGTTCAACAGGTTTCGGTTCAAGTTGCGACCCCTTAAAGTTTAACAACCGAGAATCTACTAACCCGTTTATATTGAAAAGGTAAAATAAAATGGTAAATACTCTTCTAAAAGCCTCTCAGCGACATGGTTTCTACAGTTCCATTGTTTTCTGTTTGTGAGTCTTTCTTTGTTTACTCTGAGGTTTACTGACTTCGAAACCAGTCGCAGTTTGCGGATGGAAAAATTGTTTACTTCTTTTATGTCCAATAAATGGGCAGTGCCCGGCACTATAAAGAATTTTCCATAAATGAAACAAAAGGAGACTTCATTATTTTACGAAGACCTCACTCACAGGTAAGTACATATTTTAAGCGATATAATAAGCAAGGTATTAGTAAGTCAAAATATCACCATTACCAATGAAAAGAGGTCGAATAACACGTTTGCCAGAAAGCCAAAAAATGCAAGCGATAAAAAGCTGGTACAATAAGTTTGCGATCGACGGGAGCGAGCACATTGGCTGCGTGATAAATGACTTTCTGATCTCTCGGAGATATATAGTGGATACCTAATGGTGGAAGCAATTATGTACGCTGAAAAGGTCCAAAGGCATTTTCGGTTACATTGAAATATGTAATTTAACTTCATTACGCGTATAATAGATTTTCCGATGCCTTTTCATATAATTTACGCTGTTCAGAAGAAGTTCACACATTTCTCGTTCGAATTCTCTTTTAACTTTTCAATAAAGCGTCCCGTCAATAATTGTATAGGAAAGAACCTAAGAAATATCTGTATGAATGAGAGAGCTTAACCCTCGTGCAAATCAACGCGGTCGGTTGAGCTCGTTTAGAAACAACCTCAGATCACAGGGAACAACATGAAAGGAAAAAGGTTACCAACGACGTTTTTTTAAGCCGATTTTGTCAAAGGTACTGTGGAGATAGCGTAACGCCTTACATGTTTAGCATTTTATAATGTTTTATGTGAAAATATTAAATTACTTAGGGTTTTTATTGAATTATCATTTAACTGCTGTAGTATTATAACATAAAATAGCCTCTGTATTCCCCGAAGGGGTTAGGTACCCCTTCGGCAGAGGTGTACACAGTTGGACAACCATATTTCACCAATGCCGTTATCCCATGTAACAGGTGGTGAGGCTATTGCCATCTACCGGGGAGTACTCTGAACTCCGGGCTTCTACTAAGATTTTCCTAACAGAAAAACTCAATAACACTTCCGACCTAGGAATTGAACCTAGGACCTGGCTCAGTAGTCGCGCTTGGGACCACTACACAAATGAGGTATTTAAATTCCACTCAGACTTTATGAAGATAAAACCATACAATATATGTTCTCGAAACGGCTTCAATTTTAATTAATGAATGGATTGTTAAATCTATTTCTTCATTGGGTCTAAATATTAGTAGCAAATACGACGCGGACGTTTCCGAATTCATTTTCAAGGTCGGATGAAAAGATTTATTAGTCCCAGCTGTTCTAGAATGATTGAGATTGTATACGATTAATGAGGGTAGGCTGACCTCCTTCCATGGATCTTTATATCACAGTACTTATACTTTATAGAGTGGGTATAATACTTAAACTCGTGACAATCTAAGAAGTCCGATTTGACGTTTCTCATTTTACCTTTGTATGAACGTCTACGTAAGAAATTGAAAAATCAAATTCATAATCCTAAATGATCATTCGTAAACCTCAAGTTTAACTTTTTAATGAAAAATGCACTCAAAAAACAAACGTCCAATCAGACTTCTTAGATTGTCGCGAGTATAGGGTAAATTGTATCACCGTTTAACATAATCCTGCAAAAACTCAGGTGCACAGTACTCGTCACCGGCGCGATGTATGAACATGGGAGACAAAAGAAGTACCTACATAAGGATCGTAGTAGGTGGCGTTCTGAAGTTTTTTTATTCCCCTGGGAAAAAGGGCTGAGTTTATGTAATGTAATGTTAAAATTTACAACAATTTAAAAATAACGACGCTTCGGCCTTATTTTTATTTGCAGCCTTGCTTTGTTACGTATAATAAAGCCCCAATCAAAAAGTTCGGTATCGAGAACCATCCGTTTATATAGAGGGCATTAATAACATTAAAAAAGTAATAACTTATTGTTTAAAAAAGGAAAGACGGCTTTTACACGTGTTTCGTTTGTTTTAATAAAAAAAGTCCTTTGTATGAACCAGTTTATACTGTCTTGTTTTTAGGTTATAAAAGTAGGTCAATTTTCCTGAGGGTAGAACATTTTGGGGTAAAATTATGCGGTACTAGTGGGTTGTTCCTTTTTCATAATTTACGATTTTTATATGAGACCTGACGTGCCGTCACTCAGTAGTATAATGGGTTGTGGCTGCAATTAATAAATATTAGTATTTTCAGCGAATAATAATAAAATATGATGGTAATGTTGAGTGGTTTGATATTAATGAGTATTGTCATGTGGTTTACGCACATAGTTGGAATTCAGGGATTGAGATGGGTACACAAGAGTGTAATACTTAGTTTACGAAAAAGAGGTTTCTTGTGAATATTTCTTCTCCAGCGTGGCTATATTTATGCGGTTATAGACAATACGTGTCGCCAGTAAGCGTTCATTGACGCGCGTTTACACCCTTTAGTTAATTGCGCGAGGGTTATTCTAATATATATTTAAATGACGTATTACACATGCGGTGCAAACACAAGCTAAATTTTTGTTTAGCACTTGGAATCCAAGAGGTGTTGGTTCAAACCTTTCTTTTATAGCTGTCGTATTTTTCTATCCACTAAAATGCAAATTAAGAATTTATGATTATCATGAATAGATTACCATGAATTAGATATGGAAATGGAGAATGAGATTGACAAATGACGATTAACTTGTTCTATACCTGCATTTTTTTATCTTTATACACATGTACATCTAAAATAGTTCAAACGCTATGGCCCCGTTGAGCAACGTACGGTCGAGGAAATTGAATCAACACCCAACTACACAATATTTCGTTTGACATTGTCAAACTCGTTAGTTGAAATCTCTTTCAGTTTATTTTTAAACTGCAATTTTATTGATAGAGTAGTAACATCAATAGGTGTAAGTAAACAATCTACTGCTATTGTCTATTGAAATATGTTCAGCTTATTTCGTCATAGAAGAAAAAGAATTATAACGCGAAATTAGATTTAAGGTGGGTTATGATTCTGTTTCCTTGACTTCATTAATAAACTTGCATTGATAAGAGCGCTAACGGCATCGATTAGAGAAAAAAAAATGATGCAACTGCATATGTTGGTACCTAGTTCATTGCACAGCATTACTATTGTAGGTAGTGTTTAAAATAATCGAATTCAGAATATTCGACGTTGCTTCGACAGCATTCGTTACCAATGTTGCCAGTGCAAATATTTTCTGTTATGAATATGAAAACTGAACGCCAACATTGATACGTGCCCGACGCCTGTTCAATACGTTTGTTTAAGAACTAACGATTGCACACAGTTTTGTCCGCATCTAAATGAAATAGTTTTTATTTAATAATAGAACTGTCTATGTTTTGAAAGTTGTTTTGGGTTTAGGTAGGTTGTGAATTTGAGATTTATATTTAGTAACCCACCAAATAGTATTTATTTAAACTTTAAGAAGTGAAACTTTTTAAATTACATAGTATACCATAACCAGCCCTTAACCGACTGCCACTGCAGGGCAAGGGCCTCTTCTCATACAGAGAAGGCGCAGCACTGATGATCATCATTCACGCTAGCTTATAGCACGTTAGCAATTTCAGACCGTTAAGGTTTCCTCACGATGTTTTCCTCCACCGCAGGAACATCTATGATGTCACATATTGACTAAAAAAGTTAACAAAACGTTAAATTGAAAAGTGACATTGGGACATGCCAGGACCCACCACATGTGGCTGAGGAAGCGGTCCTATATAACCACTCCACCACCCCTTCATATCATAAATCATTCCATTAAGAGTCTACAGTAATTCGTAAAATATATACCGTATGTGTTTAAGAGAAGGAGCAGTGATCACTTAAAAAAATGTACAAAGTTTGAACAACCTCAAAACGGTACAAAGGTCTTAATGTTATCCTTGACCTCCTCCTCCTCTCGGAACCAAGAGTCTGTGAGTTAAGTTTCAGGCTTTTTGAGCGATGCTCTCTTGTTATTATTTATTTGCGAGTTTCGTCTTTTACTGTTGACCCTTGAGTCAAGAGGCCCTCAATTATAGGATTTTTGGAAAATGTTAAATCTCCCTGTTTGAATCAGTTACTGAATATTTGCTACAGTGCACAGCCATTAACTAATAAGATACTTACCTATTTGTTTTCCTTTGCAATATTTCAAATTTTTATGCCATTTTTCCTCCAAAAATACCTGCATACATTCAGAATTCACGGTAAATAATTCCAAGCATAATATTAAACAATTTTTCTGTCTATAAAGGTGGCCGATCGGGTAACTTTTCGTGTTTTATTTGACAAAACTGTCCCGTAGGGCGTGTTTGTTTTTAAATAAGTATCGTCAGCGGTGTCCAACGTTGTCTGGCAATGGTATTAAATGGTCGTATGTCTTTTTTTCCTTTATAATAGTAGATTGTCTAATGTATGGTGCGCCGGTTTCAATGACAACCTCCGAAACAACAATGACGGAAATGTAAAGTTCTGGAAATATGAGTTTTGAGTGCAGAAACAAAGAAAATATTTGTAATATGATAGCAGGAACTGTTGCTGAAGGAAACCTGCGTCGTTGTCTCATTGCAGAGGAGATTGAAGACGAAATATATGTAGGTAAGAGGTGTTTACCTTGAAAATTATCCACTTACGTCAATGTTGCTCAAAATTTATCTATACCAACTAGAAAAATCTTAAATGTGATTTTATTATGATATGATTACGACTCACTGCTAATAGTGGCGATAGAGATGCACATACTCCATAAAATATTTTTATAGTGTTACTGTAAGTCAGTAACTTAAATTAGTTCGAAAATAATAAAACCAGTTAGATCCAGCCAGTCTTTAGCATGCTCTAGCCAAGGCCTAAGCCGAGGTCGTGGCCCACAGGGAATTCTCTTCATGCTTAGTTTACAGTATTTTTGCTCTGTCGGAGACGAATATTGACATAATTATAGACATTGCGAGCCCAGTTACGCAGATAAGATCCTTAGGGTATAAAAAAAAAACTGTGTTTGTAGCTATCAATGGAAGACCTGGGTACTTATTGCTATCTCGGTTACTAACGAATTGATGCTCACTTTGTAGTGCATTGCGTCGTATGTTTTTAATATTTTTGCTCATCATAGACAAGCTGTAGCGTACGCCGCAAGGTAACCGAGATAGCTAATAGGTACGCTATACGGTGAAACTTTACAACTTGATATTATGTGGATCCTCATCTTCTGTCGTGTAGTTAGGCCAACCTAGTGTCAGAGTTCTTCAAGTCCACTGAATTGGCTCAGCCGCTGCTAATAATTAACACAACAGCCAGGACAGACTGTTTAACTTGCTCACTGAAGCATCGAATTAATCTGTCTAGCCTTTTCCCAATTAGATTGGGGTCGGCTTCCAGTCAAACCGGGTGCAGCTTAATACCAGTATTTTACATGGAGTGACTGCCTATTTGACCTCCTCAACCCAGTTACAGGGTAACACGATGTGTCGTGGTATGACTGGATGTCAGTGATTCAGGCCTTTGACTACCCGTAACGGCTGTCACAGATATTAATTTGACACCCGGGAACGACGGTTTAACGTTCTCTCCGAGGCACGGTGGGGTCTAGGTATGAAATGATGGTCACCCATCTGCAGACTGACTGCGGCAAGCACAGCTTAACCTCGACGTACGTTTACCGACGTTGACCGCTAAGAGCACCATTGATTATGAAGAAGACAATTAAAAAATTTGGCGTTATTGTATGACATACATAACATCAGGCTTCTATTCCCCAAGAGGTTGAGTACAGGTGTACACACCATAAGTTGTACACCCATATTTCACCAATGCTGTTATTAAGTCCCATATAATAGGTGGTGAGCGTATTGCCATCAATCGGGCACAATTCCAAACCGGGCTGCTACTGAGAATTACCTTACAGAAAAACCCAATAACACATAGACCTACCCGGGATTCGACTCCAATTTCATGCTCGGCAGTCGCTCTTGCAAACACTAGGCCAATGAGACAGTATTGTATTGAAATATTGGAATATTAATATAGTAAGATGCGGTGACCTTAATAATAAAATAATAATAATTCTAGTCACCACGAATTGGTGACTTGGGAATATTTCGTCTGTCATTTTGGTTTGGTTGAACCAAACAACAATACGTGATGTCTGAAGTTTCGGAACAAAGCTACAAACTTACACTCTGGGGATACTTGTAAACTATTTTACCAAAATGGTTTATTACGTACGTACATACAATCACGCCTGTTTCCCATTGGGGTAGGCAGTGACTATCGATTTCCAACTGCTACTATTATAATGCTTTTTACTTTATAACTTTATGTATAATATTATCCCAACAACATTTCATGTAAAACTTTTTTTTTTAAACCTTGCCTCACTAGGAATTTCTTCCTGTGTTGTGCGTGCGTTTACAGACATATAATCTCACAAGCACACAAACACTCAGACCCGGAGGAATTATCTGTAGATCGTACAAATATTTGCTCCGTGCAGGAATCGAACCTGCGACACGCAGCTCAGCAGTCGGTCTCTCGACCACTGCGCCAACCGCGTTGGTTGGTTGCTAAGTCTCCCAAGTTCATAATGCTTTCACAGTTAAAAAGTTATGAAATCTCTAGTAGAGTCAAACTGATAGCTGGCTCGGATTTGTAGTAAGCGTCATGGTGCCTATCCGAAGTCCAAAGTATATAGCTCTACGTCCTCTTGACTGTACCTCATTTATAACTAATATCTCTACCTATAAGCCCTGAGACTCTACAAAACCTACATCTTGGTTAAAAAGTATAGTGCGGCCGTTTAATGTTCGTAGAACTTATCCGTGACATTGTCAATATTTAAGTCCTTATCGAACATTTTGTGATACAATGATGAAACGGTCAAGCCATACTTTTTAACTAAGATGTAGAGTTTGTAGAATCAGGGCTTATAGGTAGAGATATTAGTTATAAATGAGCTACAGTCAAGAGCACATAGAGCTATATACTTTGGATAGGCCCCATATACTATGACTCGTAATACAAATCCGAGCTCAGCTATGAGTTTCGGGCTCAGTTCCGAGCTCAGTTATAGGTAGAGTTATTTGTTATTCATTGTTATAAATGAGGTACAGTCAAGAGCACATAGAGCTATATTCTTTGGATAGGCCCCATATAATATGACGCGTAATACAAATCCGAGCTCAGCTAAGAGTTTCGGCCTCAGTTCCGAGCTCAGTTATAGGTAGAGTTATTTGTTATTCATTGTTATAAATGAGGTACCGTTAAGAGGACGTAGAGCAGATTAGGTGCATTGTTTTGCGCACCGTTATGTTGTCGCGCATTTACTATAATAATACTCTCGTATTTTGCTGTTATCGCATTACTTCCTTCATAACTCTGTTAACGTAGAAAAGGTAAAATATATTTGAGCGGACAGGATATACCGTAACCGAAGGGTAGGTTTGGTTGACGGGAGAACAATTCGTATGATTTTATCCCTAAATTTCGTTTAATGTTCCTATTAAATTAATCCGTTGACTCGCCAATTAGCAGCACAATAGATTTTTATTGTTATGTAGTATAATTTTATACTTCTCCCATTCGAAGAGTTGTAACACAGACACTGTGCCAAAATTTTGCTGATATCAAATCACAGTAGTGATATCCTAGTGGTATGACTGTTGGACTGGCAAGTCAAAGGTCGCAAGTTCGAATCCAAGTTACGCACCACAGATTTTTCGAGTCATGTGCGTATTAGAAATTAATTATCACTTACTTAAAACGGCGAAGGAAAACATTCTGAGGAAACTTGCATACCTAAGAGATGTTCGCGATGATGGTGGTTTAAACTCTGGCTCTAGGTTCATCATATAATAAGAATAAGTTCATAATATTATAAAATATGAAAATATTCACTTTCATTTAGATGGAAAACACTTTAAGCATTTGAAATCTATGTGGCTTCGTAACTCTGTAAATATCAAAATAAAAATTTCCAAACACATTAAACCATTTATTTTGTTACACACAAATGAAATGAATACACAAGATACAATAAAAACAATACATGTGTAACAGGGGGTACAGCTCAGTTTAAGCTGCGCTAGTGCACAGCACTGATTTTCAGCTGGCCCCTGACTTAACTTGATATTAATATCACAGGTTAGCAACAAATGAAGCCAAAGTTTTCTCCAAGCAGAATAAGTAAAAATAACATCAATAACTCAAAGGAAATTAATTCCATACGTTGAACTTACGCACAAAATTAATTTCCTGCTCTTTGTGTAAAGTACCTTTTATAAATTATTTTAGAATTAGCGTAGGTATATTATTCTAACTTTGTTAATTGAAGAAACAGTGAATTAAATTTTATTTATGCATTCTTGATATCAGTATGGTATTTCTACGAGGAGTACCAAAGAAGTACCTACAGTACCACAGGTGCATTGTTGTGTGGTTCCATGTTATAGGGCGCTAACCTAGCTAATTGCATGGTTTAATGAAAACCTTGTATAAATAATTACATAACATAACCAGCCTATTAATGTCCCACTGCTGTGAAAGGGCCTCTTCTCATATAGAGAAGGCACGAGCATTCTAGCGCAATTGGCGATTTCAGACTGTTAACTTGATGTTTTCTCACGATATTTTCCTTTACCGTATGTCTGTGATGTTTTAAATTAATCAAGAAAGTACGTATGATATTGAAAAAGTCACATTGGTTTGAACTCAAAACCTGTGGTTCAAAAGGCGGGCCCAAGACACGACGAAAAACCTCGAATACTATTCCAAAAATTAAAATATCACTTGCCTACTAGAAACACTTACTAACAACGCTACTAATAACCCAATGATATTATTTTATAATTGACATGTGATATATAAAGATAGCAATTACATTCCGGCACACCTTTTCTACTGTGCGGACAGGTTAGAATTCTCTACGCCTCTACAGTAGTTATAGCCTGCTTAACTTGGCCATAACTTTGTAGTTGTGTACAAATGTTGTGGAGGCCAAATCATTATGGTTCGTTTGTATCTATGCATTACGCAAATCTGTCATTTAAAATTCTGTAATGTCATGTGTAAGTACCTACTTTCTTAGTCAATATAAAATATCGAAGACATGGGAGTGAGTAAAATATCGTGTGGTAATCTAGACTTAATGGTCTGACATCACCATCCAGTAAGCTAGCGTGTTCATCAATGATCGCCGCTCATATCTTCTCTTTAATGAGGACGCCATCTAAGAGGCCCGTGCCATGCAGTGGGACAGATACGGGTCGATTATTTATGTAATTTTGTAGTTGGGTTCTGTCGGATTATCGGCCACTTTTGGAACCGGGAATTAGCAGAAAAGCATTATATTATAGTTGTATGTTCCTGTTATATGATTGAAGACCATTTCTCTAGATTTTACCCTGCATTTTTTTTAAATTATGTTCATGTTGTCTCGAGACATTATTGATATCATAATTAGCCTTTCAGGTATAAATGTGCAGAACGCACCTATTTTGTATAATGATTTGTAGATTTATACTTTTTTACGTATTTATATTCTTTTGTCTTTTTGCTTCTTTGTCATTCTTCATTGAATGCTTGCGTTGATTATACGGTATCTACTACCAGTGACTTTATTAAAAGAATGCGCACAGTCTAGTCTTCTCCTTATCGTGTGGTTGATGAAGAACCTAATGTGAGAGTTTAAACCACCCATGGGTCTCTGACATGGCTTCACAGACCATCGAGAAAATCTCTCAGGTGTGCTGATTTACTCACAATTTTTTTTCACCTTTTTATGTAAGTGATAATTAATAACAGTCTAGTTGTACCGTGTGTAATAAAAATATTTAACCTGAATTTAAGTTAATCCTCAGGTTAAATTTCAATTTAACCTGAGGGTCTTCACGTGCCGCCTTTTGTGTAAAATAAAGGTCCTTATTCTTAATAAGCAACCATTTCACCCACGTAAGACGAAATAAATTTAAGCTCATGTTAATTTCGCCCTCGCAGCCTCTTAGAAAAACAATCTATTACGCGTGTTTGGGAATAATTAAGGTAACGATGCTTTGTTGTTGTTTGCACGCAAATCTTACGAGCAATCTCAATCGCATCATTAGGGGCAATAAGAATAAAAATATTTATTTTTACTGTAAGTTTTAAATGTTGTTCCGTGTTGTTTAACCCTGAAGGTTGTGCACCCACATAAATGCTGTTAATAAATCTATTGTAATAGGTGATGAGCCTATTGCCAGTAACTAGACACAATTCCGTACTCCGGGCTGCTACTGCAAATATTTTTTCAACAGAATATAAAAAAACCAACAACACTATGCTCGACCCGGGAATTGAACCCAGGACCTTATATGCTCAGCAGCCGCGCATGCAAACACTAGATCAATAAGGAATTATATGAGGCATTTTATATAAGATAATTATTTTATTTACGTTTTGGTAGTCCACGTGTGTATTAAGCTGTTGCCTCGCTCATTAGCAGACACAATAGAATTTTATTGTTACAACCTATAATTCTGTACGTTGCTGAGCCGAAACGTTAATATTATGAGTCTTACCGACTTACTTAAAACCATTTTTTCCCATCTCTAAAGTTAACCAGTGTTCTGGGATTCTTAGCTATATTTGCCGTAACACCCGCAAATGGAAAGTGATGGCCCATACGTCTGTGTTGTAAATTGTCACTAAGGTTAGGATAACCATCCGTCTTCCAAGCGTATAATGATTCTGGAAAATGTTCCATGAAATTCAGGTCCGGAAGTTTTGAAACTCTTTCATCAGCTGATGATAAGCTATCACAAGAAAAGTTTATATTACACAGATGGATACTAGCTGGTTTCGTGGCTTCGCCCGCGTGTATTTTCAGACTGAAATAAAATATAGCCTTTATTCAGTGATAATGCAGCTTTTTACTGGTAAAATAATTTAAAAAATGTGTCGAGATGTTTATGAGTTAAATCCTTACAAAAAACAGAATATCAAATCTTTCCTCGTTATATTTTTTTTTTATATATTTATATATGAAATTACTTTATAAAAAATAGTAGGCCACCGGCATCGGGAACAGGGTCCAAGCTACCGGTAGTAAGGGCTTCAGAGAAAGGAACCTCCTCACAATAGGTGCCGTATCGAGGAGTACCGCTTTCTGTATCAGGCCCTTTATATTATTATAAGTATACATAACTGTGGATAATATTGATTCAAGCTTACCTTACCTTTACTTGGCTCAACGAACAATTTTCAGTACAATAATATTACAAATACTAAACCTGATTACAATATTGCATGTCACGTGCAATCAGATATTCTAAACCGATAGGTTAGTGAACCATTCACATTAAAGTAGTTATAATTTTTTTATCACCTCTAACAGTGATTTAACATTTATGGATAAAATATGAAATAAGTATTTGCTATATATTTTCGCACTTATCATATAAGCTGATGTTGTAAAAACTATTAACTCGACCATGCTTTTAGGTTACTCCTAAATTAATCCGCTCGATTGACATTAGAAATATGACAATTTATACTTGTAACTGCCAAAATGTCTTAGAAATAATTAAATAATGAGGAGCCAAATTTCCTTCAGTCATGTCATCAATCATCAAGGACATGATCACTTAATTCGCGTTATTTACGTATAAAGTATGAAATGGCTTTGGTTTCTGCGATTTTTGAAATACTCCATGATTGAGTCATGGGTCTTAAAAAAATACGGACGTAGCGTAGTATGACATGTGAGAACTTGAGAAGCATGCCTAGTTATCCAATTTCGCTTGTCATACACGAGCTAAACGCATACAAATACTTAAAACTCATCCATTCGGCGCCACTACGCTGCGTGTGTGTGTGCGTAATCTATGCTTCGCTTATGACAAGGCAAGGTTACCTCCGTATTTTTTTCAGATCCGTGGAATGAGTCAACAATTTTCTGAGACCTGGAGACTTCTCTTTTTCCCGCCATTTTCCTGTGTTGTGAAAACAACTTAGTCTAGATGAAATGATGAAAGGCCTTGTTAAAACATTGAAGAAAATAGCAATCTTGGTATTTTTTTTGCAATGGAAACAGCTATTGCAGTACCTAGATATTAAAATTGTCCTTTGACGTAAACCTTTGAGATTCAAATGCAAAGCATCGGAGAGGTTTCTTTAATAGATAAATAGAGCGTCTACAGACAATGGACGAAAAAATACGTTTATCATTGTTTTTTTTTTTGTTTAATGTAATGTTTGAGTCAAAGAGAATAAAAGCCGAGTAATGGTAACACCAAATGATTTGAAATGTTTTTCCTGTTTACTTAACACGAGGCAACAATTTCGTGTTTTTCTTTGCTCAAATAATTATTATAAATATCGATAGTCAACGACGTATACCCATAAAAGCTCAAATTATCTACGTCCATAGATTATACAGATATAATAATCTCTACATCTATGGGTAAAACTAGGGGTTTTAGTGGTTTAGTTGACAGGAACTACTGGTATTCTTAACTGGTATGTTTCTGGTTATATAATTTGTGGAAAATGTGTTTGAAGAATGTATCTGTATCAGTAATATTCAGTTTGATTCTTGATAGAGGTCCAATTTTACTTCCACAAAAAGATAAGATGAAGTTATGTCAGCTGTATTTGTACAATAAAATAAATAATCTCTAATTCATAGTTGAATTATCAACTCCATAGCAACATCTGAAACATACAATTCGGAATTAGGAATTCCTATATCAAACCGAAAGATAAAGGGCCCGGAAACTCAGACGGGTACTAATTTATGCAGCGAGCGTATCATACCTATCACTTCTCAAATAAATATCGTACGCGGTCGGAAATTTAAATATTCATGTTATACGCACATGCGCGCAAAGATAACTGCGAGCTTTGAGTTGTTTCATACATCCAACTCTTATATAAGATAGGACAAAGTATTCAAAAACTCACTTTACTTATTTGTCTTTTTGAAAATCTACAATCTGGGTTAGAAGAAAATTGATATAAAATTATTATTATAGTACCTACGTGTCCCATTCAAATAGAGACAGTCGGTGTAATAAAATCAGCAGTAATTGTTTTGAGGCCCTTTCATATCATATAGTTATAATACTTTGATTATAATTATAGAAGAATTTGTGTGGCATAGAATAAATAGTACAGGTAGCTATTTATTATATGCTCATAAGAAGAATTTGTCCCGCATCGTGGGTGCCTTCACCAACATAATTCTTACATGCACACACCCAGACCCGGTACAATTAACTGTAGATCGAACAAATTCGTTCCATGCGGGAATTAACCCACAAGACGCGGTGCAAGAGTTCACTCCACCAATGCGCCGATTACGCCGTCAAAGTAGTGTAACTAGACGAGATACGATAGAGCTTGACGGTATTTACCAAATTATATAGGTACTTAAATATCATGTACCTAATGTGTTTTCGAACCAAATACATTCCGCCGGGTGTCTCTCCGCATTCAGCCCGAGGTATTTTCTTATCTAACCAGAAGTGAAATTCTATCAAAAGGGAAAAGGGCTCATGTAGTGACGTGACAACTGTGTCTTTATAGTTCCTGCAACTGTTTGTAATGGAGAATGCTTGATGAGTGACACTATTTAAATATTATGAGTAGGGTATCAGGAAGGGGAGAAAATAGAACTTAACCTAAATAAATAATATCAGGCCTATAATATAACATCAAGCCTGCTTTTTCGAACGATTAGGTAGAGGTATGTACCTCAGTGGCGTACATTGCAAATAGGCAAATAAGCAGTGACTACCTCAAAACCTATGCAAACTATATCACAGTTTACTATATCTGTATAATATACACAGTTTACTCTATTTGTATAATATATAGATATAGTAAACTGTGATATAGGTTGCATTTAGGAAATTATTTTGAGGTAGGCATGGCTTATTTGCCTATATGCAATGCACGCCACTGGTGTACCTAACACCCAGAGGTGTTCCACTGCCTCGTTGGTCTTGTGGTCTCAAATTTGACTGCTGAGATGACATGAGAACTCTGGTTTGCTTCCCGGGTCGGGCAGTGTTATTGAGAGTTTTTCTTAGGAAATGCTACTGAGGATTTCCTAACAGAAACGATTAAAACGATTTGCCCGACTCAGGAATCGAACCCGAGACCTCACGCTCAGCAGTCGCGCTTGGGACTCCTAGACCAATAAGGCAGTTGTGTGAAAGTGAGATACATTGAAAAAAATTAACTACCCAAAAAGTCCTTCATATAAAACGCCCGCTTTATGTTATTCCTAACCTGAAAAGAAGTGAAACGACGCAATTAGTTTATCAAAGACAATGAAAGAAAATGGTTATGGAAAATCTATGAAACGAGCCCAGATATTGAGCTTCTGCCATAACATTGTGGAACGTAAAAGGTTAAGCCAATATTAGTCATTAGGTATTACGAGAGGTTTTCTGTTCAATCATATTTTATCCAAGCGTGAAAATGGTAATGAAGTTTTATGTTGAAGTACAAGCCCATTTTAATAAAAAAAAAAAATACGTATACGTATTTTTTTTTCTGATTTCTGGTCCTCAAGTCGACTTGAGGACCTCATCCGTTTTTCGTCGGCTGAAAAGTGTTTGTTCATAGACCGTTCGTGAAAGCTATAGACAATTTCGATGACATATAAAACAATGCTTTCGTTTTCAGAGAAACGGTACTTGCAGTATCATAAAGTACCTAAGTATATCTTTAAAATGACCTATAACTTTGTGAATAATATATAATTGTTTAAGAATACCAAAAAAACTTTTCTACTTTTTTTAGTTCATCTAGCTACAAAACCGTATTTTCAGTTTTTTTAAGTATTATTTTTTAATGATTGTATTTCATCGGTCCTTGATAAGCGTGCGAAGTTCTAATTCAATCCGACGTTTTAAAGTGGGTCAAAATCACGATCAAAAATTCCGTTACATAGGATACATACAAAGCTAATAAAAGCGTGTTAAAAAAAATATGACCTTGTGCTTGCCAATTAAGATATCGCGACCAATTGTCGCTAAGGTAAATCTTTCTTCAACTTTGATGTAATCGACATCTATTCAGTCACTGCAGAGTACCTAACTGAAGCTCCTATTATGTCTTCGCGCTTAATCTTTGATTTAAATGGTATGAAAGTTGCCCGATGGTCGGCGAGGTCAGTCTTAACGGATACTAAGGCCAAGACAAATAAACTAGTGTTGCCGAACTATCTATAGTTTCATTGTCGATAGTTGACCATGTAAATTAGTTATACTTTCGATAAGCCTATCGTTAGTATCGATAGCAGAGGATGCATCAGTATATACATTTGTTAATGAGCAACACTATCGATAGTATTGAACGTGATTAGTGACTATACTATGTTGCTTCTATGTGAGAAAAAAACATTTCTCAAATAGAAGCATTGGTTGGCATACATGACAATGCGTGTTGGTTTGAGTTTTTGTCTCACGCGGTTTTCCTTTAACTTAGGTTTATAACATAGATAAATATTGGTGTAAACCAGGGTGTACCATGTCCAGTGAAGGGTTATGATTAAGTTTGATTTCAACACATAACGTGGTAAGTACGAATGAAGCCTAAATGACATTTTTATTGGGTATTTTTTTTAGTTATTTGTTATGTTCAAGATCTGTTTCAGTATAAATTAAAAAACATAGTTTGTATTCATTGCATTTATAAAAAATATTGCATTTTGATGATTAGGTACATTCTCAACTAAAATCTCCCAATTATTTGAAATAATTTACCTTATGTAAAGTTATTATATTAAATGGAAAAAGAATACGGTCGCGAACAGGATTCGAACCTGCGCCTCCCGGATGAATACTCCAGGTGCTCTGACCACTAGCGCCATCTCGACCTCTGCTCACCACCGCGAATTCTTCTTCCTTAATTTAACACGTCTTATGGCGACGTCATTGCTATCAATTCAGTCCCTATACAAGTGACCGAACCGACACGACTAACTTTGCAGTTAATACAATGTCGTAAAGAATGCAATTACCTTAATAATTCAAGATAAATCTTTGAAAAGCATTAACGCATGCTTAGCGAACTCTAAAGTTATTATATTTAGTTATTCCGGGAGGCGCGGGTTCGAATCCTGTTCGCGACCGTATTCTTTTTCCATTTAATATAATAACTTTAGAGTTCGCTAAGCATGCGTTAAATGCTTTTCAAAGATTTATCTTGAGTTACCTAATGTATTTAAGTAGTGGTGTTGTTAGGTATGGATTAAGAATTTAAACTTACAAAAGGACAGTCCTCTTATGATAGTGTATTTACTTAACCATCAAGCCCAAACCGCAGGACGATGACGACGTCGACGTCGAAATCGACGCCATCTAGACGTCACATCACGCTCAACGAGACTCTTTACGACAAATTCACAATTTTGTACGTTTGTACGTTAAGAGATTTATTTTTGACAGATTTATGGAATACTAGCTGGTGCCCGCGACTTCGTCTGCGCGACGAAAGGCAGCCTATATCCTTCCCCAAGGTACAATGTATCTCCTTGCCAAATTTTATTACTATCCGTTCAGCCGTTTAGTCGTGAAAAGGTAACAAATAAACAAACACAGGTACTTTCGCATTTATAACATTAGTAAGTATGGAAGTATGGATTTACAACTTCCATATCGAACCTTAGCCAGTTCAGCGATAGATATGCAATGCGTAGCATGTATGAAAATTAGAACATTATCATATATCATTCCCGGCTCTGACTATTAAAGTCAACTGATTTATTCCTCCGCTGAATTTCAAGTAGGAATATGACTAACATCGCCTTAAATATGGATCAATTCAATTTATATTCTGCATCGTTTTATTTATTTAGGACCATTCTGTTTTGACTTCGTAAAACGGAACTCCAGACAAACACATTTCCTAAAAATAATTACTAAGATAGGTCCGATAAAATGTTTTGTAACAACAAGCAACGTAGGTACTTCAAGTTAAAAAAAAAGTGAATATTAGACAAATTTTATGTATAGAAATTCTATTTGATACCAATTTACTAAGAATAACAAGATTTCAAATACTCATAAAGAAACTTCATGGGCACACATGTCATTATAGATAAATGATTTTATTTCTGTAAATAGATCTGTTGAAGACACTTTTACAAGTCATTTTGATAAACTAGATGTTGTTTCCTATCTGCCTGTCTCTGAGAAGAAACGCCGAAACAAACTCAGAGGTCAACGTCTTTTTTGAGGTTCAGACATAATAGTATGTACTACATATCTATGTGAGTGTATTGAAATTTTATCCTCAATATATGTAGTACAGTAGGCCACACGTCCGTGGTAACACTTGGACTAGACTTTGAGCTGGCCTATCGTAGTAGGGAGTTTCAATAGTATGCGAGGCTAGCTTATACTGGTTTTGTTACCAGCGACGTGCGGCCTACTGTACATTATTTCCATGCTAAAAATACAAGTGAAACAGACATGCCCCATTAGGTTATGTTACAGGTAGTACTCACGCGAGCTCCATACTTTACGTCAGCGTGACAGGTACTAAATATCCTCAGCCTAGCGATACGGATTTAGCATAAGGAGTGGTTCTTTTACGATATTTTTCTGAATTATTTGAATTACTGACATATTTTATGTACACACCCTTTTTGAACCAATTCAAGCATATTTTCCGGGAGCTTGTAATTCCAGGACATGGAATATTCCCCAAGTTTTATTCAAACCTGTTAGTGCTTATTCATGTGGTATAGTGTGCCTTGATGTTGAAGCGAGATTTTTTTGTCAAGAAGTTAATAAATAATAACACGTTCACACTGAGTGAACGTGTTATTATTTATTAACTTCAAGGTTCTATATAATAATCATTAAAAAAGTAAACGATTACAATAATGCGACCACTATACAGGAGAAATTCCATGTGTGTGCAGCAACGTTTAAAAAACATGTCAAGTTGCTGATACGACTAAATAAGATGTATATTACAAATTATACCACCCACTCCAATAAAAAAATAATTATAAATCTTATTTTTTATAACATATTTATATATGGTATTTGTAGCTCCACATGCTGGCTAGCCCCGATTCCGTGAAGTTTTGACAAATACAAACTAAACTTCCTAGTGTTTGTATTCCAATTTTATTTGGGGTCGACGCAGCATGTCTTTGTAGCCCGTACATCTCTAATAGCCACTGTATATTGTTACCGCTGGTGTACACAAACGACTTGACGAAGCTGTCAACTGCATTGAAAAATCAAAGCATTGCTGGCCAATGTTTCATGTTACAAAGATTTTCTAATACCAAACAAGTATAGCCGAACTGCACACGTTAGGACATTTTAGTCAAACAAAACAAGAGTCATTTTAGCACACCACTACATTTATTATGTCAATGAACACTTCCACTAGAAGAAAACAGACAAAATATTTATGTTATTCGTCCAGCATTTCCATAAATGAAAAGCTGCGTGTTCCCGGTTGCATTCACATTTATGATAACAACGGAAAACGGGAAACATTTCCTAAGCGCTGGGGAAATTAAAAATCGCATAGAAAAACTGAGAAATGAGAGGATTGAACAACTGATCAGAAGAGTCTGTGTATTAACTTTTATATAAAGTTAGCCCTGTGATTTCTTCTGTATTTAGCTAACTATAAAACTAGTGTTTGTGTAATCCATTTATAATTATGTACCTATTTAATAACGCGTTGTGCTGTTGATACAGTATCACTTTGTCTGAAAAGTTTGTAAATTGCATCTATGTAAAATTTAAAGTAAAATGTTGTGACTCAAAAAATTCGATTAGGAGATCCAGAAGCTAGACTCATTAGGCAATGATACGAAGAAAAGAAGACTTTCTATCTCGTCAGTCATATTTTTAACTTCGAATCAACGCTCGTTTCTTCCCTGATAAAATTACTTTGTCCTGTAGTAGGATAGTTAAAGGTTGATAGTATTATTTTATCGTCCCGGCCTGAATGAATAACGTATTACGGAAGTGAAGACAACCGAGGGCAAGTGAGGCGCGACGGCTTCTAAAGTACCAACATATCGATTGCGAAGCACTCAGTTCCACTCCATTCACAATCTACAGTAGTAGTGTTCTTACGAACCATGCCAATTTCATAGTTTCAGAATTGTTACAATAATTGACTTTAGTGTTTGTTATTCCTAGGTACTCTTTTTGTTCGGTCCAATAGGAATTTATTACAATTTCGGTAGCAAGGAATATCAATAATGTTTTTATCGAAACGGCCGGGATGAATCGTACGACTGAGATAAGAATTCGAATTGTGATTCTTGCTTTTGCTTCTTTTTGTGGTGTGATTTCTTAGAAATTTTGTTATTTAAGAAAACTGTAGGTATAAGCTTTGGTTAATTATTTTGTAAGTTCATTATAATAATTCTTGCAAGAATTCTTAATATTATGATACTTCTTCATTTGATTTATGTATATCCTGGTACACAGAATTTTAATAAAACCTTACCGTAAAATAAATAGGTAAATATAGCTATCCTAAAAATCATTATTCATGAAACGGAACGGAAGTGTACAGTTGCGTAAATTCTCATAGACCATCTTAATATTTCATTCCTCGAGAATTTCTTCATGTATTTTTCGCGACATCAGTGAAGTGTTAATTCTGTAAAGAAGCCGAGAGCCTCACAGGATCAATTAGGATTAGTGTGGGTTCGAAAGAGCTTCTTTATTGAGTTGCTGCGGACATATTGCGGGAAAGGACGCAAATGGCCCAAATCCCGGTCAATATTGGACGAACGGGATGTTTTAGGAAATAATGAGGGACAAATTGCTGATATTCGAAAGATCGTTTTAAATGCTGATGTTGAGGTAGAATGTGTTAGGTTATTAGATCTTCAATATTCCCGTTCCTTCTAAACCCTATCCGCTTTATCATAAAATAAAAAATAAAAGAACGTAAAAAGGGTTATTTGGATGTCGCTTTTACAAGGATAAAGTTATTATTAACATTACTATAGCAAAATTTAATTATTTATTTCAAGTACCACCAAATATTCTTTACATTTATGAAATACATAAAATCTTATATTTTTACAATTATAATACGTATAAAATTTATATAAATACAAAAATAATACGAATAACTAACTTACCAGGAAACTAAAAAGCAAGGTGTCCAAATTTGTAATTCATTTTATATGCTGTTAATTTAAAGTGTACTATTTACTATTTTACATTGGAACAATTGTTTCTTAATTCGGTCGGATTATTCCCGCCATGTTTTGTTTGCTTACATTTTATTTTATCGTACTGTGGATAGGGTATAATAATACTTATTATTACGAATGGAACATTAAAAGTTAAGTTTTTTGTGATAGAAGCCACGATAGTCCTTATTGCCCTTATTTATCTGTCACAGGTTTTGGTCGTTTGTCTTTTTTTATTAACCTTTACCGGGGTTTAGGGATTGCAGCTGCATTCACCGCAACCCCGCAAGGTTAATAGGCTGGAAAGCTCTCAAAAATATCGAATGATCCCGTCATTTGTGAAGTGAATCTGGTGAGAAACTCAAAAAAAAGAACAGCATTAATTTCACGCTAAAAATATTCGCTGTACTCAACTGTTTGTATACCTACTCGCATACATCTTAACAATTGCGGTAAGGCTTTCAGCTATCACTATTCCTTTTAGTATCCATTTCACAATTCTTTTATGTGACACTGATACGCAAACAACGTTCCAACGTAGGTAGGTAGGTATATTAAGTTTCAGAACACATGTTATAGAGTCACAGTCGAATAAAAGCGTTCTCTATTCTCAAAGGGACTCGTGTTGAAATTAGTCCGTCTGTGTGCCTGAAAGAGCGGTATTTAACTCAAGCGACCGGAAGCCTTCATCCGGCGTGGTGAAGTAGGTACATTCCACTCGGGGCCAACAGATGATACCTCGGGACGTGCGAATGGTAGAACACATTGTCACGTAATGGTGAATGCGGACCGCGTCATTTGAATATAGACAGAACGTGATCTGTGCAAAAAGTGGCGAATTTTCTTTTTTAGACTATGACGGTTTTGCGTTATGCAACGTTTTGTGTTTTATGCCTGAACGAATAGGTATAAGGCGCTTTGCACATGGAGCAACTATTGCAGCAACTGGCAACTTGCTGTTTACATTTATCTCAATGGAACTGCGCACACGTAGCAACTCGCGAGTTGCGATTTCCGGTGACCTTTCTGCAATGCAGGTGAGGTTTCTGCAATCGATGACTAAGTTAGTTTCTAATTGACGCAACTAGCAACTGTCAAATTTGTATCAGTTGTGTAAAGTTGCTGGTTTCCCCAACCGGCAATCGCAATGCGTCGAGCGATTCCACACCCTCCCTCCCTTTCCCTGCTGCGAATAATTTGTCGTTCCTGACGCCGTCGACGGCGGTGACGTAATAAAATGAGGACAAGTGCTGCTTCTGTGATATCCATCATCACACTTTGTACATAACGTAGATTGAGCAACTCAGCTATCAAAGTTGTTCACAGATTGCCATAAAATTGCTGCAACCGTTCACCGAGCTATTTGGTTGTAGTAACTGGCAACTTTTGAGGGAAACTTTAAAAAAGTTGATAGTTGTTTTATCTGCAAAGCGCTTAAAGAAAGCGCTTAAAACTGAGGTTTGAAGTAAAGTGACGGTAAGCTATTCTTTCTTTGAAAATAGGCAAATAAAGGAAATCAAAACGAAGTAAGGGTAAAGAAAAACTGTTCCACATACAATACTATGGCATAAGCAAACTTTTCTTTGCGTATAAAAGTTATTATATTGAATACAATATTTGGATTAGTTGGATATTTGATCGGCTTTGGTGGCTGGTGTGGATTTCTCAATAACTTTATTATTACTTTCTTAAGTAGTTTCTGTAACCTGCTACTTTCGGACAATAGTTTTACCTGTATTCTGTTACCCGACGACACAGCCCGACGATATAAAACACAAAAAAATGAATATAAAAAAAAACTTATTCTTAGTAAATACATACCAGTGGCGTGCATTGCATATAGGCAAATAAGCAGTGCCTACTTCAAAAGAATTACCTAAATGCTATCTATATCACAGTTTACTATATCTGTATATATAAATAATTAATGTATAATTTTTTTGAGGTAGGAACTGCTTTTTTGCCTATATGCAATGCACGCCACTGATTCATGCATACAGGGAAGCGTTGTTAACTAGTCCTTGTGAAAAATCAGTCCAAATATTACCTGTTTCCAGTTCATTGAAATTTATGTCCCATTTTGTGGTCCATTGCGCGGTGAATATGCAACAATTTATTGATACTGTCCGAATGCATTGTGAACGCATTGGAAATAAAACAGCATTGAGCATAACATGTATTTTTATTTTCACACTTCGTTGGAATTGGAATGGACTCCAGCAAAGTTGGAACGTAAAGTTCGGCTTCTATTTGAACTACCGACTGATCGTGGCCTTCAATTATTATATGTTACACGTATAAGCAACATTATTTTCCAAGGTTTTATGGTTTCACAAAAAACTTTGTAATTTTTATAATAAACTAGCGACCCGTCCCGGCTTCGCACGGGTGGACATTTATTTTAAATTTATGAGATAAATGCGAAGTTTTTTTAGATATTGATATGTTCTTTAAAATTCTAGTTTTTTTTCTATCAATAATAGTTTCCGCGGTTCGTGCGATGTAAGACATTCTATGGCATTTTTTTACACTTTGGGTTACATTATTGAAGTTTTAGTAGGGATCCCTAATATTTTCTAGTAATAAATATAATTTATGTTACTCAGAGATAATGTAGCATTCTAATGGTGAAACTATTTTTGAAATCGGGCTCGTAGTTTCTGAGTTTATTCGTTACAAACATACCAAAATACAAATTTTTCCTCTTTATAATATTAGTATAGATAGTAAAATCACCAAAATACCCGAAATAAAATAATATCTATGTATTTATTTACCAGAAATCTTAAAATTAGAAGAGTAACGTGTTTCAATGAATGTTCACCGGTTTCTACGCACGCGGCGATGTCGCGAGTCAAACGTTAAACGTCAGTCAGTTTGACTCGCGGCAGTTCGAGTTCGAAACTAGTCGGGCAATCCCGGAAAATGCACGTGAGTAGTAACCGGTGAACATTAATTGATATGAATATGTCTCACGAAAGTATTTATACAAAAAAGTTACGTGTTTTCTTAACTCTTATTGTAACAGGTTCTATACAAACAGCACAAAAAGGAACAAACCCAAGTGCGGGCGCAAGTGGTGAGTGTGATCTCGTATTGTGTAGCAAAAGAAAGGAGTCTGACACCGATGCCTGTTGGTGGACTTAAATTCATCCGGCCCATTGTACCCAAGCGGGTGAAACAGGAAGGCAAGAGAATGGAACTCAATGTAGAACATGGAATATTATATTGAATAATATATGTGTTGATTGTTGTGGGGGAAATCTTATATTGTTTGAGAAGCTCGTAGTGACGTGTTCAATGGGGATCGATTGTTTGAGAGAATGAACTACTTTATCGCCATCAATAGCTGGATGGGTAGAAGTAATCTTCTTGAAAGGTCTGTTTGCTTGTACATGCAATGTTAGTTGAGCTCATAAATGCGAGCGGGTTGAATGGTAATTCACGACAATACGTTTGTACTTTATTTCTCTCCTTCTTATCTTGTGGTTGATGAAGAACCTAGTGTCAGAGTTTAAACCACCCGTATGTCTCTAACATGGCTTTACACACCATCGAGAACATCTCTCAGGTGTGCTGGTTTCCTCACGATGTTTACCTTCATCATTTTAAGCAAGTGATAATTAATTTATAATACGCACATGACTTTGAAAAGACAGTGGTGCTTGCCTTGGATTGGAACTTGCGATCTTTGACTTGTTAGTCCAACGGTCATACCACTAGGTCGTCAATAGTTGTCAAAGTCAAATTTAGTCCATTATAAACTAGTTCTGTATGTCACCGACTGCTAGCTTGATGCGGTGTGCTGCTCACCAATATTTATGATATCTATATTTTCTAAAAGTTTTGTTGCAATATCACATGGTAGTTCAAAGAAAGTGATAGTAAACAGTGATTTATTAGAACCCAATCCTAAACTTGGATTCCCGTCATTCTTTATTTGATGGAATGTTATAGTTATATCATTATTATTGGCGGCGTTCTTCAAAAAGCAGCTCTATCTAGGTGCTGTTAATATTTAGAAGAGAAGCAGGGTGCCAAGATCGCATTACCGGGAGCTTTTGCCTGGTACAATATAATTTATAGGTAGTGTCTCCATGTATCTCCATATGTACGAATATCGTGATTTGGTGTATTTCTGTGTTCATAACTGATAATAGTAACTATACTATTGTTGAACTTTACCTAATCGAGCTACTTATTGCTTTGTTTTCTTAGGATGAGCCTTAGGGTAAATACTGTCCTCTTGCTGAAAAAGGCAGATTATGATGAAAAAAATGTAAGCCAATACGGCATTAAAGTATTAATATAAAATATATTAATATTAAATGGAAAAAATATTATTGGGATAAAATCCCGGATAAATTCTGGAGTGTTTATCCGGGAGGCGCAGGTTCGAATCCTGCTCACGACCGTATTCTTTTTTCATCTAATATAATAACTTTAGAGTTCGCTAAGCATGCGTTAATGCATTTCAAAGATTTATCTCCAATACCGTTAGTATCGTTTTACATATATTTCGCCTTGGCAAGCGTTTTTTAAATCCAAATTTAATGTGAACAAAACATCTTCGTAACAATAGAAATAAAATTCAGCTGCACCGTGAATTGTTTAACGATAATCGTAATTTATGCTCAGTGGGGGCCAAGTTTCAACAAGTCCACCTTTCAGAAAGCCTTTCTACCTAGTACGCATTTCGGATCTCCCCTGGAGGGTTCTCTGAAATTCGCTCCTTAAAACTTTACGGAAGTCGGATAGAAGCTATTAGATACTGCTGCTAACATTTTGAACAAGTTACGCAAGTAAAAATGGGATGATTGCTCAGCTCGTATATCTATCTATTGCCCGAGACTTTCAGATTGCGGCTTCAAAAACGGGCTCGTACCAATGTAGTATTTTTCATTGTCTGTAGATTTTAAGTCACAGTTTTCTTATAAACTCGGGAAACTTGGATTTAATGATCTGAAATCGCCAGTACTCAGTAAACAAACGTGGTGATTGCTCCTTTCTCCTCATGAGAAGAGGCTCTCACCCTCAATGAGTAACATTACAACTACATATAAAATGTATGTCTCGCTTGCTCATTTTATACACTGCCTAATTCCGGAAGACCGCTTTGCGTCTCAACGCACGTCTTTGCGTTGCGGTAAAGCTTTCGCTCGACTGAAAAGATATCGGAAGCTAGTACTCGGAAAAGGGTAAGAAGGTCAAGTATGTTAAAGTGA
Organism: Xylocampa areola; assembly: GCA_935421205.1. NCBI lineage: Eukaryota > Metazoa > Arthropoda > Insecta > Lepidoptera > Noctuidae > Xylocampa > Xylocampa areola. Next base: position 17,059,822 of record OW285201.1, read on the forward strand.
AATCAACGTTCACAAATAATGTTGTAGGTATATAGCAAACGATAAAGGTTGAACAGGATAAATTTGTAACTTGGTACAAATTGTAGCGCTTCCAACGAGCTTCAGGTAATAAACACGGTAACTAACAATAGACAGCACATAGATAAGCCCGCACTTTGGCGCACATAGCGTAACTTTGATACAAAATTTGATACACTGTGCTAAAACGATCGTGAACACAGTCATAGCTCGATAGCTATACCATTGCAGTACATAAAATGAGAGCATCTGCTTTCAACGGCTCCTATCTATGTTCAAAACTCAATTAACTATACATGCTAGTAATGTTATGCATGAAATGTGATATGAACACATTCTGCCTACTAACGGGACCACGGGACCGACCTTTCATATTTGAGGAGCGAGCAAAAAAGGACTTATTATTATGATGTTTTATATATTTAAAAAAGGAACGCGACCGGATACGCGTATGTTTGCTAACCAAGCATTTTAATGAATAATTAGCTGGTAATGCTGGTATGGTTGCCGTTTGTTGAACCATTTAATAAAATAATTAGGCCAAAACGTTTTTAAAGCTGGTGAAATTTTTTATGTTATTAGCACTGTAACATGTATTATTTTGGTACGTGTTCATGTGTATTATGTGAAATTAATTACGAAAATGTGTCCGATTGGGGCCTGACCGCCCGAGTGTTATTTATAAATAAACATAACATAACATAGCATCACGCCTGTATTCCCCGAAGGGGTAGGCAGAGGTGTACACAATTGTACACCCACATTTCACCAATGCTGTTATTAAGTCCCATGTAATAGGTGGTGAGCCTATTGCCATCAACCGGGCACATTTCCAAACTCCGGGCTGCTACTGAGAATTTCCTAACAGAAAATCTCAATAACACTTTGCCCGACCCGGGAATCGAACCCGAGACCTCCTGCTCAGCAGTCGCGCTACGGACCACTAAACCAACGAGGCAGTTAGTATTTATAAATAACTTTCAGAAAATTTTGATTTAATACTGTAGGTACAAATGTTATTTCGAATATACATAAATAAAGAGATACCTATAAAAAGTGTAGACTAAGAACACATTTATTTTATTTTGTTATACTGGTGATTGTCAAAAAGGAAAAGAAAAACATTATAATTTATTTTCTTTCATGTATGGCATGTATTTTATTACATCACGTTGAAAAACAACACAGATTATTTTCAGTAAAATTATTGTTGCTTTATAATTATGGACCAGTCTATCCATGTCAGCAGAGTTTTAAACTCAACGTTGAAGTAATACAGAGAAGTGGACCTTATAAATTACCTTGGGGTTTATATTTAACGAGGGGTTACAGTAAATGTAATCAATTTGATAAAAAAGTACATAGCATCACGCCAGTATACCCTGAAGCGTCTACTGTTGTAAACTCACATTTCATCGTTGCCGTTAAAAAAATCCATGTGAAGCTTAACCTACTGCCATCTACCGAGCATAATTCTAAGCTTTAGGAAGCAATAAAGAATAAAAAAAAAAATGGTCTCAACAAAATTCATACCAACGAAATGAAAATGCTTAGATGGGCGAGAGGTGTGACTTGGCATGATAGAGTTCGTAATGGGGATACTAGCTACCTTTAAAGTCGCAACAATCATAACAAAATTACCGAAACCCACCTCAGCTGGTATGGACATATTAAAAGAGGAATTGATGATCATGTGATACAAATTGCTTTGATCCTACCAGAATAGAAGAGAGGTAGGGATCGCCCAACATTGACCTGGTGGTCAAATATAAAAAGAAATCTGAAGCGAGCCTAATTGCCAGAACTGAAAACCTAAGATAGACTAACTGTCTGATCCGGTAATATAACCCTGAACCTCATGCTCAGCAGTGGCGCTTGCGTACACTACACTAATGAGTGTTAAAGATATGTTGATTGCATTTTAAATATCTATTTAACAGGACGGTTGTCAGTTATTTTTACGTACCCCATCAAGTGATATTGGGCCGCCATTTGAAGGCAATATGTAGGTACCATCCTGAAATTTTGTAACGAGAGTTTTTTGCTTACACAATTTGCAGAATTTCCCCACACAAAGGAAATGAAGGTATTGTAGCGATATGGGGTAATATAGATTACAACCGGTAAGTGCAAGGTGGACCTCCGGGGTTTGCTTGTTTTCGGTATGTATTCGTTGATGGGTATGAACGATTTCTATATTATTTATTATTTTAACTTAACTTTAAATTACGCACTACAACCAAATCAGATTTGGCGACTGTATACATTACCATTTTAAAGATAAAGCAGAAACAAAAAACTTAAAAAGAACGCTGATAGGACCGCGAGGATTTTTTTATTTGTTTTATTTAAGGTTACATAGAGCCTACCGGCTTCCTACTACGGTTAAAAAGATACAGCTGCATGATAAACAGACAGACGGCGCGGCGTAGGCTCCATAATAGGATCCCGTTTCAACAGTATAACACAAAAATATTACATAACCCCAAAAAAATAAGCATCTTTGCGATAGAAAACATTGTTTACTAAGGTAATTTCTCAGTGATGGTGTTTCGTGCTCAAAGCGACGCAGTACAGGATTATCGAAGTACTGGAAGGGTGATTAGGAAGGATTAAACAACAAGAGTAATCAATTACATCGAGAGCTTGACGTAACATACCGGAATACTTGGCTTGAGCGTTTCCGTCGGAAGTTATATTTAACTTTACCATATCATTACTTTTCATCGACAATAAACGAAAGACTTATACAATCTTAGAGAAGTAATAATAAAATGGCCAGCGGTGTAATTGCGGAACTGACTCTCAATTGCTTGCGTTTACATTTACATTTATGGAAAGGAATTTAACCATACCGTAAACTAAATATCACGCAATGTTGACTTTGCATTAATTTTTAGTTTAATACCTAAGAACTACTGAACAACTCAATAGTAGTAATTTAGGTTGTTTGCTGAGCACATAGTTTACATATATACCGTCAGAACCGTACCCATTTTTTATACTAATTCCTAAAATAGTAAAACAGAGTAACCATAGACAATAAATAGCCTAAACTAACCTCCCGCGCCCAACAACGGCCTCGCTCTAAAACTGTTCATAACGGCGGCAATTAAATTCCACGGAAACTTGTGAAAAATTAAAATAACTATACCGAAACAATTATTCTGTAACCTTCACCCATTCACCGGAATATTAAAGTAGAACTGGAAGTTTAATTAAAACATGTTTGAAAATTCACAGAAAAAGTTCACTGATGATAGTTCTTCTGTTTCTGTGGATTAGCTGAAGAGAGGCCTATCTATGATAATAGGATAGTGAAGATTATTTTCACAAGTACAGATGATATATAGTATGACTTGAATATTTATGTTATCAGAGTTTACTAAGTGTAGTATAAGGTCTTTTTATACATTCAATATGAGAGCAATGTGTGCGAGGAATGCGAGCGAGGGAGTACAAAGCCCTCGCTTCGTCACACAGCTTTAGTGAAGAGAGTACGTTTCATAGCTCCGTTATACCTCCTCGCACTACTTTGGTAGAAAGAGTTACAATTAAGAGAAATCGAATTCATTATTACTTAGTTAGATTTTCCCCGTACAGCTTTGATGAAAAGCTACACTTACCTACTGGGTGAAACATAATGATACATAAACTCGCTCCACCACAAATCCAACATATCCAGTGGCAGATTTTCTCCAACACATTGCTTGATAAAGGTATAGCACTGTCAAGTAGAAGTTCGTTGAAAGCGAAATACAAAAGCAGTTCTCTTCGAAAATTTTGATCGATTTTTAAGGGACATTATCCTCAACATATTTGCAAACATGTTCGTATGTTAAATATTGAAATTCAAAATATTTATAAAATATAGCTTATTAAGCTATATTTTATAAAAAAGAACATTAACTTTATTCTTAATATAACCTTTAACTGAGATTAGAGACAATTTGCTTAACAAAACAAATATAAGGATAAAATGAGCACTTACAAGGAATTACTTATTTCTCCGACTCTTTTATAAAATATTATTCTGGGAATTTGATATTATATTAATACATATAAGTAAGTACGCCTTAACTTTAAGAAACTCCTTTTAGAAATAGGTTAATAATAACAAAAGCATTAGCTACGTCTATAAATAAATTCTAAAGCGGTTATAAAATAATTTGAATGAAAAAATGAATAGATTGAACTCAACTGATCACCAGCAGTTCAGTGGCCTACTGTACCAATGGCAGAAATAAAAGACGCTCCAACGCGCTAGACTCAGAGTGTTTGATCACGAAGACAATGCACTTCACTGTATCGTGACGACAGTAGTAGTCAGTGTATGGTAATTTGAAGTGTCATCACCATCAATTAGAAAAAATAAATTACAGTCACCTAACGATAAAAAGTTATCACATCATATTTTATATAGTACACCTTCAGCATTTGGTAGCGATTATACTAATGCCTGTCATAAGTCTGGCAAGTTGGAAAGTTATATCGCCATCTAACGGTCGCCAAAGCTTTGATGGTTAGATAATCGGACTTTACAGAAGTAAGTTTTTTCGGTACGGCGAGGCCGTGCGGCTCAAATCGATCCGCATGGATCAACATCCGGAATAAACTGGTTTGTTTGTTGTGCGCTTTATTCCTCATCAACACGAGGACAGAATTGCATTGGTCAAATGCAATGTTAGTTGAGGTCATAAATGCGAGCGGGTTGAATGGTAATTCACGACAATACGTTTGTACTTTCTTTCTCTTCTTGTTATCGTGTGGTTGATGAACAACCTAGTGTCAGAATTTAAACCACCCGTAGGTCTTTAACATGGCTTTACAAACCATCGAGAATATCTCTCAGGTGTGCTGGTTTCCTCACGGTATTTTCCTTCACCGTTTTATGCAAGTGATAATTAATGTATAATACGCACATGACTTCGAAAAGACATTGGTGCGTGCCTTGGATCCGAACTTGCGACCTTTGACTTGTCAGTCTAACGGTCATACCACTAGGCTATCACTGCTATAAATCTTTTTTATGAATGTTTAATATTAATAACTCTAAACATTTTAAAAACATCCGTGGTAGTATAATAAGGAATAAGGATATTTCTATGAATTGCAACAATAGAGTGACTCTACAACTAGTCACGCGATATGATGGGGTGACTAGCCAACGGAAATAAAACATGTAAACCCTCCATTAGAAGTAGGTTTGCATTGCGTGCTGTTGAAGTTGACGTTTAGGAAAGGTAGATGATATCAGCAATTTCCGTTCTCAAAATTTTGTTAATCCTTAAAAAAAACACAGGATAATAAAACAGCAGCAGCGTTCGTGGTCGCAGGAGGATGTCCTCCTGCGACCACGAACGCTGCAAAGTGTTCGAAACGTCAGGAAAAACAAAAAACCAATAATACACGCGATTAATCCGGTTATAAGTTGTTTTATTATAATGTGTAGTGATCGCGCAAACCTAAGATAAAAACACAGGACTTTGATGTCACGTTACGTCATTCACAAAGTTCACCAGTAATCGTTAGACTTACTGATTTTATTTTATGTTGGATAAGGTTAACAGCAATTACGAATTCAATCTTGAAATATTATCATAAAAACGTCGTCTGCCCGTCGAAAGTTGTATAACCAAGCTATTTACAATAATCCCTTAACCCGGAATGGGCTAAATGACTCCATTATTCTCCAGATTCAACAATTTCTGCTAGAATTTCGTGTGCAATAAGAAGTTTCTCATTAACATGGTGAAGTAATTTTGTTACTTTATTAGGGGTTTAATTAACTTTGGTCACGTCTTTACCATTTGTCATTTGATAGCTCAACCGAGTTTCCTGAGAGATTAGGTTACCTTTGAACTAGTAGGTATAAACTTTGAAGCTATGGTAACTAGTTTTTGTATAAAAAATTTCGTGAGACGTATATCAATTAATGTACTCCGGTTATTACTCACGTGTATTTTTCGGGATTACCCGGCTAGTTTCGAACTCGAACGGAGCCCTTAGTCATGAGCGGAGCCCGTGACGATGTCGCGAGTCAAAGCCGAGAAGGTTGAAACTAGTCGGGCAATCCCGAAAAATGCACGTGAGGAGTAACCGGTGAACATTAATTGATATGTGAACTAAGTTTTTACATTCATTCTTTGTTATATAACATACAACGCAGAGGTCCTCCTGCGACCACGAACGCTGCAAAGTGTTCGAAACGTCAGGAAAAACAAAAAACCAATAATACACGCGATTGATCCGGTTAAAAGTTGTTTTATTATAATGTGTAGTGATCGCGCAAACCTAAGATATTACTATGTTATATAACATGCATGAGATATAGTGTTTAGATATAAAAAGTTAGTCCAGCTTTGCGAAGCACGCTGTATAGGAAGAAGACAAAGGAATGCGAAAGACTTTGCAATCTATTACATCTTTGTATGTCATGCCTACACAAATTAAATTCAATCTTAATGTTATATTAATAAAGTGTGTTTAAATACAGCACTCTGTTTAGACGAGAGAGGTTCTGTTAGTATAAGTAGTTATGCCCCAGAGTGCCTTCTGTTATTTGATCGTATAATCTATTTGTACAGTTTGAGAATCTAGGAACCGAGAAATATTTGTTTTTTAAATTATATCACTATTCTATTTTGAAATACTTAAGTTTAAAAAGAAGATATCACATTTTTGAAAATTAAATAGGTATTTAATGTTATTAACTTACAAAAATATGAAAATTAATTAATGTTTTAAGTAATTTTAGGAGACTGGAAGGCATCGCTTTATACTTTTCTATTTTACGGACGGAAACAGACCAAGTAAAATATTACTTGTCTCATATTTTTCCTATTTACATTCCTTCCTGTTTTTGTTTTTCAGTTTAAATCCTACATACCTTAATAAAACATTTAGGTACGTAGGATTTAAACTAATGAATGATGAACTGATGGTCGAGGTTTTCAAAAAATACGCGTGTCATATCTCCAGTAAAACTTATTAATTAATCTGAAACAACTAAGATGCCGCAAGCAAATAATAAAAAAAAACTATAAATTATATTTCGATTATACGTGCTACTTGCGTACTGCCGTTTCTAATTTTACAAAATTTGGGTCTTATTTTAAGGTTATAACTTACAACCTTCATAGATTCCGGAATTCACAACCTTATAATTTAATAAACCATTTTTTTTATATCTAATATTTTATTTTATTTTGTGACGTTAGTAGTAATTGAAATCAACTACTAAACTTTTAGTAACTGGCTTGTAAGAATCAAATTGTTTTGCTCTTTTTTTTTGCTAAATCGGTTCAATTAAATTAAGTAGTTGTTCGTCATTACTACAGGCAAACAGTTCCTTCATATGTTTTGAAAAATACATAATTATAACTCGCTGTTGTCCCTCCACTTGAAACATTTAAATCATCACAACTAGTCAGTACAACGCAAGTACCTACCTGAATTACATTTCAACAGTTCGTTACATGAATAAAGTTTTGTATAAACCATATGTTTGTAACAAAGGCAAAAAGTTGGCGCCAACACATAGGGGATCGAGTTACGTCAAGGTCTTTGTGTGGCATTCGTTCAAATCATACGTACAAGCGCGCACAAATTTAATAATATCGACACATTGGTTACACTGCTTCGCGCGACTGTACCTCTTTTTATCTACGAATAAAGAAAATGTTCAATGAATACACTTTTGTCGTTCTAAGGCCTTTAACGGCAACTGAAAAAAGTCTAAAAACTTAATGGCTAAAGTTGAACAACGACTCTTGAACTTATCTAATTTGTTAAACCACAGAACATAATGTCATCAATCACAAGCCTTACTAAAGGATATTCAAATTGTTATTAGGAACACGCGAAAAGGCTGTTTTCTGCTAGCAACGGAAATGAGAAAACTTTTCTACCGCACTGGTACTACAAAGTGAGCTCTATAGTCGATCGGTTTTACAATTGACGAACATTTAATTTAAAACGAATTCCAACAAATAAAGACATAGTGTAACAATTAATATTCTTTTATTACTTTTCTAAACGATCCATGTTCATAAATTAGGAATTAAAGGAACCTATATTATGGATTAGACTCAGTTTTCTAAAATGTGTTCCGCCATTATAAATGGAAAGCTACGCCGTAGTATTTGTATGCTACGTGAAAGGTATCATATACAATCAAACTATATCTTCATGCCAAGGTGGTATCCGTAGCAATATTATCTTCTGAACCAGTGTTATACGAAAAGTTTCCTCTCACAGCCGGTACGTTCCAATAACACAGTACGCTGCATATCGTAGGCCATACACGTAGCTACCTACTTAATTAAGATACGGCCTGAGTATCTACAGGACAGTTCTGTATTTGGCAAGGTTCCAAGCTCGTTCCCACTATCTGCGAACCATTGTAGAGGCATTTTAAGTTATTTTTTTATAGAGGTCCCAACCAGCCCTTTGTTCGTTCAAGCTACGTGACACGCTTTTTATTTTCTTGTAAAATCAATACTCGTAGTTTTCTATTTAATTTACGACCCTCACAGCCTTGGCACGTGAATTGTCTAGAATTTGGCTTAAGTTATAATATTTACTTGGGGTTTATAATCTGCCTGTTGGTTTAAACTTGATATACACAGAGGAACACACAAGGAATGAACATACAAATTCTTGTACGTCAAAATGAGTTTCATAACAGCTTTATTAAATATCTAGGACGCGTAGCATCGCATATTCGGGGGCAGTTTTTGCTTTGTTGAGTTTTGTGGGACGATTAGGTATATGGTGAATATATCTGTTGTAATTGTTTTTGTTCCACGTTACATGGCGTAATGCTCGTTAAACATTTTAATTAGGGTTTTTGTTTTTATTTTCCATAAGAAAAAGGTTATTGTGTTGTTACTTTATGTTAATTATGAAACATTGTTTTTTTTTTCATAGAAAATCATTACTTGGTTATTTAAAAATGATTATTATCATAAACATTTTCCTTACCGTTAGCACCGTATTCTATAAACAAAGCGGTACGTAAAGCGCACAAGCGTAACTCGTAAGCACATTTCGTCGCCGTCACAGCAACACGCGGGTGACATTCAGTTATACAAACAGTTGTCCCCGCGGAGATACCCCGATAAAACATGGCTATGTCGCTGGCGCGGATTCAGAACGGCTTTTGCCTGCGGCACTGCTCGCGTTAAATAACATTTTGTATACAAATGGAAGGAAATATCATTTTTATCCCGGTAAGCCAAGTCATCTCCCGGGGAGGGAGATGACTTGGCTTACCGGGATAAAAATGATATTTCCTTCCATTTGTAGGATATGTGAAATTCCATGGGTCGTTCTAGATTAGTTTTGGTTTAATAATAACCAGCCCGTAATTGTCCCACTGGGCAAGGGCTTCTCATAGAGAGATATTACGAGCATTAATCACCACGCTTGCTCACTGCAGATTGGCGAATTCAGATTATTAAGTCCAGGTTCACGATGTCTTCTTTCACCGAATGTCTATGATATTTTAGATTATCTAAGGAAGTATATTTTATTACATTGAATAAAATTACATAGCCACATGCCAGGTTTGAACCCATAACCTGTGATTCAAAGTCTTTTAGGTAGTTCATTGTAATTTATAAATAACTAGCTGACCCATCTCGGCTTTGAGATGATAACGATGTATTCAGAACACTTTAGAGAAAGCCCCTTTGCAGATTACATAAACAGACAGATGGACGAAACCGGTAAGTATGTCTTATAATAGGTATGTAGGGAAGATTTAAACTCAGCCAAACTGTTGGATTTGTAAATAGTGTTACATTTTCTCCAAATGTAAATATTTAAAAAAAATACGCTATTACTCCAGATAGAGTCATATTAAGAAATAATATTGACACGGACTTACGTCCCCTTTATTCAGTTTATGTCGACTTATATATACCTGATAGTTATAATAAGTCACCATAAACCAAGTCTATTTTCCTTTTGAATGTTTACCAGCTGATATATCACAGTAACGCATAGTTAGATCCCTATGTTCAACTCAATATTAAAGAACAATACATTAGAGGGAGTAGAGTAACATTACGTGTGTATATGTTGATGAACAGTCGAGCCGTGAAAGTGGAATTCTAGGATTCCTAATGAAATAATATTACGTATAATATTATTCTCGTAATACGTAGTTCAGATTGCCCAAAGCTACAGAATAAATTAAGGTATTGCGTAAACATAGGCCCATTTTTTGTGACCCTATTACGTACAAGCCTCGCGTAGCGTCTAATGTCTCATTTGCTCGAATCTGCACGTTTATTTATGAAATTGAATTACGAATTATAATTTAGGTATTCTTTTTTTCTTTTATAGTCGAATGAATTTTGTGAAGGATCCCTCATATTTTTATATACCTAGAACCTTAAATCTCCAATCCAATTACGGAATTTGCTGTGGCAATAATGACATCTCGCCTGCCCGTTACGCATTTTATTTCTTTAAAAATATGTACCTATAAATTATCTCATTGCAGTTTCTCGCTAGAAATTTAAGCTTGCAACGCAGTTTATTAATTATCGCAAAAGCGGACAAGGTTGTCTATTAATTACATTTAATCTTAATCATGAAACTCTATTGTGCTAACAACTATACCAGAATCCAGTTTCAAAGCTTTCTTACCTAGTGATGAAACTTACGTGAGCTGTGCAAGTTTGAAACACAATTTTGCACTTTCCAACTTACTCCACTTCTGGGATTGCAAGGGGCACTTGGCCGCCGATTTAAACGACCTCTTATGGACAGTATTATACAACTTTGGCAGCGATATCGTGCGAATATAGTTTCTGTTATCCTGTTGTGAAAGTTTTGTAATGGTTTTAATAAAGTCAGTTAATCCGACACGAGTTGTGAATGTGAGTGGATAAGTCATCGTTGACGTAAGGAGAAAAAATAAACATCATGGCGATACTTGAACCGGGAAACACGCACACAGGCCACAGTATAAAGATATTCTTCTATACAGTGGTTCGACGAAGCGATCTAGGCAGGCAATCTGGGTATGCGAGGATACTTCTGCGTCCCACGCGAGAAGATCCGAGCATGGTCCGAGTCCAAACGGCCCATCATTCGTCTGCGATGTCAATGAAGGCTAGCGCATATATTTGTGATTTATAAATTTATTATGGTGAACATATTGTGGTTGTACTATTCGTGGCATTCATTGCTCGTCATTTATATGTACTAGAACAGGCCGTTGCACAACGAAAATTGCAGTGCAGAAGGCCCGTTACCGTGTGGTTACGGGATGATTATTTGTAGGTGCCAGTTTTTACGATGATTTAGGACGATTTACAATAAATAAAGACAAAGATACATTGAAATAGAGATTCTATTAATTCAGGTTCAACCACCAGTTACTAATATTTATTTACAGGTTTATTGAAGTATTACGATTTTGTTATTACAAACTCTGTCATATAGATTCTAGTAGTATGTGTCAGTAAAGAAAATTAGAATACTTATTACTCGCATAATCCCTACTAATACGAATTATCAAAATACCAACATTTTAATACGGTCCTCTGATTCCATAATAAATTAAAGCTTTAGCAAATCGACGAAGAAGTGTGGCGAGAATGGTGCAGACACTTTGAATGCTTTCAGCTCCATAACTAAATGAAATTATAACTACATTTTTCTGGAGCTTTTTTGTACGGCTTTTACGTACTGAGGAATAACTTCCGAATGGAATCGGACAGATATTAAAGCCACTTTACTGAATATAATACGAAAATGAATAATAATTTCAAGTTACTCGATAGGTACATGGATCTAGTATGAATGTAGTTCCTAGAAGACAAAGATAATTTCTTAAATTGTAAAGCGGCCTTCGAATTACTTATACTCGCGACAATCTAAGTAGTCCGTTTTAACGTTTCTTTTTTGAGTGCATTTTTTCAATATAAAATTAAACTTGAGCTTTACGAATGGTACTCGTTGTTATAGTGTATGGGTAACATAGTAATTATTTGGGATTATGAATTTGATTTTTCAATTTCTTACGTAGACGTTCATACAAAGGTAAAATGAGAAACGTCAAATTGGGCTTAAATTGTCACGAGTTTAAGGTTCTCTTTACTTTAGCCGATATAAATATTCAATAATTATCCTCTATGGTTATTATTATATTAAATGGAAAAAGAATACGGTCATGAGCAGGATTCGAACCTGCGCCTCCCGGATAAATACTCCAGGCGCTCTGACCACTAAGCCATCTCCACCTCTGCTCACCACCGCGAATTTTTCATCCATATTTTAACACGTCTTCTGGCGACGTCATTGCTATCTATTCAGTCCCTATACTAACACACTCGCTAAGAATGCGTTAATACTTGTCAATGATTTATCTTTAATTATCCTCTATACACATTTATTATAGTCTTTTATTTCTTTGTCTTCGAGCGTATTTTGAGAAGGATGTTTGTAATATTCTGTATCACATACATTATACATTATATAGATTCATTTTACTTAAGCGGTTAACAACGTGATTGATCTTCACTGGAAACTATGTAGTAGAATTATCTAAGTAGTAGAAGTTAGAAGCTTATTCGTTACATAACTTATATGCTGAACATAAACTTATGTTTACGTTTATAGTAACATATCTACCCTGTAACAGATGCTACAATTTAGGTTAAAATAGTAACAATAAGTGTGACAGTATAATTGTGTAGCTTTTATTATTTATTTTATTGTACCTATTTTGTATCTTCGGTTATACCTTATATCCGCTTTTACCCACTAAAATGTTGTTTCTTAGACAGTATATGCTACAAATAGAATTTCTTAAGAGAAAACCTGCGCTTGAAGCAATCAATAATGCTGGAGAACTGTCGATATGATTATTACTTACGTTCGAATTGAAAGCGTTCCAATTTTAAAAGCGTGCAAATTCTAGCCAAGAGCTTTAGTTCCCGCTTCGCTAGTATTAAAATATTCATGTTTTGTTATAAGTTACTGCGTCGGTTGTTAATTAATCATGCCTTAGAAAAGACAATATCTGTGTTAAATTCTTGTAATAATAGTAAAAGTTAATTCACAATTTCATTCGTTTTCAACTCTGTTGGCATGATTTTTTTACATGTTTATTTTGCTATGGCCAGTTATTATCGCGCAGTAATCAATTCACTACATTATCGTTTAATTACGTCATTATCGAAACAAGAAGCCCATGTTACTGTTCATGTTTCATACAGTTTTCCATAAAAATGGGTGTCTACTTATTATTTTTTTGTTATTGGCAACATTTATAGCGTCCTCCTGTTGCATGTAAACATATATGGCGAGCATAAAACCTCTTAAAAAAAATTAAAACTCGTTACAAATATGTTTCTACATTTTCATATTCCATGTTCGAAAGTCCGTGTTGGCGGAAAATGGTAAACTTTGAAGATGTATGAGTATATCCTACTATGCAATGTATGACGATACCATTTAATTTATGTGTGCCAAAGCCTGGGGATTACACGAGTTTTGATTGCACAGTGTAAATTACGGGCCGAGTAACGATGAACCGTTTTTTAAACGTACCTGTACACATTAATTCTGGCCGGAACGGAATTGCCCGTTTACAAACTCGCATCACTGGCCGCTTTGGTTTTGATTTGGAGAGGATGTTTCCTCCGATATTTCGCTCATGTTATATTCATTCTTTGGGGTCAATCGCTGATCAAAACGGCGGTTTGGATCGCCAAATGGCGGGCAATATTGCCTGATTCCTTCGATAAATTGGGCGTTATTGGTACTGGCTATTTCTGCTTAGAAATCAAATATGAATATAGAAATCAATTTTATTTTGTTTATACAGTTGTTATTTGGCTGACGCATCGAAGAAAGACTAGACGACTTATTCTACACTAGTTAGATAAAAAATCATGACCCTTATCCAAATACGATCAAACGTATATTATATTATATTTTCTATCCTTCATAATGATTAATAATAATGTGTAATGTAAATAACTGGCAACACTGAAGAGTCAAGCATTCATCCATTCATCTGATAATTTTAATTTATTTAATATGCATTAAATACTAAAAATATCACAATAGAACCAATATCAATACAACAAAAACCAGCTTGGAAACCTTATTTCTAAATATTTTTGACTAAATATGAAAATTAAAACAAGAAAACCATACACTTCAAGACTGACATCTGTCAAAAAAGAAAATGTGGAATAAAATATAAATATGATTAACGTGATATTATATAATGCTGACTCGAGCCAGACTACGAAAGCAGGCACACCCACCACCCCCGGACTCGTCACTCAGCTCCGCCTCGCAGCCGCCGGACTCCCAAAAGCGACAGACACCGGCTGCTGCAGCCGCGTCGAGCTCGAGTGACGAGTACTTCTCGCCGCCGACGACAACACCACCTGCGCGTCGGCGAGGAAGAGAACGGCCGCCAGCGAGCTTGGGGCCACGAGGCCAACCGGCCCCGAATAGGGTCCCCGCCGCCGGTGGAAATGTGTCGCGCATGCGATGGACGCAGTCTATAAATGAAAACGTAATGCGCGCATATTATGGGGCTACAGAGGGGGGAACTAACCTCACTGCGTATCGAAATCGTATGCTTTCTCTGTTTCAGGTGCTTGAACCAGCCGTCAATGTATCGGCGCAACGTCTATCGGATCAGGTGCGCGTCATCCAACGCAACCATAGGTTGGATGGTGCCGCACTTGAGCGGCTTCGCTCGGAAGTACAGAGTAGCCGAGCTGTCTCATCCTCGTCACATGCCGTGGCGCAGCTGGAATCAGTTAGTGCATCACGGCACACTCATAGTGAAGAGGAAGGGGATAGTGAGGCTATTGCTGTAAGTAACGAGTACAATGAAAATCTGAGGAGTGTGTTGGTAGATGCGATTCGGCAGTATCGGTCCATGCCGTTGGAGGAAAGACCGCGGCTACCGCGCTTGCCCATGAATAAAAAAAATACAGCGCTGGTGTGTGCCCTAGACTCATTGCTACCAGATTATTTTGGTGGGAGTGAGGACCTTGCCGATACCCATTCAATCCTATACTGTGCAGCTGTTGCGGCATGTCGTGTAGCTCACGTTAAATTTCAAAACAATGACAGGGCTACAAGACCGAAATCTGCCGTAACGGCTTGGCAGTGTAGGATTGAGCGACGTATAGGTGAGGCTAGGGCACTCATCGGCAAGCTTATCTGCTTCAGAGGGGGCAATACACGCCCCAAGGTGATGCGCTCAGTGAGACGAGCATTCTCGGGGACTGATATTCAGCCTCGAGACTATCTTTCTCGGGTCACTGAGCGTATCGACTTTCTGAAGCAGAAAGTTTATGCTTGGGCAAGCCGTATCCGTAGGTATAAACGGCGAGTGGATCGCTATACCCAGAATCGCATGTTCCAGTGCGATCAAAGGTGGGTATACAGAAATTGGGAGCGATCCGATCAAAATGTGAATGACGGACATCCACCAGATTTTAATGCTACAACTTCGTTCTGGCGCAGCATTTGGTCGATGCCCGTCGTTCACAACGAGGGTGATTGGATGGGGGTGGTTGAGCAAGCGTGCGAACCACTAGAGGAAATGGGGGACATCAACATCGACCCCCAAGACGTGGCCAGTGCAGTCCGTCCGTTGCCAAACTGGAAATCACCGGGACCAGACGGACTGCACAACTTTTGGATTAAATGGTTACGCAGTTCTCACGCTTGCTTGGCATCCCAGTTCCAACATGCCGTTGAATCAGGGTCGCTTCCCCAATTTCTAACAACAGGGCTTACCCACCTGCTCCATAAGACAGGTAATACCGCGGAACCCAAAAACTATAGACCGATTACTTGTTTGCCAACGGTCTATAAACTTCTTACGTCCATTTTGAGAGCAAAAATTTATAACCACATTGACAATAACTCGATCATGTCTGCCTCTCAGAATGGATGTAGGAAGGGATCCCGCGGTACCAAGGAGCTACTCCTCATTGATATGACCATAAGCCAACAGGTTCGACGTACTCGCAAAAATCTGTCAACATGCTGGATAGACTATAAGAAGGCCTACGACTCTGTGCCCCATACGTGGCTCTTGAGGGTGCTGGAGTTGTATAAAATTAATACAACTCTACGCGCTTTCTTGAAGTCATGTATGGAGCAATGGAGAACAGTCCTTCGCTATCCAGGATGCGGACAGATTCAAGGGAACGCTGAACCTATTACAATCAGGCGGGGTATATTTCAGGGTGACAGCCTAAGTCCCTTATGGTTTTGTCTAGCTCTGAATCCTCTTAGTACTCTGCTGGAGGATTCAGGACTAGGCTATCGGTTGCGAAGAGGTGGTCAGATTATTTCTCACCTTCTTTATATGGATGACCTTAAACTGTTTGCTCCAACTGAATTGCAACTGATGGGTTTACTTAAGGTAACAGAAACCTTTAGTAACTCCATCAGGATGGAATTTGGAGTGGCCAAATGTGCGGTCATGCATGTGAAGCGAGGTGAGATTGTGGAATCTGAGGGAATTCAAATCTCAGATTCCATAAAACTTAGATCACTCTCCTCAACCGAAACCTATAAATACTTGGGTATGTCGGAGGCTTTGGGCATCGGTGACACAAGCATGAGGCAATCGTTAAAGGAGCGCTTCTTTGGCCGCCTGAATAAAGTTCTGAACAGTCTTTTATCAGGTGGTAACAAGGTTCGCGCCTTTAACGGTTGGGTTATGCCAGTCCTGATGTACTCCTTCGGCATACTCAAGTGGACTCAGACAGAGCTGGATACCTTGGACAGAAAGGTCCGGACATTGCTTACTGCAAATCGGATGCATCACCCACGATCTTCGGTGATGAGACTGTACATACCGCGGAAGTGTGGGGGTCGAGGCTTTTTAAATGCAAAGACCCTCCACAACCGTGAGGTGTGCAGTCTCAGAGAATATTTTCTCCAAACCGACGTGGGTATGCACCGAGATGTAGTGGCAATGGACAAAGGACTCACCCCACTTGGTTTGGCTAAAGAGAACTGGCGTAAACCTACCGTACTCGGTACTGATGACCGCAAGGAGGTATGGCAAGGTAAGGAGCTACACGGGCGATTTTTTCGGGCCCTTCATGGGCCTGATGTAGATTTCCTCGCGTCGGTATCCTGGCTACGTTTCGGTGATCTCTTTGGGGAAACTGAAGGGTTTGTCTGTGCAATTATGGACGAAGTTATTATGACGAACAACTACCGGAGGTATATTCTAAAGGATGGAACGGTTGACATATGTCGGGCATGTCATCGCCCCGGTGAATCCCTTAGACACATCATCCCCGGTTGTTCTCGCCTTGCTAACGGGGAGTACTTGCACAGGCATAATCTAGTGGCCAGGATTATCCACCAGCTACTTGCTTTGCACTACAACCTTGTGGAGTGTACGGTGCCATACTATAGGTATACACCCGACCCAGTTCTTGAAAATGGTCATATCACATTGTACTGGGATCGATCTATCATCACTGATAGGACTATTGTCGCCAATAAGCCTGATATAGTGGTGATAGATCGATTCGAGCGCCGTACAATGATTGTTGATATTACTATCCCTCATGACGAGAACCTCGTGAAAGCGGAGAAAGATAAACAAATCAAATATCTTGATCTGGCGCACGAGGTTGTCGACATGTGGGGCGTGGACTCTGCAATCATTGTACCGATAGTCGTTTCGGCTAACGGACTAATAGCGAAAAGTCTTGATCAACATCTTAAAAGACTTTCGCTAGGCGGCTGGATCAAGGGCCTGATACAGAAAGCAGTACTCCTTGATACGGCACGCATTGTGAGGAGGTTCCTTTCTCTGGAGCCCTAACCACCGGTGGCTTGGACCCTGTTCCCGATGCCGGTGGCCTACTATTTTTTTTATTTTTAAATGTATATTGTTTTTTTTTATGATATATAGTTAAGAATGTAATTAATATGTAAATTTGAAAAATAAACGATAATAATAATGTAATATTTTAAACCTTGGGACTCAACACATTTCAGAAAGGCGTTTCTCAAGCATTACCTGAAGGTTGTTATTGAATTTTGTTCACCAAATCATATGCTTTTTTAGGCTGGTTGAACAAGAAAGGTCCTTACATCGCGGCTCTATAAATTATTACACAATTTATCAATTTCCCCTCCATAAAATTTTGACAGATGGTTTAAGTTCATGTGTGTTGGGGCAATGACGTCACTCATAAAATTTATTGGATGAAAGTATTTCGGCACACGTTAGTTTAGGGACGGGATAATCTGATCCATAAAGTAGACCTAAGTTTGTTAGTACCTATGATGAAAAATGTAGGCCAATTTTATCAGACAATGTTAGTGTTTTTCTTATATATACCAGAAATGCTTTTAAAAGCAAGACGTATTCTTTTATTAAATGCTCTAAGTGGAAGTCCACTTAGAAGTAAAATATAAATGACAAAGGTAAATGTGAAATTGCTATCTATGATTTAGAAATAAGGTTGAAAGCTCTACCTACTATCTACTTCTTGAGAGAAGCTGATGCTCTGCCTTCATTAAATCTGCCCAGCAATTTGAGGTTCCAAAGGCGAAGAAGAAGTAGGTACCTAGTACTAATATGTAGAAATCGATCCGATATTAGTATAGAGGACATTGAGTCCACGCACTCTTTTCTTCATTTTCCCAAATATAACAATTAATACTTTAACAAGTTAACTAGATATTCTTTTTGAAACAACCATCACAGCTGTTAAGTAGACGAAACAATTCAAATTATTTTAGTGATTACAGTATAAAAGAATCACAAGCGAACAAATAACCACACGGATCGATCGGTCTACAAGGCTAAGTTAGGTACGCTTTGACTGAGGGCATAGATGGAACCGCCGCAGTCATTTATTTCGTTTAACGTTCAAATAAGCTGATGATGTCTGTGGCGTTTAGGCCATACAATAACTAACTGCATTAACTGCCACGCGTTTTGCTGTGTTCACTTTTATACTAGTGATGGCTGATGTTTCAAGTCTGGCTTCGGACATGATAAACCGTAAGTCCAAGTTGTCAAAGAATGAATATCTGTGACATTAATTATAAATCTATTACAGTACTGCCTCGTAATTGACTTGCCGAGATCAGCAGGGTTACTTTTGCAAATAAATCCGCTCGATTGACATTAGAAATATATCCATTCTAACTTTTAAATGCCAAAATGTATGATAAATCATTAAAGAATCGTGATACCAATATGTATTTGTTTTAAGATTGAGTTAATGACTCAGGTAAATTGACTATAACATAACACATGGTTTTATGGCGTTGATTTAACATTCGAATTGGCAGTAATTTCATGGTCTAGGAAGAGAACTCAGCTGTATCTGGTAACACTGAAAAAAAGTGTGATGACGGTGACAAATATTCCAGACATGAACTGTTATTATTTATTATAGTATGAGGAATTCGTTATTTTTAGAAGGTGGGAAATAAAGAATTGAGTGTTACCTGTCTATTGACAGAACACATGTAATATTTCGTAAGGTCGCTAGATATTGCTTGGCTCAGCAAACTTTATTTGCCGCGCAAAAGGCCCGAAATATATTGCGTTAGAACTCACTTCCCACTTTTATGGGAGTTTCGTAAAATAAATGTCGTATACGAGTTCAATATCTCTGGCGAGATACAAGTGTATTTTTATTACATTTTTTCTTTAAGAATTTATAGATAAAGTTTGTATGAAGAAATGGTAATATTTTTTTATAGCTTAGTTACCTAATATTTTACTGTATAAAGCAAAATATTCTTAACATGTCTCAAATCGTATCATATATGTTTCATCATCACATATCCCGTCAGTCGTCGCGTTTCTTATTTCAACAATCATTCATGTTTCTGTTATGAGGCCATGCTACTTCATTTCGATGGAGCAGCTTATGCTGAGATACATTTTTTGTCTCGTGCTGGTTCTTAGTATTCTTAATTTTAGTTTTATAATTTGTGTATTTGCCTTATGTTCCTAACATGATTAAGAGTCCAAATTTTTTTTTTCTTTCTTTCTTTCATACTTAATGTTATAATCTCGGTAGATCAAAAAATACGCGAGATCCCGAAGTACCAGTAACAATTGGATCGGTACCCTAAGTGCTCTCGAACTTAAGCACTTTGGGAACCGATTCAAGTTAGCTTAGTTAAGCAAACCATAATTTATCACCAACTATTCTTCCAAACACTTACAGATAAATCTTTCTAATACATTATCGGAACTCTAAAAGTTATATTATATATTATTATATATATTAACACGCCTAAAGAGGCGCTCTGGCAATTAAGCCATCCCGACCTCTGTCACGTCACTATTCCGAATTCGTCTTCCACATTTTATTACGTCTTATGGTGAACTCATCCTATCTATTCTGTCCCTATACATACCTGCATAGGTACATATTGCAGCAGTAATCCAATATGTTTTCAACATGTTATGTTGACGTCATCGTCATTTATTTAGTGACTCACTTAACGCAAGAGCGTTACCTATTGCCGAATTCAGGCTTATAGGTACCAATTAGTACTAACAAATCTGAATTCTGAACATTTACAATAACACTTTTACATTTTAGGAAAAATAAAATGGTTAATCCGTAAGAACATTTCTAGCTAACATCAACACAAAAACGTATAAACGCTAAGTAATTTTGAAAGGAACAATAAAAACATTTCTTGAGGGAAAAGCTTTTAAACTTTTATTAGACACAAACCTTAACAGACTATGGTTTACAAATTAGTGTACTGTTTTATTATTCAGTATTTGGATTTGGTTTCTAGAACAACGACAGGAAATGCCAATTTATGACTGTAATTATAGTGACAGAGTATAAAAATTATCAATTTCAATACTCTAGATTTTGCTAACGTGATAATATCCATATCCATAAAACAATATTTTTGTATATAATTTGACAGGTGTTGTAGAGAAAAGCCATCAAAATCCCAGGGATAAGGATAAATAATGGCACTTGTGTATAATCTATCCATAATAGGCATGATGACAGTATTATAGAACTAAAGAATACCTCCATGGTTTTAGAGAAATATATGTGCACAAAAGATTCTGAAAAATTACCTAGTTTTATTAAAAACATTAAGATTTTCAATAAAATAAAAATTAAATTTCACTGGTTCCACCAGCCCGCGGCGATGTCGCGAGTCAATCGTTTGACTAAGTTCATAACTAAGGACTCCGTTCGAGTTCGAAACTAATCGGGCAATCCCGAAAAATGCACGTGAGTGCACCGGCGAACATTATTTGATCTGAATATGTCTGACGAAAGTTTTTATACAAAAATAAAATAAAAGTATAAATTAGGTTATAATCGACCATGTTCTTTGAAACGCCAATTAGATAGATCAAAAAGCAATAATTTGCGTTAAAACTTAGTTTATTGCTGAAATAATGTGGTTTTCGAAAATAGAAGACGTGTGGTACCTATGTACCTGATTTATATATATAACATACCTATTAGGTAACGGGGGATTTTCTCATCATAAGCTTATTTTTTTATTTCCTGCCAAATAATTATATTGTGAAACTGATAATATAATATATATATAATGAAATAATTTTTTAGGCAGTTTGCCTAACAAATTTATTAGTTTCACAATATGGCATATAAGGAATTCCAGTATTTATTATAGGGCTTTTTTTATATGAATAGTGAACAAACGAGCTTGCGTGCCCCCTTAAAGTAAGCAATCAACTCCACTCATAAACATCCGCAACCACAGGAGAGCAATTGATCATCTCCACCGATACTGGATAGCGGATAATCGGGAACGCAAGCAAAAAGTGCTGAAGGGGAATTAGGGGAACATAGGTAGTTCTTCTTCCCTTTGAGATTTTTCAAGCATAAAGAAGCACTAGTACGTTCTACTGGAGTTGACGTTGTCTTTTTTCTGATATGCTGACGAGCCATGTAGTTTTAGTCAGTAAACAAACCCTTTCGCTGTCAGGAGTCTATGAGGAATCCATGAGGATTTCCCCACGATAATAAAAAAGAAGAAGATAGAAGGAGACCGTATTGGTGGTGAAGAAAGTAATTTTAACACAGTGAATAATTTTCTGGGTGTACATAATACACGATTACACGATACATTATACTCGTAACAAGGCAGGTCATTATCATTACCATCAATATTGTACAATAACGCCCGCCCAAGAAAGGCCAATTAATGGTAATGATCCATTATCATTAACTGAGTTTACATTGATTGGTTCACTGCGCTTCATGTGTTTTTGTTGTATCTGGAATATTGTTTTTATTTATTATATATTACACAGTTTTAGCATCAATCAATAGGTGTAGTAATTCATAATTAATTAATTGATGACTTTGTAAGAATCCTTGTAACCGTGTTTGTATTTAGAAAAGATAAATTAATATATATATATTCTATCTATACTTTTACCCACTTATAAATAATGATTATTAAAGTTCGAATTTTGTTGTATTTAAAGACGAAACGTAGGAACGAAAAGTAGTTTCACGAACCGTGGGTAGTACTTTATTTCAGTTAAGTTAGTTCTTCAATTTCATTAAGGGCAACTCTGAATTTCCTAAACGACTAACAATTTTTTCAACAACCAACCTACTGGAGGTTGGTTGTTGAAAAAATTGTTCTGAAGGATGTAACTGAAGACGAGGCTTTGGCCTTACTTTTATTCAAGAACACTGAAGACGAGGCAGTATGGTCCAAGACCTTAGCCTGCCCGATTAGGGAGAAGAAAAAAATATGAAAAAATTGTGTCAATCTATTGCGTTACGCCACTACGACCTACGTCACTATTGATTGATCAAAGTCAATCGTGTGCCAAAGCCGGATTAGTCAGGTAGGCTTAAAATTAAAGTCACGTAGCCCGAGTCTAATACTGTATAGGTGGCAGACTGACAAGTTAGACAACCTGAATTTTGAAGAGGTTTGCGACTTAATTTAGTTTGCAAACTGTCCGTTCAGTTTCCGTCGAGTCGATAACATTAATCGAGATTAAATATGGGCCAAGTTATTATACCAACTTTTTATAACTATTAATTATAGTTTAAGAAAGAAAGAAAGAAAATAATTTTATTAAACCACAATATCAAAGAACATACAGACAAGAATTTAAAAAAAAATCAAGAATTAAACAAGACTGAAAAACAAAACACAACAAATAACAATCATTAACTACACACACACAAATATAGATGCACACCAAAATGGAACGTGTCGCGTTGTGCCTCGTGTGTTTAACGGTTATTACTCACGCGCATTCTTCGGGATTGTCCGACTAGTTTCGAACTCGAACGGAGCCCTTATTCATGAGCTGAGCCCACGGCGTTGTTGCGAGTCAAGTTATTTATAACTGCAGTTGACGAATGAAGCAATAATAAATACATTCAACTGTATACTAGTCAAGTAATAACCTAGTGGTATGAACTGAATGATGAACTGGCAAGTCAAAGGTTTAAAGATAAATCTTTGAAAAGCATTAACGCATGCTTAGCGAACTCTAAAGTTTATATTAAATGGCCACTTTGCAGTTAATACAGTGTCGTAAAGAACTTTTTCTTTTTCCATTTAATATAAACTTTAGAGTTCGCTAAGCATGCGTTAATACTTTTCAAAGATTTATCTTGAATTGTTAAGGTAATTGCATTCTACGACATTGTATTAACTGCAAAGTTAGTCATGTCGGTTCGGTCACCCGTATAGGGACTGAATTGATAGCAATGACGTCGCCAGTGTTAAAATATGGAAGAAGAATTCGCGGTGGTGAGCAGAGGTCGAGATGGCTTAGTGGTCAAAGCGCCTGGAGTATTCATCCGGGAGGCGCAGGTTCGAATCCTGTTCGCGACCGTATTCTTTTTCCATTTAATATAATAACTTCAAAGGTTTAAAGTTCAAAACCAAGGCTATGCCTTGGTTTTGAAATTTTGCACTGGTCGATTCCCGGACGAAAAACGAAACAAATATTTGAATGATCTACAGTTCCGGGTCAGGGTGTGTGATCTACATTGGAGATATTTTTGGTATAAATACATTCAGGAGTCAGGAGAAATTCACAGCGAGGAGAACGTTTATAAAAAATAAAAAGACCATTATATAATAGTAATGCTACTAATTAAAAACTAAACTATAGAAAGAAAAATCCGCTAATAAAAATCACTTCGAACTAGTAATGATACTGGAATCGACTGATGACTTGACTGTGGCGAGAAACGACCACAATTTAGAATCACCACTGCCGTCAACGTAATTTAATAATATTATTTGTAAAATTGAATTAATAATATCATTTGAAAACAAAAACCTCGGCTTCGTCCAAAAATATTCCTCGTCTTCGTCCAATCTCGAGCGTTTGATATTGCTGGAGGAAGATAAGAATGTTTATTTGAAATATTAAATAAATTCCCAAACATCTTTGTAGGGACTGTGCTGAAAGGCCTAAATCTGTGAATGCGGGAATTTATTTGTTGGTCCTTTAGGACTACCTTCACGAAATATACATTAGATTAAATAGATAAGTTAAATTATAGAGTAAAATTAATATGTTAATAAAATGGTAATCCTCGGAAATAACACCTACCCTTTGTGCAAAATATGTATGATGCTGACAAAAGACAGTTACATGTTTGTCCTTTTATTTCGTAAAATAAACTTTGGGGAACATTTTGGTAATTAAAACCAGCGTAGAAGCGAAGTAGGTACTAAATTAACAATTCAAGTAGGTTTTATGTGGAACAAGCTGCGGACGAAAGTTAGTCACAAATGCAATGCTCATTACCATTTTAGAGAAAAATTACATTTTGATGACATTGATGTAGTTTTTAACGTAGGCAGACTTGCTGTTTTTTACTAACGGCTATTATAAGAGTGAGACGGGATTATATAAGAGACATAAACATAAAATTTTGTCACCGCAAACTAACATTTCCGAACATTTTTAGTCGGCTCACTTTAAGGTGATCACTAAAATTAAAGACGTCAGACTAAAACTGACGTCTTTTAATTTGGTCAGCCTCGCTTTTACTGTTAGTAAACGATATCGATGCTCTAATTTACGCCTACGCTAGAATAGAGACCTTTGTTTTTACTCGTTAGTTTAGGTAATAGCAATGCAGGTGACCATAATTTATTCAAGAATTCATTTCATAATAACAACAACAACATAATAAAAAATTAACAAAGTTTGTGTCCGCAGTAGAATCGCATCCTCCATTTTAAAATTCAGAGCGCAAACCGCCTCTACAATATGAATGAAATCAGTGGATTCCTAAATGTATTCATACTCGCACTGGACTTACCCTAGTTTAGCTGGCCAATAAAACTGGAATCGTATGCCTAGTGGTACGACAAAAAAAACTACAGAAAAATGAAACATTCAAATATATTCGAATTGAGAATTTCAACCTTCTTGTTTGTGAAGTCAGCCAAAAACGGTCTTGCTTGCTCAGGGGTCGAGCTATATAGTATTCTTGTATTCCACGGTACAGTTAGCTATGTAGGTGTGTGTGTGTGTGTGTGTGTGGGTGTTGTGTACACTTGTTGATGTAAATATTAATAATTCATGAGAATCACTACGTTTCAGTGTTGATGAACTCGATTGAGGATCGAAGTAAATATGCTGAGTAAAGTTTAATCGAACAGAAAGTACTTTATATAAGTGCCTACTATGCGATCTATTTATGAACTCAACGTCAATGACATCTACTAAAAAAAAAATGATTTGCCAGGAAAATTATTGTAATACTTAATGTATATTAATAATATTACTTTTACATGACAAGACGATATGACCCAGTGGAGCGCGGTCATGTACGTCACAAAACTATTTTTGCAAAACGTTTCTTTTGCTATCTAGGTGGCTACTTATACAATAAAACTCATAAGCTATTACATATCTTTAGTCTCACAAAGAATATGTGCAAAAAGAGGCTAACTGACTGGCTCATTAATTTAAACTATAATGATACTGAAAACGTGCTTATAAAAACTTAAACACACAATCACACACTCACACACACCCACACACTCACACACACCCACACAACCACACATACCCAAATACTCAGACACTTACCCATACAACACACCTACTAACACTCGTCTTGCATTCATAAGCTACATATTAATCAAATTAAGTAAAACTATAAAAATTTCTATGATATTACTACATTCTGTCAACGCGCTTAGTACATAATTTATAAATGAAAAATGTAAAGGGATCCTGGTGTCCTGAAACACAGGCCTCGAGCCTAGCTTAGGCACCAGTCTCCCACAATATATACTTACCTGAATTATGTATCATTGTCATTGTCAAATCTGACCAATGTAAGATTTATGTATAGTGTGGTGAGAAAATAAAGTTACATTATTATTACATTATTATTATTATTAAAGTTATGATTAGTATAAATTAAAATTTAACCTGTTTTGTTCTGTTAACATCACAATATGGCACGGGGTTATTCCTATTATACTTTATACATATATATATCTAAAGAATCTTTTAATCTCTCTAAGCATATCAAATGTTTGGGAGTTTTTAAAATACTCACTACCTGTACTTTTCTAATTTAAAAAACAAAACGCAACTTGACATATACATATTTATTTATAAATCTTTTAAGGTGTACTACTTAAACGAGCGCGCCTACCTCAAAAAGCATACTTAACTGTTCCTACGAAATTTTAATCAACAGACGCCATTGCCGGCGCTCCAAAATTCTGTTAATTTCTAAACATTATAAAAGCACATAACATACATAATGTTCAGGAATTTTTAGAATATTGTACATATAGCGTAAGCAGTTTTTGGTACATTTTGCATACCAATATTGTCACGTACACTATTATGAGCTAATCTTAGCAAGAACACCAATCAAAATCTACACACAAATATTTATTACATTCAACGAGAAATAATTTCTTAACCAAAAATATACATACTTCATAAAACAAAAATCAATAAAACAAAGCAGTGGGTTATTAACAGGAATTATTTAGTCATAAAACAGAAATTTATTATCTTCTTACTACTTACTTCTCCATATATTCCTGTTTATTTATACATAGTATATATTAGTGAGTGAGATATATATATAGTTAGTGAGAATATAACATTAGTCTCATGCTTAGGTAACTACTCAACTTAGTGAATTTTTGAACACTTGAAATTTCAAATGGTTAAAGATTAATGTTATATTATTTTAATACGGCTTTTTGAGAAACAAGCTTGACCAAAACCATTTTTCGGTACCGAAAAATGCTTTAAAAATATTATGTTAAAAACAAATTGTCTTTGGGTCTTCACTTTGCAATGACACCTTGGACCTTTAACCATGTGCCGGTGAGTTTTTTTTTATAAACATTGTTGTTTTTAGTGATAAACTTATCATACCAGGGTTTTAGCAAACTATGTTCGTTTAAAACCATATGCCTTTTAGGCGAATACCCGCTCATCAGGATTACGGGCGTGACGGGTATTGCCTAACGCAATTAGTTAAGCAATCATTGTACTAAAGTGATGTGGGTGTTGACAGACTCTTAGAAATATCTATCTATCTGTCTGTCAAGACTTAAAGCAAAATGTTTACTACTCGGTTTCAGACTTGAAAATTAGTCATTGGCGTCCGGAACCAATTTTAAGTGAAAGACATCTAATTTATTAGACGCGTGTTTCTTTTCAAAGAAAAAAACCCTGAATACGCGTATCTGTGCTTGTGAAAGTGATGTTAATGAATCCCATTTTTATTTTTATTTATTTACAAACATATGCGATAAATACGACGGTATTTAATTAAAAAAAATATGTTATATTTAATATTATTATTTGACTCGCGACATCGCCGCGGGCTCAGCTCATGACTAAGGGCTCCGTTCGAGTTCGAAACTAGTCGGGCAATCCCGAAAAATGCACGTGAGTAGTAACCGGTGAACATTAATTGATATGTTATATTTAATGTTTAAAAAGTTAGAGCGGAACCGTATCTCGTCTCACCTAACCTATTCCCTGATACGTTAGGGTTGGCTTCCAGTCTAACCGGAAGCAGCTTGATACTAGTATTATATGCGGATTGCCTATCTAATCTCCACAACCAAGTGACTGTGTAGCACGATGTCTCGTGGTAAGACTGATTGTCAGATTTTCAGGCTTCAGTGTTTACGCTAGCTGGCTGTTATAGATCTTCATTTGACAACCGGGACCAATGGTTTTCAACGTGCTTTCCGAGGAACGAAGATGAGGGGACTCGGTATAAAATTATGGTTACCCATAGAGGAAAGTGCATCTTAATTCGATCGGACAATCTATGTGGCTGTTACTTAATATATTAGTATGGTAGCAAATAATAGTGTAAGTAATAATATAGATTACAGTTCCATAATTGAAAAATTTTTTAGGCAAGGTTAGTATAATAATATTCTACTGTCTCCTAAACTAGACTACTTAGCCCCGAACACCTCTAAAACGAATAGAACTAAACTGTATTGAAGCGAGTTGTTAAATCTTCCAAATCAATTCTCTTATTGACAAGAATGGAAACAAATTAAGTTAATTTAAATACCAAGACTAACTACCAACTGAAATTCCCCATAAGTCACTGCGACCTATTATCATCTTTACTGCTTAGTGCCATCCTTTTCACACGTAATAAGCAGGAAAGGGATCAGTATATCCTAAATCGACTTTGAATAATCTCACAAAGAGGATCAGTCACGGGCTTATGGGCTTGGTAGTACATATTGGCCAGTCGCTGTTGACGTTTTTGAAGGTAAAATTCACGTCGCCGTGAACTAAGTTAAAAAGTATACTCCCCACCGGGATCCTATTAGCTACTGAGCCCGCTGACACCACCTGTCTTTCTGTCACGGGGCTATATTTTAAAACGTGATAGGCAATTGAAATTTTCACAGAACATGTCTTAATAAGATCATCGGCGGCACTGTTATACATGATACTTTGAAATAAATTTACAGTAACAACATTTTTTAACACGCTTTTATTTAAATGCACTAAAAACAAGAAATTAATATTTATTCAAATCAACAACATAACAATTTAAATCATATAAAATTTATGTATTGACCTATTTTATAAAATATATGCTACTTAAGTGGAGATCAAGATACATCATTATTGTATTCTTGTCTATTTACACAAGTATCTAAAGCTCGCGTCAAGCTTTTATATCATATAAATTGTGTAATGTAATAAATTGATGGGTTTGATTTAAATAAAGTTTATTTTCTAGTTTTTAGTGCATTTAAATAAAAGCTTGTTTTTAAAAACTTTTTTACTGTTTACGCGGTTTTTCTTGTATCTAGAGGTTTCTTAACCTGTTCATTTAATTTAAAGCATAATTGGTGACTGGTCGTTTAGCCCTTAATTTAGTACAGTCTAGTTCTTCAATAAGGAGACCTTCTGATTTGACTCTACTTAAGACCACGTACGCTTGACCAGCAGTGAAGAGCTTTGAGGCTAAATAGGTAACGGGATGGTCGACACTACTAACCTGCATTTTGTGTACTGTGCAAGCCCAGCATAATATAATTGGGAACATCCTTCGTTCAGCAGTACCGTCAATATTTTGTCGAAAATTGTACAGACTTGGGTTGAATACGGTGAACACCATCTTTATCGAAGTCTATACGGACGGATGGTATGTCAGTATCATACATTTGTGCTCTCCGGAAGCAGGGCCATATGATTTCTGTAATATGTCCAATTGCGCCATTCATCAGACCTTTGGACATATTCACAATGTAACGCAACATCACCTTGGCCCCAACGAATATTTCTACTCAGTAAACCCTTTCATTTGATACCCATATCATGGGAGTGCATGAAAAATAAAAATCCTTTCATTTGTTACCCAAATCACAGAAGTGCTTAAAACTAACTAGGCCGCCATCTTTCGAAATCCGCTATAATGAATTTAGAAAGACGTCACTTAGTTGAGGATGCATTGTCATCCAAACTAAACATGTATGCAAAATTTCAGCTCAATCAGTTGAGGATAACTGCTTTAAAATTCAGTTGAAAGATTTGATCCGAACAAACACACATACATACAACCATTGCAAGGTAAATAATACCTTGTAATAAAACCTCGTAAAAAGTACTCACCAAGATAAAACAAATGATGTTTGAGCCAAACTCGATGGGTTTATCTTGTTTAGTTAAGAAGTTCTTGAGGCCGTCTTCTGGCTCCATCATCAAAACAGGTCCAAGATACCATATTATTGTATTGTCTCCGAAGATAGACATCTACACCAAATTTGAGCTCAATCGGACATCGCAAAGTGGTTCTAATTTAGCTGCCAAGATATCACCCGAACAACATAGTTACATCCATACATTGCAAATTAAATAAAAGCTTGTAAAAAAAAAAGAGTTATAAGCCCTAGAGATGAAGACACGTTCTAGAGAACTTAAAATGTGATAGATGCGAACAAGTTACACGATTGTTGTCACGGGTTCCAAGTAAATTATCTTTTATTACTTCTAAAAATAAAAAATATTTAACGTACTGCACATTGGGAAGATTTTCTGAGTAGTCTGAGTGACTTGTTACTGCTTAGTAACTAATGGACTACAATTTTGTGCATAATGTCCAATCTGTGACTAGTATAATATATTATAGTTGAATATCTTTGTTAAAATTGTATGTAATGATATGGGCACAACATTCTGCAAGTTAGTGATAGCAATCCCACATTGTAATAATCGTAATTTAGCAGTATAAACTGCAACCACTCGTGATCACAAAGTAACAGAGCCTAAAAGACCTCAAAAGCCTCACTATTGCACTATCAGTTAATAGATGGTTGGCAATCTGTCAGAACACAGTACAGAGCGCGGTTTAATAAAACTTTTAATTCATCTTAATTATGGTTGCTGTGGTTTTAAGCGCTTTGGTACTGTCACCGCGCTAAGCCCGATAAGCTTTTGTTTATTACACGTTTTATATTCAAAACTTAATGAAAATATATCATAAATATATTATGATATTTTTGTACATCCACATGATATCGGAATTGATCGGTCAACCAATAACACTACCCAGGACGTCGCGTTAAGCTTGGTACCTATTGCTATTGAGTTGAGGCCGCTTTTGAGTTTTGTTTATCACAATTATATTGTCATTTTTTATTCTAATATAAATATATATTTTATATTAAATATTATCTAATGTCCTCGACAAAATCATTTCGCTGTGGGAACACGAACATAAAAATTACAGCTATATTTAGCTAGCGTATATATTTTTAAATATAATAATGCTGAACAGTTTGTTTGGGTATTTGTTTGAACGAGTTAGTCTTTGGAACTATCAGTTTTTTTTTGCATTGAAGAACCCATATCTTGAGAAAATTTATAAGATATTTAATATAATGCCTTAGGAGCCGATGAAATAGAAAAGAGGCGGTAAAACCGCGGAGCACGGCTAGTGCTATAAATGCTGGTGTGGATTATTCGTATTATGCAATGCTCATGTTGGCTGGAGAGCCATTGAACTAATTTGTAAGTACATTATACATACATTATACTTAGTATCTCGGCGAAATAATACTGCTTGCGAAAGCTGGATGAAAGAGATTTTATGTCATAAATCTCTATTAAAACTTTTAGGACTGTGTGAATGCATAAAACGGGATAATAATGTTCACTAT
Source organism: Xylocampa areola (assembly GCA_935421205.1). NCBI lineage: Eukaryota > Metazoa > Arthropoda > Insecta > Lepidoptera > Noctuidae > Xylocampa > Xylocampa areola. The sequence goes on from OW285201.1 coordinate 17,091,541, forward strand.
ATAATAAAGTATGATAATTATTCTCACCATTTTAGTAAAATCCTTTTATTAATTTAAAATACCGATTACATTGTGAATCTATACCATCCAGGAACCCACTCAAAAAGCATTTTTTTCTCTTTCTTTCATCTAAATTGGTTGAGCCATATTCGTGATTTTACCTGGCCATTATCTATATGTGCCTCGCCTTTTCCTAATTACATTGGGGTCGGCCTCTAGACAAACCAGATGCAGCTTAATACCAATATTTTACATGGAGCGACTGCCTATCTGACCTCCACAACCCAGTTACTGGGTAACACGATATCTCAGGTTGTCAGACTTTCAGGCCTCTGACTACCCGTAACGGCTGTCATAGATCCTGATTTGACAACCGAGACCGTCGGCTTAACGTGCTCTCCGAGGCATAGAGGTGTCTCGGTATGAAAAAATGGTCCCCCATCCACAGACCGACCGCGGCAAGCGCAGTTTAATCTCGATCGATCGATCTGTGCGTCTGTTACTTAGATGCGATTGTTAGTGTTTTTAAATGGCAATTGATTTTTATATATACATCCTTACAAAAACATTTGTGTAAAAACGCCGAAGTTCGCGTTTTATACGTTAGCCGTGGCGTAAATCATTTTTCTTCTGATTTCTAACTGCAGTTAATAAAAGTTTAGCAAAGAAAAAGTTGTCAAGTTCTTTCAAAGTTTTTAGAGAAATTATGAATGAGGGAGATAAAGTTAGGTCTTAATTCATTAAATATATTTATATTGGTTTTCGAACACAATTTAATATTCCTAATTAATAACATTCATGATTGATGTGGATATATTTATATATATAGACTAGCGGTCCGTCCCGGCTTCGCGCGCGACTATAATTTGAGATTTAAACTATCCTATCTCTCAAGTTGGATCGAACTGCACATGGTGTGCGAATTTTATTATAATCGGTTAAGTGGTTTAGGAGTCCATTGAGGACAAACATTGTGACACGAGATTTATATATATTAAGATATAAAGATAAAAATAAAATATCACATTTAACAGCGTACCTCTTTATTCACCGATTTCGAAAGATATTTTTTTGTTGTTTTCGTAATTATTGTCAGGACAAAGATTGTATGACAGTTTTTTTTGGAAATGCCACTGGATATGTCGGGAATTTGGTTGGTATTTTTTATTTATATTATTTATTTTTTATATTAGTTTTTCATAAATATGTTGCCTATTAAATGTTAATAGTGTATGAAAACGGAAGGTATAGAACATAAAGATGAACCTCATAGACCTCATCTATCGCTTTCCATTAAGCGAGATTGAGATCAAAAGCCGACCCTTAGAAATAGATGACGTCAGATAGCAATTAACCAATTACCATGAAGAGGGCACTTTTAGTAAACATAAGTTCCGTTGCAGTATTAGCAGAACTAATTTGCATTTCATAACTCAATGAGGAGTGTGAGTTAACATGGTTTTATCTACATCAGGGATGCAAGATGCTGTGTATAACACACAGCATTTTGCATTTCGAGTAAGCTTATAGATACTATTCTCAAGTATTTGCTATCTTAGCATAGATGTAAAATGTGCAATTGTTTATTTGCCAGAACATAATAAAAATATCCTCTGATGTGGAAAAGTAGTCGTGGTGGCCGAGTGGTTATGAGCCCGCCTCCTGAGCCACAGGTTGTGGGTTCAAACCTGGCATGTACCAAAGTGACATTTTAAATGTCATATGTACTTTCTTAGTTTATCTAAGACATCACAAACATACGGTGAAGGAAAACATCGTGAGGAAACCTGGACTTGGTAGTCTGAAATCGCCAACCCGCAGTGAGCTAGCGTGGTGATAAAGCTAGTGCCTTCTCTGTATGAGAAGAGGCCCTTGCCCTGCAGTGTGACTAATTAATTATTTTTCGACCATACAAATAGCTGTTCCGTGGGGGTAAGCTCAGAAGCCGGTCTTTTGACCACGTCTTCGGGTCCTCAATAATTGTCGGAAGTCCATCATCGCATACCGGATCACTGGTCGTTACTGGATGTTCAGAAAAATAAATCAACACTAGTTTTATAAAGGTCACATAGGTCACAAAGGTCATAAGGTGTTCACAGACAGGATATGACACAACACGACGACGCTGCACTACAGTAAGACGACATTAGGCATACAAGTTTTAGAGTACTAATCCGGTTTGTGATGACGTATGAATAATAGGCATTTCGGTCGGTTATCCGTTCGTTTGCTATGCGGATGATTGGCTATCAAGCTTTGCAGAGCAAATTATAAGCAATGGCATAGGTATATATTATCCGTTAAGTATTATGCTGCTTAGATTAATGACGGTTATCTACTGATTAGCTTATGATTCAAGTATAAAATAAGAAATATTATTGGGGACCTTGAAATATATTGCGAAAGGGGGCCGATCAAAATTTTTGCCATAGCTTATTTTTTCAGCTACAGTTTTAACGAAAGTTAGGGGCTATCGTTTGATGCATGAACGAGGCAGATCTGACGAAAATATCATAATATGTTTATATTATATTATACTATAAAATTCTAAGGCATTAGTAATACCTGAAAGTTTAGAAATTTTGGACTGCCTCCCTTCTGATGCAGGATCAATTTCGTTGTCTTTTGACTAGAGTAGTTCTCTTCATATTTTTTTGCATTTATATATCCGCTGGGAAGTTTATGATCAACTCTTTATTAAGTATTGAAATCTATAGGTATATGTTCAAAGGTACACTGCAAAAATTTTAAGTATGTATTCTACTAAGGAAACTGAACAACTTTCCCTATGAAATAGCGGTATTAAGACCCAAACTCTTTGACTTGGTACAGTTTTAGTATGGGATGTTTTTTTCATTATCTATACACAAAGAAACCTATTCGTCATTTATCTCGTATGCAGTGCTTACAAAAATATTCATTATCTGATATTGAATTATTCTTTTTCAGACATAACTGTCTGAAAAAGAATATTCGATTATTTAATCAGCTAAAAATAAGCTACCAAACAATACATTCAGTACGAACATAAGAGGATATTGTTTACGTTTGCATATCCGATCAGAACACTGTACCGGTCGCTACCATCAGTATCCTAACCACCTATATGTTTGCACACACACAGCATAAACAAGGACAATCAAATCTTTGTTTGAATAGAATTACGCAAACTGTTTTCACACAGGTATCGAAACAAGGCGAAAACATCCCTTGAATAAACATTAGTAAGGCAATATCAAGCTTTTATGGAGTGAATATGGAATTGGACATAAAATTTAATCGTCTGCATATGATGACCAGAGAGGGTTACCAAAGGGAATATTATTATTTGTGATTATACCTGCCTATTAAACTTTGAATGCTGATTCAGCAAGTGGATCCAGGGTAGAATTTATAGCCCGTATACTTACTTATATGTCGTATAATTTCAGTGCTGAATATTATGCAACCTCGCTTTAGAGTAGCCGACATAATAAACTTATGGGTCATGCATTTATTACTCTGATTTGATGTTCTCATATTGACGTAAGGCTAGTTTTGTCTTTATTAAGACACACAGTTTTTTTCCATTCAATACGAAATCGAATAAGGTTTGAATTTGCATACAATTGGTACTCTAGGCTACCTGTGCACCGGAGCGGGGCGAGGCTGCGGATCGGTGACCGAGATAAAAATCCATCAATAGAATTGCATAAAATCTCCGCTCTTCTTCAGTGGACAGGGAATTGCGAATTAGTTTAAAAATTCATACAAAACCGGGAAGCGGAGCTAAGACGCGGAGTGAGGACGCAAATCGAGGAACAGGGGTGGGGAAGCGGAGAGGAAAAACGAGCGCGGAGCAGGGAACTAAACCAATCGCCTGCCGTCGGCAGCTCAAATGACTCGTCGCGTGTTCGCGGCCTAGCTCCGCGTATGAAAAAACACAGTCCGAAACTCCGCTCCGCATTACTTTCTCACTCCGCTCCGCTACCTAGCTCCGCGTCTATTGACAGACACAGTCCGCATCTCCGCTCTGCATTACTCCCTCACTCCGCCCTGCCGCCTCGCCGCCGGTGGACAGGCAGCCTAAGAGTTTCAACAACTGACCACCTTTTTTCGGCACAGAAAATGCCTGTGCGAATGCCACGAATGCTCACTAAAGAGTGACTGAACCGTCACAACTAACTTTGCAGTAATGTTGTACAGGTGCGATCACTACTTTTCGAAAAATCTAATAATATATATTTTTGTATTAATACGTATTCCAGACGCTTTGCGAAGTAAATTATCCATAACTCGGCCCACGAATTCTTCTTCATTTGCATGCGTTAATACTTTTACAAAATATATCCATAAATTCTAATATATTTTTATAGTCCAAAATCTTTTGTATGAACTTATGTTAAATGTACTTATATAACAGTCATGACACTCCATTCTCTACCCAGAATAATTTTATATACCTACCCAGGAGGACTAAATGTGTAGATTCTAGTTTTGTGAGAACAAATTTCTGTTAAATAATTTTGTCTAGTAATTACACTTTGCTAGTAGATCTTTAATACTTAGTAAGTGGATAATATCACTAGTAATCTGTATTTTAAATTATTCAATTAACCTTGCTTACTAAAATAATGGTATAATATTTGTCCAAAGTTTAGCTTAAGGCTCCTATTGTTTGTTACAAAGAATTATAGTTGTACATTACCATTTTCTTAGAATAGCTATTTACAAAGTAAATGGGCAGGCTGTATAGGGAGCGTAATAATGTTAGGTATTATGTATTTAGTATGTAGTTTTTACCTTAATATATTTGTGCCTACAATTTATCTTGATTGAAACCATTCAGACAATTGTAATCTGTTAACTCTCTAATTATCAGAGACAATAGTAATATTATTGTTATCAAGTACAGTGGGGCTACTCTTGAAATTAATACCTATTCCAATCGAATTCCAATACTAAATAGAAGTATTAAAAAAATTCGAAATTTTTAAAATAAATTTACCTACTTTACAGTTGCCTCAATTTTAAAGCATGTTGTCTTCATATTATCAAGAATCTATAATTATTTTTTAGACATTTTTGCATTTAAACGTACGATCTGACATTTTTCCAATGTCAATCGAGCGGAATTATTTTCGCGAGTATATAGATCAACAATTAGGTATAACTCAAACTATTCGTCAAGGAGCCAACGATGCAAGTTTGAAGATCAGGGGGGTTACTCTTGAAGTTAATACCAATTCCAATATTAAATCAGTGCCATAAAACAATTTTGAATGTTAAAATAAATTTACCAATCGTAGTTATCATAATTTTAAAGCAAATCGGTTTATCAGTATCCCGAATTTTTAAATCATTTTTAAGACATTTTTGCATTAAATGTATGAACTGACATATTTCCAATGTCAATCGAGTTGTTTTATTTTCAAGAGTAAGCCTGCAGGTTTAAAAATCTTTATATTGAAAACCCTACACCGATGCACAAAGGGTTGACGTTAAGTCATCGGTCGTGGAACTTGTCAAATGAAGATCAATGTCAGCCGTTATAGGTAGTTAGATGTCTGAAAGTCTGCCAACCTGTCTTAGTACATTAACTGAGTTGTGGAGGTCAGATAGGCAGTAGTATGGGTTCATGTTAAAAATACTGGCCTCAAACTACATCTGGTTAGACTGGAAGCCGACCATAACAAACCTTTTTTTTTTGAGTAACTTTGCCCCACACTAGGAATTTCTTCCTGTATCGTGGGTGCGTTTACAGATATATAATCTCACAAGCGCACACACACCTCCAGTTCCGTAAAAAATATCTGTAGATTGTACAAATATTTGGTCAGTGCGGGAATCGAATCTGCGACAAGCGGCGCAGCAGTCGGTCCACTGCGCCAACCGCGCTGTCTAAAAAGTTGGAAATAAATTAGAGATTATATTTGCTTTATGCACAAATGCCTATTTCAGCTACCACAATTGGAACAATTGACTAATGAGCCTCCGTTGGTTTAGATAAATTTACAGGTACATACGAGAGGCGCATTTATTATGATGCATGTTGGAGATAAGCGACGTGTGCAATTGACACAAGCTATTGTGAAATGGAACAGCTAAAGTACCAGATATTTACAGATAAATATTAGGTACAATCTGGGTGTCTCAAGACGCGAGTGAATCGGTTTCTTCCAGGCAAGCGTGCTCTATCGTAGACCACATTATCGCTTTTAATAGCATCAGGCAAGATGGCGGTCAAATGCAAGCTTAATATAAGCTAATAAAAAATAAAATAGACTTTCAAATGCATTAACACAAATGTATAGCGTACTATAAAGATATACTTTTTATATATTTTTTAGGTTTACACATTTTGTACGGTTTGACTGCTTTTTGTTTCATATATTATATTAATAATTTTGCGCTAAAAAGTCTTTGAAGTCTATTGTTATCCTTTTTCACTGACATTACAATACAGTGACAAAAAGTGTTCAGCTGTAAACATCGACTAACGTTTACACGTGTTAAATACATCATAGATAAATCTTTGAAAAGCATTAACTCATTCTGCGACCCCTAAATTTATATTTTTTTGTGGAAAAAGAATAGGGCAGTAAGCAGGATTTGAACCTACACCTCCTAGATTAATACTCTAGGCACTCTGACCGCTAAACCATCCCGACGTGTTAAATGGTGTTAAATTTATAACATAACATACCATCTATGCCCCTAAATTGCCTACTCCTTTCGAGAACACAGGCAGTGTTCCCGAAAGGGGTAAGCAGAGGTGTGCACAGTTCCACAAATCTTAAGTAAAGAGAAGACATAAAATAAATATCCTATAAATATGTGGACGTTTCGCATAAATTTTTACCATTCGAAAAGGATTACATCCAATCCATCACGATAAGAAAAGTAAGAATATAATTTCATCACATCAGATCAAATAAAATGGCTGCTAACGGCCGCTAAATTCAATTTCCTATCATGACGTCACAAGATGTCATTTTCCTTAGCAGAACGAATCTCATCTTATATGAAGGAATCGCTGGAGGCGTTTAAGACGCGATAGTAACATACTTATAGACCCAAAAATAATCCCTTCCTTGCCCTTGCCGTCGGCGAGTAGGGAAGCCTGTTATTTTATTTTGAATGTTAAATATTTATGATTTCCAATGACCGACACCAAAAAGATACTTACATATGCCGCACATGACGCTTGCTTCCCATTCGGGTAGGCAGAGACTATCTACTTCCACTTCCTAAGATTCTGAAATGCAACTACCTCTTCTTCGATGTTCCTTATCTTAGAGATATAGGAAACCTTAATTTTTTAGGTTGTGCTATCAGTTTATGCAGGATAATCTTTAAGTGCCTTGTATCTATTACGCGCGTAGCCGTGATAGGCGAATAGGGCAAATAGCGATGCTTACCATTGCAATTAGAGAGAATAGGTTATCGATAAGACAGCCAGTTAACTTGACCCCGGTTTAATCTATAGAATTGGTGAGCACCTTAGTTGATTTTAACATAACGTAGGTTTTAGAGCATTTAATAATATCAGAAACATCGTCATGATGCTGTTAATAGACATTTTAGTTATTAACTATTATATAGAGATTATTAGCGCATTCGCTAATGAGCACTTTAATCGGAGTTCAGAAAAGCAAACTAAATCCCATCTTAACTGTTACGCCGTTTAAACTTGCCGTAAATTCAACTAATCTCAAAAGAGATGTCAGAATGTCATAAAAGTAATCCGAATTTCGGGCAATTAAAAACGTGAAATGAATTTCTCTTTTTCATCAACGCCAGACGTACTAAAAGAAACTAAGGCAAGGTTGAATTTTGTCCAAAGACGAATTACGATTTTCAGGAGATACTTACATTTGAATTTTGGAGCTTGTGGATAAGTAACAGCCGCACAGATCGATCGATCGAGGTTAAGCTGCGCTTGCCGCGGTCGGTCTGTGGATGGGTGACCATCACTTCATACCGAGACCCCTCCATGCCTCGGAGAGCACGTTAAGCCGTTGGCCCCGGTATCAAATTAAGATCTATGACAGCCGCTACGGGTAGTCAGAGGCCTGAAAGTCTGACGACCAATCATACCACGAGATATCGTGTTACCCAGTTACTGGGTTGTGGAGGTCAGATAGGCAGTCGCTCCATGTAAAATACTAGTATTAAGCTGCACCCGGTTTAACTGGAAGCCGACCCCAATGTTAATGGGAAAAGACTAGGCACATATACTTACATTTGAATTTTTAACAGTTGTTAAATAGTTGTCTGTCCTTTAAATGGGAGATTGGAACTATTAGGAGGAATGATAGTCTTGTGGTGTGTTATCCGTTACGATCGGACTAGTAAAAAAATGTACTTCATGACAATAAATTGCTATTGTGTCTGCTATTTAACGAGCCAACATATTAAATTAACGATCAAGTTGACAATGGTGAATGTACCTAAACGCCGGCGCCGTGAGGAAACCAGAACACCTGAGCAATGTTTCCGACGGTGTGCATATCAGAGGCTTACGGTTGATCATCAATCATAGCATGAAAAAGGCTAGTCGTTAGAAATAGCCTTAGTTAAGTCGGATCGAGAGAGTTTACTAAGCAAATGATCATTAATTTTGAAAAGTCAGTAGAGAGTGCCTTGGGTTCGAACTTGTCCACAATGATTTGTGTGTTTAAAGTTATACAACTACAAAAACTGTTTTCTACCTTTTAAATATCACGACTATATAAAATTTACATTATAGTTTTGAGACCAAATAATTCATATTGCGTAACGATTTAATTCGGAATACTTATCGTTGAGTCTGAGGTCTGCACAATGAAAATGTCTAAGAGAAGATAAAAATTTGTCTATATTATTTAACTATTACAAAAAAACAATCCAAATACACAAAGGACAGGAGACAACTGCTGGATGCCCGAGCGAGGAGCTAATTAGTTCTAAAAGCAAAAATGTTATGTTTACAAAATTGAGAATGTGTCATTACATCCTACTTTATTAGACTATCACTGCTAGCCTTTTCTTAGATTACCCTCTTATCGCATCGTGTAAAATAGAGTAGTAGGTACTAGGAAGTTATTCAAGAAATTCCTTTACGAGATTGTGTATTCATGCGGCGGAATAAGACATAGCTGGTATTTGTATAGTGGGCTAATAGAATCTGATATAGCTTGGAAAGAAGTGCTTTGAATATTACTTATTTAATAAAATATGAGACAAATAAGAGGAAAAGAACATTAAAGATATATTTTTATGATTCTGTCTTACATTTTCTTTTCTTTTAACTATTTATATTCATAACTTTCTGCGAGAAATGGAAATCATAGTCAAAAATGGCTTTAACAATTTTAAAGAGCGGGGTTTGAAGTTAATTTGACGGTGCCGTTGGTCCACTGCACCAACGGCACCGTCAAAAGGAGATTGGCTGCTGAGCCGCGTGTCGCAGGTTCGAATCCTGCGCAAATATTTGTATGATTTACAGATACTTTTTCCGTGTTTGGGTGTGTGTGCATGTGAGATTATGTGTTTGTAAATAGAATAGAATAGAATAGAATAGAATAGAATCGTTTATTTGCTTAAAATGTAGGTATATTACAGATGGTGAAAATTAAAATATAAATATGGGTCCCGATACATTTTGCCGCAGCGCGACATGCAAATTCATAACATAATAAACCCAAATATTGATAATGTCACTAAGTAAAAATATTAGATTTCCATAAGTAAAATTATTAAATATCAAAAGCAAAAACTATAAATGTCAAAAGGTAATAAGATGATTTATAATGTCAACTTACAATTAAGCATTATAAAGAGCTATTTATTTCTTTTTTAATGTATAATATTATTCGAGAGACCATTTTTTACACATAAAATCATCAATAGAATAGAAAGACTTTTCTATCAGCCAAAGCTTAAGTTTTCTACGAAATTTACAAACATTCATATTTTTTAATACATCAGGAATATTATTAAATATCCGGCCACACATAGCATAACAATTTTTTAAGTACATTGTTGTCTTAGGGACTTTTCTTAATACAATTCTGTCTGGATCTCTCGTATTTCTAGGAAACATATCTTTAGCCGTTTTGAATAGGTGAGGGTTTAATTTTACGAACTTGGCTGCTTCGAAAATATACATGCAGGGCAGGGTAAGTAACCGATATTTTTTAAATAGTGGTTTACATGATTCCCATGGTGGTATACCAGCAATTGCCCTAACACCCTTTTTTTGTGCTAAAAAAGCTCTATGTCCATCTGTGGAATTACCCCATAATATTAATCCATATTTTAAGATAGACGACACGTATCCATGGTACGCTGCTAACACCGTATTGCGTGTCGAAGTCTTTCGGAGTTTATACAACACATAGACAAACCTGTTAATTTTATTACAAACTTTACCAATATGTGCTGTCCAGTTGAGGTATTTGTCTAGAGTAATTCCTAAGAATGTCGTTTCGTTTACTTGGTGTATCCGGTCGTTATCATAAAATAAGTGTATCTCTTTGTGAATTTTATTATAAGTACTGAATTGTATAAAATTAGTTTTTGTCAAATTAACTTGTAAATTATTAATATTAAGCCATCCTATAATAGATTTTATGGTATTATTTATGTCAAGAGTGTATTTATTAATGTCACAGTTATTATTACATGTCATGATTAAAGATAAGTCGTCAGCAAATAAAATAAGAGGGTTTTGCGTTACATCTGGAAGGTCATTAATGTACAACAAGAACAGAAGAGGGCCCAGAACGCTGCCCTGTGGCACACCAAATTTATTAGTTAGAAAAGCCGATCTATAAGCTAATAACTCTTTATTTTTGTTAATATTCGTAACTTCGACACATTGTTCTCTGTTTTCCAAGTATTTTTTTAACCAGTTTAGTGCTTGTCCTCGAATACCGTTACATTCGAGCTTCTGTAACAGTAGTTCATGAGATACGCAGTCGAAGGCTTTCGACATATCGAAGAAAACTACTGTTACCAATTTACCAGCATCTAGTTTCTCTACTACATTACTAACAAGATCAAAGCATGCAGACGTTGTGGATTTACCTTTTTGAAATCCGTATTGTTCATGTCTCAATATATTATGTTTTTTTATGAAACTTGTTAGACGGCCATGCATTGCTGATTCAAATATTTTAGATAAGACTGGTATTAGTGTGATAGGTCTATAATTGGCTAAATTTGACCTATCCCCTTTTTTATATAGAGGCTTAACAATAGATGACTTCAAGGAGTCAGGAAATTCGCCTTCTAAGAATGATTGATTTATTAGGTGCGTTAGTACTGGAGTTACTTCGGGTAAGCTAGCTTTTAGAACTTTTGTCACAATTTCGTCATAACCTTCCGCGTTGGTGTTATTTAAAGTCATAATGACATTCTTAGTTTCTTCAAGAGCAAATGGCTTTAGGAAGATACTGCTACATAAACTTGTTTTGCAAGTATTTCGGATATCAAATTTGGTATTTGTTGAAGTAATTAAATATTCATTGAATGCTTCGGCTATATCCCGTGCGTTATCTACAGTAGTGTTTCCTTTTTTAATATTATTTATAAATTCTATTTGTTTACTAGCTTCTGATTCTTTTTTTATTAATTGCCAAGATGCCTTGCATACATTTTTAGATTTGGAAACAATTTCATAATTACGATTTTTTATTGATTGATCAATGCAATTTCGAAGGAGTTTTGAATAATATTTGTATTTAATCTTTGTCGCGTTACATTTATTGTTATAGTAATTGTATCTTAATGAACGCTTTGTTTTGCTGCTAACTCTCAAACCTTTAGTGATCCATTTAGGAGTATGAGCTTTGTTAGAAATTTTTAATCTAATTTTCGGGAAGCACAATTTATAAAATAACGATATAGTATCGTGAAAGATACCAAATGCAGAATTAAAGCCCTTTTCATTATAGACCTCGCTGAATGAGAGACTGAACAAACATTTCCTAAATTTTTGTATATATTCTGCTTTATAATCCCTTTTGTAAATAAAATAAATAAATAAACGCACCCACGATAAATTAAGAAATCCGTAAATCAACAGTGGACAAAGTTTCATAAAAAAATTAAAGAAACCTAAGAAGTCAGGTTAATATTGCCTTATTGATACCTAGTAAGTTGTTGAAGTCAATTGCTGAATATGTAAGGCAAACCTGACAAGTTTCAAGGGTATAAAGTCATACTCAATATGCTTGGCAGGTTCGTGTTCGTCGCAGTATGACGTCTTACAGGTTAATGTTGCTATATAAATATCTGATATAAGAAGGATTGGCATTTATTTAATAAAATAACATATCCATAAATAAATATTCTTCAGAGATGTATTATATAAGGTCCTAATTTATTAGGTAATTTCCTTTTAAGGGGTCAATGTGTAAGTTAATTCATTAATTCAAATTTTGACAACAATCTTATTTTTTTCTTAATGTTCACCGCTCAAGGAGCAGTTTACGTCTTGGTAGTATTATGGTTATAACAAATAATTTGTTATTTTCATTTAATTCTTAGCTTAAGTGAATGTATTTGACTTATATATTACCCCTTTCAAAGGAAATTACCTAATAAATTAGGACCTTATATATATATAGTAATTTTATATAGTGATGATAACATGGATTACATACATATACAGATGGTACCGTGGCCGTCCCGTGCAAAGCGGCCGACGCTAATGCTGTATATAAGCCGCCTGAAATCGAAATCTTGAATTTTAGAATAAAAATAAGCAAGAAGATTGATTAATGTCAGGATTAGGGAACCAAATCACCGAAAATTACTTAAGTAATGTTTGCGGAAGTCCATTACAATGGATTCAAATAAATATAATATCTAGCTACTTCCACAATATTGAGGCCCGCCACCGAGTCGCACTCGGTGGCGGGCCTCAATATTACACTGCACGGTCTAACAGCTCCTAAGGATGCCCCGTGGGGGGGCAAAACACGATTAGAGTAGTTGGTTGTAGTCGTAATTTTACACCGCTTGCGTATGTGCATATATTTGCGGGCGGGAAATCACTTTTCCCGACCCGGGAATCGAACTGGAGACCTCCTGCTTAGAAAGAAAGAAAGAAAGAAAGAAAAAGCTTTTTATTTTTACACGCCATCCGACGCACGGTAGTGACGAAACATAAATAGGTGTACAATTTACAACACAGATTAAATTCCGCTTTCAAAGGAACTCAAATGACTAATATCTAAACTTTGGTGCAATCTAAATGTATAATTATCTATGATTATTTTTACCTCCATTATGAGTATAGTGTTCTATGACTCCTGTGAGTATTAGTGTCTATATAATCTATGGTATTCGGGCATCAAAACAAAAATTACAAACTAATAATAAAATAACTGAAAACAATTTGCAAATACACATTTAAAAGCTATTTTGGATACAATATTCGTTATCAATTAGTGGTGTGATGGGTCATACGAACACCATTTAATATATACTTGCCTGTGTTAGAATTAAGTTCCAAGAAAACAAAATAAGAATACATTAATTATCATGTTTGATTTGTGCGTCGCATGTGCGCAAAAACAAAGGTCGTTTGCTCAGCTTAATGCTCTGACGTCGGGTTATCCTAATGCCAAAAGCGCTGATTTTCAGCAAAAACCTTAGAGTGACGTCATGGAATTCCATTGAAGAAAAACAATAACAAATAAATTCAAGCGGTAAGTAATACGTACATAGTTTGGCTATCGCTATGTTACCAGAAACCGTACAGAGTGATAAATTACCGGAAACCTGTCCAACAGTAAAAAAAGAATAAAAAAAAAAAAAAAAAAAGTATTATGTAAGCCACTATTCCGAGAAGCAGCCCAGCGACGATGCGTCGGCGTCGGTTATTACTAATTAATAATTACTTCATGCTCTATTCAGTGTAATCCTAATTATTGATACAGCATTGTTAAAGTTTGTGTAATGTGTGTTCTATGAGTAGGTGAATGGATAGTGTTGAGGTGTGACCAATCATGTAGCAGTACAATACAACATACAAATATCAGCACGTGTGGCATAACAAATTATATGCGCCATTTATTATACCGTGCATTAGAACGAATCTAGCCGACAGGTCCAATTCGTTTACGTCGAATATTTTTGCTCGAAAATATTGCAGTTCCTGCCTCTACGGAAATGTTCTGGTAAAGTGGTAACTTCTATTTCTCTCTCGAGGTTGACAGTGTCAGGGTTTCTTTATAATGAAATATGCATTCCGTTCCAGGAAAACTTTTGCTGTATATTTAAATAAAGATTTCATAAAACATAAAACTGTATTTCTTTAAGTTAAGTCTTGCCTTTTGTAGCCGTAAATATAAATATATAAAGTTAAAGTTTGTATTTAAGTCGCCTAAGGGCTTAAACAATCTTGAATGATTTGTGTAATGGAATTTCCCTTTTTGAAAGTTTTGAGATATTATACAATAACACGAAGTTGGACAAGGCGATCGGTTAAAGTTAAGCTAGTTTGTATTTGAGGTACTAGCGACCTAGCCCGGCTTTGCACGGGTGCAATTTAGTTGCACTTGACAACACCGTACAATGAGGAAATGCTGTTCTTTTTTAATTAAGATTTTCATACTATCAAACAAAGTTCCGACCTTTCTGGGTTTCTACAAAACTTCTGTCATACAAACCTTGACCTGACCATTCCGAACACTAAAATGTCAGCCAAATCAGTCGATTCGTTCTCAAGTGATGATCTTTCATACACGCGGCAATTGATTTTTATCTATCTATATATATAAAAATGAAACCCGTTTTCCGTTGTCACGCCATAACTTGAGAACGACTGAACCAAATTGGATAATTCTTTTTCTGTTGTGTTCATCATTGTTAGGACATGGTTTTTACATAAGATATTTTTTTTTTATCGTACCGAAGTTTTTAACGGGGCGAGTGAAACCGCGGGGCACAGCTAGTAATAAATAGATGAGAGTATTTAGAGAATTTATAGAATTGATAGCATTGAATATCTGCGAGAAGCGCTGAGTTGTTTAATCAAGTGTAAAAATTGTTGTATATTTTACGCATTAAATTAGACGGCTCTCAAAGAATTCCATCAATATCGTTCAGTACAAAAAAAGACATTTAATCTCGTCTAATATATTGATACAGCTTAAAGATAATTCGCCTCGTCGATCTAGTTGTCGCATGTGCCGCTACTGAGGTGCGAGTCCACGCAGATGAAGTCGCGAGCAGTAGCTGTTTAAGGAAAACACGTTTTCGTTAAACGACTTTTAAACATTTCCCCACCTTTTTTTAATGTTCACACTTCCGGAGAAAATCAAAATAAGGTTTTCAGGTGCCTATCTTAAACATATTTTTCCTTATCAATATGCATGATGGTTTTCCTCAAACTCATAAAAATGTTACTTAATGGATTTTATTTGGGGAAATTGGATAGGTGCGAGCAGTGTTACGATAGGTCAACCGGTAAAAGTATTGGTAGGGTTCTCTATTTCAATGTTCCTTACAAAATCATATATTTTTTTACTTTTAATGTCATAATACAACAAACATAACATATTATCGTAAGTAGATAATAATGCGGTCGATAGTGTGGTCTAAAAAATATAGGCGTTCGAGACACATTCAGACATGTAGGTAGTTTAAATTATTAACCCTTCACCAACGAGACAGTTTAAGATAAGTACCTACCAAATATACTGCCTTGTTAGTCTAGTGGTTCCGGCGACTGCTGAGCGTGAGGTCTTGGGTTCGATTCCCGGGTAGGACAAAGTGTGATTGAGTTTTACTGTTAGTAAATTCTCAGTAACAGCCCGGAGTTTGGACTTGTACCCAGTTGGCTCACCATCTATTATATCGGACTTTGACAGCATTGGTGAAATGTGGATGTACAACTGTGTACAGGTCTGCCTACCCCTTCAGGGAATACAGGCGTGATGCTGTTATATTATATCAAACCGATTCCCGTGTTCTCAAATTAGAGACTGTGCAAAACAAAAGGTTTGTTATACATGTCTGAAGGAACAAGGATCGGGAATTATTTGTTCGCCAATTTCGCAGAAACAAGGCGAGTTTTCGGTTTTGCGACAAACAAGATAAGTTTCTTATTTTTACCTCAAAGTCACATTATTGATTTGGGGCGGATGTATTTTGTTGTCAACCAATTATCTACGTGCTTTCGCTTGGGTAAAAAGGACTGTAAATGGCCTATGTTATTTGGTATGATAAATGAAATTATTAGCTTTAATTTTGTATATTGTTGTAAGTACTGGTGAGCCTAGGATTTCGGTTCATTTATTTTCCTTGCTTAAAAAGCAAGGAAACAAAACCTCTCTCTCTCTCTCTCACTCTCTCTCTCTCTCTCTCTCTTTTACCATTTAATATAATAAGTTCAAATAAATGAGTATTCGCGGCTTTAATTGTAACATTTCTTAGAATTACTTACAAAAGCGTGTGAAAAGTAATAAAAATAACTAAGGACTCGTTAAACGTTAAATAACAAAGATTTTCAAAATGAATTGATAATATAATAGGCCTTAAATCAAATGGCAATTAATCTAAAGAAATAATGGAGAATTTTTATATAAATCTTTTTAAGATAAAAATGATCTCAAGCGGTCTTCATAAAACTCAAATTAATAAAAGACTATTGTTAATATAGGTTGAAAATTATAAGATTTTTTTTTTCTAATGTTTTTTAAAAAGGACTTTTTGGTTCAAGGAGCCCTTATTTTATATGGATTACAATGAAGAAAAAAAAACTGTAAAAATATCCAAATTATTTATGGCCCTCAAAAGTATATTGTATGTAGGACACACTTCCTGCTGTCACGTCTCACGTCACGAGGCGCGGGAAGGCAACCAGCTGACACTTTATGTTTGCCTAGTACAACCGAATCAATACTGAAAGTGCATATTTACTAAAGCAATGGGTTTATTTGATAGTTTTTTTTTATTTCTTTTTTTTACAGGCGAGACTCTTAATAGCATTGACATATATATTACTAGCGTAAGGACCCGGCCGACCGCGAAACTAAATGGCACCAACGCGTTGGCCCTAAAATGACAGTTTAGGGCCCGGCCAACGCAACTCAGTCTACCGTGGACCGCGCGCATGAAAGAGCGAGTATTTGTTTGTCATAAATATGCCTAGTTGTATGGTAAAAGGCTGCAAAAATTACGATACAAAGATTAAAATGAAACATGGAATATCGTATCATCGGTAAATAACCCTAGATTTATTCTGTTCCAATCAAATTATTAAATTAACACATTTTAAAGGTATAATTATTTTACTACCGAAGTCCGTAATGGCGGCCATTGTGTGGCCCGCAGCGCGCGCGAAGTAACGTTGAACGAACGTAATTTTTTATGTTTAATTTTTGTCTTAAGAACTTAGTGTAAGTAATTTTAGTAAGTATCTAATATGTTAATACTTAATTATTATAACAATATTTTTTACAATTTCAAATAAAGCTGATTCATATTAATTTGTTATACATGTGTTTTTTGTGACATGTATTATTATCGCAATAAATTATAGTTTAAACAACTAATATAATCTAACGACACTTCTAAAGCTAACATCCATCAACCCGTTTAGGCTACAGAGCATGCCAAAGAAATATACATACATACACCCATAAAACATATAACCCTACTTCTAGCGCAGTCGGGTAAAAACTCAGTTCAGTTCGTGATTGATGTGTGTATAAAAATATTGACCAATATTAAAATGTGATAAAAAAAATCATATACGCACTACAAGGTTTAGTCTTCGACATATGAAACGCGGCGTCACGTAGTTCGTATGAGTTATGACAGATGGCGCTACTTTTGCTTGTATGAAGAAGTTTTCTGTAAAATGTTTAGATGGGCGTATCCTTTCTGTTGAAATCATTGCTTAATAGTCTCCATAAGACTCATGAGCTAAGATGGTCGTTACAGTCGAGGTCGAATTGCTAGCCGAACTACAGGGCAATGGTGTCGAGACGTTGTAATGATCACATCTCACGTGCCTGATACGACGTTTTTTAACACACTTGTGAGGAAAATAATGAATAAATTACATAAACCTCATTTTGATATTAAAATGGCGCGTGATTTTCTATTTTTTCCCCGAGTCTATGGTCTATGCATGCGTAAATGGAAGGATTTTTTATTATTGTTTTAAAATTAGTACTTATCTCCATGACGGCGTGACATAATCACTAACTAAGTATAAAAACCCAATTTTAATAATTAAGTGAAATCCTTTGAAATTTAACTTCGTTTAGTAATATCTTAGGTTTGCGCGATCACTACACATTATAATAAAACAACTTTTAACCGGATTAATCGCGTGTATTATTGGTTCAGCTTTGCAGCGTTCCTGGTCCTGCGACCACGAACGCTGCAGTGTTTCGTTGTTGCAAGTGTTCGAAACGTGCTTCTATCAAAACCTACTTCAAGCCACATAGAAAGATCCGTCAACTTCTCAGACCGGTGAAGTGCCACATTCCCTTACAAGATGCAGGGGTCTACAAGATTGATTTTGATTGCGGGCTATCATACATACCTAGGGCAAACAAAGCGTAGCATTGGCACCAGGTTAAAAGAACTCATTGCTGACGTCAAGAATAGACGCTCAACAAAATCTGCAGTCTGTGAACATACAACAGACAAACCCAACCATTTTCTACGTTTCGATAAACCCCAAATCCTCGCGAAAGAAAACCGATATATACCGAGAATGCTCCGCGAGGCTATTGAAATTAAAAAACACCCAAATATCAATAGAGAAGATGGTTGGCAATTACCACCTGTTTGGAATCCTGTACTGAAAATAATCAAGTCCCAAACAAAGTCAAGTCACAAGAAAAATCAAGATACTGTGAGCGATTACTGCATGCATCGGAACACCTTTTAGTTTATAATTCGATAAAATTGTAAAATTGTATCTCTAAATTTGAAACGACTGTGACCTCTGAGTTTGTTTCGGTATTTCTTCTCAGGGATAGTCTTAGGAAATACCGTCGCGAGTTAGTTTTAAAAATGTATCAGAGACAAAAATAATTTTATGAATTTATCAATTATATGTACGGTAGACTGAAATAATTTTAAATAAACTGTTGAGACGCCTGACTTAGTCCTCCTGCGACCACGAACGCTGCAGTGTTCGAAACGTCAGGAAAGACAAAAACCAATAATACACGCGAAAATCCGGTTAAAAGTTGTTTTAACTTCGTTATTCAAATTTCATCCTTTTTGTTGCAAGTTAGTCCCCAAATTGTTATTAATTACCAAAGTTCCCTGTGTATGCCAAACATAAAGTGAAAAGTAACGTTACCTTGAAACTTTTGTTTAGAATTTAACTTGTGGTGGTTGTATAAATAAGCATACACCTGTATTAACTTTGCGTATTATTGTGCTATTTTACGGATTTATTATTTTGAACTCTGTACTCTTGATAATTGAGTTTCTTTTAGCTTTACATCTGGACTCTCACGCATGGCCCAATTCTTTGTACTGTAAGATGAAAATGTAGTAATATGAGGCCACGGAGAGCTATAAAACCAGAATATGTCTTTCATAAAAGAAGGTTAAATTCCAACGCAACGATTTTTCCATTTCGCTGATATTAAAAAGAGGAGAATTATCGTTTACCTTTGGTGGTAGCTATCCAAGCGTTTTCTATTGTGATGATTTAGGATTTTATGTGTGCTGTCTACAAGATCTTAGAGACTGTCAATTCACCGTCCCAACAAGAAAACAATTTTTAGACGTCTTTCTAGGTAATTAGATAATCTTTCATTGTCATTTTCACAAAACGGTTCAATAATATTTTATGTGTCATAGTTTTATCTTTTATTTTTAATTCTCGCAGCTGTAAAACCAAATTTTTTTCACAAGTACGCTTTGATTTCGTATTTATTACTTGAACTGTATCTCATCTTTTGCTAAAACACCTTTATATAAGATATCGTTAACTTAATGGCATTGTAGATTTTAGTCGTAGTAGGCTCTATAATATAATTTATGAGACATGTGTCAAAAGGTGCTTAACTTGGATAAAAGATATAATATATTATTTTCGTCGACCCAGCTGTTGACCGTGGGACGCGTCAAAAAATATGTAAGTAATGATGTTGTAGGAGATCGGATCCTATAAGAAAAGACAAAAGAAATAAATACTGAATAACATAGAACATATTTATTCTTACCACGTCATTGTGACTACTGGTTCTACTTTCCGCTATTTCACTTAACCACGGCACGTTGTGCAAACTACATTCTTCGTGTGAACCAAAGATATAAATAAATGGTAGATAGTGCATGCTAATGGTCACATGAAATGGGGAATTGCACAAGTTTCTCGCTGGCTCTATATCTGGATCTGCCCAAGTTTTTTAATCATCACTTTATCTTGTAACATACTAGAACGAGGCATCCGCGTTTAGCTGTAAACCTTACATGCACACATACCCAACCCCGGAACAAATATATTTAGCCCATACAATTAGGTGTATCGTGCAGGAATCAAATCCTCGCTTTTCAGCGGTGAATAACATTTGGCTGTATCCAGTTAACCTGCAAGCTAAGCTCAACAGAAGGTGAACACAAATAACATATTATAATATATTTCTATTGTAACTTGCACGTGCCAATGTGACTTGTAATATCATATGTAGTAGTTTCTTAGTTGATCTAAGATATCGTAGACATGCGTGAAGCACCTGAATAATGTATGAAATTGCTAACTCACTGAGAGCTAGCATTTTGAACAACACTCGTTTCTATTCTATATGACGAGGTCCTTATCCTGAATAAATCTATATGAATGACATACATCGTATGATTACTCAGAATGCAGAAACAATTTGCTATGCAGATGATACAGTAATCATTTTTCACAAAGAATCCTGGGATTCAGTATACGAAACCGCTCAAAATGGTTTGACTAATATTAAGCTATGGCTTAACCTGAACCTACTCTCACTTAATACAAAAAAAAACTAATTATATTTGTTTCTTCAAAACACTTGCATCGGCACCAAACTACTCTTATAAGCTTAACATCCATTCATCAAACTGCAGCGTAAACTATTGCACTTGTGGCGAAATTAAAAATGTGGAATACCTGAAATATCTGGGGATTATTATTGATCAACGACTCTATTTTAAACCACACATTGATCTGGTAACTAAACGTATCAGAAAATTGATTCACGTGCTAAAGCAACTTCGTAACTCTGCCAATAAAAGTATTCTGCACCTCGTATATGTTGCACTGTGTGAATCGGTTATTTGTTATTGTATAACTGTGTGGGGTGGCGTTGGTATTACAACTATGATACAAATCGAACGTGCGCAGCGATCAGTACTGAAGGTGGTGCACAGAAGACCGTTCAGATATTCCACGGATTGATTGATTGTTTGCATCCGTACTTAATGTTCGTCAATTATATATACTTACAGTTGTTTCAAAACAACATCAAATAGTGCTGCAGTCCGCGCAATATCCTCAACTTATTAAACGCCGAATTTTCAAATGTCAGTCAACCACAGTAAAAACTACATTCGTTCAGCATATGCAAGAATTTATGCTCAAATTTATTTATAATAAAGTAGCAAAGTTATTAGTTAAAGGTTACAGGATTCATCAAGTTAAAAAACTGGTTCGCAAATGGTTGATAATACAATCTTATTCTGAATCGGAATTATTTGTTAGGGTAATATCATAATCCCAAATACACACAGACACACACATGCACAAACATACACTAACACTCAAATATACACCCTTGCTCACAAACATACTCATTATCGCCTTTTTGCAGTATATTCGCATCGATTCCTATAGTTTTACTTACCTTTTTCTTTATCTTTTTTAATTGTTTCTGTATAAGTATCCGTAATGATATTAATCATACCGTATCGAATTCGGAATTATGAAATGGAACACGTTCTCTGGTCTCCACGCGACAGGCTTGACCTAGTGTGGAGATCGCAAGTAAATATTTCCTTTTCTGTAACCACTGTTATTGAATTCGTGTTAGATGTAAGGAAATGTAAACAACAATTTTACTGGCAAATTATTAATTAAAATGTAATATCTGGTTATTTAAGGTTTAACTTCTACCTAATGTTTCAGTCCTAGAACTAAGTTTGTGTTCAAAATAAGTGCCACTTCCATATCCGAACTCTATACTTGAATTTTTTTATATCTATGGTTCACACACAAGGCATATTTCTGTATACACACATACAATACCCCACGCCATTATCGATAGAAAATTGTTTAATGGGCGTCACTGATTGGTCGGCTCGGCTCTTAGCAAGTGCCAATATTTAAGCTTAGTACACTTTGTTGCTGTTTTGATAAGGGAATCTTTATTGCGCCCTTCGACTCGGGCTAACAATCCTAAATAAGCAATGTAACGAAACTGAAGGTGACTTGTCCTAAACTAACACTAATTGAAGAAGAATTTACAGTGTTTTTATTCGTTTGAATTTCAAACTCAAAGCGATGGTAGTCAGCATCACAATTACTGTGTTATTGTTTCAATAAGCTTAAATAAAATAGTTGTCTTTAATGAAATGAATATTTATGTACGGTCAATTGCACGTCAATGGAATTGAACTACGAAAGCCGTCCTTACTGCTACGACATAAAGTCGCTGCTAATGACAAATTGTTACCGTGGACATGCAACCACAGAGTACTTTTTTATATCGGTTGACTGTATAAGTCTAAGTCAGAATCGCAGTATTAATTAAGGATTTTCTATTTTTATTGATCTAAATATAGTAAATTTTTTTGCTAATAGGACTATCAGTTTCAGAGTACAATATGACGCTATCTACAAAATGCGAAAATTTTCGTAAGGTCAACATAAACATATTTTCAAAATATTATAATAAAACAACTTTTAACCGGATTAATCGCGTGTATTATTGGTTTTTTGTTTTTCGTCTGACGTGATCGCAGGAGGACTAAGGTGTCAGGCGTCCCAACAGTTTATTTAAAATTATTTCAGTCTACCGTACATATCTTAATATATATAAATCTCGTGTCACAATGTTTGTCCTCAATGGACTCCTAAACCACTTAACCGATTATAATAAAATTCGCACACCATGTGCAGTTCGATCCAACTTGAGAGATAGGATAGTTTAAATCTCAAATTATAGTCGCGTGCGAAGCCGGGACGGACCGCTAGTAATTGATAAATTCATAAAATTATTTTTGTCTCTGATACATATTTAAAACTAAATCGTGACGGTATTTCCTAAGTCTGAGTTTGTTTCGGTATTTCTTCTCAGGGATAGCCCTGAGAAGAAATACCGAAACAAACTCAGAGGTCAGTCGTTTTATATTTAGAGATACAATTTTTCAATTTTATCGAATTATAAACTAAAAGGTGTTCCGATGCACGGAGTAATCGCTCACAGTATCTTGATTTTTCTTGTGACTTGACTTTGTTTGGGACTTGATTATTTTCAGTACAGGGTTCCAAACAGGTGGTAATTGCCAACCATCTTCTCTATTGAAATTTGGGTGTTTTTTAATTTCAATAGCCTCGCGGAGCATTCTCGGTATATATCGGTTTTCTTTCGCGAGGATTTGGGGTTTATCGAAACGTAGAAAATGGTTGGGTTTGTCTGTTGTATGTTCACAGACTGCAGATTTTGTTGAGCGTCTATTCTTGACGTCAGCTATGTGTTCTTTCAACCTGGTGCCAATGCTACGCTTTGTTTGCCCTATCCTTGTAGACCCCTGCATCTTGTAAGGGAATGTGGCACTTCACCGGTCTGAGAAGTTGGCTGATCTTTCTGTGTGGCTTGAAGTAGGTTTTGATAGAAGCACGCTTCAAGATGTGACCAATTCTATCGGTGACCCCTTTGATGAAAGGTAGGACAGCAGGTCGGCGATCAACTGTGGTGGGCTTAGGGCGGCTTCTGCGACGGGGATGTGGAGCTCGTAAGTTATTATGTTTGAGAACTTGCTTCACATGGTTGAGTTCCCCTGCCAGGTAGTCGGCGTCGCAGATGCCTTGTGCTCTCTGTAACAAAGATTTGGGACAGTAGCTAACTGACAAGGATGGTGGTGAGATTCACCGTTCAAGTATCTTTCTGTGTGGGTGGGCTTTCTATACACAGTGTGACTAACTTTATAAAATACGTGGTTATAAAATATGTTTATAATTCGATAAAATTGTATCTCTAAATATAAAACGACTGACCTCTGAGTTTGTTTCGGTATTTCTTCTCAGGGATAGTCTTAGGAAATACCGTCGCGATTTAGTTTTAAATATGTATCAGAGACAAAAATAATTTTATGAATTTATCAATTATATGTACGGTAGACTGAAATAATTTTAAATAAACTGTTGGGACGCCTGACACCTTAGTCCTCCTGCGACCACGAACGCTGCAAAGTGTTCGAAACGTCAGGAAAAACAAAAAACCAATAATACACGCGATTAATCCGGTTAAAAGTTGTTTTATTATAATGTGTAGTGATCGCGCAAAACTAAGATATTACTATTTTTTCAACATGTTATCATTCAAACATTCAAAATCATAGGTAAATTTTTCAATTAATAATTAAACTATGCTTAATTTTAGTACTGAATAACATCAAGAGGCAAGACGTTCTACCTTTATATAGTTGGGTAAAAAATATGTTATAGTTTATTACAAATTTTCTTTTATATTAAGTCTAATTTAATTAGTTTGTAAATTAGATGATGTTTCTGTAAAATTACTAATTTCATATTTCAAACTCATTCATTAGTTTTTTTCAATTCTCTTCTTTATATGTTAATCGTACAGCCGATTTTTGGTTATTTATTATATATTAATTAGAAAAAAAACGGCCTATATTTTCCTTATTTACATATTTCTAAATGCCTCGACCGATTTATTATAAATTAATCCTTGTATTTTCCCGGGTAACAAAGGATAGTAAAATTAAAAAAAATATATATAGCAGCTTTGGTGCACAAAAAGATATGCAATAAAAAATAATTAATAAAAAAAAAACACGCCTGCCATGTGTGAACTAAAAAGTCAATACCGAGGTAGGTGAAGAGTTTTCATCGCTGTCGGGGGACCCTTAAGAAAATATTTCACAGTAAAAGTGAATAACAAGGTATCAGTGGGACAGCCTACTGATACCTTGTTATTCACTTTTTGTTCGCGCATGGCAGGCGTGGTTTTTATTAATATATATTTTTAACTGCGCGTTCGATTCCCGGGTCGGGAAAGTGTTAAGGATTTTTCTGTTAGGAAATTCCCGGAGTTTGGAAGTGTGCCCGGTAGATGGCAATAGGCTCACCACCTATAACATAGGACTTAATAACAGCGTTGGTAAATTGTGGGTGTACAATAGGCATGATGACTGATTTTGAAACCTCCTTCTATAATATAGGTACACGTCAACTAATTATTTCCGAAAAACACATGAACTCTGTTTTAACGCAGATTATTGCATTTTAATCTATCAAAAACTATCTTTGAAAACGCTTTATTTAATCTATGAAAACACTCATGGATGTCATGGTGCCGCTTATGATGGGTTGTGACGTCAAGCTTAGGTAAAATTTGACAAAACTTCAAGCAAAAGCACGGCGGTGATTGACATTCAATAGAGGCGTCATTCGCTGTAATTGGCGTTTCAGTCAATATGGCCGATTGCTGTATTTTTATACTTTTATTTTATTGAAAATCTTATTAATCTTAATGTTATATTGTTATATTAAAACTACGTCATTTCATTCTTTAATACTGTCATCATGCCTATTGTGTACACCTCTGCCTACCCCTTCGGGGAATACAGGCGTGATGCTATGTTATGTAATGTTAAATTTTTTATTAATTATTTTTATATTGATGGTTTAGCATATAGATTCTGTTTATTTTATTTATACACCGATAAAAGTTTTAATGTATAATTTTATCAAGGTAACAAGTCAAATTTGACGTTTAAAATCGATTTTTTGTCGTCAAACAGAACCATGCTCGCACCGCTGCGCTGTTTAGGTAAATTAACTTTAAAACTTTAACAATAATATAAAGTACTTCAAACTTTCAACATGCAAACCAAATGAACTATACTTCCTTTACAATTTTAGACATTTCCATTCATTCTTGAAACGAAGCATCGCGCATAACAACATGTTGAACCCAGCAGCAAACGCGATATTTTATACCAACTTAATGAAAATTTACTACAGCGAAGTAACACCGTGAACGATTAATACCCTCTATTCGTTCAGCTCGTTGGTCCGTACGCATCTAATGAACATAAACAATAAAATAACAAAAGATAATGAGTGAATTGAATTTTCCGTCTATTGTTATGCGGGATATTAAAATTGGTTTCGCACAAAGGACTAGTGTTAGGTTTAATTTTGACTGGCGCACTTTGGGGCCATTGGCTTTAAAAGCCGAAAACTCAATTAGTGGTAAAATTGCGTGGTTTGAACACGACTGGGTAGGTCAAGGCTCGTGTAGGTATAGGTACGTCGTGCGGTGCTCGAATAGAAACTCAAATAGTTGTACGGTGCAGAACATGCATTTGAGTTGGGAAGTTTTTCAATTCGTTCTATGTCGACTTTACTTTTAAAAGCATGTTCATGCAGATATTTGCAATACTTACTTTTGTGCTTGCGTTGCATTTTTTTTGTTTGTTATGTCGGTTTGTCGATAGACTTATTAATGTAGATTATAAAATTGCCATTTCGAAGACGGTTACCCGGTTACAAAGCACCTTTGAAGTCAGTGTTACGCTATTGTATTGATCAATTTCCGACATTAACCTTTCGGCTCAGTAACGTACAGATCTGTACGTTGTAACAATAAAAATCTATTGTGTCTGCTAATGACTGACGCAACAGCTATTATCTTGACCAATTTTGACATCAATGTCATATTGATTATTTTTACATCAGTGTAATGTTAATAGCTGGTGTAAAGTCAATATTTGTAAACACAGCGAAGATAATTTTCTTGTTTAAAACACAGAGCTGATTAGGCACTCATATTAAAACAGTGTCAAAGCACAATGTTTCGGGTCAAATTGGCTGAATCACAACGGCACTGGTCTCAGGTAGACCTCTACCCTTCTCAGTGTTATGTTCTTTTATATACCCGATAAAGAATCAATGTTTAAACGATGCCACAACTATTAAGTAAATAGATATCGATATTCAATTTATTTTAATAATGAAACAACTTATTTTGTATGTGTATAACACATTTGTGCTATCGAATTTAGATTAAGATCATTATCACTAAACGGGTATCGATTCTATTGTTTAGAAAGAAGCATTTGATTGGATAGTCATTATTATGTAAATACTGTATCGTAAAAATGGGGTAATGACTCAAATGTTCAGTACCTAAATGTTAGAAATAATTGTCTGAATTCTCATAAATGTCGTTCCATTGTAACAAGCATGTCAACGCGATGTAATTACAATATAATGCTGACTAGATAAGGAATGTATGTCGAGGAAAAGTTACTACAAATGGCTTAGATCTAAGGCATGTGAAACCCTCGGTTCCATTTCAAGTCTTCACATAATCACATCATGAAATATTTTTGTATGGAAACAGGCCTTGCATTAGGGAACACAGACAGGTGTTATTATAACTCTAGATAGAGATTTTGTGATATTCCTACAGCCTGTACGAGGAATTAGAATGTGTAGAAGAGTCTTAACATAATCCTCTGACACGTCCCACTGCGACCCACAGTCTGTATGTGCACGATTTTCTCCGTTTATTAATGTACAGTCTTTTTTTGGAGTAGATTTGTGATTTGATAGTCATGTATTAGTTAAGGTTTTCGTGGTCCAAAAGAGGGCCTGGTTGAACTAGTTATTAATACTATATTTTTAACCGACTTCTATCGATCTATCGCGTTGCGTGATATTATTATACGTATAACTAACAGGAATTATCGCGCAATAAATACCTTTGAAAATAAAATATTTTAATTAATTTAAATACTCAGCAACTCGGAATCCAGTGATTAAAATATCAAAACCTCGCTATTTTAAGTCGGTTAAAAATACGGACACAGTGAATGTAGTGTGTCGCGGCCTTTATAATAATAGTGACAACATGGAGGTAGATAAAGAAAAATGTACCGCACCCATGACGGAGTAAACTCGCTGCATCAGTCAACTTTAGTTCTCTAAGTAGTCCGTGCATCAGTCTGAGATACATATATTAATAATCAGTGAGTCTGCTTGTGACCACGATCAGTGCAATCTGGTCGAAACATCAAGCGATTCAAAGGTATTTATTATTATAGATTTATTCTGTTAGTTAAACATTTAATAATAGTTATTAATATTTTGACGACAGATTTAGCGTAGTGGTCGAGAGTCCGGCTGCGCTGAGTCGTGAGTTCTGGGATATATACATGTACGTTTCGGGCCTTTGTGTTTGGGCGCGTGTGTGTGCAAGTGTGTGCGTACGTCCATGCGTGCGTGCGTGCGTGCGTGCAGACGCACTTACGATTTAAGAGAAGTGTTGGTTGAGATTATCCCTCAAGTTAATTCGAATACAGCTTCCTTGGTATAAACTTTAATTTCAGGAAGTAAGGAGAGCGTACATACGAAACACATTTAACTCATGTAAGTGGATAGGTACTTGAATGTTTTCATTATTAACATGGTTCCGCTAAAACTTGGAGCTATTTAGTTACTTGAAGTTACGTGTTTTCATAACGCATGCATACGTCTTCTGAACTTCACAAAATATTATTTAAATTATATGCAGTGAAGATTGCAGACAGCAAAAAGTTTCCGAGACTTTTCTTTTTGTGAATAGAAAAATACGGGCTAGAAAAACTATTTAACCTACATGAATTGATACTTATGACATTGTTTTTTTTTTTCGCGAAAGCGACACGAGGTGGCTCTAATATCAATTTGCTACGTTATAGCTTTAAACTTAGCTTGGAGCAGCAACTAGCTTGCATCAATGGGCCATCCCGCTAACGACTTACCATCAGGCGGGCTGTCCGTTTGGTTGCCACTATCAAACAACACAACCTATCGCTATCTACTGTTGAACCTAGGCCTCTCCACAACACCCGGTTACGCATCCGTTCGTCCCCACCGCTTTCCGTAGGCTGGCGGTCCATCGAGCTGGTGGACGTTCTATCGAGCTCAATAAAAAGTTCAATTATTGTGAAAAGCTTCACGTGTATTCTTCGGGATTGCCCGACTAATTTAGTCATGAACTCAGCCCGCGCCGATGTCGCCAGTCAAACTCGTTCCATGTTATACTTGCCTATGCGCGGTCACGACTCAAGGACTGGTCTGCTCTATCGACCATCGATCCCGCAACAGACATGGCCAGTCCAGTGCCACCTCAGCTTGCTGATTCTGGAAGCGATACCGGTATTTTTATGTCTGCCACGGTACTAGTTTAAAAAAATATGCATTTATTATCCCGAATGTGCAATACATTTTCATTTCTGTAAAATATTCGCTTCTGTAAAATGACTATGGCGTTTTTTTCGTCCTAATTAATATTTTAATTACACTGTAGCTACGTAGCACTGAACAAAATTATGAAACAAATTATTGCGGTATCTAACGTGTTCTAATTTGTATCTTTTTGGCAAGAATTTTCTTTGGGTTTGAATTGTAACAAAAAAAATTGCAATTATAATAATAAATTAAATTAGCTACAAGTTTCGCTGATATTTTATGGATGAGTAAAAAAATATATGCGTCAGCTTGAGAGCCTCTTCCATTTTTATTGATTGAAAAGCCCATTTGTTAATTTACGATCGACAGGTGATCATTTAAAACAAATACGAAGATGCTAATACTGTTTCTTGATATTCGGTTTTTTATGCAATTAACGCATGCGCGTGTCAGGCTACATTTATATTATGCTTGTCAACTCACTCCATCCAATGTACCTTCTGATGATTCTCTCTCACTTCGTGTTGTCTGTCAAGAGTTGGGTCCCGTGTGTCACGTGCGGCAGATAATAAAAATAAGCTTAATTATTGTAGACGGTTTCTCGGCCGGAAAGAAAAATACGGTCAAAATGTTACTATTTTCAGTTTTATTTTCGTCCATTTTAAAACTCAAGCAGCTATGTTCAGAAACTGTTCCCGCGGCGATGTTCTGAAACAATATCTCACGTGCGGCAGATAATAAAAATAAGTAAAATAATTGTAGACGGTTTCTCGGACGGAAACAAAAATACGGTCAAAATATTATTGTTTTCAGTTTTATTCACGTCCATTTTTAAACTCAAACGAATATGTTCAGAAACTGTTCCCGCGGCGATGTTCTGAAACAATATCGTACCTAGCCGATATTGTCAGAACACTGCCGGGAATCCTGAAAATAAATATAAGATTAGTGATTGAAAAATTTATTAAGGAAGTTATACCTACATATTACTCGTATTTTGTACATCTTTTCTAATTACTAATTTTCTTTGTCGTAGGAAATTCACCTTCGTGGGAGCAGTTCGTAAGAGAGTCATTAGTGCAGGCAGCGTGGCCCGTGGCCTTGGTCGCTCCGCCCCGGCGGGCTCTCACCGTTGACCATCAGTGAGTAACAAGTAATTTATAATAATGTAGTATGTTGATATCTATGTGTGCCAATTGATATACTGGTTGATTGCAGGGTGAAATGTACTGATTGCTTTTACTCTACATACTGACGTTTGTAGATAAGTGATTAAAAGGTTATGATTGAAATGTGCAATGATTTAGGTATTTAGATAAGGAAATAGTGTCAATGCTTCGATTAAAATCTTAACATAAACTCCATCGGTAATTAAGTAATAATGTTAGGCAATTTCTTTGTGTCATCCTCTTATTTACACAAACATAAATAACGTCTATTAAGATTTGACGACAGAATACCTCACAAAAGCAATTCAGAAATGGAGCATGACAGACGTATAGATTGATATATCAATAACGTGACATACGTTTCGATTTTACCACCGCATGTGAGAATTTACAAAGAAAAACCTAGGCGTCGCGGAAATCTAGAAAATAGAAAATATCGAGCATTCGGTTGATATTTCAACACGAAACTTATACAGACGAATATATTCGTGAAAATCCGTACTCCCGTACTCATATCTATAGCTACTGGGTATGTTATAACGAAATTTGACACAGCGCATTAATAGGATAAAACGGAGAAGAACATAGGATACGTTAAGATTTACGATAAGTTTTCTGCAGGGAGATAATAGTGTTTAAAAAGTGTCACTAGATGGCGCTTATACAAATTTAGTACATTTTGTCATCCATTAGTGATTAGCGGTTCACATATTGAAAAACTTAGAGGACCAGAGAAAAACGATGCGGGAACTAGTTGTAAATAAAGTATTGTATAAAAACATCGAATGAAAACGTTTTTACTGTAACATGAACCGCGTGTATGGAATGGAAACAAAACTTTATAGCGAAAACGCAAGCAACAAAATTGTAGTGGTCGGCGATTATGAATGATTGGTATAATCGAATTACTGTGTAATACTAATGCTGATAATCGATTATGAAATTAGTTACTAATATGTTTTCATAATCGAATGACGTTACTAATTTGTAGCTATTACTAGTCATGTTGTAAAAAGTCGAAAGACTCGATAGTAAAATTTCGGATTAAAATTGTAGTGGTCGGCGATTATGAATGATTGGTATAATCGACTGTGTAATACTAATGCTGATAATCGATTATGAAATTAGTTACTAATATGTTTTCATAATCGAAAGACGTTACTAATTTGTAGCTATTACTAATCATGTTGTAAAAAGTCGAAAGATTCGATAGTCAAATTTTGGATTTTTTGGTGGAGTTATTTAACAGTAAAGTTTACTTATTTTAGTTTAATAGATAAGAACACTAGTGATCGTGTTTCGCTCTTTCTGCTCTACGTCGACCGTGACTACTAACAAACTTAGTAATTACTAGTCTGTTATAATCGAGATATCTCGAGACATCTTTATAATCGAATGATTTCATTTGTATATCTCATAATCGCCGACCACTACAAAATTGCTGTATTAATAATGCGTAGCTTTTAGGAAATAAAAATAAATTTTTATTTACCTACATAAATTATTTTTATATAAAAAAAAGTGATAAAATTGTAGAACTAACTGTAGAATTGTATGATGTGAGAAGGTATTACCCACCGGCTCGTATATTATATAAAAAATATAGGTGTAAGCAGTGTTAGGAGAACGCTGAAACGTGTTAATAAGTGGGTTATTTCTTACCAGATTAATATGTTGTGTTCCACAATCATTTTTCAATACGACCTGAGATAAGGGTACCTATTCCTAAATTATTTACTATACCTAGATTGTAAGGTACATTATATAAAAAAAAGGTTACAAATTATTTCACATAGTAAAATTTATCCTTCTTTCATGTATAGTGTAAATTAAAATTCCGCTTTTTCTAGCAAGAACTGGAATTTTTCGTATGAATTTTCAGAAACTCGGAAGGTTCCAAATGGAAATTCCCAACATAAAGTTACAATATTAAATGGAAAAAGAATACGGTCGCGAACAGGATTCGAACCTGCGCCTCCCGGATAGATACTCCAGGCGCTCTGACCAACTAAGCCATCTCGACCTCTGCTCACCACCGCGAATTCTTCTTCCATATTTTAACACGTCTTATGGCGACGTCATTGCAATCAATTCAGTACTTACAAGTGACTGAACCGACACGACTAACTTTGCAGTTAATACAATGTCGTAAAGAATGCAATTACCTTAATAATTCAAGATATGTCTTTGAAAAAGCATTAACGTATGCTTAGCGAACTCTAAAGTTACAATATTAAATGGAAAAAGAATACGGTCGCGAACAGGATTCGAACCTGCGCCTCCCGGATAGATACTCCAGGCGCTCTGACCAACTAAGCCATCTCGACCTCTGCTCACCACCGCGAATTCTTCTTCCATATTTTAACACGTCTTATGGCGACGTCATTGCAATCAATTCAGTACTTACAAGTGACTGAACCGACACGACTAACTTTGCAGTTAATACAATGTCGTAAAGAATGCAATTACCTTAATAATTCAAGATATGTCTTTGAAAAAGCATTAACGTATGCTTAGCGAACTCTAAAGTTACAATATTAAATGGAAAAAGAATACGGTCGCGAACAGGATTCGGACCTGCGCCTCCCGGATAGATACTCCAGGCGCTCTGACCAACTAAGCCATCTCGACCTCTGCTCACCACCGCGAATTCTTCTTCCATATTTTAACACGTCTTATGGCGACGTCATTGCAATCAATTCAGTACTTACAAGTGACTGAACCGACGCGACTAACTTTGCAGTTAATACAATATAATATATAATAAATATGGAAGAAGAATTCGCGGTGGTGAGCAGAGGTCGAGATGGCTTAGTTGGTCAGAGCGCCTGGAGTATCTATCCGGGAGGCGCAGGTTCGAATCCTGTTCGCGACCGTATTCTTTTTCCATTTAATATTGTAACTTTAGAGTTCGCTAAGCATACGTTAATGCTTTTTCAAAGACATATCTTGAATTATTAAGGTAATTGCATTCTTTACGACATTGTATTAACTGCAAAGTTAGTCGTGTCGGTTCAGTCACTTGTAAGTACTGAATTGATTGCAATGACGTCGCCATAAGACGTGTTAAAATATGGAAGAAGAATTCGCGGTGGTGAGCAGAGGTCGAGATGGCTTAGTTGGTCAGAGCGCCTGGAGTATCTATCCGGGAGGCGCAGGTTCGAATCCTGTTCGCGACCGTATTCTTTTTCCATTTAATATTGTAACTTTAGAGTTCGCTAAGCATACGTTAATGCTTTTTCAAAGACATATCTTGAATTATTAAGGTAATTGCATTATTTACGACATTGTATTAACTGCAAAGTTAGTCGTGTCGGTTCAGTCACTTGTAAGTACTGAATTGATTGCAATGACGTCGCCATAAGACGTGTTAAAATATGGAAGAAGAATTCGCGGTGGTGAGCAGAGGTCGAGATGGCTTAGTTGGTCAGAGCGCCTGGAGTATCTATCCGGGAGGCGCAGGTTCGAATCCTGTTCGCGACCGTATTCTTTTTCCATTTAATATTGTAACTTTAGAGTTCGCTAAGCATACGTTAATGCTTTTTCAAAGACATATCTTGAATTCCCAACATAAGTCTCTATCTTGCACTTGTCTGACAGTAACAGGAATAATGCTAAGCCAAAGCACGTGCTCAATTATATTTATTTATCTTGGGGTTAAGTACACTCCCGTACTAAAAATTGTATATTTTTTATTTAATCATTAGAATACTTTGTCCCTTAGCGACCATAGCGCCTAATAAAATTTAAGAACTGAAGTTCTATAACATCAAGACTAGTTTCAGTTATTGAGGACTCAAAGTTCGAATCGATTCTAGAAAAAGTATGTAGGTATAGGAACTTAGTAACGCTCTTCGATCACGAATCACGGAGGCACGCTCCCTCAAATTGAAAGAAAACATGTTTCTGTTTCAGAAACAAAAGACAAACTTTATCCAGATAACATCAGTGTAATTCATGAACTTAGATCAAAAAAGTTGTGAAAGAAATACATACGAATTTCTTCCCTTATGTAGGTAAATACAATAAAATACAGTCTAGAAAATGGTTTTGTAAGGTTTTTTTATCCGGGAGTAGGAGGCAACTAATTAAGCTTTTTTTTTTCTTGTAAGTAAATACGTTAATAATAAATAAAGGTAAGCCTAGCACTAGGGGATATAATTTATCTTTGTGCAAATAATCCAAATTGGTTTTTACACAACTTTGGTGGCAAACAACCCATGAACGTTTGCAACACCAGGACTGATCCTTTAAGAGGAATCGTCGAGTTAGCATTATAAGGGATAAAAAACGCGTCCTCCCATAATTCTAACACAAATTCCTCAACGAGCACTAGTTCGCCGTTAGGAGCTACACTACCAAAGAGCAGTGTTATTTGGTTACGATTTTCTGCAAGGTGGACGTGGATGTACTTCCCGTTGGATAGCTCCAATTTCCTGGCTCTTCCTCTTTTAAAGAAAGGTAAGGCACCTTTCTATTTCCACGTTTTTATTGTGACTTATTTAAGGCTGGTACTTGAACTCATGCCTATAAATAAAAACCCTGCAAGATGATGATTGTGACGTTTAGATTGGTGGTAAATTGGTCATTAGACATTTTAACGGTTTTTTCAATCATATTTTGCAGTCGTGTTACGGACTGATAGAAACTTAATAAAAATTCAATTTTTAATTTGTACAGCAACTTGACCTGATATTCGTCAAAATTCAAAGTCAAAACTAAACGATTTCAAAACTAAACGATACTTATTTAAAGGACTGAAATACATGAAAAGTAATCAAACTTGCGTAGCGTTTATTTACTTTCGCAATTATTTTGAGCTTAAAGTTAGAATTATAACACTCTCTACCGTTGAATAGTTGGAGGCCTGCTTACCCTCATGGGGATAGAAACTGCGCATTGCACAGCTGTATGTAGTACAGTCAGTGAAATAACCAGGTTAACACTATACAAGCACAATTTTTCGAGAGTGATTTGTGATTGAAAACTTTTTAATAATACTCTTTTTACACGACTGCCCAAAAAAAGGAGTGTTATTGTGACAAATATTTTGATAGAATATTTACATTTAGCTGTCCCGTCCGTTGAACATGAGGTGTTGGGTTCGATTCCAGGGTTGGGCTCAGTGTTTTTAAGATTTTCTGTTAGAAAAATTCTCAGTTTCAGGCGGAGTCTGATTTTGTAACCGATTGATGTTAATAGTGGAATAGTGCAAGTAGGTACACAGGACAGAAATATGGGTATAGAGTGAGCCGCACTTGCAAAACAACAATTAGACATTGAGAGCGCCTTTATGTCGTAGCAGTAAGGACTGTTTTTGGTAGTTCAAGTGTTACCACTGACGTGCGGTTGACCGTACAAGTACGGTTGTAAGTACCGTACTCGTCTGTCTAAATCTTCGTAGATAAAGGTGTGATGCTATGTTATGTAATACTTGTGTTGCCAACTGTACTTGACCTAATTACGCAGCAGCTGCGTATAATAAGGTCAGGTCATAAATAGGTACAAATATTTGTTTCCACATTGTTACAATTTTGGTACTTACCCTAATGATAATGATAAATGAAATAAATGATTTCATTTCTATAGATAGATCTGTTGAAGACACTTTTACAAGTCATTTTTATAAACTAGATGGCGCTGGCGCCGGCGTTTCCTATCTGACTGTCTCTGAGAAGAAACGCCGAAACAAACTCAGAGGTCAACGTCTCTTTTAAAGTCCAGACATAATAGTATGTACATAATACTATGTGAGTGTAACGATGCAGGGATCGTCTGGAATGGCCTTTTGAGGAAAGAGCCATAGCAGCTTCGAGGTGACCTGACCTGTCTGACGGCACGTATGCATCAGTCATCGTGTAGCTCAACCATAACTAAGGGAGCTCAACGACCCGTCACAAGACGATACCAGATCAGGAGGACATTTGCGTAGGTCACATAAAACGACTCAAAACCGCCAGACAGTCTATGAGGTTCATGTATGAATGAATTTCTGGCCCACATCGTACTCGCATTCACATTGAAAATAGTGTCTAATAGATTAACAATATTATCAAAAAATGTCAAGAATCAATGTCAAAAAGAATAATCTTAATATAATAAATTCATTAAAATATCATAAAATAAATTAATTAAACATTACAATGTCAACAGTGGTAAAAAAGAAAC
Source organism: Xylocampa areola (assembly GCA_935421205.1). Lineage (NCBI taxonomy): Eukaryota > Metazoa > Arthropoda > Insecta > Lepidoptera > Noctuidae > Xylocampa > Xylocampa areola. The sequence goes on from OW285201.1 coordinate 17,128,291, forward strand.
CAAAAAAAACAGCAATTAATAATGAGTGTCTAAACATTAGAGCGAGCGGCACAATCCCAAGCATTTTTATCTTCTACGTAGTCTTTGATTTTATAGTAACCCTTTTTGCAAAGAGTCTGCTTCACATATGACTTAAATTTGTTGAGACTCAATTCTTGAATATTGCTTGGGATGTTGTTGTAGACGCGTACACTTTGACATCTATATGAATTACTAATTTTTTGGAGCCTAGTTGATGGTAGCACGAGTTTATTTTTGTTCCTCGTATTGAGACTATGAACGTCGCTGTTTTTACAGAATAAATTAATGTGTTTCTTAACATAGATCAAATTGTCATAAACATATTGAGATGCGACCGTCATTATCCCAATTTCTTTGAATTTATCCCTCAGTGAGTGCCTATAACTAAGGTTATAAATTGCTCGAATAGCCCTCTTCTGCAGCACAAATATAGTTTGAATGCCAGCAGCATTTCCCCACAACAAAATGCCGTACTACATTACACTATGAAAATAACTAAAGTATACTAATCTGGCTGTTTCTATATCAGTTAATTGGCGTATTTTATAGACAGCGTATGCTGCAGAACTGAGTCTATTCGACAACTTATTAATATGTGGGCCCTTTTGCTTTTTTGAATCTAAAGTAATACCCAAAAACATTGTAGTGTCTACAAGATCTAAATGTTCATCATTTATCAATACACTGGTTTTTATTTGCTTAACGTTAGGGAATAAAAATCTGATGCATTTAGTCTTCTTCTCATTTAAAAATAAATTATTAACATTGAACCAGTGTACTACTTTAGAAAGAGTGTTATTTACATCGTCAGTAACTGGCTGTTGCCGTTTAAGTTTAAATAAGAGTAATGTATCATCAGCAAATAACACAATATCTTGATCGTTTTTTACCATAAAAGGTAAATCATTAATGTAAACGAGAAATAAGAATGGGCCCAAAATTGAGCCCTGCGGAACTCCCATAGTAACCAACGACCCTTGGGATCGCTTTCCTTTGACATCCACTCTGTGAATCCTATTACTCAAATAAGATATAAGAAGATCCAGAGCAGTATCCTTTATTCCATAATGTTGTAACTTCCTGATTAGTGTTTCATGAAATACGCAATCAAACGCCTTAGACAAATCACAAAAAATTCCTAAGGCATCATGTGAATTCTCCAAGGCATTATAAATATTATCTAAAAGCTCAACACCGGCATCGGATGTTGAGCGACCCCTTGTGAAACCAAATTGTTTATTGTGTAACAGATTGTTTTTGTTAAAATGACTTAGCAACTCATCAAGAATTAATTTTTCAAATATTTTACTGAAGGTGGGAAGCACAGAAATAGGTCTGAAGTTAGTGGGGTCATTCGTGCTGCCCGATTTAAACAAAGGTATGACTTTACTGCTTTTCATTGGCGCTACTATGATTGATTATTGATTTTGTAAATTCGACAGAATGGTCCCAAAGATCGGCGGTCTTTTTAACATTTAGGGTATTAAACATTTTTATAATATCTTTGCCATTTATATAATGGAATTTAAATTCATCAATGCATATATTAACATTTTCTTTCAATAAAGTCTCAGCAACAATGGGACATGACCTCAGGGTTTTAGTGGTTGAGATTGGAATGTCTGTGAAGAATTTTTCAAATGCTGTAGCAACTTTTAAATCTGATTTAATTTCTTCATTACTAATATTAAGGCAAATCTCACTTTTACAATTCCTAACTCTACCGGTCTCGTTATTTATAATATCTCATCTCATTTTAATTTTATTAGCCTAGCCGAGCCTTTGCTATATGACAAATATTTTTAAATAACTTTGAATATTTTTTTACATATTGGTAAAATTCATGTCTTTTATTATAGTTTCTTTCTTCATACAATTCAAATAATGTTTTTCTACTTTTATAAATACCCTTAGTGGCCCATTCACTGAACTTGGGGATAAAAGTTGAATCAAATTCAATACAATACATGTTAAAAAAAGAATTGTACTGCTGGTTAGGGTTATCACTACAACATAAGTGAGGTAATTTATAAATTAATTTGTTTTTCAATATCTCCAAGCGACCCGCAGTTTTAGGCACTACAGTAATGTCTTTCTTTACTACATCTTTGGTCTGTTTATGAAAAGTAATAAACTGTCCACAATGATCAGAGTCTAGTTGATTTATATTTTTTTTACTCTGTGGTACAATGTCTGTGAATATGTTATCCAAACATGTAGCAGTGGTAGCAGTTAGTCTAGTTGGCTCCAAAAAAAGATTTTCAAGATTAAATGACTTAAATAAATATTTAATTTTAATGCACATAGAAGAATCCTCCAATAAATTAACATTAAAGTCACCGCATATGATTACATTTTTATTCAATTTACAAACCTTTTGCAAAACTTCATCCATGACATTTTCAAAACAGTCATATAATGATGAAGGTGGTCGGTACACACTCAATACAACAAGCCACTCAAACTCAAAGCAGGCTATTTCTATAGTACGCTCAACAGAGAGGCACACAATATCTTTAAGTTCTTTAAACTGATAATGTTTCTTTATTAAAATTAATGAGCCACCATGTATGGCATTTTCTCTGCTGAATGAACTACCAACTTGGTGATTATTGAAATTGAATATGAACTGATGGCTTTTAAGCCAGTGTTCTGTAATACAAAAAATATCAATATTGTTACAGTTCATAAACAATTCAATTTCAAGATCTTTAATTAACATTCCCTGAATATTTTGGTGCACCAAGATGGTATTTAAAACATTGCATGTATTTGTTACACTAATAGGTGTAACATTTTTAATACATTTATTGATATATACGCAAGAGGTTGACTCTATTGTCTTAATTTCTAATTTAAATTATCAATAATGTCAATTTTATTAGCCAAATTCTTGGCTGGTTCATTATTAATGTCATTAAATTGCTCAATAGAAGCAACAGTTTTTGTAGCCAAGTTCTTGGCTGAATAATCAAAAAAATAGGATAGCGATACAGCTATTTGTCGTTTACAATATTTTGATAGATAATAACTATCTTTGGTCAAATATAAATTATTACTAACTTAATTGTTAGAGTCAATTATTTGAAAATTATTATTATAACATGTCAATGTGTTTAATGTCAAGTTTAGCTTAAATCTTATATTATTTTCTTCCTGTGGCAAACTGTTACTGTAAGGAAATGTGAACATCACAATTTTACCTAAAGTTAAATTCAAAAGTTTGTTATGGTAATATAGAAGTCTATTTTTGTTTACATTCCCCCTATTTGCAACCATTACCAATAAGGTTGTGTCCTGGCTGAAACTAAAACTAAGTTTTTTTTCCATAATATTAATATAACTAAGACCATACAATAATTAGTAATGGTTTGTCCTTTGCTATAATTTGATAGTAACTGGCCCTCGTTCATAAACAGAGACAAATAATCTGAACAATAGTCTGTCTTAGTTTCATTGGTTTCGCTATCAAGAGAAATGTTGGTTAGATGGGTGTCATTTGAATGCATAAGTGGTACAACCTTTGAATTTATTCTCACCAGTCTTTGACTGTACAAAACAAAATTAGAGTCATCGAAAAAAGCAGGCAGAAATTTCGAAAATGGTATCTCATTTTCAAAGGTATCTCATTTTCAAAATTACTTTAATATTTTAGGAAGAGTTAAAAATAATCTTTTATTTTTTTAAAGCTTAATCGACTGTAACGAAACTTCGTTCTCAAAATTTCATGAAAAGAATATATTTTTCTTAGATATTTAAAAATGATTTCCTTATTCCTTAATCTTAATTCAATCATTAAAATTAAGGTTGATTGTTTAGTTTTCCCTTGAGGCAGATAAACTCAAGCTTTCTGTTAGAAATTTTACTTACGTATCCATATCAAATTATTGCAGTAAAATAGAAATGTTTGTGGAAAAAAATACGCTCGTGAGCAAGATTTGAACCTGCGCATTCCGATAAATACAATTTAATACGTTTGAAATATTTATCTTTAGTCCTCTTCTAACATTATATTAATTGGATAAATGTGTACGTGTACGTGTAGGTTTTTGGGTTTCATTAAATTGTATAATTTATGTATGTGTTATATTAACGTTTAAATTGTGAACCATACAATGATCAATCACAAAAAAAAAAATACGGACGTAACTAATCATTTGTGAAGCCTGCAAATGGCCGCGTAAAATATGCGTGTGTGTACTTTTGCGCGCGGAAATAGGTTGTACTGTCACCTAATGTGGGAGCTTACTGTGTTTGTATGCGTGGAGCTCGCGTATTGAAAAGCGCTATTATAGGACTTAGCATGCTTCGCACATTTTTTGTTTAGATCATCACAATTATTTAGGACGGGGGCTTCATTTTGTAGAAACCAATAAGCTAAAACAAAAAAGTTAATGCTGGGAATCATCTGAAATAGCATTTAATAATTTTATAAATTAATTGAATGTAGAATGGGTAAACATTTTGTTGAACATTGTTTTCATATTTCAGCCTGTAAACGCTACTCTGGAGAATGGGGTATAAATAAACAAATGACTGACACTTTGCACAGGCATTGGTGATATCAATAAATTGTTATTAGTAGATAGTAAGACGTTTTCTATAAGCGCTTTAGATACGATCCTACGACTATCGACACCCGCGGGTAGAGAGTCGATGGCCGCGTCTTTGCCGGTACACAAACACCGATTTCTGACACACTGAGTTCTTTTGCCAACAAATCGATTTTCGACTCGCTAAGAAAATTCGGGAAAATGGCTATGGCTCTACTGCAGGATGTTGAAAGGAGTTGTGCTCACAGTTGGATTTAAATCCTTAAGCCAGTTCTTCGATCTGAGTCACCCGAGGTATCGATCCTCCATTCCGGTTACCAACGATTTGATGGTCACTTTGTAGTACATTGCACCGTATATTTTAAACGTGTTTCCTCATCATAGACAAGCTGTGTAACATACAACGCAATGTACTACATAGTAAGAAGGCCAATAGCTACGCAGATCTCCCGAGAATATCCATATATACTATTGCATTCGAAAGAGTCTGTAATGCAATAAGCAGTGGCATAAACACGATTCTATACAAATGAATAGTAATATAGATGAATATCCTCAATAGCAAACCCTGAGGAAATCAAGGCTGAATCATCACATGAATTTCTTATTAATGGCGACAGTTTACGTACTTAGTCGTGTTGTTGTCATGTTAAAACGGGCAAAGTAAGTATGTAACCGATCTATCATAAAAATAGAAATAATTACAAATACTTGAAAAATGACGGTAGAAAAAGATAAGAGAGTTTTATAATAAAACAAAATTTAACCGGATTAATCGCGTGTATTATTGGTTTCTGTTTTTCCTGATGTTTCGAACACTTTGCAGCGTTCGTGGTCGCAAGATGGCAAAAAATATTAGTTTTAACCAATAATATACGTGAATAATCCGGTTAATAGTTGTATTATTATATTATAGAGGTCTTTAATAATGTGATTCTACTGTGTTAACTTAAATCAGAACGATAATTACGCTTTAATAATATTGTTTGCTATTGTACGTACCTATTTAGTTTAAACATAGATGAAAATTGTATTATTATAATAATTTTGTTGCGTGAAGCATTACTTACATTACTTTTTTAATAAAATAGGAAAAAAAACAAATTACATCGTTAGTTTTAAAAACTGGACTGAAATTATGATGTAACGCTTATCAAGGTTATACATTAGTTTATTTTGCTGTTAATCATTATACATATAAAAACGTACCTTTCTAACGCGTTTTATCCTCATTATAGTCTATATAATTAATGTAAAAGTGTAACTGCCTCGTTGGTCTAGTGGTCCCAAGCGCGACTGCTAAGTATGAGGTCTCGGGTTCGATTCCCGGGTCGGGCAAAGTGTTATTGAGTTTTTCTGATAGAAAATTCTCAGTAGCAGCCCGGAGTTTGGAATTGTGCCCGGTAGATGGCAATAGGCTCACCACCTATTACATGGGACCTAATAACAGCATTGGTGAAATGTGGCTGTACAATTGTGTACACCTCTGCCTACCCGTTCGGGGAATACAGGCGTGATGCTATGTTATGTTTATGTTATGTTTATAATTAATGTACCGGGATTCAGCTAATTTCTTTGTGGGGCATTCAAGATCATCAGTTTTGTGACTGCTTGGTTTTTTGAATCGTAAGCATGTTGCACAATGTGGTGATGCAGCACTTTTAGTGCACTCATTTGACTGATGACCTTGTTCTCCACAGTGCCCACAGGTATAGGTAGCCTCCCGGCAAGACTTTGCAGCGTGTCCGTACTGTTGACATTTGAAACATCGTGTTACAAGTGTGAAATCCTTGACTGGACAGGATGTCCAGTTGATGAATACTCGGTCCTGGTTAAGTACCTTTCTTATACTGGCTGGTACTTCTTAAATAAAATAACATGTAGGTCCCTCCTTTTTACCCGACTTGTGACAACTTTATAGATGATAAAAAAGTTTCACGGGGCAAATTAGGCAGTTTGTCGGCCAAGTTTTGCTTGTTGATGCAATCGTAGACTTCTTGGTCACTTAGGGTGGAGGGTACGCCCATAACAATAATCCTTGGTCTTCTCTTGTGCGGTTCTTCTACTTTTAGGCCGGAACTATTTAGCTGTGACGATTTACTAAGTTTTTCAATGTCATCCTTGGTCTCGGTTGTGATAATTACGTCTCCGTTTTTGGTTTTACGCAATCCTCTGACATGCAATTTCATTTGTTCTGGAAATATAATTTTTTGAACAAGAGATTTAGTGTCTTCACTAGATTACAATTTATCATTTGGATACATAGCAATAAAGCTTAGGTTACTGGAGCGCAAATAATTATTTTTATTGGTTTTTACCATGTTAGCGTAGGATTTTTTTCTATGGTCATAGTTTTGACACAGTTTTCTTGGATGGTTTCTTGGATAGATTTTTGAAAAATGATCCAGGTAGTCTGTAATTTGACGTTTTTCTCTCATCCCTTGAAGACAGTTTTGGACTTCCTTGGTCTTTTGCTTCAATTCTAGGTAGAATACTGCTATTTGGGAAACGCCATGTCCTACCTTGCGTGATCAGGCACTGATCCTCAGCTTTTATTCGGAGTTCAGTTTTCCCTCCTGAGCAATGGTGCAAGCTTCATTTAAACATTTTTCTATTGAGGTCATCCAGTTGCTAATTTCACTGCTGTCCAATGGACTCAATTTTTTCAGCAGCTGCATGGTATGGTATTTGGGACTTGCTGGGAGGGCTGCTAGGCTACAGAGTACTCCGAGGGCTGTTTCCAATATAACATCATCAATGCATCATTCTGCAATGTAAAAGAGGCAGCTGATAGGGTGCATCTACAAAATGAATTTAAGTCAATTACGAAAATTTTAAGGAAAAGTATTCGACAATTGCAACTGAGCATCTTTCTCAAGAAACATGGGTCGGCGGACAAACAAAAATAATACCGCAAGTAAAGTTGTTGTATCAATAAATGTTGGTATTATAAATGTTGGCTTGTTGGTATTATAATTAAAGTAAAATAAAAACTTAACTTTTTAAAGACATTTCTGGCAGATTGGTCGGCCGACACTTCGCGTGACTATAGGGCTGGCCTGTTTCTTGGTTAGAGAATTAGCATTGCCATTCAACGTGGCAATGCTGCCAGTCTTCTGAGCACATTACCGGATGACAGCGATGCGGAGGAATACTTCGACGCCTAAACCACGTTTTGTTTCACGTTATAAGTTTTGCTTTTATTATCATTTTCTTGTACATAGTAAAGTAGTCTTTATGTAAAATTTTAAATAAAGATAAAAATATATAATTAATTTTTCATCCCACAATCCTGGAAAGATTTGTTACAGAATCCACCTTTCTTCTTTAAATTCAGTAAGTAAGTATGGTAAGGTGTGATGAACTGATAATGAATCCCCCAAGAGTTCAAATATTTATATGTTAAAATCAAAATATGTACTTAGACAGAGGAGTAGGTACTCTTTGACTGTCAAACTGATTTTCGAAGTTCAAATCAATTGAGATTTTCACAGTGTACAGTCGTACTCTTGCCCATCCATATTTCACCAATGCACTTATTAAATCCTATGTAATTGTTGGTGAGCCTATTGCCATTAACCGGTCAAAATTCCAGGCTCCGCACTGATACCGAGCTTTTCTTATCTGAAAAGCCCAACAACACTTTGCCCCACCCGGGAATCTATCCTAGGATTTCACGCTCAGCAGCCGAGCTTTCGACCACTAGACCCACGAGGCAGTTTAATAATATATAATATGTATGCACCACTGAGAATGTGATGATCGAATCAACAAGACAGAGTATTCCTTTAAAAAAGTGATCTTCTCAACGCAAAAAGTTAGTGAAGCGCATTTTCTTATGAAGTGGAATGTATAGATAAACATACACCATAATGGTTGCTGGTAAGGTTGAATGAACTAACGACTTGCAAATAATGGCAATCGACGGAGAGACATCCTTTGCGACCCTTTCCTACAAACTTGTCTAAGAAAGGTTTTAGTGCCAATGAATAATTTATGTAGCGACACGAGAAACTTCTAAATAAATAGCTTGTTTAACATGAGCTGTTTACGAATAATATAGAGTTTAGTATATAAACAGCGAGAATGAGATAAGTAATTGTTTTGTATGCGATAAATATATTAAAGCTAAAAGTTTTTTTTGGAATAACTTTATTGAGACGCATTCAGATTATTTTTAACCGACTTCAAAATAAACAAAAAAGGGAGGTCCTGTATTGACTATTTTATGAGTGTTTATTGTGTTTTTTTTTTTTTGATTGAGTGTCAACGGTTATTATACGAAACACGGACAATCCAGAAAAAATGCACGTGAATAATAACGAAGGATCAAAAAATTAAAATAAAGTAGAACTATTAAAACCACGTGGGTAAGTGTCACTACGCATCCGGTGTCCTGTTAGATTTCTGTCTATAAACATACAGATACTGAGGAAGCCTCTATTAGGTATTCGAAAACATTAAAAAAACTGCTTATCTTTTGTCACATTTGGAAAAATATTTTATAACATTAAAATATTAAATACCAAGTCGTAAATTATTCTCACAGTCATGCAATACAATAAACCTACATAAAATTATGACACTGACACACGCAGATGTATAATTCATTTAACTATTCATTTTATAGATATTGAAAAAGTTGTTACTTTAACTGGGCTAGAACTCGAATACACAGTTCAATGGCATAATAAAGCTCAAAGGAATTACAGTGGCCGTATACCTACGCTAGAGACTGCTTGATGCATTCAAGTATCATTTATTCCGGTCTCCTTTGAGACGTTTCAGCTTGCAACGATGTAGCTAGAACTACACAATATCTTGTCTCATGCTAATCCCAATTTGTACACGAACCGCCCGACGTTGTTGTTAAATAGTTACTATGTGGACGAAGCTCAAAGTGAATGATGACGCGCAGTCACGTACGGCACGGAAATTAGGTGCCTCATGGACAGTGGGCGATTGTGGGTGACAGTGGCCGACAGTGGGCGACGTTCGTGTACACAAAGACAATGCTCAGGGTTCTAAGCACGAACGCTGCGGCTAACCGCTGTCATAGGTATGTACGACGCCACCGGAATGAATGTGGACAACGAAGTTATGCACAATGGTGCAAGATTGCACGATTGGCAAATTGGTTTTCTTACTATGATTTCCATATTGGATTGATTGTGTAAATCTATCGTTTGAGGAAGCTATAAAGCCTGCTATTATTAAGAGATATATATTGACAGTTCAATCTCGTGCCTTCTCTGTATGAGAAGAGGCCCTTGCCCTACAGTGGGACAGTTATGGGCTGGTTATTTATTTATTTATTTTATATTGACAGAAAGTATGAAAGATCTTCTTATAAGTTACTACCTGTGCCCCGCAAACGTTGTTCTGTCATATAAATTTACTGGATAGGCCCACCCTTAGCACTTAGGGGTATAAAAAATAGCCTACGACCTATTCTCAGACCTACCAAATAGACACATAATATTTCATACAAATCGGTCGGGCCGTTTCGGGGGAGTTCGATAACAAACACTGTGACACGAGATTTTTATATATTAGATTGGTTGAATTTATAGACTGTTGTATAAACATCTTACGTTGTTTATTAAAAATTCAACAAAATACGGTGTAGATTTGGATATATTTTAGCAGTCTCCACAAATAAAAAAAAAAATTTTACATAATTGTATTAAACATTCCGAAAACAATAGGTACGTTCTCTCAAGCGCCTGATCATGTTCTGACGATGATTTAATACAGAATAATACATTGTGCCATCATAGCTACGATGTTTTCAACTCGATTTTCTCAAATAAGGTTTATCACGATTTATCCCTAATTGGGAGCGGAACGTGATAAATTATTGCGACGCGTCTTATAAATATTTATGAGGGAAATTGGGAATATATTAAACAGGATTAACTCCTACATATGTCTTTAAAGGTGATACAAGGGATTAATTAAGAACACGGCTCAGTCAGACTGAACAATAAGGCAGATGCTAGGATAGAGTACGATATGTACATTTTACAGTGATATGGCGTCAATTCTGATGTAGAAAACTAAATGAAATATAAAGCATTGCTTCTGTTTACTCCCGAACGTACAAAATTTTACGCAATAGAAATAATATTTCTATTGTGTCTGGTACTAGCGAGTCATTAGTAACAGTTACAATAAGAGCGGGACGGGATGAATTAAAGAGATTTCATATTTACTTCACTTGTCATACAATATAAGTGTAACGTCTCTAATTTTAGTGTCTACCTAAAATTGTGCTTGCTACAAATTTTCGGAGATTTTTTTGACTTGCCTAAATTCGAATTTGACATCTCTTAATTGCCCCCGTCTTGCTCACAAACTTATTATATAAGGTTCCAGGTTAACTTCGTTCCATCCGGGTGTCCCTTGACACCTCTCAAGTTTTTTTTTAAACTCACTGAAGTACTTACAATATAACAATGAAAACGACGTAGTAACCACTTGTGTCGCGTTCTCCGTTTTCTTTAGTTCTTTTCCGTTTGAAGCCAGTTGGTAATTTCCGTTATATTCGCATAAGGGATGTGTAGTTGAATCACAGTAGAAAACTGAACGACGACGTCACACGAACAACTTGTCTTCAAGAGAAGGCCTGCTTTAGCTTAGCTATGTTCCCGTCTCTATCTTGGATTTATAGTTTGACAGTTGTGTGACCGTGACAGGAATAATCTTGGCCTATGTATAATTCTAACTTTTTGGGTAGAGATGCGATATGGCCTCGCACGTCGATGTATGAGGTTGCCGATTGATTAACCGGGCTTTCCTGTGCTTGCCTTAAGAAAATTAAGGCAGCTAGGGCATTCAACTTTTAAACTAAGCGACAACACGCTAAGGGCACCCTTTGCGGGGTACGCGCCTCGGCTTAGGGTGTCGCTGGTGGGAGGTCAGCAAGGGACTGGCTGGATTGGATTCAGAATATTATTATTATTATTTAGGGACGAATTTAAAGCTATAGGGTGGACAATCACGGAGATGTCATCGTGACGGGCTTCGGTGGCGAGGCTGGAATGACGACGGTTTGTGTATTGTGCTGGCAGCCCTACTGCTCTCTTGGAGGAGGATTATAGCGTCATCGACAACGTTTATTGGCACAAAAATACATAGTTCCACTGTAAAGGGACTCTTGACTTCCAAACTAAGTAACAACTTGTATTATAGAAGTCTGGTAGTTCACTTCGTATTACACTTTTACACTATGTTTAACAAGTACAAAAAACTATTTTACAAATTATAATGTAAGATGAAGGTTTGAACATGTGGGGGTGCGTGGATGGTGGATAAGGATGAAGATAGGGGCGTGCAGGTTGCGAGGAAGTGAATGTGTTTTAAAGGGTGTGAAGATGCGCATGTGCAAAAGAGACACACACTCTCTCACACGTGTGAGAGAGTGTGCATTGTGGCCGAGGATGTAGCACGTGATCCAAAAGAAATCTATTCCCTATAGTCTTGAATATACTATAAATGAATATTTAAATATGGGTAATGATTTAAATATGTATCTCTTAGAGTCGAGTTAATCTTTAGAAAAGCGAAATGACTAAGTAGACATATTATTCCCAAAAAACTGTACATAAAACATACATCACGCTTGTATCCCTGAAGGGTTGGGCACATGTGTACGGTACACATGTGCCTGCATTTCACCAATGGAGTTATTAATTCTTATGAAATAGGTGGTGCGATATTGCCATTAACCGGGCACAATTCCAGGCTCCGGGCTGCTATTAAGAATTTCTTACCAGAAAATCCGGATAACCCGCCTGACCCGGTAATCAAACCCTAGGACACTCATTTCAGCAGCTGCGATTGTGACCACCAGACCATTGAGGCAGTTAAATCTCACAGATAATATTTTACGTCAGTCGTTTAAAAGATGCATGAGAGCGTTTCAATCAACAGAACGTCGGCTCTCAATTTTGTCAGGTAAAAAGGTACGCTTGAAGGATGAAAGGCTCATAAAAAGTAGAAAACAGTATAAAAGAGCGGTTTTATCTGAAGTCCTTAATCCACCTCCCATTGTATGAAGCATGTTCGATGGCCATATATTGAAGTGAAAGTGGCAGCTTTTGTTTCATGGATAATCCGTAGCGTGGAGCTCGCAAAAGATATAAAAAAGGTAAAAGCCACGAGAGGAAACTTTAAAGCGGCGATTAATTGCACATTGCGATCTACTTGCAGGCAGTTAATCAAATCATTAAAAAATATTTCTTTGCGTTAAAAATTTACCGCCGTGAGTGTACTTTGGATCGCATCTAAGTTGGAATTAGATAAAATTTAAAAGCATTATAGCAGCACATACATGATAAATCTTTGAAAAGCAGTAACGCATGCTTAGCGAACTCTAATATTAAATGGAAAAAGATTTATCTTGAATTATTAAGGTAATTGCATTCTTTACGACATTGTATTAACTGCAAAGTTAGTCGTGTCGGTTCGGTCACCCGTATAGGGACTGAATTGATAGCAATAACGTCGCCATAAGAAGTGTTAAAATATGGAAGGAGAATTCGCGGTGGTGAGCAGAGATGGCTTAGTGGTCAGAGCGCTTGGAGTATTCATCCGGGAGGCGCAGGTTCGAATCCTGTTCGCGACCGTATTCTTTTTTCATTTAATATAATAACTTTAGCATACATACATGTTTAACTTTTATTAGGTTGGTTGAAGATAATGGAAATTCATGCTCGTATACACTGATATACATTACTAACTTTTAAACTATCGCGTTGCATGATATTATTAAATGTATAACTAACAGGAATTAACGCGCAATAAATACCTTTGAATCGCTTGACGTTTCGACCAGGTTGCACTGATCGTGGTCACAAGCAGACTGATGTAGCGAGTTTACTCCGTCATGGGTGCGGTAGATTTTTCTTCATCTACCTCCATGTTTTCACATTTGTTATTAAGGCCGCGACACACTACACTCACTGTATCCGTATTTTTAACCGACTTAAAATAGCGAGGTTTAGATATTTTAATCACTGGATTCCACGTTGCTGATAATTTAAAACCGTCCTCCCGATTGAAAGTCTTGTGTTTTTGGATTTCAATAGCTTCACGCACTGCTCTTGAATAAAAGTGGCGATCAGTTGAGAGGACTTTTTTGTGCTGAAATTCAATCCAGTGATTACTGCCTGATTGAAGTATGTGTTCGGCAATCGCTGATTTGCTAATCTGACGGTTTTTTACAGCTGCGATATGTTCTTTGACCCTTTCTGCGATGGTCCGCTTCGTTTGGCCTATGTAAGAACTACCGCAGCTGCAATCTATTTTGTAGACACCTGGTGTTTGCAGCGGTATGACATCCTTAGGTGTGCCCACTATGTTGTTTACCTTAGCCCCCGGTGTGTAGATTGTGCGAATGGAGTACCCTTTCAACACCGTTCCTTTTTATCCTTCACTCCTTTGACGTAGGGCATGTAGGCTGGTTGTCTGCTTACCTCAGGATGTCTGCATCTTATCGCAGTCCGCTTTTGTCGACAACCCACTCGATATCCGTTACTTTTGAGGACCTCCTGAATATGGTCTAGCTCTCGCTGTAAATGTTCAGGGTCAGACAGGTTATAAGCTCTGTTTTTGAGTGACGTCATAACGGACTGCAAATGGCGAGGATGGTGGTGTGATGTTGCATGCAGGTATCTATCGGTGTGTGTAGGCTTGCGGCTGTCCTGTCACACACAGTGTGACAGGGTCCTATCTGACCTCACGGTTACCTTCACATCTAGGAACGACAACGATCTGTCCGTCTCCATTTCAAAGGTAAACCTCATATTACGGTGGATGGAGTTCAGATGCTGATTATTGCCGGAGTCTGTAGTTATGCAACTTCATCCCAATAACTTGAACTAGATTGTTTAGATTTGTATAGTTGATGTTCCACAAACGATGGCACCATCTATAGGTCCTGCATACCCAGTATTACTACACGTACGAGTAAGAGGAACTGCATGCGATGCTCGGAACTCGTTTCTGGGCTGATACATTTTACATGCAATTATGAAAGATAAATATTTTTATAACCTTTTCCCAATCATGTTAGGGTCGGTTTCGAAATATTTTGGAATAGATAAGTTCTCAGCTATGACTTGCACAATTATTTATTACGCGATTCGATTTGATCGAGATTAAAAGCGATAGTTTTGCTTTTAATGGGACTATTAGTTAAGCTCATTATTTTATTTCGGTATTTTTCTGTGTGTAGAATATTGCTGTATTTGATATGTAATTTATGTTAATTGTGTTTAGACATTGGAGAACGCCAATACTATCTACTGGTCATATATGCTAAAACACATACTCGTATGTTTACCTTAAAATTTAGGGTAAATTGTTAACTTTATTAAAAACTGGCTGGTGAAGAAAGGAATGGGAAGTCGCTGGGACTTCGTCTGCGATACAATCTATCTCCTTGCCAAATTTCATTACGATCCGTTCAGTCGTTTAGTCGTGAAAAGGTAACAAACAAACAGAGTAACTTTTGCATTTTTAATATTTGTATGGATATTTAGAATATTTAATTTAATATTTCAAAGTAAAGACTTAATATTTTACTAAGAACGTGAACATTAAAGTGATTGTTTTTACGAAATAGCAAAAGCTTCAAGCTTTACTAAATAAAAAAGATAAATTTAAAAAGCCTTCCTTCTCGAAAACTAGACTTCCAAAGTACTGACGTCATGACAATTTTGGTAATGCGAATACTGAAATGTTTTCGGAGCAGAGTTTGTATTCGAAATAACCTAATACGAGCTCACGGAACTTGTACTGAATTAATATGAACCGGTTCATATTAGTGAATTAATTTGGAAATGTTTCGAGTATGACGGTACAGTCAGCGATAGATGTCGATTAACACCCATCGAAACTAAACCAACTGTAGTCCTGGTTATTGCGATACGATGAAATGACTTTTTGCATTTTCTATATTAATTTGATGACAACATTGTTATATTTTGAACTCCATGTTGTTAAATTTATAGTTTCAGAGCTAAGCAATTTTGAAAATTTGGACGATCTCAGCAACTTTTGGCGCTCACCGTACTGTCATTAGCACTATAAAGACAAGGCGTGAAAACCGGGACTGACGGTGAATATTTGAAGCGAATTTCTCGAAATGCTCGCGTTCCAGGTTTTGCCACTACAAGAAACTAATTCCGTTTATAATACCTACAACGATTGTTTACATAAAATGGCTGGTTAATTTTTGGCTTTTACTAAGGTGTCCGTTGAAGCAATTATTTATAATTAAAGTTCGGTTTAAATTAATTTTGTCTTACGTAGGTATTGTGTTTTCTGGGGATTCGTAAGCAAGTACTAGATTTCAGTGAGAACTTTTGAATGACTCGTTATTTTTAAACACACAACTTGCAAAGAACAATTTGCAAGCGGCGACGTTATTGCTATCAATTCAGTCCATATTCAAGTGACCGAACCGACACGACTAACTTTGCAGTTAATACAATGTCGTAAAGAATGCAATTACCTTAACAATTCATTTCAAATAACGTCGCCATAAGACGTGTTACAATATGGAAGAAGAATTCGCGGTGGTGAGCAGAGGTCGAGATGGCTTAGTGGTCAGAGCGCCTGGAATATTCATCCGGGAGGCGCAGGTTCGAATCCTGTTCGCGACCGTATTCTTTTTCCATTTAATATAATAACTTTAGAGTTCGCTAAGCATGTGTTAATGCTTTTCAAAGATTTATCTTGGTAACTATTTTATATCCCAATACTCAATACGTTTATTGCAGTCCAGAAGTATTATATAAGGGTTGTTAACAATCCAGGAGATAGACAACGTTTATTTATTATTTATTTAACTCTTTATTGTACACCTAAAAGAACAAACATATAGGACACATTCTAATAAAAAGAAGTACAATGGGCGGCCTTATCGCACCCGGCGATTTCTTCCAGGCAACCTTTGGATGAATAGGTGTGGCATGGACTGGAAAAGGGGCAGTATGTGGTGTACAAAATATATATTAATAAAAAAATATTAATAATAAATATTACATAGGTACATACAATTATATAATATAAATACCATACATACATACGATGCATACATTCTACAAATATGATGGAAATAAATATTGATAATTAAATAATATTATAGTAGAAATATATTGACCTACCGAGTGTGATGTGATGAACGTTATTATGTGTATTCGATTTTATTTTCCTTATAATGCGAATGCATATTACTTAGCCAGTATTCCAATTTCTCAGAAACAGTTAACTGTTAATTACCACACCATTTTTATTCCCAGTCAATGACAGCTACATTCTCTTTTTTTTTACTAAAATTTTTTTTTTTTTTTTCCTTCGCCCTAATCGGGCAGGCTAAGGTCTTAGACCATACCGCCTCGTCTTCAGTGTTCTTGAATAAAAGTAAGGCCAAAGCCTCGTCTTCAGTTACTTCCTTCTTGTTTTAATCAAGTATAAAAAGTTATTGCAGTTATTGCCCCAGTAAAACGGTGGAAATTTTACTGAGTCTTCGATGGAGTTTAGGAGTGAACACAAAAAGTCATGATTTTCAATTGTATACAATTTGCCCACACTCGCACACCTTCGTGAACACATAATGGTTAATTATCCACCATAATTACACATTATACTTCGGAGAAACACAAGTTTTGGAAAACAATATAAAATTGACAACGTGCACTTTACATTTTCCCGCCTAAACTTCTTTTTTACTAAAAAAGCTGCAACCCTGGGAAGGAACGAAGGCAAAGATCCCCGTCTGTCAAGCACTGCAAAAGGGTAGAAGAGAAAAGAATAAAGTTTTTATATCTTCATACTAATTAATCTGTTGACTCGCTAATTAACAGACACAACAGAGTTTTGTTATTATAAAATACAATTTTGTACTTTAATGAGTCAGGTACTAATTAAACTTATTATATTGCCAACCGGTGAGTCACCACAGATATCGTTTGTGTGATGAGGTGGGGACTGATCTGTATGAGATTTAAACTATTTCTCATTTCAGAGTTCAGGTCCCATTTCTGGTCACTAGATACGTATTATGAAACTAATTTCACATGTGAACAATGTTTTAGTTGTCAATTTGATATGACTTAAGCATTCAGTTCTGAGCAGTAGTGAGTAGGCGCCCAGGCACCATTTTGAAAAGCTTCGGGAATGAGTTTTGCTTTTTTATACGGGACAAAGTAACCCGGAGTTGTTAGTACACAGAACTTTTTACAGCTGTAGGTTATTTGATATCCATCCATGCTTGTTGTGTGAAAATACGGAGAACAATGCCGAGGAATTCTTATATTTTCTTTTAAAAATCAACACACAATTAATTCTCAACTCTCGTTTGTTTTCAATCGAAATTGAATTTAAGGAAATGACGTCGGTCCGGTGCCAGTAATAAAATTTTTCTTTTTATCATCGCTTACTTGAAGAGTGTTTTAGAAATAAAATGTTTTCATTTCTATTCAGTTTTATTCTCGTAGATTGCTTCTGCTCTGCAGTATATTTCTTAGATGTTTAAATTTGAGTTGGTACAGAATGACATAAATTTAAAATGCTCACAGATTTTTTTAATTTAGATGTCTGGTTGAAAATATGTTCCTAGTATATAACGTTGATATCAAGTTCAGGGAAAACTCCATATTTAATGCAAAGGATACTCAAAGATTCAAGCGTTTTATTATTTTTCTCACTAAGATGGAATGTTTGTGCAGTTGTGTAGAGGACTCGCCTATAGGCCTGATGGTAGTGTCCCGAGGACTATAGGCCTTTAGCCTATAGTCCTCGGGACACTACCATCAGGCCCCACAAAAATTCCCACACACAATATTATACTATATTCATAATATAAACAGAGGTTAAAGTCGTTTGAAGCAGGTGTCATACCGGTCACCGCCGGGGCAAGACGATGAATGCTAGCGCGACCCTATCTTGCCCCATCTCGGCGGAGGACTGCTCACGGGGGGGTTTTAGTGGGTTAGAGCCCCACATACCCCCTTCCGTCAACCCCCGTCGCGGAGGGGAAATGCGAAAGAACTTCCCCCCCTCAAAAAAAAAGTATCATACCGGTATGTCACCGCGGGTCTTGACGGCAAGTTTGACGGTGTCATACCGGGATGATAGAAGGTACGAAACTGGTTAATATAGGTACCAATGCATAAATCTAGATCAACTCAGACAATTATTTGTAACATAACAACATAACATTACGCCTGTATTCCCCAAGTGGTAGGCAGACAGGCAAGAGGTTGTCCACCCACATTTCACCAATGTTATTATTAAGTTTCATGGTGGTGAGCCTATTGCCATCTACCGGGCTCAATTCCAAACTCCGGGCTGCTACTGAGAATTTATAACAGAAAATCTCAATAACACTTTACCCAACGGGAATCGAACCCGAGACCGCGCAAAAGTTCTGTCAACCTAGCACACACTGTGTCGTCGAATTATTTGTATGTACAGTCTATTATAATTATATAAAAACAGAATCAATGATTAATACTAATACTTCACCCGACCGTATTTCGGTCACGGCGGCCTATACCCCCGGAGATCAGCCAAGTAAACAGGAGATATTATAGGGCAGAAATGTATGCGCAAATACAGGTGAACTCCGTCTTCCTCCACTCTCATATTCCGGTGGGTCACAACACCAACTTCCTGACTCCGGGCTGCTATTGTGAATTTCTTAACGGAAAAATCCAATAACACTTTTCCTGATCTGGGAATCGAACCCAGGACCTCACGCTCAGCAGCGGCGCTTGCGACCACTAGACCAACGAGGCAGTCAATCAATGATTATACTGAAGGCAACAATAATTTAAAGAGTGATACCTTTTGTTGTAGGTACACTCGCTTTTTCCCGTTACGGTATCGATAACGGTTCCAACTTCTATTTACAGATGAATTACTGAAAATTTCTTCTTCATTTTTAATTTTCTAGTCTAAGGTTCGAACTTTGGGGGAAAGTTCGTAGGTACTAATATACTATATAATAAAGTACTCTTATATAAGACCTTTTTACCTGAAGTGTCCTTATAATATCCTTAAATATAATATTATTTCGTCAGTTGAAAGTAATTTAGTTTTGGTACGTTTTTTACCTACATTTTGTAGTCATACTTAGAGAGTTTCTTTTTACTAACATAGGCCTAACAAGGACCTAATGAACCGATGTCAGTAAGGCGAACCAGAACTTATAAATAAGCAAAAAAGTACCTAGATAGGTACTACCTATAGGTTTTATACATTGAATTGTTATATCAATTTAGTTTCCCCTGTCACTGGGTTTTGTTACCAATTCGTAACTAATAGGTATTATATTTATATATGTATCGGAAGGCGACGGTTTTTTTTTTGATATCTTTAACAACGGCGTGCGTGTATTATGTATAACCGTGGACGATTTCTGCCTACCCCCATAGGAAAACGGCATGAGTATGTATGTATCATAAACAACCTATATTTCCATGCATATAATTCGAGGTAAACACAAACCCTGCTAATGAAATATGAGCTATGGATTTTAGAAATGTCAAAAGCACTTTCGTCGCGTTAACCCTAGTAATGCGTTTGACATTTTGAGGTCGCCCATGTTTACTAGTGAAACTTCCATTGAAATGTTTGCTCCGGAGGGATCACCATGAGGATCTAAGAGCATTTATATTGTGTAAGAAACGTTGTGTAGAGTGACAACAGATAATCATATGTAAGAAAATTTAAAAGTTGATTGATGCAAAGTTACAAATCATAATGATAATTACATAAGAGTTTATGACAGAGCATCAATAACTATTAAAATCTACATTAATATATTAATAATTCGAGTCGGGGGTCTCCAAACTAGGCGGTAGCTGAATCTTGGGGGCCAGAATAGTGATGACTCATTTTTTTTTAATAAAATCAACGTCAATATTTCATTATTCAAATTAGGCTAAAAATTTGCGCTTTTTGAACGTCAAACAATAAGACAGCCCCCAAAAAAGCCCAGTATTTGTATCACGATAAAAGTCTCTCTTATAACGAAAAAGACAGAATTGTAATAAAAAATACAGTTGTCTTACATCGTCGCCCTAGCTAGCAATGGGGAAACAGGGCCAACATGAATGATTAGGTACCATGATGAAATATTGTTAAATGACTGGTAAATAATTTTATGATTATTTATAAAAGGTAAAGTAGTTTCGGAAGAGGACACTAAAAAACGCGCAACTGTATTAGATGATAAAAAACTAAAGGTTATATAAAGATAGTCAAGTTTCACACATCATTATATAGAATCTTGCAAAACAGAAAAACGTTTTTCTCAACGGTTGCTCCTTTTGTGTGCTAAAAAAAGTAAGTTTTACATGGGTACCTATCGAGTACTTATTTATTATCTAATCATGTTTGCGTTCGCACCGGGAAGGTTAAGAATATTTATATGGGTAAAACCCTTTAAAGGCTGAGGACAATCAGAATGCCTTTTACTGAGGATGTAAACCCTAATTCCAAGGTTCACGGAAGGGATTTTGAGCCCTTTTGAATTATTTTATGATGAAGTGGCTTTTATCGCCTTTATGTAAGAATAACTTCCCTTTAGTCCAGTGGGTGCAACCGCGACTGCTGAGCACTAGATCCTGGGTTCGATACCCAGGTTGACTGTTAAGAAATTCTCAGTAGGAGTCCGGAGTTTGGAATTGGGCCAGGTAGATAGCAATAGGCTCACTTGGGACGTGATACCGGAATCAGTGAAATGTTTAGCTACCTCTGATTTACCCTTCGGGGAATATAGGCATGCTACTGCTATGGTATTAGCCTTTCGTAGCCCTTATATTTAAACAAGTTTCTTCACGCTAAACCTGCCGAAAACGAGAATGCTCTATGTTTTATATTAGTATATAATTTACTTGTAGTTCTGTTTTATGGATAGTGGTATAACGGGTGTGTTATCAATGTACGTAGGTACTTACATATAACCCAAGTGTTAACTTTACACGCATTTGAAAATTTAAATCGATAACCGTATAAAAATGTTGGAATAACGCACACTAAACAATAGTATGTATATTGAGAATCTATAAAACTACAACGTAGGCGTTCGCAGCGCCATCTGTTAAGTTTTATGTGAACTATAGTTGCAACGTTGTATGCACTCGGCACTATTGAGTCATATTAGTATTAGAATAACTGGTTAGAGCGCTGTAGATTTAAGACTTAAAAAAATAATATTTAAGTGAACATAACTATGACGTCATCGTAAATATTTCCTTTGAAACGCGTAAGTATTATAAAGATTGTTCGTTTCGCAAAAAATAATTCGTGATAAATACTAAAATTTATAAACATTATAGGAACATTTCATAGATTCCGGGAACTATAATTAATACCACAGATCATTATTACTGTACTATTATTACATAACGAAGTATGTGACATGACATTATTTCAAGCAAATAATACAAAAAGATTTGGGCTCGTCCGGGATTTGAACCCGGGACCTCTCGCACCCAAAGCGAGAATCATACCCCTAGACCAACGAGCCAGATATAAAAGCGTACGAAATGACTTAGAACTTTCTCCGCGTGTCAGAAAATTGTTATCGTGACGATTATCATGCCTATCAAATATTCTAAGCAAGTTTATGTTCAATTTTAAACACGTAGTTTATGTTGGACGGGTTTTAGTTTATGACTGTATTAACCACTTAATGTTGAAAAGAAAAAGGTTTTTGTTGTAATATCAAGGTTGGATGTGTGTGATCATGTTAAAAAACTGCTCTTTTTAATATTTAGCATATTCCATATTGAATTCACTGATATGAGCTGCTGAATAAACAAATGATGACAAATGTTATCAATTAATGAAAAAAGGTGGGGGTTGTCAAGTTCATGCGTACCTGTATATTTATATGTTTTATGTACGACCACGCTTAACTTTTTACAAATTAGTCCGATTTTGGTGATTATTTTTTTATTAGGTAGAAGGTACTACAAATTTGGTCTCATATAAATTTAGAAAAGAAAATCTACTTCTAAGGTTGGTTATTATGAAAAAATAGGGAATAATAAAATTTTCAACTATAAACCATTGCTGTTGAAACTTTGCATACATATGTTGTTATAATGTCACTACAACATAATGGAAACCTGGAGTTAATCTGATGATGGAGTTGAAAAACAGTCGAGGGAACTCCTCAACGGTTTACAGCAGCTACCCCGTGTTTGGGCTTATTTCATTTATCTTGATGAGAACTTTAGACTTGGCTGAGTTTCATAGTTAATTGACACTGCAACTTGAAAATGCAATATAGAATATACTTTGTAAGGGCATGCGCCCACGCTTTAGTTTTAGTTTAAATGCCAAAATGTTTTTTAATTTTTTATTGATCATACATAATCATGTTTATGTTTTAAATATTTTTACCTATGTGTAACCTTATCCTAATATGTTCGTTTTTTTTGTCTAATACTAGTGAGCTACCGTGGTGATATTGTGCTTGTGCCTTCTCTGTATGAAGTGCGACAGTAACGGGCTGGTTATAATACTATGCTAAGGTTTTTGAGCTGATTCTAATTCGAAATGGCGTCATTTTTATTCAAAAAACAGATTGCCATGTTGCTAATCATAATATTATTTTTATTTGTTAACTCGCTGGTGCCCGCGACTTCGTCTGCGCAACAGCTTTTCTTTTGCGCGCTGCCCTAATTCGTTTTCTAAAATAAAAGTAGTCTAAGGCCTCCTTATAACATCAGATATCTGCCAGTGGAAGCCCCGTCAAAATCGATTCAGCCGTTTCGGACATCAGAAAAATGATGAAGTTTCATACAAACTTTATCCCCCTAAGACATGAATTTTCATTAAAGTGATACTGTGAACTTTTTTCTCTAACTAAGTACTCCTATATCAATTTTTATATTTCTAACGTCAAAATGAAGAAGCTGCATAGAAACTTTCATCCCTCTATTTTAACCCATTAGAGGATGAATTTCCAAAAATTCCTTCTTAGGGCACGCTTACGTCATTTGTGCAAAATTTCATTTTTCTAGACTCAGCTGTTTCAGCTGTGCGTTTATCATCAATCTGTCAGTGAATCAGACAGCCAATCAAATCAGCCAGTCAGTTTCTTACTTAATATATAGGAGATAAAATTCAGATACAAAAATTACTTACGATTTAGGTATAGGTATAGGAATTTTTCATAAATCATTGATACTTCCTGTACTTACTTGCATAGATCCTGCTAATAATATCTTACTCAATATTATAAGCGAAAGTTTGTGAGGATGAATGGATGTTTAATGACTCTTTCACCCAACAACTATTGAACGGATTTGGATAAAAAAAATTACACACATAGTTTATAACCTGGGCACTGGATAACATAGGTGTTTGGGACCCAGGGAGGTCAATAAATAAGTGTACTGTATATATAAAGACTAAATTGAAACAATAATGTAATATCTAAACAGATGTACAGTGATTGTTGAATTTGATGGAAGAGTGCCTTTGAAGCCGTCGGAAGCCGTCGTGAAGTAGTCGCCGGTCGCCGCCAGCCCGCGCCCGCGCCTCCCCCGCACCCTCCGCCTCAGCCGCCGCACGCCAGTTCACCTGTTCACGCATTCGATGCGTGAACATCCTCCCGCCTGTTGACGTCTTCGACGGGAAAAGGGCAAATATTGTTGAACCCTCTTGTGATGACTCCTCTCTTTGTCTTCACGTCTGCCACGCGTGTGATGCCATCGACGGCCACATATGCTCGTACCACACGACCCAGTGCCCAAACAAGTGGTGGAATCGCTTTGTCACACATGAGCACAAGTGTTCCTTCTCGGAGTTCCTTGTCTGAAGCAAGTGACCATTTGGTTTTCTGTTAGGGTAAGGTAACATATTCATTACAGAACAGCTGCCAGAAGTGTTGGCGGATGTACTCAATCCTCTTGAAGCGGTCTAAGCTGCTGATGTTCTTATCAAGAACCTGTGGAGACGGCACATATACTTTTTTCCCAGCTGTCCCAATTCTGAATTCCACGCAGCCTAAGTCGCGGGCAGAAGCTAGTGACAGATAAATAGAAAACGATTTATGAATGTAAAAACATAAATAAAATTTAAATTGTTAAAGCCACACTTACATACTAATATTAAAAATGTGAAAGAAACTCTGTTTGTTTATTTCTTTGTTTGTTACCTTCTCCCGACTAAACGGCTAAACAGATCGTAATGAAATTTGGCAAGGAGATAGGTTGGACCTTAGAGAAGGACATAGGGTACCTTTTCTCATGCAAACGAAGTCGCAGGCACCAACTCGTTGCTTATAATCAATTAACTCTATCGGTTTTCTGCTTGATAGTTCTGTTATAAGATTACAGACTAAGGCCGAATACTTCATTAAATAAAATAGTTTGTTCGTTGAACTAGACATACTTCTCAGTCTATTTACTAAGTATTTCCAACTTAATAAACTTAGTGAGTACCTAATAAACAGCATAACTTGATTCCTATGTTACTACTATTATTGGGAGTTAAGGTTTCGAAATTTTAGGAATGTGAAAATTTTGTTAACTTCATTAGTGATTCGTAAAATTGTCCGAATGAAATGAAATGAAATTGTTTATTCTGTAAGTAGGTCTTTTAAAAACTCTTTTACACGTCATTATATCTAGATGGCGTCGGCGTTTCCTATCTGACTACCTCTGAGAAGAAACGCCGAAACAAACTCAAAGGTCAAGGTCTCTTTTAAAGTCCAGACATCATTAAACATCCCTATGTGAGCGTAACCATGTAGGGTATCTGGAATGGCCTTTGTAGTGACATCTATCTCGCTACATGGTAACTACGCGCACAACACTCTGCATCGCGCAATCAAAGTTTGACGACGAGTGTGTATATATACGACCTCCCAGCATTAACCGTTGGGCCGTGGCCCGCCAGGCAATATCACCCGCCTGGTTGGAGGATCCTCCCTTTTCAATGGAGGACCACACCTCGTTCCACCATACTGGTGACCCCGAGCACGAACATCAGTGCAGCCTTCGCTGAAGAGGATCAGCAGCAACCTCGTCGTCACTCCGTCATCTCCACTCCCCCTCAGCATCAAATCGAGCAGCAAGCAGCGAGTCACACAGCCAGCCAGCATACTCGGCTTCAACTGGTACCCTGACTACCAGCCTGTAGCAGACGCGCAGACCTGGTCATCACCCTCAGCCACAACAGCGACTTCGGCACAGCACACTGCACCTTCGGCCGGTCAACAAGCAGAGCCATTCTCTCCTGGTCGACGCAGCAGCCAGCCACTACGCACCACTGCACTACCTCGACTCACTGAGGATTCCGCAGCATCACCGCTCTCAGTTCCGACTCACCGTGAACTACGCGGCATCCGGTTCCGACTCACTGGGACCTCACTGACACTGGCAAGCTCTTCAGACGCACTGACCGCTGACTCATCAACACGATCGACCTCCGGTCTCGGAGGAGAGTGATGTAGTGACATCTATCTCGCTACATGGTAACTACGCGCACAACACTCTGCATCGCGCAATCAAAGTTTGACGACGAGTGTGTATATATACGACCTCCCAGCATTAACCGTTGGGCCGTGGCCCGCCAGGCAATATCACCCGCCTGGTTGGAGGATCCTCCCTTTTCTATGGAGGAACACCACACCTCGTTCCACCATACCTTTTTAAGAAAGAGCTATATCAGTTTCGAGTTGACCTGTACTAACTGACGGCACACATGCATCAGTCATCGTGTAGCTCAACCATGTTATAGGGAGCTCAACGACCTGTCGCAAGGCGATACCAGATCAGCAGGACATTTGCGTGGGCCATATTAAAACCTCAAAACCGCCAGATTTCAAATATGTATAACAATAATTAAAAATTAAAAAAATAAGAAGAACTTCCTACATGATGCTCACATTCACAATTTCTGTAATATTAAGAATGTCACAATAAAAAAATGTCAATTAATAGAATGTCAATTGTTATGATATTACAATGTCAATTTTATCTTATTTAAATGTCAGGTAAAATCAAAACAATATAATTAAGCATTTTTCATATCACTCCCATGCCTTTTTATCGCTTATACATTCCGAGATAGTGTAATACCCCTTTCGGCATAGTTTAGCTTTAATAGCTTTCTTAAATTTATTATAGGGTAAATTTCTAACGTTAATGGGCAGTTTGTTGAAAAAGCGTATACCTTGACCCATGAACGAGTTGCTTATTCTGTGGAGACGAGTAGCATGAACAGCAAGGTTGTGTTTCTTCCGAGTATTTATAGTATGTACATCTGACAATTTAACAAATTTTTTAATGTTTTTGCGTACATACATTAAGTTTTCATATATATATTGCGAGGTTACAGTCAGGACATTGATCTCTTTAAATTTTTCTTAGAATATCTGATAGAAACATACATCAAGACTATAAAGGGTACCTATACACAATATAATTAGTTTACTTGTGTGCTTCGTTGGTCTAGTAATCCCAAGCGCGACTGCTGAGCATGAGGTTTCGGGTTCGAATCCTGGGTCGGACAAAGTGTTATTGGGTTTTTCTGTTAGGAAATGCTCAGTAGCAGCCCGGTCGTCGTACATCGATCGTTCACTACCCTGTATTACCCAAAGGTGTAGGCAGAGGTGTACACTATTGTAAGTAAGTACACCCCCATTACACCAATATTGTTAATAAGTCCCAGGTAATAGGCGGTGAGCCTAATATTGCCATCTACCAGGCTCAATACCAAACTCCGGGCTACAACTGACAATTTATTAACAGAAAAAAACAATTACACTTTGCCCAACCTGGGAATCGAACCCGAATATTTATCTTTAAACCATCACATTGTTTAAAGGCGTTAAATGGTAATCGGAATTGGATTGAGATTTAAATTAATTTCAAGTGTACAGATCGGTTTCGACCGAATTAACTGATTTTTTTATAAAATCTCTTACGTAAAGGTACCCTTTACAATAGAGGTCAATTCACAGGAGAGGTCAACGGGATCATGACCATAACCCTTTGAAGAAATTAATTACTTGGTCCAGTCGTTTCGGCGCTCGTAATCTCTTAGTTAATTTGACATTTAGCAATCTCAACTCAAGTTATACCTAGTCGATTCTCCTTAATCTAAATCGGGATCTACCTGATTTACGCTGGAATTTAACAATGTAAGAATAACGATATGCTTGAGATTAATGTGAATTTTTGACAGGCACTAAAAAAAAGAAGTAAAATAAAAATTTATACCACTGATAATGATCCTTACATTGATCAATTCAGGTAAATAGGTAAACGAAAGCTGGCCTGCTCAAATTAAGGGATCACGATCCCGGAGCAACTTTTTTATGTATAGAAAGTCAGTCATGTATTTTGTGCCGAACTCCTACTCACCAAATATGATTTACAGACACAGTCTTTCAAATTCTGACCGGGGTGCAAGGTTAGTGGGGGACTGTATGGTTTATTTTCCTTATCATGCTGTTGCAATATTTCGATTCGAAAAAATCTACTAAGTACATTTCATCCATCATCTCTCTTTACTCGTATCATTTCCCGCGTCCTGTGCCAGCGTCATCCGTGTGCGGCGCACAGCGCAATGATAACCGATATCCTGGACTTTAAATTGTCTTAGAATATCTGCCAAGATTAACGCCAAGCATGGCAGGGTCCATAGCACCCAGTATATACAGTCTCCCATCCACGTCTTGGCGTCATAGTATCATGATGGGCAAAATACCACTGTTCGAACAACCGAGTTTTCGGACATTGTGGAACATTGTCTGATTGGAGAATCTCCTCAAACTTTTCGAACTTTCCTCCTAGATAATTATTTAACTTCACCGATTATATTATCTATTATCTTTACGAACGTCCACCTTATACATTGAGTTTGCAGAGGAGATTTGATCATCAATTAGGTCACTGTTATGAGACTTAGGTACTTACTAAAAGAAGACCCGTATTTTGTTCTATTTTATATACCTAGATAGCAAACTATGAGCTTAAATGTTGTACCTACACTTAAACATTATTTGAATTGGGAAATATTAATTCATTTATCGGTAAATTTCATGAACACGTTCAATTGAGGTAAGCCATTGTCGCTTGCATCCGAACCGAACGTAACCTTTTGTCGAGTAGTGAAAAAATTTAATTTAAATTATTAACTAGCGCACGTGTGGGTATGAAAGGTGAACGTGGACGAAGCAGAAAGAGTATGAAATGATCGCCGCACGTGGCGTTCTATCGTTTCTGTCTATCTCTTGGGGAAAAAGGCGTGAGTTTATGCATGTAGTAGCTTTACCTGCGACATTGTCCACGTACACGGGCATGATTTAGGAGAGAAACCTGTCTTCTGCATCTAGTTTCGAATTCTGAAACTAAATCACCTTTTAAAAATCGATCAGATTTACTATTTTTAATTTAGTTGCTGGCGTGATAAGCTCAGTTTTGCGTGGCTGGTATAGAGCCTCAGAACGACCTAGGTTAACCCGTTGATCTTCAAAGGCCTTTCCATCTGTTCCAGACGATTATGGTGTACTGTCTGAAGCCATGTTTCTGGTTAATTAAACCAATGCGGGAGCTACCCTACCGAAGGCCTGGCAACCCGTTGATCACGCTACGTATGATATTGTTGTTGTAAACCTAGCTGCATCTCTGATTTCTACAGAGGCAGCTAGAGACATTCTGCATTACATTTGCTGTTCCTATAACATGTATCTGACGCCATTAATTTGTAAATTTGCAAACCTATAAAGTTTAATACAGTTAATTACTATTTTTCAAGGAAACATTGAAAAAATAGTAGAGAAGAACGAGATTTGAACCCGCGACCCTTAACATTCCGTGTCATCACTCTACCCACTGAGCTTCCTTGTCGAAATTGAATCAATTGAATTTTCAATGCTCCTTGTATTCGTCTTAAAGGAGACGCCTGGCGATATTTATATAGCAATCATTTACAGATTTAATACAGTTTAATAAATATATATATATATATATCTAGCTTGCTTTCTATAAGAGAGAGAGAGAGAGAGACAGACAGAGAAACATGCGCACGCCGCACGGCTTACAATAGCTTACTATAGCAAAAAGTGTCGTTACAACTTTTCGTCTTATTTTTTTCCGTCTAGCCCCCTTTCGCAACGCGCGATAAAGAACTTCGTTCCGAAAAAACGTCTACACAAAATGACTATCGGCTTTTTGTCACAGACGGTATTTTTTTACAAATAATTCTTTTCTTACCTTTGTCACTTTCTATCGAAGGGCTTGGTAGGTTTTAATTCTTGTTCACCGATTACTACTCATCTACATTTTTCGGGATAGCCCAACTAGTAGTTTTGGTTTCCAAACTAAACCAGTGTACAATAATTAATATGAATATGCCTCACAAAAGGCTTAGTAGGTAACATAAACACGAATGTAACACAAGCTAGGAAGCCACAGTACATCCTAGTGCAAGGGTTGCCCTTTAATGACCTGACCCGCGCGGCCCGAAGCTCACATTAGCCCGTAGATCACGCTACGTGATATTGTTGCTGTAACACTGCTTCTGTAACAGCAGAGACGGTAGTTTGTAGTGACGTCATAATTATAGTAGTAAGGTTTTGCTCTTCGTATGATCGTATGGTTGATGAACAGCCTAGTGTCAGATTTTAAAACACCCGTAGGTCTCTGATATGGCGCTTTACGTCATGGAGCATATCACTCAGGAGTGCTGGTTTCCTTATGGTGGTTTTTTCACCGTTTTAAGCAAGTTATAATTAATTTGAATATACACATGATTACGAATAGTCAAAGTGCGTAGCTTTGGTTCGAACTTCGACCTTTGATTGCAGGTCTATTACTAGGCTATCACTGCTTAAGGTTTCACTTACATAATTATTTTAAAGAGAAAATATACAACATAAAATAAATTTTTGGTAAGAAAACTCTAAACTCCAATACCTGCAAATTGGTACAGTAAGAAATATTTATATATTATTAAAACGCATGGTAAACGACCATCAAAGTTATAATTTTGTGGATACAAAAAGGATGGAGAAACATTTACCACAACTGGGTTTTGAACCTGCATTTCTGTACTACAAGTTCTCTTCCAAGGCTACCGCGACTACTGCTCGTTAAGCTAAACACAAAAGAAGTTGAGCTTAAATAAATACGCAAACACGTTCGCGGATTTGTTGGCATCCTACAAAAAGTGCAAAATCCACCGACAAGTTTCTGCAAAAAAATCATGCATCTGCGTACACACCTATACACACAAAAACGTTCAAAGGACCACAAGCAGCATGGCTGTTAAAAATGCTGTTATAAAGGTACAAAAACAGAAATCCAACCTTGCCAGTATATATAAAACTAGAAGTTAAATATTATTATTAGAGAAAATATATTAATTTAAAAATATCATTCACCGGTTGCTACTCACGTGCATTTTTCGGGATTTGCCTGAGTAGTTTCGAACCCGAACGGAGCCCTTAGTCAAGAGCTGAGCCCACGGCGATGTCGCGAGTCAAAAATGCACGTGAGTAGTAACCGGTGAACAATAATTGATATGAATATGTCTCACGAAAATTATTATGAAAAAAAAATGTTTTAGTTTATTATTAAGTACAAAATCTTACTTAAATATTCTTGATTTTGTTAAAGTGTACCAAGTGCGAGTGTTGCTCTTTATCCAAATATGTATTTTATTATTATTAGTTATCTATAGGCCTAGAAATAATTGTTTCGGATGGGAATCGTACCCGCCTGCCAACACCACCACAAAATAAGTTAAAGCTGCATTAGACAGTACAAAATATCTACTAAAATAAAAACATACCCGGCGTCCGAGCACGGTTCTTTGTTGACAAACTTGTCGCGTAGTTAAAGATTAAATGTAGAGTTTTATCAATTACTTATGTCACATTTGACGTTTAAAATCGAGAAATGTGTCGACAAAAAGAACCATGCTCACACCGCAGGTTAACAGAACCCTTTGTATAATACCTGTTTAAAGTTACTTGACTTAATCGACGATAGTTAACCCCCTATTAACTTCTAAACGGTGCTCAACGGCCCTGTTTTGATTACCCTTCGGAAACTAAAATCTTCCAATCTATTCAAGATCGTGTAAATCGAGCTTAAAGGTGACGAGCTTATATCGTCAGTATTCCACCTTCTGCCTCATTTAGCTCGCAAAGGTTACTACTGAGCGTGAGGTCTGGGATCCTGGGTTCGATTCCCGGGTCAGGCATAATGTTATTAGGCATATTTTTAGGAAATTCTTAGTTAGTAGCCCAAAGTTTGGATATGTGCCCGGTTGATGGCAATAGGCTCACCACCTATTACAGGAATTAATAACAGCATTGGTGCAATGTGGGTGTACAAATGTGTACGTACACCTCTGCACTACCTCCTCGGGGAATATCGGGACATGCTATGACAAGTACACGCATTCATATGAAAACAGATGATATATGGTTCATATTATTATTATGTTACGCATTAATATAAACGATAATTCATACATATGTTGGAACGAGTAGTTTTAAATATTAATGTACCTACGTTTTCCTGGGCGGGACCCAGATGTTTTCCATTCAGATGCGAATTGCGAATGTTTTATACGTAACGTACGAGAAGGCACTGCTTAATTCAAAGTGAAGCATTAACACCTGACGGGTAGCAGAGACGTGTAACCTGAAAATGTATTGGTGAATATAGATGTTAACCCTGGGACTTTAATAGTTAAGGTTTCTGGACGCAGTGAATTTAGTTCTTTTGTCGGGTTAGACTCAATACTCAATCGTTTATTGCATTCCACAATGTATATACAGGTGTTGGACTAATGCAGGTGTTTTTTTTATTATTTATTTAATGAAAGAAAGAATAATCGAAATCATTTATTTCAGTCTCATGGCCGAACTTACCGTTTTTACAGTAGCAAAGAAAGAAAAAGAATATATATATTAAAAATACAGGCTTACTAAAATACACCTGTACGGGACCAAAAAAAGGCCCCTTGCAGACCGTTTCTAAATTTGATAATATTACACGTAGAGTGGATGGTTGTTAATTTGTAATTCCGTAGGAGGTACAAATACAAACTACTAAAAAAAGAAATGCGATAGTTTTGTACACCATTTGCGCGCATGGAGGATGACATAAAGATGTGAGATTTGACATAGTTAAAGTTTATATGAACATTTATAAAAAAAAAACGGTCTAATTTCGAGCACTGAGCGACTACTCTTGATATAATAATAATATATGTGACATGATTTATCTAATAAAAAATAGTAGATATTCATCAAAGTACCAAAACAACAAAAGGTACAAAAGTCTACTTACCTATAGTGAAAACTTTGTGTTTTTTATGGTGATTAATCTTATTTCACTCGAAGGTGACTTTATCCTCAAGCAATACGTAGGCTGAAGGTCATCACGAAAAGGCCAAAATCTTATCAAGATTAATATAATATTAATGCTTAAAGAAAAACTATATCAGAGGAAATAAGAACAGGATCTTTTGATCAAATTCCAATGATTTATATCAAACTAGTCAGCCTTGAATTTGATTTATCGTCTTACATCCTGCCCTGGAGCGACAGACAGATCAAAAAATGTTTTATGGAAATAATAAAATATACCCAGAGAAATATTGTACTCAAGTTTGGTCGAAAGCCGATAATTATGCAAATTACACCGAGAATATATAACGAAATGCCTGAAACTGTCACGAAGAGCCCCTCGAAGCGTTGTTACTGGCGCTATTTTCCATAAAGTCCTTTTAAATAAATATTGGTTTCTTAATAAATAGATGATGATTTAAAAATATTTTGTTACGCTAGCGAGGCGAACTTTAAAGTTGTTTTTTTTTTGGATATGTACGCTGAAATTTCAATATGTTCAACATGAATATAACATACAGTTTACCATACCAGTAACTATCAATAAAAACGCTGCAAGTAATTATAGCATAGCTACAATTAAACACGAACATTTCGATAATACAAGCGAAATATATTAGTCTATACAGTCTAAAAATAAATTTTAATAGTATTTTTTTAGAGTATGTTTTTTTCAACTAATCGTTGATGATTCAGTTAATAAATAAGGTCCTCTTTCTTTGTATAAGTATAGATTAATAAGTAGTATTTAATATTATTATTGAAATATGCAGTTAGACAAGGCACCATCTTGATATAGTATCTAGTCACTACTGGCAATGTACCAACGTGTCACTATAACTGAATAACTTTAAATAGAAATTAAATGCCTATTTAGTAGTATGGAACAAGGTATCATTTTATTTTCTTGATATAGTATCTAGTCACTACTGGCAATGTACCAACGTGTCACTATAACTGAATAACTTTAAATAGAAATTAAATGCCTATTTAGTAGTATGGAACAAGGTATCATTTTATTTTCTATCCTCCTTTTGTTTCATATCTTTGATAACTCTAAGGCTGGTGTACCTACTTACTCTATTATTCACAAGCTCCTAAAAAGTTATAAGATAAACATGTTTACATTTCCCAACTTAGGACAAGCTCAGCGAGACCATTACAATATAAATTTGACCTATATAAAATACCTAGTAAATACTAAGGTAGGTACTTCTCTCAGAAATTCGGATTCCATAATCATTTCCTACTCTAGGAAATCGAAGGACCTGACTAAAATAATAAAGCTTTGTATAATAATTTCCGTAGAATTTCTTGGAAGATCGTAATCACAAAAATATATTGTAAATAAATTATTTGTTACTGATTCTTTTCCTTGGGTTTGTTATCCCTTATGAATAATGAATAAATTTATTCGAAACAATACGCTTAGAATATTTTATGTTTAGGTACTTTAGTTTTTACATCAACATGTACTTTAGTTTATACATCTTTAACAAAAGTAGATTAATATTGAGAGATATTAAAATTTTACTTATTACAATATATCTGCGTAGCCTTTTCCCAATAACATTGGGGTCGGCTTCCAGTCAAACCGGATGCACCTTAATATCAGTATTTTACATGGAGCGACTGCCTATCTGACCTCCACAACCCTGTAACTGGGTAACACGATATCTCGTGGTATGACTGGTCGTCAGACTTTCAGGCCTCTGACTACCCGTAACGGCTGTCATAGATCTTAATTTGTCAACCGGGACCGACGCGACGGCTCAACGTGCTCTCCGAGGCACGGAGGGGTCTCGGTATGAAATGATGGTTCCTCATCGACAGACCGACCGCGGCAAGCGCAGCTTAACCGCGATCGATCGATCTGTGCGGCTATTACTTAGTCACAAGCCCCTCATTTAACTTATTACAAAAGCTTAAATTAATATACTCAAAATGCATTTTAGTGCCTTTTTTCAAAGCTTTTATTAGAATTGAAATAATTCAAGATAAATATTTGAAGAGCATTAACGCATGCTTAGCGAACTCTAAAGTTATTATATTAAATGGAAAAAGAATACGGTCGCGAACAGGATTCGAACCTGCGCCTCCCGGATAAATACTCCAGGCGCTTACTACTGCTAATACACCAGGAGCGCTTGGAGTATTTATCCGGGAGGCGCAGGTTCGAATCCTGTTCGCGACCGTATTCTTTTTTTCAAAGATTTATCTTGAATTATTAAGGTAATTGCATTCTTTACGACATTGTATTAACTGCAAAGTTAGTCGTGTCGGTTCGGTCACCCATATAGGGACTGAATTGATAGCAATGACGTCGCCATAAGACGTGTTAAAATATGGAAGAAGAATTCGCGGTGGTGAGCAGAAGTCGAGATGGCTTAGTGGTCAAAGCGCCTGGAGTATTTATCCGGGAGGTGCAGGTTCGAATCCTGTTCGCGACCGTATTCTTTTTCCATTTAATATAATAACTTTACAATTGAAATAATTAATTAATTTACATACAAACATGTTTACATAAAGGTCTTAATTTAAAGAGGTCTATAATAATATGATTCTACCTGAACTAGGATAAACCTATATGTGTGGGCGGAGACCCTGAATGCCCAAAACAAAGCGCTTCTTCGGAGACCGCAGAGAGTCATGGCAGTCAGGATCATACGCGCACAATATCTGCAGAGGCGGCGTGTGCGCTTGCGAGCACCCCCCCATGGGTCTTGGAGGCCCAGGTGCTTGCCGAAATATACCAAGAAGTAGTTGGCCACCAGACAGAAAAGACGTCCGCCGCCTGAAGTAGTTACGAGGTGGCGCAGGGAGTCACAGGCAGTCCTGCTAGGTCAGTGGAGAGAGAGACTGGAGACGCCCAGTGCCGGTCATTGGACTGTGGGGGCTATCCAGCCGATCTTAGAGGAATGGGTACGAAGGTGACATGGGACGCTGTCTTTCCGTCTGGTGCAGATTTTGTTGGGGCATTGTTGCTTTGGCAAATACCTGCACAAAATAGCGGGACGGGAGACTGCTCCCGTGTGCCACCACTGTGGTTTCAGTGAGGATACGGCCTTCCACACTCTGGTGCACTGTCCTGCTTGGGCAGTACAGCGCCGAGCCCTCACTGCGTTAATTGGGACAGACCTCTCGCTGCCAGCCGTGATGAGAGCCATGATTGACAGTGAGGGGGCGTGGGAGGCAGTCGCATCTTTCTGCGAGGATGTGATCTCGCACAAGGAAGCGGCGGAGCGGGTCAGAGAGGAAGACTCCCTTGCTGATCCAATTCGCCGCAGGAGGACGGGTCGGCGCAGGCGGCTTTACGCTGGACTGATGCCACCCTGACAAAGGCCAGCGGGCGATAGATTGAGGAGTCTATCGCTCGCATAGCACAACCCTGGTGTTGTGGCGATGTCCCAAGTGTGCCGGGACATCGCTGAAAAAGAGAATCCAAATGAAAGAGGAAGGTCCAGAAGTGGACCGCGCTGGGTGGGTCGCGAAGGGCATGCATTGCAGTTCTCGCGGCTCATCCACTCAAAGGCGAGAGTGGGCCCACGGTGGAGTTTTTTGTGGGTGCGAGCCCCACATAACCACACTGCCTCCCCAGGTGGTGTGGCATGCATCACGCATTTACCCCAGCAAAAAAAAAAAAAAGAATAAACCTATATCTCAGGTATCACAAGTGCTCTCTATTTTAATGGATAAGTATGTATTTCCTAAGATTTTGTATAAAATAATGACTAAATTAATAGAGTTAACAATTTATTATAAGGTTGATTGTACTAAAATTTAATATAATGTTAACTTAAATCAAAACAATAATAACGCTTTAATAATATTGATTACTATTGTATAGGTACGTAGTTATTTAGTTTAAACATAGATGAAAATTGTATATTACAAATTATAGTAATTTTGTTGTGCGAAGCATTATTTACATTACGTTTATAATAAAGTAGGACAAAAAATAATGTTCACATCGTCAGTTTTAAAAACTGGGCTGAAAATTATGATGTAACGCTTATCAAGGTTATACACTAGTTTATTTTACTACTAATACTTATACCTATAAAAACTTACTTATATAATACCTTTCTCACGCGCCCATTAAGCATATAGATGCATAATGGGCCCGTGAGAAAGTTGCATAATCGTCGTTATCATCTATATCATTATAGTCTATAGAATTAATGTACCAGGATTCAGCTATTTTCTTTGCGGGGCATGCAAGATCACCAGTTTTGTGACTGCTTGGTTATTTGAATCGTAAGCATGTTGCACAAAAGGCGATTCAGCACTTTTAGTGCACTCATTTGACTGATGCCCTTGTTCTCCATAGTGTCCACAGGTACAGGTAGCCTCCCGGCAAGACTTTGCAGTGTGTCCGTACTGTTGGCATTTGAAACATCGTTTTACAAGTGTGAAGTCCTTGACTGGACAGGATGTCCAGTTGATGAATACTCGAATTTCTTGCGTTATATTGTTCTTATCGTATAATTATTATTGAAGGTTTAAGGGGCATCCGAAATGACTTTACACACCATATTACATATAATAATAATATAATAGTATCTATTTTGTAGTATTAATTTATAAGTCGCACATGATTACACAACCAGCGATCTATGATTCACCAGTCAGTAATTTAATGTTTAAATCTACTACTTATGTCCAATAACATCTTGACAAACATAGGGGAAGATGAAGGGATGAACTTGACATCTATCCTGACTAGACACTAGACAGACAAAAGTGGAAACTGGAAGGCTGACTAATATTATTATTTTGGCCAGTAGTGAAACAAAACAGGGCTAAAATAATAATATTAGTCATATTAATTATTGTTCACCGGCTTCTACTCACGTGCATTATTCGGGATTGCCCGACTAGTTTCGAACTCAAACGGAGCCCTTATTTATGAGCTGAGCCTGCGGCATGTCGGGAATTAAACTAAGAAATGGTCGGGAAATCCCGAATAATGCACGTGAGTAGTAACCGGTGAACAATAGTTAATATGAATATGTCTCACGAAAGTTGTACAACAATAGTGATTGCCTACTTAAGGTAGGTACCGACCTCCATATTTCTAATGTCAGCATTTATACACTCTTTGCCAGTCATTGTGGTTAAGTCTAGATTCACGTAGGTACACATAATGTGCCTAATGGCCATTGCTAAGCATTTCTAGAGCCACTAGCACTACCTAAGTACCTAAATTGACGGGTCCCTTGTGTACGTTAGCGTTCGGTTCAAGGAGTTACAGTAGTTTCAAATTAGGCACCATTAAGTGCCTACCTTTAAGACGGTATATTATTTTTCAACACTCTTGCTCGTAAAGTAGTTCTTATTGCAACGCTTTCAGGCTCATAATGAGGCTTATTAATCACGCGTGCTTTTTCTTAATTTTTAGGGTTTCGTACCTCAAAAGGTAAAAATTTAACCATTATAAGATCACTTTCTTGTCCGTCTGTCCGTCTGACTGTACGTGTGTCACCACCGATTTTCTCAGGAACGGGTGGACCTAGCAAATTGAAATAATATACCAGATATTGAAGTGTATAGTCCCTATTTGATGTATAAAAATCAAGGTCCTGAATCAACATGATAAAAAGATATGAGCAAATTTAGATTTTCGCGAAAACTTGTAAGTAAATTTTGTTACTTACAAGTTTTCGCGAAAATCTCAAATTATTGTATACGACGTACAAATCAAAATTTTTACACACTGTCGAGAAAATATGATAATTAAATCGATTAAACTTATTTTGTTAAAATGACGCGCAGATTTCCTTTTGTGCGCCGGGTCTATGGTCTATGCACGCGCAAGTAGAAACCGTCTTGACTTGACGAAGTTGCTTGAACTTTAGTTTGACAATATTTTGGTTTGACGTCAAAATATATTCTATTTGCTGAAAAATATTTAAAAATATTTTAAAATAAAATTGCAAAGAAATTTGATATCTACAAACTCTTTGCTGAAGTTGAAAATTTTTGTGATTAGGTAAAATATGACGTTTAAAATAATAAGAAAAAAAGTTTTTGTAGCCAAATTAGAATAATTTGTTTTCAATAAAAAAAAAAAATATAATAGGCTGTTTGGCAATTTCTTCAGTGAGCCTCCTCGCATCTGCGCGAAAATAGATCATAGACTCGGCGTACGAAAAAAGAAATTCGCTCGCCATCTTAATTACAAAATGTAAGTATATAGTTGAATGTATTTGTAAAATTTTATTTTATTATTTTCTTCCTCACACGAGTGTTGAAAAACGTCGTATGAGCCGCGTGCCTTATTGGGCAATATAAGTCTCGGTCGGTCATTGCTACCCTTGCCAAGACTCGGTTAGCAATTTAACTTCGACTGTAATGACCAATATAGGGCACTTGTATCTCTTATATTTTGTCTGGAAGAAGGAATTAAAGTATTTATAGAAAAATACACATTAAAATTGGTGTATATCCATCTTGAATGTGATCTACGATGCCAAAGATAGACACAGGCAAATGACTTGCCACACGGTTTCGGCGTTTTTATTATTGCACGCCTCGTAGAGGTCATATCGTTGTGTTAAATAGGCTATAAACTCCCCCAAGAATTGGGCTATCAAATGCTTACATAATTTTTCAAATCTGACTGGTAGTTCAAGAGATTAGCGCGTTCAAACTAACTCTTCAGCTTTGTTATATTAGTTTATATAAATAACAACCCTCTTTATTGTTTTTTTTACCGCAGGTATATAACAGTAACAATGTCACTACTAATGTGGAATAGTCTAACTTTGGGAACATACAAAATCGATAAAATAAACTTTATTAATTGTTTTTTCCCACAAAAATTTATAGCTTTAGAGTTCGCTATGCATGCGTTAATGCTTTTCGAAGATTTATCTGTATTTATTAATCGAGTTATTGTACTTAATTATTAACAGTAATAATTTCTTATTACACTTGTACGGATTGTGAAATATATTTTAACATTTCATGTATCAACATAGATACTTCATTTCGTTTTTTCAAAGTTTCACGTGATTAGGTATTAAGTAATGCCTAGATGATATTAATCTTGCTTCCAGTAACAGTAGAGCGTTCAATATTATCAGATATAGTAGATACTGATACTTGTGTATTCAACCGCAGATTTATGGCGATGCTATAAAACGTTACGCTCATAAATATTTTACATTTTATGAGAGATTTATTGTGGAACCTTTCTCAATAGCTTGTAAAGTGTAAACAGGACCAAGCTCGATCTTCTATTTTATTAAAATTTGCCTATAAATATTCAAGTTCGTCTCTCTAGATTTTACTATTGTGGAGTACACTCAGTGGCGTACACTGGATATAGGCAGATAATCAGTGTCTACCTCAAAAGAATTACCTAAGTACAACCTAGTTTACTATATCTGTATACTATATAAATATAGTAAACTGTGTACATTATACAGATATAGTAAACTGTGAAATAGGTTGCATTTAGGTAATTCCCCTAAAAGCCTTATTCGGACTACTATGAACATTTTTTTTTTATAATTAGCCAAATCTCTAGTTATCCGCTTACCAACATAGTTTGATTATCGTTAATCCAACATAGGTAAAGCACACAATATAAAAAGACGTTAGCATTCATAATTTGACATTACCTGTCAAAATCTTAACCATCACAAGGAAATGACGTTCAATGTCAAATTTTATTCTTATAAAAAAAGAAAATATGGAAATTATTAGTAAATTTTGCAAGTATTCAGATATATCAGAGGTAAAATAATTTATGAATTCGATCAGTGTATGTAGACTGTTTTATATAAAATTGTCACCATTAGAGTCACAGATCTCAGCCATTTTTTTTTTCATTTAATGTATTATCCTCTTTGCTGAATATACCTATATTTTAATAGACCTATATTCATCAAAACTGACGTTATATACAATAAAAGTAATATATGTCCTTGTTGCACAGAATTGTAAACTAATAGCTTAGCCTAATTATAAATAATACTTTGTTGTCACACAACACTCAAGTGTCAATGAAAAAAGTTAAAAGAACCTATTCAAGAAAGCCATTTTAGTTAACATAGATGAAAAACACGATTAGACGGGGTAAAAAATCCTTTTACAGAGGTATATTACGTCCGACTTCCAATTTTTGTAGAGGATAGAGAAGCATTTCGCTGGCGTGGATTACGGAAATGACCAGCTTTTTGCGAATCAAGAGAATTTAAGTTAATCTGTAAATGACCTCTTTTGGGTTTCATTAGAGCTTCGGATTGCAAATGCAAAAACGGTTTAGTAAATACATATTTTCTGATACATTTTTCGCCCATGAAAATGTTACTCAAAGTAAAATGATTACATTTATATTCATGTTATTAAAGATGAATATTTTAGTAGGATTAAGATTCTGAATAATTCTGGATTAAAATAGTGAGCATTGAAAATACAATTTATGTAAGTAGATACTAGGATTTAGCACAGGACTGTAATGCAATTATTATTTATCACTTCATCAAACGCTTGAAAAACAAGTTTCTAGTAATCAATTTCTTTTCTGATATCGTCAAAAACTCGGGAAATAATATTGTGACCCAAAATCTGTAAAAAGGTTGTCAATGTTCATGAGATTCGAACCTCTACTTCAACCAATGTCAAGGTCGGTTGAGTTTCCATTCATCGAGCCTTCAAATCCGATAACGTTTTGCGAAATCACCGCAGAAAACAAAATGGCGTCTATTTCTTGCGTAAAATCGGTCGCGAATAAACTTCGGCGTTCTCACAATGACAGGGATAAACGAGCTACTTAGGTAGCGCATTGTTGTTACCTCTTACAAAAGGTTTCTTTATTTCGTATATCGATTGTGATTAAACGGTTTGCAAATAAATACTTAGGTTTATGTACACCTTTATGGCCAGCTGCGGAAGTCTTAGTAAGTCTTAGTTTGTCGAACATTTTGCTGTGTTCGAGATTAAAGGAGATTAGTGTTTCATGCGCAATTTAAAACTGTCTGTAGTACCTATATAGCTCACATTATTTGACTGCCTCGTTGGTCTAGAGGTCGCAAGCGCGGCTGCTGAGCGTGAGGTCCTGGGTTCGATGCCCAGGTCGGGCAAAGTGTTATTGGGTTTTTCTGTTAGGAAATTCTCAGTAGCAGCCTGAAGTTAGGAAGTTGGTGGTGTGACAACCCCGTGCTTCGGAGAGCACGTAAAGCCGTCGGTCCTGCGCCTGATCTCTCTCCAGTCGTGTCGGTTTTCCAGCCCATTGGAATATGAGAGCGAAGGAAAAAGGAATGCACCTGTGTTTGCGCATAAACTTGTGCACTATAATATCTCCTGCATACTTGGCTAATCTCCGTGGAGATAGGCCGCCGTGACCGAAATACGGTCGGGAGGTATTACGTTTTGTAAAAATTCGGCAATACGATTAGTAAGTTAATGACTTTGTAACCGCCTCATTGGTGTAATGGTCGCAAGGGCGACTGTTCACAACAACGACTGTTTCAACATGAGGTGCTGGGTTCGATTCCCGGGTCGGGCAAATTTTTATAGGATTTTTCTGTTAAGATTTTTCTGTTCCGTGTACAATAACTAGTTTGTACGCCTCTGCCTATCCCTTAGGAGAACACAGGCGATGCTATACGTTACGTTACATTTTTTTTACATCCCAACCAATTAGCAGATTTTTTTATTTATCATAATCTTTTACTCAAATAAGAGTTGGGAGCACAATTATTATCTTAATTGATATATGTATGTAAGTAGTCAGTTTCGTAATAAGGGAATAGAAATGGACTAACAACATTAAATCCCATTAAGGTAGGCACCTTCTTAGGTCTCTAACGCGTAATTAACAAACATAAATTGTAATTACCTAGGTATCGTTAGGGCCTAAGTAACTAAGGTTCGTTAAAAGTAACTGAGACATATTGTATTGCTCTTACTGAGAATTCGGGGAAAATGACGTCAGCAGATACATAGTAATAATTACGTTCTATTTTATTATTATTATATGACATAGCATCACGCTTGTATTCCCCGAAGAGGTAGGCAGATGTGTACAAAATTGTACACCCACATTTCACCAATGCTGTTATTAAGTCCCATGTAATAGGTGGTGAGCCTATTGCCATGTACCGGGCACAATTTCAAACTCCGGGCTGCTACTCAGAATTTCCTAGAAGAACTCAATAACAGTTTGCCCGACCCGGGAATAGAACCCGAGACCTTATGCTTAGCAATCGCGCTTGTGACCACTAGACCAACAAGGCAGTTAACTATTTATTAGGCAGTTTATTTTATTATTATATTACAAAATCAAAACTACGTAGGTACTGGCTGCGCCTGGGGTAGGTATTTATCTGGGAGGCGCAGGTTCGAATCCGGTTCATGACCGTATTTTTCTTTCCAAAAAGTATTATAACTTCAGAGTTCGTTTGAAAATTTAAGCTATAAAACCAACTTACTGGGTTTTAGATATTTTGTTATTATAATTTATTGGAAACATAAAATTATATTTTTTTACGTATTTGTTAATTATATTTGTAAAATGATTTACTTACATATAGTTTTATTACCCACTATGAGAAATACTTGTGAAACATTACGGTAATCAAGGAGATGACAGTAAAATATAATACCTAACAATCACAGAAATATATTAAAGTACTCATCGCTATATAGGTTCACCCATTTATTCGTAAAGCAACATAAACATGATATGAGAGAATCTCTGAGTACATTTCCTCAGGGCTTTTGTGTGTTTGGGCATGTATCATCCGAACATACTTCATATTAAATCAAGAATAAATACTGGATTATACAAATACATACTGAATCTTGATCTAGATATTTGTCAAACTGATTTACAAATTATTATTAATACGTAGCGTAGGTAGTAGAATCAAAATATGTTTATTTGAATTAGGCAAAAAAATTGCGCTTTTTGAACGTCAGACATTAACACAGCCCGATAAGAAGCCCACCCTTCACCGCTTCCTAATGTTTTAGCTGGAAAGAAGAAGAGGCGCAACAAACTTCCTAGGAACACGTCTGTCTGTATCATAATTATTTATTTATTCTAAACAAATCAAAATTGAATTTATATACAATATTTTTTAACTAATGAGATATAATGTCTATGGCACATGTTAGCTAGCATGCGCCATGTACTAACGCAAAGAAATATTAAATGACTCGGTATTTAATAATCTACTTTAGATACATTCATTTTAGAGATTTTTTTATTCTTGCGTAGACAAGTATTATATGTTAATGTTAATATTTAAAGGCTAAATTAACAATTCCAAATTATCTATTTTCATAAGGGTGCCTCCAACGAATCTCTTATTCAACAGAGTG
The DNA here is from genome assembly GCA_935421205.1 of Xylocampa areola. NCBI lineage: Eukaryota > Metazoa > Arthropoda > Insecta > Lepidoptera > Noctuidae > Xylocampa > Xylocampa areola. Next base: position 17,172,610 of record OW285201.1, read on the forward strand.
TTGTTCTGCGATCTAATTGGTCATGTGACGTATGACCTGGCGCCATCTTGAATTCTTATTAAATTAATAATAGTGAACCTCTCTAACAGAACCTGAACTGTGAGGAATCCCCGTCAACTATGAGCATTCTGTAGTCGTTGAAATATGGTGTTTCTTTTTTTAAAACGAAATTGTGTTAATCGTTCGAGCGCTTGGCGTATTGATCTGGGAGGCTTAGATTCGAATACCGCCCACAACAGTAAATAATTTGATTTCCAGAAATAAAAAAACTAGAGTTCGCTACGTATGCGTTAATGTTAACGTTAATATCTACGATGTTTTCAGTTATCTGTTGACCCTTTGGCTCAGCCACGTACAAATACGTTAAAAATCTAATGTGTCTGCTAATTACCGAGCCAACAGATAAAGTTACCTTCCTGAAAATTGGCAATTATTGTGTATTTTTTAGGAAATTCCGAATACAGCTTTCAGCTAATCATAATTCTCTTTATGGTGTTATGATAGGTATTAATTACACGGTATTTAAGTCCAGTCTTCATTTACGACGGTCCGACAGTCCACCGAGGAGTCAGCCGGTTTTACTCTTCCACACAATGCAAATTCACAATAAACATAATAAGAAAACCCTACGTCAACATAAACAGTATTGATCTCATTAATTTAACACCCTTATTATCATTAATGTTTATTCTTGGACCCTGAATTAACCGGACCCACTGTACCCGGCAATGACTTAACGGTTTGCTGTTTTGCGGATAATGCTAACATTACCTAATTGCCTTTCTATAAAGTCGGGTATAAAAGACGGTTATGAAGATAGATCGTTTTAAGCCCCGGTTCGGAAATAAAGTACTTACTAATGAAATTTTACGCAATATGTCGCCCTCCTATATAACCTATTGTTTAGACTCTATAATATTATATACGTGTTTAAAATTATTTCGATCCTTGTTTAATATTCATATCTGTTATAGCCTTCCCTTCATTCTAAGTATTTAAAGTTATTATATTAAATGGAAAAAGAATACGGTCGCGAACAGGATTCGAACCTGCGCCTCCCGGATAGATACTTCAGGCGCTCTGACCACTAAGCCATCTCGACCTCTGCTCGCCACCCCCACACACACACGCCGCTCTAAGTATTTATTTTAAATCCTTAATTATACAAATAGCATTTATATAATATATATATATTAATTGCTATTTTGTTGCTATTTAAGATACAATTATGTAACGTTGTAAGACTGGGTTTACTCACTTATATTTAATTAAATAAGAACATTTTAGTAGAATTTAGTTTCTCAATTAATAACTATGTAAATTCACAATGTATGCTGAAGTACCCCATTCATATTCGGTACTCAAGTACATCCGCTTACAGTAATTTGAGCGTTTCCTTCACAATGCTCGGCGTACTTATTCCTATAGTAAATTATTACAACCCAACGCAACGTTGTACACACGAAAGTAAATGGGTGAATATCTATCAAGCGGGGCGGTAGAGCGTGATAATTTGATACCAGCCGCGTACTACGTAAGGGCGCTAATATAAAAACCGAGCCACAGAACGGTAGCCCGACTTTTTCTTTCATCGCACTTTTTCTGCTGGTTTTTGTTTGCCGAGATCTCAGAAAAAGAGTGATGGACTACGAAATAGAGATCGGAATCGTAACCTTTTTTGTCTCGCTTCGGAGTAGACCCTACATGTTGATGTTATTTTCTTTTCATAACAGGATATAAAGGATAAACACATAAAGCATTGTTTTGTCTGTCTGAAAGGGAACGTAATCGAATCTAAAGTTTTTGTCGTAAACCCTTGGTGTGGATAGGTACTTCGCTATAAAATTATTTTATCGGCACTCGACAGTGATGTGGGATTACTTTCCTGCCTACAGTACCTAAATTTAATAGGTATTTCCCTCTGGAATGTCGTAACTCTTGTCATTTTACACTCATCACGCAGATAAATTATCTCGAAAATTAAGGGAATACTCTTGGAACGATCTAGACGAATGAATATAATAAACCTGCTTCATAAACGTGGATCGGAACGGTATGCTATTGTCATACTAAGTGATTGCAAAAATGTAGGTTGGGACGTTCAAATGGATGGGACAAAGAGTCTCAAGGCCGCAATGAATAGTTAGAATATTTTTTTCTTTCGTGTCGGCACGGGCTACATTTCACATGGGAATAGATTATGCCTTCATTGAGATTAGTCAATCAGCTAGGTGGTTTTGACCAAATACGCGGAAGGTAATATTTAGATATGATGACCCGTGAATGTAACTCATTCTTCCTTTCATATAGAGGGTATATCTTAAGATAAAGAAAGAAATGTAATGTATCTCAACCCCCTTTAACCTGTACAGTTCAAGGCTTACTCGTTTGGTATGCATCGATGGCTAACGTCGACACTTTACTCGATATTTCAATTTACTAACATAAACACCAATTGTGTTTTGTGTATAACAACATTGCTAGATGAAGCCCGGGTACACTTGAATGTTTACATTCGGCTTATATTAGCAATTTATCACAGTTACAAATAGCACTGTTAAACTTAACAAAGTGTGTCCATTGAGATGTACGCTAGGAATGAAAGGTTAAAAGGAAGCTAGGTGTAGAGGAGAGTTTCAGGATGTTTTGAAGAAAACAACATCGTAACATTATTTGCGACTAACTAATTATTGATATACAAGCCGTGTTTTTGTAACCTTTGTGGGTACTTATAAAATAAGACTATTTAATCAATCAGTAAACTTTCAAAAATGATGAAGATTTTAATGAGATCAATCTCATGTTCAATTCTGAACGTAAAGATCATGTCTAAAGGGGTTTAGTTTTATATACTAAGCCTGAAATGTAGATTAGGGACTGCAGTTTGTTGGTATTACCCTCAATATTAGCAGTCAGGAGTCCTGACTTATTGGGGATGGGCACACCAGTCCTGACTCAGGACAGGTGTTCCCATCCCCAATAATCATGATACCTATTTTATCACCCATTGATGAGTAAGTTATGACTTTTTGTTTGCCAGGACATGATGACCAAGCAGTGAATTGGTAGGGCTATCAAAACTTCTGAAAATTATGATATTCACAAAATATAACCCAAATTATATGGATCAGTCCAAATCCAAATCCAATAAATCTTTAATGCCTCAAATCAACGTACCTATTTAAAACTGAGGCAGCCCCAGTAATAAACAAAATTTGTGCTGGGGTTTCCTCGCTACTTCCCCGTATTTTCTACATAGTATTTATCAATATAAAAACAGAAATTTTCTATATAAAGACCGTTCTATGTATTGACAACATTATGAAATTAAATGAAACGTTGGTGAAAAGCATGCAATATTATATGTGTATTTGAGTGGGTGATGCGTGTGAATAGTGTGGTGTGTACGCGTGGATGGTGTGGTGTGGTAAGTGTGCATGGGTGGTGAGTATGATAAGTGTTTGGGGGTGTGTGCATGTGTGTGAAATCGGATGATCAGTTCATCATAAATGGAGCAAAATCCTGACAGAATGGTACCATTAAAATTGTAATCGAAATAGAGTTCAACAATATAATAGATGGGAGAAAGAACTCAAGCTCACAGCAGGTCTAAACCGGAGAAGAGTTGCAAAAGACAGAGAAGCAATGGGAATCGTTAAAGAAGGCACACTTAACTCCGAGATAAATTATAACACAGAGAAAGAAAAGGACAAACAGAATAAAATTAGCACAAGATATAATTTTCGAGATAAAATGACTATTAAAATTGAAATACTTAAATTTTATTCAAAACACCAATACAAACAGAATAAGAAGAAAATAATAGAAAAAAGAATATTTTTACAATAAAGCTTATTTATAACCTTATAGTATCCATTGATGAGTAAGGTACCAACCTAATAATTTTCCAGCACGTAACGACAGCTACTATTTCGCAGTGCCACCATAACATTTTATTCATATGTCTACATAATAAACAAAATGTTCTAATTCGGCACATTTCTCGTAACAACACGACACGTTCACAAATTTTGATGGGACACCAAGTAGTCCCATGTTGCCCTATCTTTTACCGAGTTTACGACCAACATTACTCCCAGAAAATTTACGACTAGAAGGAGAAGATAAACATCTGTATAGCCTGTGTTTTTGTTCCGGTGTTACATACACAACAAAAACACGGAATGGGGTAAATAATGTAACTATACTTGTGTTTGTGTTAGTTCTAATAATGTTGTTTGGTCAGACATTTTACCCTTAGGTTATGGAAGAAAACATGCGGGGTTAGCACAAAAGTTCTCTAGACGGTAGGTATGGGATTTCAATGTTGGGCGGGGTTTTTGCTGTTTGTTAGCGGCAATGCTAAGATTTAGTTGTCGTTGGTCTAGTGATCTCAGTGTTGTTCCTGATACTGCAATTGCCGTAATACGGCATTCAGGTATTCTAAATATCAATTCAATACGGTATAAGGCAGCAATTTCATTACCGTATCAAATATACCGCAATTGACTGAAGCATATTCTAGTTTAGTTTAGTCATATTTTACCAACTTCACTATGAAAAAGAAAATCAATGTCATGATGTAGGTACAGGAAAATAATCGCAAAGTTTGCTGATTTATGTCTCATTTCAATATATTACGAGGACCAAAAAACAAAATACCACTCTTTAATTTTATTTCTTTGACGCTATCTGTCGCTTCTTAAATATTTTGATAATAAAATATGAGTTATAATAAAAACGATGAGTAGTCCACACTAAAAAAAAATAATTTTTTTTTTGATATTTTGCCTTATAAAATGGAAGTTTATGATGTTTAATACGGCAAGCCTAAAATAACATTGAATGGTCCCAAGCGCAACTACTGAGCAAGAGGTCTCGGGTTCGATTCGCGAGTCGGGTAAAGTATTCATAAGTTTTTCTGTTAAAAAATTCTCAGTAGTAGCCCGGAGTTTGGAATTGTGCCCGGAAGGTTACAATAGGCTCACCATCTATTACATGGGATTTAATAACAGCATTGGTGAAATGCGAGTGTACAAGTGTGTACACCTCTGCCTTTCCCTTCGGGGTATACAGGCGTCATGCTATGTTATGTTATGAGATTTCGTTTGAAAAGCCTAAAGCTAGCCACAGAGCTTAATTAATAGTAGGTAAGTTCTTATCGTGTGATTTATGAACAACCCAGTGTCACAATTTATTCCACCCATAGGCCTCTGACATGCCTTTAAATACCATAAAGAACATCTTGCAGCTAAGCCGGTGTCTTCACGATGTTTTCTTTAATTTCACCGTTTATTATTATTATTTTATAATACGCACATGACTTCGAAAAGTCAGTGCTACGTGCCTTGGGTTCGAACTTCCGACCTTTGACTTACCAGTCCATCGATCATAGCACTATGCTATCACTGCTTACATTAATAGGTACATAGTTAACATTACTTACGTCTCTATTTCGTCATTCAGCCTAAAAGCCCTTGACAATGCGTACCCCCGTGGCCATCTGTACCTACAGCATGTCAAGTAGCGGTAGGTCAGCAGTCACTCACACCAAAACATATTTCATACGCGATGTGAGAACAAAACTGTGCACACTCACACATATATGATATACAACAGCTGTGTAAAAGGGATCGAGCTCATAATTAACACATCAATCTCCGCATCGTCTATTGTTGAGTGCAAGGTTTTCCCGCGTCCGTGGCGTGTTCGCCCCGGCCCGCCCCAAACCCGTCCCGCACGCTTCCCGATCCCATACTGTAGTCCGTGGCAGCCATTCGGCCATTGTTCTAAAGACATACAAGCGTCAAGCCAGGCGACGTAATACCCATTATGAAAAAATTATAATTGAATTTCGTGTATGCGAAAGTAATTAAATTCGAAATTGATTTTGTGTGCCATAAATCTTGTAGAAGGATTACGTTGAGTGCCTGACTTTAGTAGTAAATTGAGGTCTTAGCTTTCTGAGAGCGATAGTTGAGTAATACCAAATTGATATCCTAGATACTGTTTTCTGAGTAAAATAAATTCAAAGTATGTTGTAATACGGTGGTTACGAGCCCTCTTGAATGGGGCTGTGGGTTCAAATTTGGCATATACCAATGTGACTTTTTCAATATCGTTTGTACTTGGACGTACATTGAAGGAAATTATTGTGAGGAATTTGATGGTCTAAAATTGCTTCTCTATATGAGAAGAGGTCCTTTCCTTGCAGTGGGATAATTATAGGCTGATTATGTATATTCAAAGTGGACTAACAATTTAGTAAGTAATTTTAGCACGTCTAAAGTTATGATAATAGCTTTCCAAAAACTCTCATCCTACACCGATAGTTATGTACTTTGCTTATTTATACATTAAGTGTTAGCGTTCTCATAAAAGGGCCAGTCAAGAGCAACCTAAACCGACAAGTATGCATGAAGAAGTTAATTAAGATTAGGAGGCGGCGGGCATAGCAGGTGGAAATCGATAGCCTCTACCTACCCCAACGGGATACAGGCGTGATTGTATGTATGTATGTAAGTAATACAAAATTGTGATTGAACGAGTATTTTACTGATTATTATACATATTGAATAGATTTAGGCCACTCGGTGGCGGGGGGGCGAAAGGTGTAGAGTAGTCTGTGGTAGTCGCAATTTTCACCGCTTGCGTATGTGAATATATTTGCGGGCGAGCGGGCGGTGCACAGGTAATGCATGACTACCCTCAATATTGTGGAAGTAGCTAGATATTGCATTTATTGGTATCCATTATTATTATACAGTTAAGTAGTTATAAAGTCGGTTTATTTTCTCAGTAGATGAAACAAATATCCACTACGAAAGACTTATTAAAATTTAAATTATTCATACTTACAAAGTTATGTAATAACTTCGTTGTGTTACGCGTTAATTCTTGATGGATCCCACGCTAACCCGAAGCCACATTATAGACTAATCTAGGGGTAGTATTTAGACAGGCTTAGTAGGTTTATTTTGTATCACAAAACTTCCATTCTTACGTATCTCGGTCGTAGCTAAGGTATTTAGTATTTGAGTCTTATCCCAAAGCCTTAAAGTTTGAAATTACAAATAGTGCGGGCATTTCGAGCGGCGCTAAGAAACAAAGTTTCTAGTTTTATACTTAAAGATGAAGACGTAACAAGATCGAAGAAACTTTCAATACAGAATCTGCAACTTTACGCCATAATAAGCTGAACCCATCCTTGTTTTAAGGTTCATATTAAGATGAAGTTATGCTTGTTTATAGTTTATGTTCGGGATAACTATATTCGACTGGTTTTCCCTAATAATAATACTTGGATCGTCTAGTCTAGATTATAAATCGAAGATGACACCTAGACTTTTTACCGTTACGGTACCTAGAGTTTAAACCACACCTGCCGAGGTTGCAGCCGGAGCTGGCCGGAGCTGGCCGGTACCATGTGGATTTTAATCGGTAGCATATCCAGCAAGGAGTCCAGGATGGAATGTCCACAGTTAAAATAAAAAGAGTTTCATCTATTCGTAGACCTCTGACATGGCGTTACACACCATTGACAAACTTCTCAAGAGAGCGGTGCAAGTGATAATTAATGTCTAATATGAATAATACTGTAAAGTCAGTGGCACTTGGGTTCGGACTTACGACCTTTAACCTATTAGTCCAACGGTTTTCTTACTTCCAACGGTTTAATTAGTCTAACTCAGCAATTGTAATTCAAGATAAATCTTTGAAAAGCATTAACGCATGCTAAGCGAACTCTAAAGTTATTATATTAAATGGAAAAAGAATACGGTCGCGAACAGGACCTCTGATGAGAGGTCGAGATGGCGTAGTGGTCAGAGCGCCTGGAGTATTCATCCGGGAAGCGCAGGTTCGAATCCTGTTCGCGACCGTATTCTTTTTCCAGCAATTGTATTTCCTGTGTGTAAAAATTGTAATTTCAATGTGCCTTCTCGTTTGCCCCATTGAAAAGATAACGAATGGACATCACCAATCACAGCAATTGTCTTGCTATAATTGATTTTCCTTTCATAAACGTATTTCAATCTGTCTGTGTTTTGTTTCTTCGTCTATTTTTTGCTTGTCATAGATTGTATTGTGTTCTTTTCTCTTTTAATTGATATTTTGTTGCTCAGTAAGAGCTACACATATAGATAGTTTGGCGATTATTTTTTTATACCTATGAGGGGGGCTCGTGGTTTAGTAACATCCCAGCACAAATCTATCAATCTAGGTTAAGCTGCGCTTGCCGCGGTTGGTCTGGGTGAGACCCCTCCGTGCCTAGGAGAGCACGTTAAGGCCCGATGGCTTCCCGGTTGTCAAATTAAGATCTATGACAGCCGTTACGGCCTGAAAGTCTGATAACCAGTCATACCACGAGATATCGTGTTACCCAGTAACTTGGTTGTGGAGTTCAGATAGGCAGTCGCTCCATGTAAAATACTGATTTAAGTAGTAATTAAGCTGCATCCGGGTTGACTGGGAGCCGACCCCAATGTAATTAAGAAAAGGCTAGGCAGATATATATAATACCTATTAAGGATCTAGCTTTTTTATTTTCACACCCTTTAGGTTTTCATGCCTTTTACAATGCGATTAAACGATTGCCGATTGTCTTGACAGTACTGTAAAGCATACAATATCATAGCAATTCGTCAAATTCAATACCGACATAAAGAAATTTAATTCACTTTCATCACCAGTCAAAACGAACTGGCCGCCTTTTATTAAATCTGTTCGTATATACGTACGCAACAACTGTATGTACCTATCACACTTTTTACGACGCACGCATCTGCTTACATCGTAAAGAGCTTTATGTATACATATATCAAGTTGTATTTGACCCCGTGCCTGAAATCGTGAAGTGTGAGATGGTACTTTTTATTCTTATTGGTGGGCCAAAGATTAAGTTGTGTAATTGTAGGTAATCTGAGCTATTATGAGGTGGCAGTGAATTTTCTTGTATTAATTTGTTGTGATACTTAGAACCCTTCCACATACCAAGCGCTTTACATGCCTCAACATCCTACATCTAATATATAAAAATCTCGTACCATAGTGTTTGTTATCGAACTCCCCCGAAACGGCTTGACTAGGCGGCTGGACTAGGTCTGAGAATAGGCGTAGGCAATTTTTTATACCCCTAGGTGATAAGGGTGGCCAGAATTTTTTTATGGCAGAATAGCGTTTTCCGGGCACAACTAGTATTATTATTAATGTTCAAGTTTGTGAGGGTAGACAGATGGATGCATGTTACTCTACAGAACGGATTTGAATGAAATTTGGCACACAGATAGTTTATAACCTCGACTTACACTTTGTATTAAGTGTAAAGCATACACGCAGACAAAGTCGCGGAAGCTAGTTGAATATGTAGTATAAACACGCGTGTGACATAAATTATGTTTATCACCGCTAAGCTCAGAGCTGCTGAGGCTTAAAATAATATATTAAGGCGGTTTCATCATCGTTAGCCTATAGAAGCCCACTGCATGATGTAGGCCTTTCGAAGTGGACGCCACTGAGCTGGGCCCTATGGCTTTTTCTAGGCCCTGCCTTGCGCAAATCATCACTTCACCTAGCCAGCGGGCGTCATACACTACATTTGCCAATTCACGGAGTCCATTCAAGAACATGTTTACCGCATGTATAGACGGTTTCAGTTCTAGGTATCTTTTTAAGAATAAGGCATAATGTCCGCCTAAAAATGTAACTCAATTTTTGACCCAACATACTCGTCTAATAACTAGTAAACTCATTTCACTCAATTTTCAACCTATAAAATCTATCCTTGTGTATTTTAGATCTAGCAAATATTACTCGCTCAAATGTCCGTATTGTTCAATCTCAACGAAGTACGTAGCGCCACCTGTCTCTTTCTCAAGGAATAACTCGCACACACAGTTTATTATTAACCTGTGGCTTTCTCTTACATTCTCTTCATTTCGAAAGTATATACGTAGATAGGTATTATGGTATTATGTATCCCTATAATACTATGATTAAAATATTTATATCTACTAGTCCTTAAAACTACGAAACCGTAATTTTCTAGAAAGAAATAAGTAGTATTATTTTAGTTATAAAATATGCAAATATAATTATTGGAGTAGTAGTAAGAATGTATTTTGCCGCAGGTTGTCTGAAATTACAAAGGAATAAATTATAGGGCTAATCCTACGCCTACAACAGGTAGATATTATATTAAAAAGATATTAGGTAGGTAGATATATTCCCACGCGATATATTATTGCTATAGCTGCAAAAGAAGTGCATTCGAATATTGTGTAACATAGAAGGTACGGTCAGCTGTAGACCATATTTTAGAACACTTTGCATTCTTACATTAACATCAATGTATATTTTAGAACTGTGTCTTTTTGTCAATAAAAATATTCATCTTTTTAACCATAACAGAGACCACTACTCCCAAGAACGTAACTTAAGACATAAAAATAACCTTGCACTTCCTACCTCCAGTTTATCAATATTTCACAAAGGCCCCCACTGTATGTCTGTTAAAGTATATAATAAAATACCAAAAAATATAAAAGAAGATACAAAGTGCACCATTTTCAAAAGAAAACTAACAAACTATCTTATACACAAATCGTATTATAATATGCAAGAGTTTTTTGAGGAAAAAAACTATATGTAAACGTATGGGTATGATTTTCACTTCGCTATGGAGAATTTTACTTGTAACCAAAACATTATTAAAACATAATTTTAGTTAATACTTTATGTTATATACTGATACATACATATATTGTGTTCCTTAAGTTGCTGCGCCCTTATAGGGTCATGTTGATACCCACTAAATGTATTTATAACACCTTGTACCTACACATGAAGCAATAAACAATTTGAATTTGAATTTGAATTTATGTTATTTTAATTTAACTACGAGTTTAGCAAATCAAATCCAAACTCAAAGAATGAATGCTAATCTTAGGTTTTATTTAAATTGGAATAGAAAATAATTCAGCCACGTGTATTCCATTTTGGGCTGTCTCACATCTATTACAAAATGTGCGTGCTACATTAAAACGAGGGATCATTATAATATTCCAAGAATTTGCCCTAGATTTGTGTCGTTACAGAAATACTAAATATACAATTATTTATTTTTACTTCGTCAAATATAACATGTTATTATGTATGTAAAAAAAAACATTGGGAGTACTGGAAAACACTGTTGGGAAACAGACTGATTTTTTTTTTTTTTTTTTTTTTAACTGGAAGTTCACACACCCCCTGATATTATATTTCAGGGCCCTTGACAGCTGAAATGATTATAATGATTTATTAAATTTCTTAAAAACCGATACACTTTCTTCAAAATTGTGGCCCTCGTCCGTCTGCTGGACAGTACCACCACCATTTGGTTTTTTTGTTTTATTTTTTTTTTTTGTTTTTTTCCTACTTCCCTTTTTTTTTGTTTTTTTTTTTTTTTTTTTATATTGATAGTTGTAGTGCCCAGCAAACTCACGCTGGCATTCCATTAAGTTAACATATATTTTTAGTTTTGTATTGGCCTTATTTTTTTTTTTTTTTTTTTTTTTTTCCTTTCCCCTACTCATCTTTAAGACTGGGGAGTCTTAATCACATCTCTTCTCCGAGTCAATCAACTACAGTGGCACCGTTGTTCCGTGCCACTGCTTTCATTACACCGATGCAGAAGTCGGCAAATTTAGGTCCCGAAATCTTGCCGGCCAGAAGGGAGCTCCATGTTGAGGTCGATAGAGACTCATCGACCTCGAATTCAAGCTGCAACCTTCGAGAGCTGAAGACAATCATTCAGGACATGCTCGACTGTCTGCCCGGTGTCAGGGGAGCAAAAACAGCCCGGGTCGTCGCAGCGCTTAAAACGATGGAGGTACGCGGCATTGCCGCCATGCCCGGTCCACGCTTGGCTTTTCCAGTAGGACACGCCAACCCTCTCAATTGTTCGGAATGCCTGGCGCACGTCCGGAAAGAACAACTTGGTAATCCTGCCCTTTCCGGACAGGGTATATTCTTGCTGCCAGGCATTCAGGGTACGTTGGCGTATCGCCCGTCTGGCGTACGAAAGCGGAAATCTGTCGTAGTCTGCTGCCGTTTTCTTATAAAGGGCTGCATGCTTGGCGAGTTCATCGGCGCGCTCGTTGCCAATGGTACCGACATGAGCGCGCACCCACCAGAGATTGACTATGCAGCCCTGTTCGGCAGCCCGCGACAGAATTTTCCTAATGTCGCACACCAGCGGGTGCGTGGACCGCGGGTTACCCATTGCGTCCAGGGAGGAGCGTGAATCGCTCAATATGTCACACTCCCTGAAACGCTGGTCCTCCATCGTGAGCCTTACCGCTTGGCGAAGCGCAAACAACTCGGACTGGAACACCGTACAAAATGGTTCCAGCCGGTATTTCTTGTTGAACACTTCGCCACCGTCTCGCCAGCAGGAGATCGCGCATCCCACTTTCCCCTCGATCTTGCTGCCGTCAGTGTAAATGCTGACGGGGGCGCATGGTCTTGCCCCAGGCTCGCTACTATCGAGGCGGTCCAACACGGTGTAGCGCACCTCCGACCGGAGGGCGGGATGCGGCAAGCGAAAGAACGGAGTCCTGGCCTCGACTTGCCGATCCCCCGCCTCCGGCAGGGGTCTTCCTCGCTTCACCGTATATAGCTCGGCCGCCTCACGAGCCCGCAGCTCGATCGGCAACAGACGCGCGATCGTCACCGCCGATTCGCGGTCTTCAGTGCGAATAAACGCTGCGACGACCTCAGACGCTGGACGATATATTTCTTCGACGTGCTGTCGACCCATGCACACGATGCGTACAGGAGAATCGGTTCGACCGCCCCGATGTATATGTGCCTGACTATCTCCGGGCTTAGACCCCACGAGGCTTTTGCTGCCTTAGCCAGGCCTTTATACACCGCAGCGGCTTTCGCGCAGACCGCTTGGATGTGGTCTCGAAACGTCAAATTCCTATCGATGATCAATCCCAGTACTCGGATATGTTCCACAGATGTTAGTATAACGGTCGCCATGGTGATACGGGGCACGGGAGGGTTCATCCACCTCGTCACCACCATAAGCGATGTCTTCTGAGGGGAGAACCGCAACTTATTCTCCATGCCCCAGTTGGCGACCGTCTCGAGTACAGGATTGACCATTGACTCGAGCTCCTCGACCGAGTAAGCTGATGCAACGAGGACCACGTCGTCAGCAAAAGCTTGGACGTGGACCTCTTCCCCCTCTAGCAATTCGAGGAGCGAGTCGAGAACGACGTTCCACATCAGCGGTCCGCTGATACTCCCCTGTACGCAACCCCTTGTTGTGGTCTTCGTGACCGAAGCGCCGGAATACTCGATGGTGATGGCTCGGTCGGTAAGGTAACTACCGACCAAGCCGTATACATCCGCAGGACAGTTTTTCGCCAGCAGCTGTGCCTTAATTTGCGGCCACCAAGTATGATCGAATGCACCCTCTATATCCAGTGACACTACAGCGACGATTTTCTTCTGCGTAAACGCTTCGTGCTTTATGAGTGCCACCAAATCATAGAGGGCGTCCTCGGTGCCGCGCTGCGGCATGAAGCCGTACTGCCTAGTGTTAAGGTGTCCTCTAGCCTCCAGGTGCCACAGGAGACGGTTGTTTATAATTTTTTCTAGGACCTTCCCCATCACCGGGAGCAGGCCTATCGGTCTGTAGGCCTTCGGGTTTGTGTAATCACCCTTAGATGGTTTGGGAATCACACAAACCCGGGCTCCCTTCCATCTTCTGGGGAAGAGTCCTAGCTCTAGGCACCTGTTAAAAACGGCGAGGAACACCTGGCAGTCGGCTCCAATCGCTGCCCTGCAGATGTCGACGGTTAAACCATCACATCCCGGCGCTTTCTTGGGGTTCATTGTCGACAGCACGTCGAAGAGCTCCGAACCCGTGATCGGTGGACCCGATGGAGCGAGGCAATCCGTCGGCGGCGGAATTTGCATGACCCGGCGAAGCTCAGCCTGTTCGGGAGTGTCCTCATCAGGCGAGTCGTCGGGAAAGAGCGTGGCGGCCATCAGACGCGCAGACTCTGCCGGTGACAGGGTATTCCCTTGATCGTCTTTTAATTCGACGCCTGTCACCATGGGCCCCGTGCAACGCCTGATGACTCGCCAAGCCCCATCCCATACCTTGTCCCGGGTCATATCGGAGCAAAAACTCTTCCAGCTAGTGGTGCGGGCTTGGTTTATGGCGCTCTTGTAATCCACGAGCGCCTCCAGGTAATGTTCGACCACTAGCTGTCTCCGAGCCGGATTCGCTCCTTTAATTCGCCGCCTACGTCTGACCACCTCCTGCCTCTTCTCCGTTAACTCTCGAGTCCACCACGGGTTCTTTATCGCCTGACGTGGCTTGATACGCGGGAGAACACCCTCGCTTACTTCCTCGACGCTCTCCATGAGTCTATCTATGTAAGACTCAAGGTCGTCCCCGCTCAGAGTGGCAATGTTCTCTGCAGGGACGCCGAGTAACTCTAACTTCTCCTGGAGAGCGCCCCGGAACCGCGACCAATTGGCTTTCCTCGTGTCATATTTACGGGTGGCAGACGTGGGTCGCGGACCCCCGGAGGCGATTGTCTCCAGTTGGAAGGTTATACTATTATGATCAGACAACTGTGATAATGTCCGATCAACCCTCCAACCCGAGACACTGCTCAATAGCGCCTCCGTTACTAGGGTCACATCGACGATACTCGTAAAGTATCTGCCACCGCGATACACCTCGAAGGTGGGTACTGCACCTTCATTAACTACGTGCAGCCCCGAGGACGCCAAGTACTCTAACAATACTTTTCCTCGGTCGTCCTCCTCCGAACTACCCCACCATGCGCTCTTCGCGTTAAAATCCCCGCCGATGATGACTTGTCCGGCGGGGGGTATCGCCGTTGAGAGTGCGTTTAGGTAGGGTTCTAACGGTTCGGAGCCCTCGAAGTATAATGACACGAGTGTAAGGTGTTCTCCCCCGGATCGGGCCACTTTTACGACCACGAAGTTTTCAGTAACGTACTTTGTGTCCACCTGGACCACGAACTCATCCCTAAGGACCGCCACCGCAGCCTTAACATTCTTCGTCCGGACGCCAGTCTTCTGGTATATCCGGATACCGCGCCGGTGCGACATCTCTCCTGTGCTACCCACATACGGCTCCTGCAGCAGAAGAATGTCGCACTTACGTTGCGCGGCAATCCCGAAGACTTCATCCGTGGCGTCCCTACATCTCCTAAGATTGCACTGGACGAAGAAGAGGCGCGGTGCCCGCGAGTTCGTGTCTACTCCGGTGCTGACTGTGGAGACTTTAGCAATAGCTGACCGAGGCCCTAGCTATTGCTTCCCATTTAGCTCTCACAGGACACTCGTCACTGAAAGCTCCGTGGTCGGTGCTCCCCTTTTTTTCCTTCATGCAGTTGGCACATGACGGGGGACTAGGTGGGACGACTCTTCGTTTGGGACATTCCCGAGCGGAATGGCCCGACGTGGCACAGTGCGCGCACAGGTCTCCGGGCACTTCGGCTTTGCACATACCTCTACTGTGCCCGAAGCCTAAACAACGGCCGCACTGTACCAGTGGAGATCTTTCCTCCACCCGACATCGCTGCCATCCGATGAAGAGCCGACCTTTTTTTTTTTTTTTTTTTTTATGTGGAGAAATGCCCTCGCATACCGCTCTGACACGGGGAGACAGAGCGGTTATGTGGGACTCGAACCCACTAAAACTCCACAGTATACCTCCTCAGCTGCTTGAGGGCGGGACGCGGGAACGCTCTCGCACACAACCGCGAACCCGCCCGCAGCCGTCCGTTGCCGGACTCCCTCACGGGGTTGGGTATTGCACCCCCCCGCTATGGCACACCAGACTAATGGCGTGCCGCAACCACCTCGGAGACCATGTGCAATGGGCGCCAGACGACCCCGTGTCTGGACGCCCTAGGTCCCCTGCGACGGGTCAGGTCTGTGGCCCCGCCGCCTGCCACTATGGCCGCAGAGGATAGGGAGAGCGGCGCCTCGCAATACCAGCACTCCTCTTCCCCTGCGGCCCCACCGCGTCCGCCATCCAACGGTGGCGGCCCCGTCAAGGCCACGGTAGGTAGGGAGAGCGGCGCATCGACATACCGGCACTCCTCTCCCACCGCGGCCCCCATCCCTCAGCTGCGGTGCCGCCCATACGACGCCGCAGCCCACCTCAGTTGCGACACCCCCCATAAGGCCCGCAACCTACGCCGGCGCCGCTCCTACATGGGCTTGAAGGCAAAGCCCTGAGGAGCGGCCCTCCTCGGGTTCCGTTAGCTTCACCGTGGGTGACCAAGCCACGGCTACTAGAGCCCCCCCACCACGACAAGGTGGAACCCCTGGGGGGGATGAAGAGCCGACCTGCCTCAACTATGCGTCGCCACAAGCTGGGCGTGCACTCCAGGACAACGTGACATTGCAGGGGATTCCTCGCTTTGATGCGATATCTCACCTTCGCATCCTCCTGCAACGTCAGGCCCTCGAAAAGCCTGGAGTTTTGCCCACGCAGCGACGCAACTATCTGGGCATCCGATTCCGCTGCCATCACATCCCAAATTATAATTTGTGGGAGTCTTTTGGCAGCGTCCTCGACCACCAGTTCCCCGGCGACCAACTGCAGTTGTCTGCCGAGAGTCTCGGCCTCCTTCCTCGAGGCACAGCTAAGGACCACCTTCTGGTTTCTGGCCTTTCTAATACGCTGCACCCCGATGCCGAGCTGTCTCGCATCGACGCCCCCCTTGACCTGCTCCAAGATTTGATCTGCAGTCGCTGTGGCGACTTTGGAGCTAACCAGTAGGGTGTGGGAGGGCGTTAGCTCGGAGAGGCCGGGGCTTCGACTCACGACATCGGCGAAGGTCGGTCTTCCTTGACCGTCCTCCAATGTCCTCTGAAGGCGGGAGACTTTTTCTGTGAGGTCGTTAAGGGGCTCCGATAAGTTGGTAGTAGGAGCCCCCTGTAACGGTGCCCTATCAGTACTCATGAGGACCGTCACGACCTCAGAGCTCACCGCCTTTGGCAGGTCAATCACTTTTTTGAGGACATTAGAGGAGGCTTCGGTCAGGGGTCGAATGTGCTCGGGGACCTCGAATGCAACCATTTTCCGGACGCTCTCGATCTCGCTAATGAGCGTCCGGTTCGTCTTAACGATGTCCCCGAGCACACCCATTTTCTCTTTCAGGGCGGCCGTGTGCTCCCTTTCCAGGTTAGCAATTTCCCTAGCACGGTCCGCCCTAAGCTTCTCCGCGACGCACTCATGTCGCGATCGGGAGTCGGCAAGTCGAAGTATCATATTATACAACTCCTGCAGGCTCTCGACCACGACTTCTTTAATCTCCCTCCGAAGATTCCGGGAGCTCTCAACAGCTTTTTTTGATTTTGCAAGGAGAACATTCGCTCTCACCGGAATCTCACGGACAGACTGATTGTGTGGTTCATGAACAACCTTTTTTTTTTTTTTTTTTTGTTTTCGGGGGGAAACCTTCAAAAAGGCGCCCGGTCTTCGGGGATAAGACCGGGGAGTGTGGGATTCTTACCTCACTAAAACCACCCCGGTGGTCACCATCAGCATATGGAAGGGGGGCACTGGGTCCTCTGAACAGACCAGCTCCAGTACCCCCGCTATGCAATGCTTTTTAAAGCACATCCCTGGGGAGACTGTAAAGGGGTCTCCCCTAAGCCTCGCTATGCACGGTGGCATGTGACCACTATGCCACCGTCTTCTCTGGGGTCATATGATAGGTGAAAAGAGTCCCCGCTCTATGCACCCGTGACCCCAAAGGCCCGCCTGCTTTATTTAATCATACAGGCGGGGTTTCGGCTGTTAGGCGCCGAGACGGTTGCTTCCTCGACGCCTCCTTCTCCGAGCGGGATCGGCCCTCTCGCGATCCCGCTCAGCGGCCTCCTTCTGGACCATAACGGTCTCGCAGAAAGAGGCCATTTCCTTCCAGTTCGCTGCGTCTGCCAGCATAGCACTTACTACTGCTGGCAGAGACAAGTCACGCCCGATTTTTGCCCCTAGTACCCGCCGCTCAGCTGCCCACGCAGGGCACACCTCGAGCGTGTGCTGTGCTGAATCCGGGCCACCTCCGCAATGGTGGCAATTTGCCGTAGCCTCTCGCCCAATCCTGTTCAGGTACTCACCGAAGCAACCGTGCCCGGTGAGCACCTGAGTGAGCCTGTAGGAGATGCGCTCCTCTCTTTTCAACCAGGCTTCGAAGTGCGGCAGAACGGCTTCGACAACGCGCTTGCGCGAATATTGCGGCAGTTGTAGACGCTCGCGCCACCGCTCGAGCGCGTGTCGCCGTTCCTGCCGCCTCAGCCTAACGAATGCGCTTCCTGGCACACTGTTACCACTTTGGCGGATGGCACGGATCCGGGCATAAACCCTTGCATCCATATCCGCCAGGATATCCAGCGGTGGAAAGCGTGCCAGGAGAGTTGCCGCCTCGAAGGATACTGTTCGGTATCCTCGTGCGATGCGTATGGCCATCTTCCGTTGCAGGCTGTTAATTTTTGTCCTACAACGTCGGACGCCTGTTAATCTACTCGACCAAACAGGCGCTCCATAAAGGACCATCGATCGCACAACACCCGCATAGAGGCGGCGAACTTCTTCTCGAGGTCCCCCAAGATTGGGCAGCCGTCTGTGCAGAGCACCCACTGCCTTCTCGATCCGGGGGACCAGGCGCTCGAAATGCTCCTCGAAGCCCCATCGACCATCCAGGACAAGGCCAAGGTACTTAATGTACCGGCCCACCTGGACTTGCGCATCTCCTACTCTGACTGACGAGCTGGGTGGTTCTCTGCTCCTCGGCAGTTTATGGAACCATAGCGCCTCAGTTTTATGAGGCGCTATCTCTAAACCCAGCTCGTGGATTGATGCGACGACTCTTGCCACCCCAAGCTCAGAAAGTCGGATGGTCTCTTCGAAGGTGTCCCCGCCGGCAAAAACCAGAGTATCATCTGCGTAGCATACGACATTGACGCCGTGGGGGAGGTCAACTCGCAGAACCCCGTCGTATGCAAGGTTCCACAGTAGTGGACCTAAAACCGATCCCTGCGGAACCCTAGTGTCAGAGCTTAAACCGCCCGTAAGTCTCTGACATGGCGTTACACATCGAGGAAATTGCTCAGGTGTGCCTGTTTTCCTCACGATGTTTTCTTTCACCGTTTTAGCTAGTGATCACGCCTGTATTCCCCGAAGGGGTAGGCAGAGATGCACACAGTTGTACACCCATATTCCACAATGTAATAGGTGGTGAGCCTATTACCGTAATCCACCGGGCACAATTTCAAACCCCGGACTGCATCGAGAATGTCCTAATAGAAAAACCTAATAACACTGTCCGACCCGGGCATCGAACCCAGGACCTCATGCTCAGCAGGCGCACTTGGGACCACTAGAAGAACGAGGCAGTTACTTAAGAATAGCATTGGTGAAATGTGGGTGTGCAACTGTTTACATCCCTGCCTTTCCCTTCGGGGAAACAGGCGTGATGGTATGTTTTTATGCAAATACCGTTCTTTAAAGATTAAAGATAGATTTATTTGTCAGAATATAGTACAATAGATGTTAACATTTTTTACGCAATTACTTATAAATACATAATACTGAGTTAGAAACAATATTGTATACAGAAACATAGCCCACGCAAGTAGAAAGTAAACAAGATTAGCGGTTAAGTGCAACCTCTTTTTATTTTTATTCGTCTAATGAGTTAAAGGCGGACCCGGGGCGGGTTGCGGGCAAACAACCAGCGGCTAATTGGCGAAAAGACAACTGACACATCTGGTCTTGTGTGTACCGCCGGTACCGACTGTACATTCGTGCCGCGACATGTTGGACTTTCCAATCGGCAATATATAATTTTATTTTTTCTGAGGCTGTCTGCTTGAGAGCACGAGTAGTGCTTTATCGACAAAAAACTGATTCGTTGGTCTAGTGGTCCCAAGCGCAACTGCTCAGCAGTAGGTCTCGGGCTCAATTACTGGGTCAGGCAAAGTGTTATTGAGTTTTTCTGTTAGGAAATTCCCAGTAACAGCCCGGAGTTTTGAATTATGCCCGGTAAATGGCAATAGGCCCACCACATGGGACTTAATAACAGCATTGGTGAAATCTGGTTGTACAACTGTGTACACCTCTGCGTACCCCTTCGGGGAATACAGGCGCCATGCTATGTATGTATGTAACAAACATTTCAAGTTTTTTTTTATGGGATATGGGATAACTGAGCCCACGGATCGCCTGATGGTAAGCGATTACCGCCACCCATGGACACCTGCAACCCCAGACGTGTCGCAAGTGCGTTGCCGGTCTTTTAAAGGGTTTGGGCCTCCGGTACCTTCATTCACTCAGCGAAACACAACGCAAGCGTTGTTTCACGCCGGTGTTCTGTGAAGCCGTGGTATAACTCCGGTCGAGCCGGCCCATTCCTGCCGAAGCATGGCTCTTTCACGGTAATAAACACAAGACACAAACTCAAGTAATCAAGACACAATCTTTTACCTCGACGTTTTATTCATTAAGTCTTGTTCGATTTCAATAGTTATGGTTACGAATCGCGAAAGTTTAGAAACTACCAACAAAATCTTAACTCACATATATATGCTATAATTAGTGGTAGAAAGATCGTCACTAATGTGGCTAGGCTAAGGTAATTACGAAGTAAATTAATTACATAAGTCTTATAAGGGAGAACAAAACAATCTATTACCTAAGCACGTATTTAGCGCAAACTCTTTAGTTAATGACCTACACATCACGTCAACTACAATAAGTGCCAACAGTTTTAATAATTAATGAGCCTTAACTCTTGCGCAGTTCTATTTATCATTTTATGTTTGAATATCTAGGTTTTGTAATCTCTTCTTAATCAATTCACAGAAAGTCCTATTCACGATCATCATCATCTCGCTGTCTTCTACCATACCTCTATATCAGCCGTCATTTCGGTAGTCACTCCTTTTCTAGCCATATAATATTTCAAAGATAAGATTCCTTGATCTTCCTCTAATCTTATAGCCATCCACATTGATACTCAGAACTAAATCGTATTCTCACGATCGTCAATCCTCTTCTTAATTTCCAAGCAACGTGTTTACCAGCCACAAGAATCCATAGCGGCAACTAAATTAAAATTGATTAATATTTGTACACCAGCTTCTAGTAAACATGCTGAACTTATCATTGTAACTTTAAAGCTATGTTTTCATGCATACAAATGTGATTCTCATTTTAATATGAGCATTATAATGTTAATGTGTGTGTGCTACGAGTTTCGTAGCAACGTAGAGCGTAGCAAAATACGTAGCTATGAACGCGTTGTAACCGCACTAGAATTCAGTATAATAATAATTTAATCATATTAATGCTTACTGTTGCCTGCGATAACAATTGCGTACAAACCTTCAGCATTATATTATAATATAAGTTGGAATAATCTTAACCACATTCGCCTCTTTCATCGCTCAATCTCTGTGTAGACGCTGTGTTTTATCTAAAACTAATGTGGGCGAGGCATAAAATAGTATTTTCTCATCAGTTGATCTGACACCGGGTCAGACTCGACGAATAATAGAAAAACACTCAGAGTTAACAATTACAACATAGAGGGGTAATATTATAAGTAAGTACATAATTGAAAATCCAAAAATGAATTGAAGACATTTTGGAAGAGCAAGAAGATTAGGTACTAACTAGAATTAAAGGCAACGCAGAACACTAATTATGAAACGATCTTTCAATAAAACTTTTAGGCAAACTTGTTTTCATTGTAATTCACGATACAATACGGGAAAACTTTTCCCTGTATAAACAGTACATAGTGGTACGTATAATTGGATTTTTTATCTTCGCACCTAGAGAATAGGTGTCAAAATTGAACGATCGTAGCCATCTATCTTGGAGATTGAATTGCCTACGATCCATCAGCCGGAATTGAAATGAATGAAACCTACCAATCGAACCCTTTTTCGTAATGATCCGATTTTAGCTGAATAAACAACGTGTTACCCATGAAAACGTTTAGTTATGTAACAATTATTTATTTTTTCGTTTGTTTACAACAATTTAAGAGTTTAAAAAATATGCGCGGACCTCAAATAACAGCAAGAACAAGAGTGTGCAATAATAATAATAAATAAACAACACAATTAAGATTAAATCTCTCACAGCGGCCTCCATGTGTTTGACTTGAGTCTCCAGGCAAGCCCACCAAAGGACCGGGTTTATCCCCGAGATTAAAGAGAAATATAATAATAAATAATAAAAATAGTCAATATAGCACGACACAGCAATAGACCGTTTTTTAAGTAATATTTCCAATTACAATAGTTCTGCATCTGTCGGGAAGTCTCCACGGCTGTATTCCTGTAGTACAATCATGGAGAGTCTCCGGTTGGTGTCCCAACTCAATTTAGATTTAAACTCTCACAGGGCCCTCTGTGTGTTTGACCTGTGTCTCCAGGCAAGCCCTCCAAAGGAACAGGTTTATTCCCGAGATTCTGTCATTCTTTTTTTTCTTTAAAAAAAAAACGTTGCCCCACACTAGGAATTTCTTCCTGTATCGTGCGTGCGTTTACAGACAAATAATCTCAAATACACACACACCCGGAACAATTATCTGTAGATCATACAAATATTTGTTCCGTGCAGGAATCGAACCTGCGACACGCGACGCAGCTGCCGGTCTCACGACCACTGCGCCAACCGCGCCGTTGACACAAACGAAATACAAAGACACATTAAATAAACACAAGATGCTGTCAATAAACTATTTGTCCAGTTATTTCGATCAATGACCCCTATGGTAGGAAAATCCTGTGTTACAGGGATCATTTTAATGTATATAGGTAGACTTAAAACTTTAGGCATTTTCATAAACTTTAGAATACAATTATTTTTTATCCGTAATATTGACTATTGTGTTATTCATAGGAAAACGTCTAAACTTACTAGGAATTTCTATTGTGTCTTTTCTTTAAATAAAACGTTGCACTAAGAATTACTTCCTGTATCGTGGGTGCGTTTACAAACACATAATCACACATGCACACACACACCCATACCCGGAACAATTATCTCTAGATCATACAAATATGTGCTCCGTACAGGAATCGAACCTGCGACACGCGACGCAGCAGTCGGTCTCTTGACCACTGCGCCAACCACGCCGTCAGATCACACACTCGTCGTTGGAGACAGAGAGATCCTCTGTCACCAACTATCACTAAAATTCCTATTGATGGTTAACTGACAATTTCCTTGTATTTTTAATATTGTTCTTCTGCTTTCGTGTGGTTACGAGCAAACGTAATGTCAAAGCGTATAACTTTTTGCTACCCGCAAGGCTCTGATATGGCTTAGCTACTGTTATTAATTATAACAATAACCGAGACCGACGGTTTTGCGTACGGAGAAACTAAAACAATTAAAAAAAATATATTTAAATACTAAAAAAAAAGCCAGACAACGTTTTTTATTATATTGTGTGTGTGTGTGTGTGTGCGTGTTTATTTGTGTGTATGTGTGTGCGAAAATGGTGAGTAATGAGATATCATTGTGTTCCAAATATTTTCATGCCGTTTTTCAAATCCTAATTTAAACTTTAATGTGTTGTTACTCCAGAAACTCTAGTTATAAGCCGTTGGCTCGCTAATTAGCAGACACAAGAGATTTCTATTGTTATGAAGTATAATTCTGTACGTGGCTGAGCCTATGGCTTATAGGAACTTACTTATAGGAACAAAAACTCAGGAACTAAACTTGTAATAGACTTACTTATTTACTTAATATTTACCTAAACACACGGGTCGCGTAGTGCCTGGTAAATTCAGACGTAAGTACCTACTAGTTATCTCTAAGTTTTGCTCCGGTTTAAATAATGAAGATACGAATAAAAATCTTCTTATTATAGCACAAAAACTAATTTTATACGTTTTTTTTTCCAATTTCTCTTTTATATGTAGGTGGGATCTACCTACCATTTGTATTATAATTTTAATCTATTCATAAAATCTACTTAGGTAGGTACTATTATTACCATCTTGCAAAATTGCCTCAAAGGTGTTTGTACTGAGAACAAAGATCTATATATAGCATAACATAGCATCACGCCTGTATTCCCCGAAGGGGTAGGCAGAGGTGTACACAATTGTACATCCACATTTCACCAATGCTGTTATTAAGTCCATGTAATAGGTGGTGAGCCTATTGCTATCAACCGGGCATAATTCAAAACTCCGGGCTGCTACTGAGAATTTCCAAACAGAAAAACTCAATAACTCTTTGACCGACCCGGGAATCGAACCCGAGACCTCCTGCTCAGCAGTCGCGCTTGGAACCACTAGACTAACGAGGCAGTTCTATTGGAAATATTTTTAATAAATATTCATATTTCTATTGAAAAGCAATATGTCCAATCTTTTTATAAGTATACCAGTTTGCCCTGAAATAAAGATTTATATTTCAGGAAAATTTATTCTATCCCCTTATATATTGGCCAAATCTGTCCTCGATACGGGAGATTTACTTAGATGTCCTATTTGCGAAAATTCATTTAGAATAAGGTTCAACGGCGATGCTGGGGCGGTTTTTTAGACATCTAAACGAAATTACTATATATACTGCCTCGTTGGTTTAGTGGTCCGTAGCGCGACTGCTGAGCAGGAGGTCTCGGGTTCGATTCCCGGGTCTGGCAAAGTGTTATTGAGTTTTTCTGTTAGGAATTTCTCAGTAGCAGCCCGGAGTTTGGAAATGTGCCCGTTTGATGGCAATAGGCTCACCACCTATTACATGGGACTTAATAACAGCATCGGTGAAATGTGGGTGTACAATTGTGTACACCTCTGCCTACCCCTTCGGGGAATACAGGCGTGATGCTATGTTATGTTATGTTTAAACAAAATTACCAACTATTCGTTAATTTTTATTACCAATTGCTTTGGGGACAGCTTTCCAGCTGGTTGGTCCAGTTGGATATTATTTGAAGATTTTTCTTGTTAACTTATTTTTTGTTGCGTTCGGTTTCTTAGAATAAGAATTTATGTTAGGGATTGTATTATTTTTTGTAGTAACTAATGTTAGGTACCTGTTTGGTTTTTAAACATAAAATCGTCCTAACAATATATTTTTATATGAGCATCTTTTGAGATACCTATATTTATGTTTAGAATTAGGTATGACGTATGCTGGTCGCCTTCATAATTACCTAGTCTAGATTTTAATTAGAATTTTAAGCGAGAGGAGTAATCCACGCTACCTACATTTTGTCTCTCCCAGTTTCAATTTCTGACAAAAACCCGAGCTAAATCCTAGCGGCCTGATTAAATCTTGTAATTAAAGTTAACTATCCAGTGTCCATAAAAAATGCGGCCTTCACTATAAATAATGTCTGCAGTGTATCGTCCAACGTTGTGCAGTATTCATCACAAATTATTACTATTTTCTTTATGACACATAAAATAACATTTTATGACAACGTTGCAGTAATGTTGTAGTAAAATTTAAAAGTTAATGTTATGATGACACTTCAATACATCCATCATAACCTCATCATAAATGAAATACGATTTTATATGGCTCTATGGAATAGCGCTCTGAATGACGTAGTCAAAAATTTTTATTGCGACAAATAAAATTGTACCTACTTTAAAATATACCTTTGTATAAGGCGACAGGAGGTGATGAATGTATTTTATAAGTAACCAATATGAAATTCGAAATGAAAATTTATGAATTTATGGTAGGATCGAAGAGTAGGTTGAAAATATTCATAACGTTTACCTACGTAGACGCGACTAAGCGTTATAAAACTCTAGTATAAAATTTTAACTAATTGTGACATATGTGAAGGATTTTATTTGATCCTCCCACACACGTCCTAAAAGCCTGTTAAAGAGAAAGGTTAAATGAATACTAGATAAGGTTTGCCACACACAACGAAGCGGTACGACAAATTTGTTGTATTTGTGACATAATGATGTCTACTGTCATCTGTCTGACTTGAAACTACAGGGCTTGCAGTATTGAAACTAATTATTCCAACAGCCGGTATACGAGTATATAGCGCCGAATCGCTCTGAACCTGCCTTCTGTGTGCCGCAAGCTTTATCGAGGATATCGATTCGTTGAAAACTTGTACGATAAGCGAACAAATGCTAGCAGAATATAAAGTAAATGGTGGAGACAGATCCACTCACGACAAACCAGTGCCATCCATTACCGAACAACGGGGGTCCTGTTAGCGATAATAAGTTGTACTTAGGTGTGCGATAAATTAGATTTGTTTTGTAGCATATTCTGTGAAGTAATCACTACTTCGAGGGTTCTGTTAATGTCATAGGAAAACTATACAATTCTGACATAGCCCACCTGAACTAAATTTAGAACATTGCTGTCTAATGAGGATCATGTGACGAGGCAAGTTCTGAGTATGAATGTGGATGGCTACACGAGTAGAGGAAGACCAAAGAAGCGATGGTTGGATTGTGAGAAAGATGATATGGCTAGAAAAGTAGTGACTACCGAAATTACGGCTAACACAGATTTATGGAAGAAAAAGACATGCTGTGCCGACCTCAATTAAATTGGGATAAGGGCAGGGGGATGACGATGGTGTCTTTTACTCACAATTCCTTTATGAGCAAGACGGAATGAACTCAGAGATGTCAAATTCAAATTTAAGCACGTCAAACTAACATTTATAAAGAAACTGAGGGGCTTGTGGCTAAATAAAGACGCATAGATCAGCCCATTAAGATTAAGTTGCACTTGCCGGCGTTAGTCTGTGGATGAGTGAGCTAATATCAGTCGGTCGGTCCTGGTCGTTAAATGATAATCTAGGTATGGACAGTCGTTACCTTTGGTCGTTACGGATATTTAGATGGCTGGAAATCTGATAACCAGTATTCCGCAAGATTGGGTTTTGGAAGTCTGATAGGCAGTCACTCCATGAATAATACTTATATGAAGCTGCGTCCGGGTAGACTGGAAGTCAAACCCAAAGTGTTTGAGAAGAGGCTAGGCAGATTTTAGTTATTGCGTATAATTAATGGGATAGGGAGGTAGGTACCGGTCAAAGTCACTCCTGCGCCTGTAGTCAACGTTACACCGAAAAACAGCAGCTCCCGTTAAATTGCATGTTAGCAATGAACGTGGGCGCAATACCATCTCACTGTGGGTGGCAAAACAAGATACCTATTTTAAAAGTAGTCCTGAATTTAGTTACTTTTAAACAATAAAGTTAAATGATCGCACAAAAATTACATCATGAACTGCAAAAAAGTATGTAAGTTAACCTGCCCCAAACTAAGACTGTACTGTGTGTGTAATACCTTCCAATTCACACAGAGACCAAAACAGTTTGTATATAATTAAAGTTTTCATGTACTATTTTAATTAATTAAAGATATATCTTTGAAAAGCATTAACGCATGCTTAGCGAAATCTTAAGCTGTTGCGTCAGTCATTTGCAGACACAATAGATTTTTATTGTTACAACGTACAGATCTGTACGTTACTGAGCCGAAAGGTTAAGTTATAATATTAAATGAAAAAGAATACGGTCGTGCGCAGGATTTCTTTTTCCATTTATTTAATATAATAACTATATTTTAATTAATATTGGTATTGATAAATTGGACCTTGGAGAATCTTCAGTGACGGTTCTTGAGTTCGGTGACAAGACTTTAAGTACCTTATATGGGTACTTAAAGTCCTGTCACCGAACTGTGATCAATGCGGACTGCAGTGTGTCCGTAAAGCCGCCTTTCACGTAGATAGGTATAAAAATATTTTAAAAGATTTTGCTGATTCTAATTCAATTCTAGCCACGCCTCTTTCAGACGAGACGTGGTTGTTAATTTGTCTATAGGTGTAACATCGCTTTTTGTTCAGATCAGATAAATTTTATAATGGGAATAAACAGTTTTTTTTTATTGGTTCACATACAATCGTTTACACAGTATTCGGACAAAATAACATGTAGGTAAGGAAAGGAACAGGTGATTAAGCTCTTCATTAACTGCATCAGTGAAATGTGGGTGTATAACTGCAATGTGCATCTCTGCCTACACCTTCCGGCAATACAGACGTAATTTTATGTTATGTTACTATGACCATTCCAATAAACTTTTCATCATCAATCATCACCAATACATATAATAAAAATGTAACGGATCGCTGTCTGTACTTGGAAGATATATGAGAATATTATTGGGACCTTTATCAACGCAATAGCACTCAAAACAATGCTTGTTAGAATTATTGTCTGTTTGTCTGTTTATTTGTTTGTCTGTGCGTTTGTGCACGCTAATCTCAGAAACGGCTTATCCGATTTAGATGTGGTGTGCACTAATATATTTTGGTAAGCTTCACTTAACATTTAGTGTTTGTTTCATGTCAATCGGTTCAATTCGGTAAAATAAAAAAGTTATGCTAATTTAAAGAATCACGTCGTACATTTGTTATTTACGACATCCACGCGGGCGGAGTCGCGGGCACAGCTAGTAGCTAATAAAATTGAAGATACCTACTCATAACACAAAAGTTGACGGGCATAACACAGATTCAGAGCACACCATATTTGAAGCTCATAAACATATTAACTGAATCGTTATGACCGAAGCACAATGTCTGCCATCTTTTATGAACCTTAAAGAATGTTTAATTCAATGCAGAAAAGTGAGGGTAAGTAGGTTGGTATGTGAAACATAGCAAGACCATTAAGGGGTTAATATATTTTGTATGTAGGTGCTAATAAAAGGATTTATTTATAATTACTATGTCCTAAAACTGACGGTAACACATTGTATGTCGCAAGAAGTTTCACATACCTATCTACCTAATCAATTTAATATCAATAAAAAAAAATATGAAGACAAAAGGTTTGTAAGATTTCATAAACATTTTATGTAGGTTTATTCATTTTATTCCTTAGAGCCGGGCTGCAAACAAAATCGAGATTGCACATGATCGCGCAAAGTGGAAACGGCTTACGGACAAAACCAAACAGCGAAGCTGGGATCAATCTAGAATCTAGCCAAAAGGCTAAGCTAATCTTTTGTACTTTGAAATAGAATAGTGACAGGAGTTTAGCTACAGATATTTTCAAACGCATTAACGCATGCAAAGTACTCTAAAATACTGGGTGATATGGTCGCTAAGCTGTTGCCTCAGTCATTAGCAGACACAATAGATTTTTATTGTTACAACGTACAGATCTGTACGTTACTGAGCCGAAAGGTAAGCGACAAAATTCATCAGATAAATTAAAAATATAAAAAAACTCTAAAATACTTACCTACCTAATATATTTTTGTGGAAAGAAAAATACGGCCGTGAGTATTAATTGAACCTGGCGCCCCCGGGATAAATAGACTCCAAGTCCAGGTGCTCCGCGACCGTCATCGTGTCTGACATCACCAGAAGACTATTAATTAAGTATTTAATAGGTATGTGGTGGTGCAAATTAGAGTTGCACAGAGAGCCATGGAGCGTTCCATGCTCGGCATAAAACTGATAGATCGAATTTCTGACGGTGAGATTCTAAGACGTACAAAGGTAATTGACGTTGGAAAACGAGTGATGCAACTGAAATGAAGTTGGGCAGGACACTTGGCAATGTGACAATGATGACAGGTGGGCTGTGACCGAATGGCGTCCAAGAATAGGCTGTAGAAGTGTTGGTCGCACGGCGGCAAGATGGGCGGATGATATTGCTGCTATCGCTGGAAAAACCTGGATAAGACTAGCACAGGAGCTTGTTGATTGGCACAACCAGAGAGAGGCCTATGTCCTGCAATGGGTGAAGTGGGACTATGGATGATGATGATGATGATGATGATGACGTATGTGGAATAAGAATACGGAATAGTGAGCAGAGGTCGGGATAGCTAGGTTGGTAGAGAGCCTGGAGTATTAATTATTATATCCACAAATAATTGTTTAATAGCTTACTTATTACAATGGAAGTAAAGGAAATGCGGATGTTATAATCCAAAAAGGCAAAAAAACTTCTGATTGAAGAATGAGCTTACAAATCCATCTACCTACCTAAAGTTTGTCATTAGTCAAACCGAACTTGGGTAGTTGAAAAGTCCAGAGAAATGTAGGTAACCTATAATCCTGTACAGGCTAACCTTTGATTATTTGGATTATCTCAATTGCCGAGGTAACCCACTTCATCGGTCTCGTTAAAGTTATAAACTCTTTAGAAACTATCCCTCTCAAACATGGAAATGCCTATTAAAAATATGTCCCTTTAGGTATTGTTAAGAAAATTGTGCCTATTCCGTTAATTAATAGTAGAACGAGATGGAAACTGTCCTGATTCGCTTCACTGCATCCAATCATAGTAATCTGAGAGACGGATAGGCCACAGAATAAATAAATGACTCTACGACAAGATGCAGTAGATGCCTAGGCCGATTTTATATTAGGGTATCTATGGCTTTCAATCGAATTGAAAAAAGTACCTACTCACTACAAATTGTTAAAGGGTACCTCTAAGTTTATTAAAATAAAGTGTCGTTAAAAAGTATTGAATAACATGACTGAATATGATCAAATTGATGCTGTTACCAAAATAAAGTTATGATTTCCTACTACCTATATAATAACAAAAAAACTGACTACAAAACACAAACCCATAAAAAAGCCGATGACTGACTTAAACACTGGAATAGGATCGACAGACATCACGAATGCTGTCTTAGAAACGCAAAAGAATTCCTCTCATTGCTTCGACCACTGGTGCTCCATAACTTATAGATGTGTTAGAAATGTAGGTAGAAGTAGAACCTTTATAAAGTATGCACGAGTCTTGCTCTTGATATATTTTTTCAGGTATCGGACGCTCAAAAATACCGTACCCCATCGATTTATATGGCGGTAAAAAATACCCTCTACTCTCTTGAGTCATGTGTTTGTTAGAATAAGATAAGAAAGGAACAGATAGGTAGGTAGGTATACCTATAAATAACAACTCTTAAATCTAAATAAAACATCATTATCCTTGTTTGTTTCCTAACAATGTAAAAGTGAGTAAACAAGCAATAAATACTAATTGTGGGACATCTTTGTCTGATTACGGCTATAACTATTTATTCCGAAACCTATTTTACGCCCGTTTGCGACCACCTGCCAACAAATAATACGAATACAATAAAATTTGTCTTCCCATCTTTTGAACAAACCTATTTCGTTCAGAGAAATTGTAGAGATTTATATTTTCATGTGTGGTTAAAAATGGCAACCATTGTAAGGGTCTAGTGGAAATAATATTGTCGTATATTTTCATGAAAAGGATATAATATGAAAGATTGCGTTCAACATACCTATCTAAATCAAGTATTACTAATGTAGGTCTCAATTGTGGTAGGTACGTTATAACTAGGTTCCTACTCGCTACTCACCACGCGGGACATTTTTACTTAAAACATAGAGGAAAATAATCCATAAATAATATCTACAAAATATTTAAAATATAATTAACAAATTGTTTAATATTTTCAGTGTATCAAAGCAAAAGTGGACCTGGGTGAGTTTGTTTGATTCAGTAGTGTGCTTTGCACTGACACGCTTTTAGACACGAAAACACACGATTCGTGTTCGATTTGCAAAAGCGCTTAAACGATGTGCATGTTCGAGATTAAAAAGAAATGTGCGGCGAGGTTAGCATGTGGCCAATGTCCCTTGTTACCCTCTAATCTCTATAGGTATCTATCTAGGATAGAGGGTACAATAGAGTGCGAGCCGTGTTCAGTGTTCCAAGCCAGTGGATCTTCATCAGTCGCCGCGGCCGCCTCACTGCGAGAGCTCACTAAAACTGCTTGCTGTGTAAATTAATAAATAAATTTAGCTCAGTTAGATGAGTATAGTGCCTTGTGTGATAGTGGATTTAGTGGATAATGGCATGATTTAAAAACATAATTGGTGATGTGGTGTATAATTTTAAAACTTAATAAACACTATAAAAAACCATAAACTTAATTATGTAGCTGATTAAAATAATAATGAAAAATAAACAAGTGTTCAAATAAATAAGTAGATTTATTGCAATTTATACAGGTTGTCGAACAGGTATTAATCTTTCAGCTGGTAGTAATTTCACAACACAGTCCGTGCAGTAGTCAGTGCCTGTGTTATCGGTCCACCTTGCACCCAAGAAGCCTGTTTTCTGGCAACCTACACACATTGTTTTAGTCTGGTAAACTGGTGCTGTCTCATCTAACAATCTTTGTTCCTTTGCAGCTTTTAATAAATCTAACATATATTTGTTATTATGCTTTAATTCTAGTCCAGGCAAGTTATCATGTGCTTCTCCGCTGTCATAGGGATCCTCCATGGTGACTGGAACATGTAGCTGAGGAAAGAATGTGGACTTCTTATAGAACATTGACTTATTTTTATCTCGACCTACTCCTTTTGGAATTCTTCCTGGTATTGGCAATCCTGCTTTGGCTAACTTAGCAAAATACTTCTGTATTCTGCTCATGACTTGTATAGGGGTTCTGGTTCCTAGAGCCTGTGCTATTTTCTTATACCGTCTTGCCTCAATAGGCTCTTCAGGATAAATTTCAAGTAATTCTTCCAACCTTTTCTGTTCTTCACAAGACCATAGCTGATTAAATGTTTCAGGTTTATTATCTGTGAACTTTCTTCCCCTTACTTTAGTACTAGTGTCTAGTTCATCCTTATTTGGTTTAGTGTCCCTTATATCATCACCATCCATTGTTGCATCTATGCCATAATTGGCCCAGTTAATGTTTGGTATATCAGCAATAGACTGACGAGGAGGAAAGTTCACATTCCCTGACTTCATATCCTCTAAAAAAGCCAGAGGGTCACCCATTGCTCTATTTTGGGCTTCTGATAACTCTTCAATGTCTTTCAAAGCTTTCACTTTTTGAGCTTCTAATTTAACGATAAACTTCAGCAGGTCACAGTAGTCTTTGTTTCCGCGTAGAGCTAAGTGATCTGTTTCAAAGGCGAATTCTTCATCAGAGTCCATGTTTTCGGATTCCATGCTATCCATGGTTTTATCTGTAAGAAACAATAAAATAATCAAGAGCACGTTTGATAATATTTTTTAAAGCAATGAGCGTCCAATCCGGTTTAAAACTACCGGGCAGTCCAAAGAGGTTGAGTGTAAAAATTAAAAACAAACTAAACAGTGTACAACAGAAAAAATGCAAACCTGAATACAGGAGCACGTCGCTCGAAGGATGGTCTGGACGGTAAGTGAGTATATTTATAAGAATTTATGGTTACTGTTAAATATCATGACTGTTTTCTATTTAATTTCGAAATAAAAACTCTGCGATTTCATCGTTGACCTATGCTAAAAACGTCAAAATAGTGACGTTCCGAATCTGCTGTCAAATTAAATGCAGCGATTGTATTTGCCTTGTATTTGCGGACTGTACTAAAACATATAATACTTTTTACAATTTTTTTATTTATGTTTATATTTCAACAATATTCTTGCAGCAATTCATATTCCAAAATATTATTATTATTTATCCGAATTCAGATTATAACAAATTAAATTACAAACTTCAGAACACACTCTTCAATCATTGTGATTGGCGCCCTCTAGCGAATACAGGACGAACTTTTATTTCACAAAGGATTTCACTGGTTTACCATATTTATCAATAGAGGTCGCTCTTCAGTTCAAACTACGGCATTCCAAGTTTTCGTATAATAAATAGAGATAGCGCTTAAACGTAAAATGTGTATAATACATTTAATTATTTCGATTACAAAATCAAACCCTGACATAAAGATGGCAGGCTATTTTATTAATATTTATCAATCGTATTTCTTTTATATAGTAAGTTTAAAATGTTACACCACCAAAGGACGACCTACCTACCTGCAGCAGCTACTTAATTATGATTATTAGATTAGAACAAACAGTTTTCATAAATTAATGTGTAGGTTAGTACGATATTTCAGAAAACAGCTATAATTCGTCAGTAGGCAGCTAATTGAAT
Source organism: Xylocampa areola (assembly GCA_935421205.1). Lineage (NCBI taxonomy): Eukaryota > Metazoa > Arthropoda > Insecta > Lepidoptera > Noctuidae > Xylocampa > Xylocampa areola. The sequence continues at coordinate 17,206,639 of OW285201.1, forward strand.
TGCTTAGGTATGTTCAAGGTCCATGCTGTGACGGCGAATTCGATTAAACTTGGTGAAATCTGTCACCGCCACGAGAAGGGTTGACCCGGTTCTAAATTTAAACTCGTACCTACTAAATAGCATAATCATATACAGATAAATCTTTGAAAAGCATTATTAACGCATGCTTAGCGAACTCTAAAGTTATTATTTTTTGTGGAAAAATAATACCCTCACGAGCTGGATTCGAACCTGCGCCTCCCAGATAAATACTCCAGGCATTCTGACCGCGTCGTCTTCGTGACCGTCGAGTTCGCTAAGCATGCGTTAAATTTGACGGTCTCATTGTATCATGATTACATATAATTTATTTAGAAGTATAGATTTGTGCGTTTAAAAATGTGTATTATTTCTGCATTCCAATTTTCATTTAGAAAAACAGTGAAGTTACTCTTGAAACTAATACCAATTCCAATCTAATTCCAATATTAAAAATTACCGCGCAATAAAATAAAATTACCTACATTACAGTTGCCTCAATTTTAAAGCATGTTATGTTCTTAATATCCCGAATGCCTAATTATTTATAGACATTTTTGCACATAAAAGTACGATCTGACATATTTCCAATGTCAATCGACCGGAATTATTTTCAAGAGTAAGCCCACTGGATCTGGCAACGCTAGTGGCCACTAAAATAAATAGGTAGATTTTTTTAGTTTGACTTGACATTTGTGTGTCGAGTTTCTTAATACATCCCGTACCGCTCACAAACTGACTCTAAGTACTCAAAAGACAACAATGCCCTAATTATTGTTTAGTTGGCTACATACATACCTACCAACTTACAGACAGCCTACCTTCTTTGATTCTCACTCGTAAAATATAGGTATTTTTAGATATTACATGTAGGTACTATAAGTACACACTTTCATATGAATGACAGCTACTAACCATGACCCTCTATTAACCTTTAACGGGGTTTCTAGATCGCAGCTGCAGTCACTACGACATGTGGACTCACCCTTGGCTCTGCCATATGTAAGAGTTTGTTCTCTGTAATTAAACCGTTCGCTTAGACCCTTGTCTTCAAAGAATGCGTTTTAAGGAAATACCTACGTCAAGCAACTCGAGATGTATAGGTATTCTACCAAGAACTCCATTCAACTTGTTTTAAACCGAAAATCTTCTACTATCATTATGTATTTTTAGAAATATATAAATCGGTCTAGATCGCGATATTTTGTATAAAAGGCTTTTACGATACCTTTTTTGTGACCACGGCCGGTGCAATTCGGTCGAAACGTCGGAAAACAAAAAAGGTATCGTAAAAGCTTCAAGACCCGATTTATATATTTCTAAAATGTGTAAAAATCGCGAAAATTTAAAATCAATTATCATTATGTAGTTTCCTACTTAATTATTGCACCAACTTCAGTCAAAGTTTCTGCCTACGCTACACGTAGTATTATTTCGAACAAGTTACCTATTAAAAGGCCACAGAGCTCATCATAAGTATGTATGCACATAAGTGCCATATAAAGGTGCTTTCCACTTGAATTATGAAAGGCGTTGTAGGTCAAAATGTAGGCGGACGCTCGTACAATGAAATACCAATAATTACGATGACGAAGATTTTCAGTGACTTAACATATAAACGGTTTTCATTAGTAGTTAACTACTTAGTTAAAAACTGTTATGGCGTTCCATGTGTAGTTAGGTTTGAATCCTTGCTATGTAGGTATATGATGTATTAGTAACTATCTATATGTGCAGAATAACTTTCTACCTGTTTTAAATGTAAAGGTTCTAGTATTTAAACAAAAGACATAACCCATAACATACATTATTATTTTTCAGCCCGGTTGTCCCATTCACATTGCAGTGCAAAAGCCTCCCTTAAACTTAAATAAACTCCCAAATATACTTAATACAACAAACACTCTCAAAAGTAGGAAAAAAAATACTATTCCCCGCTTTGTTAAACATTCCACACAGATTCCACTCTAATTATCTGTAGTCTTAAGCGATATATTGTATAATCTTGTTAAGAGGGGGGACCTGGTGTCCTAAGATACAGGCTTCGGCTTAGTTTAGGCACCAAAAAATTATTTTGTCTTAGTGTATCACTTTATAGTTTGTGGAAGAAAATAAATGCATTTTTTATTTTTATTTATTTTTATAAATAGAACAAGGATCAAAATTAACTTCATCATTTCATTCATTCATTCATCATTTTCCAATTGTATGCTCTAGTTAAACGCCCAACACATTCCTATTCCAGCAACTTAAATCTTGCATATCAATATTCTGAATTGAGCAATCAGAGAGGTGAAGCGAAAGAACTGCCGGTGATTTGGAAGAGTGCCAGACACCCGACTGTCTTATACCGAAGTTACCAACTTTAACGGAAACTAGAACTGTTGCGGATCAAGTTTAAGTTGAGATTATAGCAACATTAAACTGGAACGATTTTCATTTAAAGTTGAGCTTTTAATCGGTGTTGCTGGATTTATAATAAGGGGTGTAGTATCGAAGCACTTCGTTCGTAAAATGCTTAACAAAATGCCATTGATATTTTGGCTGAAGATTATAATTTTGAACAATTAGAAACCCCACCGACGCAAAAGGGTCGCCGGTCATCTCTCTTAGATATTTTTACCACTTACCTACGCAAAATAAATCCCTTGTATCCAAATATAGCATATAAAGGGATGTCAGTAGAAGATATTATATATAAGAGGCTATAATGGGCAGCCAGTCAATGGGGCTATTAATAATACACTAAGTCACTCGGGTGAAGATTCTCCAAGCCTATGTGATCTGCTTCTGTTATGGCAAACACAGAAATAAGAATGAGAAGGGGCATTTATAACATCAACCTATTATTAGGTCCTTTAACGGGTACGTCCGCCTGATAACGTAGGATTATTTCAAAGTTTCTAACTAGTATATAAACGTAGATGTAAAACAGCAGACTTAGAGCACAGTCACTGTGTTTGGTCATTGGCAATATTTGTGATTTTGTTCCTTCATTGGAAGGTTCTTAGTTTAAATACTAGATTCTAATATTATTGTCATGCAAGTACCTATTTCTTATGTCCTGGTACGCACGGTATTTTTTTCTACAGAATTCAAAATCAAGGCTGGTACAGACAATTTCCTAAAAGAAAAACCCAAAGAGTTTGCCCTACCAAGAAATCGAACCCAGGACCTCACGTCCAGTAGCCGCACCGACCACAAGACCAATGAACGCAATTATTGAACCCTAGAAAATAAAGTAAAATATATACATTAAAAAACAGCATGCACTCCTAACAAATTACATAGGTACGTTCAAAACAGACTCCATATCGCAGCAGCTATAAACAATACCACATTTTGGGATACCGCTCGGCATTTCGTTCAACTCGGTAGAGCGAAACTGTATGAAAGATTTTAAATAAACATACGACAGTATTTTCAGGGTATTCGCATTGCAACCGCCTAAATATTAACATTGATACGCGGACATAGAATAATAAAATATTATATATTCCGGAACATGATACGTCAGGTCAAATGTTTTTGAAAGAGAATTATTATGATTTCACTGGCCGTGTTTAGTTTCGCTCAAAATGTTCCGAAAGGTAAGTAAGAGATATGCTGAAGCAATGAGCCCTCGTGCCTATTAAAAACTCTTCCACCTCTTCTTTCATGTGATGTATTCCTAGTGTCAAGAGCTGTTCAACTCGCCTTTGGGTTTCTGGCTTGGTGTGAGGTAACCGTTTGTCATATTATGGGCATGTCATGCGGACGGATGAAGATCCTGTGGCGAGGAAAGATCTGAGTATGGATGTGGATGTCTAAACGAGTAGAGAAAGACTGAGGAAGCAATAGGTGGTTTGTACTAAAGATGCTATGACTAGAAAGAGAGTGACTGCAGACGGTATATACGACGGTATATGTATGTATAACATAGCCACTATATTACTTAAATATTACTAACCTATGTTACCCGGGTCAATGTAAGGATTCTAACGATACGCCATACATCTAAACCAGTTCAGGCATTTTGAAGTTATGGTGTATTAAATAAACTCACAAACATACTTTCATACATACATACGGGAACCTTTAAAACATACCACCTCACTGGGTAGTCGTGTAAAAAGAGTACATGATGCGCCGACCTCCAATATATTGGGATAAGGGCAGGGGGACGATGATGAGACAGGACCGTCGGTTAAACGTGCCTGTCGAAACACAGATGAAAATAATCTTAGCGAACTCTCTACGGAGTGTCCGTTTGACGACCGTTATCTGGCCAGAGGATCCAACTGTTATGAACGTCTTAAAGATATACATATAGTTATGACACTGTCTAATTTTGAATGTAAAAAATTAAATACATGTAAATTTATAGGAGGTAATTTAATTCATTGGCAATATTTTAACCTCGTATTCGACTCATAATACTGTATCATAGCCAATTTAATATAAAAAACGTGGTAAAAATTGACTTTTAACTCAATAAAATCAGAGTGTGAAAAGTTAACAGAATAATTAGTAAAAAATTATAATTTATACTCAATTAAATTTAGCGGCTTAAAAGAAGACATAGTGCGAAAATTGAAAAGAGTATGCATAAATGGTTTGGTCATATTGAGAGAATGAATGAAAGACGGTTAACAAAAGGTATAAGGCAGGTGTAAGTCGAAATGGGAAACGGGAAGAGGACGCCCTAGAAGGATATATACTGATCTTATTAGTGATATGGTAAGGATATAAGGTAAGGTGCGTAGTACCTACTCGCAGCTCGCAACCAGCGCGCATGTATGACCAGACGCATGAACGTGGACGAAGCAAAAGGCATATGTAAAGATTGTGGTGGCGTTCTGTAGTTTCTGCTTACCCCCATGAGAGAAAGGCGTGAGATTATGTATGTATGAAATAATTTTGTAATATCAAGATTTTCTCGCTAGTAGTAGTTAATTTACTACGCGATATCATTACTTACGCTACTACTGAGTCAATTTTGATATTTGATATTATAGGCCTTAATGATACACTATCATCAGTAGAATGCAATATTAAAATATTGACAATGAATTTTTTATCCTGTATACATTCTATAGTCATACATAGACTGTGGATTGAAGAGGCGGGGTAGGGCGACTTCGACGAACGTACCGCAATCAAAAGCGGACATTTCAAAAAAAGTTAACAAAAACCCATCAAGTAATAAAACCTCGTATCAGTGATTAAATCGCCCGTGGCCTCTGAAATGGTTTTTATCTCTCCACAATTAATAAAAATATATTAAAATACTCATAAGTAGGAAGTACCCGGTGAACAATAATTTAAATGAAAATGACTCACGAAAATTATCATAAAAAAAAAATTTGCTTGTCTATTCGACCTTTTGCGCATGCTGTGGTTAAATTTAATCGAATGCATAACATATTAACTAGCTAGCTGGTGCCCGCATGACAAGGTAGCCTATGTCCTTCTCTAAGGTCCAATCTATCTCCTTGCCTATTTCATTACGATCCGTTCAGCCGTTTAGTAGTAAAAAGGTAACAAACAAACAGAGTTACTTTAAGGTATCATTCTTTCGAAGCGTTAGTAATCCATAGCTAAATGAATAATTATATACCTACCTAATGATAATTTTGTGTGAAAATGATAATTAAATTATTATAATCTAAGGAAAAATTTAGAAACACACACGGGATTCGAACCCGCGACCTTTTACAGTCTACGTCATCACTTTATCAACAAAGCTGTCCTGTCGCTAATTCACATCTATTCAATTCCAAGCTCCTGCTTTTTGTCGCAGATGTTTTGCGATATCTACAGCAATCGTTTACAGCTCAGATACTCAAAGATACATAAGAAAATAAAAGTAAAGTTATAATTAAATGAAGTATAAATAATTAAATGAAGTCTAAATAACTTCATTTAATTATTTATACTTCATTTAATTATTTATACTTCATTTAATTATTTATACTTATAATGCTGTTAAACGTTCTTTACACTTTCCTTTCCACATTTCTACTTAGTGTTACTAATTACTCGTTAAACATTTAACAATCTCAATGTTTTCTTAAATCGTTTAATTAAGTGAAGCCGCTCCGTATACAGAACAAACGTTAATTACTGTACAAACGTTTGCCGGAACGGGATAAGTGCTACGTTTAAACTAGGAAACTAGACATACGGAGATCTGACTTGAACCAACGTAGGTGAGGGTCATCCCTCTAATAGCTATTATGCTTTTATCCATTTATGTATGGATAGAAAGTATATAGTTGTTTAATTTACTTAAAAACTAAATTAAGGTAATTTTTTTTTCTTTAGAATTGCCAGATTCCCTAAATGATTTTGGCTGAAATGACATTATTGGTGATATATTTTATTGAATAAACATGTCATTACCGAGTCGATCGAACATCATAGTCATTACAGATAAATCTTCGAAAAGCATTAACGCATGCACACCGAACTTTAAGGTTATAATTTTTTGTGGAAAAAAAGTGAGGAGAAGCAAGTGGTGAGCAGGATTCGAACCTGCGCCTCCTGGATAAATACTCCAGGAGGCACAGGTTCGAATCCTGCTCACGCCCGTATACATTTTCCACAAAAAAATTATAGTAATTGCTACACTTTGCTATTAGTCTCCGGCGTTTTACAAAGAAAGTACCTATTTTTCCATCGATCCAATGCGTGTCATTCTTGTACCATGTCTTGTACGGACGGACAGATAAGACCATAAATATTCCGATTTCCGAAACAATCGATAAAATCATTATTGGGCATTTCATAAATAATAATTTAACAGTTTTATTGTTAAAACAACCGTTTAAAAATGTGTCTGCAGCATGTATCATACCATTAATTTACATGATGATGAGAATATTGTTGTAGCTAATCGATTTAATGCGGGAAATCTATCGCGCCACTCATGTAATTACACTAGAGCATCATATTAGCCTATTAGGCCCGAGAGAAGGGGCTAATTAATGGCCTGAGAGCTTAGAATGAGGCTTCGGGTATTGTAGACACAGTGCAATATACAAACATTATGCCATAATAATTTCCATATTTTGGTATACACCATTTTTCTTTTTTTGTATTTTCTGTTAACTATTCAATATTTATTGCGTTCCTCAATTTAATTTAGGTTGTAAATAGAATCAGGCGCTCTGACCACTAAGCCATCTCGACCTCTGCTCACCACCGCGAATTCTTCTTCCATATTTGTAACACGGTACCTATACAAGTGACCGAACCGACACGACTAACTTTGCAGTTAATCAGGTCAGGTTCGAATCCTGTTCGCGACCGTATTCTTTTTCCATTTAATATTGTAACTTTAGAGTTCGCTAAGCATGCGTTAATGCTTTTTCAAAGACATATCTTGAATAAATAGAATCAGTTAGATCATTTTGGGTCCTGTCGGGTACAGCAATGTAGGAAAGAGGAAGCACTATGTGTCTCTCATTATATCATCATATAATTTGTTTCTTATTGTATTACCTATACCTACTCTTAATAATTTTTTTTATGTAATTAGCCATCCAAAAATTCACAAACTCACAAACATCCAAACTTCCACTTTCATAATTTTAGTATCTACCAAGATAGTTTGTTTAGAAACTATACGTAATTAAGTTATAAAACTAAATGTTGTTTAAATATTTGAATTATATAATTCTTAATAATTAGTAATGATGAATTCCATTAAAAGGGATGTTCTTCTTCTTCTTATCGTGTGGTTGATGAACAATCTAGTGTCAGAGTTTAAACCACTCGTGGGTCTCTGACATGGCTTTACACACCACTGAGAACATCTGTCAAGTGTGCTGGTTTCATCACGATGTTTTACTTCACCGTTCGTCCAGTGATAATTAATTTAAAATACGCACATGACTTCGAAAAGACAGTGGTGCGTGCCTTGGATTCAAACTTGCGACCTTTGACTTGTCAGTCCAACGGTTATATCACTAGGCTATCACTGCTGAAAAAGGGATATCAAGGTTGTAAATAGGGAAAGTCAAGAAAAATGTGTTAAAACTTTGAAAAGCATTAACGCATGCTTAGCGAACTCTAAAGTTATTATATTAAATGGAAAAAGAATACGGTCGCGAACAGGTGGAATTCGGTCACTTGTATAGGGACTGAATTGATAGCAATGTCGTCGCCATAAGACGTGTTAAAATATGGAAGAAGAATTCTTGGTGGTGAGCAGAGGTCGAGATGGCTTAGTGGTCAGAGCGCCTGGAGTATTCATCCGGGAGGCGCAGGTTCGAATCCTGTTCGCGACCATATTCTTTTTCCATTTAATATAATAATGTTTTGAAAGTCTTGCAAAAAGCTTTAGTAGAAGTATCCTCATCATTACGTCTGACTTTCAGACAAGCACTCACTAAAAAGATACGTCTCATTAATATACAGCCTGGCGCATTTCTACGCTTATTTAAAACGGCGAGCTTGTTTAAGTTTCCATAAAGGTTTCTAACAAACGGGGTGGTCTGACTTCTAGATTTCTTTATTCGATTGTTGGTCACCTCGAACTAGAGCATGCCCTACGTAACATTGAAATGGGTATGTCACCTACAAACTCAGCTGAAGAGTTGGAATGAAACAATTTGGAATTAGTCTGAGATAAATTACTAACAAATCGGTGTATAAAAGATTCCAATGCGGCCAGTACTTTTCGAGTTATTTAATTGAGTATGAAATATCCCTAGACCGTGTTGATGTGTGTATAAGAAGTATTTGCCTTAAAGAACATAACATAAACGTTTAGAGTTCGCTAAGCATGCGTTCATGCTTTTCAAAGATTTATCTTGAATTGTTAAAGTAATTGCATTCTTTACGACATTATATTAACTGCAAAGTTAGTCGTTTCGGTTCGGTTAGCAAAGACGTCGCCATAACACGTGTTAAAATATGGAAGAAGAATTCTTGGTGGTGAGCAGAGGTCGAGATGGCTTAGTGGTCAGAGCGCCTGGAGTATTCATCCGGGAGGCGCAGGTTCGAATCCTGTTCGCGACCATATTCTTTTTCCATTTAATATAATAATGTTTTGAAAGTCTTGCAAAAAGCTTTAGTAGAAGTATCCTCATCATTACGTCTGACTTTCAGACAAGCACTCACTAAAAAGATACGTCTCATTAATATACAGCCTGGCGCATTTCTACGCTTATTTAAAACGGCGAGCTTGTTTAAGTTTCCATAAAGGTTTCTAACAAACGGGGTGGTCTGACTTCTAGATTTCTTTATTCGATTGTTGGTCACCTCGAACTAGAGCATGCCCTACGTAACATTGAAATGGGTATGTCACCTACAAACTCAGCTGAAGAGTGTTATAATAATAATATATAATAATAATAGTTATGTATACCCTTAATTTCACAGGTCTCCCTCAAATTGGATCGTAGCTTTCATGCCTCGCGGTAGAAAAAGTTGTAAGCAGTATCTAGTTCTTTGAAATAAACGAAAATGAGCCATGCCACAAGATAAAATAAAATAAAAAACACATCAGAAATTACTCATACAAATACGAATACGAGTAAAATATCATACATTGAGTTATTTGTCATATATTTTTGTTTCTTGTCCCTCAAAGGCAAATTCCATTACGTTTTGTGAAGCGAAAGGGTCTTTTTACGAAGTATGTAGGGTTATATTTTTGGCCGCAATTCTATAACAATCTGGAATTATACCGAATGCTGTGGAGCAGGAAATGAAATGCAAAGCGTTGCCGTCAGGCGTCAACCCACTCGCTGCCAGTGCTGCCACCGTTGCTTTGTATTATTTACATGTTGCATGGTATTGTTACCGAGAATTTTAGCTTTACTAACGGAGCTCCTAGCGTTTCGATATTATTTTGTTATAGTTATTTTTAGACTATCTAACTCATGGGAAATTCACTTAAGAGACTTTAAACTATTGAGATATTTTTTGACGCTATTATATGTACCTTCTCTTTCGTTAATTTCAATACCTTTTAATAAGTCTACAGTTGAAAAATACGGCATTTTTAAGGCTGCCGTTAATATAATGACACACAACTCCGACACTACAAATTCAACATGTTTATTGGTTGATAATAGTATAAATAAAATTTAAGTATGTCTATATTCTATCACTCTCAGGTGAAATTAGAAGCCACAATCACTTTAATACCATGAAACAACAACCATTATAAAAAAAAAATGAATATTTTTCCACTACATAATTTTTTCTTTACGTAAAAACACAAGCTGGCGGTTATAAATTCACTTTATGTATAGGTACCACAAAATACCGCCTTTAGTGAGTATAATAAAGTAACCAATTTCCAAAACTATATGGCACATGTAGGACCCACCTATAACTAACTATGTGACTTTTGAGCAATATTTTAAATAACGTGTACCTATTATTAAAAACTTCAAAAGTTTCGACTCGCATTTCACAATAGTTATCTTCTAAAAGCTAAGATGTCCTGAGTTATCTATTTTCCAGGGCTATCCAGCTATGTTCACGATAAAATTCAACCTGTAAATTCACTACCTACCAGGCCAATACCTTTCTTGTTTGTCTACTCCATCTAGACAGTAGACACATTCGCAACCATATCAGTGTATGAGCCAAGTTGATATAAAGTTTCATTACATAGCTCGCTTACTTCCTCACTACGTTGAACTTTAAGTGTTACTAGGGTAGTAGTACGACCATAGACAACCAGGCGCCAAACGGTTTCGTAAAGGCTTGCGCAGATTACGGCGGGCCGATTCTAATATTTTCGTGACGCATGAGAAATTAACTCTAATGATTTTTGTTTTCTTCTTATCGTATGGTTGATGAACAACCTAGTGTCAGAGTTTAAACCACCCTTAGGTCTTACACACCATCGAGAACATCTCTCAGGTGTGCTGGTTTCCTTATGGTGTTTTCCTTCGTTTTAAGCAAGTGATAATTAATTTATAGTACGTACATGACTTCGAAATGTCAGTGTTGCGTGCTTTGGATTCAAAGTCAATGGTCATAACACTATTCTATCACTGCTCTTTTTTTTTTGTTAGAAACTATAAAGTCGTCAGAATAAAGACGTTACCAATTAATTTAATAATTGTAGGGAACAAGGAATTCATGATGAGTACCTTACATAACACTTGGTACTTATCCAGCATGGGTACAGGTTTTCTGTTTTTTTTTTATTGGATCTATGTTTGGTCACCAAATCGCCTGATGGTAAGCAACGATGGTTTGTACCTTGCTTGCTACGCCACATTTCTCACCTCAAAAATTGTTGACTATAAAGTTTGGTTCACATGCTTTAACGTTCCACAAATCTTTTTCTTTATAAAGGCAGATTTTCTCAATTTTTTTTATTGGACGTATTGGTTTGTAATCAGCTAACTGCGTTGCGCGGCGTGCCGCCTGAAAGTGTACGAGCCCTAAGTAAAGTGTCTTACTGCTTGTACACAACACTCGCTGTGTGACTCTTTGAAAAATAACGTGTGAATATAGGAAGAACTCTTTTATTTAAGAGGAAGCGAGTAAGCTATAATGTCTTTCATATGAGAGTGATTTATTAATATCGCTTGTCGAGTATTTTCGACTCACAAATAAACATTATGTCATTAGGCACCTGTTATGAAGAGGATCAGGTTGTGCCTACAGACCTTTGCCATCAGTAGAGATCATAACTTTAAGTGAAATTGCATATATTTAACGTTATTCTTTTGGAGAAGATGATATATAAAATATATAATGATGATATATAATGATATATTAAAGGAAAAACAATTACGCCGTTTTATACATGTTTTCGAGTTGTTAGTCGACTTCTTCTTCGTATGGTTGATGAACAACCTAGTGTCAGAGTTTAAATCATCCGTAGGTCTCTGATATGGATTTACACACCATCGGAAACATCTCTCAGTTAAGCTGATTTCGACACGGATGTTTTCCATCACCGTTTTATGCAATTGCATGAAACGGTGATGGAAATGGCATGCCTGATTTTTCGTAAGACGTGCTAACGGAAAAACCATTTGGAGATTTTTTGATTATGTGCTATATGTTGTAAATTTCCACTCATAAAAGTAAGAGATAAATAATAGGGCAAAAATAACTAATAACCTTCATTTGACCTGAAGTCACTTGCAGTGACGTCACATGTTCATATTTTACATAATCTGTGGACTGAAGGTTGATGGATAGTTGTAGGATGTTGTCATTTTGAGTGATGCCAGAGTACGTAAAAGGAAATGTTTTCTGGCATTATTATAGTGAAGCTATTTTAACTAAAATCGCATTTCATGATACGAATGTATTTTATTTTTTGAACTAAGATTACTATGTATATTTCTACAAGTATATCAAGATAAATCTATGCCCAAATGCGTAAAAAACATGCGTTTTATATTAATAAACATCAACATTTTAATACTAGAGCTGGCGACACTTGTCTGTTTGGCGTTTGTGACCTTCATTTGACATAACCAACTGACATGAAACTGACAGCTGTTTTTTTTAGTTCGTTTAGAAACTCGGTGTGTTAAAAATTTCTGAACACTCTACGTCATTTGGGGAAATATTAAAAAAAAAAAAAAATTAAAAGTTGTTTTATTTGTGTAGTAATCGAAAACCTAACATATTACTAAGCGTGCTATATTGACAACGTCATAATAGGACAGCGTAGTCTGTTCAGGTCAGTTGGTTGTTTCTGAAAGTTATGCAATGTAGCTCTGAAAATCGCTTAAGTTTATAGTGTAAGTAGGTATTGAAATAGTAGGGTTAGTATGATTTGGTCTATAAAAAATCATGCTGAGCGATGTTGCTGTGTTATTATTAATTGGCAAATGCTTTACCTATATGATATCGTGATAGCGTAGTCTCATGGAAGCCGATTTTCACGATCACGGTATTCGATACCAAACCCACTTAATAACGTGTTTTCAGACATGGTTTATTGCGGAGTTCGACATCTTCGGTGTCGTTTTACTTCTTATTCCCCAACTTTGGAAGCACTTTTCATATCTCACTTTATTCAGACAAGACCTTTCCAAAAATATACAGGTAAGTACCCTATGTCATGATTGACACCTGCTAGAATTGAAAATAAAGAATCTGTAATGAGTTCTATCATCGTATGAGTATATTAATTTATATAATACTAGATGACCCAGCGAACTTCGTACCGCATCTTTTTTTCTGTACGTTTTTTTTTTATTTTCTTTTATACAAACATTTTCGTGACAATAAAGAACAAAAAACAGAATTATCCAATTTGATGCAGTGGTTCGGAAGTAATGCGCGTATAAACATTTCGGCGATTCATTTTTATATAGGTATTAGATTTTAAAATGACATAATATTTTTTTTTTACATATTAAAGCCTTGTAATTTATATATATTTTTGTTAGGAATATTGAAAGCTATCTTAATAATTTAACTGATATCAAAACTAAAACCACCATATTTATAAACACACACACACAATGACATCGATATATTTATATATATGTTTATTTATTTCGAGCTCTTGAATTGCAGCTTACAGCTGAGAACCAGCGTCAGGTGGCCTCTGCGCCCTGACATTATTTACCTTTTGTTTGTAAACCAAACCATCTGTGTTGGCTTTAAAGCATGAGGGAACATATTTCATTTTCATATTTCATCGACCGCAACATCCTTAACATCAGGTGAGGCGGCGGTTAAACGCAAGACAATAAAAAACATAATTTTAATTTCATTGTTCATTTAATTAATCAATCATTTATTTATCTTTATTTCAAAACGAATTTATTTCTTTTATCGTGAGCTACTGTGTCGCTTGTCTATTTTATCTATCAAATGGTTATCAAAAAGTTATCGATCAAATTTCAAGTTTCCTTTGTCGTCATAAAAGAAATGTCTGGCGATATCCATATGCTGTCTTTACAATCACTTACGCAAGCGTTACAACTTTGCATTTGTAAACAACGTTCTTACAGCTGAATCTGAATCTGCTCTATCTGAAGTTAAAAAAACCACTAACTTAAAAACTGCACTTACCACCTACTATGCGTACGCCCAAGCATGGCTTTCCTATGGCATTATCCTATGGGGAAATAGCACAGATTCACCAACTATATTTACCCTACAAAAAAAGCTTATCAGAATAATAACCAACATAGAACAAACTGACAGTTGTAAACCATATTTCAAAGAACACAAAATATTAACCCTTACCTGCCTATACATATTTGAAATTTGCAAATTTACACGTAAATATCCCCAATACTACACCACTCGTAAAGACATCCAAACAAAATACACCTTAAGACACAAAAATAGATTAAATCTACCTAAATCCCGAATAAAAATACAGTCGTCAAGCCCCCTAGTCATGTCAGTAAAAATATATAATAAACTACCAAAACACATAAAAGAAGAAAATAAAACAAATACATTTTTAAATAAACTAAAACGTTTTCTAGAAATAAAATGCTACTACACAATAAAAGAATTTTTCGATGATAAACTAAACTAAAACTAAATATAAATCAAACACATTACAAATAACAATACTACACAAATAATATTAAGTACCAATAGAATATATTAAATACATATACTAAACACCAATAAAAATAAATAAAGATACATCCATGTAAAATAATTAAGTTTAATACATACCTACTTATACATATAATATTAAATACAAATATAGTTCTTACACATTATATATTTCAGGTATGTATATATATTTACTAATTACATACAAATATAAAATAGGATTTTAGACTTATGTGTACTAATAGATATAAATTGATTAATGCTTAACCCTCTTCCTCTCTCTTAAGTCTTTGCTGTGCCCGACAGGGTCCATAATGCTTCTGTATTTGTATATTTTTAAGACCATTTATGTACATTATGGAACGCAATAAATGATTGATTGATTGATTGATTGAGCTTTGGCACGGCATGGCAAGTAGTATCGCGGGTTAAGTCCCGCTCGTACTTATTCATAATAAATGTTCCTTATAAAAATATTTACATTATTAACATCACTTTTCTACTGAAATTAATTTAAAACGAACCTTTTCAAAATGGATCATATTTTCCTTAGTGACCCTGTTTATAATATTATGTACTTATACTATATTTCATAAGTAGGTATATACCTACATTGTACAGTAAACAAAAAAGATAAGTATACAAGCAACTAACTTGATCTGATTTATAGTAATGCATGTATTCAATGTCTAAATCCTAGTTGTCACTCGTCTAAGCATTGGTACCTATCTATTACATGAAAACTTAATTAATGAAACCAGCCAGGTACCTGTCAAACACACACAGTACTTGATACCCGTTTTGTGCAACGTGAGGTTACTTAATAATAATGTATGTTATTTTTTATTATTGTTGCCTGTACTGCTGACTGCCTGAACCACACGGTTCATTGTTAACCCTTAACGGGGTCCCAGAATTGCAGTTGCATTTACCGCAGCTAAGTTTGAGGCCCTGGGTTCGAATCTCGGGTATGAAAAAGTGAATTCAGTTAGGAAAATCTTAGTATTAGTTTGGAATAGTACTAACAATCAGGGCATCAAGGGACCTAATAACGACATCGATATAATTTGGGTATATACACCTCTACCTAACCCTACTGGGAATACAGGCGTTAATGTGACACCACACTTTGCCATTTCATCTAATGATCATTTATTTCTGTAAAGAGCCATTTAAGAACAGCATTTGCCTGCGTAGGCCACGGCAGCTCATTATTCACGTGTCTACTTATCTCGTTTGCATTGTGTACCATGGGGTTTACAAATCCTTGTGGATCGACTTATTCGGTTTCGGATATGTGCCCTCAAGATAACGCCATGTTAGCAATGCCGAGGGGAGGTGAAATCATTTTGCTTTCCCGTGGGCTAAAGGCGTAAGTACTTTGTATCATGAGGATGTCGAAGCTTTTACCCGCGGTTTTGCTCGTGTGGAATTATTATGTTACCCTCAGGGATTTTGGATATTACGGCATATGTAATTCAGAATATATATTACAGTTTGGCTTAACTGTATTTTAATCTAGCTGAATGCAGTTGTATCCACAGGATCTTTACATTTCCAGGATAAAAAATATCCTATAAATTATACAAAGACTCTGCTTGTATGAACGTAGATCCACGCGAGAGACAATTGCATTTAAATTGTGTCTGAAAATGTGGCATACAAGAGATTAAGGTTTATTAAGTATAATAAATTTTATCCAAATGCGTTCAGCAGTTTTCAGCATTTTGATGACCCGATACCTTGATGACTTGACTGGATTAAGTTTTTATATTTTAACAGCACTAAGATGGCAAACAAGTGTAGGGCCCGTCTGATAATAATTACCCGTTATCGTAGTCTATGAACCCTTGCAACACCATGGGTACCTATCATTTGCTCGTTCCCGACGCTGTAAAATTAATACACGCAACTTTTAAAGAACTTCAGAACTATAGTCCCTTGGGACAGTCATGCTGAGGAGCTAATTCTAGAACCGTATCCATATTATAGTGCTCATATCCATCTTCACGGTTAATGAGTTTTAGAAGTAGGTACTTACAATTCGCGAAATGCCTCTCACTCCTGGAATTCAAGGAACTCTTGCATCTTAAGCTGAAACTCTGCAATAAAATATCGTATGTTTTATTCCAGAAACCAAAGTAACTCTATACCCACCTAGCGGTTTCACTCGGTTAGTTGCTTGGCTCCTCAGAGTTGCGTGATGTTGAACAGCCTATAATCTTCTTTATGAATTAGGCTAACAAATACGAATATAATTTTTCAAATACGACCGATGGTTCCAGAGATCAGCGCATTCCACTAGCTCTCCAGCTTTGTTAGGTATATCTATTAGTACCTGTAGATTTCATCTAAGCCCGTTCAATAATTTTTGCGTGAATGTTTAACAAACCTTCAGATTCACAAACTTCCAAACTTTTACATTTGTAGGGAGTAGGATAAGATAGGAAGTATGATTATTAAGATAGTAAGAAGTAGAGGATAGGGATTAGGATAGTAGGTAGTAGAGGATAGGGATTAGGATAGTAGGAAGTAAGATTTTTAAGGTTATTGTAGTTATTGTATACATCCAAAGATTTCGATAAGTTAATGTGAATATCCGATTGTAAGATGCAATTGTGATTTTTTTGTGTTATAACAATGTGTTCTTTATTTAACATTATTTTATTATTATGTAATTACAACAATGACGTTTCTATTTGTGTCACATTCACATATTATTTATTTATTATTTACATCTTTAAATTGATACATTTCGATTCCATTAATGTTATTTTGACGTTTATCGAGTACCTACCATATTTTTTACGTGTAATAGAAGTAATATGATACGTAAACAGTTTAATATATATTGGTGCCTTAAAGACATAGTTCATTATTAACATTTAACAAGAGAAGGCCAGAATTAATAAAAATATTTTTGTTAGGGCTGTCCGAGACTTATAATCAATATAATCACACGAAAGAAATACAACTTGGTTATTTCCAGCGAATAAGTCTCACGGATTTTCGGTTAGGTAAGCATCGGTGCAACCCCTGTAAAAATTCTTTTGATCGTCGCAATTTTATATTTACATAAACATTATAAAATATTGTGGAAAGAAAAAATAGCTACAGTCGAAAGTAGACTTCCAGCCTGCGCCTATCGGATAAATACTCCAGGCGCTCTGACCACTAAGCCATCTTGATTTTTGCTCACTACTCAGAATTTTCTATATTGTAATATCTACGTCTTTGGTGACGTCATCAAAATATTAGAGTATTAAACCGTATTTTGTTTCAACAAAAATGTATACCTTTCGAGTTCACGCATGCGTTTCAAAGATTTTTATTAAATAAACATATAATATCGTAAGACACAGGAATACCTTTGAAACAATAACTAATTTATTACGTAACTAGTTCCAAAATCCTTTATTGATATCAGTGACGTCACACAGTATATGGCCGCTTTTGGCTAGTTCCGCAAATAAAGCGTTCGTTGACATGACCCGACGACCGACTGCCACTGCACCGTAAACAGCTGCAGCGAACAACTTTACACACATTTTATGTATAACTCAGTTTTATAAGGGTAATCCGAAATAATTGATGATAATAGTGAAACCGCGCTGAGTACCTAGTAGGTTACCTAGTATGATATTGTACAAAACTTTCAGTTGCGAAATCATAAATACATTTTCAACACACAATTATAGATGAATGTCTTTGCAAAATGTAATTTTATGTCATTTCATTATTTTTTGTCCTCCCAAAAAAATCGTATGAGACGCGTGCGCTATTGATCATTACACGTCTCGGTCATTGCTACTGTCGCCGATGGCTCGCCTAGCAATTCAACGTCAACATCTTAGCGCACTTTACAATACCAATACAATAGTGAAGTTTACACACAAGGGTCCCGAGCGGCGCTAAACCTTTCCCATTTATATTTTAGTCCTGAATTTACAACGATAGTAAAATCAGCTTCAGTGTTTTGATATCGTCGATACTGTGATTTAGACTTAGATATTTCTGTTAGCAGTATTAGTAGGTATTTTGAGTTTCCAGATCAGGGTTTCTCAATCTTGGGTCCTCGGACCACACGTAGGGATGCAGGATACATAAATAAAAATATTTTTTCGCTTTCCGTAAATATCATTAATTGGAATGATTCTCAAGCTCGACCGTAAAAATGGTTGGGCAACCGTATCCTAGATCGCGTCCCAAAACATTATGTAATAGACTTGGAGATTAACTTAGAGATAATCAGAATCAAAATCAAAATTTATCTATTCAAATACAAATAAATCCATTGCGTAACAATCTTTCTTGATTCAAATTAGGCTAAAAAAATTGCGCTTTTGGAACGTCATACATTTAGCCCCGAAATAACCCTACCCTTCACCGATTCCTAGTGTTTCGCTGGGAGGAAGAAGACAATTTTCATTTAAACTACCATTACTTTAAAATACATTAAAAATCTCGTAAACATATCACGCTAATATAAGCTTTTAAGAACGCAGATGTTTACTGCTATACCTAATCCATTAGTTATTTCTAAGACGCCCACACAAATCGAAAGTGTTTAGGTAGTAATGTAAACACTTTCGGTATGTATATTGAATACTTTTGAAGCTACGCTTTGCAACATATTGAATCTTGTTTACACCTTTCTTTATCGAACAATATTGCCAATAGCTAGTTATATTTTTGAAATGTAAGGCTAGTAGGCATAACTGAGAAGGCAAAAAAATAAATATACTAAGCCAAAGCAGGTCATAAGTAATGTTAATTTATCATGACTTTAGTCTTACTTACTTTAAATCAAGTATTAAACATCCTTAATTTATAAAACACAAAAATTGTTTCTCCCTATGTCCGTTAAAGACTTTAAAACCATCCCATCGATGTGCCCAAAACCAGTTTCATTAGAAAGTCAATAATGCTAAGATAGAATAAACCACTTAAATAATGAAAAAAAAAAAACAAATACAAAAGAATGCGTAGTAACATACGCCATTTATCCGCTAGTACTTTATAAACGTAGACTTTTGTTATGGTCAAACACTCACTTGCAGGTGAAGTGTCAATAAAAGGAACACTTTTGAGGGATACCAAAAATTTACGATTAAGCAGTTGATCCATGTCAATCACCGAATGCATCTAATCGGATGCAAAGGAAACCGACCTATTTTCCTATCTAGGCGAGCCACGATTTTTAAATAATGACTCCGACCGTATTTAGTTCCCGGCGACCCATCTCCACGGAGATTAGCCAAGTACGCAGAAGATATTAATGCATAATGTATGCGCAAACACAGGTGCACAACCTCTTCATTCACTCTCATAATCCGACTACAACTTTCTAAATCCGGGCTGCTACTGAAAATTTCTCAACAGAAAAGTTTCACAAAACCTCATGCCCAGCAGCCGCACTTGTAACCAACGAGGCAGTTTTTAAACAATAACGCAATCAAACAGTGTTTACTTTGTTTATCACAATAGCCAATTATAATTTCAAAGTTTCAAAGCTTTTCAAAGACAACAAAAGAGCTTACCAGTTCCTCAAACAACCTCATTAGTCATATTAGAAGCGATCCTTCTCATTCCTAAGACATTTCAAAACTGTCAGCTGCAGAACCAATCGTATTTACTTTGGTATTTATATTTTCTGTAGCCACGTGTAAGACGAGAAATTCTTATTCAAGTAAAGATGTGTTTGACTTCTAAGAAGTAGGGTAGAAGGTCCGATACACGTGTTTAAACTCAATCTGGGTTCTGTGTTACTTTTCTTGAGTCTTATTTGTATTGTAAGTGTTCTTAGGAACTGTTGCTAAAGGAACGTGGTCCTATTGATAATGTCTACAGTCACTGGATACGTGTAGAGCACGTTTTTAATTTCCAACAGCTTTCAGTTTGCTAGTACGGAAGTAGTTCCGATGTAGTGGTTCGTGACTAGGAAAAAGTTTTAGGTATTCTTTGCCGTTTTTTGTACACTGTTTGCTGTGGTTTAGGTAGATAAATCATGCTGAGCGTCAGGGCCTGGGTTCGAGTGGTCTAGTGCTGTCTTGTCCTAATTTCGCTTCTCGGGCTAAATGTTATTGAGAAAACTCTCGGTATCATCCCGGAGTTTGGAATTGTGCTTGGTAGGTGGCAATAGGCTCACTACCTGGTGAATGCGTACAACTGTGGTAGCAAACAATTTCTACTACAGGCGTTATACTTTTTTTTTATCTGCCTCTGTGGTCTAATGGCCCCAAGCGCGACTGTTGAGTATGAGATCTCGGGTTCGATTTCCGGGTCGGGCAAAGTGTTATTGAGTTTTTCTGTTAGGATATTCTTAGTAGCAAGCCGAAGTTTGGAATTATGCCCGGTAGATGGCAATAGGGCCACCTACTACAAGGGACTTGATAACAGCATTAGTGAAATGTGGTTTTACAAGTGTGTACACCTCTGCCTACACCTCTGCCTGCAGGCGTGATACTATGTTATGTTAGTTAAATAAATTGGTTCGATTGATATCAGAAATCCGAAATATGTTAGAATAATCATGATACAGCATTTTTAGATTCACATTTGGTATACAATTCTCTAATCTTGTCTATCAGCGTAATGTGAATAGTTAATGCATATACTATTGATAAACAAAAACGATTTCTGTGATCGCTTTTGGTCTTTACATTATCCCTTAAAGGATCAAGTTATGGGGGTCATGTTAAGGTAAACATTGAAACGATTTTTATATACGGAGTTTATTGCCTTATTTATGGCTGTGCTTACTTATGGGTTACCTATATTATGTTTTATTAATAATGGTGCATATTTTGCGTGACCATAATGATTGACAAAACCTTTTAATCTTGATAGAACTAAAATTAAGTTGTTGTTAGATAAATTGTATTTACATTTTATATTTTAGCTTCTTGACAACTCTCTTGTATGGATCATATTGCAAAGGTATAACATTTAGGTAATAAAAAAAAAACCGGTTTACGTGAACGAAAAACCGCCGTTAAATTGTTCATAATTTCCGCAAACATACCATAATATGTGTCCATAAATGTAAGCAATTAACGACGTGATTAAATTTTAAGCACTATTACGCTGGCACTTATGAAAACCATCATGATTAATAACTGCAAAACTTTACACAAGTTTGGCTGACAACAGCGCGTCAAACTAAGTCGTGGGGCGTGCGCTATACTATACCGCATATAGTGGGACATATGACATGGTGGAAGGCCTTCCACCGTCGCGTAGACACGGCTACGGGTCGTAGTACTGCGCCCGACGCCCGTTCAGTCGCCGAGAAGCGTTCGACGCGACACGTCACCGCTCACGGCGCCCGCTCGCTCATCGGCGGGAAACTTCTAAATAACATCCCGATAATATTTCGCAATCTACTTCTATCTCCGCGCTATCAATAAAGTTTAGTTCACAAGTTTGAATGTACTTTCTGTCAGTGCTATAACACCGGGCCTACCTTCTCGCGTGATGTAACTGTTCTACTACGACTTTGCCCCATTTTCTAATGCGATTGTTTCTCCGTGTAAGCCAGACTTATCGCCCACTGTCTACCACATGATAAACTCCGTGATTAACTTTGTTTGTGAAGTGGCACATCACTAAGGCAAGCCTGACAAAGTTTAATTGTTCGAGTGAATTTTTAATTTGCAGTGTACTCGGTTACGTAGGTGGCGTCCATCCACTTAAAAAAAAAACTTAAACTACAATTTGTGTATTGAGTTCAAAAGCTTACGTTAAATATTATATAAGAGTATACGGTGGTTAGTTTAGGGGCTAGTGAGTGAGTTGCACTTTTAATGTATAAGAAAGAAGACATCGTCGTAGTCATACATTTATACGAGTCACGTAGGTAGTGTGTCCCAACCTAGTCCATTAACGTGCTTACAGTTACTGTACAACTGGGCAATAAAAGAACGACATCGAGGTTAGTTGTAAAACGTATAGGTACATACCTTCGTCAGTTTTTATGTGTTGAGTGTGGGAAGTTAAGGCGAGGGTGTGGACACGGATGGTGTGCGATGGTGGCGCCATGCTCTGCCTGGAGTCGCTGATGGCGCGGTGGCGCGAGCGCAGCGACCGCGAGTGTGAGAGGCGCGCGCGCTCGCGTAGCCTCTGCTCCTCGGGCGCTGATGGCAGCCTGCTGCAGCTACTGCATAGAAGAGCTAGCAGTGCTATGTAAGTTCTATAACATTTATAGCTAGAAACATAATCTGGGAGAACTGATTTAATCCAGATTTCCAAAATTTTGTTTTAAAATAGGAGGGAAGCAATTTGATAGTAAACGTATAGCTAACACATAAAGAAAAATAAACACTAACCTATCTTTGGTTTATCTTTACATTCACACTTTTAATCGGTCTTTACATCGATTAGCACAATTAACTTACAACGGTAAAGTTGTTAAACAATAAAATAAAGTCTTAAGTTGACGTGTCATTTCACCATTACCATAATAACGGCTCGGATTCAAGTTTGATACATAAAAGTGTAAAACAAAAGTAATAAATCAGTTTTACGACTTATCTTAAAACAGCTTTGAAACTGTAAATAGATTTTATTTGATGTTTGAGCAGCCATTACACGGATGCGATGTAATTATGTTTATCAATGAGCATACGTTCGTTAGGAAACTAATATTTATGTATTAGCGATATCTACGAGTACGTCTGCTTAGGCATGATTTTTCTAATGTCTATGAACTTGATTTATAAAAATAAGAGCTAGTGCCCGCAACAAAATTTAGCCTATGTACTTCTCCAAGGACGAATCTGCGTCTATATCAAAATTAATCAAAATAGATTCAGCGGTTTAGGCTTAAACATTTTACAGACAAACTGATAGACGGAGTTAGTTTTAATATTAGTATATACATAGCATTGATAGCCTAACGGTATTACAGTATGGCTGGTAAGTCAAAGGTCGCAGGCTCAAACCCAATTAAGGTGCTAACAAGGCACTCATCACTGATTGTTTGTAATAATTTGATAAATATAAATAAATTTTTATCACTTGCTTGAAACGGTGAAACACAACATCGTGAGAAAACCAGCACACCTGAGAGATGTTCTCGAAGCCATGTCTTAATATGCGAGATACGTACAAGCTGTTTTAACTATGACACTAGTTGGTTGATCAATAATAATTAACAAGGAAAAGATTATGTGGAAAATACATAATAAGTATAAATCAAGTTGTAGGATAATTACGTCAAGTTTAATTAAAAGACAAAATCAGGTACATATTTTATGACCATTGCCGATCTAAATGTGTCATGACAAAAGATATTTGGAGAGCAAAAAAATTCCTTAAACGATTTCACTCTGCGTTGTCTGTGTCTATTCAACCCATTATACGGAGGACAAAAAGAAAAACAGTGTAATCTGGTGCGTGCGCGGAAACTATATAACGCGATTTCTTGTACGATTTGATAGCTATAGTTATATACAGAAGGTTTTGAATGGACCTTAATGTAAGATTATCATACAGTATTGTGTGCCTTAAAGAGAAAATATCTTCCTGTTGTTAGCATTCAATAATAATATTAAATTAGACCATCGATATGAAGAAAAGTGCTAACCGTTCGGTTTTCAAAGGAGTCAATAAACCTACTACTAAAAAAATTAACGCTGAATCTCTACTTATATGTAGTATAAAACGAAGTACTCTGCATCGACTGTCTGTCTGCACTTTTCACTAAAAACACTCGTATCTCGAGCGATCTTTGCTACTAATAACGCCATAGACGAATTTTGACCACAACTTCGACACTACGAAGGAAAATAATTAAAAAGAGTGTTTCAAGAGAAAGGTCTGAGTAAAATTTCGTATCGATTTGTGAATATTTTAAATAAATTTTACGCGGTCGGCTATCTACAAAGGTAAGCCTTTATACGTCAAGCAAAGCCGGGGCGGGTCAGCTAGTACCCTAATAAAATGAAACTATTGTACCCGGGTGAAATTCATCATAATAAATAACGATGATTAATTATAGGAACAAAACGCTGGAATAGCGGAATACGTCCGCCTGATTAACCCAACTAAATTATTGAAACCGCTTAATATATTAAGCTCAATATTGTGTCCAATTATTTTATACCGTAATCGCTCGTCTTTAACCTTATTAGCCTCTATGAACGTTGTACTGACCAGTCATAGGTCGCAGGTTTGGATCCAAAGCACGCATTAATTAATCAGTGGATGTCTCTGGTTGGCTTCATATACTTTATATATTTTTTAATCATGTTTATCTATGAATATAACATAAAGATATAATAATATAGTAAAAGTCTTTTTATCAAACTCTCAAATCTCGGGTCTGCTGGAGGAAATTTCTTTATAAAATAAGCAGTACCTTCGTGCTCAATTTTCTATTTTTAATTTAATGTTTTAAATTTTCTTGTGTGTACATAAATAAATAAATAAACAAATGAATACCAAACGAACTAAAACCTTGTCCTTGAAGAGGTTGGCATATATGTTATTATAATAAAACAACTTTTAACCGGATTAATCGTGTGTATTATTGGTTTTTGTTTTTCCTGACGTTTCGAACACTTTGCAGCTGGTGCAGTTAAAAGTTATTTTATTATAATGTGTATTGATCACGAAAACCTAAGAGATATGTATTTATAATGCAAACCCGTTTTCCACTGGTGATGGGCGTCGTTATAAATATAATGTCTAGTATAAATTAACCAAACAGCCCACAATTTCCTTTGAGCAAGTCGTAAAAACGACAAACATGCAAAGCCATATATCCCTATACAGTGAAAACAATAAACAAAGTATACAAAGGAAGACATTCCCCTCTGATCGGAGAAAATAATATCATAAAATATATCGTTTTTGGTTATCTTTTTGCCCAAGTTGTGACTGGGTGAGTCCAACTAAGGCGCAGACACATACTTTCGAACACGTCTATAGGTGCACCGAAACTGATTATTGTTTAAGAATCTTTGAATTGTTTATACCACAGCTCACGGAAATACATAAAGCTGCTAAACTGATATGCAGTTTTGAGAACACGATAACACTCCGAATAACCTGAGAAGATCACGAACTAAAACAGCGAATAGATACATAAATATTGAATTGTACATATCTATGGATATTTAATACTTAATCTTAATACTTGATCTATATTACCAAATTTGTAGTGTATCATGTCTAAAATACAGTTTTTACTGCGGACAAGTGCCTGAAAACAATGCTCGGTATACCTAAATCCTACTTATATAATATTTTAAATAAGAAAGTTTGTGAGGAGGATGTTTCTTACTCTTTCACACAATAACTACTGAACAGATTTGGATGAAATTTGGAACACAGATAGTTTATAACCTGGATTAACACATAAAGTACTTATTTATCTCAACTGGACCCAATTTTTTGAAGTGCACGCAGACAAAGTTGCGGGCAGAAGCTAGTAGTTCCATAATCGAACAACGCCATCTCGAACCGAATTTGTCCGAAAGTGTGTATACAGCTTCAGAAAAATAGGTTAGTGGGGTGCCGCCTGCCGCCGGGTTGGTTCGATGCACTTTGTATCGCTAGGTTTGGCACTGCCTAGCCTCTTAATATAAATTTTGATGCGTAAGCACGATGCGGAACTTACGTTGGTACGTTTTACAAATAGAATATATGTATGTACTGGTAGAGTGAACGTAAAAGCGGAGAATCAAGCGCTGTAAAATGTAGTGCTATTAGATGAATTGCTATTTTTAGCAGTGTAAGCGGATATTTTTACATGGATACACTTCATCTTGTGTGGTTGATTTAACAGCATATTGTCAGTCTTTTAAACCACCCGTTGATCTCTAATATGGCTTTACACTTCATCGAGAACATCTCTCAGGTGTGCTGGTTTCCTCACGATGTTCTTCTTCACGGTTTTAAGCAAGTGATAAATCATTTCTAATTCGGACCTGACTTCGAAAAGTCGTGTGGGCCTTGGGTTCGAACTTGCGACCTTTGATTTGGCCAGTTCAACGGCCAAACCACTTGTCTATTACAGTCAAAAGCACATTACTGCTGTAAAGTGGTCTTAAAGTGGTTTTAAAATAGATTAATTCTTCCGAGGAGCGTTTACATTAGGCAAGTGATTCTATTTTCAATACTCCACTTTCTAACTAGTCTAAAGAATATTGATATTTAATGTAAAAACATCGCCCCTCATGAAAATTTTCTTCTGAATCGGTAATACGTTTACAACGTTTACACAACTTTCACATGTACACACACTAAGAAACGTAAAATTAATCCGTATGCCATACAAATAATAGTAATTAAACAACTTTTAACCGGATTAATCGCGTGTATTATTGTTTTTTTGTTTTTCTTGACCTTTCGAACACTTTACAGTGACCACGAACGCTGCAAAGTGTTCGAAACGTCAGGAAAAACAAAAAACCAATAATACACGAAATTAATCCGGTTAAAAGTTGCCTTATAACCTACCTACTCCTTTCGATTCGTTCTCATTCATGCATCCGGTCATACACAAGCGCCGGTTGTGAGTACTACGCACCTGGTCTTTTTGAAAGACTTCACCATTAATATCAGTGTATATCCTTCTAAGGCGCCCCATTCCACCGTCAAAAGTTCTAATTCAAATTTCACATGGAGCGCCTGCCTGTCTAACCTCTACAATCTATTCATTAGGTAACACGAAATCTCGTGGTTAGACTTATTGTCAGACTTTCAGGCATATGACTTCCCTTAAAGGCTATCAAAGATCTTATTCTTGAAAACCAGGACCGACAGTTTTAACGTGCTCGCCGAGTCACGGAGAGGTGCCGATATGAAATGATGGGCACCCATCCACAAACCAACCGCGGCAAGCTTAAGCGGCAGCTTAACCTTGATCGATCGATCTGTGCGACTATTACTTAGCCACGAGGTCCCTTCAAACATTCCGTTAGTAATTTTTTAATGTTAAACCCAACCAGGAAGAATGAGGTTGCTTATAAAATATATTTGTATATAATTAATACGTCGTGAAGGGCCCATTAAAACTATAAATTTGTTTTAATATAATGTACCTATTTGTTTACATTTTGTGTTGTTTACGAAAAAATATGTTTGTCCAATCATTAGCGGCGTTTGGAAGTCAAAACAACAAGTTTATTTGATTATTTACGTCACATTACTCAAAAACTTTTTTTGTTTTGTTTTTTTAGCACCTAAGAAATACCTACCTCAGCACTAAGATAAACTATTTTACTATCGTTTGCCTATTATGGTTTTAGATACTATAGTAAAAGTACTGTAACTAATTTCTACATTATTCAAAGAGTCTACGACATTACATTTTTCTTTTTAACGTTGACCCAACACTTGGAGTTTCTTCCTGTATCGTGGGGGCGTTTACAGTCTTTTTACATACACATATCCAGAAAAAATTGTAGGTCATACAAATATTTGCTCGTGCGGCAAACGAACCCGCAAATCGCGACGCAGCAGCAGGTCTCTCGACCACTGCACAAATCACGCTGATCTAAATTAATTTAAATGAAGTATTGCATTAGCATTAGTGAACTGTAGGTGTACAACTATGTATACCTTTGCCTACCTCTTCAGGGAATACAGGCGTGATGTAAGTATGTTTGTGAGTTTCTTTATTCCACCATATCTTCTAAATGCCTGAACCGATTTCGTTAGAATCCTTATATTATCTTGAGTAACATGACTAGTAAAATTTAAAGAACTGATAGCGCGTTTTCTCATATTTTTTTTTGTCTTCTTCTATCTTTTTAATACATATTATGATAACGTCAAGTGTTTTATTCAGTTACTATTGACTGACTGGAACTGATGTGTCAACCCCCACTCGCGGTCATGTTGATTCAGTCCACAAATTCGTTTATTTAATAATATTTTTTATATAAAACACAAATCAGACTACAGAAATTATATATTCATATGTATGTTACCAAAATTCACTACAAAACGCTCCCCGTATTATAGAGGAAACTTATATTTATAGCAATGGTGTCCCACTTCGTAGTGGAAATTAGGTCATCTTGACAAAGAGATCGCCAATGAGATGCAGCCTCCTCCCCAATGTGAACACAACAAGATCCCCGCTGTCGCTAAATTGAAACGTACCAACTATTGGGCTATTTGCGAATCTATCTCTATTATATTCTTGCTCCTATTGCGTGATGAAAGTACCATAACACCGTTTGATTTTAATATCAAAGAGAAATGTGTTTGTTTTGAATGCTTACTGTAGTATTATGCAGACTTTTAATCGGATGAATCGCGTATATTTTTCTACAAATAATAAAACTGATAGAAAATAAATATAAAAAATACCTTTTATTTTCTGCAATAACAAAGTAAGTAAACTAATCTTAACCTAACACAATACTAGTTATATATTTGCAAGAACCTCGCCGCAGGTGAAGGCCTCATCCAAAGAATTCCAGCCCTTTCTATCTTGGGCTGTTACCCTTTGGGGCTACAGTTGTGAACGTGATGCTATGTTATGTTGTTATGGTCAAATTCAAATCTTCTATCTATCTTTATAAATAAAAATTAAAGGCGAGATGTGTTGCTAAGCGCTCGAGTTTTGCGCTTCGACCGAACGACATCTGTCTGGTCAGCCAGTATAAAATATTAAAATTAACTATAAATACCTAAATATACATGTTAACATGTCAAAATAATTGTGTTCGTATTTATTTATAGATTCGTGGTGGTTGAGTGGTTATGGGCCGGCCTCCTGGGCCACAGTTGGTGGGTTCAAATCTGGCATGTACCATTATGACTTATTCAATGTCATATGTAGGTATTTTCATAGTTAATCTAAGACATACGGTGAAGGAAATCATCGTGTGGAAACCTGGACTTGATGGGCTGAAATCACAACCCGCAGATGACTAGCGTGGTGATAAAAAATCGTGCCTTCTCTGTATAAGAAGAAGCGTCCTGCAGTGGGACAGTTATCTAGTGGGACAGTTTATTTGGGGGCTGAGTTGCCCACGTCCGAAGAAGTGCACCCTTAAAATGGAATCCCTATACGTGGCCCACGGGTGGTGCAAAAGAAGCAACAAAACTCTGGTGGGAGCCTTCGGCCGCGGCTGGTTACCACCCACCGGACGAAGCTACTCTACTTAGAGTGAATAGATTTTTTCTGGATCTACGTGCTCCATCGTCGGCCACATCGTCGGTTACCATCAGGCGAGTTGGAGGCCAAACTTAAACCATTCTTGATAAAAAAAAAAAACTTATCTCTATTTAATTAACAGTTTGGTAATTAAATAAATTAACAGTTTGATATAGCAGTGATAGCCTAGTGGTATGACCATTGGACTGACAAGTCAAAGGTCGCAAGTTCGAATCCAAGGCACGCACCACTGTCTTTTCGAAGTTATGTGCGTATTATAAATTCTCACTTGCTTATAACTATGAAGGAAAACACCTTGAGGAAACCAGCACATCTGAGATATATTCTCGATGGTGTGTAAAGCCATGTCCGAGACCTACGGGTGATTTAACCTTTTGACTGTCGGAGCGTGGATCCACGCGAGACACAATGCAATTTTTATTGTGTCTGGAAATGCGACATACGAGAGGTTAAGCTCTGACACTAGGTTGTTCATCAACCACACGATAATAAGAAGACAGTGTGGTGTTTATTCTCGAGTCGTCCAATAAAGCCAAGATAGTTGTTTAAAGTGTTTGTCTTGTTTGCGATGTAGTCCACTTTCTTGTTATCGTTTTAACTTTATCTGCCCGGTTTACTTCTAAAGTTAGCTTTGATTTATTTTGTAAACTTGTTATTTTTCTGATGCCTCGTAGATCTAGTGATCCCGTGCGGTACTGCTGAGCATGCGGTCCTGGGTTCGGGTCGGGCAAAGTTCTATTGGGCTTTAGCAGTAGCAGCCGAAGTCTGGAATCTTGCCCCGTAGATGGCAATAGGCTCACCACTCACTACGTGGGACTTACAGCATTTCTGAAATTGCATCCGCATGTTACCGTTTCTGTTATTATAACTGCATTGGTGAAAGTAAAAAAATAAAATACTGTCTTGAGCGTAATTTGAACTTGCACCCCCCGAATGTTGTAAAGTAATTATAAACGCCCCCAGGAGTATTCATCTAGGATATGCAGATTCAAATCTAGCCGTACTTTTCCATTCACAGAAATGTATATCTTTAGATAATCACATGCCTTTAAAGCAATTTACCTCTGTAAGTTATACAATTTTCTATTTAAATAGTCCACAAATTAAGTCGAACGATCAGGCATCTTCATTACCATAAACACATGCAATCTACTTTATTTGCGTCCACGATCCTCGGCGCGGTCCGAGTCAAGGTAAAAACGATTTTCATTGACCAAACCTGTAATTAAAAGCTAAAGGTAGGGTCGGCCATAAAACCTGGCACAACGACCCGATTGGGACCCACAAAACTAGGTTTATAACACCTACATACTCCAGGTTTATGCATATTACCTAATACAGCTCTTCGCACCTCAAATTGAAATCTTTATGGGATTCACTTTGTCGTTCGTAGTTGTTACTTTAGGTTGCGAAGGAGGCGGCGGAAAGGGAGAGAGAGGCGAATTCGCCCCACCCCTGCCGCAGAAGTCGCACCAGGCGTCGGAGGGCGCTCAATGATCTCCGGCCACCGTCAGCCGCAGCCTGCGGGTGACGAACTTGAGTACTTGGCTACCGACCAGTGACAAGCCCGAGACGGCACGACGTGTGAGTACCTAAGTTCTGCATTTTCTGAGTAAAAAACCTCTTATATGTGAGTGTCACATCAGTTAATACCTCTTCTTTACTTCGTTTTAAACAGACATAATACATACCAGTGACTCGCCTACGAGGAAGCACCCTTCACAATTCTCACAATAGTATTTGTTAATCTATTCATTAATTTGTTGAACGAGATCTCGGAGCTAATATCAGAGTCATGACATACCAACAGGTACCAGGAAAGTAGAACTACGAGTATGTAGGAAGTTTGAATACTAGAGAACTAATACTACGACACTCAAGTGTTGCTATGTGGAGTACATTTAATTTCATCAGAACTTTGCCAATAAAGCAGGACTGTTTCTAATGGGTGCTTCGACATGCTAATACAGCCGAATCGCTCCAACATATTTCAATGAGCTACAAGTTTTAGTTTTATTAAACGACCAGACATTTATCTTCTGAAAATATATTTTATGACAGAGTTTAAATAAGTTTTTATTATAGAGGGTTCAATGGCCTTGCCAGCGAAAGCTATTTATTGTTCAGAAGCTGTGATTCTCACAGATTATTACTGAACTCTCGCGTCGTGCTTGTGTCAAATGTCACGCTCTTAAGAGCTCTTGTTGGACGATACGGCCGAAAGCCTCTTAAATGTATTATATAGATATAGTTTTGAGAAAATTATGTCTTCACGAAGAAAAATTATTTTGTTTTACTTAGTTTAGATGTTGTAATTAATGTATCTATGGTCTAGAACAGCGCAAATAATTTTGAGTATGTGTTTATATTTTTCTTTTAGATAGAAATATAAAGTCCTAATTTATTAGGTAATTTCCTTTGAAAGGGTTAAAATATAAGTCAAATACATTCACTTTAGCTAAGAATTAAATAGTAATAACAAATTATTTGTAATAACCATAGTAATAGCAAGACGAAAATTGCTCCATGAACGGCGAGAATTAGATTTTTTTTTTTATAAAAATTTGAAGTATGGTTTAAAATTTTAAATGTATCCTTATCACTTACACATTGACCCCTTAAAAGGAAATTACCTAAGAAATTAGGACCTTATATATTTAGTCCAATCTATATCTCCGTATCACTTTAATACAAGTTTTCACCTCGAATATTCCCGGAATTTCATGAGACACGGTATGTCAAATATTAACTCCGTTTAATATGACCTGTAATTTTATATTACGATTTCTGTGAAGCCACGTGTAAATTTCCGTAATAAATTTCATTGGAGGAACATCGCATAATATGTTGCGGAAATTGTTCTTCGGAAATATATATACATATAGTTGTGTATATGTTACATGTGGTATATGATATATATGGTGGCCGATTGACTGCGGGCTCGCTTTTTGCTCAGTGAGTTGTCAATTGAACCCAGTGGCAATGCAATGTGCCTCGTTGGTCTAGTGGTCCCAAGCGCGACTGCTAAGCAGGAGGTCTCGGGTTTTATTCCCGGGTCGGGCAAAATGTTATCGAGTTTCTCTGTTAAGGAATTCTCAGTAACAGCCCGGAGTTTGGAATTGTGCCCGATTGATGGCAATAGGCCCACCACCTATTACATGGGATTTAATAACAGCATTGGTGAAATGTGGGTGTACAACTGTGTACACCTCTGCCTACCCCTACGGGGAATACAGGCGTGAGACTTCGTTTGCGTGAACTTCAGAATTGGGTTCAGCCGTGATGAAAAGTATCCATATAATTTGGGCTATAAACTATCTAACATATAACATAACATAGCATCACGCCTGTATTCCCCGTAACAGAGAAACTCGATAACATTTTGCCCGACCCGGGAATCCAACCCGAGACCTCCTGCTCAGCAGTCGCGCTACGGACCACTAAACCAACGAGGCAACTCAGGCATATACTAGTCGTTAATATAAACAAACCGCAGTGACCTAGTGTGGTGATAAACCTGAGGCTGTCCACAAAGACATTTTAGTAATATTTTAGGTTTTCGCGATCACTACACATTATAATAAAACAACTTTTAAGCAGGCGGACTGCGACCACGAACGCTGCAAAGTGTTCGAGACGTCAATAAAAACAAAAACCAATAATACACGCGATTAATCCGGTTAAAAGTTGTTTTATTATAAAGGCATTTTACTTATTACATTTTCGATTCAGATAAGCGCTCGAAGACAACTTAAAATCATAATTAACTACATGGTATTCGTATTCGCAAGTATCCCTGACTAGATTTTGCCGAAAGTCGTGAGATAGATTAAAGTGCTCGCCCGACTTGGCGCTCCAATAAGTACTTACTGCAAAGAGACAAATGTGGACCATAATTCATTCTGACTTTGCATAAATTTTAGTGCTGACTTAGATGTGGAACGGATTTGCATTCTAAGTGCAAATATAAGAAATATCCGTTACTATTTTAACATGCGCCTTAATTATATTTTTTTGTGTAAGAAGTATATAATCGTGAGCAGGATTAGAACCTGCGCCACCCACATTAATACTCCAGGCGCTCGGACCGCGAAGCTATCTCGACCTTTGCTCACTAACACGAATTATTTTTCCACATTTATAACTTTAGAGTTTCTTTCCACTAAAATGTATAACTTTAGAGTTGCTATGCAAGCGTTTATGTTTTTAAAAGATTTATCTGTATGCGTCTTATTTGTTATGAACTACTTACCGATGTTATTATATTAAATCGAAAAAGAATACGGTCGCGAACAGGATTCGAACCTGCGCCTCCCGGATAAATACTCCAGGCGCTCTGACCACTAAGCCATCTCGACCTCTCGGGAGGCGCAGGTTCGAATCCTGTTCGCGACCGTATTCTTTTTCCATTTAATATAATAACTTTAGAGTTCGCTAAGCATGCGTTAATGCTTTTCAAAGATTTATCTTGTACTTACCGATGGTTCCAAATTAGAAAGAAATAAAGTATTTATTTATTTCGGTCTCGTGCCTGAACACTTAATAAAAGTTACAAAAAAAACTTTTTTACTTGGGTATATGCAAAAACGTCTGTTTTCCATTAGGTTAGACAGACATTATTGATTGTCATCTGTTAAGATGGATTTTTTAGGACACAAATATGATAACCACCAAGTTATATCAAAATCGTTCGACACATTCAAATAACGCATGTGTAATACTATTGATAAAGAATTTTGATAATACATATATGGTAAAAGTGTAGGTGAATTCTACTACTCTATGATGTTCTAAGTTTATTTACCATAAGTCTAATGTCCATCCTACCATAGTTAAACCGATTTGTAGGACTAAACATTTATGGTCTTTATATTTTTTTTTGTGCTTTCATAATATTACATTCATCATAATTAAATATTAATAAAACTGAACAACCTTCCTTAAGTAAAATGGGTCATCAGAAAAAAATCTTGTCATTAAAAAGCAACAAACTGCAAGTAGAGTTTTAGATGAAACATACTAAATATAGCTACATTAATCTCATTTTTAGTCGTCCTTACCTCAATACAAGTTATAACACTTTAACATGGAGTGGCGCATTCTGAACTAGGTCACAAAGCATGTGGTGCCCGAACTGCAAACAGTTAAAATGTTTGAGGTACACTGTTCGCTACCAGGTACTTGGTTCTAGAGCGCCAATTCTATTTAGACTCTACCTAAGTAACACACGAAATATATCTTCCTCAAAGCATTTTAAAATATTATACTGAAACTCCTCTATAATACACCAAATCGTTTTCATTGAAAGCACAATTTGCAACTGCGAATAAAATTACCATATTTTTATATTCTAAAAACAGCTCAAACTAATTGATTTTATAATAAACAAATTTTGAATTCATCACAAATACCGTATAAAAATAATAAGATACATTTTAGTGTCAGGAAAATGAGTCTCCCGCAGTTAGTAAAAAATACAATTTTCACTCCTCAAAGAGCTACTGAAAATTAATTTCTTAGTAACTTAAAATGCAAATTTATGGGCCTCCAGTAAGTATTTGTGATGCAAATGGGATATTTAAGTATGCTCTTGGTGTAAGAAAAAAGGTTAAAAGGCAATATTAACGAGTGTCGTAGACTTGGCGTAGCGGTCGTAGCGGCGTAGCTACGTAGCACATAGTTTATGAGAAGTTTTCATGCAATATAATTATTACATTATTAATAATTATATTGCATGAAAACTAACTAACGTGTAGCTTAGAAAATAGTAACGTTGTTATTTAATGGTCTGTATTCTGAATAATGAATACTGAATATTAACACTTGTGACTATATACAATTATTTTACAGCAGCTGCTATGTATAAAGTCAGTCAAAAATTCAGAAGTAGAAAATCAACATTATTGTAATTTTACAAAGTGTGATCAATTAAAACTGCTTACTAAAAATACATGACTTACTCGCCTAATGTCACGTTAACTTTATAAAAATGTTTATTTACTACCTGCTTTACTTGGCAACTAGAAAAACGATAGTTCTCATCATTTTAATATAATTTAATTTAAGAGGCAATTACTGTTTGTTTTACCCACAATTTACACTTACCTAGTCGTTATAAATCACAAGGTACGACGGTCACAGTACGGACGTGTCCCGGTTCTCTCCGGTCCACTTCCGACAGACCGCAGCTGGTAATTACTCAAATCAATAACACAATACGTGCCGACGCTTCGCCAGTATCTCTGTGGACTCAGAAAATAGGTTAAAAGTAAAGGTTTAAGTTTTCTACTCAGCTTTCGTAATTGTACGACTAAATGATAGGAATTAATGACAATGTTTGGATGTTTATCAATATTTTTTTAAGTATACTTTTGAATGTATGAAATGGCTTGATCCCGCAACACTTGCCTAAGTTATTATATAACAATTCAAAAATAATAATAATAATAATATCAATTCAATTGTTCACCGGTTCGTACTCACGTGCATTTTTCGGGATTTCCCGACTAGTTTAGACGCGGTGCGATGCAGCTCCAGTTTGACTCGCGAATTCGCTACTGGCTCAGCTCATGACTAAGGGCACCGCTCGAGTTCGAAACTAGTCGGGCAATCCCTAAAAAATGCACGTGAAAGTAACCGGAAACAATAATAAATTTAATTGACGTTCAAATAATTATCATAAACTTACATAAAAAAAGCTTTAGGCTATTTGAGAAATGAATCAATAAAAATAATAAAATTAAACATAATATCAACAACAAAGTCATCACGTCTGTATTCTCCGAAGGGGTAGGCAGAAGTGTACACAGTTATACACTCGAATTCCACAAATACCGTTATTAAGCGGTGATCCTATAACCATTTACTGGACACGAGTCCAATCTCCAAGCTGCTACTGAAAATGTCCTTACAGAAAAACCCAATAACACTTCGCCTGACCCCAGGAATCGAAACCAGGACCTCACGTTCAGCAGCCACGCTTACGACCACTAAACAAACAAAGCAGTCACCCAATAAATGAATACAATAGACAAACAGGCGCTATCCTCAATAAAAAGTAATAAAGGGTGCATTTGTTTTTCCACAGAGTGATTAATAGGTCAGAGGCAACAACAGAACGGCGGACATTTAATTTGCTTAAACTTTGGCACGAATTAATTCACGCTGTCATTGTTTTTATGGCCTGAAGGCAATAAAGCCTTGTACCGTCTAAGTTGAAGTTAGATCACTAGAATTTATGTTAAGTGATGATGTAGATTATTTTTTATTCTCGTGAGGTGATTGTCAAGTGGCTCATAGATTTATAACTAACTGTTTTGTTGTAAATATTAAAGCACGGAATAATATGGATTATCGAAATAAACTTTTGTTTCTTTTTTTATGGAATAGGGGGTAACCGAGCCGACGGCTCGCCTGATGGTACCACAACCCAGTTACTGGGGTAAAACGATATCGGTATGACTGGTTATCAGACTTTCAGGCCTCTGACTACACATAACGGCTGTCATAGATCTTACCGGGACCGACGGCTTAACGCACAGAGGGTTCTCGGTATGAAATGGTGGTCACCCATCCACAGACCGACCACGGCAAGCGCAGCTTAACTTCGATCGATCCATCTGTACGGCTGTTACTTGGCCACGAGCCTTTTCGAATAATGATTTAATTTATAATTTAAGTATCTAATACATTTTGTGAGTCTAAAGTTTCGATCGACTGGTTTTTCTTCCATTTTTGATGACATTTGTAGTACCAATGTAGGACATGTGATAAGGACCGTATGTACATGATGTCACGTCAGTGCTAACAAAACTATACACTATTCAAATTCCCTACTACGCTAGGCCAGCTCAAGGTCAAAGTATATTGTAGCATACTTTACGTGAACTTCATATCATGGCGGAGTGCAAGTCAATCTAATTAGTGGTTGACTGGTTGTAGTTCAAAGTTGAAGTTATTGTTAAGTTAAACTTCTCTAATACGTCCTGGCAGCTCGTAATAGATTTAGGTTAACCATCCGCTTTCAAAAGTTGAACCGTAAACACATACATTTTGCATCATCAGTCGATTGAAGTTTCTAAATTCTGCACAAAAGGAATTATTTATGTAGTAATTTACTTTCCCGATTTTCTTAAAAAACTTCACACTGTTATTTGCGAGGTTAACGTATGCGAAATGGACACAACAGTTATAAACATAAACATAGCATCAGGCCTGTATTCCCTGAAAGGGTAGAAAGAGTTGTTCACCCACATTAAACTTCACCAATGCTGTTCTTAAGTCCAATGTAATAGGTGGTGAGCCTATTGACACATACCAGGCACACTTCCAAACTCCGCGCAGCTACGATACCATGCTCTACAGTCGCGCTTGTGATCACTAGAGCAACCAGACAATTTAACAATCCACAAAAATAAATATGATTTCAGTTTTGTGTTGTAAGTTATTTGTTTAATAGTACTGTTCAAATAAACAGATTTTCCTACGTTGGCTCATTGACCTAAAATAATTCTTGAGCTTAGTTAAGAAAGAACGTCATCTGGTTCTATCTTTGAGGCATTTTTTTAACTTTGTACATTGGCCTTTTGTTTGCGTTGAAAGTACAATTTAAACAAGATAAAATTATTTTGTTACATGTTTGTTTTTTTTATTCACGCCTTTTTGTATACCATAACCACTATATTAAAAAAAATTCAATTAGTGTTATAGTATAATATAGCGTTTGTTACCCAGAATAATTAAACAATTCTATCGAATTCCCATACATCTAAATCGGTTCAGGAGTTTAGAAATTATGCTGGAATAAAGAAACACACAAATATACTTACATACATAAATGAACCCTCAGAACTTAACACTTATTTTTTGAGGCAGTCGTTAAAAAATGTCTTACTTGGATCTCACTCATTCTCTACGAGTGAAAGTCTGTCATCAAAAATGTCTTACTCGGATCTCACTCTATTCTCTACGAGTGAAAGTCTGTCATCAATTTCATAAGATTGTATGTATGTACATAAATGATTTAATTTTGATATTAAATTCTGCCACCCAAATTATATAATAACAAATTCCTCCATTCAAAACACAACTGTCAATCTTCCCACATTACCATCAACTACCCACACGCCACGGGAATCACCGAAGTTTAAATAATCAGTGTCTTTGTACCCGGTTAATTACACCAAACATTCGTTTGATAATGATGGTCGTTGGTCGTAAGCTGGGCCTCTCAGGAAACGTTCGCGACCGCGTTCACGACCGAGTGGCAACCCACGGAAAACAGGATCTGCCCTACTTACAACTTGTTTTGTTTTTATTTATGTTTTATATACGATATACAAGTGTTCGTGGTTTGGTATTTGTGAATAGGATGTTTTGATCCTTAATGTTGTATAAATGGTAAAAATCATATATCGGCTTTAGCCACTAAATCGATTTTTAGTAAGACAAAGGTTAAGCAACATGAATTTGACTTTTTTCAACTCTTTTTAACCGACTTCCAAAAAAGGAGGAGGTTTCTCAATTCGACCGTATATTTTTTTTTTTTTTTTTTTTTTTTTTTTTTATGTGTGTTCGGGGATAACTTCGTCGTTTATGAACCGATTTTGATCATTCTTTTTTTGTTGGAAAGAAGATATCCCAACGGTGGTACCATGGTAAGAAAACCAGGATCTGATGATGGATCCCCGAGAAATCGAGGGAAACTTTCGAAAATTGTAGGGGCGACTAAAGCGTTTGTTAATTTTTTCATTAAGTATTTTAAAGCACTACTATTTAATGAAGGTCTGGAGTCGATCTGATGA
This sequence comes from Xylocampa areola, assembly GCA_935421205.1. NCBI lineage: Eukaryota > Metazoa > Arthropoda > Insecta > Lepidoptera > Noctuidae > Xylocampa > Xylocampa areola. Next base: position 17,246,104 of record OW285201.1, read on the forward strand.
TGGAGCCGAAAGACGATCTAGGGAACTCTTTAACGATTTACAGCAATTACCTGGTGTTTGGGCTTGATTAATTTGTATTGATGAGAACTTTACACCTAGATAGGTTGTGACTGTCATAAGGGGTCTGATGATGAAGACGAAGGACAGTCAAGGGAACTCCTCAACGTTTTACAGTAGCTACCTTGTTTTGTATGTATGTCCGTCGATATAATTGTTTGAAAGAGTAGTCCCCAGAGGTGGTCCCATTTCAATTTAGTGAAGATCTGATGAAGATCTTCGAAGTTAGACGATGGAATTCTTCAATAAATCACAGCAAATCACTCGCAATTGTTGTAATCGCATGTTCATGTATAGTTCATGCCACTCAATACATACATAGCATCATGCCTGTATTGCCCGATGGGGTAGGCAGAAGTGTCCACTGTTGTACACAAACATTTCACCGATGCAGTTATTAAGTCCTAGCGGCTTTCGAAGGCCTACCCGTATTATTAATTTACTAAATTAACTTATTTATGAAGTATACAAATTTATATATGACCTATACAATATATATATTAGACTTAAAACTAAAAAGACTAAAATAAATTAATTTTAAACAAAAAATAAAAACCGCCTTCCAAAATCTACTACACTAAAAAGTTTAAAATAATATCAAAATTTGCTTATAATAAAATAATTTTAAAATAACAATATATAATAATAATCTGTTAATTTTGAAGTCGGTGCCTGGTGTATGTGGGGTTTACAACCAGATACAAACGCCGGTAACATAACCACAGCACAACGAACATAAGTGACTAACAAGAGGAAAACAATAACCCTCTCCCAGTACAGGCACCGACTCCAAAATTAACAGATTATTATTATATATTGTTATTTTAAAATTATTTTATTATAAGCAAATTTTGATATTATTTTAAACTTTTTAGTGTAGTAGATTTTGGAAGGCGGTTTTTATTTTTTGTTTAAAATTAATTTTTCAACAAACAATGCCTAAAAGCCAGATTTTTAGTAATACTCTGGCTCAGGGACTCAAAACGAGTCTTGGCCTCTTATATCGAACCTTAGAAACAAGAATTCTCCAATTTGCATGATCTGAAAATGAATCGAGAGACCAAAATGATTTTTTATACACGTTAAGGCCATTTAATGCCTATATTCATTAATATTTTCTACGGAAACATTGAAAAGTTATAGACACAAACGGGACTCGAACCCTTGGCTCAATGAGCTACCGTGAAGCAATTTTGTTTGCAACCCATATACCAAAAATGATATAGGCTGAAAACACATGACAGTGCCTATTTTCCTATTTACCCCCACCTGATGACGTATAATCATCATCCCCCTCCCCTTATCCCAATTTATTTGGAGTCAGTGCAGCATGTATTCTTCTTCCATACATCTTTATTAGCCGTCATGTTGTCAGTCACTTCTTTTATTGCCATATCATCTTTAACACAATCCATTACTCGCTTCTTCGGTCTTCCTCTACTTTTATAGCCATCTCATACCCGATAATTCATTTAAAATATCTTTTCGTCCATTAAAAATAATTATTTACATATTTAAGTAAGCTATTTTTATCATACTCCCTCGTATAATCTATTGGGTTTACTTATAGATTCAGGCCTTTGATTAACCAAAATATCTTTTAACCAAATTATGAAAGGCCTTTTCATAACAAAAATATACTTGATACTTTTTTTGTCAACAAGAACGTAGTATCTACCAACCTAAAATATAATAAAACCCTCTGTAATAATACAGTTTATCTCTAAGTATAACACAATATAATATTTTTATAAATGTCTAACCTTAGTTTATTTGCACATATACCATGTAGGTAGTTGGTAATAATAGGTGGCTCTTTCTATAACCGTGGGCGCAGCAAAAGGTGTCCAAGGGTCTACCTATAAGGTGATTCTGACCTACTCGTATAAGGTCTATATATTAAGGTGAATGGAGGTCAATGGTCAGACTACACTTGTAGGTACATATATGAACGTTTGCCAAGTGAAATGAATATTTTCACTGACAAGGTGACTTTCTGATTCAAGATGTGTACATGTTGATTATTTTTATGCTATTCCAACTTTAACATATCCAAAGATGCTATGGTATTCTGTATTTATTCAAGATTAAATTAAAGAAACTTGTTTAAATTAAAAATCTATCACCGTTTGTTATTATCACGCCCTTCATGACATTCTTGTGACCTCTTACGATAAATTACACAGGTCCAAATGACCATTTCTAGGTCTGAAGCATTAGCAGACATCTTTTACTATCTCACAAAAATAAGCCAAATACAAAAAAGTATCGATAGATTGATAATTTTTTTAAAAGCATTAACGCATGCTTAGCGAACTCTAAAGATACAATATTAAATGGAAAAGAATACGGTCGTGAGCAGGACTCGAACCTGCGCCTCCTGGATAAATATTTCAGGCGCTCTGACCACTATGCCATCTCGACCATTTATCTGGGAGGCGCAAGTTCGAATCCTGCTCACAACCGTATTCTTGTTCCATTTAATATTGTTACTATATCGATAGATTGCTTACCAACCCTAATAATAAAATGGCTTTTATATAAAAAGGGCATATTATATTAGCATATCAATGCGATAAAAGTAATCAATCGGGATTCATTAACTCTGATAGCCGCTCAAGTGTCATCAATTTGATCAGATAAATACCTATCGATATTGGCCGATGAAGCGATTTAGTTTTAGAAGCCAATACTCTTTTTTTGCTTATTTATATTATAGAGATCGATTTTACGATATCTTTTAGGCTTTTTCAGGGTATGGCAGATTTGATGCATGGCAGGAGAACATCATTTGAAAAAACTTTGGAGAGGCCTTTGCCTAGTAGTGGGACAGTACAGGCTAACAAAACAAAAGGTGTATGACTTATTCTTTGTGAAATTAATGCGCTTTGTGAATTACTAACTAGCAATTTCAGCAAAAACAATAATGTGAAATTGTATATGCTTCTACACGTCACAATAATGTCTAATGTCCATTCATAGGTTGCAGGGAGCGCTAAGTCCCATGAAGGGATACCTACTTTGTTAAGTATACACAAATATAAATGATAACTGCAAACACCTATCTTTTTATATATCGCATTCTGTAAAAAAACGGATTTAAGTCCTGGTTGATTATTATAAAGATCTGTTTTCTTTTTCAATAAAGTCATTCATAAGATTTGTCTTGACTAAATTTATTTATTTCTATTCATTTTCTCCGCCTACCGCGAATTACTCCATGAAGCCTATTGCTATTTACACTCGCTGAAGACTACCCGCCAATCAATTGTCCACCCACCAGCACTAAAATAAAATCGAACCTAATCTACATACTCAATCCCGTTTAAAAATACCCGACAGTGGTTGAACCCTCAACTACTGTCGGGGTATTTTTTTTCTAGATTGTTCGATAACCTTCGAAACGGTTGCCGTATTTGTTAGGTAAAGCAATCGAGGAGGCATGACGCCCGCCTGTTTGGCAAAAAATTGCTTCTAAAGGTAGGTGCACAGTACTTGATTTCAGCGTTCACACTATGCATGGCGTACGGCTTGCGGCGCTTTGCTTGTAGACTGACTCAGTCAACGGTGGAAATGCAGTGAAAGTACATACATATGTGTGTAATTGTATATCATACATACATACATACGTAGCATCAGACTTCCCTGAGGGGTTAAACAGAGGTGAACTGACTATCTCTCGATCTCTGTATATCGATCCTACCTTTCGCCGCTATAAAGTCCAATGGCATAAACGGTAAACCTATTGCCATACACTGGGATTTCAAACTCCAGTCTGCTACTGAAAATATTATAACATAAAATCTCAATAACACTACCCGACCCGGGAATCGACCCAGGATTTCACGCCTTGCAGCCATCATTAAATTCCGGCGATATGTACGCTAACTGATGCACTTGTACACATCAATTATTTGTTAGCGCTTGGTTCTCAATGTCCCACAGTTAGTGGAATCCTTTGCTAGCAGATCTGTAGACAATTAATAGTCAGCTGCAATAAAATTATTGTGACAAGCACGGAGCCGCGCTGCGCCCTTAATGTACGTATACCTTTAGTGTGAATTAAATCACGCCAAGGCGAATCGCGGCATGAATTTAAACTCCCCAAGCGATGTCAGCGACACTTTTCAAGTCTCCTCACATATTTTTTTCACGTCCAACTTGATAAAAAAGTACTACTTACAGAAGATTTTACTCAGCCATATTTTACAAAAATACATTTACATTTGTCTGGCGTTTGACATCGTGGAGACTTTGGTTACGTTTATATGCTTAATCTCGACTTTATTAACGTATTTTTTAAGAAGAATCTGAATACTATTAGGGCAGCTTGTGCAATCCACCCAATATGCAAAATAGGTAATTTAATTTCTATAAATACTCTTTTAAAAGTTGCTCTAGCTCTATAGTGAAGACTTTTTGGACTAATTGACACTACCATTTCCTTACAGATAACCTCAACAATGTACATATTGATACTGTGTAGCGATGTTCAAAATACTATAAAGACTTCTTTAACTTCTACAAAGACATATTATTACATTTATAAATCACAAGAAAAACGACGTACATCATGTCCTAAGATCTAATTTAACACCGACTTACAATTACACTTTGCGGGAAGTTTGAGGTAGCACTTTAGAAGTTACATTTGAAGGCTTTTAAAAGTTCTACGTCAAGATTGATCACCTCTGTTCGTCTGATGGTCTGCAAGCACGTTCGACCTCGTTCCGCTGGCCTTGAAATATTTCTGTATCCATTACAGGTGCTATGGGGTTAGACATAGTAAGTCATATGTAAATATTATGTAGGTATGAAGACACTATCAATCTGAGACTTTGTAGGGTATTTTATGGTTCATTTGCCTATAGGTACCCGTAAATCACAAAGCTAATTATGACAAATGACTAATTTTATTTGTTGGCCATTGAAAGCATTACGAATAAATAATAATATAAACATGATATTATTACATACATTTCACCATATTTTTTTCAATTTGTTGTATCATTAAAAGCTCATTAAAATGTTCGTTGTGTACGATAAAGAATATAATAAATATATTATGAAGTCCACTTTTAGCGGTGCTTGTACTGCGTCCATATTTTTTTAATAACCGTCCTTTCTTCCCTCTTGTCAACAAGGGCATTGAACTTTGTTATACAAACCCTTTGTACTAGATTCACTTGTTTACTTCACTCATCCGACATAGATATCATCTAACGATAGAAATCGTCGGAATTAGTGAAACGTACCACCATTGTAATGATGACAGGCTACAAATGTTTACCATATCAAGGGTGTTATTGTGTATGTCCATGGCGGCGGCAATTTGACGCCGTTTCCCGCCAAAATGACAAATATGGCCGACCCAGTTCCCGCGTCGATGACTCTGTGACGCACAGCGACCGGCAGCTGCAACTAGATAGAAATGAAACAGACGATAAGATGGACATTTCTTATTTTCTCTGCCTTCAATTGTAGTCATGTCCTTAGCCGGCTTCCATCGGAAATTTGGGTACTTAGGTACTTAATTCATCTGCTCCACAGTTATAGTTTCGTTTTATTATAATGTGTAGTGATCGCGCAAACCTAAGATATTACTATTAAAGATCTTTTTTCACAAAAAATGTATAACTTTAATACTTCTTATTTTTTATTTTCTATTTTACCCTCATCTGGCTTCGTTTCGTATTCGGCATCTTTGTATCTCTGGTAAACATATGCATATGGTGTTTTTCTTAAATATTTACCACTTCAGTGTAATACATTTTGGTGGAAGGTCAACGAATGGTCACGTAAGGTTGGCATACCGTTTATGTATTTTGAATCTGTTTTGCCCGCAAAATCATTTGAATCACATGCATAGGGATATATGCATGTGATTCAAATTTAGGTGAAATATTGTTATTGGTAATCTTTATTGCTGTACAATGACATTTAATTAATTAGGTACTTTTTTTAATGAATCGTGTTTTAAGTATGAAATATTGTAGTTGAAAATTGAGAATTATACGAGGGAAATTTAAAATGTGAAAACGCACGCCTTTACTTGGAGCGAAATGTGACATCACCGTCCACGATGACATTTTCTCGAGTATGTTGTTACTGGGAGTTTATAATGTTTTGTGGTTCTTTTTGAGTTTTACGAAAATCCTTCCAATAAAATTGATAAATCGTTAATTAAACGTCATACTACACAAGATGTCTTTTATGTTGCGTACTCTGACGTCTGAGAAAACGCGCCAGGACGGCGTCGTTTCAAACGCCCGAAATTGATTACAGATTTATTTTATAATTTTAATACTCAATAATCATATTTTTACTAATGTTATATTTTTTCGCGGTTATGTACCAACGCTTTACTTACATACAATCGAATAAACATTAAAATATACATGCATATAGTAGAAATTGACGATGTTGAGCCTCTTTAAAGGCTAAGCATTTGTGTATGCTTTATATAACCTGCTATATATAATCCAAGTACCTATAGAGCAACGAGTCTGTCGCCCATTTATTATTTATTAAATTGTACACGAATATGTCCTTTCTGAAATAAGATAGGGGACATTTAACATTCTCTGTCGTCTTTTCTTATACGATACTTAAGGAATTGCTGTATGGAGCTATTTGCATACGTATGTAGTTAATTACTTGTTACTTATGATTGTGAGCGTTTTTTTCTCTGTCAATAATGATTTATAATACTAGTAGTTCTTAAAACATCTATCTAACTAATTGACTTTTCCACAATATTGAGATAAAAAAAGAATAGATTTGTAACTTTACTTGTCTAAAGTCACAAATTAAACTGAAAAGGAAATAAAAAAAAATTGTACGAATTTTATATCATTTGCAAATTACTTCTATAATTCTTAAACATATATACATATAATTCTTATACATTAACCCATGCGGCTGCGGCGCGACGATTCACTCACACAAAATTGTACGCAGCAGCACTTTTCTAAGACATGGAAAACATTTAACGCGTCCGATATTTTCCTGTTTTATCTGTTTCTTGTAATAAATAAGAAAATCGCAAAAAGTGAACGCCACATTTGGAACACATAAATTCACTTCCATTCTACTCCGCGAAAGTATTTTCTGAAAATAATGTGTTAACGATTTCATCAAATGTACGTACAGAAGTGAAATGTACATTAAACTGTTACTATTTAACGTTAGAAGCATGTAAGTGCTCTACTGGTTAAAGAAAAAATAGCCATGACATCACATTTAAATGACAGGAGAACTGCGACAAACTGAGTAATTGGACGAAATGCTGATTTCTAAATTAGCTTTACAGCTTTCGGTCACGCCACTGACTCGGACTAACGTAAACTGTCGCTCATTTATTCTGTACACCCCATGCGTAGGGTTAAGCGTATCGTCGAATTCCTTCAAGCTATTGTTGGCGTTAAAGTGTCAAAAATAGGGGTTATTTTAGTATGAATTATTTTGGGGTCATAACACAATAGGCACGTAACAGAACACTATTGAAGGGCAACCAAATTTTTGTTCACGTTTTGGTTAAATGATTTATTTGTCTTTTGCGTTTTTCCACCGTTTTGTTTTTTTCATGTTACTGATAAGCCAGCCAGGTTGCGCAAAATCAAAATAAATGTTCTGCTATATGATACACATTTTATCGTCGAGAATCTTATTGCTTCCCATGCGCACCGTAAGTATCTAGCAAGGGATTGTATTAAAGGCAGTAAAACCTGTAAGTAATGGTAACATATCGCGATCTGTATGAGGAACATGTAATCTTACATTGTTCTATAATACAAAATTACGTTAAAAAATTATTGATATGGTCCAGATATAAACAATTATTTTTTGTGTCGATTAATCTGGAAGACGAATCTCAAGGCTGTTTCATGCTTAAATAGAGTGTTGACTTAAGGTAAAAAATATATCCTGAAAATATGTATATAATGATTACCACCATTTACTGATCGCAGTGCAGGGCAATGTTCGTTCGGTATTTGTATGAAAATATGAAAAGGAAGTTTAGGTACCAAATGACACAAGTATGACGAATATTATTCTTATTTTTCTATGTGCAACTGTGTTAGGTACGCTGATAAATCAGGTATAAACCAAGTTTGCCTTATTGGTATGCTTAGTACTCTGCAGGGTTTGAACACTACCAGGACCACAAATAATTTTATAGGATTTCTGCAATTACATGATCAGTAACGGCTCGGAGTTACGAATTATATTCAGTCGATGGTAATTGGCTCGCCACCTATTACTTTAATAGAAACTTAATAATCGGTGAAATCTGGGTGTACTACACCTTTGTCTAACATATTATTTAATGTAAACCAAGTCATAACTATAAAATGACTGCCTCGTTGGTCTAGTGGTCCCAAGCGCGACTGCTGAACAGGAGGTCTCGGGTTCGATCCCCGGGTCGGGCAAAGTGTTATTGAGTTTTTCTGTTAGGAAATTCTCAGTAGCAGCCCGGAGTTTGGAACTGTGCCCGGTTGATGGCAATAGGCTCACCACCTAAAACATGGGACTTAATAACAGCATTGGTGAAATGTGGGTGTACAACTGTGAACACCTCTGCCTACCCCTTCGGGGAATACAGGCGTGATGCTATGTTGTTGATAACTATAAAATGTTCAGCCTTCATAAATTAGATGTCCTTATCTGAAGTCAAAACAAGTTGTTTGTCCTCAATAGTCTAAGTCCATTAGAACATTTATGGCACAAATCACGTGAGTACTGAAGATTGGACATTCTAGCGTTCAATCTAGCAATCTCAAATACCTAGGTCAGACAATGCTATGGTTATGTGTTTGTCAGATTTAAGGATGGTCACGTTTAATGAACGAACCAAACACTTCTTCTTTCAAACCTATGTCAAATATTTTTGTAACGCAGTTAGCAGAACAAAAAGAAAGATTTTTTGAGACTCTTTCACTATAGTGACCATGTTAACGTTGTGTGTAATCTGTTGATGCGCAACTAAATATTAACATGATATTCATTGACGCAATAAGGCCAGATAGATATATTAGAAGAGGAATTAATCTGCCTAGCCTTTTCCCAGTTACATTGGGGTCGTCTTCCAGAAGCACGGAGGGGTCTCGGTACGAAATGAAACCTCGATTGATCGATCTGTACGGCTGTTCATTAGCCACCAACCTCTTCGATATATTCGAAGAGCAAAGATCGGAAATGCCAAAATTGATATTAGAAAAATAAAATCAGACATAAAAGAAAAAGAAAAAAAACAGTGGTACACGCCAACTAAGCCACTATTCCGAATACTTTTTTCACATTTTGGCAGAGCGCTTGTCGTTAAATTCCGTGGGGGAAAGTTTAAATCCCGCTAAGGACTGTATTTATCTTACCACAAAAAATAAAACTTTAGAGTTCACTTCGCAGACATTAATATGTTTTAGAAAGATATTAGACTCCAAATTAGGTTTTCACGATCACTACACATTGTTCTGAAACAACTTTTAACCCGATTAATCGTGTGTGTTATACTTTGCAAAGTTTTTGGTCATCCTACGACTACAGTTAGGAAATACAACACAACAAACAACAAATAATACATGCGATTAATCCGGTTAAAAGTTATATTGTCTAAAGGCACTTATATTGTGTATTTTTTTTTTCTTTAATCTTGGGCAGAATGTCCGGCAGCCCTGGCGATTCCAGACGAAGTCGTAAAATTCTCGTATGACCATAAACTTGACCTTTGCTAATCGCACGTAATGTCTTAGTACCCTCACATTGCCTTGTTAGACCACCATCCGAGTTTACGACTGCATATTGAAATAAAAACCTCGTTGTTTTATTCTCTACGACTGTCATGAAGGAAGATTTTATGTTTTTTTGCAATCAGGGATACTTTGATTTACATTTTGTACTCTGGTTTTGTTGTAAACTTTTATTTTGTTGTTGTTCATATTGAGCTAACGGGTTCACCTGATGGAAGGTCATTTTTCCCAATCGATACTTACAATATGTAAGCTCGTGCTGATGTGTTGGATAAATGCCCAATGCCTACCTTAACGGAAATTATGAAAATTTGTAAGCTTGATGTTGGCGATTTATACGAAGAGGAATGGGAGCGGTCTCTAATATTCGCCTTCTGCGTCAGGTAAGCATGGTAATAATGAGATAATGGCCAACTATCCTGTATTTGTAGGACGTCAGCCATAACTTTGACCATTAATAAGGAAAATGGTCCATTCTGTGATTCTTTTATTCTAGGTTCATCACTTATGTAGCTAACTTAAATTATAAAGGCAATATCTACAATTGAGTCTATAATCTGTAGTTTTTTGTAGTTCTTCATCTTACAATGTATATTAGTACCATTGATTTTCCATGCTGTTTTGATCAAACTGAGAAAACTAAAACACAATTTCATTACCCCAGTTGATATTTCCTTGCAGTATATGCAGAACTATCGACCTAAACGTTAATCATATTCGTGATGTTCTCGTGTACGATACGACGTCACCGGTCACGCTCGTTCATAATAGTTACCAATTATTCCACTTGACGTTTGACTATCGCCCTCAACGTAACACAAGTTTGATTTTATTATGAAGGGCTAGACCAACACGTCAAGATGTTTTGAAAGTAAGACTGTGTTGCACTGTCTTAACTTTAACAGTAACCAAAGAATTAAGATGTTATTTTGACACATAGTACATAGAAAAGCTGTCAAAACAATAAATTAACACATCGGTTACGATTATGGTTATATTAGTGCAACCGAGCCTTAGTGTGTATACCGTGGTATTCAACGAATTGCCGTTTTTTTTTTTAAAGTCTGAGATCACTTTCAGCCTCCCACATATCACCGGTGATACTATTAAGTATTGTTCACCGGTTAGTAATCACGTGCACTCCTCGGGTTTGTCCGACTAGTTTCGAACTCACACGGAGCCCTTAGTCATGAGCTGAATCCGCGGCAATTTCGCGAGTCAGTCTGACTCGAAGAATACACGTAAGCAGTAACCGCTGAACATTAATTAAGTGCTATTATGTCCTAAGTATCCAATAAGGTGGTGAGTCTATTGCCATAAATGCCAAATTTCAAAATCTGCTACTGAGAATTTCGTAACAGAAAGATAAATAACACTCGCCCGACTCGTTAAATCGAACCCAGGACCTCACTCTCACTAGATCAAACCAGGCAGTCATAAAAGTAAACAAATAATTTTCATTTTATCCAAACTTTGTTCACGCACAAATCCCTGACATTTACAAAATATAAACATTTAAAGTATGTCCTCTTGCGGTGTCGGAGTAAGCTTGTTAGCGGTGTCCTTAAGGGTCGGTCGGACAGCGTCGAAGGGTCTCTTATCGACAGATAGGCCGTGCTTACAAATCGCACTCATAAATCGCCGGACGCCGCTGACTTTGCTCATAAAATAAGTTACTCGATAAATTGAATGCGGATACCGTCCACCGGATACTTTCGATGGATGTAATCCTGTAGCTTTTTGTTCCTGGTCATACTTATCCCGGGATTATTCTTGATAGCTTCTATTTTTATTTAGGTGAACGATCTAAAGGGATTGATGTATTGAGTCGCATTGCGGAAAGTATATTTTATTAGCTGGTTCAAATTACAAAATGTATTTCAATATGAAATGGTTTGTTTTAATGTAACAGTACAAAACAATGGCATGGTCTCTGACATGGCTTTACACACCATCGAGAAAATCTCTCAGGTGTGGTTTATTCACGATGTTTTCCTTCACCGTTTTAAACAAGTGATAATTAGTTCCAAAAGAGAGTGATGCGTCCTTTGGATTCAAACTTGCGACCTTTGACTTGTCAGTCCAACGGTCATACCACTAGGCTATCTCTGCTCAACATTACATTAGATATCAATTATCTAAACTAAACTTTTCTAGCACAAAATAAAACCAAAACAAATTTACGAAATAATTCGAACACGGGTGTCGACTTTCAAATCGTAGTAATGATCAAAAGAAACTAGTAAATCCATGTCCCGCGGCGTCAGTTATCGATTAACTGTTACTGTTGAGGTATGTTCGTGGAGTTGTTAGTGTAAGCTGTCCTTTATACACATTTGGATACTTCACGAATCAAAGAACAGTCAAGTATAAACAAACGCTAGTTTTCTTTGATTTAGTTCTGTGTGTCGGTATACTCTGACCCGGCTAAGTTAGCGAATGAATACACCTACGAGAAATACCTATGTATATCTAGGTATACATTTTGTATGTATGTCTATATAACGTAACATATAGCATTTCAGGTTTATAGCGTCGCTTTGGATACTCTCTGTAAGATGCTATAAATGTGCTTTGAATATAAATAAAATACTCTGAGAGCATTGCATAGTAGAACCGATGCACAAAATTGGTTATAACGATTAGATTTCTTATATTTTCTCCACATATCATGACATAACTTGGTCTTTGTTATCGTATGTTTGATTAACAACCGAATATGAACCTTTCATCTGTAGAAAAAGTCTCAGTTGTATTGGTGTATTTACGATGTTGTCCTCCACCATTTTAAACAGGCGATAATTTGTATTACGAAATGAGGTGATAATTTGATTTCAAAGAGTCACTAATGCGTGTCTTGGGTTCCAACCTGCGACCTTTCACTTATGTTTTATTATTACTTTATACTTCTTATAACTTCATGTTGTATATTGAAAACTACAGTCATACTACCCCAAATTTTAAGATAATTTTATCCCTAAAACACTTGGGATCAGTAGAACTAAAATAACTTTAACCATAACCGACGTTTTACTTTATTAAATTGACAGCGCATCTGTGTAACAAAAACTATACAGTAACATGTTGGTTACGATTAAAGTTATGTTGGTGCAACTGTGCCTTATTATTATTATTTTCTGACTTTTCCACTTTGACGCCTAATAATGCAACTTAAGTATTGTCCCCCGACATCACGAGGAGGTATCGGATCTTGTAGGCAGATATCGATGAACTACTAAACAAAACATAATTACAAACTTCATAGATCTAATAACACTGGTTTTTGCTGACATAGGATAGGGGAGCACAATTCGATGTTATATAGGTAATTAGAAAAATGTCGTGTAGTTCATTCTAGTCGACAAGACTCCGAAAAATTTCATGAGGATTTGGAAACGTAAATAATTACTACGTAAATAGATACTGCGTTATTACACAAGATAGATTTTGCGTATTTTGTAACCAGTAAATTTTTATTTACGTTTTGCTTCTAATTATTAGTTGACATATTCAACTAAAATTTATAAGCATTTACATATTTATAAATAATCAAAGCATTTACCGCGATGTGCACTAATTTACACTAAACAACGTTTACGCAATCCGCAATTTCTTTTACGCAGTTCCCCGAATTATCAGAAACCTTTGACACTGCAGTATCGTTACAAATAATTACGTTTATTTCCTACCATCATTAACAATGTTATTCAATTTGTTCAACTTAATAAATCGATACTTACAAGTGGTTCAGTACTTGTATTGAATAGAATAGTACCTACATTATGATACAACTGACCTAATAAGTTGACTCGATTCCATGATTGTACTCATCGTGTAACTGAAGTCCGTAGACATATTTTGAGGGGTCAATATATGCATGTATACGACCAACTTTTACTATAGGACGAAAAACGCAACCCCAAAAAAAAGACGTCTGTTCAAACTTTTACTATTACTTTGGTCGAATACATTTCTATGAAACGCATTTTAGCGCCTCTAAATTGCTTCCGTAGTAAAAGTGTTGGTATCCATGAGTACATTATCCCCTCAAAGTATGACCACGAACTGTTATACGTTGTAGGAAAATATAACCATTATGTCTGTACTTCGTAGTGGTTAGGCCGTAGACAAAGGTGTGGGTACAGTCGTACACAATGCCGTTGCTAAGTCCCTTGTGAATAATAGTAAGTCTACATATTGCGATATAAGAGAAAATCTTTCGAATAGAAAAAATCCAATAACACTTTGCCCAACCCGGGAATCGAACCCAGGACCAGGCTCAGCAGTCACACCTGCGATGACTAAACTAATGTGCGTATAAACAGCATTCTTTTTAAATTCATAAATTCATCATTTCTATATTATTAATACTTGAGTAGAGCCTTGTCAGAAACACAATTTCTTTGCGTCTTATAAGACTAAGTTCATCGAGTTTTCTATAAGACACCCGGAAAACACATTTTTTCTGAAATAAAGTTACTTTAGATTTTTTCGTACTGCCTTACGTCTTCGGAACTTCAAATTTAGACATATTTTTTTCTCATATCGATGAATTTAGACCTCTCGGGGTAAGGATGCTATTATAACTTTTTTCGGTATACAAATCGATAAACGAATACAAAGTTCAATGGAATTGTAACCATATTTTTATCGAATAAGTACATTATTAGAGAAAAAAATGTCTTATAACCTTTCGTGCTGCAAACGACAGATTAATTTTTCGGTGACTGAGTTTAAGCTTTGACAGAATGAAAACCGCTGAGTAATAATATTTACCTACCTATATATAAAATACATGTTGAAGAAATTATAAATTATTTTTGCATACAGGCTGTAGTTTTAAACAGTGAAAAAATTTAAGGAGGTATGTTTACAACGGTAACCGAGTGTAAATCAATGATAAGAGTCCGAAGATACCTTGAAAAAAATGTTAAAATTCGAACACAATCTTATATATGTCTTGAAAAATTCTAAAATTCTCACGTTGCTTCTATAATGATGGTGCGGCCTTATGTGACCCTATTCTTACTACACGAAATAATTTCTGAGATTAACGATACAGGCCTACCTAGTTGCTGGGGCTGGGGGACCGAGCAAATGATGTAGTAATTTGTTTACTGGTGTTGCTAAATTATATTTCTATTTCTATTAAATGTCAGATGTAACCAGACGTATAGGGCTCTCTTTTTTACAACATATTAAAACTTGTGGCTATATAGCTTTGTTAAATATGACCATTTATCAAAACCACAGCCTGTAGATATGTACAGAAGCAGTGACTATGAAAAATTTACATATAATAAGTTTCAGGATTTACGAATGAGATAACTCGTCTGCGAAAGCCTCACTTACACTTTATCTGTAATTTCATGATTTACATAATAGGACTCACGCACGACACAAAATGTCTAATTTATCAGTGCGTGGAACGAGGCCCTTTAGTCAAACAACGCTTTGTTTGAGACGATCAAATGTCAAATACAGGTCGCATGACGACATACAAATTATAGCATATACACCCACAGCAATCACACTCAACAATAAATGTTAATGAAGTTGGCACAAATGGTATAATTATGCCATCTGTAATCAAAATTATCGCAAACCAATTTAAAAAAGGAAATTATTTATTGTAGGGACGTTTCTAGAAGTAAATTTGTTCGTAAACTCCGGTCCTTTGAGCCGAATTTTTGAAGCATGGAGCATATGTAACATACTTTAAAAAGTTAAACCAAACTAAACCAACAAGTATAACAGTCGCAAAGGTGACTGCTGAACGTGAGGTTTTAGGTTCTATTCTGGGATCGAGCAGTGTTATTAGATTTCTCTGTTAATAAATTAACAATATCAACCCGAAGTGAGGAATTGTGCCCAGTTGATGGCAATAGGTAGGTATACCATCTATTGCACGGGACTTTGTAATAGCATTGGTAAAATGGGGGTATACAACTGATTCTCTGCCTACTCCCTCGGGGAATAAAGGCGTAATGATTTGTTTTGTTATACAGAAAGACACATTTTGTAAACTTGTCAAGAAAGTTGCGATGTAGATTTATTTAACTATATATTTTTTATATTATTCAATTATTTAAATTTATACTAAAAATATTTACATTTTCATATTCAATAGAGCCGGTAGCCAATATCGACCGAATTAGTAAATAACCAACCAGTTTATGGAACTCGGTAATTGTGTGTCGCAACATCAGTTTGTAGTTCAATTACAAAGTGTTGTTCCTAACGGTTTTAAATTGCATTAAACTTTGTAATATGACCTGAGGACGCACTATAATAAGACTGACCTTCATAGTTGTTTACCTTTTCAATAATGTAGACATATAACCGTAAGGTAAGGTATAGCAGGAAAGAAATAAGTTTTCCTATTACCGTTGCGATTCCTATTACCGTTGAGGCTCCTATTACCATTGCAGTTCCCATTACCGTCTCTGCGGTAATGAGTAGAATGATGTGAATATGTGGTATATGGAATCGAAGAAAGCTTTAGATCTAAAATATCAAGCCGAATTAACGTTTCTTATTTTAGACTAAAAACTGAATAACGAAGACATTTCAGTGACCTTTCTACTCTAACATCTAAGATATCTGACTTAAAATTATTTTTCACATCTGTATATTACACTTAAACATAAAACATTGTATAAAATCGATTTAATTAATCACCATTTAATCGATACACATTGTGCGCGATCAGCTCAAGTGTGTGATACGTACCCAAGTCACGTTGGTTATAGGGGCAGGTTGTTCAATGTTTGTATCGATTCGCCCAGACCGCACCGGCCGGTTCTCATGTCAAATGGAAACTACAAACTACACCGGTTTTACGGTTGGCTGTTTTGATTAAGTTCGGTCGAAAGGAAATTTAAATCAATGATTCGGAATTAGCTATTGGAAACTTCGGGGAAATTTTGAGTGAATAGCATACTGGAAATATTACATTTTCACTCATAGAAGTTTAGATGGAGTTCGTTATAAAACACCATTGTTTTGTATTGAGCATTTCCCTAGAATTCATGAGACGGGATGGTAATTATCTACGTCATAGAATTTGTAAATACAAGCAGAGGTGCCAAACTTGGCAAATATATGGCAATTTTGTAGTTTATAGCTATGTCAAAGACTATAATAACCCAGCCAAACGCATATAGGCACTTACCTTTGACTTCATTCAAAACAAAACAGAAATTAGATTCACTTAATTAGCACATATAAGTCATTCTGAGTAAGCAATTAACGGTTCAACAACATTCTTAGAGGTGGCATACAAATTCAATTAAACGTTTTTATCGCTCCACGTCTAATTTCGGTGTAAACGCAGCCGTGAAAACGAAGTTTAGGAGCTTAACAGACACATAAAGAAGTACATTGAACGTTTAACTGTTTGTTTTATAGTACACTCTAAATTGTACCCATGAGTGTCTAATAAATTCTCTTGTAAAAGTGCTAAGGAAAATGCCTTTTCAAGATTTTCAATAAATAAGTGTCAATAGATATTAAATGGTTGTCGTGAAACACAAAATTTATGGAACTGGATTTAGGTTTCGTGTCAAGAATACGATTATGATTACCGTAAAAAATATTGAAAAACGAATTGCGGGTTAAATGTAACTTCTATGGCGGTATTTTGCGGCCGATAAAAATGTATCCTTCTCGACGTAAAATGGATAAATTATGAACATTTTATTTATCTATAACACGTGACGATAAACAACGATTAGGAAACAACAAGCTTGTTACTTAATTCATTAATAAACACAAGTAACTAACTAATAAAAAAGATATCTTAATGTACAGAGTAATATTTAAGATTATAGATAGAAGAGTAAATATTCTTCTTGCTTGAGCGAGCATCTTGGTTTTCATTTTCCTCAAACAGCATTGGGCCTTGAAAAATTTAATAATTCTTGAGAAAAAAGTGGAAATGAGCTACCAAAACATTTCAGTTTTACTTCAATATTATAAGAGAATTTCACGCAATATTTTAACATGAATGAAGTTTTAAACGCTCGCTAAAGGTCATAGTACTTAGCAGGCTATTTTCTTAAAATTGACATCGGAGCACCCAAAACGTTACTTTCTGATAACTAAAAGACCCATTTTCCTAATATCTGAAACTCAATTTCGAATCAATCTGTTCTGACACAATTATGACAATTGAAGGACTGCAAATTGTTATTCATTTCTTTTTCTATAATAAATCCCGACCATCTATATAATTGCAACGAGATTCCCAGCCCGACATTAACAGTCGATAACTCACAAAAATACTGATTGGTAGAAATAAAATGAAAGTATGCAAGGATTGATTTAGTTTAAAAGCGCAGTGTAAGTAAACCGTGTTCTGTTTGAATAATAAAATTAATTTAACCCAACCTAAAGCAGATAGGGCAAAAAACATAACATAAGAAGAATAATTCCTCGTGTATAAGTCACGAGAATATTTTGTAACCTGACACGAACACGTAAAAAGAACTACTTAACACTTTCACTAGATGTTTAAAAAAATTATACTACCCACTTCGATGTCTTCTTGTCAAGTGATTCACGTCGAGGCTTCTACTAAAAAAATACGAAGTCTAAGTACACTCGACAATAGAATTAAGTTTGCAGGCAAGTAACGCACAGAATTTACGTACGAGTATAATTTGCACAATACTAATTTTGTCAATCCACGTTCAGATTTATTTTAAAAGGCGGAAGAAAGGAAGTAGCTATATTTAATAGGATTTCGTTATGTTGTATGTATACTTATCTCGTTTATCTATCGTACCTTAGAACTATCGCGAAGAAATTTCTAAGCATAATTCGACCTCATTTTGCGCCTGTCCATCATGTGTCACGAAGGTAAGATACCCAACTGATATAATAATTTACTTGCTTTTATACTAAAGGAATTCTTTGAATTCGTTTTTCGCATTCGATACTACCAATTTGTTGTCAAAGTTATAAATAAAAAATGACAAGGAAAAATAAGTGGTAAGCCGGTCGCTGTCATGTTCCCGGGAATAAAGTTGCGAAATATGAGAAGGAAATCGGACAATGAAATATATAAGAAAATGAATAGGACGTCCGGTATTTATAGTCTACGAAAAACTATACTAAATTCAACACTCCAACGTATTTTTATGATGAAAATAGCTATACTATGTGCAAGGGAAGAAGTACTTACCAAGTAGGTATATAATATGGTAATGTTTCTTTAATAACATCAATAATAAGTAAGATAAGCATTTCAGCCAATTTTAGGTATCTTAGGTTTTCACGATCACTAAAAATTATAATAAAACAACTTTTAACCGGATTAATCGCGTGTTTTATTGGTTTTTCATCAGTCAGTCATCCTGCGACCACGACCGCTGCAGTGTACAAAACATCAGGAAAAACAAACACCAATAGTTCACATTGATTTACTAACAAACAAATCGCATCTGAAAAACATTCATGCAAATCAATTCAAATTTTAAAAACACATCGAAAAATTATCATGATTTGTATAGATGCTATCGGCAATGTGAACTTAAAACAGCTGTTGATTTAACCGTACATTGGCTCAACATTTGCATGGCTACTGGCAATTAATTTCACATGAGCCTTACTACTCTATTTCAAAGCATTTATATGAAAATAGGTAACGTTGCATTCAGAATTCAGCAATAGTACAATCGAACCGTCCCGTATCGTAGGACCACAAAACCAGGTCCTTTGTCACCGTTATTTGGATGACGTAATGATTTATGGTGTCACTTTGTTCTCGATATTTCTATGTTGATATGGGTTCGGGAAACGTCTTCATATATTTGCTCATATTATTATATTGCTATAGCGTGTCGAAGGCGACGTATCTACAGAAACTATTTATGGTACGGATATTTTACTGCCCTGACACCTACACAATCAAATCGTAAAACATTGTCTATTCACACCCTAACATCAAGGTTGCATTTCCCTAAGGGGTAAGCAGAAGTGGTCACAGCTGTTGTACTCCCAAATTTCATCAATGAAGTTATTATATAGGTGGTGAACCTATTGCCACCTGCTGAGCCCAATTTCAAACTTCGGGCTGCTATTAAGAATTGCCTAATAGAAAAACTGTTGATACATTTGTATAGACCATTTGACAAAGTGTTATTGGGTTATTTTTAACCGACTTCCAAAAAGGTGGAGATCATCAATTCGGTTGTATGATTTTTTATCGTCATGTATTAAATTAAAACAGTCCTAAACTAAATAAGCATAAGCTAATACCACGGACCTTAAAAAAATATGGACGGAGCGATGCGTACGACAAGTGAGAAGCATGCCTAGTCATCCAATTTCGCTTGTCATACACGAGCTAAACGCATACAAATACTTAAAACTCATCCACTCTGCACGTGCTTCGCTTATGACAAGGCCTTATACTTAGACTGTTTGATGAAAATTTGTAAGCTACAAAGGCGTAGCAAAATTAACGCATATAATTATTGCTTCTCCTATACTTTTATAAAATATTGTTCACTTAAGTGCGTCTCGCTGCAATTTGTACAGTTCCAAGTACTTAAGCTTTAATCTCGGCCGGCGAAGACGACCTATTACTCGCCTCATTTTCTACCATTTCGTTCCCATTTGAATTCCGTTTAGTTTATTTTTTATATTACGTTCTACTTATATCGTATATTGTTCCTTGTCTAACAATACATATATTATAGTAATACTTGTTTGTGTCAGCTCCCTTTTCACACTGAAATATGACAGTGGCGCCTCTGCCCGTGACAAAGGCTTGTTTTGTAGCTTTCTCATTTTATATTAGATCTATTTGAACATGAAAGAACAAAGAAACCTAAGAGACAAATAAAATGTTTATTTACTAGGTACTATGTGGCTGAGAACATTATGTGTAGATTGTAAAAATGGTAAAGAAAACTGGGTTGTTTCAGCTTTTTTTTTGGTATTCCGCAAGCAAAGCCGTTCTTGAATTTTCCGACCGCGTTTATCGTTGGTAAAATTCTTATCTTTTTTTTTACTCTCAAATAAAACCGTTAGTAAAGCCAGAGGTTGGGTGAACAAAAAAATTGAGTTCCAATTTTTACAAACAACGAAACACGGTTAGTGAGTTCAACCCGTTCGTGTTGGAAAGCGTTTTAGCAAATTTTTACGTGGATAACACCGTGTATAAAACTTATTCGTTTTCGATTTGTATGTAAAAAATAACTTTAGTCATTACTATAACCCGCAGGTTGTGGGTTCAAACCTGGCATGTACCGATAATATATAAGACACCACAGACATACGGTGAAGGAAAACATCTTAGGGAAACCTAGACTTAATTGTCTGAAATCTCCAACCCGCAGTAAGCTAGCGTGGTGATGAATGCTCGTGCCTTCTCGGTATGAGAAGAAGCCCCGCAGTGGGACAGTTATGGGCTAATTATGTTATTTAATTGCTATAAACTTTGAAATAGTAAGTTTTATGAAATCCTTTTTCTAATGAGAAAATTTATTATTTTTTCGCAGAACCTTCGTCATTATTTCGCATTGCTACTGTGCCGTTTCTCAAAGTTATGCGCTTAGGTTATTGTTTATATCACCTTGTTTTTAAATATTCCATGTTAAAATATGAGTAGGTACAGTGAGCTGCATAAGTGGGTGAACATTAAATCCAATTATTCTACTTTTGTGCTAAATCAACATAGAATAGGGCATGTTTTATTAATTTCATAATGAAATGCTACCTATTATATAAAACACCATTGATTGACAGTAAGCTATTGCAATAGGTACATTACTTTGAAAATTATAGCTTGTTTATCAACTTGATGTGCTTATCTATTGTAAAATAGATAAATCCTATTGGTAAACAGCCTTCTGTATGCAATTTGGCATGCATGAAAAAAATAAGGTATTTATTGCATATTTTTTTTCGAATGTTTATCTAATTATGAGAAACTAGTTTGGCTATTAAAATTTTTAGAACATTATTTAATTTAAAGTTATTATATTAAATGGAAAAAGAATACGGTCGCGAACAGGATTCGAACTTTCTGCGCCTCTCGGATGAATACTCCAGGCGCTCTGACCACTAAGCCATCTCGACCTCTGCTCACCACCGCGAATTCTTCTTCCATATTTTAACACGTCTTATGGCGACGTCATTGCTATCAATTCAGTCCCTATACGAACCACAGATTATATAAAATATGAACATGTGACGTCACTGCAAGTTCCTTCAGGTCAAATTAAGGTTATTAGTTATTTTGCCTTTTATTTTGTAATCTCTTACTTAAATGAGTGGAAATGAAAAAAATATAGCACATAATACAAAAATCTCCAATTGTTTTTTTCGTTAGCACGTCTTACGAAAAATCAGGCATGCCCAATTGTGCCACGAATCTTTGACGAAGTTATTATTTCATATTAACTTTTCACCACTTTAAAAAACCACTAATAGGTACATGAAAACAGCTCTTTAATCTGAATCGCACTAGACATTTAAAGTCATGCCATTCGTGCATTCGAGCCATGCACAATCCAATTCTACAAAAATGTTTTATGTACGCCTAGAATAAACTTATAATTGCCTTTTAACCCTCTCTATGCGTACTGCACTGTGTACTGCAAATCGCATAATATTTCATGCATATTCCAACTGTTTTAGAGTCGAATAAAGAATAAATTGTATAGTTTGTGAACTTAATAACATAAGTAAAACACTAGTTTGAATAAAAAAAAAAAACAGTTAAAATTTATCTGAAATTATGCTTACATAGGAAATTTCAAATCAGAATCCAGTTGTTATATTATGGAAATAACAACTCTAATTATTATTAGGTAGCACATGAAATTGTTTAGTTTGAATTTGATTCTGTTATATTTTTAAAACGCATGCGAAGTGAACTCTAAAGTTGTAAGCAGGATTTAAATATGCGGATGATTACCTAAACGCCTGGAGCGCATTATTATTTTTATAACATATATTTACCATTTCACAAACATTATTCTAAAACGAAATAGCACCCGATATAATACTAATTCGTACATTTGAGTCATGCACAATCCCCTTCCACAAAAATGTTGTATGAATGCCTCGAGTAAAGTTATAATTGGCTTTTAACCCCTCTGTGTGCCGCGTACCGTGTAGTGCAAATCATATAACATTTCATACTAACCGACTAACTTTCCAACTGTTTTAGAGTAGATTAAAGAATATCCAGCACCTACTTCATGAATCTAGTTTTTAAAGCGTAAAAGTTTCTGGAACTACATCTTTCGGTTAAAGACTAAGTTTTTTTAGGGTAGCGTCCGTACCGCAAGACTCTTATAAAAACTCTTTTAGTTATATTCACCTCAAAGTTTGAAATCTGTAGAACCTTAAAGTATATCATCGCCTCATTTATATCCATATTTATTCTACAAAAGAGAGCTGTCAGAGCTATCTACAATTTACGTAGCCGGGAATCTCTAAGAGAAATATATAAAGAAATCAACATTATGATGGTGCCGTGTCAATATAATTATTATAGAAAACATTATGTATGAAAAATTTGCATCCGTTTAGTAAACGATATGAAAGACACCATTACAATACTAGAGATAAAAACAAAATTATTCAGTCTCAATATAGGTTATCAAAAATACATAATTCTTTTTAGGGTACTGTATAAAATTCTATAATAAAATACCATCGAATGTCCACAAACTTGATGATACCAAATTTAAAAGTTGTATAAAACACACACTATGTAAGCAAGCGTATTATAAGTTAGAAGATTATACTGTTGATAGCTTAGAAAAATGCTGGTCCTCTCCACAAACACTAAATTCACAATCAGAAAATGTACAAGATCTATTTAATTGTGATAATGATTAGATTATTGCTAAGTATAAAAATCACATTAAAATTTTATTCAATCTTGACGTGTCAGTAATAATGACAAAAGATTTAAAAAAAAATGTTTTATATCCAATCTGTTTTATTGGATTATCTACATTATTAACTTTAAACTTGCTTTGTGTAAATGAAATAGCATGTTAATGAATATTATATTTAAGTTATGTATTTAAATGTGAGTACTATGTAACCATTTACAATATTTTTATTCCTGGTTGTTGCCTGGCTGATAGAGTATTTCATGCTCACTTAAATGTCTCGCTGTTGGTGGCGTGTGTGTTGAATCGTTCGATTCCCTACAATATGGTCGAGTCAGGTGATGCTGACACATGCGTCAAGTTCGTGAACGGGCGCCGTCAGTTGGGACTGGTTATCTCTAAACTGTCATGGGCAAATGTTCAATTATGAAATTAAACTCTTTTAGTATTTAAAGTAAACCTTTGAAAAGCATTAACGCATACTTAGCGAATTAGGAAAAATTTGGGAAAAGAATACGGTCGCGAGCAGGATTCGAATTTTCCTATTTATCCGGGAGGCGCAGGTTCGAATCCTGTTCGCGACCGTATTCTTTTTCCATTTAATATCAAACCAATAAAGTTTAATTATTAAACTCATAAAATTAATAATATCTTGGAACACATACCTACTCCACATTATTGCTTTAATACAGGTACAAAATCATATTTATCTCTCATATTCAGTTTATTTAAAATTCTGAAATTCATACTCGGCGCTGTTTCATTTTATTCGAGCGTGTATATTTAAATCGGAAAAGGGTTTTGAATATTTGTTATTATATCTGTGATATTCGAAAGGTCCGATCGAAATACTGAAACATACTGAAATTCGTAATAACTTTGCGTGATATCACAAATTGAAGGTGACATTATTTTATGTCACGCAAATTAGGTATAGGTAAAGTAAGGTCCTACATTTAACACGTACAGTCGACAAAAGAGAGAGGTATCCAGGGTCGTCAGATATAGTTGAAGTTTTCTTAGAAACCGATAGATGTATTCTATTGAAACTTAATTCAATTAATGAACTGTTTATTATCTACTTTTTAAATTAAATTAAATTTTAAAATGTCCAGCGGTTTCTAAGAAAGTTTCAACTATATCTGACGACCGTGGATACTTATCTCTTTTGTCGACTGTTCAACTATGAGTTATAAAGAAGTCATATCAAATATATGTTTTTTTTTTTTCAGATTTCAATTAAATTAATTTAACAAGAAAAATCATTATATAAAGTGATATTTTTTTATACATGTTGAGGCCATGTAATGCCTATACCTATTAGTAGACCAGTAAATTATTGCTAAATACAAATTGCCAGGCGTCTCCTTATGATGAATACAAGGAGGCTTGAAAATTCAATAGATTCAAACAACGACAAGGTAGCTCAGTTGGTAGAGTGATGACACGGAATGTCAAGAGTCGCGGGTTCAAGCCTCGTTCTTGCCAATTAAGATTTCAATGTTTCATAAAAAAAAATTAATTATAATACTAAAAATACGCCTACCATGTGTAAATTATATATTTTTATTTAACATCTTTCGTGTAGGTATATATACATACTTTTTTAATCTTTCTTCTCTATCTTACCCCGGATAATGTAAGGATTCTAACGATACCCCATAAATCTTAATCGGTTTAGGCGTTTAGAAGTTATGGTGGAACAAAGAAACTCACAAACATACATACATTAACCCTAAAAACATAACACTCCTTCTTTGGGCAGTCGTGTAAAAATTACTTTCAACCGTTATGCGAATAAAAAGAGAGAGAGAGAGAGAGAGATGCAAGAACTAGAACGAACTGTTCCCGTAACGTCCTAATATTTGTCCATTCAATAACGTGTTACTTGTAGAGTAATGGTTTTATGGAAACTGGAGCAAATATTAATAATTTTTTGTTGTCACATTTATAACATTAGTAGGATTCGTGTACTGGTTTGGTTATCATATTAAGATACAGTTAATAGGTTACATAGCATAGCTTCACGCCTGTATTCCGAGGGGGCAGGCAGAGGTGTACACACTTGTACACCCACATTTTACCAATTCTGTTATTAAGTTTCTTGTACAGGTGGTGATTCTTAATAGGCTTACCACCTGTACATGAGACTTAGATGGTAATCCATCAATCGGGCACAATTCCAAACTCCAGGATGCTACTGAGAATTTCCTAAAAACCCAATATGACTTCACCATGGAAATCGAAATCGACCACTAGGCAACGATACAGTTAATGTAATGCAATTACAACATTAAGTAGGTGTAGGTAGGTAGGTCACCAAAAGAAGTTTAAAATGTGGAAGAAATCTTTGTGGTGGTGAGCAGAGGTCGAAATGACTTAGCGGTCAGAGCGCCTGGAGTATTGATCCGGGAGGCGCAGGTTCAAATCCTGCTCACGACCGTATTTTTCTTTCCACAAAAATTTATAACTGTAGAGTTTGCTATACATGCGTTAGTGCTTTTCAAAGATTTATCTGTATTAGGTAGGAATAATGGAAACGTGGAGACGGTTATACCAATGAAGATATACAAATACAGAATTATTGTCATCTTAGGGCCTATTGAATGACGTTAATGTTCAAACAGTTCCAACCAAATAAACATGTATGGCTCCCTTGCCGATTTCCGGGTGAAAGATCATAGTTATGGGACAATTCGTAGATTCTAGGTCACTGTAGGCAACGAGCATCTGAACACATTAGTGTATTTACGACCCTTTGTTCGAAATTCCTAGTGTATCCTGACTTTCTCAATATTAATGTCTTGTATGTTTTATTTATAGTAATGGGAACTAGATGACTTAAAATAAAATGGTTTCGAAATATTATTTATTTATCTGCCTCGTTGGTCTTGTGGTCGCAAGCGCGACTACTTAGCAGGAGGTCTTGGGTTCGATTCCTGGTTCGGGCAGAGTATTCAAGTTTATATGTTAATGAAATCTCGATAGCAGTCTGGAGTTTGGAATTGTGCCCGGTAGATGGGCATAAGCTCCTCCTATAATATGGGGCTTAGTAACAGCATTGGTGAAATGTGGGCGTACAACTGTGTACACCTCTGCCTACCCCTTCAGGGAATATAGGCTTGATGTTATGATTACGACGTCTTAATAGGTTTAAGACAATTTTAGATTAGGATCGCACCCAGTAGTTACCTAAGGTATACTATAGAACATGAATGAATAAAAACTGTTTTTAAACGTTGTCCCATACCTTAAATTTCCCCTAGGTTTGCTCCCCACCCAAACCCAGAACGATCATACAGATAATACCTTGGTGTGGGAATCGAACCCTAACCGAGCCGCTTTGTAGGTGTGTGTGTGTGGTGGTCTCTGCACCACTGTGACAACCGCATCCGGCAATATTTTTTTAGTTCTCATTTAAGTATGTGTTCTTTTATGAATTTAAAGTTGCTAAAATCCAGGCACGGTGGGCCATCGGAATTCTATAAATATAAAAAAGAAAAATAAAGTTTAATCTGTATCAATACAATTCACGGACGATAGTGCTGACGTCGCCTGACCCTCGCACAAAGGTTTAAGTATGTCATATATATAGTAAATAGTTTTTGTATCTAATAAAATCTCTCTAGTCAATGTTTGTTGGGTTTGGTTTCCAGTCTATGCAGCATCCAAATCTGACATAGAAAGTCCTCCCACTCAATAGCTGCGCTTGTCTACCAATCTATACTAACATATAAAGAGGAAAGATTACTTTGTTGTTTGTAATCTATAACCTCTGATACGCCTGAACCGATTTTAATCGTTCTTCCACAATTAGAAAGCTACTTGATTCAAAATTAACATATTTATATTTTATATCAGTAGATACTAATAGTGGCAGAAATTCCGAAAATTCATACATAACAATTTGGATCCACATTCATGCCCGTGAATGGATCTCCCTGCCGTCTTCCGTGTTTCCTGAGGAATACAATCTAGGCATCATAGATAATATATATAGGTATTAGACATATTCTAGGCTAGAGTGAATAGATTTCTTCTGGATCTATGGTTATCTGGTACTATATCCTCGGCCACACCATCGCTTATAATTAGGTGAGCTGGTGGCCAAACGTCAACACACTTTTAATAAAAAATAATCATAATAAGATTTCTATAAGATACCTACTCTTATAGACACAAACCACGGGGGCGAAACCAGGGGCATAACTAGTTATAGAATTTCCAAGAAACTTTCATATTACGATAAGTCCTATATGTGGAAATGGAACGTTAGCGTGTTGCATGGAAAGAAACGTTGAGACGAATACAAGGAGGCTTGAAAATTCAATAGATTCGAACAACGACAAGGTAGCTCAGTTAGTAGAGTAATGACACGGAATGTCAAGGGTCGCGGGTTCAAGCCCCGTTCTTGTCTGTTATTTTTCAATGTTTCCTTGAAAAATAGTAATACATTTCAGTAGCTTATCTTTAAAATTTCGAAGAAAATTGACAGTAAAAGTTATAAAAAAACATGATTAAAAATTAAAAATATAGATTTAGTTATTATCAACTGCATTATTTTTACAACTGTTTTACGAATTATCAGTAATTTTTGCCGTCCTACTCCTGCTAAAAGCCAATTTAGAAAACGTTGTCAAAAATTTATTTACCAGCTTAGCGCTATTTTATTTTTCGACATTATTGTTCTATTGGGGTCACTGAACACGTCCTTAAATTTTTACGATATTAAAAAAATACCTGTTAACGTAAGCTACCTGTATAATCTCATCTTAGCTGATTTAATAAAAACGCAAAATACTTCTAAGAAAAAACTTCGACCCCTTACCGATACAATATCTTACAAAGTTTTTTCATTATTCTTTAAAGCGGCTCCCATAATGAAATACTTGTAGTCATCAACGACACGGAACCGACTAAGTACTAATTAAAAAGACATCGAGGGCCCTTTATCCCTATTTAACTTTCCTTAAAGTCTTTCTGCCTCACTGGTGCGATGCTACTTCACGAAATTACTGCGTTAGGTATTCCTTGCAAATTTGCGTCGCACGCGGTTAAGGTTACCAGGTCCAAAAAATAAAAGCCCCAAAAAACTTGACATTTAGTCATAAAAGCCAGCGGACATGTGTCCCTAAAGGCCGGAAATTTAATCCAACAGCCAATCTGTATTTTTTATTTTTTTCGATACAGGATCTATTTAAAGCAATATTTATTACATAAAATATTACTCTTAAAAAAATACAAACACGTGTGTCTCACGTGTCCTTGTGCCCTTCTGCGTCGTTAGAATTCGTGCTCGGGCAACCAATTACCTATATACTATCATATTCTGACTATGACAAAAACCTAAGAAAACCGGACAGTCCGGATGAGTACTATTTGGCCGGACTAGATTGTAAAAAGCCTGACATGAGTAGCTACAGCCGAATGGAATGAAATGATCGGATGAATTAAAGACAATCTTAAACGCGATCCCACACACTGTCACGACAAGTCGCACTGCGACTTTTTTGAACTTGTGCGCAAATGTCGCACTATCGTAATCCGTCGTGACACGCCTGTTCGGTAATACCTTTACATTTCACAGCACTGCGCGAAAGGGTTTCGAATGCGAGAGCCGGTTATGTATGCGATTAAAACGGGGAAAGCCATATAAAATCCGAGTGATATGTAAAATGTGTGCCAATGCTAATTAACTTACGTTCGTGCTGTAAATCTGCACAATGGACGTGTTGCTTCGTTAAGGCCCTTATGAGAAAATCGCAAACACAATTGAAACTGAAAGGTATCAAAGTGCAGCCTGTATTATGATAATAAATAAATTAATATATGTTTTCTAGTATTTAGCGACGATAAAAGTTTTTATGTAATATGAATACTAATCACTCTACACATTCATTTTTAAATATACAAAAGAACAAGATTATAGTCTTCAGAATGTGTCTCCCAAATCTCTCGCTTTACATTCACAATTGCATATTTCATATCTTCAGGCCCCATGTGGCTAATTAAAGAGCACCAACCGCCAATGCCAATCTCTGCACATTTGCTTTGTGCCCCACTTCCACCACAAAGCAGGTCACGCAAGAGACCACGTCCAGAGAAGAACATTCTTGTCTATTGTATAGAAACGTTATTATAACAAGTGTTGGGAAATATGAGCAAGCCGCAAACAGCGAAGTCTCATTAAAATTGTATTATCAAAGCAAACGATGCTAACACGTACTAGTTTGTTTTATACCGATAGATCAAACAAACGGATGAACGGTTCGGGTGCTAACCAATTGTGTTTGTTTTCAAAATGAATCAGAGACTGTCGTTTTCAATTTTGAGTAAGTATATACTGTACTAGAATTAAACGAAGGCTATATTACCCACACGTAGGCTATATACGCCGATCTGCGTACCTATGGCTATCTCGGTTACCATCGAATTGATATTCACTTCACCAGATCAGATTGTCACTTTGTGGTACATTGCGTCGTATGTTTAACACCGTGTCTATTATTAGGAAAAATATTAACTAGATGATATTAATTAAAAAACACTCCTGCCATTTTTAGCCTATGTTACCTGGGAAATGTACGGATTCTAACGATACCCCATACATCGAAATTGGTTCAGGCATTTAGAAGTTATGGTGGCATAAACTCTCGAACATACATACATACATACATGTATGTGTGATGCGATATT
The DNA here is from genome assembly GCA_935421205.1 of Xylocampa areola. Taxonomy (NCBI): domain Eukaryota; kingdom Metazoa; phylum Arthropoda; class Insecta; order Lepidoptera; family Noctuidae; genus Xylocampa; species Xylocampa areola. The sequence goes on from OW285201.1 coordinate 17,276,468, forward strand.
TTGTTTATTGGAGCAACACCATAAAAATCACAGACGATAAATCTTTGAGAGACTCCTTTCGCACGAAGTCGCTTGATCGTCCCGTAACATACAAAAGCGCTACAATCTTCTAATCATTTTGATACACATTGATAACCTGACTTTAGGAATGGGCGTTGAATCAACGAACTTGTTTTTTAAACAGTTTTTCGACCGTCAACGACTCAACCGTTTTCTCTTTACTGCAAAACTAGTTGATTTCATCAACTGTTTTTCAACGAACGAACTAGCGATGGGTCGTTGACGTATTTAACGTCAACGAAACTAGACCGTCCATTTTATCTACAGATTAATTGACCCGTTGACGTTTATTCGAACCACATAATAACTGACGTTATCAGTTGACAGTGGTTTTATAATTAGTTGACCGTTGTCCGTAAACGGTTTCGTTTCGTTGACGTAAAAACCGTCAACGACCCACTTCTACCTGAATTTCTTCGTTAAATGTGCCAAAGTTGTCATGTCAATTACCTCCTTTAAGGAGAAATAGAGAAACAATACGCTTCAGTTTTGTTAAAAGAATAAAACCTAATTCAATAACAGTCTTAAAGCCTTAACACAAGTGAACTAGAGAGTACTATTGTGTTAAGAGTAACTAGGAGGTACTCAAAATCAAAAGAAAATACTCTCAAAGTGAACTGAAGTAGATTGTACGGTCAAATCGTCGGGCGGAAATGTAATAATGACCCAACTACACAAAATATTCTTTGCGATTGATAAAATAGTTACAATCACTTCATATTATTAGATTTTGAATAAGACGAAGCGACAGAAAAAAAAATCTTTTTCTGTTAAAAATATCAATATGACGATCAAAAAAACTGATGGTTACTTTGTAGTACATTGCGTCGTATCGTACAGAGTGTCTATTATGATCTAAAACGTTGGGCGCAATGGACAATGTATATGTACATACAAAGTTACTATCAATTCGATGGTTACTGAGATATCTAATAGGTACGCTGAATTACTATTACATACTGTGAGCTAGCTACCAAAGCTGGCTATAATAAAACACATTTTCCTACATAATCATGGCGTCATGTTATCTTTTTATTAAAAAAAATTAGCTGAATTGCTACCGAACCGTGTTTTAAAGACATTTTCACGTATGGAAACAATTTTTTAATTTTCACTGGAAACCTGGCCTAATATTTTTTTATTGGTAACATCTTAAGTCTTCGCGAGCACTAAATATTATATTAAATAAACTTTTAACCGGATTAATCACGTGTAATTTTTTTGTTATTCCTGACGTTTCGAACAGTGCGTTACAGTGTTAATGAACATGCGATTAATCGGGTTAAAAGTTGTTAATAGTTTTTTAGTTAGTCATTTGGGCGGTAGGTGATCCAACTTTAAAATAGATCATGTATTTTTTTCCTAGAAGAGAGTGCTATATGAAGTATTCAACTACCTCCTACAGTTTTCACTACGAGAGAGCAATTTCATTGAATTACACTGCAATTTGGACGTTCGCCATTGTTGTTGATAACGGCTGAGCTCAACATTTGGACAGTACACTCGTACTATTTATATGACCAAAAAATAATATTTTTATGATTTAAACTTCATTGTTTGTACAAATAAGGCTTATCATAGAGAAATACATATAGACATATAAAATTACCCCTGTTTCCCATTGGGGTAGGCAGAGACTATCGATTCCCACTTGCACTTCAAGAATGCCCGTCGGTTTAGGTTACTCATGACCTGCATTAATTTTTAAATATTTTATAAAATTAAATATTTTATAAAATTATTTTGATCTTAGGTATATTTATTGGTGAAAGCTTGCCAAATTGGAAAGAGCAAGCATGGTGATAAATAGTAATATCTTAGGTTTTCGCGATCACTACACATTTTAATAAAACAACTTTTAAGCGGATTAATCGCTTCTATTATTGTAGTAGTGTTTGTCAGGAAAAACAAAACCCAATAATGCACGCGATTAATCCGGTTAAAAGTTGAAGATAAATGTTTGAAAAGCATTAACGCATGCTTAGCAGGTTTAAAGTTGTTTTATTATAATGTTAATAAATGTTAATTCCCCCTCTATAATATAAGAAGTATTTGCCTTAAAGAACATAACATAAACGTTTAGAGTTCGCTAAGCATGCGTTCATGCTTTTCAAAGATTTATCTTGAATTGTTAAAGTAATTGCATTCTTTACGACATTATATTAACTGCAAAGTTAGTCGTTTCGGTTCGGTTAGCAAAGACGTCGCCATAACACGTGTTAAAATATGGAAGAAGAATTCGCGGTGGTGAGCAGAGGTCGAGATGGCTTAGTGGTCAGAGCGCCTGAAGTATTTATCCGGGGGGCGTAGGTTCGAATCCTGTTTGCGACCGTATTCTTTTTCCATTTAATATCATAACTTAAGAGTTCGCTAAGCATGCGTTAATGCTTTTCAAAGATTTATCTTGAATAACATCACACATGTCACACCATTCATGCTCTTATGTTATTGTGCTTTCAAGAATTCAAAGTTATGGTTACCTATACAAATATTTTCAATCCACTATTTTATATTATGATAAGTGTACAATGAACTTCATGAGCTACTAACCGCTGAAACTGAATAATGTTCGTATATTGCCATAACTGTCCTCGACATACTGGGTTTTATGATCCCTGATGTTGGCAAAGCCGTTTATGGATGATGTATTATAATGATATTACCTCTATTCACCCGTATGACAAAGAAAAGGCTGTACTTGTTGGAAAAAAAAAACATTCGTATCTGGAATGGGATACTTTTTGGAAGTCGGATAAAAATAGATTATGAACTTAACGTAACTATAAAATCATCACGAAACATGTCTAAAATATCTTTGTAAATTTAACACAGCATCACGCCTGTATTCCCCAAAGGGGTACGCAGAGGTGTACATAGCTGTACACTCACAATTCACAAATGCTCTTATTAAGTCTAACAAATGAGTCAGTTGTTCTAATATCTTACAAGGCTTATGTTTTTTTTTTTTTTCAACTATCACACTAGGAATTTCTTCCTGTATCGTAGGTGCGTTTACAGGCATATAATCTCACAAGCACACTAACACCCAGACCCGGAGCAATTATCCGTAGATCGTACAAATATGTGCAGGAATCGAACCTGCGACACGCAGCGCAGCAATCGGTCTCTCGACCACTGAGCCAACCGCGCTGTCAATTGGTCAATAATTATCATGATTCATGAGTTCTATGCAAATACCCAATATAAAAATAGATAATACAATAACCACAATACTCCCTGTATTGTCGTCAGGGGCCGTCCATTAATCACGTGAGGCATCTACATTACGCTTTGGAATCATATATTCGATGAAATTCCACTGACAAACAAAATGCGTTTAAGGCCAAAAGAAATATGTGCGAGCCATGTTTAAATTGAAACAAACTGAAAGCTGTATTCAAACAATTTAAGCTCTTACTGATGCCTTGTTTATATATATTTGAGACAGCAGTATTTGTCTAATCAAACTTCCAGTTATTTGAAACATTGAGATCCAAACGACGCAACAGAGTATATGCGCTAACCCGCGCTAACCCACATAATACTACACTTTACACAGAAAGCTTTTTAGGAATAGCACCTAGGATCTACGAGTATAACAAGGTCCCTAGACGAATTAAATAATTAAACAATACTCACTACTTCAAAAAGGCTTTACTTAAACGATTAAATGTTTTTTTTTATTATACAGTGAATTAATACTTGTCTGACAAATTATAATTATCGTTATAAAAATATATATTATTGTTATTGGCTTTTTATGTTGACATTTTGGATTTGTATTTTGTTGTAATGTTTGGTATAATCTTATTTTTTTTTTGTTCTGTGATTTTTAACTAAAGAACATTTACACGCCGATATCGGCTAGACATACCGTTCATATAACTGAAAAACAAAAAACCTTAATATCTGTACTTCTTACTAATTCAATTATTTTATTTATAGAACCTATGTTCTTTTATTTGTAGAACTTATGTTCTACAAATAAAATAATTGAATTGAATTGAAGTCCCATGTGGTGGTGAGCCGATTGCCTACCTACCCAGCACAATTCCAAACTCCGGGTTGCTACTGTGAATATCAAAAACATAAACATAGCATCACGCCTTTATTCCCCAAAGGGGTAGGCAGAGGTGTACAAGGTTGTACACCCACATTTCACCAATGCTGTTATTAAGTCCCATGTAATAGGTGGTAAGCCTATTGCCATCTACCGGGCACAATTCCAAACTCCGGGCTGCTACTGAGAATTTTCTAACAGAAAAACTCAATAACAAAACTGCCTGACTCGGGAATTGAACCTGAGACCTCATGCTCAGCAGTCGCGCTTGGAACCACAAGACCAACGATACAGTTCACAAATAACCTACACAAATTTACATACTACACATATACACGAAGAAAAGTGTAACGGTAATATATGTTTATGTCACAGGTGTATATGTATAAAAACCCATTTACTGACCCCCTACATTTGTGCAATTCGCGACCCAATTCTTATGGAAGGCTATCTAACATCGTCGGGAGACGGTACTATGAAACGTTTTCTTATAGGTCCCTGACTGCGATGAAAATTGTTCGCCTACCTAGTTAATCACTTTTTATTTTACGAGCTTGCTTTTTATTAATTTAATTTATCTATTAATCAATTATTTTTTATTTCATACTTTTTTGTTTAGATATATTACATTTTTGTAAATGTTACTTGCCTATGTTACTCGGGAAAATGCAAGGATTCTAACGATATCCCATACATCTAAATCGGTTTAGGCATTTAGTAGTTATAGAGGAACAAAGAAACGTACATACATACATAAATTAACTCTAAAAACATATCACTCCGTTTTTTGGGCCGTCGTGTATAAAAATTCTTCAGGCCTTGTATAAAAATATGTGCATTTAGACAAAAATACAAAGGTTAAAGGTGAAAATGCCTGTCATAATATATAAAGGGGTCCACGAATGAGGTGGACCGATAAAGAGATTAGTTTGAAAACATTTTGCCTCGCCTTCGTTCGGGTTAAGGTATTTGCATAATATGGGAACCCGCGGAGTAACAAGGCATTGTTTAAATGATACTATTGCAGAGACAAAGATAACACTCTACAAATGCATTAATTTTGGAAGTTAAGTGTATTTGAGAGGCATTAACAAAAATAATTATTTTTCATTTTTAGGCCTTATATATTAGGTATAAGATTTTTTTTAATATTTAGACTCAATTTATTATAAATGCTATTTTTATTTCTGTTTATGTAAATTTTTGTATATTTTTATATTTTTTATGATTTAATTATTTGTGTTTCTCTTATTGGAAATGTCGATATTTAAAAATAGTTGAAGTTATTCTTCAGCTATCTCATGGAGGGTAAGGCTGGTAATCTGTAACACTGGTTTCACCTAATTCAGACACCAGTCTCTATGTATTGCAAATTTTGTTGAATAAAAACTGTAAATGTGCTGTTGAGAAATAAATAATATATTATATTATTTATTTTGACCCAAATATATGTGTGACGTCACACAAAGCTTTAAAGAAGCATTTAGACGATGTAAGTGTATGGAAAAAATGCCAAATCATTTTACGCCTGAACAATAAAACCAAATAAATAAATTTTAAATTCAAAATTGATTGTCTAATAACTTTCGTGAAACATATTCATATCATTCAAGATATGTCTTTGAAAAAGCATTAACGCATGCTTAGCGAACTCTAAAGTTACAATATTAAATGGAAAAAGAATACGCTCGCGAACAGGATTCGAACCTGCGCCTCCCGGATAGATACTCCAGGCGCTCTGACCAACTAAGCCATCTCGACCTCTGCTCACCACCGCGAATTCTTCTTCCATATTTCAACACGTCTTATGGCGACGTCATTGCAATCAATTCAGTACTTACAAGTGACCGGGAGGCGCAGGTTCGAATCCTGTTCGCGACCGTATTCTTTTTCCATTTAATATTGTAACTTTAGAGTTCGCTAAGCATGCGTTAATGCTTTTTCAAAGACATATCTTGAATTATTAAGGTAATTGCATTCTTTACGACATTGTATTAACTGCAAAGTTAGTCGTGTCGGTTCGGTCACTTGTAAGTACTGAATTGATTGCAATGACGTCGCCATAAGACGTGTTGAAATATGGAAGAAGAATTCGCGGTGGTGAGCAGAGGTCGAGATGGCTTAGTTGGTCAGAGCGCCTGGAGTATCTATCCGGGAGGCGCAGGTTCGAATCCTGTTCGCGACCGTATTCTTTTTCCATTTAATATTGTAATATTCATATCAATTATTGTTCACCGGTTACTACTCACGTGCATTTTTCGGGATTCCCCGACTAGTTTCGAACTCGAACGGAGCCCTTAGTCATGGGCTGAGCCCGCGAGGATGGAGTCAAAATCAACCAAATTAAAAAGTCTATCGATTTAAACATTAATATAATATAAACACTTATCGCTATGTCTTAAACGCCCTTGCCACGGATATCGAACGTGACATCCTATAATAACATGAAAGTATTCACGCCCGTATTTTTCGAAAGGGTAGGCAGAGGGACATTCCTACATCCATGTTTCGCTATTGCTGTTATTACGTGCCAAGCCTATTGCCATCCACCTTGCACAATTCCAAACTCCGTGCTGCTACTCAGAATATCTTTACAGAAAAACCCAATAACACTTTGCCGGGGAATCGAACCTAGAACGCGTTTGGGGCCACTAAAGCAAAGAGGCAGTCCATCACATCCTCCAATGTATTATTAAAATTTCCATCAAAAAGTTAAAACAGTTCGTCCACCGATACCGTAGCTGAATCCGGGAAGATGAGCTTCATGTAATGATAGGTAGGTACTTATCGCAGGTCCCTCTCACCGTTACAACAATCGACATAATCAACTCCTTCATTAGTTCCGCCATTCGCTGTAATGCCCGGTTGACTTAAGGTTGTGTCTACACGTCAGAAATATTCTTGGAGTTTGTAAAAATGTTCAAATATTATCCAAAAAAGTGAACTTGAACCTTTAGTCACTGTATAGGGATTAGGGACTGAATAGATAGCAATGACGTCACCATAGACATATTATAATGTGGAAGAAGAATTCGGTATAGTGAATTATCCTAACCGGATAAATAGTCTAGCCTGGAAAAATCAAATCAGACCTTACAATATGTTCACTCAATTATGCTAGTGACCAAATGTATACCCACCTAAACGCGGCCTTATTCTTCCCCTGCATTAAACTGTGCTAAGCAAGCACTCTGTGATATTGAACGACAGGCGCGGGCGTGCGTCGCTTCATTCTGATTGTGATTTGATAACGAATTGAAATGTTTAATCCTGCGAGGGCGCATTGAACAGGGCGGGGTTAATGGTGGGTAACGAAGCCATTTAATACAGAATTTTGACGGTGTTGCAGATAAAATTGTATTTTTGTAGAGGCTGCTTCTTCTTCCTCGTAGTTCTTTTTATCATTCCCAGATTAATACATAAGGTGAGTTCATCACAGAGTCCAAATTGCACCCCTTTCTGGTGGCTGTATCTATTTGAAACTTTGCAAATATATGAAATTATAATGACGTTATAATAAATAAACCACTCCGCCCTCTGCTCACTATTGCAAATTCTTCATAATTACAAAATTCCACATTAGTACGTCTTATGGTGATGTCATCTACTATCTATTCAGTCCCTATACAGTGACTGAAATATACTATACCTACCTATAACTATACAGTATTACGCTACTTCTGTTACCGACTGTACCTTTTTTGTCAGGAATCACGACCATGTAATTGTCTAATAATTTTTAGGACCCCAACGAACTTACACAGACTATGAGGCTTATATTCCATACTGCCTCGTTGGTCTAGTGGCCCCAAATGCGACTGCTGTGCATGAGATCCCGGGCATGTTGTTATTGAGTTTTCTGTAAGGAAATTCTCGGTAACAGCCCGGAATATGAAATTTGGGAATAACTCCCCACCTATCACACTTAATAACAGCATTGGTGAAATGTGGATGTACAACTGTGTACCTCTGCCTATGCTCCCCTGCATGATTCTATATTACGTGTCATGTTATGTTATTATCATAAATAACAAAGGGAAGCCAACAAACTTACAAAACTAGAATGACGTTACCCTCAACCCTGTACTATTGTCTATTCTATGCCTCAAAATTATTCCACGAGAGGTCTAAAAGGCCTAAACTTCCCTTTCGATGCACGGACTAAGATTCAAGTCTGTAACTAGTTGACATTTATTACCACGATGCCCCATTTCAAGCATGCAACATGTAAATTTTGACCACAATGTTCCATGCATGTTAAACATGCAGTGGGGTGAAATATGTGGTGAAAATTCACCCACACACTACTGGTTCGCTGAACTGATGAAATAAATTAAAATAGCATTAGGCCCAGGCCATTGTTCGCATCCGTACGATAATTATCGTACCCATACGATAATTTCATGCCTACGGACGATGTACGATATCATTATTATCGTGCGCCGGTGGTACGATAATATTTATTATGCTATATATTAATTGAAGTGATTATTTTGAAAAGTACATTAATTTTGCTCCATGTAATTAATTTTAGCGTACACAAAAATATTGATATCACATTTAATATGATCTATTTTGCTCCATGTACGATAATTCTACGGTACTAGTACGATAGTTGTCTTGCGTCAAGTTGTGAACGCTGATTAGGCCTAGCAGTTTACCAACATATAGGTAGTACTTTTGATAAATATTTGATCGATGATCAACTTTTTAAAATTTTATATAAAAAAAATATTAAACCCTTTTTGGTTTGTACTTACAAATCATTTTTATCCATTACTCACACATTATAATAGAGATTACAGGCATTAGTCAGGTCACGAATGATAAATTAGCAACACTCTATTACAAGTCGTTCAAAATTGCATTTTAAACTTATTTAATTAGATGTTAGAACGCCATGCAATGACGAAAGAAAAATGGTAGAAGCCATTTCTCTTCGGGGAAATAATTATTCAACTTCTATTTGTCAAGTCGTTACTCACAGTCGGACATTTTGAATAACTCATCATATATATTACCATTTATAGGACTGCTTTACACAGTCGACGGTAATTCATAAGTAGTGGATGGCGTGAATTAATAGTGGAATTCAATATACTACGATAGTCACCGGAGAACATCCAACATTATCTTCCCACTATTATTTCCTCTTCTAGCTTGAGGGTCTCGTAGCTAAGTAACAGCCGCACAGATCGATCGATCGAGGTTAAACTGCGCTCGTCGTGGTCGGTCTGTGAATTGGTGACCACCATTTCTTATCGAGATCCCTCCGTGCCTCGGAGAGCATGTTAAGCCATCGGTCCCGGTTGTCAAATTAAGATCCATGGCAGCCGTTACGGGAAGTCAGAGGCCTAAAAGTCTGACAACCAGTCATGCCACGAGATATCGTGTTACCCAATAACTGGGTTGTGGAGATCAGATAGGCAGTCGCTCCATGTAAAATACTGGTATTAAGCTGAATCCGGTTTGACTGGAAGCCGACCCCAAAGTAATTGAGAAAAGGCTAGGCAGATATATATATTATTGTCTTCTATTTTCTGCTCGCGACTTCGTCTGCATGAACTTCAGAATTGGGTCCAGCGGGGACAAAAAGCACCTTAAGTGTTAATCTAGGCTAAACTACCAAATTTCATCCAAATCTATTCAGTAGTTATTGCGTGAAAGAGTAACAAACCATCTATCATCACAAACTTACGCATTTAATTTATTATGTTGTTTCAGTTATTGAATTTAAATAAATATTAATGTTGTTATTTAGTAGGGTTTATTTTAATGCAAATGTCCTAGAGAATCCTAATCCGAAACCTAGAAGAATTCTTTTAAAATTAGATTTATGGTGGATTGGTTATTATTGGGGTGGTTCAATTTCCTCAACAGTACTTCCATAATTCATTTTGAACATGTCAACTATTCAGACGATCCAACTAAATGCCTTAATTGGATTCGAGTCTTGCGAATGATTAAAATTCGGACCAGAGACCTAAATTGAATGGGTGTCAATTAGAGAAGAAAACTATACTATCTTGCTCTATTAATATTCATTTCGTATTGGAGTGAACTAAAAACCGAGAAGTAATTTATAGACAAGATATGTCTTTGAAAAAGCATTAACGCATGCTTAGCGAACTCTAAAGTTACAATATTAAATGGAAAAAGAATACTGTTCGCGACCGTATTCTTTTTCCATTTAATATTGTAACTTTAATTTATAGACTTTTGTTTACTTTTTTTAAATCTACATTCAAGTTTGGGTTAGGCACAATGACCACATTAGCAACTTAATCATTTATCTTGGAGAATGAAGTGTTGCACATTGTTACATATACATACAGCATCACGCCTGTATTTCCTGAAGGAGAAGGCAAAGGTGTATCAGTTGTACGGGTACAATTCTAAACTCGGGGCTGTAACTGAGTATCTCCTATGAGAAAAACCCAATAACACATAGCCTCCTCTTCTCGGAATCGAACCCGGCCCTTTACACTCAGCAGCCGTGCTTGCGACCACTAGGCGAATGTGGCGGTACTTATATAGTAGTAGTATTTATACATACTTAAGGGGGTCAATGTACTAATATATACTAACAACTTTAACTAAGGAATCAACTTAGAAAGCCCGAAAAACAAATCAGCTGGTCCATAGAAATCTTCATACCTACTGAACCAAAAAACCAAAATGTGTGGCGCATTCAAAGTTTCGAAAGCGCGGAAAAAATCTGCTCCTTCTACCTACTCGACCAAAATGTATGGCGCAGCTGATTTTTGTTATCGCGCTTTCAAAGTTGGTACCATAGTAAAAGTTTTTTTTTGTATAAAAACTTGCGTGAGACATATCACCGGTTACTCCTCACGTGCATTTTTGGGATTGCCCGACTAGTTCCAAACTCGAACGGCCCCAGTTTGACTCGCGACATCGCCGCGAGCTCAGCTTATGACTAAGGGCTCCGTTGGAGTTCGAAACGAGCCGGGCAATCCCGAAAAATGCACGTGACGAGTAACCGGTAAAGAATAACTGGTATAGTAAAAGTAATTCACGTACATGGATACATTGACCCTTCAAAGTATAACCACAAACTTGTACATTGTATGAACTGTACAATATCTGAGATACTGTATATACTTTCAAGATTTCACTCAACTTGACAATGGACTGCACACACATTCTTATAAATTGGTGCACAGACAGTGTTACGACGTGTCTGGTATGTGAACCAATCCAATGAAAAATCGAATGAGTTACAACTTGTAACTCAAGATTGTATGATCCCCCTAGGTGTTGAGCATCTGGCTTTATATAAGATTCTAAGAGTTTTATGGCTATCTCTTATGGTTTATATCCTAAACTTTTGTGATATTCGATATTTTTCATTATAAAATATTGTTGATAAAGTTATTTTTATCTGTGGGATTACTCTTGAAATGAATACCAATACCAAACCAATTCCAATGTTAAATAAACGCCTTAAAACAATGTGTAATGTTAAAATGAATTTAGGTACCTTCATCATAGTTATCTAGATTTTAAAGCAATTAATATTAATATCCCGATTCTATAGGTAATCATTTTTGAGACTTTTTGGCATTTAAATGTACGAGTTGGCATATTTCCAATGTCAATCGAGAGATTTCAAGAGTAAGCCTACTGTTCAGTATATGGCTGGGTGTGTCGCTATTCCATTATTTTTACGACTTCACCTTTCACCGTGGGAGAGCCACGCTTCGGCACGAATGGGCCAGCTCGACCGGATTGATACCACGGCCTCACAGAAAACCGGCGTGAAACAACGCTTGCGTTGTGTTTCGCCGAGTGAGTGAGGGTACCGGAGGCCCAAACCCTTTAAAAAGCAGGCAACGCACTCGCGACTCCTCTGGGGTTGCGGGTGTCCATGGGCGGCGGTAATCGCTTACCATCAGGCGAGCCGTCTGCTCGGTTGCCCCCTATTCCATAACAAAAAAAAAACCTAATGATTAATAAAGATCTTGAGGAGCAGTGATAGCCTAGTGGTATGACCGTTGGACTGACAAGTCAAAGGCTGCAAGTTTAAACGGCACGCAGCCGAAGAAAGAACAAATACAAAATAAGTTGCAACATTTACCTCGTCTAGACAACTTATTGTATAGCTAATATTTATTTCAATATTCCTATTAAAAAAGAAAATGTCTGGCTGCGGTAACTTTACCCTAGCAGGAAATGTTTTTGTGAAATAACTAAAAAACTATAAGCGCTTCAAATTTAAATATGTGCGCAACTATTACAGAAGCTGGGCAACAAATAATCTATAACATTTAAAAAACTACAAGTGCTTCAAATTTAAATATGTGCGCATCTATTATAGAAGCTGGGCAACAAATTATCTATAACATTTAAAAAACTATAAGCGCTTCAAATTTAAATATGTGCGCATCTATAATATTACAGAAGCTGGGCAACTAATTATCTATAACATTTAAATAACTTTTTCGACATTATTTTGCTGGGGTAACGCACACTTTATAATCGATTGTGAGTAATAAATATATATAGGTAGCTTATAGAAATCATAAATAATCTATTTGAAATTGGCGTAAAAGATGATACATAAATAAAACTTGGTTCGTAAATATCCACATTAATCTGTCAACCGGCCAATATTAACAAACCAAAATAAACCCTTAAGTATTAAGTATAATGTAAATAAACAGCAGTTTATCCCTTTACTCCTGTTTAAACTATTTTTAAGAGTAAGTTACAGTCTTATTGGTTAAGTAGCAGTGATGATAGCCTTATGGTATGACCGTTGGACTGATAAGTCAAAGGTCGCAAGTTCGAATCCAAATCACGCACCACCATCTTTTCGAAGTCATGTGCGTATTATACATTAATTATCACTTGCTTAAAACAGTGAAAGAAAACATCGTGAGGAAACCAGCACACCTGAGAGATGTTCTCGGTGGTGTGTAGAGCCATGTCAGAGACCTACGGGTGGTTTAAACTCTGACACTAGGTAGTTCATCCACCACAATATAAGAAGAAGAAGATAAAGATCTTCAATAAGTGTTATTGTTCAAAACACAAATATTTAGAGCACAGTTAAAAAAAGAAAAGTACAATCTTATCAAGATTTTGCTATTCCCAAATAACTATATCTAAGTGAATCGAATAGAGTTTTGTAACACACAAGGGGTAGCACTCAATGTATAGATACATAACAGAATTGCCTATTTGTGCTTTACATTTTTATACTATACATGTTAAAGAAAAGTTAAAAAGCTACTTCCACGTTTTCATCTCATAATCGAATCCCAATCCGGCCTGCTAACTTACTCTGACCGCAAAAGCAAAGAATATTACTTATAATTATACTGTATATTATATGTATAGTATATTATACTGTAAAAATAATACAGTGTGTTCACTACTTCACTTTTCGAAAAAAAAGAACAAAAACTATTGCAGTGCAACTTCAGCCGGCTATGTGCCCAAATGCTTAGCTTATTTTAAACAGATCAGCGTTAATAATTCACAGACAAAGTCAAATTTTTTATTTCTCATAGTCGGTACCTGCACTTATGAAATGTTTGGTTTTAATTAAACGGTTCCAAAAGATGGTATTATGGAGAAGAAACGGCAAGAAAAACTCCTTTAAAATTAAATAATACAATCTTGCATCTTTGCATTGTTACATTGTTATGTTTCTATGTATGCAAGAACAATGTAGGTTAATGTGTGAACAGAATGAATATCATCTGTTATCTATCATCATCGTTTCCTGTTTTACCCACAACTAGCTGTAAGGTTTCTGCCATATCGTTGCTATGAAAAATAAATCTTGAACTAAGAAGGTATTAACAACTTCCATAAAAAGAGTTTTAACAATTGATGTGTATCATATGTGACTCTCGAGACAGTGAAATGATTAAGTCTTCAGCAAAATTCTTTGTTATTGATGTTATGTATAAAGGAATATTATTGATAACTTATTCTCTAATAAAAACCTCAAGGGATTCTGTGGACCAAAAACTAAATAAGTCTCGTTATTAGAATATTCAGCTAAGAGGCAGTTTTAATTAAAACGAAACGTGCTAGAATTTAATAAAGCGCAAGTCCTAAGGTAGTGCCGAACATTTATTGTTATTTTACTCAAAGTAGATTGAAAGCATTTTGGTGTTACCATTTTTATTGTTCTCTGCAGTTGATTTAATGTGACTTTAATTGTACTATTGTACCACGACGAAGTTAATATTTTTTTATTTTTAACGAAAAAAGAACCTCCTTCAATGGAATGGTAAAAACAACATACGATCGCAGCAATCGCGGGTCATTTGCTGTTAATTACTGAATAGTTCCATTGTCTATCTGCGAAGATCTTCATCACATCCTAATATATATCAAATATATAAATAATCAAACCTTCCCTGAAAATAAGTATTTATATAACGAAAACCCCATCCAAATGGGATCAGTAGTTTTTGAGAAAATCGTGGACATACAATCATATATTCATACGGGTCGAATACAGAACCTCCTATGTTGAAGTCGGTTAAAAATATCTAGCTAATAAGCTAGCTAGCTATACTTACCTTCCACTATGCCAGACGTTCCTAGCCACAATGCAGTTTTTTTTTAGCCAACTAACTTTGTAAGTCTTAGACTTCGAAAGGATTCATTTGTGATCACTTGTCCCATTTCATTAACTTTTGGCGGAGCAGAAATAGCAAACATTTCACATGACAGATGATATATTCATATTATGACGTTGTAGTATCGAAGGGGTGCGAAATCGGAATCGTATTGGTAGTCGGAACTGCCAAAGGCTCAATGTTATCGAAGGTTCTTTAGCCGATCGCTCATAAACAATACACTACCCTAATACAGTTCCGTAACTATCAACGGAATCGGCTACTGATATTGAGTATTCAGTAAATAATATTACGTTCCATATCACAATATTCTATTCATCTTTCCTCACATCGTATATTCATGGATGACAAGTTCATTTCCTGTATCTGTAGCACTATTTACAATGTATGTAAAGGATCCTTGAGTTAAATAAATAAAGCCTTAGGTATACAACATTTTACGCCTAACAATTATTGATATGAATATATCTCACGATTTTGGCGAGTCAACAGGTCAAGTAAAATGCATTTATTGTGTCTCATTATATGAAACATATATTAATTTAGAATTTTATGGATCCTATAAGCGTTCTATTTGGTGAGGCTTATGGGCAAATAACTACTAACCAGATAGATCGATCGAGATTTAGCTGCTCTTGCCGTGGTGGTCTGTGGATGGGTGACCATAATTTGATATCGAAACCCCTCCCTGCCTAGAGCACGTTAAAACCGTCAGTCCCGGTTGTCAAATTTAGACCTAATGACAGCTGTTACGGGTAGTCAGAGACCTTAAAGTCTGATAACTAGTCTTACCACGAGATATCATGAGTCTAACAACTAGTCTCACCACGAGATTGATATCGTGCTACCCAGTAACTGGGTTGTGGAGATATGAGCGTTCGATTGAAAGCGTGACACAATAAACGATGTTTGGAGCGGTCAAGTCTGTAGATGATTGAACGCTATGAGCATTCATCTGAGGGTCTCCGTGCTTTGGTGGGCACGTTAAACCATCGGTCCCGGATGTCGTTAATTAATGTCAGTTGCTAAGTGAAGTCTGTGCCCTATACCGTGTGGGTTGAACAACTGACATTAGGTTAGGGAGTCTACTCGTGACCACGATCAATGCAACTTGATCGAAACGTCGAGGTAAATAAATATTATACTTTTAGCGCGATTAAGTCCCGTTTGAATTCAATAATTATGACATTAGGTTGTTTCCAACCCAAACGAAAGAAGAAGGGTCAACAGATTGGAATGAATAAATCAAGGGAATTCCTTGTCGGCGGCTTCTATGTTTCCCGATAGGTATAATGTCGTGGTTTTCAAGGCTCGAGTGAACAGGATTCTTCTGGATATGTATGTGGGATAAGTGTGTTCCACCGTCGACCGCACCATCGCTTAACACCAGGCGAGGTGACGGTCAAACGAAAGCCAATTCATTAGGAATAAAAAAAAACTACGAGTACGCATGTGAAGCTGTGGGCAGATTCCAGTAAAAGAAATTTTCTTTGTAACATGTATATAGTAATATTTATTTCCTAGAACCACTATTTATCATAGTTTACCTGGAACATTGAAAGTTATATTTATTATTGTTTAAAGGTTAAAGTGTAATGAGTAATAGCCGTTAAACAGTAATTAATATGAATGTGTCTCACGAAAGTTATTATACATTGAAAGTTATAGGCTCATATTTTTTATATTAAAATTTTCTTGTCCCACCTGTGTTCTGACAAATCAGCACTGGTTTTGGATGTGAGTCAAAGAAAACTTACGAACAAAAGTTTGTTTTTGCAATCTATCGTAACAGTAACGTTATAAGAACACGAATAATATCGTCACAATAGGCTTTCCACGAAAGCCAAAAGACAATCCTTTGTGAAATTGTAAAACAAAAGATAGTTCCGAGTTTTTGGGGATTGCAACTCCATCCCTTCGGGCGGTATAGCAACCCTTTTGTAATTGACATTCCCGATTCATAAAAAATCAAAAGCTAATAAGATTTCAATGTACCTATTCTTTGATCACTTTGGAAAACTTATCTTCTTCTGATAAGAAATCCCGTGTTCGATTATCATTAAAACATTTTTGTAACATTGTCTTGTCTTTCAGCAGTAGTCCTTAATGCGAAAAGTTGTGAGAGGGATGTATGTTTGTTACTCTTTCACGCTATTACTATTGAAAGATTTGGATGAAAATTGGCACACACATAGTTCATAACCTGAATTAACACATAGGATACTTTTTATCCCAACTAGGCCTAATTCGGAAGTCCACACTGGCGAAGTCGCGGGCAAAAGCTAGTGTATCTGTGTAAACAAAAATCAAATTGCCGTAAGGTCATATTTTGGGAACGTTTCGATAGATTTCTTTTTTTTTTGTTTTCTTATCAAGACAGTGTTTATATGAAAGAACTTTTGAGAAATCCACCGGAATTATCGGAAATTTGGATGTATTTTTGTATAAATGGCACCCGTGCGAAGGATCACTAGTCTATACTAAAATACTAATAATATTATAAAGAAGAAAGATTAGATTTTTTGTTTGTTTGTTTGTAAGGCTTGAACTCAAAAAATACTCTACCGATTTCAAAAAACCATTCACCATTATAATGCCATATTATCACCGAGTAACATAGGCTATATTTATTTCAGTAATAATAATTAGTGCTACCCCATCCGAAGCTGGGGCAAATCGTTAGTAAGATTTTCCATTCTGATGTTGGGTGATACTTTTTAAAACTCCTTGATTTGAGGGGCTCGTGGCTAAGTAAAACTTACACAGATCGATGGATCGAGGTTAAGCTGTGCTTGCCGTGGTTGGTCTGTGGATGAGCGGCCACAATTTTCATACCGTGATCCCTCCTTGCCTTAGAGAATACTTCGTAAAACAGGTTCTCAAACGAAGATCTATGATATTCGTTCTTGGTAATCAGGTACCTAAATTTTACCACAAGATATTGTTTTATCCGGCAACTCCGGTCATAGAAGTCAGATATACTGTCAAGCCATGTTAAATATTTGTATTGCTGTAACCTATTACACTGAAAACCAACCAAGGTTGGCTTGTTAGGAAAAGGCTAGGTAGATTAAATATACGAGTAGGTACACTCCTTGGCTTTCAGACTTCTAGACTACCTACCTTACTTTTTTTATGATTTATGGTAGAAATATATGTACGAAGATATTATCGTATACTCAAATTATTAACTAGGATTGTGAAACCCCAGCAATTGGTATGCAGGCAAGCCACGGCGATATGTTTAGTGGAAAACCGATGAACTATAATAATTATGAGAAAAGCAATTAATACCTACACGTGGTATCGGTAATTGGCTGGATTTTCATTCAGATGGAAAATGTTGTTGAATACTAACTTGATTACTGATTAACAAACAGGATATTACGTGTCCGAGAGCTGTATGCGGTAAAACTAAATTCATAACATAGCATCACGCCTGTATTTCCCAATGGGGCAGAAGTGTACACAATTGTAAACTCACATTTTAATTATGCTGTTATTAAGTCGTCTGCCGTCAACCGGGCACAATTTCAAACTCCGGACTGCTGCTGAGGATTTTCTAAAAACCCAACCAATAAAACTTCGCCCGACTTGGGAATCGAACCCTGGACCTCTTGCTCAGTAGTCGCGCTCGGGTCCAATAGACCGACGAGGTAGTTAAGCACAACTAAATTCGGCTAGAATTAAGATTAAAATGATTCTGGATAAGCGTGTTCTATATTCTATAGTCGACCGCACCATCGCTTAACATCAGATGAGATGACGGACAAAGCCGAGCATATTAAGCTGTTGCGTCATTCATTAGCAGACACAATAGATTTTTATTGTTACAACGTACAGATCTGTACGTTACTGAGCCGAAAGGTTAAGAATAAAAAAAGTAAATGTACTAAAAGGTTTCGTTAAAGTCGCACCGTAATTTACAGACCTCTTTGCATACATTAATAAGTACTCCGATTACCTCTGACATTAAAACCTTTTATTAAATATATGCGAGTACGTTCCCCAGAAAATTATTTCATAAGCTTTTAATAAGTTTCGCAATAAAGGGAGAAACAAGAAAACTCTATTAAAGATCGTTGTTCGCTCCATCAGCCTTGTTTCCGTTTTGCGAAGCGTGGTTATCCCCTCAAATGTCTTTGTACGTATACTTCATAACATATTATTGGCATTTATACCCCGCAGTGGGAATGATCGCCTCGCGTGAAAATTGCTTTTAATAGCGGAGCCTTTATAGCTTATGTGAATATCTTCAATTTACTATAGGGTTGTGACGAAAATATTTTAGAGAACACCTTATTGTGGCGTTTTTGAACAGTTAAAATGAACGAAAATTTGGTATAAATGAAGAATTGTATGGGGCCTGGACTCTGACAGAAGCACAGTAGGTACCTCTATAACTTTACACGCAGATGTAATGATGTATTCCGATCATGTTTTATTTTTATCAGGCCACATATTTGATGTGAGAGAGAAGGGTTAACTGGACAATTTTTTTAACAAACCCCTAAGATATCAAAACAAATGAAGTGGTAAGTGATTACCGTAATCTATGAATGCCAGAGGTGTCGGTCACGCATTGCCGACCCTATAAGAGGAATCGCTGCGCCGCGACCAGCCAATATAGGGGACACTACGGTCCTCTTCTACAACACAGCGCTTCCTCAAGGAGAAAGGAAGCACTGTGTTAGCAGTAGTGGGAACACAACAATGCAAAATAGCAGTGTTCTATAGCAAGCATTTGCTGCAAGGTACTTCACCAATCAAGCCACTGCAGTTTTTCAAATCTGTCTTTCTATAACAATCCTTCTTAAAAGTCCTTTATTTATATATCAACCCTATATATTTAGGTACACAGACAGGTTACATCATCTATCTTGATTAGTCGCGTCTGGTATTTCAAGTCATGCATACTACCAACGTAAACTTTAATGAAGGTTTTCAAACTATGTGTACGTAAGGACAACGACATCTAGTGAGAGATAATATCAGGTGGCCGTCTTACAAAGTTAGTTAGTGGGGAGCATAGGTATATATATGAATAGTATACATGTCAACTAAGTTATGATTTTGGCTAAAGTTTATAAGCTACGAGTAGGTACATATTGTGTTGCTACGGCATGAACGGCATGACATTGTTTATGAGTTAAACTTAGTACAGTATATTGATGACGTTAGAGTATTTTATCTGAGGCTCGGCTACAACTTAACTCCGAAGTGCTACTTTATTATTTTGACATTCAATGGAAGGTTATTGGAAGACCACTGGTCTAAAATAACTAGCAAAAACCAAATACCTATCTAAAATGATATCATTGATATTCACTTAAATTCAAGAATTAATAAATTATCAGCCTCTCCCAGTTTTGCAAGGCATCTGAGTACAAGCCAACAGTTGCACAACAAATGAAATTTAATTTTCGAACGGCAATTCGTGTTCCATTCGTTTTTCTAAGTTTGATTTTTACGTATTCGCCTCGCATTCGTCGACCATAGTTCGGCTAGAACGAAGCACATTTGTATGGGCAATGTATCAGTTCTCTGTCGTCGCATGTTTCGGTTCGAGTTGTGGTGTTTTTTGTGTTTTTCAATGATTTATGCGCCTTTGCTTGTTACGATGCGGGTGAGTATCGAGAATTTTCTGTTTTTGTAAGTGTAGCTCATGAACAAACTTAGATGTACATATCAAACTAAACTTTTGATATTTTATATTAGATATTGATATATACAGTTAAATAAAAAGGGGCTCGGGGCTAAGTAAACCGCACAGATCAATCGATCGAGGTTAAGCTGCGCTTGCCACGGTCGATCTATGGATGGGTGACCATCATTTCATACCGAGACCCCTCCGTTCCTCGGAGAACACGTTAAGCCGGGTTGTATCTAGTGGTATGACTGGTTGTCAGAGGTTTTATGCCTCTGACTACCCGTAACTGTTGTCATAAATCTTAATTTGACAACCGGGACCGACGGTTTAACGTGCTCTGCGAGCGCAACTTAACCTCGATCAATCAATCTGTGCGGCTGTTACTTAGCTACGTTATTTAAATAAAAATTACTTTAATCTTCCTTAACCATAAACATAAAAACAAAGACAATAAATTCATTTTCCTACAACTGGGGAACGGATTTATTTCCAGAAATATACTTTGATTAATTCGTCCTCATAAAAGCGAGATTGTAACAGTAAATTTAACACTGTCATTTTCACATATTTTCATAATGTTTGAACAAATGTCTTGAATTATCATTGGAATTCACACACTGGAATTATCATTTCCACAAATGGAATGTGCATTTTAAATGTAACAAGATTATTATGGCGACACCAATGTGGGAAAATAAAGGTTTCTTTTAAGATTTTCTCTTAGTGTGCATAGTTCCTTAGTTGGTGGAGACTCTGTAAACAAAAGTATACATTGTGACGCAATTTTTTTTTATTTCAGGTCAGTAAGATGTACATAATCGTACAAATACGTACTTCATAAGAATAAAAATCTATTGTGTCTGCTAATTAGCGAGCCAATAGATAGACTATCATGTATAGTCGACCACAAAATTGCTTTACCATATTTGACAAAAACTTCCAGTAAATTAAAATGTCAATAAGGTTGACAGTATCTGACTGACACGTTGATCTTGTAAGCGAAAATAGAGTTATTATATTAAATGGAAAAAGAATACGGTCGCGAACAGGATTCCAACCTGCGCCTCCCGTATAAATACTCCAGGCGCTCTGACCACTAAGCCATCTCGACCTCTTGAATTGCTAAGCATGCGTTAATGCTTTTCAAAGATTTATCTTGAAGCGAAAATAGACCTTGTCATATTATGATCTGCAAACTAAATTCAGCATTAGGTTGGTAAAGGAATTGTATGGCCGACTATACATAACAATATACTAAAACTAAATTTAACCACTTGAACTTTTGTGTCCGTCGTGCTTCCCGGTACCGTCTGAATACGTCGAATGAAATTGAATGTCGCTGCTAAGAAAGATGGGCTTTTGCCTGAACAAGGAATTTAAACATTCAAAATCAAACTTTAATCTGTGGAAAATATTATCTTTCCTATTATTACTAAGCCACTCCTTGGATCTTTGGCTTGCAAGAAACTTGTCATGCAATTACAGTGTCCTAACAAGTGCAATTTATTTTCAGTAATATCTCAGAACTGCCTTGCGAGCATGGTTCTTTTTGTCGACATATTTGTCGATTTTAATCGTCAAAGTTGACATAAGTTGTTGATAAAACGATTAAATTCAATACATAAAAACTTTTATCTAGTCGACAAAGATCCGTGCTCGAATGCCTTGATCGCTGTTTATTACATTTTTTATTTTAATATATTAAGTAAATTGTTACTTTTTTAATAATGGTACAAAAATATGTTTTATTGACCACAATCAACACTTTTTAACTAGTTACATAATAAGACTAGACACATACTAAGTGTATTAACGTTTATTCATCTATGTCAATTTAACAATCTCGAAAGTATTGTTTCCTGGGAAATTTATGGTCAGCTGCACTAATTGGGAATCCCTTACGTGAACATAAAGATCCATATTGTCACAAGGTTCCTATAAAGGCTGTTCACATACGCTCCCAACACTACGCGGCGTTACTCTACGACACGATATAATATTTAATTAATAATTAATATATATTATAAAATTTTGACAGTTCACGACGATAAAACAGTTTAACAGTTTTATTTACAAACTAAATACAGGAAATTCCTTAAATATCTAGTCATATGTAGGTATTTAAGGATCATATCGCTTAATGTGAATATGAAAATTCGTAAAATTGCGGTGAAAGCATTCAAGAGCAAGCGCGATTTCTTTAAAAAAAACATGCAGTCTATCACACGTTCATGGCAATAATTTGATGTTACGTCTTTATGTCTTAGTAGTCAGGACGGTATTCGTAGTCCAAGTGTTACCCCTGATGTGTGATTACGATACCTAAAGTTACGTCAAAAAGTCGCGTCGCCGTCGGACAGTGTGGTATAACCCATAGTGGAGCCGTCTGTACCCGTCACTAGCTATAACGTCAAACATGATGCGCGCGTCGTGTATCCTCATTGTACCGGTAAAGCATTTATCAATGACAGTTACTATTAGTCACCCTAAGGTAACTTTACCTGAGGATTATGTAGGAGATGTTGTTAACAACATGAAACGTATTGACAGACTTTGAGACAAATGTTATTCGTTATTCCGGTTGGACGGCAATCCACACGACCGTAGAGATATCAGGCACAAGACCGACGGCTTTACGTGATCTCCAAAGCATGGGGGTCATCGTCAACTCCTTAACTCGAGGCTGTTACTGAGAATTTACTAACAGAAAAACCAAAACACTGCCCGACCCAGGTATTTAACCCAGGACCTCACGCTCAGGAGCTTACCTCGCGGCCACCAATGGGGCTATTATCATAACACTTGGCAATAAATATTTACTTTACTAATATTATTTTGGTTATATATAGCCTTTGGGCTTCCTTTGATCTAAGACCGTACCTACACGTGCATTACACTGCGCAATACATCTTAGTTGACGCGCAGTGACCGAACCGGCAACAATACACATTGTCAAACTCTAGTTAGACCCAATTAGGGCAAGCACAATTGTGCGAAACCACTGAGATATCTATCTCTATGTATCTATACAGATAACTCAGTGGCTTCATACACACAATAAGGCACTGTATAGGGGGATTATATAATAAGCGTCCCGCTTGAACTCGTGCAAATGATGCACAGTTGCCTTATGTACATATATATTGTAGTCCAAGCAAGCTTGAAATCAGTAATTGAATTAGAAATATAAAGAAATGCAAAGGCGTGCAAGTAGTTCCACTGCAGGGTCAAGACTTTCTCATACCAAGAATCCATTCTTGCTCTGAGATATGCTTACGTCTAGACAAAGGGGGTTATTTTTTTTAATATCATCCTTTGTCCATTTATATCTGGATCATGATAAAGCAAAGCATTGTTTCAGTTAGACTATTTACAAGATTATTTACTTTTAGCGACATCTAACACGCTACATAAATACTACGCGCATAGCAGATGGCGTCAAAGTATCCTGCATCACGCAAGCAGAGTTTGGTGACAAACTTGCATATATACAACCGCCCGACAGTAACCATCGGACAGTAGCCCGCCAGGCAATATCACCCGCCCGGTCAGAGGATCCTCCCTTTTCAATGGAAGAACATCCAAATAGTTCCTCCATATACCTTTAAATTTGCAAAAATTTATGTAATTTGGTTATCTTCGTAAAATATAATTTAATAACGCGTGCTTAGGCACTGTACGATATGCAAAAAAGAACGTCTGTATTGGCGTTTATTCACGGAATAGCCAATTAAGTACCCATCTACCTAAATGTAAATTGCCTTTACGCCGAAACGCTCAAACTAAAGCGTTGCCTAAAACGTTTGGCTATTTCTACGTATACCTACCAACCAGTAATACTAGATGGGACAACATCGTAGGGTGGTAGTATACATACTCTACAGTTTAAAATATGTCCGTACGTGATAACTGAGGCTTATACCATTTTTTAGATCACATATCACGCCTGTATTCCCCGAAGGGGTAGGCAAAGGTGTACTACAGTTGTACACCCACATATCACCAATGCTGTCTCATGTAATAGGTACTGCCACAAACCGGGCAAACTTCTAAACTCCGTGAACTGAGAGTTTCCCAACGGACAAACTAAATAACACTTTGCCCGACCCGCGAATCGAACCCAGGACCTTATGCTTGGCAGACACCCTTGCGACCATTAGACCAATGAGGCCAATGCTGCAATGCCCTACACATTAAAAACAACACGGTCCTTCACTAACCTTTGCCGAGGTGTCGGAATCGCAGCTGCGGCGCGACTATGGTTCTTTTTGTCTACACATTTGTCGATTTTAAACGTCATTGATATTTATCGACTGATGTGTTCTGTTTTGTGTGCCTTATTAAATAAATACATGTATCTATAGGTATTATATATATCTATACTAATATTATAAAGCGGAAAGATTTGATTTCTTGTTTGTTTGTTTGAAAGGATTTAAATCAGAAACTACTCAACCAATTAAAATAAAAATTCTTTCACAAGTAGAAAGTACGTAAGTAAGCATTATCACTGAGAAACAAAGGTTATATTTTATTACAGTGATAATAAGATTGAATCTGATAATCATCGCGAGCTCAGCTAGTTTATTATATAATTATTAAACAAATAAAAAGGGTTAAACCTTTGAAAACCGTTCAAATAACTTACTATCCGCTTTTAAGTTTATATAACCCTGAGAAAGCGACACCGTTCTCTTGTTAGAACAATCTTTCAGAAAACATCAATGCAAAAACTAACTGTAAGTAAATGGCTAAGATCCGTTTAGACTTTTACGTTTCGTTTTACCCAGGATTATGGGGAAAACTATGTGTACGTGATATCTTAACTACAAGTCCAAGATTAATCTTGACGCACGTGTAAACGTATGTATCCGGCTATTTCATCTTATCTTTGTGGAACGGATATTGAGCAAGGCCTTCGGTAACTCATTCACTTGGAAAGCGGTTGAGCGGAAGGCGATTAGATTTTTCGAGAAAATGTTCAGGCATAGACCCAGTAAAAAGGTTTTTTTTTTTTTTTAATAATTATATTAGGAAACTTTTTCTTTTTTATTCTTATGTTCTTAGATACAAACTGTGTCCTTTATACATAATCTTTGCTATACAATGTACCTACATCCGAAGTTTAAAGCCACCGGATTTTGAAATACAGTCTATAACCATAGTTTGGCAACAGATGCTTTTAAATAGTGATAATAAAATAAATATTTTTAAGCTTTCCTTAACTAGCCCATAAATGAATTAATAAACATGGTTTTGGTCTATAGTAGGCAGCCTGCGCATAGATATTGTATAGTAGTTTTTCTTCTCCTTCATGTTTATAACAATGACCTATTAACTAAAAAAATATTCAGCTCGTAATACGCAACTTCAACGGTCATATAGTATTTGCGTTGTTCAGGTTCACACATAATGATATATGTTATGTTAATTACTGTGAAGCTTATATAACTGCCTCGTTGGTCTAGCTAGTGGTCCCAAGCGCGACTGCTGAGCATGAGGTCTTGGGTTCGATTCCCAGGTTGAGCAAAGCGTTATTGGGTTTTTCTGTAAAGAAATTCGCAATAGCAGCCCGTAGTTTAGAATTGCCCGGTAAATGGCAATAGGCTCAGCACCTATTGCATGGGACTTAATAACAGCATTGGTGAAATGTGGGTGTACAATTGTATGCACCTCTGCCTACCCTTTCTGGGAATACAGGCGTGAGGCTTTGTTATGTTATATAAATCAAGAATTTTCGTTCCTCTTAGAATCCTCGAATCATCAAAATCCACATCAACGGAAAGAGATTACCTACGATTTTTTCTTAAACCTTACCGTAAAAACCCTTACAAACACAACCAAGGCCACGAAGACAACATAATAACATTTTACACAATGTAAGATTTGGGGCGTGTCACCGAAGAAGCGAAGTCCCCACTCCATATTGAAATTGAGTTGTGTCGAGTGCCATCTACCAGCGAGGGTCACAGTAAGCGATATTTCAATAGCCCCAAGAGGTCATCCAAGACCAGATCAATGCACTCCAAATTATTGGAAAATTTCACGAACAGTGAAACAGCTGAACTCAATAAAACGGGTATCTTAGTAAGCAGAAAAAAAAAGTCTAAGCGCCGCATGTTGGAGTTTTAGACCCTTCGCTGACATCAGCGATTTTAGTCGCAATAAATAACGAAAAACGCGCGATTAAGCTACAACTACCGAACGCAAAAAGTCGCCAAATCGCTTGTCGCCGACGCTGAGAGCAGCAAGTCTGCTGCCGAGGCTTTTAATGAAATAAGTGTCGCAAGCAGAATTTTCTTATCTTCATTTAAAATTTTCTCCTAATAGGTGCTTTAATGGAAGTTGGCATGATATCGAAACTAAGTCTGGTATGGATTAATATAGCATTCGTTAATATACATAATGACTTTAAGTATATAGGTAGGTACTAAACCTGAATATAGTTTGTTCAAAATCAGTTTAATATTTTTTACATAACCGAACATAAACATAACCAGCCTATAACTGTCCCACTGTAAGACAAGGACCTCTTCTCATATAGAAAAGGCATGAGCATTAATCACTATGCTAGCTCACTGCGAGTAGGTGTTTCCAGACCATTAGGTCTAGGTTTCCTCACAATGTATGCAAATAAATATATTATCTAGCTACTTCCACAAAACTACACGGGCGTGTTTCGTCTAACAGCTCCTGATGATGCCCCGTGGAGGGGGGCATCATCAGGAGCTGTTAGACCGTGCAGTGTCCGCCACTCGGTGGCGGATACTGCACTGCACGGGCGAAACACGTGTAGAGTAGTTGGTGGTAGTCGGAATTTTCACCACTTGCCTATGTGCATATATTTGCGGGTGCGGGCGGTGCGTCAATGCATGACTACCCTCAATTTTGTGAAAGTAGCTAGATATTGCATTTATTTGCATCCATTGTAATGGACTTCCACAAAGTAACACCTGAATCTATTCAATTTCCTCACAATGTTTTCCTTCACCGTATGTCTGTGATGTCTTAGAATAACTAAGAAAGTACATATGACATTGAAGAAGTCACGTTGGTATATGCCAGATTCGAACCTACAATTTGTGGCTCAAGAACCACTGGGCCACCATGACACACTATAATTTTTACACGACGAAGTGGAGTGTTATGTTTTTAGGGTTCATGTATGTATGTATGTTTGTGAGTTTCTTTATTCCATCATAACTTCTAAAAGCTCTTTTTTTCCGTGGAGAAATGCCCATGCCGCTCTGACACGGGGGACAGAGCGGTTATGTGGGACTCGAACCCACTAAAACTCCACGGTGTACCTACTCAACCACTTGACGGCGGGACGCGGGAACTCTCTCGCACACAACCGCGAAAACTTCTAAAAGCCTGAACCGATATAGATGTATAGGGTATTGTTAGAATCCTTACATTGTCCCGGGACTCATAGGCTAATAAGATTAAAAAAAATAGTATAATAGTGGCTATGGTACATAAAAAGGAGAGAAATAAAAAAATTACTCTTCACACAAGGCTTTTAATTTTTTGAATTTTTTTAATATTGTTACACCGTAAATGTTATATTTTTTCCAAACAATATTAAAGCCCACTACGCGTTAGACATAGTGTGCTGGTTTCCAGCTACGCGTGCGTGTAACTTTGTGAGTTTTCACATATAATTTTTCAATTTTTTTATACTAGTTCTTTAGTAAATATTTGACCAGTGTTTCGGGTTTCGTATACACCATCTAAAAATAATGTTGTATAGAAGAAGTGTTCCTACTCAAATCGTGAAGCGAATTTCAATTTAAAATACACATCATGACGCCTGTATTACCCGAAGGGTTGGACAGAGATTTACTATTCTACACATCTAATAGGCGGTGAGCATATTCTTAACTAGAGGGCACGTTTCCAAACTTCGGCAGCGACTGAGAATTTCCTAACATAGAACTTACCCGACCCAAGAATCGGACCCAATTTCTCACGTTCACCAGCCACGCTTGCAACCAATAGACCAACAAGGCAGTACCTTAACCCCCTTTTCATTAATTGTATCTGTTTTATGTACTGTTATAAATGTTCATCAAACAACACCGTTAATGTTTTTCAAAAACGAACAGTGCAATATGCAAACTAAATTACCATATTATTAATATGAAATATTCCTGGTAACAATAAACAACTCCATTCCATGTTGTTATAAATTTGCGTACAGATATAAATGAAAGACTACAGTGTGGAAATTATAAACAACATATTTCGACTGAAACGCTGCAACATAAAACACACAAACAAACAAATAAAGAATACTGTTCCAGGTACTTGGGTAAGCTTCTACAAAACTAATGTAAACAGTTTTCTAAGAAGTCATATAAATACCTAGAATCTAAATCTACTAATTAACATCAACATATCATAATATAGCATCTCGCTTGTATTCCTCAAAGGGGGAGGCTGAGGTATTGTACCCACATTTCATCTTTCATTGTCACCTACCGGGCACAATTCCAAACTTCGGGCTCTTACTGAGAATTTCTCAACAGAAAAACCCAATACGGTTTGTCACACCTCGGAATCGAACCCAGGACGTCATCCTCAGCTCTCCCTCTCAGGTCGTTGAGAGCACTAGAACAACGAAGCAGTTCCTACTAATTACCTGTTCATCAAATGACGGTTCATGTCTCTAAAGTCTGCTCTAACCTCCTTATCCAAGGCACTCACCGCTTTTCATTGACATTTAAGGGGATATCATTAAAAAGCGTTCTAACAAAAACAGTTAAAACAATATACTAAAATACTTAAAATGAAAAATTACCAGTTCTTGTGTAACGCATCATATTGTATTTTATTGTAAATGGCTTACTAAATCACTGCCATTTTGGTCTAACACCCATCTGCTTCGGAGAAAATACTTCGGTTAAAGCTGTCAGTCTTGTGCCTGAACTTTCTCCAGTCGTATCAAATTGCCGTTCCATCGGACTAGGAAAATGAAAGAAGAGGGAGCACCTGTAATTGCGCATACACTTGTGCACTATAATATCTCCTGCATACTCGGCTGATCTCCGTAGATATAGTCTGCCGTGGCCGAAAAGTCTGTCGGGATACCATCATCCCCTGCCCTTATCCCAATTTATTTGGGGTCGGCGCAGCATCTATTCTTCTTCCAAACATACTTTCTACTTGTACTGGAATGCTGCTAAAGTTTTGGCAATGTTTTATGACCGGCCGCCTGCCTGACGTCAACCCTCATTGGGAATCCTGTTGTTGGTGGTAACCGGCACCGATACGGTCTCCTTCTATCTAGCTATGTCATACTAAACGTAATCTATACGCCAGGTTCTGATTCTATCCTACTATCACACTCCACTAACCGGTCGGGAGTATATTATTCTATAAAAGAAACTTACATAAGTTCCTCTTTAGAAGACAAAACAAGGTGATAAAAAATCCTACGCATTTATAGAATAAATTCACACTTCACTACTTACTCTCTTCAAGTAGAAAAACAATTGTAAGTATTGTATTGCACGTAAATAAGGGTTCAAGGAACGTATAATTCGAAACGACGCCGACGCCGATAGACGAAATGGACCGTTTCCATTCGAAACACCTTTCAATGAAATTAGGAGCTCTATCTTTTTCATTAGACAAATGGCTGAGGTAAAAGCTATGTATTAGGTGCTTTCACAGTTTGGAAAGGGTTCATTGTTGTTGCAAGTTTAGTTAACTTAAAATTTATAGTACCTAGGTCATTGAACATTATGTAGGTACTTTTCCATATATAATCAATACAAGATTTAACTTTAACTTTTGTATATAGAAAAATATATATTAATTACTTTTCAATGATTATTACTCACGTGCATTCTTCGGGATTGCCCGACTAGTTTCATCAAATGTTGATGGTCAAAGGGTGATTAACGCAGCAGGAAGGCAGTAGGACATTTTACCATTGTTGAAAACGGCTTAGCAAGCGAATTCACGATCATCGTTGGTTTTCAGTAAAGAGAAGAGGAACTGTTGTGGATCGCCAATAATGACACTGGTAGAATAAGAAGATCAAACACAGCATCACGCTTATATTTCTCGAAGGGGTAAGCATCGCACCAGTTATTAAGTCCCATATGGTGAGCCTATTGCTATCAGGCAAAATTCCAAACTATGCGCTGCTATTGAAAATTCCCTAACAGAAAAACCCAATAACACTATCCTCGACCTGGGAATCGAACACAAGAATCCACGTTCACCAGTCGCTTGCGACCACTAGACTAATGGGTACTTAAATTAAGAAAAGTTTGTACTATATCTTATTTGCCTTCACAAATATAAACTCGGATCTTATTGTACCCTATAGTTATCAACTTACCCTGAAGCCATTACGAACTTTAGTTTCTAAAACTTCTAGGAACTAAGTATTTTCTTGTGGCAGGAGAAATGATACCGTTGCCGGTGCCAATAATTGTCACTGAGTATAAGCTCTAAATCTTAATATTAAGGAGGAAAACAACATTAGAAACGCGAAATCAAAACTGCAGGAAACTGAGGGAAGTGGAAAAACCTAAGAAAACATCAATCCGAGTGAGTCCGAGGGTACCGGAGGCCCAAACCCATTAAAAGGCCGGCAACGCACTTGCGACTCCTCTGGGGTTGCGGGTGTCCATGGGTAGCGGTAATCGCTTACCATCAGGCGAGCCGTTTGCTAGGTGGCCCCCTATACCATAAAAAAAACCGAACCGTTCATTTGAGACGAAATTAAATTATTTATTTTGCCGGCATTTTCTATCTTCTATCTATCTTTTTATCGAGTCTTTAATTAGCCTCGTTGCCTTGTTTCGTCTTAATTTTTCGAATTAAATCCTGTAGTAATTGTAATTCATATAAAATTTTACACAAGAGTATTATCCCGTTATATTTTTTATACAATTCCCATGCATCCAATGGTTGTCTGTAAGAAATTGCGTTTTAGCAATAAGACCGCCAATTGTACTTTTCTTAAGTAAGTATCTTTCTGTGTTTCTTCTTGGTGTGCAATAAATATAATATGTATACTCTATCTATTAAATTCAAATTTAACGTCACTAATACTTTTTAATAAAACTACTTAACCGGCCTAATCGTGTGTGTTATTGTTTTTTATTCCTGACATTTCTAGCACTGCAGCATTCGTGGTCGCAGGATTACTACGACTGCAGGCGTCATAACAGTTTATTTCTGTCTTCCGTACATATCATTGATAAAATTCATAAAAATATTTTGTCTCTGATATAACATAAACCTGTGCCC
Organism: Xylocampa areola; assembly: GCA_935421205.1. NCBI lineage: Eukaryota > Metazoa > Arthropoda > Insecta > Lepidoptera > Noctuidae > Xylocampa > Xylocampa areola. Next base: position 17,308,131 of record OW285201.1, read on the forward strand.
CACGGTTTCACCCGCTTATAATTATATTATAATTAGCTTATGTTACTAATTATATAATCAGCTACCTGCCAGTAGAATCTTATCAGAATCGGTCCAGCAATTTCCAAGATTAGGCGACACACACAGACACACAGACAATATTTTTAAAAACAGATTTTAGGCATAGGTAACGTTGCAAAAAACTGTATGATCTTAATAAAACTATTATTTAGACATTACAAACAGACACTTCAATTTTATTTATTTGATATGATCATATTTCTTCTTATACATTTTTGAATAAAATTTCTGAACCTTCCAACTTTACTTGCAAGCATTGTATCCACATGATACATCGTCGGAGCCTTGTTTCTGTGATCTGAGGTCATAACACTTTACGTCACAACCCCATCAAAGCCGGAGTGTGATAGGGCCGATAACAATAGAACTGCTGACATACCCTATAACCATGATATTATGTTCTAGTTGAAACTATGAATAAATAAACAGATGTTCGTATGTAAATACCAACGATATTCACTTATGTAGATATTTGTTGGCTGTGTGTTTATTAACCATTGCTTTATGTAAATGAATTGTTTATTTTTACTGGCTGTGTTGTACAGCAATGTTCTACGTGTTTATATGAATGATCTTGAAGCCACAGATTCTCAAAACTGCAACCCTACCTATTAGGAAATCATTAGATGACATGATGTTATAGATATATAATAAAACATCGTTCCGATACGTTATCTCCATCGATACGCCGAAAACTAAAGTCTCATAGATCGTCGACCTCATAGGTCTAGTTGACCCAAGCGCAGCTGCTAAGCGTGAGGAACGGGGTTTGATTCCCGGGTCGGGGAACAAATAAAGATGATAAACTAAAAATGACTATAGTCTTACTCGATTTTGTCGATCGAGAAAATCGTTGTTAGTACATATATAGAATAAAATATAGTTTTCATTTTACCCGATGTTTTATCGGCGCCTGGTCGATGTCAAAAAGCTCACGCCACCTATCATCACGCCTGTGTTCCCCGAAGGGGTAGGCGAAGGTGTACAAAACTCAATACCAGTTTGACTCGCGACATCGCCGTGGGCTCAGTTCATAACTAAGGTGTCCGTTCGAGGTCAAAAATAGTCGGATAATCCCGAAAAATGCGCGTAAGTAGTAACCGGTGAACAATAATTGAAACACCTTTACACTACCCGACCCGGGAATCGAATCCGTGACCTAATGCTCAACAGGCGCACTTGGGACCTCTAGACCAACGAGGCCAGCAAAGCTCGCCAATAACAGCATCGTTGGAATGTGGCTGTACAATAGTACCTTCAAAGAATACACGCTTGATGTTATACTATACTAGCTGGTGCCCGCCACTTCATTTGCGTAGCAAAAGGTAACCTATGTCCTTCTCCAGGTCCAATCTATCTCCTTGCCAAATTTCATTACGATCCGTTCAGCCATTTAGTTGGCAAATTTAGACGGCATTTAGTCGTAAAAAGGTAACAAACAGAGTTTCTTTTGCATTTATAATATTAGTATTTAAATTTCACATAGAAACTACGTCTTCATACCAAAGGTTTCCAAATGACATAAATGGCTTGCAAAGACTTTTCTAAGAATACTGTCTTGATCGGGCGTTGAGTTCTAAATGTAAAGGGAAACTCGTAATTACGTTTTCGCATGTAATTTTATTGTAAGGATGTGTGTAATTTGTAAAGTTAAGTAATTACATTACATTTTGACACCCTCAATGTCTGTTCTTTGTAATGTGCTTCACACAATGTTAACAGATTTAACTTACTGTTAGGGATTATAATATAAATGATAAATATCAACTGCGTCGTCGGGTAAAGTATTATTGAGTTTTTCTGGTAGGAAAATCACAATAGCAGACTGGAGTTTGAAATTGTGCCCGGTAGATGGCAATAGGCTCGCCACCTATTATATGGGACTTAAACAACATGGGAGAAATGTGGTTGTACAACTGTGTGTACCCTCTGCCTTCGGGGAATACAGGCGTGATGCTATGTTATATATATATCGATATCGGGCAAATTCTAAACTAAAGGTAAAACATGAAAAATAAAACAAGATGTCAATATTGTATTCAGGGCTATCTGAATACCCCCTGACCATGGCTTGAGCCGCCCCGCGCCGAGCCAATAGCAAAAATTCGTCCCATAATAATAAGGAAACTGATCTGATCCAGCTAGTCCCTAGATGTTCCCCCAGCAACGTCCTAAGCTAAGACTAGTGTCCCACAGAGGACGCCCTTAGTGCTGTGTTGTTTTTTTTTTTTGTAATTTAAGATTTATGAACAACCTAGTGTCAGTGTTTAAACCACCGGTAGGTTTCTGACATGGCATTACGTTGGTATTGGCCGGTTACGCAGAAAAACATCTTTAGGTTTCCTACAAGAGGCTAACACCAAAAAAATACTGAATACGCCCAATACAAACTACCTGATATAATAAGTTTTCCTTTTCTCAAATTAATATCAAACGCTGATAAGAGTACCTACCTTTAAACTTTAAATGTAGGTATGTACATATTAGTATATGTCATGTATAAGGCTGCCTGTCCACGAAGCGAAGCGAGGGAGTAATTGTTATGAACTGTGTCTGTCCATAGACAGGGAGCTAGGTAGCGTAGCGGAGGGAGAAAGTGATGCGGAGCAGAGTTGCGAACTCTGTTCTTCCATACGCGGAGCTAGGCCGCGAGCACGCGACCAGTCATTTGTGCTGCCGGCGGCGGCGGGTGATTGGTTTAGTTGGCGCGCGCGCGGTTGTTTCTCCTCTCCGCTTCTCCGCTCCTCTTCCTCGCTCCGCGTCCTCGCTCCACTTCCCGGTTTTGTAAGAATTTTTAAACTAGTTTCAGTAAGAGGAGCGGAGATTTTATGCAATTCTATTGATGGATTTTTCCTTCGCTCACCGTTCCGCCACCTCGCTCCGCTCCAGTGGACAGACAGCCTAAGGTGTACCCACTTCTTACAATCAAGTTGTTCTATTGTACAGATAAAGTATAATACTTCATCCCGTGACGTCCATTGTGAACGGACCTTCTCATAAATTGCTTTTGCTAATGCCGCTTGTAACATGAACTTAGCATCACGTCTGTATTGAGGGGTAGGCAGAGGTGTACACTGTCGTATAGTCAGTGACAGATGTCGATTAACACGCATCGAAACTGCATCGACTGGTTATTGTGATATGATGGAATGACTTTTTGCATTTTCTGTATTTATTTTATAACAAGATTATTATGTTTTGTACATAATAATCTAATAAGGTTTTTAGATGAATAGTGTCTGAGCTAAGCCATTTTAAAAGTTTGGATGTACTTAGCGACTTTTGTCGTTGACCGTACTACCGCATTTCAAATCTATATAGGGGTATCTATCTATATCGGGTATAGTTCCAAACGCCGAGCTACTACTGAGAATTTCCTTAAAGAAAAATCCAATAACACTTTGCCCGACCTGGAACTCGAACCCAGGACCTCACGCTCAGCAGACACGCTTGGGACCACTATATCAACGAGTCAGTCACCCCACCAAATATATTATAACTTACTAGATATTAATTCTATTTTTCAAAGAAACATTGAAAAAATAATAGACAAGAACGGGGCTTGAACCCGCGACCTTTGACGTTCCGTGTCATCACTCTACCAACTGAGCTACCTTGTCGTGTTCAAACCTATTGAATTTTCAATCCTCTTTGTATACGTCTTAAGGAGACGCCTGGTGATATTTATCTAGTAATCATTTACAGATTTACTAAAATATAATTATATATGATTTATAAAGGATTGGGATGTTGTTCGGCGATTTACAACTGCAAAGTGGTAACGCTGAGTTTAGTAAATCTGTAAATGATTACTAGATAAATATCACCAGGCGTCTCCTTAAGACGTATACAAAGAGGATTGAAAATTCAATAGGTTTGAACACGACAAGGTAGCTCAGTTGGTAGAGTGATGACACGGAACGTCAAAGGTCGCGGGTTCAAGCCCCGTTCTTGTCTATTATTTTTTCAATGTTTCTTTGAAAAATAGAATTAATATAGGCATTACATGGCCTCAACATGTATTAAAAAATATAATTATATATGATTTACTAGATATTTTTAACAGATATTAGATATGTACATATAATTAAAAATATTTACAAAAATAAACCCTAAATTATATTGACTACACTACTACTAAAAGAGAGAGAGAGAAAAAAGTGATACATAGTTATTTTTCTTCAGATGTATATACACGCATGTTTCAGGTAAGCATGTTCAGTTAGTTTCGTACTCAACCAAAGTTCTTATTAATGAGATTCACAAGCGGTGAAGTCTCGACTTGAAGATAGTTGTCCGTCCCTTATACATTCAGAACAATCTCTTTCCTATGGAAAATATCCCAATACGTATTGCGCCAGACTAGAGGTACTATCGGTCCCTCACGTCACGTCAGCTTCAATCCCAAGATTGCTTTTCTATAATGATAAAAGAATAATATCTTTTATCCAGATTACAAAGGGGAATAGGTGAGTACCTATGCATGTACTGACTCCTTTCTTTTTTGATATTCATCTTTCAAATAGGTACACGTGTTGCTGTCTTGAACCAAAATATCGAACTAATTATAATGATAGTACTTAATATTTTTCTTGAGCGCTAATAAATCATATAAAAAATTACACTGTGATTAGACCAGCTTCTTAAGTTTATGCAGGAGAATAATGGTTACCTTTCAGGCTATTTTTATTTTATCTTAAAAACAGACTACACATGTTCATACGTTAAAAATAACCGCTTCCGTGATGGTAACATAAAGTTTAAAATGGAACGTTTCGGTATTACATCACCCACTGCGCAACTTAGTAAGGTGAACGACATTCAAACGTCCTAGACACGTAATTATAGAACAGCGAACACAAATAAATACTGAAAGACGCTTCAAAAGAACCTTTTACACATTACTCACTTTGGCAGGGCGTAATCAACCGCTTCGATAACTGCTAACAATGCATTCATTCACACGCCACGATTCTGTATAGTTCCAACTTCTAAGAAACCCTAAATTCTATTAGAATCTAAAACCAGACCAGATTTACGAGAAATAAGTAAAATGTTTCAGTGGAACCGGTTACGTTTTTCAAGGTCAGTGCGACTCGAGGGTTAAAAAAATTATGCTGTTTTACGCTAGGTTCGTTCGATCAATCAAAACAAATCACCCTACCGCATCTGCTGGACTGTCAACCTCTGTCTATTTTGACAGCATTTACGCGGGACGTCGTTCCCGCGAAATAAATGTCATAGGTCACGAATATATCACGGATTTACTACGCAAATATATTTAATTCAATAAACATCTGACCTTTCGAAGTCAGCTTGATGTGTATTAAGTTCTCGAATGGGGTGGGACTGCAATTAATTCGCGAAGGAAACTAGCCTTCGAAGTGTAGTAGAGTTAATTGGGGCTCTAAATGTGACTGATGATATCTATTGATGCTGTCCGATAGTTCACTCGTTTAAACTTTGCGATGTCGAACTATCAAGAAGGCATTAGTTTGATCTGTGTGGAATGGCTTCGAATAAATAACCAGTTCGTATTGCGTTGTAAAACAGTTTCAACGGTTCAGAAGAACTTAGACTGTTTCGATTTTCTTTTATTGTGGATGTTGAAATAAATAGTAGTAGATACACCTTTTGTTTTCTATCTTTTGTCTAGTTTTAGTTTCAATATTCAAGTTAGAGTGATAATAAAGTGAAGAGAACTTCATTTCTGATCGGACGATGGATTAGACTGTACAGTAACGGTAATAGATCCAGTAATTTTATTCTACAAAGATAACGATATTGCAGCTGAGTTGATAGTTTTCATAATAAATAGTTGCTTTTTATAATATTTATCGCCGAGCTTGATAAAGAATGGAATACAGCAAAAGTCCAAGGACATTCTATAAAAAAGGGGTGTCCTTGTACAAAAGCCCACGTTTCCCTTTTAGCTAGTCTCCATAAAATATGAAACTCAAGCAACATGGTTTGCGGTAACAATTTCAAAAAGGTAGAATATCAAAACTCTAAATATTTCGACTTAGTTATCAACGTCGGAGACTTTGAAAATTTTGCACGAAATGCACATTTCTACGTTATTTGAACCCAGCGATGTTATTTTCAAAGTTAAAACGGGGATTTCTGGAAAGTTTTATGCAGTTTATGTTACTTCTACTTTATGTAATGGTACAATAAAATATTAAGGTAAAAACCCTGTACCTGGGTGAAAATGAAGGAAAAAATAAGTTGCTTTATTTAATTCAAGTTTAATTGTAGGTGATAACGATAAATGCAATAATTTTAAGTTGTGATAAGAAGATTAACTAAATTTATGAGCAGTCTGATATCCTAGTGGTATGACCGTTGGATTGACAAGTAAAAGGTTGCAAATTCGAATCCAAGGCACGCACCACTGACTTTTCGAGTCAGTGCGTTTTAGAAATTAGTTATCACTTGCTTAAAATGGTGAAGAAAAACATCTGGAGGAAACCAGCACAACTGTGAGATGTTCGCAATAGTGTGTGATGATGAAAAGCCATGTCCGAAGCCTACGAGTGGGCGGTTTAAGCTCTCACACTAGGTTCTTCATCAACCACACGAAGAAAGAACAAGAATATCTTCCATAATTTCTTTGATGACTAATAATAAACATAAATATTTAACATAACAGAACAACCTCAAGCCAGTCCCATGTATTTAGTGGTGCGCCTATTCCCATGTATTTATTTATTTCGAATACTTACTCGTCGTAATTAATTGTCTTACATACATACCTACATGATCGTATATTTTACTTATAGTATTTTTGTGTTTGTCCTCAGATCATCGGCGAGTGAGCTGATCTCGAGACGGGGGGTGTTTTCTAGGAGACAGTATGGATCCGTGGAACAGGTGAGAAGACAATATTTGTTTATTTATGAACCAAAACAGGATCAAAACCATAGGGAAATATTATGTTTTAAGACATAAAAAAGCGAAAGAAACCAACCTATTTTTAGCTTTAATATTTAATTCAGCATTTGTTTTGACGCTGTGCTTCTGAAATATTAAAAGACACCTAACGAGGTTTAGGATAGTCTATAAAAAAGGAAAGGAAAAGTCTAACTAGTGTTAATTAAGGCAAACTATAAAGCCTCAGTTTTTTCGTCTCAGAGAAACACTTTTAACTCGCTAATTAAAATAGATTGCCTAGTTTGAAACCGCCTAGATGTTCACTATTTATATTTATTACGTAGGTACCTAGTATTTTTTATCTAAATACATATAGGTATAGGAGGATTTACTGAGATGAGTCAGTGTTGCGACCACGATTCTTTCAAATCAAATGTCTTTTATCGACACATTGGTCGATTTTATTAAACTCCGATGTTGCCGTTATCGGGATGCACGATTTCAGCTATCATGGTTCACCTGATGACCATGGTTCATTTACAACCGTTCTTATTGATGACTAAAACAAATCTGACACTATCAGAGCTAGAAATCTGTGTCTATTTAAGAAGAATTTTCCTTATCTCTTGCATATTCTCACTAGCATAAAAAACATATTCTGGGTGAATGAAGGGCTTTATAGATAATAACTATAGTTGAATTTTATCTCCAAGCCTCTTAAAACCAACCATCTTACTTAAATAGTGAACTTCCATACCTCTAAACTTGTACTCAAACAATTGAAGTCCCCTCACCTCACAACATGATTTCAGTACAGCCAATTTTAAACAAAATCCATGATACAAAACAGAGTTCAATGCATAAAGAAATACGAATCAGGTAAAATGTTCGTTGTAATATTTGAACCAGGATACCGCAAACCAGTGGCTGCATCTGGTAAATGTAGCTTACATTTTGAACGCCAGAAGTAACGGGTGTATAAAATATCTAACTGGTATACGAACCATGTCTTTTCAGACGTATGATATTTTGCAGGAAACATTTTTGCTGTCAAAATCTAATGTTCCAAGTTGAAATATGTATTTATATATAACCATGGCCGGAGCCAGCGGCGTTGTGGAGTCTTTAAGCCTGTTTCAGGTTAGACAACGGACTACTCAAGTTCGTCATCCGCAGGCTATGAAAAAAAAGTTTGTGTTCGACTAGAACCAAATTCCCAGATACGGCTTTGAGATTCATAGCAATCATTGATTTTAATAACGTAACACCAGCCCGTACTGTACCACTGCAGGACCAAGGTCTCTTCTCATACGGAGAAGAATAATACTTAGTTATGGCAGACATACATCTAAGACTTATAGATAATATTGAAAATATCACATTGGCACATTGTAGGTTGAATCCAAGACCAGCTCAAAGGCTGTCCCGTAACTACTCGGCCACCATATATTTTTAAACACAAAGTGTAGATACGGTAACAGTTAACCCTTCCGCACAGCCATGTACAAATACGTACTTCATAACAATAAAAATGTATTGTGTCTGCTAATTAGAGAGCCAACGCTCATCATTTTGCCGTTGGGCTTAAATGCCTAACTGTCATAGAAATAACTAGAGAAACGAGATAATAATAGGTAAGCCAACATGCTTTATAATTGAGGTAACAGAAATGTAGGTGATTTATTTTAACATTCCAATTTTTTTTATGTTATAAATTTAACATTGGAATTGGATTGGTATTAAATTCAAGACTAACCCCAGAGATGGTTGAAACTCTGACAACAATATTTTTTTTACCATGAAATACCGTTGTACCAAGTAGTGGAAAAATAAGATATTAAGCTGTATCCGATTAGACTGAAAGGCAACCGCAATGTTATAAGGAAAAAGCTAGGCAGATTCATAAGATTTGCGGAAACCAAATAAAAAATATTTTTGCTATGACAACGTAAAAATGTGGGTTGTACGGTCGGCCAGTAGTCGTAGTAATAGATAATATTCCTTGGTACAGTACCTAGCTACTATTTTATAGTTCACCGAGGTCGGAGAATCGCAGTCACTCCATATATTTATTTTATTGGTGTTCTCAGACGTTTCTCAGTATATTTTTACGAGAGAACTTGATATTCTGCTGCAGTTGATATGCATACAATGATGGAGCGAATGAAGCTCGTTGTTATTGCATTATTTAACTTGCTAAAGTGAGTTTAGCTGCATTTTGTTTATGATCTTTGTGAAGTGTTTTGGCAGGATAATGAACATTTGTCTAGTTGTTTTAGAATTAGAATTGTTCCTTGACCTTTTACTCTGTAATTAGTAGTTACCTAACAAGAATATAAAGACTATTTATGGTATCTCGTTGGTACGCTTATGTTTGTTAATCTGAGTGTCTTGTATTAATGTGTGAAGAGCAGCTCTGATATTTGTTCCTGAACTTATGAACCGAAATAAAAATTCACCGAATATTATTACAGCAATACCAAAATATGTTTCATTAACATTTGCTTAACGCGAATTACTTCCAGTTAACCCACCAGGCTACTCGTAACGACTGTCATAGATCTTCATTTAACAACCGGGCTCTCCGAGACACGGAAGGATATGAAATAATAGTCAGCCATCCACATACCAACCGCGGCTAGCGAAGCTTAACTTCTATCGATTGATCCGAAAGACTGTTGCCACGAGCCCCACATGTATAGCCCCTTTTTATTTTGTAATTGCAAACATATTGTTGAAGAACATTTTATTTGTTCATTCTGCAAATATCATATCATGCGATGAATATTTCGAAATCTGGATAAGTCACGGTATATATAACCTTAGTTTTGAATTAGCTGTTGTTTAGGTCGCCCTTGTGATGAGCGATAGTTGCAAAACTTTTGTTTTACTTATTTTTAATGTTAGGAAGCTTTAGATAAAGATGACTAGGATAACATTTGTCTCAAAGTACTCTAGCTAAATCATAAATTGATATGAATACTTACTATATAATTTGTTTAATTAACTTAATAATATATACGTCGCAAATGGATTGTAGAATCCGCTGTTTTACAAAACTGCTAGCTGATTTACAAAACTGCTAGCTGATTTACAAAACTGCTAGCTGATTTACAAAACAGTAATGTTATGGTAAAACAGCGGATTCTACTATCCATCTGCGACATATATAAATATTGAAATTAAATCTAATTATTTACAAACTACACTACACCTACATGTACACAATAACTTAAAAACTATAAATATAGTCTATTATATAGTCTTCTGGGCACCTTCCCGGAGGACAGCGATGCGGAGGAATACTTCGACGCATGAGGTTTTCTTTATTTTTATATTAAATTCGTTTGCCATTTTTTGTGTATCCTAGCCACTATATTACTGTTTTTATAAATCTTACTAGCCTACCCGGGGCAATTCTAACGATACTAAATCGGTTCAGGCGTTTAGAAGTTATGGTGGAATAAAGAAACATGAACATACATGAACCCTAAAAACATAACACTCCTTTTTTTGGGCAGTCGTTTAAAACAAATAATAATTACTTTGTCAAATGAATAATAAAATTCTATCGACCTACAAAATAAAAGCTACTCTACGATATCCCGTACCTACGTGTTAACCATTCAAAAACAAATCACGTCCAGAAAGATTTGATAACAATCCAAGCAAATGTAAGACAGCGCGGGAATTTTATTTACATCTCCATATTATTTACACGCACCTTTTAATGTTATATGCCATTTACTTAACAATTTCCATTAAGTATTTTTATTCACAAATTTGCAAATCATTACAAATAAATTTTTCAAACGCATTCACGCATGCGTAGCGGGCTGGAGATGGCTTAGTTGGCCAGAGCACCTGAAGTATTTATACGGAATTTTATATAGGTTCGAATCCTGCTCACGACCGTTGTTTTCTTTCCACAAAAATGTATAACTTTACAAATCATTGTTCGGATGCAACTAAAAGAGTGAGTTACGTAAGAAATAGTAGGTACCTACTAAATTAAATAATACCTGGTCTTTCTAAAATGAAATGATACGGAACCGATAGCCCTTTAGAACAACTTTCATAACAAAAGAGTATCTAACAAATGAGCTTGTATATTGTTTTCAGGAACAATACAAATAATTTTAATCATTATATCTTTATAATTCAATTCTTTTTAAGTCTCAAAAATTTATCTACTCTTCTATTCTGAAGATTTATTTGTAATCGTTTGTTTGGAAACGATAAACTCTAGAACTGATTTTAATAATTATTTCTTCATAATTAATTTATCATTAGAAAGCTACTTTATCCAGATAATAAGATTTTAAAGTTATTATATTAAATGGAAAAAGAATACGGTCGCGAACAGGATTCGAACCTGCGCCTCCCGGATGAAGACGTTTCAAAATATGGAAGAAGAATTCGCGGTGGTGAGCAGAGGTCGAGATGGCTTAGTTTTTTCAAATTCAAATTCAAATTCAAATTTTTATTCTGTAAATAGGTCTTTACAAACTCTTTTACATGTCATTTTTTAATCTAGAAGGCGCCGGTATTTCCTATCTGACTACCTCGGAGAAGAAAAACCGAAACAAACTCAGAGGTCACTGTCTCTTTTAAAGTCCAGGCATCGTCTTTATGATTATGTGAGCGTAATCATGTAGGGCGTCTGGAAAGGCCTTTTGAAGAAAGAACCGTAGCAATTTTAAGTTGACCAGTCCTAACTAACGGCACACATGCATCAGTCACCGTAAAGCTCGAACCATAATTTAGGGAGCTCAACGACCTGTCGCAAGACGATACCAGATCGGCAGGACATTTGCGTAGGCCATACAAATACTAAAAACTGCCAGACAGTTACAAATCTAAAAGAAAGGGAATATATAACCGACATGATGCTCACATTCACAAATTTTATTATTATATTCAAAATGTAAAAAAATATTATGATTTAATTAAAATGTCAAGTTAAATTTTATTACAATGTCAAAATAATTGTCAAAATCAGAGATAAACAATGTCAGATTTAAACAATGTCAAAACAACCAATCTCAAAAAATTTGAACATTATTAAATATTGTTCCATATCATAATATTATTTTTAATAGTGGTCAGAGCGCCTGGAGTTTTCATCCGGGAGGCGCAGGTTCGAATCCTGTTCGCGACCGTATTCTTTTTCCATTTAATATAATAACTTTAGAGTTCGCTAAGCATGTTAATGCTTTTCAAAGATTTATCTTGAATAAGATTTTAGCCTGAAATTTGACATGGGCAGAGCCGCGGGCACAGCTAGTAAAAAACAAAAAGCAGAAATTTTAAATTACGTCAAATTAGAGAAACGAGCTGTTTATAATGAAACAGAGCCAGACAATACCATGAACTCGAACTAATTAGCGTTACGTTGAACGAAAGTTGAAAAGTTAAGTGAAAAGTTAACAATTAATTAGCTTTGCCTTGTTAGCCGACAGTAGTCCGAGTTAATTGATTCACGTGAAGCGCTAACTGAGTAAGTACCACTTGATACTTTTTTTATTTGAGTGTTTGGGCCTTTAAACACGTGTACACAAAGGTGCATCTCTAACGCGAACAAATGCTCACTGTTGGAACAAGCCTTTAGAGATGAATTATGCTAAAGCAAGTCGAGACCGAGCGGTGTCACGTTCGGGCCACGGACGAACCACAGATTCAAATCAGTACGAACATTTTAAATGAAAAAGTACTACCGTGCGACGACCGCGTCCCGCCCGAGGTTCGGCTGGGCGTTTGGCACGTTTCCGACACGGCTCGGTCTAGCATAAATCACCTATATACTGCTAGTCCTACATATCTATTTATGTTAGTCGTAATAGTTGATAGTAACCTATAAGAAAAAGTCTTTAGACTTTAGGACAGCAATATAGATAAAAATAAGATGGCAGTTGACTTGCGTAAAAACCGAATAATAATATTTCATAATATCGACGGTTGAACGTTTATTTGGTATAAGTGAAATTACTATGTTTTTAGAAAATAAACTGTAAAAAACAAGTCTGAAACAGCTTCATATTTCACAAACATGTCGCATGTACCAAATAGCTGTCTAACCGACGATATGTTTTTTAACTGATTTGGCATGTCAAAATACCAATAGACATATTTCCAATGTCAATGGAGCTACTTTCTTTTCAAGGTAGCTAACAACTAAATCAGTAAGTCCTAAGCTTGTGTTAAGGGTTAATTTTTGTTATATTTTAGTTTTATGAACAGAAACTTTTTACAACAGAATATGCCAAATCCTCATTCCTCGAATAAGAGGCCACTTCAAAGCTACAGAAGAAGTTGGTAGCCGTTCTTGTTAGTTACTAATGAGGCGACCCTTACGTATTGTAAGTATAAGAATTCTTAAATAATTTCCCATGGGCTGCTCGGACAAAAAAATTTACCTTTGTTGTGTCGTTTTATTGTTCCTCAATTCAAATAATTTAAAAAAAATATGAAGTCGGTGTTAGATGATCACAGCCAATGCCATATTGGCAAATCTTCTATTTCATATTTAAACTAACATAACATCACGCCTGTATTCCCCGAGGGGGAAGGCAGTGGTGTACCTACATATTTATATAGCCTATAACTATCAACTGAGCACAATTCCAAACTATAACTACTACTACTGAGAATTCCACTAAGCCCGACCCGGGAATTGCGCCCAAGACGCCAGGCTCAGCAGTCGCTCTAGCAACTCTACTAGACCAATGGGGTAGCTTTTAATTTAAGATACTTTGCGCTTGACCGGTATTTCACCTATTCGCAAGCGACAATACGGTTGAGGATTTAATCTAGATACTATAAACCGTCGATAAAACTGAAAAGATACAGGCAAGTAGAGAAGTGGCTAGATAAATGGCGTATTAAGGTTAACCAGGGAATATCTGTCCATGTGACCTTCACCCTGCGAAGGCAGACCTGTCCCTCAATAAAACTCTTTATTGAGGATATTCCCCAGGCTGTAGATACCAAATATTTAGGTATGAATCTGGATCGAAGACTCACCTGGAGAAAGCACATCTGGACCAAACGCAAACAGCTGGATGTGAAATTCAGGTCAATGTTTTGGTTGCTTGGTCGTAAATCAAGCCTGTCACATGAAAGCAAGATAGCTATTTACAAGACCATCTACAAACCAATCTGGACTTACGGAATCCTGCTGTGGGGTGCTGCTAGCATTAGCAACATAGAGATTCTCGAAAGATTTCAGAGCAAGACATTGAGAGCCATTCTAGACATACCCTATTACGTAAGTAACAAATACATACCCGAGGATCTAAAGATCAACACTGTCAGACAAGAGATTGCTAGACACAGCGAAAGCTATCAGACGAGAATCTCAACTCACGTCAACGAGCTAGCATCAAAACTAGTAGGCACAGGAAGTGTCACACATTCCCGATTAAAACGACATAGTGTCTCTACGCTTACCGCGAGATTTGATCACACCACATGAAAGGGACTCCGTAGAATCCCTTCTGCTATTAAAACACAAAACGTGACACCTCAACTGAATGGCTTATTGTGTTAAACACAGATCGCCAAGTTACAGAATACATTTAAAAAAAAACTTTGCGCTTGGCCGCTATTTCACATATTCCTAAGCGACAATACGGTTGACGATTTAATCTAGGTACTATAAACCGTCGAGACACGTTCAGACATTTAGTTTAAATCATTAGCGCTTCATGATTCAGCTAAAAGGTGTGTATCAATTGTACACCGCCATTGTCATGTGACAACTACCCACAATGGCCCATTGTTCGTACTTGTCCTACGTTATTAGTGAATAGACACTTTCGCTTTTGTATTAAGTTTTATTGCGTTAATAAAGCCTGTTACTGCGTATGGATTCAATAGATGGCTTTAGAGGTTGGGACTTCATGACATCGGGAGACTGGGACGTCAATATCGTGGATCGTTTCGAAGAAAAAATTGTAATTGTCAAATATTGGTCGCTTAACTAATCATTACAATAACATTTGCTGTAGTAAAGTATAAGCCAATTTTTTTTTCTAATAGGATCGCGACTTCACGAACTTCACACGGAACAACGTTAAAAATCGGCTGAACGTTAACATACAAAGATGTAATGAAAAAAAAAACGAAAAAATGAGTTGGAAATATGAAATTAGTGATTTTACAGAAATATCATCTAATTTATTTGTTTAGATAAGTGACAATTTGTGAAAAACACAATAAAAAAAACGGCTACCATTTTTAATAAGTATGCTTTCAAATAAGGGGTAGAACATCTCGCCTCTTGCGGTTATTGGGTACTAAATTAAGCTTAGATTTATTGAAAAATAAACATAGTTCCTTTTATAACTTCACTAATAAATGATTTTTAATGATTGATTGATAACATGTCGAAGAAATATTTATGTTGACCCTGTTATGACGAAAATGTTCGCATTTTGTAGATAGCGTCATATCGTTCTTCGAAACTGACAGTCCTATTACCGGAAATCGGACTATATATAATAATATAAGTAATAAGTTGTATACCTACTGTGCTCGTGCACTTGGTGCCAAAATACAGTACAAAAGTCACATAAGGGCACACAATCTAAGCCCAAAGCCCTAAACAGCAGCCACCATAGCCGAAATTGTACTAAATAGGTATATAAACGTTTGAATAAAATAACTTCAGGCCTGACTTAATAAAAAAAAAACCTGTCCTGTGCCTCAAATGTGGTGCACCTGCACTAAAATAATGAGACATCATAGATTAATCAGCATTAGGTTTTAGAACAACTTCTTTCTCAATATTTCGTAAAATTCCTTAAACTGACATCCATATTTCTTTTCAGTGTGTCACATTTTTATGATAATTTCTTCGCAATACGCAGAAGCAATCACATTCATTTCACGCAGTCAAGATTACGAACAATCAGTTTATTTGCAAAACGTTTTTTAGACAGCGTTCATCCCTTAATCTCTTGTATTCTTAATATCACAATTTTTCGGAGATAAAGCGAAAAGTCAGCCATGTGCCTGAAGGGACAAATTAACAAAGACATAGGTATAACATAATATAAACAACTATTGAGTTTGAAATACCGCGGAGTGAAAGCCTGACCTCGTTTTCGAAAAATCTGAATGCTTTTAATGTTGGGAAGTTCACTGAAATTTAAATAAATAGCAAACGTACGGACTTTTTTTCTGTAATATATAATTACGTTTATTAAACTGCACGTTTTTATTATAACTATAATATTTATTACGAAACGAGTGTTGCAATCGAAAAGACAATGATTCCAAAAATAAACTTTTCAAACTGTTCCAAACTGGCGGACTGGCTACTTATGCAGATCAAAAAAATAATATACTTCGATCGTATTTTAAAAATAGAATGGTATTTCATAACCCATAAGTTCCTACTAGCCGCCATTGCATAAGGATTGCAATTTTTAATCGAGGATATGGCTTTTATTGTCCTCGGCGTTTATTAGAAATAGCACATCCTCGCTATTTACAGCCAGTTAAGTACACGGACAAAGAGGGTATAATGTATGATAGTACAAAATAGAGTATAGTAGTAGTAAAAAATAGAGAAAACAATGAAGAAATATTTATCATACATACGAGTACGAACCAATCTGACTGCGCCTGTGTGTGTGAACACAAGCAGTGGAATGTGTAGCCGCCGAAAAATAATTAAAGAAAAAAATTATTTAATGAATTAAATTTTATTAAATGAACGTAAAAGTAATTTGATTTTATTAATTAGCGCGATTTTTTCGTGTCAAAACCCGACGTCAGTAATTGAAATGAAGTGATTACATTACGAATTATGAAAAATTTTGTTAATACTGCTTGGAATATTGCTTTTAGGCCGATATTTTATAAAAAGAAATAAGGACTGTGTTGTTCTAATTTAAGTTAGTAGCATCAGTTACTTTAAGATATTTATAATATAGAGTCTGAAGAAAGCGCGTGTGTTTGCACATACACTTGTGCATATCTCTGGCGTACTAGGCTTTCTCTGTGAAGATTGGCCCCCGTGACCGAAATATTCGTTCAAGAATATTATAATAAGTATATACCTAGTACTACTATTGAAATAAGTACAAATAAAATACAACCTAAATAATTGTAACGTTTCCAAATAAATTGTACAAGAATTACATCTCCATCCGTCTACTTGACAAGCCCTATTAAGGAGGGTCAGCTCAAGTTGAGGTGTTCACTAATGATACATAAGTACTTCTGGGGTTTAAAGAGCCATGGATAGAGGTATTTATAAAATGAAAATAGAAAGTTGTTTAGGTAAAATCAGGTAGGCTTTACCAATTTAATACCTTTAATATGTTGGATACCTACGTATTCTTTGCATATTGGTTAAAGTTAATGCTAAAAGTTGAGAAAATGTTTCGGGAACTCTGGGAAAAAAAAGTCTAATTGAAAGGCAAACTTAACTTTGTATTTCAAAATATAGGTCACGCCAATGATACTATAAATTATAGATGCGTTACCCTCGCTCAAAAATGGCGATACTAAAGTAAGGTTGTCGCGATGTCGAGGTTACACATCACTATTCCCCGCAATTCTCAGTGAAATAGGAAACGAGGAAAAAACGCCTCCCTGTGTTAATAGATAGTGTCCTAATTCCAGTTTATAATTACTATAGTCAATACATAATAAAATATACTAATATTTATTCCGAAATATTAAGATATCATTTTTAGGAATCAAAACTTCGTAATGCTTACTTTATTCCCGAAATTGCGCATACAGCACTCTATCGCAAATATCAGCCGAAACTTAAATTTTAACAAATAGGAGAATGTTGGTATTTTTATATTCTTTGTAGTTCCGTATCCTATTCTATTTCACAATGGTTCTAACAACTTCATCGAATTTTATTTCTTATGCCTAAATAAATTCTATTCAGTCTTCATCTAATCAAAGATTTGCTTTGTTTTATATAGCTTCTTTAACTCCAATATTATGTAAATGCGAGAACTCATTAATCTTGCCAAATCCATTGTAATCGATACAATCAAGCTAAATATTATTTACTTTATACCGAAGATTAGATAGTGCTCGCATTCCTCTTGCTAAATTGTAGGTATTATTCTTATTCTTTATTGTACACAAAGAAAATAATTACAAAAAACATTCCAGTTTGTAAAGTCATGTACAAAGGCGAGCTTAACTCAACATTGAATGTATACAATATGTGCAAATACTGTAAAAAATATGAAGTTTTAAAGAGTAAACACGGAGCTTTTCAGGAATCAACTATTTTCGAACCGTGCAACTAAATTCTGACGTTTCATAAGTGCCTTTAAAATTGGTTTAAGTGAAATAAAAACTTTTGTCTTTGAATTTGATTTTATTGATTACTTACCCAACAATTTTGTTTTATTGGCGAGTGTCCAAATACGCGACATAAATATTCATCTTTTACAGAATTAAAAAAAAAAAATTTTTTAGCTTTAATGGATCGTAGACGTAATACCTCCACGCGTTCCTTAAAAAAGGGTTTTGACAGACTGACAGACAACGTATTAATTTTATAATGGTCACTGTTTTCCTTTTGAAATACGGAACCCTAAAAACAAGAATGTAAATAAATTATATCTACATAATCTAAACCTCGTAGGTCCCATAGAAAAGGTATCAAATCAGTACACAGTCACATGATTTTTGCGTACCTTTTGGTATTGACCTATTTTTTCTCACACAGTCATCGGGGACCAATTTCCGCTTTGCCAATTCGTCAATTAGGGATGTTTCCCTCTTTCCCACTTTACCGTCGTCATTCCAAAATAACATTCTTCTTCAAGATTGCTTGTTTATTTTCTTATGTTATAGCATGTGTCGTCAGGTATTATAATTATGTGTTATTTAGGAACCTATGTAGTGACTAATGCCTTGTGAATTAATATAAAAAAATAACACTAGAAGGGGAAAGTTTTTGAATTAAAACGGAACAGATATAAGCTATCGTGTTAGAACTATATTAGCGAAGTTGTCATGTTTCTCATATCCCGAGCCACCCCAGAGAGTGGAAACTTTCCACGTGTAGGTACCAACCAGGCGAACGATAAGTTTGTGAAAACAATTATTTTATCAACCGTCTACACATGTATATGAAACCTCACACGTCGCAGACCCTGAAGCGATTACGTTCGAGCTTCAAAGGCATACTGATTAACTTTGCAGGAAATACAATTCTCACTTACAAAAAACAAGTGCTGCATTTTGTAGTAAAGGTTGTCAAGCTACATAATTTGCATAAACCTGAACCATTACCAATAAGCAAAACGTCTTAAAGTGTAGAAGAAGAATTTTCTTCATTTTAATCCGTTTAGAATGGTGAGAAGAGGTCGGCTCACTTGACGTAGCGCCTTTTTATTTATCCGGGAGGCCCAGTTTCAAATTATCCGTATTAATTTTTCCACAAAAATGTATAACTTTAGAAATTGCTACGAATACTTTAATGCGCTTGATAGATTTCTCTGTATAAGCTGATCATACATAAGTATAATAGAAATAAATTGATCTCTAAAGTTCAATGAACGGCATTCAACTGAATGTTTAAGTAATTTTTATTTTATTACACAAATTCCTGGGTGAAATGATTCTATTAAATTCTTTATTTCTCATAATCAGATAACATTGTACCTAAAAAAACTGACTTAAAAAGTAACTTCAGAATGAGAACCCTGACTTCTAAACTAAGTTTATTTACAGAGAAGTTAGTTTTCCTTCGCATTATAATAATATCGCCAAATATATATTATTTTTAAGTTTTATCGCATTATAATATACTTCTGACCGTATTTCGGTCACAGCGGCCTATCTCCACGGAGATCAGCCAAGTACGCAGGAGGTATTATAGTGCACAACTGTATGCGGAAGGACAGGTGGAGTGCACCTGTGCACTCTTCCTTCACTCTCATAATCCGATGAGACGGTAATTCTACACGACCGGGGAGAGATCAGGCACAGGACTGACGGCTTTACGTGCTTTCCGAAGAACGGGGGTATCACACCACCAACTTCCAAACTCCGGGCTACTCAGAATTTCCTAACAGATAAATCCAATAATGTTTTGCCCGACCTGGGAATTGATGCCAGGACCTTACGCTCAGCAGCCACGCTTGCGACCACTAGACCAACGAGGCAGTCAGTCAACAAGGAGGTAGTTTTCTCTACACATATATGCTTATTTTCTATGTTCTTAGATAAAACAACAGCGATCGACATTACCCCTTTAGGGTTAGTTCAAAGAGAAAGAATGATAAACCAAGAGTATAAAAATGACGCTACTCTAGTAGTCCGATGCCCTAACCATTGGCCTATCGCTGCTTTTATTTAACTCTCACTTCTACATTACTCCTTGCGTGTTGTTGATAAACAATAATAATTATGTAATGTTGAATAGTTGGGTAATGTGCTCGAGTCTATTCTATTCTGTGTTATTGTTACAAAAATTTCATTGCTTTTTTCCTGTATTTAGTTACTAAGGTTCCTTATATATATATATATATATATATATATTTTGTTTTGTTCACCTAATAAGAAGTGCACGCTGTGATTTCCTATAATTAAAGGAGCACACCTCATACAATATGTCAAGTTATTTGTGTGTCCTTTGTTGGAAATCCATAGTTAAATGAATAAATAAGGTTTCAAATGTGCTCAGTAAATATTGATACCGCCTGCCAACAGTTTTTTGAAAGGCTTATTTTTTCCATAATTATTATAATAACCATTTCAAATAATGTACCTAAGTGTGTTTAGAGACGTTTACATGCACACAAACCCAAATCCAGAACAATTTTCCGTATTTCACACAAAAAATTGTATCGTGCGGAATCAACCCCGCGACACACGGCTCTGCCGCCGATCTCTTGACTGCTGCGTTAAACCATGCTGTATACGATCCAGCTCGATCATTTATGCTCCATATTTACATGAACACTCAGATCCCCTTTCTAATGGTAATGACAGCTAACTCGTTCTAAGAACCTTATCAGATCAATGATAAATCAGCGAATGCTCAATACTAATTGCTAATTAGCCAATTAATTGGCCCGGGTCATCAAAGCGAATGAAGCTCAACGTAACTCGACAAAGACCTTGGTGATGTTATTAGTCATACTTCAAATTGGTATCATAAATAACTACATATGGGGGTTATTAAATGTGGGTAATTGCTAATTTGGCAATCTCGATACTTTACCGTTTAAGTTATATATGAAACTAGCATAATATTAACCAAAATAGCTGGTGCGTTTCACCATATTTCACTTACCTAATCTACAGGCGATATTAAACATAACTGAACAGTTATACATTTTTGTGGAAAAATATGGTCGTGAGCAGGCTTCGAACCTGCGCCTCCTGGATAAATACTCCAGGCGCTCTGACCGCTAAGCCATCTCGACCCATATTTTTCTTTCCACAAAAGATTATTACTTTACAGTTCGCTATGCATGCGTTTAATGCTTTTCAAAGTTTTATCTATAACTGAACAGAGGAAATTATTTAAACATGATCTAATTAAGGTACAAAACAAATGTTTAAGTTTGAGTTAGACTTCATAATTAACGTAATGGCTAATTATACTAGTACTTAATGTGTTTTGAAGTGGTGATTAGTACAACTGAAGTATTGCGCTCAAATTATAATGTTCATGAGTTTACAAGTGCTCGCTATATTCAGGCTGCTGATTCGCAATGGGCTCAATCAAAATACTGTGTAATTAAACTCCCATTTACCAACACCAAATATATAAAGTTATTATATTAAATGGAAAAAGAATACGGTCGCGAACAGGATTCGAACCTGCGCCTCCCGGATGAATACTCCAGGCGCTCTGACCACTAAGCCATCTCGACCTCTGCTCACCACCGCCAATTCTTCTTCCATATTTTAACACGTCTCATTGCTATCAATTACGTCCCTATACGGGTGACCGAACCGACACGACTAACTTTGCAGTTAATACAATGTCGTAAAGAATGCAATTACCTTAATAATTCAAGATAAATCTTTGAAAAGCATTAACGCATGCTTAGCGAACTCTAAAGTTATTATATTAAATGGAAAAGATTCGTTCCGATGCACGCAGTAATCGCTCACAGTATCTTGATTTTTCTTGTGACTTGACTGGGACTTGATTATTTTCAGTACAGGGTTCCAAACAGGTGGTAATTGCCAACCATCTTCTCTATTGAAATTAGGGTGTTTTTTAAATTTAAATAGCCTCGCGGAGCATTCTCGGTATTTATTTATTTATTTAGGGAAAACAAACAGTAGTATATTATGCATATACATACATTGAATATAAAGTAAACTTAACAAATATACTACCCACTATATTTTCATTTGGTATATATCGGTTTTCTTTCGTGAGGATTTGGGGTTTATCAAAACGTAGAAAATGGTTGGGTTTATCTGTTGTATGTTCACAGACTGCAGATTTTGTTGAGCGTCTATTCTTGACGTCAGCTATGTGTTCTTTCAACCTGGTGCCAATACTACGCTTTGTTTGCCCTATGTATGATAGCCCATAATCACAATCAATCTTGTAAACCCCTGCATCTTGTAAGGGAATGTTCTGCGACGGGGTTGTTGAGCTCGTAAGTTATTATGTTTGAGAACTTGCTTCACATGGTTGAGTTCCCCTACCAGGTGGTCGGCGTCGCAGATGCCTTGTGCTCTCTGTAACAAAGATTTGGGGACAGTAGCTAACTGACAAGGATGGTGGTGAGATTCACCGTTCAAGTTCTTTCTGTGTGGGTGGGCTTTCTATACACGGTGTGATCAACAGAATGATCTGGATTATGGATGAGTAATATGTCAAGGAAGGCCAGTGACTTGGTTTTCTCTAGTTCCATAGTGAATTGTATTTTATTATGTATGGAATTTAGGTGGTCTAAAAATGCAGGGACCCCATTGTGAGACAAGATGGTGAAAGTATCATAGAGGCATGCCTCTTGAAAATCTTCGGCATAGCCGGGGCCGTCAGGAGGGCTCTCCTTTCAAAATCTTCCATGAAGATGTCAGCAACCACCGGGGAGACTGGTCTTCAGTCAGTTTTAGGTCTTTGATCTGACACATATGTGAAGGATTCACCTTCACATATGTGTTAGTTTGTCCACGAAGTTTTGAGAGTATCTTCGCTAGGTGTTGTGCCAGTTTGTAGATTGGTGTGTCAATCTGGCTCACTATTGGTCGTAGTGGAGCGTTCTCCTTGTGTATTTTAGGCAACCCATACAGTTTTGGTTGTTTCGCACAAGATGTAATCAATATGTTTACGTCCAATTCCAGGGTGTCGGAGTATTTTGATATTAATTCCAATTAAAAGATGTTTTATTATAATGTGTAGTGATCGCGAAACCTAAGATATTACTTTGCGGTACAAAGTTCACTGGGTCAGCTAGTTTTTGATAAAAGAGTCTGTGAGGACATGCAGCGATCAGGATATACCTAGAGGTAAGTTCATTACCTCTACCGATTCAAATATTTACATGCTTCAGTTATTTGATATTTACGTAACGATAGCTTGAATTCGTACAAATATCCATTGAAATCAAAAATAAGGCAAGGCAGGGTATAAAGTAAGGTAGAAGTATTTGTGAGGGTTCAGTCAAAGGGAATGTTTTTCCTTGGCGTATTCATTGTATTATTGTGAGGCGTCGTTCAGGGAAAACTTCTTAGTTTCAAACTTTGATTGCAATTTATTTTACAATATAACGTAGATCCTTTGTTAACAGTTGTTATGTACTATTAATTATTAGTCAAACTGTTTGACTCACGACATCGCCGCGGGCTCAGCTCATGACTAAGGGCTCCGTTCGAGTTCGAAACTAGTCGGGCAATCCCGAAGAATGCAAGTGAGTAGTAATAAGTGTGTCTCACGAAAGATATTGTTATGTACTACATTGAATTAAGAGTCGAATCTTTTTTGCATTTATGACAGCCTGCTTATTGTTTACTTCCATAAAAATACATATTAAGAATATTAATAAGCGTAAAGGATAGACTAGATCAACGAGGCAGTACAGTTAATACTGCCTCGTTGATCTAGTGGTCCCAAGCACTGTTATACATGAGGTTCTGGGTTCGATTCCCGGGTCGGGCTAAGTATTATTGAGTTTTTCTATTAGAAAATTCTCAGTAGCAGTCAGGAGGTTGGAGCTGTGCACGGTTGATGGCAATAGGCTAACCACCTATTACATGGGACTTCATAACAATATTGGTGAATTGTAGGTGTACAATTGTGTACACTTATGCCTACCCCTTTGGGGAATACAGGCGTGATGTTATGTTTATGTTGTTATTAATCCATCCAAATTTATAACGTTGTTTATTTCTATGATTAACAAGTCGAAAGAATGGTTTCCGTATTTACTTATTTATTAAATTGTTTTTAAAAGAAATATGATTTTATACGAAACTGCTCGGCCTGTAATAATTTTTAAACATAACAACAAAACAGATTTCAAATCTAATGCAACACAAAATTTATACAGTATAAAACAAAATCCACGAAAACAAAGCTATCAATAAATCAAAAATTTAAAAAAATAAAATTAAAAAGCATGCCTGTCCTGTATGAACTAAAAAGTGAAAAACAAGTTAGATTAAGAATTTTCATGGCTGTCGGGAGACAGTACTGTGAACAATTTTCAACAACTATTATTGTGTGTGATCAAACTGATGACCCTAGGGACCACTGCTTGTGAAATTAAATGGAACAACAACTGTCCCATTGGAACTAGGTCACCGAACTTTGTTGTTATGGTAAAATATTTCTGAATGAAAATCCATGTGACCTACTACGATAATATCTACTATTGCATAGTGTGTCGATATGAATACTGATCACAAGTTTGTAATATATTCATTCAAATATTACGAGTGCTATTCGATAATAATAAACATTAATTTCACTCAAGATAAATCTTTGAAAAGCATTAACGCATGCTTAGCGAACTCTAAAGTTATTGTATTAAATGGAAAAAGAATACGGTCGCGAACAGGATTCGAACCTGCGCCTCCCGGATGAATACTCCAGGCGCTCTGACCACTAAGCCATCTTTACCTCTGCTCACCACCGCGAATTCTTCTTCCATATTTTAACACGTCTTATGGCGACGTTATTGCAATCAATTCAGTCCCCATACTGGTGACCAAACCGACACGACTAACTTTGCAGTTAATACAATGCCGTAAAGAATGCAATTACCTTAATAATTCAAGATAAATCTTTGAAAAGCATTAAGCGTATTCTTTTTCCATTTAATATAATAACTTTATTAATTTCACTTCTTTTTACTTATTATTTTTATTTTAGGTGCATAAATCAATAAAATTTAGAAAGTAAATAAGTATTTTCCTACGTAAACAAAAGAACAAGCACATGATTTATTCATAAACAGTTACGACAAAGGCTACGAGTGCTACGACGTAGCTACGGCGTAGTCGAAATCGACGCAACAACAATACAACTTGTACCAGCTAGTGAATCAAAATTAAATTGTTAGGCAAATTAATTAAGATAATAATCATAAATAGTGCGTTTCAAATTAACAACCATAATTAAGTACTGCAATTACAGCCCTGAGTACGTAGTCATCAATAGTTTGCAATCTACATCCTATTAGCAATTTCACACGCAATACATATTCCAAGTTCTGCCATACATTCTCCGGAATGATAATAACCTTTGCACAAGTTCGACAACCGAAACAAACTTGATAAGGTCAAGTCGGTAACTGAAGACTTCGCAAAGGAGGCCGCATCGCTAAATGGAAATTGATAAACTTATTGATTTTCAATCCTTGGTAATGGAGTATAAAACCTCTTTCGTTACATTAGATACCGGTATGTGTAATATGGTGCAAACAAAAAATTTTTATTTTCTTTTTTTTTCATTCATTCAGTAGGAAGCAGTGAAGGGTGGGCTTTTTTGAGGGCTGTTTGACGGTTAAAAAGAAAATGTTTAGCGTTATTTCAAAGATATTTTGATTTTAAGTACAGTTTAGATAGACCTAGTATTAAAATAAAATCTACTGTGTGTATAAGAAAAACTATAATAATAATAATAAATAAAAATCTTTAAGTTTTCTGTCAATAAAGATTTTTATTTATTATTATTATTATAGTTTTTCTTATACACACAGTAGAGTAGTAGTAGGTCTATCTAAACTATCATATTCTAAAGTTTTCTAAATTGCCCACCAATTTTAGTTGTTCATATTTAATTATATCAAATGAAAACGGTTATTCCAGTGTTAAATTAAACCTATTAAATGCAGAGATTGCGTATTTATGCGCTAAGGCCTTGACATTATTTGTTGTGCTTAATATTGGATGGTAATACGTTTAATGTGGTTTAAAAAAGTGTTTAAAAAAGCAAAGGATTTTTTTTATAAATACCAAGAATTTTCCAAGTGGACGTCGACAGACAAATCCGAAATATAAGGAATAGTGAAAAGTATTCAAAGTTATCTTGAGTCCGATTTTGATGAAAACTAAAACTGCATCATTGGGTTTTCGAAAAATCAATACGCCTAGCCAAGAATCGAAACCCTTGATTTAAAAAAAAAAACACTCTTTTTACCTGATATTGTTACTAAGAGGCATCAGATTCTGGAAATTAATTTCATATGGCAAACTAAAGGAAAATGCTGTATTATAATAAACTGATAAATATTATCATGTAATGTCTATGATTAATTAATTACCCGTTATGTTGTTCGAAATTATGTTCAATATCACAGGAAAGCTACATAGTGTTGTATGAAAAATTATAACAGATGCTTAACTAGGGTTCCAAAATACCAAGATACTTCGTGAGCGTAATATATTAATATTTTATAAAGTCTTAAACTTTTTCTTTACCGTGTAATAACAGGCTTTATAAGGTTTTTAATAACGGTCTGCCAGTGCGTGAGTGCCTTAATAAAGGTGCGCAGGATTAGTTAGACTTATTATCTAGATTATCCCCTGTAGTCCGGATAATTGGTTTTGGGGGCTGAGTTGGCCGCGTCCGTAGGAGTGCTCCCTTAAAATGGAATCCCTACACGTGGCCCCTGGGTGGTGCAAAACAGGCAACACAACTCTGGTGGCATGCTTCAGCCGCGGCTGGTTACACACACTGGACGAAGCCATGCCATGAAGCGACCAAGTCGTGTTTCGAGATTTAGTCCGGTGCAATCGTTGTTGGAGTTGCATCCACTGCCCAACTATCGTTCTCCCCAAATCTATCTACTCTACTTAGAGTGAATAGATTCTTCTGTATCTACGTGCTCCATCCTCGGCCACACCGTCACTAACCATCAGGCGAGTTGGTGGACAAACGTAGATCCATTTTTGAATTAAAACAAAATTGGTTTTATACAGCTTCGACTTTAGAATATTGTGGTAATAAGTCCGCTATGAGAAACCATCAATATGAGAAAAAAAACCGGTGCTATTTATATAAACTGGGTGTTATTCCTATTGATATAGTTATTTAGTATTTATTTACACGACTGCCCAAAAATTTAGTGTAAGGTTGAGGTTCATGTATGTATGTATGTTTGTGACTGAGTTTCTTTATTCCACTATAACTTCTAAATGCCTGAATCAATTTAGATGTATGGGAAATTGTTAGAATCCTTGCATTTTCCCGAGTAACAGGGCTACTAAGATTACAAAAAAGTAAATCTAGTAGCTATGGTACACAAAAAAGTATGAAAAAAGAAAAAAACGCCGTATGATACTTTTAAAAAGTTTGTAAAACAGCATTTCCTTTCTTCCTAAGATTAGTTGTTACCAACCGCCTATTCCTATATCTGAACATAATTATTAATTTAGTTATTGCATTTATTTCTTGTAAAATATGTAGTGTCACACCACTGACTGCCCCCATTTGCAATTATTCACGTCTCTATGTCCATCCAAAGGTTGGCTAGTATATATATCAAACGATACCCGTTCGATCATCTTCCATATTGATAATACAACCCTTTATTAAACGTATGATATCAACAACTCAGAACAACAGCAGCAGGAAACTCAATTTCAATGATACCCTAAGAGACGTTGTCATTATAACTGTCTTCTGTTGCGAAGCATGTAGTTGATATTCAATTTTTTGGTTGTAAATCGATCATCAACTGCCTAGTAGTTCTAGTGGTGACAATCGCAGCTACTCAGCGTGAGGTGTGTATTCTCACACCGGACAAAGTGTTATTGATATTTTTTCTGATAGAAAATTCTCAGTAGCAACCCAGAGTCTAGAGTTGTACCCGTTAAGTGGTTAAAGTATCACCAACTACATGTGACTTATTAACTGTATATAGTGTCATATGGGTTTAGAATAATACAGTTCTGCCTCACTCTTCTTCGCATACCGACGACTTGGTTTACACGTTGTTTCCCGTTATGGGTATCGTTGTTCTACTTTTTAAGGTATCAAAACACTTACATGCTCTTTTACACGGTTTGTAAAATCATTTTACGTATGCAGCACCAAAAAATAACAAATTTTAGCAGAAAAAAAAAAATATTCAAAAAGCCGGTATCGGTATTACTGCGATAAAATATTAAATGGTTTATGTTGTTCATTATAAAATAGAATATTAAATAAAATGAAAAAGAAATTTACCGAAAAATATTTGACCCTTTATGTTAAACACAAAATTATGCGGCAACATTGGACCTTATAAACCAAAAGTACCCACTGTACAAAGTTGGGAGAACCCCATGAGCCTCGTAAGTCGTAACTAACAGGTAAATAAGTTGCAAAGTTGCAAATGAACACATTATGTTCACAACAGCCATAACGAACCACAGTAAGTAAAGTCGTGAAAATCCCTTGTTTTTACAAGGGTCGAAGGGCTAAGCATTCTTTAAATTTTGAGGTATTACCCGAGAATTTATGAGCGGTAGGTCAGTGTGAGCACTTTGTAAAAATATGTCTAAATTCGTAGTGTAAATGTAATTTGGTGGTATCAGGTGGGCTAAAGTAAGGTTTGAGAAATATCTTCTCATACATATATTTACTTTTTTTTTGAATAATGCCAGTAACGTAGCTTATAGGCTCAGGAGGCTGTAGTTATTCATAGAAAAATATATGTATACAAATGTGTTGGTTTGGTCTTTATTTATTTAAACATAACATAGCATCACGCCTGTATTCCCCGAAGGGGTAGGCAGAGGTGTACACAATTGTACACCAACATTTCACCAATGCTGATATTAAGTCCCATGTAATAGGTGGTGAGCCTATTGCCATCAACCGGGCACATTTCCAAACTCCGGGCTGCTACTGAGAATTTCCTAATAGAAAAACACAATAACACTTTGCCCGATCCGCGAATCGAACCCGAGACCTCCTGCTCAGCAGTCGCGCTTGGGACCGCTAGACCAACGAGGCAGTTATATTTATTTAAAGGCTTACGAAGTCGTAGATCATGATTAAACTTTAACTTGCTACGGAACTGGCTACGATGTGAGCCAGTTTATTACAGGAATGCCCTAAAAAAGGAGTGTTATGTTTTTAGGGTTATGTATGTATGTATGAAACTTGCCGCAAACTTCTCTTGTCAGACCTATGGCAGAGTCTGCCGCTCTCGCATTGGTTTGTTCAGCCACTAAAACCGATGTCTCAGTCATTGCATCCTGAATCTTTTGCGATAGACGCAGAGGCCATAGGCCATGATGTATGTATGTTTGTTAGCTTCTTCATACCACCAGAACTTCTTAATGCCTGAACCGATGTCGATGTTAGAGATATCGTTAGAATACCTACATTGTACCGGGTAATATAGGTCGTAAGATTTAAAAAAGACAGGCATGCTTTTAAATTTTTTAATAACTTTCATCTTGGTAAATATATGCAATTAAGTAGGAAAAGTTCCAAAATATTTCGTACTTCTACCGTAGTATATCAATTTAGTTGTTTATAAATAAAACGAGGCTAATGTATAAACTTATTCATAAAACTTTTCGTAAGAAGTACAGTATAGGTTTCAAATAAAACAATTATAAAGCACAGTATTATTTCAATTCGATTATATTTGCTTATTAACACTTTCAGGGAAATACGACGTCTATAGACGTCATAACTTATATGTGTCTCGTCGTGTGTCCTTAACGTTATCAAACAGTTTATAAAAACTTTTAATTACTTTCTATTAGACATACGTGAAATGTTTTCTGAAACCATAAAATTTAACAGAATTTAGCTGTATGTAAATTATTTTAGCAATATCGTAAAAGCCTACAAAACCTCAAATTATCTAGCCTATTAAGAAACTTTTGCAAGCGTTATGTTTTAGTTTACTAAATAATAAAATACCGATAGTTATGATAAAGGGTTTGGTGGCAATTGAATATTGGAATAGTTTCGGAACGTGTTCCGGATTTGGTACGTGAGGCGGCATACCAAACATGACGTAGCTATGATAGTTCGCAAGATCCTTACATGAATTTTATTTTATATAATATTAAACAAGAATTTCTAACGTACACATAAAACTAATATGATTTTAGAAATAACTGAATTTTTATCAAAATCTCCGGCACAGGCGCCATGATAGATTTTCAATACGTAAATATGGTTCGAAGGTTTCTGAAAATGAAATTATGGTCCCGAAAACCCTGTAAAGGTTTGGTCGGTAGTAGTACGTCACAGATTGCATGAAAAAAATTTACACTCCCAAAACATGGTATGATTAGCTAGTTTCAGCGGAATAATTAAATGTAACTAAAGTATTATTATTTAGGATAATAAAGCTCAATCGCTTAGAGACTGACTGGCCCTAATTATTATTTAATAACATAACATTACATCACGCCTGTATTCCCCGAAGGGGTAGGCAGAGGTGTACACAATTGTACACCCACATTTACCCAATGCTGTCATTAAGTCCCATGTAAGGTAGTGAGCCTATTGCCAACAACCGGGCACAATTTCAAACTCCGGGCTGCTACTGAGAATTTTCTAACAGAAAAACTCAATAACACTTTGCCCGACCCGGGAATTGAACCCGAGACCTCCTGTTCAGCAGTCGCGCTTGGAACCACTAGATCAACGAGGCTGAATTATTTATTGACTATTGAAATATCCTGCTTCGTTGGTCTAGTGCTCTGAAGCGGGACTTCTGAACGGAAGGCCCTGGGTTCGATTGCGAAATCGCACAAAAAGTTATTGGGCTTTTCCGTTAAGAAATTCTCAGTAGCAACCCAGAGACTGTGCCCGATAGATGGCAATAATCTCACCACTTATTAAAAGGTGCCTCATAACATCATTGGTTAAATGTGGGTATACAATTGTGTACCTCTGCCTACCCCTTCAAGGAAAACAGGCGTGATGCTATATTATGTTATGAAATTTCCTTACTCAATGTGGGATCGCTTGACCAAATATAATATTACCTCTTTGGAATCTCTCTAACGTCCCCTTGAAATAATACAGTAGGTACAGCACACAGCTGGCGGTAATTTTCGGGCAATAACAAGAAGCTCATAGGTACATTCATACATTTTGTTTCATACATTGCTCAATCTAGGAAGCAAGGTAAAGCTAAATATATTGTTGTACGGTTACAATTCCGGATAAAATGTATATCTCCGTAGATACTTACGTAATAGAAATTCAGAACTTACAGAATGCGGCATTCAGACTTTTATGCGATGGTTTAATTTTGTATTATATAACATGACACAATACTTACGTTACTTTAATAGTTACGGTTGAACGTGATTTGAAACTGATACTTAGCATGGTTTATATTTTTAAATGGTTTCAGGCACACACCGTGGCCGAAAATAACCGTTAATAACAAACCAAAAAATACGATATCCAATTAGGTAATTATGCATTGTCATCGTAACCAGTGCGAGTAATAAAATAAAAAATACATTCATAATTCTGAACTTTACGTTAACATCGCGTAGTGTAGTACCTACTTAGGTAAGTAATAAGCAAGCAATTGTGGGTGTCTAAAGGTACCTTGATCCATGTCGACCGTGACAAGCCGTTGTTAACCGTAACGTGCATACATTGTTGTTTGTATCTCTAGCTTCGCCACGCCCTTTCCGTGAAGCCGCGTGACTTTGCAATATGAACTGACCCTTATATTTAGGCCGACCGTTGCGCCCCAGTTTTTCAAGAGAAGTATCGAAAAGCCGGTTTGATGGATTTTTACACGAAAAATTTATAATAGGCTTCGCTGGGAACCGACGGTTTGTGCGAAAAATATTTATGTAGGTACCTAAATAAAATGTTCGTACTCTGTAGGATTTCAAGATATTCATTTCTAACCTAACTTGTTTACAGTATGTGAATAAGCAATCCAGGCACTATCCAGTATCTATGTATAAATCAAAACTGATATTGCTATAAACATAAGCTCAACAAATACTGTATTCGATACCCCGGGATTGGGTATCGAATACAGTATTTGTTGAGTACCATAAACAATTTTGCTAACGTGTCTCGCGCCATTTTCGCGCGCGTGTCATCTGTCAAAATCCGCCATTATCGTATCGATGCACATTCATGATGAACAATGTGGCTGAAAATGGCGTCGGGTTCGTTGTAGCGTATTTACTAGCAGTATATTCAAACTGTTTATAGTTATTGGAAGTTGTAATAACACGTTGAGCTCGTGCCGATTAACAAACAAAACTTATAGGCTGGTTAACTTAGGTTGTAGGTAAGATTACGACAAAATATAGATAAATTGGATATAAAGAGTAGAATGTAGAAATATAAGTGAACAAAATGACAATATAGAAAATGTATGCGCAAATGTGAATCTAATTCTCCAGTACTGCAATCATGACATATCAATAAGATTTCACCATAATGATTTCCGGTTAGAAGGAATTATTATACCACCCCGTCGCTTCATAATCTCTGGGGTACCATAGACTCAGATAGGGGATAAGT
The DNA here is from genome assembly GCA_935421205.1 of Xylocampa areola. Taxonomy (NCBI): domain Eukaryota; kingdom Metazoa; phylum Arthropoda; class Insecta; order Lepidoptera; family Noctuidae; genus Xylocampa; species Xylocampa areola. The sequence continues at coordinate 17,340,997 of OW285201.1, forward strand.
ATTAAATCACAGTGCAATATATCAACCGCGATCACCAACGCCCCTTAGGCTATTCGTTACAGCGGTTATGGCGTCTTTATGCGAGGCCTACTTTCGAGGCCTGGTGGTGTACGAGTCGATATTATATACCTATTTATTTGTTTAGCCTAGACGTTTTTTTGAATCTGAGAAGTAGCTCAAAATAAACCTCTTTTCATTCTAATTGTTTACTAGGATTTAATAGATTTACATTATCTTCACCAATAGACGTAGAAAATGTTGGCTAATCACCAATTTTCAGTTTCAGTTCAATTTTTAGGGAGTATCCTAACGTAGCTACCTACTGAATATAATTCAAGGCACGTAAAGCCATTGGTTCTGCGCCTGATCCCTCTCCGGTCGTGTCGGATTGCCGTCCCACCGTAAGAGGAGTTAAGGAAGAGGGAGTGCACCTGTGTTTACACTTGTGCATTATAATATCTCCTGCGTAGATGGCTAATTTCTGTGGACATAGGCTGCCGTGACCAAAAATTCGGTCGAGTGTATGTATATTCAAGGAACCTAGTGATGTTGCTATATGCTTTAATCAGATTTCGTAAGCCTTATTGTTTCTAGACTGATAACTATCCTTCTATGTGAGAAAATCCATTATGGACATAGAGTATGACGAGTGAGAGAGTACGTTTAATATTATGGATTTAGGGATCACTGCTGCATTCCATTTCTACGAAACATGAGAGGCATTGTGTACTTGCTTATTACTATGTAGTTAGCAGCAGAATAGGTAGATAATTTAGATTTTGATTGTGCTTATTGCAATTTAACAGTTAATTATATATATTATTAAAGATGTAATAATATTATGTAACTCTACCCATAAAACTAGGCTTCTTGCGTATGTATCAAAGTATATATACACATTCAAGATAAATCTTTGAAAAGCATTAACGCATGCTTAGCGAACTCTAAAGTTATTATATTAAAATGGAAAAAGAATACGGTCGCGAACAGGATTCGAACCCGGATGAATACTCCAGGAGTATATATAGGAGGCGCAGGTTCGAATCCTGTTCGCGACCGTATTCTTTTTCCATTTTAATATAATAACTTTATATATACACATATTATACAAAATTTGTACGTTTTTATTCACATAAAAGTACTCGAAAATCCAATATAGGTATATCAATGCAGGCTATTACTTTCAGAAGCTTTGATTTCATGCGTAATTTGATCGTTAAAATGTATTTGAGTCATGTTCAATAATTCGTAAATAAATTCTGTTCACATTTAATTATGTTCAATGTGGTGAAAAACCTAATATATTCCCTTTACATTTTTCGGGTATCTTCACTTGTAATGATTCTTTTTATTATTACACAGTATAATTACATGTATGATATTCATAACGTCTCATTGGCCTTGCTTTTAAAAACACAATCATATATTCATAAGAATGGAAATTCGAATATAAGAACGAAAACGTTAACAAATTCTATTAGATTTAAATTCTGCCTACATTAATTTTCAGTCCAGTAATCCAAGAATTCTCATTAGTCTTGATCAGTTACTATCGGGCAGCAGCTGACCAACATTATATCTATTCAAATATAAATCTAATCTATCTAAAACGTTAGACACTAGCATTTCAGAACAGATTAGGCAAGAAGACTTGGTCAACCCATTAGTCAAATTAAACCTGTCAAACCAGAGACCAGAGTTCATATCTCATAAAGACAGGCTTATTATGTAAATGTATGTAATTGTGACAAAGTTCATCGTACAGCCCATGAGGGTCCAACCTAAGTTAAAACTTAAAAGTGTATTTATTTTTTTGTACGCTCTGACCTGATTTACCGCATGTAGGTAATCAAACAGTCATTAGCAATGGCTTACGCCGTGTAAAACACGAACAGGTCGTTATTTTGCACTAGCTAAAATCCTTTATTTTTATGATTTTTTATTGTATTATTACATTACTCTTTACCATTCCTCAATACGTAACGATAAAGAAATAGGAGGACTTTTTTTTTGCGCAAAATAGACTTTATTTAACCCGTATGTACCTATACCTACAAAAGTATATCGTATATCATTTTCTAAAAACTTTCTAACAGTCTTCATCCGCATGATTGAGTTTTTTCATTCTTATCATCCAGTTGGAAAACATCTCGGGGTCTCAGAGATCAAGTAACAAAATTATGAGCAAAATTTTGTTGAAAGATATTAATTTTCTTCATAACTCGAATACAAACAACATTCGTATTTATTTTCGTACCTGTATTATTTAGGATAAAGCCACACAACATTACAATATTTTCGGTTAAAGCATTAAAACCTTTTCCCTTTTTTTCTTTTTTGGTTGTAATGCTATTACCTAACTGTATTTTGTTGCGAAATTACATACAAACTATTACAATAAATACAATGCACTGTACTATTGAAGAATTTTTTGATCTTCATAAATGTACCAACATTATTGTAACACAAAATTTTAAATAATAACAATGGAGGGTGTTGCCCGGTCATCTCCATAGGAATCTTCATTTTGGAACGTGGCATTTTTTTACTTTCAAAAGTACCTTTATATAGGTCTAATTGGAATAAATGATTTGACTTTGACTTTGATATTGAAGAATTATATTAGAAATATTGTTTCAAGATGATTCATTAATTTATAGTTTTAAATCGTTTATTTGTTAATAAAACGCTATAGGTTTTGTTATTCGAACGCGTAGTCCAGGCCTGTACTACGCTTTTAAACAATTTATCCGTATTTATTTACTGGCAATTCAGTATTTTGAGTGTATGGAATAACGTTCGCGCTCCCACATTTGAACCGATAAAACCTCATTATTTTATATTATTATTTTGTAACCTCTTTTTATGTAATTTCATTAAAATTGAAAAATGACGGCATTAAATATTCTAAATATTATGAGAGAGTGAATTTAAAATAGGATCAGAGTTTATATGGCGGCAAATAAAGTTTTATCAAATTATATTCGTGTATTTATTAATTCTTCATTCAAATATAGATTTCAACAAAATATTTTAATATTGGAACCATGTTACCCGTGCTTCATACCTTAGTAGGTACTCGGTGTTGGTATGACTAGTAGACTAGTAGCCTAGACAATTTACTCTTCAAAAAAGTACCTACCTCATCTCCATCCTTAGCTGAGACAGTCGAAGTTTTGAGTCAGTTTGTACGTACCTTCTATGATAAAAGTAAGTACCTAACAACATCAACATCGTTGGTTATTGACTAAATATTCTATACTTCATAAAGTGTGTGACATTTAATATTGTCTATGACACCAGAACTTTAGAAGCGGATATTCAGGCTGGCAAGATAGCATAAAAGCTTAAATGTGTACGCTACGGCGTAGTAATAGTTAATAGTTACTACCGCCGTACGCCATGTTCTTTGGCTACGAGATGACTACGAGCGCCGGTTCTTACTTCTGCACGAAAAAAAATTAATAGATTACAAATAATTTTAGGTATATGTTTCCACGTGTGTTAGTAAATGCAGAAGAGAAAGTTTTTCTCAGAAAACACTAATCAGTACGTAAGTACTAAAAAAAATTTGTAGATACAAGAGAAGGGTACAAGCAAAGAGGGACCTATACCCAGTAGTGGGTAACGTCAGGCTACGGATGATGATGATGATGATGATGAGATAATAATATTAATGTTTTTCTCCAGCTTTCTGCGTCCGGCGACCCGGGGGCCTTGGACGCAGTGGCGCGACGCTATCGTCTCGAGAACGGCAACTCGCTGGGGGAAAAGGATGAGGTAAGAATTTCATCAACATTTTTATCCCTGTCCCCTACAGACTCGTCACAAATTGTTTCAAAACCCTTCGGATCAGTTTGTGGTTTAATTTTCATAGCTTTTATATATAATGATATTTTTTTTTACATCTTTTAATGCCATGTATTGCCTTTATTAATTTCAACCCCGTAGGTTCGTGAATATTATTTTTCAATGTTTCCTTGAAATCTAGTAATTTTCATAGCTTTGTCTGGTAATATTTTTCTTGATCCTTTTTCATATACTTTTGGTTGCCAAGGCAACGGTGTTTTCTTAAAACCGTCAACATTTGTCATTTGCTTTTTTTTTATTAGGCCTTTCATAATGATTGAGTTTGATAATGTGTTTAAAAGCCATAACTTTGGGTACTATCTTATGAAATGTAGATATTCTATTCCTGTACTTAAATATCAAGCATAACATTTTATTTTTAGGTTAAAAACACTTAACTAATTAATGTTGAATACATGAGTAAAGAATTTTTATTTATAACTATTTCAAAAATAAACGTCATAAGCGTTAAAGCCAACCCCGACACAGTACTGACCCATTAATCGTTCCCTCGAGTCCGCTTAATCATCAAAAGGACATTACGATCGTAATCACTCACACCCATACAGCGTATGTAATAAAAATGTGATTATCATATTACAAAGGTGAATATTCATCAATAAATATAATGGCGGTCTTAAAATCATTGTCAGCTGGCCAGCCTTTGTTGAAAGTTTATTGGCAAATATCCGCAAGACCTCGCGCTCATGCATTCAGAAAATTGAGTAGGGTATCCATCTTACAAATTATTATATTATCCGGTCTCATTTGTTAGGCTTGCATAAAGAATATAACTAATGAATAACACTCATAACTCCTCCATTATTGCAGCTATCTACACAACTACACAATATTTACATACATTTAGGATTTGATAACATCTTTCTATGCCTTAAACTCAGCATTATCTTCCTTTAATATTTTGATTAAGTATATACGCATTATTGAATTATGAAGTTAAAGAATAACTATTTCTATAGAGTCTTTAACTTAATATATTCCAAATTACAGTTACGAAAACTACGCCAAAACTAAAAAGAACCCTGTCTCATAACTTTTACAAAAGAAAAAGAAACTCGGCAGCTGTTTCAGTGATAAATTGTACTAAGTTGAGAAGCCGCAATCATTAAAATTTTCAAATGAAACTTTACGACTCCTAAACGCAGTTGGTTTAAACGATACCTTTTTACGACTAAAAGGCGTCTGTTGAAGATTACTGGGAGTTACTTTTACTTATCGGTTGCAATAAAAAATCTATAAAGATTTTGTGTCATCGTGCTCAAGGCCAAGGCCCAAGGCTAGCCTCATGGTTTTGAATAAAACATTCTTGCACTGAAGACTTTATGCATAGAATTTACATACAGTCACGAGCACAAACATGTAAACATTTGCACTTTTTAAACTTCATACTTATAAATAGTTATCTGAACATATAGGTAGAAATAGTTGGTCTAGTGGTCGCAAGCGCGGCTGCTGAGGTTGAGGTCCTGGTTTCCTAGGTAATTTTATTCCTAGGTTATTGGGTTGTTTCTGTTAGGAAATTCTCAGTAGCAGCCCGGAGTTAGGAAGTTGATGGTGTGACACCCCCGTTCTTCGGAGAGCACGTTAAGCCGTCGGTCCTGCGCCTGATCTCTCTCCGGTGGTGTCGAGTTGCCGTCCCATCGGACTATGAAAGTGAAGGAAGATGGAGTGTGCCTCTGTTTGCGCATACATTTGTGCACTATAATATGTCCTGCGTACTTGGCTAATCTCCTCGGAGATAGGCCGCCGTGCTCAAAATACGATCTGGAGGAGTATTATTAGCATAGAAGTAATAATGTATGTCTATATTGTAAAGTTGGTACTTGCGAAAAATAAAAATCGTAGGTAAGTCGATAGAAAGCGTATAATACGGACTAAACGGTCATACAAAATGTCTCACCTTAAATACTACCAATTTAATGTGGGTAAACAGAAATACATTACATATATGTAGAAGGAAAGGTTCTTCTATAGGTGTTACATACCTTATGAACTTAGTAATACACGCTAGAGATATTATCGGTGAGTTTTTAAAAGTTTGTGTTTACATATTAGTGCTCGTGACTGTACCTACCTACCAAAATAATAAAAATACATGTTTATGTACCTTAACGTTCTTAAAAATCAGTGTTAATTTATTTATAACACTAAAAATATATATATTTTAATCTATTGCCTCGCTAATTACCAGACACATTAGAAATATTGTTTTCAAGCACAATGTTGTACTTTTGCGAATACCTATATAGATTAAACCTACCTTCCTAGTCACGTTATAAAATGAATATAAAACAATTAAGCTATTTAGTAGTAGCTAGAATGGCAAAAATAAAAACGTATTTTCTATAAAAGCCCTGTCAGTTAACATGGATTACGTCTTGGTTTACGTCGACATTGAAAACTGTTGCTTATGGAATAACATTTTATTCGGCCGAACTGTGTTAACATTTTTTTTTTCTGAAAAATTCCGTCATTTTTGCTACGACAACCAAAAACTATGTTCTGTTTATGGCAGCTTTATTTACAAAAATATTTTACACGTGCGCTACATTTTCTTATTGTTTTTTTTTTTTAAACTATCTACCTGGCGTTTTTTTTTGGCGCTTGTCGTCCACTTTTTAGAGCTATTTAAAAGTGTATAACTATTATATTCCAAATAATTTTAGTTCCGTGTAGTGCTCATGGCTGTTTGAAAAACAAATAATTACACTATAGTATATAGAACTAAATCTAATCACAAAAAACGTTTTCATACTTTCACAGTTGTTCGGACCACCGAGCGCGCCTGTACTTGAAAACCCCGAGTTCCAAACACGATGGTACTTCAAGTATTTCCTTGGAAAAAGTAAGTATGCATTCATTTGTTTCATCTTGTCTTTGTTATATGACTTTGAATGTTATATGAAACTTTATTCTAACAATTTTATACCTAACTGTGGGGTTATTCTTGAAACTAATACCAATTCCAATCCAATTCCAATATCAAATAGGCGCCTTAAAACAATGCGTTATGTTAAAACAAATTTACCTACATTACAGTTGCCTCAATTTTAAAGCATGTTGTCTTCATATTATCCCGAATCTATAATTCTTTTTTAGATATTTTCACATTTAAAAGTACCAACTGACATATTTCCAATGTCAATCGAGCGGAATTATTTTCAAGAGTAACTGATTTGATGAACGTCTACTAGTAATAGATAGGATTCTATTAATTTTTCCAATAGGAAATGAATTAATGTAGTAAACTTATTATTTGTAAACTAGTTCGCCGTGAAAAAGTAATCAGAACTTCACGAATAAAATAGCATCATAACATACTATTACGTCTGTATTCCCCGAAGGAGTAGGCAGAGGTGTACATACTTATACATACCATTTTACCGATGCTGTTAATTGGTTGTTTTGTAATAGGACAATACAATTCATTTATTATATATATAATAATTGAATTGTAATAGGTGCTGAGTCTATTGCCATCTATCGGGTAAAATTCCAAACTCTGGTCTGTTACTAAGAAATTCCTCACAGAAAAAGCCAAAAACACTATGCCTGGCTTGGGAATCGAACCCAAGACTTCATGCTCAGCAGTCACGCTTGGGACCACGAGACCAACGAGGCAGTACCGAGTGGACTCGGTGGCGGACACTGCACGGTCTAACAGCTCCTGATGATGCCCCGTGGAGGGGCGAAACACGTGTAGAGTAGTTGGTGGTAGTCGGAATTTTCACCGCTTGCGTATGTGCATATATTTGCGGGCGGGCGGGCGGTGCACAGGTAATGCATGACTACCCTCAATTTTGTGGAAGTAGCTAGATATTGTATTTATTTGCATCCATTGTAATGGACTTCCGCAAAGTAACGCCTGAATCTATTCAATTTATATTTTCTAAAAATAGGACGGCACGTATCTGTCTGTTGCAATTCAAAGATGGTTCTCAAACACTTTTTTTGTAAGATGAATACCTTGTCTTATATATACCTTGTCTTATATCAATAACTTTTCGATATCATTTTTAGTTCTGGTGTGTATGTATACAGATAACCTAAAGGTATATTCCATAGCAAGTACCTACACAAACAAAAGCTTGTTATTGTTACCGAAACATATCCGTCAATCATATTCCATAATAATACACTTTGTTTTCGTATATCTAAACAAACAATTTACGTAAGTGAGCCTTTGAGATGTTGTCTATATAGTATAAGTATATATAATAGCTGGGCTATTAAAATGAACTTGTGTTTTATACAGTTGTAGGTATCTAAGGTAGATAAGCGAGTTACGTAAACTTATTCATCATGTTCCTACATAAGGTCCTAACTTATTAGGTAATTTCCTTTTAAGGGGTCAATGTGTAAGTGATAAGGATTCATTTGAGCCATAACTAAAATTTTTACATCTATTTAATTTTTTTCTTAATATTCTCCGTCGAAGGAGTAGTTTTCGTCTTGCTAGTTCTAAGTTAATTACAAAAAAATAATTATATACATTTAACTCTTAGCTTAAGTGAATGAATTTGACTTACATATTAACCCTTTCAAAGAAAACTACCTAATATATTAGGACCTTATATATACTGTACTTTCGATATTAAGCTGCATCCGGTGTGACTGGAAGCCGACCCCAATGTAATTGGGAAAAAGCTAAGCAGATATAGATATACTGTACTTTCGACGACATATGACGGGTATTTGACTGTCCTGTTGGTCTAGTGGTTAGTAGCCCTGACTGCTATGCCGGAGGTCGTGGGTTCGATTCCCACCCAGGACAAATGTTTGTGTGATGAGCACGATCATTTGTTCTGTGTCTGGGTGTAATTTATCTATAATATGTATGCATTTAGAAATATATAAGTATGTTTATCAGTTGTCTAGTACTCATAACACAAGCTCTGCTTAGCTTGAGACTAGACGGCGTTGTGTGATAGTTGTGGAATATTATTATTATTATTGTAAACTTGGAGCCCTGTGGCTTAATATGGGCAAAAGTTGCATGTCAAACTCGACTGGACCTAGTAACAAGAGAATAGAATATTTATATCTGCAGACTGCCTCGTTGGTCTAGTGGTTCCAAGCGCGACAGCTGAGCATGAGGTCTGGGTTCGATTTCGATCGGGCAAATTGTTAGTGATTTTTTCTGTTAAGAAATTCTCAATAGCAGCTCAGAGATGAGGTAGCAATAGGGTGACCACCCATAATGGAACTTAATAACAGAATTGATGAAATATTAGTGTAGGTACACCTGTGTACACCTCTGCCTACCCCGTCGGGGAATACAGGCGTGATGCTATGTTATGTTTACTTAGATACTATAACTTATTAGGTTAATGAATATAAATAAAAATAATAATCAGAAATAGGTTAATGTTGAATCAAGTATAGGTACATTTATTTGGACACAGCAGTAATAGACTCAAAACAAATAAGATAAAACGAAAAACCACAAAGCATAGAAATATCAATATTGTCATCGTAATCATCATTCTCCTGCCAGTGTTTTATTTGGGCATGTCTTTTCCTTCCATACATCTCTATAGCCGTCATCTCAGTGTTCAATCCCTTTCTCGCCGTATCATCTCTCACACATCGGTGCTTTGGTTTTCTTCTATTCTAAAAGTATAAACTGGTTAATTAAGTGTCCCCAACACGCACCAAATAGAAAAAATATCTGCAACCATTTTTTCATTTTTGCAATTATATTTTGGGCATTAGGAAATTTAAAAACTAAACTATTAAAATTCTTCTTATCGTGTGGTTGATGAACAACCTAGTGTCAGAGTTAAAACCACCCGTAGGTATTTGACATGGCTTTACACAACATCGAGAACATCTGTCAGATGTTCTGGTTTCCTCACGATGTTTTCCTTCACCGTTTTAAGCAAGTGATAATAAATTTTTAATACGCACATGACTTCGAAAAGACAGTGGTGCGTGCCTTGGATTCGAACTTGAGACCTTTGACTTGTCAGTCCAACGACGATACCACTAGGCTATCACTGCTTCTACACTACTATTGAAATTACTATGCAATGATAAATTACAGTTCCCATGCATTACAATAAATAAAAGTGTAGGGTCTTTAACAAGTCCCGGTGTTTGTAGCGGATTATACAATTCCATGCCACTGAGAACACTAGTACGGAAATTATTCTAATTTCCTTTGCGTTCATTCACTCACAAAGCATTTGTGTTTAGTGAATTAAATAGGATTATAATAGGGAAACTACTATGGCATTGTTCTCCGTGTATTTCTGATTGAAATGATGGCAATTACTTTTTTATTAAATTTATTGTTTTATTTAAATTCAATATCCTAATAAACATAATACAAGAAAACCGAGTTATGATACTTTTGTACGTTATAAGCAAAAAGAAAATTGTAAGACATTCATACGCTATAACAATTAACAGCCATTTTCATTTTTCTGGGATACATTGAACTTCATTGTTTAGGCGATTTCCTACTTAGTCATTGTAGATTAACCATAGAGCCTTAAACTGGTCTATCGTAATAGGGAGTTTTAATAATATACGAGGGTAGCTCTACTGGTTTTGTTGCGACTGATGTGCCGCCTACTGTACCTACCTACCTACCTAATGTGACGTACATAAACCAAAAAAAAAACACAGTTAATTTTAATTTATCATACATACATACATAAACTCCCATGGGGGTAGGCAGAAACTACAGAACGCCACCTGCTACGATCCTTACATATGCCTTTTGCTTCGTCCACGTTCATACATCTTGCCATATCTACATGCGCGCCGAATGCGAGTGCTACGCACCTTACCTTTTTGGAGGGTATCACTAATAAGGTCAGTGTATATCCTTCTAGGGCGTACCCTTCCGGCATTTCCACTTATACCTGCCTTTTCTTTCATTCATTCTCTCAATATGACCAAACCAGCTATGCATACTCTTTTCAATTTTCGTCACTACGTCTTTAATTTATTATTGATTCTAAAATAAAATTGTATCTAAAATATATTGCAACACATTTCAGTGCAATCAAAAAGTTGTGCACTATTCAAATGATCCCACTATACAACTTCGCAACTGTAATTCGTATCCAATTTGCTGAGCCGAAATCTGCATAAGCTAACTAGTTTGAACAAATGAAAGGGACAACACGCTCTCGGTTGGAGCACAAGTTAGTTTGGATGACGGAGCAAGTTGGGTTCAAGTACAATAGATACTGAACTAAACTGAACGAAACTTCAGATATTGCGCTACCGTATAGGCGCACATCGCAACTCGTACTCTTACTAGAATTTAAAATACAGAAATATAATTTTACGGAATTACCTAAATACATATGTACCTATTAATGCATTCCTGCTTTATGTTGTACGGAGTAGAGACTCCGTCTATGAAATAGTCCTTCTTTAATAGCCAGTGGAGCTATAAAATGACAATATTTTTTATAAAACTTGCAAAGCTTTTATGTAAACAACATGAAACAGGAAAGCATTATTAGGTACCTATGTATTTAGGTAATTCCGTCAAATTATATTTCTGTATTTTAAATTCTATCGCCCTAGTAAGAGTAAGACTAAGACTAACTTACATTGCGTAATATAAATTTCCCTCATACACACGCACGCACATTCATTTACACACAAGTACCCTGACAATCCACAATAACTTCATAAACGCGTATAAATATAATTAAATATTATTATGCTAAACCGTGTACCTACTACATAGATAGACACTATCCACTGTTCTTATTATATAAATCATATTTATAGGATCAAATAGCCGAACACTCTCTCTTAAGATACAAGTTATCCTAGTTAAAGAGGCAGGGTTAATATAATGAACTGTTCTACTATATGGGACCATACTAATAATTTAAAAAAACCTACGTCAGTAATTAGGTATAGAAGATTAAAATATTTTAAATATTGCTAGAAAAATAGTTCATATTGTAGATTAATAAATAGTAAAATTCGCGATACGTAAAGAGGCATAACTAATATTGTAGGTACTCATCTATTTCTGTACTTGTAAAGTTCCATATTTGAAGTCTTTTATAAACTTAGTCTGTGAACCACAGACAAGTAAGTTCAATATTAAGTTCATCGTCTTAGACAAAGTTCGTCATATCCACCTGGGATATTTCTACTTATATGGAGAAAAGCTAAAGTAAATATTTCTTATTTTAAACTTCTCGAGCTTTAAAAAAGAAATATTTAATCCCTATCTCGTGCTTTTGGATCTTATGATTTACGCATATTTAAAGATTATATATCACCATTCTTTTATTAGTTAAAAGTCCGATGTTTGGTACCTATTTTGTGAAACTAAATCTGAATCTACAAATGTAACGCCCATTTTTTTTAGCTTAACTGATTTGTTGTTCTAGTGGTCTAAATCGTGGCGGTTTAGCGTGATTTCCTGGGTTCGATTCCAGTAAAGGGCAAAGTGTTATTAGGTTTCTTAGTAGCAGCCCGGAATTTGGAATTATGCCCGGTGGATGACTCAATTATAACAATGAAAAATTATGAAATGAGGGTGCACAATACTCCTATAATCAACCCATCGGCAACAAAGTCGTGACGCCATGTTATATTACGTTCCTAAATAATAATTACTAATAAGAAGCAATTTTCGTACCTACCTTTAGTTACCAAACCCTCTTGAATGGTACTAATATACATTAACCTTTATCTTTATTTTGTATAAATTCTACTCACGAGCTACAAGCTACGCTTAGTTTGATGACTGTATAATAAATACCTTTGATATTACATTTGAAAAATAAACATTTAAGATTTTTTTTTATTTACCTTCGCGACTACGCTTTTGCATCTGTTAAATTATTTGACATTTCATCATTTCTAACAGAAACGTCATTATTCTAGAATGAATTAATTTGCTGTACCCTATGTTCTTGTATTACAACGAGGTACGCCCCTTGCTTGAGTCTAGGTATAAATACCGTCAGTTCTACAATAGGTAGCCGCTTCCTACAAATGTTTATGACAGTACCTATCTTTTGTTTACAGACAGTTAATTATTACAGTTAACGATTTGTTTCGGCAGTGAAGTAGTTCCTAGGGTTAAAATGAAACGCATAAGTATTAAAATATACATATTACCGCCCATTGAAGACTTGTTTAAAAAAAGTTAAACACGAAATAAAATAAAAACACAAATTAGACAATTTGGAATAGTACTTAGTTTTTGAACGTCGAACATTATGGCTCATAAAAGGTCCTTCATGAATTTCTTGACGCTTTTTTTATGCAAAAATACTAGCTTTTCCAAAAGCTTTTAACCCGTTGTCTAAGATAGGTATCTGCGGGCGATTTCTTTTTTTCTACTGATTACTATCGGCAGTAGAATTCAGCTCCGTCTACTCACAACTTCACCATTACTTTCAAAAGGTCCCCCTGAGAGGTTTATTTGATAAATTACTATTTCAGTTTCAGTGTGTGTAATGGTGGTGGCTCAATCAATGTCCAAACGGATATCTATCGATACATTCTCTCGATAAATCGCTTCATTTATTTCTAAAACGATCATAGACCTTATTGATCGCTAGTGTTGATAAATTGGGATGATTGATAAGTAGCTTCTATTTATACCTATCTCATTGAATGGTAAGTTGGGCACATGAATAGTTCAATTAGTGCGTTCCATATTGTTGTATAGGTACCCCCGATACAGGAAGAAATTCGAAGAGTGGGGACGTTTTTAAAAAAACGAAATAATAAAGATAACCTTCTCTAAATGTATACTATGTAGGTATATTTCATACTTTTAACAAAAAGTTAGGTACCTACAAACAAGGTACAGATGGCCGCAGTATTAATAATAATAATAGTAAAGTCCTTGAATATAATGTATCTAATATTTCCGTTATATATAGTTTTTAACTAAAATAGGTCAATTACAGGTAAGGAAAGTTAAGCTCGGATTCAAATTACATGTAGCGACCTGCCTAAACTAGGAATACCTACCTTGCTTTTTATTTTTAGAGTCCTAAGTAAAAAAATAGGAGGCAACATATTGTTCAAACTGCTCGTAGGCGACTTGGCTTAGCGACGAGCCGGGACTGATGTGTAACGTGCCCTCCGAAGTACGGATACACTCAAAGTAAATGTTCTTAGCGATCAGGGTATCTACAGATTGACCGCGCCGAGTTCAAATTCAATCATCTTTTATTTCAAAGTAGTCCAGATTACATATAAAGTCATAGCTAGGTGGACGGTTCCAATGCGCTGATCTTATGGAGAAGAACCGGCAAGAAACCCCATCAACACATCCAAGCGTTGCTTTACCTCAACAATAGCGACCGCTTCACCGACCACAGTTTGTAACGGGCTATAAAAACCTCAATAAATTATATCTTATCATCTACTTACTGGGTAGCTAAAATTGTATTACAAATCCCACCTGATTGCCAAAATAGGTTCATGTCCACTGCACTCGACACGTCGAGATTACTTACGTAACTTTCATGATATATGCTAGTCCTAATTGAGATTCGTCTCCAGCCGCAAAGCCCAATATAAACTGTATTGTGTACGCTGGTGTATCATAAATATCACCTATATGTATACTAGCTCTGCCCACAAGTTTGTTTGCGCGGGACTTAAATAAGTTTTAAATATATCTTCTGAATCCTGCAAGATATCGAAACGAAAGATACACGAATATTTTAGTTATTATTCCTGTTAAATTTGAGCTGTTTCGGAGGCTATTCGAGACTAGCTCTGAAACAGACAATAATTCTAAAAAAGGTTAGTTATGATTAGGCATCCCAGAAATAGCAGTTATAACTAGAATTTTGACATTTATTTAGACATCACGACAGCCTCTTCAAAGATTATAGCGATTTGTGTTGCTTCGATGTACGACATAGTGTCTCGCCTATTCCCAAAAGGATTATGCAAAGTTATATTCACTGCTGTAAACCCCAACATTTCACTGATACCTGTATAATTATGTCTCGTGTAGTGCTAATAGTCATAAGTGGTTAGGTAGACGTACTACGTGGACTTTATTTGTATAACTCTTTTGATGTAATTAGCATAAATATCTACATTAGGTAGGTATCTCTTAAAACAAAGTCCCGAAGATGGCCCCATTATTTTCACATTAGACAGAACATTAACCCCGACGTCAGAAGTCTTTAAAATAAATTTAAAGCTTGTTGAACTTGGGATCTAAGTAGGCAGCAGGATGTTTTTATCCCCATTTATTTGATCGGACCCCAGGGACGGAACTGTGCGTGCGTGACGTAATCGTTCCGGCACGAAACGGTAATACTTCCGATCTCATAGCATTATTATACTTAGGTACCTTTGTTGTATCTTGATCGAATGTCGATCGAATCGTTACACTAAACCCATTTCAGATTTCAAATTAATTCCACCAAACGAATAAAGAACACAAATTTCAAAGTATTAGCAGACGTTGCCACAACAGTTCAATAAATTGTACCTTAATCTTCATCTTGTAGACTTTTACGTTGCGGACAAAGTCTTCACTAGCAGACAAAGAATCTGTAAATAGATACTAGACGACACATAAAGTAACAAACTTAATTTATAATTTAAACCGTCATTTTTAACCGACTTCCAAAAAAGGAGGAGGTTTCTCAATTCGACCGTATATATTTTTTTTTTTTTTTTTTTTTTTTTTTTTTATGTGTGTTCGGGGATAACTTCGTCGTTTATGAACCGATTTTGATAATTCTTTTTTTGTTGGAAAGAAGGTATCTCAACGGTGGTACCATGATAAGGAAACCAGAATCTGATGATGGCATCCCCAAAAAATCGAGGGAAACCTTCGAAAATCGTAGGGGCGACTAGTGCGTTTGTTAATTTACCATTAAGTATTTTAAAGCACTAATATTTAATGAAGGTCTGGAGTCGATCTGATGATGGAGCCGAAAGACGATCTAGGGAACTCTTTAACGATTTACAGCAATTACCTGGTGTTTGGGCTTGATTAATTTGTATTGATGAGAACTTTACACCTAGATGGGTTGCGACTGTCATTAGGGGTCTGATGATGAAGACGGAGGACAGTCAAGGGAACTCCTCAACGTTTTACAGTAGCTACCTTGTTTTGTATGTATGTCCGTCGATATATTTGTTTGCAAGAGTAGTCCCCAGAAATGGTTCCATTTCAATTTAGTGAAGATCTGATGAAGATCTTCGAAGTTAGACAATGGAACTCTTCAATAAATCACAGCAAATCACTCGCAATTGCTGTAATCGCTTATTATTGCCACTCAATACATACATAGCATCATGCCTGTATTGCCCGATGGGGTAGGCAGAAGTGTCCACTGTTGTACACAAACATTTCAAAGGCCTACCCATATTATTAAATTACTAAATTAACTTATGTATGAAGTATACAAACTTATATATGACCTATACAATATATATATTAGACTTAAAACTAAAAAGATTAAAATAAATTAATTTTAAACAAAAAATAAAAACCGCCTTCAAAAATCCACTACACTAAAAAGTTTAAAATAATATCAAAATTTGCTTATAATAAAATAATTTTAAAATAACAATATATAATAATAATCTGTTAATTTTGGAGTCGGTGCCTGATGTATGTGGGTTTACAACCAGATACAAAGGCCGGTAACATAACCACAGCACAACGAACATAAGTGACTAACAAGAGGAAAACAATAACCCTCTCCCAGTACAGGCACCGACTCCAAAATTAACAGATTATTATTATATATTGTTATTTTAAAATTATTTTATTATAAGCAAATTTTGATATTATTTTAAACTTTTTAGTGTAGTGGATTTTTGAAGGCGGTTTTTATTTTTTGTTTAAAATTAATTTTAATCAAACAAGACTTACTGATGGCGAAAAAATGTATTGAACCAGACTTTTTTATTCACATTTCAACACCTTGATTCGTATTTGGGGCAGAAAAGATTATATGACTACGATGTAAACATCCAGAATGAAAATGTTTTCACAAAAAAAAACAGTGTTGTCAAGCCTGTGTCCACGACAGATATCCACCAAATCTGAAACAGGGCTTACGTAAGCTGACGGCGACAATACTGACTGTGGGGCTGTGGGTACCCCTATGTGCTATTAATTTTATTTATCGCAACCTAAAAGGTTGTGACCAAAATGAATGAGACGAAGGTATTTTAAATAGGAAAACGTTTTATTGTATTATCTCTAAATTCCACTAATGATGCTCAGTTTTCTAATAAGTAAGTTTATACGAGACACCTACACAATTACTACCTGTGTTATGAGTTGTATATTAGCTAACTTATATTCGTAGGATATGTATGTGATGAGTATACAGTATACCAACACGACCTAATACTTAACAATTAAATTTAATTGGCAATAATTTGCGAATTCGGATACATAACATAGGAACTACATCTTATATTTTGTTATATCGATTTTGTACTTCCATGCGTTAAGGGTCAAGTGCGCAGGATGTACTGAGCCAGGCCAGCACCGTCCGGGCCATGTCGACTTCGCACACGTTCTTTATTCATAGTTCGCAAACATCGATTTATCAGCGAACTGTGAATGTCATGAGACTCCTCTCGTAATATTGACTTGTCACAAACAAACTGCTGCTACACAGGTATGTAGCCTCTTTATGAGAGAAGTCAGTTAATACGAATACTTTCGGCTATATATAGAGGCAGATGCGTAGGTACTCACAATAGAAATAACAGGCGTATTTGATATCAAGCTCTAAGCAAACATTAAGGCATCAAGTTATTGAATTCTTTTATGAAATAGACGTAATATGAACGCTACGCATGAACGTAGTTTTAATGTTGTTCCAAGTCTAAAGCACAATATTAAACGTAAATATGATCTAGTACATACGGGCTTAATATAAATATATTATGATGCGTAACCAAAATATAAGAATAAACCCATATGTTGTGTATTTTAAACTTACTTTGACCCTCGTTATTCTTGATTTATAGGTACCTGACTGACGATCACGAACTCACCCACTTCACATTCTGAAACCAAAACTGAAATTCCAATTAAAAAATAAAACTTTGAATATTTTCTGAATTTATTTTTACAGCCATTGGAATTTGAAAATTAAAACTTTAAAATCGCTTTGCAGCTTTGATTTATGCGATATAAAATGGCCATTCATTGTAAAATTTGTACCAAACTATTGGCTTTTACACGCGTTTGGGCAATTAATGTTTTGTGCGTCATTTTATAACTAAATTATTTAGAAACTTTACAAGGTAAGTATGGGATGTATATGAAAGATATTGCAAGGAGAGTGAGTGTGGTAACCAGGAGAATGGGGCGCTACACAATTTAATTAATAGTCGGAATGTGTTTAAAGAGGCGCTGTTGGCTGTTAATGGGGGTATTAATGCCAGCTCTTATGTATGGTAGTTAGTTTTTTAAGTTGGGTTTGGTAGAAGAAACATGAAAGTAGAATCAATGCAGTAAAGACGAGAGCTTTGAGAAGTATTTACATAGATATGTTTGGAGTAACTTTGAAAGATAGAGTAAGGAACAGCATGATAAGGGAACGTTGTGGAGTGAAAGATGATGTAGTGACGAGGATTAAGAAAGGAATGCAAAGATGGTTTGAGCATGTAGCAAGGATGGATGAAAGGCGATGGACAAAACTAGTATGAGGCGAGAGTGGATGATAGTCGGGACATGCCGACTTCGACGAACGTACCGCAATCAAATTGCGGACGTTATCAAAAAGAGGACAGGTCAGGAGTTACCTAAATCGACGAGCGTGCTTTAAAAGGTTAATGAACATAGATGAAGCGAAAGAGGTGTGTCAGAATGGTAGAAAGTTGAATTTGATATTCTCTACCTGCCACGTTGGTGTAGTGGTCCCAAGCGCGACTGCTGTGTCTTGGGTTTGATTCCCAGGTCGGGCAATGTGTTATTGGGTTTTTCTGTTAGGAAAATCCGTGTTGTTAAGTTTGGAATTGTGCCCGGTAGATGACAATAGGCTTACCACATACATGGGAGTTAATAACAGCATTGGTGAAATGTGGGTGTACAACTGTGTACACCTCTGCCTACCCCTTCGGGGAATACAGCCGTGATGCTATGTTACTTGCTACCTTGCACAATAAGAAACAGGCGTGATTGTACATAAACATGTAAGTATGTTATTTAGAAACTTTGCAAAATAAGTTTCGTATAGATATACCTAGTGGCGGCGCTAGACAAAACGTGGACGTCAGCGACATCAACTTGTAGACCAAAATAAATTCCTTTCTGTGGTCTTGAAGATTTGGATATACTCCTTGCAAATTATTTACTAAATAGTTAAATAATAAGTTGTTTTGTGTCCTCTATAGAGTCCAGTGAATTTAATTTTACAAGTGGAATTCTAAGGTCTAGATAAATACTACTACACTCGTACGGAAATAAATACGGATTACAAAATGTTTAACAACTTGAAAACCTTATTGCGAGGCCCCCAAAAGCGCGAGCCGCGGTCGCCGACTCCGCCGAAGCCTAACGCCGCCACTTCATAGATACCTAACCAGGATTGACACTTAGGAAAATAAAACAAGAATGAATAATGGACCTTATCAACAAAACATTCGGGTAAGCTAAGTAAACAACAAACAAAAATCTAATCGTGTTTTGTTCACCTCCTTAAGCAGATTTTTTGACATTTCCATATTGTTTTTCTGCTCAAATATACGTAGGAGTACATCGTAAATACAAATTGTGTTACTGTAGCTTTCACAACCATTTTATTCAAAGGAAAAGGTAGGAAACCTACTTTTGGTGTAGGTACCTACTTATATAATATTATATATAATTTTATACGAATAATGAAGTGGTTCTAGCTAACTTTTGGACACATTTTTACTGTTATAGTATTACGTTTAGTGGTACTCCCCGTAATTGTTTGATCAGTCCTAGGTAAAGTTTACTTTCATGATAGAATTCATAGTCTTGACGCGGGAGCTATCAGTTC
Source organism: Xylocampa areola (assembly GCA_935421205.1). Lineage (NCBI taxonomy): Eukaryota > Metazoa > Arthropoda > Insecta > Lepidoptera > Noctuidae > Xylocampa > Xylocampa areola. The sequence goes on from OW285201.1 coordinate 17,360,844, forward strand.
CTGGAATTGAATCCAAAAGTGGCTCACTTTATAATTATACACAAAGATCTATTTACACGCTTTTATCTATTTAGTATAAAATAATACAAATTTTTCTTAGATAGTAAGAATACTTAATCTTTATTGTGCACCAAAGCTGTTGCCTCGCTCATTAGCAGACACAATAGATTTATGTTGTTACAACGTATAATTCTGTACGTTGCTGAGCCGAAAGGATAACCGTTTGCCCGATCGGGGAATCGAACCCCTAGTCCTCATGCTCAGCAGTCGCGCTTGGGCCACTAGACCATCGAGGCAATTCATCAACAAGGTAGTAGGTACTACATACATATTTGATGTTATTTACTACAAAATATAATAAGTAATTGAATATCATTCAGTCAAGTTAGGAGAATCGTTTCTAATAAGTATTCCCTTAGTAATATCTTAGGTTTTCGCGATCACTACACATTATACTACACTTTGAAGCCAGACCACGAACGCTGCAAAGTGTTCGAAACGTCAGGAAAAACAAAAACCAATAATACACGCGATTAATCCGATTAAAAGTTGTTTTATTATAATTTCTCCCTTATTTTTTCATTCTTAGCCCATTTTATGCTAACACCATTTAATGTTTACAGTGCACCAGAACTACATCGGAGTGGATGGCTGCAGGGAGCCGTATCTGCTGAGTGTGGTGCAGGAAGGCGGTGCAGGGCTTTTACGAGCCATCCTCTTCAATAAAATGGTGAGAAGTGCTACTCACAGTTATGGCTCTTGCCCTCCTAACATTTCAATCACTTTTATTTCGCACGTCAGCTCTAAGTTATAACGCCCTTTATAGCCCGTACAACAAAATCGGAAAATATTGCCCTTATTATATTCGGGACGATAAGTTCCAAACGGTCTCCGTCACAAAATAATTCATTTATAAAAGCGTGGCACCTAAAACAATGGATTTAATTTTCATCTATGATATTTTCGGACGAATTAGTTAAACTAAAATATGCTTGTTTGACACAATTTACGTACGTTTGTTCTGTAGTATCAAAGGTTCAACCTAAATTTAGATTTTCATTTAGTTAGGAACACTATTTAATGGAGTGCTAAAGCTCTGTTTAATGGTAAAACAAAACTATCCACCAACCATGTTTATTGACAACTATTTGTTTTATAGGGTGCCCATAAAATATACCTACCTCCTAGTGCTTGGAGCAGCGGTGGCGGGCAGGCGCCTACGAGACCTACAGTCAAACAGATTCTAGGACAATTCCCTTCAATGGAACGAGTAGATAAGGTCCCAAGAGAAGTAAGCCTTGTCCTAAACATGAAACTTTATGTGATGTAGTCAGCTCAACTTTGAAACCCACTAAACTATTAAATTGTGTTAACTACAGATTACATGTGCCGAATTACAAAAAGACGTTCTACTACTTGAAGAACAGGAAGGCTCTGTAAATTTTAAAATAGGAGTAATGATAATGAAACCTGGCCAAAAGACTGACGACGAAATGCTTTCTAACGGTAAATATTATATTATATAATAAAAGCAAAATGAATTTCTGGAATAGGACATTTAAATGTTGAAATCTTTCAGAGAACGGCGACGAGAAATGGGACAGATTTATTTCACTTTTGGGAGATAAAATTCGATTACGAGGCTGGAACCGTTTTCGAGGGGGACTGGACGTCAAAGGTAATGTTCATAATTTCAATTTATCACAAGTTATTACGATATAAACAAACAGAAGGCAAAAGACTTTTTCTGTGCCCCCGGGGAACACGAACTGGGCTACCTACACATTTTTTGCTAAAGCCGTAAGTCCGCCAACACATTTGTCTTACATATGAGTATTTACTTGTATACCTCGGGCTATTGTGGTAACAATAATATTCGCCAGAATCTGGAAAATGTAGTGCAGCGTTAGCATAAAACATACAACTAATTTGGTGAAATGCGCAATGTAATCAACGTCTTATCTACATTCACCTTAATTGGGTCCGTTGTAACAGGTGACATGACTGGCAGCCATTCCATTTACACGATGCATCAAGGACACGAAATTATGTTTCACGTCTCCACTATGTTACCGTTTTCCAAGGATAATAAGCAACAGGTGAGGTTAATAAAATTTACATAAAAGCATTTACCTAAACATTAATGCTACTATCTATTTTCCTAAATTAAATTCTCCCAACGATCCACTTCATTTTATACAAAATATTATGGAAACAGTCTTTGATTATTTTGGTAAAGGTATTTTGAACCGAACTTGGTGCTCTTTAACAAAACACTGATATTGTAAGCTCAGAAAACTTCTTCCTTGAAAGAAAACCAGCTTAGTTTACTCTATTAAAGCTGTTGCCTCGCTCATTAGCAGACACAATAGATTTTTATTGTTACAACGTATAATTCTGTACGTGGCTGAGCCGAAAGGACTTCCATTGCTGTCGTGCGTTTTTCGGAGTTTTTTAAGCATTTTACCTCGACAACCAATTTTTACACGAGTCGACTAAACGATTATAAAATTTTGACGAATAACATGATAAATTATACTAATCCGACATTCCATTTAGGTATTAACCTTTATACCTTTATACTTCTAATTTGTTTAACAATGTTTTAGCTGTGGTCAAAGATGGCTAAAGCTGTGTTATTGCACACACGGCTGGTGATGTGGAGTATTGATAGATTGAAGTACCTATAACCTAACACAATTTATTATAAAACGCTATAATCTCCTCATAGTAACTTAATATTTACTTTAATTATACCTATCATAATTAATACAAATAAACAGATGTTCCTTGAGATAGGTCAGTTTCATACTGAATCGTCGAATCTATTTCGATTTTTATAAAGTCTCTCTTCTAACACATTTCTAATAAAAGAGACCCAGGCAAAAATGTTGACTTCAGCTTTTGTTTTCTTTCTTTTGCGAGACATGATTCCTTATAACAATTTTACCTGATTCATTGAGATTCGTAACTATGGACAAATCTATAGGTACTATTAGAAAGGCCATAGGCGAGACTAAAAAAAATCTTTGATTTCAGTTTTGTTTTCTCTGAAATCGAAGACTTTGTTCCGTAAAACAAATTTACCTATGTCCAAATACTTTCAGATAATGTCCAAATTGGCCTATCCCATCTCCATGAATGATGTAGGTACGACTATACGTTAATGGGTAACTCAAACTCCGACTACACGTAATTTTGGTCGATTATCGATTGTTTTGTATCAATATGTGGCCTTTCATGAGGTGTTGACAGCGCCACCGCGCTGAAGTGCTTGCTAACACTAGATCACACAATGGGAACACGGTCAAAACACAACAGAACAGTAAATATCACTAAACTGGAAATATGGCGGTTCGACTCCGTAAAATTAAACAAATCGACGAAACGCGGTGTTCCGGAGCTCCGGTTGAAAATTAAAGGAAGATTCAGCCATAATATCCAACCTCTGACATGACAATTACCTGAAAATGTTATCATATCTAATACCATAATAAATTTGCAACTTTGTGTATATTTATTGCAGCTCGAGAGGAAACGCCACATCGGCAACGACATCGTGAACATTGTGTTCACAGACGACTCAGTGCACAATACTTTTAATCCGCAGTGCGTCAAAAGCCATTTCACACGTATCCTTTTATCAATATTTTTCAATCTGTATTTTTATTGTTCACTTTAGAAGAGACTGTTTGACTGGAATTTTATTTTCATTTATTTTATTCCGTTGAAGTGCTGTACCTAGTTCGATTACTGGTTATAGAACCGATATGCAAATTTGTTTTTAGAGGGTAGGTCAAATATATTTTTTGAAGAATTCGGTTAAAATATCTAATCTTCATAATGGAATTCCTTAAATATAAAACAGACATATTTGCAGTAGTTTCAGAAGTAGAAGAAGGATACAAACTGAGTGTATACAGTGATGACACAGTGCCGCCGTTTGGGCCTTCATTACCTTGTCCACCAATTTTCAACGATCCACAACTATTTAGAGAATTTCTACTGGTAAGATAGTGAATATTATTTGACATTTGTTTTCCATTCGTTGGCTTTACTGACTACCAATTTACTGCAGACGATTGGCCAGTTATTTCATGAAATGAAATTTTAAATGTATCGATGATGAACGCTTCGTTTCAGGTGCTTTATATGGCATTTGTTTTTCTAAATATTAGCTATAAAAACAAATCATATAATTTATAGTCTTTATGGAAGGAAAAGAGTTTTCTTGATCAAGTACTTGGCCGGAAAGTTCGAAAATAGCATAATAGAATTTGAAATCCCTTCTTAAACTTCTAGGTAAAATTAATGAACGGAGAGAAAGCGGCATTCCAAACGCCTACATTCGCACTGAAACGACAACGAACTCTCGACACGCTCATAAGGGACATCTACGCGGAACACTGCTCCGACCACAAGGTGGTGAGTTTCTCTTTGACACCAAGTTGTTATTTTAAAACTCTCTTTGTTTTCCACTTAAATAAACAGTTATCTATCTAGCTGGGACGTGTTAACACGAACATTTGCAAAGTTTTTTTAATTAGGGCCTATGCAGTGATTCAAGTTACAACCTAAAGCTGTTATGGCCTTGTGGTTTTCCCGTAATTTAAAAATAACGTAACTTTGTGGAATTATCTTTATGTCGCTGTAAAAATTTAAGGTACGTGATATGCGTACTTGTCACCCGAATGCTTCAGTAAAATACCTTTCGACAAAGCTTGAAGTAAAAAATCTATTTGTACGCTCTGTACTTAACACGCAATATTTTATTACATTTGCATCTAGCACTTGTACAGCGTACAGCCAGCATCCACAGTATGAAAAATACGTTGAAAAAAGTTGTCAAAAAGCATCTGCATCCCATTATTGCAAAAATGTTGAATGCCGTTTCTCTTTGATGACGATTGTTCGACACATTGTAATTAAACAAACAAACCTCTATTTCACTAGCTGTGTAAAACAAATTGTGCTTACTCTCATCTAAGCTAAAAGTATGTTTTTCTTTCACTTCCAGATCATATTCATATCATTATCATCACGCCTGTGATCCGAGAGGGGCAAACCAGAGACATACATATCGTGAAATTGTTAAGTCCCAAGTTATAGGAGAGAATCATACAATAACAGGCTCAGGATATAATCTACCAAATTCGGACTTTGCTACATTATCATTGACATCTCAAAATTATCATCCAGGAATCAAAATGAGCCGCCATTTGCAAGTGTATTTTCTCGCTAAATACTCTGCATAGGCCAAGTGAACAGAGTCCTTACTCCTAAGATTTCCTTGTCCCTCCTCCACCGTTGCAACTCACAAATCTACTTGCTCTCCTTCTTCTAAATAACGTAAGACATATTTTCAGCCGATGCTATCACGTCGTGCGCTGTCAGATGTATGGTCAGGCGGCGCGGGCGCTGGCGGCGCAGGCGCAGTGCGTACGGAACACTTCTTGCACGTGGGACAAGCGCTTAAACTAGACGCGGTGTTGCGAGGAGATGCTCCTACTAGTCTAGTCTCATCAGGTAGCTAGTCTGATATCCGATATAATGAAATGACATAATTATGTATCAAACTTTCAACAATCCAGACACGTATCTTCTGGAATCGGCCTTAAACATCTTAATTTTGCCTGGGTTCTTTTTTTTGTGTTGTTTGATAATCTAGTTAATACTCGTAAAGTCTAACGGCAAAAAGAATTAGCTTTGTTGTTTCTGTAGGTATGAAAAAGTATGTTTGATACATACGTCCTATTGCGTAGTTTTTGCCAAAAATAAAAGCCATTCTGAGCCTGAGCAGTAATGGACTTATTCGCGAAGGTCCACAGAGACACAAGCGCTAACTTCTGAGCTGGTTTCATTTTGGCGAGAACTATAGTGTATGCAGTAAACACATTTTGATTTGTTGTTGTAATGATATTGTTGTTTTCAGGATGCGGTGGTTCCCGACGAGCGCCGTGGGAAGGTAAGGTGTGGCGCGCGGCACCACTGCCCGCCACACCCGTCTGTGCAGAACAACTAGCTGAAGGACGACTGTTGCTATCTACTACTTCCAACACATATATTTTAGAAGGTACTGTACACTTGTCGTATTTTGCCTATAACCCTTTTTTTATTTACTTTTTAGTTTTTCACCTAGCAAATAATTCGTTTTGTTTGGGAAAGGACGCCCGCAAGCGGGGACATGGATTGGTCTGTAAATTAGACCTGCAAGCTTCTGGTTCAACACCAGCCGCTCTGGCGACTGAGCTTCCGCAATCAGTGCACGCGCTATCAAATCCCCTTCTATTCCCCAAAAACAATCAGCAATGTTTACAACTATTACTTTATGGTATCACAGAAAGCGGAACCACCCGAGTAGTATTAAGATGGGAAGGCTGCGTGAGAGCAGCTCGTGTTAGCGAACGGGCCGGTTTGTTCCGTGTGGGCGCGCGGCTGGTGGCGGGGGGCGGCTCCACCACGGGAGGTGCTGGGGGCGCGGGACTATACGCGCTGCCCGTACAGGAGCTGTGCGCAGGCGCCTGGGCCATGCGCCCGCTGCAGGACTGCAAGCACGCCAGGCTCCCGCGGACTAAAACTGCACATTATTTTGATCTACTGGACACTGGTACGTATGTTTTGATGAATAATACACTAGGTACCATAATTGAAACACAACCGGGCTAATGTATCTACACTTACAGAGGAGGAAAGAGCATTGATTACCACGCTAGCTAAACTTTAGACATTCAAATAAATCAAAGTTTCCTCCTGACTTTGTCACTAACTGTTTTCCAGTGATTTCTTAAATCACTTCTTGTGACGATATAGTTGTTCAATTTAGTAATGACACTTACTTGAACAACTATATCGTCACAAGAAAGGCAAAATTGCTTATCCAAAAAAAATTATATGGCACTTTACCTTTTACCTTTGGCAATTTTACCTTTCCTGTGACGATATGTAACTTCAAGTTTCAAACTCATGCCAGATACTCGCCAACACAACATCAGTAGGTAACGAGTAACTGTTAAAAGAAGTAGGTAGAGTACCCAATGAACAGTTCTCATTGCTTTTAGGTGAAGGAGGCAAAACAACATTAGCGGTAGCAATTGGTAGAAGAGTAATGCTTATGATTGAAGAACCAAAGACTGACAACGAGATGGGTTTCGAATATACACATATCAAAGTAAGTACCTCCGTCTACAACGACCTTTCCGATTGAGAATGTCTACAAATATAATAACATATTTCGTATCTACAGGATATCCAACTAAGTGAATCACCTATTCTCATCAAGTTAATGGATGGCGAAGTAGGGATAATGGTAGTTGGATACAAACATCATTGGGAAGTTTTAGAGTATGGAACAGGACAGGTGAGATTCATATTTTTATCTTTACAAATTGTGGGCCATTCCTCATCAAAGACACTCCTAAAGACAAATAGTCACAATATTTCTACTCAATAAACAGCGCAATAAACAATTTAGCAATTGGTGTTTAAAAGAAATAATCTTTAATTTGCCAGGCAGTGAAACGAGCAGAAAACTCGGAAGATAGCGGGTCCCGTCGTGGAACTCTCGTCAACGCCTTACGTATAGGAGATGAAAGAGATGGACAAATAGTTTTATGTTATAATCGTAAGCATTTAAATAACTTGCTTTCTTTACAAATTGAACCTAAAGCCTACCACGCCCTATAGTAAAATCTGTGTTTTTTTGGTCTCTAATTTGCCAATCCAAATCAATGCGCGCGCACTGCGAGAGAAATCGCATGAAGATTCCCTTTAATATAAAGGCACAGATTTTGCAAACCATAAAGTGTGACTGAGCACCGTGCCACGGTCGCACGATGTTCAGTCACACTGTTTACTCATGCTAAATCTTATATTCCAGATACATGCCACTTTGAAAGACTAACAAGTAAAGGTCTGGAAAGTGATGGGGAATATGATTTTCATTGGACAACTGTGCCTGCAGCAGTAGGTAAGGACAGATATAGCAATTAAATCGTTAATTCCACAACTTCGTACAAAAAAGTTCATTTTCCACATCGTTTGTTATGAGGACTAGAAGACATAATGTGTAGGTATTTTGTCGTTTACCATTAGACCAAATATTCGACTTCTATCAAATCCTACTGCCGTCAAACGCAACTTTACCCTTACTACTGTACTATGGAGTTTAAATGATTTATTTGGCCATGAAATGTATGTTAATTGCTTGATTTTCTTTCAGTATGCGCTTTTCCCTACATTATGGCATTTGCCGAAGATTTATTAGAAATACGACTAGTTGCTAATGGGTCCTTAGTACACGCAGCCTGCATACCTGGACTGAAACTACTATGTGGGCGAAGAGTAAGTAACTTCTAGTACTACACAAAAAAAAATACATTATCAACTATTCTCTGAATTATGTCTAGACAGATTAGCTATTCTAGCTAAAATATAATATGTTTTTGCGGTCATTTGGCGCCTCATTAGTCAAAACTGACATCTAGTACGATTTCTAGGTCGGACAAAAAATATATATTAGGGCCTAAGAAAATCCTAGACTTTCTAAAGAAATGTGAAAAGCGACTGCCCCAGCTCATCTATTACGCCGAACTATGGTTAACAGACTGAGTTGAAATGGACGTAATGCATCTTGCTTACAAGATAGGAATTTATTTAGGGGGGGGAGGGGGTTATACTCTCAGGAATATATTTTATGTGGTTTTTGTTATTTATTGAGACAAAAACCACGTCTTTTCTCTCTCTGGGACTCTCCTATACCACCATCAGTTCCTTTTTTAGTAACACAAATGAAGTTTCAGGATATATTCTATGTGGCATGCGCACCGGAATACGTGCCTTTGAGTCGGGAGATAGACCCGTGCCTCAGTTTACACGACGAGCTCGTCAGGCAGATGAGCAAGCAATGCGGCCCTTATTCCCTCGATGAAGATGAAAATCATGACAGGTACGTCACGAATAAGGTTTCACTTGTACGAAAATTTTGAGCTGAGCAAAACACGTTGAAAGTTGAGTGCATGCAACCGTTTATCGGCCCTTCATCCGAAAGCCTCTACACCGGACCATGTGAACTGCAATTCAGTATTGGAAAGGATGCTACTTCTATTCCACCACTTTCCAAGACAAGGAGGGGCAGGGCAAGCAAAGAACTCCGAAAAAAATGTTGATTTCATAAATTCTCCAACTAGTTCAACACGTTCCAAACGATATCAATAATAAGCCTTCTTTGTATACAGAGGGGACCCTTACAATATTAACCGCACTGCACCTTCGGAAAACAATTCAGCATCAAGCAGAAGTAGTTCTATATCTTCTGAGCAAGAGAACATAAGGCCACCACTGACACGAATGGCGCCGATCTCACCACCGACGTCTCCTCAAGGTTGGTATATACAAGCTAAACTAACGATATTTATTCATCGAAACATTTGTTTTTATTCCTTTATCTAACTAAACGAATTTTATGAAAAGCCAACGCTCCGTTTTACTGGTCCATAACAGTCTTGGCTGATTGTTTAACAAACGCCAACGAAACTTCAAAAAGCAACGCACAAAAAATATTAATTGTGAACTACAACTTTGTGGCCTTTTCCGAGCGATTTTCGTTCATCTTGCAACAAGTCTCAGTCTTCCAATTACTCTTCTCGTAATTTACAGTACTACCAGAGAACAGCGGGCGATGTGTGCGTATCTACAAGATTCCGCAGAGCAACCTGAGTGCGGGCGCGTACCAACGGCAGTCAGTTTCCGCCGATCAAGTGGTCACGTCCTACTTCTCTGATAGGTAATAACAATATGACTAATTAAAGTTGGATAGACAGTCACAAACTGTGGCCGGTAAAAGTCACTAAGCTTAACAACGTACCTATTGGCTATCTCGGTTACCAACCAAATTGATGGACACTTTGTAGTACATTGCGTCGTGTGTTACAGTTTGTCTGTTTTTTTTTTTAAATCGTTGCCCCACACTAGGAATTTCTTCCTGTGTCGTGGGTGCGTTTACAGACACATAATCTCACATACACACACACACACACCCAGACCCGGAGCAATTATCCGTAGATCGTACAAATATTTGCTCCGTGCAGGAATCGAACCTGCGACACGCAGCGCAGCAGTCGGTCTCTCGACCACTGCGCCAACCGCGCTGTCAATCGCTGTTGATGAGCAAAACAATTAAAAACTTACGATATCTACTACAAAGTGTCCATCAATTTGGTTGGTAACCGAGATAGCCAGTGGTAGGCTGGTTCCCTGTTCACGAAGCAGTCACAATAGATAAACAATTACCATATGTGGTATATAAGACAGTGAACGTGTTAAGCAACACTTAGCGCGGTCTGTCTCTACAGACAGTTTATATGATAATCATAAGTCATACCTATCCACATACGTAGGTATTACTTATGATTATTCTCCTCTGAACTGTACTGCAGATAGGGTTGCCAACCGTACTCTAAAATAGAGTATTGTACTCTATATCACGTAGGCGTACTCTATAATCTATAACACTAATAGAGTATGCTAAAATACTCTTTTTACACAATGTTTACTATACTAGTGCCAGCATTCATTGGCTTCCATAGTAAAAAAGTGTTTTTTTAGGTAACGGTGCATAAAAAATATTGATTTATTCAACATTTTGTCATTACATCGACCACACCGGCCGCTATCAAGGACAATAAAGATAAACTACTTAGTTAAACTTTGGAGCCATTAGAAGTATCGGAACTGTCTACTACAAGCAGGGACAATCTTCAAAATGTTATTAAAAAATTATACTCTGTTTTGGAAGTCCGTCCTCTTTATTTACCTCCTTTGAAATCAAATATACTCTATTTCTTCTAATAAAAGTTGGCAACCCTAACTGCAGAGGACACGTTAAACCGTTAGCTTTTATTAAGCTGTTGCGTCAGTCATTAGCAGACACAATAGATTTTTATTGTTACAACGTACAGATCTGTACGTTACTGAGCCGAAAGGTTAATTGATGGCAGTCGTTGAACTAATTCATTGAAGTTATACAACTCTAACGCCAAGTTGCCAGGAGCTTCTTCCGTATGGTAAAGAAACACCAGGGAAGAAGATGAAGATCAAAAATGAAAACAAGGACGATTTAGGAATTGCATGCGAGATGTACGAAAAATGATCTTGTTCGTAGTAATGATGTATGAACGAAAAGAAAAAGAATAAACATCAGAAAATAACGTAGGTACCTAAATCTTCAATAGAGAAAAAACCCTTAACCAGAAATTGTTTTCTCTTCCAGGCCAAATAGCATTCGGCAGAGACTTGCAGAACTTAGACTAGACAGCAAATCAAGAGGAGGAGGTGATGACGAAACCTTATAAGTGATTCATATGCAACCAAATAACTTGAAATCGAATACGGAATCAGGTGCACAAGTTTAAAATATGAGATCTTAGAATATATACGTATTCGTACTATAGATATTGAGAGTTTAGTTGTCTGTACACGACATAAATTTTGAAATTGCATAAATCGTCGAGTCATAGAAGCACTGTATAGAACTTTGTTCAGAGTTCATGTTGTGTACAGCGAATGTTAAATGACTTCATTAAAATAAATATCTATATTGAAAATTATTTTTAATCAAGTAGACACGTTATTTGTAGATTTAGTACGAATAATTAGATAGATATTAGACGATACTTTTGAATGGCAAAGATGTGATATAAAAAATATGGGTGATGTGTAGTGAAAAAAAGAAAAAATCAAAACTATATTTCGTAGAACGTGTGAATAACATAGTATGAAGCTATTTTACGTTGACTGTTGTAATATTCTATCATTGTTGCAATATTGGAGATTTATCAGAAATAATAAGTTATAACAATAGATGTACATTTCTCTTTCCTGCTATTGAAATAAGAATTAAGAATAATTTGAATATCTACCTACTGACATTATTGCTCTGCACAAAATATATGCTCAATATAAGGGAATCATACTTTGAAACAAAATTGTATTTATCTAACAGATACGATGTAGATGAACGTTCAATGTTAAATACTTTATTGGATAAGAAATTTTATGACATAGCAACAATTTTTACAAAAATATACAATGTACAGTGTAACTACAGATATCTATGTAATTCAAATTTAATATTATGTAATTAAATACTGAATCTCATATTAAATGTAATATTCTAGTCACCTGACTTGGACAACATGTAAGACAAAAAAAGTGATGTATAATAGTTCTCCTTAGGATTAAAAGAGTTATGATGAAATGGTTATAATAATCTGTCGAAAGTCTATTTGACACCAGAAAAGAAGTGCCATCCAATTATTTGGTTATCTTTCTAGACTTAATAGTATAAAACTGTAATATTTTGCGATGCAAGAGAATTGAAATCTTATTTAAGTGTTAATACAGATTAACTTCAATGTATATAGGAGAAAATAACTGTAGTGTTAACATTTCAAATGTATTAATTAAAGTTACCTATTTACTTGTATTGCAGAAATTTGAGTAGTGTTTTGAATGTTTCGATGTCGTGTGAAAATGTATATTACTAACCAAAGAAAAGAACCAAACTGATAGCAGTAAGTGTAAAATTAAGAGTTAATTGTGAATGCTGATGTCACAGGAGATTTTATTATGTGTGTATAATAATTATGTAGTCATAACGTTTGTCCAATTGAAAATGAAATATATTGTTAAACAGAAAAGTCTATTAGGAAATAAGCTTTTTCTATATAGTATTACCTATGTATATCAGGGCTTCGCAAACTGTGTGTCGCGACGCCATGAGGCGTCGTGGCATTATCTCGGGGGCGTCGTGAGGCGATCCACATACGGTAAGGCGACACCATGAAGCAATTATAAAGAGGAGATGTTCTAAGGGCCTGTTCTAAAGGAACACCGCGTGACGATTTGCGGGGTGAGGGGGGCTGTCAAACGCCGAAAACACCGCCCACTTCTTCATTCCCCACCCTAGCGGTGAATAGGGAAAACTACAATTTTCAATTCATTCTTACGTAATTCAGCTAAATTACGCTAGATGTCTCTGGTGTCTTTAAACTTTATTAAGAAATAAGTGTACACACCGCTAAAAAAGAATTATATTTTTGTCGTGATAGTATTGAAAAAAGTTAATAAAATGACATATGTATTAAATGTTATAAAATATCATTATCAAAACATCGTAATTAACAGTACGACTCGGCCATTCAAGGATTGCCTTTTCTGCACTGTAGATGGTGGTTATTGAATATTCTATCATTATAAAATTTGAAATAATGATAAATTTTAATACGATATTTTTTTGGCAAATTAGCTTTGTATAGTGTTAAATCTACTTTCATACGTTTAATTATCAACTGAAAAGTATTTTTCTATGACATTTTTAGCTATATATAAGTGATATCTAAAGGTTTTGACGTCTGGCGGCGAGTAGAAAAACTATAGAACTAATATGACGTTTCATAGATTTTTCTGGAACTTGCCTAATAAATTGCGTCTAAAATTACTTACGAATGAAATGTGATGCCTATCATGGCATCAGAACGTTTATCCGAGTAATTCTTGCAGGATAAAATACAACAGTTCTTTATTTCTCATAATGATATCGAAGGATATTAAAAAATACTATTCGATCGCGATCGTCGTATGCACAGGATGACTGCTGGCAGACTGAGCACGAGTGGGCGTGGCTTGACCGGGCCACACACACAGTTGTTTGACGTCAGGACTCACTTAAAATCACGGTGCACAATCGCTTATGCCATGTCCTCTTTATAATTAGTCCATGGGCGACACACTCGGTAAATTCAACACACAGGCAATCTACATTAGATTGCCTGTCTGTTGACTTTACCGTGTAAGCGCCAACTATAAAAATTGAAAACGTTATTTAGTTTAATTTTGATATCTTATTACTAGGCTAGAACTACACACTGGTAGGCACTATTTAGCCAGAAGGAGGGGGAGTCTCAAAAAAATAGCGGACTCCCAAGGGCGTCACAGTAAAAATAAGTTTGGGAAGCCTTGACCTATATAATAATTTAGTGAACTATTCCCTTTTAGATCCCTTAGATCCTTTTTTTATTTACAGATTCTTTATTAATTACTAGTGACCCACCCCGGCTTCGCACGGGTAGTAGAGCATCAGTGTCGCTTCAGCCAAAATTTAACAATTGTAACCATTCGCTTTGAAAGAAGAAACTCCCAGAAGGAGGATCAATCCCATCATACATTGTTTTGTTATATCTCAAAGGTCAGCATTTTCGATGAAAGCTCCCAGTCGGCTATATTTTTCCGACGACTTCAACAATCATCGTCATATTTCAACTATTTACACAAAACCTTTATGAATGAAACACTAACAAAATCACTCTGTCTATTGTTGAAAACTGCATGAAAATCTGTTCAGTAGTTTTTGAGTTTATCGCGAACAGACAAAGACGCGATGGGGGACTTTTATAACTCTAAAGAACTATAAGTGTAAATACTAGATTGTATTTTTTTTTAAATGTACCTCGGTTTATAATTTTCACATTTTGAATACGCATTTTGTGACATAGAAAAAATTATGGATAACATTGAATATAGTAAATATTATAAATGTATGTAGATAGAATTCGTGTAAGTATCATCATAAATATTTTTAATGCCGTGTCTAAAGTTATGGAAGTACAATTGCCTGTGAGAGATATTTGAATACCTCCAAATGAAAATTATAACAATGTTATAGTAGTTCACAAGTTTATTATATGATATTTATATGAAATGAGAGTATATAAAGCCGCATGGGCATTCAATACATAAATGCATATTTCATGCATTTATTTACGAAATGTTACATGTGTATTTTAGACTTTAAATGCACAAAACTTTAGTCTCAATATTGTTCTAACTACACATTTTCTTAAATGTACATGCGGCTTAATCTTCCTAAATCACTTCTTTCATCAAAACGTGATATTGAATGAAAATAAATTGCACATTGAATAAAATTTCATTTATTATTTATATTATACTCTATGTAGACAAAATTAATGTATATTACTATAATACTTCGTAATAAACCCGAGATACTGAACAAATATAAGTGTAATATAGTTAAAAACAACTGTTCCAGTAACAAATATACCTACTTATATAATGTAGGGTTTTACTCTGTTATTTTCTCTGAGGTTTAAAATAAATGTCTGTTCAGAACATGGTGTTTTTTTTTTTACTTATTAAACTTCGTATAAACCCGACTTTAAAAATAAGTCGCTCAACTATAAACTTAGAAAACACAATACACATAAGTAACAATTAAAGTATGTTATATGACAAAGAAATATTATAACTTGTCATAATATATTAAAATAAACACTACAATAATACAATTGATAAAATTACATAAACTTAGGTTGTTGTTTTAAAGCAGTAATGTCTAAAAACCTAGGCATCTCACCTGGTGTCGGGGACTTGGACGACGGTGGTTTACCTGAAATACGTCGGAAGCGTTTTTAAACGTGAATATAATAATAAAACATATTATACTTTTTTTAAATTTGGATTAAGTACTATTAGTATTTCCAGAAAAGATAATCTTTCGGCTCAGCAACGTACAGAACTATACGTTGTAACAATAAAAATCTATTATGTCTGCTAATGAGTGAGGCAACAGCTATTAAAAAGCACGCCTGTCATGGGTAAATCTTACTACCCTATGCTACCCGAGACAAAGTAATATATTCTAACATCTAAATCGGTTCAGACGTTTAGAAGTTCTCGTGGAATGAAGAAACTCACAAACATGTATATACAGGCTGTGGTTTTAGACAGTGGCCAAATTGAAGGAGGTGGATCTATAGGTGTGGTGATTACAAAACAATAAAAAAGTATACCTTAGAAAATCGAATTAATTTCGCAGTTTTACTGTTTTTTTGCGTATACGTCGTGTCATAGCCATCCCCGCGTCGCGCGCAGTAGGCACAAAGACGGCACCGCGCGCCGACAAAGGCCGTACACGAAAATTCTACAGAGAAGCGTTAGCTGTTACGAGACGAATAGGACGCTGACCTCTTGGCTATTATTGTTTTAATTATTTTTATACAACATATAACTTGTTGCTGTATATGTTCCTACAATATGGCCACTGTTCAAAACCACAGCCTGTATATACATGAACCCTAAAAAGTAACACTCCTTTTTTTAAGCATTTGTGTAATACGCAACAAAACCTTACAGTAAACTTGCACAAAAAAGTCTAGGGCCTTAATAAGCTCGAGTCACACTACCAAAGCACATGGATTATAAGGAATTAAACTAAGAAACAAAATTGCCTACCATGCAACAATTTATGTCTTTCCATATAATTTCTGGTCGCGAAGGACATGTCAATGGGCGCTGCAGGCCTGGGCTGTGGTCGCTGTGGCACCGCTGCAGGGGACCCGTTCTTCAGATACTTGGCCGCCAGCTGGTTCATCTTCAAACTGGTGTCAGTTGACGCGTAAATATGCGGTTGGTGTAGCCCAAGAGGATCGTCACCAAATTTAACTCTGAAACCACGAAATTAAATGTCAGAGGTCAATTTTCGTCAATTACTTGGATCAAGTTCTAAACTCTCGCTTAGTGACGAAAAATGGATAAAAGTTGAAATTCCAGTTCATCAAGTGCATCAGAAGTTTCTAAGATGATCTAAGATATTTACATTATCAAACATATAGTATTTTACAAAAATGTAAAGCACCCACATGTCTTTGGATTCACTCACATAAGTACCTGTTAATGTGACTATTGTAATTGCGTGAGAGACATTTGCATATTAAAACCCGTACTTTTTGAAAGAAACATGTTTCTGTTGCTATTTTCCAATCTGTTGTTAAAAAAATTGCTTCATAAAGAACTTTATTTATAATTAACCTTCATTCTTCTGCCGCTAACACAGCCTCTTTCAGCCGTCATGTCAGTAGTTACTCCTTTCTTTAACATATCATCTTTCACACAATTCTCTCATACTACCTTTATTCTCCCAGAAAACTACTACTATCCCACAAATGATGTAAATGTGAAAGTTTGGATGGATGTATGATTGTGGATTTGGATATTTGCTAATCAATCACACAAAAATTACTGACAGATCCAAGATAAATCTTTGAAAAGCATTAACGCATGCTTAGCAAACTCTAAAGTTACAATATTAAATGGAAAGAGAATACGGTCGCGAACAGGATTCGAACCAGCGCCTCCCGGATAAATACTCCAGGCGCTCTGACCAACTAAGCCATCTCGACCTCTGGTCACCACTGCGAATTCTTAATCCATATTTTTAACACTTTTAGGCGATGTCATTGCTATGTATTCAGTACCTATACAGGTGACCAAACCGACACGACTATCTTTGCAGTTAATACAATGTCGTAAAGAATGCAATTACTTTAATAATTCAAGATAAATCTTTGAAAAGCATTACTGTTCGCGACCATATTCTTCTTCCATTTAATATTATTACCATAATTATTTACTACACATTAGTTTGCATATTTACGTACGCTGCTTCGGGCCGTGGTCGCCCGTGATTTCACTAGTTATTCAGGACCTGTCTGAAAATCAGAGCGGCCACATTTCGATTTGGCCGCTTATGCTGAGATAGGGACCTTTTTTGGTCTCGTGCAGGTAGCAAAATGTAGCATCTAGATAAGTTCTGTTTTTTTTTTTTATATTAGTATTTTTAATTTTACATCTGTTTTAGTTTAAGTAACTATTCTGCATTGAGACGAAAATAAATAATTTCTTTCTTTCCTTCTTTCTTTCTTTCTTTCTTTCTAACTGACAATGATTTGAATGGAAACTAACTGATTTCAATGGAATTTAATATATACTTTAGATCCGAGAAAATGCAAAGGAAACTGGAGTTCTGCAAGAGCAGCTAGTATTTCATCAGGATAGAATAAAGGTCAAGTTAATGATTTCTGTTACCTTTTAGTAACACTAACATTGGTCTTGTCAATCTGCATTTGTACAGTTTGCATCTGTTGTCTTGTATTTCTGTACAGGGCACTGGCTGAGGATGGCATGTCTGAATCTTGCAGCATGCCATTCACATGAGTCTGTGAAATTAAAGTAAAAGATTATTATAAATAGTTCTGACATTAACAGCTAAACTGATGACAAAAAAAAAATATTTTACCATAACTTTGTTATAATATGTCCATCCAACATTGGATTGATCATCACTTCCTGAATCAGAACTGAAAATGGAAATCATTTTTAATATATACCCTTATAATATTTCATAATTGGTATATAAACAGAACATGCCACCAATAGTGGATAAACCCTATTATTTATATAAGAAAGATTTAAATAATACACTTACTCGCTATAATCTCTAATATCCAAATACAAACTCTGCTCTGGAGACATGAGAGGTGTAGTAGCATTATCTACTTGAACATTATATAAACTCAATTCATTAAATGTTTTCTCTTCATTCATACCCGCTTGTGGGGTTATTGTAGCAACTATATTATTACCCTCTGCTTCAAATGCTGCTCGCATAGTTTCACCGACTGGTGCAATACCATCCAAGAAGTTAGGATTAGCAGGTGGTGCCTTAGACAAAACCTCCTTAATACTTATTTGGGACCTATTGCATTGTATTTGAGCATTGTCATTGGTTTTCAATATTTCTTTATTGATTACTGTAGAAGTCCTTACCATTTCAAAACTGGTCATGACACCAATAGATATTTTGTGCTGCTCATTGCCAACAGTCTCAATAGCAACATGCTCAGACATGCAGTTCTGCATAGGGACAGTCTGTGATTGTTGACTGGCTGAGATGAACTTGTCTACTTTTTCTTGGAGCAGTTGTAACTGCTCATTCTGTAGCTTTATAATCTTGAATAGATCAGACACTGTTGGTTCTCGCTTTTCCTTAGTAATATTTGTCTGTTTTTCAACCTCCATGGAGTCAGATTTCTTGCTTTGTTCATATTTTTCTATAGCCCAGGTCTTTTTGTCCACTGCATTCATTTGTGGACTAGTTGTCTGATCTATGACACATGTGTTGTAATCATTTTGTCTGGTAGCTGGTGCATGGCTACAGCAAGAACATCTACTGGGTTGTGGAGGCAATGTACATGGGCAGTGACTATATCTAGCATTTTGAACTACAAAATTAGGTTCACACTTGGCCATGTGTTGCTGGGCTGTTTGTCCTTTATTCATGTAATGCATGTTAGGTGGAGTTAAATTCTTAATACAGTGATGGCAACTGCAGTCATTGTTAGTAGAAATAGTAGACTGCGATGGATTATTATGTATAGCTCCTTGTAGGTTTAATGCTGCAATTTGCATAATTTCTGACTTATTTGTGAAAGGATCATTTTCTTTATCTAAGCTTAGCTTATCCAATTGCTTCTGTGTAGGATTCATTCCGATATTAAAATTATGTAAGCCATCCCTTTTAATGAAGAAATCATTATCTTTAATAAGTATATTTGGAGGTTTTACAGATTTATTTTCAATTGGTGACAAAGTAAAGGGATTATTTTGAAGACCATTTTTTGTTTTATTCACTTCAACAATATTTTCCTTCATTTCCGAGGGCTTAAGAATAGACCTACATAATGTGGGTCTTCGGGGCTCATGACATGAAGAATCAAGCATACTTAGCTCTAAGTCATTAGACGGCGACCAATCAGGTCCCTTTTGATAGCCTGGCAGTTGTGTTTTATTCATGATCGGGTACGGAGAACTATTGCTGCGCTCAAACAAATGCACGGGGTCATTACTATAAGGCAAAACTTTTGGCTGATTATACATATCAGCTACGTTCGTATGTATTTGTCTCTCAATAAGAGGACGAGGCGAATGGCACTCACGCTCGTTCATGTCGATGGATTTCAAACCTCTGATAGGACTCTCAAACCGAACTTTCTTCATTAAAATCCGTCAGTTTTAAATTTTTGTCACGTCGTACCTAGTGTCTCTCAAACATTAAAGATAAACACAATACAAAAACTTATGCTATAATCATATACCATATTACAATAGAAATATAAATTACACTAAAATTCATTAGAAACTAAAGCTCGAGTAAACAACAAACTTTTAAAAATAGTTCGTTGAAGTTTGTACTTTGTTAAAGTTTGATTGATGTGAACAATAATGACAGTGACAGAAACTTTGAAACTAAACGCAGAACGCCTGCGAGCGAAAATGCCGTGTGGGTGCCGTGGACCAACTATATGCAGTAGAAATAAAACGTAAAAACGTATTTTACGCTCTAAGTTCCAATGTACTGTAAAGGATAGCGGAAAATTGAAAATCGATGTATGAAAGTGGACACTGTGACGTGGACGAAGCAAAAGGCCTATGTAAGGATCGTAGCAGGTCGTGTTCTGTAGTTTCTGCTGCCTAGCTCCGTATGAGAATGTATCTGAAATACAGGTCTCACCTACATCAGACACCAGTCTCTTTTTTAATGCTATTAATCTGTAACCTTGTAACGTCATAAATAGAAATAAAAAAGATTATTATTATTATAGAACAATATATAAATAAATTATTATTATTATTATTATATAAAATGTTAAAAGTTCTTATTAAAAACATTAAGAAGAACGTAAGGTATATGTGCCGTATAGTATCCATATACTTGCGTATATTTTATTTATAATAATTTTACTGATAATTTTTTTATAAAAACGCAAGGTAAACATGTTATTGCCATAATTAAAAATCTTTAATTCCAATAGAATAATGGCAATAACACTACTAAACTTCAGATCAGATTAGGGATGCACGATACTTAAGTTTGAATCAATACTTTGGAAACATACGATACTTGGATCATATCGAATGGCTTCAAGCCGATCCTGCAAATATTGTATGCTATCGTATCTTAGTAATATCTTAGGTTTGCGCGATCACTACACATTAAAATAAAACAACTTTTAACCGGATCGCGTGTATTATTGTTTTTTTGTTTTTCCTAGAGATGAGACGTATATACTGGTAGAGGTATATATACCAAGTATGTGCTTCCCAGTACATAGACCGGGTACGGACCGAAATACTGGGTAAATACCTTAAAGGTATGACGTCAGCCGCATAGTACGATACGAACCGCTACCACAAGGTAGCGCCCAGTTTTATCAGTAGTTCGGTACGCCGAAGCAACCCGAAGCTACCCGACAGCTTACGAAGGGACCCGAATCAACATCATTCGTGCTTTATGAACATTCGGTTGATTTAATTTAGTTAGACAAAATGGGTATTTTTACGTACATAAGGAACATAATAGCATATTTACATTTTTTGTCACGACGTGAAAGAGTTCCTTAGTTTGTTTATGTTAGGGAATATTATTACGTGTTTGAATGTTTACGTTGTCTAGTGGTACTTAGGTCAACAATGTTTTGATTTTTTACGTCGTACCTACATTATATTGGCATACCATACTTATCGCATACGTTTACTTATCGAAATCCTACCACACCCAAATACTTAGAAGTATTTTGATACCTGGTATTTGTACCAGGTATTTAGTGATACCCATACCTTAAAGGCCGGGTATGGAGAATGGCAGGTATATCTCATCTCTAGTTTTTCCTGACGTTTCGAACACTTTGCAGCGTTCGTGGTCGCAGGAAGACATCTATCGTATCTTACTTACTTCTTGTAGAAGTCAAAATCCAGGAATTATTTTGAAAAATGTTAAGAAACGCTGCTTTAGGGGGTTACTGTACCCATGTATATGAATAACTTTTACTATGGGACCAACTTTGAAAACGCGAAAAGGAATTAGCTATTCCATAGAATCATTTCATGTTCATACCTATTCGACTAAAATATAAGGGACAGCCGATTTTTTTTTAGGATTTCGGTGATCCGAACGTATAGCTTAAGTTTTATTTACTAAAAAACAATTTGAAGTTTATAACTGATCATGCATATAAGATACGATCCATCCAACCATTTTGCGACCAGGGCCCTGATTCTGAACCATCGCAAACTGGCGTTTTTGATTCCGTGCGGAAAGTTGTCAATCAGAACCATTGCTATTAAAAACGATGGAATTGATAAAGCATGATGTATATTTCTATAGATATTTTATAAATACCATCTAAAATAATATTATTTAATTTTTCTACCACAGTAATCTAAGTTTAAGTTTCTGTTCCGACACAGAAAAGTTCAAATGGTTCAGAAATCAGAAGCCTACAGGTATCTGTGTTTGTATCGATCCATCGTATTCGATTGTATCAATCCAAAATGATAGATCGAATTGGGCATCTCTACATCAGATAATTTTATTATTTTAAATGTAAAATAAAGTTAGAGGTTATAAGATAATTTTGAATTCATACATATCTTATTTAAAATGAATAGGCAGCTGCTGAAAGTGTTTACACCTTTGATTGCAATTGCTCGATCAAAAGGTTATAAAGCACCCGGTGGAATTCGATACCCAGGTGGCATAGTGTACTACCCAAGGTACTGAGTCGTAAAATGAATTTCCTTCAAAATCTCAAGATAAATTTTCATCATTTAAATTTTAAACATAACCTGCATGAATTTTTTTATAGGTATCCTGATCATAAGGATCCTGAATACACACCATCAAAGTTATTTAGGGTAGAACGAGTCAAACCATCCAAACACCACCCCTACTGGCAAAAATCTATTTTGCGGGAATTTAACATTTTAGAAGAAGTAAGTAGAATATTTATTAGAATTTATTTAACTGATTTCAATATACTGTAAATTTCTATTTATATGAAATATGCTACTGGGAATCTGAATTCATTTGTTTACAGTTTACACTGTCTGTCACTGACAACTTTTCTGTAAAATAGAAATGGAACTTCACTAAGTATGCATTTTTAATTTATTTCTTTGTCAACTGTATAATAAATATTTGTTTATTTGCAGTGTGAAAACGCTGTAGCAGTGGTAAAAAACATACCCGAAGTGAATTCAAAGCTTTGGAAAGTAAAGCATTTAATAAAAGTTACACCAATTGTGTTCCCATATGGAGAGCCAACCAAAGATGATATCAACTATACAATTCTGAAAGAGAATGGTCAATGTTTGGTCACAAAGAAGTTGGAGCCAAAGAAAGAGCAGATTGAAGCCTTAGAACATTTTGAAAATGATGAAAAGAAGATGAACTCAGAAACATTAAAAAGAGATTCAAGGCTTAAATGGAATAATGCATTTGGTGGAGGATTTTAACTTAAGAATGTAGATTAGTATAATAATAGCAGGTATTCATAAACAATTAAAATAAAGTATTTAAAAAATTATAAGGATTGAATTTCAGTTCCTAATTAAAACCAATAGTAATTGAAAAACATTTATTTATCAACAAAAATAACTAGATTTAATGTATGTAGGACATACCACTATAAATAAATATATTGTTGGTGATAGTTATATACTACATATCAATGGTTGAAAGGCTATTTTGTTCAAGAGTAATTACTGTGCTTTAAAAAATATACTTTAAAACCTTTTGAGACAATTTCATATTTCACTAAAATGTTGCTTGAGACAAAAAGCCTTTCACTCATTGATATAATGTAGCAATTGTAAATATGGTTTAATTTCCTTCAACAAAATATAGATATAGAAACAATTATTTTAAAAATTCCAATGAGCATTCTTTGTTTACACTTATACATACTATAAAGAATCTACCACTTGGATAATTATGCAGTACAGAACTATCAACAACAGTATACAAAGCAAAGTATAACACTTCAATCATTTTCGGGTTTATCAGCACTCTTTTTGTTCAACAAATAGTTAAAATGTTCAGGAGTCTTGAAATAATTCTCCAATATTATTCCATGTTTATTACCAAGATCAAACCTGGCATCACCCCATGACACCACAAAGGTGGGACTCAACTTTTTGAACTCTTTCAAATGGAATTTATGTTTCCTTATTGAATTGAAAATATGGCCCCTGAAAATTGCTACGTATTCATCGCCGTCTTGGTATAGTCTGAGGACATATTTTGATATTAATATTTTTACTGCAACATGTAATGCAATAAATGATCCGAGATACACAAAGCACTCAAAAGGGCTGTTGGCAATTACCACATCATCTCCAACTACTACAGGGTTGTATAAATCAGCTTTATCATAAACAAAAGCAGCATAATAAAGTGAACAGGCCCCAATTATGCTTGTTGATAAGGTTATGTATGTAGAAGTAAAGTTGAGGGCTTGGTCCATAGGTGCTTTATATATTAATTGCCATCGTTTAGATATACCGTCTCTTTCCCTCCACATGTTTTGTGTCTCCATAAATCGAATAGGATGATTTGAGATACTCCTAGCTGAAACCATCTTATAAAATGTAAATTGTTGCAGTTCGGCTAGTTTTAGCAATCGTATACAATTCATTTTGCATATAGTGTTTCGATTTTCCTGAATCAAATATTTTAACAGTAAATGCTTTCACTCATATTTTAATTTCGCCAATTAATTGATATATAGATATTAATCAAGTTTTCAACTTTCTTCAGTTTCTACTGTCCTTTTGAGGTTATTATGATTGCATACAATACTGAAGTCAGCTGTTAACAGTGTTGCCGTTCATCAAAATTAAAAGTATCCTGATTCAAAAAAGTCGCTAAACACGCAAAAAAACGATCCCAAAAATCCGCAAAATGTCGCTAACGTCGCTAACTACTATTGTATGAACTTATATACTTATAGCTCATACTCAAAACTTGTTTTTTGTTTATTACCAACTAGATAACGATACTCGAGAGAGGAAAACTAAAGTTACAAAGAGAACTTTAAAAAAATCATCGGAAGAAATTTGAAATTGGATACATAACGCAAATTAAGTCAATATGTCTAGTTTCGACAAAAAGACGCTCGCTTTTCTAGTGTCTTTTTGATTCTTCTCAAAGTCGTTAAAAGTCGCTAAAGCCAGAATTTTGTCCGCTAAACATTCATAAAATCCCCTAGTTCTAGCGACTGTCGCTAGAACTAGGGGATTAGTAGAGTCCATTATTAATACTGGTTATTACTTTTGGAACAGTAGTAGTCTGAAAACTGCGGTGATGGGCAACCACCAGGCAGTGTTGACAGCAGATAAATCAAAGATAGCCGAAACCTGTGCTGAAAAGGATAGATTTTTGGCAGGAAAGGCTGATATAGAAAAAAAACTTGATTTAATTTCAGTTTTTTTTTTATTTCGCCCGAATTTTGACCCCGACAGGGGCTGTAGAATAATAGATAAGTAGACAATAGGATTATTCCAAATTGGATAACCAACAATATTTTTGAATGGTTTCCTTGTTTTGAACCAACGCTGAAAGGCCGAGGGCTGCCTAAGATTAATACATATTCAGAAAGGCCGATAATTAGCCCCCAGGGGTCGATCTGGCAGCACTGCCATCACGATGCCGCGCAAGGCACACATTTTTTTTAATGTGGTGATTTGCCCTCACCGGTATGCGACACGGGGGATAGAGCGGTTATGTGGGACTCGATCCCACTAAAACTCCACAGTGTACCTCCTCAGCTGCTTGAAGGTGGGACGCGGGAACGCTCTCGCACACGACCGCGAACCCGCCTGCAGCCGTCCGTTGCCGGATTCCCTCTCACGGGGTTGTTTATTGCACCCCCCGCTAGGACACACCAGATACGTGGCGTGCCGCAACCACCTTGGAGACCATGTGCAATGGGCACCAGACGACCCCGTGCCCGGACGCCCAAGGTCCCCTGCGACGGGTCAGCTGCCTGCCACTACGGCCGCAGAGGATAGGGAGAGCGGCGCCTCACTATACTGGCACTCCCGCGGCCCCAACGCGTCCGCCATCTAAATCTACGACCCCGTCAAGGCCGCGGAAGGTAGGGAGAGCGGCGCACCGACATACCTCTCCTGCCGCGGCCCCATCCCTTAGCTGCGGCCTCGCCCACCTCAGTTGCGGCACTCCCAATAAGGCCCGCAACCTACCACCGCTCCAACATGGGCTTTGAGGCAAAGCCCAGAGGAGCGGTCCTTGTCGGGTTCCTCTAGCTTCACCGTGGCTGACCAAGCCACGGCCACCAGAGCCCCCCCCACCACAATAAGGCGGAACCCCGGGGGAGGGGGGCGCTAGGCACCCAGCGATTAGGATACGAAGTTAGGATTAGGACTGAACTGGTAATAGGATAATTTAGGCAAATAAATTTAAAATTTTAAGAAAATGTATATAATTTAACATATAAGTAGTATTCGATTCGGGAATATTAAAAAAGAAAACAATACTTATTAGTCTGAGTTTTATACAAATATATGTGCATTTTATATTGGAAACATAATATCAGAATAAATTATATCCAGTGAAATAAACTCAACATTTACATAGGTATCATAAACAACAAGTGATAAAAATAATATAATATTTAATTTGTGATAATTTATAAATAAATGTCAACTCTTAACATATTTACGTTAACTAATACAAGTAACATTTGTCTCATTACCTAACTACAGTTATTAGTGAAGGGTGTTAAGTGTCTGAAGAACAAGGACAAGAGAGACAAACAATAAAACTAAAGAACTAATAAAAAAAATACATTTGTAATATGATGTTATGTCTGCACTAACACAGACGGACTTTTTTTAAATGTATCACACCAGATCTGAGCGCAGTGTAGTCAACAAAAAAATAAACTGTCGATAGTTACTAAAGTTTAAATTTAATGCAATATGGGAACTCCACATTATATTTCGGTCTTTTTATCAAAATTATTGATTTATAGATCATACACGCCCGTAACCAAGAACATGTTTAGGAGGGGGTCCCTCATGAATTTATTTCTGGGGGGTTTGCCCTTAGTTTCACGCAAACACCCCCTGGCTACGGCCATGAGATCATAGATACAACATACACTATGTGTTATTCTTATAAAATAACGTACCCAATGCTTAAGGTTAGGTTTAACTTAGCTAAACTTCGCATAAACTATGAGGCCATTAGACTAGTTTCTATCGATATATAAGAATGTAATATTTTTCGACAAGAAATATAAATAAACGGAATACCTATTGCATACATTATCAAACCATATAGTGTTAGTATTATACAGCCAAAACTGTGATATTGCATTTGGCTTATATGTATTTAAGTTGGCTTTTGAAAAGCCATGTAAAATATGCAGTTCTATAACTAGTTACCATCAACACTGGCTGGTTCTTCATCAAGAAGATTTCTCCTAAACTATCAAAACAATAATTTCACACCTTATCATTTCGACATATTGAGATCGGTTACATAATTAATCTTAATCTATAAATTTTTGTTAATAATTAATTTCACGTCTAATGGAAAAGGTAAATCGACGCGGATATCGATTAATATTGGAATATTTTTTGTGAATGTTAAACAAAGAGTTAGAAGAGACTAAAATAAAGTGATTTTAATCAAACATTTAAAGAATCCAAAAATAATTCATTCTTAAAAGAAACAGCATTTCAGAAATAGGTACCCATAACATATTATTAAATTATTTAAATTGGTCGAGTTCTATTAACCATCTCGATACTTAATCGAGCATCACTACGCCAAAAATATAAATATAAGGTTTAAAGTCGTTTTGTAATCATGTGCCAGGCCTGGCATAAAGTATATGTCTTACACAATAGTCTATTTAGACTTGTAATAATAAATTTACTTCATGTTGAACTCAAACTGTTATTAGACATGTCTTTCTCTATATTTATATTACTTTTACCACGCGGCCTTGTTACTTGACTTTCTTTAGAGCTTTCATATTTGGAAAACAAGTAGTGAGCAAACAAATCGTCTTTACCAACATCTACTTCTTTAGATGGCACATTTTGATTCTTTGAATAATTTGATATACTGTTACTTGAATTTCGTAAGATATTTGCTTCGACATTTTCTTTATTTGTTTTGTAATATTCAGTTATATTTTCACGTTTATCTTCATTTCCAGTAGTAGCGTCATTTGCGGATTGTTTTCTCAAGCTCTCAGGTAGTGCATCAGATTTTAATTTGACTAGTGTGGTATTTACGACCGAACAATCGATTTGCATCAGTGTTACATGGTCATTCATTAAAGAGTCTGAAATTAAAATTACTAATTAGGACATTATAATAATAGCAATGTGTAAGCGCAGTCTTTAAGGTATTAAATTATTTGATTGAATTTGAAATACTATGCGCGCTCCAAAACTAAAATCATGGATTTGGGAGAGAAAGCGGCCAAGCTTAAGTGGGTCTGGCTGCCATCTCCGCCGTATGTCTGATAACTTGTGAACAAAAATCATCACCAACTGCGGCCCTAATATAATAAGAAGTTAACACAGCAGGGATGAATTAGACGCCTTTATGAAGAACTGTACTATTGTAAATGCCCTACAATAGCTCTGAAGCGTGACAATTGGCATGCACGGGTTGAGGCCTCTGCCCAAGAATGGGACAGCTCAGGCTGACAGTAATGTGTCAATTATGTTGCACCACATAATTTTAAACTTTATTTAAGTGTTACATATAACAAGTGCAGTTAATTTAATTCATAATAAACCTTTAAAAGGTATGCAAATTTTTTATGAGCCGCAACAAGTTTTCTTTTTATTTAATATAGTTTATAATATTCTAACCACACGAGCGAAAGAACAGTGAAATAGTTATTCAATACTAGGTAATATAAGCTAATCATACAAACTGATTACAAACTTACCATTACCACTTCTCGCTGGCAAAATCAAAGCCATTTTCGGGGGCCTAGTGACATTGTGTGATACGGCTGGTAGCAATAAATGTTCTCCTTTTCCAAAACCCACGATATAGAAGGTGTCGTCCCGCCTGTGTAATGCTTGGAGCAAAGCATCCCATTCACCCATGTCATCCATATGGAAGTCATTGACAGCCTTTCTCATAGGTTTCCGGTATAAAGTTTCATAATCTATAACTGCATTGTGTGTGAAGTCTATTTCTTTATTCCTCCTCAGGCGCCGCAGCCGCGACTTGTCTTTAACAGTTTTCGCATGACTCCTTATGCTAGGAAAGTCTACAAGATTACTGTCCATATTCATTTTGTTGAATAACCTGTAGGTTTCTAACAAACCACCTGAAATTATAAATACATTTAGGTTAATAAACTTTATGCAGGATATTGAATTGCTTAAACCAGTGATTAACGCGTTTATAGTTCTCTTCCTATTCTTCCCTAATGAATTCCCTCAAAGGCTAAATTATGGAATAAAGACTATTTAAATCTACTATGATCTAAAAATTTTACCATCTATCTTTTCTTCACTTAGGTATTCTTGCCGTTTTTTTCTCGGTTCGTCATATGTCCAGTTCAGCGTTTTGCCGCCGCCGATCCAGCGGTTCAACTCTCCTGCTATCCTTATACTCTCTGTCTGATTGATATTCACGAAGTCTGTTGCTTTCAGTGTCGCGTTCTGACAATCTGTGACGTAGGTTCCGTTACTTAGGTCATCTGTAATATTTGATATTAAAATTATTTAAACATAACATAACATAACATCACGCCTGTATTCCCCGAAGGGGTAGGCAGAGGTGTACACAATTGTACACCCACATTTCACCAATGCTGTTATTAAGTCCCATGTAATAGGTGGTGAGCCTAGTGCCATCAACCGGGCACATTTCCAAACTCCGGGCTGCTACTGAGAATATCCTAACAGAAAAACTCAATAACACTTTGCCCGACCCGGGAATCGAACCCGAAACCTCCTGCTCAACAGTTACTAGACCACTAAACCAACGAGGCAGTTTTAGTATTATTTAAAGGTGAAGGTAATCGGAAGGTGATATTTAATGTTAAGTTTTTATACAAAAGCATTTTTTATACTTGATTTGCATTAAAACACACAATCTACTGGCATTTATCATGATATAGCAGTAATCTTTGACTTGTGTATTAGTTTAGAGGTCAACATTTATAAGATGCAATAAATAAATTATAGGTACGATGTTTTATTATTTTTTGGTATATAGGTATATATTGTTTTCATAAAATGTTGATAACGCACATACCATTTACAATATCTACAGCAGTGTCTTCAGACCACAGCAGATGTCTCGTGTTTCTAAGTGGAGCGGAGGGCCCGACAAAAGGCTTTGTGTTCCACCTTTAATGTAATAACAATTGAATATTAGAAATAGAGATGATATTATGACTTTACGGTGAAGTGGAAAATGAATTTGGAGGAGTGTAGCTCTTCCACATAGTAACAAAATATTTGAATTAGCTGACATTTGCAAAGGGTAAAACCAAAGATATTAATTCTTATTTCTATGGGTAAAACATAAGACATTGGCTTTTATTCTTCAATGTCATTAAACAAGGTGTCCAATATTTTTACGTTATTAACACATAGAAATTATTTATTTGGTATACGATTATTTTGTTACTAGGCTAACTTGTATTAAGTAAAAATAAACCTTATTTTTATGAAAAAGCAATGTTTTTCCCTCATAACTACAACTTAAAACAATTGTTGTGTCAATCTCTCGTCTTCAATATTTTTTTCTGATTGTGTTCTACGTATGGCCCAGATAAAGCGAGGGGTAGGTAAGATTCCTGATTAATGGCTGATGGACATGCTTTTGAAGATTTTATTTACTTACCCTAAAACATTCCAATTGAGTGAAACCATGAAGACCATAGCAAATATAACAGCTATGTTCTTCTTAGGTATCAAGAGAGAAGCGTCGAGTCGCGGCATCTGTGACAACATAAACCACCTGTATTTGAGTCTTTGTATAATTAGTTACCAATCGATTATTATCAAAAGGTATGCAAACTCGTCCAAGGTCAGATTACCATGACCACGTGTAGTCTAAATATTTGATCTGTTTTAATTAACTTGTTGAAATTATTTTTCGGAAAAGATCTGAAATATGGTGTTTCCTACTGTATGAAACTATAGAGCCATAACCAACGAGAAAATTTTAAGTGGTTAATAAAAAAAAACATCCTTATTCCTTTCTAATAGAAAGTAAGGATAAGGTTATAATAAGGATCATTTTATTATAAATCCGAAAGCGAGTGTTTGTTACTCCTAGGCGCCTTAACTACTGAACAGATTTCAACGAAATTTGCCACAGCGTAAATCGGATTCGGAGAAACACACACACAAAGAAATTAAACACTAGTTGACAATTGGTTATATCAATTCGGTAAGTAATTTAAAAAAAAATCTGGTCGCATTAAATTTGAATGCGCGGTCCAAAGCCGCGAGCGGAAGCTACTTATTAATAAGTGGGAGTGTAAGAGCTATTGATGATTACCTTTCGACTTCTTGCACCAGTTCCAAGCTGGTCTCTTAAGAGTTTATTCTCCAGTCGTAACCTGGCGATTTCTTGCTGTGCTTCAAACAGCTGTTGCTCTAAAGCCGTCACGTATTCTTTTTTTTTCTGTCGTGATTGGCATGCTGATTCACTGTAAAATTAAATTGTTCAAATCACACTGATCTCAGCATCTGTATAACAGTCAGTCCTTTAATATTTGAAAAGACGACAAAAATTCTAAAGACAATTGCATTTAGCACAAGAGCCATTTCAAATAAAACCTTAAGCCGGAGCCATAGAAGTCACAAGATGGATCATGTTGTTATACAATAATTAAACATGCACTTAGCTTAGACTCTTTGTAAGTTTGAGTTTGATACAATTATATGACTCTAGTTTGTTCATTATGTAATTTTCGGTTAGTAATAGATATAAATGAAACTAGTTTTATGAGGAAAACTATGATCACACAAATGTCAAGGAGATCAATAAATCAAATAAGGATAAACTTTAAATTATCTACGTGTATACAAAAAAAAGATATGATTCCTGCTTCGTAGCTTCGTAGAGCGTGACTAAATTTATATTAATTATGTATATCCTCATGTTCAATGAAATCTCTACCTGAGAAGCGCTGTCTTATTATCAAGTGGAATAACATGGTACTCCTGTAATTATTTTAATCAAAACTACACCACAACCAGCAGAGCTTTTCGTGGCTTTATATTCCAACTAACTTAAACCTAATAGAGGAATAAGTGAAACAATTTTTGTATTTTATTTTTTCATTTCACTTGTACTTGTGGGTGCGTTTACAAACACATAATCTCACATGTACACACACCCCGACCCGGAAAAATTATCTATAGATCATACAAATAGCACGGAGCAACCGTGCAGGAATCGAATCACGCGGCGCAGCAGCCGATTTCTCAACTAATGCGCCAACTGCGCCGTCTGCTATATTTGCTAATATTGCTATGTTCGTTTTAGAGTTGTCGTAATATAACTGTGCATGTCTGAAGGTGGGCTTTCCCAAGGGCTGCGCAGGTATAGTTGTATAGAAAAGTGTTAACGTGCTTAAATATTTGAATTTGTTAGGAAACAAGTCAACAAGACCGCGATACATTTACGGCACCGACTATTCACTGCCCCTGAGCGAACGAGACAGATGTATTGACGGAATGTAACGGAGTGAGTGACACAACTCGCTGTTAATACGCTGAACCAGATCGCGCATGCGCCCTGTTGACTTTATCTTAAAATTGAGTACCACGCAGCGTGCTAGCGTATAACTCAGACATGCACTGTTATAATACGTCAACTGTATATCCTTACCGATTTTTTATCATCCTCTGTTGCTTCTTGATAGCTCTGATTTCAGCTTCACTGAAGTTTGAGAAGTCTATTGTGGGGCTGTTTGGACTCTCATTATCTACTGTATTTGGAGGTATCACATGGTTTTGTACTATCTGTGGAGTTGTGCCATTGGTGGGCACAACCGGCTTAGGGTTGATCACTACATTATTTCTCGGTGAGGTAACCTTAAAATAAACAGTTGAATCATAACATAATAACATTAAATACATAAATAAGAATATTAGTGTGGAATATTAGTGTGGAATATTAAGCAAGCTTAATAAATCTAAAGTTTATTTAAAATGTTATTCTAAATGTCTCAACATTTGACTTGTGTTATGTACACTGTAACAATGCAACTAGCATTGTTTTAAATTTAACAGGCTTAATCAAATTAATAAACATTGCCATCATAAAACATTTGACGAATTTATTAGAAATAAGCTTAGCGAATTATAAGCGGCTAATTTAAATTCAAATAAATCAACACCAACCTTAAGTTGCACATCATTGGCACCATTGAACTTGCTTTGAGGTAACGGCGATATGGCAATCTTACCGCCCTTCGTACTCTCCGCCGAGATCACGATACTGTGCGACTTTGTAACTACATTGGAATTCCTCTTAAGTATACTGGGCACCTTCTTTTGTTCTACAATCAGCTGAATCTGGCCATTAACTACAATTTGCTTGTCATTTGGTACGTTCGTGTTTTCATTTTCCACTTTAAAATACGCATTTTGGTAACCATTCCCTGTAAGAAATATTAAGATATCTCAGTAACTGTTTCATGCAATGTTTTATTTATTTAATACTCTGCTATTGTATAAATATTTGTGTGGTAACATAAAACATGATTAGTAAGTACATAGTTGTAAAAGAAAAAGTGTTAAAAATCGATAAGGATGTGCATAACTGCTGTTTTCCTGATAAAAAATTGCAAGTACATTGAAAACGTAAAAGCAATTTGATGTGCATAAATAAAACTACTATGCAACTGTAATAATTATGTACAAGGTCACTACAAATTCAATGCGAACATTTTAGGCAGTATTCACATATAGGTATTTCTTGTATTCGCATACGTATTCATATAGTTATGTATTTAGAACAATACTCCGATACAACATCATTCAATTTATAATTGTTATACAGGTGAATTTTTCAAGTGGGCGTGGATGGCCAAATCCGAAACTACAAGGAATATCGGAAAATACTCAAAGGAGACTAGAACCGATTTTAATTAAAACTACATCATAGGATTTTTTAAAGTCAATATTCCCAGCCAGGACTTGAACTCGTTGATTATGGAAAAAAAAGACATACTGTATTATTACACTATCCGATAGTGTTGCTAGAGCGATTAAACTATGAGAAATTACATACGGCAAACTAAAGGCAAATGCAGTAGTATAGCCCGTTTATTTAAGAATATTATGCAGAAATCAGATATTGAAAATTCCTTCTTTTGAGAACATGGTGGCCGAGAAAGTGACAAAAATGGCAAATTTATTAATCAAAATTGCTTATATACATCAACTCTGGGGTTTGACATTTTTTTATATTATATGGCTTGGGGTCCCCCATCCGTATATACAGAGTTATCCATTATTTTGGCCACACCCTGAATATTCAAAGACTGATGATTTACTTTTAATAAAGGCCTACAGTTTCTTTGAAAACATCAATATAATGTGCCACTGTTGTAGGTCCAAATGTATTTAGGATGTTATATATTGAGTCATTGACACGAAAATAAGAATAATGTATATAAACCATTATCAATGCAAAGGATTTCATTGAACCTTCCCTAGTCATATAGTGCTACAGAATGTTGTACTTTTAAAGATTATTATTTACATCAATTTATATAAACTTACCTTTGTGTATCTTAGAAAAATTGTTGCTTAACTCACTATCACAGTCTTCAGTCTCCATTTTAATGCACTGTAATAAGTGAGAAATTCATGTTTTTTTCAATTCAATCTATTTGTAGGAGTTGATGTTGTCAGCTCCTATGAGAGCTTAATTTAAAGTTATTCGAATAGAATATTGATTTATTTGATTTGAATATAGGTACATAATATATAGTGTTAGCAAACATTTCTGATCCTTGTACTTTCTACCTTAAATTTCGGCATGCAAACATTAGAAATATAATTTATTATTAAAATTAATAAATGTTTAAGTAGATATCATAATAATAGAGAATATATAATATACAGAATATACTACACAATATGATACTCAGTACAACAAATCTTACATCTTATATTTCCCTACATGAAAATGTAAACCGAAACATAATAATATATAATTATGCTAACAGTAAATGTGAGGATACACAGAATCAGGATATTAAAATAATCAATACCTTAATAACACCATTTTCAATAGCCATAACGGGTCCATTTCTTTCAGGAGATATTCCATTTGTTTGTGTATTATTTAAAGGTAGGTTAGCAGGGCTGGGAGCTGTGTACAGACATGGAAATGAAGATTATTATAATATACTTACCAACATGATAAGTAGAATAGAGTTACTTCAGGTAACTATGAAATGTATTGAATGGAAAATAATGTTTTTTTATATTTAGTAATGGAGTACTACAAGTAATATACCTAAGCATAAGTCTAACAATAAGTAATGTTTACAGATATATCAATCAAATGCAATAGTGCAAAAATATTGTCATGGGCAGGATTCGAACCTGCGCCTCCCAATAAATACTCCAGGTGCTCTGACCACTAAGCCATCTTGATCTGCATAGGTTGCCAGGTATTT
The DNA here is from genome assembly GCA_935421205.1 of Xylocampa areola. NCBI lineage: Eukaryota > Metazoa > Arthropoda > Insecta > Lepidoptera > Noctuidae > Xylocampa > Xylocampa areola. Next base: position 17,396,261 of record OW285201.1, read on the forward strand.
ATCTGGGAGGCCCAGGTTTGAATCCTGCTCACATCATGTTTCTTTCCACAAGTGATGCTTTTTTAAGCATGAGTTTTATGACCAATTCTTTGCACACTATATAAGAAGATGATTTCAAAGTAGAACCTTACTAGAGTTAAGTTTCAGAAAAAAAATTAATATATTTTACCAGTTTTTTGCAGGAACAGTTCAATATCTTCAAGGTTTAGGTTACTTGTAGGTTCCTCACTAAAGTTTGATGTCCAATCAAAAGGTGATTGAGATGATTGCCTTGCAGATATGCTACTGGAACTGCTGCATAACAATACACCAATCAAAATAATGTAGGGTTTTAGATTTTAATTATTAATCTGTTGGCTTGCTCATTAGCAGACAAAATAGATTTTTATTTTATTTATGAAGTATATATTTGTATGTGGCTGAGCCAAAGGGTTAAGAGTATATTCTACAGATGTGTAATTTATAACCCTACATGTTCTACTGATAATTAGTCCAGTAAAAAAATATTAAAAAGTGAAAGTCAATTAATTATTCATGTGCTTTTAAGTGTTAATTCAAAGGTTTCAATAAGTGAAAGTGACTGAAAATGAAAAACAGAATAACATACTTTTTTGAATCATCTTCACTGCCAGAGTCTGAATTACTGCTGCTTGTTGATGACTTGATGCTACATATTGGCGATATTGGCGGCACCAAGATCGGTGCTGCATCAGCCAGGATCTCGCTCGGTGACGCATCCGTCGCATCTAATAGTGACGACCATTTGTAGTCGTTTGACAACAGTTGATCAAGAAAATCCTCACCTAAAGCAAAAAGGGAATTTATTTTCTATAACATCCAATTAACAGTTCTTATCAATAGTGATAAAACACGATGTAAACGTTCTTGCCGTGACTACGCGATAACAACAAAATAAGTACTTTAGACACACGTTTGCGAGAAATATTAGTACCATCATGACTATATCCTTACACTCATAAAATTAAAACCGAAAGCGTAGTCAAGGACACATGCGAACGTAAAATGCGTTTGAGGGGTCAATAACACGACTCAATGAAAATTAGCAAGCAGCAAGCACATTGTTGTTATAAATTAGCCGGAGCCGTGTGAGGAATGAGATCTGAAATTACCGTATAAGCAGTCTTTATGCTCAATCAAAATATCTGCATCCATTGGAAGTGAACAACAATACTACAAACAATGCCCACATATATATGGATATCACTTTATATTAAGTTATTGCGTAGAAATCATTTATATCTCAAATGTACAATAACACAACGACGACATTCGTTAGACAGACAATGAATATTTTTAATCTGTGGATTCTGTGGTGCTCAATCAAATCAATCATCAAATTATGCAGGAGGTGCATTTATATACTACGCCCACTATAAAACACGCTGGAGAGCTGGAGACAATGGAGAATTAATATTAGTTCAACTTTCAATGTGTGATAGATAAGCCATAAAATATTAATTCTATCCATATTTTATACAATTTGGAAAAACTAAGTTTTTATTAACAATATTGTTCATCATATTTTAAACTTTTTATACAAATTTAATGTGTTTATCTTTTTCGGAACGTATCGTAAAAAAACCTCTTAGTAGTCTGTGCGTAAAAACGCCTTCAAGATTGCTACGTTCCATTATTCATAACGATTAATAGTCTCATATGCTATGTTACAGTTTACTCAGTTTAGTAGAAAAATACAGGAAAAAATTGCATTTTTATTCGAATAGATTAATGATATTATGATAAAGATCCTAACCAAAGAATTTCTAATTGATACAAAATTTATCTGTTGTCTGTATATAATTATATTCCTTGAAAATTAAATCCATGAAAACTCACAGCTGATTCAACAAAAACGAAACGGATTTTTTTGACAGTTTTCTTCGGAACGATTGATTTGTCGATTATTGTTTCGATGTATTATATTAATTATTTTTTTTCTCGACATTCTAGAATGAAAATATAAGAACGTTCGATTGAAATTGTTCAGATTTAGTAAAACAGTTTTTGCGGAACTTATTATGGATGTCTGAATGAGCTCAAGGCACCGGTTGCGAAAATGTCTGTCCCTGACGATCAGGACGATTTCATATTTCGTCCACAACAGCATTTGGATGCGAAATGGCTCGAGCCTGATTTACAGGAAGCGCTACATAACCCTGATGCTTTGTGCACTCTGTTTAACAGTCTTTTACAAGATAGGGAAATATATTTTGATGCCGGAAATGGGCTTGTAAATGGTGCTGGTATAACTGCTAAGCTTGGTGATAGTGGAAAATATTACTGCGGTTTAAGGGTAAGTTTATATTCTCTTACACATATTGATTTTACGGGAGTTCGTGACTCACGTGAGCTTACTATGTGTGTAACTATATTTTCCAAAACAAAAATTCAAGAATGGACAGAGAAACCAAATAATCCTGTAATACCCATAGATATTGACATGCACCTGTTGTGATGGACTCTGTGGGCCACATTCAGGGTGTGCCTGCCCACCCTGCAGTGCTTTGTCTGCAGAGGAGGAGTTGAGAATCTCTATACAATCTAAGCAGGTGGCACCACCACCTTCACATCAGATTATTGATGACATCAAGTGGAAACAAGACCCAGGTATATGTTTGTTTACATACTGTAGATATTGTTAATATAAACAAATAAAAAAAAAGTATTGTAAATGACTGTTCATATTTAATTATTTATATTGAATAAATTATGTCAGCATTTGAAATAACATATTTAATTATTTATTCTATTTCTAAATTAACCTTTCGGCTCAGTAACGTACAGATCTGTATGTTGTAACAATAAAAATCTATTGTGTCTGCTAATGACTGACGCAACAGCTTAGAATGCAGTCTATTTACTTTATAAGTGCTTTATGTCATTATAATAAAACAACTTTTAACTGGATTAATCGCGTGTATTATTGGTTTTTGTTTTTCCTGATGTTTCAAACACTTTGCTAATACACATGATTAATCCGGTTAAAAGTTGTTTTATTATAATGTGTAGTGATCATGAAAACTTAAGATTTTACTATGTTATGTTTAAATTAATAGGTCCAGAATGTTTGCAAAGTCTACTGGAGTCCCTTATCTGGGAGCAACGTGTGAGAGCAATCAACACTGCCATAAGCTGCCCATTTATATCTCAAATCCGTCGCCTCATTGTGCTGTGCAACAGGCACCTTGTAGCTGTTATTAGGTACTTTATTATTATTTTATGATACTTATATTTATTACTCCTCTTACTATCAGCCTAGTACAATATTGTACTTCATAATAATAAATTTTATTGTGTCTGGTAATTAACGAGCCAACAGATTAACAATATTCCATATAATGTAACACTTAACATTAATGTTTTGTTTGCAGAGATCAAACTCAGAACAAAGAAGTGAAGAGAGTGAGGTTAGATAAAAAGCCACCACATGCTGTCAGTAACAGAGCACTGAGCAATGTAGTTGGCACTTTGAACAAACCAGGTGAAGCCAGTACAGAAAGTCAAGAGGAGAGTGAGGAGCAGACTGATGACTCGGAAAGGTAATAATTTTTTTAATTTTAATTATTTACGGTTACTACTCACATGCATTCTTTGAGATTGCCCAACTACTTTCGAGCTCAAACAGAGCCCTTAGTAATGAGCTGAGTCAGCGGCAATGTCGCGAGTCTGATTTGTATCATGTAATGAAATAGTGTATTTTTAATAATAACGAAATTTCGCAAGTATTGTCATAAACACATTAAGATAAAAATGTTACCCCAGGGTAAAATTATATTTCAAGATGACTCTTAAAGCCCATGCCAAAAACTTTCTATGATAGAAAGCATTAATTTGCAACATAAATGTATTCCTTTTGCAGGATAAGTGTGTTATAATAAAACAACTTATAACCGGATTAATCGCGTGTATTATTGGTTTTTTGTTTTTCCTGACGTTTCGAACACTTTGCAGCGTTCGTGGTCAGTCCTCCTGCGACCACGAACGCTGCAAAGTGTTCGAAACGTCAGGAAAAACAAAAAACCAATAATACACGCGATCATCAGAGGGGAATGTCTTCCTTTGTATACTTTGTTTATTGTTTTCACTGTATAGGGATATATGGCTTTGCATGTTTGTCGTTTTTACGACTTGCTCAAAGGAAATTGTGGGCTGTTTGGTTAATTTATACTAGACATTATATTTATGACGACGCCCATCACCAGTGGAAAACGGGTTTGCATTACAAATACATATCTCTTAGGTTTTCGTGATCAATACACATTATAATAAAATAACTTTTAACTGCACCAGCTGCAAAGTGTTCGAAACGTCAGGAAAAACAAAAAACCAATAATACACGCGATTAATCCGGTTAAAAGTTGTTTTATTATAATGAGTAGTGATCGCGCAAACCTAAGATATTACTAAGTGTGTTATTGTTGCAAAATTTCTGTATTTATTAACCCTTTGGCGCACTCACATACAAATATGTACTTCATAACAATAAAAATCTATTGTGTCTGCTAATGAGCAACCAACAGCTTAAACTACAATCATGTTTTATTCATTGGTGTTTAACCCAACAAGATGTGATTTATAAATATCTTTTATATTCAGCAAAATAGACACAAAATATATTTTTGGGAAACTACATACAACATAGTGATTTTGATGGGATATGATAAATTAGTTTCATTAGGTTTTACTGCTGAAGGAAGAGCAAAAAATTTGACTGCTAAGTTCAGAGAATTTAAATATATTCTGGTGCTATTAAGGTTAAAATAAGTCATTCATTCTGTTACCCTAATTGCGGAAATATTAACCGATTTTCATTTTTAGTGCCATAGGCCTGGCACGTGTCGGGGCCCGCGCCGCTCTCCGCTTGGCTTTATCTCTCGTTCGTCGTGCATGGCGCTGCGGCGAAGACGCCGACGTATGTTCAGCGTTACTCCGTGATGCCCTCGATGCGGTACGAGCTTTGCCTGACGCTGGATTGTTCGCGGGCACGGGCGCCACTCCTGCGCCTCGCTCGCAAAAGATATGGGCTGAAGTTGTTGATAGCGCCGCTAAGTTCCTACATCAGGTTGTGATTGGGTATGTATTGAGAGTTGATTTTGCAGAATAATAATAATATCTATACGGTAATTAATACTTTTTTGTAAGAATGTGTATATAAATGTTTTGAAGATTCTAAATCATCTCAATCAGGACAGGACTTTGAAAGTCATTGCCCTTTAAATTATAACTTTAAAAAAACATTTATTTTAACTATACATAGTGTCGCTTCAAATTGGCCTTACATCTAAATGAGTAACTTTTCTTTAACAGAGAAGTAGGCTGTAATGTCCCGTTGGGTGATTGGCGGACATCCCTATGTGTGTGGGTAGAGTTGTGCGCAAGAAGAGCGGAACTACCCGCAATATTGAAAGCTGCCGATGTCCTAGTCACTTTGCCTCCTCGGCAGAAACGGCAGCCAGATAATAGGTAAGTACACAATTGTTTTTCTTATTTCTTTGTGCAACACTGATCTATAAAGACATTGTGAAATCACATATTTATTTATCTAAATTAGTGTTCTTTTTTTGTAATCATCTGAATGATACTGTATTTGAGAAGGTCTTAAAATAGCTAAGTTCTAAATGAATGCGGTAAAAAATAAACTACGACATAAGTATTATTTTTCAAAGCCTGATGTCCTTGTTTGTATATCAAACTAAACATAAAAGTGTTATAGGATAATACTAGAAGAATGCACTGCGCCATTAGGACCATTTCTGAGACGAATGGCAAAAGTGACGGCGCCGAGTCCAATCCTCAACAGTGAACCGACAACCGAAAGCAATCCTACAGAAAATTTTCTCAAGTAAGTATTCTAAAAATTTTATTTTTACCTCTAAAGACAGAGTTTCTCTAGAAAATAAGTTTGGCTTTCTTAGGGGAAGATTTATATAAAGATGTTTAGGTAGACGACGCAATTAGTGTAGTTAATAGAGAAACCGTCTACTGCGCCGTGTGTTCCATTTCCACATGAAACAATTATTTGCATGGCCTACAGTTCCGGGTCTGGGTGTATACATGCATATCAGATTTGTGTGTGTGAAACGCACCCACAATACAGGAGAAAAATCCTACTATGAGGCAAAGAAAAAAAATGCGGGGTATCTATTTACTCCTCGTCCTCAATCCTTCTCTTTCAATGTGCAATTAGTTGTATTTGTACATATATATTTTTCCTTCAGGGATTTGAATATACCAAGTGGCGATGGATTGATGGGTGTAAGGAAAGCTGGCATCGCTTTACTATGTCACCTGGACAGGCTAGGAGCCCCATTGTTACCGCCTTTAAAAGGTTTTGTTACAGTAAGTATTAAATAAAATTTAGCCTATACACTGAGCAAGGGCCCCCCACAAATCTTTCCAAATAGTTTTTTCCTACACCATCTCAAACTAACCCTTGTGAAAGGCATCCAAGTTATCTCGCTACCTGTCTTCGAGCCGATATAATTAATACAACATTTCTTCTAGCAAAATTTGTATTAAACATTTATGAGGCTTAAACAGTACAGTACGAATTATATGAGTGTGCCGCTCTGAAGTCGGCTGCGACAACCTGCGCGGTAGTCGATACTACGACCAAAACAGTAGTGCGCATTCCAGACTGCGCGGGATGCGGGGCAAGGGGCAGGAAACTACATCTAGCCTCTGTCTCACTCGCTCGTTTACGTTCGATGCTTGTGTGCGTCCCGCTCACTCAGTCCAGTAGACAGTCGGTGCCAAACTAGTTACACGTTGTTATTATTTTTGGTATCTCTTTTTGCTAATTGAATGTACAAAAAGACATAATTCTTTGATAATGAATCACTACTTGTGAAGCGTAAATGTTTTAAGTTTGTCTTTTACAATATTACATAAATAAAACCAAGTGAGTACAAGATTACGTAATTTAAAATTTGTATATTTACTTCCATTTTCGATATCCATAAATAGTTTTTTTTTTGGACCCAATCTCATTATTACGCAACAGTCTAACATTCGGAAAGCCTAACTTCAGAGAGGCACGCTTATATGAGGGAAACCGTACTATTCAAGGATGTGGGCCTAGATATCTGTTGTTATAATTTCAGTGTACAGAATCAGCTCAAGAAGTCGTATCAGTTGGTTCAGGACCTCTTCACTTGGGAACTCTTCGGATACAACAAATATCTTGTGCAGAAAAATTGGCCTTATTATTGACTCATGATGGCACTGTGTATACTTTGCCATATGACACTATGACACCGCAGTTAGTACCAGGTAAAGTATTAATAGCAGATTTTGAATATGGTTTAAATAAAATATATACCAAATCAAGTGGTCTAAGTCGTAAGTTAGGCAACTACGCAGGCATTAGATTGCCACTACATTCGAAAAAAAATCATCTTTTATTTTTTATCGTTACGACATAAAATAAACTTAGTCATATATCAAATCAACTTTCTTCCGAAGAAACGAATCGATAGAATTTATTTTCCAACAGGTCTTGAAAGTAAAACCATAACGCAAGTGTCATGCCACCCTGCCGGTCGGCACTACTTGTGCTGTTCATCTTGTGGCGGATCCTGGTCATGGGGAGTGGGAGACGATGGTAGACTCGGACACGGTGATACTGCCCCTAGAGATGCACCCGCGCATCTACATCATTTAGCGCATCATGAGGTTGTGAGAGTATCTGCTGGTGCTGCTTGCAGGTTTGTGTGCAATAGAACAGTAGGCAATTGCAAATCTACGAGTTAACACCATAATCCCAAACATACCAAGTAATTTATCCGAACATTGACGTGTTTATCCGTACGAAACTGGGCAAAAAAAAGCCTTTCCGTTGAACAGGATAAGCCTAGTATCGCAGAGCACGCTTTTCTAAATATATCTTTCCCCTTTCATAATGGCACCTTTTAACTTGCAAACTTTATACATTTCAGCATCTTATGTAATAAATATCGGATCGACATTTGGTGGAGTTTCTCATGACTGCAAACCTTGTAACTTGGTGTTTGTACAGGAAATATTTAATCAGGATCTACGTTTGCGCCACCAACGCGCATGATGATGAGCGAGGGTATGGCTGAGGATTGAGCATGTCGATCTAGAATAAATCTATTCACTCTAGCCTTAAATATTATATTTCTCAGGAAACACGGAGTTCCATTCATTTTTCACAATCGTGTAACATGTTTCCAGTGCGGTGATAACATCTCGAGGCGCTCTATACACGTGGGGACGAGGCGCTCAAGGTCGCCTCGGTCACGGCACTATCGAGAACTGTCTTACGCCTCAGCCCGTCTCTTTCAACGCACACAATATTGAAAGAGTCATTGATGTCGCATTAGGTAATTTACAAAATTTAATATATATATATCTAACCTGCGGTGCGAGCTTGGTTCTTTTTGTCAATCATTTGTCGATTTAAACGGTTCAACAAGTTTATCGACAAACATTCGAACTCGTACATGTACTGTCCCATTGCAGGGCAAAGGCCTCACTTTTCCATACAAATATATTTTTCCGCTAATGCTATTGCATAATGTAACATTTTGTAAAATTACGGAAATTTAGGTTATCGGTTGGAGATTTGAGCTTTCTTTTAGGCTGTAAAAGTAGGCAGATACTAAATACTCGAATCGTATTCACTCGAAGCATGTATCGAGCTTCCGAAGAACGTCTAAAATTGCGCAAATTAGCGATAGTGATTCTAGAAGTAGAGCAAGTCTGCGGAAGCTTAGAGATCAATTCTTAGTCAATTTTTATCCGAGACATGTATAATACATCTATTAATTTGTGGTCTTCTCGAGCCGTCGACTGACACGCTTGAAGATAATCGTCCCCGTAGAGCGAAAAGTCACTAAGTCTAAAAATGGCCTAAATGAGTTATTAATGTCACTGAAATCCACATTTTCTTCTCCAAATGTCTGTCTAACCATTATTTTTACAGCTGCCTTCGTTTTTGTTTTAGAAAATAAGATAAATAAGTAAGTCTACCCTTTGGAACCCTGAGCGTAATGAGAGAAATAACTAATTTAGTTAATTATTAAACAATTATCTAAAATTTACATACCTCGAAATTAAAACGATTTAATTACTTTTTCTCTTGAATTATCAATTCATATATACGGCTTTAGGTAGTCTAAAAATCATTAAAATAGTTTAGTGAGTATATAAAATCAGAGGTTTGCACACAAAAGCGAAAATTAACTAACTCGACACAGTGACTACTCACTATTTATTTTTAAATAAATTTGTACAATATTTCAAAAGCGAAAAATCTTCAAGCCATTTTAAAGATGTTTATTCTTTAAAAGTGGAACATAAGAAGACTTTAATTACTGCTTCAAACAATATCGAAACTACGCATTGGAAAAAAAGCTATTCTAACAAGTGGAAAAAAAACATAGCTCAATCTGATAAACAAAAAGTTTTGCCTTATTTGGGTAAAAAGGGCCATCTCATGCCTGCAAAAAATCCCAAGCCCATAAAGTGCTATGTCAAATGCCGCTATCAGTGTCAAAATAATTATTCTGAGGATGAATGACTTAAAATATGTGAAGATCACGGGAAAATTAAAAATTTTAATGCACAATCACCATCAAACAAATCACAAAACAGTTTTTACTTAAAAGAAGTGTTGGCTCAACTGGTTAACACATTGGCGAATAAAAGCAAGCGCATCTTAAAATGTGCAAAAGGAGATTACCCTCCTGTTCATCTTGGAGATAACACCTTGCCCCACAGAGAGAGAGAGAGAGAGAGTGCGAAATATCTGGGCCTACACTTCGATCGCCGACTCACGTGGGAAAATCACATCAAAGCCAAAAAAAGAGAAGAGCTCAATATAAAATATTAATCTTTGCTCTGGCTACTAGGACGGAACAAACTGTTGATTTACAAAGCACTATTAAAGCCAGTATAGATGTACAGCATCCAACTTTGGGGAAGCGCTAGGAACTCAAATATTGCTATGATACAGAGACTGCAGAATACTATCCTACGCACAATAGCAAATTTTCCATCGTCTTGTATAACTTGGAATGAGGTTAATGGTACAAAGGGCAGTGTAGAAATGATCAGTGCAATTAACTGGTGGATTAGTCAGATGCCAAACAATATTAAAGAAGTCACCATTTATAGAGACAATTCATCCCGGCATATTAGGTTCATTAAATTATAAGATCTGATGTGCAGCTGGAAGTTATTGAGTAAAAATTATTACTATTTAGAGAATGGTCACACTCATATGGAAGTGGACTAGTGCGATAGAAAGAAAAAACATGCGCTTGTTTATTCCAAGATTGGATGGAAGTCGATCTTGGAATGGAGAGAAAATTCCCGGATTTAGTTAAGTTTAAGAGACAACACGATGGTCCCTATCTAGAATTTAATAGCTCCACTCTTTATCATTAAGTCAAGATGTATTAGGTAGAATTTTGGAGACAGACGTCACAGATGAGGGAGAAGAAATACTGGTTTGAAATCGTATTTATTTTTAAGAATAATGTTCTATTCTTTTTCTAATACTAATCGGTAGTATTTTATTGATTTTTCCCATAATTCATTTAATAAAATTTGGTTTAATTTATTTCATTACTCATTCATGTCATATTTAAAAAAAAACTTACCACACAAGTTTCAAATATTTAGATGGTTAATATTTACAATACACATTTCGTACATCTAACAGTTAGTTCCACTTTACTTAACCCTAGTTATTTTTCTTCAAAATAATTTAGAACTGAGAGAAAAATCACTAACTACGTTCGACAATTAACTAATTCACAAATAAGCCCGAGATTTTATAGAGATCAATTAATTCGTTTGATGTTTTTGACTTTTCTCAATTATTAGAAATGTTTCACATGATATACTTGTAGCTCTTATTAAATAAACTTTATTTTATTTCCTTCAAATTAAAACTAAAAATATAGATATATGCAATGACAAGCCAAAGTTATAACGATTATTATTATCAAAACTTTAACTCGTCATTATCTCAAAACACGATTTTTCGACTTAATGACTTTTCGCTCTACGGGGACATTATATCGGTAATTAGATGCCTCCCACTTTGCTCCGACGACAATGATACTGTTGAATTGCCCGAGTAAAATTCTTTTTTTTAACGGCATGAAGATCTGGACGTGGGCTGACTAAGCTATATCAATATCTTTCTTCCGTCAGGTTGGGGTGAAGCCCATACCCTGTGCTGTACATGGGAAGGCGCAGTCCAAGTGTTCGGTGATACGGAGAATGGCGTCCCGCGCACTCTGACGTCACTATCTGTGTTGAGAATCACTCGTGTATATACTGGAGAGCATTGGCACGCCGCTCTTACTGATGCGTAAGCTGTTTTTTTGTTTATTTAATGGACTTTCTAAACTATTACTAAAAGAAACACATATAATACTAAAAACTTGATTTATTATTCAGTTCTGTTTTTGTTTTCAGTGGTCAAGTATACACGTGGGGCAAAGGTGAAGGCTATCGGCTCGGTCATGGCAATACAGAAAATGCAAAAATTCCGAAAATTTTGGACGCACTTCAAGGTAATTTTGTCTCTTCCTAGACTTTCTTTGCTTACTTCGATAAGAATAAAGCTCAATAAAAAGTCCTAACTACATTTGTATGCAATGATTGTTGGCATATTTAGGCACAACATTTGTAATGATGTAGTAATTAATAATAACAACTTGATTTAAACAATAATTTTCAGGTATAAGAGTTGTAGATCTTTCTCTGGGCGCTACTCACGGTATTGCGCTGACGTCAGAAGGCGCGTTATACGCGTGGGGAACGCATGAGCGTGCACAAATAACGAGACCAGTGCCGCAATTGTTGCAAGTACTCAACCCATCTTTCAGAGCTAACGGTAAGTTTGTATAAAGGATTCGACAGGAGTGGAAGGCCTTTAGTAAGCGGTTCAATTAAATATGTAGTGCCCAAACCTACCTGCAGATGCGACGACACCATACATCGTCAAATCAAATCAATTTTTTTCTATGACCACGATCACACTATGAACACCGGACGTGACGCGACCATGAATGTTCTTTGGACGTTGATCGTTGTTGCGTCGCGTATTTGGGCCCTTAGTCGATGTGTCTATATAAAAATAGCTTATTGGTTCACAATATCTTAATTAACTAATCTCATAGTTAACGTTCAGGTGCCCAACACAACCGATTTGTGTATCGTATCAGATTTATGTTACATTTTTGGGCATAGATCGAAACGAACAACAACCGCTCCTTCGCAAACGATTCGATACAGATAAGTGAAGTAAGAACTCTTAAACAAACCACTCAGGGTACTTAAATATACTAGTCTACTCAACAACGCTCTAAGACGGGGTAATCGGTTTATAAGGGCTCCCTGTATGGTGCTGTTGCTTATTTTATAGTATTCAAGTATTTTCTGGCTAAAGCCCTATAACTGGCTTTAAGAATCCTTGGGTAAACCGCAAGAAGCAATTTCGAAAAAAGTAACAGATGTGGTTCATGGTACCCAATCAAAAGTACATTTGGTAGCGGGCCTCCTTTTAGGCATGAAATACTTGGCTGTTAACATCCTTTATCGTCTCACAGGTGTATCAAGTGGACCTGCACAGATTTTGGTTTGGAGTGAAGAAAGTCCTAGGGATCTGCCGTCTTCCATGCCCTTCGTTATTGATTTATCGGAAAGCACTTTCAAGTACGTAATAAACCTTTATCCGTTTCTATGTATTTTATTTAATGACATTTGCTAACTTACGTGGTATATTTACAGACTATTGGAAAGATTGTTGAGGATAGTAGTGGAACAAAGCAGTTCTGCCACAATAAAAGAAGTCGAATGTATGGCTATCTCCTGCCTGAATCTACTGAGATTGCAAGTAAGTTAAATATACAAAAATGTCTATATCTTTTAAAACACCTTTTTAATCGATGTTCCCATGGGCCTTAAATATCTCCTCTTTTCATCTTAGATTATTATCTCTTCGTGTTCCATTTAATTATATTATTTTTACAATCTTCAATATCCAACAATGCGAAAAAATCTATTAAAGTAAAATGGAAATAGAGCGTGTATATTTTATGTTTTAACTATACAAGGTACAGGCATGGCAATGCTCTCGCGGTTCAGAACCCGAAGACTCAGAAGGTGAAGCACGATCTTGGTGCAACGGCGTTCACACTGCACTAGTTGCATTAGTAGAAGGACGGGCGGGAGCTGGAGCAGCGACTGCTGCAAGACGAGCTTTGGCAGCTGCGTGGCCATTGCTTCTGCCCACACCGCATGTGAGAGCGCATCATCTCATCACGCTGCTGCCTCAAGGTAAAATCAAGTTATGGTTATGGATTCAGATGTATAAAACAGTTTGATTTTTGTTTTGTTTTATTAGACATTTATGTTAGTGAATTGCCTCGTTGGTCTAGTGCAGGGGTTCCCAACCTTTTTTTGTCTACTGCCCACTTTAAGAATAAATTATTTTTTAACGCCCCCCTTCTTAAACATACGTAAAAACCGCTAAGTACTTATAACTGATTATTGAAACGCAAATTTATAGTATTCGGACAGAGTATCTTTTATTGAAAATAAAACAAACATAATCAATTCTTATATAAAAACTAATGTGAAGGTTGAATCTGATGCTGTTCAATAAGTTTGTTGATATCAGGTTCCAATTTACTCAAAAACAGCCGCAAGTCGCCACGTTCGGTAACACGCAAACGATTTCTCTTTTTAGTAAGCAGCGTTGCCACAGCACTAAATCCACGTTCACACAAATATGACGATAGGAATGCTATCAAAAATCGTTGAACAATTGACCACAATCCAGGGTACAATTGCGGGATCGGTTTTTGTAGCCAAAATTCTTGATATCCATTTTTGAACTTGATTTTTATTTCTTCGTTTGTTGTCAATTCTATAAGTTCTTCTTCCAGCTGAGGTGACATTGCTGTGTTGACATTTGAAAACGGATCCAACACCCAGTCTGGTATTTCCAAGTTTAAAATGTCCTGGTATCGTTCGGTGAAGTCAATGTGGAGGTTTTCCAAATGTTGGCAGTAGGCAGACAAGTCGTCGTTACTGCAGTATACTGATAAATTCGGAAAATTGTGAAACTCACGTCTACCCATATTCTTTTTCTGCAGAAGCAGTTTGGCTGCGAAAGCAGCAACGACATTTTTTGTTTTAATTAAATTTAGTTCATCGCCTTGCAGTTGGAGCCTTGGAGGTTCATGTCGTTGAACATTTTATACAGGTCTGTCATGTAAGCTATATCATTCTTTGATGTTATGAGCTTGTTGCGCAGTTCTGTATCTTTAGTTTCCAAGAACTCTATTATAGAGTCAAACAGGTTGTAAAATCGAATCAGACAATTGCCTCTTGACAGCCAACGAACTTCAGTATGAAGCAACAAACGGTTGAAATCTTCGTCATTAGTAACACAAAGCTGATGAAATAATCTATCATTCAAAGAGCTGCTACGGATTTTATTGACTGCTTTGATGACATATTGCAGTGATTGAAATAGTCGTTCACTTAAGTTTCTAGCAACCAAATGTTGTCTATGAATAACGCATTGTATAGCAAGTACATCTGGAATTTTATTCTTTAAGTATATGAAGCCTTTATGGCGCCCTGTCATAGCCGGAGCGCCATCCGTAGCAACTGATATAATATTTTCCAAAGGAATCTCTTTCTCTTCACAAAACTTTTCCAATGTATTGAATATGGTATCGCCTTTTGTATCTGTCTCCAAATTTCTGGCAAACAATAGTTCTTCACGTATTTTCTCATCTTTAATAAACCTCACGTAAGATAGCAACAACGCTTCATTTGTTGGTAAAGTGGACTCATCGAGCTGAATTGAGAATTGACTAGTCCTCAGATGATTGCACAATGATTCTTCAATGTTTTCAGCCATTTCATCAATTCGTCTTTGCACAGAATTATTACTCAAAGGAATTTTTCGGATAATATCTGCGGCCGGTTTATGAAGCACAGTAGTTATTACTTCCTTTATTGCTGGCAAAATTAACTCTTCTCCGATGTTGTGTGGTTTGCCTTTTTGAGCAATTAACAAAGAGATATTGTACGAAACTCGAAGTCCGTCGTCATCTTGCTTAGCAGCCGCCGAAAATAGTTTTGATACACTTGGCTGAGTATTATGCTTCTTCTCTAGGTCTTGAAAATATGTTACATTCTTTTCTGTCTTATCTGGATGCATTTTATTCAAATGATCTTGCAGTCTTGAAGGCTTCATTGCTTCGTTCGAAAATGTTTTTAGACATAGAAGACACAAAGGCGGCGACGGGTTTGTGGGATTTTCAATAAATCCGAATTTAATATATTCCGCAGAGTATTGCCGTCTCTTCTTTTTTACTTCCGACATTGTTTTGTTTTAAGAAATACGTAAGTGTTGAAATCAAGTACTGCTTATCTATTATGCGCGAAACCGCAAATGAAAATAAAATAAATTTACGTCGTTTATATAGGATTGCATAAGCAGCACGCACCAACAGGAATAAGACAAACGTGCATAAACTCGTTTATCTCATTCGACGCCCAATCGTACTCGACAAGCAAGAACAAGTATTATTGAACCATCTGATTGGTATAGGAATGTACAATTCGGATTATTTAACAAAAACTTGTTATAACATGATTGCCCGCGGTCTTTTATATCGAACCGAGTCTGAGCTATATCTTAATTAATATTAGTTGATGTTCACAAGATGTAGTCGAGAGTCGAGAGCTCAGTCGGTATCTAAGAGTCTTCCTAGCTAGGAAGATGAAATTATAAATCGACCCCAAAGCCCTACACAATGCCCCCTTTTTTTTCTGGGTCTCTTACCGCCCCCCTTTAGGCCTGCAGCGCCCACAAGGGGGCGTTATCGCCCACGTTGGGAAAGACTGGTCTAGTGGTTCCAAGCGTGACTGCTGAGCACGAGGTCTCGGGTTCGATTCCCGGGTCGGGCAAAGTGTTATTGAGTTTTTCTGTTAGGAAATTCTCAGTAGCAGCCCGGAGTTTGGAAATGTGCCCGGTTGATGGCAATAGGCTCACCATCTATTACATGGGACTTAATAACAGCATTGGTGAAATGTGGGTGTACAATTGTGCAATTGAACACCTCTGCCTACCCCTTCGGGGAATACAGGCGTGATGCTATGTTATGTTATGTTATGTTAGTGAGTAGGGGCATAAGTACTCGTAGTCGCGAATGTGGTCCTCACAGTCTACCCGTGCCCAAAGGATTGACAGATCCAATCCACAGATCGGCTCGTGACACAAAGATGTGTTCTATTTTGTCCCAGATGTGTTACTGGCCGAAGAGGATATCTAAGAGCAAGATTGGCTAAGCCGTCACTATATGTTGGTGACAGCATGGAGGTTTGAGTGAAGCCCCCTGATGTTACAAATGTTCACAGAGAACATGGAGGGGAAGGACGCCTTAGATGTTTGTTGTGGCAGAAAAAAGTAGAATACGCAGGGCAGCCTGAGCGCTGATGCTTAGGGGGGAATTCTCCTGCCTAGATATTCCTGGCAAAGTCTTCTTTTCAGTCTGGTTTATATAATTGAAATCGACTTAAACAAAGACAGCTTTCAAAAATCTTTTAGTAATGGCGGTCTGCTCGCATGGTGTAGTGAAACATTGGATACATATTCTGCACTGATTACATCTCGTCTGACTTTAAGATGTCATTGTAATGTACATCTCTAGTTCTGTATGCTCTATCATCGTTTAGTCACAGTTTCATCTCTTGTCTACAGGATCGGCACCAGCCAGTGCAGGCGCACGTTTTATGACAGAACTTCTAGTATGGTCTTTACTCGGTGGCGGTGGGTTACGTGACGCGTTACGAAACGCGTTACAAGCACACTCTACAGACGCTTATAACCATCTACAACTTGATGCGTAAGTGTGTCCATACACTTCTAAGTGTAGGCCTCTTTTCTTTAATTTGTAATTGTTTTCCTGATATAATAAGATGGTAAATTTTTCAGAGATTATGATCAAATTGACATAGTAACTGGACAAAGGGGGTCACCCCCTACGAGTATAGGGGATGAAACTGATACAATAACAGGTTTATATATTTTATTTTACTATTAGTTTTTATACACCCCTATGTAAGACATGCTCAGTAACTGAAACAGAACATTATTTTTTATCCAACATAAACATTTTAAATTGGTTGCTCAAAATTGTCGATCTCAGTATTTTATAAAATGCGGAATATTAGATGGAGCGTCGTTTTTTTAAAAAAAATACAATATCTAGGTAATAGTATTAAACTCAGTAATTAACCACACTACATATTTGTTTTTTATGTGTTTTATCATGTAGGTTGTACTGAAGAATATCAAATAAGTAACGCTACATCGTCAGACAAGGGGGCATCTGTACCTTTAATGCATTTGGTGAGTTCAGTCATCTTTATTATGTTCAAAAATGTTGATTTATTGATGGTTATCTCACTACAAATTATAATAATGGTATAGAATAATGTAAGTTTTCTCAACAGGTTAAACATTTGATTCGCAACACGTCATGTCAAACTCAGATGCACATTAACGCTATAATGCACGGCGATACTAGCAAGACGGACGATCCTAAAGGACACGATACCGTCAGCCCTAGCTGTGACTTACTTATACGATTCCAAAGGTACGCATAATTTTTTATCACTACATAGTATAAAACAAAGTCGCTTCCCGCTGTCTGTCCCTATGTATGCTTAGATCTTTAAAACTACGCAACAGATTTTGATGCGTTTTTTTTATTGGTAGAGTGATTCAAGAGGAAGGTTTTAGTATATTGTTTGTCAAGTTTTTGTATACATTGGCTAAAATATAATGCTATTTGTTGGAGGTGTCGGAAAAATATAAGCCGTCTGGGAGCTTTCAACGAAAACACTGCCTAAACCCTTTGAGATATCTTATATAGTTCTACAGAACAGTCCACGATGGTATATGTCTATCTCGTAAAGATAACATAATGTATCCATTTTAATACTTAAAAAAATGGGCAATTATAAAGCGGTAATTGGAAAGCGGAAACGGGATCAAAATTTCATGATTACTTTTGGTCGCGATAACCGACATCCACGCGGGCAAAGCCGCGGGCATCAGCTAGTTATATTATAAAATCATACAGCATGTGATGCTTATACAATTTTTTATTTTTGTAACGAACCATGAAATAGAATAAACACGAACATGCGACCTGACCTGGCTGAAAATTTAATAGATGTAAACAAGTGACACAATAGGTCCAATAAGCATGATGACAGATTTTGATAGCTCCTTTTATAATGGAGGTCTCACACAGGTCTACTATTTCCAATAAACAGATTATTTCAGCAATAAACTAACTTTTAACGCAAATTATTGCATTTTAATCTATCTAATTTGAATTAAGCTCGAAATCGGTCATGGGTGTCATGGCGCAAATGTTCATATGTACAAGCAACACGTACGGATGATTGTTATTTACTCAGGCGTGACGTCATTCCCTGCGATTGGCGTTTCAGTTTACATGGCCGATTGCAGTATTTTATACTTTTATTAAAATCTTATTAATCTTAATGTTTTTTTTAAAACTAGGTAATTTGTTAGAATCCTTCGTGCATATATTTTTCTTCTTCTTTGGTTCATTAATACTGTGTTATGCCTATTGGTTGAGCATCGTAACAATATGCCAGGAGCATGTTTATTACAAAAATATAAATTTGGTCTTTAAATCAATACATGTGTTAACGCATGAGTAAAGAACTCGTAAAGTTATAAAATACGCGTTTTTGTGCTCAGTTTTCAAGCAGTATAATAAGCTTATACCCGTTAAAAACCATTAAAAATGATAGTCCTTATTTTGATATTTCGGATTCTTATGTTTGAATAGAAGTCTTTACTTTACTTCGTTCAACAGGCTACTTTTCTGCGAAGCCATGTGGTCACGTGGCGGCCGTAGTACTCGTGGCGGCGTACGCGCACTTATTACTCAGTACATTGAACTACTGGCAGAGCACGTCCAGGCTATTCTATGTACATTCGCGAGAGCGGTGCATAGGGCAGATAACACGCAGCTCGTGGCCTTGTGTGATCTTGTGGCTGCTGATATTGTTGGTAAGTATATTTTTTCTTAGGTGGTATTTGTATGGCCCTCATACCCAAGAATTCATAGCAGTTGTTAAAACAAAGTCGCCTCGCCTCCGGGCGAGTACAACAACGTCCAAATACGTTATGTCGTATTTGGACGAAAAAAGTCTACTGACTTTTCAGGTGAATATATGTCTTTAAATTTGCTTCCATAGGTCATTAAGAAAACTGATGATAACAAAATTGGGGTTTACAGTTTGGTATTTACACCAGTCGATAATTAAAGGATCAAAGAATTCGTTCTGTGAGTGAAGACTGCGACGCATTGGCGTGGTAGAGGGCGAAGTGCAGCCATTTTTGGTTCGTTTCGCTGCAAAAATTCTTCAAATGTTACACGTTACGTACACATTATTCACGTAAAATCGGCTAAATACCGAAGGGGCTCGTGGCTAAGTAACAGCCGCAGAGATCGATCGATCGAGGTTAAGCTGCGCTTGCCGCGGTTGGTCTGTGGATGGGTGACCATCATTTCACACCGAGACTCTTCCGTGCCTCGGAGAGCGCGTTAAGTCGTCGGTCCCGGTTGTCAAATTAAGATCTACGACAGTCGTTACGGGTAGACAGAGGCCTGAAAGTCTGACAACCAGTCATACCACGAGATATCGTGTTACCCAGTTACTGGGTTGTGGAGGTCAGATAGGCAGTCGCTCCATGTAAAATACTGGTATTAAGCTGCATCCGGTTTGATTGGTAGCCGACCCCAATGTTATTGGGAAAAGGCTAGGCAGATAAAATCGGCTAAATACCAATATCTTTTCTTGTCTTTTTGACTGACTGCCAAAAAATAGGTACTGATATTCAATTATCTCTGCCAGGTCGCGTAGTAAGTGAGTTAGGGGCCTGGATAACGGCCTGTGCAGCTCGGTCACCTTGCGTATTAGCCGACTCGGCAAACTCTCTAGTGAAAATAGCTCGCGCTTGTGATGACGCGGCGAAATCTTTACCGTCCGCTGCCAAACTAGACGCTGACCTACTCGGCTGGCCTGGTCTGGTGTCAAGAAAACATCAACTTAAGAACAGTATTATTCGCAAGTAAGTTAATTAGTTTTTTTTTATTATGGCCGACCTTTAATTCTCCGTTGTATCATAAAAAACGAAACCAAGAAGCTCGAAATCAGAAGGATGGTGGAATAGCCATCCAAAAACCAGCGAAGTGCATCAACGTGTCATAATATTTTCTGCAAAAAAGATTTTCTGGGTTGCCTTAAAGTGAGAATCATTTGTTAGCGGAGGATTTACTATCAGTGAAGTTGTACTTCTCGCTTATTGAGCCTTTACATATGGAAGTGTACTAATTAGTCTACAATAACCGCACTATTTCTAGATGTGATCTCCATAACCATACAAAAGAAGGTGGATCGTGGGTCGTGATAGCTGGTCACGTATTCGATGTAGAAAACTTCGAGTGCGAGAGTGCAAGTACGGTGGAAATGATACGGAAGCTCCGCGGATCTGATGCCACGGCTGCAATGAGCGTGGATCCACATGCTGCTTACCTGTCCAGGGTCACGGAGAAGTGTGTGGGACTGTACGCTGATCAGATATACAGCTTTAAATGCTATGTGAGTAATACTTTAATAAATGTTTGCACCGTCTTTAAAATTCTGTATTGGGATTCAATAAAAAAATATGACAGAGCTCTGAATTAGATTTCAATCATCAAACGTTGAATCCTTGCCCACAGTCAGTTACCACTAGTCCTCTATACTATACTATATCATATATACTATATCATATATACTATATCATATATACTATATCATATATACTATATCATATATACTATATCATATATACTATATCACTTCAATCTGACTTCACCCATATTATTCAGCTTTAAAATCTAAGCTTATGACGACTAGATGAAGAAGAATATTTTATTATTTAGATTTCCCAATTATTGTTTGCATAGGAAAGTTCATCAAGCCTCCGTACGTACCACATACTGTCAACATGTGCGTTCAATGTAGCTGTGGGTCTGACACAGTGCGGGTGTCGACTGGCACGCTCGCTGCCTGTACAACAGGCTGAGCGGGATGCTTCTCCATATGCCGCTGCCGTGTTTCTGAGAGGAGGTCTACAGGTACGTACCATACTATGCGTCGGACTCTCTAGTCTTGGTAATGCCCTTGTAAGCTTTCGAATCTTTCCTTACACATCCGATTTTTTCTCTTACGAAAAAATTATTCTTCCTTCTTCGGAATATCATATACCTACAATATATACGTCACTTTTTTATTTCAGGTCCCCCAACTTACAAATCCTTTCGACGAGGAGAAGGCTGAAGCTCGAAGTGGTTCTTCCACCGGGGGCAACAGTCCCGCGGGCGAGGCGCCATTACCAACTCGAACATCCCGCCCTCCTCGCCCCCCGCCCCGTGTCAACGTCGCTCAATCATCTGCGAGGGCTGAAGCATTACTACATGCTCTTGCTGAACCGAAACTACACGTAAGTTATTGCAAAAATCTCGCCACACTCATTATGCCAGTCGGAAGTTCTATCGCCAATATTACGTAATCGTTAATCTCTTATAAAAAATAACCTAAACCGGTGCAGCTAGCTTCTTAATGTCAACCACAAATGTTGTGTGGGTTAGTCCTCCGTTTCTTCGACTTTTCCAGCAGAACTTAATTGTTTTGCAGTTCATATTATTTTTATCTTCATTGATATGTTGGATGTAAAGACTTTAATTGGCTGATAAATCTGCCTAACCGTTATTGCCACAATAGAAGACAAATATCTTAACAATTTTTTGTCCCACTGAAAGACAGAATAAAAATAATATTTTTAAGATACCTTATATTCATCTAGGACCCACTAGCCCTCCACTTGTGGTGGGCATGCGAGAGACGCGAAGGCTGCGCGCCTCACTTCCCTCCTGAACATCCTCTAGAAGAACTCCGGCGAGCGTTGTTAGCGGCTCTGCTATACCACGCAGGGCTGAAGGAGCATGCCTTAGCAACCGCTATGGCTGGTAAGCTATTAGAGTTGACTAATACTTAAGTACTTGGGATTCTGAAATGTATGAAATTTTCTAGTTCTGAGTAGGCGTTGATTTATAAGGGAACCTAAGTTTATCTGTTCACTAACATGGCCGTAGCCACAGCGAGGCCTTCGCCTAGTTCAGTTACAAGCCTAGTTTTGATCGGGTTTCTATCTCAAAATGCAATTTTAAAAGTCGCATGATTATTCCTCATGCGTGCAGAGTATGATTCTAAAAGATTTTAATTCATGTTTTTATGTGTTTTAGAAATGGAGAAAGGCGAAGTTAAATTGTCCCCAGCTATGTCTGAAATAGTGAAAGCCGTTCAGCAAAGTAAATGGACTTTAATGAGGACGAGGCAACAGCTTTCTCGAGGTTACAAGGAGGTAAAACAATATAAACATTCATCAATATTTTTTTCTAGTTCTCGGATCACATTCTAAACCTAGGCATATATGTATAGGTATGCGCAGCGCCTTTAGAAAGGGCTCGATTCCTTCTGCATGAAGTACGCGCAGCGATGTCCCCAGCAGTCTCAGCATTACATTTACGACCGCCATCGCATCGTCCGCCCACTGCTAAGAAAATATTCCAGAAAGTAATGCGAGCTGCCAAAACACCTGGATTCAGTAAATGGTAACCCAAGTTCCGTAGTTTTTAGTTACAATCACTAGACGAAGATTTTTAAATCACATTATGCGATGTATTAAATTTTTCTTACAGCTTCGAAACTACAAAAGATCTCAGAAATAGACAAAACAGTCTAAGCAAGAGTATGTTCAAAGCAACAAGCAGTCTATTGCAGGGTGACGCTCTCCTCATAAAGTCATCCATCGCTCAAGCGTCTAAAACACCGGAAGATGCGCCGAGTATCGTCGTCGAACCTTCTAAAGGACACAACGAAACCCCCACCGCCCCCACAAAAGATTCAATACTCAGATCTAAAATCACTTTGAAAGTCAAAGACAAACCTTTGGAAAAAGATTTAAAAAATGCATCGAATAACGATGATATGAAGAACGAATGCCGCGGCGACAGGGACCGGGACGACGTTCTGGATAAAGACAACGATGATAAGACACCTACGAACGAGATGTCGATCAGTTCGATTAACGATATCACCGATAATTCGATTCTGAAAGAATCGATGGAGAGCGAGAAGCAAGTAATGTTGCTAGCTGATGATTTAAAGGCTGATTTAATTATGGCTGATGAGGAAAAAGATGATGATAATTCTGAGAGGAATAAGTTTGTTAATGCGTGGGTTTCAAGACTTGCGTGTGAAGAGAAAGGTACTATCCTATTATTCAAATTTGTGCAACGTAAGTTTCTTTAATTTTCTATTGAGATGATTTATTCGATAATGTGTTTTCAGACTTATATTGGTTGCTTGAAGAAGTGACTCAAGAGCAACAAGGTTTGACAGTAGCCATTATTGACTTTGTGATGACTGAATTACCGTGTGATATAGACATACTTAGGAGAGCGTTGTATTGCCAGGTAAGACTTTAGAATATATCCTATAGTTAACAGCGTAAAGTTGCATATAACATTTAAATATAACGTAATATCATGAATACTTTGTGGCATTATACTTGTAGCTTTTAAAATCATCGGTACGCTTCAATTTCAGGTGCAAAGAGCAGAAATAAGACGAAACGGTTATTGTATGATAAACAGCATTTTAAACTCATCACAGACGATGTCTGAGAGTGTTAAATACGCGGCCCTCGCCGGCCTTTTAGGAGCTTGTATGGCAGATGCGGTACCATACGTACCACTAAAACCGACCATACCGTTGACCCATCCATTGATTGGAATAGAATCTGTTTTACCATATTCAAAGTACATGGTACTGCTGGAAAGGTCTAAGTTAATGGATTTTGTACTAATAGAGTTGAAGGCTAGGGTGTTGGAAGGAGAACAGACTCAAGCGCTGCCGCTAAAGATGAGTGCTAATTATGGTGCGCATGCGCTATTAAATCGACCTTCGAGGGCCAGGTCAGTTTTTTTTGTGCTTGTAAACTGTCACAATGTCAATAATTTATTACTTAGTAACTTTTTTTTTATTTGTGTCGTCCAACGCAAAAAGTTAAGCCCATCCAGACTATCTAATGAACTACTTTTTATTTGCTTTTCAGGTTTTTGATTACACTTTTATCGTTACTCATAGAAGGTTGCCAAGGCCCAGAACTGGAACAGTTAATTAACGGTGGAGCTCTAAGCTCGTGCCTAACGTTGCTAAAGCAAATCGGAGGTGATACATCTCAACTAACATCTCTAATTTGTAATGGATTGAAGTCAAAATGTAAGTAAACTTTGTGCATAACAGGATTAGTTTTATCTTTTCAATTTGTTTATCATACTTTATTCGCAGGCAGTAGGCATTGATAGAGTATTATTCATAGGATCTTGAAGTGCTAAATATTTTCTTTCTTTTTATCAGCGGATTGTTTGATAATCTTCGAAGACGAGAGACTAGGCGCTCGCGCTCGAGGCGCTTCATTGTCGGGTCCTGAACTAGCTTCACTGATGAAGATCGGCACTCGAGTAGTGAGAGGCAAAGATTGGAAGTGGGGCGATCAGGTAAGGAATATGTTAATAACTTTAATAAATGCCAGTGCAGATACACAGTGGATTTTGTGTTTGATTGCGACACTCTTGCGTCATTAAACTAAACTTGGACCGGGAATTATAACTGTTTCTCCCCAAGATACCTGAGGGGGAAAAATTTAAATATATTTATATGATATTAATGAAGCGTATGAGGTATTTTAAAAGTGAACATTCGAATGAGCACTCTCATATTTGTGAACGTAATCCCATATGATTGTGTAAATCGATCGAAGAATTTCCATGAAGCAGAAAAGCATCACCTAAATAAAACTATTTTATAGGATGGTGTTCCCGGTGGCGAAGGACGCGTAATAGGAGAGTTAGGCGAAGACGGATGGGTTCGCGTAGCGTGGGATGCTGGTGGCACCAACTCCTATCGCATGGGCAAGGAGGGCAAGTACGACTTAAAGCTGGCCCGTTCGCCATCACCACCGCCTTCTGTCGACGAGACCGTGCATGGAACTGGTAAGGGGAATATGTTTTTTTTTTTATTTAATCTTGAGCCATTCTTATGTTTTAAATCCCTTGTCTCGTGGCTAAGGAGGCCAAAGAGCCAATCTCTGATGTTTACGCTCAACGTCACTACCGCCTGCTGAGACTGCATAGCACTCGTAAGGGAAAATCTTGATCGTATTTGAGATTTGGTCATATAAGCCCGTTTACTTAAACTGAGTAGTAGTAGTAGTTTTGTTTTAATAAATACGGTATATCCAAATTAAGATAAATCTGAAACAAGACTCTGTCGTAACCAAAATGTTATGCGTAGATATTTTTATTTAAAATCTTCATAGATTTTTAAGTGTCGGAATATCAGGACTCCCAATGTGTTTCATTCCAATGTTCAAATTCTTTAAACTTGATTTTATATCTATCAAACAGCAATCGTAGATAACAACGTGGAATGGTGGCCAGTCAGCGAGGTTCGCTCAGCCTGCACGGGTGCAATTCGTGCACTATGCGCAGGTGCAGGCGGTGCTCATACTAGTGTGGGAACCGTCGCGAGGCGGAATGTGGCTGCACTACAACGAAGACTCCTGACACTTGCTCATGCACACGCTACTCTGCCTCCAACGGCTTTCGCTGCGCATTATCATACGGCATTGGCGTTACTACGAGGTTTGTGAACTTTATGTTCTGATAATGTATGGGAGGAATAAGAGACTTGGTTGCAATCAATCGGACGCAGTGATATATATTTAGAATGTTTATGAAAATATCGTGACGAGATTTAAGTTTAACTTTTTCTTTAGATTATAAATATTTTGTTAAATATATTTTTTTGTCGCCGCTCTGGCAGACTTCACATTGAGCTTACTTTTTTAACCTTTTGATAGCCGGAACGTGTATCCACGCGAGACACAATGCAATTTTTATTGTGTTAATGAGTGTGTCTTTAACTTTGAAATTTCCAATTTTAATGTTGCAGCAAGCGCACAAAGTCAGGAGATGCGTGTGTCTCTCTGCACTGACTCGTGGTTCGAACTCTGCTACAGTATTATATCGGCTGCCGATAAGCCAATCTCACAGGATCTCATTTATCTACAAGTAAGTACTTTTATACCTTTGACGTTAACTAGTTAGATGTTAAGTTGTTCAAGTAACGTTAGAAGTATAAAGTTGTGTGGATCTATTTACTAATAACTCGTACTAAACTGAAATTAGAGAATTGCTCTCTTTTACTAACATTTCCTATAGAGCGGGACGAGATGAATTAAGAGACGTTAAACTTAAATTCCCCCCCAATTTTAGTGGCCACGTCAAAATACGACAGTAGTTTGAAGTCTTTTCATTTGATCTCAATTCGTCCGCCGCACTTTTACCATACTTGATCCTAAATAATAGCAATTCTCTTATTTTTATTTATAATTGTAACATCGCAATACGCCATTTTGTTCTTATATAACCGTTATAAGACAGTGCTAATAACTAAGTCTTGTCTCACAGATTCAATCACTATGGCTTCTTCGTCGGGTGTTAGTTGAACACACCGGCCCGTCCGAATGGCGACGGACAGTAGGCGCACAGTTACTAGCACTGATTGGAAGACTGTGGCTTGAAACGCATGCGTGGGACCCAGCCTTCAAGCCTAACCACCAGGCGTTTGCCAACAACACCGACGAAGAAGAAATTGGTAGGTATAAAAACTATGAGACTTTCAATAGAAATTTATTTGTGAAAATGGTTACATTACCATAATGATTTTATAAGTTATAATTTCTCCTTCGTATTTGGTACTTTCACGGACGTGATTGTGTGTACAAAAACCGCTGTCAAGAATTTTGAAAGTTCATAATATTTCTTACTGTGTTGTTAATAGTCGACTCGAATATATAGTCGAATCATGATAATCATGTTTTACTATCTTTGGCTGTCTGTGTTCAGAATTTACTTCTATTGTTTTTGTATAATACATTTCGTGAGTAATAGTCATGTTTATATGTATAGACTGCTATATTCACGTATATTTTATTGGAAGTACCCCATAATCATGAGCTTGTGACGTGGTGGTGTCGCAATAGAGTAACATAGCTCTAAATCTACAGATAACAGATGGCGTGCCCCAGCGACGGCTAGCTATACGGGATCGACATGTGCAGCCTTAGTACAGCTCGTACGTCAACTTCATGCGGCAACGCAATGGCAAACGCCAGTCACAACATTGTTATTAGACAAACTGCAACTAGCGGCGCAAACGGTCAGTTCTTATTTGTATTGTGTATTTATACCTGTTTAACAATAAAATATAAGCAGAAAACTGTTCAATCTCCCCAAATGACTTGGATATGCGTAAGTACTTTGCTGACTCACGAAGCTGTGAGGGTTGATATAATATAATGTATTAAACTAGGGTTAACCTAGCTTGAAAGTGTAAATCAAAACAATGTCAATCCAAATCATGTCTTCATATATTTATTTTATGGTTCAGTTTAGTGTTAAGAGATTTTTGCGAGCAGAGGGGGCTCTTATCCCAATTTATTTGGGGTCGGCGCAGCTTGTATTCTTCTTACATACATTTATATCAGCCTTCATAACGGTAGTCCCCTCTTTCTAGCTTTATCAGCTTGAACAAAATCGATCCATAGTTTCCTCGGTCTTCCCCAACTCGAATAAATATAAATTTTGTTTTGAAAATTTTGACTGCGTGACATGTAACCAGCTAGTATTGGGTAGTAGCGAACATAGCTATCCAAGTACCTTGCTTCAGTCAGTAGTATCAATAATTTCTCAGAATATAAACTATTTATAGATATTGTTAACTAATAAATACTCTACAGGTAACTAGTGACTGGCACTGGTGGCCACATACTAGTCAAGATCTGACGCAGACAATAAAACCTACACCGCCTAGCCTTGAAAGTTGTCTTATAGGTAAGATATTAAAAATTTTAAACCATACAGTCAACATAACGTAGTTGTATTTCACGGAGGGGTAGGCAGAGGTGTACACAGTCGTATGTACATTTTTTTTTTGTTCCTCTTTAACAATTCTCAGTTTGACTCATAATAATAAGGGGTTTTGATTAATAAATTTTTCAGTATTTATTATCACATAACTTAGCATCACGCATGTTGGCTGAGGTATACACAGTTTTACATCCACATATCACCAGTGCTGTTATTAAGTCCCATGTGGTCGTGAGCCTATTGCCATCTACCGGGCACAATTTCAAACTCTGGGCTGCTACCGAGAATTTCCTTACAGAAAAACTGAATAACACTTTTCCCGACCCGGGAATCGAACCCAGGACCTCATGCTCAGCAGTCGCGCTTGGGACCACTAGAACAACGAGGCAGACAGTAAATTAGCTGCGACCCTTCTCATCCAAAATGATATTCAATGTACCAACAATTAAAGTTCACAATAACTTACAGCGGGTGCGTTAGGAGTGGTCGGTGGTGTAGAATGGCGCGTTCGACTAGGACAGAAAGTGGCGGCCGGTTCACCGCCACGCAATGCTATAGTGACTCAGCTCTCACCTAGAGCGAAGATCACTTTAGTACATGACGATAATACGACTACTAAGGTATGTTGTTGGAGTTTTATGTAAAGATTTTTCATTTTGTATAACATCAGTAGAACAAAGTGCTTGTAAAGGGACTGAATAGATGGCAATGACGTCACCAAAAGAAGTATTAAAATGTGGAAGAGGAATTCGCACTGGTGAGTAGAGTTCGAGATGGCTTAGTCAGAGAGTCTGGAGTATTTATCCGGGAGGCACAGGTTTGAATACTGCTCGCGACAGTATTCTTTTTCCACAAAAAAAAATTATAACTATTTAGAGTTCGCTAAGCAAGCGTTAATGCTTTTCAAAAATATTAATCTGTATCAGTAGAACAATTTGGATGCTTTTCTCACTTATATAAATTATCCATTGTATTATCAGTTCGACTACGGATAAATTAGTGACGTCCAAGTAATGTCATAAAGTATTACTGATTCGTTTGTACTGATTGGTAGCGGCACTCTTATTTATTTCGTACTGTACCGACGTACAGTACGAAATAAATAAGAGTGCCGCTACCAATCTTCGCTAAAAACCTCTGAAGTTAGACTTTCCGCGTGTCGCGCATGCGCACTACTGTTTTGGCCGTACTATCGACTACAGTGTAGGTTTTCGTAGACGACTTCAGAGCGGCACACTTATTAAATTCGTACTGTATCTCTCTCTCTCTCTCTCCCTTCCCCACTGTTAATCCCATATGGTGGTGGATGTAGCCTTTTTAATTTCGCTCCGCTACTTCGTCTGTCACATCGATCATGATCGATGTGCAAAGATAGAGCAAAGTTGTAAAGGTTGTACGTTGACATTATCGATAATCAATTTACGTTGACGTTGCTGATATATTTCGACGTTTAATTATGAGAATAGTGAAAGAAAAATGATTTGATTTCAGTACTACTTTCTTTATTCCTTTAGACTGAGCTGAGCGGTATACAGAGTGCGGAAGCTGACCGCCATTCCCTGCCGTTAGGTGGCGGTGAGAGCGCTTTGCGTGTTTGCGCTGCATTGCTAGGTGCTGGGCCACAAGCCTCGCCTATGCATCCACATCATTTACCAGGTGAGGAATTACACTTCTAACAACCATTTTTATCAAATCTCCTACCCAAAAGATAATGTACTCCCGACTGCATTTTCATCGATCATGACGAACTATCTCCACGGAGATTATTAGCGTACACAGGAGATATTACGCTCCCACTTTCTCTTCTTTCATATCCACCCTAGACTATAGCAAATTATTGTCCATATTAAATAACTTGAATTTATTTCCCCGACTTGAAATATCCCTCGTTTCCGTTTTTCCATCAGCATATAACACTGCAATTACTAAATCAATGTAAAGGCAAAACAATTTGTGACGTCAATTTATTTCCAGCTGAAATCGACGTATACGGATTAAGGAAGCAGCAAATGGAATTGTTGACGTTATGCGCTGTACGAGGTCTACTAACTACTAGGACGAGGCTACGAAAGGTTTTAATGCAACCTCCTGATCATGCTGGTATGTGGCATTTATTTTTATTATGACTTGAGTTTAAATAGTCCTTAAGTTTTAAGAAGCAGTTATTCCATGAGCCAAAGACGGTTATTTTATCATAATGTTACAGGAAACTTAGAGCGAGGAACAACATTAGGCACAGAAGGGACTTTACTAAGGCGGTTACTGGCATTAGCCACTCGACCCAGTCCACTGGCAGCTTCACACACACCACGAGAACTTGAATCGGCAGCACTCACTATAGTGCAACAGCTGGCAGCACATGTTAATGGTAAGAAACTAAAATGTTTAAGAACTCTAAAGAACATGCATGTTTTAGGACTGCTGCCAGAAGCGAGAATTAACATTAGTATAATGAAGTTCCAAAAAAATACAGCTAACATTACACCCCCTTTTTTCAGCGTACGTCACATCTATATTTTCCTAGAGAATAAATTTCCCATGTACTATGTTTGCGCTCCTAGGTTATTTTTCGTATTCATAAAATCATTCGCACCGAGGTAGTGAATGTGGCTCGACCATAGACATTGTGTGATCGACTAAAGAGTATAAAACAGAGTAGTTGTCTGTGGTTATACATTGTGAAAAATCTTTTTCTTTGGCAGGAGACGATAAAGACCACGAAACACCACCCGAAATGCCGATTATAGACAAAAGTAATGTTATGCAGATATCTATGGGCCCCTCAACAAGTACGGCATCTCTATGTGAGTATTACAATGATATCAAGCGCCTGACATCAGTCCTAAAATATAGATCCTATTTTCCATTCAATGTTATTTTTCAGCAAGAAAAGACCTGAACACATGGGCCAACTCCTCACAAGTGCAACAAGTTATAGAAATGGGATTTTCTAGACACGCCGTATACGGAGCTATACAAGCATTAGGTAACAAATCTACAATTTTAATATTCAAAATTAAACTCTTCTATCTATACTACAAGGTTCAATATTCCTCACAGGTGGTACAACGTTGCCGTCAGTAGAATCTTTAGTAGCTTACTTATTAGAACTACCTCAGCATGGGATGGATGACTCCGTGTTTGAAGTGAGGCCTCATAGTTCAAAACAGGAAAAGAAACAGACCCCATACAGATGGCGCAGTTGTTTCGCCTCTGAAGAAGAATACGCGCAGTACTTGTCTGATGTCATCACTCCGGGGATGACTGTACGGTGCTGTAAGGCGGTGGAGCCAGTAAGTGTTGGTTGACGTCAAATTCTGTTTTTCTTTCAGACTCTGGAAGGATCCCAAATTTGCTTGTCGTGCTTATTTATTTGTTGCTTCTACTGAATGCGTGACACCATAAGCGGACAGTGACAGTTATCTCCAGTCTGCGAAAACACGACCTAGCAAATGTTTAACACAATGTTCTTTTGCCGATTTGCTTGCCTTTTCTGGTAATACTGCTACTACGGTGGACGGTGGAAGACCTAAAGCAGGAAAATACATTTTGTTATTTTTTCCATGTAATTACTTCCCTATGTTAGCTTAGTTGAAGTCATTTAACACGCTTTGTGGAGTATGCTTAATTTATATTTTGAGAATTTAAATGTGTTTTCCAGGTTGCTTTAGGCGATGTGGGTCAAGTCCAGAAAGTGGAACGTGATATAAAACAAAATGTCTTCCTGCACGTAAGTTGTGTGCATTTGGTACGGCATAGTAATTTATTTAATTTAGCATAATATAACGTTAACACGTATAAGCCATACTTCACATTATCTTCTTTTATCCCATATTTGTCTTTAGTGCGAGAGGCTCCCAAATTATATGCATTTTAAGCACAGCTTTTTGGCAAATTTTGATTAAATTGACGTCAGGTAACTATAACGGGTCATTAACTCGTATCGTCCGCATTTATCTTCATCATATACTTGTCTAATAACTTTCGTGGGGCATATTCACATTAGTTATTGTTCACCGGTGAACAATAACTCATCATATACATCTAATATATCCAGAATATAAAAACTATTATAAGATTATAACGTCCAAATTTATTCATTTTGTCATCATAATTTTAATATTAAATATGTACCTGTTTATAATCCATGTGTCAGGTGGAATGGCGTGGCTTAGGCAGAGTATTCGGTGTACGCGCAGTACATGCTGAAGTAGTATCGGGCACGCCACCATTTGCGGTCGGCGATAGAGTACGCGTAAGGGCCGCGGTCACACAGCCGCGGTACAAGTGGGGTTGCATTGATCACACCAGCGTGGGCACTGTTACTTGTATGTTGATGACTTTAATATTGAATAAGAAGTCAAGCAAATAAATGTTCAATACTTTTAATCAATGTATTTTTTGTAGCAATTTCAACCAACGGTCGTGATCTGACAGTCGACTTTCCACAACAACCTGGATGGACGGGACAAGTCAGTGAGATGGAACTCGTCACCGATCAATGTGAGTGAGACATATATTAATAAATCAATATTTTACGTAAGGTTGTAAGTGTCGATCTGTTATGAGATTGGATTGAAATGCTAAAATGTATGAAATTTATAAGTTCTTAGTACGTGCCATTTTAAAGGGTGGAACTATTGAAATGATATTAGTTTATTTATACCTGAACACTTTCATGTACACAAGACGTGTATAGACGTCATAACAATAAAGTTATAAGGTTTCTCGTCTTCTCTACTTCAAAGTATTAATCATTATTAAGCTGTTTTAGTATATGTTTGAACATGGGGAGTGATGTCTACCATTTCAGGATTTTATAGAATTTTATACTATTTTTATTCAAAACAGCTGAATGGGGCGAAACTGCTGGTGGTACAGCAGTAGGTTGGCGAGGCGCAGTTCGCGCAGTACGGGTATCTTCTTGTCGTCCTGGCGCCGGTGCAAGACGTTTGTTAGACTCACAACCACATACGTATTGGCAGAGCTCAAGTGGGAATGGTCAGGTCAGTAATGCTTATATTCTTCACTTTATTCGACGTATGATTGCAAAATATTTCTGTAGTTTATAGATTACCAGTGCCAAATTTGGCTTTGCGTCATTGATCGGATTCGGTGGTATTTTATCTTGATCATCAATGATCTATAAAGCGTCATCATCATCCTCCTATTTAACATAATTATGGGAAAGCTTAATGTGGTTTGTCTTTTTTTGTTCCGTTTTCGCACGAATACGATATATACCTTTAATTCTTAATTTATGAACTATTAACTATTTTTAATATAATAATATTTAATTATTGTATAACATAAACCAGAGTACATGGTAAGGTAAATTTAGCACAGGCTTACACAGTTATTTTAACTTGGCTAAAAGGTTGAGAAATGTTCTACTAGATAGGTTACTGAGTATATCTGGATCTTGAGCGCTAGGCAAAATGAGAAGGGATAGTCGCGCAAGTATATACTCAAACACACAAATGCTAAATTGTTTTTACTGGACATAATATTATTTTCCTCTATTAAACTGTGTTTATACTTCTAAACGTAATTTAAAAGATTTGTGTGAGAACTAATATACCTAATATGCATAAAAATAAAAGCATTTTGTCTCGATATTATATCCACTCTTCAACGTTATACTCTCGGCTTCGGCTCGGACTACAATAAAGCGACCAACTGAGTTCACTTTTGTTTCATAATGTACTATTTTCATGTTTTTGTAGCACTGGATTCGCGTAGAAATGCGTAGTGGTGTTCGCGTCCGTCGCCTCGGTTTAGGCGTAGGGGGAGGTGCACACGGCCCAGCCGCCCTAGCAGTACGAGCTGGAGCCACCTTCGATGACGCAGCTCTAGCGCCTCTGGCTGCAGTACCGTGTGCACCAGCCACGTCCATCCGAGACCGACCGCCCGCGCATTTAGCGCAGATACAACTATTGGCTGACTGTAAACAGGTGAGTGTTGAAGTAAGAAAAATTATGACCTCATAAAGTGTACCTTTAACGACGCAGCTCTCGCGCTGATAGCTGCATGCAGTGCACTCCCCGATCTTTTAGCACCGATACATGTGTGATGACGTCATGAAAAGAAAAAGTATTATGTCGCCAGTCAAGTGCTATGTAAGACGGCGTAGCCCAAGCAGTCGTCGACAAGGACATAATCAGCGGCGCGAGCACGGTTCTTTTTGTCGATACATTTGTCGATTTTAAACGTCGAATTTTGTCAAAAATTGTTAAAAAGATACGGCCGTTTATGCCTCTAAAAACGTATATTTCGACGCTCTCAAGCGAATCAAAATTTATAGGGTACTCTCCGTTGACCTAGAACTATGAAATTTGGCAAGTAATATCTTATACTACAAGTACAGGGAAAAATCTGAAAACTATACATTTGTATTATTAAATCATAAAAAAATATAGTTTTTATTTAAAGTAAATAATCTATTATATGTCGAGGTTAAGCAACGGCATAAACGATGATTGATTACGTACGAAAAAAAATCTAAACGACTCGATTCCTGAACTATTTATAATATTACCTACAAATTTGTACGGAACCCTCGGTGGGCGAGTCCGACTCACACTTCGTCCGGTTTTCCCCAGTTATCTGCGATTTCTTATGTCATCAGTAAACATCTTTTTAAGCGTATATCTTAATATTGCGTGTGAATGAAATATATACTAAGCTTCATCATATTCATATTTTGTTTCAGTATTATCCTTGCATCGAAATTGGAATAAAACAAAATCGAAACGTAAACGCCGATTGTCGCGTACATGGTCTTTACATAACAGGCTTCAGACCAAACCCACTTTACACTGAAGTGTTACAGGTACTCATAAGAATTATATCTTAATGTAACGCATATCAGAGCTTGTTTTGATTGTACATCTTGTTTTAGAGTATGAACTTCGTAGCAGAAGATTGGATGGAAAGAGATAATCCGACCGGAGCTGTATCCGCTGATAACAACCCACCAGTATTATCTAGTGACTGTCCAAAAGTAAGTTGTTACTGTAATAATTAAAAATCATTATTAATAGTGGATACTAGCACTAAAATATGTACCTTTTTACACGACTGTCCAAAAAAAGGAGTTTTATGTTTTTAGGGTTCATGTATGTATGTATGTAAGACTGTAAGTATGTATGTATGTTTGTGAGTTTCTTTATTCCACCATAACATCTAAATCAGGGGTTCCCAACCTTTTTTTGTCTAATGCCCACTTTAAGAATAAATTATTTTTAACGCCCCCCTTTTTAAACATACTTAAAAACCGCTAAGTACTTATAACTGATTATTGAAACGCAAATTTATAGTATTCGGACAGAGTATCTTTTATTGAAAATAAAACAAACATAATCAATTCTTATATAAAAACTAATGTGAAGGTTGAATCTGATGCTGTTCAATAAGTTTGTTGATATCAGGTTCCAATTTACTCAAAAACAGCCGCAAGCTTTTTAGTAAGCAGCGTTGCCACAGCACTAAATCCACGTTCACACAAATATGACGATGGGAATGCTATCAAAAATCGTTGAACAATTGACCACAATCCAGGGTACAATTGCGGGATCGGTTTTTGTAGACAAAATTCTTGATATCCATTTTTGAACTTGATTTTTATTTCTTCGTTTGTTGTCAATTCTATAAGTTCTTCTTCCAGCTGAGGTGACATTGCTGTGTTGACATTTGAAAACGGATCCAACACCCAGTCTGGTATTTCCAAGTTTAAAATGTCCTGGTATCGTTCGGTGAAGTCAATGTGGAGGTTTTCCAAATGTTGGCAGTAGGCAAACAAGTCGTCGTTACTGCAGTATACTGATAAATTCGGAAAATTGTGAAACTCACGTCTGCCCATATTCTTTTTGTGCAGAAGCAGTTTGGCTGCGAAAGCAGCAACGACATTTTTTGTTTTAATTAAATTTAGTTCATCGCCTTGCAGTTGGAGGTTCATGTCGTTGAACATTTTATACAGGTCTGTCATGTAAGCTATATCATTCAGATTGATGTTATGAGCTTGTTGCGCAGTTCTGTATCTTTAGTTTCCAAGAACTCTATCATAGAGTCAAACAGGTTGTAAAATCGAATCAGACAATTGCCTCTTGACAGCCAACGAACTTCAGTATGAAGCAACAAACGGTTGAAATCTTCGTCATTAGTAACACAAAGCTGATGAAATAATCTATCATTCAAAGAGCTGCTACGGATTTTATTGACTGCTTTGATGACATATTGCAGTGATTGAAATAGTCGTTCACTTATTAATAAAATATTTTTCAAAGGAATCTCTTTCTCTTCACAAAACTTTTCCAATGTATTGAATATGATTTCGCCTTTTGTATCTGTCTCCAAATTTCTGGCAAACAATAGTTCTTCACGTATTTTCTCATCTTTAATAAACCTCACGTAAGATAGCAACAACGCTTCATTAGTTGGTAAAGTGGACTCATCGAGCTGAATTGAGAATTGACTAGTCCTCAGATGATTGCACAATGATTCTTCAATGTTTTCAGCCATTTCATCAATTCGTCTTTGCACAGAATTATTACTCAAAGGAATTTTTCGGATAATATCTGCGGCCGGTTTATGAAGCACAGTAGTTATTACTTCCTTTATTGCTGGCAAAATTAACTCTTCTCCGATGTTGTGTGGTTTGCCTTTTTGAGCAATTAACAAAGAGATATTGTACGAAGCTCGAAGTCCGTCGTCATCTTACTCGTCTCAGCCGCCGAAAATAGTTTTGATACACTTGGCTGAGATAGATTCTTTTCTGTCTTATCTGGATGCATTTTATTCAAATGATCTTGCAGTCTTGAAGGCTTCATTGCTTCGTTCGAAAATGTTTTTAGACATAGAAGACACAAAGGCGACGACGGGTTTGTGGGATTTTCAATAAATCCGAATTTAATATATTCCGCAGAGTATGGCCGTCTCTTCTTTTTT
Organism: Xylocampa areola; assembly: GCA_935421205.1. Classification (NCBI taxonomy): domain Eukaryota; kingdom Metazoa; phylum Arthropoda; class Insecta; order Lepidoptera; family Noctuidae; genus Xylocampa; species Xylocampa areola. The sequence goes on from OW285201.1 coordinate 17,433,385, forward strand.
ACTTCCGACATTGTTTTGTTTTAAGAAATACGTAAGTGTTGAAATCAAGTACTGCTTATCTATTATGCGCGAAACCGCAAATGAAAATAAAATAAATTTACGTCGTTTATATAGGATTGCATAAGCAGCACGCACCAACAGGAATAAGACAAACGTGCATAAACTCGTTTATCTCATTCGACGCCCAATCGTACTCGACAAGCAAGAACAAGTATTATAGAACCAACCGATTGGTATAGGAATGTACAATTCGGATTATTTAACAAAAACTTGTTAAAACATGATTGCCCGCGGTCTTTTATATCGAACCGAGTTTGAGCTATATCTTAATTAATATTAGTTGATGTTCACAAGATGTAGTCGAGAGTCGAGAGCTCAGTCGGTGTCTAAGAGTCTTCCTAGCTAGGTAGATGAAATTATAAATCGACCCCAAAGCCCTACACAATGCCCCCTTTTTTTTCTGGGTCTCTTACCGCCCCCCTTTAGGCCTGCAGCGCCCACAAGGGGGCGTTATCGCCCACGTTGGGAAAGACTGATCTAAATGAATGAACCGATTTCGATGTATGGAGTATCGTTAGAATCCTTACATTGTCCCGGATAACTTAGATTAATAATAATAATAATAAATGGCAGGCGTGCATTTAATTTTTTAACTTAATTTCGTCTTTAACGTTAGGCTAAAACACAGTCCGCTTAAAAATCAAATTTCACCCCTTTCTAAGTGAAGAAAGCTAGCATTGACACACAGGAACTTTAACAAACTAAACAGATCCTATTTCTATGGCTATCCTTGGTTGTAAACGTCATTCATAGATTGGTATGACGTTTTTCACAGGTATACGTTTGGGGTTTAAACGACAAAGATCAGCTGGGTGGCGTGAAGGGCTCCAAAGTAAAAGTGCCAGTATTCTCGCCGAGCCTCAGTGCTTTCCGTCCCGTACATATCGCGGGCGGCTCTAAGACGCTCTTCATTGTATCACATGATGGCAAGGTGAGTCTGATATCATATTTATAAACCTCTTTGGATTAATCAGTCTCAGATAGAAGAAGTTTCATTCAGAAAAATTAAGACGATAATATGTGTAAGTCCTTTCATTTATTTCGTATAATGGTTAGAGTAATAATTTTTACAACAATTATTTAAACATTAGGGATGTTATTATGATCAGTTAATTTATTTTCTGTTGGTTGGTTAATTACTACAGCAGTAAAACATGAACAGTAATAAAAATATAATTTAGCGGTTATTTCATCCTACAGTTCAGGTTCAAAAATTAGTGAAGCAGTGAAATAAATGAATGGCCAGTAAAATGATGGAATCAATATTTAGTTAACTGCTCAGTTTTTACTGCTGAACTTGTTACTAAACATGCATTTTGTAATTTTAAACTTACAAATTCTACAATATGCAACTTCCGCTTTAAATAGTTGCTTAGTTTTTACACTATTTCTCATTCCTGAGTCATATAATGATTATTTTGTATGTCTTTTTCGTAAAATAAAGATTATTTATTTATTATTATTACTGTGCGAACGAAATTATATCTTAATGTAACGTTTATTTTTTTATGATTATAGAGTAATTTCTGTTAAACCGAGCAAAATGTTACAGGTTTTATGATAATAATCCTCCTAGAAACTCGTCAAAATCGGGTTACATTTAATTATTACGCGTAACATTTGAATTCGTACAATGCCACACAACGCTTTACATCATGAAAATGGATACCTTTATTGTCTTGATCATTTGCTTAAATAAACTTTTTCAACAGTTGTACGCATGTGGTGAAGGTACAAACGGTCGGCTTGGACTGGGTCATAGCAACAACGTGTCCAGTCCTCGCGCTAACCCGTATCTGTCCCACGTGTTAGTACGACGCGTCGCCGTACATTCTGGCGGAAAACATGCTCTCGCGGTCACCGCTGATGGCAAGGTAAGATGTAATGTTGCTAAATATTTACACTAAAGGGAAATAAGATACGCTAAGTCCTAATTCAAAAACTGAAAAAAATTATAGCATCGTAAAATCTGATTATTCTCTGTTAAATAGAATATTGATGTCTTATGCAAGCCCTAATTAAAGTTGTAGTAGCAACTTGCATTAAAATTTATACTCGTGTTGAAACTCAGAATCTTGTTTATTATTGCTTATAAAATATTGAGGGGAAGCTACTTCCCTTTAACTACTTTGTACTACGGAAACTTTCAATGAAAATATATTAGAGATATATTTGTTCTTTACACAAATACTATTTATAATCTAGGTATATTCCTGGGGCGAAGGTGAAGATGGAAAGCTAGGTCAAGGCAACCGTATCAGCCTAGAAGTTCCCCGACTAATTGAAACTTTAGCTGGTGAAAGAGTTGTTGGTATTGCGTGCGGGTCTGCGCACAGCGCGTGCGTGACTGCGCGCGGACATCTATACACGTGGGGAATGGGCGAGTATGGAAGGCTTGGACATGGCGATGATATGACGCAACTGTACCCTAAAATGGTGAGTAACAAGTTCATAGAAACTCAAAGGGTAAATATGAATGTGTACTAAGATTGGTAGAAATGTCCAATTAATACGATGAACTCAGCAAAACTCAGAAAATGGTATAGGGGGACGTTAGTCCTTCAGAAAAGGTACAATTGAGACTTGCAAACGTTTAGGCTCAATTGTACAAACTTAACTTTAACCATAACCAACATTTTACTTTGTCATTCCGACAGAATTTATATAGAAAACCTGTCATATTTTAAAGTTACACGTCAGTAATTATGGTTAAAGTTACAGCTCGAAGCTTTCAAGACAATAATGCATTATAAGTTCGCGTGTTACATCACGTACATTCTAGTCTGTGCAGTACTTTTTGCCAACAAAGTCCCTTGAAGTGATCGTGATACTTTGCACATTGCTTATTACTGCGTCAGAGCTATTAAAAAAACTAAGATCCCCCATCTTAGTTTTTCCCTACCAAAATGTTTGACTGTACATTTTGTGTGTATTGTAGGTGGAAGCGCTATCTAACTTTAGAGTGGTACAAGTCGCTTGTGGTTCCCGAGACGCGCAAACTCTAGCTCTAACAGCATGCGGCAAAGTGTTCTCTTGGGGAGACGGTGATTTTGGCAAGTTGGGTAAGTAAACTTCTATCCAAGTTATTATTTCTGCTCAAAAGCTGTCATAGTTTCAAACTTCTCAATAACTCCAAAGTTCGCCGTGTCGGCTCGGGCACTTGTATAGGGACTGAATAGATAGCAATGACGTCGCCAAAGACGTATTAAAATGTAGAAGTAGAATTAGGAGTAGTGAGCAGAGGTGGTCAGAGCGCTTGGAATATTTAACCGAGAGGCGCAGGTTCAAATCCTGCTCACGACTGTATTTTGCTATCCACATTTTTTTTTATCTTTCTCATATCTTCTTCCTTATTTTGACAAGGTCGCGGTGGATCCGACGGGTGCGCAGTACCAATGAATATTGAAAGACTGAACACACTTGGTGTAATTCAAGTGGAATGTGGAGCACAATTTAGTTTAGCTCTAACAAGAGATGGAGAGGTATGTAGACTTTTTTAACTCTAACGAATATCAAATTGTTACCATATGATTATATTTAAATACGTCTGCTTCCTATTGGGGTAAGCAGATACTTTCAAATTCACGTTTTTTTTTCATTAATTTAGCGATAATAATTTTCCAAAAGCACCAAAGTTTAACCTGTTTTAGCTAACACATTAATTCGTAGATTATGGTTGAAAACTTAGCCATTTGGTTATGTGCCTTAGGTATGGACATGGGGCAAAGGGGACTACTTTCGTCTGGGTCACGGTTGTGACGCGCATGTGCGTCGCCCAACACTAGTGGAAGCATTGCGCGGACGCCGCATCATACACGTGGCTGTCGGCGCACTACACTGTCTCGCCGTTACTAGTGAAAATCAGGTATGTATTTGGTTAAAAAAGCTGGAACTGCAATAAATTCTGCTCAACGATTCCTTATTTTCTACCTTATGCATCCAAAGTATACCATCCACTTTCAGGTCGTCTTTGCCTCAGATCTATTTAAATTACTACAGTTTTATTTCGTTCAATAATTAAGGACTCTCGTTGTCTCTTTTCAGATAATTCTGATCTTAGTAACTTAAATTAACTAGACCTCTGTCAAATAATAGAGACGCAAGAATTTGTGCCCGCCGGCTAAAACATACTACATTCCCACAACAATGCTATACAATACATATAATTCGGTGAAGTAGTAGTTTCAATGATTTTTTAGGTTTGGGCATGGGGCGACAACGACCACGGGCAACAAGGAAACGGCACCACTTGTGTGAATCGCCGTCCTGCTCTAGTAGCGGGTGTGGAAGGAGTTCAGAGAGCTGCCGCCGGATCTTCACACTCAGCGGCCTGGTCTTTACGGCCGGCTGCTCTGCAAACAGATGCTCATTCGCCGCATATAGCACCGCTGCCGTTCCCAACGTTGAAGGATCCTTTAGGAGCTCAAAGTCTTGGTAAGTGTCACTGCCAGTGTGAACTGCTGTCCCTGTCTAGTTAGCTGGCGTGAAAGGAGATCAAGAGATCCGACGCTGGATTTTTACATTCAGCCGCCTGATGTTTACAGTCGCCAGCCGGATGCTTTGCAGACCGACGTTTACTTACCACATGTAGCACTGCTGCTGCTGCCCTCCCGACTCTGAAGGTCTTTTAGGAGCTCAAAGTCGTGGTAAGGAGCTCTGCCTGCCGAAACTGGATCTTCTCAATCGTCCGCTTGGTCCTTACGACTGGCTACGTTGTGCGCATGATGCGCATTTAACATTGATACCCTTCCCGATGTCGAAGGAGCTCAGTCACGAAAAGTTAGAAAGCCTTCTAAGTATGCCTCTTTGGCATTCAAATATTTGGGAGCCGAATGGAATCAAACACACCTTTGGAATCTTAGTTAACTGTCATATTCTATACTACAAATTAAAGTATGTGTGAAAACTTACCGTATTCGATTTCTTAAAATGGACTATATTTTGGATCTTTATATCTATTTATGTACACAGGATTATACTCCGAAGAAACAGTAGTAGATGAGCCACAAGGCCCTAGAGCGTCATTAGCTGCGGCAGCGCTGGCCTTGGAACCGCCTGTAGCCGTCCAACACGCTCTCTCGTTAATACTACTAGCTTTGCATATTACACAGGTAAAATAACTGTACATTTATAATAGAATCGTGTCTATCTATGTCTGTATCGTAGTTATATACCTTTGATTCTTAATTTCACTTTATACCGAACTTTATGGTATCACCAAAATTTGCGCTGCGATAAGTTCAACTAGATTATTTCCCGAATATAATCATAGCGAGTTAATTACAACGGAAAGGCCAATAAAATGGATATTTAACTATTAATCTTCGTAAAACATACTAGATGCTAAATATTTTGGTGTCTCATTGATCAAATTTCCAATACCAGGCCCGTAACTTACTAGTGGAGGCATTACGTGCACACGAGGCTTGCTCGGTAGTGGCGCCCGTAGTCACAACCATTGATACTGAAGACGAAGACACTGAGGCTGACGCTCGAACTGGAGGGGGTGAAGCACCGGCGGATAGGGCTACTTTACCGGTGAGCTATCAATAAGTTGAAGAACATGTATCTCTTAATAAGGGTGAGTTTTCCTTGAAGCAGAGACGATTGAAGAGGAGAAGAGAACTGTAGGAATAGACCAATAAAATTGTTTGAAATCCACATTTTGACTCCGCTATTACCGTGGAAATCTTGATAGTTGAGACTTTATTGAAAGTTAAACCATTTATTCAGAAAAATGAAAAAACTATGTTGCCGAAGTTGACTTTACCTATACACCGAAGAAACATATTTTTTTTACACTATAATAATTACGAGGCGCGCAGTTACTCTGAAGAGATGCTTCGTGTTCACAAAGTCTCGTAACATAAAACCTTTGACTTGATATGGCAGCGTTACGAGGCGCGCACTACCACAAAATAATAGTTTTAACGTTTAATTCTTTACATAGAGCGGAGCAAGCAGTCCTCTGAGCGGTTCGATATCATCTCGACATTCAGCTGTAATGTCATCAAGCGCTGTATCAGTCGCAGCTGCAACTATGACAGTTCAACAAGCCGAAGCTCCTAAGGTAGGGCTCTTAGAACATTTCTTTCTGAAAAAACACTATACTTGCTAATTCTTCTTAGTTATAAAACTAGCCAACTATCGACTCCGTTTTTAAGTAATGCTCTCTATCATTTCTGACCTCTGTACATCTGTTTTGATACTTCAATATTTATGCAAGCGCGTTGATTGTCTTTGATTTCTGGACATAATTATTGCAGCTGGTTCTTGACGAGTTTACGTCACAACTAGGCGAAGCGGATGCGAGAGCGCTAGTTGATTTGCTCAAGTTAGCAGCAGCTGGCAGGATACCTGACTCTAATAACGCTGTAAAAATCATCACTGATGTGCTTATGGGTAAGTAAATTTGTCTCCTGACACAAGCAGACAGTTTTAACAGTCGCCTATAACTATCTATAGTCAGTAGCGTTCTAGCGTAACTTAAACATACTATTAGAATGCTGATTATGACAAGCAGGTAGTCACTAGCCAGACGGAGGCCGGCACATTGATTTTAAAACTTATATTTAAATATTTAATAATTGGTTAGTGTATGAGACATCATGGTCACTGTGAAGTCTGTGGTCACAGGATCAGAGCTGCGTTACCCGCCACAACGGCTGATTAGATATAGGTTCACTGAGTTATATTCAAGCTTAGTCATCTTTTTACACAATATTTTATAGTTAGCCTAAGGAAATGAATAATTCTGCCTAGTCGAAGTGAATAGATAGAAATACCTTGAGTTTATACATCAATTTTTTTTTTTCTCGTATTCGCTTCTTACGCTGGATTAATACACGATAACTTTTATGTTTTTTCTAATAGCACTATGCGCCAGCAAGCCAGCCGTAGCAGACATGGTAGTAGAAGTATGTGTCTGTGAACTAGAAGAAGCCGCCGCAGGTGGTGGACGAGCTCCACCACAACCTGTCACCGTAGACAGTCCTCATCCATATGCTGATGATACTGATATATCAGGTATGATGGTGCGGCAAGCCATGGAATGCGTTAAAACAACGCACAATAACTTCGAAGGATGCCTCTAATTTATAAATTACATTCTGAAGTCAAAAGAATTACTGACAGCTTTTTGCCCGACAATCAAGATAATTTGCAGCGCTATTTAGTAACTGAACCATGAAACTAGCGCGAAAGCAATTGGAAACTAATTATTTATATTATTTTAGCTTGCTTTGACCCATCTCACTGCAGGGTCTAAGCCTCATTTTCCTACTCCTATTTGATTTACCCGTTGCAAATGAAAAAATGTTGTTTTTAGTCCATAAATCGTCGAATATGAGAGACGAATTCAGCGCAGTCTGGAAATAAATATAATGTGGAATTAATATAATCTGGAAATACTACCGACGATAGGGTTCTTTTTTATGAAACCTTAGGAACATTCTGGAATGATAGCTGCATCAATACTAAAGTATTGATGCTTTTGAGCAGCACACATACCCTTCTAATCTGATACTGATATATCTGACTAATATTGATATTGTTTTCCAAGATATTAAAACAATTTTAACACACAGGTGTGGTGAAAATCCCCGGCGCATCTTCTCTACGCGTAGTATTCGAACAAGGATGCTCTACGGAACGACGCAATGATCCGTTAACGATATCGGACAGCACCGGTCGGGTTTTAGCAACGCGATCAGGAAGAGAACCCACTGACTGGGCTCAGGAGATCATTGTTAATGGTAATCTATAAACTAAATAGTTTCTTGTGGTTACTAGACGGACCGGACAACCAGTCTTACCAGCTGCAACTGTTAGACTGGAAGCCGATCCAAACTTGGTTGGGAAAAGGCTAGGCAGATTGATTATGTCCTTTACTGGCATACATTGCAATTCATAAATAAAATCATGGTTTCTTTTTGAGCAGGTGACGAATTGCGTTGGAGATTCACAAGTGATGGTTCCGTCAATGGTTGGGGTTGGAGGTTCACTGCTCACCCTATACTACCATCACATTCTATTACCGTACGTATTATTACTCTTTGAACTAAAACATACATCTTATAATATAATAAAATTACTATCACCCCAAGCGCTTGACGGTCAAAGACTGACTGTCCCGAGTTGCCAAATTGTAGCTCGGGACGTAAACTAAACTCGTTGTAATTTATAAATGAACCCACTTTTATACATTTATATGGCTTTGTTGTTACTGAACCTTTCGCACTACTCCCTCCTTTTTTTTATTTGTTAGCAGGAAAGTGGATCGGATCGCTACGTACTATCGTGTCCGTCAGTAGAGTTAGCGTGGCGGTTACTCGACGGTCCGTTGTTGGCCGCGATATCGAATGATCACCAGTTGGCGCCGCGATTAGCCCAAGCGTTAGCGATTTGCGCACAAATGCCTACACTATGTAAGTTCTTATAAGTTATTGTATGTGAAACGATTTATTTTTATTGCATAGTCCTAATAACCATTGTATCAGTTAAAAGCAAGGATAAGAAGCCAGAAGACTTGGGAACAAGGACGTGATACTTCTGACTTGATTCTTAGGCAGGAATTTTATGGAGTTCTCTGCTCAAACTTAGTTTGCTGGAAGATTCTAACGAGTTATATAGTTTTGTTTTTGGTGGACCTTTTTAAGTCATTCAAAATACGATGATGAAATTTCTTTAAAATTATTTTAGTAGTAATAACTTTACGTATTGATAGTTCCAGAATAGTAATATTTGTTTTCCCTTAGCCTGGCGAGCCCGAGTATGGTGTGTCCGTCGTCTTCGTGGCGTGGTGTGCGGGGGCAGTGGCTGCGGCGCCGGCGCATGTGAGACTAGCACTGGCACTCCGCCCGCCCTTCATCATCTTCCTCAGTTACTACACGCACAGTATGAACACGAGGAGCCAGCTTTAAGAACTGGCACGCATCTGCTGCACACACACTACCTCAAGGTAAGTTGTTAAGAAACTAAACTTTAAAATTCATAAATACGTATTTCGATCCAAATATATAATTTATTTGTTTAAAAAGTCATAAAACAAAGTTCTTAGTTTCAATGTCCAATCTTTTTCCAATTTCAATGAAATACCTCGAAATAAAGGTCTTCTTGAAAGAGTTCAGAAGTTACATACATCTCAATATTCGAACCTGCTCGCTTCCGAAAGGTTGATATGACTTGAGTTGCAGAGTTTTATGAGATTTCCTAGTTCCTAGTAGGCGCCATTTTGAAAGGGGCGGAACTTCTGATTTAAATTGGTTTATTAATACTGGCCTTAAATTGTTCCCCATACAGGAGTTAGCCTGGCTCGCCTGTGGTCTCCGCATGGACTCCCGCATCTGCAGTGGACCGGACTCAGCCCGCTGGTCGTGGTTCAAACGATACTGTCTTTGTGTTCGAACAGCCGACGCACTTATACGACGCACTCCTTTACCCACGCCCTTCTTAGCCGATGTGCGCAAGAGACTCGCAGACCTGGGGGTGTATAATTCAGATGATACGACGAGCGATTCTTTCTACCAGTGGGAGGACAACAACAAGTTCACTAAACAACACGATGAACAGCTCTTGCATTGGGTTAACAAGTAAGTCGGTTTAATATAACATCTTAGTAGATTAATGGATAGAGATTTGATGACGTCAGAGTAGACAACATTGGTTACATGAGCGACTCTTGCTTCTCGTGGGAAGATAACAACAAGGTCATCAAGGATGAACAGTTGACTACACAATGAACATTTACCGTAACAAGACCGTAATATTGCTGAAACTGTCTGTATGTCCGTATGAACGCATAAAAATACACGCTTACTACCTCTACCCTTACTTAACAACGCGATGAACAGTAAGCTATCTTGAGAATATTTCAATATTTCAGACCATTCAACTTGTTGAAATCAACATAATTGAAAAATATTAAAGTTAACATTTTTACTGAAGCTATCATTTACATGCGCACTTATGTATATTTCAAATGTCTTCAAAATTATTTATCTCCATCCCAGACGTCCAGAGGATTGGTGCGGCTGGTGGGGAGGAGGGTCCCGCGGCTGCGCAGTATATGGCTGGGGCCACAACCACCGCGGACAACTGGGAGGAGTAGAAGGCGCTAAAGTTCGAACACCCACGCCATGCCACGCTCTCGCAGCACTCAACCCCGTACAGTTAGTGGGGGGCGAGCAGACCCTGTTCGCTGTCACGCCTGATGGCAAGGTGTATGCTACTGGTAAGATATTATACTATGTAGAGAGTAGATCTTGGGTTTGTAATATAATTGACCAATCTCATTTCGGAAGTCGCACCTCTTACAAAATGACGAATACTTGGAATTTGAAATTTTCATATATTTCAGCATACCAAGTAATAAAATGTATACAAGCCTTAGTTTATTGTTTGGAATGGTCCTTCATACGGTGACCAGCATTTAGTAGACACTAATACTGTAAATTACACTAATATTTATTTATTACTAGCTGACCCAGCGAACTTCGTACAGTATTTTTTTTCGGTTCGTTATTTTAATTTTCTTTTATACAAACCTTGTCCTGACAATAACGAACACAAAAAAAGAATTATCCAATTTGGTGCAGTCGTTCGGAAGTTATGCGCGTACAAACATTTCGGCGATTCATTTTTATATATTAGATTTATACTCACATTGATAGTGAATCACCTCATCATCATCATCCCCTCGAATTCAAGTGTTGTATTAATCTTTCTGTATGTTTACAACAGGTTATGGCGCTGGCGGACGACTAGGCATCGGTGGAATCGATTCCGTCTCACAACCAACTCTATTGGCTTCCATACAACACGTCTTCATTACAAAGGTAACATTTGCAACAATAAGAATAAATCCATAATGAATGAATAATTTAAGTAACTTCCGTATGTGATGTGTTGCCAGGTCGCTTGTAATTCGGGAGGCAAGCATTGCTTAGCGCTTTCTGCTGACGGTGATGTTTACAGCTGGGGTGAAGGGGAAGATGGGAAACTTGGACATGGGAATAGAGTGTAAGTATTAACGTTTTGCTCGTACAATATCAGCCTTTAACTATGCCGACAATGCAGTTAAAAGATCATAACGCTAAGGATTATTCTAATGGTTTAAAACATCAGTTGAGTATTTAAGAGGAAGTCTGAAAGTGATACCGGTGACTGAAGTTGTGTGGAAATCATTAGACATGGTAAAGACATGTGATGCTGAGGGCTGAGGATCATGTGACGAGAAATGTTTTGAGTATGAATGTGGATGGCCATAAGAGAAGAGGAAGACCCAGGACGCGATGGATGGATTGTATTAAAGATGATATAGCTACAAAAGGAGTGACTGATGATATGACGGCTGGTAGAGGTGTATGGAAGAAAAATCAGGGATGATCAGCAGGGGATGATGGTTTAAAACAACATGTAATCCCTACTCCTTAGATTCTAATGATTTTATTACATCCTTAGCGCTTATAAGTTATCCCTGCGCTGTCCAGTCTTTGCTGCATTTGGCTTTCTGAGCAAAAGTCATTTTAATGTATTTGATCTTGCGCAAGCTCAGAAGCTAATATAGTGAACTTCTGTAACTAGATAGATTAGCTATATCCAACACAACTGCTTAGGGGTTCCACAATATAACATATTGAAGGCTGTTTTTATAATTGTACACAATGCTCTGTTCTCTCAGGAGCTACGACCGGCCAAAACTAATAACGGCTTTATCGGGACTTGAAGTTGTAGCAATCGCTTGCGGTGGTGCTCATTCCGCGTGCCTAACCACTCGTGGTCGTATTTATACGTGGGGCAAAGGCCGGTATGGACGTCTTGGTCACGGCGACTCGGAGGACCAGCTTGTGCCTAAAATGGTAAGTTCACTATAGTAGCTTTAATTTACTCTTGGGTCTTACTGGAACCATAATATGTTTTCTTTTTTCAAATCGCTTCCCTTATATTTACATTTCCTTCTTCTATCTTTTGTCCAGGTTTCTTCCAAACTCTTACACTTGTCGTATTATAACTGCATGTTTGAGTTATATGCAAGAATGCTGCGTGGTAAAATCTGCAGGGTACATGCGCGATCTGGTGGGAGCGCAGTAACAGCGTACTGTGTCACTCACTCCATTACACTCCATCAATGCATCTGTCTCGCTCGCTCAAGGACCAAGAACAGTCGGTGCCATAAATGTTTCGATGTCTTGTTGATATTCCTAACAAATTTAAATAAATTAGCACGTTTAGCAGTCTTCTATACAAATGTACCTACGCGGCCGTTTGGAACGCCTAACTTCTGACATGCACAGTTATATTACAACAACTGTATTGTTGTTTTGCTCAGTCTGGTCGTTGGTCTAGTGGTACCAAGCGCGACTGCTGAGCAGGAGGTCTCGGGTTCTATTCCTGGGTCGGACAAAGTGTTTTGAGTTTTTCTGTTAGGAAATTCTCAGTAGCAGCCCGCAGTTTGGGATTGTGCCCGGTTGATGGCAAAAGGCTCACCACCTCACATGGGACTTAATAACAGCATTGGTGAAATGTGGGTGTACAATTGTGTAAACCTCTGCCTACCCCTTCGGGGAATACAGACGTGATGCTATGTTTATGTTATGGTCCTACAATTGGATTCCATTGTATATAACACATGTATATTATTTTAGGTGGATGCGTTATCTTCATACCGGGTCATAGATGTTGCTTGCGGTTCTGGAGATGCGCAGACTCTGTGTATCACCGATGACGATAATGTTTGGTCATGGGGGGATGGTGACTATGGAAAACTAGGTAAGTACAAATACATATAAACCTAGGCATATAATAATAGAAAGAAATAACCACGGTTTATTCTGGCACACAGAAGACATGACAACAACAATATACATACTAATAAATTAGAAATTCATTCATCAATAGCTGCCAACCATATTCGCAGTCGTAATTTTGTACCAATAAAATTATTACTTTAGACTTCGAGCGTTCAAGCCTGCGAGAAAGCGTTTTAAAAATGTGTCTTAATTTTTCTTGACAAAGTATGAAATGATTTTTAAATTCTGATCGTGTATGAATTCTATTTGAGGGATGCCGCGGTATTTGTTGCGAATTGTTTTGTTAAAAGAAACATAAACTAAGTACCAATTCAATAAATCATAATTTATGTCTGGTTATATTTAATATATATTTTGTTGCATAATAATATAGGTAAGTATAAAATATATGTTAAAATGCTGTAAATCATTATTGTCTATGTTATTTTAGGTCGTGGCGGTTCAGAAGGTTGTAAGCTACCAATGCGGATAGATTGTTTGAAAGGACTGCGAGTTGTCAAAGTTGAATGTGGGTCGCAATTCTCTGTTGCATTATGTCAATGCGGCAGTGTTTATACTTGGTAAGACTTTTACTTTGCACACGAAGTAACACTTATAACAGTAATTTGGAATACATAGATCTCTTATTCGCGATTGCCGAACTGTGACAACGCTCTATCAACCGATTTCAATCCTATTTCAAGTTCCCTTACTTATCTTTATAAAGGACACTGTTTGTACAACAATCTTTACAATTACTAATTCGACGTGTTGCGGGCTAAAGCCCCTCTCGTATCATCTGATTTGCAATATTTCCTTAAAAAATATATTAATAAGAGCCATGGCCGTAACGTAACACGTACAAAAAATCATTAATGTTTTTTTTTGTTCTAAAGGGGCAAAGGCGACTATCACAGACTTGGCCACGGCAGCTATGAGCATGTGCGAAGGCCTATGCGAGTAACTGGCATGCAAGGGAAAACAATAGTTTCTATAGCTACAGGTAAGTTGATAATAATTATTTGCCAAGTGAATATTTGTATCGTCTCAACAGTAAGAAAATGACGAAAAAACATAACACTCCGTTTTTCGGTTAGTCGTGTTAAAATGCAATGATGAATTGCATCACAGAGAAAATTAAAATCTATCCAGTCGCCCTGGCCCTGTAGTAATTAAATAGATGTGGACGACGTCACTAAAAGACGTATTAAAAGGCGAAGTAAATTTATAGCAAACGGTGGTCCTGATAGTTTAGTTGCTAGAACACTTGGAGTTCCACCATTCAAAAAAATATAACGTTAGTGGAAATTGAGAATTTAACAGCAGTAATTCTAAAAATCTGCCAGTATGTTACTTCATAGTTCAGTAGAACGAATAGTGATATTTGAATATCTATACAATCTATAGGAAGCCTCCACTGCGTGGCGTGTACTGACAATGGCGAGGTATACACGTGGGGTGACAATGATGAGGGGCAGTTGGGTGACGGCACCACGCTTGCTGCTCAAAGGCCTAGGCTATTGATGGCTTTGCAGGTAAGAGAGTGAATTCCTATAGTCAAGAAGAATTTAGCAAAATTTTAAATCATGTAGAAAAAGAAACATTTAATATAATAAAACATTTTATATACAAATTTATTACCTACACCTGAAATCATTCGAAAATACGAAATTCACTCAAATCCGGCTCGAAGGACCAAAAAGATGAATGGTCTGGTTTTCTTACACCTGTAATAGCTTGATAGAGTTCAAATGATACATTTGCTTGAATGATAGCAAATGTTTATTGTTCAATACTATGGATAATTAACTACTCGTCTGGTGGAACATAATGGAAACGTTTTTTTTTAATGGTCCTATAGTTTGACATTTGTTAACTGTGTAATGGTAAAAACCCAAAGGCTTTCTAGCTACCTAATCGCAAACTGGTTGTACAATAAAAGTAGGAATATATTAGTACAAACATATAAGCTGAGAGGGCAGTATAAGATACACGGTTGAACCATATCAAAGTTTTTATTCTGTGTTCTTGACTGAGATCTTGATACAAGTGTATTTCCAGGGCAAAAGAGTGACAAAAGTTGCTTGTGGCAGTGCTCATACAGTGGCTCTATGTGTGGAGGCTCCCCGCGCCCCCCGCGCACCTCCACCGCCTCCCCTGGAGTGCCATCTGTTACGAGACCTTACACCGCAACTCATCTGTAACAGACTGGTATGAATTGATATTAATTTTAATCGATTGGTTAAATAACCAGTTTAAAAAGGTGCTCAATTTATTTTCGACAGATTTCTAGCTTCCACCAAATAAATATTGACACTGAAATATTTATTGAAAAATATGCTTGGCATCTAGTTAAATATTTCGAAAAAACAAACCAGGAAACAGTAATGACATTGCGTTTAGGAACACAAGTAAATGTCACAGATATTAATACTAGAATGTGATTACAGGTTTTACTGCACCAATTTTCGGACCTAGTATGTCCAAACCTACCCTTGTTGATCTTGGACGGCCCACTGGATCAATTGAGGACCTTACTATTCTACAGTGTAAAAGAAGCGGCGTTTAGAAAGGTACGAATTACTTATTTGTTCGTTATATTTCATCGAGATTTTCTTTTTATGCTTAGGAACTTTCGCAACAAACAGATCTTTCAAATTTCCGATTAACTGAGTTCTCGCACACACGTATGCTACACCTCGCTTCGTGTTAATTTCAAACCGGAGGATACTTTTCAACTGAATAAGTTGCGCGCTGCCTACTTCCTCTAATCGCAACATATTAACTTACTATATGCAGCTTCCGCGTTATGCAGTTAGTCCGTAAATGTAGGCAAGGCGACTTAAAAACTGTGTAGTTTATAAAACCACTTACGCTGTTCAAACACACTATGATATGTAAGATATTGGACAGAACAATCCAGAAAACAACGTCGGAGTGACCGGGTCGCTTCAAATTCAAAATTGGTGAATCCATTAAAACTCGATAGGCCGACGCGTATAAATATAATACGAGCCTCACATTTAAATTCATGCATTCGTGTCTGTTTCCCGCTGGGGCCGGAAGAGACGATTTCCACCTACGATTCTGACATACCGCTTTCAGGCAATAATGGCAACAATGGTTCGGGAGCGTCAGCATGGGCCCGTGGTGGAACTATCTCGTGTAGCAGCCCGAAGAGCCCGTCGAGGTGGAGCTGGTCTAGCTGGTCCAGCAGGCATGCGTTCTGTGTTCGGGCAGATGGTGGCCCGCTTGCCTGCTTTGACGCAGGATGCTCTTGCCCTGCCACATCGTGTGTGGAAGGTCAAGTTTGTGGGTACGTACTTGTTATACTGTGCTACACTTATATAGCATGTAGAGTAGGGTTCTAGAGTAGGCGCTTCGTATTCAGTGACAGATGTAGCCCGCTTTGATGCAGATTTTAGATTTGATGCTCTTGCTCTGCCGCACCTGGTGTGGAAGGTTAAATTTGTGGGTGCGTACATTTTACACTATTACAATAATTATATAGTATGTACAGAGCTGGCGTGGCCTGGCATCTATTATGTCCTTCTGTGAAGGCACTTATGATTCTCTATTCTTATTGATCGTTAAGAAAAATATTCTCGACACCGCTTTTCAGCCCATCATAACGACAGTGAGCGTCCTCGGCCACCCACTGTGTAACAATGGTTGCCGACTACGTCAGCGGTTTTCTGGACCTATAACGCAAGCTTTTCTTTTAATCTGGCGGACCCACTACATCGTTGATACCGGTCGAACGAGTATATATTTCACATTTTGTAACTTTTTTTCTTTTCTTTTTTCAAATCCCACAGGAGTTCCTCCTGTATCCAGTGCGCTTATAGACTTTAATCTCACATGCACATACAACTAGACCAGGAACATTTTCCTGAGGATCATACAAATACTAGCTGTTGGGTGATATTATTATTGATTATCACGTTATCAGGTGAGAGCGTGGATGACTGTGGCGGCGGCTACAGCGAGAGCATAGCGGAGATGTGCGAAGAGTTACAGAACGGATCCTTACCCCTCCTCATGGCCACGCCCAACGGGCGAGGGGACGCGGGCGCATCACGTGACGCCTTCCTACTGAACCCCACCGCTAATACTCCACTACATCTGAACTGCTTCAGATTTCTTGGTGAGTTATACTGTAAATGTTTGTTTGCTTCAAGCAGACGCCGCAAATTACTCTGAGGTCAGTGTAACCTACTCATAAAATGCTCTAAGTAGGATGAGGTTGGCCTCATAATAGTATAAATGGAGTTCCATGTCGTCCGAAACTAGTTGGGCAAGCCCAAAATAAAATCTTTAAATCTGCTCAGTGTCGGTAACCATATGCAGCTTAATACCAGTATTTTACATTGAGTGACGGACTGTGTGTTCGACCATCACACAACCCGATAAGACGATATCATGGTGTAGTTGATAACGACTGTCATGGATCTTCATTTGACAACCGGAACCAGTGGTTAAACATACTCTCCAAGATATGGAGGAGGCTCGATATGAAAATACTGATCATTCTGACTGACCTATCCAAAGACCAACAGAAGAACGGTGTGGCGGTTAACTGACCCCCCTGAGTCCCTCTGAATAAAGTTAAAGTTATTTATTTATATTAATGTTACTGTTACCAATAATACAAAAGAACTATTTCTATATTAATAGGTGTATTAATGGGTATCGCCATCCGCACTGGGTCACCTCTCTCCCTTTCACTCGCGGAGGGCGTTTGGCGACAGTTAGCAGGACAACCTCTCCGGCCGCAGGACTTGGCAGAAGTGGACAAAGACTTCCTCCCCGCGCTACTTTGTATAAGGGATATGACCCCTAATAATAAGGTAGGAATTAAGTTTACTTTTTTATATCAGGTGGCAAACAAGCGTTCGGCCGGTCTGAGGGTAAGAGGCTACCGTATCTTGCAACACCGGGAGTATAATCGCGTGTTGGCGAACCTTTTAAAAACTTTCACGCCCTATTTTTATTAATCCAATCCTCAGACTTGTAATTTCTTCACACACTTGTTTTTCCAATTTCGGAGGGGTGCTGACCGGTATAACCGGAGCGTTCGTGGAAGGAAACTCTTGTAAAACCTCACAATATGTAACGATTGTGGCTCCCGGGTATGCAGGTCAACTGTTCAACATTTGATAAAAAATATCTTGTATTAATCAATTTAGTGTTTATTTTCAATTAGTTGGAATCAAAAGTGCTGAAAAAAAAGATTGCTTTTCACCAAATGCTCCGATTGATTTTAACCTTTGAATGCACAATAAAACTTTTTGCAACAGGAACTACAAAATCTGGAGCTCCCATTCTCAATACCGTCGGCGGCCGGTCACGAAGTGTCCCTGTCTACGAGACATAAGCGAGTCACGCCCGACAACAAGGACGAATATGTCCAATTGGCACTTCACTATAGGTAAGAAAGTATATTTAAACAAATCTTTGCATTTCCCCATCACTAAACAATAAAATAAAACAAACTTTAAAACGGATTAATAGCATGTATTATGGATTTTTTGTTTTTTTCTGTCGTTTCAAACACTTTTTCGTGGTCAATAAACATGAAAAGAAAGATATATTGAAAGAAAGATGTATAAGGAATTGGTATTTAATGGTAGCGTTGAATGAGATGACTCCATTTTTATCCATATTCCTTACAGGTTACACGAATTCGACGAGCAAGTGCGTGCAGTCCGCGACGGCATGTCCCGCGTGATTCCTGCGCCACTACTCGCATTATTCAATGCAGCGGAACTAGAAACACTAGTGTGTGGCTCGCCTGATATACCAGTACACGCTCTAAGAGCCTCCGCTACGTATAAAGGTGAGTAAGGCTTCGATTAAACAAACCGTTCCCAATTTTTGTGTATTCATATCTAAAGCGTGTCGCGTTGATTATTTTTGTGTTGTTCCGATTCCTACAGTGCAAAATGTAATCGCTAAAATGTTAACTCTTGTGACGATACGGTTACGGCGAGGCTACGACTGAAACCTTAATTTTGTTATGAGATTGACTCCATCTCGCTAACATTGTCTCGTCGGTACATTTAACCATGAGCTGCGCAGTGACATCATGTTTTGTCTATGATACTCACATTATGTAGTGAGTGATTGAAAAACCTGAATGATTCAAAAGAACAATTTGGTGATATGATGCTGTTGATTAGTTGCTACGACGTACTGATAGTACATTTTCAATTGTCGTAAGGACCAATGGGTAAAAATTTTACCAGTCCACAGATCAGTGTTATATAATTGATCGCAAAAATGTGATGTTATAATGCAACTTTATTTTTGTAAGCTATACGAACAATAAATAATAATAATATCTTAGGTTTGCGTGATCACTACACATTATAATAAAACAACTTTTAACCGGATTAATCGCGTGTATTATTGGTTTTTTGTTTTTCCTGACGTTTCGAACACTTTGCAGCGTTCGTGGTCGCAGGAGGACTAAGGTGTCAGGCGTCCCAACAGTTTATTTAAAATTATTTCAGTCTACCGTACATATAATTAATAAATTAATAAAATTATTTTTGTCTCTGATACATGTTTAAAAACTGTTGGGACACCTGACACCTTAGTCCTCCTGCGACCACGAACGCTGCAAAGTATTCGAAACGTCAGGAAAAACAAAAAACCAATAATACACGCGATTAATCCGGTTAAAAGTTGTTTTATAATAAATAATAACTTACAAAAAGAAAAAGATAACAGTGTATACTTGATTTAAAACCCATGGATGTTTGAATGAATTGGTTGAATGAACTGTAAATAGACTTTGTTAAAATTTTTAATGAAATATAGACAAAAGTTGCTTTTTCATCCAGGAATTGAGCCGAACGCGCCTTTAGTACAATGGTTCTGGGAAGTGATGGAGGAGCTATCGGGAAGTGAGCGGGCACTGTTCCTACGCTTCGTGTGGGGACGGACGCGGCTACCGAGAGCCCCGCAGGACCCTAGACAGAGGGACTTTGTACTACAGGTGTGTTATTGTATTTTAAAATGTCCAAAATATTTTTTTAAACCAATTAAAGCTTCAGTACACTGTAATAACTATGACTAAATTGGGAAAGAAATTTGCTTTAATTATCACTTTCTTAAAACGGTGAAAGAAAACATGGTGAGGAAACCAGCACATCGGAGAAATGGTCTCGATGGTGTGTAAAACCATGTCAGAGACCTACGGGTGGTTTAAACTCTGCCAATAGATTGATGACGATGAACGACATAATTAGACTATTATCTTCATCGCATAGTAATTAAATTATTTTAGTTCTTTTTACAGGTATACTATATTACAGGCAACCTCTTTTCTGGCTGTCATCTGTGATTCGCAATTATGATTTGCTATGATAAAAAATATTGTCCGACAGTGTTATTTTCCTGTACATCCCAGCATTTAAAGATACAAATCTCGCAGACATAAATGTATGATTATAACGTATTGTAACAGGTGTTAGATAAGTACCAGCCACCAGACCACTTCCTGCCAGAGAGCTACACATGTTTCTTCCTTCTTAAGATGCCAAGATACTCGTGCAAGTCTGTGTTACGGGAAAAGCTAAGGTATATTTTTTTTTATATTTAGGCTCATTCAAAAATCCGTGCGCTGCGCATGCAATAAAGCGTTTGATAAATTTTTTTCGACTGTTGAAAGTCTATTTGGCTCAAACGAAATTTTTGTGAAATATGAAAATGTCTCTAAATGCTGTTATTAAAGGTTTATTTTTTTTAAAGCATGGGTAAAACACTTCGACTAAAAAGCCTTTCAACAGTCGATTTGTATTTTGAAGTCACTTCTGTAATACCTAATTTCGCATGACTTCGTGTTGTAGCAAGCTAGTAGACGAACTGACGATAAAATACATCAATACAAAAAAAAACTAAACTACTTTCAGGTACGCCATCCACTTCTGCAAGAGCATAGACACAGACGAGTACGCTAGAGTAGCTCTGAGTGCGGCGGAACGCGTTTCCTCCGAAGAATCTGACTCTGAAGCGGATGCTGCGCCCGCGCCGGTCACCAACCCCCCACCTCTATACTCCCTCACCAGGGCTCCTACGTGGCTCTGAGACCGCGCCGATGGTCCTTGGACCATACACGAGGACCTCGCCCTACTGGCTGCACGACAAGCTTAGTGAAAGAAGTCAAGGTTGATGCTGTAGTTGGCCAGTTTTTAACCAAAACGAACACTTAGAAATGTTAATTTAGGTACGCAATCCACTTCTGCAAGAGCTAGGAACTGACTCGAGGCTGCAAGATCATGCTTCGTTCCTGGAAAATTAAAACTGAATACATCGCCCGGTAATTTCTGTCTACCCCATGGGGGAAAAGGCATAAGTCACTGTACGCCTACTACTCGGTCGAGCTAACATAACATCTGGTGCTGATGACGATATTAACAATATCAGTAAAAGAATCGAAAAGTTATCGATATTTGTAACGGTTATAAATGGTGATACGCGAGGAACCAGAAAAAATATCCATTCCAAGGATGTGCAATGTCAGCTCGACAGGGTTGTACACACGACAAGCTGTGACAAGTACCCTCCTAGTCGGTGAAAAAGAGGTTGCCCTATAGCAATATGGTAGTTGGCTGCTATAGAATTAATACACTTGAATATAAATCACCATTATTGGTTATCATAGGTTACCAGAATAAGTGCATGGAAGCTAAAATGGTTGTAGTTGACTATTTTTGACGGTAATAAATAAGATTATCGGGGACAATTTAAAACATGAGCTTAAATTTCCCAAGTAATGTTTTATCTCTGAATCTCTAACTTGGATTGACTTATCAGTTTGCAAATTATTTGAAAAATTTACAACATTTAACCGCGATAAATCTTAGTTTTTAAAAGTATCGAAAAGCTAATTTAATATAATATACGCGACTATGTATTATTATTTTCTTTTGAGTCGTCCAATTTTATACAATGTGCTATTTGGGACGAACCCCTGATACCAAGTTTTCTTGAACCTGCCATGCGCATAGGCAGATGCCAATATATTTACTGTAATTTAAGATCATTAGCACCATTTTACATTGTCAACTCGCTAAGAACGGACGCTTCATTAGTACTTTTCCATACGAAAATATTGATGAAGCTATAATAAGGGGAAGCTGCAACATATATTGATTAAGCAATGTCCTCACTTCGAATACTCTAAGAAATTACTCCTGTTAATCATGATATTTAACCGTAGATCACGTATGTACTCTATGTTCACGATAAGTAAGACTTCCTTATATTGTGTGTGCAATATAAGTTAACGTTATTCGTAAAGCAGATCGGATTCTTGAATTACAGCATTCCATCCATAGCGTAGGTTCCGACGCAGAAGCTCGAATATATTTGTGTGACGTGTTACTAACTAAAACTGTATACAACGAGAGGCAACACTGCCACATTCCATTTTGACGTAATATATCGTAACGCTTCGTGTCTCTTACTCGTCGTTTAACACATAAGTTTGTCGCTAAACTCAGTCTTTCTTGGTAATCATTTGTCACAAATTAATTTTATATCATATAAATGTTGAATATTCTTGTTTTTTTACTTCAAGCAATAATAAATTAAGTTCCGTGTTCCTAGGACTGAGTATAGTGACTTTTGATAGTATTTTTAAGGAACGATAAAGCCCCAAAGAATGGCGTTAAATGTGGGAAAGGAAGGTTTTGGTGTGCATTTATTGATGATGCAAGTAATGAGGATGTTCAGGTTCCCAATTTTTGCACTAATGTTCCTTACTTATGTTGTCCTAAGAGGCCTATTCGAGACTGTGGCTCCATATAATTCTGGCCGATATACTTCTGATCTCAGAGTTCAGTATTCCAGTCATATGAAATCGTTGAAAATTATTAGTTTTACACCTAAACTAATGTTAAACTTGTATCGGAATCGGAAAAAATAATATAAAACCATTGCAAAACAATTCCAAACCTATCATAACAGTGAAATTTCCGCACTGTTAATTGAAATTGAATAAGTTGACTGAATGAAGTATGGGCCTGTGATGTTATTGGCATAAAACGAGGGTACGATTGAATTAGATAGAATTTTTAAGAGTGATGCATTTCGCAGAACAAAACGTTATAAAAGCTAGTCATTTGCTGCAATTTGTATGTAGGACGCCGACATGATATTAAATGTGCATTGTTTAATAGCAACTATATAAAATATTGCTTGGGTTTTAGATATAATCGAATACATTTATCATCTATAACGTGTTGCCAATTATTGTGATTAAGAAGCAATTGAAAATAAACCATTTAACCAGGGTAAGAAGTATCGGCAACACTGCACGAACGCATAATTAAAGCTGGCAACTTTTTAACAAACCTTGCCATTAACATTAAATGCGTTATTTTTGTTACACTTATCTTGTAACCAGGTGATAAACTGTTTAATCAAATGTTTACAAGTTGCAACTGTAACAATATATTTTGTATTATGTTATACACTGTGATTTTCAACAGTTTAGGTGTATTTCACCACTTTCTAAGAATAGGTAGGCATGAAATCCTCCATTGCATTCTATATTACTGGTCTAAATTAAACTAAAGAATGACACCCCGTATGTGTCACTACACTATAGCTTGTTAAATCAAACTGTATTGTATCCTATATCTCAACAATTATTAAAGTAATACATTCACAAAATAGTTGCTTTGCTAGTATTATAAATCAGTAGGCTTTTGGTGCTAGTTTCACGATTATTAGTCTTAAATTTTGATACTGAAAAATAGAATGCACAAATAAAATATGTATGTAATAATGCATGTCCTGTAAAGTATATATATATATATACAAGTTCTATAATTTATTATGTATCATTTAAAATAACATGGACAGTTAAAATTAAGTTGCTATAAAGGATCATCTATGCTAAACTCAATTAATTGTTCATTCGTTTGCTGTAACATTTATGTATACTTTTATGTAAATTGATATATCTATAACATTTCCTATTGTCATTTGTTAAACATGCAAATATTTCTTTATCACCAAAGAGTAATTATTTAAGTAAAATGACTGTTCTTGCTCTTGAGATCTGAAACTGTGAAGCTTTCTTTGTGATCTATCCTGCGCAGCATTATTTATTTTTTACATGCATATAGTACTATAAATAAATATTTATTTCAATATTGTCTTTTTATTTATTTACTATTTTCCTTAACGTCAAAATTCTAATCGACTGACAATAAGTACAGTCATCATCATCATCATCATCCCCCTGCCCTTGTCCCAATTTATTTGGGGTAATAAGTACAGTGTGGCGGAACAATTGAGTTTGGATGACGGAAAAACTGCTCCAGAAAAATAAGTTGCGGTATGTAACTAATAACTATGCTATGGAATAGCTAAGAAATAAAATACGCCAGATTTGATATGACTAACATCAAACTAAATAGGTCTCCTGGATACATACTCCAGGCACTCTGCGATCCCGACTCGACCTCTGCTCACTACTCCGAAATCTTCCACTTTTAATACGTCTTATATATTTTGTTTTTCCCAATCACATTGGGGTCGACTTCCAGTCAAACCGGATGCAGCTTAATACCAGTATTTTACATGGAGCGACTTTCTATCTGACCTCCACAACCGAGTTACTGGGTAACACGATATCTCGAGGTATGACTGGTTGTCAGACTTTCAGGCTTCTGACTACCCGTAACAGCTTTTCAAACTTGCTTTTGTAAATGCATTAAAATCAATATTATAAATAATGTACATGTGAGTACTATGTAACCATTTACAATGATTTAATCAGTTTATTTATTATTGTTTTCTGGCAGATAGAGTATGTCATGCTCACTAAAATGTCCCGCCGATGGTGGCGTGTATGTTGGGCCATTCGATTCCCTACAATATGGTTAAGTTGGGTGATGCTGATGCATGTGTCATGTTCGTGAACGGGCGCTGTCGGTTGGGACTGGTCATCTCTAAACTGTCATAGCAAAATGTTG
Source organism: Xylocampa areola (assembly GCA_935421205.1). Taxonomy (NCBI): domain Eukaryota; kingdom Metazoa; phylum Arthropoda; class Insecta; order Lepidoptera; family Noctuidae; genus Xylocampa; species Xylocampa areola. The sequence continues at coordinate 17,458,229 of OW285201.1, forward strand.
AATTGTTAAACGAAACTCTTTTAGTATTGCTAGTATTTTTGTAACTCTTTTACATTGTTCTCACATACTATTTTGCAACAAAAACAGTGTAACCAATACTATTGTAAAAACCTATATGATGAAAAAGAGTAACCGTGGAGTTTCTTGCCCGTTCTTCTCCATAGGAATCTACACTTTGGAATGTGGCAACTAACTTCTGACAATTCAAAAATGCCTGTAAATGGTTTATTTATAATAAATGATTTTGATTTGATTTTATTTGAGCTGTCATAGACCTTAATTTGACATTTAAAAAAAACTCCAAATACCTAACATTTATAATTTTTATAGTTGGTGCTTGACTTGACTCAGTTGCACACAGACAGGCAATCTATGTCGCCTCTCGACGCCCCTGGGATAATGCAAAGACGCCCCAAGGGCGTCGCGACGCACAATTAGGGAGCCCTGCCATATAGTACTACTTATTCAATAAAAGTAAAAATTGAGTTCGCATGATTTTATTTACTAAATAACTTACATGTTGCCCTTAATGAAATTAAAAGTACTAGAATGATAACAAATCAAATAACCATAAAAAACATTGATTACTTCTTTGACTTTGGTTTAAGTGTGAAATATAAAATCATGGCACCCATGAATGCATACGTCGCCTTGGCCGTCTGTAACAAAGAAGTAATTGATTAATATAATTAATAAACACAAATTCAGTACTATCTAGGTTGCTACCTAGTAATATGTTATTTAATTAGGAAGTTCACACTTATAATGTGGTAAACGTATGTAACAAGACAATTTGATAAGTAAATTTTACACTTTCAAAAGATGACTATAAACACAAGACAATAGGGAATATGTATGTGATTCAAATGTAGATCAAATATTTTTATTATAATTTTTTTTTTTAATTAAATTCTTTTATTATATTACTGGGTGTTTTTCATGTTTTGTTGTTCATCTTGAGTTTTATTATGATTTCTTGAAAAAACATATTCAAATATAAATAGTTAATAAATATCTATTTAGAATTTTTTTTGTTAATGCAGGAAACTGATTGTAGTTTTAATTGTTTATTTAATACTCAATCATTATATTTGTACAAGTATATAATATGTGTTTACGATAATGTTATATGTTCCAACATAAATACAATCAAATAAAACTATTTTAAAAATACATGCATATACCACATTATTACAGCTAACTAGACATGAGTCCGAGATATCATATTGTAACTAAAAACCGATATACACATATATCATATTGAATCGATATGCCACACACAGAAAACCGTTTTTTCAATATCAATCAAATCATATTGAGCTAAACGAAAAATGAACTATCCATATACATATCCGTTTACGTAGCTTACTCAACTTCTCATATTCATATCTATCCCATGGTTAGATATTCACCGTCTCTCTGTCCAATTGATGACATTACCAGGTGTGAAAATGAGATGAAGCGAATATCGTTCAGCTTATGCTGTAGATATCTAAACACTCTCCATATCAATATCTAAAACCGGTTTTCAATATTGATATGAAAACTTTATATCAGATATGTAAATGTTAACAGAAAATACCAAAAACACCCATGTCTACAGCTGGCCCAATAGTGGCCAGTCTAAATGTTCCAGTGATAATTTTGTACAGATAAAATACAAGTCAGTCTGAATACATAGCTCATATTCTTAACAGTCTTGAATCCACTGGAAAAATACACTAGACAATGAATAACACTTTTAAGTATAACACATATAATTCAAGATAAATCTTTGAAAAGCATTAACGCATGTTTAGCGAACTCTAAAGTTACAATATTAAATGGAAAAAGAATATGGTTGTGAACAGGATTCGAACCTGCGCCTCCCAGATGAATACTCAAGGCGCTCTGACCACTAAGCCATCTCGACTAATCCTGTTTGCGACCCCAGTCCATTTAATTCCATTTAATATTGTAACTTTATAACACATATATCTGAATAGCTTTTATAATATAATCTGTAGTTTCTTTTTATCAAAATCAAAAGCTATTTGTTCAAATTAGATAATACCTAATTAAATCTTTTTGGAAATCAAACGAAATCAACTCCCCAGCAGTATGTATCAGGTGAAGTGATTAATTAATATCAGTTGCTGCAACAGGAGTTTGTTGTGGTTAGTGCAGTTCAGCTACAAAAATTCCAAGACGTGTTTTAAGTAAGTTAAAATAGAATAATAGTGCGCCAAAGATAAAGGAATCTATGCGAATGTTGAAGTTACATGAACATCGCACATAACCTACAAGCACTACTATGTCTTTATTGTGAATTTATTGTATTTCAGAATACTTACGTTAGCTCTGCCCCTGTTTGTTTGGCTGTTGAAGTATTTAGCCATGCCCTTAAGCTGGGATTCATCGGCAGAAGCGTCGCCGGCCATTCTACAATAAAATATACAGAAGCCTGTTAGAGCTAGGAAAAGACATTTGTTAATGGAAATTGCTTTAATCAACGATTGAAACACTTTAATAAAAACGTTTAAAAGTAGAATTGATGCATTTGAAGAATAATCACCTGATAAAAAGTTATTTTAAATCTTATGTAATAACGCAAAGTAGATGATGGTACCAGTCCTTTTTTTTTTTTTTTTTTTTTTTTCCCTTCGCCCTAATCGGGCAGGCTAAGGTCTTGGACCATACCGCCTCGTCTTCAGTGTTCTTGAATAAAAGTAAGGCCAAAGCCTCGTCTTCAGTTACATCCTTCTTGTTTAAAGTAAGTAAGGCCGAAGCCACGTCTTCAGTTTTATCTTTCTTGTCCAAAAATTAATAAGGCCACAGCCACTTCTTCAGTGTTCGTTAGTCAAAATCATAATAATATGGTGTCTTATCCGTGTATTCGTCATAAACGTGTTGTAAAGTAAGGTCATATCCGGGTCATATCCTTCTATTAGTCCCCCGAACGGTCAAATTGCCCATTCAGTACTGTCAATAAAATTATACAGTGCTGTATATGTAGTGTAATTTTCCAGCAAACCTTGAGTGTCGCGCGGGATGCTTGCTGGCATTTTATATATTTCTAATAATTTATCAGTTAGAAGAATTCTTTGTAAACCATATGCAGGGCATTCAAAAATTATATGATCTAGGGTCTGATCACTTCCTAAGTCACAATTTGTACAAACAGGCAATGTTATAATTTTCATTCTGAATAAATGTGCATTGAATCTTCCATGTCCAAATCTAAGACGATTTAAGGTAATATAAAATTTTCTGCTCTTAGGAAGAACAGAACTGGTGAACCAGGGCGCAGAACCAATGGTTTGATTTATTTTCGCATACCAATTTCCTTTAGTTCTCAGTGTTTCTTGCCAGTTCTCATGCCAAATAAAGGTGTTTTGTTCGTGTAATTTAGTGAGCAGATCAGAACTTGGTATGGCAACATTTTTTGTTTCTAAGATGTCAACGTCAACAATAACTCTTGCAAGATAATCTGCGTTTTCGTTTCCTGTTACTCCTATGTGGGAAGGTGTCCATATTAAACTTATTGTAAATCCTCTAGAACAAAGATCAGCGTATAAAGTGCGAATCTCATATAAAATATTTCCGATATTAGCGTCCAGTTTCGGGTTTTGTAAGGACATGAGAACACTCATGCAGTCGGTCGCTATAAGCCAAGTTGTGTGCCCAAGATTCTTTTCATTTATGTACTGCAGAGCTGATAAAATGGCTAGAGATTCTGCTGTAAATATAGACATGGCTCCAGGTAACCGAACTCCATGTCCAACAGTAAGATGAGGTAGGTATATAGCTAGCGAAACATTTCTATTGTTTTTGGATCCATCGGTAAATATATGCCTGTACCCAGGGAACTCTGCAATTAACTGATAGACATCTTCTTTACTCCGAAGGTCACGATTAATGTGAATGTCCATTGGCCAGAATTTGCTGATATAATTACCAGAATAACATGGCCATCTGCCTTTACATTTCTCAATTTGAAATTGATCATCAATACTGATTAGGTTACAAAAGTCATGAAATATATAGGGGACATTTACGGAATTAGAGGGACTGTATAATCTATAATAAAATAATATTTTCTTTAATAAAGGATGATTTTCGAAAGATAAAAGCTTGAGAATGTATTTGGATTTTAAAAACTGAAATCTTATATTCATAGGAGGAGTGTTACACTCAATTTGAAGTGAATTAATTGGAGTTGTCTTCATTGCACCAGTTACACATCTAAGATTATGATTTTGAAGAATCTCCAATTTGTGAACCAATCTCTGATCAGACCCAAAGCATAAAAATCCATATTCAAAATGACTACGGACTAAAGATTTATATAGCATAAGCAAAATTTTAGGATCAGCTGCAATTGACAATGACTTTACAAAATTAAATGCTTTATTAGCTCTACCTAACAAATAATCAACATACTTAGTCCATGACAGGTTGCTTGTTAAAATTATACCCAGAAACTTTACTTCATTCACTATTGGAAGAACACTATTATTGTAATAAATATGTAGGTCTGTTTCACACTCTCCAAACACTATAACTTTAGATTTTTCTGGACTAATATCCAAGTTTAGATAATGAAAATAGTTCTTTAGCCGAGTTAAAGCTGTGTTTAAAATAGTTACAACAGAACTTATATCTGAACCTGAAGTATAGATAACCAAATCATCTGCAAACTGCAAATTTGCCACTTCAAGACCAAGTACAATGTTTAGTCTGTGTAAATAAAGAAGATAAATCAATGGACTGAGAATGCCACCTTGACATACCCCTTTGTATGAAAAACGTGGCCCTATTAAACGTTTATTCACTTTCACGTATACTTCTCTACTATGTAAAAAGTTAAAGATCCAAATTATAATTTTTTCAGGAATTCCAAGGGCACGAAGTTCCCCACATAAAATGTGCAGATTGATGTTATTGAAAGCACCCACTACATCAAAGAAGACACCAACAAAATGATTACCCATTTTATTAGAATTGTATATATCTAATTGCAAATGAGAAATGCTATCACGAGTGGAGAAACCACGTCGAAAGCCAAATTGATTGGATGGTAATAGACTATTACTTTCTATATAAAATTCTAGCCTTTGTTTAATTAATTGTTCAAAGGTTTTTCCCATGCATGATGTTAATGCTACTGGCCTATATGATTCTGCTTTGTGTCTTACTTTGTTAGGTTTAAGTACTGGGATAAGACAATCTATTTTCCATTCATTTGGGATGACCATTTCCTGCCAGAGTAAATTAAAAACGCTTAGTATATCCGAAAGTGCCCTAATTGTTACATTTTTCAACATTTTATAAGGTATTCCATCAAGGCCAAAAGCTGAATCACGTCTAGAAGATATTGCAGATTTTAATTCCTGAAGAGAAAATGGATAAATTAGATATTCATAATGTCCTGAAGTTTTTACCTCATGAGGAATTGATTGAAATGGCCCCTCAACTGTATCTGGAGTATATTTTTTAAGAAAATCAAATACCCAAGGAGAAATATTATTACTTGGAGGTGTAAATGTTTTATTAAATCTCTTTGAAATTTGCCAAACTCTAGATAATGGAGTAGTTCTATTAAATGATTCACATAGAGAAAACCAACTTAAATATCTTTCTCTTTTTAACACTAACTTTTTAAGAGCTTGTAATTTTTTAAACTCAATATAATTTTCCAATGTGGGATTGTGCTTGAATACTTTATAGGCATTCCTAGAGTCTTCTACTGCTTTAGTGCAATTTAAATTCCACCATGGTAATAGAATGCGTTTTTTACGATTATTATTTACTGATGTTGTATCTAAAGATGTAGCAGGTCTTATAGTTGATGGTAATGACTTAATAACAGCTAAATTTAATAATTTTATCAACTCATTATATGATTGTAATGGGTTATCGTGATTAATTTTAAAGTCCATTAACAAACTATCAACACTCTTCTTGTATATTTCCCAGTCAACCAGGTTAAAATTAAAATGTTTTGGCAAATTTGAAGTTTCCATATCATGTGGGATATTATAATTTTTATTAATAAGTAACCTTGTGATTACAGGTAAATGGTAACTACCTAAAGGATCATCATGAACAGACCAGTTACAAGACAATGAAATTGAAGGCGATACTATAGTTAAATCAAGTGCATTTCTTTGCCACCTATCAGAGCCTACAGTAGTCATTTCTCCGTCATTCAATAAAGTCAAATTATAGTCATTAATGATTTCAAGCACCTCTCGGCCGCGGATGTTCACACTGTTACATCCCCAAGCCGAATGATGTGCATTGAAATCTCCACCCACCAAAAGAGGACCAGGAATATTGCGAATTAAATTATCAAACTGATACTTAGTAAATGAAGCATTTCCGGGACTATAAAAACTAACTAATGAAATTTCTTTATTATTGCCATATTTTAAACGAATCGCTATATTTTGTATGGAATCATCATATAAAGTATCTATTTTATTAAATTGTAAACGGTTATGTATTAAAATAGCTACACCATTGTGTGTATTACCTGAGTCTAATCTTACTATATTATATCCTTTAATACTAAATCTCATGTGAGGCTTGAGCCAAGTCTCACACAATAAAGCTACATGTATATTATACTCATGTAAAAAATACGAAAAAGCATGTTTGTTACTATTGATGCTCTGAGCATTCCACTGTACAATATTCAGCTGATCCATAAAATTAAGGTTTATTTATATTATTCTGAATTTTTGATAATAGAACATCTTTTATGCTTTGAGTGGAAATACTCTTTTCGTTATTTTTATTTTGAGAAATTAATGTTACTATTGTCTGTATTAAAATATTTAAAATTGGTTCTGTTTCAATTAATGATTGTAATTGTTTAGCAGGACTGGATTTTGAAAGAGATGGAAATGACTTTTCATTGAATAAATCTACATATGATTTTTTATTAATTTTGTTTTTGTTTTCTTCCACTTTTTGTTGTTTGACTGGGCACTGTGCCGAAATAGCTATATGCTTACCTTGACAGTGACAACATGTAGCCTCAGTTGATGGTATTTGACATTCTTTATAATTATGGTCCTTTGTACATATGGAACATCTTTGGGAGTTCTTACAGAATTTGGCTATATGACCATACCTTAGACACTTCAGGCATTGTTTCACCGGCGGAATGTACGGACGTACTTCAAATCGCCAGCTATTCAGGTCTACACTATCGGGTATTGTTGCACACGAGAATGTGATGGACACTGTCTTCGTAGGCTGAAAGGACACCCCCCCTCCTTCTGAAATAGTGCGACGCATAAATCTTCTGATAGAAATAATATTCTTTGTGCTAGTTATTGCGTTATAAATGTGTTCGTTGCTCAAGTCAGTTGGAACATGCATAATAACACCTGTAGTTTCCGTAGCTGTTGCAGGAATACTGGCTTTCAATTTATAACTATCCAAAAATTTACGATTCATTAACGCTGTATTGGCTAAACCAGGGCGTTCAAAAATAACACCAATTTTGTAACGATTCATGCGTAATAATTGTTTTACGCCCTTATTGTATTTTTTTATGCTGGTTGAAAGGGACATCATGTCTCTATCACCGATCGGGAGTAAATCGATACTTTCTAAAAATACAACATATTCAAAATTGCCTCCGTTTTCAGGATATGACCTAATGTAGTCAGGAATCCTGAATTCCCGATACTTATCAACTACTGCGACAGATTCCTCCGAACAGCTTGAGGCTCCACCGTCATCTTCAGAGGACACCAATGGTAGAGCAGAAGATGAACTATCTTCTTTTTTTCTTTTCTTTGGATTCCCTTTCTTCCCCATCTTGAGAAGAGCAAGCAAATGAACTTTAGAATAAATAAAATAATTATTTGAAAATTTGTTTTAAAAAACGGCGCCCTATCGTTACGAATTTCCCGCGCTTTTTTTCTGGTACCAGTCCGCTCCGCAAATCTTGGTGAGTTGGTGATACAAGTAGAATTTTTTGGAGATGACAGTATTCATAACATAACTTTGACAACTGAACAGCCTTATCACTTTATTCATATGTGTGAAAGAGAGCCAAGATAAGTTATGCATAAGGACCAGAAGAGCAACAGGAACTACTGGAAATTGGAATTGACACCCGCTGTCAGTCATTCCTGACAAAAGGAGTGTCGTAATAAACATCGAAAATTGCCGTATTTTAGGGTAAAATATCATAAATTGTTTAACGTGTTAAATTTCAAAAAAAATAAATGTACATAATTATATTTTTTTGTGTATTGTGACTCGTTACATTAATGATAATTTTTTTTTAAATTAATAAAATATTTTTGAAGATTTTCATCATTATTATCGAATGCTGAAATAATACATGATGTATTTTGTTTTCCAAAATCCACAGGTTCGATTCCTGGATGGATATTTTTAAATTGTATGATGCAATTTTAGTTTGTTGTAAAAATATGATATAAACTAAACTAAAATTTGCTTCAGTCAATTGCCGTATATTTGATACGGTAGGTAGTGAAATTGCTGACGTATAACGTATTTTTATGTTTAGAATACACGAGAATACATAACATATTACGGGCATTGCCGTATCAGGAACAACACTGATTAACAATAATAATAAGGTAAACTATCCAACAACGTTTCGATTATATTGAACCTGATCCTAACCAATTGTATATTCCAAATTCCGCTTCTTAATTTACCCATATCCTATTATTACCTGGTTTCCCCGTTTTGTATGTGGCAATGCGCAAATCGCGACTAGCCAATAAAAAAAAAACGTTTCGATCAGTTTCGATTCTTCTTAGAGATTTAAACTATTCCTATAAGCGTTTTGTCGACAACATTTGACTGCCGTAGAACGTAACGTAGAGATGAGCTGACTCAACTAAATTGATTTATCATTTTCATTTGCTATAGTTCAGTTTAGATTTATGTAGGGTATACCCTGCTGTGAGTACCTACCTATACAATCTGTACCCGTGACATATTTAAAGACATGACTATTCCTCGTTGGTCGTGGTTGCAAGCGTGACTGCTAAGCGTGAGGTCTTGGGTTCGATTCCCGGGTCGGGCAAAAAGTTATTAAGTTTTACCATTCAGAAATTCTCTGTAGTAGTCTGAGTTTAGAATTGTGCCCGTTGCCATATACGGCAATAGGCTCATCACTTATTTATTACATGGGACTTAATTATGGGACTTAATAGCAGCATTGGTGAAGAGTTGGTGAACAACTGTGTGCACTTGCACCCGTTCGGAGATTACAGGCGTGGCGCTATGTTATGTTTTAATTTTTGAAGTTATTTTATTTAATTTAGCTTATTTTATATCAGTTGCTCTTTAAATATAGGACTTGTCGACGACTCTAAGAGCTACGTGCTGTTAATAGGTCTCTAATCTATGGTAGCCCTAAAAGCCCCACCGGGGAAGATGAGGATGACAAGTTACAGTCGACGTAAGCTCATATTGGTCATAACTACTAGTGGCCATGGCCGTAGCCATGGGTGATTTTGGATAATTACAAACAAGAAGTGAAATTATAATGTTTACACGTGTTCCATACGTGAAAAAGGGGCAACCCCTCTCTCCCGAAATTGGTTCATTACCGCCCGAACAACATTAACTCACTTAGTGCGGAACTTGTAGCAAGACTAGGACAGGCAGGACAGGAGCACTCAGTGAGTCACATCCACACGAGCGTTCACGATTCCCGCAGTTAGTGGTGAAACGCCCAGTGTACGTCAATACAATGTAAAATATACGAATTACCAAGGCCGTAGCCAGGAATTGATTTCGGGAGAAGTGGCGTGGGGGGTTAACTATTTAATTCACGTACCTATGGAATAAGCGTTGACATAGTGACTCAGGGTGCGATAGCAGTATTAATCCCAACCAGCAAACATGAAGATATCAATATCAGCGACCGGCCTTAAAATTACTAAACTTACCATAACTACTCAGATCTTTTTTACTTCTTTTTCTTAGGCTTGTTTCCCTTGAAGAACTTGTAGTAGACTATAACAGCTGCAACTAAACCCATTGTCAGTTTAGATGTCTGTAAGAATTACAAAACGTATTCTTTACCGACTTAGCGGATGTGACGATAATTAGGAGCGTTTTGGTGGGATTTTTTTATTTTTAACCTACCCTTATTCTAATATATTGGGGGTCGGCGCACCATGTATTCTTCTTCCACCTTCTAATTGTTTTTGAAATTGCATGCTACTAAAGTTTTGGCAATGTTTTATGACTGGCCGCCTGCCTGACGCCAACTCATTGGGAATGCTGTTGTTCGTGGTAACCGCCACAGATACGGTCTCCTTCTATCTAGCTATGTCACACCAAACGTTATCCATGCACTAGGTTCTGATGTTATCCAACTATCACACTCCAATAACCAGGCCATAAAAAAAATATTGGCCTATGACAATGCAAACGATTGTTTATTTTGTCTATTCAATAAAAATATATAATTGGTTAAAAGACCACAGGCAAATGAATATCTAATTCTATTTCTCAAAAAATTACAGCCAGTAAATTTTGGCGCGTATATTCGAGCGATCATCTTCTGAGCCGAAGGTTGCGGGTTGAAATTTGATGGTGGGTTCCTACCTTGCGGTACCTTCTGAACATTCTATTTAACGGAATTAGTCCTCCTTTGTAGTCATCTAAGTAAGTACTTACATTTGCTCGTCCTTTGTTTGTTTGGCTATTGAACATGCGGGCAATGCCTTTTAATTTTGGATCATCGTCCACACCATGCCCTGCCATTGTACAATATTGCGATTAGATTTTATTATTCCCCAAAATATAGCTATAAAAAAATAATATCAACTATCTGATTAGGTACGTCAAGAAATGACATTTCCTGGATTATTTTATTTTTATATTAATAACCAGCCATAATTTAAGCCAGGTACTTATTATATAATTAAGTAGGTAGGTACTTACGGCTCAGAGGAAATACCTAAGGAGGTAGTAAGCTAAGGTGTACCTCTCTGCCACATTCTCCGGTCATATGCCCAGAGCCCATAGACTTTTTAATTAGATAAATTAGATGCATTTGTAGGGTCTGTGGTTTGCTTTAATGTGAGTGCTCAATATGATAAGTATTGATTTGTATGTGTACCTACTGTACGTGTTTCCTCACACCCCGCCAAATGAGGTAGAATAAAATCGTAGTGATTATATACTCTTTGGAATAAAATTTATAACAATTTGCGCATTCCTCCCTCCTTAGGTACCTACATACTCTAAGACGTTCGGTAATAAGGAATAATATTACGACAAGCGCTTTTTGAGATAACAAGGGTCTTGTAGTTAGTCTGTTTACCTAATTGAAGAGCGTAAAAAGTGTGAAGCCCGCGAATATGAAACAAGAAACATTGTTTATTTTTGCATTAGGTACTACAGCAGCTGTAACTATCTCAGTGCCCGCAAGCGCGGCTGCTAAGCGAAGTCCTGGTTTCGATTCCCAGGTCGGATGAAGTATTACTGGGCTTTTCTGTCAGAATTTGCAGTAACAGCCCGGAGATAGGAAGTTAGCGGTGTGAGAACCCCGTGCTTCCGAGAGCACGTAAAGCCGAACAGACGCAGGACTGACGTCCTGCGTCTGATCTCTCTCTGGTGTCGTCCCATCGGACTATGTCAAATCAAATGAAATCCAATTCCAATTCCAATTTTGGATAATTATGGCTCCATCGGGTTAACGATGATTCTGCCAATGTCAAGGTTGGATAAAACACGTTATAAACATTAACAAAATTTGACCAGTGGGAAAGCCAAGGTACGGTTCACAATAAAAGTTAAGCAATTAGTGTTTTTTTAGTGTTTAGTAATAAAAAAAAAGAATAAACAATAGAAATTAATAATTATCAGGACTTAGATTAGTGTACCAACAACAAGGTTCTGAGAAATTAAAAGTTATGTATTTAGATTAAAGGGAATCAATTGAAACCAGAAAAATACGTTTTTAGGTAGGAAAGCAAGAAATTTAAATTCTGATTTTATTTACAGTAAGAAATTTACATAGAATTTTAATAAAAGGAGAACCAACAAGCGTTAGAAGAAAAGGAATATTAATAGGCCTAGGGATATTATTAGGAAGGATATCATAAAGAGGGACAGATATATTGGGACAGAAAAAAAACAAATGTTCTAAGGTGCCCTCATCCATGCCACATTCACAGAGAGAATTGTCGCGAATATGAAGTTTGGCTAAAAAGACAGGGGTACAGACATGATTTTTTTTTTTTTTTTTTTTTTTATCCTTCGCCCTAATCGGGCAGGCTAAGGTCTTAGACCATACCGCCTCGTCTTCAGTGTTCTTGAATAAAAGTAAGGCCAAAGCCTCGTCTTCAGTTACTTCCTTCTTGTTTTAATCAAGTATAAAAAGTTATTGCAGTTATTGCCCCAGTAAAACGGTGGAAATTTTACTGATTCTTCGATGGAGTTTAGGAGTGAACACAAAAAGTCATGATTTTCAATTGTATACAATTTGCCCACACTCGCACACCTTCATGAACACATAATGGTTAATTATCCACCATAATTACACATTATACTTCGGAGAAACACAAGTTTTGGAAAACAATATAAAATTGACAACGTGCACTTTACATTTTCCCGCCTAAAACCGTACAGACATGACCTATTCTGAGACGGATAATGAGAGAAGTAAGAAATTTACTAATATTTTTAGATTTAAAAAACCAGGGTTTAGAGGGAATATTGGGCTGAATAGACGCATAATATTTCCCTTTTAAAAGACTGGTCTGTTGCCACATATCATTCCAGGAGTTCAAAAGATGAGGTCTAGCTAGAGAGCGTAGATCCCGAGAAGGAATATCAGAATGAGAGTTAGAACCAATTTGTACAGCCAACTTAGCATAGTGATCTGCAGCCTCATTACCATACCAGAATGGCCTGGAATCCAGGCCAATACAACTTCAATTCCAGATTGATTTAATTTGAACAGAATTTGCTTAATTTTGAGGGTAAGTATGAAAATATCTTTAGAATGGAAGGGTAGCTTGAATAAATCTTGAAGACAGCTGAGGGAGTCACTAAAAATTAAAGCCTTTTGGAAGTGGTTATAGTTCGATTCAATATATGATAAGGCTTCCAGTATAGCAATAGACTCACCGGTAAATATGGAGCATTCAGGGGGACATTTATGGATAAGAGTAACATTATATTTAGGGATAAAAACAGAGAGTCCTACATGGCTGACTTCAGAAAATTTCGAGGCATCAGTATATAATGCAATCCAATCTGACCACGACCTATCTATAATTTTATTGAATTTTCTATCTGCACCTGGCGTATTTTTATTAATTTCGAAATTTAATATAACTCTGGGTTGGAAAATAAGAGAATCGTAGTCTATCATAAACAGTGGAAACTTATCTAGCTGCATTACTGGCGATGAATTTAAAGTGAGTTTATTGAAGGCATTCGAAAGGAGAGGAGGGGATTTATTCAACCAGTACCCAGAAGTACCAATCTCACGGGACAAAGAGCGTAAAATGCTTAATAAAGGATGGTGAACGTACTGTGTTTTATTATAAAAAAATCTGTCTGCAAGAAGTTGGCGACGAAGATGCAGAGGAGGCTCCACACACTCGACCTGGAGGGCATTAATTAGAGAAGACTTCATTGCACCAGTAATAATGCGTAGGCATTTAGATTGAATCTTTTCCAATTTATTTAAAGCCATTTTGCTGCACGGTTCTAAAAGAAAGCAACCATAATCCATATGGCTACGCACTATGGCGTTATATAGGATTTTCTGAGAAAAAGGGTGAGAACCCCAACGAACCCCAGATAAGGCCCGCAAGACGTTCACACTCTTTTCACATTTATTATAAACGTAATATAAATGATGTAATCCAGACATTTTAGAATCTAAAATGACTCCCAAAAATTTCACTTTATCTTGAAACATAATCGGATCACCGGTTATAGAGAGACTGATTGGGGGAATATTTCTTTTGCGAGAAAAAACAACTGCATGGCATTTTGGGACTGAAACTGACAAACCATGATCACAAAGCCAATCATTCAGATACCCAAGAGCTGTGTTTAATTTATGAGCAATATCCAGGAAGTTGGTGGAACTAGAATAAAGGGCTATGTCATCTGCATATTGAAGAATTTTGCAGAAACAACTGACGGATAAATCCAATTCTGCAGTGTATAGATTAAATAGAAGGGGACTTAACACAGATCCCTGTGGTAAGCCTTTCCATACCATTCGAGCAGGAAGGAGATTTCCTTGAGAACGAACAGATACATAACGGCACATAAGTAAATTACAAATAATATTGACCAGTCTTACGGGAATATTCAGATGAAGCATTTTCTGTCTGAGAAACGGGAGCTGAACATTGTCGTATGCCGAAGATATGTCAAGAAAGACCGCTATAACATGCTCATTACGAGAAAAAGCGAGCCTGATTTCTGAAGTAAGAATGCTGAGACTATCTATAGTGCTCATGCCACGTCTAAAGCCAAACTGGCTACTGGAGAGCAGGCCTCTATTTTCTAAAATCCATTCTAGTCTGTTTTTAATGAGGTGTTCTAAAATCTTTGCCAAAACCGATGAAAGGGCAATGGGCCGATAAGATGAAGGGTCATTAGGATCTTTTCCTGGTTTAAGGATGGGAATAACTATCTGGGTCTTCCAGGATTCAGGAATATTTCCCGTAAAAAATATGGCATTAAAAATAGATAGAAGGTATTGTTTGGTAGAATTAGAAGATTTGCAAATGAAAGAGTACGGAATACCATCTATTCCAGGAGAAGAATCTTTTAAGTGATCAAGAGCACAAAGAAGCTCGGAAAAAGAAAAGAGGTTATTCATTCTGTCAGATGAAGAGGGGGAACTTAGGAAAACAGGAAGGCTGTCATGATTAGGGACAAAAGGAGGGGTCAACTTATTAATAAAGTGATCTAGCCATGTTTGAGGATCATTCGAGGAGATATTGGGATCCACAAATGTTTGGCGAAAGCACTTAATCTTACGCCACACAACACTTAATGGAGTGCGAGGCGATAAAGATTCACAAAAATTTTGCCAACCCAAAGACTTTTTCTTACCTAAACGTCTTTTTGTGACAGCGCAAATTTTTTGATAGTTAATGTAATTTTCCATTGTTAAGTCATTTGCATATTTATTTTCGGCTTCATTCCGCCGACGAACGAAAGCCGTACACTCTTTATCCCACCAAGGAGGGGAAGGAATTCGACCGCGAGATGAATTTTTAAGGGGAAAAGATTCGTCAGCAGTCAAGAATAAACAGGACACAAAGTCATCGTATAAAGTCAAAAAATTAGAATGATCAACTGGACGAAGAGAATTGACTCTAGCGTCTAAGAGAAGAGAATATTTATCCCAATCGGCGTCTGTGAGTATACCTCTGTAAAGTATGGGTTACAGGGGCTGGAGTAGATACATTATTTAAATGGATTAAAATTGGAAAGTGGTCACTACCATAGGAAATAGGCAAAACAGACCAAGAGACAGAATTTACAAGAGAAGGGGAAGAGAAGGAAAGGTCAGGTACACTTATATTTTGGGCAGGAGATACCCTGCGAGTTGCAGATCCATCATTCAAGATACAAAGGTTATTGTCATCAAGGAGATCAAGCAAAAAAGAAGATGACGAGTCCGAGAAATGAGATCCCCACATGGAGTGGTGGCAATTAAAATCACCTGACACAATGAGGGGACCTGATATGGAAGAGATAATATTATTCAATTCTAAAATAAGGCTGGAATTAGGATGAGGAATATAACAAGATAAAAAAGAAATATTGAAAGCTCTTACTGCTACAACATGGAAATCAGGGCTGTGGGGAGGAATTGTAATTTGGGAGAAAGTAATTGATCTTGAGACGAGTAGGGCACAGCCTGCCCATCCATCATCCCTGTCGTCCCGAAGACAAGAGTACCCAGGGACCCTAAAACTGGATCCCGGCAGCAACCATGTCTCAGAAACCGCAAGGAGGGCAGCATTAAAGTGGTTTAACAAATAAATAATGTCATGTTTCTTACGCCGAATACTTCTACAATTCCACTGTAGAAGGATCTGACCTATTTTTATTACTTAAAGCAACGAGCAATTCTTGGAGTAACAAAATGACATTGTTCGGTAGAGAGTCAGAGAATTTCGAAATTATATTAATAAGGGAACAAGTGAGGAGTTCTATTAAATTGTCATTGGGAGTAAGTAGAGGGGTCGATTCTATAGGAGGAGAAGAAAAGGCACAGCCATTATGTTGAGAGGATAGAGGGGATTTAGTTAGATTCCTATGGGCCTGAATATCATAAGATTTCCCAAGAGAAGGAGAAGGACGAGGAGATTTAGTAATAGTTTTAGTATAAGAATAAGACTGAGGAGATGTAAGGGGACGAGAGTGAGATTCTTTAGTCAATTGAGGAGAACCAGAAAGAGTGGGGAAGGGGGATGATTTAAATACTTCGGAATAAAGACGGTTGGTACTAGGAAATCTTAGCGAAGCTTCGGAATAACTAATGTTGTCCTGCGACATGACGAGCTTTATAGTTTTTTGACGGGAGTGCTCAGGACACCTGAAATCAGTTGCTTTGTGAGCTCCCCTACACAGCAGGCAAGAGGCAGATTCATCCACAATAGAACAGCTATCCCCAGGATGGTTTTGGGCACAGCGATAGCAGCGAGGAGTAGAGCGGCATTGTGAACCAATATGGCCAAAACGACAACAATTTCTACACTGAATGGTAGGAAGTTGGTAAATCGAAACAGGAAGAGAAGATTCATAGCAAAATACTCTCTCAGGGAGAGTTTGCCCGGTAAATGTCAACACCACAGAGGTAGAAGGAATCCAAGAAACTGAATTGTCTTTTCGGGATTTGACATTCAACCGACGAGTTTTAATTACTTGACCACAATTATTAGGAGTTTGAATGCCTTCAACCAATTCCTCTAATGTCCAGTCCGTCGGGATATTACGCACTACGCCCATTCTTGAAACATGAAATTTCGGAACAGAGGCTGTGAACTTGTTAGATGTCAAAATTTGATTGTTGGTGAAATTATTCGCGTCGGACGCAGAACTAAACTCGATGGCTATTTTGGATCTTCCAAGAGCCTTAATGCCACCCCTTACAATACCCTTCACGTTATTCTTATGGATAAGCTGAGCAAACTTAAGTAATCTGATAGACTGACCTGCCGACACATCAGGTTCCGATCTTGTGACATGGATGATAAAAGGCCCCTTATCACATTCGTCATTGTATAAAATCTTACCATTATCCTCAAAACCGGGTTTAGAATAAGTCGATTGATAAGACATTGAAGGAGGTTTATTTTTTTTGGATTCGATACCTAAATCTTCCACAGCCGCTCTCTTTAATTTTTTATCAACCTGATTACGCGGATCGTTAGTCAAGTCCAGAGAAGAAAATATGTCAGGATCGGTAGAAACACCACCTCCCCCATCCGGGGGTTCATCGTCGTCCATTTCCCTCATTAAAATGAGGGAAATGAAACGAGAGAAGGTATTAATCAGGGGACGGCGAACACCCAACAACACGGCACAAAAACGACAATTAAAGATACTAAACACCCGAAAAACCTAAAAAACAGCACAGAAAATTCGAAAGAACGTGTTTACACCAACGCATAGACAACCCGAATCCATCAATTTAACACACCTAAAACTGACCACTATTCTTGCCCCCAAATGAAATCAAAATCATTTATTTCAAATAAACCATTTACAGGCACTTTTGAAATGTCAGAAGTTATTTGCGACGTTCCAAAGTGTAGATTAATGTACTCTGTGGTGTAGATCACAGAGTACATTATACATATGGTGTAGATTCCTATGGAGAAGAACGGGCAAGAAACTCCACCATGAGTGTAGGAAGAGAGAGTGCACCTGTTTGTGCATACACTTGTGCACGTGACCGCAAAAGCGGTGGGGAGCAGGATATATTAGCGTAACAGCTGTGCAGCTGTATGGTGGATAGACAGCCTAACAGGTTACAGTAAGTACACATTATAAGTTTAGAACGCGTGCTTTTGTTTGAATCGCGGAATATAAAACGTAATTCGACTCCGGACGCGTGCGCCTTAAATTGCCAAATGTGAACCGACTTTAAACCTTACTAATCTATATATATATAAATGAATCCCTATTTGCCTTGGTCACGCCATCACTTGAGAACAATTGCACCAAATTGGAAATATCTTAATAATTGGATTTTTTTGTTAATCGTACGTAAATGTTTTTAACGGGGCGGGTGAAACCGCAGGGCACAGCTAGTAATTAAATAAACGACATCATTAGTTGCATTCCGTAAATGCGATTTATTGTTTGTTCCTTAAAAACACATCACAAAGTTATCATTATTTTAGCAAGTATTGGTGTTCAATTCAATCACCAAAAAAACTGATTTACTTTAATCTATACATTTCATTGGTCAATGATTTGGATAAAAATGTGTATAGTAAAATTATTAAAGCGAAACATGTAAAAAGTGATTTTTTTGTTGATGTAGAGCATAATATAAAATATTTGTGAATATTGCAAATAGACATCAATGTGTACTTATCAATTACTTACAACATAATTTCATTCCTATTGGAATTCATAAGCTTAAAGATGGACTAGTATTCAATACAATGAGATATGTCAACATAATACTATCCAACCATCCTATGTATCAAAAATATATAACATCATATAAAATTCTTCAAGATTTTTCAATTTAAATATAAGATAAAGGACATACAAACCAAATTATATTTAGTCTAATTAAGTACGCTAACTTTTGAGCGTGTCAAAAGATGTAAAAACATTTTAATCTCTTAAAAATCTCTTTCTAATCACGACAGTGCTGTCATTTATTACTAAAAATATAGCATATACTATTAATTAATCATGTTGATATTGTCCTCTTTTCACAGAGAAGATCACAGTTTAGTTAGGACCAGAAGCTTTGCTTTTACATTAATATTGCACTAATCCCTACCGTTTACGCTAGAGCCACAGTTTAGAAATTATTGCTTGTGTTAAGTCTGATACAGTATTGCAGACATATGGATGATAGAAACATAGAAACCCGTTCGTTCCACACACGCTCGAATGAGACTACCGTGCCGCATCAACTCCTGGCCCTGAATGCATAAGTCCACAAGAGTGTACACTTCTATATTAGAAGGTCCTCCTCCCAGTCTTCTTTCTGTCTCTCGGAGACGGACACCGCAGGCCGCGACAGTTGCTTGAGCTCGTCGTGTGTGCGCGGGGGAATGGGGTTGTCACTGAGGTCTACGTATTCTAGGGCCCGAGACCTAGCTAATCTGTCCACATCAATTTCTGAAAATAGATAAATAAATATTATAGGTATATTTCATAAGTATTGAAGCTTTTTAAGAAGTTTAGAGGTAAGTTTGCAACTTATTATTATTTTATTTTAAAAACAAGCCAAGTGCGATTGTTCAAAATGAGCTTGTGGGCAGCTTGAACAACTACCACATCAGGTTCACTTTTTTACATGAAAAGATAATTATATGCTTGAATTGTAACAGAAAATATTACCCACTTCTTTACATTTTTTTTAAACTCAAAGATAAATGCATTATTTTCATATTTTAATTAAGGCCCCTTGCCATAATTAAAATATGAAAATAATGCATTTATCTTTGCTTTCTAGCTCTACAAGGACACACAAAAAGTATGTCAGTAAAATGATTACCTTACTAAACAGTTACAATAAAATGTCAAGTACCAATGATCTGATTGTGATGTGCTAGCAGTGTGTGCAGGCTGGGGCACTGGAAGGTGATGTGGGGCAATGCCACAAATGCGTTGTGTGAGATGTCCAGACGCTCCAGGCACGCCAAAGTGCATAATTCATCTGGAAGCTTCGCCATTTGGTTGCTGGACAGGTTTAAATCTGAAAATTGGTGTCATCGGTTTAGTACCTAACTTCTTCCTCATCATCTCCTGAGAATAAGCTACCTCATTACATTTGGCATTATTTATATTAAAGAGAAGAGATTATGCAATATTTATTGAGATTCATGGAGCAGCTTGTGGCGAGGTAATAGCTGCACAGATTGATTGATCAAGGTTAAGCTCCGCTTGTTGGTCTGTGGATGGGTGACCATAATTTCATATCGAGACCCCTTCATGCCTTAGAGAGCATGTTAAGCTGTCGGTCTCGATTGTCTAATGATAAATTATCTGTTTATGGGTAGTCAGAAGCCTGAATGTCTGACAATCAGTCTTACCAGGAGATATTGCATTACCCAGTAATTGGGTTGAGCAGGTTAGTAGGCAGTTGCTCCATGTAAAATACTGGTATTAAGCAGCACCTGGTTAGACTGGAAGTCGACCCCAGTTGGAAAAAGGCTAGGCAGATTGATTTTTGCTTCATTTTACTCAATCCATAAAGAGCAGTAGAAAAAGAATATGCAATATTTATTTAGATTATTCTTTAACATACCTGTAATTAAACTAAACTTGACTGCAAACTTAGGAGGTATCTTAGTAATAACATTTCCACTGAGGTCACAACTCTTGAGCTCTGTGTGCCGCATCAAGTGGTATACGGCATCAGGTACTTGCATCAGCTGACATTCTGATAAATCTGTAATAAAACAAATATTCTGTTAGGATCTTGTCTGATACTTTCACACAGTTCACATCAGAGAAATCACTAATCATTTTTCAAGAAAATAATTATGGTGTCACTAGTTCATTGATAACAGAAGATATCTTTCATGAGTTTTATACATTGAGAATATGATTATTTTGAGTCATTTATAGTGTCTAAAGTACCTTTATAACATACTAATCATATCATAAACAAAGCTCTGATTGGATAATTAAAAAAAATAACTGTCTGTTGCTGTAATTAAGGATCCTACTTTTAATTTAATTAATGTGAAATGACTATTAAATTGTAATGAAAAAATTATTCAACCAAGTTAATATATATAAATGAAACTCCTGTAATAATCTTTAAATCTTTATGGGTTGGACGTTTTACTGTAGTTTATAAATAAACTAGAAATATGATACATTAAAAGAAATAGTCTCATTTAATTTAACCGCCATATCTAAGACCCTCGGACCCATATTACATGTACGAAGGGTTAGTCGCAGGCAATCAAATACAAACTAATGTGGCAGGTTGAGAAAGATAAACAAAATTAATGCTATAAATTTTTCAAACTAAACATTTTAAGGCCACATTGCAAACTGATTATTAGAGCACAAATTTTCAGTAGTTACATCATTTTAAGCAGATTCTAGTTTTCATTAGCCTTGTGTTTAATAGCTGTTAAACATACCTAGTACTTGAGTTTTTTGAGCGTCTTCGCATTTTAAAACCACTCTAGTCACGGCTAATGCCATCGTTGAATTAATTGCACTACGATCACTTAACTAACACCGGTAACTGCAACTAACTGGGAACGGGAACACGAGTACCGACGCGTGCTAAAAGTTATTTTTAAATTCATAAAGTATTTCGAGTTCACACGTAAAATGCGTAGCTATTTATAAATTAGAGCAGATTTTTTATACAGGTAATCTGTATTCTGTTTGAGAGGCGACAAAAACATGATTTCGCTTATGTGTAATATACCGTTAACCCAATCCAATTAGATTAAATAATCCATTAAATAAATATATCCTGCTGATGTTTCTTTACGATTTTCGCTTTGTTTATAAATTATTGTTTGCTTTTGATTTTGTTTGACATTGACGTTAAGCTTTTGCAATCAGTGTTGCCGTTTATCAAAATTAAAAGTCTCTAGCCTGTTTCAAAAGTAGCTAAACACGCAAAAACACGTTCGTAAAAAATCCGCTAAATGTCGCTAATTACTATTATATGTACTTAAATACTTATAGCTCAAACTGAAATCCCGTCTTCCGTAGTTATTTGTTCTTTACGAACTACGGACACAATTTGAATTGGATACATAACGAAAATTAATTATGTCTAGCTTCGAAAAAAGACATTCGCTCTTCTAGTGTATTTTTTATTGGTCTCAAAGTCGTTAGAAGTCGCTAAAAATAAGCCAGATTTTTTTCCGCTAAACATTCACAATATCCCCTAGTTCTAGCGACTTTGTTGCTAAAACGGCGACACTGCAATCAGCTGACTTTTAGCTGCTGCCGACTGTCAGGATGACTCTTCTGTCTCTGAGTTTAGGCGGGAAAATGTAAAGTGCACGTTGTCAATTTTATATTGTTGTCCAAAACTTGTGTTTCTCCGAAGTATAATGTGTAATTATGGTGGATAATTAACCATTATGTGTTCATGAAGGTGTGCGAGTGTGGGCAAATTGTATACAATTGAAAATCATGACTTTTTGTGTTCACTCCTAAACTCCATCGAAGACTCAGTAAAATTTCCACCGTTTTACTGGGGCAATAACTGCAATAACTTTTTATACTTGATTAAAACAAGAAGGAAGTAACTGAAGACGAGGCTTTGGCCTTACTTTTATTCAAGAACACTGAAGACGAGGCGGTATGGTCTAAGACCTTAGCCTGCCCGATTAGGGCGAAGGAAAAAAAAAAAAAAAAAAAACTCTTCTGTCTCTTTTCAATGTCATGTCAGCAATATCAGGGTAGGGGTAGATATTCTCGTAGGATATATTTCTAATTTCTGATGAATTTCTTTCATAATTCCTATCGATGTTCTACTTCCACAGGTGCGGACCCAGAACAGAGCCCTGTGGCGTGTTATACGCCATCTCTCGACTCTATTCGTCCAGAACCTAAGTAGATTTTAATCTTGGAGAGCTATTTCTTTTATGATGTCATTTAATAATAAGCTGTATAAAATTTGATTTGATTTGATTTGAAAAGTTATACCTATCTAAATGATACGAATAGAATGAGTAAAAAATTACTGATAAATACGGTCGTGAATCGGATATATACCTACTCCAGGCGTTGTTACCACAAAGCTATCTCGACCTCTATTTATAACTTTAGAGTGCGCTACGCATGTGTTAATGCGTTTGAATGAGTTATCTGTATAAAAATGATCAGTCAATTTATTCAGTGTTTTGTAGGTAGGTACACTACTTAAGTTATGTGTGAAATAGTTTATTTTATTACAGCCGCACTCTGACTCATTTCACTCAATACTCTTTTCAGAACAGAGACAACCCTGAAAGCTCTACGCTAAGGAGCTCAAGCAGAACGTAAAAATCTGAGGTAAAAATACAAATCTTTAATTTCATCATTGAAAACCAAGCCTAATTCCAAGATTAGGTAATAAAAAAAACATTTTTGAAAAGTTACCTGATAAACTATTAAACATAAGCATAAGTATACCTTTTCTACCATGTTGGTATCAATGTCACCGTTTGACAAGGAAATGTGCAGCACTAATGTGGCACTGGCATTAATTAGCGTTTATGGATAAAATAAGATCACATTCACTTAACAGTCAAGAAACAAACGAAACCATATTGGTGGTGTTTGCCTAAATACCTTTGTATTTCTGATTAGCTTCATACTTACTAGCTTCAAATCTTTTTTCTTCTTTGGACCTACCTACATAATTGTAAAAGAACAAAGAGCTCTTGTTTCACAGCCTTTTTCCTGCGGCTGGATTACAGATTACACTACTCCTTGTTGTCATAATCAACAATGAATGAATCACATCGTTATTCTACAAGGAAGTGTATTTAACGAGCAGTGACCTCTACCAGCCGGTGTTTCTGTATATGGAATAAATTGGTTAGGTAAGGCCAACATGTGTTCAACAGTCGAGTTCAAGCCGTTCAAGTTTGCCCAGCATACGTACGAGCACGAGTGTATGAGATGTTCTAAATCGTTCGCGTTCAAATGGCGGAGTTGACGACTATGGCGCGGAATTGTTACATGACTGTGCCTTCCGTGTTAGCATATTCTTTGTAGTGACACCGTTCACGTTTTCCGGGAGCCGATATGGATGTGAATGTTGATTTATATGGAAAATATATAAAGTAAAGAGCCTTGTATCAGACCTAGTAATTTCTATAAAATGACGAGTCATTGATATGAGAAAAAAAAAATTGTGTTCCCTTAACGGTTAGTAGACCTAGATATTTCTAGTGTGTACTAATCGACAGAAATGAGGAAATACTACAGTTGTTAAAACCAAATAACCCTGTTTAAGTTTTCAGTACCATATCAATATTAATTACTCACATTAATATACTTCGCTAGGTATTATCTAGTTAATTAAAGACACGTAAAAGAAAATTGCAATCAGAGTTATTGCTCGAGACGTTCAACTGCGCAAAAGATTTCACTTCTCCAAAATAACTAACTAATTTTAGGTATTACGACTTTGTAAGGTAGCCAGAGATTATGAGGTTTTTCCATGTTTTTCAAGTCCGGGTTTACCAAAACTTTCATGGTTTAAAACTAAGGCGAGTATTTAAAATAATAGCTACCTTCGTTTACTAATAATAATTTTACGAATATAATTGACGTTCTTGGGTAGCAGGCTTAGGTTCATGAAGCAAATAGGTAGCAAAAGAAATACAAAAGTATGAATAAAGTTGATGCTTTGATTAGGTATCTCATCCACATACTGATTCGGCTCAGTAACGTACAGATCTGTACGTTGTAACAATAAAAATCTATTGTGTCTGCTAATGACTGACGCAACAGCTTAAATGAATTTATTACGGCCAAGTGCGAGTCGGACACGCGCACTTAGAGTTCCGAGTCCTTAGATTTTTCTTATATTAGCCAAGAGAGAGAGAGAGAGCAGAATAACATATTTACTGGCTAGCTATTACGGATAACGAGATAGGGCCCTGCCAGACAGATGGCGTACGCTCTATAATAGGGTCCTGTTGATTGGAAGACCCTAAAAAGCTCCTAAATTACTGATATATTGTTAAAACGCGTATGTAGCAAACTTTAAAGTTATATATAATGATATTTTTTTATACATGTTATATTATATAAATTATTATTATTATTAGTCTAAGAAAACATTGAAAAATAATAGATACGCACGGGGTGTGAACCCACGACCATAAAGTTATACATTTTTGTTAGAAAGAAAAATGGGGTCGTGAGCAGGAGTTAAACCCTACACTCTGTAGTAGTCGTCTGGTATAGGTATTAGTCACCCGAGGACGCAGGTTCAAATCCCGTTCATAAAATATAGACGCTTTTAAGTTGTTTGTCTTTTACATATTTTAGCACCAAGCAACTCAGCTAAGACATACATAGTTACAAAAAACACGATTATGTATCATGAGGAATTAATTACCTAACCAAATAAAATTAATCCGCGTAACAAAGGCCAGTATTTATTTCAGTTCTGGCTTTTTTACACGATATCATCGTTTACGAAAGTCGAATGCAACAGAACACTCATTTCAAGCTCGTAGTTGCGTAAACAGGCATATTTCGCGTAATTATTCATTCGAGATACTGTATGGTATTCGCTACGCTATGTCATACGTAATAAGGTTGTGTTTTGTAAGCGTTGTTATGAATGGATCGTTAGTCAGCGTCGCTCTCGTGGTTCCCCGATGATGTTCTCGAGTACCTAAAGATAAGAAGCGTTAAGATTGAACGTAACAGCATGACAAAAAGTCGCGGTAGACGTACGTGTAAAACTGGAAAAAGCAAATGAGGGTTTTATGAATGATTGTGCGATGTGTACAGGTGCGCGATCTACGGCTTTTGAAATGTTGATGCATTGCGTGCGTAACAATATACTTTAAGGGTGTACAGTACCAACAATAAAACGAAAACGCCATCCAAATCGAATCAGTAGCTTTTGAGAAAATCGCGGACATACAAATAAACATTTTGGTTTATTTATGTTATTCTTGGTGAAATATAATTACCTACCTATATTATGGAATCTCTATAAACAAACGGAATATTTAAATTCTGTAGAAATATTAACTGATTTCTGACTGAAATATTGACTCATTTGCATAATAACAACGACTAACCGTAGGTATGTATTGGAAATCTGCCTATGCTGTAACATGGTACTAAAGTATGGTAATGATGAGGCAACACCTCATAGAGCGTAATCTATCTCGTTAGATACACATTCAGTTTTGTAATAGCGCAATATTTTAGACGTTAACGATGCATAATGTATGCATTACATATTATAGACAAAAGAATTGTGTTCATGTAAACATACAAAGCACGTGTAGCAATAGATTTAATGAATAAATTATTTATTCTTCGTCTGTTTAAAAAAAAACAATGCATTACGTTATATACTGCGTTTATAGGCACATAATTTCACATGCTCACACACCCAGACCAGGAACAATTATAATAATATGTAGATCATAAAAATTGCTCCGTGCGGGAATCGAACCCACGACACGCGGCGCAGCAGCCGGCCTATCGACTACTGCACCAACCAGGCCGTAAAACTATGAAGCCTTGTTTCATTTCATTATTAATTTCTAATTGATTATCCAAGACAGGTAGGGCAGATGACCAGGTTTTGGCCATTTTGGACTTCAAATCGTTGTAATTAAGGCATCGACAATTATATTACTCTACCGTGTACCTATCGGTGCCTTAAGCTATAAGTTTGCCACATTCAAATGAGATTGTCCGGTTCACTATAACAGAATTTACCCGGATATCTGGGGCATAGTCATCACATAGCAGGTAGACACCTGCTATGTGATGGAAAAGCGGCGATGTCACCGAGAAAGAACTTCTTATTCGGGGAAAAACATTCAAAATGCTGGGGAGTGTGGGATTTTTAGCACTTTTACGCTATAACCACCCTCGTGGTCACCATCAGAACGTGGAGGGGAGATAAGGATCCGCCACCACCAAGGTAGACATAGAAATCGCTGGCGTAATGACCTATATATACATAATTTTATCAAGAAGAAAGACAAAGGTGAGACCTTGGTTATAGGAACAGCATAAGTAAAAAAAAACACTACAATATTCGTCCAGGACTTTCTATTCCCAACTTTACTTCGTCAAAGTTTATGTGAAGAATAATTTGGAAGTCGTGCCCGAAATGGTCTACATACGATGCTTCTTTCTTTAGTGTAACAACATTTTATTAAAACTTGTGGAGTTCAATAAACGTATCTATTGAGTCGAATTGAAGGTAAAAGATAGACCACTAACGATTACGCCAATTATAGGAACTGTGATATTTAATTCAAGAAGAAGAAATCGAACCTCTGACATTACTGACATTTTACCTTATTCAGCGGCCTTAATAAATGGAAACAGTAAGCTTTTGAGCACAAGGAAATAGCAAGAAAACTTTTTCTGTCCCGTTGTATCGTTAAGAGTTCATATTAATATTATAGTAGGTCAATATTTAAACAATCGTAAGTAGGTACAGTGGAGCTTTTAGTACTCAGCTGATTAAATGGTACCTACGTCAAACATACGTTGTATATATATATATATATATATATATATATATATATATATAGGTAAGTGAAATGTACGTAAATATAACAATCAATTAAATTGTATCGCACATTTCCATCGCAGAAAACCACTAGTGCAAGCAGTTATCTATTTATAAATAACACATCAATAAACTTTGTTTCATTATACTGCTATCGATCGACTGATAATCAGCTGACTACATTAGTCATTAAGTTACACAATTAAACGTAATTTGCAAATACAATACAGTTTCAATGAACTTTACTGTGACTGCACTTCTGGTTGGTTGACCTTGCTTATAAGTCTAAGAAGTAAGGTCGAAGCATCAAACACAACTTTGTTTAGCAGATGTACGAATGAGGTCAATGTGATTAGAATAAGACCCAATAATAACAGTTGTCTGTTTTATCATTCCCAAAATCATATTCTACGTGCAATAAATTGCTGAAGTAGCGATAACGATAAAATTGTAAAAACAAAAGAAGTATTATTTATTGTTAAACAGTTATCTATTATAATTGCGTTTACAAGAGAAGTAGGTAGATATATTTCCATATTAATAATAATATAATATTAACGTGAGGAATCTATAACGGATTAGTGCGCTCAGAGATATGGAATGAGATCATGGAATAATAAGTTTTAGCAATATTAATAAAATGGTTTTAGTTTAACTACTTACATAACAAGTTGTTATGACACAATATTTTAACATAATTAAAGCCAACAACTCACTGGGTCCAATTATGTGTCACGGCCTTAGTTCATTAATTCATTGACAAATTCTCACACTCGTAAAATGATGTTACTAAACATTTTCCTACTTATAAAGAGGTCATATTAAGTCACTAATTTACTTCACATACAGCTTGACCGCGATTTGCTGGTTGCTCTAGTTAAAAAGGATACAAACTAGTAGGTATCTACTGACATTATCGTACCTTCGCAAACGATAAGATATTATCATTAATTTGCGTATCAATATTATGGTTAATCAGGATCCTTAATAGACTAACTTCAACATTTAGGTTTTTGGTTCATAAGTTAATTCTTTTGTTGCATTTCGATACATAACATAGGTTTCGTGGCCTAACGTTTAGTTAGCTTAATGACTTATATCTAAGAGAGTATATAAAGTAGCTTCAATGCGAAAGCAAATACTTATGACAAAGTATAAAATTAGAGTTGTTGTTTTGTTACTTTAATCTCCGTTGTTTTATTTTATTTTGCCGCATTAAATAGTTATTATCCTATTGCAGTTCGAATATTTATTTACTCTCTTAATTCGCATGCTGAGATTTATGCGCGGTATTCATTCATTGTCAAGTACGCACCTAATTGACTGTTCTCCTGCGCATCTTCACAGCGTCCTACCACTCTGATGATTGCCCGTCCGGCCAGCCTCGCACAAATCATCATCGGGCGCGCCCGAGGGTCACCTTCTTCCGCTTCACTGGGCACCCTAGCACCGCCATCGTATTCCGTAGGGGGCCTCATCACTGCACTTGAATATTAACAGTCACTGCACAATCCCTTAGTAAGGTCACTGCTAGGTCACGACTATGAAAGTCTTTCACAGCTGAAAGAATCACGTATCATCTACCACCGCAGCGAAACGCGATGCGCCTGGGTCCACGGTAGCACTCTGGTAAAATTCGAGCGGCGCGTTCGCAGCCTGCCTTTATATCGTTGCCAAAACAAAGAAGCGTGGTGCGGGAGGGAGAGCGCAACAACAACAATTGCCCGTTTCGCTCGCACTGTCTGCTGCGCAGTTGACGCAAGTTGGCCGCTGGCGGAAGCGTGCGGAAAATATATGGGAGATGTAACCCCGTCACGAGTCCTGTCACAAAAGAATAGCTCTTTTCCGCTTGGATAAACAATCCTGCCATCTCATTTTCAGTGGAGCGCATTGTCACGTCTTCAATAAGAGCATTGTGATCACTGAGCCAGTTATCTGATTGCATTGTTTGTGGGAATAATCGGTGGTTGAATACAGTCATGTCGTTGATCAGCTCAATGTGAAAGGCTGGGCTAGCGGTCGAACATGATTTTCCAGCCTAATTCACAACGTGCCATCAATGTGTTACATGTTGCAATTTATTGCGGACGCGTTCGATGCGCAAACTTGATTACGATGAATTAAAACTGTTTTTATTTGTGACTCATGAACATGTTATTCAATATATTTCC
Organism: Xylocampa areola; assembly: GCA_935421205.1. NCBI lineage: Eukaryota > Metazoa > Arthropoda > Insecta > Lepidoptera > Noctuidae > Xylocampa > Xylocampa areola. Next base: position 17,487,839 of record OW285201.1, read on the forward strand.
TGAAATTGCATCATTTAAGAGTAAAAGTTACGGAATAGGGGCACAATCAATCGACTTATATAAACTTAACTGATTTAAGTAATCAGAATATTAAACATTAATAATTTTCACAAACGGCCTTGGTACACTTTGCTACCATCGATCGTGATTGAAGAAATCCATAAGAAAGTGTTATACCTAACAGTTAGTTAATTAGTAACGCTTCGTTCAAGGCCCTAATTTCCGTAATAAACAATTAAAGATTCACAAAATTATTAAGTTCGTATAAATATTTTTGTCTATAAATATATAGTATCTCAAGTTCAAAGACCGAATAGAACGACCGGTAAATACTTCCAATTCAATTGTAAATAGGTAGATAGGTGTGCGTTACATATACCTACGTGCAGATAATTGCGTCAGTAAAAAAAGTTGACGTCCGTATGTCGTTCGTTCAAAATACTGCATCATCGCCTTGAAGTTTCGGCCAAAGAGAGTCGTAGATTTTCGCCAGAAGTAACCTTGAACGTGTGCCAAAAACTATATTCCCAACTACCGTGCTCCGATTAATATTTGCACTAAACTATTTATTTTTGGAAAATTAACAAGGAACTTTGAAACTGGGTGCGTAGTGATCGTGTGTTTTTCTCCATGTTTTGTAATTCTTGAGACACTATGGAAAAAAAGATGCGTAACAATTTATTTCGTTCGTAGATTCAAATATTTATAACTGGTCTCGTGACCACTTTGTTCTAAGAGTTCAACACCAGACTTTGTTAGTTAGTTTTCCTCAGGTTTGTCGGGGTCTTTACTGCAGTGGCTCCACTTTTCATAAATCTAAACGATGGCTTAGAAACCGATTCCTACAAATGAGTGCAACAAAGTTCGAAACAAAAATAAAAAGGTTTTATTAATAATTATTAATCTCTCAAATTATCTCCTTCCGTTGAACCGTGATTTTTCCGGTGCAACAACTTTTTACTAAATGGAAGGCAAAATGTTTTCTTTGTTTCACGAAACTGTTAATTTGATTTCACAGGTCAATGCCGTTTTTCTTAAATCTTATTTCTTTTTTTGGATCAATTTCAAGAAGTATTTAGGTAAATTTATACATTAAATCAATCACATAATTTTGAGCTAAATTTCCTACACAAGGCGACCTCGACTCAACCATGTTTCTTTTCTGATCGTGGCCCAGTTTTTGGAGCTGCGTTTAATTTATTGGGGAATATATTATTCAACAGTTAGGTGTAAACACGGAAAGTTTCTTGTTTTTAAATAAAGTTTTAACGTTACTTTAAATTAAGCCAACATTTATAAGTAATGAGAAATCTTAGTATGTTGAACTATTTTGTCGTTTCCAAGATTCATATTGAATAAAGCTTTTGAGAAGTCAGATTTATTCAAAGTTCGAAACAGTTAATGACGGATGTTTAAATTACAAACAAGATGACGCAGGTATCGGACGCTGCGTGCTCGAGTCTAAATGTTGCTGTTAAAACTATTACAGTTAGTATCAATCTAGTAGGTAATCATAAGACAGATTTTTTCTAACCTCTTGTGTCCCTCTGCTGGGCCAAGGTCTCCCCCATATTCTTTCACACTTGTCTATGTGTGGCAATAGCAGGCCAGGTCCCAACAAATGTATCTAGGTTATCACGCCAGCGTTATCTTAACACTTGGAGAAAATGAAACGTGGTATCGGGAATACCCATCGATCATTGGCCTAGTACCGGGATCACCAATTAGTTTCATTAGATGTCCGTTTTAAAAATTAATATGATTGTCGCGGACCGTTTGGTAAACGATTACTAGCAACCAAGGTCCTCACAAAATAGGTCGGCGGTCCGGTCCTGGACCCCGGTCCGCCATTTGATGATCCCTGTTCTAGTACATGCCACTGAGGTAGGCATAATGTATTTGGAACTACCATCGAGATTTGAAAACTGGTAAATACCGGTATTTTCTACTGTGGGTATAATTTGTCGCAGACGGTGGATGGAGCTGGTTTAAGCATTTGTTTTGGCCATCTATGCGGAGGTCTATGTATGTCTATCAGCTAAAATTATGATGATGACGATGTAGTCGCAGAACTCGCAGAGATAGAGGAACATCATTTTTATTATGGATCTGCTTTATGATGATATAGCAGCTCCAAAATAAATATGAAGTTAATATTGAATTCGGTACGATAGGAAAGCTATCATAATTGTATCGGTAACACATTAATCAATATCAGACGCTAGGTAGCAAATATAGTGTCTCTAAGTATAAAATAAAGTAGTGTTGTAATGCGGCTAGCGAGCCAGGAAATGCAGAATTTTCTCTGTTGCACTTGCATCATGCACGTGATGACAGGCATTCACCTCGGTATTTTTTTTTCGGAACAGCATGACAATAAATATCTATGTAGCAAATTTCGATACCAATTCCAAAAAATATTAGAGGATAAATTGACTTCCATTTTGACGGCGACAACATCGGCGATTTTGACTTCCATTCCGTAGGCATAAGGATGACATTAGAAGCAAAAAAGTGGTTACAATACCAACTGTTTACTGCAGCTGCCATTTGTCATGCCACCAATGTAATAGAATTCAAAATCTGTTGAACGGACTGTAAAAAAAGGTTTATTTATATGTTTATTCTTATTTCAAACGGATTATAGTTCACTATATTGATATAGTCGTAAAGCGTAGGTCATCTATCAGATAAAATGTCATCCTCAATACATTCATTTTTAAGACGGTATGTAATTGTAAGGGAAATTAGATCTTGTTACATTCAAGATAGATCAGGTTAATATGGTCCTTAATTAGACATAAAATTGCATCTATAAACCATCACAGTACAAGCATATTAAACTAACACACATGTGAACTAGTTTTCAACACAACCAGTACATTGGCCACTTATCTTGATGATCCGACGCACACGCACGGTGTGTGACGCACCAAATTTTCCGTTGAGCGACCGCTGACATTTCGCAGAAGTTTTTTTCACAACGAAAGTTGAGGTCAATCCTTTGTGCTATTTCAGGAAAACCTGGACACAAGCCAGTTCCCTCTTCGGTTGAGCATTCGACGCAGTTACCAGCGTATGGTTCTTTGATCCCTTCGTCCTTACACGCCAAAATCATCCTTATGTAGTCTTAATAAGGACTAAATAGTCAATGCCACTGAGTTGCTGCTTTTTCTGATTCTGTTTATTAATTTTCTTTGTTTATAGCTGAAATCTAGATGGGAATATTGCCTTTGGAATGTAAAATGTATTTATTGTTGAGTTCATTGTCGAAACGGAGTTCGAGGTGAAGGTTTCCAATATTTATGTTTATGGAATCGTTCACAGAGACAGTATGATCTGTGGAGACAGTCGGTTAGAGTAACTATCGAGCTGATTGTGCTTGATTATCGATCGTCCGGAATTGTATAGGCAGCACATGCGGCAGTTTTAGAATTATTGTCAATTATGAACATCCGGTAGGTACTTATTACGAATTTATCGGTTCTCTCTCGTGCCACGTTTATAAAGGAAAGTTTATTTCTCCTATAATAAAGAATTGCGTCTTACAGAGAAATTGGTTGTTTACAAAATCGAATGTTTGTCGTAAAAAAACTAGCTTGTGTTTTGATAGCGTGCATAGTGCGTAGAAGTAATGTGTAGAGAATTGTCTAAAATAGAACTAATGTAGCTGTTTTACTGGTTCTAATTGACGTTAGTTTTTATATCAACACGAGGAGCATTGTCAAGGTTAGTTAAGCGTAAATAGTGGACATTTTTATTCAAGAGACAACTGTTTACTAATACTTCCTTAATGATTGCCAAATTAATTATTTTATTATTGTGTGCTATGTTTGTAGATGTTCGTGTTAAAGTTGAAGTAGGAAGAGTTTGCATGTTGCAGTCTATTTTGCTTGATGTCTATTTGACTGCCTCGTTGGTCTAGTGGTACCAAGCGCGACTACTGAGCATGATGCTGGCCTTGGGTTCGATTCCCAAGTCGGGCAGTGTTATTGGGATTTTCTGTTAGGAAATTCTCAGTAGCAGCCCGGAGTTTGGAATTGTTGGTGAAATGGCGTCCTCGGATGTTCTAAAAAGTTGGAGGCTGTCACCGGTTGGCATAAACAATACTAGCATTAGGTTAGTTGCTGTCCCCACGACAAGGGGGCATTATCTGCTTGTTGCTGCGCAAGTTGTGCGGGAGCGCGAGCACAGACAGTCCCGAAAGTGCGCAGTTCATCGTAGCTTGCGTCTTCGGTTGTTTAACCAAGTTAGATGCCATGTGTGAGAAGGAGATGAACAGAATATATATATTCCCTGAAGAGTTAGTACTATATATATTATCGACTATATTTTACCACGACGGGGAGGAAGCAGTTATAGCTTCGTGGTAAGTTGGACTGGCGAATCAAAGGTCGCAAATGCAAACCCAAATCACGCAACAATGTCTTTTTGCGTATTAGAAATTAATTATCACTTCCTTGAAACAGTGAAGAATAACATCGTGAGGAATCCAGTACATCTCAGAGATGTTCTCGATGGTGAGTAAAGCTGTCACAGGCCTATGGGCGATTTAAATTCTGACACTAGGTAGTTCATCAACCACACGATAAGAAGAAGATGATGCTGTTATAGTCTTACGTATATATAAAAAAATGGGATAAAATAATGTTACTCTAAAATAAAACAGTCCAGACGACATTGAACATTTATGTAAAATCATCAGGTGGTCGCGTTTTCTGTGCGTTGCTGCGCTAGTTGCGCCGCTGCGCAGCAGTGCAGCATGAGCGCGGTGAGTGCGCATGCGCGCAGTTCGCCGCCATTAGCGTCGCCCGCACTACTTGCGTCCTCAGCTGATAGCTCTTCTCTTACAGCTAGTAACTGTAAAGAGAAAATAAAAGGGTTCAATCATAGTAATATCTTAGCTATGCTCTCTCTAGTCTCTGCTTTATATTTAGAGGACCTCCTGCGACCATAAACGCTGCAAAGAGTTCGAAACGTCAGGAAATTCAAACACCAATAATACACGCGATTAATCCGGTTAAAAATTGTTTTATTATAATGGGTTAATAACATAAAGTTATTATATTAAATGTAAACTATAATACCTATTTGTATATTTTGGGGTTTATATTTCAGAGAAGAGGAACAAAGGACAAACAAGGAGATAAAAAGTGTACGAATTGCAGAATCCTGGGCTTATAAAATGCAAATTGCGTACAAAACAATGTTCTATGTACCTAATTCCTTATTGTGGAGAGATTACACACACTGTTTGTATATTTTTCTTATAAAACTTTTCGAATTGAGCAGGGTGACTGACTTCTCACTGACTATAATAGACAACAAAGGAAGATAAATTATTATATAGTGTTTAATATTTATGTTGAAGTAACCTTAGTATAGTTTGTAAGGTTACTGTATATTGGGTAGGTCAAATACTGGAAGTATTATTTTGATCTTTCTTTGACCATGAATCAGCTGTGTTAAAATTTCCAGACAGTAATAGCCAAGAATTCTATCTATTTGCTTAATTAATATTCATATATATTATTACTACACTGCATTAGCAGTGTAGTAATAATATATATGAATATTAATTATGCCTATTAAGGCATGATGACAGTATTAAAGAATTGAAGAATAAATGGTTTTAGAGAAAATTATATATACACAGGATTCTAAAAAATTACCTAGTTTTAATATAAACATCAAGATTAATAAGATTTTTAATAAAATAAAAGTATAAAATACTGCAATCGGCCATGTTGACTGACACGTCAATAACAGCGAATGACGTCACGCCTCAATGAAAGTCAATCACCGCTATATGTTTTGCACTTTTGACAAATGTTATCAGAAGCGTGACGCCAAAACCCATCATAAGCGGCGCCAGGACACCCATAAGCGTTAACACGCTTAAATCAAATTTGATAGATTAAAATGCAATAATCTGCGTTAAAAATTAAACCGGCGAAATTCTACCGCTGAGTGAACACTACTTATTACTATTTAAATCATCAAGTTGATACTTTGTGAGTGGTTACACGTTAAGTAGGATACGGATAAAATCCGATGACAATTCCTCAAACGATCAAATTCAAATGATTTATTCTGTTAATAAGTCTTTACGAAAGTCCTTTACAGTTCACTTTGTATCTAGAACAATTTATCTTTTTATCTTTCCTATCCGACTACCTCTGAGAAGAAAAGCCAAAATAAACGCAGAGGTCATAGTCCCATTTAAAGCCCAGACATCACTGTTTATGGTTATGTGAGCGTAATCATGTAGGGTTCTGGAAAGGCCTCTTGAAGAAAAAGCCACAGAAATTTCAAGTTGATCAGTCCTAACTGACGGTCTATCAGTCATCGTGAAGCTCAAACGACCTCGTGAAGCTCAAACGAGCTCAACGACCTGTCAGTACCAGATCGGCAGGACATTTGGGTAGGCTATACAAATACACAAAACTGCCAGAGAGTTATCGAATCTGTAACCTTTCTAATTTTACGATATAGTACCTAGATGACCGATTTTTTTTATGATAAAACGACGTTGAATGAAACCTAGCTAGATCGATTTATCGCCCCCGAAACCCCTACATACAAAATTTCATGAAAATCGTTGGAGCCGTTTCCGAGATTCTGATTATATATACAAGATATTATTATTATTATATACAACAATTACTCGTTTAAAGGTATTAGATAGAAAGATTGGGTAAAGCTCACCATATCATGAATCTGTTGCGCGGTGAGCCTCGCCGCCAGCTCAGGCGCGGAGTCCCGCGCGGCCGCGAGCAGCACGTCCGGCGGCAGAGCGCTGCGCAGCGCCGGCGCCAGCATAGCGCTCACGCCGCCCCTCGCCAGCCACGTCGCGCCGCACGCGCCGAACGGGTTGCACGACTCCAGCGACTGCTTCCTTTACGTCACACGGGCTGCTCGTCAACAAAGTGTAGGCTCTTTCGTTCTTTAACCACTTTGTGTGAGAAGAGGTGGAAATGAGGCGAGGATAGTGTTTTGAGGTGAAACAGTAGGAAGATATGGAGCACGATATTTGGGGCTACGTTTTCATTTCACAAACTATTATTAGTATATCCTAGGTATCCTTTTTTAATGTTTTGTGGCACAACAAATTTTTTAAAGTTGCTAAGGGCTCGCCGATTTTAGTGACTGCCTCCTTCACGTCATACGGGCTGCTCGCCAACAAAGTGTAGGCTCTTTCGTTCTTTAACTACTTTGTGTGAGAAGAGTTCAAAATGTGGCGCGAAGATAGTGTTTCGTGGCAAAGTGGGAAGGTATGAAGCCAACGAGCATCAACGAGCCGATGTCAACGACTACGTTTTCACAAACTTTTTTGGTGGGAAAAGTAATATTGAAAAGCAGCTAGCAGTAGGGTTAACAATTGTTTCCTTTACCTGCGTCACACTGGCTGCTCGTCAATATAAAAATAATCAAAAGTGTAGGCTCTCGTTATTTAATAACGTTGCTTTGTGTGAGAAGAGATGGGAATGCGGCAAGGATTTGGAGGTGAAACATTAGAAAGTTATGGAGCCTAATATCGGCGATTACGAATTTAAGAAACGAGCTACTTCTCTTATTCTTCAAACGGAACCCGTCAGACTATTTGCTGATATCAGGAATGCTTTGCACTTTGAAATATTTGGAAATAAGGATAACATTTTAGGAGAAACAATAGGATGTAGATGATCGTCAAGGAATACGTTTAGGATAAGGTTTCATCATCCGGGTTGCTGGCCTATTAGTGTACAGTTTTTTATTACTAGATACAGTGTAAGATGATCTAGACGGGAAGTCAGTGAGCAGTTTGTGAACTAATTAAAAGATTCTAAATACTGACTCTAGCAACAATTTTTTTTATCATAGCATCTCTTTCACAAAGTGTAAATGTGTGGATAGTATTTTGAGGTGACATTGGTGTAATTAGCGGATCCCGACAATCGGTTGGTTCTCCAACAACTGGGCGACCTTTACGTCACTCGTCTTTTGCGATCGACTTATTAGCAATCCTTCGTTACATAGTGTTCATCAAGACAGTGTAATCAATTTCGTGTAAGTAATGAAGATAGTTTTACTTTGGTGTAAAAAGATATTTAGCTACAGCCAATGCTTGCTCTACGTTATATGGGATAGGATGCGCGTCATCCACGTGTTGGCTCTTCTTTTATAACTTTTTATGAGAAAAGTAGGAATTTGGAAATAGAGGATAGTATATTGGAGGTAAAAACAAGTCATTTATTGAAAGTGAGCCGTCTCGTAGTCGACAGGCATGCTACTGTCTTTACAACACACGAGTTATACAGTCATGCAGTGTACTCCTTCTTTTTTTATGTCATTCTATCCGAGACGTAGTGTAGACGTTATAAAATGCCATTTAGGAGCGAATTCGACAATAGGTTATTTCCTTTGCGTCTGTTACAGTAGTAACAAATCAAAGGGGGAATTAATTGTTTAATGAATTAGATACCTACAGCTAGCGATTATTAACCGATTAAACATTTGTAGGAAGGGAGAAAGAGAAGGGTAGAAACTACCGATTAATAGAGAAGTCAAGGAGACAAGGTTACACACACGCAGATATAAAATATAAAATGAAATCCGAACTACTAATAGAAATCAAAATGCATCATTATAATGTTAACAATGTTTAAGGTGTTACAAATAAAGACCTTTTGATTTTAGTAAAACATTTACAACTTCGTATCGAAACTGACAGCGTTGCAAACTCAACTATCGGTGTAATCTATATTTATGTAGGCATAGTGACATTGATTTCTTTATTATATTAAATCAATGTATGCCTTTATAAAGGCAAACAACTAAATGTGTATTTTACGCCCGGACAATTGACAAGATTCCCAGTATGTGAATCAAGGTGCCATTATTAATATTGCAAGGTGACTAATAAGGTTTCTCGTGTAAATGTATGTTTATAAACCGGAATTATGAACGTCCGAGATTTCGCTCATTTTGGGTTTACCCAACTTTACCATTAAGCGGAAAATTAACAGGGGCACCTGTTATTATACATTTTATAGATATAGCTTTCTAGATCGTAACTTACTCAAATAGAAAAGCTTCGTGAAAATACCCTGGACTGAGGAATGTGAACATTTAAGAAAATTCTGGAAACGATACGATACAACAACAGGGTGAAGAAAAGAAAACATAGCTGTCACTGAAATACCTTGTGTATCTTCAAACGTTGAAGGACATAATGATGTGTGAACTAATAAAAACAAAGTATAGTATAATAATTATCACGTAACTCTTTGCGATTTCTATTACATAAAATAAGGAAGCATAATAGTTAGTCTTGTTACTATTATTGTTTAAACAGAGCTCTTTGTTTGTATAGTGGAGATTGGCAATACAGCAGTCGAAAGTTAGGCTATAATTAAATGAAAGGGAAATAGAGCTCCAAACAGCTCCAAATGTTGGTGCATATCAGTGTTAGTGCAACTATGCATGTATGTTTCCGGTACTGATTCTGTTTAGCTCCAGCTTCAACTAAACCGGGTCAAGGAATACACTAAGTTCTGCTATATTTTGCAAATTTTCAGTTTGTCATGTTTTGGTTTCATCACATGTGACTGCTTCTGTGTCTTGTTTTATATTCGTTTAATCTGTGCTCACACAGAATCGGTGCCAGTGTCTTTACCCATTGTAGAAAAACGTTGTCATTCAAATGGCTCGAAAACCATAATATCAAGATGTCCTTAACATACCTGGGCGTGTGACTGGGTGATGGCGGTAGTGACCTGGAGGAGGCGTTGGTTTTGGGCGCAGAAAGGGAGTGAGCGGAGCCGGCGCGCCTTAGACCAGCCACTAACGCACTCATTGCTCCGCCACCTGTATATAAACATGTTGTTTTAATGTACTATAAAAAGCAATAATAGGACGTTCGGTGAAAAAAATATTAAAATATTAAATCTAATGAATTCTAGCGGGGTGGAGTGGTTTCAAGGAAAGCGGGCAAGGCAAAAACAGTTAGAGGAAGACGAAACATCAATGATGCAATTCTTGCATTGTTAGGTAGATTGGATTGGATTAAATTAGAAACTAGGGAGAAGACATGGTAAATAAAGTAAAGGTGAGATATGTATAAACAAAAAGTTGTGCGAGGAATAATTTTTACACTTGGCAAAACTAAGAATAGTATATTTTTTACATTTCTAAAGAAGACTAATTAGGCTACATTACGACACCAGCGCAATAAAACTGTATGTAGAAATTATAATAAAATTTAATGAGATATTTCGCGGTATTTTGGAAACACTCATATTGCTTACACTAGATAGGTATGCAATCCTTGGTAACAATCTGAACCAGAGCGTTAAAGGACAAGTGAAATATTACCACACTTATAAGGAACTGAGTGATTTTAACGCTTTAATGTATTAAATAGTTAGGAAAATAACCAGTGTCAAGTGGCTGAATTGGGTTAATTTTGTACACTTCGTATATATTTTGTATTGCATCGTTGATAAGATTGCTTAACGTTATGTGACTGAGAAATTAGTTTCCTGTTTATTACGATGTTTGCTTCGATTTACTGACTTTCCCTTTCTAAAATATTTTTATTTTTATTTCGTATATTATATGTTAAGATTATGATATTTTTAATTTTTTGTGGCATTGGCCGTGGACTGACCCTCCTTCAGGAGTAAGGGTTATAAAAAATTCCTCAATTATCACTACAAACAACAGCCACAAGACAAAATGCCATACTCACTACCAACCATAACCATTATAGATAGTCATTCGACTATTAGTTTAGCTGTTCATAGTATTTAAGGAATTTTTAAAACATTTCTTCTTTATTGTACATACCTACCATACCATAGATCGTTTATGGCATTGTAGTTCTGCCTCAACCTCAGGGCATAATTTTCGCATTATGATCTTTTAATGACAATTAATTGGATTTATTTCTTTTTTTTATTACCATAACTAAAGTACTTTATGTCAATGGATCTCTTTTCTAGAAGCCAATGTTGTAACAATTCTTACAATGTTATATCAAGACGTGCCTATTTACGGTTTGTGAGTTTTATTTATGTGTAGGTATTGAACTAGAGACATAACAACATAGGAAGAAGCATAATATTTTGTATTTATTAGGGTCAAACGACAATCCACAGGTTCGGAACACGTTTGGAAACTAATTAATACCTTCTGCACGCGTTGGCATTGTACAAATGTCCGCTCATAGTTGGATGCTGACCTAAGGCTGCGTTTATACGATAGCAGCGAATGTTTATTATACTGTGGATATAGAAAATATATCCGCATAAATGCCACGATACACGTCGCTTTTCGTCTTACATATAATGTCATTTGGTTAATCTCAATTACAATGTACATGGGTTAAAAGGTACCACCACCACTCGGACATTATTAACAGACATGTATTTATAGTTATATAGATATATCAAAAACCTGTGATGTCTGTGTAGGTACGTGACGGGTGAAGCCGGAGGTGTTAATATAGCGAAAAGTTCTCCGTTCGTCAGCATTCGAATAATTCGTCTGTGCACAAACAAAACACAGTATATTTATTAAATTGTATTATACTTGCGAGGTACGAGAACGGTTTTAGCAAAAGTGTACGTCAATCTCCTGCCAATATGGGCTAACATTTTTGTTCAGCGTAGTACGTCCTTTTTCCCACAATTTTATATCTATCAACAGTCATCTTAGTGGACTCTTTCTAGCCATTATAATCTTTCACACAAAACATCCATTGTTTTTATACATATAACCGGCTTACGCTAATTGGAAAAAATAACCTTGCACACTTTGTCTCGACGGTCAAATATTATAATGCAGTTGGTAGCTTCTGGTCACTCTTGCAGAAGCGGCGTCAGAAAACGATGGTTTCACTTTACTTTTGATGTTATTTCATAGTGTTAATTTCAAAAAGGGCGACTTTGCCTTACAACGTATCAACACGGGCTCTAATACCAAATCACACTTAAAATAAGATTTACAATTTCAAGTTGCCAAACACTCGTACAATGTTGGCAGTAGATCTAGATCGCATATCTAATGCAATTGGAAGCAACAAGATTGACTCAAGCGCCTGTATCGGGGATCTCGGTACTAATTGGGTGCTTATAACTAGCAGGTTGCGTTTATGCATTCCTTATAGATCAAGTCCTTTGTCGTTTTCATAATCTCTTTTAACTAAAATACCTGTTGTCATCTTTTTCGGTCGACGTGGACAGGTACAATTGAAGAAGCGTATAAGGAACGTCAGAATTCATGAATACGACCCTTCATCTTAGTTTACCTAATTGAAATGATCTAAGCCATTTTAATTTTAATATTTGACCGAAATTAAGAATGGATCACCAAAGCAACCCTACGCCGCCGCTCTGCATCGTTCAATTGTTCATAAGGCGGCACTGCTTATGTGCATGTTCCCTTTATATTTCTAATATTTAATTACCACTTTGTTTAACTTCGTGTTGAACAGAATCGAGATCATTGTCTAGTGCAGCGACTGACATTATATTTTTGATGATACTGAATCCTCCTTACAATCAGTAAACGTATTTTTAACTTACCTTCTTCATGGACATCTAGGGAGTCTTTTCTCTCGGGTTCATCATCGGAATCAGGGTCGGCAATGGAATCGGCTTCGGTCATGATCAACTCAGGAGGTGGGCAGTTTAACGTGCTTGAAGAATCTAGAGATCAAAATGAATATAATTAACATAACATAACATAGTATCACGCCTGTAATCCCCTAAGGGGTAAGCAGAGGTGTACACAATTGAACACCCACATTTCACCACTGCTGTTATTAAGTCCCATGTAATAGTTGGTGAGCCTATTGCCATCTACCGGGCAAAATTAAACACTGGGCTGCTACTGAGAAATTCCTAATAGAAAAACTCAATAACACTTTGCCTGACCCGGGAATAGAACCCGAAACCCCATGCTCAGCAGTCGCTCTTGAGACCACTAGACCAACGAGGCAGATATAATTAAAAAACTATTTTTTTATATTCCTAATTAAACTTGATGACTCTGCCATGATCAATTTAAAAGATGATTGTTAGTACTTAATCGAAATCATTTATTCGCTAATATGGGTATAGAGTATGTTTCCTTAAAAACAAGTAGATAACTATTCCATATTCATTATGTCTCTAGGAAACGAAACAATGATGCGTAAATATTGTTAACAATGAATAACCGAGTTTTTATTAATTATTGTTCACGGTTATTACTCAAGTGTATTTTTACTTCTTAGGGATTACCCGCCTAGTTTCGAACTCGAACGGAGCCCTAAGTCATGAGCTGAGCCCGCGGCGATGTCGCGAGTCAACCTACCGAGTTCTTATTACATGTTTAAAACCGATTTTTTTATTGACAATGTATGCTTGTGTATATTTGGCTATCTACCTAGTCACATATAGGCAGCTCTAAGCTCGTTCAATATTATATGCAACAAAATCATCAATTATGAGAATTTCTACTAAACGTGTAAAATATGTAGGAAGGATTGTTCGAAATATCTATGAAAATATTTGTGGTTTTGATATCGTGTCGTCTAATTTGTTGTTTTTTTTTATATACTTAGTTGCAATTAGCGTTGCCAGATGTCCCGCTGTTCAGGCCTCTTGGGATTCATCCCGCCAGGAACCTGAGCGTAATGCTTTTTCATTTAGCTAGCCTTTGAACAAAGAAATGCACGAGGCGAGCGAGGCAAGAAATAATCAAATAGAGTGAAATTTTTTGATCGCATTATATTATGATTAGAAGTGAAATAGGTTTTTTAAAAAAAAAAACATCCTGCATTTTTCTGTCCCGATTTTAAATCCAATTGACGTGTCTATTTGTACTCAATTATAAGACCTATTAATATAACTTTCACATTCTAAAATTACTTCTATCTTTACGATGATCCGGCGGCGACTGTTATCCTCAATTATAGCACATAAATGTTGTTATAGTTTACGCAGTATTATGCGAAGTAGCTCTATAAAGAATAAAGTAATGCTAAAGTGGAGCATACTCGTATCTCTCTTCCGCGTAGTCGCTTGCAATGCACGCAACCTTCTAAATTTTTATAATATTTCGTGTCGGAATTCTTGTGTACAAGTGCGAGTTTCATTATATTTCTTGCACATATTACTGTAAAATGCGTAAGTATCTCGCGTGCATTTGCGGAATGATAATGCAGTTACTGATGTAACGGGCAAAATTGCAGTATAAATGTCAATTTTCTGATAATGTATCGCCTAGGGCCTAGTACGTAAATAGTTTCTCGCATTTTACCCCCATAAGTTTTTTGTGAAGTAATTTATGTAAATATGTAAGCAAATTATATTGACGTAGGTATTGCCCAAGGTTTACTTTGTTTTGAATATTCGACATGTTTTCATTAATATTATATTAGTTTATCCTAGCAAATGGGGTTTCGTGGTCCTTTGATTCGACAACTTTCTTAAAACAATTATTCCAAAGTACGCTGGAAAGAGGGTAAAAATATAATATACAACTGGAACAGGGAATTGAACCATGACGCACTTTTCCCTTCTTGAATTAATTTGATACGTCAGGCTTGTTCGATTTCAAGGAAGGCTATCAGTCCAGATGTTCACATTAGCGATTTTAAGAGAATTCTGTGTTCTGTTGATTCGCTTGAGGCTAAAAGTATTTGAATCTATACCCGTTTGTGTTGCATTCGATTTCAATTATTTATTAACATATACATCCTTCTTTACGCTAAAATTCTAGTAATTCCCTCTGTTAATTATAGTATTATTCTTTGTTTTACGTCTTCTGACGAGTAAGTTTATTTAGAGTATTTCGCGCAATAAAACACGTGCTTCCATAGGTAAATATAACATCTCGACGCAACAGGTGAAAGCTATAAACCTTTGCCAAATTTTCAAGTACCACCTGTAAGTGCTTACGAGAAGTTTAGGAAAGTGGCGTTTGATAATGAATAGCAAATTAACAGTATATAAGAGTGTTATTTTATTAGATGTCAATGGAATATAATTTATATATAAATTTGGCACGAAACTACTCTAATTGTCTATTCGTGTAAATAGATCACGCGTGATCTTATCAATAATTTAGTAGAAATATTTTAAGTGTTCGATGGTACCGTCCGAGAGTTCCTTGGGCTAGTGAAGCATTCAGAATCTGGTTGAGTCAATAAACCAATCCAATAGAAGACATAACTTTAGACTGTTGGTTGATGATATCAATATTTCCCCGGAATATCGAACTTTTCCACGGAGTTTGTACACTTTGCAATAAATGTTTACCACTCAATAGACATATACTATAAGGTGTAAGGAAGACGGGCGTATAACAGGAAGGAATGGCGTAAAAGCGAAGAGGTTTATACCAAAATGGGTAGACAGAAGCTGCGAATGATGATGATCATGACTCAATACGACCAATATTCGAATCGTTTTAGTGAGATTACTCTTTCCCTTTCTCTACCTACTAAACAATACATGAATATTCAGCTTAGTAAACAAATGCTAGAACATTATTTGCAGTAGAAGCAAGACACTAGATTTATACTAAGACCAGAGAATACATGGTCAAGGTGAGGCCAGAGATAATAATTAAAACAAAAATATAGAACAGTCTACGGAAGAAAGGTAATAGTATAACTTTTCAGCCTATGGTGGGAACAAGCCAACAAAGCGATAAAATCAATAAGAAATAGTTAATAACTTACTAATTCAGGAGCGTTTTTATAGTACATTGTTAAGTTGTTTAGGTATATTAATATTATTGTTTAAATGTCAAAATAACCGAAGGTCATCGACCGTATTGGTCGTTAACACATTTTGGCGATGACGAGATTATTTTGGCGCGACTTCAAGCTGAATCTCTGAAGAACCAAAATACGTAAATTTTATTCCTTTTCGGAATAAAACCAACATAAGTCGTATGTTTTAAAAAAGCTTCGAAGAAAGAAATACTTGTTTTGTTTCTTTTCCCGAAATACTTTTGGGGAATATCCCAAATAATATATTTGTTATTCATTTCTTACCTGGGATGTGTCGGATTAAGAAAACTTAAACTTATTAAAGAAGGAAAACAACGCCTTGATTTACAGATACAATATGTCTTTGGAGTAATAATCAGATATCCACGAGCAACAAGTGTTTAGAGGTGATTAAAAGATTCTTAAAGGTCTCTAGTTAATGTGTTTCTCCTATTGATATGTTTCCTAAGTCTGAAACTTTCTTAAACGTTAGTTTATTGAGTAACGAGAAATGAGAAATCAATTAACATAAGCTGTGATTATAGAATATCATCAGCATAAATTATAATCTAAAAATGTCTTCATATTCACAATATAGTTGTAGGGCATAAACAGAATGTCAACGTGGGTAGTCTGGCCTAGACCTCACTCCAAGGTTACACAACAAACGCATAGATTTCAGGAAATGCATCGAATAGCCTACAGAGCATGAGTAATACTTGGCACAGCGTAATAAATACAATATGACAAGACGGACGACAGCGCTGCGGTGTTGGAGAAATAGTGCAAGAACTATATGTCATCGAGGCAATTACCGGCGGCAAGCTTTGTGTGATGAAATGTATGAACATATACACAACCAATATATTTTGAGACACGTGGAAATGGGAAATAAAATAATGTTAGATATTTTTGCTGTTGGTTTAAAAATGCAGCACCGCTATAAAGTACCAAGATATACTGGTCACTTTAAAGGATATTTAAATATTTAAAATGTAATCGCTAGAGTTACTAATTAAAGCAATTGTTTGTAGAGTTTGTTGTTGTATTTTGCAAGAAGTACGTACGTGTAAAAAAAAATGCTGTCACTCATTACAATTTCAGTAGACAGTTGTATAAAATATTGGAACGCTTTAAAAGTGAAGTATTTACGAGGTTGATGCGTCATACTATTGCAACGCACTATTTACTTCAAGGAAAATACACACACAATAAAACGCAATTCATTTTATACATCAGCATGAATTTCACTTGTTCCGTCGTCCATAGCTCGTAAACTTATATATAATACGAAACATCCGTTTCCCCTGATAGATAACGAATGGTCCTACTAAACCATCAGGCCTGGCCGGTTAGCTAACTATAGCGGCCATCGATCACAAGTTGGTCGCCACAAGAGGTAGTTGGGGATTCATGGACTTATTGATCACCAGATGCGACGGCAGACCTCTGACGCAAACTATATCTCATTTCTCCTTTTCCCCTTATGCCCCATTGCCTGCTTCCAGGAGGATTAAATACAGGCTATGAGTAATGGTGTCCTATATGCCACTTACTGGTACATACAACTATCACATATTTTATGGAAATCCTGAGTCATTGATACGGAAACAAGGATTGGTTATGCATTCATTTGTGAAATTATACAAGATTTGACTGTATTTCTCTTAAAACGTTTTCATCGTTAAAAAACTCAGAGATGGTAATTATTTTGCTTTTGTGTTAGCAATCAAACAAAGCTTCGTTCGTTATACTGAATATTCTATCCGCGTAAATAAATAAATAATAAGACTTAATATAACGAATTTGGGGTAATAAAGTAACATAATTATTTTCGTAATATCATAGCATTGGCAGCCGAGTGGTATGACCGTGGGACGGACAAGTCAAAAGTCGCAAGTTCAAATCCAAGGCCACTGACTTTTCGAGTCACCTGAAAGCTGTTCCCGATGATGTGTAAAGCTGTGTCAGAAGGCTACGGGCGGTTTAAACTCTGACACAAGGTTGTTCCACACGATAAAAAGATCGTCATATCTTGATTCCTGAGTATTTGTCGAATAAAAATTATACAAACCTCTATCTTGCTTGGGGATACACGGCGAGGACTCTTGACACTTGGTGACGCATTTCTTGTGGCAGGACAGGCCACAGTTCCGGCACTGCATTGCGTCTTTCAGCCAAATCTGAAGCAATGTGTATCCTTATATCTGTTGCAATGCAGGTCGAAGGACTGCGGTGAAAAATAACTTGAAATATAAATATTTGGAATATTGCTCTCTGTAAATAACTTGTTTATTTATCTTATGTTCTCATTATTCAGAATACTAGTATAGGTATTGATATTAATGCGTTATTGCAACCCTGAATATACTCGTAATTTTGTGTGAGATCAAGTGACTAATCTGCTTATTGCTATTGATTTTTGTGGAAAAAGAATAAGGTCGTGAGCTCAAGTCCGTATTAATTTTTCACAAAATTAATAAGAACATAACTTTATAGCTCGCTATGCATGCGTTAATGCTTTTCAAAGATTTATCTGTACAACTATTTAGTTGCTATCAGCATATGTAATATGGCAGATTGATTTTCTGTGACCCACAATTTTTTTTAATACTGAGACGAGGTTTTAATAGTGTACCGCCCGCATGCTCATATTTAATACTTATTTATCTCAATATCAAGTAAATTGTATTAATTTTTGAGAAATATGGTCTTTAACCAGAAATCAAAGTGTAATCAAATGTTTCATAGCATATTTAAGCTTAACTTCATAAAGCAAACTAAAAGCATTAACAAAATTAAGAAATTGTGCAGGGACCGCGTTTTTTAATGAAACCAGATGACTAAAATCCAACTCATGTCTAAGTAATTCCCTAAAATATTTTCCTTTGTCTTCCACTGTGACCTATATCTTATTTTAAAATAACGCAACTCATCTCATCCAACTCCATTTTTTTTTCTTGAGCTTAAGGATAATTTACTGACTATTAAACGCTATAAATGAAGTCGTAGCGTCATCTTTACAGTGTTTTAATGTTGCAAGAACATAAACAACATATTTATTGCAAAACATAAGTCAACCTTCGCAGTAAACACTCACCTTCTTATTACAGAAATCACACTGTGTTGATCTATGGAAGTGTGTTCGCACAAAGTCATGGCTGGCTCTGTATGGCTTAGGTGGTTTAGGCGGTACAGGGTCCCTGGTCCTTGGAGCCGCCCGGGCTGGTCCTAGTCCCTCCCATTCCCACCAGACTAGTGCGTCCCCGAAACAGAGGCACGGCTCAAAGCCCGCGTGGGAAGAAAGCTTGTGGCTTTTGCTAGAAAGAAATGGAGATGTTAAGATATAAGAATAAGAAATAACACTGACTGGGTGTGATTTGGGGGGCATAATTTGTGATTATTTATAGATAATATAGACATACATATAAAATTGGTATAATTAACTATTATGTAAAGGGGGCGTTGGTTTTTTATTGTCGTATAAAGGACAGTAGTCCATACATAAAAGGTTGGAAACCTATGGTCTATACCTTAGACTATACATTATTATGCTTTCTTATGTATAGGTTATAAGGTTTATTCAATGCCACGCTGCATATTGGCCTTTAAGACCGCAATTTTGTAGGTACATACATTCAGCTATAGATACAGTCATGCTATAGTTGAAGTAGTTATATATCCAAATTAACCAATACTTATTTAGTAAAAAATATGCATGGTGGCCATAGTACTTTCACAACATTCTATATTGTTGTAGGTGGTCCGATAAGTTTAAAGACATCGTGTATTTCGTCATACTAGTTGAATTTCACACTATTCCTAATTTATTTCCCTAATATTTAGGCAAAATGTTACGATCATTATGAGAATGTTCCTAGAAACCATTGTTGTCATTGCTATAATTTGCTTTTGGTCATTAGGATTTTCTTGCTATGTGTCGGTGTTATTCATCGCTGTCGAACTAATTGTACAACGGGACATAAATGTTTCACAACATAATATATACCTACAAGAACACCATAATACCGTTTAACTGACATATTTATTATGAAAATATAGTAAACATATTCTCGATTTTGTAATATAAGGAAAAGAAAACAACAAAACCTTGTAATTTTTTAAATATATTGATCATAAACCTGCACGGCACATGGCCGGTATACGGCCAAAGTTTGGTGACGTCACATTTCGAATGTATGAATCCTTTGATCCGAGAATTTCAATGATTCATAATACGTAGAACTTAAGAAATTATAACTCCGATATAGTTTTAGAAAAATGCTTACTTGTGATTTGTATGGAAGACATGCAAGAAAAAAAATCATATGAATAATAGCGTGTGTAGACAGTGTGACCTACAATTTTCATTATCAACTACGGTTCGTCCATGTGTCAATGTTTCAATAAAGTATATATTATCATATCACTGTTTTACACAGCAAGTGCAATGAATCTAATAGCAATAGGCTACGCAATTGGTAGTTGGTACTGGTATTGGATCCTCAAAGCTCGGATTCATCATAATGAAAAGAAAAACACCTCAGATCATTGATTTGTCATACAGTCACACAAACTGTGTACATATTCTCGACATGTAACGCCATCTAGCGGATAATTATCTCACCTGAATTTAATATCGACGTCTGGCGGCAAGAATTGGTACCTCTTCATGTGATGCGGAACAGTCGAATCCTGGCATTCGGCTAACAAAGCGGTTAGGGGAATATTTAGATAACCTAGCAGGATCTCTTCCTTCTCCCCAGCCACTGTAGCCCAAACATTGATGTTCAAATACTTGTGATTTTCATTTAGTTTGAATTCTGTCTCTTCATCGAAGGGTATTATAGGCTTCAAAGGTGTGTTTTTAGTCCAAAACATTTGGCAAATCTCGACGTGTTCACACTGTCTGGGGCCTCCAACTTCAAAGACCTGTTCTTCTTCTTCAGCCGGTTCTTTCTCCGGTATCTTACATTCTGAGGAGTCAGTTCTGATGATGGGTATGTCTGGGTGTTTAACTGTTTTGTTTATTACGTTGGCTTGTCGCAGAGGTGTGCTCGCGCCGGATGCTGGCGGGGTACTACCGGCTGAACTATCGGAAGACTTATTTTCTACTGAACACCGGCGTTTCCGAAGGCCGAGGTTAGCCGAAGCGGGCTGTTCGGGTGGTTTCGGTTGGCGCGCAGGCTCTGTTTTTGGTTTGGCTTGTGCATCAGTCTCGTTTTGTGGTTCTACTGTTTTTGCTGGGCTGGACTCGGGATCCTGATGAAAAATATACATTATCAAGTTAAAAGAAGATGGTATGAAGTTGCCAATTCAGAGTTTTACCAAGCCATTTAACGTTGATTGCTATGGAAAAACCTTCATTAGATCTAAGACAGATTTTGGCTTTACCCATTTTATTCCATGAATCTTGATGATTGTTCATTAAAACATGATTTCTTCAAGAAGTTCAGCTTCATTGGTTAGGGGTTCCAATGTTGCTGCATTTGATACTACCTACAAACAAACTCACCTGTAAATTAGTCTTGGAGGCCGCAGCCCTCATACCCTGCAGCCTTACTCCCTCCATAACCTCGGAAACTCTTCGAAATGAGAAGTTCGGCTTTATTCGTTTAGGTTCGCCCGCCTCATCCCGTCGTGCGGCCGCGCCACTACCGCCGCGTTTGACTCGGACTGTTACCGCACGGCGCTCGACTAGCCGAAGGAGTTTGCCCACCTATAAAGCATGAAGATTATAATAAAATAACTTGCAATCGGATTAATCATGTGTATTTTTGAATTGGACAAATAGATTACCTGAGCGACATTGTTAACAGGCTTATTATCGATAGCTAGTACTACATCATCGCGGCGTAGGTCGGCTCGGTATGCAGGGGACATCGGTACGACAGTGTCGACCAACACCGATCCAACGCCCTGGCAACACACCAAACCTAGCGGACCGGCTACGGTTGGCAATACCACGTCTAACACGAGGACTCCACGACGAAGTGATACCTTAGGAAACCACCAAAATATATATTTTATAATACAATTGTCCATATATATTATTCTTATATTAGATCATAAGTTAGTAGTACTATTACACTATGTACAAGAAAATGATAATTATTAATATTAAATTAAATAATAAAAAAAAAAGTCAATAACTATGGTTAAATCCTGATATATTTTTAAACACATTAAGTCAACAGTTAAACCGTTAATGTGTTTAAAAACACAGCTTTAGATACGTTTCGCACGCGTTCATGAGTAACGCATGGGAGGCGTAATTAAACGGCAAAAATGCCATCTCACCCATCCATGAGAATCAACAGCTAAGGCTGCGCGCACAGTGGCTGGTCCTCCCGACCACTGTAATCGCGTAACCTCCATCAGTCGTACTGTCAGTCGTCCATGTGGAGTGGGCCCTTCGTCTCCTTCCGTACTACCCGGGTCTGACTTCGGGAAGAACGGTTTGTACCTATAAAAAGGATGGGTTTTGACTGTTTTTTTTTTTTTCTAAAATATTACCAATAAAAATAAACCATTCAGTAAATGGTTTATTTTTATCAAGTGCTAAATATAAAGATCTTTTCATGCCTTGATTCCGTTTCTATTTCAATTCTGGGCTTGTCTTATTAAATGTTGGCCGAAATCTTACTTTATGACATTATTCCATTGGCAAATTAACTTTGAACTCCATGGAATGCCAGGCGGTGAGTTGCGATATTAGAATCAATTAGGCCTCTCCCAATATTGAGCCGTGTCTTGGCCTCTGCGCTCTCCATACTGGCTCCCTTTTTTGGGTTGTTATATAATACGAAAAAAGATCTTTCTAGAGAAGAAGGTCTTGAAAAATCTGCGGATGTTTCAGCGCAGGGTTCAGCGGCAGGTTAGGTAGACTGCCAACACAGCCAGCTTCTCAAGGTGCCCAGGGACGTAGTTTTGTTCCCTATATTACAGACACAGCGATTCTTGTAACAGAGTTGGCTCCCTGCGAGTAATACTCTTGCTTTAGCAAGTGCTCAAAGGATACGCTAAGCGCTTAACATTAGGCGGGTCGAAAGCCTGTTTGCCACTTTAGTGGTATAAAAAAGGCTGATGCGAAGGATGCGAACCTCCCTAAAGGCCCTGTCTGCTACAACGACAAAATAATTATAAGTAAAACTAAACTTACCGTATTTTATAATTAGGCAGTGTATGCCTTTGTGCGACTGCCCGTCTGATATGTGCTGCGACTAATGAAGCCAGTCTGGGCTTGATCTGCCTTCCTTGGAATCTTCCTCGTACTCGGAGTTCAAGCTTCGGTGGTGACTCGAAGGCTATCGCCCAGTGCGTGTACGGATTCCGACGGAACATGACTCTAACGTTGCCGCTTATGCTTTCCACTGAAAGGATATTTATGGTAAACTTTAACGTTTACACTAAAAGGGTACCATGTACCGTATGAACTTGCTATTAGTGTTTGATTAGCGATCCTAGTCATTAAGATATTTCAGTCTAATAAAGAGTATCTATGCTATACTTTTCCATTTTAGGGCATAATTCAAAAGTATTAACTGTAATATGTTATAACACATTTTTTACTTTCACATTTACTTTTCGAGTCGTTTTAAAAATTACACAATAAAATAGGCTGAGAAATAAGTGTCTTTTGAAAGGCAGTAAAGAAAGAACAATTTTAGATTTTTCAAACTCACATAATAGGAGTTCGTTCAAGTTTCAAGGCTCAGCCTTGTTCAGAAGTTTACGCTTCTGTTGTCGATGTTCATAGAATAATATTCTGGAGTAATTATGGACGCAAAATTATCCTAATTCCATTCTAAGCGACCGGAAAAAGAGAAAAGTTCTTTTGGGGATTGCCAAAGAAAAACATATAATAATAATAATATTCTACAACTGTCACACAACGCCGTCTAGTCTCAAGCTAAGCAGAGCTTGTGTTATGAGTACTAGACAATTGATAAACATACTTATATATTTCTAAATGCATACATATTATAGATAAATTACACCCAGACACAGAACAAATGATCGTGCTCATCACACAAACATTTGTCCTGGGTGGGAATCGAACCCACGACCTCCGGCATAGCAGTCAGGGCTACTAACCACTAGACCAACAGGACAGTCAAATATGGCTGGATGTTACCAAAGAATAAATATTCAAATTTTTGAAATCTACCAATTAGTAATGTCGCGTCATCTGACGTTAACATCCAGCAAGTTGATAATAAGCATAGAGATTTTACGGCTGCTTTGATTACTACGTACCACCACGAAACGACGATGTACATTATGTAATATCAAAAGAACAAGTTGTTACAAAACAGCGGTGCGAGCATGGTTCTTTTTGTTGAGACGTTTGTCGATTTTAAACGTCAAATTTGACATAAAGTTTTGATAAACGATAAAATTCAATACACAAAAAAAATTATCGAGTCGACAAGTTTGTCGAAAAGATGCGTGCTCGGACGCCGGCCGGGTTAGTCATTTCGACTATATAATTTGTGAAATATCGCAAAGATGCCGTGGTGAGCTTGTAGACATCTATTGAGGACAATTCCACACACCAAACATCGGGTTGAGAACCCAGGACCTTTTAACGTCCGCACTTTTATCCAGTAGACAATTATTACACTTACCAGTGATGGATATATTAGCGATCTTCCCAAGCAGCATGACGGCATCCACATCAATCCTGAAGTTGCCGTCATACGCTATGTCGAACTTCAGGTCTAATGCTCTGAGCCGCGCCCCATCCTCTTCCAGTTCACCAGATTGGAGACGTAGGTTCGTGATGCTAGGGAACTCCGTGCCTACTTCTAGGGAGCGAAGCTGTGGGTGAATGTTAAAGGGTTAAAGCGACATTCCATTGTCATTTCAGGAGGTAGGCATTGCTTTGTAAACAATTTTAGACCGGAAAGAGGCAATAATACATCGATAACATTAAATATAAAATTAATATCCTAAGACAAGTCACAGGCTTCAGGGTTGTTTGAACGATTGATAACAGGCTGGCTTCTAAACACACGAGAGCAAGAATTGAAATATAAAATAGTCGAAAATAACTATGTAAATATTTATGAACCTAAAATTTGGTACATTTTCAAGATGGTTGAAGTAATATCTAAGTTCGTGATACACCTACGAACAATATCACCTAATATGGGAGAGTCATACCTCCCTGCTATGTTCTTCAGGATGGAGTTGGAACTGGCCCGCAATCTGCAGAGCAACGAGGCAGATTTCTGTCTCACGATAGCATGGAAGCCATCAACCCGTGCTTGTGCGAACTTACCAGATGCACTGCAGAAGCGGGGCAGCCCCATCAACATCCTGAATCCATTATTATATTGGACCCGTAGGGGGCTGATGGTGCGCTTCGTATAGTTGGTCCAAAGGCTGCACGTGTAGAACACCTGACAGTAAACTTTAAACAGCGTTACTTTGACTTGCTCACTACATCGTGCTAACCTTCGTCCCAACATACTGCATCGGACTGCCAGCGCCCTACGTTCCCTCTCTATGTCTGCTTGGTCATTAAGGTCGTCGGTTACGTAATGTCCTAGATATTTAAACTGATAAACCTAATAAAATTCCTAGATAAAATCTAGATATTTAAAATAATACCTAATGTTAAATTTTTTTATTAACGTATAGTAATAATACGCAAATGAGAATCTTCTTAGTACTAATTTGTCACTCTTTAGACTCTTAGAAAGTTTTACATTGTATGTAATGATTGTGTTCCATCTTACCAAATATCTAGGACGGTGTACCTTATCCTGGCTTAATGCGTGTTATGTACTTGAGAGCTGTGTTACCACATAACGGTTAAACGAGAAGATATGCAATTACACCCCTGGGCCATTGTATTATGCAACCACAATTATCAGTCTTAAAATTATTTAATCTGATCTTGCATACTAAATCCTAACTCGATATGAACGATGCTTGGTTTATATATCGGATAATAAAAAAAATAAAAATTTTTAATTAGTAATACGTGCTACATTCGAGCTTATCGCAATTTTTTTTTTCTTGTATCACAGAAAACTTATTTTCTACGTGTTATCTCTTGAGAAATTCCTTAGAAACTGTAGGCATATCATAACAAAAGTTTCGGCGTTCGGGACTTCAGATAACTTAGAATCACTGTCGAACGTCGGCGCCGTAAAGGGCGAAGTTTTTTTGCCATAAAGGTACTGAAACTGCTGGGGGCAATACGCAATACCCGCTGAGCTTTTATGAGACATGAAAAAGCTAATTAATTTACGAGCAAAACGATCTTGTTACCTCCGCTCCAATTCTGACCGTCTTTCTCGGAATTAAGGGCTGTGTTAAGAAACGTGTTTTCTTAGTGTTGCCTAGCAACAGGTACATATATATGTTAGAGATAATAATTACTAATTATTTCACATAGCAACACTGTATTAGCACCAGAGACATCTTCCAAGTCATTGGGTGTCAAATGTTGTTTAGTTGTCAATGTCAATGTGTCTGTCAGTAGTGCGTTCGTTCATTTTGAGCTTTCACTTGCTCTCGGGACGGCGCCAGCGTCGGGTGTGCGCACTGACTACTATAAAAATCAACATGTCGGACGACGGCGGCGACCACGTGGAAAGTAATCAGTTTGAATCTGCGACAGCAGCGGTGGGATCGCTCCCAAAATCACCCTGCGTGTCTACCGCGATGCCTGCTACTCAAAATCATGAATATTTTACGCCGAGATACGAAAATCAAGAAAACAGGGAGACGGATCCATCTACGTCAAAAGACGATGGACTTGGCGTACCTTCACCCGACACATGGGCAATATTCTTCCAAAATATGATGGCGGGCTTCCAGAACTCCACCCAGAAATCCTCTACGAACATCGTGGATTCGAGGAAGCTGAAGGCAAGCGAGATTTATCTACCGTCATTTGATCCGGACGATTGTCAGTTTACCGCGGCTCAGTGGTGTGAGGAGATTGAACATCATATGAAGAACAACTCGTGGACGGATTATGAAACTAGGAACGCTGCATTCACCCACTTGCAGGGACGTGCTAAGAAGTGGGCTGCACGTTCGTACCATTTGTGTAAGACCTGGGAAGAGTTAAAGGAGCGACTTACTCGACAGTTCGTTGTTACTAGGAGGTTCTACGACTTGTTTCGCGATATGGTGGAGTATAAGAGCGACCAGGCAGCAACGTACATCGAGTATTCTACCAACAAGCTGGCGCTGATAGACCGGCTGGATACTGGCTGGGGTGAGTCCAACAAAATTGAAGTAGTGATCTCCGGCATCACGGACGTTCAGGTACGCACAGATTTGCTAAAAAATACTCCAACTAGTTTTGCTGCACTTGATAGACATTTAAACACGTATCCTAACATTAAGAATCTTAAGCGACATTTTGAGACGCGGAGTGAATATGAAGGTTCTAAGCGACCTAAAATAAGCGAGTCATCTACAGATCGTCGTTGTCACTACTGTAATAAGATAGGACATCTGAAGCGACATTGTTCACTGCTGCGTAATAAAAATAAAAATGAGGGTACCTCCCAACCTCGTACTTCTACCGATAAATCTAGCGACAAGCCAATTGTTACACAATGTTCTTACTGCCGCAAACCTGGACATTCTGAATCGACTTGTTTTACGAAGCAACGAGAAGAAAAATTGAAAGAGTCTAAAGACCCTAAATTGCACACAAAGTCTGTTAATGTTTGTTCATCCTCTAATGATTCTTTGATTGAAATAATCGTAGGTGGCTATACTTTACTCGCGTTGATTGACAGCGGTTCAGAATGTTCACTGATTAAAAAGGAAATCGCTGATTGTTTACCAGATAAGAAAGAAATCTCGTTTACCCGCCTCACAGGTATTGGCTCCGTACCGTGTTTTTCATTTCGAAAAATTACTACTTATGCTGAGTTTGACGGATTCCATACTGAAATAACGTTCGTTATTGTTGATTCACAATTGCTTCCTTATGACGTGATCTTAGGTAGGGACGTATTTAAGACCCCTGGTTTAATTTTCACCCTTAATAGTGACGGTGCTAAGATTATACGCGATGATAGCGTAAATATGTGTCTTACTTTATACTCAAATACAGAGTTAGATAAAATTAACACTGACTTGAATGAGCCTAATGATGTTGATAGGCTGAGGTCTATATTGGAAAAATACAAAGATAATTTTACTAGCGGCAATTCTAAGGCTACAGTTAATACAGGAACGATGCAAATCAAATTAAAAAACCCTGACAAAATTGTACAACGTCACCCGTATAGGTTGGCCCCTTCTGAACGAGCCATAATGCGAGAGATTATAGCTGACTTGGAAAGGAAAGGTATAGTGCGTGAGAGTTCTTCACCTTTTTCTAGCCCTGCTCTGCTCGTTAAGAAGAAAGACGGGTCCGACCGTCTTTGTGTAGACTATAGGGAGCTTAATTCCAACACTGTGCGCGATAGTTACCCCTTACCATTAATATCGGAACAAATTGATGCCCTTGGGCAGGCCTCTTATTTCTCGAGTTTAGATATGGCCTCAGGGTTCCACCAAATTTTGATGGCATCCCAGAGCGACATCGAAAAGACCGCCTTTATCACGCCAGATGGTGTTTGGGAGTATTTGAAAATGCCGTTCGGGCTTTGTAACGCACCTTCCGTGTATCAAAGAGCCATCAATAAAGCGCTAAAAGGGCTTAAGGACAAGATAGCGCTGGTGTACATGGACGATGTACTAGTGTTTTCAAAAGCCAAGGAAGATGCGTTCCAGAACCTTGACCAGGTATTGTCTGCCCTATCACTAGCCGGTTTTGCTTTTAATTGGAAAAAGTGCACCTTTCTGAAGTCCTCAGTCGAGTACCTGGGTTACGTTGTCGGCGACAATAGTATCAAACCTAATCCTGGAAAGATAAAAGCTTTAGCCAATGCCCCCTTACCAAGTTGCGTGAAGGAGCTGCGCCAATTTAATGGCCTCGCCGGGTACTTCCGAAAGTTTGTGCCTAACTTTTCCTCTATCATGGCGCCTCTGTATGCCCTTACTAAAAAGGATGCCAAATGGAACTGGACTCCTGAGCATACAAGAGCTCATGCTACTGTTATAGGACATCTAACTTCTGCACCTATATTGACAATATTTGATCATAATAAACCAATCGAACTACACACGGACGCGAGTTCGATTGGATATGGAGCAATTTTATTTCAAAAGGTTGATAATCAGCTAAAAGTTGTTGGTTATTTCAGTCAAAGGACAACTGATGTAGAAAGTAGGTACCACAGCTATGAGCTGGAAACCCTAGCGGTATTTAAGGCACTGAAACATTTTCGGCACTACCTACTCGGCAGAGAATTTAAAGTGATTACAGATTGTAACGCCTTAAAGGCATCACGTCACAAACGTGAACTTTTACCTCGCGTACATAGATGGTGGGCGTACATGCAAACTTTCGACTTCGAAATTGAGTATCGAAAGGGCGAAAGAATACCACACGTGGACTACTTAAGTCGTAACCCCACTGACTGTAAAGAGGTCAATGTTTCTCGTGCAAATGATGACTGGTTGCAGGCCGAACAAAAGTTAGACCCTGATATTAAGCGGATTATAGAATCTATAGAAAACGATACGATCGATGGTACTCTTAGGTCGTCTTATACCTATAAAAATAATTTATTATTTAGAAACTTCCAAGTAGATGGTAAAACTCTTAGTCGCGTTATAGTCCCCAAAAATTATCGATGGCAAATAATACAAAGGTTTCATGACGAGTTAAAACACCTCGGCTGGGATAAGACTTTGACTAAAATAAGGGAACATTTTTGGTTCCCTAACATGACTTCATCCGTAAGAGCGTATGTTGACCACTGTCTGCCGTGTAAGATAAATAAGAGTCCCTCTGGTAAGAGGCAGTCTGCTTTACATCCCATAGATAAGATTGCAGAGCCGTTCCACACCATTCACATAGATACGAGTGGCAAATTAACCGGTGGAAGGATTTCCAAAGAATATGTGATTGTTATCATTGATGCTTTCACAAAGTTTTGTCACTTAACCGCCGTTAAAGATCTAACTTCACGGTCCGCTTGTGAAGCTCTTAGAAGATTTGTTCACACATTCGGAACACCCAAACGTATTATCTCTGATCAAGGCACCTCGTTCACAGGACAAGATTTCCGAAACCTCTGTAAAGAATGGTCTATAGAATTTCATGAAATCGCCAGTGGCTTAAGTCGTGCCAACGGACAGGTAGAGCGGATGATGTCAGTGCTGACTAATTGTTTTACAGTCGCTGAAAATCATGAAAACAGATCTTGGAAATCTGTTATTGGTGAAGTTCAATTAGCTTTGAATTGTACTGTGTCCAAAAGTACGGGTAAGAGTCCGTTTCAGTTATTATTTGGTTGTAATAAAAACCCACCCAGACTAAACTATCTCACCATGGATCTTGATAGTGATAACGAACAGGATTTGACAGAAACAAGGCAAACGGCTAAGAATAGGATGGACGAGCAAGCAGCGAAAGATAAAATACGTTATGACGTTAACAAAGCCGCTATTCGCCCTTTTGTAGTAGGCGATCTAGTCCTAGTTCAAAAAAATCCGCGTATCATTAACAAGTTAAGTGAAAAGTTTAATGGTCCGTGTAAGGTTACTAAGGTTTGTTCAAATGAACGTTACATGGTTGAGCCATTATCTGGGGGACGAGCCCAATATGTGTGTCATGAACGACTACGTAAGTATCCAGCTAGCCTATCCGTATTGTCAGAATGTCTTGATCCTGTGGAATCGAAAGATGCCCAATTTTAATTATTTACAGAACAAAGTGTATTCGTCAATTTAGTATTGTAACCTGGTGCGTTGATAAGTAATTTGACTGATTATTAATTGAAATACTAAATCTGTTGTTTGTTGATTGTGACGTTGGATTAATAAACGACTTGTGTTTATTGCTGATTGATAAAATGTTTAATTTGGACACTGAAAGCTACTACGCTTTGTGACGAGGATGGATTGAAAGCCTTATCGCTTTGTCCTGATGATTCGCTGAAAGCTACCACGCTTTGCATTGAGATTGGGCTTAAGTCTGTTTTGACCCATGATTGTGGCTGAAAGCTTTAACGCTTTGCCATGTGTTCGAAGTGTTACTTCTAACAAATGCTGAAAGCCCCGACGCTTTGCAGTGTACCATAGCGCTAACGAGCTGAAAGCTTTTACGCTTTGCTCTGGTAAGGTTGAAAGCTCCTTGGAACGCTTTGCTTATGTACGCGCTGGGCTGAAGGACAGTGCAATTAAGACGATATAACGTGACGTTGAAAAGCAACGCGAGAGCGCGTTGAGTAGCAGAATGGCCGTGTTAGAGATAATAATTACTAATTATTTCACATAGCAACACTGTATTAGCACCAGAGACATCTTCCAAGTCATTGGGTGTCAAATGTTGTTTAGTTGTCAATGTCAATGTGTCTGTCAGTAGTGCGTTCGTTCATTTTGAGCTTTCACTTGCTCTCGGGACGGCGCCAGCGTCGGGTGTGCGCACTGACTACTATAAAAATCAACATGGCGGACGACGGCGGCGACCACGTGGAAAGTAATCAGTTTGAATCTGCGACATATAGCACGAGAAAAACACCAAAAGGATTAATTACTGCTCCGGCCTTTTCGTGCAATGTGAGTTTGTCTTTGTGTACAGATTAAGTTATTTATTTAATCCCTAGAGAATGAGAGAACGTTGTGGGTATATTAGCAACGGCAATCTCAATATCCATACCCTCTTACTTTCGTTTAATATCTTGGGTTTATTCAACTTGCCAAATGTAGAATCATTGTATTGTAAATTGAGACTTCCTCGGATCAAATTTTATTATGGAAAACTAGAAAACAGAGTATCGCTGTTTATCGATTCAAATCATATTATACGTTTGTTGTTTTTATAATTTGTTCCGAGTCGGGCGGGGCACATCGGCGGACACGAATCATTGACGCCGATTGAACTGAGGATCGTCGGAGCGAATAATTCACTGGCAAACTAAAACATATCATACTCTATAGTAATTAATGTAAAGGATTTTTGGCGGCGCGGTGGGCGCAGTGGTCGAGGGACCAGCTGCAGTGCGGCGTGTCGCGATTTCGATTCTCGCACGGAGCAAATATTTGTATGATTTACAGATAATTGTTTCGGGTCTTGGTGTGTGTGCATGTGAGATTATGTCTGTAAAAGCACCCACAATACAGGAAAAAATATGAATGTGGATCAACGCTTTTTTGAAAGAAAAGAAGCGAAAGAACGGAAAAAGGACGTGTTCGATTAACATACGTATGTTGAAAAGTCTAGAATCGATCAGTGCAATATCGAATACTTTAATAGGTTATTTTTCGTGATACACTTCGTACAATATCCGTTAATATGGGCGAGTTGTACATCCCTGCTATAGTTTTCAGGAAAAACTTGGAGCTGGTCTGCACTCTGCAGAACAGAGGCAGATTTCTTCTTAATAAAATTTGCCCTCGAAATTTCCGTTAGTTGGCAACAGTGGTCATATTTCAATAGTCGCAACGGATAATGACATTATGCAAATGACCACACCCAAGAGTTAGTTCACACATTAACCAACCCGCTATGGATACATCCAGTTTTCCGAATTGTTAAAATTTTTATTTTATTACCATACTGCTGAGAAGCCTTGTCTTAAAACTTGATCAGTGCAATATTGACTACCTTATCGTGCGAAATAAGGGTAATAAAGTCATTCCATTACACCTGGCAACTGTTATATGAATCAAAACTTTTTATGATTAATTAAATTATTTGTCCTAGTTTGCACGGCAGGTTTGCGGTTATTTCCTAAGTCCCCTGTTATGACACCTAAGGGAATTACGAGGGCCATCAACTGTGTTGACGTAAAACTTATTACACTAATACAATATTTAGCTGAGTTAGGGTAGGTACTTTGTTTAACTGCTACAAAATATTCATAATACATTAACTGTCGATCACTCAATCTAATGTAGCCAGAATCAAAAGTAAAGTGGCATTTAAAAGTTCATAATATTGTAATCGGTGTATTACGTAAAATTCGACCTTAAAAATATAATTAAGGTGCAATTTTGATTGAGACTGTCATTTGTTTGTAAACAATTGAAAATTTTCTTTATGCGATTTAATATGTTCTATTTTGATCAATATTATGTTCACATTATTTGAGACATTTTGAATGTGCTTCGTGAACCGGGATTGAAATCGCGCAATGTAATTTAATCGAATAGCAACAATGTGACGTTCCCAGCAGAGTACGATAAAACAGGAAATTAACGTTAGAGTGAATGAATCTGGAACGACTCGCGAATGGCTTGCAGTTTAAATCATACTTTTCCAATTAGTTATATTGCTCGGGGGAATCCTGTTAAAGTTATTTTTCGATCTGGTTATAAGTTTGCAGTTCTACAGACGAAGTATCAGTAAAGTTTGTCAAAGAATCTCTATCCGGTCTACAGGGGAGTAGGAATGAGATTTCTATCCTGTGGATAAGATTTACCTAACTTCCAGATAAATCTTTCAAACGCATTATCGCGTGCGTAACGAACTTTGTAGTTTTAGTTATGAATTTTTTATGAAAGGAAAAGACGGTCGTGAGCAGGATTTGAACCTGCTCCTCCCGGATAAATACTCTAGGCGCTCTGTTAACTAAGCCATCCCGGCCTCTGCTTCGCATTCTACTTCCACATTTTAATACCCAACTTAACCAATCCTACTTCCTCTTGATTTTCTTTTGCTGACATCAACATAATGTTCTCTATTAGTATATCTATGATAAGATAGTGCAGAGAAAATATAATATTTTTACCGTTTAAGCCTTAAATTTTCTTCAGGGCAAGCACCTCTGCGAGTTCATGTAGACCAGCTTTAGACGACCCAAGGTACTGAATCAAAAACCTTGATAAAAACATATGATGATGTCATTGCTATATATTTAGATACCTTAAATAAAACGTATTAAAATGTGGGAGCAGAACTCGGAATAGGTCAGTTAGTTAAGTGCCTGGAGTCCCCGGAATTACTTTCCACAAATAAGTATACCTTTAGTGTTCGCTACGCATGGGTTGATGTATTTGAAAGATTTCTTTGAATTTAATAGAGGCTTACCGTTAAAGACTCGAATATCTTCCCAGAGGATGTCTTAGCTAGAAGTTCGGCAAGTTCCGAAGCCATGCGTCGGCGCAGCCAGCGCGTGTCGGCCGTGCTCTGCTGGAAGATGAACTGTAGCATCGTGTTGAGAGCGCCCTCTGGTGTACTGCCTAGTCCACGAGTAAGCTCATTCAGGACCTCCTGTTGAGAAAAGATTTGAACAATCCATATAAATAAAAATCCATTGCCGCGTGCATGTATGAAAGATTATCACTTGAGAATGGCTCAACCAATGTGGCTGTTTTTATTGTGTTCCTAGTTGTCAAGATAAGGTTGGTATGAAAGAGTTTTGGAAAAATCGGAAATTTGGAACTGGTATGTGGAAATTAATGCTAGTATTAATCTCATATTACATACCTACACATTGCCTATTGTCAGGCATTGTAAATAAGGGTCGTCAAGTTCCTTACTAAATGGTTGAGAATGCTTGTCGAACTCTTGAACGGGTGCTGTCTGTCGGGACTGGTCAGGTCCTAACTGCTTCATGCTTTCAAAGTTATTGTTTGTAGTGATTTCCCTTATTCTTATGCACATTAACATGCATTATTCTCAAATTACCTTATTTATTGTTATACTAATTTATCTTAAAAGTGTGTCTATGGAATTTTTGCCGGATCTTCTCCATAAGATCAACGCCTAGGAACCGCGCACCTAACTTTGACTTTTCATAAGTAGGTACCTGTAATCTGGTCTAATTGAAATAAAAATATTTGAATTTGAATAATGTACCTATTCGTTTGAATATATTTGTACTAGCTTCTGCCCGCGACTTTGTCTACGTGGACTTCAGAATTGGGTCCAGTCAGGATAAAAAGTATCCGATGTGTTAATCCCGGTTATAAACTATCTATGTGCCAAATTTCATCCAAATCCGTTCAGTAGTCATTGCGTAAAAGAGTAACCAAACATCCATCTTCACAAACTTTCGCATTTGTAATGTTAGTAGGATTAATATTGTAAACTTTAAGGACTTATTTCCATAAGATTAGGAAAAAAAACACTCGACGGCAATTCCACACGGTACTTGTTTCGCATTACCGCACGCAGATAATGATACGCAATTCATGAAAATTATTTACGTATGTAATATTCAAAATATTCCAGTCCCTAGACACTAAGAACTGGAATACTTCATAATGGAGCACTTCAATTTCTAGACCGATCTATATTACTCAGTATTAAACTGGTACCAATATTGTAGCAATCAATACTATTTGCGCAATAAACCAAATGTCTAAGTTCTACTTGAACGATACCAGTAATTATGTAGGTGATCCCAATATGGCGGCGATCAATCAATTAGCTGCTATTACAATGTCGTTTCGATGAGGGATATGTGTTCGTTGTATTCTTTCACATTCACTATTCATTAACAGATAGATGGATAGCACATACACCTGATTGCCGCTTATATGATTTGTAAATGACATTAATTGTTTTCACCACTAGACAATTTGTGTGGCGGATTAGGTCAAGAATTTGGTATAATAATACCATTTAGATCACTTTTGGTTATCTAAGCATGGTGTTTATTGTCAAAAGTTTCATAGAAATTAACCTTAACCTAAATATATTTTAGATTTTGCGGCTATAAAACTGTGTGAGAGAGCAAAGTTCTGCAGTGATTGTTAATTATTTCACTTCTGATAGACGACACCGGATTCGACATTTGGCTTATTTTAATACAGGCTTCGCAACAACGGAAGGGACTGGACAGGAATCAAGTCTGTTGAAGAACTTTTCAGACTCGCAATGAAATGAGAAAGTTCATGAAACTGACCGATCTTTAGTAATGGAGAGGCTAAAAGAGAAAAAATACAAGAGCTGGGTTTTGTTCTGGTCCGGTTCAATTAGGCCCGCAATTTGTCACAGACCACGAATCACTACTGTGAGTGTAAGTACTACCACTACTTAATAATTAATACATGTAGGGGCGTATTCTATGCTCTGTAGTAAATACTTCATAGATTAGAAGATAAAGCACACACTAAGACAACTATTATAGGAGAACAAAGGGCAAGCTAACTGAATACTAATCACCCATCATTAACATCTACCGTCTTCATAATTCCCTTTGATGAAGACAACTGAGAAATTAACACCGGTTTAAGGGATCGACTTAGACAGAGGCACTTTTACATGTAATTGTACCCTAACATAATAGAGATAAAGCCTTCATTCAACCTTCTATTATATTAAGTTCATGAACTAAAACACTGGCAGACTTTAAAGCCTAGTTTTATTGAATAGAAAAGTAGAGAAAAATATCGATTCACTCGTTGCGAAGTTATGATATGTCTACAGTCTATGAGATATCACAGAGAAACACAAAGTATTAGGAGTACATTTATTTATGCGAATAGGGCACACAAACACGTGGTTTTTAGCGTCGACGTCAACCTCATTTATTCCAACTCCTTTTTACCTCAGGGGTTGAAAATCACAACGACAGGTAAGGAAAACTTATCAAACCCAATGAATGTCACATGTTGCGTGAAACAAGGGAAATATGAATAATATCTTCACCTTTAACGAACCATCATCCAATTTACCGTGTCACCAAAAAAATGCGTTCTATATCTGTTCGTTATAAAAAATCTGCAAAATACAGGAACAGTCGTTACGTAATGACGTCACACATCAGCCGTCACTCACATCGACGCGGTTGGATTCAATTAGGCAAATTTCGTACTGTTGTTGGAGGCAACGCGCTTAATTAAAAGGCTGTAATTGGGACACTGGTTAATGACGGACGTTGGTCAAACATACATGATACACCTGGTAAAGGACATTTTCGGTAAATAACAATAGCACAAATACATATGCTACATATACAGCGTGTAACAAAATTCCGGAAGTTTAAGGGCTTGTGAGGTGTCTGTATACAATCTTTGATTCCAACACCTATGCCAGGTGTTGGAATGACGTTCCTAAGAGTAGTGAAGTGATATTTTTCACCAAAAATCTTCTAACACAGCCCCAAAAATAAAATGCTTCCTTTTAAATATTTTTACACGTGATTCTTTTCTTCACACGTGTTCTACAATATTATTAGGGACTTTAGTTACACGATGTATAAGGTCTTGTTTGTTTTGTAAATGGGTAAACTGAAAATAGATTAGCGTTTGCTTTGATGTAGTTACAATCGCAATTATCCATAATGATAGGTACATTTCCAATGGTTTTATCTATATGGTCTCTTTTTCCGTACTGATTAAGTGGTGTAAATAATAGAAGTTCATGGTATTTGGACAATTATACTTGTTGTTTTTTTTTTTTTGTTGAATTATGTTTGAAAGGAAGCACTTACGTAAAACATACCTACCATAACATACCTACGAATGTTATAAATGCAAACGTTTGTAAGGATATATGGATGTGTGTACGTTGTTTGATGAAATTTAAAATGCAGGTAGCTTGAACCCTGAGAAAGGATCCAAGCAAATTATAGCCCGAGCTTATCCATGCAGGCGGATTAGCGTACTAGTCAATCATGTTTACATACAAAGAGGAAAAGTTGATAGGGAAGATTATGTCCCATCAGAAGATAAACCACTAACTATACTACACCAGTCTCAGCAGACGTCCCAGATACAGGGGTCAGGCAAGGATTTAAGGAGCTCGATTAGATTGACTAGGCACGTGCCGGTGTCAGGGGCGGAACGGGGCGTTATCACGTGCTGAGACTCTCTAAGGGCCTGTCTATCGCTGGAAAAATTGCATGATTTATATGTATTTATCGACAAATAGAGCCAACTTTTCGAGAGACTTTTATAGATGATCCAAAATAGATAGCAAAAAAGTATCGTTTGTAACAAATTTATGTTTCAGTTGACAAACAGGGCTATAGAATTATTTATCTGATTCAATGAAGCTATAAAAGCCCGACCAAGAAAAACACCGATACTTTAACGAAACCAATATTTTTGCGGTGGCAACGGCAAACTTATATTTACTTTGTAAAGGTGGGCTGTGTACACTGGGGTAAACATTACAACCAACAAGAAGTATACTCAAATTGTATTTTTGGGGGATTGTTGTTCGAGTGTGTAGTTATGCTTTGTTTTTTCTCTACGAATTACCGAAAATGTCTGAACTATATTTTGGAGCAAGTATAAAGCCTTAGCGTGAGTAAGCCAAAAATGTTTAGGCAATCACATACCTCATTTCAACTTAACACATTACTTAAAATTAACACTCATTAACCGATTACATTAATTAAAACTACGAGCAATTTTTGTAATTACGACTTCATAGAATCGAGGAAGTAAAACCAGGTCCGACTTCCGATTCCAACCTTGGCAAACGATCAAGTCATGCGATAAAGGAATACTTTGTCATATTTTATTATGTATTTAAGGTGTTGAAATTGTATTTTTTATGGGTCAATATAAAATTGACGACTTTCTTATGGAGAAGGCCCAGCGCCCACTAATGTTTGGGAAGTTTTTATCTCGGTTCAAAATACTTATAACTTGATACGATGAACATCTAGTTCAGACAACATCAGAATAGAAGCAAATAGCTCATATTCTGGGGTTATATGCTATAAGTAAATCTAGCATGTTTTAAAGCGTTGTGCATTGTGTAAAACTTTTTAAGTTGGCAACTGCTCTTGCAATATTGAAATAACGTTAATAACGTTTCATTTTAAACAAATAAGAGTATTAAAATTATTCCAAACCGATTTTGGCTACGGTGATTAGACTTAATTTCCTATTTGATTAGGTGTTCTGCTCTGATACAGATAATGTATTTATTTTAGCGATAAAGTCCTTATGCAATGCGAGCAAATGACAGTGTCATCCACTAAATTGACTATAATGACTTACAGAACAATCGTAGCAACATTGTAACAAGAACACTCAGTGAGGTATGAAACTGTCAATAGATACTAAGGTATGCTGACGTGACGACAGAACCTCGAATAGTCCTTGACTACACTAAGTAATTGATCAAATATGTTATGTGTGTTGGTGTCGGAAGCTTTCTACTTTCATCGCTCTAAATTAACATTGATGAATAAGACAATCAAATTTGAAATTCTAACGCATGCGAAATAATAACTACCATCAATTTAGGGAAGAATGCCAAACCCAAATAAATTGGTATAAAGACATGATTATATTACCAAAAATAAAAATTTCCTGATTAAAAAACAAACTGTAATTTCCACGTCAACACGTCATGAAATGCCAATCAAAGTAACTTGTTACTGTTGCCTATGTCTGGCAATTGGCATTTGTTTATTTTTCCGTCCAAATAACCGTAGGCTTGAGCAAACTAAATTGTTCTCAATTGTTGTATTCACACTCAGAAACTTTTCAGCTTCAAGGAATGTAATAATGACGCCTATTCAGCGCCTATGAGCGTCTTCAGAATTATAGATGGTAAACGCCTGCTGAATTTTTGCAGGCGTTTTATTATATCAAAGTGCCCCTTAATTTTTTATTTATTCTTTTGTCACTTAAAGTCATTTTATAAGGTAAATAGGAGCTTTTAGTGAGCTACGTTTACCAAAAGTAAAAATATTAGTTACTCGTATCTTCGAAAATAGGATACATACTAGTGGGGTAGGTAGCTACAGCACTTTTAATCATCCCTTTGGAATAATTATACGACTCTTGTTCCGTGTAGGCGTGAACGGACTATTTCTATCTTGGGACTTAATTATAACCTAGAAGACTTCTTATTAATGGTTGTGACGAATAACTAAGTACCTGTTTTTTTTGCCAAGCTCTCTTTGTTATCGTCCATGTCTGTACTTTACGATTTACAAATGAAAACATTTATTTAGTAATTTGCACATAGATAGCTTTGTAATATAGAACATAATATCAACGTATTTTGATACTTTCCTTTATCAAATATGAGATGGTTTTACAGAAGTGGTAAGATTTGTACTTACGGGCGGTAATGTGATAGGTAAACTGTAGTCTTCCTGGGTCAGAGGCTTCTTCTCGAAGGGGCGCACGAAGTAGATGAGTAGTGCCAACGGTACGGAAAGGGCGGATACAGCCCCGAAAACTGCCGCAAACACCAGCCATGTCCAGTCCGGCATTTTGTTCTAGCGATATAAACTGCGGACGAAACGAATTTGATGAGAACTTTATATTTATATGAGGTACAATCTATAACAAAGACAGAAGGCAGTAATCAAACATTAATTGTATTGAGACCGATGAGAATGGAAGAGAAAACAAAACAGCACAAACAAAATCTTAATCTATTCGTTCTGAGAATAATAAACAAGAATAAATGGTATGGTTTAGGGGTAAATATAAATTTACCGTTGGTGCTAATAAAGTATCTGAAAGAGATATTTTGGCATCAGTACGGATGCTTAAAACGGCAATATCTAACTGCACGGCAGAGCTCAAGCAAATTCACATTCCGAGCTAAACGCATCCTCAATAATGAATAATGATGCGTGATATCTTAAAAATTTCTTTTAAAGTAATTCAATAAGTTCGTATTCAAAATACATATTGCAAGAATGGTGCGTAGGTACATGAGATATTCATAATAATTCCTTCGAAAAGATTGTATTATTTTTCACATGTGAAGCCGAATGTAACAGAAACACTTGAGTAAACTTAAATCAAATCAATTTAAATAAATGAGCTTTCACTATTTTATAATTTAATTCCCAATTAGTTTAGTCTGATCAAGTTCTCAAAGCTGTGCACTGCGCCAAGGAAAGACACAGATAGAGTAACATCGTCGGGGAAAATACCTATTTCAGGGGCATCACGACCATCTGTAATGAGGAACACGATACGAGGAGAAGTGGAGTTTAGACGACACGTCGGTTGTGACGTCACAGCTGGTCTATGGTATAGGGTTGCTTGCTTGGATTTACTAGTGTAGCTGGCATGGCCAGCATGGCTGCACGGAATTATGGCGTGGCGTAACACAGTTTGTATTCCGTCGGATCAAATCATCTTTATCAGGAATATCTACGCAGTCTACCACAAATATTAGCAAACAAAAAAAGCTAAACCCGTCTTATTTCACAATCCAGTTGTTATAATAAAGGAGATTTGAATAATATATGCTGTTCGTATATTTCGGCGGGATCCATACTGAATTCGGAGTCAAACCATATTCGCTTAGTGGTGGATTATAGTTGGTTCAACGGGTTTAACTTGCTTATCACACCTGACCTCAATTTGCTTGGAAAAGCTGGTGACGACAGTTTATATTCTAAGTTGGGCTTAAACTAGATGTTTTCTCAACCGTAAAACCCTTACTAAAATGGAATATGTACAAATATCTTACTTTCAAAGTACTACTACGTATAATAAACGTTTGTTTAGGTCCTGCATATTTTAGCCGTTGCTTTGTAGGAGTTGAAGCCTAATTAATTATGAAGATAGAAAGCTAGAAGGTTCCTGCTCCCTTGAGCATGTTTACTACTCAGTCCTTTGCGGTGAACAGGCCACTTTTAGGGAAAGGGTAAAATATGGAGAACACCCGTTGAATAGACGAAAATGATTTTCTCTTTTGCTGCCTTTTTGTTATCATATTTATCGGTGAGGTTAATGTTTTGGGTAACTGAAGAAGCACAATACGTTTATTTAATTTATTCATCAACATTGTCAACAGCGTGTACTGACCCATTTTATCTCCAATGAACCTACTTTAGTTACCGTTAGTTGCGAGTTAAGACCGGCCGTCTTTATTCAACTTCTCCGCGAAATTTCTCCATTTATCATACCTCACCTAGCTACAGGTCGTCTACGCTCCATTTTTCCGTCAAAGGGAAAAGCTTATTATATATATTTCCATAGTATCAGCTTCTAAATCTGTCCTATTAAATATATGTATAATATTGTGTGCTCTGGATAAGGCTTCAAACTATTTGTCGTTATCTACTCATAAATCCGGCCTAGCGTAAACTGGGTACGGATTGTAGATATCTATATTTTACCAATCATACATCCATACAAATAAAGCAAAAGTGTCCATGTTTGTTAACTTTACATAGCTAAACTGCTAACGGATCTTGATGAAATTTGGCGCAGACATAGCTTGCATTCTGGAGACGGGTATACTCGAAAATAATAAAATTTCACGCAGATAAAGTTGCAGGAAACTAGTCCAAATATTCCCCCAAAATGCACATAACATAACATATAACATCGCTTGTATTCCCCGAAGGGGTAAGCAGTGATATACACAGTTGTACGCCCACATTTCACCAATGCTGTTATTTAATCCCATGTAATAGGTGG
The DNA here is from genome assembly GCA_935421205.1 of Xylocampa areola. Classification (NCBI taxonomy): domain Eukaryota; kingdom Metazoa; phylum Arthropoda; class Insecta; order Lepidoptera; family Noctuidae; genus Xylocampa; species Xylocampa areola. The sequence goes on from OW285201.1 coordinate 17,529,993, forward strand.
TGAGCTTATAGCCATTTCCGGGCACAATTACAAACTCCGGGCTGCTATCGAGAATTACCTAATAGAAAAACCAAATAACACTGTCTGGCCCGGCAATCGAACAAAGGAGCTCTTTCTTAGCAGTCTCGCTTGAGACCACTACACCAACGAGGCAGTTCCTGTGCATATAATGTGTCTCTTAACAGAATCCTCCACTCTCATAATAGGTAAAAAACTACAATCTCCGTCGCATCATAATTCCCTTTACTCTTTTTTTTTTTTTTTTTTTTTTATGGAATACGTGGCAACCGAGCAGACGGCTCGCCTGATGGTAAGCGATTACCGCCGCCCATGGGCACCCGCAACCTCAGAGGAGTCGCGAGTGCGTTGCCGGCCTTTTAAAGGGTTTGGGCCTCCGGTACCCTCACTCACTCGGCGAAACACAACGCAAGCGTTGTTTCACGCCGGTTTTCTGTGAGGCCGTGGTATCAATCCGGTCGATCCGGCCCATTCGTGCCGAAGCGTGGCTCTCCCACGGTGAAACTCTCCACCATTTCTTTTGTTCAATAAGTAGCAATAACACTACAATCTCAGTCGCATCATAATTGACTTTACTCTCCACCATTTCCTTCGTTCAATAAGTAGCAATAATACTACAATCTCCGTCGCATCATAATTCCCTTTACTCTCCACCATTTCTTTAGTTCAATAAGTAGCAATATCACTACAATCTCCGTCGCATCATAATTCACTTAACTCTCCACCATTTCCTGCGTTCAATAAGTAGCAATAACACTACAATCTCCGTCGGATCATAATTCATTTAACTCTCCACCATTTCTTTTGTTCAATAGGTAGTAATAACACTACAATCTCCGCCGCATCATAATTCCCTCTACTCTCCACGATTTATTTTGTTTAATAAGTAGCAATAACACTACAATCTCCGTCGCATCATAATTCATTTAACTCTCCACCATTTCTTTTGTTCAATAAGTAGCAATAACACTACAATCTGTCGCATCATAATTCACTTAACTCTCCACTATTACCTGCGTTCAATAAGTAGCAATAACACTACAATCTCCGTCGCATCATAATTCACTTAACTCTCCACCATTTCCTGCGTTCAATAAGTAGTAATAACACTACAATCTCCGTCGCATCATAATTCATTTAACTCTCCACCATTTCTTTTGTTCAATAAGTAGTAATAACACTACAATCTCCGTCGCATCATAATTCCCTTTACTCTCCACCATTTCTTTTGTTCAATAAGTAGCAATAACACTACAATCTCCATCGCATCATAATTAATTTAACTCTCCACCATTTCTTTTGTTCAATAAGTAGTAATAACACTACAATCTCCGCCGCATCATAATTCCCTCTACTCTCCACCATTTATTTTGTTTAATAAGTAGCAATAACACTACAATCTCTGTCGCATCATAATTCACTTAACTCTCCACCATTTCTTTTGTTCAATAAGTAGCAATAACACTACAATCTCCGTCGCATCATAATTCATTTAACTCTCCACCATTTCTTTTGTTCAATAAGTAGTAATAACACTACAATCTCCGCCGCATCATAATTCACTCTACTCTCCACCATTTATTTTGTTTAATAAGTAGCAATAACACTACAATCTGTCGCATCATAATTCACTTAACTCTCCACTATTACCTGCGTTCAATAAGTAGTAATAACACTACAATCTCCGTCGCATCATAATTCATTTAACTCTCCACCATTTCTTTTGTTCAATAAGTAGTAATAACACTACAATCTCCGCCGCATCATAATTCCCTCTACTCTCCACCATTTCTTTTGTTCAATAAGTAGCAATAACACTACAATCTCCGTCGCATCATAATTCACTTAACTCTCGACCATTTTCTTCGTTGAATAAGTAGCAATAACAATGTCATGTCTTAACAACATTTATAATACGTTCGAAGTGAATCTTTTTACCGACGACAGCCGTTACGGAGCTTCATGAATAAAAAATAACCATTGGTATTAGGTCAGAGTATTACTGGTAAAACCATTTGTCATCGGAATTTGTTAAGGCAGTTCATGTTTTTGTGTTTAATTTATTATAGTTTTACAGTAGTTTGTATTACCTACCAAAAGTTTCTGTAAAACGTGCGATAACTACAAAAACGTTAAAGTCACGATTTAGTTTTTCATGTTCTGCTTGCTTGCTTATACATATTTATGCTTATCAATACTCTATATATATATATATATATATACACCCTATTTCCCTTGGTTACACCATAACTTGAGAACGACGGCACCAAATTGGATAATTCTATTTATGTTTTGTTCGTCATTGCCAGGACAAGGTTTTTAAGTAAGATTTTTTAAATCGTACGGAAAAAATTTAATGGTGCGGCTGAAACTGCGGAGCACAGCTAGTATAAAACATTTTTTACCTAAATAGTTTATTTTTGAATATATAACTAATATAATGTGACTTAAAAATACCAAATAAATGTGTAATAACAATAAAAATCTTGTGACAAACTTAGTTTACCTAAAATCGTAGTAAAAACTATTAAACTAAGCCAGTATAAAATAAATTAAAGGTCTGGTGATAAAACAAAGACTTAGACGACATTAATTGACGTCGAAAAGTTTTAGTTAGGATCAGATCGGTCAACATTGAAAGCACAAATAAAACAGAGCTTAAAGTCCTAAGAAACAGAGGAACAGTCAATCCTAAAGAAGCTAACAGTTATAAGGCATTGAACCTTGTTGAAAATTTGTAAACAGCTGAACAAACAAGACCCGTCCGTATCCAATCTCGAAGCCTGATTGGCAATTTCTCGTAGCTAATAAAAACCCGACTAACACTTAAGTGAGAGTTCAACTCGCGCGCAGGGAATCCGTACCATTATTTGATAACCGATAAGTTCTGAAAACAAAAGTTATAATGGGCTGAAAAATAAAATTCAAAATGGTTGGTGCCTCGATGTTCTAGTGGTCCCAAGCGCGACTGCTGTGCATGAGGTCTGGGGTTTGATTCCCGGGTCAGGCAAAGTGTTATTGAGTTTTTCTGTTCGAAAATTAGCCAGTAGCCGCCCGAAGTATGGAATTGTGCCCGGTAGATGCAATATGCTCACCACCTATTGCATGGGACTTAATAACAGCATTGGTGAAATTTGGGTGTACAACTGTGTGTACCTCTGCCTAGCCCTTTGGGGGATACAAGCGTGATCCTATGTTATGGTTGATATCGCAGAATAGTTTGCCATACACGGTTCTGAAACTTGGCCACGAAAACAAAGAATTTCAAAGAGCTAAAAAGATGCTTTGTGTACCCGAGACAATGCGATTCATGAATCAATCACTGGTTGGCAAGTGCATCTTTACCGTAGGTATTGTTATTTTAATACAGATTTTAAACTAACAAAGCACGCAGAATAAAATGAATCTACTATTCTAAAAGGCCAAAGGTGAGGTCCAAAAGTTGTTTTAAATATGGACAGTAATTAAAGGCCCACTTAGGGTTCTTACATACGAGTGGCACGTTGTCGACGACGCTCAACTGCAGTCGCACTTCGACGGCTGCTGCCGAGCGTCGACGACTGCCGCCGAACTGTCGTTGACACACGTCGTTATCATCGTTAGGTCGCTAGAGCTGCAGCTGCCACCGCGGTGTTGTCGACAACGTGCCGCTCGTATTGAAATTGAAAAGTTTAATTTGAATGAGACGGGCGATTGATTCAGTTCAATATATGTAAGTTCAGTTTTGATTGAAAGCATTGATTAAGTTGACATTTCCATTCGTATTAGTTTGATTAAATTTATTGGCGACGAAAAAAATTACCTGCGTACCTATTGGCTATCCCGGTTACCATCAAATTGATAATCATTATGTATTACATTGCGTCGTATGTTACAGCTTGTCCATGATGAGCAAAAATATTAAAAGCACTGTAAAAATATTACCATATATTTGTTGATAACCGAGATAGCCATTAAACTCTAGAGGTCGCAAGCGCGGCTGCTGAGCGTGTGATCCTGGGTTCGTTTCACGGGTCGCGCAAATTGTTTTTGGTTTTTGCGTTAGTAAATTCTCAATAGTAGCCCGGAGTTCGGATAATCCACGGTTATTGGCAATAGGCTCTCATCTTATTACATGGGACTTAATAAAAGCAGTGATGAAATGTGGGTGTACAACTATTCACACCTCTTCCTACTCTCTCTGAGAATACTGTCGTGATACTATGTTATGGAATACAAACCTAGACAGAATTTGGGTAGCAATTTTCCGACTGCATTAGTACAGCCCCGTCGTAGCGGAAAAGTCGTAACACAGTTTACATAAATATATCTACCTAATAGGCAGTGATGTCATTGACAAATTTCACAGTAGATACCTATTATACATGCCTAAAATGTACTTGCTGAAATACAACAAAGAAAGTTGTTCCACAAAATGATATTATCCCCAACGACAGAGGCCCACGACATGCTAGATGTGAGAAAAGTTAAGTTAAAAAATGTGGGGAAAAATATTTGTAAGTGATTTTTTTCTATTAATTTAATTTGACATTATACTCTTCAATTCAATATTTCAATATGGCAAGCCTGCCGACTACTGATTACAGCAATTCTGCCAATGTAAAATGTGGAATGGGGAAGCAGAAGAGAGAAGTACTTTTTTCCGTTAATTTAATTTGATATTATGCTCTTATTCTACTATACTTACAGAAACATTGATAAAAACACAAAAATAAAACAACGATAGTTATTGTACTCAACCCTCAATGCGACACCATTTCTACCCTAATAATTGCTACGACGCACCTACTTCTATTCGTGCTACCAAGACATTACCTAACCCGAACTACATCCTCGTCCTATTTCAATGCATTGTGCAATTCTGAGCGAGACCAAACGCTGCGTTCGGGTCACGGGCTGGCAAGGGGTGGTAGGGAACCGAGATAACGACCCACACCCCAGCAAAACGTGTTTTAGGTACCACCTACACTGTATGCAGCTAACAATGTAAACTCTCGGAAAGAGAAATCGTGGACCGACTGCACACATGATATATAAAACACTCACGTATAGTAAGCACTTTAGTACAAATTAATTTAATTTAAAGTACTAAAGAGGTCTTAACTGAAAATTATTACATTTCTAGCTCTACACTGTTTCCTTTGTATCTCTGATTTCAAAGCTCTAAATTTTGGCATGTGTAATTAGGTATGTGTTGGTACGGTTCCAGCTACCAGTTTTTCTCGTGGGGATTGTAATAGACCCAATAAAGCTATCGAGCACAGCACCAGTGTCCAACAGTGTGTGAAGCTATTGTCAAAATTCATCCGCAATTAAACTGTAATTAGATGATTATTCCTACTGTCCAATTTATTATGAGTTCTAGTCTAAGAGCTCCTACATACGAGCGGCACGTTGTCGACATCACCGCGGTGGTAGCTGTCGCTGAGTGTCGACGTCAGTTGACAGTTGTTGAGCTGTTGCCTCGCTCATTAGCAGACACAATAGATTTTTATTGTTACAACGTATAATTCTTTACGTGGCTGAGCCAAAGGTTAACAAGGTTTCTGTAAGTATGTTAGAATAAGAGAATATAATGAAAAAATAAATTAATAGAAAAAAAGTACCTACAAATATTTTGCCCACATTTTATTAATGCTTTTATTAAGTCCCATGTAATATTTGGAGAGCCTATTGCCATCAACCGTGGATTATCCGAACTCCGGGCTGCTATTGAGAATTTTCTAACGAAATAACCGAATACGTTTTCCCCGACCCGTCTAACGAACCCAGGATCACACGCTCAGCAGCCGCGCTTGCGACCTCTATAGTCTAGTGGCTATCTCGGTTATCAACAAATAGATGGTAATATTTTTATGCTTTTAGTATTTTTTCTCATGGTAGAAAAGCTGTAACATACGACGCAATGTTACATATTATTAACCGAGATAGCCAATAGGTACGCAGGTATTTTTTTTTCATCTCCAATGAATTTAATCAAACTAATACGAATGGAAATGTCAACTTAATCAATGTTTTCAATCAAATAGAATTTATACATATTGAACTGAATCAATCACCCGACCTTTTCAAATTAAACTTATAAAATTCTTGGGAATTGAAAAGTCCTTAATCATATCTATTGATTGTCAGGTTTCTGATATTACTGCACAATAGGGGAACGAACATTGAGTAAACTTTATTTGTATAAAATATAGGGGGAGACACTTGAATATTTTTAATGAACTTTTTTTTAAAGAATAAGAATAATTTATGTTTTGGAGATGTTTTTGTACAGTGAAGAATTGTAAACTTAAAATTATTATAAAAGCGAAAGTAACTTTCTCTGTCATTTTGTTACGTTTTCACGCCTAAGCCACTCAAATAATTTGATGAATTTTGGTATAGAAATAGAATGGAGAAGGAATAAGCTACCTTTGGTCGCGCAAACAAAGTCGCGGGCACTAGCAACTTATACATTGTCAAACATTTTAATTTTTTTCTGACATGGTAACTAGTTTATCTAGTTATAGATTAAGGTATTATTTATGTTTTGATGTTCAATCAGTTACTGAAATGTAAATAGAACTTTCTTTCTATTGATAGAAAGAAAGAAAGAAAGTATTTATTTTAACCTCGTAATCGTTCTTTATAAAATTCTTCAAAAAAGCGATAATCTACTTCAAATCGACTTCAAAGAATACACAAACATTGCCGAGAACAGTGTTGTTAAAGAAAATCTCTTACGCTTAACTTAATCATAAAATAAATCAAGATCAAAAGAAAAGGAAAATGTAAAGTTGTTCAATTTAAATATTTTCTATGCTTACTTTATTAAAACAATGTTGATGTACAAAGTAAATTAACTGAAAATGTATATTATAATAAGTTTTGAACTAACAAGCAATTTCGAATAATTTTATGTTTTTGACACGATACTAATGAGCGTTTCAACTTAGCTATTACGGAAAGTTTAATGAGTTTCAACCGAAAATATAAGTCAAAAAGGTTGGGTATCCAATGTCGCTGTTACGATATAAATTGAAGACTTCAAACCTCGATTATGAACATGCAATATAATATTAGTAACTAACAGAAATTATGCAGTAGCGATTTAATCTATAATAATACGTATAGCTGCAGTAGGTACACAGTAGTAAAATATTCAATATAATTTTAGCTGCACTATGTTATAATTTAACCAATGACTGAGAGGTCGGATACCCGTCCGATCAAATTGCTGCGAACAAAGTTTTAAAGCGGGATGAGCAGTGCACTATATATGACCCTCTTTGGGATGCAATCTATTCCCCTGAAATGTTTCATCAGAAGATTTAAGCGTGCAAGTTGTAAAAACTTAAGTACAGAGTCACTTCCACATTTTAATAAAAATACAAGTCCTTACTAAATTAATATGCAAATACCATCTACTTACAGAAAACAAGACAGCATCTGTTATTACGTCTTTGTAACTTCACTTTTCCATTAAAACAATGGCGTCGACTTACAGATCTGATACACAATTACACAGTACCAACAAAATTCAACAGGCGGGTGTCAAAACGAATTTCAAATGATGGCAAAACGTCCCACTCTTAAAGTAGAGACAATGTGCACATTAAAATAATATTATGTCGTAAGCGGAATGCCTTGCACCTGCACTCGGGAGGAATTGAAGAATACTGGGCTAACACAATATTAATCATGCCACTGATACGATAGAAGAAGAGAAAGAAGCGGAATCAGGATTTTCAGAGTAGCATCATGCGTTTTGGCGATTTCAGACGGATAAGTTCAGGTTTCATCACGGTGAGGCGGTTATGTTACCGTCAGTTTCGGGACGAAGCAGATGCTCTCAGACCACGGGTGCTTTGGTAAGTATCTGTGTCGCATACACCGGGAGCCAATGCCGAAATGCCATCACTGCGACAGCTACCCCGTGGACACGGCACAGCACATGAACATATTAGGGCAGTTAGGGGTGGGTGATTTCTAGCTTCCGGCTGTGGTCAGGCATTTGGTCAGTAGCAAGAGCGCAAGTGGTCATGCTTGCGACGGAGATGGCAGAAAAGGAGAGATAGGCGAATCCCTCTCACCTCTACCGCAGAAGCCGTGCCAGGCGCCAGAGGCGCTCAATGATCTCCAGCCATCGTGAGCCGCGACGGACTTCAGTAACTCGTCGCCTGACCAGCAACAAGCCCGAGACGGCCTCTTCGTTCCATACTAGAGAGTCTGTGCAGGCCAATTGTGGCAGGCCTGCTTTTTGTGAAACCCTGGTAAAGTTTAGAAGCGGACCATGTTTGGTTTCAGTTTGTAGAAATTCGGCACAAAGATCATGACGGATTTGGATAAGAAAAAAAAAACAAAGATTCCTCACGATGTTTTCTTTCAGAATAAATCAGAAGGATCCTAGATTTTGAATCCGCAAGTAAGACTGAGGACTTAGCTTAATTATAGTAAAAGTATAAGTATAATAATTCTCTTAGAATACTAGTACTAATAGTCTAAAGAGAGTGCTCGTTAAAACTTCTATAAAAGATTGAGCTGAAAAGCGGAGCCTGGTAACAGCCACAATTAACAATACTTCTTTTGATCAATATGAAGATTACTTCATAATAATGAAAGTAGAAATTAGGTAGGTCGTTATGGGGACTTCGGTACGGCTCTTAGAAGTTATATCAGGTGGTTGGGTGCCAGTTGATGATTAGAAGTGTTACTTCGCGTACTGATAACCGCAATCGAGAAAGAAGGCAAGGCTTTTACTCGTCTATATTGATTAGTGGAAATCCTGACCTCGGAATTAAACAAAGAAATGCACCGGCTGCGTGGTCTACACAAATTGTTATCAAGTGTTTTATTCTGAATTTTTTTTTTCTTATTTTTTTATTAGAAATTGAACCTCTTGCAGAATGGAGACATGACATAGTATACTCTACATATACAATCTACGAATTGATGTAAATTATTATTTAATATATTGGTAATTGAAACCGATTTTAGGTACTTAATTTACATATTTCAGATCGGCGATTCGGCACCGAAACTCCCCGATACACTATTGACCGTATATGCACTTTCGCTTGCATAACGAGTATATGTATCTATGTATTTAGATATCTTTACAGCCTCTTGCTTCTCCCAAAAATAGAGATCCATGAACGTGTACTCTACAAGCTATATTTCATCTTTGAAAATATACTAATGATTCTGACCCCTAAGAGTCACAAAACGTTTCAATAATTAACAAAATGAACCTCCTTTCATTATTAAGTCATCCATTACCTTCAAAGTTTCCCACGAAGTTATACCATTAATAATGGACCTAGGGATACAACCAAAGTAAGCGTTTTAAGTATTGATACGACCAAATAAACACGAGAACGCGATTGACCTGTAGCTTCCCATACACAATTTATAAGATAAGTTTCTTAGGAGAATTTGGAAAACAAATGTGTAAAGAAAATAGCTCATGAGACATTTTTACTCCAATTTGAACCTCCAATTTACCCAAATTGAACAAATTCCACGTTTTGGAAGCATTAGATCATTTGTACTATCAATAAATAAATATCAAAAAGTATCAATGAAAGCTAAGATAATCTTCAACGACAGGACGACATCAAATGAAAACTAAGTTCGTAAACAGAAATACGAAATTGTATCTAACACATAAATAATTAGTTAACGAGTGAACAGGCTAAATAAAAACAAATATGAAACAAGAACGACTTTAGTCACTTACCTGCTAATAAATATACCTAAAAACAATGATATTCCTACGTGCAATCGATATACACTATAACAATTGACATGAAACGCTTCACTAAACTAATCGTATGTTATCCTTCAATAAGACTATTTTACTACTACATGTTTCACGCCAGCCGGGTCGCCCGGCGGCGTCGAATGTCCTTTACATCACTGACACTAAGTAAAATTATTATTTTTTAGGTAAAAAAGTACCTCTGCGGCCACTGGGCATGCGCAAACCCTCGCCAATTGGACCAGAGCTCGCGTATTGGAAAGCATTAGTTCCGATTGGTATGCAACGCACAAACAGCTGTATTTTGTTAAATAACATTTCCGAATTGGTGGAACCCTGTTTAACGTCAGCCTTGGCATTCATTAATCTAGTTTAACGCATATAATTCATATCTGTGTTAGTTCTATTACAATCTTCTGTGTATCGTATCGCCTTGCATGTACAGACGCTTGCGCGAAGCAACGATCGATACGATAGCAACCACATGTACAGCTGCAATAGGTCCGGTAACTATACAGCCATCACCTGAAAAACAATCTTATTGCACGAATATAGAGTGTGAAATACATTGCTTCGAAGTTTAAAAGGACAGCGGCTCATTCATGAAAGTAAAACAAATTGTTTACTCGGCAGATAAATGTCAATAAAGTTCAGATTGGTTGTATCCACCAATACAAAGCCGTTGATATTTACAATTTAAAGTGTTCCGTACCCTTTTAGATAAGGTCGCAGGCATAATAGAAAACAACGATGAATTGAACCCGAAGGTATCTTATATCGCCTTGTGTCGTTTAGAGTCTAGGTGAGATTATGAGTAACTTAGGTATACTCTTGGAGTTCGGCGCCAGATTTCCACATCTCCATCGAATTTCGAAGGTTCTTAAAATCGAGCTAAGATGGTTTGTATACGAGTGATCAAATTGATCAAATTTTGCGTGCTCGGAAGATTTTAGGATAATTGGTTCGCTGAATCTGATACGAAAATGATTAATAGGTTTGAATCGATTGAACAATTCAAGATATGTCTTTGAAAAAGCATTCTTTTTCCATTTAATATTGAACTTTCGATTGAACAAGTTCTTTCATTAATGACGTCATTAGTTACCAAGCGAGATTACCTCTCTATCATGGTAAACTGGGGTCAAAACGAAAATAATTCTGGTTCACTGTATCCTACAAAAATTTGTATTAAATATATATTCGTAATATTATATATGGTATTATAAATGTACCACTTTAACTAAGAAAATAAAGTGCGCCTGATTCCAGAAGACTTGAATCAGATGTTACATTCATTCAAATTAATATTTGAATAGTGAATTAATTTCTACGGTAATGGCGCCAGGTAATGGCGAGGAAGAAATGACTTGCTTTTATTAATATACATCTGAAATTTTCCTTCCAACTGTGAATATAAGGCTTGTTTTCATCGTATTTATTAAACCCTGAAAATACTAGGAGGGCTTCGTGAAGGCAATTTCACTTAATTTGATTGAAGCTTCACCCTCTTTGTTTTCTTTTATATTGAAGTAGAAATGGATTTTTACGACAACTCTTTGTTAGCTGTTCATCTGGAAACTGTCAGAAACATTTATTCTGTGACGTCTTTTCGTATTTCGATGAATCGTATAAGTTTATACAATTATCTTGTTTTTTAGGGCTGGTTAGTAATATAAGAATCCCTTATTAGTTAATCGTGTCTATCTGATCATGTTACTATGCGGCATAGAAACACGTGCTGGACCTCTTTATTGATACAGCGTCAGATTTTTGGAAAGCGTGGGGTAGATGTTAATTTATCAGGTATTGCGAACTCACTACAACTAAAAGTGGTACAAGCACATTCTGGTTGACTAGCAGATAAGAATATTGACTGATTCTTTTCCCAATTGTGTTACAACAATAATGTGGTCTACGGAACCCTACTTTACACGTGGTCCTGATCATTGGTAGGTTTTCCTTTGATTAAGTTTGTCAGGGGTTCCAAGTGTTTCGTGTTCCCAGAGAGCTCTCTGGTCTCCCGCTGACCCCCACAGGGGTTCCGCCTTGTCGTGGTGGGGGGGCTCTAGTAACCGTGGCTTGGTCACCCACGGTGAAGCTAGGGAACCCGGGGAGGGCCGCTCCTCTGGGCTTTGCCTGCAAGCCCATGTTGGAGCGGTGTAGGTTGCGGGCCTTATGGGGGGTGCCGCAACTGAGGTGGGCTGCGGTGTCGTATGGGCGGCACTGCAGCTGAGAGATGGGGGCCGCGGCGGGAGAGGAGTGCCGGTATGCCGATGCGCCGCTTTCCCTACCTTCCGCGGCCTTGACGGGGCCGCCACCGTTAGATGGCGGACGCGGTGGGGCCGCAGGGGAAGAGGAGTGCCGGTATAGCGAGGCGCCGCTCTCCCTATCCTCTGCGGCCGTAGTGGCAGGCGGCGGGGCCACAGACCTGACCCGTTGCAGGGGACCTTGGGCGTCCGGACACGGGGTCGTCTGGCGCCCATTGCACATGGTCTCCATGGTGGTTGCGGCACGCCATCCGTTTGGTGTGTCGTGAGAGAGAGTCCGGCAACGGACGGCTGTGGGCGGGTTTGCGGTTGTGTGCGAGAGCGTTCCCGCGTCCCGCCCTCAAGCAGCTGAAGAGGTATACTGTGGAGTTTTAGTGGGTTCGAGTCCCACATAACCGCTCTGTCTCCCCGTGTCAGAGCGGTAAGCGAGGGCATTTCTCCACATAAAAAAATAAAATAAAAAAATGGTCTCCCACTGAGCTGCGTAAGCTGCGTTACTAGGGTTGAGTTGTTGGGCACCTACTGTCTTTCTAAGTATTCTAAGATGTATGAGTCACTTTTGCGTATTAGCGAAGTGAGTATCGTCCGGGGCGTGAGAATTATTTTGATGAAGGGTTTGTAATGGGGGCTAATTAAGACGAAGTATTGTAGATTCTCGAGATATACGTATATCCAGTCTTCTACGGCAATGATCGACAGACTGATTAAATTTAAGGGCACTATTTAATTTAACAAATTTAAATGGAATTTTCCATGGGATCTAATGATAACGAAAAATAATAGCGACACAAGTTCAATTGATATTCTACTTCGGTAAAAAAAGTGTCACAAGTTTTCGAGTTTATATCCATGAAAATTCAGATGCTTCTATGGATAACATTTAAGTACGTACTGTGTAAATGCTTATCGTGCAATAAATTGCACATTCACTCGTAGCAGTTAAATTAAATTGTGGAGTCGTAGATCTATATTATCTATAAGAGATGTCAAACATACCCAAGTTGATGTATTAGATATGCATGCATGTGGATCTCATGTCGGTATTCGGCAATATGAAAGTACATGCTCGAAGCCGTCGGACAATTTATGACAGCTATTACCTCACCTGGCACTAACCTACCTACATACAAATAGGTACCTATTTAATAATTTTATACTAAAGATGATAGAAGGCTCGACGACGTGAGGTAAAGGCTTGCCGGGAGAGATGACCGTCATATCCTTCCGTGACCGAAATGTAAACACTTTGTGGGATTAATCCGACCCAACGGTTGATCCGAAATCGGTTGCGGAATACAGGCATGGTGTGCCAAAGGCGGAATGAGGTCCCGTAAGGTAAGTGACGAGGATATTCAATATACTTGTTGACAACTTTGAGATGAAAGTCTTGGCTTATTTTTATAAAAATGTTGCCCTAGAACCATTGTTGCATTTGCAAACACAAATCCCACGTGCACCTAGACCCCAGAACACTTATCTGTAAGCAAAACCACACCGTGCGGGAAACGAAAATGGAACCCGCGGCGCAGAAGTCGATCTCTGCCATTGCTGCGTCAAACATGCTGGCTTTGTAGTCATGTATCATGCTAAAACTGCTGATTTAGTTATTCGACGCTAGATTGACTTTAATAAAACATCATTTAAGGCTTCAAAATAATGATTTACCAAAAGTAATTCAGTAATACACTTACATACAACTCAATGTTGTACACATTACCGTCTGATAAATCAATTAGGCAGCTACCTAACCGCCGCTACGCCGTTTAGCGTCAATATACATATACCTACGTGCCTACATGCTTATCAAACATATAGAAACGGCTTTATAGATTTATGATCGAGTTATGAGACGTTTATAATTCACTCTACGTCACATGTGTAAGTGAATAGTGACCTTTTAAATATTGTAGGGAAGACGATATCGTTATACGACTTGTGTTTTGTGAACATACAAAGCATTTAAGCAGTTTCTCTATCATAAATAATAAATATTTTACATAAAATAGTTTTGCTTCAAGCTGCATTTCCCGGTGGATTGCACAGAAGTGTACCTACCTACGCTTGTAAACCCGTACTTCACCGATGAAGTTATATAAATCCCTAGTGATAGCGGGCGAGTCTATTGCCATCAACAGCGCGCACATCTAGATTTCGGGCTGCGCTACTGAGATTTTTGTAACCTAAGAAGTTTTTTTTTGGAAACCTTTCTTTACTTGTCTCTACCCCTAATACATTGAGTAGGTACAGCTCATTATATAAGGGACAGATAGTAATTTGGATTCTTGTTCTAAGTAGTTAGTATTCCTGGGTATGCATTCCATATTAAACTGACCTTATGACATGTGGTATTATTCCTCGCTTCAGACTTCTCACAGGTGGTTTTCTGTACATTAATGGTTTGGTAGAATGTTTGGGAGCGTGAGTAGCATCTATATAGTTGTAGTATTTGTATCTCTTTAGTAATATCTTAGGTTTGCGCGATCACTACACATTATAATAAAACAACTTTTAACCGGATTAATCGCGTTTATTATTGGTTTTTTGTTTTTCCTGATGTTTCGAACACTTTGCAGCGTTCGTGGTCGCAGGAGGACTAAGGTGTCAGGTGTCTCAACAGTTTATTTAAAATTATTTCAGTCTACCGTACATATAATTGATAAATTCATAAAATTATTTTTGTCTCTGATACATGTTTAAAACTAAATCGCGACGGTATTTCCTAAGACTATCCCTGAGAAGAAATACCGAAACAAACTCAGGGGTCACAGTCGTTTTAAATTTAGAGATACAATTTTACAATTTTATCGAATTATAAACTAAAAGGTGTTCCGATGCACGCAGTAATCGCTCACAGTATCTTGATTTTTCTTGTGACTTGACTTTGTTTGGGACTTGATTATTTTCAGTACAGGGTTCCAAACAGGTGGTAATTGCCAACCATCTTCTCTATTGAAATTTGGGTGTTTTTTAATTTCAATAGCCTCGCGGAGCATTCTCGGTATATATCGGTTTTCTTTCGCGAGGATTTGGGGTTGGTCAAAACGTAGAAAATGGTTGGGTTTGTCTGTTGTATGTTCACAGACTGCAGATTTTGTTGAGCGTCTATTCTTGACGTCAGCTATGTGTTCTTTCAACCTGGTGCCAATGCTACGCTTTGTTTGCCCTATGTATGATAGCCCACAATCGCAATCAATCTTGTAGACCCCTGCATCTTGTAAGGGGAGAAGCCGCCCAAAGCCCACCACAGTTGATCGCAGACCTGCTGTCCTACCTTTCATCAAAGGGGTCACCGATAGAATTGGTCACATCTTGAAGCGTGCTTCTATCAAAACCTACTTCAAGCCACATAGAAAGATCAGCCAACTTCTCAGACCGGTGAAGTGCCACATTCTATATTCACTATATTTCTCCCCAAATCTATCTACTCTACTTACGAGTGAATAGATTTCTTTTGGAGCTACGTGCTCCATCCTCGGCCACACCGTAGCTTACCATCAGGCGAGTTGGTGGCCAACGTAGATCCATTTTTGATAAAAAAAAGACAATGATGGTTCGAAAATTTACAATTCAATGCAGAGTACTTAGACACTTAAGCAGGGTGAAAAATATAAGAAAATTAATATAAACAACAGTTTATTTGTCTTCTGGTGGTAATAAATTATTACACTATTCGATTCACATGACACATTACACTTGTCTAAAACTTAAAAATAATGTACTATACATAGATATCACTTAAAAAAACATAATTTCACGAAATTCTTGCTCTATCAAATAGGATAATTTTTTAAACATCACTATAAAGCAAATAGTTATATATTTGGTACAAATACTCTTTGCTCTCTATGATAAGACCATTATTTAGGCGTCAGACAGGGCGGCAACACCTGGCAGTACTTTACCTGAAAAATAAAATGTCACAAGGAAAATTAATACTTAAACTTCGGGGAACTCTAATCTACATAGTTATCAGTAACATATTTACGAATTACTTAACATACTAGCTACTGGGTTAGACTTGAAAATAGCTGTTCTGTTCGATTGACGTTGGACATATTTTCTTTTATTTTAATGGATAATAAACAGCAGAAGAATACCGATTTGCAGGGAAATTCCACTGCCGCTATGCTTAAGGGTAAATCTTTAATTAAATATGTATTATCACGCTATCGCTCAAAAACTACGCGGACCATTGTATTCTTCAACCTGTGGATCAATGTGATTGGGACTTTTAGTGTAACGAAACTTACGGGTTAATAACTGTAAGTTGTTAATTAGATAATAAATATACTTCACGCTATTGATCATAGGAGCCGTGCAGTGCTATATATTTTCAATATTATCACCGGTTACGTAACCAACCCAAAAGAACTAATACTTAATAATCGAGCCACGACAAAGTCGCGGGCACAATGAATCTGCAAATTTCAATAACATTCGATGCTGCGTCAAATCGTCAGCCAGACTGATATATTGGTGAGTCAAACATAATTACATTTAAACGGTAAATTTATAAACGAGTGCTAAAACGCAATGTAACGCAATCAAGTTACAAAGCTTTCCTATGTCCGTATTAAAAGTATAACTGATACTACGGCAACAGATCTACAATGTCTAGGTCTAGTGTGTACAGTCGAAACCAGCGAACTGACGGATATGAGCCTTCTACTGTACCTAATCGCTGATCGAGATTCACGTAAAAATATTGAAAATGCAGTGGGTAGGCTTAGTTTAGTGCTCTCTGTTAGTGTTAACTTCAAAAGTAAAACGATAGATTATCAAATCGAAGATTAATTTCTGAATGAATGATATTTCATTTCATTAGATAGTATAATAGACAACGATTTCTCTGTCATATGCAATATTAATTAAATTAGCTACAAGTTGTTAAATAGTTCATATATCATCATTATACTATTTCACTACAATTACCTGCTTACTAATAATAATTTACGCCAATTTCTACTAACAGCAAATACAAAAGGTAATAAGGAAAATATCTATATATAAATTACTAGTTATACCATATATAGATTTTAGAAAAATAACATGATAAATATAAACAAAAAACTACGCAACGTTATAAAATGTCAGAACATAATTACGCTTCGTTATGTATTATTCTTTCTTCGGTAATTATGTATGGATTAATGTAAACACAGCTTTGTAAAACAAAGAAAACACCGAATAATTAAAAAGTACAATACGTTTACCACATAGTTGAATTAGGCCTCAAGTTAATTTTAAGATGTTACATAAATGCCTCGTTGGTCTAGTGGTCTCAAGCGCGACTGCTGAGCAGGAGGTCTCAGGTTCGATTCGCGGGTTGGGCAAAGTGTTATTGAGTTTTTCGGTTAGGAAATTCTCAGTAGCAGCTTGGAATTGCGCACATGGGACTTAATAACAGCATTGGTGAAATGTGAGTGTACAATTGTGTACACCTCTGCCTACCCCTTTGGTGAATAGAGGCGTGATGGTATGTTATGCACATAAATGATATTTAGTTTGCAATAGAAATAAATCAGATTGGGTAAATCTTGAATGGTAAAAGATTAGGACAAACAATTATAAAACAGAATAATACAATTCTGGGAATATTTAACACGGTACAATACTTAACGTAACTACTACTTAACCTATATAGAACGGTTCTTTCATATTGTATGACGCGACTTTGAGACACGAGCCATTACAATTGCGTTCATACAGGCGCAGATCCAAAACTTTGGGCATGGTGGGCACAACCTAAACTGAGGTCAAAATTAGTTCAGTAGTTTTGAGTCTATAAGTGATAAATTGTGATGTACAAACAAAACCACCGGCTCGCACTTGTCCCCAAACTTTTGTTTAAAATTTTTTGAGGGCAAGGTCGCCTGCGTTCATATAAAATGTACTAAGAATTGATATTGCATGTGTGGTGTGGGAGAGCTTTAAGAAGTTTTTATCTACAATCTTATTAAAATATCATGTTCCGATTAGGTAGATAAAAGTGTATGTATTCCAGATTATTAATATTTCGCTTTTACTGGAAGTGGAGAAATATATTAGGAAGGTTGACTCCACCATCATTTGGGATCAGCAGTCAGAAGTTGATACTAATATTGAAGTTGTGTTCCAATCGAATATTAACACAGAGTAAACAGTGTCGATTTTGATGTAAGTAACTAAACTTCAAATACAAATAAATCTTTCGCATGCGTAGCGAACTCTAAAGTTATGAATTTCGTCACCAAAGGGGTTTTAAAATGTGGAAGAAGAAATCGGTCGAGATGGCTTAGCGGTCAGAGCGCCTGGAGTATTTATCAGGGAGGCGCAAGTTCGAATCTTGCTCACGATCGTCTTTTATTGTGCCACAAAAATGTATAACTAAACTTAAAATAGGGGATCGCTAGTACGGGTGGTCTGTATTGAAGGGACCATTTAAGAGAAGTCCAAATAAAATTTATACCTTTTAATTTGACATCCCGTCGTATTAGAGTGGTTTAATAGTGCTTTAATAAAAGATAAAAAAAATATATTTTTATTTTAGATTAGTTTGTCTAAATTATAGTCGACATCAGTAAAAATGAATTTTCTTTAATTCTATCATAACATGCTCTAGCATTCTTCAAAGTTATTGTAGAGCTTTATAGTTAACTTACCCTCAAGCAGTTCCAGAGAAGCTCCACCACCCGTGGACACGTGGGAGACCTTGTCTTCGGTGCCCCACTTGGCGCAGCAAGTGGCTGTATCACCTCCACCTATTGGGAAAATATATTGACTTAAATAACAAGTTGAGTTTGTTGCATATGTAGGTATTGTCTTCAAAGAGATACAAGGTAGTGAGGATATGTTATGTGTTTTATTATGGAAGTAGATCTCTCTGTTGATTTATCACTTACTATTTCGATATTGTTATATTTTTTTTGTGGAAAGAAAAATACTGTCGTGAACAGGATTCGAACCTGAGCCTCTCGGATAAATACTATCTCAACCTCTGCTCACTACAACGAATTCTTCTTTCTCATTTTAATGTCTTTTGGTGAAGTCATCGTTATCTATTCAGTCCCTATACAGGTCACTGAACCGAGACGACTAACTTAACAGTTAATACAGAATGTCGAACAAATGCGATTATATTATTCTTGTTTCACATTTTTCGCAAATCGGGTAGTGAGCAGAGGTCAACATGGCTTAGTTGGTCAGAGCGCATGGAGTATATATACAGGAGGCGCAGGTTGGAATTAATATTCCTGTAAGGGAGAAATAAGGTCAAGGTAGCTGAACTAGCGGTGCGAGAATGGTTCTTTTTGTCGATTTTAAACGTCAAGTTTGACATAAGTTGTTGGTAAAACGATAAAATTTAATGCATTTAAACTTTTATCGACTCGACAAATTTGTCGAAGAGATCCGTGCTCGGACGCCTAATATCCTATGAAATACAACTTAGTAACGACCCAGATATGTTTACAAATCGCGTCAGGTGAAATGGAAGCAGAATATAACTTACCGATGATGGTGATGGTCCCATTGGTAGTGGCTTTGACAACACCATCCATCAGGGTCCGGGTGCCACCAGCGAATTTCTCGAATTCGAATACACCAGCAGGTCTGTTGAACAAAAACAAAAAATCAATATAACATTGATGTTAATTGCGATTTTATCAAATTTATCAAAATGAAAGTGTGAGCACATACCCATTCCACACAATAACTTTAGCTCTAGCAATGGGGTCAGCAAAAAGTTCCCTGGATTTAGGTCCGACATCAAGACCCATCCAGCCCTCAGGAATACCACTGGCTACATCAGCAGTACCAACCTAACAAAAAGAAATCATAATTTTGAAACATTAAAAAGAAAACGGTGTCCTAATCAGTACTACATATTCAAATTATTTTACAACGTTCTCAAGCCAGAGCTTGGGCCCCTGACAAAACTGTATGATTTATGATAATCTTTAGTTGTTACAAGCATCTATACTTCACAATTTGCATTTTATTCCTAACAATTTAGTATTAATATAAGTTAGTTAACCAGACTTTACATAAATAATATGATTTTACATTTGAATGTTCTTCAAAGCCCAAAGAAAAAGTGAGAATAATCTGATTAGTTGGTCGAAAGAAAACAAAAAAGATCACAAAAGCTAACTCACCTGTGCTTTCTCATCAAACTTATCAGCAGTAATAAAGTCCACTGGAAGGTGTACTTTAACATTGTTCTTGGCAGCCTTTTCCAATAGTTTTGCTACAATTTTGGCGCCTTCACCATCGTACAAGGAGTTGCCAATCTAAAATTAAGAACAAAAACTGTAAAAATAATAATAAAAACAAAAAATATTTTTTCAACCAATTCACATAGGTGTGTTCATGTAATTTAATAAGAGCAGTCAATATACAATAACTACACTGAATGTATGGTTCACATTACCCATTTATCTGCATATTATTTATGTCTTGCGACTTTTCCATACAATACATATTAGGTTTTTATTGTTTGGTAAAGTATTTTAGCCACCTTAAAAGGCCTTCAAATTAAGCTTATAATATTATTGAAATAAAATACTTACAGCCATACCCTGGGTTTCCTTGAGGAATGTGTATGCCATACCACCACCAATGATCATCTCATTGACTTTGTCTAGCAAGTTCTCGATGAGCTGAATTTTGTCAGCTACCTTAGCACCGCCCAAAATAGCAAGGAATGGCCTAAAATATACTGATTTATTAATGGTTTTAAAAAGGAATTGGAATGTCTTGTTCACCTAGATGCTACATAATTATATTTCATAAAGATGAATATACTTTCAGGAAAACACTGAAATGTAGTTATGAATTTTTGTGAAAACAAGGATATGGTCAGAGTAGGTTTAGACCCTGCGCCCTGGATGAATATTCTAGGCGCTCTGCCAACTGAGCTGTACCATCCTGACATATTGCTCATTATTCGGAGTTCTATTTTTAATACTAAAACTAATATATACTGTGATAATACTGCTAACAAATATATATCCATAATATTTGCAAATATGTACTACTCCTCCCGACCGTATTTCGGTCACAGCAGCCTATCTCTACGGAGATATTCATATTCATATTCTTAGATTAGCCAAGTACGTAAGTTATATTATAGTGCACAAGTGTATGCGAAAACACAAGTGCACACCCTCTTCCTTCACTCTTATATTCCTATGGGACAGCAATCAGACACGACCGGAGAGAGAATAGGCGCAGGACCGACGGCTTTACGTGCTCTGTGAAGCACGGGGGTGTACCAACAACAACTTCATGACTCCAGGCTGCTACTGAGAATTTCCTAACAGAAAACTCGATAACACTTTGCCCAACCTGGGAATGGAACCCAGGATCTGACGCTCAGCAGTCGCGCTTGCGACCACTATACCAATGAGGCAGCAAATATGTACTGTAGTATCAACAGTAAATGAAAAAAGGCATTTATTTTAATATCACTAACTTTGTCAAGTATTACCTTTCAGGTTCATGCAAAGCCTTGGCAAAGTACTGCAGTTCCTTCTTGAGCAAGAAGCCACTGGCTCTCTGCTCAAAGCCTTCACCCATCATGGAGCTGTGAGCTCTGTGGGCCGTACCTGTATAAAGAATACACTTTAATACAAATGAATAAGATAGTAACTAGCTTTGTTTATTCATGAACATAAAGTGAAAGTACTCATTCAGTTTTCTATAATTGACAAGGCTCTAAGTTACATTATTTTTGAGGTAGTTTTGAAAATACAAAAGATATCAATTAAACTTTTTGCTGACGTAAAATAGTTTAATTTTTGCCCCAAATGGTTCTGGATTTCATCTTTTATGAGTAAGCTTAAGTGACAAATGTCCACTATTAGTGCTTACCAAAGGCATCATTGATGTAAACATCACCAAGCTTCCTCAGGCTTGCTCTGAATGCCTTGACCTTCTCGGGGTCAGCCTTAGCCTTAGCACCAGAGGCATCAATACCCTTGCCCTCCTCCTCAATGTGGAACCGGAGGTTCTCCAACAAAATTATGGATCCTGGTGCTGGGTCAGCACAGGCAGCTTCTACTTCAGGGCCCACACAGTCTGGGAGGAATGTCACATCCCTGTAAGTGTAAACATAACATAAAGCCTGTTTTCCCGAAAAAATTGGCAGAGGTGCACACAGTTGTACACCCTCATATCACCTCATACTTGTATTAATTTATTGACTCGCTAATTACCAGAAAGTACAATGTTGTACTTTCGTGAGTATATAGATTAGCCCTTTGTATCACACTGCAGAGCATATGCCTCCCTTCCCACCGCCTTGATGTTGTATTATGAAATTAAAAATACATATGATGCTAAGCAAGCTCTGCACTATGGCATAGGATACATTATGATAATGATTAAAAGTATAAACTTGTGTAAGAACAAAAATAAACTTGTTTTTTTTTTATCATTCTGCATTCTATCATCATTATATTTTTGAATTGATATATTAATTATAACAAAAAAAAGGTTAAATTTATGATGTAAGAGAATTGGATAAGAATACAAGATAACTGGGCAGAACAAAATCCTTACTTGTTTAAGAGCTTCTTCAGTTCTTCAGCAACCGGCTTCAGGGTGTATTTGAGGTTTGCCTGACCATCTGGTCTGCCCAGATGTGACATAAGTACGACCGACTTGGCACCTTTTTCCAAGGCATATTTGACTGAGTCCAAAGCTGCGACAATACGCTGGTTGTTGGTGATTACTCCCTCTTTTAAGGGAACATTGAAGTCCACTCTGCAATCATTCAATAAAAAAATAATATCACTTAATACCGTTTTTATTCGTTAGATATTTATGAAGAACTCACCTCATCAACACACGCTTGCCAGCTAAGTTAAGGGCATCTATACTCAGTTTATTTAAAGCCATTTTGTTAATAGTTTATCAAAACTTTTATCAAAAATTCTAACTAGTACAGCGGTAATTTTTTAAGTGTCAAAAATAACCTTGGGAATGTCAAAGAGGTCATATGTTCTTGTCAATGGAAAATTTCTAAATTTTTTAATTTGGCAACAAAATTGTAGACCTGCTTCGTTGTTTTTTTTCAAACTACTGTAAGATGATAATGAGTGACTACGATAAAATGAATATAAAAATATTCAAATCAACTAACTATTTAATTAAGACTAAAATACATATTCTATAAAATATAAACTAAACAGAGACAATAGGCTGGCCAGCTAGACTTCTACGGGAGGGAATAATTTAAAACTAGGTTGGCACCACTGTTCGTCTTCGCGAAATATGCACGCATTGAGACGCCCGGATTTAGAATGTTCTTTGAAAATCTACGTTGAAATATATGTTAAAACTGGAGTGAGTGACAAGTTCCGTGTGTTACCTTTTCCAACGTTTAATTTAGATTGTTTTTCATTGTGTAATAGTGACTGTGTTGGGTGACGAACAAAGTAAAGCGTAGTGCGTCGAAAGTTGAAACATGGTGCCGCTAGGTCCCGGCCCAGGCCATCCTGCTGCACACCAAACACACGGTGGGCCCTCCGCCAATCTTTCCGGCCCAAATTCGCTATCACAAAGTGCTCCACAATCGAACAAGTCTTCAGTGGCGGTAAGTAGCGTCCTCTCGTTGAGTTTCATTGGTTTGCGTCAGTCTGGCGGGCGGCACATGTTTATGTAACTTCAACTAGTATGAGCACGTGCGATTTGGCGCTAATTTTGATGTCGCTTTCCAGAAGCCGAATTACACGCTCAAATTCACACTTGCGGGACACACGAAAGCTGTGTCGTCGGTTAAATTCAGTCCAAATGGAGAATGGCTGGCAAGCTCTTGTGAGTATTCAGCTTTGGTAGCTATTAGTTTATCTCAATTATTTATTTATGTTTGATGAGTCCATCTGTTTAGATTGTGTATATATTTTTGTTATGTTCAGAAGTAACCACAAATAGGGCTAGTAGGTAATATATCAGCTATCAATACCAATATTCTTGGACAAGTTTATTTTTAAAATATCCAATGTGATAAGATTTAAACCTTATGTGATTAGAATAGTGTCTATTTTGATAAGCATGGGCCTATTTTGTGAAGCTTTTGTCTGTAGAAACTTCCTAAAAATACATTTAGGTAGACTCTTGCAGTTTCTGTATCAATCATTACTTTATATTGTGAAAGATTGACATAGTACATGGCCCTTTGTACATTTTTGTTACAAATGTTTGATGCTTGTTCTACTTTGTAGGACAATTCGAGTTCAGTTTAATGAACTTAATTAGTCATCATTCATGAATTTTTATTGTGTTTGTTACTACTTCCTGTTAGCAACAGAAACTTTTTATTATTTATGTTTAATACTCAGTATCAACCTAAGTACCCCTATTATGATCTATAAATGAATTGCAAGCTTATTATTACAAAAGGCTCATTTTTTTACATAAATTAAGAATGAACACTCAGCAATATTGAAACAACAGTTTTGTATAAAGGCTGGCCTTGAATATTGGCAGCCAATAGTTGGAACTAAAGTCTTGTAATGAATACTTTACATCATTGCTTTTTGTATGTTAACAGTGATGTAATAATAATATCTTCTATTCACACAACACATATTAGGCAACATCTTTTAATTTTTATTAGTGACATTAACTTATTGAGTGAATGATGAACAACATACAAATATTTTAATAAAATAAGGTCATGTTCATATAATTTCATAAGTCAACAAATAATTTGTTTAAAGGCAAAGGTATGTAAACTAAAGAATGACCATGTTAAACCTTCAAATGAATATTGTCATAGATAAAATATTCTTGAATTCAATCTTTGGTTGTGGTCCCCTATTATTTTGTTAATTTCTAACCTTGATTGGAAGAGATAGAAGTAAAAAGAAGAAACAATTTTTTTTTTTTTTTTGTTTTTTTAAGTCTATTAACTAATTTAATTTTAAATAGATCATAATAATAGCACGCATAATTACAATAGACTGTTCATGTTATTGACCTTCATTTAATTTAAATGGCTGTTGCTAGGCAATCAACAAACACAGCATTTTACCAGAATGATGATTTTTTTAAAGATGAAATTATGTTGTCAACCTAAATGCATGTTACTCTGGCTAAACATACAAAAATGAAAATTTTCACAATACTTTATATGTTACAGCTGCTGACAAACTTATTAAGGTGTGGGGTGCTTATGATGGCAAATTTGAGAAGACAATATCAGGACATAAAATGGGAATCAGCGATGTGGCTTGGTCATCAGACAGCAGATTGATAGTCAGTGCCAGTGATGATAAAACTCTAAAGGTAACCTGTCATATGTTACTGTAACACTCAATTCTTTGTCGAAGATATACTAGAAAAACTTTGTATCAAAGTAATTCGATTTTTATACTACATATGATATTTCTACCATTTTATACCATCAAAGTTCTGTTATAACAAATCTTAGAACCAAAAACTCTTAACAGTACCATACTGGTCTTACTTACTCATACTGAAGGTTATTTCCTTATTCCAAGTATCTATAACCAAAGACAGTAAAAGCGCGCGTAATTCGAATGTTGAACGTTAGTATGGGCCACATAGGTGAATGATCTTTGGCTGGATATTTACGGCAAACTGAGGGAGAAAAAAAAATCGCGTGAGGAACTTTTCATGCACGCGATTTGCAGTCGCCATACTGACGATCAAATTGTTGTTGGTCAAAAAAGGTTACAACTGCAATACTTTAAAATATTTGAGTAGTAATGTCTATGCATAAGAAAAAATATTTACGAACCAATATTTAAGCATGATATACCTACACAATGTTCTTTAACATGTCTATACAAATAGTTGATTTTATATGCACAAGTATCAATCACAATTTTGAGCTAAATAATCCTCTTTGAAGATGGAACTATCTGAAACATAAACAGACTTCGAAATATTTCATCATCTAAGATGAAATTGCCACTTTATATGGAAAGCTTATCATGATTTATCACCACTTGCTCTAATATTTAAATAACAAACTTTTAACTCAGTCACCTTTGTTAAAATAGCCTGAGAAAGTTGATAAAATACTTGTTGGGTTAGTGACTGATATCTTAATAGATAACAGTGTGTGTTTACACCAATATCATCGTACTGATAAGCAGGGCTTTCTTTAAAGTTTAATATGCATGAGTGAATAATTTTCTCATACAAAGCTAACATGCATAATATTACATAATAGGACTTATCTCACTTTTATTGTCTTTTGTGTGCTTGTACCACACCCATTTGTTTTCCTGTTACATCACAAAAAATTTGGCTTTCTTAGTCTTGCCCATATAATTATGAAAATTCCCAATATCAGGCATAAAGCACAATTTGGTAAAATAAATGATGTGAACCAGTAATTAAAAATAAAACATGAAATTCATAGACCATTTGTCTTTGTATGACAATTTATGTAAGATGACTATATGTGAAAATATTACATAAAATATTGGTGGTGAAACGCAAGTCTATACTAAAATAAAAAAATAGTACAGACTTCCATATCTGGTAATGTAATAGCAATTAATATCTTATCTAATTATTTATTTTGACTATTGCACTTGGTGTCAATAGTTATCTAATGAGAAGCATGAATGTCACACAATTTGTACATGCACTTATACATATAACTTGACCAGAAATTATTGACAAGCTAATCGAAAATTGAATTGATAATGGTACTATACAAAAACTACAATATATTAATAACTTTAAAGCCGAAGTTCAAAACTTAGTGATAAAACTGTTTTTACTATCCATGAAACTCTACATTTCTGCCTCATTAGAATATTGCACAATAAATCTTAAAATAGGTCGTGAACACCCACAACACATATTTTACGACCCATTTAATGTTACAGGTATGGGAGCTGAGTTCTGGCAAATGTTTGAAGACACTGAAGGGACACAGCAATTATGTGTTTTGCTGTAATTTTAATCCACAAAGCAATCTTATTGTATCTGGCAGTTTTGATGAGAGTGTACGGATATGGGATGTAAGAACAGGTAAGGGTATTTCGTCCACGCGTTTATTTTAAATTTTCCAGCATACAAAATAAATATATAGCAAAGGCTACTGCATTATACACACATAGTCCACATACGCTGTTCTGCGTACTGATTGCCTATTTCGGTTTCCATCGAATTGATGGTAGGTCATCGCGTCTTATGTTACAACTTGTCTAATATGTACGTAAATATTAAAAAACATACGGCGCAACGTACAGTAGGCCGATGTCAGTGGTAACAAAACCAGTATAAGCTAGCCTCGCATACTATTGAAACTCCCTACCATGATAGGCCAGCTCAAGGTCAAAGTTTTACCACGGACGTGCGGCCCACTGAACTACAAAGTGGGTTACCATCGATATGATGCCAGATAGCCAAAATGCTCGCTGGGTGCGTTGAAGCGAGTACATTTTATATGGAGAACAGTTGTTTAGAACTACATTACTTTACGTATGCGACGCGGAAACAGGTTCAGCCGTATGCAGACAGTTGTTCCTTGTACGTGTGAGACTGAGTGAACGTCGGTCTAATGTAGTTCTAGCTTAATATGTCCTAAACCACTAAGTTCCGCCCAAATGCGTTTATTATATGAATAGAGAGATAAAACGGATAGAATCATCAATATAATAAAAATGTGAGCAATTCTCAATGAAATACTTAAGTAATAGGGCTTTGTCCCCTTTACATACATACCGGTATTAACGGCATTTCGAACGTTGACGCAATGTTCGTTGCAGGGAAAAGGTTAATGTGATACACCGTATTTTTGCTTTATAAATACGAGAGAATTTCAAATGCTCGCAATGTTTTTAATAATAACCGTCTAGCCTAATTGGTTTTCCAGTTGATGTTCTTTGGTATTTAGAATATATAATATTTTCGAACGCGTGGTTTTCTATTCGTTCGGTTTCGAGAGCAATCGCCCCCGTGGCCCCGTCACGCGCCCTATCCTACAGTAGTTTTCTAGATCCATTTGTTGACTTGTGCCACGCGCGCTGCATTTGTTTTATTACTTAATATATCTGCGTTTGTTAAAAAAATACTATAATTAAGCGAAAAGCATTATCACATCAAGAAAAAAAAAACAATATATGAAAGTTTTTGATGAAAAATAAAAAAATAAAAAATCAAACGCATTTAGCTGCTGAGCTTCGTTACCAGTTTCTACTTTAGGTTTTAGTTTCCCTATTCCCGCTTAAGACGCGTTTTTGGCTGGATTCCTATGAAATCGTCTTGAATGGGGTTTCCTGTATTATTTATTAAATCTTGATCGTTCAAACTGGCAGTTAATAACTCGTAACAGGCAGACGCGGCCAACGCACCACTTTGTAATAAGTCTTCCATGTGCTAGTGACCGATATCCACACTAAAATGTGCCGCCCTGACGCTAAGATGTACCTAAAACGTAGGCGTGACAAACCGTTACTGTTTAGTCACGAGCGCACGTTACTATATAAACCTAATCCGAAAGTATTTTGTTACACAACGGCTCTGCCTATTAACACCACACTGTGAATACATTTTCAACATTCACTACTCGACTTTGGATATATTTTCATACCATCGATAATTACTTCCAATAATAGATGTATACATAGAATCTATCGTAAATGTCATGCTTGCAATTCCTGTAGAATTAGTTACTGCACTATTTATAGAATGCATGCTGGCCAAATTGGTATTGTATTAATGTAAGACCGAAACATTTTCAGTTATCTGGTACAGTCTTGACCAGAGATCGGAATATGTATTTACCTAAATTTATAGAAATACAGTGTATCCTCCCTCTGAAATCCCACTGGATCGTGGGTGCCGTTGAAGTGGTGATCGTTTGATCGCCCTTATTGTTATACATGGTTTTTCATCTCCGGATTTAGAAATACTATTTCAAATAATGTTTTTACTTTTATAGTAGGTACGAAAACTGTGTTTGATTTCGGAATTTCACAAGTTGATGTCTGGTTTAATAATTGTTTACTTCATTTAATACATTTACATTTAATACGGGTGATTTTATAAACTTTATCCAAGGTTAAAGTAAGATACCACCAATCTTCGTAATTACCCTCAATTAATGTTGTTTACAGGCAAATGTTTAAAAACATTACCGGCACACTCAGATCCAGTTTCGGCAGTGCACTTCAATAGAGATGGCAGCCTTATTGTATCCTCGAGTTATGACGGATTATGGTGAGTTTTCATTTTGCACATAGGAATTGCATTTTTTTGAGAATTTTTTTCGTATACTTTCTATATCACAAAGGGGATGTGACTTCTATTTCTTGCGATTTAAGTTTCAAATTGTAAGGATCTTCGTGACATTATCTATAACTTAAAAACTTGCAAACTAGGAGATAAAACATACATACATAGCATCACGCCTGTATTCCCCGAAGGGGTAGGCAGAGGTGTACATAGTTGTACAACCACATTTCACCAATGCTGTTATTAAGTCCTGTGTCCTAATGTCGTGTAATGAGAATTTACTAACAGAAAAATTCAATAACACTACACTGCCCGACCAGGGAATCGAATCCGAGACAGACCTCGTGTCCAGTAGTCCCGCTTTGGACCACTAGACCAACGAGGCAGAGATAAAACGATTATCATCAATAAGTTACCGGATATTATTTTGTTTCTTTCAGTCGAATCTGGGACACAGCATCAGGTCAATGTCTAAAGACTTTGATAGATGACGACAATCCGCCTGTATCCTTTGTAAAGTTCTCTCCTAATGGCAAATACATCTTGGCTGCGACGCTTGACAACACGCTAAAACTGTGGGACTACAGCAGGGGCAAGTGCCTAAAGACGTACACGGGACATAAGAACGAGAAATATTGCATTTTTGCTAACTTCAGTGTTACTGGTGGAAAGGTATGGTTTTTTATACATATTCTGTCTCTTCATGTCTCTTTCAAGCGCTCTATCACTTGAGAAAATGTTCAAAAAATCTGACAATTTAACTGCTGCTGTAAAAGGTTTACGTAGGTAGAGTTAGGGTAAGATTGGGTATTGCCGGTCACCTAAGGAGAAATAATCACAAATCATCTGTTAATTGGAATAAATTTATTAAACTTTTTACCAACTAAACTTTAACTATTCTTCTAACATAATCACAATATCTGAGATCAATAAGTAATTTAATTTTCACATAACAATCATTTAAAAAAAATATGGCTTTGACTGGTATTAAACCCCATAGCAGGTAATACCAGTCACTAGGTTGGTAATACCGGTCAAGCTTTGTTAAGGCATAAGTCGCATATATAGCCATCTGCAGAATCATATCCTGAACACTCAGCGTGAGCCCACAAACCACAAAGCACACACCTATACCAAAGCTCGTTATTCTGTCCGTAGTCGTCACAGATTATACATTTATTATCCGAGTCTTCATCAGCATCAGTATCATCATCTTCACGCAGATCTGTCATTTCTATTTCTGACTCCGACGTACTATCACTTTTATTTTTGTCTTGAAATACTTTCTCCTTAGGCCTTTTTACATCAACAGATTTTAATTTTCTTTTTTTTGTAGTTTTTTTTTTCAGTTTTGGTTTCATTAGTAAATTTTTTCTTCTCTCGTGTTACTCTTCTATTTTCTTTTTCGACCAGAGCTTCCTTGTTAGGAGTTCCTGTTATGACTGTTGCATGCTGTTTGCGAGTTATATATTTTTTTTGATTGTTGTCTTCTTTGGTATCGGCAGAAAATCTTTGGCAGAAATCCGGTTTTGAATCCCTGAGGTTGAGGGAATGGGGCTAGTCATATTATTTATTTAGGCTGGTTGGATTGCATCAATAATAAGTGATGATTCCGGTGGATTTGTCTGATTTTGACTCCACGACGCCTTCGCACGCATTTTGCTTCGTGTTTCAGACATTCTGGAATAATGACAAACAATGAAACATACTAATCATGTATCAATTTTACTTGCGGCTAATACCGGTCAGCATGACCGGCATTGCCCGCATATAAACATAAACGAAAAAAAAATTTTAGGTTAAATACTGTGTTGAGAAAAGGTTATTATCTAATATTACTTAGAAAGTTTGATAATTATGAAGCAAAAACTATAACTAAGAATTTAGGAAACACAATAAAACAAAAACTCACCTCTTATAGTTTGACACCGAAAATTTACAATAATTTGGCGCGAAAACGATTGACGTGCATTCATTCTAAACGTGTGCTGGGAACTGAGCGGGGGTCAGCGTTTCGGCACGGGGAATAGGTACGTCACCCGGTTTATATGTGTGCGTGCGCGTAAATGCATAAGGAGGGAGATTATTGTAGTGACCGGCATTGTCTTCTGACCGCCATTACCCGACTCTACCCTAATCTAAGATCTAAGATCTTTCCAGTGGAGCTAAATTAGGCGCAGTTGCGTAAAATATTGTGTAACCATCAGCAAAACAGTATTTCAATTATTGAAAATTATTCAGTTTTTTACAACTTGCAGAATTAATATTTATATTTTACTAGTTTCATGCCATAGAGCGGTATTGTACTGTATTATATACGGCTTATCATTGTTAGGAAATTATGAGTGTTCTCGCAGATTTGCAATAGATTTTATCGTGATCTGTGTACTACCTGATAAGAGATTGCATGTGTGTCAAGGTAAATGTCGAATTCCAATGATTTATATCTCGATAAGGCCGGCAACACACTTGCGACTTTCCGGGATTACGGGTGTCCATGAGCGGCGGTAATCGCCATAATTGAAATAGAACATTAGAAATCAAAAACATTCTTGTAATATTATGTCACGCATGATTTCACGGGTTTCACGTTATACGTGTTACCATGCGCAATGTGCGACAAAATATACATATAGTGTTAATGAACTTTTATGTTTATCTATGAAGATCTAATAGCCACCTATTCGAAATGGTGTTTTTAGCCTCTTTTCTCTTTCACGCAATATTAAGTATTGTGTGGTATTCCCATTCTTTACATTATTTTTTCGCGATCACTACACATAACCGGATTAAAAAACCAATAATAACCGCGATTAGACCTGTTAAAAGTTGTTTTTATTATAATATTGTGTAAAAAAAATTATAATCAGTTCCATCATAATCAATGTATACATTTCTAATGGTGACTTTATACATCTAATGTTGATGAGTCACAACACGGAACTGCGTGTTACCAACTAATGCGCGGTGGATACGGGGCCAGTTCGCGACTGACTTCTTTAAGCCAGCACTGTGGACACGTACACGTACTTTTATCAAACCTGGCGTACTCGACGATTACATTCTAAGCATCACCTTTGTTCACAGTGGATAGTATCAGGCTCAGAAGACAACTTGGTATACATTTGGAACCTGCAATCAAAAGAGATCGTGCAGCGGTTGTCTGGCCACACGGATACAGTGCTGTGCACCGCATGCCACCCCACCGAGAACATTATAGCGTCGGCAGCGCTCGAGAACGACAAGACTATCAAGCTTTGGAAGAGTGATACTTAAAATTGAGTTTGTACGTTGTTTTACCTTGTAAAATGTAGAAGTAGCTATGGCGTACTTGACAGGCATTTCATTTTAACGTCCGATTCGTCTGGCGACATTTGCCACAGAGTAGGAACGTGTAACGGAGGTAATACGTAATAGTAAAATGACGTAAGAACATTGCTTACCCCGAAGTTATTATAATACTGAAAGTTGAAGTTACATAGCCCGCTACCTAAAATCTAAATGAAGTAGAGTGGTGTAGTTCTAGATTACTAATTTGGAATATTATTTTGTTGCAGACTTCTAACCAGACAGTGATCTGTACATCGTGGCTTCATATTGAAAGCCGGCGCCACTGGCTTGTGAATACATTTTATATTAAGATACTAGTCGGGTATCCCAGACGATGGACGCTGAAATTATGAGTGCGTTGTTTTATTTCAATAAGTTTAGTGTATCACATGGTATGAGTGGATTTTCTGTTGATATAAGATATAAATATTTTTGTATCTGACATACAAACGAGAAAGGTTCGAGTTTTAGCGATTATGTTTTAGTTAAGATTGATTTAAAAGATTCGCTTAAGAGTACTTGTTGGATATAATTAAAGATTCAGTAGTTGTATGTGTGCTGTTTTTATTGAACCCTCGCATTTTTTATGTATATCATTTTACTACTGTATAAAAATTTGAAAGGACACTAAGATTTTTTGTTTATAAGAAATAATATAACACGCTCTTCCATATGGAAATTGAAAAGATACAGTGGTTTAATTTACAAGTCCTACTGCCTACCGAGACACGCTACACATAAAAATAATCTCATTGCTAATTATGCCAAACTTACGACAAACAACATTGGACTTGGTATGTAACATTGCTATTGCCTACCTCATGTAAATACAAACATCAGCTGACAAAGAAGCTCTTCAGACGTTATGTTTCGAAAATTGTCTTTTTACACTCTTAATTTTTTATACACTAGAGGAACACAGATCAGCAACTAAATATGAGAAACAACTGATTTAATCTTCCAGTACCTAAATGGTCGCGCAGAGTCATGGAGCGAGCCATCTTAGGCATTTCCCTTATTGAGTTGGATATCGGAAAAAGACCAAAATGGAGGATATCGGTTTTTGTATGATGAAACTCAAATAGCGTTGGGCAGGATACTACTAGATCTGGTGACGGCAGGTGGAGTAAATACCTGACGGAATGGCCATTGAGAATAGGTACACCGAGTGTAAGAAGACGAATGAAACAATTTGTTGACGATAATAATATACTTAGGGTGAAGGAAGAACGCGAATAAGACTCGCGCGAACCATGGATTAATGGCGTAAAAGGGAGGGTTGTTAAAAGCTACAAATGATGACGAATAAATTATAGCTTAAAATATGACAGCAGCCCATATTTGCTGACCTATTTTGACCTTGTAGATGACGGAGTTATAGGACTAACAATTATGTGCCCTGATTTAAATTAGAGCAGTTCCTAAAAATAAAAGGTCTATGCAAACCATAACCAGCGCATAACAGTGTCCTACTGCAAGGTAAGGGCGCTTTCTCATAAAGAAGGCACGAGCTTGATCGCCACGCTAGCTCACTGTGGGTCGGGGATTTCAAACAGGTTTCCTCACGATGTTTTACTTCACTGAATGTCTGTAGTGTTTTAGGTTAACCAAAATAGTACATATACCTATATAAAGTTATCGACGTAGTGACGTCTAGAGAGGTCGAGATGGCTTAGTGGTCAGACCGCCTGGAGTATTTATCCGGGAGGCGCAGGTTCGAATCCTGCTCATGACCGTATTCTTTTTCTACAAAAAATTATAACATTAAAGTTCGTTAATGCTTTTCGAAGATTTATCAGTACCTACTTAAATATGACATTGAAAAGTCGCGTTGGTGCATGCCAGATTTGAACCCACAACTTGTGGTTCCAGTGGTGGGCCCGTAACCACTCGGCCACCACAACACGAACGCCACCACTAAAAAAGGTCTATAATGTTGAACATGCCTACTAGCTCATTGATCTAGTTTAGTGGACGGAAGCGCGGCTGCTGAGCTTGGTTTTGGAATTGATTTCCGGGTCGGAAAGTGTCTAGGTTTATTTTAATAAAATGTTCTCAGTAGCGGCTCGAGAAATTTTGACCGATAATGTATGGTTGGTTATAATAGGCTCACTGCAACAAAATTATACACGCCAGTTTCTTATTGATGTAGGCAGAGATTATAGATTTCCACCGGCTACGATTCTGACACACCTCTAGCGCTCAAACTATCAAACTGCCTCGTTGACCTAGTGGTCCCAAATACGACTGCTGAGCATGAGGTCTCGGGTTCGATTCGCGAATCGGGCAGTTTTATTGAGATTTTCTGTTCGGAAATTTTCAGTGTCAGCCAGGAGTTTGGAATTATGCCCGGTAGATAGCAATAGGCTTACCACCTATTACATAACAGCATTGGTGAAATGTGTACCTCTGCCTACCCTTTCGGGCATTGCAGGCGAGATGATAGTTAATCATTTGTAACTTTTCATATATAAACCACACATAGAGTTTAGCAATGTTACCTTAATCTAGACGGGTTACATTGATGCCGAATAAAAGCCTTGAAATATAAAATTGATATGCATTTAATATTGATGAATAAAGTTGAGGCTATAAAAATGCATCATGGTTTTCCAATAGCGTGTCAGGTCGTCTGTCATGGGAGTTAAGATAATAGCTACGGGGTATTGATGCCATTAGTGGCGGCGAAGGAATTAGGTCGGGCGACCTTTGGGGACTTCGGGAGAAAACCACATCGATGTCGCCTTGAAATTGGAACAAGGTGCGGATATTTTAGCTGGCATACTATCATGTACCTATACACCTATAGATAATCTGTCTACGTATCCTATAATCTAAAAACAACCCCTATTGATATGATTTACTTAAGGTAATAGGTAAATACCTTCAATCAAACAAGACAAGAGGCAATCAGATCAAATTATAGTTGTTTAAAGAAAAAAAACTCGAATAGTAATAATAAATAAAACTGGGATTGAAAAGTAATTACCGCGCTACTCGGATGCATTGAGTGCAAAGCTTTCACCGCGGCTGACATTCGATTAAGGATTTTACCCAGCAAAGCAAAATAAACCCGTGGATTACTGCCTTGTCACTCATTCCCTGCATTGGCTTAGTTTTATTTGCAACAACCTACTAAATACGTACTCAGAAAACCATTGTTGTCTTCAAACGCCTAATTGCTAGTCAGGTGGTTTTGAAAGCTGAAAGTTTTCATGCAAAGTGGCAGTTACAGTTTAGAGCACTACATTATATCAAAATTTGTAAGCATGTTGGAACTAAGCTGTTTATGGTTTCAAAGGAAACTAACTAAACCTGCCTAGGCCATTTTTATGTTTTCTAGAGGAAATCTTCAGAAAGACTAACAAGGCCGGAGAATGTGGGATTCTTACGTCACTATACCACTCCGGTGGTCAGTATTACCACATGGAGAGAAGAACCGGATTATGTATAGTACATACTAGCTCCAGTCTCCCCCTGTCTAATACCTTGTAAGGCACTTTGTGTAGTCGCTGTCCATGGTAGCACGTGACCACCTGAGCCACTGCCTACGCTGCAGGAGTCGCTTGATAAGTAGGTGGAGAATGATGCAAGCGGGGTTTCGGTGACAAAACGCCGAGAATAGACGTCCGGAAGGCCAGCACCTCAGTGCATATGATGGGAGTCAGTGCCCTTCTCTGGGAGGTATCGGTTCTATTTTGCGACATCCATATGGTAGACGAAGACCATTTCCTTCTAGTCCTCTGTCTCTGCCAGAAAAGCCCATTGCTGGTATAGAGAGTTCTCGCCCGATCCTGGCGATTAGGACCCGCCACTCCTTGAGCGTACGAGTATGTTGTGCGGAATTCAGATTGCCTCCGCAATAGTGTTTAATTTACCGTGGGAGAGCCATGCTTCGGCACGAATGGGCCAACTCGACCGGAGTGATACCACGGCCTCACAGAAAACCGGCGTTAAACAACGCTTGCGTTGTGTTTTGCTGAGTGAGTGAGGGTACTGGAGGCCCAAACCCTTTAAAAGGCCGACAACGCACTTGCGACGCCTCTGGTGTTGCGGGTGTCCATGGGCGGCGGTAATCGCTTACCATCAGGCGAAACGTTTACGTGTTTGCGCCTATCTCATAAAAAACCAGAGCTACATATCTACCTGATACAACTACCTATTTCAATAGCTAGACCTTATAATTAATCTACGTCACAATGCCTGATGACTAGTAGTACGTACCTACCTACTACTAGTTTTTATATTGGCCTATAAAACCACGACGGCTATACGGCACTACGTTCATCGTAAACTGAAACAGTCTTCGAATATATTACATTGAAAATGTTTTTTATATTTTGTGACTTTTTGTGTCTCCGGGTAGCTCTCGGTCGGCGGTGGCGAGCGCGGATACAAAATTATTGTTCGTATGTCGTTTTTAATAAGATAATATATCTTCAATAGATATATTATCATCTATTGAGCGCCGCATTCGGCAATAAAGACGATAAAATCACATGCTCGCTGTTCGGCACTCTGCACACATCCAGATTTCTTTGTGAAGTTCTTATCTGAAGAGCACGGTGCATTATCGGTAGCTACCGGTAAGGTGAATACAATACGTAGGTACTAAAGACAATATACATAAGTACACTACTCTTCACACCGTGGGAGAGCCATGTTACGGCACGAATGGGCCGACTCGAGCGGAGTGATACGGCCTCACAGAAAACCGGCGTGAAACAACGCTTGCTTTGTGTTTCGCCGAGTGAGTGAGGGTACCGGAGGCCCAAACCCTTTAAAAGGCCGGCATCGCACTTGCGACTCCTCTGGTGTTGTTGGTGTCCATGGGCGGCGATAATCGCTTACCATCAGGCGATCCGTCTACTCGGTTGACCATAACCCATAAAAAAAAAAGAAAAAAAGTACTTTAACTGTGGTCTCCAACCAAACATTGTGTAGTTACTTGCTCATACCGCCTCTTTAGTCTACTTAGTTGTCGCAAGCGCGGTTATGGAGCGTGACATCTTGGGTTCGACTCCTGGATCTGTTAGTGTTATTGAGTTTTTCTGATAAGTAGGTTAAGAAATTCTCAGTAGTGTTGAATTTTGAAATTGTGCGCGGTAGATGGCAAGAGGTTCAGAAGCAGCACATATTTAAGTATTAAACGGAACTTAACACGCATGATGCTATGTAGAATATTACATATATATCTACTTATCCAGAATGCTATAATAATACTCATTAAAAATGACGCCTAAGTATCTAATGTAGAGTACACTTAAAATATAACGAGTTCAGGCAACAATATTCTGAAGTAGGTACCTATCAAATCAAATCAAATCATTTTTTATTCTTCTCTTCCGTATCTATTATATCCTTCCGTATATATTTATCTATTCTATAAGTAAACAACCCTTGTGGGAGACTGGTATCTACTATACTATGCACTGGTATCTACTATACTGTCACACAGATTACCTGGCCCACCTCCAGAACATTATGGGCATATTAATATTGATAAACTAGGCTACAGGTAAAACACTAGGAAGCGGTGAAGGGTGGGCTTTTTTGGGGGCTGTCTTAATGTTTGACGTTCAAAAACCGCAAATTTTTAGCCTAATTTGAATAAAGAAATTTTGATTTGATTTGATATACTGACTAATAATAAATGACTAACAATTCAATTAATAAATGATAGTGTTCGCGCGCGCTTGTGTGTGTGTGTGTGTGTGTGTGTGTGTGTGTGTATATGTGTGTGTGTGTGTGTGCATGTGTGTGCGCGTGTGTGTGTGCGTGTGTGTGTGCGTGTGTGTATTTGGTGTGTGTTGCGACTGTATGTGAGATGCTTGAGTGGAGTGTACATATCATAATTTATATCTATTTTAGTTTCAAGAAATAAGGTTAACACTCAGCCGTAATTTTACTTCCCTCAGTAGAAATACCTATATTACCAAGTGTGTCTTCGTTAAAGGTATATAGAATAGTTCATTTTTTAAATCATTATTTACTAGCTTCTGCTCGCAACTTCATCTGCGTGGACTTGGGTCCAGACGGTGAAAGAATAGACTACGGGCAGCTCCTGAGAATTTCCTTAAAGAAAAACCTCAAAAACTGACCGACCCGAGAATCATATCTCTATCTACCAGCCTTTTACCCCGGACCTCATACTTAACAGCCGGAGGCAGGAGAGATATAGAGGCAATAAATGCTAATGAGCCGATAGTCTTGCACAAATTCCCGGAACACGAACAAGTAGCTAACTGCATGGCGCACACATGACGTACAGCTACTAATAAGAAAATATTATTTATTTATTTACTAATTTATGTACACACAAGATACAAATAAATGGACAAACAAAATAAGGAAAATAAAGTACAGAGGCACTGCTTATTCCTTAAAGAAATCTCTTCCAGCAGACCTACAAGAGGAGAATTTAAAACAAGAGATGTAGACGAAGTGTGTAAGATATATAAGAAACATAATATATACAAATACAAAGAAGCACTGTTAACAACATATATATAATACATACATACCACAATTACAAATACATTAAATACCAATAAATATATACATAAACATAAACATATAAATACATTCATAAAATGCAAACAAAACAACTACTTAAGTGGTTAGGGAGAGAAAATGCTTTTTAACTCTATGTTTAAAAACAGAAATGGTATCACTGTCGCGAATCTCAGCCGGAAGTGAGTTCCATAACCTTACACCAATATCTCTTTTTGCGTTCATATAGGTTTCTACTTTCTACTAAACTCGTCGACACGAATAACCAAACGTGCAAATGTTCAATCCTTGCAATAGCACAAAGGAAAGGACATCTTCAAAACAAATCCTTAGCCGTTTGAACTTCTCACAGCCTATATTTCCTTTTACATGTAGACTGTACTTGTGTGCGTCTTAATCCTATTTTCCTGGTAGCTCTTCGCAATGTTCACAAGAGTAGATTGGTACTTAGAAACTAAGTAGTTGTTGGTTCCACTCAACAATGAAATGTATGCTTCATGAAAAAAAACTTATATTTAGATAATTCTACATCGGTAAGAAAAGGCTTACCTACCTATAAACAGGTATTTATATGAAAGTGCGAGGCGAATTCCTATTCTTTGTAGAGGTATGAAAATAATAACAATTACCTACTTATAAGTAAAGCCGGTAAGTAGGCATTTAATCAAAAACACGAGTATAATTTACTTGGAGGAATTGTAGAGCAAGAGACTTAAGGATTGTTCTGCGTATTTTATATTCACTACGGGTTTCGTCGCGATAACCTGTTCGGTCACTAGGGTCTCGGTAAACGGGATCATTAGTAGGTGTTAGTAAAAATTGCTAATAATTACTATTTATTAAACTTTCGA
Source organism: Xylocampa areola (assembly GCA_935421205.1). Lineage (NCBI taxonomy): Eukaryota > Metazoa > Arthropoda > Insecta > Lepidoptera > Noctuidae > Xylocampa > Xylocampa areola. The sequence goes on from OW285201.1 coordinate 17,569,919, forward strand.
TGCAACGACCGACCGATTTTAATGTCCCGATTCTCATGTAAATGAACTCATTGTCAAACAATTTACCAGCGGCGCCCAGCGACCGGCGGCAGGCGCGTCCGGCGCGGCGTCGTCGTCGTCGGTGTGAATTCGTGCGTTTGACACGATTTTCTTAATGTTATATGTATTGCATTACGTTTCATGAATACACAATATTGTTTGAGAAGCCCATCAAATGTAAGCTTTTAAGAATTGAAACCAATAGGTTATGATTATAGATTGTAGGTATAATGGAAAACAAAACGTAGGTAACTTTAAAAAAAGATTTTCAGACAGTAAAGTGGACTGACTGTAGTGTAACTACAGTCAGTCCACTTTACTGTCTGAAAATCTGAGGAGATCACTTTACTGTCTGAAAATCTGGAGGAGAAGGAAATTACTATAACAAGGAAGAAGATTGTCGTTATTCGGGGTTTTAATCAAATAAAGCAATCAGGAACTGTCTCATTGGATTTGCATATTACTTCAATGTTACTAAAATATCCCACAGGTAATGGAAATCTGGTGGAAACTTAGATTGTGTTTTCGGATCCAACTTTACCTGGCTAATAGGTAAATCCAAATCTGTCAAGATTTGTGTAGGTTTATTAGGAAGTTGTGCTATGCAACAAAGTTATGAAGTAGATAGTTTTGTATAAAGGTTAATAATAGTTAAGGGGCCTTTTCGTCGTTTATCTGTTGGCAGTGAGCCATGGTAATATTAATTTCTGGAACGCAAGTTTAAATCGCTGTCTTTATTACATCATCCTACATATTAATATATATCTAAGTCTACTTCGTTTAATTTTATGTAGGTAATATTTATGTGAGTTTTTATGTTTGTTAATTAAAGCAGAAACTACAGAAAGGATTTGGATGACATTTTTATACTTATAGCTACGTTAGGTCCTGGAATAGGCTATTATTATTTATTTATCACGCGGCTAAACTGCCTAATCCGAGCACTGCTTAATTTTCTCAATTCTTCGGTATAATGGAGACGTCCTCGTCATCTATTCAGCCTCTTTAAAGTACCTATCTGAATATAATACTTAAGTGTCAGATGATTTTTCGAAAACATTTGAAAGAATAACTGAAAATTGCTATATCGTAATTGGGTAGGATAGCCATCACATGGAGAACCGGATGTCAAACAACGTGAAGTAAAATAAATTGAACTTACCTAATAGATAAGTATTGTTCTGCTGTGTATCAGTGACTGAATACGTACCAAGATATAACTGTACCTATTAGGTACTTACTTTTTGAATTTTCACCATAGCAAGATCAGTACTCTTGAAACTAATACCAATTCCAATATTAAATAGACGCTTTACAACAACGCGTAATTTTTAAATAAATTTACCTACATCACAGTTACCTCAATTTTAAAGCAAGTTGTCTTCATATTATCCCGAATCTATAATTTTTTTTTTTGTAAAAGTTAAGTACGGACTGACATATGACAAATGTCAATCCAGCGGAATTATTTTCAAGAGTAAGATTACAGGTTGCTGGACCGACGGCTTTAAGTGTTCTTCGAGGCTTGAAACCTCTTAAATGCCCAGGGTCATATCTCTTAGGCTACCTGTGGACTAGTCTCTGTCTAAATAGTGTTTTGTCGAAGTATTGTTCTGTCGGATCAGCGTTTTGTCGCGGTTGCGTTCTGTCGGAATAACGTTTCGTCAAAGTACTGTGTTGTCGAACTAAAGTCGTGTCGATGCTCAGTTCCGTAGTACCTACTAGTGTGATTCGAAGTTCAGAAGGACAGTCAAAAGAAGTACATAAGAAAATAAATTCTTAAGAAAAGTATTCTAGAATACTTAATATGTCCGCAGCTACGACCGTAGGTGTAAATAAATGTATGCTAAACGTGTATCTTTCTACTTTATATGGAGGTTTTAAAAACGAGACGGGCTTATCACTCGCGGCCTCTTTTTACGTGTTTTAAATGTTTCAGGCGTAATTTTTTGGTTTATGTTTTCAACCGACTTTCTCAAGTCAGTGAACCGAGGTTCCCAAGTCAACCCGTATTTTTTTTTATGTATATTTTTATTTGATAATGGAAATACCTTAAAGTTGGTACTATAAAAATTTTGAAAAAACTCCTGCGAGTGTATAATAGAAAAAATAAAGAATGATTGTTTTTTCACCTATTTACCGATTCTGTTGCAACTTTGCGTTTCTTAGTCGCTAAATACAACATAATGGAACTTGGTGCTAATCTGACGATGGAGAGTAAAGACAGTGGAGGGAACTCCTCAACGGTTTACAGCAGCTACCTCATGTTCAGGCTTATGTCATACATCTTGATCAGAACTTTAGATCTAGCTGTGTTTTATAGCTTAAAGCCACAAAAAATAAAAACGAACTAACTTATTTTTTTGCAAATAGGTATATTTTAATAAAACTAAAGTAGCTTAATATATTTTCTTCCTTTCAGTTCAGTTGGTTATATTTGAGCGGGTTTCTGGTAGTGTTAAATTCGGAACAGTATTTTTGGCGTGATTGTCTCTTGTTTTAAGTCTAAAGGGGACTTTCGATTTTTACTCTGGTGGTTTTGTGTATTTTAGCTGGCCTACGCAAATGTCCTGCCGATCTGGTGTCTTGTGGTCTTGCGACGGGTCGTTGAGTTCCCTTAATTATGGTCGAGCTACACGATGACTGATGCATACGTGCCGTCAGTAAGGACAGGTCAACTTGAAACTGCTATGGCTCTTTCATGATAACTATTCTACATGATAACGCTCACATGGTCTTATATAATGATGTCTGGACTAAAAGACACTGTGACCTCTGAGTTTGTTAGGTAGTCAGATAGGAAATGCCTTCTAGTTTTTAATTTGACATGTAAAAGAGTTCCAAAAAAACCTATTTACAGAATACATGATTTGATTTGAATTGATTTGACTCAGAATAATAACTAAGAGTTTTAGGTTATATAATCTTATAGTTAGTAACGGTTAGTAAAAGACAGGAATGTTCTAGTTTGCTATATTAGAACTGACGCCATCAAAATAGGATCTTTAAATTAGAAGCTTGTTAGAAACACGTGGCGTGACGAAGAATGGCGGTAATGTTATAATAATATTACGGGGAAAGAGACGTAATGGGATTTTCTTTTGACTCGATAATATCAGTGTCAGGAAACGTATGGTGTGAAATTTAGAATCTCATTATAACTTTCTTTGGAAGTTTGTGTTTAAATGGTTTTGTGTAGGGCTTTAATGTTCATTTTAATATCTACCTATTTAAGTAAAAATACAGATTATAATTATGAATATTGTCGTCGTGTCTGCAATCCTAGTATCTACCTATCAATTTAGGGCTCTGTTCGATTACGAAGTTATTAGGGTGATCCCGAAAAATGCAAGTGATTAGTAACCGGTGAACAATTTATTTAATTAGAGTCTGTAGGGACACTGCTGACGCATTAGTTTTATGCAGCTTTCGCTGAGGACAACGTGAAAACGGAGCACGCGTACCGGAACTACGTGGCATCGACACACGTGCACATGGACAGCGTGGCAACTAAATACGCGCATGTGCAGCGTGGCAGCAGAGGATGTGCATGGAGGTAACCTGAACACGCAATATGGGAGGCGACTCGCCCTTTTTGCTGGGGGAGCAAAAGGGCTGCGGACCTAACTCCAGACCAATTCACGGACACACAACACGGATAGCCAGGTATAGCGACCACCAGGAAATACAGCACAGGAGTTTCCGGGGCGAGAGGCGTAAGACGTATCAACCTTGGCGGCGAGGCCCGATTCCGCGCCAAGACGAGGATAGCGCAGCATACCCGAGGACAATGGATGACATGGAACACGGCGGCGGCACTCTACGGCACAGTGCGCGCGTCGTATTGGCGTATCACACTTGGGGGCGAGGATTGATACCGCACCAGTGTTGGATGGCGCAACCTGTCATCACATGGCTACGGCATGGTGGACGTCGCAGACACAAATTTGCTGCTTCGTACGTTCAGCTTCAAAAGCGTCTTATGAAGAGCAACATCATTTTGTGAACGATATGCTTGATGGTACTCATTTAGTATTAACTTATTGTTGTGTGCTCATCTTGTTTTTATTATTCGTTATTGTGTTAGTCATTAGAATGTATTTATTCATAATTATAATTTAGTTCGTTGTTCAGGTACACATGACGTTTATAAAATTTCTGTTGATTTAGCACTGAGGCAGTCAAGTAACACGATAGCTATGTTTATTATTAGTAAGTACTTACCAGTTCATTGTGATTCAATCATGTATTATTCAATTATATTATCATTATATTATTTAAATCGAAATTTTGTTAACTGGTTTTAGAAACATTTTTTTTATAAAGGGGGGAGTATTGTAGGGACACTGCTGACGCATTAGTTTTATATACCGATGCGCATTGCATTAGCGCGGCGCAGCAGTCGTCTCCCCGCAACCACTGAGTTAGGTCGTAGTTTAGTATATTCTATATTTTATATCTGTATATTTAACTGGTACCAGTAAAGTTATTATGTATCCCAAATGGACCTTCATTTATTCATACCCCTACAGAGTCTATCTTCTATAATAAGGTAGCCTATAAAAAGTTCTCTGTATAAAAAAACTTAGATTTTTGCAATCACTACACACTTCTATAAAAAAAAAAACACTATTAACTATTACGTGTTGTAATTTTTATTTTTCCTGGACATGAAGGAAAAACAAAAATCACAAATATAAAAACAGCGATAAAATATTTCTGGATAAAAGTTGTTTTTATCGTAACGGCTGTAAAAACCATTGATTCACCGATTAGCCGCTGAAGAAAGTAAAAAAAACAGTTATGAAACGGCTTTAATCAATATTTTAACTATAAACTGAACCTTCGCAAAAAATATAGCTCCACTAACTTCTAACTTTTATTTCAGTTTAACGAGAGTTTAACGGTCGCTATATGAGTTTTCAGTGCAGTGAGCACTCACGGTTGGAGTTTAGTCATAAAAGTCCAATTTGCTGTGAAAACCCGATCGCGGTCTTCAGCTGCCCGGGATTTAATTAATCGATATCCATTCTAATATTAATACCTTCATCAGATTTTTTTTATTCACATCTAAATATAATACAACAATTTATAGTGCAAAGTGCGTTTCGCCTTAAAACTTTGGCTTAAATGTCATAATATTAAATAGCAACTGTAAGTACCTCGTACGACAATATCGTAAGTAATAACCACATATTCAACCTTTTTAGGCAAACCAAATTGAAAATAATAATTAAATCGTATAATCGACCTGAACAAGAAGGAGAATGCAAAAATTACTTCATAAATTTCATGAGTCAACACTCTTATTACAAACAATTATTTTGTAATATAATGAAAATTCAGGACCCATGCATTTCAAAGGATTAGGAACTTGCAAGCATAAGCATATTGTGCTGAGTGCAATAAGGAAGAACAAAGTAAAAGCTTATAGAGGTTAATGTGAACTGAATCATAGTGGCTTGGGAAGTAATGTTCAATAATGTGCATAAAAAAATAATCAAATCAAGTATCTTATATAGTTCTAAACGAACTGTTATGAATTAATAAGTGTATTATAAAAATGCAACATAAGCGATAAACCCCGTCGCTTCCACGTTTATGCGAAGTTAATAAAAGCCGTAATGCACATGGTTTGTTAGTCAGTAAGTCAGTATAATTCAATTCGGCACATAGTATAGCTCCACTTTTCAAATACAGTTTTTATATCCAGTCCTTGTGTGTAATTAAAGTTATTAAAATTTATAGCAGAAATAAAGTGTTTTTTTTAAAAAGGACCCACGGAGTGCCATCCTAACAAACTGGTGTCAGAAGTGGGATCCCAGGAAAAACCGTAGTACTGGGATCTATAGGTGTTAGGGCATGCAAAAACCGGGTGGTTTTGGAGAACCGAGTTTTTCGGTTTTTGTTTTTAAAATATCCGGCTAAACCGGTTTTTTCGGGTTTTTCGGGTTGACTTTTGTAGGTAAATAAAAATGCTGAAAATAGTAAATATTTTTTATTTTCTTTCATGTTCTAGTTTACATACACGGAGTACGGAGTCAGGAAATGTGCCCAATAGGCGGCAATAGGCTCGCCCTCTGTTACATGGCACTTGATGGGATCTAAAACAGCTGGTGAAATGTAGTTGTAGTAATACACCTAGTGGCTAGTGCCTACCCCTTCGGGGATACAAGCGTGTGGCGGAATGATTATGTATTTATGTATTTTACATACATATATAATCACACGCCTCTATCCCCGTAGGGGTAGGCAGAGGTGAATTACTACAGCCACGTTTCGCTACAAATGTTTTTCGGTCACACGTAATAGAGGGGAAGCCTATTACCGTTTACCGAGCATATTTCCAGTTTCCATGATGCTACTGAGAATTTCCTAGTGAAAAAACCCAATAACACTGCTCAATCTGGGATTCTAACCAGGGACTTCACGATCGCGTGCGCTTTATGCCGCGGGATCAATGAGGCAGTCTTACTATAAATATAAACACACATAAAATACACTCAAAAAGCATAACCCTCATTCTTGGCCAAATATATTTAAAAGTAAAGCCCAGTAGTTACCCAGTAGTTTTATACCTAACCTACCCTAGGTTAGGTATAAAACTACTGGGTAACATAATGCCATTCTGAGAAAAATATGTAATTCACTACCTGCCTCTCTTATCTTTCAATTTAAACCATCTTTCACCAAGCAACAATAACAACTTTGCCGTTATTATTTCCTTTCTTTGAATATAAGGCGTAGAATTATAATTGAATGGCAAACATATATATATAAACAAACTTACCTACTTAATATAAAATTCGCTGTTTAACCAAATAAAATATGTAAGTTTAAAAAAAAAGAAGTAAATGCGAAGTTAAGCGCGTAACGTACGCGCGTGATTCACTGCGTTACTTGACAGAGACTAACCAAAGAAAATGGCGGCCGCGTTCACGTCAACTCAAGATGTGCGTTCCATTATACGTGCCTATGGCTTCAGAAGTGCGTTCCATAATACTTTCCTTAGATACAGTATTTACTATAAATATCACATGAAAATTATATATAACTAGCTGTGCCCCGCGGTTTCACTCGCCCCGTTAAAAACTTCCGTACGATAAAAAAAAAATATCTTATGTAAAAACCATGTCCCCATGAACACAACAGAAAAAGAATTATTATTTGGTTCAGTCGTTCTCAAGTTATGGCGTGACAACGGAAAACGGGTTTCATTTTTATATATATAGATAAACACATCAACACGGTCTCGGGATATTTTTAAAAAAGCGAATTACTATCAATATGTTAATTATTTATATGACATGTATATATTTAAAAGATACGTTATTTAATATTCTACCATTCTCTAGTAATGGTTAAGGTACTTCGATTAAAATTTCAGGATTTTATGAAAAAAAAATGAAGCATAGACGGAAACCGTATATGAATTAACTTTTAATTTATGAGTAAAATAGAAAAATCATTTAATTTGTGTTTATAAACTTGAAGTTAGTAGTCTGAGAAAGCGCCCATGATGTTCATAACACATCGGCAACGATTCGGCATGCTCAGAACAAGGTTGTCAATGTCTTGCTGCGGAATATTGTCCCATGTCCTTCTGAGGTGCGCAAAAAGTTGATCGTCTGTAGCCAGATTTTCAGGAACTTCCTTCAGAGCTCTTCTTTGCAGCATATCCCACGCATGCTCAATGGGTTTTAGATCTGGCGATTGAGCAGGCCAGTCTAAGGCCCTAACATTGTGTGTATGTAACCAAGCTGCTACCGTTCTCGCCGTGTGTGCCCGGGCATTGTCGTGCATGAGCAGGAAATCTTGCCCCATTTGTATTCTGTGGGGCAAGATTACGGGCCCCAGCACCTGTTGGACGTATCGTTCTGCCGTCATATAGCCCCGCACCCAAACGAGATCCGTCCGTCCTCCAAGACGAATTCCTGCCCAAACCATAATTGTTCCTCCTTGGTATGGGTGAACTTCCTGAGGGTTCTGAAGACGGCTCCATCGTCCAGGAACTCGCCAAACACGCGTCCTTCGTGAATCTGGATGGAAACCGAACCTGGATTCATCCGTGAACAGCACATTGAACCATTGTTCACGGCCCCAGTCCACGTGGTTCCGAACCCATTCTAATCGTCGTCCACGATTGCCTCTCCGTAAAGGTGGGACCCGGAGTGGTCTACGAGAGCGTAGATTGCCTTCATGCAGTCGCCTTCTTACAGTTTGGTCACTCACAAGCACTTGGTGTTCCACTCGCAGCCTTTGGACCAATTGAGTCGCCGCTGCATTTGGTTGAGCTCGCGCAGTAATTTGCAAAAATCGGTCTTGTCTGGGGGTAGTGATGCGACTTGGCCCCCGGTGCCTCTCCGCTACTTCAGCTGTGGCACGATAGCGTGTCCACAATCTTGAAATTACATTTTGGTGGGTCCCTATGGCCTCAGCAACATTACGCTGAACAGACCCAGCTTCCAGCATTCCCACAGCTCGTAACATCTCCGCCCTCGTCAAATGTTGGCGTTGCATGGCTACAATACCTCAATTTTAACTTTCTCTTTCGTTTAAAAATGAAAAAAAACTGTAACTAAATGTAATTCGTATTGTTTTCTAAATTTCGCACAAATGAAAATTCCCTCTCCTACACATCAAGACATTTTTATGCCACCGAAACAAAAGAATTTTCAAAAATTTGAATTTGGAATTAGTCTGAGATAAATTACAAACAAATCGGTGTATAAAAGATTCCAATGCGGCCAGTACTTTTCGAGTTATTTAATTGAGTATGAAATATCCCTAGACCGTGTTGATGTGTGTATATTAAAATTATATTTATTTTTATTATAGTATTTATAATTAAAGGAGCATGTTTTAGTTAGAATAAAGTAAAATCGTAGAGAAAAACCGAAAACACCGAAAAACCCGGCTTTATAACTAGAAAAAACCGATTTTCAAATTCTGTCGGTTATTCGATTTTTTCGGTTTCCGGTTAACCGGGTTGCATGCCCTAATAGGTGTAGGCGTCGTGAATTTATTTCCACTGGTCTGCACCATTGCATTTGTTGGCTCCGTGGTCAAGAAGTCCTTTTGTAAAGTGGTCGACGATTAGCCTTGGGCTCCTCAAAAGCCTAAGCCCGCGCCGCTGCATTTTACGTAATCGACGATAAGCCTTGGGCTCCTGAAAAGCCTAAGCCCGCGTTGCTGTATCCTGTCCGTGATCGACGGTAAGCCTTCGCTGCTGCGAGTAAGCCCGCATCACCCTAGAACACCTCCTGCTGCCCTGTGGTCGACGGTCAGCCTCCACACTAGAGTGTGAGCCCGCATCACAAAATCATTCATAGTGACTGCTCATCATCCACCATCAGCCACGTGTTGTATTCAGCGCACCACGTGTCGTCTTCAGCGCACCACGTGTCGTGAACTCAACGTGACGACGAGGATCCCTGTAATACGACTCTTTGAGTCGCCAGGCGCCTGCCGTTTCTGCATTACGTGTGACGTAATTCTACCAGAATGTTCGCGAATGCTGCTCTGCTAATGTGAGTTATATCAGTTTTATTCAAAGTGCTCTTAAGTCTACTCAGTGAAGTGAATTTTTCCCAAATTTTCCGAATTCTTCATTTGTAATTTTACTATACTGAACTCAATATTAGAATATATATATTTTTTTTTATTTACAATTTTTGGTGCATATTTTTATTTATTTTCTGATGTTCTGTAGTGCTTTATTAAGATAACTACTTAATGCCTCTAAAAATAGAGAAATCTGAAGAAATTGCATCATCTTCTAGTAGTTCCTCCGAAGACAGTCTAGCATCAAAGCAAAAAGTTAAAATGGCTGACAAGGTTACTCTCTCTGTCCTAACAAAGTTTATTAAACCTTATAAAGGGAACCGCGAGGAATTGCCCGCGTTTTTAACGAATTGCGAAAATGCAATCGCCCTTGCAACTACAGAACAACAGAACGTCTTGTGCAAATATATCATCTCGCAATTGGAAGGTAAGGCTCAAATGGCATGTTGCTTAAAAAAATTTAATAGTTGGTCAGAGATTAAATTATTTCTTAAAACTACGTTTGGTGAGAAAAAACATTCTACTCATTTATTAGTTGATTTACAACAATGTAAGCAATTGCCTTCCGAAGACGTGATGCAGTTTTCCATACGCATAGAATCGTGTTTAACAAGACTTCAATCCGACATTCATTATAGCTGCGAAAATGATAAAGAACTTTTAGGTCGAATAGCCGCAATGGAGGATTTAGCCCTTAATGCGTTCTTGTTAGGGTTGAACTCTAATTTTTCCCACATTGTGCGGTGTAGAAACCCCAAGACTTTATCGGAAGCTATTACACATGCTATAGAGGAAGAAAAATTATATAATCTATCCAAACTTTCTACTCGTTCATATAAACAATGCACAATTTGTAATAAGAGCGGCCATGTCGCTTCAGAGTGTTATAAAAATAAGAATAAGCACTCTTCTCCAAATTTACATCATATTGACTCGTCAAATAACAATCAAAATAAAATTAATTCTAATTTTTATTCAAATAAATTTTGTGCTTATTGTAAAAAACGTGGTCATTTGATTGGCGAATGTCGCAAACTTAAAGCTAAAAATAGCAACAATCCGCGGACCGATTCACGTAACCCTACACTATCAAGTGCAACTGCACCAAGTGCAAATAGCGAGCCGAGTAATAATCGCTCTAATGTGCATCATGTTGACACGCTTAATAATAATGATAGTTTAAACTAAATAGGGTTCCGGTCCCGTGTCTGCCGAAACCTCATAGTAATCATTTAAATGACACGAAAAACTTTTCTAAATCCTGTGTTCCCGCATTATTTTCAACACAGGTTAGCGCAAATAAAGGTACTATGAGTCCTTCAAACTGTGTTCCCGCATTATTTTCAACACAGGTTAGCGCAAATAAAGGTACTATGAATCCTTCAAACTGTGTTCCTACATTATTTCCAACACAGGTTAGCGCACATACAGAGACTTCAAAGTTTTGTAATAAAAAGTTTAAATTAGATTTGACTTCTATAGACAGTCCCTCATCTCGTGAGAAATCGAGTTTTTCTTCTAGGGATTGTTCACGTGAGAAAACATTTACTATTAACTATATCAATAATAAAGTTTCTTTACCTCACGTTTATCTAAAAACGAACTATAACGATAAGCCCTTGTGTTTTTTGATTGACACTGGTTCTACAATTTCAATTGTTAAACGTTCTAGTTTACACTATAAACCAGTGCTTGGCCCTGAAATTATAAAACTGAAAGGTTTAAGTGATAACGACTCTTATTGCGAATCTCTCGGGTCTATTAATCTTAACTATGAGTATCGTGTTTCGTCAACAGGAAAAATAATATTCGAGTATATGTTTCACGCGATTGATGATACGATCAACTTACATTACGATGGAATTATTGGTAGTGATTTTATACAACATTTTAAAATAGACATTCAATACTCTACCAACACCCTTAATTTAGAAGGTTATAAAATACCTATTTGCTGTAGTAAACCATCATATGTTATACCCCCGCGGTCAGAAACGGTCATTGAGTGTCCGGTTTCCAATTTATCAGAGGTTGCTGACCTGAAGGAAGCTTTGATATTAGATCATAAAATATGCAAAGGTGTATTTTTAGCAAACTGCATAGTGAACTTAAAGTCAAACAATAGAGTTAACGTTTCTGTTCTCAACACTACCGAATCTGAAGTCGAAATTGACAATTTTCAAGTTCAGTTAACTCCATTTGAAGTTCCACCTTCCAAATTAGATGATACTCAACAGGAATTCATTCACCAATTAGATTCCCTAAATATTGACCGATCTCAGAGAGTTCTTGAGCAGATAAGATGCTCTCATTTAAATCCGCAAGAAAAGAAAGTTTTGATGAAATGTGTTTCTAATTACACTGACATATTTCATCTTGATGGTGAATTTCTAACCTATACAAATGTGATTAAGCATTCTATTAATACTGGAGATGCAGCTCCTATTCACGTAAAGTCATATCGTTTTCCCGAAGTACATAAAGATGAAGTTGAAAAGCAAATCAAGAAAATGCTTGATCAAAACATTATTCGCCCTTCGACTTCCCCTTGGAATGCACCTGTGTGGGTGGTCCCTAAAAAACTGGATGCTTCCGGTAAGCAAAAATGGCGAATTGTTATTGACTATCGGCGTCTGAATGATATTACTGTTTCAGAGGTTTACCCTCTTCCACTCATTACGGATATCTTAGACCAATTAGGTCATTCAAAATATTTCAGCACGCTTGATTTAGCATCAGGGTTTCACCAGATATTGCTGGATCCCAAGGACACTGAAAAGACAGCATTCAGTGTTACGACTAACAGCATATCAGGTCAATTCGAATTTACTCGAATGCCTTTCGGTTTGAAAAATGCTCCTTCCACATTTCAGAGGATGATGAATATAGTCCTCTCAGGACTACAAGGTCTCCATTGTTACATATATCTTGACGATTGTATCGTCTATTCCCATGACCTTGAATCCCATATTGAGAAACTAGAATCTGTATTCTCTAAACTCAGAGAGGCAAATTTAAAATTACAGCCCGATAAGTGTGAATTTTTGCGACAAGAAGTTGCTTACCTAGGGCATGTTATCACAGATAACGGTGTTTTGCCTAACCCCGACAAGGTGAAGGCTATTTCTCAATTTCCAACACCGAAAACCCCCAAAGATGTAAAATCTTTTCTTGGACTAACGGGTTACTATCGTCGTTTCATAGAAAATTTCTCACACATAACTAAGCCTCTCACCTCTTTATTGAAAAAAGATATTAATTTCCACTGGTCTCATGAACAGGAGCAAGCTTTCAACACACTAAAACAAAAACTCATCTCAGCTCCCTTATTACAATATCCAGATTTTTCTCAACCCTTTATAGTAACGACGGATTCTTCAAATTATGCCGTCGGTGCAGTTCTGTCTCAGGGTGAAATTGGCAAAGATAAGCCTATTGCTTATGCCTCTCTGGAATTTAAATAAACAAGAAGGGAACTACTCTACGACCGAGAAAGAGCTTCTCGCTATTCTTTTCGCTGTTAACACTTTCCGGCCCTATATCTATGGTTATAAATTTAAGATCGTAACAGATCATCGACCCTTGACATGGTTATTTAACGCTAAAGATCCAGGAGGACGTTTATTAAGATGGCGATTAAAACTCGAAGAATACGAGTATGAAATTGTTTATAAACCCGGCAGAGTAAATAGTAATGCAGATGCATTATCTCGTTATCCAGTTAATGCTGTGACTACACGAAGTTCTAAATTAAATTTCACCACATATGAAGAATGCTTTAAAAAACAATTTACGAAAACCATCTCCGATTGTGATACTAAAATAGAGGAACATAATCAGAGTTTAAACACCGCGAAACAAAAATCTATTGCTTGTCCGGCATCGCTAGATTTTGATAACTCAATGCCACATTGTGAAAAATTATTATCAATGGTTATTAATTCTGAGGAATATCGTGCAGGTGAACGCGAACCTGACACCGTGCAGACGGTTAATTGTAAAAATGATGTAATACTTTACTTCTTATTCACTAAAATTCATCATTTTGACGAAACAAGTTACAAAGCTATTTACAATTTATTAGTTAAATTACGAGACGAAATAGTTTCTAAAGATAATTACTCTAAAGAATTAGCCATGTCTGATTTTTCTGAACCATTTACTAAATTAGTTTACGTAAAGATTTATAATATTATATCTTACATTTTTCATGGCACTAACATTAAAATTCATATTTATAAAAATCAAATACTATATCCGACTCCTACCGAAATTGCCAATATTCTCAAGGAGAATCATGGGACAACCATAGCTGGTCACCCAGGCGTTAAACGCATGTTAAATAGAGTTAAAACTTCATATTATTGGAAAGGTATGCGTTCAGATATTGAAGAATTCATTAAAAATTGCAAGATGTGTCAAATTAATAAGCCCTTACGAGCTTCGAATAAAGCACCTATGGTTATAACATCAACAAGTACCAGGCCGTTTGAAAGATTAGCTCTTGATATTGTCGGTCCTCTACCCGAAGCTGGCCTTCAGAAATTTAAGTACATTTTAACGCTTCAGGATGATTTAACAAAGTTTTCATGCGCATATCCAATGATTACTTGTACAACAGATGAAGTTGCACGTAGTCTTATTCATTTCTTTTCACTATTCGGTTTCCCTAAAATTTTACTAACTGATCAAGGTACAACCTTCACGTCTGAGTTATTTAGGCAGTTAACTGAAATACTGAAAATTAAAAATCTTTTCTCCACACCATATCATCCTCAAACAAATGGCGCGCTAGAACGTAGTCATGCTACCCTTAAAGAATATTTAAGGTCATTTGTCAATGAAAATCAGGACGATTGGCATTGCTATCTCGCTACAGCCATTCTATCATATAACACAACTCCGCATTGTACTACCGAATTTACACCATTTGAACTTTTATACGGTTATAAGCCGTCAATTCCCAGTAGTGTTTACGAAAATAATAATAATACTACCTATCAAGAGTACATTCGCGCTTTACAATATAGGATGAGATACTCTCGCGAAAAAGCCATTGAAAACATGGACAGAAGTAAAGAATCTTCTAAAAAATATTATGATTCCAAGGCACGGGAGAAAACTTATAAAACTGGTGAGTTAGTTTATTTAAAACACCACCATAGGCTCCGCAAAGCTTTGTCCCCTATATGGAAAGGCCCTTATAAAATAATAAAAACACACGGAAAAACCAACGTCACCCTTTGTATTAATAGAAAACACGTAAAATATCATATTAACGAAATAAAACCAGCATAAATATGTTTGTTTCAGATGTCTCGTGTGTCCAAGTAATTCCGAACCGATAGAAATCATACAACATAGTCCAGGTGTTTACTTTGACCCTATCTCTTTAGTTCATTTTCAAAACGACTATTGGAATATCATTACTCATGTAGACATTGTACCTATACAGCCTTACATAGAAAATATCGAAAAGTCTATCCAAAGTGTATCAAATTTCTGCGAAAAAGCTCGAAATTTAGCTATTTTTAATGTTGACTGTAAAGATATTATTAATCCGTTAGAAATACTTATAAATTCCAACAATCTTAAGATTGCTTCTCTATCGCATCTAATTTCTGACAACCGTCAAAAACGCGCTCTTGAATTTGGAGGCGAAATTTTAAAATTTTTCTTTGGTACATTGGATGCTGATGACGCTAGAAAATATGACGAAGCTATCAATACATGTCAACAAAATGAACATCATGTTTATACATTAATGAAAGATAATATTCATGTTGTTCGCTCTACGATAAATAATTTTAACGTATCTATACAAAAATTAAATAATAATGAGATAAGACTTAACAGTCAAATAGAAAAACTTAATTATATATTTTTAGCTCATTCTAAGACTAATAATAACTTAATTAATTTAGAAAAACTTAACTCTATGTTTAATATTATTGAAGGATCATTACTGTCTGTTTCTAATATTCTTGATACAATTTTAAATTCTATTTTATTCTCTAAGGCAAATATTTTACACCCATACGTCATAACTCCTATAAAATTATACAATGAGTTATCAAATAACATTCATTTAAAAAGAACATCCGAGTTCCCGGTTTCGCTGACTTTGCAAAACATTCATACTATAATTGACTTATCTAAGCTAACTGCGTATTATTACAATAATAAACTAATGTTTATTATACAAGTACCTTTAATAAATCCTTTAAAGTTCAACCTATACAAGAATTTGCCTCTACCTACTCCACGCGATAATAATCATTATTTAACTTATGTTTTAATCCATCCTTCTAAGTTATATGTAGCAATAACGGATGATAGATTAAGTTACGTCTTATTAGATAGTATTAGTGAATGTAAACATGTCAACGGTGACTATATCATATGTCCCTTGCCATCTATTTTGTCAACCATAAATAATCCTTCATGTGAATCTAAATTATTAACAGAAGTTACTCTCTCGCTTCCCGAAATTTGCGATTCCAAGGTTATTTACGGAAATATAAATGTTTGGCAAAAATTAAATGATAATAGATACATTTATGTGCAATCTAAGCCTAATAAACTAACAATGAAATGTAATAATAACATTACTGATTATATATTACAAGGAACAGGTATCTTCCTTCCTTAGAAAATAATTGTGTGGCATATTTTCAAACATTACAGTTTAATCCTTCACATAAGTACAAATCCATTGTACCGAGTCAAATAACGTAACTTAACCTTAGATGATTGTTACAAGTATAATTTTATTAATGAAAGCTCCCATTATTATAACCCAATTAGTCAATTCCCAGTAGTGTTTACGTAGTTTATCTAATGTTGATCTTGAATCTTTGAAGTTAGCCTCACATAAATTAGATAAGTTAGAAAATGAAATTCGTAACACTGAAAATCAGTCCCACATTGTAAAATATGGTAATTATTATTCAGGATTAACCTATACAATATTATCAATAACTTTTATATATATAATTTACAAAATTTATAAAAAATGTTTTTGTTCTACAAATACCTCATGTTGTATTCAAATTTACAATCAGTGTTATAATAACAAGAAACACAGAAAGGATCATAATGTTAATGTTTCAATGGAACTTACTGAAATTTCAAATGATTCAGAATGTGACAATAAGTCTATAAAAAGTCTCCCAAATATGGAAATTGGTAAACATAATGCTATTCTTAGAAACATAGATGGATCTGTGAACAGATCTAATAGAAATCTCAGTAATTTCTAATTAATCGTTTCCATTTATAAGAAAAAACATATTCTACTTTGTAATATTCTATCCTAATTTTAATTTGTACCTTACTTTTAATTTCAAAAGTTCATAATAGATTGTTTTAAATAACTTAATATTATTAATTGAGTACAATATTAATGTACACTGAGTTTTATTTACAGATCTTAAAATTACAAACATTTAATTGATTTATGAATTAAATATCCTATTAATCCTTCGCCTTATCATTAAAATAAATAAAGCTCAGTCTAAAGGGGGGAGATGTTATGAATTAATAAGTGTATTATAAAAATGCAACATAAGCGATAAACCCCGTCGCTTCCACGTTTATGCGAAGTTAATAAAAGCCGTAATGCACATGGTTTGTTAGTCAGTAAGTCAGTATAATTCAATTCGGCACATAGTATAGCTCCACTTTTCAAATACAGTTTTTATATCCAGTCCTTGTGTGTAATTAAAGTTATTAAAATTTATAGCAGAAATAAAGTGTTTTTTTTAAAAAGGACCCACGGAGTGCCATCCTAACAGAACGACTATGAAACATATCCTATCTTGGTATTGGTAAAGCCGAAAAAGGTATCGAAGCAAAAGCAAAAGTGTATTAAATGTATCAAAAAATAATTAACTGAGAGTCGTTATCAAAATTGTCTTTAATATTCAATAGAATTCCGAAAAAGTTGGTAACGAAAAGTCTCTGAAATTATTTTTGAACAATAAGGGTGACTTTTTCCCGACGTGAAAAACCCAAATGACCTCCGTCCTAGGAAGCTGTACAAAAGAACATTTTAATTTATTATTCTCCAACAAGAAGTACCTATCTAATGAAGGTTACTTGACCCAATTCGTTTGAGCTTTTCAATTAAAAGTTTTGTTTTAAAGGCTGTAAATTAATATCAATCTTTATTAGCAAACATTTTAGTCAAGCCAATAATTAGAAAAATATTTCAAACTTTCACTTTTTAAAAGTCTTTTAAACAGATATTATTGATGAATCGCAACATACGTACATATATCTGTCTAGCCTTTTCCCAATTACATTGGGGTCGGCTCCCAGTCAAACCGGATGCAGCTTAATACCTGTATTTTACATGGAGCGACTGCCTATCTGAAATCCACAACCCAGTTACTGGGTTACACGATATCTCGTTGTATGACTGGTTATTAGACTTTCAGGCCTCTGACTACCCGTAACGGCTGTCATAGATCTTAATTTGACAACCGGGACCGACGGCCGTGGTCTCCGTACATTGCACAGAAAAATTAAAATACTCGTTAGTTACATATAAGTACTTATGTATGACAATTATAATTTTATGTTCTTCACTACATATTATGAAGATATACCTATACAAAATGTTCTTCAGTACATATAAACACACAACTTAGTACCTGTCACTACGTATTATGGATTGTGAAAAGATCAACATTAAAAAATAATTAAACGTTGCCCCACTCTAGGAATTTCTGTCTGCATCGTGGGTTCGTTTAGAGACATAATATCACATGAAAACTTTCCTAGACCACCGGTAACGGTAACCGGTAACCGGTAACGTAACGGTACAATTAATTATCTGTAGATCATACACATATATGCTCCGTGCAAGAATCGAACCTGCGACACGCGATGCAGCCGTCGGTCTCTCGACTACTGCGCCAACCGCGCCTTCAATATTGAATATAGGGAATCTGATGAAGACTAGGTTATAGATTAAATCCATTCATTTATTACTACGAAAGAAGCGATAAGATGAGTCAGAATCGAAGCAGGTAGAAATCGATAGACTAAAATCAAAACATTGTCTGTATGTAATACAACAACAATTCTCAGCTGAGGTGTTTTGTCATCATAATAACGAAAGTTCTCGAACATTTAGGACTCCTCAACCAAGTTTTTCGCACAATATAATAAACAAACTTTTTTCAAGAATAAGAGACACTATGATCGTTCAAGTAAATATATTTTGTCTAACTTTTAGAGATAAGTATTTCACTTTACTTAGTTTTTATGACCAATATCGTAATCTTATTGCTCCCTGTTTTAATATATTTTTACTTCCATTTTCTTGCATTATAATCAACCGCAATTTTAGTGTTAATTTCCTTTTCAGACTTTTTTTTTTTTGCAAGACGTTGATGTTCATGCATACTTTAACTTTTTCATGTTCTCATCATAAATGCTTAGTGACTTTTCTACGTATTTTTTCTCTTCGCTCATTGTCAAATCAATCGGATTTTTTATTTAGTATAAATATAATATGGAGGTACATACTTATGACTTTTTCCCATGGGGATCGACATAAACTATAGAACGTCATCTGCTACGGTCCTTACATACGCCTTTTGCTTCGTCCACATTCATTTGTCTGGTCGAACATACGCGCCGGTTGTGAGTAGGTTCTACGATGGTACTACGCACCTGATTTTTTTGGAAGACATCACCAATAAGTTCTGTGTGTATCCTGCTGGGATGTCCACTACCGGCACTTACACCTGTCTTGAACTATGTGTACCTGCTTTATGATCTTTTGTTAATCGATTAATCTATTGATCAATGCTTCTATTAATCTGTCTCACGAAATTATTAAGTATACAAATATGATTCTATTGTTATTTATAGAATAAGAATAGAATATTTTTTGTATAACAACTTTTTATATAAATAGTGTCTTCCTACGTAAGCTTTTAGTAGAAGCAGAACATAGACATAAATAACATATCCCTAGGGGATCGCACATGCCGGCCGGGGCGAAAAAAAATCCCTGTTAGCAAGGCTAGTAACGAGCCCAGTGTGCACCGGTCGTATAGACTGCTACACTAATTGGGGTGCCTCTCATATGAACGTCCATTCGTGTATCAGGTACTCTGTTTATCGAAGCCGTGTATACGGAGGTATGGTAGGGAGACTTTTCGTGCTGGAATGAAAAATTATGTATTATAAACTTTGTTTTTAATAAACAAATTAGGTAACCAGAGGAGACCTTAACAAATATAATGAGAAAAAGTTATGCGTATATAGAAAATATAAAAGTAGTTGATGATTGAACTCGTGCCAAATTTATAGACCAAATGATCAAAAATATGTAAAATATATTAAAAAAATCTAAGGTTATTTAGTATCAGTTATTGTTCACCGGTGACTACTCACGTGCATTTTTCGGGATTGCCCGACTAGTTTTGAACTCGAACGGAGCCCTTAGTCATGAGCTGAGCCCGTGGCGATGTCGCGAGTCAAGCTTTTATTTAGTAGTCAAATTTTGACTTCGAAACATTAGCGAGTTTTTCGAGATAAACCTTGAACGGCTCTACGAATAAATAGGTTGTTGACATTGTCAAAAGTCGGTTTTGTAGGGGATTTTGTACTGGTTCGTTTTTATTGCACGCAGAAACCCGCAATCTTGTGGAAAATCGAACCCCGCGCTCAGAAATCACGCTTACGACTAGACCACCAAGGCAGTTACCGTGTAATTAGAACATATCAATATTTTTAATGTATACTAATATTATAAAGACGTCCGTGCTTCGGAGAGCACGTTAAACTGTCGGTCCCGGTTTTCAAGTAAATATCTATGACAGCCGTTACGGGTAGTCAGAAACCTGAAAGTCTGACTACAATATATAGTGTTACCCAGTAACTGGGCTGTGGAGGTCAGATAGGCAATCGCACCATGTATAATACTGGTAATAAGCTGCATCCAGTTAGACTGGAAGCCGATCCCAACGTAGTTATTAAAAGACTAGGCAGATTAATCTAACTAGACTAGACTAATATGATAAAGAAGAATGATTTGTTTGATTTTTTGTAATCGATAAACTCTGGAACTACAGAACCGATTTTAATCATTCTTTCATCATTAAAAAGCTACTTTATACAGAAGTAATATAGGGCTAAATTTTATGTTAGTAATAATAAGTAGTACTACCCGTTCGAAGCTGGGGTGGGTAGCTTGTCATCATGATCATCAATACAAATAAATAAAATTGAAGTGTCCGTTTGTAATGTCAAAATAATAGTTATTTTTAAGGTCAGACAGTTAATTGCACGATAATTATTCCTAAATATCAGTTCTTAAATTTTTTTACTGTCTGTTTGTCTTGTCTGTTCCGGATAATCTTCGAAACGGCTGGCCCGATTCTCATAAGATTTTACTCGCAGGTAGCTGACTATTTAAGGAGTAACTTAGGCTAATTATAATATAATTATACGCGGGTGAAACCGCGGGGCACAGCTAGTATTAAATAAGATTTTTCAATCGATATCATACGTCGAGAACTTTACAAAGCTGTGCACGTATCAATAAGTTTTTAATATCTTCAGACATCAACGTTCTTTGAGTGCGGAGGAGGTCTTATTTATTTTTGCTTCGCGTTCTAGGAATGCATTTCATTTCACTTCGATTTTATAGACGGCAGGTTGCTGTATATCTATCTGGTTTCATTGCTCAATCAAATAGAAATTGTTTGTAGTTTTATGATGTTTCAGTTTTTACCTGCTGTAGTTAATTGATGCAGAAAAATGTTGAGCTTTTAAACTATGACGTAGATCTGACGTTCAAGGGCTTTTGGTCTAAAATGGTGTTAAGATGTTTACGATGATTTTTCGTGCATGCTAATTGCTAATGCTAAATGAATATGATTGTGTTAAATAAACACAGTAATTGATAATATGTGTATTTTGTTAATATGCGAATTAAAAACCTTGTTTAATATCGCATCTCCTCGAGAACGAGATCACGGACCTCATTATCAAATTCGCATTAGCAAGTTAGTATTTCCGTGGATGCAAAGGAGATTGCATTGTTCAGGCTGCCGCGATGCACTTACCTACGAAGTGCGAAGCGATTAATACAGCCATATTTCACAAAATTTCGCTAAATGCTAAATGAGAATTCACATGCTAAAATTTAATGCGAATTCTAAATAATCCAACACTAGATGATATGTAGAGCCATTTCAGAGGCCTACGGGTTCATTCAAGTCTGACACTAGGATGATCATGAAGCATACGATAAGAAGAAGACAAGATACATAGGTTCTAGTTCTGATTACTTTGATTGTTAGATATACTTTATGACACAAACATTTAAACCTTAATCCTTTAAGCTAGACTCAATTTTACCCTCTAACTAGAACAAAAAGCTCGGCGTGTCCTAGACAAGCGTCAAGTCTAAACTGTTTTGTGCGCCTGCAGCGAAATTAATCACGACAGACAATATTATAAGGAGCAGCGAAGAAAATCTAATCAGTTTCCACTTTATGTTAGTGAAGCATAATGGATAGATAAATTAATAGTGTTTGCAAACTTGAATTAAGTCAGTAAATTAGATAGATTGGATAATTTTTTCAAACGTATGTTTTGGGGATTGAAAAAGAGTTCGCTCCGCATGCGTTAATGAGTTTGAAAGATTTATCCATATTTGTTAAGGTCTTTGTATCTGTACGACATTTTATTAACTGCAAAGTTAGTTGTCACTGTAAAAGGACTGAATAAATAGCAAGCTAAAATTGAATGCGAATACTAAATAATCGAACACTAGATGATATGTAGAGCCATTTCAGAGGCCTACGGGTTCATTCAAGTCTGACACTAGGATGATCATCAAGCATACGATAAGAAGAAGACAAGATACATACTACTACTACACTTCTGATTACTTTGGTTGTTAGATATATTGGGTCGGCACAAAAGTAATGAGACACTCTACAAAACTCTATACATTTCCTTTCTTAAGTTAATTGTTTTCGATAATATTCCAATATGTTGTAGAACATTCTAGGTACTTCTAATGTGAGGGTATATAAAGCCGCCCTCGCGATTGTTATTGCAAAGTTAGTTGTCACTTTCAGTCACCTGTAAAAGGACTGAATAAATAGCAATGACGTCACCAAAACACGTATTAAAATGTGGAAGAAGGATTCGGGGTAGTGAGTAGAGATCGAGATGGCTTAGCGGCTTAGAGGACCGGAATAATATTAATTGTATATTATTGTCCTAATAAATTGATTTTATTCAGAATCCTCTAAATTTTTTTTCTTTATATATAAATTGTAGTAAGTAAATAATGCAATTATTTTATTACTTTTTAGTGCATTTTTACTTAACAGAAAGATTTTTGGAGTCGGTTCTTTTTTTGTTAAAAATTATTTTATTTCTTACTTTGTAGTGAATCTTGCGTTCCATAACTGATTTATCGGAAGTGAATATGGGTAGACCTACTCAACGCGCTGTCTATATGGGTAAGGGCCATTTAATTGAGACGAGCAAAGAAGGGGAGAAACGCCTATATCAAATTAGGAAATCTAGATCTGAGGTTATTTCAAAAGAGAGTAACGAACTGCGTAAAAAAAGATGAAATTAATTAAACAATTAAATTATAATCTGACTAGCGTATGTTACTCACGGGACAGTGTAAGGATTCTAACGATATCCCAGATATCGAAATCAGTTCAGGTATTTAGAAGTTATGGTGGAATAGGTAAAGAATCTCACAAACTACTTAAATACATACATACTTATATACACTCAGTTTTTTGGGCATTCGTGTAAAATAAAAAGAGATGTTTGAGAATGCGGTCTTACACTAAAAAGTATTAAATAGCAAAAAAAAAAAATGACGGATTTCCGGTGCTTATCTTCCGGTTTCATCATCATCATCATCATCTGATGATGAAGCTGGAAAATAGGCAGTTCATTAGAACTATTCTAGAGACCGTAAACACCACCATAGTCACATGAAAGCAAAATACACCATTTCGTTTACTTGGACGACGTATTATTTTTCAGTTATTTTGATTTAAATACCAAACTACCAAACCAAATCTGAAAGTAAATCCTTTCAAATAAAAAAATAATTTTCCAAATCGGTTCATAAATGACGGAGATATGAGGTAACAAACATAAAAAAGAAAAAAATACAACCGAATTGATAACCTCCTCCTTTTTGGAAGTCGGTTAAAAAAGAGTTCGCTCCGCATGCGATAATGAGTTTGAAAGATCTATCCATATTTTTACTGCAAAGTTAGTTGTCACCTTCAGTCACCTGTAAAAGGACTGAATAAATAGCAATGACGTCACCAAAACACGTATTAAAATGTGGAAGAAGGATTCGGGGTAGTGAGTAGAGATCGAGATGGCTTAGCGGCTTAGAGGACCAGACGAGAGACGGCTTCTGACTAAATATCGAACAAATTTGCTCGCGACTTTTGCCGGGGGTGAGATAACACACAAGCACAAAAGAACTTGCACTAAAGCAACAATAGCTCTCTTCATTACATTAACAGTATTAACACACATAAAAAAAAAAAACAAACATAAGATTGAAACAAACACACGATTAAAATCGTGTTCTATCATTGTAACCATACAGCAAGTGGCGAGAGTTGTACGCCCGCTAAATCTACTCCAGTACTAATTCCTTCAAGCTTAGAGGTCAGAGCGCCTGGAGTATTTATCGGGGAGGCGCAGGTTCGAATCCTGTTCGCGACCGTATTCTTTTTCCATTTAATATTGTAACTTTAACCCAACAACACTTTGCCCGACCCGGGCATCGAACCCAGAACCTCATGCTAGCAGTCACGAGTGGAATAACTTTTTTTTATCAAAAATGTATCTAAGTTTTGCCTCCAACTCGCCGGATGGTAAGCGGCGGTTTCGCCGAGGTTGAAGCACGTAGATCCAGAAGAAATCAATTCGCTCTAAGTAGAGTAGATAGATTTGAGGAGAACGATAGTTGGAGAGTCGATGCAACCGCCCAGACCTATCTCCCACAACGGTTGCACCGGACTACATCCCGAAACACGACTAGGTCGCTTCACGGTATGGCTTCGTCCGGTGGGTAACCAGCCGAGGCCAATACCTCCCACCAGAGAAGCTAGACCAATAATGCAGCTAAACGGTACAGTACATTGTATTTAAAAAAAAAACACACGTGATACCAAGTATTTAACAAATTTCTTTCTTTTCTTTCTTTCAAAATTAACTTTATTTATTCGTATTACATATGATCGAAGATCAATCTTCCCGATAAAAAGATTTAAAGCCAAACAAATGCATGTAGATGCAGCAGCATCTATCTGCCTATTCAAACTACGCTAATTAACTGTTCGATCGATACGAAAGAGCTCCCTCTATACCATAGCTATGACTACGAGTTACCCACCGACGTCGGCAGGAGACCGAACGTGGGCGAAATAGCAAGATTTATTCTAGGAGGAGGAATAAAAATTAAACAACGTCATCAAATGGCAGTAAAACGGATATAGCTGTTTTAGGGGCCCGTAACATTATCAATTATTGTTCACCGGTTACTACTCACCTGTATTCTTCGGGTTTGCCCGACTAGTTAGAGTGAACTAGTGACCACTTACCCTAGTGTGATCTTCTTCGTGTGTGTGATATTTGTGTTTTTAATAAATAGATTTTTTTCTTTATTTCTTAGTAACCGGTGAACATTAATTAATATGAATATGCCTCTCGTAATATTATCGTTTACGCTTGGAATGACATTTGAATTTAATAATAAGTTTATGTAAATTAATAATAATTACCATAACATTGCATCACGCCTCTATTCCCCGAGGGGGTAAGCAGAGGTGTACACAATTGTACACCTACGTTTCACCAGTGCTGTTATTAAGTCCCATGTAGGAAGTGAGCCTATTGTCATCAATTGGGCACGAATTAATACTGGGAATTGAATCCAGGACCTCATGCTTAGCAGTCACCCTTGCGACCACTAGATCAATGTTGCCTATTATTTATTTAAATTGAAACCATTGTAACATATTGGCATCTGGCGCAATATGGAACTAAGCCAAAATGTAATGGATTTGACAGGTGGCAAACAGTTTTAGTTTTTTTTTCTTTTTTTTTATGTTATTGGGGGCAAACGAGCTGACGGATCGCCTGATGGTAAGCGATTACCGCCGCCCATAGATACCCGCAACACCAGAGGAGTCACAAGTGCGTTGCCGGCTTTTTAAAAAGGAGTACGCTCTTTTCTTGAAGGTTTGAAGGTCGTATTGGTCCGGAAATACCGCAGGCGATAGTTCATTCCACAGTTTTGTTGTGCGAGGCTGAAAGTTTCTAGAGAAACGCACAGTTGTGGACTGCCAAGCATCTAAATGATTGGGGTGGAACTGCTGTCGCGTGGAACTATGGCGGAAAGAGGCGGCAGGGATCAGTCCGAACGATTCCTCGGAGCACTCCCCATAGTATAGGCGATAGAAGATGCATAGCGAGGTCACATCTCTACGCAGCGCCAAGGGGTCAAGCCGGTTTGAAATATCTTGGCAGTCAACGATTCGAATAGCTCTCCGTTGGATACGGTCCAGAGGGAGAAGCTGGTACTGGGGTGCCCCTGCTCAAAGATGAGAGCAGTATTCCATATGAGGCCGCACCTGCGCCTTATAAAGTAGTAGGCTGTGGGCCGGAGTGAAATACCGTCTCGATCTATTGAGTACACCAAGCTTCTTAGAGGCTAGCTTAGTCTTACCCTCTAAATGGCCGCGGAACTGGACTTCGCTCGATATGTCGACACCAAGTATTCCAATATTGGCTAAGGCAGTTAATAGGGTGCTCTCAAAACGAGGAAAAACAACTAGCGGCAGTTTTTTAGCGGTGAATACGCAAAGTCTACCCCAATCTGAGACTTTCTCCAACGAGGTCCTAATTTCAGACACAAGTTTATTTCGGCTCTCGATGACGTTTTCCCGAGAAATATTAGCGCGACCGATATAGAAAGCATGTGCTGTCATCCGCATAACAATGAAAGCCGCTGATTTGCAACATGTTATTGATATGGAGGAGAAACAGAGTAGGCGATAGCACACAGCCTTGAGGGACACCAGCATTTACAAACATGGAGTCGGAGCATTCACCGTCAACTATGACCTTTATGCTTCTGTCTGCAAGAAAGCTGGTGACCCATTGGTATAATTGCTTGGGAAGCCCATAGGAAGGGAGCTTCAAAAGAAGCTCTTTGTGCCCAACGATGTGTCAGGTATACTAGAAGATCACCAGCCGACCGACCTTTACGAAAACCGATATTTAGAGGATCACCAGCAGTACGCTGGTGATCCTCTAAATATCGAAGGAGCTGGCAGTTGACAATGGACTCCATTATCTTCGAGAAAAGGGAGGTTATGGCTATCGGTCTATAGTTGGACAGATTTGAGCGGTCGCCTTTTTTAGGGATTGGGTGGACTAATGCTGTCTTCCAGGATGTCGCGGCTACGCCAGAATAGTAAGAGAGCCGAAAAAGAGGTGTTAAAACTGGTGCCAACTCTGGAGCGCACATCTTCAACACAATAGGAGGGATTCCATCAGGCCCATTCGACTTATGGATATCGAGGGATAGATTTGCAAACAGGCGCCACCCTGGCAGGTCAATTTACACTGGTTAAGCTGTAATTAAGTTATGTTACGGATTACTAATTAGTTCCTACGTAAGTTTTTTCTTGCTATGCTTTCACAGAGCATAAATGTTTTCGGTAGAATTAGTATTTCTTGCTTATAAAATTAACTGATTAACAGTTTTCTGACTCTGCTACCCTATCGTCAATCAATCACGATGTCATGTAGTGACGTGGAAAGATAATTCAGATCAAACATTAACAAAAAAAAAAGAACCATAGGCCCTTCGTTTTCGGTATTTGTAACGGGATTTGCCAAAATTTCCTTGTACATTTCTTAAATCAAAATTTCTTCACTTCAATAATTTAGGAAACTTTAAATCTTTAACTTTTACTTTTAATTGAGTTTATAATGAATGTTGAGGATTATAATCTCGAAATTAATGTAATCTTTTACTTAATTGGGTTATTGTAGGGAAACTCCAAATAGCGACGGTTTAGAACAGCAGCATAGCTTTGTTTTATTTATTCGTTAGTTGTCTGAAAATTCTTCCGTCTGTTACATATATTTAGTTGTTGAAAATATATTATTTTCTATGAGTTTACGAAAAAAATAAATTATACGCTTGTAGTGTGCCACTGCCGGGAAAAGGCCTCTCGACCTATCTTCCATTTATGGAAGTTCTTGGCCAGTCTTTTCAGAAAAGGAGAGTCCTCATCTCCACATGTCTTGCTGACTGTAAGTATAAAAAACATAGATAAGAAAGTAAGGAACCTTCAATCGACCGTGTCATTTGCTGAACATATTTTAATTCAAATCGCGATCGTGCCTTCCGGTCGCTGAGACAAAAATAAAAACAACTTCCATAAACAACAACGTTTTTCATTACATTTCGTTTCAAAAACGGTTCAGATTTTATCGTCATTTTCTCATTCCACTAACGTTTTTAAATGTAGATCATAGATGTAGGCACCGCTATTTTTTGTAAGTGTTATGTAATATGTTCATCTGTTATCTACGTCGAACATATGCATAGCGATGAGAAAGGAAACTGAACGAAGAGTGACGTACCGTAGTGGAATCGGCTTCTAGGAGACCGAAGATAAGATCGAAGCTAAATACAAGATATAGAATCAATCGCCATTACAATTTTTTTAAATTATTAATGACCTTTTCTCTTAGAAAATCATGAGCCCGCGGGGAGATCGCGAGTGAAACTCACCGTAATAACCGTGTACAGTGCCGCATGTCCGGGGACTTTGACCTTGAGCTGGTCTATCGTAGTAGGAAGTTACAATAGTAAGGGAATGTCGCTTATACTGGTTTTGTTACCACTGATGTGCGGCCTACTTGATACATTTACAATTTTTCAAGGAGACATTGCAAAATAATAGACACGAATGGGGCTTGAACCCGCGACCTTTGACATTCCGTGTCATCACATCACTCTACCAACTGAGCTAGCGTGTCGTTGTCCGTGTGTATTACATTTCAAGTCTCTTTGTATAACTCTTAAGGAGACGCCTGGCGATATTTATTTAGCAATAATTTACAGATCTACTAAAAATATATCGTGTCCATTATACACGAGCGGAGCTTCGACTTCGTCTACGTGGATAAAAAGTACCCTATGTGTTAATCCAGGTTATAAACTATCTGTGTGCCAAATTTCATCGAAATCCGCACAGTAGTTATTTCGTGAAAGAGTAAAAAACATCCATATATACAAACTAGTTTATAATAATATATAAGTAGGATTATAGGTATTACATGGCGTTAAAATGTATAAAAAAATCAATAAATATGAATTTAAAATTATTATTATTATTTATTCACTAAAGTTATTATACAAAAAAAAAACGGTAGAATATCTGCGGGGAAGTATCTATATAAAATTATGGTATCTAGATATTCACAATGGTACCTACGACATTAGGCAAAGCACGAAAGTCACAAGACGTTAGTCATAGATTATATCAAATTTATCATCGTGACACGTGTGTTCAAATTGTTATAATGGGCTTATTGGTAGGTAGGCGACATGTAGTGACGTAAATGGAATTATCGTGAACTTCATGTTAGTGGGAATCAACAAGTAGATAGTTGGCAACAATATCCTACGGCTTTCATAAGTGGTTTAAGTGCGGTATATGGCTATCCGTATCTATATGTAGGTAGCGATCACGTGATGACGTCAGTAACTTAACATTATGTTTTAATTATTTTAAAATCATAATGTATTTATGCCTAACTACCTCGTTGGTCTAGTGGACCCAAGCGCGACTGCTGAGCAAAATTGTTATTAGAGGTTTTCTATTAAGAAATTCTCATTAGCAGCCCGGAGTTTGGAATTGTGCCCGGTAAATCGCAATACTCTTACTCATTTGTAATAGGTCGTCTATGGGACTTAAAACAGTATTGCTGAAATGTGGGTGTACGTACAACTATGCCTACCCCATCGGGGAATACATGCGTGATACTATGTCGTGTTAATCTTAATTATCTACTCCATCATGATATGATATTAAAAAAAGATTAAAGGGAAAGTTTTAATTTTTATACAACCGTTGAAACTTCAAAAAATGTTGTCCTTAACTGGTGAAATACAGTACAGATGACTTTAAATCCACTGCGGAAGTTTTAGAGGTGGATTCTACTATTGAAAGCATAGAATTAGAATATTTCTGCTACCACATTGAAACGGAACAAAAAATATTCAAAGGATTTTTTTTTTGATTTTGTACATAAAACTATGCTTGCAGTAAATTTTTTAATGGAATGATTCCGCAGTAAGTAAGTAGATTTAAATTAGTCTATAGCTCTAGTATGACATTGCTTTGTCAAACGAAATAACGCTTAGGTACAATATTTGAATAGGTTTCTAAAAGGTTAATAAATGACGGCAATCGCCATAACTTATGTAACTTTTGATTAATTTTAGCATCAAGGTAAGTCGTGGGTGGGTTTCACTTAGAAATCATATTACTAGAACATTCCTGTAGCAATAACGTATACAGCGAAACATTTCAATAGAACATTGCATTTGCGAATGCTTGAATGTTCTATTTAATTTAATTGGTTCCTAGAATTTGTGCGAGAAGCTTAAGATGGAAATAGATCTGTGATTAAATTGATTCCCTGTATCAATGTTAACAGGTATTCGATGTTCGTAATGGAACTAAATATAAATAATAACAAAAATTAAACTGCAAATATGTGTGGTGTAACTAGAATGATAAATTGAGGAATGATGTGATAAGACAACGTTGCGGTTTAAAAGGAGACGCAGTGAAGAAAATTAAAAAGAGTATGCTTTGATGGTTTGGTCATATTGAGAGAATTGTTTGTTTATATTGTTTGTTTATTGAAATAATTAATTTACATACATGTTTACATAAAGGTCTTAATTTAAAGAGGTCTATAATAATATAATTCTACCTGAACTAGGATAAACCTGTATCTCAGGTGTCACAAGTGCTATCTATTTTAATAGATAAGTATTTCCTAAGATTTTGTATAAAATAATTTACTAAATTAACAGAGTTAACAATTTATTAAAAGGTACTAAAATTTAATATGTTAACTTAAATCAAAACGATAATTATGCTTTAATAATATTGTTTATGGTACGTACCTATTTAGTTTAAACATAGTTGAACATTGTTTATTAAGTGTTATAAAAATTTTGTTTTGCGAAGCATTATTTACATTACGTTTATAATAAAGTAGGACAAAAAATAATGTTGACGTCGTCAGTTTTAAAAACTGGGCTGACAATTATGATATAATGATTATCAAGGCTATACAAATTAGTTTTACTACTACATAATAATTATACATATAAAAACTTACTTAAATAATACCTTTCTCACGCGCCCTCATTATAGTCTATAGAATTAATGTATCGGGATTCAGCTATTTTCTTTGCGGGGCATTCAAGATCACCAGTTTTGTGACTGCTTGGTTTTTTGAATCGTAAGCATGTTGCACAATGTGGTGATTCAGCACTTTTAGTGCACTCATTTGACTGATGACCTTGTTCTCCACAGTGTCCACAGGTACAGGTAGCCTCCCGGCAAGACTTTGCAGCGTGTCCGTACTGTTGGCATTTGAAACATCGTGTTACAAGTGTGAAGTCCTTGACTGGACAGGATGTCCAGTTGATGAATACTCGGTCCTGGTTAATAAGCACCTTTCTTATGCTGGCTGGTACTTCTAAAATAAAATTGCATGTAGGTCCCTCCTTTTTACCCGACTTGTGACTTAACTTTATAGATGACAAAAAAGTGTCACGGTGCAAATTAGGCAGTTTGTCGGCTAAGTTTTGCTCGTAGATGCAATCGTCGACTTCTTGGTCACTTAGGGTGGAGGGTACTCCCATAACAATAATCCTTGGTCTTCTCTTGTGCGGTTCTTCTACTTTTAGGCCGGAACTACTTAGCTGTGACGATTTACTAAGTTTGTCAATGTCATCCTTGGTCTCGGTTGTGATAATTACGCCTCCGTTTTTGGTTTTACGCGATCCTCTGACATGCAATTTCATTTGTTCTGGACATATAATTTTTTGAACGAGAGATTTAGTGTCTTCACTAGATTTCAATTTATCATTTGGATAAATGGCGATAGAGCTTAGGTTACTGGGGCGCAAATAATTATTTTTATTGGTTTTTACCATGTCAGCGAAGGAAATTTTTTCTACCGTCATTGGTTTGGCACAGTTTTCTTGGATGGTTTCTAGGATAGATTTTTGGAAATGATCCAGGTAATCTGTAATCTCACGTTTTTCTCTCATCCCTTGACGACAGTTTTGGACTTCCCTGGACTTTTGCTTCAAGTCCTGGTAGAATACCGCCATTTGGGAAACGCCATGTCCTACCTTGCGCGATAAGGCACTGATCCTCAGTTTTTGTTCGGAGTTCAGTTTTCCCTCCTGAGCAATGGTGCAAACTTCATTTAAACATTTTTCTATTGAGGTCATCCAGTTGCTAATTTCACTGCTGTCCAGAGACTCAATTTTTTCAACAGCTGCATGGTATGGTATTTGGGACTTGCTGGGAGGGCTGCTAGGCTGCAGGGTACTCCGAGGGCTGTTCCCAATATGAGACATAGTTTTATATTATATTTCTCATATTTTGATACTAAACAAAGTAATATCACAGACTTAGCAACATTTACACGATTTGTTTCTAGGTCACAGATCACTTATAAATGTTTAAACGACATATGTTTGATTAAATTGCTTATAGGCACGTCCACTCTATAGCAGAGCTAGCGAATTCAATCAATGAATGAAAGATGGTTAACAAAAGGTATCTACAAGGCAGGTGTAAGTATAAATGCCGGAAGGGGACGCCCTAGAAGGATATGCACTGAACTTATTAGCGATATCCTTCAAAAAGGTAATGTGCGTAATACTGGCAACCGGCACGGATGACCGTACCTGCATTCAAAAATTCAGGGTTGAAACAGAATAAGGATGCTATTTATCACATAACAACATAAAATACCATCACTTTTGTATTCCCTGAAGAGATAGCCTGAGGTGTACCTACACAGTTGTAGGTACTTTCATCCACATTTCACCAATGTTGTTATTAAGTCCCATTTATTAGGTGGTGAGTCTATTGTCATTTCACAATTCCAAACTCTGGGATGTCACTGAGAATTCCTAACAGAAAAACCCAATAACACTACCTGATCATTTTTTTTTATGTGGAGAAATGCCCTCCCTTACCGCTCTGACACGGGGAGACAGACCGGTTATGTGGGACTCGAACCCACTAAAACTCCACAGTATACCTCCTCAGCTGCTTGAGGGCGGGACGCGGGAACGCTCTCGCACACAGCCGCGAACCCGCCCGCAGCCGTCCAAACAGATGGCGTGCCGCAACCACCATGGAGACCATGTGCAATGGGCGCCAGACGACCCCGTGTCCGGACGCCCAAGGTGCCCTGCGATGGGTCAGGTCTGTGGCCCCGCCGCCTGCCACTACGGCCGCAGAGGATAGGGAGAGCGGCGCCTCGCTATACCGGCACTCCTCTTCCCCCGCGGCCCCACCGCGTCCGCCATCTAACGGTGGCGGCCCCATCAAGGCCGCGGAAGGTAGGGAGAGCGGCGCATCGGCATACCAGCACTTTTCTCCCGCCGCGGCCCCCATCTCTCAGCTGCGGTGCCGCCCATACGACACCGCAGCCCACCTCAGTTGCACCCCCCATAAGGCCCGCAACCTATGCCGCTCCAACATGGGCTTGCAGTCAAAGCCCAGAGGAGCGGCCCTCCCCGGGTTCCTCTAGCTTCACCGTGGGTGACCAAGCCACGGCTAGACCCTCCTCACCACGACAAGGCGGAAATCCTGGAGGGTAGAGATGGGTAGTTCGCGAACGATTGAAGGAAATGGACTACTTCATTTCGAAAAATAAATATATCACTCATTCAGTAGTCATTCGAATGTGTCTCTACTTCATTTAGTTCAGTTGTGATTCAGTTTTTCTTTACGCTCGAGTCACAATACTTCAACACCAAACATAGTCGAAACTATGTACCAGGTCTGCACTGTTTTGCTTACATTTATATTTATGGGTGACAGTCCTAAGTCTGTATAAAATATGAAGGCCAATCTATAATTTACAAAAAAGTGAACTAAATGAAGTGCGTCATTTGTCGTAACTAAATCAGTCTATGCGAGCTTCATATCTCATCTCATCTCATGGACTAGTTCTGATCTGCTGAACTAAATGAAGTACTGAACTAAATGAGTGGACTACTTCGTTGAGCGAAAAGATATACTTCATTCATTTCTTTTCACTGACACATTTTGCGCATGTCTACTGGAGGGGACTGCCTGATCACCTGGGAATCGAACCCAGGACGTCATGTTACGCAGTCGCGCTTGGAACCACTAGGCCAAAGAGGCAGACAATTAAGTAAAGGAATAATATATTTTTCACGTTCTTTTGTTAATTAGGAACTTCACAACATATATCGTCATCATGATGACGTCAAGAAACTCTCTGAATATCATTGATTAGTAATACTTCAGGATTACTACAAATCCAGCTACTAAAACCAGTCAAATAAGCGCGCAGTAAAATGATTTGTCAACGGATATCACCACATTGTCAGTGCGGCAAGCGACAAGTTGTCAACGCGATGACACGTGTCAGTTAAGCTAAATCTGCCCTGACGCAGCTGCGATGCGATTTTCCTAAAACGCCACACAATGACGACATTTTGACAGATTCCGACAATAGCGAAGGTGTTATTGAACGAATTTGTTATATTAAGATATTATTATGTATGTATGTAATGGCGTTGTTCCTATGATTATGTAGAAAATACTCTTCAGAGTTTCTGTTCCGTGTTGAAGGTGTTCGGAGGACTGTCCCTTTGTTATTGCTTCATGATCCGTTCGAACAAAACGTTGATGAACAAATATTTTAGTTCTTTTACACTTCTCAGAGACGTTTTGTATTATCTTATCCCGATTTATTTGAGGTTGGTACAGCACGTCTTTCTTTCACATACATCACTATCAGCCGTCTTCTCAACAGCCTCTCCTACTAGCCATACCATCTTTAACACAATTTGTCCATCATTTTCTTAGTCTTCCTCTACTTTTATAGCCATCTACACAGCCCCGTATCTACGATATTTGCGAACCGGGGCAATAACTTGATTGTGGCGCCCCCTCTCTCCAGCGTTTGAGATAAATTTCATAAAAAAGTCTCACAAATATATAATCGTTGGCATTTTTCGTGAATAGGACAATAAGAACCCCTTAATAAATTTGCACTCTTTATTATCTATGCCAGCTTCACCAAATACCTACTTATTCATTGATTTTGCCAACAATCTGCTGCAGCTGCTCGCAGCGCATTTTAGAATGATCCCTTAGGACGAGTTCAAAACTAACTGGGCGTTAAAATGAAATTATTAATTTATAGAACAACGTGCGCTGCATGCTAGGCGCTTTTTATTTTCAACCATATTATATTATGATTTCGGCGCCCCCTGAAACCGGCGCCCGGGGTGCGTGCCCCGGTTTCCCCCCCCCCCCCACTAGATCCGGGGCAAAACCATAAAAAAATTGCCATAGATTTTAGTTCAGTTTGTAAGTACCTACGCATAGCAGTAAAATTAACACTGACAGTCAAAACATGAACCTTGTCCGTGTGTTTTAATACGGTGAAGTTGATGTTACACCATTTATAGCTACCATTTTCATTAGGTAAGTAAGTACCAACGTAGGCTTGCCCCCCACGTCCAAACTTCGATCTAAGTCAACTTCTCCACTGTCAATTTACTTTTCATTAACATAAACTTCCGAAATCAATATTTTGTCATAACAATTTCTTGCCGTCGCCGTCGGCGTTCCAACAAATATTTTGACGTGAAAATGAAATTATTGGAATATGTATTATCGACTTATGGGGTGTAGGACTCGGTTGTCTGTGATGACACTGTTCTTATAATGCTCAAAGCTGGCACAGGAATGAAGAAAGCTTGCTTGCTATTGAAGAAATGTTTATTTTTAGGTTTATACAATATATTCAATGTCGTCGTGGTGGCCGAGTGGCTACGGGTCCGCCTCTTGACCTACAGGTTGTGGGTTCAAACCTGGCATGTAACAATGTGACTTTTTCAAATTCATATGTACTTTCTTAGTTAATCTAAGACATCACAGATATATGGTGAAGGAAAACATCGTGAGGAAACCTGGACTTGGTAGTCTGAAATACTCGTAGCAGTGCGCCTTGCCCTGCAGTGGGACAGTTAATGGCTGGTTTATTTATTTATTAGATTAAATTCAAACGTGTCAGTGCAGCTGCCGAGTCGTCATAGAATCCTGGATGGGGCAAAATGTTACTGGGTTGTTCTGCTATGAAATTTTCAGTTGCAGCTCCCAGTTTAAAATTCTTTTGTGTAGATAGCAATAGGCTCACCACATACGTATAACGGGTAGTCAGAAGCCCAAAAGTCTGACTAGATTAACGAAAAAGGTTGTATCACCCCGTCTTTGTTTGTAGATTACAGACGGTAGTGGCTGTATGTGAAGTATTGATACGATGTATACCAAGTGCTCTGCTGATCTGAATGAGGATAGGCTGAATGATTGGTGTAGTACTGTTTCTGGTCTGGATATTTGAGTTTTTTCTAATAAAACAACTTTTACCCGAGTCATGAAGAGTTTAATGAAAATAGATGAAGCGAAAGAGGTGTGTCAGAATTGTAGGAAATGGAAATCGATAGCCTCTGCCTACTCCAAATGGAAACAGGCGTGATTGTATGTATGTATGTATGTAACCGCATCAATAAAGTATATTATTGATTTTTCAGTCTTCCTGTTTCTGTCGTCAGGTTAGACTACAATACAATACCAACTTTGCTAAGACAAAGGTGATGGATAACTACAGTTCTATATAATTCAGCTAAAATAATTAGGTATGTTTAGATGTTGCGGCGAACGCAGCTGTGATCCCAGGACCCTCGTAAAGGTTACTAGAGGACTGTGGTTTTGAGTTGGAAAGAATCCGGCACAGCGTCATTGATGGATCTTCCGCACAAGAGAAAAAATATTTTGTGGAAAAATACGTTCGTGAGCAGGATTTGAACTTGCGCCTCCCGGATAAATAATACTCCAGGTTCTCTACAAAATGTATACCTACAGTTAGAGTTCTACATTGAAGTCACGATCCTCGGTAGTGTGGTAACAATTTCAATGAGTAAAATTCATTTTCATTAAAGTATTTTAGTACAGCTTCAATTAAAACAGAAACAGATAATTTTAAAAGCACGTTAAATAAAAGTATGGTGTCGGAACAGAACAAAGTTCCAATCGCCTCTACAGCTGTGTCATCAATAACAGATTTCAGTACTTAAAGATTGCACTGTACATATTCATCTTAGATTGCTGGTCCATTTCTTACAGTATTTTAGTGACCCATTTCCTCAGTTTACTCTTACAAGTTGCTCGGGAAATAAGCAGATGGAAGCTTGGACCACTTTCTTACATCAACACTGAAAATCTTTTAATCTTTACGATGTATATTTTCTTGTGTTTTTTTTTCTAATTAGACAAAGGCAGTGATTAAATTAGTATACTTAGCTACCTTGATAAACATAGCATCACGCCTGAATTCCCCGAAGGGGTAGGCAGAGGAGTACACAGTTGTACACCCACATTTCGCCAATACTGTTATTGAGTCCCATGTAATAGGTGGTGTGCCTTTTGCTATCTACTGGGCACAATTCCAAACTCCGGTCTGATACTGAGAATTTCCTAACAGGAGAACTCAATAACACTTTGCCCGACCCGGGAATCGAACTCGGGAATAGGACTCGGGTCCTCATGCTCAGCAGTCCCGCTTGGGACCACTAGACCAACGAGGCGCTTGCTTGATGAATTTTATTAGTATGTAATAGTTTTTATTATTCAACTTTAAGTTAGAGTTGCTATGTTATCTTTTGAAGGATTAACTAACTTTTGGTTTAGAGGTAGAAAATAAGTAAGTGGGATAAAATAGAATCACTTTATTATGTATTTACAAAACTCCCATCACATCTTTGTACCATAGGCTTTTTTCAGAAGCGTGTCTATTCTTTTTTCTTGATGAGCATAGTTGAAGCGAAAGAGGAGTGTCCGAATCGCAGCTAGTGGAAATCGATAGTATTTATCTACCCCAATAGAAAACAGGCGTGAATGACGGTAGTCAACCCTAATCTGACAATGAGTCCGTTTTGATTGGTCTACCTACTTAAATACATTGTGTAATTTGTATACTATCTGATCTATAAGATGTTCGTAGCGGTAAAATGTTATACAATTCATCAAAATTTACAATATTGTAGAATGTTTCGTACATGTGCTACATTTTTCAATAGTAAAATTAGATTAATATTTATAAAGTTATAGCCTACTTCACTACGCTCACAAAACTAACAACTTAATGTTGTGTTACACGGTCTTGACTGGATTTAGAATTTTGGCTACATTCGAAAGATCGGGCTTTTACAGTAACATATACAAATATTTCGTAAAACAGTAAAAATGTCTAAACATTCAATCTGTTGGCAACAGTTACTGTGATTTATACCCTGAACAACTCATAAACCAAAAGGTGCGTTGATAACGTGTTTATTTTTATCTTTTATTTCGATCGCGGTAGAAACAAGGCGTTATTATGTAAAACATGTCGGCTATGATTCATAAACTGGCCAGTAATTCTTTTTGGCGGGAAAACATCAATCACTCGGCGCGCAGGGTTGTACACGTGAAAATATTCCTTCAAATATAGGAAATCGCGTCTACATAACTACTTATTTAACAAAAGATGGAAGTAAGTAGCTAATGTAATAAATATTTGAGATGTTCCCTATGAAATCATATAAAAAGAAGTTAAACAAGTAAATTATTTTAGAACATCTACTAATAATAAAAACTCTACTTATAATGTAAAATACCAGTGAATTTATTGAGTTTAAATTAATGAATCAACATTTTATACAATTAATACAATCCCCTCTTATTTATTGGCTACTTACGGAATAGATAAATACCATCGAACAATAGCCCATAACAGTTAGTAAGGAAGGACAATATTTCGTGTCCGCTGGCAACACTAAGCTATGAAACGCACTCGACACGGCACACCTGGGTTCCGTCGCTAATTTATGTGTAGTAACGCGTAAAATTGGGTTACACAGATTAAAATGAGATCTATGTTTGGAAACGGGGCAAAGGGCGAGTTTAACACGCACTCTGTTTCCGCTGTTGTGTTGGGTCAAAAATAACTGCGGTTCAGGCGGGTTAAGTCCTAAATATTCTTTCATAATGGAACATTAAATTGGCCTTTGGAAATAACATATCATAACCAGCCCATAACTGTCCCACTGCAGGGCAAGGGCCTCTTCTCATACAGAGAAGGCACGAGCATTCATCACCACACTAGTTCACTGGAGAGACTACTTTCTAGAGCGGGTTGGAGATATTAGACCATAAGTCCAGGATTCCTCACGATTTTTTCCTTCACCGTATGTCCGTGATGTCTTAGATAAAGTAAGAAATAGTGATGAGTGAAATTAAAACACTTTTTTCAGAGTTACCGGAGAGATTCATTATAGGTTCTTACTAGGCTGATGAAAAGCTACATTTTGTTCTATAAAATTCGTGTTTTTCTTCAACACATTTCAAAATTCATTTCATTGGTGAAATGTGGGTGTAAAACAGAGTACACCTCTGTCTACCCCTTCGGGGAATACAGGCGTGATGCTATGTTATGTTTTACATTTCAAAATAAATCTTTTCATGCAGGTACAAAGTAAACTTATCCGTAGTTGGCTTACGGGAAGCGATCACATAAGTACCTAGGTTACTTACTTTAAATTAACCACGTACGTACCCCATGTTACCTGAAACTGTTTTTATGCTATAAGTTAAGCAAAAGCAACAGTTGTGCCATGCATATAGTGAAGTATATTGCAACAGACGTTCCTGAAAAGCGTGTATTATGTGGAAACGGCGCGAGCGGTGCGCGGGAAACAGTGAGCGACGCGATTTAACAACGTTAGGACGCCTCAGCCACGTCAGGCTGTACGCCCCATACGCCTTGGCTTTACCGCGGCTTTTTTATAATAAAAATAAAAACAAATACACATCTGTTCCATAATTAAATGGTGTCTATTTTTAATAGCATTGTGACGTTTCATCTGGTGCTTTTTTATTGTGTAGTGAATTTTCTTGTGAAGTTTAACGCTTATTCTGGATTTTGAGTGCGGGTAAGTATTTTAATAAGTTTTCAGTACTAAGTATTTAAAATTAATTATTTTTATTGCCTATTCAAATTCAATCATATCAAGTCATAAATAAGTACGAAAGAAAATGTAAACGGGATTTAAAAAGATGTCATGTAATTTGAATTTCTTTCTGTTTTTATCTCAGGGTTTATTTTTATTTTGTTAATGGCGTATTTGAATCTCATTTACATTCAAATAGAGAATAAATCAATGATTGGAACTGAATTTAAAGTGACTCGGTGTCCCCATAGGTAATTTAATAAAAATAATAATTTAGTTAATATTAAGCCACGGGTCTGAAAAAAATACGGATGTAACCTTGCCTTGTTATAAGCGAAGCATAGATTTCGCACACGCATACGCCGAGTGGATGAGTTTTAAGTATTTGTATGCGTTTGGCTCTTGTATGACAAGTGAAATTGGATGACTAGACATGCTTCTCACATGTCATACGCAACGCTACGTCCGCATTTTTTTAAGGTCCGTTTATAAAGCATATATTTGTATGCAATCTTATAATGGATTTTTTTAAATCATAAAACTATGCCGATTTATTAAAAGCAAACAAAAAAAATAATAGCAAATCATTTAGTTTTCTTAATAAATAGTCTATTAAATATCTTAGATCGGTCGACTAAAAATAAGTTGTTGGGCTTAAACCATTTTCAAAACACACCCTAAATTTCCTTCAAAAATAAATAACCATTTACTTAGAAATGTCCGAAGTCTTTAACAAAGATATAAAAAGTTATCTTGGTGCGTAGTGTCCATAGACTAGTCAGTGATTTGACAAAACGCAAACTTTTAAAACGTTTTGTTCCCTTGAGTATTAGAATTCTAGAGGCTCAAACGATGGTTGAAATACGTAAATTGATGTTACGAAACTTTTTTCAGCTTTCTTTTACAAAGTTTTGGTAGTCCGTACATTACACAGACAATAAAAATGGTATTTAGATTTCACCGAAATTATTATCAAAAAAATAATTCTACGCTGTTTCTCAGGGAGATAGAGATAGTACTAGAAAGTTCTAGAACTAATATAATTTTGTAATACTAATTAAGTAAATATGTTTGGCATCAAACATGGAGCAGTAGATAGCGACACGTTTTAAAAAAAAGTTAATAATATTTTAAAATGGCCTTGTTGGTCTAGTCCAAGCGTAAATGCTGAGCATGAGTTCTTGGGTTCAATTCCCAGGTCAGGCAAAGTGATATTGTTTTTTCTGTAAGACGATTCGCAGTAGCAGCTAGCAGCCCGGAGTTATGAATTATGCCCGGTAGATGGCAATAGCTGACCACCTATTACATGGACCTTATTAAGAGCATTGGTGAAAAGTGGGTGTACAACTGTGTACACCTCTGCTTACCCTTTCGGGGAATACAAACGTGTTGATATGTTAATTCAAAATGGCGTTTGAGGATTTAATCTCGAAATGATTTGTAAGTATACATATATGTACTCGTATATATTGCATAGCTTAATGTTTTTTTTTGAACTGTTCTATAGGTTGAGCTTACAAATGTTTTAAAAACTATTTTCAAATTCGTTTTCCAAGTGCCAGTTTATAAAATAAAACCTCCTAAGTACTTTTAAATCGTGTTGGTAGTACTGAATTTAGTTTAACAGACAATGCGATTAGTCCGCAGAACATTTTCCTCGTACATGGCGCTTGTAGACAACTCGAACTCAATTAGAAAACACTAGATCACTATCGGAATCGAATCGAAAGGTTTTATCGAGAGGAATAAATCGTTCCTTGGTATTAAGATAGAAGTAATTGCTAGACGAAAATATATCTAGTTGACTATATCTACAAATA
Organism: Xylocampa areola; assembly: GCA_935421205.1. NCBI lineage: Eukaryota > Metazoa > Arthropoda > Insecta > Lepidoptera > Noctuidae > Xylocampa > Xylocampa areola. The sequence goes on from OW285201.1 coordinate 17,611,754, forward strand.
CAGACAAATGATTCAAACTCATGCATAGCGGATTGTAAAATGATATTTTTTTGTGGAAATAAAATACGGTTGTGACCAGGATGTGATCCGGCACCAGGGCGTGCGCGCCCAAGCAAGGCACGCATCCATCAAGGGTTTGTTGCTGGGTGACGAAATATCCAAGTCAAATCATCCACGGTGGCCAAAAATCATTGCCCTCCGGCGTGTGGCGCGTCTTCTGCGGCAGGGTGAGACGGGTCCGCCACTCTCTCCCGTTCCACGCGGCCTCCTTGGCGAGCATCACCTCCTCGCAAAAGGTGGCGACGGCTCCCTATGCGCTCCTGCTCCCGATTATATATCTGATCACAGCCGGAAGCGAGTTTGCCCATCCCTACGAAACGACATAGCGCTACTCGGCACAAGCAGGACACTTCTTCGGTGTGTGCCGCCGTATCCTTGGAGCAGTCACCGCAGTGATGGCACCTCGGCGTGTGCTCTCAGCCAATGCGACACAGATACTTCACGAAACACCCGTGGAACAAAGGCCAAAAATTTAATTTGAGTTTGGTGTATTAACTGTCAGAGAATGCCAAAATCAAGTGCTGACAAATTTTATAAAAAAAAAAGAAGTTTTTAATCGATTTATTTTAAACTTTGATATTTTTGAGGTTACGTCCGTTGGACTGTCAAGTTAATGGTCACAAGTACGAATCCAAGGCACGCACCACAGACTTCTCGTAGTCATGTGCGAATTAAAAAATAATTATGACTTGCCCCAAATGGTCCGCTGCGTAGTTGACGCGATTACTGAGCACTAGTTCCGGGGTTCGATTCCCGCGTCGGGCAAAGTGTTATTGGGGTTTTCTATTAAATTTCTATTAAATTGAAAATAAGACAGATGACAGATGTAGCAACAGCTAGACTAGTTTATTTTGCTTATTTCCACAGTATTATGTCCTATGGCATCTTACTGTGGGGTTCGGCTGCTGATGTTGAGACTATCTTTATATTACAAAAAAGAGCAGTCCGAGCTATTTATAATCTTGGCTGTCGTGAGTCATTACGTGAATTGTTTAAGGAAATAAATATACTTACTTTGCCATCATTGTACATATTCAGTAATATCATGTACATTCGCAAACATATTGCCGATTATAATAAGAAGAGTGACAACCACAATCTAAACACTCGTAATAAGCACAAGCTTATGGTCCCCGGTTTTAGGCTTAGGAAGACCAGCAAATCATTCATGGGTAACGGTATTCGGTTCTATAATAAGATCCCATCTAATATTACAGATCTTCCAGATGATAAGTTTAAGGTAGTTATCAAACGCATTTTAATATCTAAAGCGTATTATAGTATCACTCACTACATTGAAGATAGGGATGTTTGGCGCACGATCCCCTCCTGCACACAGCGACCCACTGGCACTGTCTAATTTATTGCATGAATGGATGTAGCCTGTACAGATTACTTTGGTAATAACTGTTTTTATTATACCTTATTTTGACAACTAGATATATATATATATATATTATATAAACCTATATATTTAATTTTTCTTCTTGATATTTATGTAAATCTTACATAATCACATGACAATTATTCTAATCTAGTACCTTCTGCTACTAGTTTAAATTAGCGAAAAATTTGGTTTGCTGTATTGTTATTTGACTTAACTGTTTCTTTTTTTTAACAGTTATTTAATGTAATTTTCTTAATAAATATTGTATTATATCTTATAGCTTCACTACTGTTCTGTAAAATGTGAGCATTATGTGGACATTAATGTTAATCGTTACATTAAAGAAGTACTCTCATATAACAGCCTATGACCGGGTATTATGAGTTTGTCATGCTCACTAAAATGTCTTGCTGATGGTGGCGTTGTGTAATGGGTCGTTGAGTTCCCTTCAAAATGGTTGAGTTTAGCGATGCTGATGCGCTCGTCATACTCGTGAACGGGTGCTGTCTGTTGGGACTGGTCAGCTCGTAATAGCTCTGGTTATAATTTTGGCTTTTTATATAATTAAAATTCTGCCTTTTCTTCAACATTAACCTGCATTATTCTCACATTAATAAATTTAAATTGTAAAGAACACATAATTTTAAAAGAGTGTCTATGGAGTTTCTTGCCGGCTCTTCTCCATAAGACCAACTTCTTGGAACCGTGCACCTAGCTTTGACTTTTCTTAAGTGCCTGTAATAGGGCCTATTTGAAATAAAAAAATTGAGTTTGAGTTTGAGTTTATTTGAATCAGATGCCGTGGTGGCTGGTGGCCGAGTTGTTACAGGCCCATCTGTTGAACCACAGGTTCTGGTTTCAAGTCTGTGTGTGATTTTTTCAATGTTATATGTACCTAATTTCAAAGTTAATCTAAGATACATGGCGACGGAAAACAGTCTAAGGAAATTTGGAATTAATTAATAGTACAATACGACGTCTATTTTGCTAATGTACCTAACATTAAAAAATGTTTCATGTCTTGGAAATATCGTCCCGGCAATCGAACCTACTGCCATCGCAAATATGTGCCACGTATATTTCTGATTCTGTTATACATAGCATAAACGGCCCATTACTGTCCCACTGCAGGGTAAGGGCCTTTTGGCACACAGATAAGGCATGAGCATTGATCACCACGCGAGCTCGCTGTGTGTTGGCGATTTCAGGTGATTACGTAAGTCTGTGATGTCTTAAATTAACCAAGAAAGTACATGTATAGTACGTATTACTATACTTTGAACCCACAACCTGTATTTTATGAATTTTTTTAATGGGCCTTGATGTCTTGAATAAATGGTAAATAAAATAAGAGACGGGCCCGTAACCACTCGGTCACCACGACTGATTATGTTAGCATTTAAAAATAGAGTTGATTACAGGTGGAGTTCACTAATCTTAGCATTGATAGGATTTGAGATTGAGATCTAGTTTGGTTTCTAGTATTTTATTAACTAAAAACAAATTTTACATAAACTACTTAAATTAATTATAATAAACTACCTAAACAATATACTTAGAACTAAAAATTATAATTATATATATATATTTATATAATATAGAGCGTCGAAAAATTCATCCGCATCGCTATCAACTGGTAACGTGCCCAAAAGGCTGGCACTAATCTAGTATTCAATGACGAGAAATTCAACTTACCTACGAGGCATACTAATTACCTTCTATGCATTATGCAGTTTTTCAGTGCATTTCCAATTCTAATCAGTCTATTCATTCTTGGGACATCCCTGCTTATAACTAGGATCTTATTTGCATTAAAATACCAGCTGATTATTTGAACCGTAGCAGTACGAACGTAATGCGAAGGAATAAGGATCATATGACGAGGAAAGTTTTGAGTATGAATGTGCATGGCTACACGAGTATAGGAAGACCGAGGAAACGATGGATGGATTGTGTGAAAGATGATATGGCTAGAAAAGGAGTGACTGCCGGGATGACGGCTGACAGAGATGTATGGAAGAAAAAGACATGCAGCGCCGATCCCAAATAAATTGGGATAAGAGCAGGGGGATGATGATGATGAGTAGTACGAACATCAGCAATGATGCCACCTACTGACTGGCGGTATAGTGTGACGTGTTCATGGCCGTAGCCAAGGGGGAGGGGTATGAGGGTTCAAGCACTCCTGAACTGACTAGAGAAATAAAGCAGTCGGTCAGGCAAGCACCCCAATTAGTTAAAACTTCGTAAATTATACCTGTTACTTTATATAAATTTGTTATTAACGGTAAACTCAAAAAGGTGCAATAAGTGCAATATCTTCCTGACTTTACATTTTCAATACAAACTGAAACCTACATCTTCTAAAGGCTTCTCCGTAATATATTGAACGATCGGATTCGAACTCCGAACAGTTTGAAACTTCATACCCTACTTGCTGAGTTATAGTTTATCTAGTTCACAGAGGATTTAAATACAGTTACAATTTATTAGACACATTAGAAAGGCCTTAGGTACTTCGTGAGTTTCCACCAGCTCGTGGCACCAGCGGCTTTGCACGTATGAAATTATTATTTTAATCTATATCTTAGCAACTTCGTTGTAAATCGCTACGTAGCAGCATTACTTAACTAGTAGAGTTCGCGACTTCATCTGCGTGGACATGAGAATTGGGTCCAGCCGGGATAAAAACTATCCTATCTGGTAATCTAGGTTATAAAATATCTGTGTGCCTAATTTAATCAAAATCTGTTAGTGTTATCAAAACAAACAGTTATTGCGTGAAAGAATAACAAAGATCCATTTATCCTCACAAACTTTCGTATTTATAATCCACTCGGAATTAAAAGTATCCAATGTGTCAATCCAGGTCACAAACTATCTTCTTGCCAAATTTCATCCAAATGCTATTCTACTATAATAACTACTCTAGTAGTCTACTCTAGTAGTACAGACAACTGAATGGCTAACTGTGACGTCATACACTGAAATCAGACGTTCCATGGTACACGCCCCATATGAAAAGTAAGTCATTATCCAAAAAAATGGATAGCAGTTACGTTCTGCTTGCTAATTAGAACATACGGCTGTCATCAATCAGTCTTCCAAGCGTTGATTATAGCAATATATTAAACATAATCATTCATTCTACCACGTTCATTGGACGTATTGAATTTGTTAGTCTGCTAGCATTTTCACGTCACATGTGAGTTTAAAAAGTATCTGGTGATTGCGACTTCGTCTGGTCAACTATAGGTAGCACTTGTTTTTCTCCAATGTCCCATCCATCTCTGTGTTAAATGTCGTCCAATTCTGTTTAGCCGTATTTAGCGCGATTGAGTAACGAACATCAGAACTTTCACATTTGTACTAATTCATTAAATTGAAGTGTCTGTCTGTGGTTTCAAAATGTAAATTAAATTGCTATTTATACAAAACGTAATCACGTTTTTAGATTTTTTACTGTCTGTCTGAAAGTTCTCGAATAGGCCTCTGTGCACCGCGACGCCAAGGGCCGGCTGTAAAGCGCCGGGGCGGTTGCCTCCCAAACGCCTTTTTCTACGGGCAGGATTGGGCCCTAACATGATCCCACTCAGTGGCCACTTTCTAGCTAGACCATAGTGGTCTCACAGAATGATATATTAACTAGATACATTAATCAATAAACTTCGGTTCTCTATTAAAGACATCTGAGAGTAATTAAAAACAAACGTAAAACAAAAAATACTGTTTTCTGTTCACAAGTTAATTGAATTAAACCCTGATTGGAAAAAGATTTCATTAAGAGATCTTATTTTATTTTAAAGTAATGACTTTGTTAATCTACTTCTTGCGGCGGCGGCGACGTTTTAAACTGAGTTTGTAAGTGAAACGTGTAATTTGTCTCTTTTGAGCTTCTAGTTGGCTTGACTCAGAGCTCAGTCAACAGGTAGTTTTAAGAATCCGTGGTGATTTTTATTCTGTTATACTAAATAAATAATATTTGGCGGGGTCCGTGGTTAAGTAACAGCCGCACATATCGGTAGAACGAGGTTAAGCTGCACTTGCCGCGGTCGGTCTGTGGATGGGTGACCAGCATTTGATACCGAGACCGCTCCGTGCCTTGGAGAGCACGATAATCTATCAGTGCCGGTTATCAACTTAAGATCTATGGCAGCCGTTACGGGTAGACAGACGCCTGAAAGTCTGACAACCAGTCATATCACAAGACATCGTGTTACCCAGTAACTGGGTTATGGAGGTCAGGTAGGCAGTCGCTCCAGCTAAAACACTGTTATTAAGTTGCATCCCGTTTGTCCAATGTAACTGGGAAAAGGCTGGGCAGATTGACGTTGAATAGATAATATTTCTAACAGGTGAACGTTGGGTTAATCTTTACGTATGTTATCGAAGATTGCAATAGATTTCGCTTGCAAGGTTTGCTCGTAACAAAATCTTGTATTTAACTCCCTGCATCTTTCTATTCTCCATGTCAATCCGAAATACGTTGCAGGCTTTGTGCAACTGCAGATAGGTACTCACCTACTAAAATCACACCAGGTCCCTGCCGTATGACCTTATCTCGAAACAATTCCGGTATACATCAATAACTAATCCGGTATACTCAATGTGTGTAAAATATTGTTTGTATTTTTTGGCTGTGATGAGAAATAATCAATTGTTTTTTTTATTATTTCAACTCCGTATCTTCGGACGAGATAATACTTGAGGGACTTTACAGGCGTTACGTGGTCACAGTTGCATTTACTTTCTATCCACTTAACAAAATGAAATAGCAGATCTGTAATTATTTTTAATCTTACTAGTCCATGTTACCCGGGATAATCTGAGGATTCTAACGATATCCCATACTTTGTAATTGGTTCAGGTGTTTAGATGTTATGGTGGAATAAAGAAACTCACAAACATACATACAGATTTATATACATACTTACATAGCATCACGCCTGTATTCCCCGAAGGGGTAGACAGAGGTGTACACAATTGTACACCCACATTTCACCAATGCTGTTATTAAGTCCCATGTAATAGGTGGTGAGCCTATTGCCATCAACCGGGCACATTTCCAAACTCCGGGCTGCTACCGAGAATTTTCTAACAGAAAAACTCAATAACACTTTGCCCGACCCGGGAATCGAACCCGAGACCTCATGCTCAGCAGTCGCGCTTGGGACCACTAGACCAACGAGGCAGTCATACTTACATACATATATCCACGAACCGTAAAAACATAACCCTCATTTTTTTTTGGGCAGTAGTGTTTAAACTGCTAGTTCTATGCATAGTTTTATATTGGACAAATGTAGGGAGTTAAGTTTAAGTAGAGTTTTAAGTAAAAGCTAGCCTTCGAGACGTTCTATATTTTAGAGTTGTAAACTACTGGACATTTATACTGGTCATGCCGTTACCTACCTTACTGCTCTTTATTGTGCACTAGTTTTAAAGCAGCTAAAGAGGTAAGAGCGATTTTATGTCTTAGGTTTATTTGAGTTGAAATGTAAATTGATTCATTTAATTATTTTCTTTTAAATATGATACATAATGCTTTTCTACTTATTGGTAATGTTATAATTAATTGCATATTTATTAAAAAGAAAAAGAGTATTTGTTTAATGTAACTTTAATATCCCGATTTAAGTATACACCTACATGATATACCGGTATGGTAATTAAGCGAGTTATGAAGTAGTTTACACATAATACAATTTTTTAAGTAGGTATACATGCATGTTGTAGAAACAGACGAGAGATTAGTATGCAAGTTCTGTCGCGGAAACATTTAGCGAAAAATCCCTACCATGTTAAACGTCATGTAGATTTAGGATAGATGAAGCGATGTCTTTTCATAAGTGTTCGTAAAGCTAGTAACTATAAAAAATCAATAATGATATTTATATTTGTAAATACATCTGCTATAGACACTTTTACAAGTCACACAATTTTTTAAGCTAGATGGCGTCGGCATTTCCTGTCTGACTAGCTCTGAGAAGAAACGCCAAAACAAACTCAGAGGTCAACGTCTCTTTTAAAGTCCAGACATAATTTTATTCAACATATGAGTGTAATTATATAGGGATAGGTCTGGGATGGCCTTTTGAAGAAAGAACCATAGCGATTTTGAGCTGACCTGTCCTAACCTACGACACGTATGCATCAGTCATCGTGTAGCTCAACCACAATTTAGGGAGCTCAACGACCCGTCGCAAGAAGATACCAGATCGGCAGGACATTTGCGTAGGCCACAGAGAGATTTTAAAAACCACCAGACTAATAATTAATTCCAACTTCAACAAATCCTACACAATACTCACATTCACATTTTTACGGTATTGATAGATAAGCATAACAATAATTATAAATAAATTAAATTATGTCATAATTATCAAAACACATAACTATCGACAAAAATCAGTAGCAGATTCTTTTTTCGCACTTTCGAAGTTAGTTCTGTAGTAAAAGTTGGCCGTAAACATGAGTAGATTCACCCCTCAAAGTATGATCAAGATTTCTTTTTTATTGAGTTTAGAAAATCCGTCATTGACGTTGAGCCGGACTTCCACCTAAAAACCACACGGTCCTTTTTTTTTTTTATGTGGAGAAATGCCCTCGCATACCGCTCTGACACGGGGGGACAGAGCGGTTATGTGGGACTCGAACCCACTAAAACTCCTCAGTGTACCTCCACAGCCGCTTGGGGGCGGGACGCGGGAACGCTCTCGCAAACAACCGCGAACCCGCCCGCGTCCGTCCGTTGCCGGACTCCCTCACGGGGTTGGGTATTGCACCCCCCCCGCTACGGCACACCAGACACATGGCATGCCGCAACCACCTCGGAGACCATGTGCAATGGGCGCCAGACGACCTCGTGTCTGGACGCCCTAGGTCCCCTGCGACGGGCAGGTCTGTGGCCCCGCCGCCTGCCACTACGGCCGCAGAGGATAGGGAGAGCGGCGCCTCGCAATACCGTCACTCCTCCTCCCCTGCGGCCCCACCGCGTCCGCTATCCAACGGTGGCGGCCCCGTCAAGGCCGGCGCGGAAGGAAGGGAGAGCGGCGCATCGACATACCGGCACTCCTCTCCCACCGCGGCCCCCATTCTTCAGCTGCGGTGCCGCCCAACCGACATCGCAGCCCACCTCAGTTGCGTCACCCCCCATAAGGCCCGCAACCTACGCCGGCGCCGCTCCAACATAGGCTTGAAGGCAAAGCCCAGAGGAGCGGCCCTCCTCGGGTACCGTTAGCTTCACCGTGGGTGGCCAAGTCACGGCTACTAGAGCCCCCCCACCACGACAAGGCGGAACCCCTGGGGGGGGGAAACCACACGGTCCTACTTTAACCTCTACCGACGTCCAGGGCTCGTTGCGGTAATCGCCGCAACCCCAGCAGGTTATGTATGACCACGGTCTGCTGTTGTTCAACATTGATTATTGAATCCTTTGAATTTTTAAGACTATCACATGTAACGTCGCTGATACCAGGTTAGTTTCTTTAAACACACGAGAGAAAATTAACATCAACAATAACTTAAAGGGCAGTAATGAAAACATATTTTGCCGATAATCATGTTTAACCTAATTTCTCGTTACGTAGAACCCAAGTAAACAAAGCAATTTGCTATTTTCCCTGCTGTCTTAAAGTGAACTCAAGAGCCCAAAAATAAAAATATAAATTATTTACTTACCCGGATGAAGGTATATAACCTCCTCGGGAACGTCTTTTTTTACACTGTTTTTTCGAATCAGACCTTCGATTTATACAAAAAAAAGCCGTTTTAAGCATTACCATTGATTAACACAAACCTCACTGCGTTCTTTTTCAAATCTCTTGAAATAAGATTCTCATCCTTTCCATAATAAGGGTATTGCAAAGCATATCATTAAAGTACTTTCTTATAAATTATTACGAAAATTATCATCACATAGTTTTTTTTTTACCTAATAAAGCACTGTAAAAATAAGTAAATTTTCATCATAATTTTTGTTTCTCTTTCATCTCGGGATTAAACCCGGTCCTTTGGAGGGCTTGCCTGGAGAAACAGGTCTAACAAACGGAGGCCCCTGTGAGAGTTTTAATCTAAATTGAGTTGGGACACCAACCGGAGACTCTTCATGATTGTACTATAGGATTACAGCCATGGAGAGTTCCCTATGGGTGCAGACCTATTGAGATTTGAAAAATTTGATAAAAAAATTTCATAATTATTATCATTTATTTGCTAGAAATACGAAATAAGTTGTTCGATATAAATTAAGACATGTTCCACCAATAAGGGCATGCAAATATTATATAAAATCAAAAGTTATATACTATGGCAGATTAAATGAACATTATTAAAGATAAATCTTTGAAAAGCATTAACGCATGCTTAGCGAACTCTAAAGTTATTATAATAAAGGGAAAAAGAATACGTTATCGAGCAGGATTCGAACCTGCGCCTCCCGGATAAATACTCCAGGCGCTCTGACCACTAAGCCATCTCGACCTCTGCTCACCACCGCGAATTCTTAATCCATATTTTAACACGTCATTGCTATCTATTCAGTCCCTATACTGGTGACCGAACATTAATTGATATGAATATGTCTCATGAAAGTTTTTATACAAAAAAACTTGGTCTTCTATTTTGAGCTTGAAGGAACGGATCACAATATAATCTGTGGTCATTTATATCTATAAGTGTGTTAGCGCAACGTTCACCACTAAACATAATGGCTTCTTACATTGAATCAGGTCATTAGTCCTGGGGGATATCGCCATTCGTTCAAGGGATATTGGTGCAATTACCGATAATAGCATGAAGGTTTTGATTTGTAATTGCAGTTTTATATTGATAATCCTAGAGTTGCTTTTTGTCATCCATCGTTTAGGTTAAGTCTATCAAAAGGTCGTCACTAGATGCACTTTTATATCAGCGTATTTCTTTCGCAGAACACGTTTACGATTTCTTTATATTATTGAGAAGTAAGAGACCTCAGGGTATTAAATGGAAAAAGAATACGGTAGTGAACAGGATTCGAACCTGCGCCTCCCGGATAAATACTCCTCGCGCTTAGACCACTAAGCCATCTCGTCGAGATATCGATCGAATAAAATAACTTTAGAGTTCGATAAGCATGCGTTAATGCTTTTTGAACAACTCTGACACCAGAGGGGAATTGCGGAACTGACTTGTAATGATATATATATCAAGTTGCCATACATTACGTCGTACGCTCCAAAAAAAAAAAAATCTGTACCACCTCCTCCACTAATAGGTAAGATAGACGCAATGTATTTTATCGATCTGTCAAAATTAAAGCCATTGCTATTGACAGTCCGTTCCGCAATTATCACGCAGGGTTTGACTTGTAAACACACACGAAGGAAAATAATAAAACTGAAAATAAGTACAACGATTTTCTGCTCCATTTTAAATCATCAATTCCTCTTGATTGTGTGGTTGATGAATAACCCAGTGTCAGAGTTTAAGCCGACTATAAGCCTTTGACATGGCTTTACACACCGTTGAGAGCATCTCTCAGGTGTGCTAGTTTCCCCACGATGTTTTCCTTCCCCGTTTTAAGCAAGTGATAATTTCATGACTCGTTAAGTAAGTGGTGCGTGCTTTGGATTCGAACTTGCGACCTTTGACTTGCCGGTCTATAATGGTCATACCAATATGCTATCACTGCTTACAAAATCATCAATGGAGCCACGGTTATCGTAGTGATCGAGACTGTTACACCGTGTGTCGCGGGGTCGACATTTATTTATTTATTTTAGGAAAACAAACAGTTACACAAATATCATAAATTACAGGTACATAAAAAAAATACACTGTACTCACAATGTTATCCACATATTAGAGTAAAACAAAGATAATTTGGAACCACTTGCACACGAGTGAAACAGCAACGTAAAAAAAATTGAGAATATAAAAATTGTATGCTGATAAAAAATATTAAAACATGGAACAAATAATATAATAATCTACAGCAATGTGTGTCTACGAACTGCATCTACGAACCCGGAAAAATATGCTATTAATTATCATCAAACATGCGCAAGTATATTGTATTATAAAGAACAGTCATTAATTACCACACTTGGCAAAAGAATGGATGATGGCAGTATTTTTTCTTGCACAATGGATAAATTTTTCGGATCCTTATGTTAAATTTTATGGCCTTTCAATATACGCTATGAAGGTGATGTGTTTGTGGAACTGAAAAATTAAAACATGATTCATAATTTTTATACATAACTAGATGTGCCAGCGACTCCGTCCGCGTGGATGTCGTAAATTAACACCATGTTGTGTATGGACACAAATTCATAATAATTAACAAATGTTCGACATGATTCTTTAAATTGTATTTTTTTTTATTTATGCACCGATTGCCATGAAACAAACACTAAATGTTAAGTGAAGCTTACCACAATATAATAGTGAAAACTACATCTAAATCGGATAAGCCTTTTCTGAGATTAGCGTGCACAAACGCACAGACCAACAGACAACAATTCTAACAATCATTGTTTTGGGTGCTATTTGCGTTGATAAAGGTCCCAATAATACTTTTTCTCATATATCTTCCATGTGCAGACAGCGATCCGTTACATTTTTATTATATGTATTGATAAGACAGATTGCAGTACATGACATTAGTAATTATTACAATATTAGTTTTTACATTTATGTTCAATCAAGTGGGTGAAGCACTGTACTCCTAGCTAGGATATAAAATAGCCTGTAATAGGGAGTAACAGTCTCGATCCCCAATTACATAGGTAAGTTACAATATATCTGTACAATATGGTGCATTGTTAGTTTTGTTGTATAACTCCGCGGATAGCCAAACAGGGACTTATTGATTATTGTTCATCCTTACGATTATGATTGATTAGCTCCCAGTTCCACGTGAGCCAATCACGTCTTATAAGAGAAATATTTTTACGTACCTACGATATAGGAAGAAATCGTTAAAGTGAGGAAAAGCTTTTATGAAAAATTAAAATAAAAACAACATAAATTTATTTAATTTATAAACAAAAAGTTCGACTGCACTAAAAGGGGGAAATAATATGAAAATAGAGAAACCAATATTCTCATCCTTAAATTATAATCTGCAGTAACGTCAACCGTAGAGTACTCTACGGTTGACGTTAGATGCCCCCAATATTCTCATACTAGATTCTACAATAGACGTCAGTGTGGTCGAAAGATTAAAAATATCGCTGTATCCTACCTTACCTACTTCTCAAGAAGAAAATAACTAAATATATAGATTTATTTTCACATAGAAGCCTATATACGAACACACGGTAGCATATGGTACTTGAAATGGAAATATTATGCTTCAATCGGCTATCAATCAAATTGTATTGGAGAATCCGAATACATATGGTCGGAAAAAGGGAATAAAACTTATACAATTATTGATAACTGTTTACTACTCACGTGAATTTCTCGGGATTGCCTGACTAGTTACACGCGAGTAGTAACCTGTGAACAATAATTGATAACAATACGTATCACGAAAGTTATTATGCAAAATTTATGCATGTCTTTAGTGTACCTATTTAGTACCTATTAATAATGTATCTAAGTTTCATTTATTTTTAAGGTAAATAGAGATCGTAATTGCTTGTTATATTGGGGAAATTTTCCAGGTTCTGGAAGCCACTATTCCGCTATAACTGAAGACTTTCTTTTTGTTATGAGTGGAAACTCATCATAGACGTTCCTATTGACTAAAATCTCACGGTCCAGCACTATATAATCTATACGGGAGTTCGGGATCGCAAATGCATTTGCCAGAGCCTCAGTAAGTTATGGCCAGTCGAAGTTATCAATGGACCCCGTTACTATACGGTACTGGACATTTGATTAAGAAGCGAGAATGGAAGCCCTGCACGCTGCCCCGACGTCATGAGTCTCTCGCAGTTCAGGTGACTAAATCCAAACTTGTTGCCGTTGTTGTAGTTGCAATTAGCATTACATAGTGGATTACAAAGTCAATAATTCAACTAGATTTACTGTTCCAATCTTATTGTACGAGTATGCAGTCAGCCTGGACACAATATATGCAATTTAAAAACACGAGCGAGCCAACACCAAGTTGCACTGCACGCATGGCGCTTGTCGTAATATTGAGCGAGCACTGCAGGAACTATTCTTCATAAATATATTTCGTTTAAGTCAGATATCTTCAAATTTTTTTTAAGATATTTTATTAAGTATACATCTTTATAAAAATTACTCCAAAATATTAATATGATGTAAATTCTAAAACCTTTATTTCGGGACTCTATTATACAGAGGCTTTCAAAACATTTTCAATTATGAGAACATTTCTCTTTGAAACAATAATTTCCAATCGGTGGATAGCCTCGATTGTGTTGGCTCAGTAAATATCATGTTTGTCAGTGACAAATAATTTCATATATTGAAGAGCACCAAATATTTTGATGTGTATTTGTAATTCATGTTTCTGTCTAGTAAGTATTAAAATTATTAAATGTATAGTATAGATTTTTTACTGAAAAACAGATTATATATTGAGTGTTAGATACGGTAACTCAAATGCAATTTTACCAGGGGTGCCTAACTGGTTATAATGTCAAAAAATTATTAAAGGGACCTTAAAAAAATATATAATTAGAACACATTTTAATCGGATTAATCGCGTGTATTATTGGTTTTTGTTTTTCATGACGTTACGAAAGTTGCAAACAAAAACCAATAATACACGCGATTAATCCCGTTAAAAGTTGTTTTATTATAATGTGTAGTGATCGGTGATTGGGAAAACCTATAGAAACCTATATAATACTATATAATTAGAAATTCCGTATAGCTCGGTTGTATTATAGTATAAATTAGTGTGACTTGGGTGGCCAAATTTTTAAATTAGTATATGTGATATTGAGAAAGGTGCCCAATCTACTCTGAACTTTAGTACAAAAGTCCAAATCGAGTTTCGACATAATTAATCTTGTCAGTGTTGTCCTAAAAATTACTGGTAGCTTAAATAATTATGATCAGGCGATTTCAGTATTTTATATGGACGTGAGGATAAACTACTAACATCTGTACTTATTTGATTATAATATCATACCTAATGACATCCATCGACAAATACAAGCATATGTTCGTGTATATCACCACAATACATTGTTTAAAAATCTGTGTGTATAAGTAGTCTTTAAAGATGTAATGGTCCTTTTGAAAGTAACTTACACGGAACAGCAAATCACATAGGTACTGTAAGTACAATTTGGTCGAAAACGAACGACTCTCCGGGGTATTTAGCATACAACTTGAAGAGTTACGCTGTCTTTAAATGTACATCTTGGGATTTTTGTTGAAAATATACGATATTGTAATCGGCATATAATATTCCAAAGTTATACAAGCTACTATGATGAATATAACTGCCTGATTGGTCTAATAGTTCGAATCGCGACTGCTGAGCATGAGGGTTCGATTCACATGTCGGGCAAAATGTTATTGGGTTTTTCTGTTACGATATTCTCAATAACAGCGCGGAGTTTGGAATTGTGCCCGGCAGATAGGCTCACACATGGGACTTAATAACAGCATTGGTGAAATTTGGGTGTACAACTATGTACGCCTCTGTCTACCCCTAAGGGGAATACAGGCGTGATACTATATAATGATGCTATTAATATAAATATTCGATCTGAACCGCATCATTCCTCTAAACTATCCATCACACTATAAATAGGCGAGGACTACACAACAAAGTTATGTGGTGGCGTCAGTACGTAGTCAGGACGTAGTCTGAGTTCTGAATCTAACAAGATATCGATATCGATAGATATCGTATTGAACCTAAAAATAATGCTTTTACAATACACTATATTGTTACGAAAACAAAAGAGATTTGCTCCTGGTCATTTTCTCGATATCATATTTCCATAAAAGCCTTTTACCTGAAGGCTAGCAAGAAATATAATAATATGTACCTATATCACTTCAGTACCTTTCGGAAATCTGTTCAGGGGCCCATGAAAACATACCCCTTACATATATAAGCGAGAAAAACATTATACCTCCCCAAGGATTACCACATTCAACAAAAGTATTTTCGAAATTCGAAAGAAAATGTTTACCTCCCCTAAAGCTGTGTTTAGAAGAAAATAAATCAAGAAAACTTTGACGCGGAAGATGTCACTTAAAATACACAAAACATTAAATGTATACGGCAGAAAATATAAAGTTATATTAGTACAAACAATTCAGAGTTAGAAACGTATTTGAGTTGAAAAGCAATTATAATTCGAATACCATCAACGAAGGTGATGCTGACTGAAAAGGCTTTTAAAGGTTTTGTACACGTAGGTATGTGAGGAGTCGTTATTTGAAATATAAAGTCTTGCTCTCTAATGCTGTTTTAGAGCGCGGAGTATTTTTTCTAGACATTACTGTTAATGTGTTATATTGTAGTAGTTTGTTACGGAGATGAAGACTAATAGACCGGCTGTCACCAAATTAATTGGATCAGGCACAAAGACGAGGATTTTGGTAGATCGTTTAGTATGTAAGTAAAACAATTTTTTCGAAGACTTTTATATCAATGGGTGAATAACATAAAAAACTATTGTCATTTACGCCTAGACATATCGTGATGCAATAGTCCTATAGCTTTTTGATAATTCCTTTATAAAGGAAGGGAAAAACTGCCGTATGTGTATCACCGGTTGGCAGCAATTCTAACCCAGAAGCATATTGTGTTCTCACTTAGACACACACTACTAATTTGTACTTGTGATGTATTGACACGGCGAGAAGGCCAGGCGTCTTTGGCCCTCTTCTATTAACTTTTTAGGTTTCTGTGCCTTGTAGTTTTTGAGGAACGGAGTGGATACTACTGAGCAAGCATGTCGACATATCATCGTGTATCATCAATTGATGTAGCGGTTAAGGGTGTAGGTGTGTGTGGGAGCAAGGGTTTAGGTACTTACTGGATGTCGGGCATACGGAGTGGAGAATGATAACTTCGATAGTTGTATTGCAAAGAGTAGTGGATGACCACTGGCTTGTTGCTATCCACAGTAGTTTTTGATAATGTTCACACACAGCACACGAGGATTTTTGGTGGTTTTTGCCTTTTCGTGATGCACTTTTTTGCAACTGATTTATTAGGGTGGGGAATGCGGAAACAGGAAGGAATCTCCCCAATGAGTCGATTGATTGCGTAGTGATGTGTATGCGAGCGTGTGATGAGTTATGTCGGTGCGTTAGTTGTTAGTTTGTTTTTAATTTGTAATTTTTTTTTGAATGCGTATGCTAATAAACGGCGCAGACAGTGTGTAGTAAGTAAGTACAAGAGAAAGCAAAATGTATTTTTTTAATTCTATTTAAGGATATACGATATGTTTTCATACGGAACTCCAAGCTTAATCAAACGTACCTTCAGCTTTTTTCCTCGTGGATATGTTAGATGCGTGACATTTATTTTATTCTGACTATAACAGAGTTGTTTGAGTACGTCGTACGTTTATATGATGTTATTCACTTTTATTTATATGAGAATAGAAAAACATTCTGTCAAATCGAGAACCCTCTTTTTTATTAGAATGATTAAAAAGGTTGTCTTTGATATTCAACACAGTGCAATATGTATGTTATGGGGTTCTTAGCCATTTACGAAATTCCTTAGTAATTATAATTATTTTTCATGAAGATTTTTAGCATTCGATCTTCGAAATAAAATAATTATAACAACTGAACTACGATCGCTTTAATCCAAAATATATGGAAATAGTTTGTTTACGCGTCATCGCCGCTAGCTGCTGATGACTAAGGGCTCCGTTCGTGTTCGACACTAGTCAAAGTCAATCCCGAAGAATGCACGTGAGTAATAACCGTTGAACAATAATTAATATAGACTCTACTAAAATTCAGAACCACCGTTTATAATAATATTCTGAATACTTCGTCTAACTTCAGCCTTCTTGTTTCTGATATAGTTTATGTATTTTTTATTCCGCAGCGTCCATTTGGAAAGTTTTCAAGGTTTTTGTAAGAGATGCTTATGTTTCAGGATTTTTTTGTTCTGAATCACTTTACATATCTTTTCAGAAGTGTTTTATTTGACTACTTTATTAAGCGAAAAAGTAATAAAGAAGCGATAGGTACACAATTTCGTGAACTGTCTTTGTCTTCCAAAATTAATAATTTATAATAAAACAACTTTTAACCGGATTAATCGCGTGTATTATTTCTTTATTTTTTTCCTGACGTTTCAAACACTTGGCAGCGTTCGTGGTCGCAGAAAGACTGAACCACGAACGCTGCAAAGTGTTCGAAACGTCAGGATGAATATAAACCAAGCTTACCAAGCTTGTCAAATTTCATAATTCCAGGACAACGGAAAGTACCCCATAGGTTTTGATTTACCGGCGAAAAACAAAATATGCAGCATAAGACTGTATTTTTTATTCCATTGACTTAGAAGCCTGATTTTTTACAGCTCCAAGGAACTGAAGATTTATTTGATATTAATTAACTATTCGAATGGGAGTAGTACAAAATTATAATTCATAACAATAAAAATATGTTGTGTCTGGTAATTAACGAGCCAAAAGATTTCGACTTGATACCTCCACGCGTTCTTGAGAAAAATGGTCTTGACAGACAGACAGACGGACAACGAAGTGATTTTTTAAGGGTTCCTGCTGCCTGTAGACTTATGTATTTGATATTAGTTTCAACTTGATACCTCCACGCGTTCTTGAAAAAAATAATCTTGACAGACAGTGTTTTTTATGGGCTCCTTATTTTTCTTTTGAGTAACGGAACCGTAAATATTATTCCAAAAAATTATAACAACGATTTTTAAAATTTAGTTTTGTTTTACTTGTTTGCTAGTACATTTCGAAATTCTCTAACTAAAGCTTTAGTAATTATACCTTTTATGTATACTGTATTTATATAGTTAAATTGCTTTAGTGTACTTGTGCATGAATTTCTTAGTAAAATATAAGATGTAAAAGACTTTTGACAGAAGAAGTTTTGACATGTAAAAGAGTTCTAAAAAACCTATTTACAGAATCATTTATTCTGTATTTGAATTTGAATTTGTATTTTTACGTTAGAATTTATAAAAATGTCGACGGTTGAAAGCCTAGGTCAGGTTCAAGTGTACTACTTTACTTCGTACTTTGGTTTAAAAAAATAAACCTTAAAATAATAGCCTTTAGAGACATTTTCATATTACACAAAAATTTCGACTAGATGAACTAGACTTTCAACCATCAATGCAATGTTCGTTTTCCCTAATAATAAAAATAAAAATAACAAGGTCGCTTAAAAAAAACTTATTTGACCTATCTAAAGTAATGTAACCGAATACTAATTAGCTAGAAAATCATCAAGTCGTATATATAAGAGACCAAACATAAAGATAGTTACACACTTCAGTAGTCCACGGAATCCTCGCCGCGGGCGAAGGTTGTGCGATACGAACATTTATCCTTTTTATAGCCCGCATAGCGTTGATAAAATTCAGAAAGCAATTTGGTCCTCGTTGTGTATTTTCGTTTATATGTGCGTGAGAAGTGTCCTACAATAAATTGTATCTTCAGGTGGTTTACATATTGGAATTACGGATGATAGCGGCGGCAAATAAAAAACAAATAAGAAGGAAGAAAATATTGGAGGTTGATTTGTTGTCGCAATTTTTGCTAAAGTAGTACCATAATATAGCATTACGCCGGTAGGTTTTGACTATTCGATTCCCAGGTTGGGTAAAGTGTTGTTGGATTTTTCTCTTAGGAAATTCTCAGTAGCAGCTCAGAGTCAGGAAGTTGGTGATGTGACCCCCGTGGCCATCGGTCCGGTGCCTAATCTCTTTCTGGTCGTGTCGGATGCCGTCCCATCGGAATATGAGAGCGAAGGAAGAAGGAGCGCACCTATGTTTGTGCATACACTTGTGCACTATGATGTATCCTGCGTATTTGGCTAATGTCCGTGGAGATAGGCTGCCGTGACCGAAATACGGTCGGGAGGAGTATTTAGTGGGGGACTGTATGGTCTTAATTGGCAGCAGACTATTACAGTGCCCATGATAAATTTTCCACACATAATTATAGTGTTATGACCACTAGTTTGGTAAATCAACGTTGTAGGTTCAATTTAAGGCATACAATTGGCGTCAATTCTAATGTAGCAAACTAAACTAAATTTAGAGCATAGCTGTCTTTTACTAATCGTTAATATAAGAGCAGGACGGGATGATATCAAATTAAAATTTAATCATGTCTATCTAAGTTGTCCATATAATTTACGTTTGACGTCTCTAATTTTAGTGGCCACCTAAATCTGTGCCTCCTAACAACGTTCGGAGATTTTAATTTGACGTGTCTAAATTCAAATTTGACATCTCTTGATTCGTCCCATCTTGCTCATATAGTAACTTTTGATAAAAGACAGGAATGTTTTAAATTTAGTTTAGTTTGCTACATTAGAATTGACGCCAATGTCTACAATCACGGCAATCAATGACTTTTCGAATACATATGCGTATAATAAAGTCACTATAACTTATTATAATGGTGTAGAGAAATATTGTGAGGAAAGCAGCACACCGGGGAGTCCTCGGTGGTGTGTAAAGCCATGTGAGATACCTACTGGGTATCTATTAGGTATCTAGATATATCAACAAGAGAAGATAATTGAAACTGTACCGAAGAAGGCAACAAGAATTTTCAAAAGTATCAACGATGTGCAGTCCCAATTTCAATAAAAATCGTTAGTGTGAAAAAGATATTACACGCTGCCACGAATGCTTTTATCAATTTTGGGTGATAAACTGAATTTATCAGATTGTACAAGCTTACGTGTACTGTGATTATTTTGGTAATCAATACTACATCAGTTTTGAAGAAGCACTTCCAAAGTGTCAACAGACCTGAAAGTTGAAAAGTTACAACAATGGTGCCGTAAATTGTTTATTGTTTTAAATCGTCGCCATAAATATTGGTTCCCCTGTAGACAGGTACTGATGGGCCATCTTTTAGATTTCTAGGATATTTTTCAAACAGGATATCCCATTTATTTACATGTTGGAGAGGTGGAAAGGAAAAATAGCAGTACGTATGCATAAGCCTTTTAAGTAGATAAAAACTACTTTTAACCGGATTAATCGCGTCTATTATTGGTTTTTGTTTTTTCTGACGTTTCGAACACTTTGCAGCGTTCGTGGTCGCAGGAGTCCTCCACGAACCACGTGCGGTCACGAACGCTGCAAAGCTCCGGTTAAAACTTGTTTTATTATAATGTGTAATGATCGCGAAAACCTAAGATATTATAGATAAAATCTCTTATCCTATCTTATTATTATCGTATGGCACTGCTGAAGGATATCAAAATGACTGAGCATGAGGTCCTAGGTTCCAGTTCCTGGGTCGGGCAAAGTGTAATTGACTTTATCTGTAGCAGCCAGCAGAAAATTCTCAGTAGCAGCCCGGAGCCTGGAACTGTGCCCGGTTGATGGCAATAGGATCACTACCTACTATATGGGACTTAATAACTGCTTCGGTTATCATTGTACAACTGTGTACACCTCTGCCTACCCCTTCGGGAAATACAGGCGTGATGCTATGTTATGTTAAGTGATAGCTGGTCACACTGGATTCGGTTAAGGGTGGACCACAACTTCAATCATCGTATCTGAGTCTTCCATTCGCAGAGGCCATATTGAACACCTTTCAATACCAGTCTATATGCTCTTAAAGTTAAGGGAGTAATATGGCTCAGTCGTTTTTGTTTATATTACTCCGCAATCTCGATATCGTTTCAGACCCACGTCACGGGAAAGTTGGCGTAATCGTCAATACTAAAGACAAAGAGGTATCGAAAGTAATTATATATGGTAGGGCTGATACATTTTAGATAATGTGGTGGATTATTTTCATGTCATTATAAACAGCATTTGCGTTGGGAAAGTGTCTCCTTAGTATTTTTTACAAATTATTACATTAACACTAGCGAGCTCTAAAGTTATAAATTTTGTGAAAAGAAAAATACAGGCATTGAAATAAATTTAAAGTTTGTCGTGTTGGTCCAGTCATTGTTAAGGAACTAAATAGACGTATTTTTCTCACAACCGTATTTTTTTTCTACATTTTTTTTATCCTTTGTATGAAATTGGAATGCAGCGCCTTGTAGAAATTTTTTTTTCAATAATATTTTTTCATACTTCAGCAACTTCAGCCCGCAGGGTATAATATCTGTTAAACAAATCGTTTATAAGAAAATAACGTATTTTCTGAATGATATTTACAAAAATAAACTATGTATAGAACTTATTTACAATATTTTCTATGCCCTAAACGACATGTTAATATCGAACCATTGTTTAATTAGTATTACTAATTTACGATAAGCTTTCACTAAAAAAATTGCCATAAAAATACTACAGAATGACCGATACCAAGATTATAAAAAGAATATACACGATAAATTGCGTGGCAACCTTACCCTCAAATCCTTTATTGCCACACCTAATAATATCTAATGGTGATTGACGGAGCAAAAACCCGATGTCAACCGAAGTTCCCCGATTAAGTGCCGATTGTAATCAATGGTGAATGGAGACACGCCTTAGAGCTCGGGAAAACGATTGATTCCCAAAATGGGATTCTAAAGAACAAAGAAGTCGATTACAAGCAATATTTGATGTCCATTACAAACTAGTTTTGAACAGATAAGTACAGTAAGAGACAGCCAGGCGTATTGCTAATCACTCTGATATTAAGTCTAATAAAGGTGAAACTATTAAAATAAATTATGTTTAATGTATTTCCTCTTCGCTTGAAATTAGAAGAGCTGTCATGAGCTGTCAATGTCAATCACCTGTAATATCTCGACTTTCTTTGAAGTTCATCGTTTCGAGATAATGGTACGATGTCATCTTTTTTGACACAGGAAAGGGTTACCCGTGGTTCTCTTCCGGGTTTTACCTTAAATTGTGACCAGATAATGACAGGGTGCCAGTGATAGGAAGGTGAGTACTTACCCGGAATGTATTAGCGAATGTCCGGTTCCTGTCCAATTTGTAGCACTTTTATCGTAAAAGTATCAATAAAGAATTATGAAAATACGAACCTAATAAAACATAAACATAGTATCACGCCTGTGTTCCCGAAGGGTAAGCAGAGGAGTACTGTTGCGCACTCACACTTCACCGATGCAGTAATTGAGACCCATAGGTGGTGAGCCTATTACTATCAACTAGACACAATTCCATAGCTCAATAACGTTTTACCTGACCTAGGACCTCACGCTCAGCAGCCGCGTTTGCGACGACTAAACCAATGAAGCAATTAAGGCGTAATAGCATCAGTCAGATTATAAGACCCTGCCCTTATTGAATGCAGTTACCTTCATGGTTCTATGCAAGTAGAGGTTGTAATTACGTTACGTGTCGGCGTGCGCTTAGTGATTAGATTAACTGCAGGTTTGAACTTTGATATGAGGTCTTTTATGTGGCTCGGCTACGAATAGCCTATCATTACCTGTAGTGACGTCATTTAACTTACGTTTAAAGAGTGGTTGACATCATCCAGGCTTTGTTTTTATAGTGTGTGTTTCTAGTTAGGTTGGTTGTCGGTTTAAATTTGGTTCCAATTTTGGCTTGCCATCTAGTCAATCATGGTAATCACTAGTGATGGACCGAATGTGAATTCTCCCTAATTTCGAATTCGGTCGAACATGTGCCGCAATCGAAGTTCGGCCGAAGTTTGGTTGAATTTTGCATGCTTTTAGACAACGATGGTTTTAATCACGTCTGTCGGTAGGTGTTCATCCCGCTCGCTAATTCGGCCATCCCTGTAGCACGTCATTCTATCATATCGAGTAAAAATTATTTGAGTCCTAACGTAGGTAAGGCGGAGGCCTTTGCCGAGCAGTGAGACAAATTAGGCTAATACTAATAATAACGTAGGTACTTTCATTTGATATTGTCCTTATTATCAAATTTTACAATGAATAAGTTTGATTTTTAACTGTAACAGTTGATTTAATACTTTATGATTAGTTTCACCGACAGAAGTTCAGCTGGCAAAAAATACACACATTGAATATTTATTTAATTATTGTTCACCGGTTACTACTCACGTACATTTTTTGAGATTGCTCGAATAGTTTCAAACTCGAACAGAGCACGGCTATGAGCTGAGACCGCGGCAATAAAAAAATTATAGCACACTATATGGCAATATGGCAACATTGAATAGATTTTCTAATATCCTGTTTAAAACTGGATATTTGGGTATATTTATGAGACTTTGATTCCATTGCTTGCTACCGTGCAATTAACATCTTAACAGTCCTGCTTGCGAAGTTTTTGTTATTGTTTGTGTATAGAAGAAGTTTTTGGAATTGACTTTGTGAATCTAAAACTTATAGAAGTGTTTACCATCGAACTGTGCAAAGGGTGACCCGATACATAGTGTATACGAACGACTATCAAGTGATATCAGTTGACAATCAAAACATCAACTTACCGACATTAAAGAAAGAAAGAAGAAAGAAAAGAAAGAAAAGACGTTTTATTCAACACGGACACAACGACAACACAACAAAGAATAAAAAATAATAATACTTAAAAACAAAGCAAAAACACAACAAAAAAAAAAAAAAATTTAAAAAGAAAATAATGCTGTCATTAGTGTTTGCTGAGTGCCTAATAATAACGCGTAAGCGACGCGCATTACACGGCGCTTACGACATTCTTCTCGCGACCTCGCTCGATCACCTCTAATCTCTAACTCGGACTTGAACGTGGATTGCTATAGTAATTTTGTTTGTTTTGGATTATCGCTTTTTGAGATTCGGCCGATTGTTATCGTGTTAAACTTTGAACTTTGAAACCCAAACCGGCTAAGCTGACGTCACTCTCACGCTACGTACTGCCACGGCTACACGGATAGTATAAGAACGATTCATCTAAAAGAAACTTAACTATACTAAGCGCACGTAAATAATAAATTACACCCAGCGCTGCGAAATGCCCCGTACGGTACGCACACCACCTACTAGTACTATAAGTCCTGCGACTAAGACCTCTCTTCTTGAAATTCAATCAGAACCCGACTTGTCAACAATGGGGGTTGGTGATAGCGGATCTCTCAATATTACCACACGTAAACGCATGAGATCGGACGATCTATGCCCTGATAACCAATTTGAAGAGATAAAGAACATGATCATGACCTGGAAAGCGGAGCAGGACATCACTCTTAAGAAGCTGATCTCTGATGTCGCAGAGCTTAAAGTTCAGAACAAGCAAATTAAGGACTCGAATCTGGAGATTGAAAAGGCAATTCTTCATATGAATGAAAACTACGAGGATATGAGGAACAAAATTAATGAATTTGAAAAGGAACGCAAAGGATTGATAGACTGTGTTCTCAGTCTGGAAAATAAAGTACGGGACTTACAACATACCTCGCGCACATCAAGTATTGAGGTCAGAAATATTCCCATGTCGGAAAAAGAATCTACAACAGACCTTATTTCATTGGTAACTAAAATAGGTACATCTATGAAAACGAACATCAAAATAACTGACGTTCGTGATGTTTACCGACTTCCGGGAAAAGTGGGGACCAACAAATCAATCTTTGTAGAATTCAACTCTGTGTATTTGAAAAACGATCTACTTTCTTCCATTCGCTCCTTCAACAGCAACCGTAAACTGGAAGAAAAACTTAATACTGAAACCATTGGCTTACCTGGGAAACGTCAACCAGTTTATATAGCGGAATACATGCCCCCAACTACAAGAAAAATATTTTATTATGCACGTGAATTCGCAAAAACAAACAAATATACATTCTGTTGGTGCTCAAATGGAACAGTGTTTCTCCGAAAAGAAAAAGGTATGAAACAAATACGCGTCGAATCGGAACTTAGCCTGCATAAATTAAAAACTCAACAATGACTAAACAAAGTATCTAAAATTAACCTATATATACTGATAATACTGTTAACTATTTCTGTGCTTATTGCTCATAGTAGCTGTTATGTAATCAAACTATTAAACTCGATCATAATACAATTTCACATAGTATGCATTCATATACTTTATAATTTATTCATTCACACTAAATACATCAACCCTCACAATCTGTCTTCATTTTCATACACACTCATACATATTTCATACAACGTTTCCGTAAGTGCGAGAACTTTATTCAACTTCGGATATTCACTAGCATGTAAGTATCATTTGTATATCCACAAATTAATATTATCTAATATAGTATTCAACGTATTCGTTAAACATTACAAACAACATTCATTCGCTTATTCACTCAAATATAATATTTATGTCATCAATAGTATCACCCTTCTGTATGTATCTTGCACTATATCCCAAAGAAGTTTTGTTACACCCCAGCACAAAAATGGTGTCATAAAAACTGTGATAACTCAATTAAACAATGGATAGTATAATTGATTTATATTCACAACTCGATCAATTAAACGAATCTAACTCATTTAAATGTTCGCCTGAAATGTGTTCAAATTATCTAGATAACAAAAATGGGTTGAAATTTTTTCACTTAAATATACGAAGTATTAACAAAAACTTCGATCAAATCCTGGTATTACTTGAGAGATTGGACTTCCATTGCGATGTTTTAATACTGTCAGAGTGTTGGCTCAGTAAAGCACCAATTCTACCCATTCTGGAAGGATATGTTTCATACTACACAAAAAACATTAAAAACCAAAATGATGGTGTAGCGATTTATATAAAATGCGATATAAACTGCGAGGTCATAGAACCAGATTTTGTCGGAGGAAATTGTTTAGTATGCAAATTGGGTTTAAAATGTTGTATAGTGGCTATGTATCGTTCACCCTCATTCATAAGCGTAACTGGTTTTAATGATAGTCTTAGTAATGTGCTCTCGTCCCTATCGTGCTTTCCGACGGTTACTGTAATAGGCGATATCAACATCGACATCAAAACAGGGAGTAATGACGTCAACCGTAGTGAATATCTAACTTCTACCGCCATGCATGGTCTACTTCCCGCTCATTTATTTGCTACGCGATTAAATAATTGCATTGATCATGTTCTGCTACGAACTAATTCGCTTGCTATTACACTAATCCTGGAAACATATATAACGGATCATGAGCCCCTTATTCTTTTTATTGATAACTCTGAACCTAGATTAAAACCAGTAAAATCTTTAAAAAAAGTAGATGTCGCAGCTGTTCAAGCTAAAATTGAGGAAATGGAATGGAAAGCAATCCTGAGCACACTTGATGCAAATAAAGCGGCTGATATATTGGTTCACACATTATCAAACATTGTTAAGGATCACACTCAGGTCTGCTCAATTCCGCGGAAAACTAGAAATATGAAACCATGGATTACTGCTGGTCCCCTTAGATGTGTAAGACATCGTGATAAACTCCATAAAGAAGTTAAGAAAGCACCTGGAAATAGTATATTGCTGATTACATACAACAGATACCGCAACTATTGTAATAACCTTCTACGAAAGTTAAAGCAAGATTACGAGAGGGAACAATTCCAGAAAGCTAACCATAATGCAAAGTCAACTTGGGAGGTCATTAACAAGGTTACTAATCTAAAATCTAAGCCAGTTCCTCCCACAGAATTGATAAATCTCAATGAACCAAAAAGCTCTATTAATAAAGTTAATAACTTCTTTGCGGGCATTGGCAACGAAATGGCGAGTAGAATAAATAATAACCGACATTTGTATAATAACTTTCGTGAGGCATATTCATATTAGTTATTGTTCACCGGTTACTACTCACGTACATTCTTCGGGTTTGCCCGACTAGTTTCGAACTCGAACGGAGCCCTTAGTCATGAGCTGAGTCCGCGGCTATGTCGCGAGTCAGACTGTCTCTGTCTGACTCGCGACATAGCCGCGGACTCAGCTCATGACTAAGGGCTCCGTTCGAGTTCGAAACTAGTCGGGCAAACCCGAAGAATGTACGTGAGTAGTAACCGGTGAACAATAACTAATAACCGACATGCTTCTAATATTAATATCCCCGCAACTCAGAGTGCTCCAAGAAACTCAAACTCCATAGTCTTGCTTGAAACTGACACGGATGAAGTAGATAGAATAATAGTTAATTTAAAACATGATTGCGCAGTGGGCTGGGATGATATACCTGCAAGCATAATACAATCATCCCGTAAAATTTTAGTCCCTATAATAACTCATGTTTGTAACCTCTCTATCACAACGGGAGTCTTTCCAAGGGTCTTTAAAAAGGCAGTTGTACATCCTGTTTATAAGGCCGGTGACAGAGACAGTGTTAATAACTATAGACCAATATCAGTCCTTACATCACTATCTAAAATATTGGAACGCATTCTAAACAAACGGCTAACCCTCTTCTTAGATACCAATAACATTATATCTGAGAACCAATATGGTTTCCGATCTGGGATATCCACCGAAGATTCTGTTTTGGCCTTTACAGAACTAGCTAT
Source organism: Xylocampa areola (assembly GCA_935421205.1). Lineage (NCBI taxonomy): Eukaryota > Metazoa > Arthropoda > Insecta > Lepidoptera > Noctuidae > Xylocampa > Xylocampa areola. The sequence goes on from OW285201.1 coordinate 17,639,710, forward strand.
TCGGAATTTAGATAGAAAGCAAAAATGTCTAGGACTATTTCTAGACCTAGCAAAAGCTTTTGACACTGTCTCTGTCCCTATCCTTTTAAATAAGCTGGAACGTGTAGGAATCAGAGGCGTACCATTGAACATTTTCACCGACTATCTGCGAGACCGTTTGCAAGTGGTGAAGATAGGGGAACATATAAGTGATGAAGCTCCAAATAACTGCGGAGTCCCTCAAGGTAGCATCCTAGGTCCAACCTTATTTATTATATATATAAATGATTTATGTAATCTGTCACTCCCAAACTGCAAATTGTTCACTTACGCTGACGACACAGCTCTTATTGTGAATGGCACGGACTGGAGTGATACTAAGGAGAAAGCAGAACATGCTCTGAAAATCATTATGGGCTGGTTATCCGATAATCTCCTAACCTTGAATATTGGCAAAACCCAGTTTGTTCCTTTCACCATGAGAGTGGACCATCAGCCACTGGAAACCTTTAAAATTACAGCACATTCTTGCTCAATACCTGTCTCTAAATGCAGCTGCTTACATGTGACCAGAGCACCCTGTGTTAAGTATCTTGGTATATATATAGACCAGAGTTTCCGTTGGCATAAACATGTCGATATTGTTACAACGCGCGTTCGTAGACTGATATTTATATTTAAAAGACTTCGCCAGTCAGCTGATACTGAGACGCTTAAAATGGTGTACATGGCTTTATGTCAGTCCATCATATCTTACTCTATAGCTGTTTGGGGAGGAGCTCCAAAAACAACAATCCTACCTCTTGAAGTTGCCCAAAGAGCAGTACTAAAGGTAATGACAAGAAGGACGTATAGGTACCCAACGGAACAACTTTACGCTGACTGTAAAGTTCTCACGGTAAGGCAACTTTTTGTCCAACAGACTGTAGCACGTAAACACAGGTCTCGACCTATGTTGGAACCACGTGGAAGAATTAAACATACAATATTTAAGTCCGAACGTATAAGAACATCTTTTGCCAGTAGACATTACTATATCCTTAGTGTAAGATTATACAACAAAACACACAAGCTATTGGATATCTTTCATTTGAATAGAATTAAATGTAAAATGAAAGTTAGAGAGTGGCTCATATCTTTAACTTATCAAGCAACTGAAGATTTGCTGGCTGGTATAACTGGTTAAATCCTATGTAAACTATCACGTACACTCAAGCACCCACCCACATATACGCATCTCACCACACACATACACACCTCATCACACACATACACACCTCATCACACACACATAAACATATACTAAATAATATAATTTTAAGGTATTTTAAAGTAGTTCTTTTCCATAATTAAAAATTGTCATATTTATTATACAAATCCTCTGTTAAATGTAGTAACAATAAGCATCACTCTGTGACTAGCAAGCGAGGAACACTGACTCCTAAGATACAGGTCTTGTCCTAGTTTAGGTGTCAGGAGTCTCAGTAAATTTTGTATGTACTTAATGAGTCTAATTCAAAAGGACTATATGTGAGTAATATTAAAGCAATGAAATGTTAACTTATTCTCTCCTTGTGTATTAGGCTTATGAAAAATAAATTATTATTATTATTATTATTATTACTTTTCTTACTTTGAGAAGGACTGCCGGTGCTCGTCATGAAGAAACGTATAGACAAGTCAATATTAAGAAAATAGCCTTTTAGATCAGTAGCGGAATGTGGTATCCAAATCTCAAATGCAATTTACTAAAGAAAACCGAAATACTATAGACGGTACTAGTTGACGGCAAAAAGGTCTGATACCTATATATTTTGGAATATTCAATGTTTTGATATAAATGGTGGTTGTTCTATCGTTGTATTATGTACAAAATCACATAGAACAGGGATATTAGTTTCACTTTATAAATTTGTACACTTAGGCATGACTCTTGTGCATTATCAATCTTCCAGTCGTCAGATTTGAGATTAGACCAGACGAAAAGATTTTCAGCGCCTTTTGTACTGTTATTCTAAGTTTTTTTTTGGGGGTCGGGGGTGTTAACGTCGCAAAATACCTAAACTAGAAGGGGATATCATAACCTGTTCGTGTCGAGGTGCACGGGGTTCCCGATTTTCCTTCGGCATATTACATAACTGCAAGCGTTTTTAAACTGACGACGCCGTGTGTAAACGGCGGAATCTTATAAATTGCCTGCGACATCTACATTGTATTTGTTATGAAAGTGATTTACTTCTAGCTAGTAACAAATAACCCAAACGTAAACATGCTCTGAGTGGCAGAGAGTCATAATTTTGGATTTTAGTTACCTACTCGAATGCCCAAAAAGGAGTGTTATGTTTTAGGGTTCTTATGTATGTAATTTTGTGAGTTTATTTATTCCAATGCCCAAAAAAGGAGTGTTCTGTTTTAGGGTTCATGTATGTATGTATGTTTGTGAGTTTCTATATTACACCATAACTTCTAAACGACAGAACCGATTTACATGTATAGGGTATCGTTAGAATCCTAACATACGCTAGTAAGATATAAATAAATAGTAATAATATGTTGGTTTGTTGCACAAAAGGTAGTGAAATAAAAAAAATAACACATGGCTGGCGTGCTTTTAATTTTTTCATTTAATGTCAGCTTGTTTATATTGACTATGCAATTTGCAATGACTGCTAGAATCTGGACAGACAGTATTATAGTAGTAAAATAGTATTCTACAACCTCATCCCCGACATGTGAGTGTTTATGTAAATATAAACTTTATTATATGCTAGAATGCTATTAACTCGATTGTTATGATAAAAATACCACAGCCAGATATTGTGACATTTGCTGTAGGATTAAATAGAATCGATACGGTGCGCAGACTTTTGCCATATTGGCTCTCTGCGATCCAATTCATCTTCTGACCACGAGTAAATTTGAGTGTGTAGTTCAATAGAGCTCCTTCAACGAGTAGTGTATCATTCGGATCTTACTGCAGTACATAGCTAAAGTAGATAGATATATAGTGTGACCACTAGATACTAAAATGTTAACTAGACATATAGAACAAAACAATAAAAATTGTGGAAAGGAGTGTCCCTAAGACAATTTTATAAAGCCCTCTATAGCGTCAGAATTAAACTGAATATAATGAACATTTTACTACAAATCACTTCACAAAACACAGATCCTGTAACAAAGAGGAGTTTAAAAAAATAAAGTTATTTAGTTAAATACCTACCCTTTTTGTGTTTGGAAAATCCATCATGGACACTATGCCAAACTCCTGCAGAGTAAAAACTGTACGGTACTCCTTTAACCTTCACCGGGGTCTCGAGATCGTAGCTACCTTCACCGCAATCACGCATGTGCCCGTATGTTTTTAAGTACCTTTAACCCTTTGACGCAGCCACGTACAAATACGTACAGCTACCCAACAGATTAATAATCTAATTTTGATTAAAAATATATAATGATAACTCTCTTAGATACTGATGAAGAAAATGTTTATTGAAAAAAAAAATGTTTATTGAATACAAAGAAAACTCTCTTTAAGGAATAATAATTATCAGAAAACCAAACACCTGTACAATATCAGTTTTTTTTTTAATAAATTTTATAGTTTTACTAGCTGACCCGGCAAACGTTGTTTTGCCATATAAATAAAAAAAATTGGGGTGGACTACCCCTAACATTTAGGGAGATGAAAAATAGATGTTGGCCGATTCTCATAGATACCGGATAAGCACAAAAAATTTCATCAAAATCGGTCAAGCCGTTTCGGAGGAGTATGGCAACGAAAACTGTGACACGAGAATTTTATATATTAGATATAAATAGGATTTCTGTTATCTTCACTAAAATCTCGGATGTTTTTTATTGGAATATTTGAAAATGCAGATAGACTATAAACTCGATTTCGTATTACTGATCACGAATGGATGTCATCGTTTCGCGTAGAGCCGCTTTGATGGTTGTGGATGGGTTTCAATATTCATAATTATGTATAATAATTTTATTTATTTATTATAGTATTATAGATATATAGTATTTATTATAGTAAATGAAAATGTATTATTTATTGTTTAAAGATGGTCCGTCAAAGGTATTAACAGATCCCCCACTTGGTGCAAACGGCCATGACAGTTGCCCGCCGTTGTTACGGCCTGGTACTGGTCGAGCGACGAACTGGCCAAGCCCGTTACGCGGCAGGCTCGTGTCGATTCACGGCCGGAGATTATTGTAAGATAAATTAAAATTGCTTCGTACCAAATACTTGTAAAATTATTTATGATAATCATAGGAAGCTACTTGTAACTTATATACACCGATTTCGGCTGCTTATTTTGTTGTATTAAAAGCGGAACATAAAATTACCAGCACCACTGTATAATAATCCACCACTTACTGTAAAAAAATTTTAGTACTTGAAGATTTGAAAAGCATTAACGCATATTTAGCGAACTTTAAAGTTATACATTTTTATGGAAAAAGAATACGGTCGCGAGCAGTATTCGAACCTGCGCCTCCCGGATAAATACTCCAGGCGCTCTGGTCACTAAACCAAACTATTAGTAATACCTGTTGTTGTATGTTTTTAACTGTACCAAGATAAATAACCGCCGCATTGTTTTTATTCTGTGGGCAGGACCCGAGCCTTGAGAATCAGTAGACGTAGAAGTTTCAAGTTTTCCAAAATAAACTCAAAGTTAATAAACGTTAAGACACATAATTATGTGCATAATTAGCTAAGGGTTTGCACACAAAAGATATGACAACAGAGATGCTTTCTCAATTAATCGCTTGATTGATTGGTAGCGAACTGAATTACAAATCAATCTTTGTGTTTATCGTGTCGGGATTCTGAAATAAGGGCGGACCGTTTTGGAAGTACGTTTTTAATGTTAGGTTATTCTATTATGGGCAGTGGTTTAATGTAAGTCGTTAGGTGCATACGTGACTTGGAGTTATTCATTTTGGAATGTTATTGGGGAGGGGGGCATAATTTTAGCAAACTTTTGGCCGAAGAGATGGTAGTAAGTTTCAGTTCATAAATCAATCCCGTTTAAGAAGTTTCACCTCTTCCAAAATGGCGTCTACTCAGATCTAAAATATTTTACTTTTCAGAATTTTTATTGCTTAAGTAATATCAGATCGACACTTTAAATAAAATCATATATGATCTTGGCTTATTAAATCTGGGTCTCAGTCTCATTTACCTGACATATTTTAAGATTTATATAAATAGAGTGGACTCTTTGGCTCTCTTTATTTATATAGTGGTAAGGACAAAAATCAATGAATAAGACCTCCTCAAGATGATTATGAAGCAAGGTTTATTTACAGCTAGTTTATTAGTAGAATCCGCACATAACATGTGTGTAGTTGATTTAATGTATAGCTATACTACAACAACCACAATTTGATATGAGAGCGAAACAAAAGTTCTCTGTTGAATAAATCGCTAGGAGGCAGTATTCCGCGTCAGAGAGTACATGACATACATTTGACGCACGTGTGATCTTGCGGTAACAGTGACTGTGTCACCGTTAACTATAATAACAGTATACATTGATGTTTGGTGAATGTAATGTTCATGTTATTGTACCTATGGCTGGCGAAATAGATAAATAAGGATGAAAAGTGGAGGGTAAGTATTACTTAATAGATTAATATGGTATAGTATTTTGTAAATTAATTTCCTCATTTGCATTAAATAAATAAAAAAACGTACCTACATAATTATTACTTGCAGCACCCTAAGAGGGTCATGTGCATACTAAGTTAGTCAACAATATATATTCATTTTATCTATAACTAATCCTAAGTGCAGAATATGCAATAAATGAATAAATAAATAACATTATTTTTTATGTGTGGTTGCGGTACTCTATACGCTGGAATTTTAGTATTAATTGGGTAATTAATAAACTAAATCGTCACATTGTATTTTAATATTTTGCAGGGTTCCGAAACTAAATTTTGGCCTTACTACGGTTTGTGCGTAAATCGGAGTCCCTGTATGCATTAAGTCGAAATTATTTATAAGCTCTCTGTTAGTCTGGACCCATGATAATCAGCTCACGACCCCAGCATCACAATACAATTACTGTCCCTTGATAAACAAATCGTCTTAATAGTCGATTAAAATGATAGGGTCTGATGAAAATATCCCATGAATCGCTTTGCACATCAATTCCCTGAATGGGTGGTCTCTGGATGCCCCTCAGACAGAAATGTGGGTATCTAGCTTTGCCATTTGAGGCTAGTCGTGGTCTATGTGTAGTGCGTAGTGCAAATACAGGTACAACACAGATTCTAATTCCCGTAGAGCTTTTACCGCAAATTGGTATGTCTGGGATGTTGACAGTGCAATTCAAAGGCTGGAGGGAGAGTACGACACGGTAGTAATTATTTGTTTAAGAGTATTCACGTATTATTTATTATAATTTTTCCACATTAAAGTGTATAAGTACATTTTATTTGAGATTATTGATTTTCCTCGAACTTGAAATGCCTCGTTGGTCTAGTGGTCCCAAACGCGACTGCTAAGAATGAAGTCCTGGATTCGATTCTCGGGTCGGGCAGTGTTATTGGGTTTTTCTGTTAGGAAATTCTCAATAGCCGCCAATAAGCAAGGAGTTTGGAACTGTGCCCGGTAAATTGCAAGTATCACCACCTGTTACGTGGGGCTTAATAACAGCATTGTTCAAATGTGGGTGCACAACTAAATACACGTCTGCCTACCCCTTCAAGGAATACAGGCGTGATGCTACGTTACGCTGTTAATCTTTTTCGTTGCCCTTTTTCTTCTACGTAGTTAGCCTACACAGCTTAACAAAAATATCTCCCGAAATGACAAAACAATAAAATAAGACGCCTCTCGACATAGCTGCTCTCGAAAATAGCTTTTGACACCATTTTCTTTGTTCAGAAATGACTCGAAGCTTGTTATTTATTGTTATGTTTAAGTATACTTACAATAAACACTTAGCCACACGTCATAGTTTCAACAAAATTCATTACAGAACACATTTCTTTGGAAAAAGTTCCTAATTCACTTCCTTTTGTGACTTAGAATTTGCGGCCGTGCGGGCTTAATTGACCACGCGATCGCATTTTGGGGGTTGAAGGAGAATATTAATATTTGGATTCAATCAATTTTATTTCAGCTTCACGCCATAATATAATATTACTTTTATTATTTATTGCGTTCACAGTTGTTATGGCACGGTAAAGTATATATTGCTCCGTCAGAGCATAATTAGTTTGGAAAAATTATGAGCAAGTCAGTAAATCCAATTATAATCTAAATTAGGATACGGGCTAGTTGAATTTACGATGACAAGAAAAGAACGCGACCTTATGATTAAGTCTTCGGATTATATATATAGCATCACGCCTGTATTCACCGAAGGGGTAGGCAGAGGTGTAGATTTTTTTTTCAAAAATAAAAATGTACTCCTTGCGACCGTATTTCGGTCATCGCGGCCTATCTACACGGAGATTAGCCAAGTACGCAGGAGATATTATAGTGCACAAGTGTATGCGCAAACACAAGTGCACTCCCTCTTCCTTCACTTTCATATTCCGATGGGACGGAAATCTGACACGACCAGAGAGAGACCAGGCGCAGGACCGACGGCTTTACGTGCTCTACGAAGCACCAACTTCCTGACTCCGGGCTGCTACTGAGAATTTCCTAACAGAAAAATTCAATAAAACTTTGCCCGACCTGGGAATCGAACCCGGGACCTCATGCTCAGCAGCCGCACTTGCGACCACTAGACCAACGAAGCAGTCTAACTGAAATTTTTCAAAATGAAGTTTTTAATAATTGACCGACTAAGTCGGGAATTTTACAAGAGCATTGGTGCAATGTCGGTGTACAGTCACGAGCACAAACATGTAAACACAAACTCGTATATTACTAAGATAATTAAGTATTAAATAATTAGTTTGAAAAATACCTACTACGATAGTATTCAGATAATTATTTATATGGAGTTTAAAAAGTAGAAATGTATACATGTCAAAACTTCATTTTGAAAAATTGACCGTTTTAATCGGAACTTTGGATGGTATTCCTGTATAAATTGCGAACCTGGGCGGAGCCGGGGCGGGTCGCTAGTAAGAGATAATTTATTCGAAACAGAGCAGGTACAAGAGTATTTATAAACATAACAAGCGGGATGTTTAATACTCTCATTCCTTTTTTATGGTACGTACATGTTACATCAAAATGTTGCCATTAGCTTAATGCTTTGTTAACCTATTTCCGTGTAGGTACTGCACCGTTCGTCTTTGTAAACATTTTATACGAATAAGTATGTGAATATGCTTGCTCATATTTTTATTTCGTTGTTTGTAATTTTCAGCGCTTAATGAACAACGGCGGTGTCATCTTTTTGTCATCGGATTAAATAAATAGAAGAAAACTAAATTTGTATAATTATATCTATACAGCTAACATATTAAATAAACTTATTTAATACTAAATACACTCTATATTCATAAAATAAAATAAAAATCTATTTTATACACAGAAACAAAAAGATAGTTGTATAGATATAATTGTACTGGTTTAATTAACAAAGATAACTTGTTTATCATTAATAGAGACCGGATTATATACAACTCAAAAAGCTCGGAATATGTATGCATATATGCATGAAAAATGCTTGAAATATGCATGAAAGGTATCAAAATATGCAACATCAAATAACAGAAAACATAGAAATAAATTATTAATTTTATTATAAAGCAAAATAAATCACCAACTTTTATTATTTATTTTATTTCATAAATCAGCGGCCAAAAGTATTGTGATAACAGTTTGCTTCTATAAATATAAAGGATCAGGTACTGTTCCAAATGTTCACTAGTAAGATGCTGTATGAAGTAGCGAAAAGGACTGTTCGACATCAACTAAGGTTAATTCACATATTAGTCAATTAAGGTTCAATGTACGCACTTAGATATTGTTTGCGTAATTTTTTTCACTCGCATACCATTTATAAACAATAAAAGTGGGCAAAAATTCAGTCAAGTCACATAGTTAACTTGTAATAATATGCCATAAATTTAATCGGGATATGTGAGACATATAAACATGACTGATCTTGAGTCCGCCATTCTAGATTTTTAAAATATTGTAAACATAATGCGAAAATATGCATCACCACTAGTTTTTAGTTAAAATATGTAATAGCCGGTGAAAAGGGGCTAAATATCCAAATGCATATGTAATATGCAAATGCATATAATCCGGTCTCTAGTGATTAAATAAAAAATGAATTATATATATAAGACGTATGTTGTGAATAAAAGCATGCTTTAGAAACACGTCAATAAAGTTTTAATTTTTGTATAAAGGAACGTAATAATTATGGTGTTTGCTGGTCTGGAGTGTCGAACATTCAAAACGGAAAATATATATGAAAAAGTCTCCGATAAAACCACAAATTAATTAAGCCCGACATGTATTTATACATAGCACTTAGTAGGTATAAAATATCAAATGGATATCTGATATTTCATCATTACACAAATTAATATGATGTACTCGTTAATTGACAAGGCTTACCGCGGCCACGTATTATGTTGTTAAAAGCTTTCGCTCGGTATGAGGGACGAATTTGCTGGACGACAAATATAATGATTTAACCGAATTTAAAAAAGGATGTCATCAATTCGATATGTATGTACATTGGATATTGTTAGAGTTTCAAAGAATTCATAATAGTGTAGTCTCTAATAATATAAGTGATGTATTTTAAACTTACTTTTCTCTCTATTTTTTTTTTTGAGATTTCTCGGGTAGTAATCCCTTCCTGTTTTTTAAAAGAAGAGTGTTTATGAAAGCGCTAGTTTTAAAAAGGTGTAAAAAACAATTGATTGGGTTTCAATATTTTCGTTGCAGCCGTCAACGACATTTGATTTCATAGAACTGTTGTCAAATGTCTTTGTGTAACTTTGTGCTATTCAGTGTTATCATATAACGAGTAAAATTAAATTGTCTTCTTCTTCTTCTTCTTCCTGCCCTGGTCCCAAGCTATTTGGGGTCGGCGCAATATGTTTGTCTCTTCCATTCTTCCCTGTTAGCCGTCCCTATATCGTTCACCCCCTTTTCATTCATGTCATCGATCACACAATCCATCCATCTTTTCTTTGGTCTACCTCTACCCCTCCATCCATCAACATTCATATTCATTACTCTCTTAGTCACATGTGTCTCATCCCTCCTCATCACGTGTCCGTACCAAGATAAACGGTTTCCTCTTAACTTTTCTGTCACTGGCGCTATTTTCAAACTTCCTCTAATATACTCATTTCTTACCTTATCCATTCTTGTCACTCCACACATCCATCTCAACATTCTCATCTCCGCTACATGTAGTCTTCTTTCATCCGTCTTCTTCATGGCCCAGCATTCCGATCCATACATGACGACAGGTCTTATAACGGATTTGTAGATTTTGCCCTTTAACTTGAGTGGCATCCGTGGGTCACACGTTGTTCCTGTTACCTGTCGCCATTTCATCCACCCTGAGTTGATCCGGTTCGTAATATCTCGGTCTATTTCACCATCACCTTGGATGAGTGACCCAAGGTACCGGAAGTCGGAACAGACTGGTAAAGGCACTCCGTCTAGAGTTATAGGCACGTGACTGGAGAGACCGCCGAAATCACAGAACATATAATGCGTCTTGCTTCTGCTAATTTTTAAGCCAACACTCTCCAACCTTTGCCACCAAAGTAAAATTAAATTGTGATAGTTGTTAAGTAAATGGGAGAATATTGCTTCGACTTTTTTATAAACACTCTCCTCTAAAAGTAATGATGTTAATACTTAGGTTGTTTAGGCAATAATTTTTTCAGTTGTTTGGTTATAGGAAAAGTTTGTATTGTTTGTATATGTATACACTCTCATATGCGTAATTAAACCTTTATACACACCCCAACATGTCAAGGTTTACGTCATTTAACATTTACATAACTTTATAGAAAAACAATAGTCCGTCAACACGTAACTAATACAGTAAACAAAATTACGCCTGTTTTAACTGCTTTACCATAAAACAGATAGTATCTATCAGATACTGACCGAATGAGGGCAAACTTAAACACAGGCCAATAAACTTCGAGTGACAAGAAGCTTCAAAAATTGGGAAATTTCGAATGTAAATGTTGTATAAACGTAAAACTATCCAGTGGATAGCGCTAATGATCTTCGCGGTACACGCAACGTTCCGATTAGATCGACCCTCGGCTTGGGGTCGCAATTTCCGCTTGATACCGCCGATAGCTGCCTTTCACCTTTGGGCGCTATTCTGGACTCCTTAGACGATGTAGCCTTTACAGCGTTGTGATTGTGTCCCAAATTGTGTTTATTTTTAGCCGCACTCAATTGATTATGACCTCTTTTTTTAATCTTTTTGTCCCAATGTTAATTTTTTGTAGATATTTGGCTATAAGTACTATCAATACTGATGATTTGTGTCATAATAATATTATAAGCAGTGATAGCCTGACAGCGTTGGACTGCTACTGCAAAGGTCGCAAGTTTGAACCCAAGGCACGCACCACTGAATTTTCGGAATCATATGCGTCATTATGAACGAAATTGATCACTTGTTTAAAATGGTGAAGGTAAACATCGTGAAAAAACCAGTACACATAAAAGATCTTCTTAATTGTGTATAAATGGCCTCTGACATGGCTCAGAGGCCTACGAGTGGATTCAAATCTGCCACTACAGGTTCATCAACCACATGCTAAGAAGATGATTATATGAAACACCTTAAAGTGTTTAAACATTGCAAAATAATAAAAACGCATAAGTAATCTGTAAATGATTGTTAATTGTTGTCGCCAAGGAGCTCCTTCAGACGAAAGGAAGGGAAATTGAGATTTAGATGCGAACTAACGACACGATAGCTCAGTTGGTAGAGCGGTGTCACGGACTAACAATCTTGCGGTTTCGAATCCCTTTTGTGTCTTCGAATCCTATTCGTGACTTTTACTTTTAAATGTTTCCTTAGAAAATAATAATCTTAGTGTTGTTAATTGTTTTGGAAAGAATTATGTATCTTACAAGAAGAAAGTTGTGTATTTAGTAGGTACATATTTACACATTCTTTTATAATAATTTCTAGACGGGAAACCACATAAAGTAAGTTTGTTAGTATAACATAACATAGCAACACACCTGTATTCACCGAAGAAGTGGGCAGAGGTGTACACTGTAGTACACCCACATTTCACCAATGCCGTTAATAGGTGGTTGCCATCTACCGGGCACAATTCCAAATTCCGGGCTGCTACTGAGAATTTTCTGACAGAAAAACTCAATAACACTTTGCCCGACCTGGGAATTGAACCCAAGACCTCTTGCTCAGTAGTCGCGCTTAGGACCACTAGACCAATGAGGCAGTCAGTCAATATAACGATAGCTATTGGCTTTCCATATATTTTTGAGTGCAAATCACCTCAATAATTTTGATCTAATATAGAATAAGGCTGTTACGCCCCACTATGGCTCGATGCCACAAAATAATATAACAAGATGGAAATACGCACACCTTTTCTTCTACTTTTTATAAGTTTTTAACTTTAGCATCATCACGCCCGTATTTCCCGATGGCGTTGGCAGAGGTGTACACTAGTAGTATTAGGTTTAAGACAGGTAAAGATAGGTAAATTGTTGAACACTCACATTCCACGAATGTGCTGTTATTAAGTAGTGAGCTTATTGTTATTAACTGGACAGGATTCCAAACTCCGGACTGCTAATGCGAATTTCCTAACAGAAAAACCCCAACAATAATTTGCCAGACTTGATTCCCGGTCAAGCACAGGACCTCACGCTAGGCGGCCTTAGGCTAGCCCTTGCGTTCCGAACATTAGACCAATGAGGTCGTCATTTTTAACTTTAGCTTTAATAAAAAGTAAAGGAGTAGCAACATCTTAGGTTTTCCCGATCACTACACATTATAATAAAACAACTTTTAACCGGATTCATCGAACACTTTGCAGCGTCCTCCTGCGACCACGAACGCTGTAAAGTGTTCGAAACGTCAGTAAAAACAAAATACACGCGATAAATCCGATTAAAAGTTGTTTTAATATAAAGTAAAGTAGTTTTAATAAATATTGAATGAATGAATGAATGATTTTTTATTTGCAAGAGTATGGTACAAAAGTTCTGTTAAAATATGGAAGTAGAATTCACGATAGTGAGCAGAAGTCGAGATGGCTTAGTGGTCAGAGCGCTCCTGGAGCGTTTATCCGGTTATCCTATCTATGGTTATCCTGCTCACAAACGTATTATTTTTCCATTTAAAAATCTAAAACTAAAGTTCTTATTACTAAATGTTTGTAAGTATCACAAAACTCTGACAGCTAGGCAAAGCATACAATAGGAACTTAATATGACATGCATACTGATAACAGTCAGAAAACAATATTATAGTATAAAGTTCTAATATATAGTAGGTAAAATTATATAAACAAATTACAGTAGATATATAGTAACATATTATAGTAGAAGTGTCGAGACTGTTAAGATATATTCGTTATTATTTTGAGGTCGAGAACATGCAATTACTTCTCATGGATGTCAGAAGCATCTCACCCAGCCAGTAGTTATATTAAACAAGAATATGCAATTTTTTGTAGTGTGTGTTTTTCTAATTTTAAATTTAATGAAACGACCTTCTTGCTGCTTTATTTTTGTATATTTATATAATTAACTTTTTAATAAGTAAAGTACCTCGTGACCTCCTAGATCTTTTATAAGCGACGAAGAAAGACAAATAGGTAAAAATGAGGAACGATGATTTTGAATTATTTTTGTGCCTACAATCTGATATTAAGTTTAAAATGTATATTTAAATCTTCTTCTTCTTCTTATCGTTTGGTTGATGAACAACCTAGTTGCGGAGTTTAAACCACCCGTAGGTCTCTGACATGGCTTTACACACCATCGAGACTATCACTCAGGTGTGCTGGTTTCCTGGTTTCCTCACGATGTTTTCCTTCACCATTATAGGCAAGTGATAATTAATTTATAATAGTAAAAGTCAGTGGTATGTGCCTTGGATTCGAACATGTGACCTTTGACTTGTAAATAGTTGGTTACAATTCTCAATTTTTCGTTAGTTTACGATCTCGCAAAATGATTATAAATTAACGATGTTCACAACCAAACGGTGACATATAGGTACATATTTAATAGAAAATATTAAATTATTGTTAATAACCTACTTTTTTGGGTCACTCTTCAAGTTGGAAGTTGCGTCATTAAAATTTTCATGAATACTTAATAAAGTTACAATATTAAATGGAAAGAATACGGTCGCGAACAGGATTCGAACCTGCGCCTCCCGGATAAATACTCCAGGCGCTTTGACCACAAAGCCATCTCGACCTCTGCTCACCACCGCGAATTCTTCTTCCATATTTTAACACGTCTTATGGCGACGTCATTGCAATCAATTCAGTACCTATACAGGTGACCGAACCGACACGACCAACTTTGCAGCTAATACAATGTCGTAAAGAATGCAATTACCTTAATAATTCAAGATAAATCTTTGAAAAGCATTAACGCATGCTTAGCGAACTCTAAAGTTACAATATTAAATGGAAAAAGAATACGGTCGCGAACAGGATTCGAATCTGCGCCTCCAGGATAAATATTCCAGGCGCTCTGACCACTAAGTCATCTCGACCTCTGCTCACCACCGCGAAATCTTCTTCCATATTTTAATCGAATCCTTAATATAGTGTTATTGGGTTTTTCTATTAGAAAATTCTCGGTAGCAGCCTAGAGTTAGAAAGTTGGTGGTTTGACAAGCCAGTGCTTCGGAGAGCACGTAAAGCCCCTGCACCTGATCACAATCCGGTCGTGTCGGATTGTTGACCCATCGGACTATGAGAGTGAAGGAAGAGGGAGTGCCAGGTGCACTCCCTCTTGTTTGCGTAAACACTTAATGATATGGTCGGGAGTAGTATTATCCAGGGTAAAAATCTCCCTCTCTTTTTCCATTTATCCCTGTCTACTACCTGTTGTGACATAAGATATAAATAAGCAGTTTTTTTTTTTACTTCTTGATCTCGCACCTTTATCCAGATTTCCATATTGGCTAGCAAACACTGGCAGGATAAAGCCACTTGTCACTAAGAAAACTCAATATAGGGGGCGCTTGGAATCCATTAGTCACTGACACTCACCTGAGTGATGCCGCGTAATGCACCTTGTATTTGTATAAATTACTTTGTTTTTGTATCAAAGTATCTCTGTTGGTAATTTCGAAATGTTGGGAAGAATACGGGTTACATCTTATCCAAAGCGTGAGTTAGTAAATGGTTGCTTTATTTACGTTTTGTAACAACGCGATAATTTATTTAATTTAATAATTAATTAAAAACCGCGCCTGCCATGTGTGTCATTTTTTTAATTTCACATATTTTTTTGTCCCATAACCATTATATTACTATTTTTGAAATCTTTCTAGCCTATGAGAATCCTTGTATTTTCCCGAGTAACATAGGCTAGTAAGTAAAAAAATGGAATATAGTAGCTGGCGCTTACACAAAAAAGTATGAAATAAAAATTAATTAATAAAGTACCTCCTCCGACTGCGATGGAAATTCTTCACCTACTTTGTTTTTCACTTTTTATGTAATAATCGCACATTAATGTAATGTGAGTGTAATACATACATGTGGGGCCCAGTGGGGCCAGACAATTCAGGCACAGATAATATTTAGAGCTCGCTTAAGGTTCTATAGGTAAAACATTATATTTTGTACCGACTTCGTACATTTTAAGATTTATAACTATGCGTTTTTATTTATTTTTGTTATCGAAACAGTTGTTTGCTACTAATGTTCGCATTTGGTATTCTTTTCGAGAAATAATATAAAAAAAAACTATCTAAGTATATAGATACTTTTATTTTTATGTTGCCACTTACTTGAACAACTTGAATCGGTTTAGATTTTTCTTTATATTTGGGTACAATTTGTTATTGACTTTTTCGCACGTAAGATAGGTTTCCTTGTTTAAAAATATTATATTTTCGTCGAAAGTCGACAAATCGCCTTTTTTTCATATAAAACATTACCGAATATTGTACATATTCGGTAATGTTTTATATATATCGGCCCTTATTTATTATTCTACGGAGGCATTTTTAAATCGGTCAGACAGAATACTGAAATAAGCGTAATTTTTTTATCAATCGATTTAGGGTGTCCGAAGTCCTATGTAGGTAAGGTTCCACCGAATCCTAAGAGAGGTAGGTCTAGGAAAACCCAACTGGAGTATTACCTTCTCCTTGCAGAAGATAACATAGCTCACGCCTGTATTCCTCGAAGGGGTAGAGGTGTACCCACATTTCACCAAAGCTATTATTAATTCCAGTGTAATAGGTGGTGAGCAGGTTTCCATATACCGGGCACAATTCTAAACTACTGCTGCTACTGAGTATTTCTTAACTAAAAAACTCAATAACACTGCACGACCCGGGAATTGATCCCGAGACCTCATGCTCAGCAGTCGCGCTTGGGACCACTAGTCAGTTGCAGAAGATCGTAGCCAATAGTAACTTTGAATTTGTGTAGTGTCGTGTTCAGAAGCGCAGGCTTCCAAAAAAAAACTGGTTGAAGGAGAACTCGGAAAATTGACACGAAAGAACATTGATCCTTTCATACATTAATTTCACGGGGGTGCGTATTAGGGCGGAAATACATGACATACATCCACTCGCGTTTAGGTGATTTGGGTTACATTTATATGATTTAAGGGGTGAACCATACGATCATCTACATATAACTCACGCATGCGTAAGCATGTTCATAATTATTAAAGCGGCGTATTATTAAGGTACCTACGCACTTCCTCGAATCTTGTAGAGCAATCCCGAAAATAGCACAAGAGTCAGTAATATGACGTTTAACTAAGTTGGGAAAATGCAAGGCTAGACAAGTAAACCCCTTTTGAACTAACTGCAATAAATAGATCGTCGCGCGTCAAATTATACGCAGAATAAATCCGAACTTGAAAAGCAATTTAAAATTATTATCATTTTTTTCTCCAATGCTAAATAAATGCTGTTTCTTCTTAATTTCTTTCTTAAACAATTACCTCACGCCTCACTATACATACTAAGACATGTAAGTGAACAATTTGTAAGGGAGATATTAACAAAGATGATATTATTACTGCTAGAGGTAAAGAAACACCTGTTTCTTTGTAACTAAACGACGACACAAGAACTCGTAATTAATCTCGAGGTGAAATGGAGTCGTGTCATATTGTGGTGTTGAAATTGCTATTTTTCTTATTGTTTCTAATACCTAAACATAAGTATTATGAGCGGTTACTTGTTGACAATTCAAAGTTTTAAATAAAGTATACTTAGTTAAATAAATGGGGAATATGCATGCGATTCAAATTTAGGTCAAATATTTATATTCGTAATCTTTATTGCTGTAGAATGACACATATTCAATTCCTTTTTTAACTAATCGTGTTTTAACTATGAAATAATATAGTTGAAACGTAAGAAACATGCGAGGGAAAAAAAAACAAAACACACGCTATTGGTTGGAATGAAACATGACGTCACTGTCCGCGATGTCAATATCTTTAGTATGATATTATTGGGTGATTATGGTTCTTTTTGAGTTTTAACGTTATTTTTTAAAGAAAATGCCTTCAATCAAATTTATAATTCGTTAATTAAACACTCCATATTTTAAAAGATATCTTTTAAGATGTGTACTCTGACGTCCGAAACAGATTGCAGGTTTTTTTGATAATTTTAATACTCAATTATCATATTTTCACAAGTGTTATATTTTTTCGCGGTAATGTACATCAATCGAATAAAAATATATAAAAGACATGCATACATGGGTAATGCATGCATATTTCGGCTAGAAGCGTAGACCATTTATGCAGGTCAATTTTATAAATACAAATGTGTGAATGAATCTTATTTGCCTCAAGTGGTGAAGGTACGAGATCAAAAGTTTTTGGTCATAATACGCAAGCAATAGTGTAACTGCATATATCTAGATAATAATAAATCTTTCGTTCTTTTAAATGCCAAAATATCTTATATATATTTTAAAGTTCGGAATAATAATAAGCCAACGTGCTTTAAAATTGTTACAACTATGATGTAGGTATATTTTATTTTAATTTTATTAGCGTTGATTTAATATTGGAATTGGCATTAATTTTATGAGTATCCCCATAGATTATATAATTGATAAGATTAATTGAGACTCTATTAATTGAGAAGTATCCCCATCGTCGTCGACAGTTGTATCTTTTTGTAATTATTTTGTGTTGTAAGCAATCTAAAATATAAAATCAACCTCAAAACAATACTTTAAAAGGAAAACAAACATTGTCTTCTCATATCGGTAGCCAGAAACCTGCAACTTTTTCTATAGAGTTTTCACCAAATATTTCCGACCTATTTGCAGAACTTCCGAGAGTAGAGTGCAACCGATTGGATTTTCAAGCCCGAATGGAAAAAAAAAACACTGGAAATTTTACCCTGAAAAATGGAAACGGTCTGTGACAACATGCGATGGCATCGAATAACCGAAACGAGGGCTGTGTGTAGAGACGAGTGGAGTGGGTCGGAGGCCTATAAATAAATAAAAAATGGCCGCTCATGTGAAGTGTGCATAAAAGATCACCTGTGATATAATTTTTATGGATTTGAATGGAGCAACTGTCTCGTTAGTCTAGTGGACCCAAGCACGACTGCTGACCATTCGATTCCCGGTTTTGGGCATTGTTATCGAGTTTCTATTAAGAAATTCTCAATAGCAGCCCGGAGTTTGAAATTGTGCCCAGTAGATGGCAATACCCTCACCACCAATTAAATGTGGGTGTACAACTGTGTATACCTCTGCTTACCCCTTCGGGAAATATCAGCGTGATGTTATTATGTGTTTAATTGAGTCATGAATGATGTGATTGATCAATTCTTGAATTGTTTATTATTTTTAATAGTTTCATCTGTATTGGTATATTTCAACTTGTCTATCGCAATGATATGAAGCCCTTAATGATTCGAATACTTCATAAGTGGAAGATTTTAAAATATATAATATGTATATTATAATTAACTAGCTGGTGCCCGACTACGTCTGCGTGACTAAAGGACCTTTTCCAAGTTCCAGATTATCTCTCTGCGAAAATTCACCAAAATTGCTTCAGCGGCTTAGGCGTAAAAAAATAACAAATAAACAGATAAACAAAGTTACTTTCATTTATAATATTAGATGAGATTCCGCCTAAAAATATTTTTATACCAAGTTTTGATGCTAGTCCTCATCCATTTTTGTTATATTATTTGCAAGATTCAGGTTTGACCCGAACTCCTTGACAAAATGGGTATCTATTATAAACACAATGACTTTCAAGTTACTATATGATTATAGATATGGAAAACTGTGTCGTTGTATACACTCATGGTGTGTGATCACATGCATAGTCATCTTTGCATACGGAGCAAGTTTTTGATGACGTACTCGTAGATGGTCCGATTTTCTGATGTAATCTTTAGAGCCCCGACTCTAAGTAATTTGGGAGTAAACAAGGAAGAAGATTTTTTATACTAAAGGATGTTGATGAAGGATCGTCGATGAAGTGCCAATACAGCCTAAGTGTCATTTTTGTGAGAATTTACGTTTTTATTGCTAAAGGTTTAAAGTTGAAATTCGCATCGGAGCCAATTTCACTTAACCTACTATAGTTATAAAAAAGGATCCAAAGGTGAGCTCCAAACAGATATATTTCAATTTCAATATTTATAAGCTTAGCCATAAAGAGTTTTTTGTTTCCTAAAAAGTTTGCAGTCACTTATAACGTATTGGCACTCCATGGATGTTAATTTAAATCTAAATGGTACATCTACCAACATCAACTAGATAGCCCACTGAAACGTATTGAACTTTTCAAAATATGTTTTTACAAAACCCTTAATTTCTACTAATTCGATAAAAGTAGCTAAAAAACGTTATAAGACTAACGCATAATAATAATAATGTATTCATAAATACGTGAAGAGCAAACATTGTACCCCTTTTTAGCATATTGTGTGCACGACGGAGTGTGAAATATGACATAGTTAAAGTTTATATGGACAAGGAGTGCAGATACCTAAAATGTATATATGTTTACTTTTTTTAAAATTTACTTATACAATATTTCGTTTAAAACACGTTAACGAATGTAAAGCGAGCGGATAAAGACCAATGCCTTATTTTTATTTTATCTTTATTATTTATTAACCGCTTTTTATCCACAGGGATATGTCAACTCCATTGTACCTTAAAATACATATTATAAACATTTTGAAAACATAAACATAAAGGAAAATCATTGATGCGACACAAATATTTTTATTGCAGTCTCTGACTTGAAATTTTACTTATTTTTTGTTAATAAATGGGGTAATAAAACCAAGAAATTGTTATTGAGTCCATTGTAGATTTAACCAATATAAGTAATGCCGAACACATCAATGTTAAATAAACGATGATATTTCACCATACGAGGGTGCTCGCTAGAACGGAACCATACGGGCCGCCTTAACGTTGTACCATTTATAATGTCACCCGGAGCCTTGTAGCTATAGTTCTAGATAACATCTATGAGATTGCAAGCTTTAATATAATTTTACGGTTGATGAAAAACAAAGGAGCTAGTTTATTGTAGGGAATATTTGAGATTTTAAAATATCCGCATTGATGGATTAAATTGGTTTCGTAATGATTTATCAGTACCTACTTGGGAATTATAAGAAACTAGCTTTTGGGTTTCGGGTTCTACTCTATTATATATAAGAGGAAAAACTGGTCTATCGACAATTCGACACTCTAGACTTTTCTAGAAATTTTCGTAAGCCTTGGTAAACAACAAAGGGTAAAAAACTGTTACTTACAGTAAAAAAAGTCACTTTAGCCTTAGATGACTTCAAGATGACTTTTAACATGTGTAGGTAATATCGTATCGCACAGGAATCAGTAGAAAATTTCTTAAGAAGCTCAAAGCTAATTTCTATCGCTATAACAATCCACGTAATGAAGATCCAATTCTTTCTCATTCATCAAGCAAAAAGAAAAACCCCGCACTCAATTAGATTATATGACTTTCTAACGCCAACAAAAAGGGGCATTCATCAATTACTAACTAAGCCCTTTTTCGTATACATTCGGTGGCAAAAATCTGAAAATAAAGCGATGGGAAGGTTTGACACCAATCTGGTAGCCGAAAGTCGGGCCACTTCAAATGTGATTCAACGGGTCTTGATTGATTACCTTCGTGCACGTTACCGTCATAATGGTGCTCTGTGATACAGCCTTAGGGTGCGTGTACACGAGTTACTTAAGTGCGTAACATTATCTAAAGTTTATAGCGTTTTCGTTTTTTACAACGACTTTTAAGTTTTAAATTTGCGCATGTATATTTAGAAAGCGAATTAGGAATTATATTTTTGCCAAAATTGTCTTTCAAAGACGCAAAGTGGTGCGTGGCCTTCGATTGAAAACTATCGGTACATTAACAAAATATTTTTATTATGATTGTCTCTGGTTTTGTTCTTGTGAAAGAATGCCAAATTATCCCAAAAGCGAGGTAATGAATATTACAGATAAATCTTCGAAAAACATTAACGCACGCACAGCGGACTCTAAAATTTATTTGTGGAAAAAAAATATGGTCGTGAGCAGGATTCGAACGTTCGCATCCCGGATAAATACTCCAGGTAATGAATATTGTTGGTGTTTGATAAATGTAACTTCGGCGTTGCGATTTTAAGACTAACTAGTATTATTTAGAATTTTATAACTTTCATTAAATTATACATTATACATAAGCAGTAACTATACAACGCCTCTTGTTAGCGACGATTCTTACATACTCCTTTGCTTCTTCCACGTTCATGCGTGCCGGTTGTGAGTAATACACACCTGATCTTTTTGATAAATGATCTGACATTTTATTCACAGCTTTATTCAAAACTCTAATTATTATTCTGATACGTATAAGGTTTTTATGACACTCAAAGAACAATGGCGAACTCCCGTACAAATTTTTGCTGACATATTTTTTTTGCGTCTGCTTATGAAAACTATTTAAAAGTATAGAGTTTGAATGCCTGAAGAGTTTTAGTTCAGGGTTTGATATTAAAATAGGTCTGTAGTTAAAGATATTCCACTTTAAAGTTTTGGAGGTTATGCCTTGTCAACATATAAAATCAATTATACAGGGCATTTTTAGAACAAAATAAACTACGGCTTGTATACATGGCCTATTATCTAATATATAAAAATCTCGTGTCACAGTGTTTTTTATCGAACTCCTCCGAAACGGCTTGACCGATTTTTATGATTTATTTGTGTATATTTTGTAGGTCTGAGAATAGGTTGTAGGCTATTTTTTATACTCCTAGGTGATAAAAATGGCCCTATCAAGTCCAAAATTTATATGGCAGAACAACGTTTGCGGGGCACAGCTAGTTTTATATAGTTCTCTATTTTCCGATAAGAATCTCTCAGCGAAACTAAAGAGTCTCTTAAGACAAACTTCAAACGAGCTATAAGTTCACAAAGTTGAAACAGATCGCTAAAAAACCGTTGTAAATTATACATAGCATCAAGCCTATATTCCCCGAAGTGTTGAGCAGAGCTGTTTAACCAATCATTTATTTCACCAATGATTGAAGCTACGGCCACTGAATCCCAGTAAAGGTCAGCATAGAACGAAATCGTAGACACTTACATAAAAAAAGTCCAACCATGACGTGTCATTTAAGTGTAGCAAATAGTCCATTTATTTTTTTAAGCATAATTTCAATAAAAATAAATAAAATTAAAGTGTCTGTTTGTAATGTCACAATAATAGTTTTTTTTAAGCTCATACAGTTATTTGCAGGATACCTACGCCTAAAAATCTGTTTTTAAAATGTTTGTCATCTGTCTGTCTGTTTGTTAGAGCTCATCTTCGAAATAGCTAGAACAATTCTGATAAGATTTACTGGCAGGTAGCTTACTATATAAGGAGTAACTTAGGCTAATTATAATATAATGATACGAGGGTGAAACCGCGGGGCACAGATCGTTTTGAAGTATAATTAAGCACCCCGAGCTCGCTATACCAATTCTGCAAAGTCCGTCGTGTTGGTTCAGTCATTGTATAATATGTAGATAGCGATGACGTCACCATAAGACGTATTAAAATGTGGAAGAAGAATTCTTTGTAGAGAACATAGGTCAGGATAGCTCAGTTGGTAAGACTGGAGTATTTATCCGGGAGGCACAGGTTAAAATCCTACTGACGATTGAATTTTGCTTTCTACAAAAATGTATGGCTTTAGACTTCGTTATGCATCTGTTAATACTATCTATATTTATATTAAGCATTTTAAATTAACAACAAATGTATATTCCCTAACACCGTCATAATTAGAATGTTATGTTCTCACATAAGTACCAACAAAGCCTCTCCATATACACAGAGATACAACCTTGTCGGGACAAGTAATTACGTTTACTTAATTCTACTAATACCTCTGGGAGTAACGTGGACAGGTTTCTAAAGGATCCCGTCTCTAAAGAGCGAGTCCCTATAGAGATAAATCGATTTACTGGTCCTACAGAACAATATCTCAGAATGGTGTCTGATTATACGTCATCAGTATTTAACGGGTAGTTGTGACAATTGAGAGGATTTAATCTTGTAAACTGTATTGTATGTATTGCAATGTGCAGACAGGTCATATCTGTAATACAGGGTTTTACCTACCTAAATCAGATATAAGTCTCTATGTTAAATGTGCTTATTTTTTTACTTCCGAGGTAACACTCAGGTAGGTTAGGTAGGTCAGGTAGTAGGGAGTTTCAATAGTATGTAATAGCTTATACTAGTTTTGTTACTACTGTACTGTTAAGATATATCTGCCTAGCCTTTTCCCAATTACATTGGGTTCGGCTTCCAGTCAAACAGGATACAGCTTAATACCAGTATTTTACATGGAGCGACTGCCTATCTGACCTCCACAACCCAGTTACTGGGTAACACGATATCTCGTGGTATGACTGGTAGTCAGACTTCCAGGCCTCTGACTACCCGTAACGGCTGCCAGCTGTGGCTTTGTGGTTGAACAAAGATTTTGAATAAAGTATTAAATGTTTTCTTAAAAGTATTGGCTTCGTGATTCGTGTTTTATGATGATCCTATACTTAAGTTAACCAGACGGAAAAACAGAACATATAGTTAAAAAAGTAAAAACATTTATTGATCCAGAGTTACAAAAACATAATGTTACCATAAAATTAGAGAAGAGTTTATGACAGAACATCAGTAACAATTAAAATCTACATTCATACTCGTAGTTTGAATTCAGCGGTCCCCAAACTAGGCGGAGCCTGTATCTTGGGGGCCAGAGATCACATATGTTTTTTAATATAAATTTGTGTTAGCGTAAAAATACTTTGGATACAAAGGTCTAATTCTAAAACAAACAAAAATAATTATATCAAAAAATAAAAAATTAATGAGTGTGATGTGTATGTCTGATTTTGTGTTTGAGTAGGTAAGTGTAGTGTATGATATGTGTGTGTATAGTGAGTAATGTAATTGTGTGGGTTCCCGAGAGTTAAGACGTGAGGATTTCCTCTGATTCCTCATATGAAAGACCTGTCAACCATTTTTGAACAACCTTTCTGCAGGATAGACACATTTTTAGGTAAATTTTTCAAGCGCCCATAATGAGACAAAATTACTTAACTTATTGTTATCCGCCTCCAGGGGTCTAGTGAAGCTCAATGAATCTGAACATCTGTAACTACAACTGGGTTATAATATTATGAAAAAAATATTGTAGAGTTAAGTTCTCTTCTAAGCCGATATTCAAACTATCATCCAATACTAGTCCCGATTCGAGCATTTTCTTTAACTTATGTGACTGCCTTATTAGGTTACAGGCGATCCATGCCTGGGTCGGGGATAGTGGTGGGTTGTTGGCAATCGTGTTTAGAAGTATTCTGATGCAAACTTTCGCTTAGTTTGTAAGGATGGATGGATGGATGGATGTTTGTTAATCTTTGTCAAAATAACTACTGATGATTGAGATTTGGATAAAATTTTCCATTATAATAAGATAGTTAAAACCTGGATTAACATAAGTATATGATTGTTTTGATACCGGTTGGACCCAGATATATGGTCCACGCAGAAGAAATTGCGGGAAGAAGCTAGGGATATTATATATATGCGAAAGTTTGTGATGATGAATGGATGTTTTTGTTACTCTTTCACGCAATAACTAATAACTGAATTTGGATGAAATTCGGGACACAGTTAGTTTATAACCTGGATTAAACGTTAGAATACTTTTATCTTGGCTGGACCCAATTTTGAAGTCCACGCAGACAAAGTCACGGGCAGAAGCCAGTCTATTATAAATGTTCTCATAAATGTATGCAGCACATGTTCTTGAAATACTATGTATAATAGAATTAAATATTTTAAAGGAGTAAACAAATATTTACTCCATTAACATTAAAGAATAAATAATAATTAATAAAGTATTATTGGGTTTTTCTATTAGACAATTCTCGGTAGCAGCCCGGAGTTTAGAATTGTGCCCGGTTGATAGCAAAAGGCTCACCATCTATTAGATGGGACTAAATAACAGCATGAAATGTGGGTGCACAACTGTGTACACCTCTGCCTAACCTTCAAGAAATACAGGCGTGATGTTATGCTAAATAAATATTTCTATTATTTTACATAACTTAACTAATTACTCACGTTGCGTTGCTTGCCCACTGCCAAGCTTCGTATCATTTTCCTTTCGACGAGAAAATATACGAGTTCTGTAATTAGTTTATTTCGTTGTTTTTGCGATTATAAACAACTTGTTTTTGTTGGGCCGGAGGTCCGGAGCAGACACGTGAATCGAAGTTTTGATAAGCCAAATTTTATAACTTGATGTTGTTAATTTATCAAGTTTATAGAGAATACTGATTTTACTGAAGAAGAATATTTTGTATAAGTAAGTATATTTTGATAAAAGTGAACTAAGTTGCTCTCTGCTACACTCGATGTAGGATTACAGTCCGAGCCGAACTTGAGGGCGTAATGAACTCGAGTGTGTACTTTTTAATAAAGTCGTATGAAACGCGTTTCTAATTAGTCTATTATTTCGGTTGGGGGCTGAGTTGCCCGCGTCCGTAGGAATGCACCCTACAAAATGGAATCCCTACACTGGTTACCACCCACCGGACGAAGCCATGCCGTGAGTGACCTAGTCGTGTTTCGGGATGTAGTCCGGTGCAATCGTTGTGGGAGACGGGTCTGGGCAGTTGAATCGACTCCCCAACTATCGTTCCCCCCAAATCCATCCACTCTACTTTTTTCATTAAAAAAAAACCTTCGCTTTCGGCTCCGGCTGCAATTGAACCATGAGTAGTTGTGTCATTATGTACTACTAGCATCTGCCCGCGACTTCGTCTGCGTGCAATCAGAATTGTGTCTAGCCGGGATATAAATTATCATAATTAAATTATTTTAATTAAATCCTATGTATTAATCCAGGTTATAAACAGTCTGTGTGCCAAATTTCATCCAAACCCGTTCAGAAGTTATTGCCTGAAAGAGTAACAAACATCCATCTATCCATCCTCAGAAATCAAACTCAATTTTTTTATTTCAAATAGGCCATACAGGCACGTAAGAAAAGTCAAAGCTAGGGGCACGGTTCCAAGAAGTTGGTCTTATGGAGAAGAGCCGGCAAGAAACTCCATAGACACTCTTTTAAATATATGTGTTCTTTACAATTAAAATTTATCAATGTGAGAAAATGCAGGTTAATGTTGAAGAAAAGGCAGAATTTTAATTATATAAAGAGTCAAAATTATAACCAGAGCTATTACGAGCTGACCAACAGACAGCACCCGTCCACGAGTATGACGTGCGGATCAGCATCGCTAAACTCAACCATTTTGAAGGGAACTCAACGACCCGATACACAACGCCCCCATCATCAAGACATTTTAGTGAGCATGACAAACTCATAATCCCTGGTCATAGGCTCTTATATGCGAGTACTTTTTTAATATAAAGATTAACATTAATGTCCACATAATTCTCACATTTTACAGAACAGTAGTGAAGCTATAAGACATAATACAATATTTATTAAGAAAATTACTGTTAAAAAAAGAAACAGTTAAGTCAAATAACAATACAGCAAAACCAAATGACCAAAAGTTTTTTTTTTTTATTCAAAAATGGATCTTCGTTTGGCCAACAACTCGCCTGATGGTAAGCGACGGTGTGGCCGAGAATGGAGCACTTATTAGAATAAACCTATCCATTCTTAAGAAGAGTTGATAGATTTTAGGAGAACGATAGTTGGAGAGTTGATGCAACTGCCCAGTCCCGTCTCTCACAACGGTTGCACCGGACTACATCCCGAAACACGACTAGGTCGCTTCACAGCATGGCTTCTTCCGGTGAGTGGTAACCAGCCGCGGCCGAAGCCTCCGACCAGAATAAGTATATATATAATTTATTAATATATAGTAATATCTTAGGTTTGCGCGATCACTACACATTATAATAAAACAACTTTTAACCGGATTAATCGCGTGTATTATTGGTTTTTTGGTTTTTTGTTCTCAGACCGGTGAAGTGCCACATTCCCTTACAAGATGCAGGGGTCTACAAGATTGATTGTGATTGTGGGCTATCTTACA
Source organism: Xylocampa areola (assembly GCA_935421205.1). NCBI lineage: Eukaryota > Metazoa > Arthropoda > Insecta > Lepidoptera > Noctuidae > Xylocampa > Xylocampa areola. Next base: position 17,667,472 of record OW285201.1, read on the forward strand.
TAGGGCAAACAAAGCGTAGCATTGGCACCAGGTTGAAAGAACACATAGCTGACGTCAAGAATAGACGCTCAACAAAATCTGCAGTCTGTGAACATACAACAGACAAACCCAACCATTTTCTACGTTTCGATAAACCCCAAATCCTCGCGAAAGAAAACCGATATATACCGAGAATGCTCCGCGAGGCTATTGAAATTAAAAAACACCCAAATTTCAATAGAGAAGATGGTTGGCAATTACCACCTGTTTGGAACCCTGTACTGAAAATAATCAAGTCCCAAACAAAGTCAAGTCACAAGACAAATCAAGATACTGTGAGCGATTACTGCGTGCATCGGAACACCTTTTAGTTTATAATTCGATAAAATTGTAAAATTGTATCTCTAAATTTAAAACGACTGTGACCTCTGAGTTTGTTTCGGTATTTCTTCTCAGGGATAGTCTTAGGAAATACCGTCGCGATTTAGTTTAAATATGTATCAGAGACAAAATAATTTTATGAATTTTATCAATTATATGTACGGTAGACTGAAATAATTTTAAATAAACTGTTGGGACACCTGACACCTTAGTCCTCCTGCGACCACGAACGCTGCAAAGTGTTCGAAACGTCAGGAAAAACAAAAAACCAATAATACACGCGATTAATCCGGTTAAAAGTTGTTTTATTATAATGTGTAGTGATCGCGCAAACCTAAGATATTACTATGTGAACCAGTACGGACTGGATTTCGCCGATAAAGTGCGCCGTGTGGAGTACCTGATGACAAAGCGCGCCCGTCTCTTAACTTCGATAAATTTTCTAAAAAGATGCCGGGATAATAACATCATTCCAGTATGTGTAAGAATAACACCTAAAAAGGACATATTTGGAAGCGCAGGTATTCTACATCAGGCAAGTTTAAAATTACTAAAAAGTCTCATCCGTCAACATCGTATCGATGCCCATAAACTAGATAATTTGATTGAGATTTCGTCCAGAGAATTGCAAAACGTGTTAAATAAATCTGATTATGAACAATGTTTCAGTAATAATAGCAAAAGAGCCACCACAAAATTCAGTGAATATACTAAAAGACAAATAATAAAGTATGAAAAACTGAGTGGCCAAAACCCTAGTACCCAAAACCGCGAAAATCCGGAAATTAAAAATACAGCTAACCAGCTGTCAAAATCGATTAATAATATTGAACCGGTCGTAAATGTATCTACAAAATCTCTGGATGAAAACACCGTTAAAGTTCTAAAAAAGGGCCTTAATTTCGCGCTAGCACCGAGAAAAATCCCGTACGAAGATATAATATGCAACGTTGAGGACTGTCTTATAAAAAACAACGTAAAAAAGGAAGATTTGGAGGCGATTCGTCAAGACGTGTCATGTGTACTACGCCGAAGCAAACTGCCCAAACCAAATTTTTCTCGCGACGAATACCTCGCTCTAAAAAACGTAAGTAAAGACCCCGAGTTGACTATCCTTCGCGCCGATAAGGGTAATGCAACGGTGATAATGGATACGTCCGATTATAATAATAAAATTCGAGATCTCTTGTCGGATAATAGCACGTATAAAAAGGTAAACAAAGACCCAACCAATAAAATTCTAAAGAAAACTTCAGAATTGATATCAAAATACTCCGACACCCTGGAATTGGACGTAAACATATTGATTCCATCTTGCGCGAAACCACCTAAACTGTACGGGTTGCCTAAAATACACAAGGAGAACGCTCCACTACGACCAATAGTGAGCCAGATTGACACACCAACCTACAAACTGGCACAACACCTAGCGAAGATACTCTCAAAACTTCGTGGACAAACTAACACATATGTGAAGGATTCTTATCATTTCATCAGCCAGATCAAAGACCTAAAACTGACTGAGGATGAAGTGATGGTTAGCTTTGATGTGCAGTCCTTATTTACCAACTTACCAGTAAAGGACTGTTTAGAAATTGTCAAGAAGCAGTTGAGTGACCATGACATGCCTCTAGCATATGCAGAGTTACTCGAGCACTGCCTTACCAGCGGCTACCTATTGTGGGACAATGAATTCTACCTGCAAGTCGACGGTGTGGCCATGGGTTCACCGGTCTCCCCGGTGGTTGCCGACATCTTCATGGAAGATTTTGAAAGGAGAGCCCTCCTGACGGCCCCGGCTATGCCGAAGATTTTCAAGAGGTATGTTGATGATACTTTCACCATCTTGCCTCACAATGGGGTCCCTGCATTTTTAGACCACCTAAATTCCATACATCATAAAATTCAATTCACTATGGAATTAGAGAAAACCAAGTCACTGGCCTTCCTTGATATATTACTTATACATAATCCAGATCATTCTGTTAGTCACACAGTGTATAGAAAGCCCACCCACACAGAAAGATACTTGAACGGTGAATCTCACCACCATCCTTCTCAGTTAGCTACTGTCGCCAAATCTTTGTTACAGAGAGCACAAGGCATCTGCGACGCCGACCACCTGGCAGGGGAACTCAACCATGTGAAGCAAGTTCTCAAACATAATAACTTACGAGCTCCACATCCCCGTCGCAGAAGCCGCCCAAAGCCCACCACAGTTGATCGCCGACCTGCTGTCCTACCTTTCATCAAAGGGGTCACCGATAGAATTGGTCACATCTTGAAGCGTGCTTCTATCAAAACCTACTTCAAGCCACATAGAAAGATCAGCCAACTTCTCAGACCGGTGAAGTGCCACATTCCCTTACAAGATGCAGGGGTCTACAAGATTGATTGTGATTGTGGGCTATCTTACATAGGGCAAACAAAGCGTAGCATTGGCACCAGGTTGAAAGAACACATAGCTGACGTCAAGAATAGACGCTCAACAAAATCTGCAGTCTGTGAACATACAACAGACAAACCCAACCATTTTCTACGTTTCGATAAACCCCAAATCCTCGCGAAAGAAAACCGATATATACCGAGAATGCTCCGCGAGGCTATTGAAATTAAAAAACACCCAAATTTCAATAGAGAAGATGGTTGGCAATTACCACCTGTTTGGAACCCTGTACTGAAAATAATCAAGTCCCAAACAAAGTCAAGTCATAAGACAAATCAAGATACTGTGAGCGATTACTGCGTGCATCGGAACACCTTTTAGTTTATAATTCGATAAAATTGTAAAATTGTATCTCTAAATTTAAAACGACTGTGACCTCTGAGTTTGTTTCGGTATTTCTTCTCAGGGATAGTCTTAGGAAATACCGTCGCGATTTAGTTTAAATATGTATCAGAGACAAAATAATTTTATGAATTTTATCAATTATATGTACGGTAGACTGAAATAATTTTAAATAAACTGTTGGGACACCTGACACCTTAGTCCTCCTGCGACCACGAACGCTGCAAAGTGTTCGAAACGTCAGGAAAAACAAAAAACCAATAATACACGCGATTAATCCGGTTAAAAGTTGTTTTATTATTAATATATTTTATCAATTCAGTTGCTTTGATTAACAGTTACTCAGTACGGGTATTGTAGTCGGCCATAATGTAAGTAATTTATACATGTCTTACGCTTATCAAACGATGAAAAATATAAAACTTACCGGCTGGTCACTTTCCCACGACAGGCTTTCTTAGGAAGTAGGTCACTATAGTGTCATGGTGATATGGTGTTAACAGCTAGCTGGCTAATGTCAGCTGTCAGAATGACACCTTAAGTTGATGTATAGTGCTGGGGTACATGAATGGGCCGTGACGATAATTTGTGTATTTATAATTGTGTTTGTTCTTTTAGGATATACTCGTACCTAAGTAAACTAGATAATTTTTATCATTTTTCGCTTATACAAACAAGAAAAGACTTAACACAGCATTACATTGCTAACATTTTGGGGAACCCTTTACATTCTGCATCTTTAGTGTGTTAATTAAAAACGAGTGTTCACTATATGACTTTTATTATTAAGATTCCAAATTATTTTTTATCTTTTTTGTCACGCTAAGCGTGTTTTTGTATTCTGGGCTGCAAATACAAATGTCACAAACGTATTGTCGGTAACATTAATATTGATATTTGTAATTCGTTTTTTGTGTACCTACATTTAAACATTATGGAGTTTCTTGCCGGTTCTTCTCTATAGGAAGCGACTTTTTGGAACCGTGCACGTAAAATCTGACTTTTCATAAGTGCCTTTGTATGGTTTATAAGAAATAAAAACCTTTGACTTTGACATTATTTAAATAGATTAATATTTTACTTTGCTGAAGTATATATTTTGATTTTCCCTTGCCAAATTTCTGTCTATGATTTAATGATGTGGACTTCCATAAAATTGGAGGGGCGCACTTTATTGTTCTTATTATTGTATTAATGTACATCATATATATTAATACTCCTCTAGATCGTATTTTGGTCACGGCGGCCTATTTCCATGGAGTTTAGCCAAGTACGCAGGAGATATTATAGTGCACATGTGTATGCACAAACACATGTGCACTCTCTCTTCCTTCTCATAGTCCGATGAGTTGGCAATCCGACACGACCGGAGAGAGATCATCCGCAGGACTGACGGTTTTACGTGCTCTCCGAAGCACTATCTAATATGTAAATGATCCAGTGCAGGGCAAGACTTTTCTCATATAGATAAGGTACGAACATTACTCACCAAGATAGCTCACTATTGAGTTGTTTTTATTTTCAGTTTCGGGCTTGTCCTCCTGGACTTCCTGCATCATAAAATAAGTACAGTGTATGTTTGTAATGTCAAAATAATTGTTTTTTTTTTAAGTTTTTTATTTTTTTGTCTTTCTGTTCCGGCTAATGTACGAAACTGCTGGACCGCTTCTGATAAGATTTTACTGGCAGGTAGCTGGCTACAGAAGAAGTAACTTAGGCTAATTATAATATTATTATAAGCTCGTGAAACAGCGAGGCACAGATAGTATCAAATAAAAGTCAAATAATTACTCCTAGCGTTAAAATCCAGGTGCGACTTGTAATAGTTAGGCGTAGTTTTCGCATTGCAATCACAGCTTATATTGGTCACTCCTTGCAGTTTCATTTCCTTTCATTCCTATAAAGGAAATGTGTGAGTTACATACACAAGTACCTGTCATTTGCTAAAGCACCATTCGGCTGAAAAAATTAGATGTGACGTTGGTTTTTATTATGGCAAACATACAGCTGGCAAACCAATTTATAATAGGATAACATATTTTAAGTGATCTATTAATGCAGTTTTTTATCTCTAATATCGAAGACATGATCTCTAATATCGGAGTTTGGAATTGTGCCCGGTAAATGGCAATAGGCTCACCACCCAGTATATGGGACCCGCCATTCATCCATCTTTTCTACATGCCCAAACCATATTAGTATATATTTCTCAATCCTCGTCCCTACATCCTCTTTTATTCCACAACGTTCCTTTATCACACTGTTCCTCACTATATGTTTCAAAGTTACTTTACAAATTATTTTCCAAGCTCTCATCTCTACTGCATTGATTCAAATTCAACTTTTATGATTCAAGATATGTCTTTGAAAAAGCATTAACGCATGCTTAGCGAACTCTAAAGTTACAATATTAAATGGAAAAAGAATACGGTCGCGAACAGGATTCGAACCTGCGCCTCCCGGATAGATACTCCAGGCGCTCTGACCAACTAAGCCATCTCGACCTCTGCTGTAAGTACTGAATTGATTGCAATGACGTCGCCATTAGACGTGTTAAAATATGGAAGAAGAATTCGCGGTGGTGAGCAGATGTCGAGATGGCTTAGTTGGTCAGAGCGCCTGGAGTATCTATCCGGGAGGCGCAGGTTCGAATCCTGTTCGCGACCGTATTCTTTTTCCATTTAATATTGTAACTTTAGAGTTCGCTAAGCATGCGTTAATGCTTTTTCAAAGACATATCTTGAATTATTAAGGTAATTGCATTCTTTACGACATTGTATTAACTGCAAAGTTAGTCGTGTCGGTTCGGTCACTTGTAAGTACTGAATTGATTGCAATGACGTCGCCATTAGACGTGTTAAAATATGGAAGAAGAATTCGCGGTGGTGAGCAGAGGTCGAGATGGCTTAGTTGGTCAGAGCGCCTGGAGTATCTATCCGGGAGGCGCAGGTTCGAATCCTGTTCGCGACCGTATTCTTTTTCCATTTAATATTGTAACTTCAACTTTTATGCTTCCGCCAAATAGAAATATTAATCTTTATTTGCGTGAAACATTCTTAGAGGTTAGAGGTTGTTGAAGAATTGTACAAGCGCTTTACATGTTTCGCCTATAGTATCGTATAGGCATATAAAATTACTTATTCAATACCTTATTTAAATACCTATATTTTTGTCGTGGTGGCCGAGTGGTTACGGGCCCGCTTCCTGAGCTACAGGTTGTGGGTTCAAACCTGGCATGTACCAATGTGACTTTTTCAGTGCCATATGTACTTTATTAGTTAATCTAAGACATGACTTACATACGTTGTAGGAAAACATCGTGAGGAAACCTGGACTTGGTAGTCTGAAATCGCCAACCCACAGTGAGCTAGCGTGGCGATTAAGCACGTGCCTTCTTTGTATGAAAAGAGGCCCTTGCTCTGCAGTGGGATACTTATGATCTTATATTTTGTATAATATAATTAAAATCTATATTACATAAAATTGTTAATAAATTGGATTGTGTTAATGATGATATGGCTCAAAAAGGAGTGACTGACGATATGACAGCTAATAGAGATCACTTAAATAAACCCAACTTTCAACTAATAAACGAGCAACAAGAGAAGCAACAAGTCCGTAGGTACATCAAATATTTAAGAAGTTAACATACAGGGTTGACTGATTGAAGAAAACATACTGATAGAATCTTATAGACTTATCTGTGTGTAAGTAATTAAATTAAGTAAAGATTTACTTTTATGAAACCTTCTTAGTAGTAATAAAAAGTAAATGGAACATAGTTATTATATTCTTGATTAGATTTTTGGCTGGCTTCGCTTGTGCTTTTATCATAATAGTTTTGCTAGGAAAAAAACCGGGTTGCTTACGTTTTCTTAGACTCGATTTGATACGAGTATGTTGGTAAAATTATAGGAGAGTCGACATTAATAATGGATCGATTTACTCATTAATAATGGTAGTGACATTTTGCCATGCTTTACTGGTTTATACATGAAAAGGTCTCTACGTCTGAGTGTCATAACTGTTTTAAAAATGGAGAAAATATATAAATAAAATGTTAGTTTTTCCATTGAGTAATATTGTGTGAAAATTATCGTTAATTAGTTATAGGGAATTTCACAAATTCTAGCTTAGAAGCCTTCCTTTTTAAGACAATATACCATTTAAATAAAAATATTGTATTTGTCTGGTTTAATTCAAAATTACTGAAGACTTAAAAAAATTAAAAAAAATAGAATGAAGTTCGCTTAATTCCTCTTTACCTTACTTTTCTATGTTAAAAATTATCGGCGCCCGCACGCTCGTGTAAACACATTATAATAAATATCGGTGCCCAACGGAAATAGAATTTTACGTCGATTTAAACAAACGAAGACGCATACTAGACAATAAATATATATTTAGACACGTAAAAACCTGTAAGCATTGTAATATAAATAAATATTGAACACCTGTAGTTTTTTTTTCGTTTAATATTTTTTACCTTTTTAATATAATTATTGTTCATTCTTTTTAGCCATGTCCATTTTTCGGGAATTCCCGACTAGTTTCGAACTCGAACAGAACTTCCTAATCATGAGCTGAGCTCCCGGCAATATCGCGAGTCAAACTTTTACGTCGAAAGCAATGAAAATCTTCAAAGACATGACATTCCCTTTCTTTGCCTTAATAAGTCAGGGCACGTAACAAATCAATCCGATTTCTACGAGATGGCAGACAATGGTGTACCAGGGAAAGCTATTTTCCTATAGCAACAGGGCCATTGGAAACCTCCAATGTCCTTCTGAGAGTATTATTTTTGGCGCGAGCGCGAACGGGACGATGAATCGGGGCGGCTGGCGTTAGTGTGGGATGCGACCTGTTGACGTGAGGTCGGCAACCGAGTTGCGCTGCGTGTCTTAATGCAATTCGTAATGGCGGGACTTTTGAATTAAGAACCTGTTTTTTTAATCGTCGAATATTGGATTGAAATTCGAACGATAATTAGTGCAGCTATTGTTTTTTTTTGTTTTGTTTTGTGTGAGTTTTAAAGGAGGTTGGATATCGTGTATGTACCTAGGTATGTTGCAAAACGCCATCGAATATTTATATTTGTTTTTCTCCCTCTTGTGATACTCTATTAAGCATATTAGTCTAGCTTAATATTGTTTTATGTGTCACCTATAAATTTGTGAATGTAAACCTTTTATTGCTGGATAATCTAGGTATAGGCAAAGTTTGCGAACACTTCTAACAGGGTTATCTCTTTGAATGGGAGAAGTATGAAATTACACTGTAAAAAAATAAAAATAAAAATCTATTGTGTCTGGTAATTAGCCAGCCAACAACAACGTTTAAAGTGATTAATGAAACTATAAAAATTTGGTTAAAGCAGATAATAAAATTGTGCTTACCTTAGGATTTTAGAAGCATACAAAAATCATACCAATTTAATAAAAAGCAACCGACAGGAACTCTAAGCCCATTCTTTTTCAGGAAATACATTACCTGTTACGTTTTATCAGAATTAAATCCAAATAACATTTATTCAATTTATTCTTGCTGACTTTCTTTTACGATTTTTAATAGATTATTGACAATGGCCGTGGCTGAAGTTCATCATCGAACATTCAAGCCTCACTTGACTTTTAGTTGACCGGTACTTATAACTACTAATATCAAGGTTTTTGATCTAGGCATATTCAAGGCCTTTGAATATGCCTCGATTATCCGTCATCATATGAATAGTTTTTTTCTGAATATACGTGATCTTTTGTTTTTTTTTTTCTGAATGGACGTGCTCCATCTTCAGCCTTACATCAGATGAGTTGGTGGCCAAACGTATATCCATTTATGATAAAAAACCTTCCTTCTCTTTCAAGGATAGCAAGTATAAACAAACATTATAACATTGTTTTTGTTATGTTAGTTAATTTTTATCTTATAAGTCTTGTTTTTGTGGGAGAAATAACGATGTTATATTATATTATATTATATTGTAATATTTAATCAGCCTATTGTCATGACCTGAGCATAATTCCGACTTTGCTCGACCTAGGAAGTTTTTCCTCTATCGTGGTTGCGTTTACAAACAATTCACACGCACACACACCCAGACCCGGAACAATTATCTGTAGATCATACAAATATTTGCTCCCTCAGGAATCAAACCTGCGACACGCGGCTCAGTAGCCGATCTCTCGACCATTGCGCCAACAGCACCATCAAAAAGATTTCACTCATCACTATCTCTCCTGTGACGAAAGCAACATGACAATATTTCTTCTTACTTACGACACGATACTTACGATAGTAATCTCTACTTAAAGTATATGTTAATATGCAAACAAAACCTTAGTGTTTTTGCTTTTTGTATATGTGCTGAAATAAAACGAGCTACATTATGTTAATAAGGGAATTATTGTTGTCATTCTTAGCTAGTTGCTAACTAGAAAAATAAAAAAGCAACAATAGTATCAACCAGGTAATTGGTCGCGCAATTGTGATCAAGGCTTGCACTCTTTATTTGTAAATGTAAGAACACCTAGCTAAATTGAACGTGTATTCAGAATACTAACAATGGACACAAGTAAATATATAGCTACTTCAATAATGTTGAAGGTAATCATGCAATCACCTATGTACTGTCAGCCCGCCCGCAAATATATGCTCTTAAACAATCAGTAAAAATCGCAACTACACGTGTTTCGCCCCCACGGGGTAATATCAGGAGTTCAGAATCCACTCGGTGACGCCTGAATCTATTAAAAGCCAACAATGTAAATATAGAAAAAAAATACTATCTGTATCAATCTCATTGAAACTGTCTCGTCGGTCTAGTGGTCCCATGCGTGACTGCTGAGCCCGAAGTCCTGGGTTCTTCAGAAAATTCTCAGTAGCAGCTCGCAGTTTGGATTTGTGCCCGGTAGATGGCAATAGGCTCACCACCTATTGCATGGGACTTAATAACAACATTAGTGAAATGTGGGTGTACAATTACTGTGTACACCTCTGCTTACCCCTTTGAGGAAACCAGGCGTGATGTATATATGTATGTTTCAATTGGTTTTCCTAGTAAAATCATAAAAAGTAAAACATATGTATAGATAAAGTACTCGTGCGATAAATCCAAATGAAGCCTTTATCTGAAGTAGTGAGTGAAATCAGTTAGTGACGCAAAAGTACATTATTAACCACGGTAACACCACACACCATAGTTAGCGTGGCGTGTAATGTTATAACATAGTGATAAGCATTATCTATATAGTAAGTGATGGGTATCAGTAGTGTCTAGAGGAGTAAGGGACAATAATACAAGGTCCAACAGCTCTGCTCAACACTTCGGGGAATATAGGCTTGATGCTATGTATAATTTACAACGGTTTTGTAGCCGATCTGTTTCAACTTTGTGAACTTATAGCTTGTTTGAAGTTTGTCTTAAGAGACTATTTAGTTTCGCTAAGAAATTCTTATCGGAAAATAGAATAGAATAGAATAGAATAGAATAGAATAGAATAGAATAGAATAGAATAGAATATTCATTTATTTGCTCAGAAAGTAGGTATTTACAATAAGGTGGTTACAATAATATTATAGAATCCTTATACGTTCTACCATTATGGCATGCAAAAATTGATGCAGTTCATCATCCAACAAACAAAATTGGTATATAACTAAAATATATCAGCTAGAAAGTCCGATACGGAGTAGTAAAATTTATTTAATAGAAGTTCAGTTAGTTTCTTTTTGAACGTTCTTACTGGTTCTTCTTTTATGGCATTAGGAATGTGGTTAAAAATAGCAGGAGCCATACCAAAATCATAAATAGATAACTCTATAAAACTAGATGTGCCCCACACACGTTTTCTGCCATATAAATTTTCTGGATAGGGCCACCCTTGTCACCTAGGGATATAAAAAATAGCCTACAACCTATTCTCAAACTTAACGAATATACACAAAAAAAATCATAAAAATCGGTCAAGCCGTTTCGGAGGAGTTCGATAACAAACACTGTGACACGAGATTTTTATGTATAAGATGTGTCACACAAGTGCGCTATTACTAGGGCCCGGATAAATATGTACTAAAAATTATAAAATTTGTACATATAAAATGGACACAAAGTTAAAAATATAATACTCTTTTTTTGGGTAGTCTTGTAAAACTAACGCATAAGGCGGGCCAGTACCAGTCGGGGACTGCTGAAGACGCATTCGCTCTAGGGCCTCCGACCTAAGTGTGCGAGGGGTAAGAGTTTGACAGACAAAACAAGTACGCAGAGGTGGTTGCGCGGCTGGCGGGGAACATTTACTGCGCGACTCGCCACGGCACGGTGGTTCGAAAGATAGTAGGTAGGTACCTATCAAAATAAAATGATTTAACAGGTAAGTAGGTATTATATTTGAATGTCTTTGGTACCTTTTTACCTTTTTTTTTATGTGTCGAATTCCATCATGTTGTGCCGCACTCTTACCGACCGACTAAAACCACACCTTTACCTGGATTCTGGGATCGCAGCTGCATTTGCCGTAGCTCCCGCAGATTATATACCTACCTGGCAAATAATATCACAGACACTGTAATAAGGAACTCGTGTAAGTGTTGCGCGCCACCGTCTCGGGCCTGCTCCTGGTCCGGCGACGAATCGCCTACATATACTAACGTAACATACTCGTAGACGTAGATTTTTTTTTACCGGCGCGCCGCATATATAAAGACTCTAAAGAATAAAATTTACGGAAATATTTACATATAAGCATTTTTTTTTGTAATATGGACTTACAATTGAAGTGTGGAAAAGTAACATTACATTTTCTACATGCAAATATCATGATTTATGTACAAAATAAAATACAGGACGAAATGCATTGAAATTGAACTTACATATTACATATTGAATTGCTAGCCGAGCCATAAGCGAGGTAGCAATGATGCCGAGACGTTGTAATGATCACAGCTCACGGGTCTCATACGACGTTTTTCATAACAGTTGAATTTCAGGAACTTTTAAACAGTGGAATGCGCTAAAACAGTGCAATAAGATCCGCTTGACGAGCGTGTGTCGTGTTGGAAACAACTTTAAAATATTTCAAATTACAATTAGGCCACCCATTTGTATTATATATAAATGAGTGGTCTAATTATTGGTAATCAAAAAGCATTTTTCTAGACAAACCAATAACTTTCATGAGACACATTCAGATTTATTGCTCACCAGTTATTACGTTTGACGGTTGTACGCCGCGAGCACAGCTCATGACTAAGGGCTCCGTTCGAGTTCGAAACTAGTCGATAAATCCCGAAAAATGCACGTGAGTAATAATCGGTGAACAATAATCAACCCTTTAATATGCCAATAGGATTAGAATCGTGACAAACAAAGCGGGTAACATAAGATTTTTTTTTCTTTGCAGTAAATCGTTATGAGTGACATCCCTGGTGTTGCAAGCTAGTGGTACTATAGGCTACAGTAACCACTTACCATTAGGCCGGACGCTTGCTAAACACCTAAGAGGTATAAAAAAAAGAAATCGACCGTATACTTTATCATGCATTTAATTTTGTGATTGAAATCTATAAGTGATGTAACATAAGTGGCATTAAAATCATAGCATGACGCCTGTATCCACCGAAGAAATAGGCAGAGGTGCACACAGTTGTACACCCACGTTTCCCAAATTACATTAATAAACCATAGTAACACTTATTTACCATGGATAATGGCGTGCAATGTTAATACCGTGATAAATATTATCTATGGAGTGCGTGCTTTGGCTAGCAGTAAAGGAGAACAACATATAAAATATTGAGGAAAAGAAAAATATGATAATATTGAAACATTATAATGGGTGCTCTTATCCGTAAGAGAAACAATAAATAGATATTGGTCACGGAAGAAAAGATGATAGGCCTTCCTTTTATCTTATGGTTAATGAACAACCAAGGAAGAGTTTAAACCACCCGTAGGTCTTAGAGAGGTTCTCGATAGTGTGTAATGCACACACTATCGAGAATATCTCTTAGGTGCGCTGGTTCACACACGATGTTAATCTTCACCGTTTTATACAAGTTATAATTCATTTATAATACGCATGTGTCTTCAAAACGTCAGTGGTGCGTGCCTTGGATTCGAACTAGCGACCTGTGACTTGTAACTCCACTCGTCTATCACATTTCACCGATGTTGTTATTATGCTACTTGCAGTAAATTATTGCTAACTACTTGACATAATTCCAAACTATGGGCTGCTACTGTCAATTTTCTAACAGAAAAACTCAAAAATACTTTGACTGATCTGGAAATCGAACCTAGGGGCTCATGTTCTGCAGCCACGCTTGCGAGAGCAAGACTAATAAGGCAATCAATCTGCCTAGCCTCTTCCCAGTAACATCGGGGTCGCCTTCCAGTCAAACTAAATGCAGCTTAATACCAGTAGTAGTTTTACATGGAGCGACTCCCATCTCACCTCCGCAACCCAATTACTACACGATATCTCGTGGTATGACTGGTTGTCAGACTTTCAGGCCTCTGAACACCCTTAACGGTTTTCATTGATTTTAATTTGACAACCAACGGTTTAACATACTCTCCGAGAAACGGAGGGGTCTCGGTATGAAATGATGGTCACCCATCCATAGACCGACCGCAGCAAGCGCAGCTTAACCACGATTTATCGAACAATGTGGCTATTATTTAGCCACGAGCAATAAGGCAGTGCAAGGATATATAACAACATTCAAATCCCATAGGTACCTAAATATTGAAACATTTCAAACAAGCTTTTGGGCTCGTTACGAACATTATGGTCCACCACTTAAATCGCCATTATAACTTTGAAACGGGAAATTCAAAACCAATCATTATAAGTTGGGCGTTGTGGCCGAACCTATGTGCCGCCAATAGACCACGAAATATGGTAAAGCTATGTAATAAATACTTGGTTTGAATATGTCATTGTGTCAGCAGTTATTCTACTTCTTCTTAGCGTATCGATGGCAAAACTAAACTCATATTTTTTGGTTGACCTTGTATTTTGTAATACGCACTGACCCCTTACATGTATCGGCGCACCTCGCCTTGATACCAATAGGTGTAATGGCGGACGGGCACCGCGCCGTAGTTGGTACATCAACCCGGCTGCGCGCACCCCACAGCCTCTGACACAGTTCAACGACGGCCGCCGCGCTTAGACCACGGGCATTTCATTTCTTTTATAACGTTGTACGATTTATACTGTTGTGGCACAAATAATAAACCCTATTGCTTATAGTACATTTTCATTTACAAAGTCCCGTTAAGGCCTAACCAGATGCGATCATTATTACCTCCTGGGCATAATTGGCAGGGCATGCAGCAGGAGGTAAAATGAGCTATTGTCTTCCAGGAGACACCGCACTCACATTTTAGGTCCGAGCCTTCTATGAACCCTACTTATGGATGCAAGCTTTGCTTCAGTCGACTTGTAGGAGAAGCCTATTTAACATTTTTATGTCACCAAATGGAAGGGTCGCTGATAGCTGAACAAAGAAAGCAGGTGGATAAGCTGTTTAGTCATAAATTGCATCTTTCTTTAGATGTATTCAGATAAGCTGAAGTCACCATAAAAACTAAAATTTATTCCACAGATAACCTTATGGGTATAAAACCAATTCATTCTAACTCTGAAACTAGGTTGTTTATCAACCACATGATAACAATAAGGTATAAAATATGTCTGTAGGTAAATGGTATGTCATTGCATTATCGAACTGTTTCGATCGAGAGTGCCTTCACACATACATAACATCTACTTTTAGAGATTATAGGCACTAGTGTGATTATTTTATTGAGGTAGATTAGAAGTGCTAATCTCAACTGCCCAGTTCTCAACCGCGCTTTTATCTACTATCTGCGTGTTTATAAAATGTATCATGTTTTACTTCCTTTCTTTGGTCTAGTGGTCCCAAGCGCGACTTCGGAGCATGAGGTCCTGGGTTCGATTCCCAGGTCGGGCAGTGTTGTTTGGAAATGTGCCCGGTAGATAGCAATAGGCTCACCACCTATTACAAATGACTTATTAATAGCATTAGTGAAATGTACAACAGGTGTACAACAGTATTTATACCTCTGCCTGCCCCTTGGGGAATACAGTCGTGATACTATGATCATTTTTTAAATCCCGTTTCTTGTTTACTAATAAATCACCTCAATATCGAGAAGAAAAATCACCTTAATCACAAAATGAACAACTAAAACATTATGACAATCAACTAACTTCGAAAAGTATTTCAAACCTCTTTAAATGAATTTCCATCTGCCATGTTCATTAATTCGAAGCGATCGCGAGATCATCTGTAAATTACTTTCCAAGTGGCGTTGTCGACATAACTGTCGTCGACACTAGTAGTACGGGAGCTGACAGCAAAAAGAGTATAGATGCTGAAATTGTATAGTGCCTGACTCGCGACATCGCCGCGGACTCAGCTCATGACTAAGGGCTTCGTTCGAGCTCGACACTAGTCGGGCAAACACTTAAGAATGCACATGTGAGTAGTAACCGGTGAACAATAATAAATGTTATTTTATTAGTTGTTTTCCCGAGGCGTACAGATTTACCCTCAGTAGTATTATAGAAAAAAGAGTAGAACCTAAAAAATAAAATTCTAAACATCAACTCGAAAGCGTGAGAAATAATACTAATTCACTTACGTAACACAGCAGGTACTACTCGAACCGCACACTAGGGGCAACGACCGTGCGGCCAGCCGGGCTGTTTGCTGAGTTTTGTATTTCACAATTATTTAACATTTCTTGATTCTAACAAACTTGTATAACCAAAACGAAATCATTTCGCTGCGGGTTCAAGAACCACAAAAAATTAAGCGTTTATAATTTTTTCCCTGTTTTCGAACGAAAATTGCAGTACTTTTTAAAAATATTAGTATGCTATCTGCACAAGTGAAGGGAGTTATGTATAAGATTATTCTCTGCCAGACTCTTCTGCATGTATCTCACAGATTTTTTAAAATTTTGGAAATGTAAATTCTCCAATTACTGCTTTCAACCCCTAGGGGCTGAAACCGTGGATTTTTTGTTGTCAGTAGCAGCCCGGAGTTTGGAATTGTGGTCGGCTGATTGCAATTGTGATAGTGAAATGTGATACAATATACCTTTACCTCTGCTTGAACCTTTGAGTCAGTT
Organism: Xylocampa areola; assembly: GCA_935421205.1. Classification (NCBI taxonomy): domain Eukaryota; kingdom Metazoa; phylum Arthropoda; class Insecta; order Lepidoptera; family Noctuidae; genus Xylocampa; species Xylocampa areola. The sequence continues at coordinate 17,683,785 of OW285201.1, forward strand.
ACTGTAGTCAGCATGATGCTATGTTATGTTTGTAAATGGTAAAATCAAAATGTTCTTAGAGTTCGAAACCAATCGGGCAATCCCAAAAAGATGAACGGGAATAATAACTGTTGAACAATAATTGTTATGTCACATGTCCGTTTTATACATTATCCTACCTTCATCATGCATTCTGGCAAGTTGTAAAAAAAAATTTTGTAATATCACGGAACTCTTCTACGTTGACCGCATTTATTATAAAAACTTATCCTTCGCTTAATTAAAACGGCGTCCACTACAAAATAAAAAGTCGAGGTTTCAGACTCCCGAACTATTGACGTGTCGTGACGTGCACTCGGTGCGGTATTGCTTCGCACCTTTTTAGTTCGCATCTCGTTTTAACGTTCAACGTCATTACAATTTATGGGAATTGAATAAATTAAAATGGAACTACGCTGATTCTGTCACCGCAATAATGGTTTAAACACTCAAAAGTATACAAATTGTAAGTTTTTCTATATGTAATGTCATTAGTTTGAGACTATTGAGATAACCAATCAGGTTATAGCTGATCCTTTAGCTGTTTCAGTTTATAAATAAATTTGAACAACCTGTAGACATCCATTAAATGGACGATATTAATATCACTTGCTTGCAAAAATAATCGTCGATCTATCATAGATCGACGTTTATTTTAATTAGTTTTTATTAACAAACGGCGAGACACTACTTCCCGTCTGCTGGACCAATCCACAGTTAGTTATGTCTGCGCTGCGCTGTGATTAGCTTATTTCCTACTCATAGATTAATATGAAGAAACAGACAAAATGCGATGTGCTGCGCTTTGTAAATACAGCAATGCGCTATACGTGTTGCCTCACTCCTCCCCGTATTACTTCACGGCATGGTCTTTCCTCTATCGCATTTAGCATTTGCAGGCACGCAAGTCAGCGCAGCGCAGTTCATTTTTCAACTATTTTGTTGTCAAAACAGACAGCCTCAACACAGCTCAGCACAGTGTAATTTACGTATAATTCGATCCATCAAAGTCATATTTTCCATTGCTAGGACATGATAGTTTTATGGAACATTATTATCACACTGATTTGTATCGACTTTGCTCGGTGAATTGTCGTGCATTTAAATTCAGAATTTTTATTATAGTAAATTGTTACCTACGGAAACAAAATTTAATTCTACGCGGAAGTTCAAAAATTCACTCACCAAATTTACATGGAAAGCTACCGTTGAAAGCTTTTACGTAAAATCAAGGTACAACAACGTATCCATTAATCCATACATTTTATTTTGGTTACATGTACTGAAGTGTGAACAAAATGTTCAATCGGACAATTTAATTTTGCACTTTTACTGAAATCTGTGGATATGAAAGAGTTCTACCTCATATTCTGTTTCCACATTTTAAAATAATAATAGATTACAATATCTTCTACAAGATGCGGTTTACTCAACAGGAATGAAATAATTATATTTATTTCTGTAAATACCTGTCATCAAGATACTTTTACAAGTCCATTTTTTCAAAGTCTGCTAAAATTGTTTAAGTAAACTCAGAAGTCAGCGTCCCCTTTACAGTCGAGACATTATTTTAAATGATTGTAACCATGGAGGTATTAGTTTGGGATGGGATGCTGTATTGTTATACTTTTATGTGGAAAACAATTCCCGGATAAATACGCTAGGCGCTCTAAGCGCTAAGCCATCTCGAAATCTGCCTTCTGAAAACCTGCCCACGTCTGTAATCTGTAAAAAATAATAACTTTAGAGGTCGCTAAGCATGCGTTAATGCTTTTGAAAGATTTATCTGATGCGATGGTATTTTGAGAAAAGAGTCACAACAGTTTTGAGCTGACCTGTTGAGTTTGACCTAACTGACGGCATGTATGCATCAGTCATCGTGTAGCTCAACCACAATTTAGGGAGCTCTACGACCAAGACGATATCAGATTTCAGAGAATTCTCAGGCTTCACAAAATTTTATGTAGCGATTTATCAATGTAGGGTCAAAATTATTGACATTATTTAACGACTCATTCGACGATTTCAGGTAGATTTTATGTAGTTCTTTAAATTGCATAATATAATAGTACCTATATCCAACACATTGTCTACACAGGAAACTAGAATACTAATGGGGAACAGATAACCAACATAGGCACGCAGGAAGTAATCTGCAAACAAGGTGATATGCTGAATCAGATATAACACTTTTATAGGACGACCTGTTGGACCTTGGGCAGTCGTACTGATCTCCGGTTTACAGCTGATCCTATTGGCAATCAGCCAACAGTATGATCTTACAGAGTTTCGGCCGTAATCGCGGTTTTATGGTGCAAACATTTTTGCACGATGATTATTACCGGTTCATGCGGTCGAGCGGGTTTAGTTTTGTGTTTATACATCTTGTGACGTTACGCATTATTTTAAAGTTTTGAAGTAATAGCTGTAATGCAATAAAAAAACACTTCTGCCATTTGTTTCTTTTCATTATTATTTCACACCTTTCTGTGTACCATAGCCACTATATGCAATTTTTTTTTAAATCTAAATTTTTCGGGACAATGTAAGGATTATAACGATACCCTATACATCTAAATCGGTTCAGGCATTTAGAAGTTATGGTGAAATAAATTCACAAACATACATACATGAACCCTAAAAATTTAACTCCTTTTTTCTCCTCATGAAAAAGAAAAAAATATAAGATTAGTTTGTTTTATTTGTAAAGCAAAACGTGTTACAATGTTTTTTCAATTGTCTCATTAGCCTATCTATACAGCACTTTAATTATAATAATACTGTAAAATAGAGATTGTTCATCAACAAATTGCGACAAAACAAAGATTAAACCAAAAATAAAGCCGTAACGTTGTTAACAACCCACGTGAAAGCTCCACCTCATATTCATGGCGAATCATTTCATTTAGGCTTTATGCATCTATTGATTTTCCCTGAAAGCCTACTACGGACATCAAACTCGATTGTTATCCCGCTTTAAGACCATAAAGGTACTCCATAAAGTTGATATTAAGGACCAGCTCACGTCATGTTGTGGCTATTTCGAGTTCGCGATACACAGTAGCCGTCTGTTACCTTTACGAACCATTTATGACTGTCATAATGTGAGTTATGTCCTATTCTGTAAAAAGACTTTTATGAAGGCAAAATTATTGTTTTTATTATCATCTAATTTGATGATACACGTGTACAATATGTAGCGAAGTCAATATGTGGTAAACGAGATATAGATAAAATAAAGTATATTGTATTTACTATACCTCCTTCGAGGTAATGCGATGTGGGTGCATTTTTAAAAGCAGTACCTTCTTGCTGCTCGCTGAGTTAGTGGCGATATCGCAGCTCATGATTAGGGATTCGAGTTCAAAACTAGCTAGTTTTGAAATCGAATCCCTAATCATGAGCTGCGATATCGCCACTGACTCAGCGAGCAGCAAAAAGGTACTGCCCAGCTGGGCAATGCGGAAAAAGGTACGTGACAAATTGCCTTTAATTATAAATGTGTCTGCCGCAAGTCTTTATATACAAACAGTACTTACTGAATGGTAATTGAAGTCCTTTCGGCTCAGAAACGTACAGAATTATACGTTGTAACAATAAAAATCTATTGTGTCTGCTAATGGGCGAGGCAACAGCTTAACAGAGGCTGCATCGGTCCGCTATTTAACATGTTTTTTATGCAGAATCGTCCATGTGATTTCACTTAAAAGTACACACGATGCAGTTGCAAATTAAAACGTGTCGGAAAATAAACGCTCCCTGAATAAATTGTGATTCTTTTCATTTATTTTTCTCTTCGTAAAAATAACTTTGTGTGCCGTATTTCAATTATTAAATAGTAATTGACACGTACTGTCACGTATGTTATTATTTAATTAATACCTTTTGTATATTCATCTACAAGTAATGCAAGGCTATTGAATTAACACAAAAGTGTAAATTTTCACGTAATAATTTTCGTGAGTGGTATTTATATTGGAGTATTAAGTACGGCTGTACTGACGTGCTCCTGCATCTTTCTTTCGCAACTGCGTCAAGTTAAGCTCATGAATAAGGGCTCTAGTCGAATTCGAAACTCGTCAGGGCACTCGATAAAATGCATAAGATTACATACACACATAGTAGAACTATGTTTATTTACTCAATAAAAGTAAATACAATCCAGGTCCTCTTCTAATTATCCCAGAGGCGCACGTTCAAATCCCGCTCACGATCGTATTTTTCTTTTCACAAAAATATATATGTTTAGAGTTCGCTACGCATGAAACAGATTTATTTTTATTAACCAATATCTTTCTTTTACAGGTACAAAGTGCAGTGAAAAATAAATGCCAGTGAGAGTTTGTGTAAATAAAAATGAGCACAAGTTTCCAAGTGTAGTGTAAGTGGTTGTGTTGTGTCGTGGTGCGCGGGCGCAGGCTCGGTGTCGCCGGCCGCCGCCGACATGGCGCTAAGTTGACGACGGCGATCGGCCGCGCCTCACGCCGCTGCACCACTCGCACGACAGGTGAGTTTAGAAATTAGGTCTTGTATATACTTTGGCCAGTAATTTAGTATTCCTTCCGATATTCCTTCCAAATCTCACTCCTCCGTGTATGCAATATGCTTAAAAAGGAGTACAAAGTTTTCTCTTTACATATTAATATTTATATTCTTAACTTGTGTATGACAAGTTAAATACGAGTACATAAGTGTTCCAATGGAATGGATTTTGGGGTATGAAATAGGGGATTCCCTATTTTATATCCCTCAGAGGCCTCTTACGACACCCGTGGGCAGAGATGGAGTGGTTTATTCTTTTTCGGAACCACACGGAGTATTTAAAACGAAGTTCGGTTTAGTGACTCATATTAGAGCCCACAAAAGGAAATTGCTGTGGGGTCGCCGTTATCGAAACCGATAAGGAGGACTATCTAAACATAAATATATATACATTTGGCCTATAATCTCTGGCTCAGAAACTAGGTAGAACCTGCGCTATCGAAACCATTAATTATTATACAATAACTTGATAAGTGTTGCAAGATCTTAAGCAGCAGTTTAAATGTATCTCAAAATTTAGAGGTTGTAAATTATTAAATGTGTTTAAGGTAAATATATTTTTTTTAAATTAATTTCTATGAATCTGGCTCGGTATTGGAGTTTGATAGTATATTTGGTGGGACATAGCCAGATAGAAAGAGACGGTTACTACCAACAACAGTATTCCAAATGAGGGTTGACGTCAGGCAGGCGGCCGGTCATAAAACATACCCAAAACTTAAGCAACATTCCAGTACAAGTAGATAGTATATATGGACGAATAATATATGCTGCGTCGACCCCAAATAAATTGGAAATCATCATCCCCCTGCCCTTATGGCAGGGGGATGATGATGATGATAGTTTCGAAGAATCAAGGAGTCCGCCTAAAATCAGGCCATGTTAAAAAAATATGCTGCATTTGTAGTGCAATATCAGCTTTATCAGTGGCCAATTACCAGATGAAATATAGGTTAATTTTTACTAGTTAAAATGATTATTTATTTAAAATAAAACAACCTTTAATCAGATTAATCGCGTGTATCATTGATTTTTGTTTTCTTGAAATTTAGAGCACTTTCTGGTTTTTGTGGTCGCAGGATGGCTAAGGTGTCAAGAATCTCCGATTAGTGTACCGTAAATTATTCTATATCTGTAAATACATTTTTAAACTAGATCGTATACGGTAGCAGTGATAGCCCAGTGGTGTCACCGTTGGACTGACAAGTTAAAGGTCGCAAGTTCGAATACAAGGCATGCACCACCAACTTTTCGTCGCACCATCGACGTCATGTGCGTATTATATGTAAATTAATTATCACATGCTTATAACGGTGAAGGAAAACATCGTGAGGAAACCAGCACACCTAAGAAATATTCTCTATGGTGTGTAAAGCGATGTGAGAGACCTACGGGAGGTTTAAACTCTGACTCTAGGTTGTCCATCAACCACACGATAAAATGAAGAAGAAGAACTGGATCGTCGGTATTTCTTTAATTTAACTAGAAGAAACTACGGAACAAACACAGGAGTCAAAGCATTTGTAACATTTTTTGACATATAATTTTACGTATTGATTAGATGAAATGCACGGTCTAAGAGCTCCTGATGATGCCTGGGTATAAAGGACGTGGGTAGTTTGTAGTTAATTTTTTTTTGCGAATTACGTAGGTATGTGCATACATTTACGAACGGGAGGACGGTGCACAAGTAATTAAAGTAATTGCATGACTATTCTCAATATTGTGAAAGTAGCTAGATATTGTATTTATTTGCATACATATAATTTTACAGTACCTAACTACTACTAAAAGTGTTCCGTTGTCATGAAACGGTTAAATATTATTTTATTGTGTAGTTATTGCTAAAAAGTAATATGATTACTTTTAAATTAAACTTAATCGTTGGTAATAATATTTGTTAGTAACTTAATCATTAGTCATAATTATTTGATCCTAGTATTTGTACTATCCGCATGTAATAGTGATTGTATAGAATTGTTAAATCCACCTGGTTGCCAGCCCTATTACTGTAGCACAACAGTAGAATCTTGTTGCTAATTTCGGCTGTAATCATGTTCTCAGCTCCGTTTGTACCGGCAACTAACTGAATTCAATTTCATGTACACAAAAGGCTTAGGGATATTGCATTTTGGTAAGAGATATGTATGTATAGATCAGTTATATGAATTGCTATTGCTGATATTGATTTACAACAACATTATTAAATTATAATTAGGTCTTTAGGTCTATTTCTGAATGGGCTTCAACTAATTGATATATATACATACATACAATCAGGCTTGTTTCCATATTCATATTATTTATTTGCATTCCACAATGTAGGTACAATATGTGTTTATATATATCGCTTAAAGCTAGGCACCATCGTGGACCCTGTAGGGCACAGCAAAATTTTACACATAAAAATATGTAATTATTCACAACAAAAAACAAATTATATTTATGAACGTATAGCTAATTCCTTACTTATTCTATACAATGCATTTGAGCAGGTACATATTTATTCCCATTTGGGCTAGGAAGAGACTCGATCAATTTGCATTTGCTACAATTCTGACACACCTCTTTCACTTCATCGAAGAGTTTCATGAACATCATGAAACTCTTCATGCATGCTCGTCGATTTAAGTGGCTCTTGACCTGTCCTTATTGTCCTTTTGTCCCGATCAAAATTTATGTCTTTTATTATGTAAATAGGTCATTTCTAAATTCTTTAAATCTCCTTTTGTTGAATTAGAGGGCATCGCAATGCTTCCTCAGTGCTGAAATACTTAATCGGTAATGCAAAGGGCTTAATGACCATAATCTCTAGAAACTTCCATTACAAATTCCTTCGCCATTCACTGAATGACGAATTCTTTGCCAGAAACCAGTAACATTTTTATTTAACAAATCGAAGTGTTTTTCTTATTTTACACAATTTTATAAAAGTGTTAGTAAGGCAGCCATAATAATAATGACTATAAGTTAAGTGATTTGTATAAGTGTAATATAGAAAAGAAGAAAGAAAGAAGAAGAAAGAAAGAAAGAAAAAGCTTTTATTCCCCTCAAATGGGCACACAGTAAAGAAGAAATAGATTAAGAATTATAGACATTACATATAAAATTTTCAACGTGTAGAAACAGTATTTTTGATAAATTACAAATATAAGATAAACAATAACAATTCTGATACACTTAGAGCAGGACAAAACACAAATAGATAACTAGTTTAAAATTAAATATTTAAAACAGAAAAACTTTAATAAGTCTACGTCTACAAAATTGGAAGCTGGCCACTTTTTTGCAAGCGGCCATTTGCAACAAAAGGAAAAAATAGAGATTTGGTGCATTAAAATAATAAGGATCATTTGTAGTTTACATAGCACATATAGACCGTACCTTATCATTGAAATGTAATAGACAGCACGGTTCGCGGTTCGTGGTTATGCAAATTATTTAATATCAGACATGAATATAACTTTGTTATTAATTAAAAATTAAATACTAAAACTGGAAATGGTTGCCGAATTTGAACTAGAATACCTGTCAATCATGGTCGCCGTTCGATTAAATGTTCAGATATAGTACCTCTACAGTTTATTATAATACTAGCTGTGCCCCGCGGTTTCACCCGCGTATAATTATAGTATTTATTATTATTAATTTAATTTAGTTACTCCTTATATAGTCAGCTACCTGCCCATAAAATCTTCAGAATCGGTGCAGCCGTTTCGAAGATTAGTTGGAGCAAACAGACGAACAGACACAGAATGATAAACAATTTTTTTTAAAAGAGTGTTTAGGCCTCCGTAATATCCAAATAACAGTTCAAGTTTCAAAAAAAAATTACATTACCAACAAACACTTCATTTTATTTATTTGTATGTATGTATTGATAAAAGTGCCAATGATAAAATGGCATACAAAGTAAGGTAGATTTTATGTTATACGCACAAACACAATTATTGTGAAGGTGCGTTGCTAAGTCACAGCTACACAGATCGATCAATCGAGGTTAAGCTATGCTTGCCGCGGTCGGTTTGTGGATGAGTGACCATCATTTCATACACATTCATTTCATGCACATTAAGCAGTCGGACCGGTTGTCAAATTAAGATCTGAAAGTAGTAAGATAGAAGTCAGGAGTCTGAAAGTCTGACAACCAGTCATAGCACGAGATATACCCAGTAGTAACTGGGTTGTGGTTTGATAGGTAGTCACTTCATGTAAACTATTGGTATTAAGCTGTATCCGGTTGGATTGGTAGCCAATCGCAATATAATGGGGAAAAGGCTAGGCAGATTGAAACTCAATTTTTATATATTATCTCCATGTGTTATTATATGTTCACTTCTGCTCTCAACACGTTTTATTATCAAAGACAAACTCAGTATTAATCCTAAGTACCTCGCATTCACCATTCCATACTACCTGTTGAGTAATTTATGCGAACCTTCCCGCCAGACATCAACGGACCCATTGAAATTCAACTTGATGCCAGTCCAGATAAATTCCCTTGGGCGTATTGTGCGTTGTATTAGAGAAAAAAGCGACATAAAGCACTATAGCCTGGGGAGCAGCAATAAATCAATGGCCTGAATGTAGTTTATAGCCAGTCGTAAACTTTGAAAGCTGTTGTTACTGTTTATGTATTGTGGAAGACCATTAGTGATCATTGTGACGTCTTGCTGAGACTACGATGCTGTGTTTCGTAGAGGTGCTACGAACAGCGTAGCTGCGTAGCAAAATCGTAGGCGGCTAAGAAAGGTATTATAAGTGATCTTTGTGATATTAATATTACCAAGGTATAATAAATACATGTGATTCATCGCTAATTGATTTCTCGTTGTATCTTCTTTTATAAACTAGTATAAGTGCGTATTAAAATTGAGAAATTTATTAAAATTAATGAACGGATCTTGAACGTTTAGGTATACAAAATTGCTTGACGTTCATGAATGAATAATTTTCTCTAATTATCCTAATTGCTGTTTCAACGTTGAAGTAGGTTAGATTTTAACAGATATTTAGCAAGATTTATCGAACATTTATAATAATCTACTTATTAGACTTTCGGAACAATGAAAATACTACCAAAGCGATTATAATTAAATTAAATGCAATTATTTATTATTCACTACTGTCATAGATCCGGGTTGGGGTCAAAAAACGACCCTGCCCTGCCCACTTCATTAAGCCCTTTCCATTAGAGGAAAAAGGTAGAAAGCGCCGCAAGCGCTGTACAAGCTTAATTGGCCTGTGCACCCTTCATAATTTACGCGTAATCCGACGCAATCTGATTACAAGTGTCCCATGTGTGTAAGTAATTAGTCTTGGGAACAAAACAAGGTGTAACAAGTTAGTGAATCGGTTTTGTGACGTGTTATACAGCTGAACGGTGTCTTTAGATGAAATAGATGGCTGGAAAATTAAGTCTAACTTTAGTAACAGGTGTGGTGTTTCCCCATCGAAAAGGGAGGATCGTTCGACAAGGCGGGTCATATTGCCTTTTTTTTCTAGTGAGGAAAATCCATTTTGTAACTCCTACCGACTAAAAGCCACACGATTCTCGTCTAATCTATCGTTCTGGTCCCCCCGGCAGGTTATGGTCCGACAATTGTAACGATTCACCCCGTCACCTATGCGTGTCAGCCACAGATGGCCTGCATAGACACTCCACAGAGTTGAGCGCGCCAAGACATGGTGCGCTGCGGGTGATATTGCCTGGCAGGCTACGACCCATTGGTTATTATAGTCGGGCGTTTGTAGGTATATATTCATGTTGTATGTTTGTCGCCAAACTCTGTTTGCGCGATGCAGGATTCGTTACTTCTTCGCTCATTCATGACATATTGCTACACGATAATAACTATCTCAACGCGACTACGGAGCTTGGCGTCTTGCGTTGGATTTCCGGGTATTTCCGGTTGGATTTTCTGTTAGCAAATTCTCAGGAGCATCACGGAGTTTGGATTTGTGCCTGGTCTTTTGTCACTTAATAATGGCATTAGTGAAATGTGAGTGTACAAAAGGGAAAGTTTAGCAGATAACACCTCTGGGTGAACCTTTTGGCGGAGTATACAGGCATGATTCTATGTAACATGCAATAAATAACAAAAAAAAAAAGCTTTGAATAAACATACTGGCTGTACAATCGACATGGAAGATTTTGAGTTTGATATCCTTAATGGAATGGGTATAAAGTTCTAGTACAATGATAACCTTAGATTAAGAACCTTCTTTTCAGATTTGGTTAAATAAACGATAAATCTTTCCAATTTCAACGGATGGAGCTTAAAACACTCAGGGGATCAGCGAGATTGATAGGAAACGACAATCTGTCGATTAAGACAATTTATTTTCTTTCTTTTCTGTCATTTTATTCAGTGTCCGTCTTGATTATCGCGGCCTTACTTGGCTCAAATACAGACACAATGAAACATTTAGAGGAATCCGTTTGTCGTTGTGTCAGAAAATATTCTCAGAGACTAAGTAATAATAATAAATTATTTTTTAGGAAATAATTAACAAAAATAGACTTCAAGACTATTTATTATTATACTTTTATTTACAAATTTAAACTAAAAAGTAGAAAAGAACCACAAACCAAAACGTCATCGGTGTATATATTTCGTGTTCTTGTATAATTTTCAAAAGTTGTGAATTAATTTCGGTAAAATTTGTATGGGAACATCTCTGAGGTATTATGACCTGCCAAACAAAAAAATAATCATCATGAAGTTAATTCATAATCGACGGAATAATCGCGTCACAAACATAATGTCGAATTGAAAGGTTACTCCTTTTAAAGTCGCTTAAAAACAGGCTCAATTTTTCGCATAGCTTTCCTTTGTTCTACATTGAAGAAACCATATACGCACAAACTAAGCTCAAAATGCCCAACCTAAGCTCAAAAGGACTGAGCTTACTTCGTCGTACTGACTCAAGCTTTGTCAGTGCAAGCTTTGTTCGTCGCCGTCGTAGAATATTAACTATGTTCTAATCTAACTGTAATATAGAGTTCGTACACGACATATTGATTGACAGTAATTATGAGATTGAAATTAACATACTTGATAGGGCTTTCATCTACGTTTGTAAATGTAAATAGGATTCAATAACTACGAAGAGATAATGTATGGAAATTATTATCAAAATGAGCAAAACACTCATAAAATTAATTATTAGTTTTTTGAATGAAAATTATAAATGTAACTTTAATTCAAAATAATTTTGCTTACCTAAAATGTTTTATTTACATAAATAGTGCATAGCAGCTTCTTACACGACTACCCAAAAAAGGAGTTATGGTGTATTCCACCATAACTTCTAAATGCCTTAACCTATTTAGATGTGTATGGTATGGTTAGAATCCTTGCAATTTCCCAGGGAGTTTCATAAAAAAAATATGTCATACTGACATAGCTGTAAGTTTTTTTTTATAATGTATAAACTAACCAAATATGGGCATAGTGTTAGTTTATTTTTTGGAACGAGTACTTAAAAAGAAGTTATAATTATCTCATGAACAAGAATTACAGATTTTGATTTAGTTCGAATTAAGTCTTGCTTTGAGAAAAATATTATATTAGAGAATTATTTAAATTAATTTATATTACAAGCCAGGACAAAAGATTTCAGCTGAATTAAAAACGTTTATTCTGATTCCTCTTTATAATATTAAATGACAAAGCTTACATAATATAATCGTTTCCTAAATAGAATCTAATTCCGCATTCATTATTTTAACGAAACATAATTTGTTTGTATTAAACATTCATTCCTTCCTTCCTCGTATACTTAAAAATGGAATATTAAGCGTTTTTCATACGAATAAAGAACGTTTTTACTTTCAAACGGAAGAAATCCGGCATCCAATTTCGTATATTTCGCCTAAATCCGGATATTCTCAGACGGAAATCGGATGTGTTGGTGTTATGACGAATTTCGCGTGTCTTGCAAACTTATCGATGTAAATTGTTGCGACGTGCCGCGCGACATTTTGTCTGGCGCGTTTTGTTGCATACGTGTCGTAAGCGACAAACGTGTCTGCTTTTCTAGACAAAAGTTTTCTTCGCATCTCGTTTTTTTTTGTTAAAGGGAAATTAGAACTTATGTAGTTGAATATGACATCAAATACTTCGTACGAATACGCATAAATTATTCAAACGCATTATCGCATACGTAACGAAATTTTAAGTTATAAATTTTTGTGGATTTATATGTGAGCCTTTTTTAAGGTTATCGTGTCTGTACGACATTGTATTAACTGCAAAGTTACTCGTGTTGGTTCAGCCACCAGTATAGGGACTTATAGATAGCGACGCATACAATCACGAAATTCTCAATAGCAGTCTCAGTGGCTAAAGAGCTCACCACCTATTACTAGGAAAAAGGTCCCTTGAAATAAATACTTTCACTATAATACGATTAAAATAAAACACACGAAAACGTTCCATCACTGACCTCTTAGAATCGCGAGGGATCTCAAGATGTATGAGTTATACAGGTTTTGTGATATATCATATGGATCGTAGTTTGACAAAGTGGGACGTTGAGGCACGCCTTCGCGGTCTCTCGGGCCCTTCACTCGAGTACCGCTGATTTCGCATTCGACTCTCGACTGCTTATAAATAGGGATGGATACTACTTCAAAAAATGAGACCAAAAATGCAACGGCTATAATGTAATACACCTGTCGTAGACGGTTCTGGAAACAAAAGGTATCGTTCTGATTGTGTCAAACTAGACCAAAAGTATAAAATCGATAACTTAATTAACTGTATTCCGAGTTTCCGACTCGTAAAGTCACGCCTATACATAATTTTCATTCCCGGTTTATTCAAAATTCAAGACATTCCGGCAAGTGACAACCTTATACGTGGAGTTGTTGAAAAAGACAGATTATGCGAGCATAAACTTGTTCCAAATGTGTGCGAGTGTGAAAAAATAGTTACACAGTATTATTCACTTCAAAGGGTTGAGTTTTTTCAACGCGGAAGGAGTTTCAGCTATGAAGGTATAACTTTGAATGCGAAATATGTTTTCATGTGTTTAAATCTGGTCGTAAATCTCATTTATAACTGCTTTTTGTCTATTTCCTGGATAATGTATATTTGGAACACGAATAGTTTTTGATAGTTGCATTCATATTTGACTCTGCTTGCCGAGTCCGTTGAAATATTATATTCAACAATCCACAGAGGTGCACGCTAATAGTGCCTATGTTAATTTCTATACTATTTATGTCTAACTGGTACTGTTTGTATTGCACCTTCAGTAAATAAAGGTGAGTTTATTTTAAACGTCCAAATATTGAATTTTGAATTAATTTAGTTCTCTTTGGAACTTAAACCAAGTGATTGATGTGTTTGAGTTTTTAAATCTGTTTAACTTTCTAACTTTATGGTCGTGCTCGATCAGAAGAGCTATAAATGGAATATAAAATGCATCTACAATGTTGTTTTGTGTAATGGAGTCACGTATTTTCCCGTATAATCCCTTGGCTTACGGTAAGCCAAACGCCATGAAGGGCAAGTGCCGAGGGTAGCACGGTCGTCGAGCCAAGCGTGCGTCGTACAACATAATGTATGGACGCGCTTACGCCTTAGAAAATTGATATGATATTCAGCAGAAATGGACACAATTTCTTACGAAGCCTTCGATATAATAAATAAACCTATTTCGCGCCCCCAAGGCACTCTTTTAGCGCTTATATTTATATATATAGTGGGCTTGATGTGAATATTTTATATTCGGGTCCGGTTATAACACTACTGATAAGACATGTTGAGTACACAAATTCGGAACAGAACATTTTTTATAGTTTTATCTTGGGTATGGTTATGGGGGATTAATCAGATAGTGTATGAAGACCTTGAGTAAGAGTGTAAGGCTGGTCTAAGAGTATCATTCACAACAGAACAAAAATAATTTAAAATTTACTAGTACATGTGTGTGTGTACATGAAGATGTACCTGATTCGGATGGATGGAGGATGTTTACAATGGTACAAAAGAAAAACTAAATTAATACGATTTTTTAACGACGTTTGCTTTATTAATTCAGGTATCATACCTATCAAAGGTAAGTAGGGGTTTTTAATATAGGGTGCGGTATACATTTTTGTATTTATCTCGGCCCGCACTATTCTCTAAGCATTCCTTAACAAATCCGTCGAGATCATTCACTTAAATTTTTTAAATGTTCACTGGTTTGAACAATCACTCTATTACTGTATAAGTTTCCAGACTTAAATGCTCTCTGCACTTTTAAAGATTTTTATGCTAAAAATAATAGCGTTTGCAATTCCTTTTGGATTACTGTCTCTATTTAGTTTTTGAATTTACGAACGTTACCTTTAAAAATATCTTGTCTTTGAGTTTTCAATTTATAAATCTAATCAGTCTCTTATTCAAAATCAAGTTATTCTAGTCAGTCTTCAGTGGAACGTTTTTTCTTTTTGTCGTTATAAACAAAATTACCCTTCAAACGAGACCACGATTTTAAGTTGTATATAATACGGTATTTATTTATATTAAAGTGTAGTAGTTTTTTTTTTTTTTAATTAGATATTAAAAGAAAACTGTTTTCTACAAATTGATGCTTCTAATTCTAAATCATCTAAGTAAAACACAGATTAAAATACCTAAATAATATATTATTTAATATTGGAAGCTTTCTGTTGATTAAACCTATGTACTCGTGTATTTAGTTAAATAACAATTTACGATAAGCAAATAAGATTTAATTTTAGGTTCGGTTATTAACTTGCATTTGGCAAAAAGCTTGTGTCTGGTCTAATCACAACATGTCTCTTAGCACAATACTACTACTATATGCATTTATGTAGAATTGTTTCACAATTATAAACACTAGTATTTCAGCGTAAAATTAACATTAATTAGTGAACAGTTCTCTTTAGTTTCTATAAAATGGTTGCTGACAAAGTGTGCATTGTTAGATGAATTTAATTATGTGTTGGAGAACTTAGTATTGCAACTCTGCTGTTAGTTTACTGTATCTGCGGTTTATGTTATTTGTTTTAAGTCAAAATCGACCCCAAATAAACTAGGGTAAGAGCAGGGGATGGCTTATGTAATATTAATTTTGCAACGGATCTGTCTATGTATAGACAACATATAGACAAAAAAATAATTCAATACGTATCGTTTAACGACAACACATTTTTGACAACACGCTTTCATTTACTATTTTTCCTTTCGCAGGACTGCTGTAAGAAATTTCTGTAAGAAATAAGCAGTACCTTTGTACTTAGTTTTCTTTTCCTTCTTTCCTTTTATTGTATAATGTGTGTGCATAAATTGTAAAACTGCCTCGTTGGTCTAGTGGTCCCAAGCGCGACTGCTGAGCATGAGGTCTCGGGTTCGATTCCCGGGTCGGGCAAAGTGTTATTGAGTTTTTCCGTTAGAAATTTCTCAGTAGTAGCTCGGAGTTTGGAATTGTGCCCGGTAGATGGCAATAGGCTCACCACCTATTACATGGGACTTAATAACAGCATTGGTGAAATGTGGGTGTACAACTGTGTACACCTCTGCCTACCCCTTCGGGGAATACAGGCGTGATGCTATGTTATGTTATGTGATGTTATAAATTGTAAAATAAATAAACACGTGAATAGAGGTCTCTATAAAGTAATTGCATAGAATTGAATGCTTGTCATCCATTTCTGTGTCTGTTACGTTCCTATTATAATATATTCTGTAAGCCTTGCGACTTGCGACCTACATGAATTGTAGACATATCAGAACGTCCTTTGTCTCAACAGTTCAGTACAGTCTCTATTGAGGCATGTCTCCGCTGTATTCCTCGATACATGAATAACAATAGATTGTTAAGGTTTATTCACGTATAAGAGATCAACTAAGTATGTACATATTGACATCAGATCTGATGTAGGCCAATTAAAAGAGGATTGCAGCCTTTTACTTACATCACTCACTTTAAGAGCGAGACGGGATGAGTTATGAGTTAACAATGTTCTAATTTTAGATCATTTTGGCTCAATCAGAATTGAGGTCATTATGTCATTTACTTATATAGTTCCTACAATTTTAAAGGTAACGTTAAACATTAATTGTAAGAACACCTGTGTTGAGTTAAAAAAAAAACTTGAATACCTTCGATGATATTTTAATAATAACAATTTTTATAGTGTAATTTCTTCCAACACGTTTATTATACTGTCTAACACATTACCATATCATTATGGTATTCGTATATCATTATGATTATCTATTTTCAAATATATTAATGTACATATAGTTGACGTTAAAGGTATATATTAGCTATACTTGGCATGTGTTGCAATGGCTACTTTTAATTCTAAAGTAGTACGTATAAATAAACAAGCAGGTACATTTTTCTTTTGTCTAAAACATTTTATACATTATTTTTTTTTTGTTTTGTTTTAATTGTTACTCCTTTTGTTTTAATTGATCCCTAACATAATAAAAAAATCTGTATAATATCAATTAATTCTATTTTTCAAAGAAACATTGAAAAAATAATAGACAAGAACGGGGCTTGAACCCGCGACCTTTGACGTTCCGTGTCATCACTCTACCAACTGAGCTACCTTATCGTGTTCAAACCTATTGAATTTTCAATCCTCTTTGTATACGTCTTAAGGAGACGCCTGGTGATATTTATCTAGTAATCGTTTACAGATTTACTAAACTCAGCGTTACCACTTTGCAGTTGTAAATCGCCGAACAACATCCCAATCCTTTATAAATCATATATAATTATACTTTTTTAATACATGTTGAGGCCATGTAATGCCTATATTAATTCTATTTTTCAAAGAAACATTGAAAAAATAATAGACAAGAACGGGTTCAAGCCCCGTTATTTATAAATTAAATATCATTTAAAACCCGCTTAAATATCACCAGGCGTCTCCTTAAGACGTATACAAAGAGGATTGAAAATTCAATAGGTTTGAACACGACAAGGTAGCTCAGTTGGTAGAGTGATGACACGGAACGTCAAAGGTCGCGGGTTCAAGCCCCGTTCTTGTCTATTATTTTTTCAATGTTTCTTTGAAAAATAGAATTAATATAGGCATTACATGGCCTCAACATGTAATATCAATTAACTTTATTGAAATCCAAAAAAGCCTTCATTGCCTTCGCCTTCATTCTCACCACAATACAACTTACCAAAGATTCAAAGTAAAAAAATAATTTAGTTTTAATGACATAATGTACAAAGAAAATAAAGCAACAAAGATTGTAGGTATTATATTCAAAATATACATTTTCCTGGAAAGAAAAGTACGGTCGTAAGCAGGACTCGAACCTGCGCTTCCCGGATAAATACTCCAGGCACTCTGACCACTAAGCCATTTCGACCTCTGCGAGAATTAGTTACCACAAAAATATATGACTTTAGAGTTCGCTATGCATGCGTTAATGTTTTTAAAAGATTTAGCTGTCTTTGTATTATTTTGACTCGGACATTGTTGCGAACTCATCAGCTCATGACTAACTATGGGTTCCGTTTAACTATAGGTTCTGTTCAAGTTTAAAACTAGACGGGCAAACCAGAAAAGTACACGGCACGTGATTTAAAAAATAGTTATTAAACTTCTCTCACTATACTTATTAAACAAAAGAAATTGTATTATAACGTAGTTGTATCATTTAACCGATACAATGTACAATATGGCAGCTTTACACGACAAATTTGTTCAGGTATCTATTGTGAGCAGCCCGGTGCTCGACCGACCATGCCAAGCTATTTTCACCCTTTTAAAAACATGTTTTTTTTCGCGTGGCTTTCTCTAGGGTTGGTATTAGGTATCAGATTTGGTGTAAACCACAAATGTGTTCGATTAAATATTCAAAATCAAAAATACTTTATTCAAATTAGACCTTTGAAATTGTACTTTTTGAACGTCATACATTGTAATAAGACAGTCCCCAAAAACGCCCACCCTTCCTAGTGCTTCACCTGGAGAGAAGAAGCGACGCAACAAACTCCCCAGCTACACGTCTCTGTCTGTCAAGTTACAAATTTGATTGGTCAAGTGTTCCCAAGCGCGACTACTGACCGTGAGGTTCTGGGTAAGATTCCCGGGTCGGGCAAAATGTTATTGGGTTTTTCTATTAAGAAATTCTCAATAGCATCTCGGAGTTTGGAATTGTGCCCGGTAGATGGCAATAGGCTGGCCAACTATTATTACATGGCGCTTAATAACAGCATGTACGCATCTGCCCACCCCTTTCGAGAATACAGGTGTGATGATGATATGTAACATATATTATATCTGTAAACGAACCCACGATATAGGAGGAATTGCTCGGGACGGTCAACGATAAAAAGAAAAAGAAAAAAACCATAGCAATCTGTGCTCGGTAAGCTTCATCCACGACGCTTGCATTTGCGTCTTTATTACTATTCCTTTGTCACCATATGACGTCACTGATTGATCAATTATAACATCAGTGTTTGCTATGCATGCGATAATGCGTTATAAAACTTATATTAGATCACTGACTGTGATTTGTATGGTTTATCGTTAACAGCTATGATCGATCTGTTTTTGTGTCATGAAATACAAAATTATTCTACTATAGGTTGAGGTTTGAATAAGTTGATAAACAGTAGTGTCAGAGTTTAAACCACTTGTAGGTCTCTGACATGGTTTTACACATCATCGAGAATATGTCTCGGGTGTACTAGTTTTCTCACGATGTTTTCCTTCACCGTTTTAAGCATGTGATAATTAAAATATAATACGCACATGACTTCGAAAAGACAGGCCTTGGAATCGAATTTGCGACCTTAATACTCAATACTTTATTGCACTCCATACGTTATAAAGGTGTTAAATATAGTAATAATTACAGTACAATATGGACCCTGTAGGGCACGGCAACGTAGAAAAGAGGAGGACGCTAACATTTCTTCTGGTTAACTTTATTTATGTGAAGAATTCGTTATTTAAATGATCTCTTTAAATGTCCTTCCTGAATGTGTATTGTATTATGTTATATAATATTAAACATAATTAAAATTACTCAAGAGAAATAAGTATATAAAAAAAAAAACTTCGTATGTCATGTTATAATTTAGTTAAAAATATATACACTATTATTATAATGAAATAAAAAATGTTCCATTCTTATTATTATGTATTACCTTTTACTGCTGCTGTTCCCGGTTAACAATATTGATTAATACATTGCTTTACTGTGCCGTGTTAATGATGGATCTAGGGCTGATTTATCATTGGAATATGAAATCGCTAACATTGTCATCTGAATGTTGTCTACCTATATTAATTCATCGGATCCGTCGTGTTCTGACTATCGCATGTCAACTATCGTTCTCCCTAAATCTATCCACTCTACTGCGAGTGAATTGATATCTTCGGGATCTACGTGCTCCACCCTCGGCCACACCGTCGCTTACCATCAGGCGAGTTGGTGGCCAAACGTAGAACCATTTTTGATAAAAATTAAAATAAAATCGAATTTGGACGAAATTTGGCACACAGATAGTTTATAGCCTGGATTAACACATGAGTAATTTTTATATCCCAGCTTGACCCCATTCTGAGGTCTACGCAGACGAAGTCGATGGCAGAAGCTAAAAATTAGTAGTAGTATATATTAATTACGATCATGTACTAAGCTAGTTATTAACAGTGTCGGTTCGGTCACCTGTATAGGGACTGAATTGATAACAATGACGTCGCCAAAAGACGTGTTAAAATATGGATGAAGAATTCGCGGTGGTGAGCAGAGGTCGAGATGGTTTAGTGGTCAGAGCGCCTGGATTATTTATCCGGGAGGCGCAGGTTCGAATCCTGCTCACGACCGTATTATTTTTCCATTTAATATATTAACTTTCGAGTTCGCTAAGCATGCGTCATTAACGCATGCTTAGCTTTTCAAAGATTTATCTTTAATAATTATTAACATTTAAAAATCGTTCAGTTATAAAATACCTCTATACATATAACGTTTATATGTTGTTTCATTTTACCTTCTGTATCACTAATAATGATACTAAAAGGTTAGAAGCGTAACCGCGCTAATTAAAGGTTAATTACAATTTGACTGAAGCTCGACTACCTCGTTTGAGTAGGGTTTGCTTTTGTATGACTGGATGATTTAAATTAATATTTTGTTTTGGATTGTTCAAAGCTACAAAGTTTACAAACCCTTCCCTCTTTATTACAAAACGATGTCTATTGATGTTCACGGTTTTTCCTTTGAGTCAGTTTTGTACTAAAAACTTTATTGATTGAGTATTATTCTTCTCTCCTAGTGTCAAAAGTTATTCGAGCCACCCGTTGGTTGCACGGCGCGGGTTCTTGAGCTGGTATGTTAAGAGGACCCAGTGCCTTCCTCAATGTGCTGATTGTGACCATGGGTGGTTTTAATGAGGTTCCTTACTTGACTTAGTAAATGTTATTAAAAATCAAAATCAAAATTTCTTTATTCAAATTAGGCAAAAATTTAGCTTTTTGAACGTCAAACATCAAGATAGCTCCCAAAAAAGCCCATCCTACACATTAATTAACAATAGCTGGAACCGACGGAGAAATGACCCATTCGAAGTATGGAGACACTCAGATTAAAAGGTGCTTAACGGTCACTAGACTGACCGCGCCAGGTGCTGTCCTGAGAGTGCAACTGACTGTGAGCACATATGAGGGCAAATGCTTCTCCTCATAATTACACGGAAGGAATGAGCTTTGGTTACCACGCTAGTTAACAGCGGGTCAGCGATTTCAGATCATGAAAGTCTAGGTTTACTAATAAAGTTTTCTTTAACTTTTTTGGTAACGATGATTTTTTTTACTAGCCGTTAAAAGGTGTTCCCCAAGTTTTTTCAAGTAGTTCTTCGCTGCGCAATATCTCAAACCAGCTGGTGATGTGACTTTGTTACCGTAGCAACTTTTGTATTCTAATATCCTCATTGAATCTTATTTTTATTAGGTGGAATGCATCTAAGTCATCTCGCTACCTCTTTCTGGGCTGGCTCCGATAGCGTTGTCCATTTTCATCCCATTATTTGGAGACCTTTGCCTAGCGATCGTAGTACAATTGCATATGGCTGAAGTGCCCGTCTTTGAGCATAGTTTGAATTTGATGAAATTGAAAACATAAATTCATAATCAAACTTTGGAAATCAAGGAAGTAGGTGGGGGCTTGTTCTGAGTTACTTCAGGGTAACAGTAATTAAACTTATTTACTTTCTAATTGGAGAATGTTAGTAAAGTTCTGCAGAATCTAAATTAAAACAGACTGAAGTCAAAGTGTACTTGGCATTTATATAATCTAATATCCACATAGCATCATAACATAGCATCACGCCTGTATTCCCCGAAGGGGTAGGCAGAGGTGTACACAGTTGTACACCCACATTTCACCAATGCTGTTATTAAGTCCCATGTAATAGGTGGTGAGCCTATTGCCATCAACCGGGCACAGTTCCAAACTCCGGACTGCTACTGAGAATTTCCTAACAGAAAAACTCAATAACACTTTGCCCGACCCGGGGATCGAACCCGAGACCTCCTGTTCAGCAGTCGCGCTTGGGACCACTAGACCAACGAGGCAGTCATCTAATATCCATTTTCTTATTATCAAAAATGGATCTACGTTTGGCCACCAACTGGCCTGATGGTACGTGACGGCGGATGAAGGATGCAGCACGTATATCCAGAATAAATCTATTCACTCTTATGTAGAGTAGATAACTTTTGGGAGAACGTTAGCTGGGGAGTTGATGCAACTGCCCAGACCCGTCTCCCACAATGGTTGCACCGGACTACATCCTGAAACACGACTAGGTCGCTTCACGGCATGGCTTCGTCCGGTGGGTGGTAACCTGCCGCGGCCGAAGCCTCCCACCAGAATTGGTGCACTCCTATGGACCGGGCAACTCAGCCCCCTAAAAATCTATATTTGTGGTGTGCGAATGCTAATTAATATATGCTTATAATTAATAATTTATTTGACCATTGCTTTCAAGTAGCACAATATTCTTTGAAAACTTTTATGAAACTAAATTGTGTATACAATTGTGTTAAGTGATTTTAATAGCTTTCGTTTTCACAGTCGCGTAAAATTTATTGATGTTCAATCAAAAGAATACTAAGGGTTTATTATTATATGTTAAGGTGTATTTCGCCTTAAGGACTCGTCTTAAGGAGACGCCTGGTGATGTTTATTTAAACAATCATTAACAGATCTACTAAGCTCAAGCCCCGTCCATGACTATTATTATTTTAAATGTTTCCTTGAAAAATAGTAATTAATATAGGCATTACATGGCCTTAACATGTAGAAAAAATACCAATCTATGATATGAATTAAAAGACTTTTTTCTTTTTTTTTATGAGCAAACCATTTATTTTAGTTTTCTCAATGAAAGCACTCGAAATATTAGACAGCGAATGTGTTTCGGTCTATCGTTAAGTAAAAAAATTGTTATATGTAAAAAGTCTACCTTATTGGTAGTAAGGGCTTCTGTCTTTGTGGGAGTTCATGGGTTCGATTCCCGGGTCGGGTAGTCTTACTGTTAGGAAATTCTCAATAGCAGTGCAGGGCTTGGAATCGTGTCCCATAGATGATTGGTATTTAACAGAAAAACCCATTAACACTTTGCCAAACCTGAGAATCGAGCCCAGAACTTCACGATCAGCAGCCACGCTTGCAGTCACTAGACAATGAGATAAAAAAGTATAAAGAATTGTTATTCTACAATACAACAAAATTGCGTTAAAATGCAGATACATTTTTGAGACACTAGTGTGGCGAAAAGCAAAGTTATGACCCGCGCCTCTCGGATAAATACTCCAGGCACATTATCAGGGAGGCGTAGGTTTGAATCCTGTTACTTGCTGGGGTCGAGGCGATTGCTACAACGAACCCGGGATCTCGGTAAAGGTTAGAGTGGCACCGTGTGGTTTTTATATATAACCTCCATGATGGATTTTCCACACACAAAAAAGAGGTTCGAATGCTACTTCAGACCTTATTCTTCTTTCGCATAAAATTATAATTTAAAATGTATTGTATTTTGTTGTGCTGTCGACGGAGGAACTATAGCAGTCTGGTATTTTTATTTAAGGCAAGATGAAAAGCCTCTTTTCATACAGCGAATGAACGAGCATTGATCACCATTTTTATTCACAGCGTGTTGGCGATTTCTGAATTGTAGGTCCAGAGGTTTTCTGGTTGTTTTCCGAAATTTATTTGAACTATATTAGATTCGTATGTGTTGTGTTGAAGTACACACAATAGAAAGAAGAAGAAGAAAATTCAGTTATTATCTAAAAGTAATTATATAAATTATGAAATCACATAAGATATTCGCAAAATATTGAACACAGTGCCTGGTGTTCAAAGCCTTCGGTAGGGCTACGAGCCAGCTACGGAGGCTACGCACCGCTTACTAAGGCTACGAACTGCCTACGAAGACTACGATCCACTTCCAAGTCACAACAACAGAGTAATTATCACAATATAACAGTGAGCTTCAATGGATTATCGTGCACTTTGCACAAAGCCGACGCCACTCACACAGATAATGCAATGGGTGGAATCTATTGGACTATCTCGTGGAGTGATATTGCTCCGTCACTTACACTCTCACGGGTCTGAGTGTTTTTCTATTTTATATACTAATAATGCTTGAATAAATGAAGACCAATAAACGTATATTACATAATGATTATACTGGTGCAGATTGGTTATTGCTTGTTATTAATTATGATGTTTCTAAATTCATATTCAATAAAATTATGGCAAAAATAAAGTGGTACAAAATATGAGATCTAGGCCAGGAAAAATGTGTGTTATAGTAAGAAGAGTAATTATATTAGTTATAATATAACAACTTTTAACCGGATTAATCGCGTGTATTATATTATAGGAGGACCTGCAACCACGAACGCTGCAAAGTGTTCGAAACGTCAGGGAAAACAAAAAACCAACAATACACGCGATTAATCCGGTTAAAAGTTGTTATATTATAATGTGTAGTGATCCCGCAAACCTAGTTTTAATGCACTTCTTAAAATATATATTCAATGTAAAAATAAAATTAAGTGAATTTAAATCTAATCTAAATATTGTGGGTGCTTTTAAAGTATATCTTTTATTTACAATAACACTTAAATAACAAATAACTGTTCATTACGGGGTACTGAACCCATTACACTGTAACGATCTTGTAAATATAAATAATATTCTGAAAAATACTCAATACATTAATTGCACTCCATAAGTATTATCTTCTTCTTATCGTGTGGTTATGAACAACCTAGTGTCAGAGTTTAAACCGCCCGTATGGTATGACCGTTGGACTGGCAAATCAAAAGTCACAAGTTCGAATCCAAGGCATTTTTTGAAGTCATGTGCGTATTATAAATTAATTACCAATTGCTTAAAAGGTAGTAGCGTAGGAAGCACACGTGAGAGATATTCTTTATGGTGTGTAAAGCCATGTCAGAGACCTAAGAGTGGCCTAAACTCTGACTCTGCTTATTGTGTGGTTGTTCATCAACCACACAATAAGAAGAACAATACCATTCGTCTGTCACATTCATGTTCCGCAACCTATACTCACGACTTTGCTCACGGAAACCCCTATAAATGCATTTGAGTGCACATTCCATGTGTCTGACTGACATAACACTCGCGTACACAGTGAAGTAATAAA
The DNA here is from genome assembly GCA_935421205.1 of Xylocampa areola. Lineage (NCBI taxonomy): Eukaryota > Metazoa > Arthropoda > Insecta > Lepidoptera > Noctuidae > Xylocampa > Xylocampa areola. The sequence continues at coordinate 17,709,039 of OW285201.1, forward strand.
ATTACACCACTCTCCGGCTAACAACGTTGGCCGTAGTAAATGAAACTTGAGCGACGAGCCGTAGATCTCTGCCACTCGTACACTCCCTGTGCAATATACTTACCTATATGCATTTGTTTCACACAAAGAATTATGAAGATATTTCGATGGATTATATAAATTATACAACGTGTTCCATAAATGTGTGGTCATATCTAAAAAGGTGATGTTCTGTATTTGATATAATTATAAGGTCCTAATTTATTAGAAAATTTCCTTTGAAAGGCTTAATATATAAGTCAAATACATTCACTTAAGCTAAGAATTAAATGGATATAACAAATTATTTGTAATTAACATAGTACTAGCAAGATGAAAACGACTCCTTGAACCGCGAACATTAAGTAAAAAATAAAATTGTTGTAAAAATTTGAATTATAGCTTAAATGAATCCTTATCACTTACACATTGACCCCTTAAAAGGAAATTACCTAATAAATTAGGACCTTATATACAAATACTCCTGTACTTTTTAAACTTTCGCGATTCGAACACATAATTATTGAATTCAAACCGAAATACGGTCAGGAGTAGTAGTTATTGAATTCAAACGGGACTTAATCGCGCTAAAAGTATAATATTTGTTTACCTCGACGTTGCAACTTGATCGAAACGTCGAGGTAAATAAATATTATACTTTTAGCGCGATTAAGTCCCGTTTGAATTCAATAACTACTACTCCTGACCGTATTTCGGTCAAAGCGGTATCTACACGGAGATTATCCAAATACGCAGGAGATATTATAGTGTACAGGTGTAAACGCAAACACAGGTGCACTCCTTCTTATAGTCCGAAGAGACGGTAATCCGACACGACCGGAGAGAGATCAGGCGCAGAACCGACAACTTTACCTGCTTTCCGAAGCACGGAGGTGTCACGCCACCAACTTCCTAGGTCCGGGCTGCTACTGCTACTAAGATACAGGTTTTTCCTAGTTTAGAAGTCAGGATCTTTATGCTCTGGCCCACATAGCCATGATCCTAAAAATGTAAAAATTGTGATCTTTTTGGTAATAATAAAGTTTTTATTTATTTTTTTATTACTGAGAATTTTCTGAGAGAAAACCTAAAAAACACTTTGCCTGACCTGTGTATCGAACTCAGGACCTCACATTCAGCAGCCGCGCTTGCGACCACTAGACCAACGAGGCAGTCCAGTTCCTATATCTGATACACAGTATAGACAAATGCACACCCATAAAATAGGTTTTACTGAGTTTTCATGTTATTTTGTTTCATCAGTCATATCGATGATCAAAATCAGCGAAACAAATGTGTAATAAAAATCTCACTAGCTCAATTACGAACAATGCAAGAATCTATTTAACTTACCTCCTCGGAATTGTTGCGCTCCTGGTATGTACGCTCTCGCGTTGTAGTACATCACACACGCAAGTTCAACCGACGAAGGACGAATATTAAGTATCCAGTGTTCAACGGATTGAATATTTATTAGATTCTTCTCATAGTCCCTAAATATGACCACGGATTTCTGATGTAGGTTATATTACCCGTAGGATTAGGCAAAAAGTGCTTTTGCAGCCCCAAAGTCCCATGTAATTAATAGTAGGTGAGTGGTGCCATCAACCGAAGGAATCATACTCAGTATTTATCTGGGAGGTGCAGGTTCGATTCCTGCTCACGCTTATTTTTGTTTACACAAAAATGTTTAACTTCACATATTTTTGCATACACAGTAACAGTAATAATCTTCTTTTTCTTATCGTGTGGTTGATGAACAACATGGTGTCAGAGTTTAAACCATCTCTGACATGGCTTTACACATCAATGAGACCATAAGTAAGCGAATGATAATTAATTTATAATACAATAACAGTAACATTAATTTATAAGTCAGTGAAGCGTGCCATGGATTCGAACTTCCGAACTTGTTAGTCCAACGGTCATACCACTAGGCTATCACTATCTAGCTACTCGGCTGTTCCAACCTCTCTACCAAGCGTGGATATTTGCTCGACGATACGCCTTTGATAGTACTTGTCATAGATCGTAGGCTGTGCAGAAATCTGTTAGAGGCATACCTGGATTTGTATGTAACTATTGCATAGGTATGTAGTATATGAGTATGAGATTTGTATTCAATACGAGTATTTGCTGTGGTTAGGTATATAATAGAGTAACCTATTTTAATTCTACTGTTCGGTAACTACTGTCAGCCTACGTCATTTCATTGCTGGAGAAAGGCGTCTCTCATGATTTGAAAATACTGGTACACACTATACGTCAAGACCTAAGACCTTGTTTTATAAAAGTGAAATTTTAATGATTTTTTTACAGCGGAATAATTTGGTGTCTTGGTAGTAGTTTTTTTTAAAATTTAAATCACAAAGCACCCTGGAACCACCAGTACGGAGGGCCCGGCCGGCCGCACCATCGTTGCCCCACGCAGTTCCAGTGGTACCTGCTGCGTTACCATTGCATTACGTATTAGTAAATTACTAATATTTCTCACACTTTCGAGTTAAAGATTTTTTTTTAAGTCTTACTTTCAACAGTATTACTGAAGGTATGGAAAAAAAAGCAACAAACAATTTGCGCTTATGTAAAACAATTGATCTTCCATGTCAAATGTATTCTTGCTACAAGTATATTTATGTGAAATATGGGTGTAAAACCGTATACACATCTGCTTACCTGTTCGCGAAATATTAGCGTGCTGCTATGTATGTAATTTTAATATCGTACGAGTCCTGACGAAATCAATACCGGACCGGACCGGACGTCAATAGAGCCGCGATCGACCTGGACCGACCTCGTACATCCCCGTATTATTATTTTAATATCTATGCTATGCATTAATGACAGCATAGAGGTTCCCATAGTCCGTTGCGAACTGTATAAAGTGATCGATGAGGTTAAGCAACAAATATAGATAAATACTTCCTCGTTGGTCTAGTGGTCGTAAGTGCAGCTGCCGAGCGTGTGGTCCTGGGTTCGATTCCCAGGTCCGGCAAAGTGTTATTGGGTTTTTCTGTTAGGAAATTCTCAGTAACAGCTTTGTAGAGCACGTAAACCGTCGGTCCTGCGCATAATCTCTCTCCGGTCGTGTCGGATTGCCGTCCCATCGGAATATGAGAGTGAAGGAAGAGGAGTGCACCTGTGTTTGTGCATACAATTGTGCACTATAATATCTACCGCGTACTTGGCTAATCTCCATGGATATGGTAGGGAGTATATTATTATTATATATAAAACTTTCAAATGAATTAATGCGTGCGTAGTGAACTCTAAAGTTAAAATTTATTTGCGTGCAGCTTCGGACATGCATAGTTGTAATACAAAAAGTGGATATTTATTGTAGTCTGTAAAATTGTCTTTTATTGCGTTCTATTTTTCTTTCTTTCTGTTCTATAATCGGGTTAATGCTACCTATTTTATTTTTAATTGCCTCTTTCTAATTAATTGTGTTCTGTTTTATTTTTAATTGTCTTTTGTAAACTCTAATGAATTGTGTCCTGTATTGTACAAAATAAAGGCATTGTCTATCTTATCTATCTATCAGAATTTGAACTGTGCCTCCCGGATAAACACTACAGGCACTCTGTCCAGGCCATCTCGACCTTTTCTTACTAGTCCGAATTATTCTTCCACGTTTTAATACGTCTTTTGGTGACGTCATCGCCGTCCATCCAGTCGTTATCGGGATTATATAGAAGCCGCGGATGACTTCAGTAGACGGAGAAGGTAATCTGTTACTGTAACTTCTACTGATGTTTTTGTATAATATCTTTCGACAAATTCATATTAATTTTTTATTGTTCAACGGTTATTTGTCACGTGCATTTTTCGGGATTCCCTGACTAGTTTTGAACTCGAACTCGGCTCCACCCTTAGTCATGAGCTGAGCCCACGGTGATGTCGTGAGCCAAACATCTACTGATGTGTAGGAATATTACATTTCACCACAGTACTCGTACTTAACAATCACTTAGGATGGTAAAGGAATTAATCTTCAAACTGAACGAGCATGCCAATTGTAGAGACGCCAATTTGCATGATTAAGCCCATATTCCGTAATAGGAACGTGCGCCATTAACTAGTATTATGCATAGCAATTAAGACAATTAGTAAGTATCTCAAACGGTTAGTGCCCGTTTGGAAGGGATCATTTCATGCTTTGTATGGTGTGACTGTATTCATATATATTTCGTTGGAGTAATCACAGAGGATGTAAATAAATATAATACATATTTTGCTAATTATAGTCCTCCAATAGTGAGGCAAAGGCGACGGGATGTAAGTGTGGAGTCCACCACATATGTCCCATTGTCTTGTTCTTTGTGGTCGAACACCTGTACCTTGGACGACCTTTGTACTGCCACTAATAATGCCACATAAGTTATTTTTTTGTGGCAAAAATGTTGGTCACTTTTTTCATTTTAAATACCAAAAATAAAAATTCATACTATTGACACGAAGAAGAAGTCTTGCAATTACTTGTGTACAGGATGCCTGCTCATTAATATATACACACAGGCAAGTGGTGAAAAATCACAACAAAGTAGTGGTAACTACTCAGTCAGTAGGCAGTATCGGAGCTCCTGGTCTGCTTAACGTGTGCTTGTGTACCTATTATTATTATGAACCTGTAGTGTACTACTGGGGGACAAAAGCTTCCCTTCCCTTTTTCCACTTTTCCCGGTTAATGGCGGTGTAGGGCTTTTAAGTGGGCATCGAGTTCATCTCACTATCTCCTTCTGGGCATGCTGTGTATAACTATAAATTGCATTTATTTACCACAGAGGATAATCTAACACGAGAGCAAATGCAAATTCCGGCAGGTAGAGACTGAGGTTATGACTCTAGCTGAGCTTGTCCACCTAGCAAGTCAATTTATCCATTATTGGCCAGTGGCGGTCAAAGAGACGACCGGGTTACAAGATTAGTCGGACAGAGGGTGCTGTCCGGAACGGGGTCGTTGTACTCATCATTGTGAAAAGATTTATTGTGGTAAATCCTGAAAACGCGGAAAATTAATTATTTAGAAAATTAGTAAAAAAATAATTATTTTTCCAAATAGGACATCAATTTTTTGAAAAAATGTATAAATGTGGTTCTCATCACAATGATGGGCAACCTCTAAAACTAAAGAAACTGGGCATCTGCAGCTACTTGGCAGACTGGAGCTGTCCGATAGGGAAAGTATCTGCACTTTGCTGTAAATCGTCACCAAAGGACACTATTCTTTTTTAATGTTTTCACCATTACAAAATGTGCCAAGCTGAAAGTCGAAATTGCTCATTTGTACTTCTAGTCAACAAAAACACGCTACCGCTTAACGCTGTACGCGCCGGTCGTGAGCGTGATCTCTATTTTAGAGACTACACGTGTTGTAACGTGGGTGTTGGTAAAGGAAGCTGTGACATATCAATATGTGACGCTTGTCAAAGATAAAGTTAAACAAAGTTTCATGATGAGAATATCATTACTTCATATTACAAACTACTTTACTTAATTATATATGACTGACAAGTCAAAGGGCCAAGTTAGAATCAAACGCACGCACCGCTGACTTTTTGAAGTCATGTGCGAATTAGAAATATGATCACTTGCTTAAAGCGGTGAAGGGAAACATCGTGAGGAAACCATCTAACCTGTGCGATGTTCACGATGGTATGTAACGCCATGTCAGAGACTTACGGGTGGTACAAACGATGAGAAAAAGAAGACTTAATTATATCCAACTTAGTTTGAAAGTGTCATGAATACAAAGTGTTTTTATACCAAAGCATTTTTGCAACAATTTTTTTAATATAACTTTAAAAATTATAGCAACTCTTTGACTGTGTCATTGGTCGAGTGGTTTCAAGCGCAACTGCTGAACATCAGGTCTCTGGTTCCGAGGTTGGCCAAAATGTTATTGAGTTTTACTGGTACGACATTCACAGTAGCAGTCCGGAGTTTGGAATTGTGCCCGCTAAATGGCAATAGGTTCACCACCAATAACATGGGACTACACATTAATTAGTGTAATGTAGGTGTGCAACTGTGTATACCCCTGCTTACCACTTTGGGGAATACAGGCGTGATGCTATGTTTATGTAAACTGATTTTCTTGTAATTGTGAATACTTCATGTTTTCTTCTTCTTTTCGGGTGGTTGGTGAACAACCTAGTGTCAGAGTCACCCGTAGGTCTCTGACATGGCTTTACACACCATCGAGGACATTTATCAGGTGTGCTGGTTTCCTCACGATGTTTTCCTTCACCGTTATAAGCAAGTGATAATAAATTTATATTACGCACACAACTTCGAAAAGTCAGTGGTGCGTGCCTTGGATTCGAACTAGCGACCTTTGACTTCTCAATCTAACTGTCGTACCACTAGGCTAGCACTGCTTCATGTCATGATTCTTATGTATATATTTCTCTATCAAGTGATTTACTTACCTATGCATACAAGAGTCGCATAGCGAATTCCCTTAGCTTTATTTGAGGTTTGTAGTCTGATGATTGCAATAAATATATATAGGCAATATTGGAAGTACTACGTGCTGATTTGGATTCCGATTTCCCAAAGGTTTGAACCGAATATTCCAGAAACTTACTAAGTCATGCATGAAACCCAAATCAACATAATATAACATAGCATCATCATGCCTGTTTTCCCCGAAGGGGTAGGCAGAGCTGTACACAGTTGTACACCCACATTTCATCAATGTTGTTATTAAGTCCCATGTTATAGGTGGTGAGCCTATTGCCATCTACCGGGCACAATTCCAAACTCCTGCTACTGAGAATTTCCTAACAGAAAAACTCAAATAACAATTTGCCCGACCCGGGAATCGAACCTGAGACCTCATGGTCGGCAGTCGCGCTTAGGACCACTAGACCAACGAGGCAACCCAAATCAAGGATGTAGCTAATACCAGTAAACCTAGTGAGTGCGGAAGTATCATGACAAAACATTTAATAAATCTATGTCCCGGAATGCCTTAATGATCTAGTGGTTTCAAGCGCGACTTCTGAGCATGAGATCCCGAGTTCGATTACCGATTCGGACATTATTGCTGGGTAGAAATATGCTCGCTACATGGGACTTAATAACATTATTGGTGAAATGCGGGTGTACAATTGTGTCTACCTCTGACTATCTCTTCGATAAATACAGCCGTGAAGCTATGTTCACATTTCAAATACATGTGTGTATGTTCAAATACATTTTTTATTGTAACGTCCACCCCATTAAAATCCAACGCATTATTGACCGTACGACCCTCGATAGTACAATCAGAAGCATGTTGTATTGAGACGCTCAGTGATCTCGTACGAGACTCGGATTCTTTTGTGCCCGTCTCGTTCGTCACGTGCCCGGAATGGATCGATTCTGAACACCGTCTGAACATTTTTGTTGGACATAGAAAGGGGTCTTGGATAATTAGCTTATTGGTATTGTTTTGTTACAATAAACGTTGAATTAACGAAGTTCTGCAGGTTATTAGAACACCAACCTTCTAGATAACATAACACGGGAAATATAATTTAACTACCGTATTTTTCTTAGTACTCAGAGCGCTTAGAGTATAAATCGAGGTGGCGCAGGTTCGAATTCTGCTAACGATAGTATTTATTTCCACAAAAATTTATAACTTTATATTTTTATCGTACATACTAAACAATTTTTAACATGGTAAATGTATAATTAAAAAAAAAAAATACATGATATGGGAGAAAATATAATTTATTAAAGCTGAAGAAACTGAAATTCCAGAAACTCGCGTGAAAGTCATGTGAAGTATTACTGCGAACATACAGCGATCGCCAAATATCCCGACACCGATTACTCGAAATAATGATTATAAAACTAAATAACATTTAAATCCAACTAAACATAATCTCGGAAGTCGTATTAGCGGTACATAACGCTACAACTCCTGGGCTCAACTAAATCTAACTTATTTAATCTGCGTCTGGACCAAGTTTAATGGAATAAACAGCAATCAGAGAGTCAATCTCACGCCGATGCGCAGTAAGTCAGCTCATTGCATCACCGCTATTTGTCGTGTTCAGTATTCCAATCTTAGAAATGTTGTGAGACAAGATTAAACAGTTGTCGTAATATAACTGTACATGTCTGAAGATAGTAATTCTAAACGGACACGCAGGTACAGTTGCATAGAAAAGTGTTATCGTGCTAACCTAAAATATTTAAAGTTAGGGAAATAAACATTTATCTATAACAACGACATCGCTTGAGCGAGCGAGACAGATGATTTTTTGATTGACGGAATGTAAAGGAGTGAAAGAAATGGCCCGCTGTTTCTGCGCTCTCGCCAGATTGCATGCACTCTGCTGATTTTATCATAAAATTGAATCCCACGCAGCATACTGGCGTACAACTACAGACGTGCTTAAAACTATATATGACAAAGTGCGCTTATTAATAAGACCACTAGACCTCTTGGTCTAGTGGTCACAAGCGTGACTGCTGAGCACGAGTGGCGTGACGTGGTAATCAAACCCAGAATGTGTTTGATTACCAAGTCGGGCAAAGTTTTATTGGGTTTTTCTACTTGGAAATTCTTAATAGTAGCGCGGAATTTGGAATATTGCCCAGTCCGTATATGGCAATAGGCTCACCACCTATACCCATGTACTTAATGACAGCATTGGTAAATTGTGAGTGCCTACCCCTTAAAATAGCGAGGTTTTGATATTTTAATCACTGGATTCCACGTCGCTGATATAAAATATCAAAACCTCGCTATTTTAAGTCGGTTAAAAATACGGACACTGATACGAGTTAGGTGTGTTCTATAAAATTATGATAAAGAAAACACAACACTACTCACGTAACATAACTTTATTCTAAGGGTCGTCGGTCGTAAGGCCCGTCACAATTTCTTTTATCTATGTTCTATGAAGGTAGGCGCACTAAAGTACTGTCCTGGCTTCAACGCTGTGAAGACGCTCGCGGAGGCCGAGGATGTGGCGCCGGCAGGTGAATGACCCGCAGGGACAAGATGATGGTAGTGATTTCCAGCAGTAGATGACCACTGGTGGTGGGAAGTGCTATCCGGGATTGGTACCCAGAGCTTTGGACCCTGGAATTGATGTCCACTAAATAAATAAAAGTCGTCTGCTTAATCCTCTCCTGACTGTGACCGCAGCGTAGCAGCGTAAAGCGGATGGTACTACAGCGCTTAAGGGCGAGTGTGTGCAACGTCACAGTCAGAATCGGAGTTTACAGAAGAATAAGAGAAATGTAAAGCACTACATAATATTTAAAATAACATTTGTAATTATGCTTAAAATATGTTAAGCAAAAGAAAGAAAGTGAAAAAAATAAAGTATGACGAAGGTCACAATGACGTGATGAAAATATGAAGGTGACTTAAGGTCATTTCATTAGCCACGTAGCCACACTCAGCATGATTAGCAAAAATATGAATTAGTCAACACTTACCCAACACGGGGTTACACTGTATTTAAAAAAATATATTATTAAAAACGGAAAGAAACAATAGAAATTTTTAGCCGATATGTATAAAATGTGAAACGACACGATAGACGACAAACGCTTAGCAATTAGGGTGCTATCAGGGAGCGAGTGTACGTGCGCCTCAAGCAAGGACAATATCGGACTGGAGACCGCGCTGCCGCCGCCGTCGAAGCCGCCGACGGACGGGTGCTGCGCTGGCGCATGGAACATTCTATTGAGTGGGGAACGGTCACGTTTTCAAGAACGTGAGGGAATTGTGTGACAACCACTAATCGGAATCATGCGAACGAATTGGAACCCTATTACAGTGACATGACGTATTAATTTCGTTTAACTTAAGTAAGTAAGTTAAATTTTATATAATTTTTTAGTGAAGTTAATTTTAAATAGGTTTTCAAATGACTATAATGACATAAAATACAGAATTATCTTTAAGGAACGTTGAAATTAATTGTACAACGTTACAAGTGAGTGTAGTGTGTCGCGGCCTTTATAACAATAGTGAAAACGTGGAGGTAGATGAAGAAAAATCTACCACACCCATGACGGAGTAAACTCGCTGCATCAGTCTGCTTGTGACCACGATCAGTGCAACCTGGTCGAAACGTCAAGCGAATCGAAGGTATTTATTGGGCGTTAATTCCTGTTAGTATATAGTAATAGTAAACGACTAGTTTACTCCAACAATTCTTTATGGTTTTGATAATTCCGATACTGGTTGAGCAATCACAATTGTATTATGATCATATTGTATTGTACCGGTCATACCGTGAATTCTATTCTACTAATATTTTAAATGCGAATGTTTTTGAGAGTGGATGGTATTTTTAACTCTTTCACGCAATAACTCCCGAACTGATATTGATGAAAATTGGCACACAGATAGTTTATAACTTGAATTAACATAAAGAGAAATTCTGAAGCTCACGCAGGCGAAGTCACGGGTAGAAGCTAGTTCTTTATAAGATCCATATATGGATGTATTTCCGATGACCCCGCCCTTTGTATTCACGTCACATGCAGTATGCAGACAATGTGTGGACATTTTCATATCTTTCTATGAATTTCTCATTTAAAGCTGTGAGGCTGGCCCTCTGTATCAAAAATATGAGTGAGTTAACCGAAAATTTACATAACCTCCCTCTTTACCATTTGAATTATCTGATAATGTTTTTTGAATTGTCAGCACAGGTTAATTCGTTTAACATAACTTTAGTTGACGTAATCAATCACAAACATGACTTTGTATCAAATAAAAATTTACTAATTTAAATAAATTATAATAATTAATTCTTACACTCATCGAATCATACCTAAATAATAGATTTCAATGTACAGAGGTCACTAGAATATGTCCTAATTTAAAATTAGCAACTACATACATATCAGAGCTAAGACACACAATGCATGTCGTGCCTCAAGGTAACGTGCTGGGACCATTTTTTTTTCTGATATATATATAAAAAAAAACAATAAAACATAAAATCCTTCTCTTCGCAGATGATAGCACTGCTATAATAAAATGCAATAATATGAATAATTACGAAAATTATATTAATAATTCTTTACATTATAATAAAACAACTTTTAACCGGATTACTCGCGTGTATTATTGGTTTTTTGTTTTTCCTGACGTTTCGAACACTTTGCAGCGTTCGTGGTCGCAGGAGGACTAAGGTGTCAGGTGTCTCAACAGTTTCTTTAAAATTATTTCAGTCTACCGTACATATAATTGATAAAATTCATAAAATTATTTTGTCTCTGATACATATTTAAACTAAATCGCGACGGTATTTCCTAAGACTATCCCTGAGAAGAAATACCGAAACAAACTCAGAGGTCACAGTCGTTTTAAATTTAGAGATACAATTTTACAATTTTATCGAATTATAAACTAAAAGGTGTTCCGATGCACGCAATAATCGCTCACACTATCTTGATTTGTCTTGTGACTTGACTTTGTTTGGGACTTGATTATTTTCAGTACAGGGTTCCAAACAGGTGGTAATTGCCAACCATCTCACTATTAAAAATTTGGGTGTTTTTTAATTTCAATAGCCTCGCGGAGCATTCTCGGTATATATCGGTTTTCTTTTGCGAGGATTTGGGGTTTATCGAAACGTAGAAAATGGTTGGGTTTGTCTGTTGTATGTTCACAGACTGCAGATTTTGTTGAGCGTCTATTCTTGACGTCAGCTATATGTTCTTTCAACCTGGTGCCAATGCTACGCTTTGTTTGCCCTATGTAAGACAAAAAACCAATAATACACGCGATTAATCCGGTTAAAAGTTGTTTTATTATAATGTGTAGTGATCGCGCAAACCTTAGATAATAATTCTTTAATTTAAATAATACTAAAATGATGCACTTCCATCAACGTCGGGAAAATCCTTAAATAAATGTATCATATAACGACTGTAAAATAGAAGACGTTAATAATGCCTAAGTTCCTAGGTATTACGATTGATAATAAACTTAATTAGAAACACCATACTGACTAAATATGTAAGCGATTGAGTAAGGATGCTTATGCACTTATTCAACTCTCAAGAAAGGTTAATATGGAAACGTTATTGAAAGCTTATCATGGTCTAGTGGCATCAGTTTTGCGATACGGTGTTATTTTTTGGGGACAGTCGACTGATGAGTCTGTGTTTAGGATGCAAACAAGATGTATACGATCAATGTGTGGTCTTAAAACAACGGACAGTTGTGTGCCTTTTTTCAAGTCCTTAAAGTTATTATCATTGTCTTCATTGTATATTGTCGAAACGGCATTATTTGTTGGAGCAAATACCCATTTATTTCAAAAATTATCTGCAGTTAAAAAGAATCCAATTCGTACTCAATACTCTAACCAGCTGTGCTTTATTTCACAAGAGTTTTTATTGCGTTGCGCTTAGACTATATAATATGATACCTGATGTTATAAAAAACATGCCATTAGTTAAATTCAAAAAAGCGCTTAATAATATGCTTATTGAAAAAGTGTTATTACACAGAAGCTGAGCTCCTAATTATTTTTTTTATTTATAATAATGTATACTATAATATTTCTAAATTTTATTATTTTAAACTGACATGTTAGAATTATATATTATTGTTTTTAGTTTAGTATTATTGTAATTAAATCTCCTTTTCATAACACATTTGTATGTCTCAATAACAAAACATAGCGCCCTACCTATTAACTAAGACCTTCACATGTAACTACCTGTGTTTCACTAATAAATATTCCTATTCTATTCTGTTCTATAATAATATTCCTTTATTTCACATAATATTTATCCATACACATAATCATTTAATAAAAAAAAACAACATACATTTTGAAAGCTTAAGTCTGTCCGCCAGACTTCTAATGATAGTATTTCCACACGCATCAACCCTGAACATAAAGGAGGCTACTCTTCTGTACTCCTCTGCCTACCCCTTCAGGATTGCAGGCGTGATCCTGTTATGTAATTTAAAATAACGGTGAAGAATGATTACCGCCGCACGTCACAACCAAACGCCTATTCCTATATGAACAAAAGAGCGATGGACATCGAGCTGACGGCGACGCCATTTTGGGCCAAAAATACTCTCAGAACCAACTCAGAACCCATTAAGTATAATGATGGATTGCATAGAATATTGTTCTACGTAAAGGTAAAGAGAGCTATTTACATCCATTCCGAGGAAATAAATACTGTGAAAGGTAAATATTGAGTTCAATTGAAGTTCAATAAAGTCGATTCTATCTTTCGTGACAGTTGGAGTGTGTAGCGCTTCCATTTCCTTGTTGTTACAAGTATTGCGAAAATGACATGGATATTTTCCTTAGTATTTTTATACAGGTAGTGTCTACAAATAAGAACTTTTTTTATTGATTCTTTTATGTGCAACGATGAAAGAGAAAAGTGGCCTGTATGAAATAAAGGGACATTGCGTTTGATAATGGTTTCTCGTTTTCTTTGAAAAATAGAATTAATGGTTTCTTTTTTTATTTTTGACTTATTTACACGACTGCCAAAAAAAGGAGTGTTATGTTTTTAGGGTTCATATATGTATGTATGTATGTTTGTGAGTTTCTTTATTCCACCATAACATCTAAATGCCTGAACTGATTCCGATGTATGGGGTACCTATCGCTAGAATCCTTACATTATTCCGGGTAGCTTTATAATGTTTTGATTTATTTCGTCTTGTTCGGTTTGGCAACTTAGGCATGACAGTTATATTATTCTGCTCTTAATTTGGGATAATTCGTTAATCGTATTGTATGTTATTAGTGGGTCAATACTTTTCTTTCTGTTATTTTACTTAACAAGTACTAATAACGACGTGAACTAACATGATTAATGATTCAGTTAAAGTGAGCAGCAACATTTGCTTAATTTAAGTAGAAAGTTTATTTTTTATAGAGTTAACTTCTTTTAGCCGGATTAATCGCGAGTAGTTTTTGTTTTTTTTTTCTGACATTTCGAACACTTTGCAGTGTCTGCGTCATAATATATATAGCCTAGCCTTTTCCCAATTACATTAGGGTCGGCTTCCAGTCAAACCGGATGCAGCTTAATACAAGTATTTTATATGGAGTGACTATCTGACCTCCACAACCCAGTTACTGGGTAACACGATATCTCGTGGTATGACTGGTTGTCAGGCTTTCAGGCTTTTGACTGCCCGTAACGGCTGTCATAGATCTTAATTTGACAACCGGGACTGACGGCTTAACGTGCTCTCCGAGGCAAAGAGGGGTATAGTTGTGAAATAAGCGGCAAGCGCAGCTTAATCTCGGTCGATAGCTCTGTGCGGCTCTTATTTAGCCACGAGCCCCTGCGTCATAACAGTTTATTTAAAATTCTTTTAGTACCGTACGAATAAAAAAATAAAAAAATTGTCTGTGATACTTTTTTAAACTAAATTGCAAAGTATTCTATAACATTCCTTAAAAAAAAAGTATATTATGTTTGAACTTTCCTCTTTTTCAAACGCTACCAATACCTATCCATTAGCCATTTTACTACTAAAATACGTTTATAAATACTGTCCATGAAATGCGTTATGCCTCTGGCGATACAATACAATACTGCGGATATTGAAATATACGGCTGCACCTTTGAAAATAAGCTTGAATTTTTTTAGGGTTTTTAGGTCCTAAAGAGAATCTTGCTGAATATTACTTGAGCTATAGGGTGGTCAACGGAATACCTTCGACGGGAATATTGAAGGACTTTTAATATGTTCATAAAGGACTGACTTTGACATTGATCATTTCAGAAATGTGTGTGCCCGACTCAGGAAAGCATTTCCCCCTTGCAGAAAGTTGTATCCAAATAACATTGATCCTTAAGTGTCGTGTTTTTAACGCTAAGTAAGGTCACCAGTGCTTCTTGATGAAGCGTTGGGTTACCAGATGGCGGGACCATCTGTTGTTGTGTTTATGCGGTGTATTGCCAGTACACCGATTCCTCATATATGGCCGATTACGTGTGAGCATGACTGTCGTCGACTGTTACGTGTGACACTCATGTGCATTTCTCTAGATTGTCCGACTAGTTTCACACTCGAACGGAGCTCTTAGTCGCCACGGGCTCAAATCATAACTAATGGTTCGATTTCAAAAATTGGCGAGCTTTCCCGAAAAATGTTTATGTATAGTAACTGGTAAACAATAATTGTGATATGAATAGGTATGTCTTAAGAATCACAGTTTATTGCAAATATTGGGAAGGCAGTGTGAGAATGACACACAATCTATTGTTTGTCAACCACCATAGCTCCATTTAATACTGGCAGGCATTATCATAGTAATCTGCTTTGATGCGGTTATGACACGGCTTACGATTTATCGTTCAATTGCAGGGAATATTTAATGGAAATATCCAGTCGTGAAATAAAATCCGAGCAGGTGCAATTTAATTTAAAGTCCTGTAAAGTCTGTAGACTTGCTTATCTGGCGAACATTCTACTGGTTTCTGTAAACAGTGAGTTTTTATTGTTTTAGAAATATTTTGAGTGTGTTGTAATAATTTTAATGTCGATGATGCAAACTGTCCGTGAACCAATAAAGTCGGTGTTAGCCGAATACCATGGCAACTTGATTAACGCAATGCTGAGCTAGAATTTGTTATAAACTCTTATGAATTCTAAATTAATATGTTTTATTTGTATATTTTTATTGCCCAATGTCCTGAATTATTTCTTCCTTCTGTTAGGTGGACTAACTTCACACCTTGCAATGCAATGCATTACCAAAACATAGTACCTACCTCTAATAAAACCTAAATCATCTTGGAAACCTCAAACTCAAATAGAAGCAAACAGCAAACCAATTACAAGAAAATTTTGTTGTCTCAAAGACAAACAACTTGGAGAGGGATTCAAATATTTAAACTAACTTTGAAGTGCATGTGCAATGCTTAATCTCTTGCCGATATCACAGCTCACATATTCCACGGTCCTCGCTGAACACTTAACTCATTTACAAAGTTACTTCGACGAAGTCTAGACGTACCTAAGCTTCCGTGTAGTTACGAGACTTACAAAGCATAAGCTCCATATTAGTCCCCGCTCGCAGACAGACGAATCTGGTACTAACATCCCAAGAGGGCGGCGGGTGAAATAAGAGGTGGAGAGGGTAGCCCAGGCAACAGGTGCCCGGAACATTGCCAAGCACTCCCTCTACTAAATCAAACTTCAACAATATCGCTGCTCGTAATTTACCTTTACATCGAATCGCGCGACCAGATGTAAGCCATCGCATTTTATTGACAACGAGCATTGGATGGTGATTATCGAAAGGTTCTGATTTACTCTTCAGCAAATTGGGGAATGACCGTCATTGTAATAGCTCTGCAATGTTGTGTAAATTAACGAACAACATTGTTAGTTAGCTTATTACTATCGAGCGTCTTGCAATATAAAAATCTCAAATTCAGACTAGGTTAATTTATTGTACTTATGTATGTGTAGGAACTATTATATAAATTGCCTTTGATTATTATTTTATTCCATTCTAATATCCATATTAATAATAATATTATAAATGTGAAAGTTAACTCTGTTTGTTTGTTAGTTTGTTACCTTTTCACGATTAAACGGCTGAACGGATCGTAATGAAATTTGGCAAGGAGATAGATTGTATCTTGGGGAAGGACATACCTTTAGTCCCGCAGATGAAGTTGCGGGCACCAGCTAGTGCATTATAAATATAAACGGTGTCTACTTGAATTATGGTTATACAGTTAGCAGCTTTTTCTTACTTCAATATCTTTTAATCATTAGATATTTTTATTTTATAACGTTGCAATAAGATGATGTTTTATTTATTATACAATTAATTATTCTTACACAAAAAAAACGGAATAAAAACCAAGTGACTTATGAACATAGCATCTAATAGTAGTTGTATTAGTGGATACTTGATTTTTAAGTCCAGTTAGTTGGTCAGTCTTTGGTGGTGGACTGCCTTATTGAACAGGTGGTTTCAAACGCGGCTTTTGAGCTTGAGGTCCCGGGTTCCCGAGTCGGGCAGTGTTATTATGGTTTTTATATTAGGAAATTCTCAATGGCAGTCTTTGTAATTGGGCCCAGGTAATGGCAATAGGTCAATGGTCAATACCTATTAAATATTGTCTTAATAACATAATTGGTGAAATATGTTTTTAGCTGTGCACACCTCTGCCTAACTCTCCGGGGAATACTAGGGTGATGCTATATACACACTCGATTTTCCGAAATTAAGCCAGCGGCGCGAGTATTTTTTGTCGACACATTTATGTCAATTTTAAACGTCAAATTTGACATCATCTGTTGATAAAACGATAAAAATCAATACATTTATACTTTTAACAAGTTCGTCCGAAAAAGATCGGTGCTCGGACGCCTCATTTTTTTGAATTGTTGGAAAATAATTTTTTACCTTATTACCAGGTTTTTAAAGGAAAAATAAATTATGGTGGCGTACTTATTTTCTATAAACTCGAAACATCTAGTAACAAAACATAACAAAAATAACTGTTTTACTAAGTTTCAAACGTTACCTGCGACTTACTTGTGTAAAATCAATACGTCACTCGCATAAGCACATATCATCGACCGATATCTTTGTTCGTGGAAATTATAGGTCTCCTCCACGCACTACAGTAATAATGTCATAAGTGACAATCATGTGTGAATAGAAAATAAACTCTAATATGGGGTCATATAGAGTTGGTATTTCTAAAGGTCTTTCATATAGTTACTACGGCGAATGCTTTTGTCAAAAATAAAGCTGAAAAGGGTCACTCTCAAACCTTTAACAACGGTAAAATAATTCGAGGAAAAGACTTGAGGACAATATGTATTGTTTACATAACATGGTAAAATATATAATGCGTATATTTTATATCTAAGTAACTGCCTCATTGGTCTAGTGGCCGCAAGCGCGACTGCTGAGTGCGAGGTCTTGGGTTCGATTCCCGGTCGGGAAAAGTATTATTCGGTTTTTCTGTAAGGAAATTCTCAGTAGAAGTCTGGAGTTAGAAAGTTGGCGGTGTGATAACCCCGTGCTTCGGAGTGGACGTAAAAACCATCGGTCCTGTGCCTTATCTCCTACTGGTCGTGACGGATTGTCGTCCCAACAGACTATGAGAGTGAAGGAAGAGGGAGTGCACCTGTATTTACGCATACACTTGTGTACTATAATATCTCCTGCGTACTTGGCTATCTCCGTGGAGATAGGCCGCCGTGACTGAAATACGGTCGGGAGGAGTATTATTATTATGTAGGTAAATATTTAGTTTTGTACACAATGAATCCCGATGGTTTCGGAACGTATATTAATGGATTAATACACATTGTGATCGATTACAAGCAGAAAATTGGGGTGCAGACGATATATAAGTAAGTCTTAAGCTATATATTTATTACTTGTTTCTATATTTACGCCAAACATTGAAGGAAATGCATCCATTCGCAAAGAAAACGTTAATACTTTGCATTTAAATATACATATCTCAGAGATCCGAACACATTACATTATTTTTTGTATAATAACTTTCGTGGCATGGCAGGCGAATTTTTTAACTAATTTATTCTTTTTTTAAGGTTACAATACCCTAAAATCTGCTTAGACATTTTCCAATTACCCTGGGGTCGGCTTCCAGTCTAACCGGATGCAGTTTAATACCTATATTATACTGCAAGCATCTACCTATCAGACTTCCACAACCCTGCCGTTGCTGGCTAACACGATATCTCGTAAAAAAAGAATTGGTACAAACTACCAATTATTTTTTTACTTTCCGGCATCGGACTATCTGTAGCGGCTGTCATAGAGTTTTGTTTGATAAACTGGGATCGAATTTTACGTGAACTTTAAAATTACCTATTTATTTTACAATTTATGCGCACACGTTACAAGCAAAAGGAAATAAGTGAAATAAAACTAAGTGAATAGGTTATATTTATTTCATATAGAAATTTCTTAGAACAGAACTGCGAAAGGAGAAATAGTGAATAAAAGCAGATCACTCCGTGTAAAGAATAGGACAAAAAATAAAGATTGTGGTCAAACTTCAACAGCATAATACCAGAATAAATAGTTTCCCAATCAATGATCGATACGTCTCAAGCCACAGCTAGTAAAAGCATGGGACAAAAACAAGTGCCGCACCTCGGGGCAATGCTCTTACTCATAAAATATTAAATAACGTACGAGGCTCACAGTGGCAGCGGTGGTCTACAGGAAATAGACAAGAATGGGGGTATTATTGGCAATAATGATGATGAAGTGGGCTTGTTATTTGTTTACTTTTTTTACCCGACTGCACGACAGCAAAGATGGGTTATGTTTTTCATGGGTATTCGGGTATCCATGTATGCGGGATTCTTAATACCCTTGAAGAATTGCTATAAATGAAAACACCTCGTTGATTATAATTCATCCAGCTGATCGAATGTCTGATGAAATCGAATATCGCGATGTCTAACTAGAAATCTGTTACAGAGGTACGGGGACAAAACAATAGAGTTTAGCCTTAAACTTTCTATTAAATTTAAATTTAATTTAATTTAATACCTAAAATAATTTAATTAAAATTAATATGTTTCAATATTTTTCATTGCAACTCTGGTTTTAAGCCGTTTTAGTGATTAATAAGTAAAAAAAACTTGTGGGGCAGTCTTTGGGGACTGCCGATAGAAGTGACAACTAAGTAATTTGTGTATTGTATTGTACTAATAACGCACGGAGGTATATCTATATATGTATATACACAGTATACATATAGCTCATGGGAAGCGTTCATTTCGTGGTGATGATGACGCGAGTTCCATGATTTTTGTTCTCCCAAAAAGTGCTCAACGCGCCTAAAGAAGCTTTCACTTCAATAAAAGATAATGTAATTTAGTTTTATAACATAAATAGTTAATAATGATTAATAGGTAGAGTTTTCGTATAATAACTTTCATGAGACATATTCATATTATTGTTATTATTGTTCAACGGTTATTACTCACGCGCATTCTTCGAGATTGCTCGACTATAAACTGAACAGTTTGGCGCCGCGAGTCCAGCTCATGAATAAGGGCTCAGTTCGAGTTCGAAACTAATCGTGCAATCCCGAAAAATGCAGGTGAGTGAACAACAATGAGTCATAAGTTACAACGCAATTTTGTAAGCACAAGTTTCACACTATCCCGTGGCAACTACGTAATAGTTACCTCTGTATGCAGTGCTCCAGTAATTCCTCACTTAAATAATCAAAGAGGGACGGAGGGCCGCGTGTCACTCCTGACGTTTTGCAAAGTGAATTACTCACAACGTCACAACCCTATTTTACCGATAGAGACACGTTTAGATCAAATTTTGAACTAACGTGAATTTAATTATGACGGTTATTTTACCGCTTAGATTTATTCATTTGATTTATAGATTTATTAAACTTATATCCACTTTACGTAACAGTCGGATGGATATTTCATATTTCATTTCTAAATAGGTGGTGACTATTGAATTTACTTCCTATCTGTATTCCATACAGGCGATATGGTTGATAAGCGACAACACCATTTAAATAAAAAATAAATAAAGAACTAGGAATATTTAAGGCTAGAGTGAATAGATTTCTTCTGGATCTACGTACTCGGCCAAACTGTCGATTACCATCAAGCGAGTCCTTCAAGATGACCACCAGTCATCCATTGTCATATAGTTAAATAATGTTCTAATTTATTAGGTAAAGGGTCTAAGTATAAGTGATAAGGAGTCATTTAAGCCAGAATTTTATTTTCTACAATCGTTTTTTTTATCTTACTGTTTGCCATTCAAATAGCAGTTTTCGTCTTGCTAGTACTATGTTATATAGAAATAATTTGTTATATCCATTTAATTCTTGGTTTAAGTGAATGTATTTGACTTATATATTAACCCCAACAAAGGAAATTACCTAATAAATTAGGACCTTATATAAATATATATATAAAACTTATTAATAATTATCTTAGTATTCGCAGAGTTTCTTTCATAAACATGCTTCACTATTTTATGATGAGACCGTTATCCTGATCTCGTTTTAATTAAACCTGATATAGAAAACCGATTCAAATGAACAGAAACGGAAGAAAAACAACACATGCCGACTGTTTCTCATCAGTCGGAAGATGTAAATCAGCTAAAGGAAACTCATCGCTTTGATGTCCATCAGTGACCTGTACTATAATAACCTGTAACTATAGAGCATAAAACTCAGGAGTCCATTCCAAAACGACGTATTAAATACAGATTTTTTGTATGTGGCGTACCGTAAATCAAAAGTGTATCGATTATCATTAATAACGAAACACCTGTTCATGTTTTACCTATTTTGTGCCACATCCCTAAAATAGTCATCACACCATGTCGTGCAAGCCTTCCTAAAACGAATAGACTATAGTGTTGACTATCTCTGTCCTTACACTATAATATGTGAATATACATTTATAAACACATGCACTAACATTTTGTTGGCATTGTCTGATGGCGTAGTCACAGGTGTACTGCTGCGGTGATCTAGTTGTGCGGTTATTACTTAGCCACGAGCCCCTTTGCAGCAATAATATAACCTATAATGTAAGTACCTTATCCACGAGCAAGTAATTTTATGTAGGTACCTACTCGTATATTCGTAAAACTCTGAAATCCGACAGTGAAATTTGAAAATCAATGTGATTCGAGGAAATGTAATACATTTCTTAATTAAGTTAGAGTAAAAGTAAGTAAAGTAAATAATAATATTATTCTAGCTGTTAGCCCTTCTTAACCTACTATTAGATACGCATGGTGTACGGCAGAAGCAGTACAGCACTATCAAATTAGTAATAACCTATCAAGTTAACCCAATTCCTACTACTTCAACATCAAATTTCCGTCAAAAGCTTTTCTCGCAAAAACATGCTGTTTACAGAGTGCGAGGTGTTAACAGAATTAATAACCAGCATTACGTTTTCCTAGAAATCCTTGAAAAATACCCTAACACGGAAAACAGAGAGCAGAGGACAACAGGTAGTAATAGCATTACGAACAAAGTTTCAAACTCGGTCGCCGCGCGCCGTCAAGACAATCTGCATGACCTGAGCTTATTACAATAATATAACAACAGACCGGTATTCTACGAAGGGATGGGCAGAGATGTACACGGTTGTATTCCACAATCCGCGAATGCTGATATTAAGTTTCATGTGATAAGTCGTGAACCTATTGCCATCAACCAGACATTATTTCAAATTCCGTGGTATTATAGAGAATTATTAATGAAAAAAAAACAAACCCAAAATCTCACGCACTGTATTCACTCTAGCGACCTTCACAACAATCTTTTTTTTGATATAATATATTTTATTTATTTATTTATTTATTTATTATAGTACAACACCATCCTTATATATTCTGATATACTTACTTTTTATAAACATTATCTTAAACAGAACTTAGATCTGCGTCAAAAATGGTTGTTCACTACCAAAAACACCACTGGTTCGTAGAAAACAAATTAATTTCGCAGGTTTTATAAAATTTTGTAAAGCTGAAGACAGGACAATATGAAGAGAGCTTATTGACGGCTCGACAAAGGCTTTATACCCGGACACGAGCACCGCTCGGTAAATGGAGATGACGACAATAGGTGGATTATAAAATTGTTACCGCGATATTCGGGTGGGAGGTAGTGTTTATATTGAAGTGAAGACTTTGAGGATTTTTGATTTATAGCCTAATTTAAAAGATTTAAATTTATACATTTTTGCACGACTGCCCCAAAAAAGGAGTGTTATGTTTTTAGGGTTCATGTATGTATGTATGTATGTTTGTGAGTTTCTTTATTCCACCATAACTCCTAAATGCCTGAAGTCATTTCGATGTATGGAGTATCGTTAGAATCCTTACATTGTCCCGGGCTTTCAATTTTTTAATTAATTTAATTGTGGGTTCTTCTCCATAGCAATCTACACTTTGGAACGCGGCAACTAGTTTGACAATTCAAAAGTGCCTGTAAATGGTCCAATTGAAATAAGTGCTCTGACTTTGACTTTGTGGAAAGCAATATACGTTCGTGAGCAAGACCTGAAACTTTTATTTAAACGTGGAAAATCCAACACGGACGCTTTGCTAGACTCCTACCGATAAAAACCACACCATTCTGTATTACCCTTTACCGGGGCCCTGGGATTGTACTTACATTCACCACGATCCCGCGCCTCTTGGATAAATGGAATCCCTACACGTGGCCCCTGGGTGGTGGCAAAACAGGCAACACAACTCTGGAGGGAGCATTCGGCCGCGGCTGGTTACCATCCACCGGACGAAGTCATGCCGTGAAGCGACCTAGACATGTTTCGGGATGTAGTCCGGTGCAAACGTTGTGGGAGACGGGTCTGGGCAGTTTGCAGCATTTTTTTTCTACAAAAAATTATAACTTTAGAGTTCACTATGCATTTCGAAGATTTACTTACTTAGTCCGGAGGTTCAGTAACCCAAAATGAGTTCTTGACCTGATGAGAGAACGCCACTAGATCTTTGGCAGTTTTTCGCGAAGCATTAGGTTGAAGCTCCAGAACGTCCGCCTCCACTATATAGAAAGATTGTATGTTATTTTATTTTAAAGGTATTAAAAAAAATGGGGTTCCGTGCCTCAAAAAATAAAAACGGCATCCTAATAAGACTTTGTTGTCCGTCCGCCCGTTTGTCGAAAATAAGGTGTCACATATTTTGATATTCGAGTACTCACTCAAGACAAACTATTATGTTTTTCTCGTTGGCCTAAAATCATGTTCAGGAAGTAAGCTCTTATACCACAAGTAAAGAAGGAATTTATTCCATAATTATTATTATTTTGACTGGAACCCTCATGGTGCAAGCCCGACTCGCACTTAGCCATATATTTTTATTTATTAATATATATATATATATTTCTATTCGTTTGAACCCTTCTGCTTAGTAAAATATTAAATTAAAATTTACCGTATTTTATATACCTAATTATGTAAAATTGGAATGGTTTATTTTAAACTTTATTAATTTTAAATTCAGTAACGCTAATAAAGATTTTCAGCCACTTTAAATATAAATTAGAGTTTTTTGAGCAGTTTCATTCAATGTCCAAAACATATTTTTGACCACTATAATAAAATCTAGGTAATAAAACCCTGCAATGGATTTAAAGTCTAGACTAAAAGCTATCTAGATTGTATGCAGTTACTACCCACATGGTCTATCAGTGTTGAAACAAAAGGAGTAAAGGAGTGTATTAATTAAAGTTAAAATGAACACGCTGTACATGTTTTTGAAGGGAATATCTATAGTTACTTACTAAGTTAGACTCTTGCGAATAATTATGGTTGAAGTAGTGAATGCATTTTATATACTTTGATAATTTGAAGTGTGTGTGGCGTAACTTTGAAAGATAAAGTGAGGAATAGCGTGATAAGGGAACGTTGTGGAGTGAAATAGGATGTAGTGACAAATATTGAGAAGGGTATGCTAAGATGGTTTGTGGATGAAAGGCGATTGACTAAACTAGTACATGAGGCGAGAGTGGATGGAAGAGTCGGGGCAGGCCAACCTCGACGAACGTACCGCAATCAAATTGCGGACGTTCTCAAAAAAGGACAGGTACAGGTATCAGCGTATGAATGAAGCTAATGCTTCATGTATGAAGAGGTTAATGAACATGAATGAAATGAAGTGAAAGAGATGTGTCAGAATCGTAGCCAATAGAAATCGATAGTCTCTGCCTACCCCAATGGGAAACAGGCGTGATTGTATGTATGTATACTTCAGTAATGCATTAATACTTGCGAAGCCGACACTTTAGTCATGTTTTTTTTTGTAGCATAACGACATATGGATTTCTGAGCATGAGGTATCGGGGTCAATGTCATAGATGGTGAGCCTTTTGCTATGTACCGGGCACAATTCCAAACTCCGGGCTGCTACTGAGAATTTCTAACAGAAAAACTGAATACCACTTTGCCCGACCCGGGAATCGAACCCGAGACCTCATGCTCAGCAGTCGCACTTGGGACCACTAGATCAAAGATACAGTCAGTTTCTACACATTAATAAGGCTGCCTGTCCACCGGAGTGGGGCGACGCTACGCAGCGTTGAGTGGGATAAAAATCCATCAATAGAATTGCACAAAATCTCCACTCCTCTTCAGTGGGCAGGATAATTAGTTTAAAATTTCATACAAAACTGGATAGCGGACCTAGGAAGCGGAGCAAAGACGCGGAATGAGGACGCGGAGCGAGAACGTAGAGCGAGGATGCAGAGCGAGGAAGAGGAGCGGGAAAGCGGAGCGGGGAAGCGGAGAGGAGAAACGAGCTCGGGCGGAACAGGGAACTAAACCAATCGCTCGCCGAGGGCAGCTCAAATGACTCGTCGCATGCTCGCGGCCTAGCTCCGCTTATGAAAAAACACAGTTCGCAACTCCGCTCCTCATAATTTTCTCACTCCGCTCCGCTACCTAGCTCCGCGTCTATGGACATACACAGTCCGCAACTCAGCTCCGCATTACTTCCTCGCTCTGCTCTGCAGCCCCGCCGCGCTGCGGTGGACAGGCAACCTAAACAACCTATACGTTTACATTGTGCTCCTAGTTTATAGTAGTAATAAGCCAACACTAGTAACAGAAATAGTAGAACTTGTCATACAAGTCTATTAATTATAATGAAGACGAAGAGATGCTAGCCGGGTTGAAAGGAAAACGGCAATATTATCCCAGTTATAGAGCATACCCTTTGTGACAATGGTCACGGCTATATAATAATTTTTATCTTTGCCACCCACGATTACAATGTGCCTAAGTAAGGCCACTTATCTCTTTAAAAAGAATTCAATCATGCTCATACAATTTTATAATAAAATGTTCTAAAAGGGAGGCTCCGTTCTAATTTTAATTTTCTTTGACAAAATGTAATATAAATTACGTTAGTTGGTGTACTTATAATGGTTTATAATGGTTGAAGAGCTTCTTTCATTAACTATCTTATATCAAGCTCTGTGTACAGTCAGTATTATTGGCATTGTAAGAAATATGCTACAGAATATAATGCTTCAAAATCGTTATGCAGAATTCATATTATGCGCAACGATTATTAGGTTAAATAAAAGTATGCCAAAGTAAATTATGACAAAAAAAAATATGCTTATCAATAATGAACCTGTGAGATTATGTGGCCTATAAATGCACTTTTGACACAAGAAGACAAGACAAGTTCAGTTGATTTAATTCCCCTCGGGCTATAAAGTTCAGCTCAATAGGGTTGTCGAAAAAAATGATTATTTTTGTATTTTCCATATATTATCGTCCTCATGATCTATGGCCCTCTTGCACTTCTCTACATATCAGCTGCGCAGAGTAGAAGGGTAGAAAATCTATTCCGACTACAGCTTATTGACCACCTATGTCGGCGTATGTATTTATGCCTGGACTTTAATACCGTTAAAATTCACACAGAAGTTTTGTTCGCCACTCAGCTCCGGGCGAGAGTTTTTTTTTATATTACTCATATATATATCATCATTACGACCATCGTCTACCATTAGAAGCACCTATATCGTTATCAACTTTTTCAATTCGAGAAATTATCGTACCTTTGAGCTACATACATTTAGACAAAAAGTATTAAAAATACGATTCATAACCGTGTCTATGACTGTTAAAAAATCGCAAAGTATATGCATCATATGTTCAATTCTTATATGTTATAGCAGCGATAGCCTAGCGGTATGACCGTTGGACTCAAAGGTCGCAAGTTCGAATCCACGAACCACTGTATTTTCCAAGTCACGTGCGTATTCTGACTCGATAATTATATGTTTTTCTAACTTTAATATTAACGTTCCTTACTGTATAGGTCAAGACTTCGAGGGATAATATAAAACGAGGTGTTTAGGCACAGATAAACTGAATTTATTACGATATATATCAATATCAAAACAGAGCGAATTTAACGTGCCGATCGCAGCGGCGGTTAGCGGACGACTCCAAAGTTAAACTTATTATCTAATTACCTACGTTAAAATATAAAATTATTCGTTTAGTTGCGTCGCCTACATAAGCCCCACCCTAGTGCTGCTAGTGCAGCACTCATTTTTCCAGAGGAATTCTAGCGACGCGAGCCACAGATCTCTTAAGACAACCTAACTGCGTTCGCACTTGTACCACTCGCACTCTACCGTCCTCTCCAGGAAAAACCTCTTCTACAATACCTCGCGGCCACACGTTACGAGGAGCATTAGGGTCGACGATAAACACCAAGTCACCAACTTGAAGGGGTCTTTCTCCGTCTTGGGTCCATCTTTGACGTGGTATCATTTCTGGAAGAACTTCTGTCACCCATCTCTTCCAAAACATATCCGTCAACCGTTGTGCTATTCGCCACTGTCGACGCAGAAACAGATCTGAGTCATCAAAGCTGCCCATCTGTGGTGAAGCAGATGGCGAACCAAGCAAGAAGTGATTCGGTGTCAACGACTCCTTGCTGTTGACATCCACCGACACGTGACTCAGAGGACGTCCATTTACAATGGCCTCTACTTCAGCAAGCAGAGTATTAAACACCTCCTCTCTGGGCGCTCTCTCTTTAAGAACTACTTTTAGTGCGATCTTGACGCTACGAATTAAGCGCTCCCACGCCCCACCCCAGTGAGGACTGGCTGGTGGGATGAAGGTCCAGTGTGTGCCGTGAATGCTGACAGTGGTTTGCAGGGATTGCTCATCAAGCTCTGCTACGGACCTTTTAAGTTCTGTATCTGCGCCTCTTAAATTTGTCCCATTATCGGAGTACAGGTGTGCAGGCCATCCACGCCGTGAAGCCATTCTGCGTAGAGCCATGATCAGTGAATCGGTGCTGAGCGATGACACTGTCTCCAAATGAATTGCTCTGACGGTAAGGCAGGTAAATAACACTCCGTACCTTTTCTCCTTTCGTCTTCCTATTGTTACCTCCATTGGTCCAAATAAATCGACGCCGCAATGGGTAAATGGTCGTTGGTGATGAGCTACTCTGGCAGCAGGTAAGTCTCCCATTTTCGGCATTTGTGGTTTCGCCTTTCTCAATCTACATAGCATACATTTTGTTGTTATTTCTTTAACAGTAGGTCTTAATCGTATTAACCAATACTTTTGTTTGAGGGTATTTACTACCATCTCCTGGTTTGCGTGGCCTGCTCTCACGTGGTAATGTCTCACAATTAATTTGGCCACTTGACTTCTTCCGTCTAAAATTGCAGGATACTTCACGTTGTAGGAAACATCAGCAGCGGCGCCTATCCGCCCGCCTACACGGAGTACACCCTGCTCATCTAGGAAAGGCGTTAACGTAAGTAACTTACTACCTTTATCTAAACATTTTCCGGTTTTTATTGCAGATATATCTGAATAAAATGATTCTGCTTGCGCATAACGCAGAAGCAAAATCTCGGCGCGCTTTGTAGCAGTGCAATCATCAACCTTCCTTTTTTGACATTTACTGATAAATTTCAAAACTATCACTGAACTTCTCTGCAGGCGTATCCAAGAAGAGAATCGCATCGGATCCGGGACAGCAGCAGACTTAAGTAAGTAATCAGTCTGTACAATATTCGTAACGTATTCCAAGTAACACTCCTCAATACTAGGTATGACTGTACTTGTAGGCCAAGTGCTTTCTGGCTCACACAGAAATGATGGTCCATTAAACCAATCACCATCCAGCTGGAGACTGTCATAGTTCTCCCGTGTGGCGATATCAGCAACATTCATGGACGTAGGTACGTATCTCCATTCTTTAATTTGTGTCAATTCATCAATTTCACCTAAACGGTGAGCTACATAAGGTTTGTAACTCCTTGTATTGTTGTATATCCATTGTAACACCGTCGTGGAATCACACCAAAAGTATCGATCAGCTGTTTTTATTCGATGTGTGGACTGTAATATGTTCGCTAATCTGGCGGCCATTATTGCTGCCTGCAATTCCAGTCTGGGTATTGTTACAGGTTTAACAGGAGTCACACGACATTTACTCGCCACGAAACAAACTCTTATGTGGTTATTATTATCCACCCAACGCCAATAAGCAACCGCGCACATAGCTTGCAATGACGCATCACAAAATATATGAAGTTGTAAACAATTATAACCTGTTTCGCTAATGAGCCGGCTGGTAGGTATATGTTTGTGCATAGATGTATCTATGTCGTTCAATGA
This sequence comes from Xylocampa areola, assembly GCA_935421205.1. Classification (NCBI taxonomy): domain Eukaryota; kingdom Metazoa; phylum Arthropoda; class Insecta; order Lepidoptera; family Noctuidae; genus Xylocampa; species Xylocampa areola. The sequence continues at coordinate 17,738,239 of OW285201.1, forward strand.
AGCGCTTATCAGTTGTTGTGATTGTGAGTCATCCCTCTCGTGTACTCCCGCAGTAGTGTTAGATAACGTCGATGCATTCACTCGTTGGTAGCATCGCGGTATTCGTATACAACTTATTGTCTTTAATAATTTTAACCATTTAAACCATTTGACACAAATGTTATCTGTTATGTTTTCGTTCCAATCGACATTTGATTTCCAGGTTTCCTGAAGTAATATTTTACCATTGATAGTGAATGGTGAAAGAAATCCGTAAATATCGAACAATGACATAATGACCTTTAATAACTCGCGTTTAGTAGGACATTTAGTACCATTCATTATTTCTTCAGGTATCCGTTTAAATGAGGTTACGAAACCTAATGTATCATCATCAGGATACCATATAGTTCCCAATGCACGCTCGCCGTCATGTCGTGCTCCAATCTTTACAGTAGCAGCTGTAGTAGCGAGCAAATCCTCGGGTAAACTGTTTAAAACCATCGCGCTATTACTTAGCCAATTACGAATCTCGAAGTTGCCTTTTTTGTGTATATGTATAATGTCGCGAGCGAGTTCAATGCAAGTACTTTCGTTTGATTGACTATCTGTGTAATCGTCCATATAATGTTGATCGCGAATAGCTTGAACTGCTGCAGGCTTCAAAGTTTCAAAACTTTGAGCGTTTTTGTTTTTAATAAACTGTGCAATAAACGGCGCGCAGTTTGCACCAAATATTAGTGATGTCATCTTATACGTCTTTATAGGTTCGTTACTGTTATCGCGCCACAGAAATCTAAAAGCGTCCTGATCATTTGGTAGGATTTTCACCCTTAAAAACATGTCTTTAATGTCGCCCACTACAGCGATCTCATGTTCGCGAAAACGCAACATAACACCCAACAAAGATATCAATAAGTCAGGACCCATTAATAAATAATCATTTAGTGATAAACCATGGGTTTTAGCTGCGCCATCAAAAACCAAACGTAATTTATTTTTATTTGGATTGTCTACACCAAAGTGGGGTAAGTACCATGTTCTGTTTGTTTTTGCTTTGTCTATAATTTCCTCAGCAAAATTATTATCTAACAAATGCTTAATACGTTCTCGGTACCTTTGTGCGTATTGTTCGTTACAGGCCATTTTCTTCTCCAGGTTATATAGCCTAGACAAAGCTGTGCTTTCTGAATCAGGCATCTTACAGCTAGCATCCTTCCATGGTAGACCTACGTGCCATCGACCATCAATAAATATTGCCGTTTGTTCCAGGTGTTCCAATGCGCGCAGATCATCGGAATTCTGGCGTGGTTTCCCGGATATCCCCATAGAATCGATAGTAAATGACTTTCTTACCATTTCGTGCAGGTCTTCTAATGAAGTGTCTGCCAACCCGGATTGAACCTCAGTAACGTGCAGTGCGGAGTAACACGCGCGTGCTGAGAGCGATGTAGGTACCAAACCATGAACGCACCATCCCAGTGGAGTACGAGTGGCACAAGGCTCATTACGTTTGCCGACTTTAATCTCTAAAGGTAACAATAAATTATAATTATCCTGACCAATCAAAATTTCAGGTCTAACATTAGGACAACAAAAATCATGTTTCATATCACATAAATGAGAAAAATTGTTAAAGTTAACTAAACTATACTTTTGTACAGGTACATTAAAGTTTTGAAGACTACGTACAGAAATTTTAAATCTCTCACCGTTATGGTTCGTTATACAAACATTAACGATGTCCGAGTCGCACACAATGGCACTGTTGTCCCACGCGCCGCAAACGTGCAGAGTCTCGCGATGACCGCGCAGACCGGCTCGTGACGCAAGCGATGCACTGATAAGGGACACAGTCGAACCATCGTCTAATAATGCACTTGTGTTAAAAACGCCGTTAGGTCCATGAACACTTACAGGCACTACTTTTAACAACACTTTGCACGCACTGTTCTTAATATGCGTTACTGTTTCAGCAGGTGTTGCCGACAGTTCGGTTGCGGTATTTTCACTTACACACTGGTTATCATCGTTCACTGTTTGACGCAAGTTGTAATGCAATAACTTATGGTGGCCTTGTCCACAATTGTCGACGTCACACGGTGCCGCCGGACAAGTCACTCGGTCATGTCTTGAGTTAATGCATTTATAACATAACCGGTTTCGTTTGACAAAACTCCATCGATCTTTGCGTAATGATTTGCGGAATTTCTTACAATCCTGTAATTTATGTTTTGATAAGCGGCAGTACTGACATTTATCATCGCTGTCGCTACTTCTATTCAATAAGACTGTATGTGTACCTTCTGTGTATTTTTTCTTGTTGTGGTAATTATCAGTAGTGTTTTTAAAGTTTAATAAAGCCATAGATGAGGCTTTAGTAGCTTCTTCATTTAAAAATTCAGAAATGTCAAACCATGTCGGTCTTTTACCTTGCTTGATGAGTGTGTAACTGCAATCCGCCCACTTTGAGAGTAAAACTGGTGGTAATTTTGATAATATGCATGTAGTTATGCTTATGCCGTTCGAATATTCATCTTGACCGATCACTTTAACAGCGGCTACACAGTTTCGCACTTTAATTGAAAAAGGCACAATATCTTTGTGATATTCTTGTGACACTGGGTGTAATTTCTTGATATCAACCATGATGCGTGATAGTATAACATCAGGATTCCCAAACTGTAGCTCAAGTGTAGACATTACCATCTCAGGCGATGTCGCACTTATCAGCAGGGCTGACACGGTTTCGCGAGCTGATCCTTTCAAACACTTTCTTAAGCGCCATAGGTTTTCATTGTCTTTGAAATTACATACTTTAGATGATTCTTCATACGCCTGTTTAAAATGGAGCCATTCCATTGGGTCACCAGAAAATAATGGTAATTCTTTTGGGGTACAAATTCTACTTAACAGGTTGGTGTTAAATCCATTGCTGGTAGAAGCGGCTGCAAGATCTTTAAGTGCGCTGGCCAGAAGGTGAACTGTTTCCTCGGTGCCGGCATCCTGTGTGGCCGGCGGGCACGACACGTCCTGAGTTTGACCTTTGTCGTGGACGGGCTGTGCTTCCATTTCTCGTTGGCTGCGCTCCAACCACTCCTCTACCTCCTTGTTAGTGTGGTCTGTCTGCACACTACACTCGTCGTCAATCTCCGCTAGGTTCGCCGCTAAACGTTTTTCTATCAAGTCCATCTCGATCTTAGCTTTTGCTTCCGCAGCCTCAAGTTCTAGTTTCTTTTTACGTGCAAGCACTGAGGAGGATGTAGACCTCTTAGATCTGGCTCTGCTGACTTGATGAGCTGAAGTTGAAGGCATCATTTGAATCATAGATAACGGCGGTTCTGATTTTACCACACTACCTTCATGCTTATTTTTCAAAAGAAACGTCTTATCTCGTCGTAAATTATCCTCATTTACTGGTTTCTCTACACTTGGCGGTAACGCTGGAACATCTTGAGATGAAGACTGAACTTCCTTTTGCTCCTCATCCTTCTTAACGGTTCTCCGAGTGCTGACCATACTTTTCGGTGTGTGGAACATTTGCGATAGATCCAGCTCGAAGGACCAGCTGTATAGGTCAAGACTTCGAGGGATAATATAAAACGAGGTGTTTAGGCACAGATAAACTGAATTTATTACGATATATATCAATATCAAAACAGAGCGAATTTAACGTGCCGATCGCAGCGGCGGTTAGCGGACGACTCCAAAGTTAAACTTATTATCTAATTACCTACGTTAAAATATAAAATTATTCGTTTAGTTGCGTCGCCTACACTTACGTTAATGTACTTAGAATAATAACATAATAACTCTCTTCGTGTTATTTTTGTGTTAAAACTATAATTGTTTGTCTGTTGTGTGTCTCGTGATATTGTGACCTAATAAAATATTTTTCTTTCTTTTTGCTTTCTATTATAAATTAATTATCACTTGTTTAAAACGGTGAAGAAAAACATCGTGAGGACACCAGCACACCTGAGAGATGTTCTCGACGGTGTGTTAAGCCACGTCAGAGACTTACGAGTGGCCTAAATTCTGACACGAGGTTGTTCTATCCACCACACGATAAGAAGAAGAAATTCAATTCTGGTTCCCTGTCCACGAAGTATGTAGACACAATAGTTATACAATCGCCGTGTATCATTTGTGATTCATGTGACAGGTAAAGGGTTAATCCACGAAGCGCGATCGCGTAATAAAGTCCAGCTCAATCGGATAGCTGTCGGGAGCTTTGTATAACGCGGCGGCTCATTGATACCTGTTGATGTTGCGATGCTCTGTATAACCAATACTCAAGTCACGATTAATTGAAAAGTGTTGAGTAAGTAATATGTGGTTTTGGTAATGGCTCGTTTGGTCGTAAGATGTTTGTTTCAGTTTAATTAATTTTGGATTTATTGATTTGTTGATTGTGTAGACTGTAGACGTTATTAATTAACATTGATTTTAACTTTAGATTGAACATTGAAGCGAACAAAATATAGCTATAAACTATCTTTTATTACTTAAATGTTTAATGCAATTATAAATGTATCTGAATACAACAGTCCTTTTGTTTTTGCAATGTTTACTGGCAAGCAGTTGGACAAGCAATTATTTTTTTCCTTTATTTTGGGGTAATTTTGTTCTTGACACCCACTATAACTTCGCAGTTATTCATTTTAATCGTCCCATTATGGTAGACTTTTGGGGTAATTCATCAAACCACCCTAAGATTTCTTACTATGATTTAAAAAAAATAGGGAACCTTTCTTTCTGCATAAAAGTCGGGATGAAAGTAATGAAATCGAGGATTAAGCAATACAATAATAACATTTTGTTGTGTAGTTTTTGAATAACGATCTAGATCTTAAAATATGTTTTTCTGCGTTACGTGCGAAGCCTAAGTATAAATATTGTAATTAAGATTTACTTGGGGCTATTTCTGAATTTACAATGGGCAAACATGGGGACTGGGCAAAGCAAAGCTTGAGCGTACATTTTTTATAGATATCTTCCGCTGTCTGCGGTTTTACTAAGGATATATACATAAGATTAAAGAAGCGTTAGAATGTTGATAAAGTTATTACTCCTTAAATTTTATTTTAACAAGTTATCAAAGAACAAGATTAGTAACCAACTATTTCATCTCCAATCTACATATTTATAAGTCATTTTCATTTCATACCTATTGCGTATGCCATTTGAAACGATTTCAGCTGCACAGTTCCAAGAACTCGGTCTGATGGAAAAGAATCGACAAGAAACTTCATAGACATAACATAACAAGTTTAAGTTCGTCTCAAGAAATGAAAAAAAGAAATTTCATTGACATACAGGTAAATTCTATTGAACAACATAACATAGCATCACGCCTGTATTCCCCGAAGGGGTAGGCAGAGGTGTACACAATTGTAAACCCACATTTCACCAATGCTATTATTAAGTCCCATGTAATAGGTGATGAGCCTATTGCCATCAACCGGGCACATTTCCAAACTCCGGGCTGCTACTGAGAATTTCCTAACAGAAAAACTCAATAACACTTTGCCCGACCCGGGAATCGAACCCGAGACCTCCTGCTCAGCAGTCGCGCTATGGACCACTAAACCAACGAGGCAGTTACACACAAACACCAACCGCATTACTAAAGAGTAATTTGTGCTTTGGCCAAAACTAAACGTAGTTTTTGATCATAATCTTTTATTTAACCTAGTACTTAAGTCATATATCAATATCCAGATAAGATGAGACCTGATAAAAAATGTCACGACTTCATTAGTCTACCTGGTAAACACGACTACTAAGCGTTAGGGTCTAGGTTGGATTCCCGGATTGAATTCATGGGTCGGGTAAAGTATTTTTGGGGTTTTTCTGTCAGAAAACTTTCTTCAGCCCAGCTTGAAATGGTACACGGGACTTTTAATTGAGATGTGGATGTACAGTACCTAAGCTCTTCGGGAATAAGGGTATAATGCAATTTCATCATTATCATCATCCCCCTGCCCTTATTCAAATTTATTTGGAGTCAGCGCAGCATGTGTGTATGTATCTATTGAACGTTTATATAATCTATTTAAATCCGGCTCCAAGTATATATGCAGTGTAGATCGTGCTTCGTCGCGTCGTCGATGTAAATACTCCCCGACCACGGCAGATTAAGTTAAGGCTTCGAGCTTCCAAGAAAACTGATCTTAGCTTAATTTAAAAAGAAAATACGAGCTCACTGCAACGAGAAAAAGCGACGTGTGGAATGCACAATGCACTACAGGATTCATGAATATGTATTTTTTTTTCTATGAAAACAGCAATGGCTGTGCAGATTTATTAATTAAATATTACATAACATGTTGCTCGGTTGTAGTGCCAAAAACAATTTGTTCCAATCTTTGTTTTAAAATTTTCTATTCACCAATAGCTATTACACGATTGCCCCAAAAAGGAGTGTTATATTTTTAGGGTTAATGTATTTATGCATGTCTATGTTTGTTAGTTTCTTTATTTCAGCAGAACTTCTAAACGCATGAACAGATATAGACGTATCGTTAGAATCCATTTATTGTACCGGGTAATATAAGCTAGTAAGGTTTACATTTATTTAACATCTTTTTGTGTGCCGTAATCACTATATTACTATACAATTGACAATGTAAGGATTCTTACGATAACTCATACATCTAAATCGGTTCTGGCGTTTAGAAGTTATATGGGACAAAAATACCTCACAAACATATATACATGAATCCCAAAAACATATCAGTCTTTTTTTTTGCAATCGTGTAAAAATGAATGACGTTCAGTCGTGCAGTTTATTATGTGTTTTTACCGTCGGACAGCGTCGGTAGTTAACTGAGCTTGTAGCGTTAAACTGCGGACGTGAGAGATGCATCTTCCACGATAGACATGTCAGGGTATAGCAACATATAACTCTTAGATGTTTTCACAATTGTTTTGTAGTTTATTGTTTTGTAGATACGTAATTGGTGCATTGTTTTCTATTATTGTAGGAATATTCTTTATTGATATCTTTTTTTTTATTGAATTTGTCTGAATGACTTCAAGACGGACTGTCTTGAAAGACTATGTCAGATCAGTGGATCCAAGTAGAACATTTAAAAAAGACGTTTACAAATCCGATTCAGATACATAATCGATTCTGACTATACGAAAAAGGTTAATATGAAAAATTTATTATGAGTGTAAGTTTCTAAGTTACTCTCAAAACTTCACTAAGTTCCGACCTCAGGGCACCAGTTATGATTTTGCTATGAAAGTTTGTACACTTGAGACAAACTTATTGAAAATTTTATACACTATATCAAGATGGTGGAAGTAGAGTTAAGTTTAGTTTGAGATAGGTACTGACCTGGTCAACTTTTATAGTAGTTTTTTCTATAGATATTAATTTATATCTGTATCATTTTAACTACCTATTTTTTCTATCGATAATATCGAAATATAGGTACATTTTTATATGTCTTTTGGACTGATTTGTAGGAACGAGTACCTTACGTCTTTAAAATCAACACATTAACATACCTACGTACATTTCTAATATATTATATATATTTTATTTATAACGCATTATAAAATTATGTGAGCACTTGGACATTGTGAGCACACATAATACATCCAAGAGATGCAGGGACATGTCCTACTTACAGTCGTTTTTCTTCGATGCATAAAAAATATAACATTAATAAAGAAAATACTATGAGTATATTTTATTATAATAATAATTAGTCATTGGCCTGAAAAGACGGAAATATAAATTATAGTAATACGAAAATAAGTATTTTTTTTCTTTTTAATGACTATGAACCAATGTTACCAGCAAGGTCAATGATACCAGTGAAGGTAATTCTAACTATAAAATATTCTTGGCCATTATCTTCTTAATTTATAACGTAATTATGTGTCGGGTCGTTATAATTACGGGTCAGAGCAATTAAGACCTTGGCCGATGTCTGATAACTTTTAAAATGTAGGACACGATGGTGTGGCTATATTTAAGGATCGCAGAGGGGATCTCATACTGAATCTTTTCCTCAAATTTTATATTGTTGAAATAACTATATAAATAAAAATGATATCCTGTTTTTTGGTAAGCGTCTAGCTTGAGAACGGGTGACACGAGTATTCTTTTATTATTCGTTACAGTCTGAATCAACCCTATTAATCATTAGGGAAAATTTTGTAAGTTGCCCATAAAATTGGAATATCTGAGGAAAATTGAAACCAAATTGATAAACGATCTGTAATCCATCAGATCACCACAACATTAACGAAGTATCTACTTAATAAACGAAAATACGGAAAATCCGATAATTTCAAACTAAAAACTCATACTCATCATAACATAGCATCACGCCTGTATTCCTCGAAGAGGTAGAGAGTTGTACACAGCTGTACACCCACATTTGAGCCTATTGCCATCTACCGGGGATAATTCCAAACTACGGGCTGCTACCGAGGATTTTCGTACAGAAAAATTCAATAACACTTTGGCTGATCCCGGAATCAAACTAGAGACCTCATGCTTAGCAGTCGCGCTTGAGACCACTAGAACAATGAGGCAGTCTAAAAATCCAATTCTTCTCTTTTTGCGAAATGACAATTCCATGCTAAAACTTGGGTGATATTTACTCATAAACTATGGCGTCTGAACTACGTAATACCTACGTGAAAAACTTACGTTTGCAGCTATATATGTATATCAAAGGAAAACAGCACTTCGTCGTGGAAGTCATTTAGACAAGAATCCTACAAAGCGAATGGAAGTACGTCGTCCTTATTTTATGTAGGTATAAATAAGCTATAGAGCATTTACGATGGAATGAAGGTACTTGAAGTAACTTCACGTAATATTATGGTTTATAATGAAAATGTACTTAAACCGTATTATTAAACCAATGTTTATTAAAATGGCGCCTATTAAAATTGTGAAACTACTTCTTCTTCTCAAGTCATATGATATGGAATTGGTTTAGACGGAAAGGGTTACTAGTGGCTTTCTTAACAAATCTTTGCGTTACATTTGGTAGGCAGAGCACTTGGCGGGATGAAAGATCTAGGGGATGCACGTTTAAGCCCCGCTGGCGGTAATATTTGTCTATTAAGCTCTTGAGAAGCTCTATCAAGCGCTTGTGGTAGAATCCGGACAGTAATCTATTCTTCCTTTTATAATTGTTTGGAGCAGGGTGGTAATAATCACTACATATTATAAAACTACTCCGTTGCGTCTATCTGTCTGTCTGTTTACGATAAAATAAAAAACTACTTAATAAATTTTTGATTCGGTTTTCACCAATATACGGAGTGATTCATGAGGAAGGTTTAGATGTATAATTAGTTAAGGTTTTGTCTCAATTCGTTGAAATATGGCGATGATTGTTGAAGATGTCAGAAAAAAACCAGTCGACTTGTAGCTTTCATCGAAAACGCTGCCTAACTTCTACTACCTGTGCGAAGCCGGGGTGTGCAGCTAGTTTCGAAAGACTTTTAATTTTTATTTGCTAATAGCTTAGGCCGTTTATAAGTAGGTACTTTTTGGTAAAGGATGATTGCCAGCGTTATGTCTTGTTCTCGTTTATATTTAATTTAATCTCACAGATTGAATTCATAATGAAATCATAATATCGTAATAACAGTCCTATTCTCTTCACATACAAGTTAAACGAAATTATGTAAAGACAATCGAGAATTCGCAATTACAGAATAAGTGACCCGGAACCGTTTGTTCAACTCTAATTAAGCTGAATATTGATTTATTGAGTATTCTCCTTATGTGATGGGAATATTGAGTGTGTTCTGGAAAAAATTAATGATATATTATTGGAAATTATGTTCAACCCTGTGCGCCGTCGTATTTTGGTTTTCACGAAATTATAACTATAGTTAATTAATTGAATAGATTCAAGCGTTACTTTGCTGAAGTCCATTACAATGAATGCAAATAAATACAATATCTAGCTACTTCCACAATATTGAGGGTAGTCATGCATTACCTGTGCACCGCCCGCCTGCTCGCAAATATACGCACATACGCAAGCGGTGAAAATTCCGACTACCACCAACTACTCTACACGTCGCTCTACACGCAGTGTCCGCCACGTAGCGGACACTGCACAGATATTGTATTTATTTGCATCCATAGTTAATTAAGTTCTATACGTATTTATATTGTTTAATTGAAAGTATTTAGTCTTTTATATTTTGTTAAGTTAGTTCTATATAAGTTCTTATACATTTGTTACTATACGAGTCTTTAATAAGTAACCACAGTTTTCTCAGCAGTTTCTTAAATATGTTATTTCACAACAGTTACTAAGTTATCAAATAAGCTGGACTTTGGTATTATTATTTGTTTAATATTAATTGAATAAGTTAGACCAAGGGAGATCAGTGATTAGGAAAGGTATGCCGAATGTCGTCATCTCCCTGTCCTTACCCCAATTAATTTGGGGTCGGCGCAGCATGTATTCTTCTTTCACTTTCTAATGTTTTTGAAATTGCATGCTGCTAAAGTTTTGGCAATGTTTTATGACCGGACGCCTGCCTGGCATCAACCTTCTTTGGAAATGCCTTTGTTGGTGGTAACCACCACCGATATGGGCTCCTTCTATCTAGCTATGTCACACCTAAGGTTATCCATGCGCCAGGTTCTGATGTTATCCTACTATCAAACTCCACTAACCGGGCAAAAAGGTATCGGCATACTTAAATGTCTGGTTAAAATGCACTGTAATATACCTGTTGCCAAGAATAATGAAGAAAAATGATGAGCTACTAGATTTTTTCGACTACAGAATGAATTTTTAAAGTAAAATTTATTCAGCCGGAATACCAAGACTTTATGCAATACTAACACGAATTTTCAAAACGAAGTATAGAAGTACATCTTTATGGAAAGAAAATTTACAGTTGTGAGCAGGATTCGAACCTGCGTCCCGGATAAATACTCCAGGTGCTCTGACCGCTAAGCCATCTCGACCTCTGCTGACTACCTCGAATTTTTCTTCCACATTTTAATACGTCTTTTGGTGACGTCATTGTCATTTAATCTGTTCCTTTACAGTAAACTGAACCGACACGACCAACTTTGCAGTTAATACAATGTCGTGCAAATGCAATTACAGATAAATCTTTGAAAAGCATTAACGCAAGCATAGCGAACTCTAACGTTATAATTTTTTATGTAAAGAAAAATACGGTCGTGAGCAGGATACGAACAAGCGCCTACCGGATAGATAAATACTCCAGGTGCTCTGACCGTAAAGCCATCTCGACCTCTGCCGACTACCAGGTTACAGTATTGTACTAAACTCTAAAGCTTTTGAAAGGTAGATATAAGACAGGATTAAGCTAATGTGAGTAATATCATACTTTTCCTTCTACCGCCGTATGTTTGATGAACAACCTAGTAGGTGCTAAGTTAGTAGATCGGTTGCACCAACGTAACTTTCACCTTAACTATCGTGTTATTTTATAATTTTGACAGTTTTTTCTATACATAGTCTGTCTGTGATGCGTCTGAAATGACAGAGTTGGTTTCGGTTTGGTGCAATTGACCTTAAGCCACACGTAACCCACACTGAAATCGTTGGAGCGTTTTGCCCCCGCTAACCGCTTCCTATGAGACCAACCTTTTAAGATTTGACATTATTGACGTCAGCACTGTTTTCCTAGAAATGTTACATTGAGCAATTGAATTTGTTCGCTCTGATCCCATAATCTCATTTCTAAGGGTCTATTTTATCCATCAGTGAGTTTATTGGTTGTTTACTTCTCGCAGTCGATAAAGCCTTTTTGAGTGGTTCTCGACGTCTCAGCGAGACTAGGCATGTCTGAGTGTCATGATTAAGTTATTGAACAATTCTTTCCTTTCTGTTTAGATTTTAGTGGGTTTGACAAATTGGGAGTGCTTGTCTTAAGCAATTTTTGTGAGTTAGGTTCTGGTGTATTTTAGTAAGCCTGCGTCTTGGTCAGGCCTTTAGATTAAAGCCCGTGATGTTGCGATGCTGATTGATAGTATCTTTGTATCTGGTCACACGGAATGAAAAAAATATGTTTTTTTTTTTTATTATCAGTAAGCCTTGGATCAGTACTTTTTTATCAGTATCTTTCATTAATATAACAATTAATTCTTAAGTTTACTCGTATTTTTGTTTGAATAAATGAAGATTCCTAACAAACAAGAGTGTCTATGGAACTTCTTGCCGGCTCTTCTCCATATGATCAACTTTTTGGAACCGAGCAACTAGAATCATTTGACGTTTCTTAAGTGCATGTAATTTTCTTATTTGAAATAAAAACCTTCTGACTTTGACTTTGACTTTGAAACACTGTTAAGTAAGCATGGGTTGATAAAGTAAAACTGCAAAAATAAAACATGTGGAACAATAGAGGACTTTTTTCTCAGCAGCTGTACCCAATTACAACTTTAATTAAACTCCTCTTTGATATTGCAAACGTAAAGCTAATAAAAAAAAGGAATCCATGAAGTAGACACAATTGAGGCGATACATGGGACCGTGAATTACTTAAGTATTTAGAATTTCTGATTTATTTAGAGTTAATCATACTTGTGTATTTCATTGGCACATAAATACATTCTTCATCTTCTTCTTTCGTGTGGTTAAAAGACAACATACAGCAGTGATAGCCTAGTGGTGTGACCGTTAGACTGACAAGTCAAAGGTTGCAAGTTCGAATCCAAGGCACGCACCACTGACTTTTCGAATTCATGTGCGTATTATAAAATAATTATCACTTGCTTAAAACGGTGAAGGAAAACATCGTGAGGAAACCAGCACACCTGACAGATGTTCTCAATGGTGTGTAAAGCCATGTCAGAGACCTACGGATGGTTTAAAATCTGACATTAAGTTTTCCATCAACCACACCATAAGAAGAAGAATAGACAACAGAGTGTTAAGTGTTATTAGCGCCGCCTATAGGCTATTCTCTGACGTGGCTTGAAAATAATTCTATAAATGTATCATAATAAGACATTATAAAGTGGTCAAGTTTATTCTGGAGTCTGCTGACCTCAAAAGCCTCCTTAAAGAACGTGAAAACAACAGGAATCATAGACGTATAATTTATACAATATTGGTTTATGAAAATACTAGCTGGTGCCCGCGACTTTGTCTGCGTAAAAAAAGGCAGCCTATGTCCTTCTCCAAGGTCCAATCTATTTCCTTGCTAAATTTCATTACGATCCGCTCAGTCGTTTAGTTGTGAAAAGTTACAACAAACAAACAGAGTTACTTTCGCATTTATTATATTAGTATGGATTGGACTTCCTCATTAGTGTAGTGCACGGTTTCTCAAAGTGGGGTACGCGTACTTATAGGGTACGCCAGTTGGTCGCAAAGGGTACGGGACAAGCTTTAATAATAACAGTAATGGCGGCTAACTGACTGGCGAATGTTATCCACTTATCTATAAATTTGATTCGATGAAAATCAATCATATCAATGAAAGGCTGAAATTATTCTGCATCTTTCTCAACTCTCTTATATAGAGTTAGACATTCTATAACTAGCGGTTTTTTTATATACAGTCGTCTAGAAGATTTTTTGGGGTGCGTGTTATAAGTTTGGGACAGCCTGGTCTAGTGGATGCAGGTGTAAAACCTGAGAAATGCTAAAACGTGTATCTGAAATTAAACCTACTTAATTACTTACTACCGTATGGGATTTAATAACCACCTTAATTGTCATTTGCATAAGACCAGTAACTACTTTTGAAACTTATACCAATTCCAATCCAATTTCAATATTAAATAGACGCCTTAAAACAATGCATAATTTTAAAATAAATTAACCTACATTACAGGTGCCTCAATTTTAAAGCATGTGTCTACATATTATACCGAATTTATAATTATTTTTTAGACATTTTGGCATTTAAATGTACGATCTGACATATTTCCAATGTCAATCGAGCGGAATTATTTTCAAGAGTAAGCCCACTTTTAGTAAGATGATTTTAGCCTAAGCATAATGCATTTGATGTGGCTGTACTTTTCTTAATAAATAAATAATTTAATAACGACATCTGAGAAATGTGTGAGTACATACCTACAAGCTGACAGTAAAACAAAATGCGTAACCCTAAGGGGAATACAACTGTCATGCTTTGTGATATTTATCTATGGAATATAGTCACTAGTCTTGCTTCTATGGCAATATAGAATATTCCAATTCCTTTGAAGATTTACTGCCATCTGCAATAGACACTTTAGTTTGTTATCGCTTGAAATTCTAAATACGATTTGTGCCATAATGCGATGTTGTAATCAATTTGTCATTATTTTGCAAGAGATTTATGAACCGCATAAAATTTAGAATTAAGATGACCAAAGTTATTAAAGGTTCTGCATTCGATTTCCAGATCAGGCAAAGTGTTATTGAGTAGTTGCTAAATATAGTATAGCAGCCCGGTCCGGAGTTCTGAATTATACCGTGTTGATGGGAATAGGCTATGGGACTTAATAACAGCATTGGTGAAATAAGGGTGTACAACCATGTACACCTCTGCCAATCCCTTCGTCGAATATAGGCGGTGTGGCTAGTTATGTTTGACAATTTGTAAGAAATTTTCCGATACAAAAAATAGTATTTCCTAACGTATACAAACTTTATCTTTTTTATCAATATAGTGAGACGAGATTCGATTAAAATAACACACCGACATAAAGGCAGCACTAACCAATTACACATCACATATCTGGAACTATCTCAAATACCGAAGTATCATATTATCTAATAGAAATCCACTAACCAGAAGCATTGGCCTCATCTTCATACAATGTTCACACAGTGTTGGTTAACATAAAATTGCTTCAATCAACATGTGCCATCAACGTAGAACGTTTTCATCTGGTGGGATCGTTTGCCATGACAGTAAAGAGTGCCGTAAACACTTGGGATTGGTTGCACCCCCCTCATAGCTGGGTTTATGGCGTAAGGGTAATTTGTGGTGGTCGATCTATGTTCCAGTTGTAAGGCAAGAAATTGTTGACTTGTCTGATAATTTTATGTATATATAATGTGGTTGTTGTTTAATTAAGCAAATATAATAATAATATAATTGTTCATGATATCAATTATTGTTCACCGGTTACTACTCACGTGCATTTTTCGGGATTGCCAGACTAGTTTCGAACTTGAACGGTGCCCTTAGTCATGAGCTACCGTGAACCGGTGAACAATAATTGATATGACTATGTCTCACGAAAGTTACTGTTGATGATGTTGTTAACTTTCACGCTTACATTAAAAAATATATTTTATAATATTTAAAACATATACTCGTATATCTTAAACTGTTGATTAAGGATTCAATATATATCTTTGTTTCATTATTCATATTTAATTTATTCATCGCTAAGGTTGACCGATTTATTTAATCTGTTATTCTTGCGAAAGCCCACTTGGGGGAGGTCAGTGCCCAGCAGTTTAATATAAAGGATAACAGCAAGTCGACT
Organism: Xylocampa areola; assembly: GCA_935421205.1. Classification (NCBI taxonomy): domain Eukaryota; kingdom Metazoa; phylum Arthropoda; class Insecta; order Lepidoptera; family Noctuidae; genus Xylocampa; species Xylocampa areola. The sequence goes on from OW285201.1 coordinate 17,753,696, forward strand.
TGCATCTCTGTACACTCTATAGTGATCGTAAAATGTCTTTAACCACACGTTGCATAGAATCAATAAATCGATAGATTTGACCGTTGCATTGTGGAAAGGAAGTCCAGGAAATTAGTAAGAAAATTATTCTCTTAGGATATATCTTAAATTATCAAGAATCTAAAAGAGTACTTATCTTTTAATAACTAATAAGTTTATAGATATCAGTCTAGTGAGTTTGTATTTCGATATTTGCGGCACTTGCCACCCGATTTACATATGCCAGAACTTGATATTTTAAGTCTGATATAGCACACTGTTTATAGGTCCCACGGGCAATAAATAGGTTATTTATCGTTAGCAAGAGACCACTCAGTCACTAGCTTGTAGGACGATTATACTACCAAATCATTAGCCGTCCGAAAAATCGATTACAGAAGTAAGGAAGTGTAGATCATAAATTTCATTTGACTGATTTTGTTATTGCATGTTATAAGGCATTATTTATGTAAATAAAAGTTAATTTTCGTGGCTGTTGGCTGCCTGTCCTTTGTAACTTGGCGTGTAGTTAGTAATTAAGCACACACATTGAGGTGAAGCCTCGCATCGTGGGCTAATCCACCCATCTAACCGCTAATCTCCGTCACAGGAGAAATATAATTGTATGCGTGAACTATTCTGGTAGTGCAATATTGGTATTTAGTAAGTTATTTGAATATTCAGAATAATGTATTTATTTATGTATGTATGTTATTACTATAATGTTATTCAAATTAATATTAATTGTTTAAAATTTAATTGCAATATATTTCTTATAACAAAGAAAAATATTAATTAAGTGATTATGTGATATATCAAAAAAAAAAAAAAAAAATTTTACAAAAAACAAATGTACAAATTCAAGATATGTCTTTGAAAAAGCATTAACGCATGCTTAGCGAACTCTAAAGTTACAATATTAAATGGAAAAAGAATACGGTCGCGAACAGGATTCGAACCTGCGCCTCCCGGATAGATACTCCAGGCGCTCTGACCAACTAAGCCATCTCGACCTCTGCTCACCACCGCGAATTCTTCTTCCATATTTTAACACGTCTTATGGCGACGTCATTGCAATCAATTCAGTACTTACAAGTGACCGAACCGACACGACTAACTTTGCAGTTAATACAATGTCGTAAAGAATGCAATTACCTTAATAATTCAAGATATGTCTTTGAAAAAGCATTAACGCATGCTTAGCGAACTCTAAAGTTACAATATTAATATTTTTTACAAATTCATATTTTTTTTTATAGTTTTCTTAAGTTAGAAGCTAATATATAATAAGCTAATGTAAGTATATCTTAGCTTCAATCTTCAATCAATAAATCAATTATGAGCATTTTGAATGTCACCATACTTTTTATATTGAGTTTCATCTTCAATAACTAACCAATAACTAGTTAAAAGGATAATTTTTCATTGTTTTACCGTCTGATGACTTAATAATCCCCTTGGTAGCAAAACCACGGCTGTTTTTAACGCCCCCCTCCTAATCGACTCCGGCATGGGGATTAAAAAACAGGAAAGCTCTTCTAAGAAGTTATTTGATTAAAGAGATCCTCCCTAATCCATTTTGGGGTCCTGAAGGAATCCGTCGTGTTTCCGGCGTTCAGATGGACCGGTAAATGAGCGGATTATGGCTGTATATTTTATTAATGCGAATGTATACGATTTCTCGTTCTGAGAATTTTTGAAAAAGTAATTTTGACCTGTCTTTGATTTTGCTTTTTGCTGTATGTGTTGGATGTGTGTTTCATAATATGATGTGATGTGAGGAGTTCAATTTCAATCCGAGTCTTCTTCTTCTTATCGTGTGGTTGATGAACAACCTAGTGTCACAGTTTAAACTACCCGTAGGTCTATGACATGGCTTTACACACCATCGACAATATCTCTCAGGTTTGCTGGTTTCCTCATGATGTTTTCCTTCACCGTTTTAAGCAAGTGATAATTAATTTATAATATGCACATGACTTCGAAAAGACAGTGGTGCGTGTCTCGAATTCGAACTTACGACCTTTAACTTATCAGTCCAACGGTGATACCACTAGGCTATCACTGGCTAGACCTTTAATCCTAGATACTCCATAAATCGTCTGGAAGAAACGAATAAGCCTTTGACTGATGAGGAATTATATCAAAATTATTTTAAAGTTATTATATTAAATGGAAAAAAGAGAATACGGTCGTGAGCAGGATTCGAACCTGCGCCTCCCAGATAGATAATGAGGCGCTCAGACCATTAAGCCATCTCGACCTCTGCTCACCACCGCGAATTCTTCATCCGTATTTTAACAAGTCTTTTAGCGACTTCATTACAATCTATTCAGTCCCTATACAGGTGACCGAAATATAACGATAATAACTTTAAAGTTCGCTAAGCATGCGTTAATGCTTTTCAAAGATTTATCTTCAAGATTATTTTTTTAATTGTTCACGTTTTAGGTAATAAGTGGTTATTTTCAGTATCCGAGGTCAAGTAACGGATGATCAAGAGTTATGTAGATTTATCATTAGCAGTGGGATATGTAAACAAAATTCTCGCATAATGTACATGGCCTTACCATAAACCAATAAATCCACGCCAGCGACTAACCCTTGTACCACGTTAGGCTTACCTATGGAATGCTATTGAAAAAAGAAAAAAAAAACTTTATCAGTAAAAAGAAACCCAAATTTCCTCTACGATTTTCTATAAAGACAGACATTTCGTGATAGAATGAATTAGTTTAACTTAAAGCTGATGTTAATAAACCCGAGCGATATTAAAAAGTTAGATAACTAATTAAAAACAAAATAGGTTTTGGAAAACTTTCTTGTGAATAAGAATCAAATGGCTGAAGCAAAGTTGTGAAAGTTGGTAAGCTTAATTTCTTAATAAATGAATACTGGCTTTTTTATAAATTGACGCTATCGGTAAAAATATTGTAAGGAACTTTTTGACAGCCCTGTCAATTAATTTTAAACAAAAAATAAAAACCGCCTTCAAAAATCTACTACACTAAAAAGTTCAAAATAATATCAAAATTTGCTTATAATAAAATAATTTTAAAATAACAATATATAATAATAATCTGTTAATTTTGGAGTCGGTGCCTGTACTGGGAGAGGGTTATTGTTATCATCTTGTTAGTCACTTATGTTCGTTGCGCTGTGGTTATGTTATCGGCCTTTGTATCTGGTTGTAAACCCCACATACATCAGGCACCGACTCCAAAATTAACAGATTATTATTATATATTGTTATTTTAAAATTATTTTATTGTAAGCAAATTTTGATATTATTTTGAACTTTTTAGTGTAGTAGATTTTTGAAGGCGGTTTTTATTTTTTGTTTAAAATTAATTTATTTTAGTCTTTTTAGTTTTAAGTCTAATATATATATTGTATAGGTCATATATAATATTGTATACTTCATACATGAGTTAATTTAGTAATTTAATAATATGGTAGGCCTTCGAAAGCCGCTAGGACTTAATAACTGCATCGCTGAAATGTTTGTGTACAACAGTGGACACTTCTGCCTATCGGGCAATACAGGCATGATGCTATGTATGTATTGAGTGGCATGAACTATACATGAACATGCGATTTCAGCAATTGCGAGTGATTGCTGTGATTTATTGAAGAGTTCCATTGTCTAACTTTGAAGATCTTCATCAGATCTTCACTACATTGAAATGGAACCATTTCTGAGGACTACTCTTTCAAACAAATATATCGACGGACATACATACAAAACAAGGTAGCTACTGTAAAACGTTGAGGAGTTCCCTTGAGTGTCCTTCATCTTCATCATCAAACCTCTAATGACAGTCACAACCCATCTAGGTGTAAAGTTCTCATCAATACAAATTAATCAAGCCCAAACACCAGGTAATTGCTGTAAATCGTTAAAGAGTTCCCTAGATCGTCTTTCGGCTCCATCATCAGATCGACTCCAGACCTTCATTAAATATTAGTGCTTTAAAATACTTAATGAAAAAATTAACAAACGCACTAGCTAACTACCCTACGATTTTCGAAGGTTTCCCTCGATTTCTCGGGGATTCCATCATGAGATCCTGGTTTCCTTATCAAGGTACCACCGTTAGGATATCTTATTTCCAACAAAAAAAGAATTATCAAAATCGGTTCATAAACGACGAAGTTATCCCCGAACACACATAAAAAAAAAAAAAAAAACGGTCGAATTGAGAAACCTCCTCCTTTTATGGAACTCGGTTAAAAAAAAACGGACCATTAGGGTGCGCTGCACGCACTATTTGGCTTTCTTGATGAAAAATAACGGCGAAACCAGCACACATGAGGGATGGTGTGTAAAGACAAGTCAGAGGCTGGTCAGGGTGGGTTTCTCTGACAGTAGGTTATTCATCGATATTACGATTAAAAGAAGACGGTAAAAGACACAATGTATATCTTCCGCGATATCTTGTCAGACTGGTTATCAAACTTTCAGGCATCTGACTTCTTGTAACGACTGTTATAGATAAAGTTATATTTTTTTGTCAAAAAAGAAAGACTATTTGGATACTCTATAGATGCATTAGAGCTTGACAGACGATTTGACAGTTATAGATTTTTAATTGAAAACTCGGACCAACGCGCAACGGTTAAATTTGCTCATCGAGGCACGGAGGGGCCTTCATCTGAAATGATGGTTACCCATCAACAGACCAAACGAGGCAAGTACAGCTTACCCCGTCGCTCTGTGCGGCTGTTAGCCACGAGCTTTTCAGTAAATTCAAATTGTAACTGGCGACAACAAATTTGTATTTTAATGTATGTGCGAGAGTCCAATTAAATATTTTAGCGATAAATAAGCGTATTTTTTTATCATATCCATAATATATTTCAAAATGTCAACGTTTTTATAATATGTCCATAGCGCTGAAATGGAATTATGAATAATATTTGTAAAATAAACATGGGTTAAACATGCGTGGAAAGTGAATTGGAGCGAATAGCAAATATGTATGAATCATTGAAATAAATCAAATATTTGAGTAATGTAAGTACTGGTAAACACAAATCCGCAAACATGAACTTGTTTTATATGTAAAACGATTTGGACCAATTAGGTGGTAGTTGCACATGTATCAGTGTGTGAAATTCAGATTACAGGTTAAAATAAATATACATAATAAATGTTCTAAGATTTTGTTACAAATTCTACTTCCTACTAATAATTTGAAATATTTGTATGTTTAAATGTTTGTTACGCACACACAAACACGGCCGAATGGATTTGGATGTATTTTGGTATAATTATTTTAATTATTCATAAGATTGTAAATGATACCATAACAGCTAACATACCATATCGATGTGATCACTTATTTAGTAACTATCAAAATATTAAGCGAAATAACTATTCTACACAATCTTCAATGCAATTCAGTATAGAGACAGACTGGACCTTAGAGAAGAATCTTTTGTTGCGCAGACGAAAATACTGTTAATATTCTTATAAACGCGTAGAAAGTAGGCGCTTACCGATGTATTAACGAATCCTTGACGCATTACAGAATATTTTTAGCACGACATTTTCTCTTACCTATCGAAATAGATATAAATTATATGTCCTAATAAAATCGTCTTTATGTAGAAGAAACCACATCGGGGTATCCAGAAAAAAGACGTATTGACATGAAAGAGAGGGCAGAAAATATCCTCTTCTTATCGTGTGGTTCTGACATGGCTTTACACACCATCGAGAACATCTCTTAGATGTGCTGGTTACCTCACGATGTTTTCCTTCACCGTTATAAGCAAGTGATAATTAATTTATAACACGCACATGACTTCGAAAAGTCAGTGGTACGTGCCTTGGATTTGAACTTGCGACCTTTGACTTGTTGGACCAACGGTCATATCACTAGGCTATCACTTCTTATAAACAAAATAATGACTACATATAATAACATCATACGGTTGTTCCGAAGTGTTGCCAAGGTAGTAATCATATCACCCTCATAGATGGGAAATAACAGAAAACCTTGTACAAGAAAACAGATGTATTTTATGAATAACGTTAAGGAAAATGATTCGATGTTTTATTAGATTTCGTATTTACCTTTTGCTGTTGGGTAGAGGTAAAATGAGACGACTGTTTGTTTTTATGTTCAAGCTAATTAGGGCGCTAATAAGTTATGACATTAAATATAGCTACTGGCGTTGTCATGGATATTGTAGCGGTGTAAGGAATGTGTTTTAATATAAACAGACAAGTCCAATGCTTAATATATTGTACCTATCTTATTGTAGGTAAACTACTCAAAACTAAATAGGGCCCACCACGTTTTTTTGTTCTCAGTTCAAAATATGATTAATTAACTAATTTTTATCGATAGATATGTTTGGGTTAGGGATTTAGAAAATGTTTAAACACAATCAATAGTAAAATTCGTGTATTTATTTTTAACTATACACTCAAAACACATTTTAGGGTAATTATCGCAAAATAAACATAAACAATAAATTTTGCCTATCACTATTTTTTGTTACCCTGTGTTGACAAATGTTATGCTTAGTAACGCGTGGGACCTCCTCTGTTCCGTATGCACTCTATGAGCCTATCTGGTACACTTTCGATGAGATGAGTAACATTTTGCTCCGGTATTCGCTCCCAACAGACTTTTAGCGCGTTTATGAGCTCTTGTTGACTATGCACATGGCTGTAATTCTCTTTGAGGCTTCTTTTTAATTGATCCCATAAATTTTCGATCGGGTTGAGGTCGGGGCTCATGGCTGGCCATGGCAAAACCGTGATATGGGCGTTGGAAAGTGCTCTTTGTTTGATAAGAGCCGTATGCGCGCGAGCGTTGTCTTGCATAAAAACAAAGCCAGCGCCCACTCTTTGTGAAAATGGGATGACATGAGGTCGTATTACTCCGTCAACGTAACTTGCGGCAGTTACGGTACCCCCATCCAGAACTACCAGCTCAGTTTTGCTTACCAAGCTTATTCCGGCCCATACCATAACACTGGGTCCCCCGAAACTGTCAGTTCCATGGATGCATGGTTCTGTAAAACGCTCGGCTTTTTTCTCCACACGCGTACTTGTTTGTTATCGCTGAAAAACTTGACCTTACATACGTCTGTAAAGAGTACAGTCCTCCAGTTGTTCATAGTCCACTCCAAATGTTCGCGAGCATACCTTAAGCGCGCTGCCCGATGGGCCCTTGGTAGTTTGAGTCGAACAACATGCACTCTAGAACTTTGACCATCTTCGTGGAGTCGATTACGTATGGTTTGATCACTGACTCGTGTACCAGTAGATTGTCGCAGTCGGTTTTGTAAGGCCCTGGTGGTTACGGTACGCTCCCGACGCGCAGTTAACCTGATGTACCGGTCTTCCTGGGCAGTTGTGGCTCTAGCTCTTCTTGATCCAGGTCTCCTAGCCACACTCCCAGTTTCCTGAAAGCGTTCCCACACGTTTCGGATAGCTCGTCGCGACACACCCATGCGTATTGCTACAGATCTTTGAGACTCTCCCTCCTGAAGCATAGCCACTGCTCTTGCTGCGGTTTCCATGTCCATATGCCGACGAGAACCAGGCATAATAATCACGATTAATATCGGGATCAAACAAAACAGTTAGAGAATGTGACGATTGACAACAACGCTTAGAATCAAACTGAGAACACAAGGGACAGAATATGTGCATTGAATGTTTTTTTCAAGCACTTCACTTTTTCTGCCTACCCACTTGAAGACAACGCTAAAGTTGTTGCTCAAAACACTGATAAGGACTCATAAACATGTCAACTATACAATTTAACATTTCATTTTACTAATGATTACCTATTGAGTTATTGTAAGACAAAATTCTAAATAAACTTAGTGTGGGCCCTATTTTGTTTTGAGTAGTTTATAAATTTTACAAGAGACAGCACTCTCTTTGAAGAGGATAGATCAATGATGCAACGCGATAGTTGAAAAGTTAATATTATATACCTACTTGAACAATACTACTTTAATAGTCATTAGCATACGTTTATTATGCGGAAAATTCATACTTCCTGTATGAAAATATAAATCAAACACATTTTTGTTTGATGTTTAATGAGATTCTGTTTAATCAGATTACATTCCCGGAAATATGGCGATGCGCTATTGTCCGACCTATATCCAAAAATAATAATCCGGTTGATACAGGGGACTTAAGACCTATTAGTATTCTGCCTTGTCTCTCCAAGATCCTAGAGCGGGTACTTTCAGGTAATGAGTTTTTTGGAGGCGAACAAAATACTACCTGACCTGCAATCGGGGTTCAGACAGGGTAGGGGTACCGCAACAGCTTTGGCTGATGTTGTAGGGAATATCCTTGAAGCGCGCGATAGGGGGGAGGGTACAATCCTGGCCCTGCTAGACTTTTCCCGCGCTTTTGACTCTATTAACACCACTCTATTGTTGTCCAAGTTGGCTTTCTATGGCTTCGACAAAGACGCAGTTGAGTGGTTTAGAAGCTACCTTTCCGACCGGTCTCAGTTTGTAGAGCTGCACAGGGATGACGGGTCAAGGGTGTCATCCGCCCCCCTCCACGTGTCAAGGGGTGTCCCTCAAGGGTCGATTTTGGGGCCTTTGTTGTACATCCTATACAGTGCTGATATCACAAAGTCCTTTATTAATTGTAAGTACCATATGTACGCTGATGATATACAATTGTACATCTCTTTCAGGGCTGATGAAACATTTTTGGCTGTGCAGAAAATCAACGAGGATTTGCATAGAGTGGTTTTATGGTCAGAGGAGAACTCACTGGTTCTTAACCCCCTTAAATCTAAGTTTATGGTTCTGGGTTCTAGGAACCAAGTTCGTTCAATTTTGTCAGCCAATCCTGCACTGACTGTCATGGGTGAGAGTATTGAGAGAGTTGAGCTGGTGTGCAAACTTGGGCTAACTATGGATCCCGAACTTAGATTTGAGGCCCATGTAAATAATCTTCTCCGCAACTGTTTTTATAGATTAAAGGTTCTATACGGAATAAGAACCTACCTAAGCATCCCATTGCGCAAACAACTTGTTGACAGTCTCATTCTATCCAAGTTAAACTACTGCGATATAGTGTATGGACCTTGCCTTCTTTCGAGGACGGAGCATGTTATCCAGCGGATTGTGACTCCGTACATCAATGACCTTAATTTATTGAAGATGGCTGCCAGGAGGAAGCTTCACTTGGCCAATTTGCTGTTTGGCATCATAAGCACTAAGAAACCAGACTACCTATATAACAAGCTGACCTGGAAACATGTCCACTCAGAGCATGGTCTTCGCTCCATGGTATGCCCTCAAGTGGTACCAATGCATCACACTACAGCATTCAGAGGGTGTTTCAAGTTTGCAGCCACGCGCTGTTGGAATGATCTCCCACCACCATTGCGATACCTGAAATCAAAGCAACCATTCAAGTACCGACTTAAAAAACAATTACTACTAGATCAAACTAACCAAAGCTAATGGTATTTAATATGGCATTGTTTCTTACCTACAGGGTCATGGCATACATGCTCTGGTTTGGGGATCTCCTATTGCGTGGGCTGTTTTTGAAGCACACTCGCAGTTGTTGTTTCAGGTCTCAGTTACCTTTGTCCTTTTTTTTCCATGTCATAATTATTGTTTTCAGTCATCCTTCCATTTGTAAAATCATTATAATATAATATAGTAGCAATTTATTGTAGAATATTTCCCTAACCATGAATCCAATGTTATGTTTATGTTAATGCTAATTAATTCGCCAATAAATAATTTATTTTAATTCAAATGTTGCATATCTTGTTATATAATTTTCATTATCTGTTGTTTTTGGGGCTTCATTTAAACCACTATGCATGCAATTACGGATTTAATGCCCTTCCTGGGCTTAAATCCATTACAGTGGTTTCTCACCGTCCTGACACCAACACATTCTATTTCCTGGCACGATGACACACTAACACTTGTTGCTTACTCACTGCATAATTTACTCACCTCATATAAACAGCCACAACTCTCACCAGTACCACAACAATTTATCTACAAATCTGCATCTCCATTACATAATATCACAGGTTCTGTCTGTAAGCGTCGGTTCGCCATTATTACATCACAATTTAATTTTCTTTCGTAATAGTTTCTGTCATCCGAATGGCACAGATAACTAATATAACCAGCGCGTGCGATCACATCTTTCTAATGGAATGTTGCCAGTGTAAAAAAAAAAAAAAATTGTATTATAAGTCAGTTCTCTCTGTGCACATATTAATATTTACATATTATTATATTTATTTATGTTATATTTATTTGCATCGCCGGTGTGACGTCATCACGTCAGTTTTCGGCTATCGCTGAAAATCAGCGCTGGGGCTTTGTCTGGCATAGGGTCGCAGCATTAAGCTGAGCGAGGGCCGTATTGCGTGTTTGTGACGCATACTACCCCCTTATGTCTCAAAAGTTTTTGTAATTTTTTTCATTTGTTGTTTATATATGCGTCTCCAATCACGTAATAAAACACATTTTCTTTTCTTTCTTTTTCTTTAGATTAATTTATAAACCGTTGTTCAGAATGTCTTTTTATAAAAATCATCCTTTTTCCATAAAACATAGGTTTAAAGGAAAACAGCAAAGATTGTTGCCTTAGGATGGTTATCCTCCCTTCACTCCTGAAAGGGTTAACATGTTTGTCTGTTGCATTAAGATTTTGGGCTTCCGCGAAGGTTAGGATTATCCCATGAAAACAAATGGCCTCCATGAGATTACATTATATGCAAAGTAAACATTCTAGTATATAGCGAATTCAGTGTAGGAAATAACATTTATTTATTGGTGGCGGTTAACACCAACAACAGCATTCCCAAAGAGGGTTGACGTCAGGCAGGCGGCCGGTCTTAAAACATAGCCAAAACTTTAGCAGCATGCCAGACATAGGTATGCTGCGCCGACCCCAAATAAATTAATTATTAACAATATTAATTGCACAATTAACTAATATCATTAAATTTAGTGTAAGTCAGTTACTGACAATGGAAGTAGACGGTAACATAACATAGCATCACGTCTATATTCTCGAAGGGATAGGCAGAAGAGTTCAGTTTTACACCCACATTTCAGCGAGGTAGTTATTAAGTCTCATGTACTTCTAATTCCGGGCTGCTACTGAGAATTTTCTAAAAGAAAAACTCAATAGAACTCTACCCTATTGTCAGACGAAAATCTCTGTTGGTCGTTACGGATAGTGATAATCCTAAAAGTCTGTAAATCCAAACCAGTATTACCAAGCATATTGTGTTACCCGGTACCGATAGTTGTGTTGTGGAAGTATGGTAGGCAGTCGCTTCGCAATAGTTCGACTTAACTAACTCTATCATATTTGAGAATTGGCTAGAAAGATTGAGACGTTAATATAGATTTTATCGCAACGTTTCCTCCACGACATTCCAAACATTTTGCTCCGATTTATAGTTCCAGTGTTATATCAGTTTAAAAGTAGGTGTAAATCTCAGAGTTGTAAATCAATAGATTGAAAAATATAAAGTGCGATTTTAACTTTAGACTTTAACGATGAATGCTTTTAATATTTTTCGTGAGTGCTTTCAAAAGATATTGTTGTCTGAGGGTTTGAGCTGGTATTGAATTGCGAGTAAAGGTTACGTCTGGTCTAGACGACGGAGTGTTAGCTGCTTTTATACTAAGTACGTACTAGACACTATTACTAGTAGTCGTATTAGGTTGTTCATCAACCTCAAGATCCAAGAGAGAGAGAGGGTAAAATGTTCAAGTAGTACCTTCGCATGATTTGTCCACCATTCTTATTTTTTACTAGCTGTGACCCGCTAACGTTGTCTGCCATATAAATTTTCTGGATAGGGCCACCCTTTTCACCTGGGGGTATAAAAAATAGCTTACGACCCATCCTCCGACTTACCAAATGTACCTACACAAAAATTTCATAAAAATCGGTCAAGCCGTTTCAGAGGAGTTGATAATAAATACTGTGACACGAGATTTTTATATATTAAAAGATATAACATTAGCGACCCGCCCCGGCTTCGCACGCGGTGCTAGACGACATCTTCAACAATCATCGTCATATTTCAACCAATTTCCACAAAACCTTCACAAATTATACACTTAAACCTTCCTCATTAATCATTTCATACATTGGTGAAACCCGCATGAAAATCCATTCAGTCGTTTTTGAGTTTATCCTGACCAGACAAACAGACGCGGCGGGGAACTTTGTTTTATAATATGTAGTGATAACACAGCCTCACGCTTGTATTTCCTTAAGCGTAGCGAGGTAGTGCTGTACTGTTGGAGGAGGTGAACCATTTGCCATCGACTAGATAGATAATCTCTGCTGTTGGCGTTTTACTGGGGCTGTTACTGAGAGTTTCCTAATAGAAAATCTTGATAACAATTTGCTTGTCCTATGCTTGTGGCCACTGAAGCAGATATTTTATTGTTTAGTAACAACAAGATTAACTTTTTTGTTGTTTTTTAGTAGTCATAACATAGCGTCATGCCTATATTCTTCGAAAGGGTAGGCAGAAGTGTACACAGTTGTTTGGTTTAATATAAATACTACGTAAAATTGTGTAAACGTAATTAAGAAAATTACGCGTGAGTATCACACCGTGTACTCGTATACCACAGATTTATATTGAACTAGATACCGCAAGATACGTTTATTTGTTTTTAAACCAAGCGTGTCAGATTTTGTACTCTATTCACTCGGCTAACTACTTTTAACAGATTAAAGAGTTTATTGTTTCATAATACGCCACATTTTTTTTAAATATCTTACACTTTGACAGCAGAATGTTCTGAGCAGCGTAAAAGGAAGTGCATTGCGCCTACTTTGGGGCTATTAATTGCACGCAAAGTATACAATTGCGGTATCTAGTCCAACTATATCTTTGGTGAATACATATACAGGTACCCACGACGTATCCCTAAAATAAATACTTATCACTATGTACCTTCATAAATGCGTCCCACACAACATTTGTTCAGTTTATAGTGCTTTTGACACTCGGCACAATAAATGGCTAATCGTACACCGGGTCCAACAGGTTGTCATGGTGACGGGTGAACCAACAAACGGAATATTATTTTAACATTTGGAAATTCAAGATAAATATGATCGCATATTGATTGACAGTGTATTAACCTAATAATACGGTATGAGGTAATTCCGAACATAGTTGCGGGCACAGTTAGGTTCGCAATAAACGATTAAATATATTAGGTTAATTTCACGTATTAATTTAATAAAACATACATCGTACCCTGAGAATGTTAAAAACGTAAACAACCCTTATTTTGGCGGTTTAATCATAAACCATAATGTCATGAATAAAAGAGTTTTGAAACTCGAAGCCAAGCTTTCATAGCCATAATACTAAGTAATATCGTTCATTGCATCATAGAATCGAGTTTCCTCTCAATGTTTCATTTAGCTTAGGATTTTTATTAATTCGAGAAAAGTTTTTGTAATGTCAACCTTAATATGAACACTTTAGAACCTATTTTAGATGGTAGTATTCCGCTTCCCGAGAGAACGCAACAGGTAGCCGAAATACTACAATAAACATTGAGTAACTTTTGTTCGGAACTAAAAAACACATATTCTGAGGTTTTAGCTGTTTTCTTTCCTCCCGTAAGTTATTTTTGTATATTTACTTTTGTGCTTATTATGATGCTTTCTTTTTGGATATTTACTCATCTGCTTATTATGATGCTTTCTTTTTGGATATTTACTCATCTGCTTATTATGATGCTTTCTTTTTGGATATTTACTCATCTGCTTATTATGATGCTTTCTTTTTGGATATTTACTCATCTGCTTATTATGATGCTTTCTTTTTGGATATTTACTCATCTGCTTATTATGATGCTTTCTTTTTGGATATTTACTCATCTGCTTATTATGATGCTTTCTTTTTGGATATTTACTCATCTGCTTATTATGATGCTTTCTTTTTGGATATTTACTCATCTGCTTATTATGATGCTTTCTTTTTGGATATTTACTTTTGTGCTTATTATGATGCTTTCTTTTTGGATATTTACTCATCTGCTTATTATGATGCTTTATTTTTGGATATTTACTCATCTGCTTATTATGATGCTTTATTTTTGGATATTTACTCATCTGCTTATTATGATGCTTTCTTTTTGGATATTTACTTTTGTGCTTATTATGATGCTTTCTTTTTGGATATTTACTTTTGTGCTTATTATGATACTTTCTTTGCTAAGAAACTCGAACGGTGGTACGAGTATGAGTGTGTATGTTTTTTAGTTGATCATAAAGGGATATGACTATTTTAAGTAACAGAAACGTATTTTTTTTAAATTTTAAACCTCTTTCTATCTAGCTTATATATTGTCTACTTATGATGACATTAAACAGATCTATTAATTTATAGTCTACGTCATTACTTTCTTGAAATCGGTTTTTCTATTATAAACTTTATTCGGGCTAAGGTAAGATTTTTAATACTAAATCAGACAATTTTATGAATTCATATTTTAAATTTAATAACCTTAGTAAAGATGGAATAAGTTATAAAATAAAAAATAAAAGATAAACACGAACGAAACTCGAACTTATTGTCACATCGGCACATTATCATTATTTTTCAACTTTCCATAAAAACAAAATGAATATAGGCATAACAGATCCTTATCATGATGTATAAAACATAAATGAAAAATAATGGTCTAATAAAAAAAAATGATCTTGTCTAATCGAATTCACAGTATTTTTTCTTTGAATTAGTGTTTATTTAACAAACTTACTTGAAGGAAAATCTATAAACTACCTTGTATTGTAATAAAAGGGATGTTTTAGAGTTAACAATACAATTGAACACCGAACAAGTATTTATCGGACGGGTGGAATGTGCTTCCCACCACCGAGAGCGAACATTCCACACATACGCCGACAAAAAGCTTCTCACGATAATAGACCGATGATAGATATGTACTCGATGTATTTATTTATTTTGGTTCTATAAGAAACACTGGCCGCACTATACAAAACTATTCAACAACAAGTTATAAATATAACATTACGCTTGTATTCCCCGAGGGGGTAGGCAGAGGTGTACACAGTAGTACTCATATTCTATTATACACTCATATTTTATTAACGCTGTTATTAAATCCCACCGTGTAATTGGTGGTGCGCCTATTCCTATCAACCGACCGGCACTATTCCGATATTCCTAACTCCTCCAAAAATCCAAACACTTACTGACGAATCGAACTAAAGGCTTCATACTCAGCAGCCCCGCTCGGGACAACTAGACCAATAAAGAAGTTCAACAACAAGATATAAAGCTGATAATTAAAAAATAACAAACAATATCACTGCTCTATTTTATTTTTTAAACTTTTCCCCACACTGGGTATAGCTTCCTGTATCGTGGGTGCGTTTAGGTTTAAATCATTTATTCCCAAAAAGACAATAAAGCCACTTACATGAGAATACAAAATAACATTTAGTTTAATTATCTATTAACGGCCACCGAGAATCGTAAGTAAAAAAAAAAAAAGAATACTGTTTACGTAACACAATCGTAACATCATTAAAGACTTATTAAGTAATATCATTAGCCGGTAGGGGAGTTTAAAACAATGAAAGCGACAAAATGCGTAATGTTAAATAGGTACCCGCTCAAAAAAAAATTATTTTATTTTTTATATTACTCCACTGGATTAATATAACTTTGGATAAGAAAAGTTTTTTATTATATATTTAGACAGTTGAGATTTAAAAATCTTGAACGAGCTTACATTTTTAATGTTAGACGGTAAATTATTATAAACATTTGCTCCTTCATAGGTGATGTTTCTTTTGGAGTAATTTGTACGAGGTCTTGGTAATACAAGTAAACTAGGGCGACGCCTGCTACGTTTAGATACCTCCGAAATTTTGGAAATAATCTCACAAACACACCCAGACCCGGAGCAATTAAGTATAAATCGTACAAATATTTACTCCGTGCAGGAATCTAACCTCTCTCGACCGCAGCGCCAACCGCGCTGTCAAAACCTTTTTCGTTTCGTCACAACTGATGCTTAAAATCTGTGATTTTTTTGTTGATTTCGCATAGGATCTTCAGAACGCCTTACCATTAATGGTACAAATAAATACAATATCTAGCTACTTCCACAAAATTGAGGGTAGTCATGCATTACCTGTGCACCGCCCGCCTGCCCGCAAATATAACATACGCAAGCGGTGAAAATTCCGACTACCACCAACTACTCTACACGTGTTTCGCCCCTCCACGGGTATCATCAGGAGCTGTTAGACCGTGCAGTGGCGGTGGCTCGGTGGCGGACACTGCACACTCGCCTGCTGCGCACTTGTCACGATTTCAATTCTCACACAAGACGAATATTATTTTGTATAATCATTTTTTTTCTAATCGATGCTATGGTCTCCCCCATTTTCTTCCACAATTCTTTAACAGTCCAGATAAATAATTTACAGAATAAAAAATTGATCCTTCCCTGCATAAAAATCTTAGTGTGGGGAAAAATACAGAAAATAAAAAACGCGTTCAGATAAACAAAAACAACGGGAGGTCAATAACCAGCAAATTGACAATTTGGGTTCTCTACATGTTGTATGTCTTAAGCCTCAGAGGGGTGCAATTAGATCTTAATTGCCGATGTTTTTAATTTTTTTTCAATATTATTATATTTAATTTATATGTTTGTGTCGTGTTTTTGTTTGATGTTTGGAGTAATGTTTACATTAGATATAGGTGATGTGTATTCGGTTTGGATAGAGAATTTATAAATTATAATAAACTTGAGAGGTGTCAAGGGACACCCGGATGGAACGAAGTTAAAGAGAGAAAAAAAAATATATATATATATATATCTGGCTTGCTTCTATAAGAGAGAGAGAGAGAGAGACAGACATAGAAACATGCGCACGCCGCACGGCTTACAATAGCTTACTATAGCTATTTAAATATATATATATATACGTTCCAATAAAACAACGTTTAACCGGATTAATCGCGTGTATTATTGGTTTTTGTTTTACCTGACGTTTCGAACACTTTAGAGCGTTCGTGGTCGCAGGAGGACTCCAGAAGATTTATCCGCGATTAATCAGTTAAATTAATTTAATTTTAATTTAATCGATTAAGCGGTTAAAAGTTATTTTATTAGATTTTATACATTTTAATAAGCTATTGATGTGTGAGGTAAGTTGTTACATTCTGTTGACAGCAAATTCCTAACATAATATAGCATTAGGCCTGTATTCCATAAAAGGATAGGCAGAGACGTACACAGTAGTATATACACCAACATTTCACTGACTTTCACCCGTCAACGCGAGCCCATTGCCATTTACCTATCATAATTCCAAATACCGGGCCAAATTTCAGAAATATCCAATAACACTTTGCCTGGCCTGGGAATCAAACCCAGGACCAGCACAGCAGTCGCGCTTGAAACTACTAGACCAATGACGAATCGAGAAAGCAATTTCATTTGGGGAATTTGTGAAGTAATTGGCAGACAGTTTATTTTTTTTACTTAGTGGAAAATGAAACATGTTAGAATACGATAAATAAAAACATACATACAATCACGCCTGTATCCCATTGGGTTAGGCAGAGACTATCGATTTCCATATGCTACGATTCTGACACGAATACGATAATGTTTTTATTATAAACACAGTAGGAACTTTTCTGTCTCAGTCAATATTAGTTTGTTATAATTACGATTACAGACGAAAACAGGTAGGGCTCGGAAAAGCTGGTGCTGCTGTGCATCTAGTGAGAACTTTCCCAGTTTTCCCAGTACAATCGTCGCTAGGTTCACCTATCATCAGGCGAGTTGATGGCCAAATGTTTATCCAATTACGATAGAAATAAGGTTGGAGTCCCGCTAGCGGTTCCATTTTTCTTTCCGTAAATTTTAAGTATAACTTTTGTGTTCCCTTTGCAAGTCTAATTAAAACAAAATATCACAACAGTTCATACAGATATTACTATATACTAACATAAATTAACGCGCTATAAATACCTTTGAATCGCTTGACGTTTCGACCAGGTTGCATCAGATAGTTTAAAAGGTAGTAGTTCATACAGATGTTGTATTCACACACAAAAGTGCAACAAAACAACATAAACCCGAGCGTACATTCAGTATGTAGCTGCAGTTAGCTTAATAATTAGCCTGACCAGTGTGCACGGTGCCTTCTATGTAGAAAGGGCTGTCGCTGTCGACAACGAAAACCGAACAATACAAATTACTTTTGAATGGTTTTTTATACATGTTAAAGCCATGTAACCGGACGGTAGAGGGTAGCTCAGTTTGGAGAGCCATGATACGGTGTGTCAAAGGTCGCGGGTTCGAGTCCCAATGGTGTCTATTATTTTTCAATGTTTCCTTAGAAAATGTAAAACACGTGTGAAGTTTATTTAACATCAGTAAATGTCTAGAGAACACAGAAGGTGTGCTAGTTAAATTTTACTTACAGATCAACATTTTGTCAGTCCAATGATTCCATATGTGACTCCTTATAGAGTCATAGGTGATTGATAACTATTGTGTCTGCTTCACGGAATGTGAAAGTATTAAATGAGTATCTATATACTGTATCTATAATGGTAGGGCCCCCGCCAGGACGAGCCGAAGGAAGTGGGGTACTACCTACTTTTTCTGCAAGCGTTTTGTCGTATTTTTGAACCGCCATAACTTCAGGCTGGATACTGCTAGAGACCTGAAAAATCTTATAAGGTAGAGTTATTTGTCATTTATTGTTTTAAATGTGTCACATTAAAGAGCACACAGGACTATCTACTTTGAACT
The DNA here is from genome assembly GCA_935421205.1 of Xylocampa areola. NCBI lineage: Eukaryota > Metazoa > Arthropoda > Insecta > Lepidoptera > Noctuidae > Xylocampa > Xylocampa areola. Next base: position 17,772,557 of record OW285201.1, read on the forward strand.
TTGGACAGGCCCCGTAGACTATGACGCGTAGTACAAATCGGAGCTCAGTTTGGGGTGGGCTCGACTAGAGATTTCATAACTTTTTAACAGTGACTGCATTATGAACGAGTTTTGACAACCAATTTAACATGAAATGTTGTTGGTGGGATTGTGTTAATTTTTGTAACAAGAGCAATTTATGATAAACATATCCGACATAGTAGCAAAACCATGATCTAGTAAATAGAAAAATAAAATACTAATTATAAATACAACGTATCGAAAATTCGAAATATTCACGAGTACAGAAAAGTTGCAACCTTGCCACTTAAAACATAACCCGAGTGTACATTTACAAGAATTGAAGCCAGTGCGCAGCAGCGAAGCTCAATAATTAGCTTGAACAGTGTGGACAGCCCTATATGCCTTCGGTACATATAGGGCTGTCGACAATGTAAAACGAAGAGTATAACGACATAACGTTTTTGCTACCGTGTCAAATTAATTTATCAGTAGACTGAAGTTAATTCGCTCTTTTTATTAGATAAACGTTTAGCAGAAGGGATAATAACAGTGAGTGTAATTTTAAAAGTTAAATTTCACTGAAAGAAATGTTATTGTCAATATATATTTTAGATGATAAATAAAAAAGCGGTGATTGTTAATGCTTTTGAATCTCTTTAAGATTATGATATTTATAGGCATACAGCTCATTAAAAATAATGAAGGCAATCAGGCAAAGCACAAATAAGTAGTGTAATTAAATACTTAATTTTTTATAATAAAACAAATTTTAACTGGATTAATCGCGTGTTTTAATGGTTATTGTTTTTCTTGACGTTTCGAACACTTTACAGCGTAAAGTGCGTTAATACGGTTAAAAGTTGTTTTATTGTAATGTGTAGTAATCGCAGAAATCTAAGATATTACTACTTAAATTTTTAATAAAAACTTTCAAGTTTATACTGCTTCATTCGCAAGTGCGACTGCTGAGCATGAGGTCTCAGGTTCGATCCCCGAGTCGGGCAAAGTGTTATTGGACTTTTTGTTAGGAAATTCAGTATCAGTCAATAGACGAACTAACATGTGAATTAATAACAGCATAGGTGAAATGTGGGTGTACAACTCTGCCTTGTCCATCTGGAAACACAAGACTTTGTGCCCTTGCGACCACTAGACCATTGAGTTGCATCATATTTTTAATAAGGGGATGATAGTTCAATTTTGTCATATTTTATTTGATTACGTCATATAGGTACTGATTACTGACTAATTGTACTGCAATTAATCAGTCAGTAATCAGTACGCAACGGTACAAAATAGATAGCACAAACTAAATAGACGCAGTAATTAAAGCGTAAACACCGTTGATAATCCATATTCATTCCGTTATTTTCATATCAGTACTGCAATTAACCCCTCATTCAACAGGACAGGATTCAGACGTGCTCGGCACGTCAAAACAAAACAGAAACGCATATATGTATATAACCCCATACTGGATTGGAATAACAACGCGTGGGCTGACAGGAGTGACAGGACGGTACGGAGGTAACTCCCATTTCGAACCGAGAATAGTTAATGAATTGATTCAAAGATATACACTTTGCCAACAAAGGTTATGTTAGTAATATCTTAGGTTTTCGCGATCACTACATATTATAATAAACCATCTTTTAACCGTGTATTATTGGTTTTTGTTTTTCCTGACGTTTCGAACACTTTGCAGCGTTGGTGGTCGCAGGAGGACTAAGTTGTCAGGTGTCATAACAGTTTATTTAAAACTATTTCAGTCTACCGTACATATAATTGATAAAATTCATAAAATTATTTTTGTCTCTGGCACCAGGTTGAAAGAACACATAGCTAACGTCAAGAATAGACGGTCAACAAAATCTGCAGTCTGTGAACATACAATAGATAAACCCAACCATTTTCTACGTTTTGATAAACCCCAAATCCTCGCGAAATAAAATAGAATATGATATGTTACTAGAACGTTCCGCGAGGCTATTGAAATTAAAAAAACGATAACCCATAAGACTCAATAGCCGTGTTTGCGACTACCGTATATGAATGTGTACACAAGGGATAAAAAAGTCAGTATCTTAAATTACAACACAAAAAAATTATCTATATAGTGGAAGTGAATAAAATTTACTCACCAATTTGGCATAAAATTACTTAAATACACACAAGTGGATATTAATAAAAGGCTTCTAATAAAAACAAAGCGTGGGTTGGCGGCTGACAGGACGGTATGGGGTTCCGCCCACTCGACTCTAGGACCGGGAACAGTTCATTAACTACATATATGGCCCGCACGGTGTTAATTGTGATGTGTGATAATATTGGACGCGTTGGCGTGTACTGAGTATTAGGTGGTGCGATGTTTATGAACTGTGAGAAATTAACTTGTTGGTAGTGTTTCAAAGAAAGTGTGTGGTTGGCTTTTTATTTGTAACTTTCGTTTTGGTTTTTAATTAATTTTATAACTCCTTCTTTGGTCAAACTACAGGTGCACAAGAATGGGGTAGGCAGAGACTATAGATTTTTACTTACTACGATTCTGACAACTTTCTCGCTTCACTTATGTTCACGCATGTTCGTCTATTTAGGTTGCACTTGACCTGTCCTTTTTTGAGAACGTCCTGCCCCGACTCTTCCCTCCATAATTGCCTCATATACTTACTAGTTCTGTCAATCGCCTTTCATCCATACTTTCTATATACCTAAAGAACTTAGCATACGCATACCTTTCTCAATTCTCGTCTCTAATTCCTGTTTCATTCCACAATGTTGCCTTATCCCAACAAAATTTAAATAAAATTTATAAAACATGCTATAATATGTTATATTGGTCGAGTTGGAATCAAAGGAACACATGAATACGCAGAATTAGAAGTATTTTATTGCCAAAGCGAACTTCAGCTATATGATACATTTCCCAATCCTCATTACAAACTAGCATTTCATAACCCAGTGCTTCTAGGAAATCTACATCAAAAGTTGCTATGGCTATTTCATAACATAAATCTAGGTAAAATTCAAGGTGATATTTAAATCCAAGGTTGAATCATCTTCCTCTACTAATATGTTTAAATTCGTTAGAAGAGTTCGTTTCGATAACTCCATTTATTAGATAAATATTAACTAGTTTCCGTACGTGGTTTTACAGTTGTCTCTCAAAAACGGCCCGCTAATAAAACCAGTATTGTACCTAATTTATTCATCGAAGTGCCATCTAGTGATACATAAATACGTAGTATCATGTTTGTAATCCCCGAATGGGTAGGCAGAGGTGTACACAAATACAATCATATTTCACCAATACTGTTAATACGTTCCATGTAAATAGGTGGTGAGCCTTCCGGGCACGGTTCCAAACTCCGGGCTGGTACTAAGCATTTCCTAACAGAAAACTCAATAACACTTTGCCCGACCTTGGAATCGAACCCAGGACCTCGCGCTTAGAACCACAAGACCAACGAGGCAGGATATTTATAATGTCTTAGTTACAGCTCTCCCGAAGAGAATAAGGTAATAAAGGGATAAAGTCTTTTGAGGAATAAATGTCTTAAACCGTAAAGTCGTGTTTAAGCCCTGCCACACCAAGCGTGACTTTTTTTTTCTTTATAATAAAAAAAAGATCTACGTTTGGTCACCAACTCGTCTGATAAATAAATCTATTCACTCTTAAGTAGAGTGGATAAATTTTGGGAGAGCAATAGTTGGGGAGATGGTGCAACTGCCCAGACCCGTCTACCACAACGATTGCACCGGACAACATTCCGAAACACGACTAGGTCGTTTCACGGCATGGCTTCGTCCGGTGGGTGGTAACCAGCCGCGGTAAAACCTCCCACCAGAGTTGTGTAGGGATTCCATTTTAAGGGTGTACGGACACGGGCATCTCAGCCCCCAAAAACTTAATGTCAACAATGGTTCACCAACTACACGATACAATTTCAGATTTAATCAGTCCGACTCGCGACATCCGCGGACTCAGCTCAGGACTAAGGGCTCCGTTCGAGCTCAAAACTAGTCGGGCAATCCCGAAAAATGCACGTGAGTAGTAACCGGTGAACAATAATTAATTGAAATGATTATGCCTCACGAAATTGATTTATTATAGAATTTTCAGATTTATAATATTAGTATGGATTTCGGACATACAAACAGACAATATATACCTACGCGAACGTTCTAAGAACTACTGTTTACAGGCAAGTGTTGCGAATCGTGTAAATTATCGAGTAACTATTTATTTTTAAATCATGAAATTGTGTATACAAATCCAGCGAAATTTCGATTTAGTATTTATTTTTGTAACTATTCAATCTTATTTATAATCTAGCCGCTCCTCTGATTTTTCAACAGTATTTTTGATAACATTAAATATCACATAACTTAAAATAGCATCACGCCTGTGTTTCCCGAACGGGTAGGCAGAGGTGTAAGCAATTACATCCACACATGGGACTCAATAAAAGCGTTGGTGAACGATGCTTTTATTGAGTCCCATGTAATAAATAGGTGGTGAATGATGAATCTACCGGGCACAATTCCAAACTCCGGCCTGCTACTCAACACCCAATAACACTTTGTTTGACCTAGGAATCCAACCCAAGACCTCATGCTTAGCAGTTGTCCCCGTTCTTGTCCATTATTTTTACAATGTTTCTTTGAAAAATAGTAATTAATATAGGCATAACATGGTCTCAACATGCATAAAAAATATAATTATATATAATTAATAAACTTCTGATATCTATTAATTAAAACATTCATGGCCCGGTTAGTGGAGTGTGATAGTAGGATAACATCAGAACCGGGCGCATGAATAACATTTGGTGTGACATAGAAGGAGACCGTATCAGTGGCGGTTACCGGGAACAACAGCATTCCCAATGAGGGTTGACGACAGTTAGGCGGCCGGTCATAAAACATAGCCAAAACTTAGAAAGTGGAAGAAGAATACATGCTGCGCCGACTCCAAATAAATTGGGATAAGGGCAGGAGGATGATGATTCATATGTAAGAAATAAAATTGACCTACCATAACTATTTCATGCTAAAAACGCCTACACCTGGTTGTTTACACGTCGATGTATGCTATCGGCCGCGCGATAATTTACATTTATATTGCCAAAGTTCCACTGACATTTTGACTGACGGGTAAACATGCGTGTACGGTGATATTGCGGCGTAGGTTGGGACGCTCCAATAAAACAAACCTGTATAAACAGCAATGGTTCGATGGATGTTTCAATTTCCATTCTGATTTTCAAATGGGTTACATCGTAGTGTGTTGCTGAGAGTGATTCACATGGATTATTCGTCGCGTAATTTTTTATTATTCATTGAAGTAATTATTATATTCATGGGTATGTAAGCGACCGGAAAATGAGTTTTTTTTTTGTATAGATGAACTTGCTTTGAGATTCCAGCAGTGCAGTGTTGTGGTATGAAGTTTGAACGGATAAGTCAAGGGTTGAGCACTCAGGTATGCACTTGTTGTTTTATGACTTGTTTTAAAACGACGAAGGAAAATATTGTGTGTAAAGCCATATCAGAAGTTTATAGGTGATTTAAAAAAGGAGAGTTTATAATCTGATATTTTATAAGTGATAAAGGTGGTAATAGATATATATAAGAACATTAAGACACACAAACATAAGAAGATTAGAGATGTGTAGGCGTAGCTGTGTTTATATGGCACCACTTGTTTATAACTCGTTGCCTAAGAGTATAATAGAATTACCCTTTAATAGATTCTGTGTTTCTCTGCGTCTATGGCTAATCGATGAGAGTTTTTATTCAATTGACGAATTCCTTAAGAAATTCTCATCAGAATCATATCACTTTAGAAATGCATTGTAATGTTTCTAGGTTTTTTTTTAAATAAAATTAAAATTTCTAATCATAAAACATTGTAATTTTTAATTATTACATTTAAATTAATATTATTATAAACTTGTAATATTCCTTTATTATTATATTCATTTCAATTGTTACATTTAAATAATTTTAATTAATTAGGCTAATACGATTCTAAAAATATTTGCATGTCATGTTATATTGGCGAAATATGTGATTCTGTATTATAATGTAGTTACCATCCTTTGTACCATATTTTATGCGAATAAAGATCTTATCGATACATCTTTCAAACGCAGTAACGTATGCGTTACGTACTCTTAATTAATAATAATAACTTTAGTGTAAATTGAATAGTTGAAACTGCTAACTTACTTTTCCAGAGAGTCTAAGAAATAATGGCTACCAAAGTCCCAAGTGAATGCATTTTTTCTGATAGCATTTACAATTCAAATGTTCCTGCCAACATTTTTTATTCCCTCCATCGCGGTAAAGTTGTGTACGTGTTGTACGTCACGTTTTACTAATTCCGGGACGAACAGGAATGCGAAGGTTGTTCGGAAATGCATCGCGGTATTCCAATCAACTACAAACTTGGTACCATTATGATATAGTGGGGTAGTGTGAAGTATGTATGTATTTAGGTTCAAGGGAATGTTATGTGGAACATAATTAAAATTTAAAAAGTTTAAAAAGTTTTATATCTATTGGTTTTTTTTATAATGCCTATATTAATAACTATTTTTCAAGGAAACATTTAAAATACAACTGCAAAGTGGTAACGATGAGTTTTGTAAATCTATAAATGATTGCGTAATAAATAGCGTCAGGCGTCTCCTTAAGACAAATATAAGGAAGATTGAAATTTAATAGCATCAAACAACGACACGGTAGCTCAGTTGGAGGAATGATGACACGGAAGTCAAGGGTCGCGGGATCAAGCACCGTTCGTGTCTATTATTTCTCAATGTTTCGTTGGAAAATAGTATCAAACAATTATTTTGCAACAAAAACACAATAGAAGAAAAAAAAAGTAAAGCGATGATCGCCGCAAAAGTACAAATTGTAGCGCAGCTACCAATGCACTGCTTCAGATACCCGGCTTCTTTATATATAAAATAAAATGGTAAAAGTTAAGTTTAATTTATGTTTAGAAATAATAGACAAAAAAGATAGTATTGTACATGTTTGTGAGTGCTTACAGATGTCGAGTTAACAGTGTTGGTGTATGTGAGAGATGAAAAGAGTGTTGTGTGAGTGTAGGTGTGTTTGTGATTAAGTTTGTGTATGTAAGTATTTGTGTACTTCTAAACGCCTGAACCGATTTTGATGTATTTATTTATTATTATTTACGTCACTTTTGTCTGTCCTGAGCTAACCTCATCCACTGCCACTCCACAATGTTCACAATGTCGCCCGACCATCAGGTTGGGGGTCTTTCTGGCCTTCTTCATGCTTTCTTTGACCACCAGACTGATAGTGCCTTGATCCATCGTCCGGTATCCCACGATGCTATGTATATGTTTTATGATAAATACCGAACCAGCACTGATAAAAAAAAACATGAATAATTAATTAATAGTTCAAACTACATCAAATTAATGAAACAATTAAAATAGTTAATTCCTATAGAGTTTATTAAAAAACTAGCTGACCCAGAGAACTTCATACCGTAATGTTTTTTCTGTTCGTTTTTTTTGTAAATTTTCTTTTATACAAACCTTGTCCTGACAATAACGAACACAAAAAAAATATATTCCAATTTGGTGCAGCCGTTCGGAAGTTATGCGCGTACAAACATTTCGGTGATTCATTTTATATAAACGATTAAAGTAACATTTGCCGCCGTACCTATTTGTGAAACTTAATAATGAACAATTAGTATGTGAAAACTTTTTTTCACTCTATAACTTCTAAACATAATACTAGCTTATGAAACAAAATTATTTACAAACAACACTATATTATACTTACACGTATACAATAAAATAAAAACTATTCTAATATAAAAATAAAGAAAACCTCATGCGTCGAAGTATTTACAAACAGAGCTTTCGTGATCACTACACCTTATAATAAAACCGGATTAATCGCGTGTAGTAAAAAACAAACTTGCTACATAAAGTTATTATATTAAATGGAAAAAGAATACGGTCGCGAATAGGATTCGAACCTGCGCCTCCCGGATGAATACTCCAGGCGCTCTGACCACTACGCCATCTCGACCTCTGCTCACCACCGCGAATTCTTCTTCCATATTTTTAACACGTCTTATGGCGACGTCATTGCTATCAATCGGCTGCATTTAGACAACGAGAAAGTATTATCGCTTTCGAATTTATTTTTATTTTTGAGTTTTTTTTTCTTGTTTTCGTGCAGCTGCCGCGCTGTAACCGTTCGTCTGCCGCGCTCTCACGAATTTATAATTATAAAAATGACAATTCTATTTCCCAGGCAACAACATTCAAATTCCTCGAAATTCCTATTGGCGATCGATGTGCGTCTATTAAACAGTTCATAAAATCGCTGCAGCAACTAAAGTTTGCGAAGTCACTAATCGGGTAGTGTTAAACATTTAATCAATCAATTATCTACTGTCACAAAACAGTGACAGCGCGCCCTAAAGATATTTCAGGTGAAGTGGTGTCGTAATATGCTAATATCACACAGGTCGATTTGGCACCCCTTTCTCCTGATATATATCGCTTAGCAACTATTCACATTACCCAAGGGAAGTCATGGGACTTACCCCTAAGCGAGGTCATGGCTTAATTATACATAATTTATGCGCCTCAAAATATTTGAGATTAATCCATCATTTACCACCGGTTAATGATTTATTATTATTCAGAGCGTATCTAATGTTAGATTAAGAATGCTTATCTAGTTCTATCATTAGAAACTAAACCATTGTGCCTCAGTTAACAAAACTTTTAGAACTAAAGTTTGTTGAAGGAAAATCATGTTTCAGTAAAAGCGTGTCGTGAACACATTTCGCGTAGCACGTACTCGTAGCATGTCGTAGCGTTCGTAGCCCGTAGCGTTTGTAGCACATAGTTGTTTTAGATTGTTACGCGTGTTCGCGATAAGTTTATTAAAGTGTACACGTGTTAAAGTTATAATTAAGTTTTAATACAGTTTTATGTGAAATTTTACAACAAACTATGAATGAGCGTTTATTTTGTGTTTTGCAAATTAATTAAGACTACCTAATTTCCTTCCAACAGTTAAAACAGCAATTTGATTTGTATGAAAAATTAATATAAATTAATAATTGTGAAACTCTTGGATATAAATACAAATGTAAAAGCATACAATATAAAAAAAAAACTCTGAACAGTTATGTTTTCACGTGTGTTCATATTTCCTTTCTCATTAGTAGTAACTAAATTATCCTCCCCCCCCAGGGGTTCCGCCTTGTCGTGGTGGGGGGGCTCTAGTAGCCGTGGCTTAGTCACCCACGGTGAAGTTAGAGGGACCCGAGGAGGGCCGCTCCTCTGGGCTTTGCTTCCAAGCCCATGTTGGAGCGGCATAGGTTGCGGGCCTTATGGGGGGTGACGCAACTGAGGTGTGCTGCGGTGTCGTATGGGCGGCTCCGCGGCTGAGAGATGGGGGCCGTGGCGGGAGGAGTGCCGGTATGTCGATGCGCCGCTCTCCCTACCTTCCGCGGCCATGATGGGTCCGTCACCGTTAGATGGTGGACGCGGTGGGGCCGCAGGGGAGGAGGAGTGCTGGTATAGCAATTAGCCGCTGTCCCTATCCTCTGTGGCCGTAGTGGCAGGCGGCGGTGCCACAGACCTGACCCGTCGCAGGGGACCTTGGGCATCCGGACACGGGGTCGTCTGGCGCCCATTGCACATATCTCCGAGATGGTTGCGGCACGCCATGCGTCTGGTATGTCGTGGCGGGGGGTGCAATACCCAACCCCGTCAGAGGAAATCCGGCTACGGATGGCTGCGGGCGGGTTCGCGGTAGTGTGTGAGAGCGTTCCCGCGTCCCGCCTTCAAGCAGCTGAGGAGTTTTAGTGGGTGCGAGTCCCAAATAACTGCTCTGTCCCCCCGTGTCAGAGCGGGATGCGAGGGCATTTCTCCACATAAAAAAAGTAGTAAATTATCCTATACATATATCCATTAGTGGCAGTAACTTCAGAATTATGATCGTAGTATCCCATACAACCCACTATCTTATTTCGCTACTAAACAAAGAAATCGCTACACACTCTAACTAATGCGCCAACTTCTAAAAGTCGGAACTATTCACAAAGAACTGCCGGTGCCGCGATAACATGCCGCGATAGTAGTAACATTGTGAAATGTTTCACGATTTACTAAACAAAAATTGCCTAAGTTTTGCTTTGAAACCTGAGTGTTGAACAAGCAGATGCTTTGTAAGTTAAGCCAATAAAAATACTCCAGAATTTGGTGGAAAAATTCGTCATCTGTGACCATAAATGGGATTCTTATTGACCTTATCTATTGAGTCCAACACGGTGTTGTTAGAAAAATGTTGGTAAAAATAATAATACAAGTTACAAGTTGTGTATTCAAGTTAATGTTAGTGGCAATTGTGTTCCTCACTGCGGAATATTAGAAGTATGTCTTCAGGTACAGTTTTTTACTTCTCTAGGTATAGTTTTTTCCTAATGATCTCCTCTCATGGAACCCAGTAATCCACCACCCAGTGTTATTGTGTGCCTCACGGCTGCACCAAAACCTTTGGCACTTGTTTTGATAATAGTTGTCACGCGTCGTCGGTAATATATTTAAATAAGATTAAATTAAATTTATAATTTGAAATGGAAATAGAATACGGTCGTGAGCAGGATTCAGAGCTACGCCTCCCCGATAAATACTCAAGGCGTTCTGACCACTAAGCCATCTCGATAACTTTAGAGTTCGCTAAGCATGCGTTAATGCTTTTCAAAGATTTATCTGTAAGATAAAATTAATAAAAAAATTAAAAACAAACCTGCCACGTGTGAATAATAATTTTAAATTCACACGTTTTTGAAAATCTTACTATGTTACCCGGTACAATGTAAGGATTCTAATAATACCCCATACATCTAAATCGGTTCAGATCTTTAGAAGTTATGGTGGAATAAAGAAACTCACAAACATACATACATACATAAACTCACGCCTTTCTTCCATGAGGGTAGGCAGAAACTACAGAATGCCACCTGCTACGACATATGCCTTTTGCTTTGCCCACGTTCATACATCTGGTCATACACGCGCGCCGGTACATACATACATGAACCCTAGAAACATAACACTCCTTTTTTGCGCACTAGTGGAAAAAATTTACGTCAGCTTGAGAACCTCTTCCGTGTTAGTCGGTTAAAAACGGTGACGATAATTTCATGTAATTTTTATTAATATATCTGGTGTTTACTCTAGGTTTCCATTGCTTTATAGTTTCCTACAGGTGAACCACTAAAGCTCGACGGAGTATAACTTGCCAATTAATAACCAATCAACGTTCTAGACGTTGGACTGTTTGTCGCTTCAATTAATATTATTAACAACCTTCCGTCTCTGTTTACGGTCGACCTATTCTTGGCTGGTAACCACAAGGTATGTTCAGGTCGAAGGATCCTAAGGGTTTTCGGATAGATTGTTATGGGTTTGTTAGAACAATTAATAATTATATATATAGCGATTGTTTTTTTATTTGGATCCGTGACTAAGTAACAGCCGCACAGATCGATCGATTGAAATGAAACTGCGCTTGGTGCGGTCGGTTTGCGGATGGGTGACCATCATTTCATATCGAGATCCCTCCGTGCCTCGGAGAGCACGATAAGCTGTCGGTCCCGGTTGTCTAAATGAAGATCTATGACAGAAATTACGGGTAGTCAGAAGTCTTACCACAAGGCATCGTGTTACCTAGAAAATGGGTTGTGAAGGTCAAATAGGCAGTCGCTCCATATAAGCTGCATCGGTTAGACTGGAAGCGGACCCCAATGTTGTTGAGAAATGGCTAGGCAGATCACTGTGCGATCGTGTGGCACTTATCCGCGCAAGCGACGTTGCACCACGCTCTGCGGCCAAAAGTCCTCCTCCATGATGAGGTGTAGAAAACACTTTGGTATCCGCAGCACAAACGCCCTGAAGTTGACGTTGTGATGCGATTCCAGCAGCTGCAGTCTCGGCGTGTACTTTGTCTTTTGGCGCACGTACTCAACGATGTCCTCCACCTGGGTGGTGTAGTGCAGACGGGAGATATACACAGCGCGCACTCTGTAAGCTCAGCGCTTGACGGTGACGGCGAAGACAAAACTGCTGACGTGCCCCCGATAAATCCAGCCACGCGTACTGTTTTAAGGGGTGCAGGTTCCAAGCCTGCTCGTAATTGTATTTTTCTATATAAAACGTAGATACGACTTACAGTGTTTAATATTATAGTCTAATGACTCAGCACTAGCAAGTCAAACGTCACCAGTTTGAACTCAAGGCATGCATCGTTGACTTTTCATAGTCATGTGCGTATCATAAATTAATTTATCTCTTGCTCAAAATTATAATAAGGTAAACAAATAAATAGTCCCATGGAATAGGCTCACCACCTATTACATGGGACTTAATAACAGCATTGGTGAAATGTGGGTGTATAATTGTGTACACCTCTGCCTACCCCTTCGGGGAATACAGGCGTGATGCTATGTTGTTGCTCAAAATTGTGAGAAACTGAGGTGTTGTAAATGGTGTAAAAAGCCATATTAGAGGCCTACGGTTCATTTAAACTCTGACACTAGGTTGTTCAACCATGATATATAAGAAGTCCGTTAAATAAAAACAAAGTGTCACAACGTAAAATAATGAAACAATATGTTCACTTTATATATAGCGGCAAACAACAACTGTTGCACTGTCAGTGGTCACATGGGATCGACTATAAAATAATGGAGTATCGTCCTCTCTAACAACGTGGTGAAACATTAATGATCTGTTTATTTCCTCGTTATCTCAGATATATATACTGTATACAGATGTTCTTCTGCATTATTATGCTTATTTGCAATTTATCAAATTTATATAGTAGGCCGCTAAGCTTTGAGCTCCTATTATTTAATTACTGTCTCATTGGTCTAGTGGTTCGAAGTGCGGCTGATGACCATCAGGTCCTGGGATCAATTCCCAGATCGGGCAGTGTTATTGGATTTCATGTGAATTTATTCTCAGTAGCAGCCCGGAGTTTATAATGTACACTGTCTGTCTACCCCTTCGGGTAATGCAGGCGTGATACTATATATAAATATTTTCTTTCTTTCTTTCTATATTATGTTATGTTTATCTCAGATTTCATAATTATTTATATAGTTCGCTTTTACGTTCCTATTATGTAATTAAGTTGGTTTCGTTAGCTTTTAGTTTGGAATTGACTGAAAATTACGGCGTGGCTGGTGCAGTGTTCGAGACATGGGTTGCAGGTTCCATTCCTGGCTGCAAGAAATAATGATTAATTTAAGGATATTTGTACCAGGATCCACATCTTTGTGCATTTAAGATTTGTAAACAAATCCGACATGCTAATGCTTACAGACGAAAGTGCGCCCACGATAAATGACAAATCAATGGTGTGGAACAACGTAAAAAAAAACGTATGTGACACAGCTTTAATTTGAATGCAAATCAATAATGTAAAAATATGAAATTATAGATTTTTTTAATGATTTTTCTGAAATTCGAGTTGTATATTGAAATATTTAAATGTTTGAGAATAGGAATCAATCGAAACCACCTGATATCGATGATTTTTTTTAAGAAAAGTTATTTGTACCATTCTTTAAAAATAACCGATTAATCTTCAACAACTAGATAAAATATACGTCATCTAAAACAAATTTCACAGATTTAATTTTAATTGACCTCTCACTACGAGACCTTATTAAACGCGATCCATTTGTTCCCTGTTGGTAGCCAACAATTGCTGGCTTAAACAAAGGATTCGGTGTCAGCGTCTTGTAAACGGCATCCAATCTGTTAGTGGCGAGATTGACATACGTATACTGGTGCACTCACCTGACACGTGTGGATCACCTTGATAGGAGATAGCGTCATTATTATTTTATCAAAAAATGTATCTACGTTTGGCTACCAACTAATCTGATAGTAAGCCGATTTTGCATGCTATGACGTGACATGAGATGGATTAAGGTAACATTGTTGTTCTATTAATATGAAGATACTTTTATCTCTCCACTCACAAAAACGTTTCTACGTCGATGCAATGATATATGTACGTTTTTTATCATAAATGGTCTAAAACCAACTTGCCTGATGGTAATAGATGGTGTGGCCGTGAATGGAGCATGTAGTTTCAGAAGAAATCTAATCATTCTAGCCTTGAATATACCTAGATTGTATTTCTCAGGAAACATAATTATGGTATATTAGGTAATTATGATTGAAGGCATAAAACGCCTATACCTATCGTGTTTTAAAAGGACAGTATTTTCTTGTCTTCGTAACAAAATGTCAAAGTGTCACACAAAGCAACACAATTTGGATTGGTAACATATCCGAAAAACTGGTTTTTAAAAGATAATAAAATATAGTATACGTATAGGGACTGCATTGATAGCGATGACGTCACCAAAAGACGTATTAAATTGTGGAAGAAGGATTAGGAATAGTGAGGAGGTCGAGATAGCTTAGTGGTCAGAGCGCCTGGAGTATTTATCCGGGAGGCGCAGGTTCGAATCCTGCTCCCGACCGTATTTTTTTTGCCATGAAAAATTATAATATACTTACTTCAAATCACGAGCAAGTGTACGTTAACAGAATACGCATACATATTAGTCAGGTGGTTGCTTCATGCTCTTCACGTTTGACAATGATAGACGAGGTGTACCGACATGCATTTTAATTGGATTTAAAGCCACGTTGTTTTAAATGCATCGCTTTAATTAATTACTCCTCAGTAACTATATGGATACAGGTAAAGACAAGATTCTTATTAAAGATATTATAGTAAATGATAAAAGAATACGGTCGCGAACAGGATTCGAACCTGCGCCTCCTGGATAAATACTCCAGGCGCTCTGACCACTAAGCCATCTCGACCTCTGCTCACCACTGCGAATTCTTCATAAATATTTTAACACGTCTTTTAGCGACGTCATTGCTATCTATTCAGTCCCTATACAGGTGACCGACAGATACGACTAACTTTGCAGTTAATATAATGTCGTAAAGATGGCAATTACCGTAAAAATTTAAGAGAAATCTTTGAAAAGCAGTAACGCATGCTTAGCGAACTCTAAAGTTATTATATTAAATGGAAAAAGAATACGGTCGTGAACAGGATTCGAACCTGCGCCTCTCGGATAAATACTCCAGGCGCTCTGACCACTAAGCCATCTCGACCTCTGCTCACCACCGCGAATTCTTCATACATATTTTAACACGTCTTTTGGCGACGTCGTTGCTATCTATTCAGTCCCTATACAGTCCCATCCCTATATCAGTCCTATATTTTTAATCTACGATATCTCTATCCGATATATATATCGATATCGAATTATAATACGATAGGAGCACGATTAAAATAATATATTTAGCTTCGCCTATGAATAAGGCCGTGGCTTCACACTTGTAGAGCAAGTGAAGACATTCGAGAGCATTGTCACACCTAAGAACCTCGATTTCTTTTGTTTTGTGTGACATAGTAACTCCGTGTAGCGATGAGCACGTGATAAGCGATATAAAAGGACTTGATAATAATGGAAAGTATGATTGATACTTCAGTATATGGAAAAGTAATTCTCCCATATTTATATAAAAATTTACTTGATAGCAATGAATTGCCATCTACCGGGCACAATTCCAAACTCCGGGCTGCTACAGAGAATTTTATATATCAATTAATAGTATTATTGTATGGGCGATTTGTTATTTAAAAACTGAAGTTATTTTATAATCGCAGTCACAGAAATTTGTATAGAAAAACTAATATCAATTTTTTTTGACGATTCTTTACTGAATCGTTAATTTATTAAAATGAATGAAACAGTAGGTACCTTTACTACACTAGAAGTAAACAAAAAATGTTTACCTATTTATAAACACTGTGGGGTGATGAACTCATTGTATAGAGTACCATAAGTTGCTATACTCAAAGCTACACATATCACACACAAGGGGAAACGGCCGAAAAAAAAGAAGTACGAAATTCCAAAGGTTCCTTTTATGAGACTCCATAAAAGTAACAAAAGGTCATCAAACCCGTCGTTGAGCGATACGCTCGTGCGACGTCATCTGAACACCTTTGCTTCGACCTTGAGCCTATGGCAGCAGTGATTGATGTCATGTTATGCGGTATGTTTGCTTTCAACACTTACTTAATATATGGAGTTTGTGTGTTTAAGAGTTATTAAATATTGCTCGAAGTAAATACGTGCATGCTATTATTTGTATGCGTATTTGATTTACATTGAAAATACATTTTAAGTGTTGAAATTATTAAACTATTTATGAAATTATTTCTTGAGAAGAGAAAGACTGAGTTCGTCTATGATAATTATTTGCCCCGTGGACACGGCGCAGCACACGTTGGAGGAGTGCCCAGCTTGGGCTGCTGAGCAGCGCAATGCCTTATTAGGCGTGGCCGATCTCTGGCTTCCAGCTATGATCAGACATATGGTTGGTAGCGAGAGCGTTTGGAGAGCCGACGCCACCTTTTGCGAGGAGGTAATGCTCGCAAAAGAGATGGCGGTAATGGATAGAGAGGAGAACCCATCTCACCCCTGCTGTAAAAGCAGCACGTGCCAGGCGCCGGAAGGTGCCTAACGATCTCCGGCCACCGTAATTCGTAGCCTGCGGACAACGGACTTTGGTAATTCGTCGCCTGACCACCAAAAGGTTAAAGATGGCGGCGCGCAACACCTACGTGCGTATCATATGTGTTTGTGCAGGCCAATTGTGGCCGGCCTGCTCAAATAATGGGATCTGTTGACACTTTTGACGCATCATAATCTGCAGTGAATGAAACTGCGAATAGAATTGGACCATGTAGTTTTAGTCGGTAGAAGTCCAGAACAGCATCCAAGGTGGATTTCCACTCATAAAAAAGGCTAGGTTTTAATTGAGTCTTGCAACTAAAAAAATAAAAAAAATATGCTCTATAGTGACATTCCAACCATGGGATCAAAAGAAATTCCACAACCCTTTTCCCGATCGCAATTCCGAACTTCTATAGTATTTTCAACAGCTTTATTCAAAATCCATCAAATACCTTTTGTGATGAAAGCCAACACGATTCTTTTGACAGCATAAAATCAATAGCTTCAACAAAAACGTTGTCTAACGTGGACAGGTACAATTAAGCGCTGCAGTTGAAATTTTATGAAGAGATTTTAGTAAAAGCAATATATTTCAC
The DNA here is from genome assembly GCA_935421205.1 of Xylocampa areola. Classification (NCBI taxonomy): domain Eukaryota; kingdom Metazoa; phylum Arthropoda; class Insecta; order Lepidoptera; family Noctuidae; genus Xylocampa; species Xylocampa areola. The sequence goes on from OW285201.1 coordinate 17,789,801, forward strand.
AGCTCCGGTGCAAGTTAAACTTCCTATATTTCTGAAATACATTATTTTTTATTGGTTTTTGTTTTTCCTGACGTTTTGAACACTTTGGACGAGTCCTCCTGCGACCACGAACGCTGCAAAGTGTTCGAAGCGTCAGGAAAAACAAAAACCAATAATACACGCGATTAATCCGGTTAAAAGTTGTTTTATTATAATGTGTAGTGATCGCGAAAACCTAAGGCGCGTGTTCTTCAATACAGATTCAATGTTAGGATTGTTTAAAGTGTTATGGAAATTTTATGTTAGAAAATTCTCAGTAGCAGCTTGGGATTTAACATTGTGCTCGATTGATGGCCACAGGCACTATTTATCAAATTGGTGAAGTGTTGGTGTTGCACAACTGCAGTACATCTCTATTTAACCCCTATCGGGAAAGACAGACGTGATGCTTTGTGTATGCTACATTTTATTCAAAATATGAGATATATTTGCAAACAGTTTTCTCAGGTAAAGGAAGAAATGCATATATTCATGAGGATAAATGCTTGTCTCCATGTGTTTTACCGAGTCTTTCAATATTGAATGTTATTGTTGCGTGTAATTTTGTTTTGTAAGATGAATGCTATTTTTTAAGAATTTATATTTATCGCTTATACAATTTTGTACTTTCGCGAGTATACAGATTCATTAAAAACTTCGATATTAATGTTGCAGTGGTAAAAAGATATCGGTTTTGTGCCCGAGGTCCTGGGTTCGATTCTCATCGGGAACAATATTTGCCTGGACTACAGATAAAATGTGCCGGGTTTGGGTGAATGTGTATGTGAGATTTGTGGTTGTTATCCACAACACGAAAATTCTATGTATTTGGCAACACCGACTTTATCGAAACTGCAACGGTCTGAGGCCTTTTTTATGTGGAGAAAAGCCCTCGCATACCGCTGTGACACGGGAGGACAGAGTGGTTATGTGGGACTCGACCCACTAAAACTCCACAGTGTACCTCCTCAGCTCCTTGATGGCGGGACGCGGGAACACTCTTGCACGCGACCGCGAACCCGCCCGCAGCCGTCTGTTGCCGGACTCTCTCTGAGGGGGTTGGGTATTGAACCCGCCCGCTACGACACACTAGACGACCCCATGTCCGGACACCCAAGGTCCCCTACGACGGGTCAGGTCTGTGGCCTTGCGCCTGCAACTACGGCCACAGAGGATAGGGAGAGCGGCGCCTTTGTATACCGACACTCCTCCTCCCCTGCGGTCCCACCGCGTCCGCCATCTAACGGTGGCGGCTCCGTCAAGGCCGCGGAAGGTAGGGAGTGCGATGCATCGACATACCGGCACTCCTCTCCCGCCGCGACCCCCATCTTTCAGACGACCCACCTCAGTCGCGACTACCCCTTTAAAACCCGCAACCTACGCTGCTCCAACATGGGCTTGGAGGCAAAGCCCAGAGGAGCGGACCGTGTAGCTTGACCGTGGGTGACCAAGCCACGGCTACTAGAGTCCCCCCCCACCACGACGAGGCGGAACCCCTGGGGGGGAACGGTCAGAGGCCTTACGATTGGTGAAATCGTTAAACCTAAATTACCGCAGTTGGCAGGCAGATAGTTGATCGCAATTTGCATTTTGTTACCAAAAAAGAGAACCCTGCTACGCTTAAGCTTGATTTAATTCTTTAGATTTTGAACATATATACCAGAATAATAAGAAGTTTTTACCTTATATTCTTGCCGAAAACCCCACAAATAAGAAATAAATACTGTTTCCGTTACTGTCAGCCCGTATTATCCCAGTGCTGGGCAAAGGCGTCTTTCCATGATTTGCATGTTTTTGTGTTCCATTTTTATCTCATCTCTCTAGCTCATCCCGCCATCTTCTTCGGGGTCTGTCACGACGTCATCTGGTTGTGTCATAAGAAATAAACACACAATATTTAAATTAAAATACAACACACATTTAGGTACTTAAGAAACGTGCATACAGCCGCCATGATATTTCACTAGTGAAAATTACAGTACATTCAGCGTCAGTCGACAAGTACATGATTGCAAACCGTTTGTTCCTGTCCGAGTTGTGACAGCAATGTGTGTTTCTACGTGTCTCATTCATGAACGTTTTTTTATTTAAAATTCTATGAAATACAATGTTTTGGTGAGCATTTTGTTCAATGTTGGTAAACTGCTGGAATATTATTTTTGAATTGCGTCTGTACGACTTGATAAAATTGCATTTTTATGAGAATGTTTAAACTACAATTGACGTAAGTTTTTGCGATCACTACACATTATATAGTCGACGAGATCTAAAAAGCCACATTTGACACCTATCATTTGAGGGAAATGAAGCGTTCAAATCGGTAACAAACATAAACGATTTTAATATAATAATAATAAGTATTTCAGGCAACTTTGGCCCATAACATAAAATACACACAAATAAACATCACTACATAGTATAAAACAAAGTCGCTTTCTCTGTCCCTATGTCCCTTTGTATGCTTAAATCTTTGAAACTACGCAACGGATTTTGATGTGTTTTTTTTTAAAAGATAGAAATAGTAATTCAAGAGGAAGGTTTTAATATATAATTTGTCAAGTTTGTATACATTGGCTAAAATATAATGATATTTGTTGGAGGTGACGGAAAAGAAATAACCCCTCTGGGAGCTTTCAACGAAAACGCTGCCTAAACCCTTTGAGATATAACAAAATGATGTATTGTGGAATTGTGTATCTTATATAGGTCTACGGAAAAGTCCGCGATGGCATATGTCTATCTCTTAAGGATAACATACTACATCCATTTTAATAATTTAATTGGGAAGCGGGAACGGGATCAAAATTTCATGATTACTTTTGGTCGCAATAACCGACATCCACGCGGGCGAAGCCGCGGGCATCAGCTAGTTTAACTATAAATACACTAATACATATTAATTAATTTACTTTATAACTACTGCACACGAAATGACGGCGTCGTGTTACACTGACTGGTGTCGCGTAGCCGGCCGCGAAAACGTCGGTAAACGACACCCTTCGGCCAAAACTCTTCTTTGAAGAGGATCTGAAGATGTTGGGTTGGAACCCGCACCACAAACGATATGAAGTTTGTGTTGTGGCGCGAATCCAACTTCTCGACCCTCAAACTCCAGTTGGTCTTCACTCGAATATACTCCACGATCTCCGCGACCTTCGTGGAGTAACGTAGGCGGGACACGTACAGCTGCGTCGTAGGTATTTCTGGACGCAGCAGCATGTTGGGTCCTGCCAGCGCGGTACCGCACTGGTTCCGACAAGGAGGCTTCTTCTTCTTCTCCACCTTGATGAAGCCATCCTTATCACTCGTGTCCTCCTTCGGACCCCGCTGGTTAAAATCCTTCCAGGTTTTAGCGCAGCTCTGCTTACCCCCTTTTGATTTTTCCGCTTTGTTTGACTGCGAGTTTTGCGGCTCAGCAGGTTTATTAGCGGCGACGATAGCTGCGTAGGCTCGTTTCGGGGTCGACGTATCTACGAAAGTCGGTTGCTCTGCCAGTGTCGTTGCAGAAACGGCGGCGGAACGCGATGCAACGCTTGCATTCTCGGCGGTTGGAGACGCAGTTGAACTCACCGCCTCAAAAATTGCGTCGTAAAACAAATCGATTTAAAATTCTAAGAGTACTTCATCGCTTTAAACTAAATATAATAAAAAAATCAAGATATTAATTCTGTTAAGAAATTTATAATATAGTAGGCACCGAATATAAGAAATTGAATTTCTGTATCTTCTTAGAGAAATAGAACATAATTCTCATAAGTCTACGTTTTATTTAAATAACTTTTCTATGTTAGTATATAACTTCTTGTATCACGTCTCATATCTGGATCGATGTCACTCATTGTGATGACCAGATGTGATCCCTTTGATGAACGGTAGGACAGCAAGTCAGCGATGAACTGTGGTGGGCTTTGGGCGGCTTCACCGGATTAATCGTGTTCATAAAGGTTTTTGTTTTCCTGACGTTTCGATAATTTTGCAGCGTTCTTGAAAGCAAGATGACTAGAAAACCAGTGGGGGTTACTCTGGACACTAATACCAATCCCAATATAAAATAGACGCCTTAAAAGAACGCGTAATTTTAAATTAAATTACAGTTTAACATTACAGTTGCCTCAACTTTAAAGCATGTTGTCTTCATATTATTCCATATGTATAATTATTTTTTTGACATTTTGGTATTTAAAACTACGAACTGACATATTTTCAATGTCAATCGAGCGGAATTATTTTCAAGATTACAGGTATGTAAACAGTTTGATGCGATATAACAATACACACAAGATTAATCCGCGTAAAGATAATTTAATAAAATACGTAGGTAATGTCAACAGATCGTTCATTATTTGAAACTATTATTTGAACCATGCTGTGGGTTCAATTTAAAATGAACAGTCTAAAATATAACTGTTCATTTTAAATTGCACAGCATGTTTCAAATAATGGTTTTAGGGATATGGCGTTACGTAAATCGGAAAAAAGCGTTTCGATTATTGATTTGTTTTCAAAATAAATTTATTTTATGTTCTGTTTCCGAATCACTTTTGCCATATCCTTTAATGTATGTAATGTCAAAATAAATCCAGTAAAAGATAATCATTCCATTTTGTTACAATGTTTTAAAAATCGACGATAGTTTTCCTCTTTGTAATCGATAAACCCTGAAAGTAATGAACAGATTTTAACAATTCTTTTCACTATTAGAAAGCTACTTCAATCAGAAAATTGAGGCTATATTTTATTTCATTAACTGAATCCCAGAATTTAAAACTTAATGAATTCAAATATAAAACTTAGTTATTGCTTATCACAGCTTATCCTTAAGTCACACCTATAGATATCGTTTTAATTAACACTCTTAGAAAATGTATAAAACAACATTAAAATACGGAATGTAATCAAAATAACACGATTTATTTCCTAGAAGGTAAAAAACGTAGTAGCTTTGCTAAAACTTCCCCTCATCAAAAGTTTCTCGTAACTTTGTGGCATAACATCGATTAGTTACCTAGTCTGCGGTATTATAGCGCTCATCCTATCAATAGTTTTATTTCAACAAGTAAATACTCGTTTAATTCACCTTGTTTCCATAAAAATCTAATTATCAATAACTAACTAATTAACTGGCTTATTGGTCTAGTGGTCGCAAGGGTGACTGCTAAGCGTCCTGGGTTCAATTCTCAATTACCGGGCCGGACAAAGTGTATTTGAGTTTTTAGAAAATTCTCAGTAACAGCCTGGAGTTTGGAATTGTGCCCGGTTGATGGTAATAACTTCACCACCTATTTATGACATGGAACTAAATAACGGCATTGGTGAAATGTGGGTGTACAATTGCGTACACTTCTGCCTAACCCCTTCGGGGCATACAGGCGTGATGCTATGTTATGTTATGTATCGTAAGTTAAAATTAGTTAAAAAAAATGTATGTTAAATTTTATGATTGTTTTGTTTTAAATGTGTGTGTGTGTGTTTTGGTAATAATTAACTGTAAAATTATATTTTAAATAAATACTAAATACAATAAACACACCGTAAGTAAGAATTTTGTATGGTATGTCTATATTTTGTTTCTCTGATGTCCCATATTTCTTAAACATAGGATTGGGAAACTCAAAAAACTGAACACGCAGACCATTTCCAGTTATAAAACTTATTCGGTTCCAATTTTACAATCCAATTCATTCGGAGAAATTCTGAGTAATTATTAAATGGGTCCCGTCTCTTGGTTGCCAGTGCGAAATGCAACATTCTCCCTCGAACGCTACTCTAATATTTCTTGACTGAAATATTCTTTAAAATATTCGGAAGTGCTCTCCAGTAGAATGGAGTTAACTAATGTATTTGCATTGAAAACATTGTGGTAAAATAAATTGCACGGCGGAATTTATTGAAAGTTGTTTGAAAACCTACTGTAAAATGATTTCTGGAAAATGTGGGGAATACGAGAATCTAGACTGCTTTGCTTTGGAAAGTCTGCTGTGCTTTGCATTGCATATTGTCCCTACTTTATTTTCATTTTGTTTACTGTTGTCATTAAAATGTTTGTGAACAATAAAATGATCTATTTTTATATTCACCTCATCATCTTTTGTATTCACCTCAGTTTTGCGGAATATTTTAATGTTTGTTAAGAATATTTTATAGGTTTACATATGCGTGGGGTACGCTAGATTTAAGATTTAAGAATATTTTAATGTTTGTTAAGAATATTTTATAGGGTTACATATGCGTACCCCTCTTGCTTAAGTTTTATGAAATGAATGAAAGTTAAGTACTCACAGCTATTAACATATATTGCTAAAAAAAAATACTAATAAAATCGATTTGGAGACTTTGATCGAAGTAAAGTAGCTCCTCAGAAATACGAGTATTTAAATACATAAAGAGAACCGTATTAAAGTAGAATGTCGGCGCTGTTTGCATAGTGGTCGAGCGATCGGTTGGTGTGCCGCGTGTCACAGGTTCGATTCCCATACGAAAAAAATATTTGTTCGATCTATAGATAATTGCTATGTGCATGTAAGAGAAGTGTATAAGTGTCATTTTGTAAACATGTTAATGTATAAAAAGACATCATTATATTTATATTACATGATACTTAATAACTGAATCAGTAAAATGTAGGTGTACAGAAATACTCCGCTCCTTATCCCTTTTAGGGATACAGTGAAGCTATTTAGTTCCATCGTAGTCATATGAAGTTATATGTTTCCAATCTTTATGACGTATGTTCGTTACTGCTGTTCATCGGCCGCTCCTAACTTCGAGTGATGCCTATCCAATTACTGCACGATCCTTGTTCTGTTCGTGTTATGGGAAATATTTCGAAATTGTCTGAATCCCTGAATACGATTGCTCTTCATACTGAACCTTAGATTTTAACAGCAACCGTCAGCAATATTCTTCTTTCAGACTTAAATAACGTCTTATTATGAGATCATCGCCAAATATTCACTATTACCTATACAGTAACCTAACAGGATCCATAATTGATAATATATCAAATGTCAACCTATATATAAACATTATGGAATACAATAAAGATATTGAGTATTGAGTATTAACTGAACCAGCACGGCAAACTTTGCGGTTAATTCGAATGCCCTACAAATGCGACAACCTCAAAAATAGATAAATCTTTCTCTAATTTTAGTTTAGTTTGCTTGCATCAGTGGTCATCAACATGCATTATTTACTAAACCGGATTCCTTCTGTATCAGACATATAAGTAAACATTATCTTGTTCCTGGAACATAGTTTGTTTTTTTCTACAAATGCGTGAAATGGAAGCACAACCCTTTGCATACAAAGCAGACCCACCCCTTAGCCAACTTTCTTGTCAAATACTAGTTTTTCATAATAATTTTTAATTTTTCATGCCAAGCCGAAGAGTTTGTATATCTTATGTATTTCGAAAATATTGGCAGGATCCGTTTTGCTCAGTGGAACGGCTGAAGCACCCTTAGGGAAATCAGAACATCGCAGTATGAGATTATCAGTGTATAGGTTGGATGCTGGTTACTCGGTTTTCACGAGAGCAGTGGGAATAGTTGAGGTGGCGTCTTCTTAGTAAGGGATATATGACTGATTTTAAGCTTTTGCGATTTATACACATTTTAGAAATATATTTCTAAAAAGGTTCGTTCACTTGTACGTAAAGGGTTTTAGTATAAAGTTATATAGTATTCAATGGAAAAGAATACGGTCGTGAGCAGGATACGAACGTGCATCTCCCGGATAAATACTCCAGGCTCTGTGACCACTAAGACCACCGTATTCTTTTTCCAATTAATACTATAACTTTAAAGTTCGCTAAGCATGCGTAAATGCTTTATAAAGATTTATCTTTAATTAGGTTTCAGTAGAGCCATTCAGAGCTACACTTTAAGTATTCGTCATCTTGAGGGAATGTCAGTACATTCTATTTGGACATACATACTTAAAATCAGCTGCCTCATAGCGGGATATCTCTAAGAAGTCTTTTTTTATATTGGCTGTGCGTTTATTGTCACTAATCGCATAAAATGAAATAAAATTCGGTCGTAGCGCTCGTTTTAATTACTCGGCCACTGCATCAATTGAGCCACCAAAATGTTGAATATTTAATGATTATTTCCCCACAGTGGAATGATTTTGCCTTGGTAGTACAATATAGTAATATGTATAGGAATAAAAAAAATGGTTGAATAAAAAGGCGTTAAAGGCGACACTCAAAAGCGACCTCGAACCAATCCTAGCTGGCCCGCACGGTCGTTACACCACGCGTGTGGTTCAAATTGCTGCTTTACGTTTTACGCTATAGTTTCTCAAACTTTTGAGTTCATGTTATGACGTGGATTCTTTATTTTTTAACTTATATACGTACTTCAATTTTCGATAGTACTACTGAGAGCAAATCGTTCTGCTGCGGGAAAACTCTCTGTACTTAGTCGTAGTTGTAATTTGAAGCAATATATTAGATACAATTATTCATGGGATATATTTGTCTTTATTCTAACACCATAACACCTACATCGCATTAATGCTTTAATTAAGCTTTATTGGTTTTATTTCAGACCTTTTATTTGATACCCAATATGGTGGCAGTTTTTTTATTCATGAATTTATGTCCTCTAGAGGGCGCCATATTGAATTAAGTTTGACGTCACATAACCTTTAACTGGCTGACTGGCAGCCAATCGAAGACGCTTCTAATGATACCTCATTTGTCAAATTGTGTTATATAGTTTCGAAGACCTTTCTGTCTGAAATCATAACCCTCTTTTTGAGTTTACCGTAGTCGGATAAAAATACTATACCACAAACGGAAGAGAGAACGCCCCAATAAAAATAAAAACATAAAACGAAAACGCAAAACAAAAACAATCGGACCGCGTTAATCTCACCATCAATTTTATATTACATCAAAACGCCATAAGATTACAGGATTCCTTCATAAAATCTAACGTGGCTTGAAACACATTTCACGCGCCGTGGTTCCGTCGTGAATTAATTGTTTTGCGTCGTCGTTGACTCTCAGATGGCAAAACTTGATAAAATGTTTTTCAAGAAATCACTAAGCTGCAATACTGCGATCTCATTACTTTGATTCGGAATTAAATGGGAGTTGAAATGACTTAATTGTTGTTATAATAGACTCCGGACCAGTGTTCACAACTTGAAGCAAGACAACTATCGTACCAGCAGCGTAGAATTATCGTACATGGAGCAAAATAAATCGTATTAAATGTGATATCAATATTTTTGAGTATGCTTAAATGTATTACATGGAGCAAAAAATCTTCATGTTGTCTAAGACGGTAAAATAAAATAAATTTTCATTGCAAAATGAAATTATCGTACCATCTGCGTCCGATAATAATGATATCGTACGTCGTCGTTAGGCGTGAAATTATCGTATAGGTATGATAATTATCGTACGGATGGGGACACTGCTCCGGACCTCAAATTTACAATCAATGATGGTGCTGTTACTCAGTGCTAAAACATCGTCTTTTACGCCGTATCACGTGGACGTTCTATTCCCGCAATGAACGCGTATTTGTGCCCACAGTCTGTGTGTTTATACATATGAGATGTGCAGAAATTCATAGGCACAAATTTTTTATGTGGTGACATGCACTCGCACACCGCTCTGACACGGGGAGACAGAGCGGTTATGTGGGACTCGAACCCACTAAAACTCCACAGTATACCTCCTCAGCTGCATGGGGGCGGGACGCGGGAACGCGCTCGCACACAACCGCGAACCCGCCCCCAGCCGTCCGTTGCCGGCTCTTTCTCACGACACACCAAACGGATGGCGTGCCGCAACCACCATGGAGATCATGTACAATGGGCGCCAGACGACCCCGTTTCCGGGCGCCCAAGGTCCCCTGCGACGGGTCAGGTCTGCGGCCCCGCCGCCTGCCACTACGGCCGCAGAGGATAGGGAGAGCGGCGCCTCACTATACCGGCACTCCTCTTCCCCTGCGGCCCCACCGCGTCCGCCATTTAACGGTGGCGGCCCCGTCAAGGCCGCGGAAGGTAGGGAGAGCGGCGCATCGACATACCGGCACTCTTCTCCCGCTGCGGCTCCCACCTCTCAGCTGCGGTGCGGCCCATACGACACCGCAGCTCACCTCAGTTGCGGCACCCCCCATAAGGCCCGCAACCTACGCCGCTCGAACATGGGCTTGCAGGCAAAGCCCAGAGGAGCAGCCCTCCCCGGGTTCCTTTAGCTTCACCGTGGGTGACCAAGCCACGGCTACTAGAGCCCCCCCACCACGACAAGGTGGAACCCCTGGGGGGGGGTTTATTGGTTCCCTAAAAATCCTGGCTACCACAACAGCTACCAAATATCATATCTTTTTGTCATATCATGATTGTATCATATTGCAAAATCAGAATCAATTCGTCACAAAAACATCCCTAAAATGCCGTAGACCTGACCTGACCATTAAATAGTTATATCAAATCTGTATCTATCTTTGTCCGCTAAAAGCTTTTTTATGCACTAAATTCAATGCACGATGATTGATGGTACTATTAGAGGCTAAAGAAAGGAATATGGAATGGAATATTCATGGATCAAAGAGTAGCAATGGATTGGGCTGATTAAAAAATATTTTATTACACAAGTAATTCGTGGAGATGGCTAAAAATCAGAATCTATTGGAGATAAGAAACTTTGCTCTAAGTAACTTATTAGAAAACTTATTTCGTTTTTTAATTTTAAAGCAAAGACAAACACATTAACATAAATGAAGCAATCTTTTTAGTTACTATTGTATCCATAACATTGCAGAAATAGTTCTTTAGATGAGTTTTTGTATATTAAATATTTTAGACTTGTTTCATATTGCTCATCTCAATGTATCACCATAAATATCGTCACAGACTAACAATGCAAGAAGATACAGTGACAAAAATGAAAATATCTTAGGTTTTCGCGATCACTACACATTATATAAGGGACTGACCGGAGTCCTCCTGCGACCATGAACGCTGCAACAATACACAAATGAAAAACAAACACGCGATTAATCCGGTTAAAAGTTGTGTTATTAAAAAAATAAAAGAGTATGCTTATTGAAGGTATGATGATAAATAAAAGGTATCTACATGATAAATGGCTGGGGTAAAAACGCTCGAATGGGATGCCCTAGAAGGATATAGGTACACTGATGATAATGGTATTTCTTCAAAAGTTCAGAGGCGTAGTAATCGTAAACGGCGTGCATTTAAAATGAGATTAATGAACGAGGACAAAACAAAAACAGTATGTAAGGATTGAAGCAGGTGATTTTCTGTAGTTACTGTAAAAAGACGTGAGTATATGTATGTATACATTTACTATCAATGGAAATGAACTACTATATTATTATACCTACACTACAGGTACGATCTTCTTATACCATTCGCAACAACCAACTACAGAAAAAATGCCTTCTTTTCACGCTGCGCTGTTACTTTTAATAATGTACCATCAAGTTTAGATATCGACCTTTATAAAACTACTTCGAATGCAGCAAGACGCTTATTTAATAAAAAGTACTTTGAACCAAAACCATCCATTAATTAATATTATATAACTTACATTGTACATAGAACATCTATTTTATTATATATAAGTTTGCAATTCATTTATTGTTTTTTAACTTTCAAGATTTACCTTTTGTGTATACTATTTTTTTTTGTTTTTATTTCTTTTCTTTTGTTTTCTTTTATGTAGTAACTATAGGTTAAATTTCCTAAATGTGGATGTTTGTAATTGGCAAATGACACCAACTATTGTACCTTTATCAAATAATGTTATTAGTCTGTAAGCTTTCCGAAATAAATAAATAAAATATTATCGTAATTATGGTTGATGAACAACCTAGTGTTAGAATTTAAACCGCCTGTAGGTCTCTGACATGGTTTTACGTCGTGTGCTGGTTTCCTCACGATGGTTTCCTTCACCGTTTTAATCAAGTGATAATTAATTTATAATACGCACATGACTTTGAAAAGACAGTGGTGCGTGCCTTGGATTTGAACTTGTCAGTCCAACGGTCATACCACTAGGCCAGTGTTCCGCAAACTTTTTATGTTCAAGGTACATCTAGGAAATAAGAAAATTTTGGAGGTATTATAAAAATAAATTAAAAATAAATTTTCACTTAATAGGAATAATCAACCTTTATTATTAATCAACAAAACAATATTTATTAACCACCAACAATCCAATATTTATTTGTAATCGACATACCAGTATTTATTATTAATCAACAAACCTAAACTTTATATTGCAGAAAAGGTATTTAACGCGAAACATGAGCTTATTTAATTGAGCTTAGGTGGTCCAAATTTGGTCCAAAACGCCTCGCTCGCGCGCTTGCTTATTTTTAGGAAATTTTCTTCCATCTGTCTATTTAACTTTAAGAGATGTCTTTATTTTTCCGAGGCACACCAACTAATGACCGCGGTACACCAGTGTGCGGAACACAGCCTAGTGCAGTGTTCCGCACACTGGTGTTTGGCTTTCACTGCTATACAGGATATACAGGTACGTTATTGTATCGTATATGTATCGTATCTGTATATCCTGTCGGGTTGACTGCCTTGTTGGTCTAGTGGTCCCAAGCGCGACTGCTGAACAGGAGGTCTCGGTTTCAATTCCCGGGTCGGGCAAAGTGTTATTGAGTTTTTCTATTAGGAAATTCTCAGTTGCAGCCCGGAGTTTGGAAATGTGCCCAGTTGATGGCAATAGGCTCACCACATGGGACTTAATAACAGCATTGGTGAAATGTGGAAGTACAATTTTGGACACCTCTGCCTACCTCTTCAGGGAATACAGGCGTGATTCTATGTTATGTTACTGTAATGTAATTGTTATCAGACGCAACGTTTCCCATGTTACAAGGTATCTCGCCTGTTTGAAGCGAAGGCGCGTGCCGTCGCCGCACTCGCCCATATACGGTGCCCATAGTTTTACAAGGGAGATCTAACAAGACCGCGGTACTACAATGGATCAACCCCTTTACCCGTTTTAATCCCGGATTACACCCTAAATGAGCAAAACATTTCCCTAACGTTTCCTTATAAATTTATTAAGGGTAATAATTGAAAATCATTTATAACCTCCATTGTTCTCCCGTGGACTCGGAAATTTGTTTTACGCGAAATTCTTGTCTAATCCCGAGCTCATTTGATTGGACTGATATTTAATAATCAAATATTTAAACTAATTTTCGATTTCCTTTCCACAAAAATGTATAACATTAATTTGTGATCGTTACGAAGAACATTTTAGAAGTGAAGTGTGTGTTTTTTTTTTAAAAGATTCGTGTTCGGAACTGACATTGATTTGTTAAATAATATTTATATTACTTACTTAGTCAGTACTAAGCTAATGGATTCTTAATTAATAAAATTAATACGAGTATATAACTGCCTTATTTATTGATTTTCATTAGAACCTGTAACAGGATTTTGTTGAAAAAAAAAAAAAGTATTGAGAATTAGCGGGTCAGGTAGTCTTTTTTGTATTTTTCTGTTAAAAATTCTCAGTAGCAGCTTGGAGTTTGGTATTGCTTCCGATTGATGACTTAATAACAGCATTGTCGGCTACAGAACCTGTCAAAAAAATTAACGTACATATACTCGAAAAACATAATCCTCCTTCTATTAAGAAAATCGACTTCTAAAATGAATATTATTACGTACATGTATGTATCGCAAAGCAATAAATCTTACAAAACTACATAATACTAGAGAAACTGTAATTTAAGCGTTCGTTACCTCAAAATATTGTCTATATCGCCAAGTTTCTCGTCAACATATAGTGTCATTATTACAACCGCAACGAATTGGGAACCTAATAATATTCGAATTAGTACCGAGTGAGCACCCCCGCCCTTTGATTACGTCACCACCTGTAGAGGTAATATTCCTCTAAGCGAATACATACGTATACTTACATACAAACTTAAGTAAGATATTAGTTTCCCCGCTTTAGGTGTAAAGGTGAATGTTCAATACTTGATACCTTTATTGCGTTCCATAATGTTAATACATGTGTTGTTCGTTAAACTAAACCAAAGATATGTGTCGTTAATAACGGTTTAAAGAAGTTATTATAAAGAGTAGTATCATCATCCTCCTGCCCTTATACCAATTTAATTGGGGTCAGCGCAGCGTGTCTTTTTCTTCCATACATCTCTGTCAGCCGTCATCACGATACTCACTCCTTTTCTAGCCATATGATCTTTCATCCATCCATCCATCGTTTCCTCGACTCGTGCAGCCATCTACATTCATACTCAAATCTTTCCTCGTCACATGATCCTCATTCATCCGCATTACATATCCATGGCATCTATTAGGAAGAAATCCAGTAGCAATAATATGGAAAGAAAACCAATACTTTATATTGAATCTCAGCGCTTTATGAAGTTACTTGGCGTCAAATTGTATAAAATTAACGTAAAAAAAAATACTTGTGAAAAGCAGCGATCAACACGAAAATAATTTCAAAGGGAAATTTGAAATTTCTAAAGACTAAGGCGTAAGGTACAAATGCGCAAATAATATGTAGTCAATTCTAAATGTAGGCAGTTTCGATGCAGTTATGTCGGGGGGTAGGGGATCTCCATATTTCCACGCATAAAACAAATGTAAAAATTATAATTTAACTTCTATCTTGAACTTTGAGGGGGTTGACCCCTTGACCTTGACCCCCCCCCCGGACTACGACCATGCTTCTATTATTACTTTATTGCAATAATTGGCAATAATCTTATTGATCGTAATAACACGTGCCTTTTTCTTGTTCCAGGTATACACATGATACTCAATAAGCAGGGATTTTGGTCATATTTCTACTATCAGTAGTGAAATTGATGATATATCAACAGGTAGGTATATAAAGAGCTTGTAGAGAAAATAGAGATCGTACCACAGATCGATATTCAAGGCTCCAAGCAGGATAGGAATCACGTTGATTGCGAATGTATTATGATGGCGCGGTTGGGGCAGCGGTCGAGATATCCGCTGCTGCGCCACGATTGGCATATTCAGTTCTGGTTTGGAATAAAAAATGGCATAATCTACTACTAAGATAATTGTGCCAAGTCTGTGTGCGTGTACTTGTAAAATAACTGTAAAAGGTACTCATTCATTACAGAGTCGTGAAAGCGACTCTGGGTATCATTGAGCCCGATTTCATATAAAATTTAATATTAGAATTGATAAAGATACTACAGAAGAATAACTTACACAAAGTCATGTTTCATATTGTCAAAACGTCATAAAATTGTACTCAAGGAATTTTACAATAGCAAAATTTTCATTTTTGTTTTATATCAACATATTAAAAAAAAAAACATAAATAAACATTACTTTTCAAAGCCTTAATTTTTTTCATAAGCACCGCTCTTTACACTAATTAGTTCAGAAACTGAAATACCTGTATCTACTTTAATTGTGGCTTTTCATACGGTAAAACCAAATTTTAACTCAATACTTCAAAGCTGCAGATCTACAATTAATTATCTAATCAACTTCAGGCTGTATATCTTCTAACTTTAGCTACAACTTAGCATGTATAACAGTTACAATCATATTTAGCCCTCGGGCGCAAAGATAAATACGGGTAATCCAAATTAGACAAACCGCGAAATGACGTCATCCTTACGGCATTAAATTAACAAACAATATTGATGATAAGATTGCAATGAGTCATTAGTGGAAATTTGAAGTCTATGTTCTTATATTCTATGGTTCTGAATCGTATATCATATGGTTGGTGAACAACGTAAATCAGAGTTTAATCATCCACTTGCAGGCCATATCCAATAACAAGAACATTTTCCAAGTGAACTCATTTCCTCGTAATGTTTTCTTTCTTCAACAGTTTAAGCAAGCAAACTCACCCTAAATTATTAGTTGATGAAAAAGCTATTAATTTTCGTAAAGAAGTTTGATTTAATTAATTAATATTACGCACATCATTATGAGCAGTCAGGGCTCTAACCATGTATATTTTACTGTCATGTGGAGTGAATATGTATATACATTAGCATCAACTTATGTACTCACATCAAATAAATTTTGTTATTTACATAGTCCGCAAACCGCAAAACGTCTTGGTGGTATTGAATTTCAAAGCAATTTTGATGTAATCATAAGCCATGGAATCTTGTATGGAATTGACATTTGTGCCAACAAAATTTGTGTCGGATTTAACGTCCCATCTTACAAATTAATGTCAAAAAGGGATTTCCAAGAAACATTTTATAATTCATTACTAATTTTCCAAGGAAACATTGTAAAATAATAGACACGACAGAGGTTTAAATCCCTTGACATGACGTGTCATCACTCTTCTGGCTGAGCTACCGTTTCGTTGTTCGATACTATTAAACTTCAAGCTTCCTTGTATTAGTCTTAAAGAGACGCCTGGTGATATTTATTTAGCAATTATTTACAGATTTACTAAACTCAGCAACTCAACAATCGCAATCTTCAATTTCAATCAATGCTTTAATAATTATTAAACAAATAAATATCTTAACTAAAAAAAAAAACTACGCCTTTCATGTCTGAGTGTGAAATAACAAGTAATGAAAAACAAGTTCTGTTAGGTGTAAGAAAATGTTCCACAGAGTAGTGGAAAAAATTTCTTATAGCCGGGAGGCTGTGATGAAAATTCTTCAGTACTTTGCCAAAAAATTAAAAATTAAAACAATAGTTAGCGGGAAGTAGGCGTAATTATGTGTATATATGTAAATATACACATAATTACGCCTACTTCCCGCTGGGGTAGACAGAAACTTGATTTCCACCTGCTTCAATTCTGACACACCTCGTTTATTCACTGCCAATAGCTAGGTAATTAATATATTGTAAAATAGGTACAGTCTTAAATTTTGCAATAGG
This sequence comes from Xylocampa areola, assembly GCA_935421205.1. Taxonomy (NCBI): domain Eukaryota; kingdom Metazoa; phylum Arthropoda; class Insecta; order Lepidoptera; family Noctuidae; genus Xylocampa; species Xylocampa areola. The sequence continues at coordinate 17,806,721 of OW285201.1, forward strand.
TTCACTACATTTTAATAATACCATTGCTAAATCTCTGCCTAACCCTCCGGGGAATACAGACGTAATACTTTACTTTTGTTATGTTATGACCGTTAAGGTACCCTTTGGGTAGCTACAGAGACCTAAAAAGTCACATAATCATTGAAGTAATTCAAAATCGAAATATGCCAAAACTAACCATCTCGCAGTAACGAAGTTTTACAAAATAATTTTCATGATAAGTGTATTAAAACGTAACTTGTATAACACGGTCTGTATTTCGTTCAGTTGAAACTTATAAAAGTTGCAGCGAGCTTCATAGCATTGGTCTTTGGAAACCCTATGAATGGAGTGCCCTATTTTTGAGTCGCGCTACAGCTCGTAGTGGTAAAGTGATTTTAAGATTAAGTCGGAATGGAGTGAATGTTGTTGTGCTACTTTATAAAATAAACACTGAAAGTTAACTTGAAGGATAATTTTACGTATAATTTTAGTTCTTTTGATTTAACGTTAGACAATAATGGTAGTTTTCAAAAATTGGTTATTGATTCATCGTGGAAATAGAAAAAAAATATATTAGATACTTTAACACCTTTAAATTAAAACTTTTTGAAATATTTATCCTATGCAAATGATGCATGCATCGATGAATATAAAAATGCGAAACTGGTTTAGAAAGTAATTATAATAAGTAGATTTAAGGTCTAAATTATCATAACTATTATATATGTATAAGGTTCGAATTCATTAATTAACTTCCTTTTAATGGGCAATTATAATTATATTTCTTTTTTTATTCTCATCTTTGTATGTTAACCGCGGCATTTTTGACGTTGCTCCGAGTGAAGGAGCGATATTAATAGAAAAAAAAAACGGCTTATAGTTGCTGTGTATGTATCCTTTCTATTACACATTATATAGCCGTCACCATCGTAAACAGTGCATTGATAATTTACCTTAAGTAATTCATTACCATTTTATTGAAATTTCACTCAAGCACTTTTACAGCCTCTGTTTTTAAAACTTGCTCGGTGTACAATATTTTCCAATGTTCTTATAATTGTGCGAGCTTTCATAACTTTCTGAACGGCTGACTTCTTAGAAAAGTTGTTTTCATTTAGATTTGTTTTGCCATTTATAAAAGTTCTAATGAGAAACGAAAAGTATTTTTCGACAGGAATCTTTTTTAAGATTTATTTACTTAAACTCGCAGTGTTGCTTTTGAATTTAAATTCAGTTGAATATATTTCTTAGTTTTGTGGAAAACGTAAGAAAACACGGCACAAAAAGACAGTGGCCTTGGATTCGAACTTGCGACCTTTGACTTGTCAATCCAACGGTCATACCACTAGGCTATTACTGCTGTTTGTCTAGTGACTAATTAATTGGTTATGTTAATACTTAGACTATGGGTTTATAGATAAGGTAGATCTAATCTAAAATCGGATATCGAATAAGAGCCTCCGTCGACTTGCTAATTGTAGTATCTCGATACAGTGGTTGAATGCTGAAATTCGTGACTGCCACCGCTACGGAACGCAAGTAGGTGCCAAACGGCGATTTGGTTTTTATGCAGTCACCAAATCGCTGATCACCGATGCTAAAACTAGAAGGTCTGCGAATGCTGTAACACCTACCTGTAAATTATTTTCTTTGTCGAATATTATCAATCCGTCAACTATGTCAATTACTGGGTCCATAAGAATACCTTTAGATAATAATAATTCGATAAAATTGTTAAATTGTATCTCTCTAAATTTAAAAACTACTGCGGCTTCTGAGTTTTTTTCGATATTTCTCTCAGGGACTGTCTTAGGAAATACCGTCGCGATTTAATTTAAAAAATGTTTCAGACACAATTATAATTTTATGAATATTATAAATTAAACGTACGGTAGACTGAAATAATTTTAAATAAACTGTTATGGCGCATGTCACCTTAGTTCTGTGACCACGAACGCCGTAAGTATTCGAAACGTCAGGAAAACAATAACCAATACTAAGTACACGCGATTAATCCGGTTAAAAGTTGTTTTATTAATATATGTAGTGTTTGCGAAAACCTTAAATATTACCGTCGAATTTTTTTCGAGATTTGTTTACAAACATACAGATGCTGAATTTTTATATTTATAGATTATCATATCATCAATGATATATTTTTACACTACTACCCAAAAAAGAGTGTTATGTTTTTAGGGTTCATGTATGTATGTATGTATGTATGTTTGTTTGTGTGTTTCTTTATTCCACCATAACTTCCAAACGCTTAAACCGATTTCGATGTATGGGGTATCGTTATCTAACCTAACATTATTCCTGGTACCATAGGCTAGTAAGAATAAAAAATTGTAATATAGTGGCTATGGTACCCAAAAAAGCGTGAAATAAAAATATATATAATAATACTCCTCCCGACCGTATTTCGGTCAAGGCGGTAACTCCACGGAGATTAGCCAAGTACGCAGGAAATATTAAAGAGCACAAATGTATGCCCAAACACAGGTGCACTCCCTCTTCCTTCACTCTCATATTCCGATGCAATTCGACACGACCGGAGAGAGATCAGGCGCAGGACCGACGGCTTTGCGTGCTTTCCGAAGTACGGGGATATCACACCACCAACTTCTCCGGTCCGGGCTGCTACTGAGAACTTCCTAACAGAAAAATCCAATAACACTTTTCCCGACCTGGGAATCGAACCCAGGACCTCACGCTCAGCAGGCGCGCTCGCGACCGCTAGACCAACGAGGCAGTCAAAAAGATGTAACACACACATGGCAGGCTTGATTTTTAATTTTTAATTAATTAATCAGGACCGTATTTATCTTTCCAACAAAAAACGCTAACGCATTCGTTAATGCTTATATCTATTATATTTTCCGTGTTCGTATCAACACTCATTATAATTATAATCTCTTAGAATTTATAGATACGTGCAGATGTAATCAACTTTCCAAAGCTGTCTAGTTAAGTGGTTCTGAGTTAGTGCTTGCTAACTTCCTTGTTCTAGGCCAAGTACCGAAATGTGGTTAAAACTAGGTTCAACTTAGTAACCTCACTTACACGCCTGGTTAAGTACTAACTAGAAAGAACATCTTAGGTAGCTTCAACAGTCTATTAAAAATGTAAAACTGTAATGACCAACGCAGGTCTAGTTATAGTCCCAAGTGCAACTGCTGAGCATGAGGTCCTGGGTTCAATTTCCAGGTTGGACATAATATTACTGGGTTTGTGAATTTGGAATTGTAGATGCCGGTAGATGCAATAGGCTCACCACCTATTTTTTTGGGTGAAACTGTGCCTATTATTTCGGGGAATACAGACTTGATGCTATGTTATGTTAATGAGTAATTGAAATGTGGCCATAACAGATAAACAAAAAACATAATATAATATAATACATAAATAGATTTAAGGTGGCACAATTGGCGAGAGCTCCGTACAGAGGAAATACTTGTATGATCTACACATATTGATCCGATGAGTGTAATGAGCTTCGGAGAGTCTGTAAACACAACCATGGTACCAATAGGAGAAATTTCGAAGGAGGTACAACGGTTATTAAAAAAAAACTGACTGTTCATCGATTTAGTGGTTGCACAAGTGGCTATTGAGCGAGAGATCACGGGTTTAAAGGGGCAAAGTTTGATTGTGAATTTTTAGTTATGGAATTCTCAATAGCAGCCCGGAGTTTGGAACTTTGCAAGGTACTTAATAACGGCATCGGTCATTATGTGGATAAACAGCAGTACATCCCAGCCTAATTCTTCGAGAAATACAGGCGTGATGCTGATTTAGTTACATGCATATTGCGGACAGAGAAATGTAATGTTTGTTTCCAATCAGGGTCACTGAACGTTTACTCATGTTTCCGCCTGGCGTCGTCACCTAGGTCAAAGATCGTTAGCCCACAAAAAAAAAATACTCAGCATTTGTTATATATTGTCTTGATTAACTGTTTTTTAAATAAAAGGTACGCCTACCCCTTCGGGGAATACAAGCGTGATGCTATGTTATGTTTTTTAATCTCATTCCAATAGTATACCTTTCATTGCATTTTATAAGTTGAGACTGCGGCTTATCTCTGCTTTCCGCTATAACTTTTTCATGCGCTTGGGAAGCAATTACTAAAGCCTTTAATTTCAGTGGTACGGGTATAGTTCCCCGTTCTACTGCTGACTGCAATCGTTGATAATTTATATAGTTTTTTTCACACTACTCTTAATACAATGAACTACTCTTCGAATTAATTTAATTCCACTCCAATTCTAATATCAAAACAATTCTTAAAAGCTATGCGTAATATTAAAATGAATTTCCCACATCAATATTTTTTTCAATTGTCAGAATGGGTTCATAGAGGCTTGTTTATATATATAGATATATTTGTATTAAAAAGGACGACTCAAATGAACTGACATATTTTCAATGTTAATTGACCGGATTTATATTCAAGAGTGCTTACTCTACTGCAAGGGTTCTATTTAAACTAAATTAGGCTATTAAATCATATATAATTATATTTTTTTTTAATACATGTTGAGGCCATGTAATGCCTATATTAATTTCTATTTTTCAAAGAAACATTGAAAAAATAATAGACAAGAACGGGGCTTGAACCCGCGACCTTTGACGTTCCGTGTCATCGCTCTACCAACTGAGCTACCTTGTCGTGTTCAAACCTATTGAATTTTCAATCCTCTTTGTATACGTCTTAAGGAGACGCCTGGTGATATTTATCTAGTAATCATTTACAGATTTACTAAATCTGTAAATGATTACTAGATAAATATCACACACACTATATATGATTTATAAAGGATTGGGATGTTGTTCGGCGATTTACAACTGCAAAGTGGTAACGCTGAGTTTAGTAAATCTGTAAATGATTACTAGATAAATATCACCAGGCGTCTCCTTAAGACGTATACAAAGAGGATTGAAAATTCAATAGGTTTGAACACGACAAGGTAGCTCAGTTGGTAGAGTGATGACACGGAACGTCAAAGGTCGCGGGTTCAAGCCCCGTTCTTGTCTATTATTTTTTCAATGTTTCTTTGAAAAATAGAAATTAATAGGCTATTAAAATTGACGAAAAATCTGAAAAAAAAAAAAAACAAAAACAAATCTAAAACTAAGGTCTCTTTTGTTTACTTATGATGTATGTACATTATCATAAATAATGTATAATGTGATAATCCACTACTCCAATCTTAATGATCTATTTTTTATTACATACATTCTTCTGAATTACTTGAAGGACAGTAACTGATCCCTCATAATACCAAATTCCATTTCTTAAATTAAACGTATCAATTTCATTAAATTAATACGTTGGTGACGTAACCTTTCCCTTAACCCGTCACCCGCTGCCGAAATCAGCATCTCTTAACTCAAAAGTTAAAGGACAGTGGACCTTAACTAAAAATACGTAAACATCACGCGAGCGAACTAATCAGTTTGTTGATACAGGCTGCAAATTAAATAAGTTTCTCTCTGATGGACTTTGATCCTCTGGGATTGTGTCTAGCACACGTACTTAGTTACTGGAACTCCAGACAGATGTTTCGCTACAAAAATAATGGGGTTTCAGTGGTATCAGGGTTGTGGGGTTGTATTTGTGGTTGCAAGAAGAATTGTGTTTATACGTAGGGAAAAACTTATGGTTTTTTTCGCTGTGAATTAAAATATTTAATCTGTGGGTATAAATAAATTGAGGTTATGCATGCTTCAGTTTACTATGCCTCTGCATTTGCTTAGATTTTGACGTAAATTTCTGCTCAAAGTAATTTTATAGGAAAACTCTATAGAGTTATTAGATAAAAATTTGATATTTCATTTAATTCTATATTACAAAAAATAAACCAACATTGAAATATATTGTTTCAACAAATACAAAACGTTCCTCTTTCCATTAAAAAAATAAACTCCTTCGTATCTTTTTAGAATAATAGTGTCCTAACGTACCCATAAGCCTACGTACCAAGTTAATAATTTGGAGTTCGCGATTTATATTCAACGAAAAAAAATCTCGTTCATTTTTTATAAGAGGAACTTATTTGTTTATCCTTTTAAACATGAGTCTCAGTATTTATATTATCTCGAAATTATTTATATTTTTTACGTTTGGCTTTTTCCTGCTAGTGTTGCAAATATTTATTAATATATGATAAAATAACTTTTAACCGGATTAATCGCGTGTACTATTGGTTTTTGTTTTTCCTGACATTTCGAACACTTTGCAGCGTTCGTGGTCACCCGAGGACAATAATACACGCGATTAATCCGGTTAAAAGTTGTTTTATTATAACGCGTAGTGATCGCGAAAACCTATATTACTATTAATGTATGGTTAGTCAAAGGTTGCGTTGTTCGCCTATATTTTGGTAATACTGTTAAAAGTCCCATCTACCTACTAGGTGGAGCATTTCTTGCTATCTGCCGGATAACAGACAGTCCTCCCAATGAACCATTAACTAGTTCAATAAATGCAGAAAAAACGGAAATCTTACCAAACTAAATACTATGCACAAAATGTAAAAATAATTTCATTGCCAGTGAAAAGTTTCAAGCAATTCTGCCACTTCTCGGAACGTTAGTGCCAACAAATAACACTTTAATTATTCCAAATGTTGTTCAACTTTGTAGGTAGTTAATACGAAAACTTCTGATGAATATTTGCTCTTATTTTTCGTGGGAGTATTTTTATAAGTAGACCGATCCTATGATACGTGAAGAGATGATTTGAAGTTTTGAGAAAGAAAGATGAAGGGGTAACTTTGTCTAAAGTACATGTAATTGCATTAATTACCTAAAATGAAAAAGTACCAAAAGTAAGACTAGCTGATCCACCTCGGCTTCGCATGACATTTTCAGTAATAACTGTAGATGACTGCTTTTTTGTTGACTTCCCACAAATGTTATACACAAAATCTTTCTCTTGAATTGTTCTATTCCTTACTGAAAACCCGAATTAAATTCGTTCAGTAGTTGCGAACAAAATCATGCACAGGCGGCTCCGAACTTTATTTCGTACAAACTTATTACTACATAGTTTTGATAGTTATTATTTTCTGCATTTAGTGTGTCCAATAACATACACGGCACAGAAAATCTTTCAATACACATTGAAAGCTACCTCGTTAGTCTAATGTACCCGAACGCGACTGCTGAACATGAGGCCATGGGTTTGATTTCCGAGTAGGGTAAAGTGTTAATAGGTTTTTCTATTAGGAAATTCTCGACAGCAGCGCGGAGTTTGGAATTGTGCCCGGTAGATGGCAATAGGCTCACCACTGTGGGACTTAATAAAACCATTGGTGCAATGTGGGTTTACAATTGTGTACGACTATGCCTACCCCTTCGGAAAATATAGGCGCGATGCTATGTTATAGAATAAAATAACCATGGGAAAATAAAAAGGAAATCACCAATAGAGTGTTATATTATTGCGCTTCGCACCGCCAAGCATACAGTAAAAAGTCTCATCTTTTCCCCTATCCAATATAATATGTAGAGAAAATATAGTGAAACATAATGTTGACGCCGATAATAAAAGCGACAGAGCGGATTTCACGTTAATAGACATGTCGTAAATATTTTCCTTCCTGGCCTGTTTATTGAAAATAATGGTTTCACGCCCAACTTTTATAGGGATTCCGTACGTAAAAGAAGAAGATTAATTTTTTGTATGAACCATCATTTTGGTAGGTTAATTAATTTTCTTAATTTAATATAGTACCCACGCGACGCCACACCAAGTTGGTAAGCCTAGGAGTACATCGTTGTACCTTCATCAACATTACACCAATTCTTCTCTTGAATCCTGTTATTCAGTCCCATGCCGGTTTCTCTCTATATACACCTAAGCCGTTGTTCGGCTATAGCTATTTCAAATCATTACGAGATATATAAAACTGAGGTAGTCCCTGTAAGTAATAAGCGAAACTAAGGTTTGAAAGGAGTTGTTTTCTCAAATTATGTTAGTGTTTTTGCACTTATCACACACCCTCTATCATTAATGTAAAATTTTAGGATAAAACTTAACTTTGCGTTTATTTTATTGTAAACTAGTGGGCCCGGCAGACGTAGTCCTGCCCTGAACCCGATTGCAGCACTACTTACCGTTCCAATGATGAATTTAAACCATTCAAGGACACACTCAAACAAACACAAAAATAAACTTCAAAATCAGTCGAGCCATTTTCGAGTTTTTGCGAGATGCAGAGAGCATAGCAATATTTTTTTGTATAATAAGATGGATGTAGTCAGATATTACTTTATTATTAAAAAGCGTGTTAAAAATAATTAGCGTCAAATTAACATTGCAATTGGTATAAGATTTAAACTAATTTCAAGAGTGACCTTACCCATCCAGATAAGGTGACTAAAGTAAAACTCGGTTCTAGAAATATTGTATTTACTCCTACGTTTCCCTAGGAATGGAATAAAGAAATAATAGGTCCTTATCTCCTCTCGCTTTATATAAATCACCGGGAAACTACATCGCCTAAGGGCACCATTAGACGGTAGACTCAGAAACGATAACAACTGTTAGATTTATTGACGCCTAAATATAATGTACTCCTTCCTCCGCTGCCGCACTTACCGCGCCGCAGCGATTATTTTTGATAATGTTTGTTATTTATATGAATATGCTGTTACCTCCGTCCGTGTGTCACTGCAGGGGTGTTAACTGAAACCAGCGCTGGGTGTCACACGCCCAGCACACGCTGAGCTGGTGACCCTTTCGGCACGGGCACACTCGACAGCGCCTACTTAGGGTGTAATTAGATCATATTCTAATTGTTTTGTTATTTTGTTTGTGTTCATTAAGTTATGATGAAGCAAAAGGTATATGTAAGGATCATAGCAGGTGGCGTTCTATAGTTTCTGCCTACCCCCACGGGAGAAAGGCGTGAATTTGTGTATGTATTAATTAAGCTAAGTACAATTTATTGGTTGGTTTTTTCTTTCTTTCTAATGATAGTATCCAACGGTTACATTAATATTCTACTTTTGTTTCATCTGCCAACCATTTCCCACAAGTTGAAGGAAATGCCAAGTGTACTAGGTGCACCTATAAAAAGCTATGAATTTTTTTCAAACAAGATGAAATATTTCTTTTGTCGTTATTCAAAAGTTACTTTCCCGCTCAAATAAGTGTATTGAGAGGATGGGGACTACATCAAAAAATAAGTTTTATTCAGAATTTTCTGCTTATTTTTTCATGCCTATACCGACAATACAACGCTCCTCGTAGTTCAGAATGGCTTTGTTTTTTTTAGCATTATAGACTGGGCTTTTGTATGATTCTAATGCACGCACCTCTGACTTCTGGAAATTATGTGCGTACCTAATCAAGATTAATGATCACTTGCTTAATTAAAAACGGTGAACGAAAATATTGTGAGGAAACCAGTACACCCGAGTGATGTTCTCAATGGTCTGTAAAGCTTTGTTAGAGGTCTGCGGACGCGGCACTAGGTTTTTATCAACCACACAATAATAATGATGAAGTCACATTTATTAGTTTATATTTCCGACCACAATTTACAATTCCATTTATCCACACAATTCGTTTTATAAATATGTTATACAAAATGAGTTTGATAAAAATGGGCCATTTTCAAATTACTCTCAAAATTTCAAATGAAGATGGTTTTCGGGATTATTAGATTTATTATATTCGTCTATAAATGGGTTGTGAACGAAATTAGATTACTTTGAGACGCTCTAAGCCAGAATCTTTCATTGAGGTAAAGCAAAGGTTGGGGCGATCAGTCTGAAGAAAGGTGACGGGCGGATAAGAGTATTTTAATTTGACATGCGCTGGCTCGTTGGTCTAGTGGCCCCAAGCTTGACTGCTGAGTAAACGCTGACAAAGTTTTTTTGGGCTTTTTCTGTTGGAAATTCTCAGTAGCAGCCCCGAGTTGTGCCCGGTAGATGGCATTAGGCTCACCACCTATTGCATTGGTGATATGTGGGTGTACAACTACCTACTCCTTCACGGACTACAGGCGTGATGCTATATTATGTTATGTTTTTGAGACACTTATTTTTGTTGCAGCCTCTGGTCGGTAAACGAGCGTTCACCAAAGAAGAAAAATAACGAAATTAGAATGACTGCTTAATTCAAAAATAACATGAATATTTTGGTAATTCTTCAACAGAAATTCTTTACGTTATTGTGCTATCGTATTTTATTCATATGAATTACATATATGTGTATATGTATTTAGTCTGTGTAAGAGGGATTCTGTGTTATCCGGAAAATAAAATGCCGTTCGAAAAAGAATACGGGGAGAGCCCTCGAAAAAAAAAGCAACCCTCATAAAATTAGGTTAAGAAATATGATGTGCGAAATTATAACGTAAAAATAAAAAAGCAAAAACGTTGGCAACTCCAAGCTAGCAATTTCAGTCGAATTAAGGGACAAAATTATGTCCCTGCACCCTCGCCTTCATTATCTATCGAATAAGTCTCCCTAACAGGAATGTCATCAAAATTGTTCCCACAATATTGAGTTTAGGTACACAGCTTAGTATGGACTTAATTCAGGTAACAGCATGCTCAAACATACACACTTTTCTAATTAAAAAACGCTGGACTTTACGGTCGTATTAATTAAGTAATTTAGCTATATTCTCGATTGTGTGTAAAGCCTTGTCAGAGACCTACGGGTGGCTTAAACTCTGACACTAGGTTGTTCATCAACCACACGATAAGAAAAAGAAATAAATTAACTCTATGACAATATTATATTTATAGGTATAACGTAACATAACATCACACCTGTATTCTCCGAAGGGGTAGGCAGAGGTGTACACATTTGTACACCCATATTTCACCAATGCAGTTATTTAGTCCCATGTAATAGGTGGTGAGCCTATTGGCATCTACCGAGCACAACTCCAAACTCCGGGCTGCTACTGAGAATCTTCTAACGGAAAAACTCAATATCACTTTTGCCGACCCGGGAATCGAACCCGAGACCTCATGCTCAGCAGTCGCGCTAAGGACCACTAGTCCAACGAGGCAGTTTTATAGGTATACATATAGTATTTAGTTTGTAGTTATTGATATTTAATTTTTAGCCTTTATGTATGTATATTTTAATACCCAATTAAAATTAAACATCGAGGTAAAAATAAGAAATCATAATATGTGATTTAGTTGATGTTGTGAATATCAATCTTAAAATTTTAAGTAGACGCCATTTTATAAGAAGTGAAGTTCCCAAATAAATTAGATGGAATTAATATGTTCCTCAACCTTCGAAAATATAACTCCGAAAAATGGCTAGAGGATACTTAAAAGGTGTCTCTTAAGTCAATAAAAATGCGGAACCAAACCAAGTATTCACATTACAACACCTAGACCAATATTGAGAACAATACTTTCAGCAACGAAATGTTGAAACAAACTACAAAATATCCAATTTATTCGAACACAATACTGTGCTATCGTTCGACACCAGTCACCAAATCTAACGGTATCCTTAAGACGACACCAGGGATCCAGCACACCGCTTGACAAACTGTTGTGAGAAGTTATGGATGGAGCTGGCATATAAATTTGACTACATATTATTATGATCGTGGATGCAAGTAAATACAATATCTGTGTATCAATTAATGTTTACCGGTTACTACTCACGTGCATTTTTCGGGATTGCCCAACGGAGCCCTTAGTTATGAGCTGAGCCCGCGGCGATGTCGCGAGTCAAACTGGAGCTGCATCGCGCCGCGTAGCGTTCCGCACGCGCCGATGATGTATCAGCAGTAGCTCATGACTAAGGGCTCCGTTTGAGTTCAAAAATAATATCTATGTACTTCCACAATATTGCGGGTAGCCATGCAATTACTTGTGCACCACCCGTCCGCCCGCAAATATATGCACATACGCAAGCGATGAAAAATTGCGACTACCACTAACTACTCTACACGTGTTCCCCCCGCACCCACGGGGCGTCATCAGGAGCCTTTACGGACGGAGCAGTGTCCACCAGGAGTTAGGTGTGGATTAAATTGTTCATTCATTGTAATGGACTTCCGCAAGGAAATGTAAGAATCTATTCAAAATCTGATCTTGTCCTGTAATGCTAATGTGATACGCACTTGCTGCAAAAATGAGTTTCAATTCGCAATACACTGCACCGCTTTGAAAAGTAAAAATACTATACCACCTCTTCGACTATGCAATGTATGATGTCAAACTGTCAAAATGTAAGTTGCGTAATTATCCTGTTGATGAATAGATGAAACGACCCCTTTCATTTTCTTCTGAACATAAACTGATTAATTATCTTTAGATGTCTATTTAGCTAAGTCTGAGAAAAAAAAACATGTTCGCGAATGCTTTCGGATTCGCACAAAAAAAAGAACAAATTCAGCACATGCAATGTTACTTAGCACTTTATTGTACCAGATGTCAACAAATTACTTCTACCGCAGTCTAAAATAATTGGCATTCTGCTTATACGGGCTTAAATTATAACGATAACCAAACAACTCAAAAAACAAATATCAAATATTGTGGAAGGAAAAATACGGTCATGAGTAAGGAACGTTAAAAGTTTCTCAAGTTCTTTTCCCACAAACATATCGATGGTTAAAAGGCTACTTGGCTCTAGCGAAATTTTTGTGAAATATGAAAATATCTCTAAATGCTGTTACATCGACGATTAAAAGGTTATCCTTTTAACCGTCGATATTTACTGTTGACACCTCCATAACAATCTTTGGATTCGTACCTCTATGTAACGATAAAGTTAGAGACCGCGAGTCTGACACTAAGCTCCAATCCACATAACTTTGTAAATTGATCTACCTGTTGATTCGGATCGCTCACCGCCTTGCGAGTATGTGAGATCTGAGCTATGTGTGGGATTTATTACTGATCGCCTGTTGCATTTACAAAGAATTATGTGTTTAAAGATTGCTTCAAGAAAATTTCATTTTTGAATTGGTTTTATTGTTCGTATTACTTTACAATAAGCGATTGATTTATGTTATAATCAGCAATCTAAAAGTATAAAATAGGTTTTGTTAAAAGTACCTAAAGAGTATTGATTTGGATCCGCGTTTGTGATAAATAATACCCATGAATGGATCTCCTTGCCGTCTATCTTCTTTCCTGAGAAATAAAATTTAGGCATAGGCAAGGCTAGATTGAAAAGATTTCTTCTGGATCTACGTGCTCCAATCTTGGCCTCACCGTCTACTACCATCAGGCAAGTTGGTTTTAGAGCATTTATGATAAAAAACGTACATATATCATTGCATTGACGTAGAAACGTTTTTGTGAGTGGAAAGTGAAAAGTATCTTTATATTAATAGAACAAAAAAATTTCCTTAATACATCTCATGTCACGTCATAGCATGCAAAATTTTACAAACACCTATATAAACTCCATACAATCTCTCAGTCATCTAAAGGATATAATATTCAAGCCTTCATAATCCTGTGACGTCACGTAGAGTACCTCACTCGAACATGAATACGCAATTACCGTGAGGGTTTCAAATTGTAAGACCAATGAGATACTGAAGCTCAAAATTATATAATTTAATGTCAGCGCTTCTGCTGTAGTCCAATTGAAGTAAAAACAATAGAATTGATTTATTAAAATCTTTATCGATGTTTTTTTTTCAAATTATGGTTTGTAGTTGAATTTGTCCCGTCGCACTCATATTAACTGTAAGTAAAATGAAGAAAATGTAAATGAAATGAAGCAAAGATGTAATTTTAGTATAGCTTCGTCAGATTTTTATGGCAAAATTTTTAGAATCTCATTTAATGATAAAAAATACTGTGCATCTTAGTAATTCAAATACGTAGTCTTTGATATCTTAAGTCGTATCGTAAGTCTTTGATACCTGTGGCGTATAAAAGGATACTAAAATACTACATGGAAATAAAAAAAATACAATGTAGTACGTCTCAATACTAATTAATAATAATGCAATATTCTTTTTACAGGAAACTGATTTTTATACACGTTCGTCGATTTTAAATGTAAAATTTGTCGATAAAACAAAAAATTCAATACATAAAATCTTTTATCGAGTCGATAAGTTTGTCGAAAAGATCCGTGCTCGGACGCCTGGTACGTAAAAAAAAGAATGTAATCTTTTTTTTACGTACCAGGCGTATCGACAAATTTAACATTTAAAATCGACAAACGTGTCGACAAAAAGAACTATGCTTGTACCGCAGTTTCGTTATATCTCCACAGACATGTAATATCATTTAAAATAGGCTACCTTTTTATAACATGCTTAAACAAGAATGTAGCATATTTTTTATATTTATGAATTATTTTAAACCTTGTACAACAAATGCCTGTTGTATGTGTAAAGAAATAAATTAAAATACAAATTTAAAAATGAAAAATCAAAGATGCAATTTACATCTTCCACATTTATTAATTACTTATTAATAAATAACTAATACATATTTATAATGAATAGATAAATTTGCCCTTTGCATGTTATTTGGACGCATAGATTAGGAGATAATAGAAAATGAAAATATTTCAACACTCACGCGAACGAGTCGCGTAACGCTTAATGGCATATAACCCTGGCCGTTCGATGAAAACCGAGTATTGGCGAGAAGAAACGAACTGTGAATTATTTTCTATTTGTTGGTTAGTTAAGTTGATAATTATACGCGGGTGAAACCGGGAGGCATAGCTAGTTAAATTTTAAAACAAGAACAACGAGGGCAGAATCGCAGGTGGAAACTACTGCCGGGGTCGCGGTGATTGCTGCAACGAACTCGGGTCCTCGGAAAAGGTTGGAGTAGGACCGTGTGGTTTTTAGTCGGTAGGAGTCCGGCACAGCGTCCATGATGGATAAAAAAAAAGGTGGAAACTACTTAAATCTCATTAATGTTTGATATTTATCATTATTACTGACTTGTAAATGTGAATTAAAGGAAATGAGATGCTGTGGCTCTTAAAGGTTTTGTCAATTTGCCTCCACCTACGCGTAATTATCATTATTAAAATAAACGGTTGACGCACTAGGTAGTTTTAACGCCAATCAAAGTACTTATCTAAATCTTCAGTAAGCTGATAATTATATATGTAACACGGACCTAAAAATCGGACGTAGCGTTGCGTACGACATGTGAGAAGCATGCCTAGTCATCCAATTTCGCTTGTCATAAACGCATAAAAATACTTAAAACTCATCCACTAGGCGCCAGTACGCTGCGTGTGTGTGCGTAATCTATGCTTCGTTTATGACAAGGCAAGGTTAGATCCGTATTTTTTTCAGATCCGTGATATGTTATGAAAAAAATGATACTTTCTGATATATTTTTAAAAATGCATTTATCATAAATTGATTCTTTAAAATATGCATAATAAAGAGTTAAATAAACAATAAGTAAAAACATATCACGCATTAAGTTATAAATTAATATTATTTTTTGAACTAAAATACAGCGTTGAGCAGTTTTGTACCTTTCTGTTTTGAGTGTGGCAAATCCATCTTGGACTTTGTGCCGGTCCCTGTCCGTGATCCTTGCGGAACAGGCTGGCTACAGTTAGCCTGCACAAACACTGCAGTGTGGCGCACGTGCTGAAGCGCGGTGCGTATCCGTCTCAGAAATGGGGCTGATCGGGTGGCGAACCACCCATGTCCGCCACCCGGAGTCCATGGCTCGGTGGCCGGAGCTCTTTAAGGAGCAGTTTGCCCCCCGGGTAAATACCCCACGCGCTCTGCCTGCTAAGCAGAGTTGTCGGGGTGGCTGTTTTTTTAAAGGAAAATGTTTTATCATGACGGAGATTTAAATAACAGCGTGGTTTGTTTAAAATTCACGGAGTATTATTTTATACAGTGCGTTATCGCCTGATAAGTTCTTGGTATAAAACATCAAAGGCAACCTATTCCGATTGACATTAAAATTAGCTTCACTTTCTGTACTTCATTTATGGCAGTGGTCTCATCCATTATGTTAATATAATTTTATAGTAATGGTCAATAGTAAGAACAGCGATTGGAAACGTTTGATTATGAATTAATTTAACTTTAATGTGAGAGGCGAATGGATTTTGCGGTTTCGAAATACAACCCTGGATGGTTTTGTTCAAGAGCATAAAGAATTAAATAAACATTAAGGTGATGGTTGACAAGATTACAGAGATCTTGTCACAAAAACACATTAACACCTCGCCCCTGTTAAACAAACTACAGACTTAATAATACTATATATATTTCTATTGTTCTAGGATGCTGGGCGGCGTGGGAGGGCGGCACGCGTCGGTGCGCCGGCGCGGCAGTTCCCCGGGCGTGCGCCGATATGCGGCAAGCGCGGCCGCGGCCGACGACTCACCGCCGACGTCACCCCGCCCCGTGCGCCGGCGCCGTGCCGCGCTTGCCGCGCAAGATCACAAAACCTGCGCACTTATACACACCAGGCTCAAGTTGGGGGATATTATGTAAGTGAAAAAAGGTTTATACCCTCGTCCTTCTTCTTGGCATTCGATTTTTCCTGCTTGATCTTGTGTTAGGTTTTTAGACTAGTACTTTATGTACTAGTCTAAAAACCTAGACTGTCTTAGAAATACCAATGAAAAGTCCTAAAGATGATCTTTAACCCAAAACGTACAATTTGACTTTATTTAACTACTAACAAATCTGCAAAACACATAGAAATACTGGTCTGAATAGACCTTCTCTAGGTAGGCTCTCTTTTTTTAACTAAAGGTACCTAATATGATTCAAGATAAATCTTTGAAAAGCATTAACGCATGCTTAGCGAACTCTACCTAATATGATTGAAAGTTTGTTACTTCAAATTATAATATTTAGTCCATGTGCTCTATAGAAGAAGGAAGTGGATATTAATTAGGAACTATAATATTCTGATGACAAAATGGTAGTAAATGTAGGTATGTAGAGCTACAAAACTTTAGGAAATTAAATTTGGAAAATAATATCTTAGAACTTATACGAAAAGAGACTGTAATTATTTGCCATTTTTAAGTGCAATATTAATTTTTGCAATAATATTATAAGCAATAACATTTCTACCGAATTCGAGGCAACGTTTAAGTTTTAGGCACGCTACCTTACCTACATAAAACTGGAATTGAAATCATATTTCATGTAAACTTTTAAACTGAACATAATGTATTGAATTTGATTCTATTCAAGACTACAAATTAGTTCTGCAATGCTGTAGACGCCTATACAAACTTTTAATTAAAATGAAGAACGTAATAGTTTTGTTCATAACATATCGCCAAATAAACATTACCAACAAAAGTAGTACATACATTCTAGTGAATGTCTATTAATATTAAGTCGAGGTTCATTTAAGAGGTTAATTAAACCTAATTTTTTTATAACAAATACATTCATTGGTGATCATGTGACTTCATTGTAAAAAATCATAACTATACTATCTATTTATTGGACTGGTCTGGGTTTCATAAAACTGTACTATGACAAAGTTTTGTAAGTTTAAGTGAGCTGTGTTTAAACAGAAATGTCGTAAAACATTCGTAAAGTGAAAACAACACTACAACCCACCATCATATTATCTGTCATCGTCAAAAACTACATACTATTTTGTTTACATTGATTTAAGCTACATGTCTTCTATTTATTTGAAAATTATGATACCAACTCAATGTTCCAACATTATTAATTGACGTCAAGCGCCATCTCCAGATTGTTTAGCAAAATTTTTAGTATCAGAACACATAGCACCACCGTAATGGCGTAGCTAGCGGGAAATGTTGGAACTAAATTACATAACCGTCCCAGAGCGCTCTGATGGAAGTTCTGGAAACTAACTGAAATTTTCCAGTAACGCCATCTAGCGCTGCAGCGGTATTAGCGGGAAATTGTGGAACTAAAATCTACCTCCGATGGTAGCGCTCTGGTGTTTCTAACAGGAAAACTTGGTACTAAAATCATCTCCTGATACCAGCGCTCGAGTCCTTGTTGCGGGAAAGACAAGAACTCAAATGCTACTTCTGTAATAGAGCCATCTGGCGATAAAGTTTTTTTTGGGAAAAGCTTCTGTATTTTCGTAAGATTCAGAGGGCGCTCTTACTGTGGGTTATTGACCTATGTTTTTGTATACGCTCAATAGATGTCTCTACGTGTTTTAGATAGACCGTGAAATTTTTTGACTTGTACGTAGCTTATGGCTTAATTTCTTATTTCGCGATATATTTAAAGATTTCATAAAAAATAAATTAAATTAAAATAAGCTAGAAGTATCTACTATAGTGTTCGTGAATCAAAGATCTAATCTAGGCCAGAACTCTACA